>OZ007562.1:94958860-97783887 GCA_963931875.1 Pollenia griseotomentosa | reverse complement strand
GTCTTAAGTCGCACATCGGTAAAACTTCATCACATTGAAAAATAAGGCCATAGTGCTTTATTTTCATATAAAAAGGGAAATAAAGCCATTATGGTGCTATTGCTCGTTTTGTTTAATGGTATTCTTAAATTTTTGTTATGAATATTTTCCCCAAAAAAGTTAAAATTAAAAAATGGGACACTATTAAAACCCCGAATTTCAAAATCTTGAAATGGTAAAATCTCGAATTTCAGATTTCTGAATTTCAAGCTAACGAATTTTGAAATATGTACTAAATTTAAAAATTCGATATTATCCCGAATTAAGAAGCTTAAACTAGCGAAGCCAGTGCTTGTGTTACCATAGAGGAGAAAATCGTTGCATGTTATGACAAACACCGGCTCCGCTAACTAAAACATTTTTGAATAGCCGGCCTTTGGTCGGTCGCAAGGACTTTCTCCTCTATGATATAACAAAGACCGGCTGCGTAAACTAAATCTTCAATTTTTTACTAAAGCTGGTCTTAGCAATGATGTACTATTTAACTTAACAATTTTAACAAAAAGAATACGGGAATTTTTTTCTTTTTATAAATAATTTTAAACATTGAAATAAAAAAATATGTTTTTCTTTTTATAATGTTGTTATTGTTTCTATACAAACAATTATAACAGGATTTTTCGGATTCAATATTTAACAATATTATTTTAACATTTTTCATTTAAAATTAATATGAAACAATGATAATTTTAGAATTTGCAGAAATTTACTATGATTTTTAATCAAAATTGCGCCATGTTAACTTAACACTTATATTTTTTCTGTGTGTATATTTTATAAAAATGTTAAAAGCAAAATAATTCTTTGCAGTTTGCATTTCTAATATTTTTTTTAATGTTGAGATTTTTTCTCGCCCCGTTTTTATTCGTTAGTTTATGTGACAGTTCAAAGCGGAAACTTTCTCACAGAAATTTAACAAATACACTTTTTCAGTAAATTGGCGAGTAATTTACTTACGTGAGAGCTATTACTCCGCAAAAATCTTGCATACGCAGTTATGTGAGAAAAACAGTTCTTTGTTTCAATATATGGCATTTATGTTTTATTTCTCACATTTCAATCGATAAATCTCTCCACGCGACAGTTACAAAACATGGGCACTGGCTGATAATACGATTCACTTCAATCGAAGGTATCAAAAAATGGGTTTATTATTTTCTGGGCTTAAGAGATAATAATGAGTTTGAGCTAACGAATGGCCTCAATACGTTATATATTTTATTTTAAAAATCTTATTGAAATGAAGTAAAGCCATGTTTTACACTTAAATCCAGGGTTCGTTATTTAACGATCGATAAATTAATCCAAAACCTTTTGCAAATGTTTCGAAGATTGAGAAACTTGTACTCCGCTAGTAAAATAATAGATTAAAAAAAATGCTTATTTAATAGCCTTATAAAATCGGAAAGAGAAATAAATAGTTTTTGCATTATTAGCAATATTTTCGTAATGTAAAACACAGAAATTCATTTTGGAATATATTTCAAGACTCTTGAAAATGATGTTGCCGAAAACGGGTTGTGAGTTTGTTTTAAAAAATTAGGCATGATTTTTAAGTGCCATCTGCGAAAATAACAATAGTTTTATCAGACTTAACTGTATTGTGAAATATATGGGACCAACTTTAAAAATATTTTTTGTATTATTTGTAAAAAGTCTTTTCCACTTTTTTAAACTGTTGATTAGTTCCCTTTTTCTTTCATAGCCTGTTTCTTATTTTGAATTTCACCCACTGTAACGAAGTTAATTTTTATACCCACCACCACTAAAGGTGAATGAAGGTATACTAAGTTTGTCATTCCATGTAAAATTTGAGACCCCAAAACGATATATATATCTTTATATTTTCTGAGTCTACCAACTATTCTAAGTCGATTTAGCCATGTCAGAATGTCTGCTATCACGCTCACTTTTAAAGGATTCAACAGAACGACATTTATGTCAAATTATTTCTAGTTCTCCCGGTCAATAATTTACCAAAGGCCCCATATAAGGCCCCCTCTCCGTAAGAAATAACGCTTTTGTAGTGAAATTTGGTTAAATTAAGTTTCATAAATAAGCCTTTAAAAACGGTGCCAAATTTGGTGATGATCGGTCCATAACTTACCTAAGGACCTATTTAAAGCCAACCAACACTTCGAAAACACTTTAGTATGCCTAAAACGTTACATATAAATCGCACTTTTGGAATATATACGCCACCGCAACGAATTGTAATACTGAAAAATCAATTTTTATAAAGAGGGTATCAAAGATTCGGCACAGACGATTATAGCACTTTTACTTGTTTGTGTTCACAAGTAAAATCTAAAACACAAACATCATGAATCGTTTCAGTGTTGTTGTCACGAGTAGTTTAATTTTTGCCACCAAAACTCCTTCCAGCCCGTCAGCACAACCACACGTTTGTTGCTCATATAATTTTGTTGCATACATCCATCGTTCATACATGTTCGTTGGTTCGTTCGTTGATTCATTGCAATAATGAAAAATCCTGACAAAAGCTGACTTAAAAATAAATCGCGGTATACATGGCCATTGATGTGAGAAAATTGCATATGAAATTTAAAGTGTGCATTCGTCGTTTTTAACACAATCTTCTATAACGACACAAAGCTGATTTTTTTATTTTTTTGTAGTTTTTATTTTTTGCTATTCAGAAAAAAGCGCACTACAAAATCTGGGTTGTTGTTTTTGTTGGTAATGCATGTTTGGAGTTGGGTTGCTGTTGTTTGTTTGATTGTTTTATACGGATTAAAGAAAAAAAATGAAAAATAGCACAAATTCAAATCACACATGCCAATGCAGGAGTTCAAAGTAAAATGTATTTTATTTGTAGTTTTGACACAGGGGCCAGTGCGAATATTGAAGTACCCTCTTTTATTGGAAAATATGAATGCATGTATAAAGTGTTGAGGGCAGTACAATTGGTGATTAATAGAGATTTGGGGTTCACAACCGATTTTGATGTCTTAGATATGTAACTCCAAATTTCAGTTGCCAATTCAAATGTCTTTTTCACAGCTTAAAGGTCGGTCGGTCTTACCAATTCAAAGAGGCCGGTAAGATTGTTAAAAAAATCAATATTCTAAAAGTTCTCTTGTAATCAGTGTTGGCAGATTTTTTTTATAGCTGCGCAATATTTTTTAGGTCCAACTAAACCGTTTCAAAGCGTAAAGAGTTTTACTTTGTTCTAAATTTGTCGATCAAAAGCTACGACAAATTCTATTGGAAACGTCATTTATACGTCTCTTCAAATAACTCCTTGTACCAGGCTTTAACCAGACCAGATGTTAATAAAAGCTGAATAACTTGTATCAGCCGAAACTTTTCACGCAGTAACAAAATTATACAGTTGGAATATTTGACAGGTCGTAACTCAAGTCTCTTTTTTATGTTGGCCTTTTAGAAAACGTTTAAGTTTAAGTTTCTAAAACCTTGAACACTCCTCTAAAGGATACTACTACTACGACTATGGGTATCTAACAGTTAAAGTTCTAATATTAATATTCCAAAAATTACGGAATCCTTCTAATCAAGGGGCGATTAATATAATTTTTATACCCTCCACCACAATTAGTTGTGAAGAGGGTATACTAAGTTTGTCATTCCGTGTGAAACTTTTTTATTATTCATCTCAGACCCCATAAAGTATATATATTCTGGCTGCTTGAGTAATTCTAAGTCGATTTAGCCATGTCCGTCTGTCTGTCCGTCTGTCCGTCTGTCCGTCTGTTGAAAACACGCTCACTTTCGAAAAACTCAAAAGAAATAAACAAACTAGGTGTCAAATTGCTTGTAGTTATCCTAAGCAGTTTGGGATTGAATTTCAGCAAAATCGGTTCAGTAGGACCAGAGCTATGAATCAAAATGTGGAACCACCACCTTCAAAAACTTGATAATTTTGTTACAAAAACTAACATAAATGATGCAAAAATGCACGGAATGACATAAGATTTTGCACAAGTCCGTTTTATTCGACTAGAAATGACACTGTAAAATTTCGTGAAGATCGGTACATAATTTACCCTAGGCCCCATATATGCCCTACTCCCGGAAAACAGTTTAGTCTCCTAAAACCATAATTAATAACAAATCGTCACAGTTTAAGATAATAATAATAAAAAGACATCATACAGATATTACTCCTTAAACATTCGAACTGTCGGTGGAGGGTATCAAAGATTCGGCACAGCCGAATATAGCACTCTAACTTGTTTTAACTAAAGTCCCCCAATTCTCAAAATTTATATATATTCTATAGCTCTTACTCTGTAATCCTTAACTAAAAATTTGCGTTTAGAAGATTGGACGACACTATCAAACATTTTAGAACAAAAGACAAGCTTAAAGACTTCTTTCTGTCTCCAAAGTCTTAAACGTGCTTCAAACAATACAAACAACTAATTTTCGGCTTATGCACGTTTATATTGATTGCCAATAATTAATTACATCTAGCATACTTTAAATATTTTTCGGAATAAATAAAAAAAGGTCCTTCAATTTAGGAACCCTTTTTGGAACCATCCATTCCCCAATTTTTTCTACCGAGTGTAGAGTGCAACCGCAATAACCATACAAAGTAGTGCAAAGAAAATAAAAAGCTGATCATAGATTTTATTATTACAACTGACAGCTTCAGAAATGTTTCATGCAGAAAATTGTGCAAAAATATTAAATGTTATTTAACAAAACGTTCAGTTATGATTGAAGCATTTACATTCACATGTATTTTATTTATTTATACTTGAGTTTTTTTTTTTTTTAATTGTTAACTTTTTTCCCCCGTCTTTTTAACATCGCAAAATGAGTTTAAACATGGTTGAACACCTAAAAAAACAATCTCTTTGTTTTAAAATATAAACAAGAGATTGTGGAAAATGCGAGTTTTTGAAAGTTGCGATAACAAAGTTTTAACATTTAATAGGCATTAATGTTATAATAACAGATTACATAATTTCAATATTTTTTAAAATTAATAAAAAAAAAAAATTAAACGATGAAACAAATTCTCTGTAACGCAATTATAATTTATTTTGAAGCAGGGTCAAATTTCGAAATGTTGATGAAAGGCCCAGAATAATATTTAACATAGTGGACTTTAAAATCCTTTGAAGATCTTGATTAAGGCTAGATTACACTATTATACTTTGTATTAATACATGTCAAAAACTCAAGTAATATGACAAAGTGTGATAGTATGAATGCAATGTGTCACGAAAATGACAAGTATTATGAAAAAAGTTTGACATCCCATACGACTTCATCGTTTTTTGAAAAATTTCTAAACAATAATACTTTTCATTGGATCAGGGTTGCATTTTATTTCATGTGTGGGTGTTTATACTTTGTGTGATGGTGTGAACACAAACTGTCATGTTAAATAAGATTTTTTGACAGTCGCAACAAAACTCATTAGATTTCTATCTCACAAAGTATTATGGAATACATAAAACTTGTGAGATAGTGTAATCTAGACTTAAGTAACAGAAAATTCATGTGGTTTCATTGTCACATTGAGAACGTTGAAGTTGGTTGTAGGTTTATTCGTGTTTAAATATGCTTAAAATATAAAAAGATTTAAAGAATTTTTTTTTTTTTTTTAAACATTTTATTTAATTATTGAATCTTCACTTTATAATTGTGAACTAACAATTAGTATTCAAATCTTAAGACTAAATAAAAGTATTAAGTCCAGCCAATGCCAGACCAAATTTCATGTTTTCATTAAATTTATCTTCTCACGAGTGGGCCTAGTCAGCAGTGTGCCTCCTTATTAACCTCAAGTGGCCACTGCTATTTAGTAAATTCCGGGCTAGTATGTTTGGCTGGGTTTCGAGTTTTTTTTAAATAGTTTTGGCAATGTTTTTTTTATTTCATCTTTAACAAGGTGTACGTTTAGATCCTTGTGTATGTTGGAGCTTCTGATATACCAAGGTGCACACGTAATCATTCTTAGAAGCCTGTTTTGACGTCTTTGTATTTTTTCTATATTAGATGCTGAGGCTGTACCCCAGAGCTGAATTGCATAGCACCATATGGGTTAATAATCGAGTTATAAAGCAACAGTTTACAATCCAAGCTTAGTATAGAGTTTCTACTCATAAGCTCAGCAGTTTTAACTTTATCTGGATATGTTTCGCGTCTATATGATTTTTCCATGTAAGACGACGGTCAAGGCGCATACCGAGATATTTCACATTTGTTTGTTGGGGTATATTATAATTATTAATTTGGATTGGTGGACATGATCCTCTTCTTAACGTTAAAGTTATGTGGATACATTTCTGTTCATTCACTTTGATTTTCCATTTATATAACCAACTTTCCAATTGTGATATGTGATTTTGTAACAATCTTGACGCTACGAATGGGTCATTGTGGACACTAAGACTTGCTGTATCATCAGCAAATGTGGGGGTATAAGTGTTTAATGGCATATCTGATGTGTAAATAATATATAGAAGTGGTCCCAAAATACTACCTTGCGGTACTCCAGCTCGTATATCTTGGGGGGTGCTCTAAAAACTTTTTTCTGCAAGAACAAATTTTCGATTTGTAATGTAGCTTTCTATGCGCAATCAAATATAAAAAGGTTTAAAGAAATGAAGACATACAAATTACAAAACTAGAATTTCATAGCAGATATTTTAAAAAGTCTGGCCGATGACTTTCTGTTAGGACCTATTTTAAAATGAATATCTATTTTAAGGAATTTTGATGTTTCAAGAAAAATTTTTCATTATATTTTATCAGATTCTGAATAAATGTTTATTTACGGAATAAAGTGCTCCCAGATGCAAAACACCTATCTAAACTCTTTACATAACTTGAGATATTCGCTTCAGAATCTAAGATTTAATACTTATGATAAAAGCCGGCTCCCAAATCGAGCTATAATAATGGTGAGAAGAGCATACAATAGTTAACCAAACTTTTCTTTCTGATTTTCAGTTATTAATTTTAAGTCACTTTTTCTAATTCCTCCCTCATTACTTTCCTCTGTCATTTCAGGTACAAAATCGAGGTAGCCGGCAAAAGTCTTCCCTCCTTAACCAACTTGGATAAGGGACGTTATGGCGTGATCGTCTTTGAAAATCTCGATAAATATTTGCACATGGATAAATGGAATCGTGAATTATTGGATAAATATTGTCGCGAATACTCTGTTGGCATTGTGGGATTCGTTAGCCCGAGTGAGGAGACTCTGGTGGCAGCTCAACTTAAAGGATTTCCTCTATTTGTACATACAAACCTTAGATTAAGAGATGCTAGTTTAAATCCTGCTTCACCCGTTTTGCGTTTGACGAGGGCAGGCGAGACAGCATGGGGTGCCTTACCCGGTGATGATTGGACGGTATTTCAACATAATCATTCCACATATGAACCCATCGAATGGGCTCAACGTAATAGCCAGGATTATCCCTCAGACGCAGGAGGACAAGTTCATCTGCCTTTAAGCACCGTGCTGCAAGATCATGGCCAGTATGATGGCATTAAGCGTATATTCTTTGGTAGTAGTTTGAAATTTTGGCTGCATCGTTTACTATTCTTGGATGCTTTATCCTACTTAAGTCATGGTCAGTTGAGTTTGAATTTGGAGCGCATGATATTGGTGGATATAGATGATATATTTGTGGGCGAAAAGGGCACAAGACTTAGGCCCGATGATGTAAGGGCTTTAATAGCCACCCAAAAGATAATAGCTGGCATGGTTCCAGGCTTTCGTTTTAATTTAGGTTTCTCAGGGAAATATTATCATCATGGTACTAGAGAAGAAAATCTGGGAGATGATTTTCTGCTACAAAACGTACAAGAATTTAATTGGTTCTCTCATATGTGGAAACATCAGCAGCCTCATTTGTATGATAATGTCACACTACTCATGTCGGAGATGCAACTTAATCATGCCTTTGCCGGGGAACATAACATACCCACGGACTCAGGCTACTCTATATCGCCCCACCATTCAGGTGTCTATCCCGCCCATGAAATTTTATATGAAGCCTGGAAAAAAGTGTGGAATGTTAAGGTCACCTCAACAGAGGAATATCCACATTTAAGACCGGCTCGTTTGAGAAGAGGTTTCATACATCGCAACATTATGGTGCTGCCACGTCAAACTTGTGGTTTGTTCACCCACACCATGTACATAGATCGTTATCCTGGTGGCCGTGATAAACTAGATGAATCCATCCAGGGTGGTGAGCTTTTCCAGACTATAGTTTATAATCCTATTAACATTTTTATGACTCACATGTCAAACTATGGTTCCGATCGTTTGGCCTTGTACACCTTCCAGTCGGTCATTAAATTTTTACAATGCTGGACCAATCTTAAATTGGCATCTGCTCCACCCATCCAATTGGCCGAAATGTACTTTCGCCTACATCCCGAAGAAGTTGATCCCATCTGGGGTAATCCCTGTGATGATCCGAGACATCGTAAGATCTGGTCCAAGACAAAAAGTTGTGATTCGCTGCCAAAATTTTTGGTGATAGGACCTCAGAAAACCGGTACCACCGCTTTGTATACATTCCTTTCAATGCATTCGGGCATTGTAAGCAACATACCCAGTCCCGATACATACGAAGAGGTACAATTCTTTAATGGCAATAATTACTATAGAGGCTTAGATTGGTATATGGACTTCTTTCCCGCCGAAGTGAATACCACGGTAGCACCCAATTCCAGTCCCCGTTATATCTTCGAAAAGAGTGCCACCTATTTTGATGGCGAAATGGTACCGAAAAGGGCCCATGCTCTACTGCCACATTCGAAAATCGTAACGATCTTAATATCACCGGCCAAAAGAGCTTATTCATGGTATCAACATCAGAGGGCCCATGGGGATACTTTGGCTAATAATTATAGTTTTTATCAGGTTTGTATATATTTTTTTATTTCTTTATTTTTTTGCTATTGTTTTAGTTTTAAATTACTTGAAATGACAAAAAAAAAAAAAAATTAATTGGACACTAAAAAGGACACTTTGTTTGACGTCAAAAAAAATTGTATGTAACAAAAACCGAAAATTTCATTTTAATTATTTGAAGTTGTTTTTTTTATTGTTATTGTTATTTTACACCCAAAAACAGGGCAAATATTTGCGGATTGTTAAAGAAAAATATGTGATAACTGGAAATAAAAAAACAAAACGAACCAGCAGAAAAATTTTAAAAAAAATATATACATTGCAGTCAAAACTTTTAAAGAATGAAATCTTCTTTCAAGCAGTTTCTTTTTTTATTATTCATTTTTAGTCTTTAATAAGAAGATTTAGAGATTTTCAGATGTATTTTGAAAAAAATTTTGTCTATAAAGTTCTTATCTTGCCTATAAAGGAGTCACCGCCTTTCAAACGATAACCATAACCGCCAAAACTACTTAAGGTGTTTTTTAAGCCCAATAGAAATTGAAATTGCTGATATTACCGCGGCCTTATTGGCCAACCGCTTTCTGGACTCCCAGTTTTCGGTCACTTTTTTAAGCACTGATAGCCGAATGTCACACAAAACACCAACAATTTCGGTCTACATGGTGTCAATTGTTGTTGGTTTAACAGCATAAAACAATGCCTTTGCGTAGCTTTACAGAAAAAAAGCGAGAGGTGCGAAAACCGCACAATTATCGCTAAACACAACTTTGCAATTTAATTGCGTTGACTGATTTTTGAAGTAAATTTGTACAATTTAGTGGAGTTGCTTAAGCCTGATAGAAAATATTCCTGAAAAATATTGAAGGAATAAGACTATTAAAGTATAAAAGCTTTCTAAATTGAAACTTGACTTAGAATACACATTCAAATTAATATGAAGATTTTTAATAAATATATTCCAAAAATCTCCTTTCTTAAGGGATATGGAAATTTCCTTAAAAAATAATCTGTTCTTGTTAGTGTACAGAACACTTAACTTTAATAAAGTAATTAAGAGCGAATCATTAAGTCCGTTTTCGTTCGTTTTGTTAAAAGAAATCGGTGAAGCTTTATGCAAGCTCCATTATATCTGCTTACACTATCACATAAGTCTTACTTATTTTGAAAAAAATTCAACCCTGTCATAATTATTTGTTATTGTTTTTTGAAAATTTTCAAACAATAATTAGATCAGTGGCCGTATTCTGTAATTCGCTTAGCTAAAGCTAAATCTCGATCACTTACATGCCTTAGAGAATAAAAAATTTAAAAATTTTTCGATGACATTAAAAGCTAAAATTGGGGCGAATTAGATTTGTATGGCATTGCCAAGTTTAGCAATGCACGTTACAGAATTGCATTTGTAGCCAAAAATCGCTTAATCAACTTTATAGATTTTTAGCAATAGATATTTAGCTTTAGCGAACTTCAGAATGCATTTTCTTCTAAATACGTAAGACTTGTATGATAGTGTAAAACGGCCTTTAGTAGTTTCGTGTAAGTAAACGTTTTCATTCTTAAGAACATATTAAATTTGTCTCTCATTGCTGGGAATAGTTTCTTGTATGGAGGAGCAATGTAAAGATTAAAATGATCTAATTGTAAATTAAAAGTTAAAACAATCAAATGTGCTTAATCCAAAAAAATTGTGGTTTATACACTAGATTCAGACCATGATTTTTAAGACATGATTTTTGGTGTTTGTAGGCGAACGGTGTAGAGAAGCAAGCGGTGTAGAGAAAAAATCCAATTTTCTGTTACCTGTGTCTTTTTTATATTTTGCCTTGCAAACATTCTTATTTTTATAATGTTGCTTAATTTTATCATTTCAATGTGGCAACATCTCTTTACAATACAAAAAACGGAGCGCATTTAAATTGTCTGTTCTTACAAATAAGCAAGTAAAGAAGAATTACCTATAGCGGGGAAAAAATCATCGTTTGAATCTGTTGTGTTTTTGGAAACAACTTTTAAAAGGAATTAAAAAAAGACATGATTTTTTAATCACGGTCTGAATCTGGGGCCTAATTCTAGTAGTCGTGATCGAGTACTTTCTCGATTCGAAAGCAATTTTATTTCAGTCGATACTGAATGAGTCGAAATTATTTTTTCAGTATTGTGAAACTCAAATTAATGCTTTACAACACTGAAAAAACAATTCCGATTCGTTCACTATTGACTGAACTAATTAGATATTAAATTGCTTTCGCATCGAGAAATTACTCGATCACGACTGCCAGAATCAGGCCCCTGGTGATAGAATGTGGGAATTATTTTTTTTTTTTAGACATTAGAGCTAAACGTATTCATTATATAAATAAGTACATACTTGTTGCTCATAAATTTTATCCTTTTACTACCGTAACGAACATACAGCCATGACAAGTTCTTTCCATATTCTCGATTTAATATCATTCCATTTAAAGCGTAGTTTCGTCAGTTCCATTGTAATTTGTCGTTTCCAAGTTTGTCTTTCAAAATGCCGGTTGCCCTTTTGAATTTCAGGATTGCCGATAACATCTGGTGATTTACGCAACGTGTGTCCAATCCAGCAACATTTTCGTTTCCAGATTTTAATTTTTATCGTTCGGTGGTTTCTTTCTGCCCTTAAATGAATGTTGTATACTGTTGAGGGCTAATAAAGTTTTCATCACGTACTTCAGCGTTTCATGTTTCGCATCCATACAAAAGTGCTGCAAACACAAGATTAAAAGAAATAAATTGCAATTGAAACAGAGAGATTTGTTTGAGAGTGCAGTCTTTATTCATCTATTCAATTGAAATATTCCTTAGAACTTTTAATTCACTAATTTCAAAAGTTGAATCTGATATTAGTTTTTATTTATTGGCATAATCGGCAAATCAAAATTTGCCAGAAATACAGTTGTTTAGACATATTTTAGCACTTAAGCCTCCTTAATTATCCAAGATCCTAGCATTTTAATTAATTTCTCCTCCAAAAAAAAAGAAAACAAAATATAATTCAACTTGCTTATTTCCATACAAATGTCCTTTTAATGTAATTAATTTACCTGAAAAAAGTAAAATTCTTCAATCCAGCATTTCCTTTTGATGGATTTTAAATAAAACAAAAATTCCTGACACAAATTTGTAAAATAATTGAGACAATTTTGTTTAAACAGATATGGCAGCATCAGCAGCTCCAGCTCCAGCAACAACGACAAAAACACTTACAAGAATAACTTACTGCATAATGAAGAAAACAGTTTTTGAATAGAGAATAGAGAACTTGGTCAAGAGTATACTTTTGATGAATAAATAGTGCTCTTAAATGTGCAGGAGGTTAGTGAGTCATTGGACAAAAGGATTTCATCTTTCATGTACATACATACATACATACATTTGTATGAAGTGTATAATGTTATGTAAAGAGATGTAAAGAAGAGATTCCAGTTGTCCCTGTAACTGAATGACATCTAATGAAGGGCTGAATATGTAATGAGGATAATGGGTCCTGTTACAAATGGTTCCATTCGTTCATATGTGCATGTTTAATTTTCATCCTTTACGTATGGAAATATGGGAAAATAGAACAATTTAAAAAAAATTGTGCAGAAGAAAAAAAAAATCTAAAACCAGGATTTTTTTCCTGTTTTTGTTTAGACAGGTCATGTAGTCCAAAACATCCAATTAGAGATGGAACTCAAATGAAATTTTTGGTTTTAATGGAAATCTTTCTTTCAAAATATTTCAACTGCTTTTTTTTTTGCAAACCAGTGTCTTTGTCCCAGAGTTCTTTAGCTTATACAGACAGAATGTGAAAAAAACTAGTTTTCTTTTTAATCACCCCTCGCATCTATTATAGTTCTATGTTATGGACTCGGTTATTTGTTTGTTCTGATTTGGTTTATTATTTTTTTCAGACATGTCTGATGACTCGTTTACACCCACATTTATGAGTTGAAAACATCCAGGACTTCGTTTTAAGTCCTTAACATGCCAAAGGGGAACTGTTTTAAAAACAAAACAAAAACAGCAACATCACAAGAAATGATAATTGTATTTGAATCCTTGATAGAAATAACACTTGGTCGTAATTGAAACAAGTAACAAGAAATTCATAATACTTTGGACAACAAACTTCTAAGCACTCACTTGTCCAGAATCATAATCTGCAATACTTGATGGCACAATTCACACTCCCACAATTCTTTTGTAGTTAATGATTTTGTGAAAATTGTTTTCATTACCCACAAACTTAATCTTATCATACGGATGATGATGGTGATTTTGTCAATGATTTATAACAGGATTTAAACTTGAGTGTGTGTTTTTGAAACATGTCGTTTTATTGTGTTCTAATGCAATTTTTTAAATTTGTATTCAGTAGTTTTTTTTTTAATGATTAGAGAATAAACGTACAGTTAAAGAAAATTTTCTTTAAAACTCAGATTTTAATTTAAGATTTCGGGAAGCTTAACATTGTGTTTATTGTGTTGTATTTATCGCAATCGTTTTAAAATCAGGGGGCTACTCTCTATTGCGATAGAAAATCGAATGAATGGCACTCTTTAATGCGTTGGCATTATTATAAATCATTAGAATTTATTTAATTTAAATTGTCAAACCAAAATTAAGTTAAGCGCTTGATTAATGGGTCGATTACGGATGGCATCTCAACTTCAGTTCAATTGCCAGAAGCGAAATCAGGCAACGCCGCTCATGTTAAAATATACAACAATTTTTTTATTTCATGTTTTAACAGGAGCGGCGTTGCCTGATTTCGCTGCTAGCAACTCAACTTTAATTTAGTTCATAGTTGGGGGTAGTGCACTAAATATTGATTTAAATCAGCAGTGCGCGCACTATCACTAAATAAAACTGCAAAATAATTAGTTTGCACTCTTTTTTAACAGTTTTAGTGATGATTGTTATGTTTTTAACTACCAAAAGATTTTGTTATTCGTGCTTAATTCCCAGTTTTTATTATTGATAAAAACACTTGAAATTTATTGTTGATGGGATAAGCTATTCCTATGCGCATTTCACTGGTTGCTTAGGCCAGATCATCAGGAAACTTCATCCATAAAGATTTTAGAAAAACTAAAGATATTAAACCAAATAAAACTGTTAAGCGTAAACAACAACAAACAGTTAAGTGTTTTTTTAGGCCGTGCGCTTGCCTGTTTATTATCAAAAAGTAATTTAAATTTTTGGGAATACAAAATTTTAATTTCAAAAGATTTTGTTATTCGTGCTTAATTCCCAGTTTTTATTATTGATAAAAACACTTGAAATCTATTGTTGATGGGATAAGCTATTCCTATGCGCATTTCACTGGTTGCTTAGGCCAGATCATCAGGAAACTTCATCCATAAAGATTTTAGAAAAACTAAAGATATTAAACCAAATAAAACTGTTAAGCGTAAACAACAACAAACAGTTAAGTGTTTTTTTAGGCCGTGCACTTGCCTGTTTATTATCAAAAAGTAATTTAAATTTTTGGGAATACAAAATTTTAATTTCAAAAGATTTTGTTATTCGTGCTTAATTCCCAGTTTTTATTATTGATAAAAAAAAATTTAGTGATATTGCAAACTTTTTCACTATCACTAAACGCAGATTTGAATGCAAAAATCGGAACTCAAATCAAATAGTGCAAAATTTGGACATGCAATCAAAAAAGCTGCCATACAAATATTGTATCACGAAAATGTAAGAAATGTAACTTTGTATGTGCATGGCTTTTGATTTTTTTTTTTTTGAAGATATGCATAAGCAAAGAACATTAAACAAAATGAAGTTTTTCAATAACGGTATAATTATTAGCTTTAATCATGAAAAAACAAGTTTTTGATTTTAAATTTAGTGCAACAATTTAAGTTGCACTCAAATGAGTGAAGAAAAACAGTTGCACTAAGCTGATGATTGCTTTATTTTAAATCAAACTATTTTTTTTTTTTTTTTTTGAGTGCAACATTTTTTAACATCACTATCACTCATGTTAAGTGAGGCTGCAAATTTTCAATTCATCACTCAACCTCAACAAAATAATTGCAATATTTTTGCATTTTCACTAAGTGTGAGTTGAAACTGCAAAATGTGTG
Source organism: Pollenia griseotomentosa (assembly GCA_963931875.1). Taxonomy (NCBI): domain Eukaryota; kingdom Metazoa; phylum Arthropoda; class Insecta; order Diptera; family Polleniidae; genus Pollenia; species Pollenia griseotomentosa. The sequence continues at coordinate 97,768,863 of OZ007562.1, read as the reverse complement.
GCACTACCCCCCTCTATGATTTAGTTGCCGTCCGTGATTAACCCATATTTTACTTTTAACCCTGCATGCCCTGCGTTAGTCGTTTCGACTAATATTATTTTTTTGATGTAGCTAATGCTAAGTTTACACTTGGGTTTTAAAACACGTTTAAGCTAAATGTTGATTTAGCTAATCAAAGCCGTTCACATTACATGTGAGATGATTAAGATGACAGATGATTAAGAAAAAACACAACCAAAAAAATTATATTTCTTTAAAGTATTAAAAATGGTTAAAAATACTTTAATAAAGTTATCAGAAGATTATTTTAAACATATTAATGATGAATTTGTGAAAATATATAAATTATTTAAAGAAAAAATAAAAACATTAAGCAGAAATCGTGCTCGGTTGTACACCTTCATGTTGGCCGATTCTACATTTGAGGTATGTTCAGTGGATTCTATGTGATTAATGAAGTGATTTAGTTGTAATCATGTCAATTTGAAGTGATTAACAAATCACTACAATGTATGGGTAATCATCTCGATTTTGAAGTGATTAGAGCTTAATCACGTGAGAGTTGCTTAAACGTGTTTAAGAAGCCAAATGTAAACATACTATAAGACTGAAATAGAACAAAAAGTGATCTCTTTTAAAATAAACCAAAAATCAATCCAAATAATGCATTCGCATAGCAATAAAGAGTATCCATCCAGAACTCTGACAATTATTTAGACGAGAATAGATTTTGATTTGTGGTTTTGCCCTTGTGGTTTATAAGCTATAAAACGATTTGTTTAGTTTTGTGTTTCCCCTGCGAACGAACGAAATAAACCATCCTATAAACCATGTGTGTGCCTTAGCATTTCACTACATTAATCGCTATGAATGGCAAACTATCCTTTTTTAACAACATATCGAAAAGACTTAAAGGGAAAGATGGCGTAAGTACGAAATCGCTAAAGAGAAAAAAGCACAACTTCATTTTTTAGTTTGTTTTAACGAGCAGAATTTAGAGATAAACTAATCCCATGATCCGATTTCGACAAAATTGTGTGCCTTGAGTTTGTCACTTACATTGCTTATCTTAATGGCTATAAAAATTTTATAATTCACACGAAAATATTTGTAAAATTAAAATATCACAAACGTAAAAAGTTCAACTTCAGGTTGAAAAGAACGAACATAGTGGTACCTTAACTTCGAAGTGTTCTTTCCACAAATAATTCCATTGGGTAACAGAGATTAAGAGTATTGCGCTTAGTTAAGGACAGAAGCAATATATTTGGAAAATCAACTTAACCATTTGTTGGCTTGATTTGAAATAGTCAAAATCCGTACGCCGAAATTATGTAAAATCAGCCAGAAACATATTCGCTAGAATTTTAAGTAAACAGAGCCCATATTCTATCACTCCCGCGTCGAGAAACTTTTCAATTGAAACGTGAGAAATGAAACAAAAATGCCATAAATTAAAACAAACAACTGTTTTTCTCACTTAACTGCGTCTTTAACATTTTTGGTGAGTAATAGCTCTCACGTAAGGAAATTACTTGTCAATTTATAGAAAAAGTGTGTCTGTAAAGTTTTTGTGAGAAAGTTCCCGGTTTGAACTGTCAAATAAACTCACGAATATTAATGGGGTGAAAAATAATTTTAACACCAAAAAATTATATTAAAAATGCAAAATGCAATGAATAATAACACGGAAGAGATAAGTATTTTGTTCTTGGTTGATTTTTTCATTGTTTAATTGTTTTGCTTTTAACATTTTTTAAAAACTATGCGAATGTTTTTAAAGCCATTTTGTAAACAACAAACATTAAAGTCGCACTCAACATAATTTGGTATAGCCGACTGTTGTATTTTCGCCGCCGTCGTTGAAAATTTTTCAATTTTAGTAAATTTTCGTCGCCGTCAACGATATGTGCGACTGGCGTTCTCAACGTCTTGAATTTCACATCGGCTTCGAGTAGAATATTATGACATTTATAACGTAACGACGTAATATCTTTTGATAGCTTTCGACATGAGTTACAGACTCACTTTTTTCTCACTTTTCGAGACACGATGGAATATTTTGTTTCACATCTGTTCGATGCGAAAAGTTCTCACCAAAGTAACAGAACATAACTACAGGTGAACGCAAACCAACATTGGTAAGGCCAACGCCATTAAAGTCGATCAATAAAAATTAATAAAACGAAACTAAAGATCGAATATTCATAACTTTAAAAAATTTATAAAAAATATGTTCGTTTTGTTAAGGTATATGATCACCATGAAAGTCATGATGTTCCAGAACCAAAGTTCTAATGCTGGAGTTGATCCCACGAAGTTCTTTTTATAATTGAAAGTCAGACAGACGAAGTTTGTTGGCGAGAGGCTTAAGAGGTAGAATGTGTAGTACACGGCTATCTGTACTAGACAATTTTCGTGTTTCTTTTCCGATGTTCGCAATTTTCTTGTTGTTGCTTCATTTATTTTTCACCAATGTAATTTAAAGAAATATTCATCTTTGTTAACAGCGAAAAAAACGAATAATTTTTGGTCTCTCTATTAAATTCGCGATTGTGAAAAGTTTAGGCAAGTTCAAAATTAATAAGAAAAGTGTCTGCCTTTCAATTTCAACATTGTAAAAGCGGACTAAGATTTGTGCTAAATCATCATATGATATCTAAAATCGATTTTCTGCAGCCAACATCTAAAACTTGTTTTGGACTTAAAATCTACTTTAAAATCGCTATTTTATATTGTCTTATCTGGCAATAAGGAGTCAAATAGGCCTTTGATTGAAAGATAGGCCTTCGACTTGTTACTAGTAAGGAACCCTCGGTTAACACATAGTAGCTGTTGTCTAAACATAAATCGTGTGGGATGAGAGGGAATCCTAATCTTGAAAACGGTGAACTATGCTATTAAGCCACCTGAATGCTGTTGTTCAAATAAGCGGGTTAGTAAAAGCATTGTGTCTACTAGGTATTTAAAGCACTGCAAGATTGGCCTGGTAAACAAAAATCTCCAACACATCAGCTACACTGCAAACGGCAGAAATGATATTTGTCACGACTGATTTCAGCGTTGAATATTGTCTAGACTTTACGATAGGGAGAAAGAGAAAGAAAAAACCTAACTTAGCTGTCAAAAAAACCGAACTCAGTGATTGTGTTAGTAAAGCCAAGAGAGCCAAGAGTACACAATACAAGAGTGCTGTGAAAAGCCTGCCATTTCTTCCAATTTTCTTTTTGTCATTGGCCAAAAATGACTGTTGCTTTTACTTCTGATTCATTAAATGTAAACAGTCGCTGTCAAACCAACTCAAAAAGCGATGTACACAAATCTTCGGTTTTTGTTTGACAGTTTTTGGTTTCGAATGCAGTTTTTTAAACCCTGAAAAGCCACATGCACATGTAGTTCGGGCGTAATTTTGACGTCATTACAAAGCTACAATTGTCAATGTGTGATGACAGTGACTTTTAACATTCCGTGTACTCTTGGCTTAAGAAATGTACTTTTTTTGAATGATTTTCGTTTGTTTTCTTTTAAGAAAGGTTTGATTTAAGTCTCTCTTCTGTGGATTTTGGAGATAATAATATCTCGCAAAGTTGATATAAATTGTCCTTATCGATTTTCGAAATAGTTCTTGCGAAATATCCCAAGTAATCGCCAATATTTTAAGAGTTCTTAAAAAGTTGTTCTTTTCTACTCAGTCATTAACTGTGTAACTTTTACAAATTTATGGGGGATTTCATGTCAAGTGACCCAATTTTTAAATTGTTGTCTTCCGATTTGGATGCACCAAGGTTAGTCCTATTGAATAGTAGCTTAAGCTACGGTCACACTTATTGAATATTTGATCAAATAAGCGTTACCCCTACTTTTGTTAATAGTTAGTGAGATTTAAAATGGTCTTAATATTACAAAATAAACTAATTATACTACTAGACATAGCAAAAAACAGTTGTTTGTAAGATGTGGTATTTTAATCAAAATAAATATTGATATAAAGCGAAATGATTTTTTAGTTTGGTTGTTGGTCCCGTTTTTTTCGTCAAATATTTGATAAGTCTGACCGTAGCTTTAGACACAAATTTTCAACAAGATTGGTCAAAAAGTTTCTGAGTTTGACTTTGACCCCCTCTAACTCAGAAACTTTATGATTGATCTTGTTGAAAATTTGTGTCTACTACTATCCAATAGGACAAACCTTGGTGCAAATTTTATCCAAATCGTAAGACATCGATTTAAAAATTGGGTCAGTTGACATGTAATCCCCCTTATATACATATTTAAATAGAAAAGTTTTTTATGCTTAACAATTTAATTTAAAAAAACTTTTCTTAAATAGTTTAAAATTTATTTTAACAACAACATATTGCACCATTTCCATAATCCCCAGTTTCATTTTCCCTTTATTGCGGTTACCACCAAAAATGTGAGGAACTCCAAAAGAAAACAAACAACCAGAGATTTTTTCAAAAAAAAAAAAAACCTTTTATCTCCAAAGCATTTTAATTATTCTGCTGAGTGTAAATAAATAAAACTTAAAAAAAGTTTTTCATCTTCATAGAAATGCATGTATGTCTGGTGTCTAAAAGGACTGTTTCCTAAAGACACACTTGCGTTTGAACTCACACACACACAAACACACACAGTATTTATACCATGTATTCATTTAAGTCCTTTACACAAACATTTTACTTGAAATAAATAATTTCTCCAGATGAACATGTTGTTTTTATGCATGAACACCAAACATTTCCTTTCATGTTTCTAGACATGACAACTATGTTGTTACTTAAGTTTGTAACCATTTTGGATTATGAAACGATTTATTTTGTGGTCATTTAATTTATTCTTGAGCCAGTTAAGTGGTCTCAATTTAACCGCAAAATATTGAGAGTTTTGTTTATTTTCAACATCACATCACATACAATATATGTACATTTGCAAATACTCTGTTTGTCTGGCAAATACTTTTAGTAATGGGGGCATATTTATGATAATAATGGCACACCCTTAAATCAAAACTTTGAACTACCAGAGACTATAGAAATGTTGTGGTAGATCTGTGAGGTTTCTTTTATGTAATTTACCTTAAAATATTTACCTGACATATTTTTAATGTTTCTATTAAGTTTTAAAACAAAATAATTTTTAAAATAAATTTTAATGTTCACGATTTTTGAAACTTATTTAATTGGGAAACCTAAACAAGAGTGGCAAGCGTTTTGTTAAGACTGAAAACTCTATTGCCAATACATTTTCAATAAAACCAATCGACCTAGCGATCTGTCAAATAAGATTTTACAGCAAGGTGATATTAAATTCGCGTTGTAAAGGTTTGTTCGTATAAACTATATGAAAATGAGAAATGTTGACACAAAAAAACTCTTGCCGCTCTTATATAGATAGCAGTGTTGCAAAATTGAAATTTTGAAATGGTACTGAACTTCAACTAAAAGGGAACTTTTACCACCAAATGGTACTTTTTGTTAAAAAATAACACAATAATTTTGAAAAATAAAAGGAACAAAAATATTTTATTGAAATTCATTTATCTACATATGTATTTAAGAACATACAGTATTATATTAAAGGTACACATGTAAATAATATTCCTGTTATAGGTACATATGCGTATGGTACGATTTTCATATTTTATAAAGAGAATTATTAAAATAGTTCATATTTTTATGAATAAGTAAATAAATTAAAAATTTAATTTTTGTACACATAAATTTATACTGGTAGTAGGGTTTTTTCCCGGGATCTCCCGTCAATTATTTTATTTCCCGTTTTCCCGGGATTTTTCTTGCGGGATCCCGGGAAATAAAAAATCTGCGGACGGGTTGTGGATTAGATCAATTACAAGAAGTGAGTACATACATGTATTTAAATCAATGTCTCCTGATGCAATAAATCTACTTAAAGCAGAATAGGCAGTGCAACAGTTGATAATTATTACATTTAGTGAAGTGAAGAGTTAATAAAGTACATTAATTCAAAATAAGATGCAGGCAATAAAGTTACATTGTTCATGAACAAGTCTTAAAAATAGGAGATACCTAAACATATCGGTCCTTTATTGCAACATAGTCATATCTGCAAAAACAAACGATCTTGGCAAAATTCAATTAAAGTTTTTAAAATGTACCGATTTAAAGATATATTTTGCTAAACTCCGGTTCAGTTTGAGATATAATACGAGAAGGTATGAAGGAAAACTTTGCTAAAGTTACTTCAAATTTTGAGATATGACTATGATGCAATGAAGGAGCGATATGTTTATTAGGTGATAAACACAAATTTTCAATTTCAATTTGTGTTGGTTTATATACCCGTGATATGCGGGGAAACCGAAATAAAATAACATTTTGGAAACTCGTGTAAGATACTACAACATACAACTTGAAAAACACATTGTCCTAAAGATTACAAATGGACCTATTGAAATGAAAAGGTTTGTAAGAAGCAGTCCGGTTGATGCTATTTTTGCATCAACCTTGACATACATTTGACTGATATAGACGTTGTTTATAAAAAAGAAAAAATTGCTTCTGATTGTGAATCCGAAGCATGCTACAACGGTGCACTTTGAACTATTTGTCCAACCTCGGTAAAAAATGAACGAAATTTTTCGGAAAAATGATAATTAGTAAATAAAATCAGGAATATACTTTTTGACGACTTACTAAGCGCTTTGAGTGCGTCAGAAAGTTATTTCGTAAGCCGTTACAAAATGTTATATGTTTCTTTAAAATATTTTATATATTTTATTAATTAACTTTTTGATTTCATATCTTGAGTACCTCAATTTTTATTTTATTTTTATTATTGTTTTATGAATTATCCAGAGCATAATAATACTGAATAAAAGCATAATAATAGGGAATAAAGGCGTGAGGTATTAATAATTCAAGTTCCTATTTCAATCTTCAATTAATTTTTTAGTATTGAACCATTTCCTTTACTTTCTTTGTAAACAAGTTCCCTTGCGTTTGTTTATAAAAGTTTTTTTCATTAATTAATAACAAAATTTACTTTGTATTATTTATATGGAGCGGGATCCCGGAAAATTTAAAAAAATTTCGCGCTTTCCCGAGAATCGAAAAAGTCCGGGAAAAAAAACTCTAACTGGTAGACATCATATATATATTTTAAGTTTTTCAAATTTACATTATTCAGACTTTTCAATTACTACATACTTAGAACTTAGTTCTAAAACATTTATTTTTAAAAATAAAGCTTTAAATTCAATGTTGTTTAGACAAAATAAATTTACTTTAAGAGATACATATATTGTTAGAAATATTATAAGAATAACAGCAACTATCATTTAATTTTAATAGATCTTTAATTTTTAACAAACTTTTCACAGTTTCTATGTACACGATTTTGTCCTTTGTTTTATACAATATTTTGCATGAAAATGAAAATGTGCGTTCAACTGATGCTGAGGAATGTTGTATCAATTAAATTCCAAAAGCAATATGTACGTGAAATGGCAGGAAACATAAGCTCATCCATTTCGTTTATAGTTTTGGCTATATTTTTAAAATAAATATAAATATTTTTAGTTCTGAAATACTTTATTTCTCGAAGATCCGCCGGTACACGGAATTGAGAAGTGATATTTTCATAGTTCTCTTTCTCGTTTGCAAATAGCATTAATAACAATGATATTCTGTTATTGGTTTTCCCGGAAATAATATATTCTGGAGTGAGTCTGCCTAACCATTTTTTAGGTTCAAAACAAAATTTAGTTCTTAATGATTCGCAAAATCTCAAATAAAATAATTGCTTCAACATTAGTTTGATAAGAGATATTCGAGAGCGGGGATCGCAGGAATTTGATATATTTGATTAAGTTAAATTTATTTTTAAAATAAGAAAGGGCTAAATTTCCAAATGTAATATACGATGTAATACGTCTCTCAATGTATAATAATAGTTTCCGATGCGCAAACAAAAGGCAAACTCTGCATCAATAATTTTTCTGATGCTTTTTAGACATTTTTTTACAAAGTAAACAAAACAGCACGCTACTTTGTATCGAAACAGTATCAAAACCGCATCACTGCATTGTGTTTTGATGTTTTGGAACTCATGCCTCATTTCCTCAAATCTAATAAATTAAAGAAAAAGAAAAATGTGAAAAATAGTTTTAAGCTTTTAATTTGATAAGCATGTTTTGTAAGAGGATTTTGTACAATTGTACAGCTAAATACGATTATGAACTGTAATTTCTATAAGCGTTTAAGACGTTTTTCCCCCCCTAAGCTACTTCAGCGAAGTTCTACGCTTGTCTGGAGGAGTCCAGAGTCTCTGGCGGGAATCGAACCCGCAACCCCCGCACTGATAGACTAGCTCACTGCCAGCTATTCTACCGGGGCACTCGAATTGAATTTTCGTCGAACTTGAATTTTCGTTTTTTAGTACTTTTCATTATTATTTTATGTTTAACCTTTATAACTATTTTTTGCTCTTCGCTTAAGTTTTGAACAACATTTCTAAATCATTTTTTTTGACCAACGAATTTAATATCGAATTAATAAGTAATTTTTTTTTTTTTTTAAATTGATAAAATTTTCTAGTTGAAAACGATTTTTCAAAAAACTTTATGATATCAAATCTCAAAAATGGATTTATCCTGTACACTAGAAATCTTAGAACGTAAAGGATAGGAAATCGTGATCACTTTTTGTTAATACCATGTAAGGATTTTCATTTCCAAAATACAATATTATTAAACGTTCAGGACAACAATCTTCTACTCCTTTTATCAATATTTTAATTAAAAACATTTTAGTATTTAAACTATAAATTAATAAATTTCATTTAATGCCATGTTCACACTTGGGTTTTTAAACGCGTTCAAGCAAAATGTTGATAAAGTTAATCAAAGCCGTTCACATTACATTTGAGATGATTAAGATGACAGTTGATTAAGAAAAAAACACAACGAAAAAATTTATATTTATTTAAAATATTATAAATAGATAAAAATACTTTTATAAAGTTATCAGAACATTATTTTAATAATTTTAATGATGAAATTGTGAAAATTTATTAATTATTTAAGAAGAAAAATAAAAAGATTAAGCAGAAATCGTGGCCGGTTGTACACGTTCATGTTGGCCGATTCTACATTATACTCAGTTTGAGGTATGTTCAGTGGATTCTATGTGATTAATGAAGTGATTTAGTTGTAATCATGTCAATTTGAAGTGATTAACAAATCACTTCAATGTATGGGTAATCATTTCAATTTGATGTGATTAGAGCTTAATCACGTTTGAGTTGCTTAAACGCGTTTAAGAGCCCAAGTGTGAACACAGTGTAACCTTAAAATTTTTTATAAACCCAAATTTTTGATGTGTGTGAAGATAAATATGCCGAGTTAAATATGTTTCGACGTAACGGCTTACGTCACAACATATTTAACTCTGGGTGAAATGACGTAACGAAATAATTAAATATGACATATTTAACTATTACATATTTAAATATGACATATTTAACTATTACATATTTAAATATGCCATATTTAACTATCGCATATTTAAATATGTCTTGTATCAGATATTTTTAAGATTTGATTGTCTTAATAAAAAATACTTTAAAAAAAGCAGAAAAAATATCCAATTAACTTATTAATTTTTTCCTAATAATTTCTATGGACAAACTAAAAAAATCAAACAAAAATAAATTGGAGTTGTCACATCCTTCTGTGTCACACATCCGGACCATATGGAAAATGAGGACTAGGGACCACACTATCCTTCTATGGTACCCATATGTCTGAATTGTATTTGTGATTTTTAATTTTTGAAAATTTTTTAAAAAAATCACAAATACAATTCAGACATATGGGTACCATAGAAGGATAGTGTGGTCCCTAGTCCTCATTTTCCATATGGTCCGGATGAGTGACAACGAAGGATCTGTCCAAATATGGTCAAAATCCCATAGTGAACACCAAAAAAATTTCAAAGTTCAATTTTTGAAAATTTTTTAAAAAAATCACAAATACAATTCAGACATATGGGTACCATAGAAGGATAGTGTGGTCCCTAGTCCTCATTTTCCATATGGTCCGGATGAGTGACAACGAAGGATCTGTCCAAATATGGCCAAAATCCCATAGTGAACACCAAAAAAATTTCAAAGTTCAATTTTTGAAAATTTTTTAAAAAAATCACAAATACAATTCAGACATATGGGTACCATTAAAGGATAGTGTGGTCCCTAGTCCTCATTTTCCATATGGTCCGGATGAGTGACAACGAAGGATCTGTCCAAATATGGCCAAAATCCCATAGTGAACACCAAAAAAATTTCAAAGTTCAATTTTTGAAAATTTTTTAAAAAAATCACAAATACAATTCAGACATATGGGTACCATAGAAGGATAGTGTGGTCCCTAGTCCTCATTTTCCATATGGTCCGGATGAGTGACAACGAAGGATCTGTCCAAATATGGTCAAAATCCCATAGTGAACACCAAAAAAATTTCAAAGTTCAATTTTTGAAAATTTTTTAAAAAAATCACAAATACAATTCAGACATATGGGTACCATAGAAGGATAGTGTGGTCCCTAGTCCTCATTTTCCATATGGTCCGGATGAGTGACAACGAAGGATCTGTCCAAATATGGCCAAAATCCCATAGTGAACACCAAAAAAATTTCAAAGTTCAATTTTTGAAAATTTTTTAAAAAAATCACAAATACAATTCAGACATATGGGTACCATTAAAGGATAGTGTGGTCCCTAGTCCTCATTTTCCATATGGTCCGGATGAGTGACAACGAAGGATCTGTCCAAATATGGCCAAAATCCCATAGTGAACACCAAAAAAATTTCAAAGTTCAATTTTTGAAAATTTTTTAAAAAAATCACAAATACAATTCAGACATATGGGTACCATAGGAGGATAGTGTGGTCCCTAGTCCTCATTTTCCATATGGTCCGGATGAGTGACAACGAAGGATCTGTCCAAATATGGCCAAAATCCCATAGTGAACACCAAAAAAATTTCAAAGTTCAATTTTTGAAAATTTTTTAAAAAAATCACAAATACAATTCAGACATATGGGTACCATAGAAGGATAGTGTGGTCCCTAGTCCTCATTTTCCATATGGTCCGGATGAGTGACAACGAAGGATCTGTCCAAATATGGCCAAAATCCCATAGTGAACACCAAAAAAATTTCAAAGTTCAATTTTTGAAAATTTTTTTAAAAAATCACAAATACAATTCAGACTTATGGGTACCATAGAAGGATAGTGTGGTCCCTAGTCCTCATTTTCCATATGGTCCGGATGAGTGACAACGAAGGATCTGTCCAAATATGGCCAAAATCCCATAGTGAACACCAAAAAAATTTCAAAGTTCAATTTTTGAAAATTTTTTTAAAAAATCACAAATACAATTCAGACTTATGGGTACCATAGAAGGATAGTGTGGTCCCTAGTCCTCATTTTCCATATGGTCCGGATGAGTGACAACGAAGGATCTGTCCAAATATGGCCAAAATCCCATAGTGAACACCAAAAAAATTTCAAAGTTCAATTTTTGAAAATTTTTTAAAAAAATCACAAATACAATTCAGACATATGGGTACCATAGAAGGATAGTGAGGTCCCTAGTCCTCATTTTCCATATGGTCCGGATGAGTGACAACGAAGGATCTGTCCAAATATGGCCAAAATCCCATAGTGAACACCAAAAAAATTTCAAAGTTCAATTTTTGAAAATTTTTTAAAAAAATCACAAATACAATTCAGACATATGGGTACCATAGAAGGATAGTGTGGTCCCTAGTCCTCATTTTCCATATGGTCCGGATGAGTGACAACGAAGGATCTGTCCAAATATGGCCAAAATCCCATAGTGAACACCAAAAAAATTTCAAAGTTCAATTTTTGAAAATTTTTTAAAAAAATCACAAATACAATTCAGACATATGGGTACCATAGAAGGATAGTGTGGTCCCTAGTCCTCATTTTCCATATGGTCCGGATGTGTGACACAGAAGGATGTGACAACTCCAATTTATTTTTGTTTGATTTTTTTAGTTTGTCCATAGAAATTATTAGGAAAAAATTAATAAGTTAATTGGATATTTTTTCTGCTTTTTTTAAAGTATTTTTTATTAATACAATCAAATCTTAAAAATATCTAATACAAGACATATTTAAATATGCGATAGTTAAATATGGCATATTTAAATATGTAATAGTTAAATATGTCATATTTAAATATGTAATAGTTAAATATGTCATATTTAATTATTTCGTTACGTCATTTCACCCAGAGTTAAATATGTTGTGACGTAAGCCGTTACGTCGAAACATATTTAACTCGGCATATTTATCTTCACACACATAATTTTTGATATGTTCAAATTAGGCTTAATTTCATCAAATTTAATTTTCATTAAATTATTTTAATGAAGGAAGGAATTTTACAACAGGAAATGAATTAAATTTTGTTGATCATTTGTATTCTTGACTGAACGGGGGATTGAACTCGGGTCGAATTTACATGTTTCAAAAATAACCACATTCTTATCGTCAGAACTCTTTGCAGTTCTACCGTTTGCGCCACTGCGGCTGCTGCCAGTCTATAGTCAAACATCAAAACCGAACGCAATGAAGTGTTCCCATTGAGTTGAGTTGAGATCACAAACAGAGAAATGTTAATTTTTAAAGTTTTTACTACACAAACAGTTTTTTCATATTTCTACCGTACCGAACACTAAAGAACAGTATATTATAATTATTTTCAAACACTGATTCAAACAAAGTTAAAAAAATTGCGGTCAAAGTAGAAAAACTGCCATTTCTTCCAATTTGTCATTCACCAAAAAAATATTATTGCTTTTACTTCTGATTCATTGAATGTAAACGGTCGCTGTCAAACCAACTCAAAAAGCGAAAAGTTGTTTTTTGTTCGACAGTTTTTGGTTTCGACGACAGTTTTTTTAACCCTGGATTCAAATACTCAGTCATATAGAATATAGTTAATTTTGATTCCGCACTTCTTATCTTTTAATTAAAATAAAACAAGGTATGTGTGAGATATCATCGAAATTGTGTATAAGTTTGAAAAGGCGTGTCGATGCTTTTATGAATAGAATAGATATATCATCGTGCAAATATCCACCGCGGTCTGCTGGGTGGCGCACATCAGAAAGTTAAATTTTGTTATTTGCACGTGCACGCTATCAACTTCTGAAGCTTGGGAGTCCCTTTTGGAAGATCCTTTTAAACATGTTAACAATAAAACCAAACTTCATGGGTTTTACCGTCAGAGTAAGCATTAACACATGTTTGACCACAAATACTTAAAGAGTACTAAAAGGTAATTTTTTTTTTGTCATTCTCTGGTGTCTTTTAAAGATTACAATCACTTCTTTCCTCTGTTCTTTTTGTTTTCCTCATACCTTTTTATCTCTAATGTTGGTAAAGTATTTTTTCTTTTCTAGTTACATTTTCTTTTTCCTCTGTTTTCTCCATATTTTTTTTTTTGTTGAAGAATCAATTACTAATGTTGGAGTTTTATATGAAAAGTTCTAAAAGACAAATTTGTTTTCCAGTTTTTTGTTGTTGCACTTGTTCAGTGGCAGCAGCGAGTAAATAAAATTCACATTTGAACTTGCAACATTATCGTCGTGTTACAGTGTAAGTGCTTTCCAACAATTGTTTTCTTTCCTGAGTCTATAGTTTAAGATTAAATTACGTTTTATCCTTCATGAAAATCAGCTTAAAAAGTATAAAAATTACTTTATGCAAAATTGTAAACGAACAAAAAAAGGCATAAAAAACGACAGGTAAAAAAGAAAAAGTCACACTTAACTTTTGCTTTAAAATTTTTAATATTTTCAAGTACTTGGCCCGTTTTAGTGAAGTATCTTTATTTTAGTCTTTTTTAAAAACGAACTGCAACAAGTTAATCTTTTTAACATTTCACCGGCTGGGTGTTGTTTTTGGCTTTTTAATTTTATTTGTTTTTCCTTTTGCACCTATTTCATGTTAAAAACTATTATAGAATTTCTTTATAAAACTTTAACTGTGTGTAAATTTTTGTTTTTTTTTTGTTTTTGCTTTTACAGGTCATAACGGCATCTGATTCGGCACCAAAAGCACTCAGGGATTTACGTAATCGTTGCCTTAATCCTGGTAAATACGCACAACATTTGGAACGTTGGCTCTCGTATTATCCTGCCCAACAGTTGCACATCATTGACGGCGAGCAATTGCGTCTCAATCCAGTAGATGTGATGAATGATTTGCAACGTTTTTTGAAAATACAACCGGCCTTTGACTACTCCAATCAATTGCGTTACGATGTGAAGAAGGGTTTCTTTTGTCAGGTGGTCAGCGAGAAACGCAATAAATGTTTGGGCAAATCCAAAGGCCGTCAATATCCGCCCATGGATGAACGAAGTGCTAAATTGTTACAAAGGTAAGTGAAAAGTTGCAAAAAAAAAAAAAAAAAAAAAACGAATGTAAGTTAAAGGAAAGGGAAAATTGATAACATGTTTCTATGTTGTATGTTACTGCCACTTCCCAGCAATTTCATTTCATTGTTACCTAAAGTTTACATGTTGGAAAAATTAAAAAAAAAAAAGAAAAACAATTTATCTTTTACTAACCAACTGTCTGCTACTGGGTGAGGAAGAACTCTCCCTTTTCCTCCTCCCACTACCGTTTAACTTCCAACTTCATTTACTCTACTTTCACATCATCGTAAAAAGTAGGTATTTGTGTTACTTGTACGACTACCAGACATTGTCGTTGGTTACATTGTTTTTTTCTGAACGCCATCGCGTCACATTACATCTCCTTACCTCCCGGACTGACTGACAGGCTGAAAGGCACTGCTTGTTGAAGTTTGAGCTATCCAAAAATGATGGATGTGTCTACATTTTCAAATGAGAAAAAAAAATTGTTTTTTTTTTCTTACTTTCATTTATATCCATTTTTCATCATTTTCTCAATTTGCTGGTTAAACTTTTTCTTAACCAAGAGAACGTTAAATTCATCATTGCGCCGAAGATAGCAAGGGTTAAATGTGGAGGAGGGCAAGGGGAGTTGGATGAGATATTTTCATGAGTAAAACTTTAGCAGGAGGGAGAAGAGTGAGTTAGTGTAATTTTAAATTTATTCAGGATGTTACAAATGATGTCTATAAATAGAATTTTGTAGGTTTCCTTGGAGTTTAAAAAGTTTTTTTTTATTATTTTGTTACAATGTAATCTTATTAAGGAATAGTTTTTAAAGGTGGACGATTTTAATCTAGGATTTTTTTATTTATAATGTATAATTGGTGTTTTTGACAATAAAGAGATATGCAGTATTCCGGAATACATCGTGCCTAGCAGCTGATGGGGGATTGGTGGATTAAGTTGGTTTCGTCCACATTGTAGACTTCGTCATTATGCATCCTTCTTGTTATCCTTAATCTTACACCTGCAGGCTCCTTTTTTGATTGTAGCTTGGAAACATTAAAATAAAGATAGAACCATGCCTTGCAATGCACGGTTATGCCAGGTAATCCGAAAACAATTGATAGTAAAGCCGACGGTTTACTGCAAAATCCAGAAGAGAACATGGACTTTTAAGGGTTAGAATCCTAAAGTTGTAAAGAGGAAGATGAAAAGAAACCCATAGAACACTCTTCAAGATTAAGAGATTTGGTTGACATTGTGTTCCGATCGCTTCATGATGTAAGTTATACCTTCCAAACGAGGGGAACACTCTTGTTGATTTAGAGATCTTAAAAATGAAAGACGTTTTCCGATCGCATGATATTAGTGGTACTTTTCAAACGTGAGAATGAAAAGGAATTGATATCCGTGATATTTTCATTCTACCCTTTACATCATATAAGCAACGAACGGCTATTGCTTAAGTCTGTAAAGGTTGCAACACAGAGAATGAAAAGAAAACTACATAGGACCACTTTTGGTACTAAACGGACTCCGGAGATCTTAAATTGGTTTATTAAACATTATGAACTCATTTTGATGTTACTTGTTAAAGTACTTTTTATATGAGAAAACTACAAGGAATAACGTCCCCACGACAATCGGTTCTATGCAAGGCGAATTGATTAGAAGGTGGGGTCAAGTCAACATATGGTGTTTGTTTTTCGGTGGTCGACTTGTCAAAGTTTGTATACAAACTAGTTTTTTTATGTAAACAAAATTATTTTTTTTACTCGCAATTTTTTTGACAACCCGACCACAGAAGAATTGTAGTTGTAGAGTTGACCTCACCTTCTAGTCAATTCGCCTTGGTTCTATGCACCGGAACGACTCGGAGTTAAACGAACACCGACCAAGTATTGTCAACTCATCCACACCTGTTCTTCCGGCCTTGCTGCTAAAACAACAGCAAGGAATTTATACACTGTATTTAACTTAATAATTTTTACAAATAGAATATTAGATTATTTTAATCAATATTTTTCTTCTTGTTGTATTGTTTTTGGTTTTACAACAAAATTTTACAAACTCATGCGTATGCACGAATATTGGTTTTCGAAAATAATCCCGTCGTGGATTGTTTTAAGTACTTTTAAGTGTTATCCGTACTTAAATTTTTGAGTACAACTCGTACTTAAGTAAGAAGAAAAAAATTAAATTTAGTACGAGTTTTTTCTTTCTGTGTGTAACCCAGCCTTTACACATGCAAGAAATAACTTACAAGTAGGCTATACGTATCAGAGATCAGCAATGAGTAGTGAAAAAGTGAGTAGAGCTAAATCATGACTCATAAATTCTTGTACTTATACACACTCATACTTATTCCAATGTTATTCAAACTCATATTCACTCAAAAGTTTTATTTTACTCATTGTACTCATACTTAGCAACATTTGTAGTGGTTGATTTAGCATCTACTCAACTCAATGTGTATAGGCGAAGCAAAATGCGAGGCTTCCAGATCTGTCCCCGAAATAGCAATGTGACGATTTGGCAATTACAGTTTACTAAAGTTACATGTATGAAGTGGACGATTTTTCGGCAAATTTATCTGGCAGCGCTGATTATGAAGTTGTGTTTTATCTGTTGTGTTAAAACGGTAAATGGATGAGCTGAATCATTATGAGTATTCGAAAATGGCGACGAAATAGTCGAATGTCATACAAGTTGCATTAATGTTTACACAGTCAAGTGAAAGTTTCTTATAAATCAGAGCTTCATTTCTAAATAAACATTTGGCATTAATAATTATATTTTATATTTATATTTTCAAATTAGGTTGATGTTTGAAAATAAAATTAATTGTCTTCTTTATGTATATATGCAAAAAAAATCAAGAAATATTTTTAAATTGTACTTTAAAATAGTTAAATCTATAATTTTTATTTCCGCAATCAAGTAAATTTGGTAACACTGTTTATGTTTTTGACATTAACTTGCTGCAACTGTCAAAATATCACTGTCTTCAGAAATTTCTTGCAAGTTGAGCTTAAAGTTGTCTGCAAGTACGAAAAATGTTATGGTGTTAGTAAAAAAGTGTGAGTGTATTGAGTTTTTCGAACTTGTGCTTGCATGTGTAAAGAAATGCCAGGTAAAAGAGTATTCAGTTGTAAACCCAAGTGACTGTAAAAAAGGATTGGCTGTCGTTTAAGTTTCTTGCTTAACAATGACAACTCAAGGGTAATCTAATTAAATGCGATATCGTAGTCATCATAGACAAGACAAAATCTAACGAATCTATCTTTTAATCCTAAATAACGATTTCTTGCATTAAGTTTGCCTTTAGAGGAACTACTTTCGGTTTAACTGTTTCTTCTCAGTAGCCTCTTTTTAAAGTTACTCATGATGATCAAACAACATCGCCCGAATACTTTCTCGTTCTAAATGTATAAATTAACACATTCGCCCATATTGCACTTCTAAAGGCATGTTCAGGCCTAACAAATATTTGACGAAAAATTCCAAAAAAAAAAAAAGCGTGACCAGTAAATTGATCAAACTGTGGCTTTATTTTAAACAATTTTTTAAGACTTACCTAACTTTATTTCTAGAAGATAATTGTATAATGTAATTAAGAAAATGTTAAATGATGATTGATGGAGCCAAACGTTTTGCAAAAGCAGACAATTTTTTAATAAAACTAGTGGTAACGTGTAGGACGTCAAATATTTGATAGCTGTGAACAACGCTTGAGTCTCTTTAAAAACAAGTATTAATCATCACAATCGCGTTCCTTGTCATTTCATAAATAAAGTCAAGGCTTTGATTCAAATCAGTATGATATACATAAGTGATTCCACGGTTTTCTCTTCCATCGGACTTTCCAATAGTAAAACGCTCTGTAAAACCTTTAAAAGTTATTGATAAGAATGAATGATGATCTAAAAAATATCGGTAGGGTTAGTACCTGTCATAAATTTAATCGCAGCTGACCTGATCCAATATTTTATCCTGGCTACTAATAGCTAGTCCTCCGATTATGTAATCTTGGACTAGTTAAGATTTAGAATCGCTTGGGGATAACCTGTTGGCTGTGGTTTCTACCAAAAGCGCCAAATGGCAGATCATTAAGACGAACTAGCAGTTGATATTTACCCTTAATCCAAAAGCAGCCTTTGTAGCGGGGCAACCTTTTCCAGAGAGCCATATAATAGAAACGTTCTCAGTATGTTGCGTTAGTAAAAGCTTTGTTTTAACCGGTAATTAAAAGTACCAGTGTATGCGACCGCTGTGGCTGTTTAACATTTTAATGACGTCCGTTTAGACTTTTTCTATATATAATTGAAAATAATTTGTCATTCATATTTAAGAGAAAAAAAAGCTAGCTCAATCGTGCAAAGATGGTAATTTATCACTTTTTCTCAAACATCAGAGCTTCATCGGCCACCTGGTTTTTACCTGATTTTTCATTCCCTCTCACTTTTAAACAATTTTCCTTTCTTTTATAGTTGCTTTTTGTCATTTTATATGAATTTTAAAAGATTTATTTAGCTCACACGCTTGTATGACTACACAAGAAAAAATTTACATTTTTTAACGACCATCTCGTCAAAGTCATCATCGTCAGTAGCGGCAGCGGCAGCGGCAGCATTATCCTACATAACTGTCGCTTCTTCCAGCTCAACATCCTTGACGTGCTCGTGTGCTGGTTTTTGTCGTCATCATCATCATTATTTTCATTGTGTGCTCTTTGTTTTCCGTTTTTTGATATTTTGTTGGTTGTTTATGTTCCGTTTTTATATTTTGTGCATTTTCAGTTAAAACCTTAAATGTTCTACAAAACTATTTCAATCAGTTTGCCACATAATACGGGTTGACATTAACTCAAAAAAAAAACCAACAATAAACACAAAAGCTCTGCTGTTGTGAAAGTAAAAAGATTTCAATTTATTTTCGTATTTGTTATATAATTTTCCGCCCCTCTCTCTCTCTCTCTCTGAATATTAGCATTTTTAAAATTTTCTTTGGTTTTCGCATCTGCATAAAGTAAATTTTGTTTGATGCAAAGTAAATTTGGATTTTCTGTGAGTGTAAATTGGCACGAGTGTTTGTGCGTTTTTTGCTGCTGCTGTGTTGTCAGTTTGCGTCCCATAAATCATTATCGCTCATAACTTACGAGTGCCTGACATGTCAATAGTTGTGATGAGTTTGAAAAGTGCGAAATCGTGTCATAATGCCTGACATCAGACACGCAAGCAAACATTTTTCATTTTATTTTCTCATGTTTCTTTTTTTACTCTGTATTATTGAAAAGTTTTATCTGTGCAGTTTGGAAATGTTTTAGCAAAGTAAAGGTTAGTTTTTTTTTTGTCTTGTTGGTTAAACACGAGTATTGTGTAAAAGTACTGCAGAATATTAAAACGATAAAGTTAGTTTTTTTTTTTTGTTAAAAAAAAAGGAAATAACGGTTATCCTTTACTTAATACGAGTAAAAGAAAAAATTAAACATTTCGTCTAAAATGGCATTTAAAAATTATTCCAATTGCTGAAAAATGTTATTTTAGCTAAATGCTTTCACCTTTGGGGAGTATGTTGTGAAACTATGCTGGATATCGGGTCACTGCAACATCACCGCTAAAAAAAGGTTTATAAGTTGGAGACACTGGATCCTGAGGATCCTGACTGTGTTGAGGTAGTAAGACTTCCTTTTATTTTTGGAAGATTATGGAAGTGGTTCTTAACTAGACTTATCAGGCCTGAAGGAGTAGAACGTATTGTACACTTTCGCAGACGTTATGCACGGTGCTTAGAAAGCCCGATTTAAATTCACGCGATGGCAGAAGCAAGGTCTGCGTTAAAGGGATCTGAATCATCGGATTTATGTAGGTTATGCAATAACACAGTTAAGAAAGACATTTCTAGGCTACAGTACAGGAATCTGAGATGGCTAGGCAGAAGGTATATAGGCGAATTGGGATATGTGGGATCGTAAATCTAAAAAGATTCGTAATGGGCATGATCTGGCTGTATAGCAGGTGGTTGGGGACTGGCACATGAAAGACTTTTGTGTGTGGGTGTTTTTCTTCCTGGTCCGATATTATCTTTCACTATTCCTTATGCTTTCACCGTTTATTTTCGTCTAGGTCTTTTTTTATTACCTAAGGCCTCACAATGGACCAAACTGGTACCTCGGTGAAGATTAACTTCGTACCAACCTTTCTACCTAATCTAAATGCTTTGATACCACTGTACAATACAAAAAATACGGGGTTCTGACGGTGTGCAATTCATTGCAATAAACAAGTGTGTTAAAGGGCAATCTTGAGTTTGGCTTTTTGTGTTAAGTAAAATTTAATGGCCAACATATTTGTGGAACATTTTATACCCGCTCTCGCCCTTGGTTGTGGTGTTTTTGAATAGATCCTAAAATTACCGTTATTAAGAAGAGTTAGAGGGTCACTGCCGTTTTCATGCAAAATTAAAATAGATTTAAAAAGGAATTTTAAGAAAAATTTGTATGAAAATTTTGCCTTAAAACACATTTCAAACTTGTTTTATTTTTTATGATTACGGCAGTTAATGTATTCCACAAAAATATTTGCGGTAATGCTGAAGATACCGCAGATGTAAAGATCACAAAGTTTCATGTACCGATATTCTGCACAGACAGCCCAAAAGGGTGAAACAAAAATAAAATTCTGATGTGATTTTTAAAAACGCTGATATACGTATATTTTGTTTTTGTCTCCTCTACCAGAATCCATTTTCAGCACCCTGTTATTTTCGAAAGTTCGAAGTTGATGTGCAGTAGGGGTATAACTTATTCCCATTTTTTTGCAAATATCTAAATGGCCCTAGCATAGTCGAATAGTCCATTGAAAACTATTAAAAAAATTATATTAATTTTTCGCGGTTTTCAAAAAATGTCACCTACAAAACGCGGTAAAGTTGGAAATTTTTATTTTTATTTGTACTTATACATTATACATTAAATTTGAAATTCATGTCCTTAAATAAAATTAATTAAAATATGTATTTAAAATGTTTTTATTAAATTTTTTTCTTTAGGGATTTTAGAAAATCGCTTTCGTGGGTGAGGTTTTTATCTTCAAACGACCCAAGCAAATTGTTTTCGTAGATAACACAATATTCGCTATCGCGTAGTGCTAGGGCCAAAATTTGGTTAACCCCTAATGTACAGTGTAATCACTATTAACTTAATTTTAGGAGCTTTGTTAAAATCATGTATTTTTATGGGAAGAATAGATCTTTTTTGAAATTAATTATCACTGATCACGGATGGCATTCGAAGGATGTCGAAATATTGAAAAATAAAGAATATAAGGAGAGAAAAAATAGACCTTAGGCTGACTAAATAATTTTTTTATAATTTATAATAAAAAAGGGCAAATAATTACAAGTTAATAAAAAACAATTATCACTATTATCAATCCACCATTTTTATAACGGTGAAGAATAAAGAGAAACCGCTTAAATTTTAAACCTTTTATCCATGAATTTGGGCCGACTTAATGTTCGAAATAATGACCCACAGAATCATAAACAGAAAATTATATCTAAAGAAAATTCTTAACAACAAAGTTTGTTAAAAATTAAATTTTAGTAGGTCAACAAACTTTTTATTTGATTCAATGAAAAAATTTATCAAAATTGCGATTTGCAGAATATCACTCAAATTTTCTTTTTTATTTAACGTCGCGGCAACGACTACAGCTACAGGGCCATGATATCGGAGTTCTTTTTTTTTTTTTTTTTTTTTTTGAACCAGCTCGACGCTAAGAAGTTGGGATATTTGTAGTTTGCAACAGGACAACACAACGTGCCAAATAGCGTACGAGACAATTGAATTTTTAAAGACCAAGTTTGGCAAGCACGTTATCTCAGGTGCACAGCTTAAAAACTTTTACTTTAGTGTTGTAATAACTGCCTGTTCATCGATCAAGGCAGTAAATCAGTGATCAATGTCAACAAGAGAACATTGAGTGCGGAATATCTGTAATTTCTGCCGATTTGTGCGCTCAAGTTATTGAATATTGGGTTTAGCTTATTCACTTCCGCGGAGGACATTTCAACGATGTTTAATCAGCAGATTCATTCAGTAACAAAGGCTGTATACATTGAATCTCCACTTTAATGCGTTTCAGTTCTTTGATGTCTTTGCCTGGTTCTTTAAAAATTGTATTTCTTCACAGGTTTTTTAGGTCCTTCGTGCGTTCTGTAAAGCTGGCGGTTTCATACCACTGTTTTATGGAATATTTCGTCGTTCGGTTTTCTAAGTTTTTTTTTATTTGCTTTCGGTCAGTTATTTCCGGTAGTTGTTAATTAGTCACTACCAGTGCTGCCACAACGAACACAATTTTTACAACCAAAATTTTTTACCAAATGTAAAAAAGTATAACCAAATTAAAATGCTTTTTATTAATTGAGAAAATCATTGTAATACATTGTAACACAAAGGTTATTTGCACTTTATAGTAAAACAATAATTATAAATCAAGAAAACAAAACAAGAAACGACTTTTGTGTAATTTTTCAGTAATGTTCTAAAATCGATTTCGGATGATTTTATGCACTTCCTACTTTAAGTACTAATTATCTTTACTTCTCTTAAAATCAAGAAAAACTACGCTCATTTAAAAAAAAAAATAATTGAAAATTTCCATTTATTAAAACTTCATTTGTTTACGATTTCAGATCATGGCGTTTTTAATATAAAAATCGCAAATGGCAATATTTTCTTAGCAAAAATCTTGAAAAAATTATTTTGTTGCTGTTTTGAAAGGGATTATAAAAAACTTCCGTTCATTGGTAACAAATAATAAAAAAATCGTAGTACACAGTACAAATTACACTGGTTTACACTCAAAATGTACATTTGATGAGATGTGATTTTTCTTATGTATTTTCTTCCGCTGAATTCAAAAATCAAGGTTAAATTTTTTTTTATGGAGCAGTTTTTGAGATATGGTCATTTTCTCATTTTTTCGACCTTTTTTCACTTGACAAATTATATCTCGAGCTAGATATGTCCTATTGGGTCGCTCTTGGTACCAAATGGAAGGTATTGAGATGACGAACAAATATGTATAACTGGATCTTTGATTGGTAAAGCGGTTCAAAATATATTGATGAAAATATGGCACATTTTCAAAAAAATCATATTTTACAGTGCTTCTGTGCCGATGGAAAAGTACAAATCGTCGAAAAAACATCCGGGTTCTCTTCATGTACGTCAAGATGATACTTCTACGCAAGAACTAACACCAACCAGAAGAAAATCGACCGAAAAATGACAAAGGTATAAGCTATTGAGTGAAACAATCCAAATCCCATATTTTTCGAATATGTTATTTTTTTCTACAAGTTATTGGGTTTAACGATTTTAAAACATTTTTGACCGGCGGCTTGCATCACTGGTATGCATTTTGTTTTGGCAGCTTGTATAAAACGTAGTACATATAAATTTTATTGAAATTATATTTATTTGTGTTCACCAAAATGCCTAAAAGAAATCGGAAATTTGAGTGCGTAAACAATCCAAATAATTTTTGTTACGTATGTGGAAAATTTGTCGCCCAACCAAATAGACGTAGATTCACCGATTCATTACAACAGAATTATCTGCAATATTTTGGAATAGCACCTGCAACTTTTCATGAGCAATGGACACCAAATAAAGTTTGTTTATCGTGCCATATAACTCTTGCCGCGTGGGCTTCTGGTTCATCGCAGTAAGATTAAATTTATATGTATAAACAATTCAATTAGTGATAAAGTGAATTTTTTTCGGAACTAGACGATACATGAATTTCGGTGTACCGATGATATGGAGAGAGCCGCTCTGCCATTCGGTTGATTGTTACTTTTGCCTGAGTAAATCCACTGGTTTTGGAAAGAGTGCCAAATGGGTTTATGCGACAGTAGCATCTGCTTCGCTTCCAGTTCCACATTCAGGTGAATTTCCTCATCCTAAGTGCCCCGATTCAACGGTTCAATCTTTGGAATCATCACAAGAGACAGACACAAGCAGTGATAATGAATTTCAACAGGAGTCGCAATCGCATTATTTTACACAGCCTGAACTGAATGATTTGGTGAGAGATCTCGACCTGCCAAAGGAAAAAGCGGAGTTACTTGCATCTCGCCTGAAGCAAAAGAACTGTTTGGCTGCGGGAGTAAATGGAACATTTTACAGAAACCGTGATAAACCTTACTCACAACATTTTAAGAAGGAAAACGACATACGCTACTGCAACGATATTCCTGCATTGTTTGAGCAACTCGGAGAGCGTTATGATCCAAATGAGTGGCGCTTGTTCATTGACGGTAGTAAGGAAAGTTTGAAAGCAGTTCTACTGCATATTGGAAATGAAAAACCTTCTATCCCCATCGCTCATGCCATCAACACTAAAGAATCATACGAAACAATGGCCAGTTTGCTAAAATACATTCAATATGGTCATCACAACTGGAAAATATGTTCCGATCTCAAAGTCGTCGGCATGTTGTGTGGAATGCAGGGTGGATATACAAAATATTGCTGCTTTCTTTGCCTGTGGGATAGTCGTGCTCGTGAACATCATTATAGAAGAAAACACTGGCCAGAAAGGGAGAACGTAACAGTGGGCAAAGACAATATTAAATACATGCCTCTTGTCAAAAAAGAAAATATAATCCTTCCAGCGTTGCACATTAAACTTGGCCTCATTAAAAATTTTGTGAAGGCCTTAGACAAGGAAGGCCAAGTATTTTCCTATTTGAAAACCCTTTTCCCGCAGCTTTCTTTAATAAAAATCCTGGAAGGCATCTTCGATGGTCCACACATAAAGAAATTGCTAAAAAGCACAGATTTTCCAAAATATTTAACACCCGTTGAAAACGAGGCCTGGAAGTCATTTCAGCAGGTTGTTGCCAATTTTCTTGGAAACAATAAAAGCTCTAACTACGAGGAAATTATTACGGATTTACTGAAGAACTACAAGAAGAAGGGTACGGAGTGCCATTATTTAATTTCATTCCTGCTTGTTTTCTATTGTATTTTTTTACGATTTTATTTATTTCTTACAGGTGTAAATATGTCTCTCAAAATCCATTTCTTACATTCGCATTTAGATTTTTTTCTGGACAATCTTGGTGACGTAAGTGACGAACACGGCGAGAGATTTCACCAACAAATTAAAACCATTGAGCGGCGCTATAAAGGATTTTGGGATGCAGCCATGTTGGGAGACTATGTATGGTTTCTCACTAGAGAAACGGACCCCAAAAGCAACCGAAGATAAAGCAAGAGCCTCATCTATTTTTAACACACAAAAAACTCAAAAATGTATTAAAATCGTTTAAAACCAATAAATTGTAAAAAAAATAACATATTCGAAAAATATGGGATTTGGATTGTTTTACTCAATAGCTTATACCTTTGTCATTTTTCGGTTGATTTTCTTCTGGTTAGTGTTAGTTCTTGCGTAGAAGTATCATCTTGACGTACATGAAGAGAAACCGGATGTTTTTTCGACGATTTGTACTTTTTCATCGGCACAGAAGCACTGTAAAATATGATTTTTTTGAAAATGTGCCATATTTTCATCAATATATTTTGAACCGCTTTGCCAATCAAAGACCCAGTTATACATATTTGTTCGTCATCTCAATACCTTCCATTTGGTACCAAGAGCGACCCAATAGGACATATCTAGCTCGAGATATAATTTGTCAAGTGAAAAAAGGTCGAAAAAATGAGAAAATGACCATATCTCAAAAACTGCTCCATAAAAAAAAATTTAACCTTGATTTTTGAATTCAGCGGAAGAAAATACATAAGAAAAATCACATCTCATCAAATGTACATGAAAAAAATTTCATTTTGTAAACTAGTGTTATTAGAGCTCGTAAATAATTGTACCAAAAAATACATATTCGTTCGTAATTATTATTGTTTTAGAAAAAAGTAACCAAAATGAAAAAAATATTCACATCTCCACATTGCAAAAAATATAACCAATTTTGGTTAGAAATTACCAAAAACGGCAGCTCTGGTCACTACGCGTAGCCACCAAATTTTCAAAATGCTTCGTAGGCATCTGTTGGTAAAACTTTTCAATTTGGAGATGCCTTTGTTACGAACCAAGTTTCACATTCATACCTTTCTCTAATGTTTTCAGTGCGATGGAAACGCTTGCTGCTGTTTATGACAATATTATTATTTTGGGTGATTTTAACTCAAACCTACTTTTGGAATCAGAATTAACCGACAATATGTTATCTTTTGGTCTCGCTCCTACGAATACAGTAAATCCAACTCATCATACTGCAACTAACAGAACTCTGCTTGACGTTATTTTTGTTTCAAATCCTGAAAACGCATTGTTGTATGATCAAGTATCAGCCCCATGCTTTTCACGGCATGATTTAATATTTTTAACTTATAACTTTAGAACTTCTCCGTCTGAACATACCCTCCACTATCGTGACTTTAATAGCTTAAACTACAACGTGTTCCATGAATGCGTCTCTCGTATAGATTGGTCTCGAATGTACTACATGCCCTATGTTGATACGCAAGTAGAATTTTTTGAGGATAATATTCAGCGTCTATTTGATGAAACAGTTCCACTAAAAGCTAAAAGAACATCTAATAGGGAAAGGCCTTGGTTTTCTGCCAATATTAAACTTTTAGTATCTAAACGAGATTGTGCTTATTCTAAATGGAAGCGTTTTCGAACCTCAAGTTTAAGAGCTGAATTTAAAGCTGCAAGAAGAAACGTTAACTCTAGCATTAAAATTGCAAAGACTGAGTATTATTCTAAACGCTTTGGCTCTGCAATAGGCTCTAGACAAACTTGGAAATATATTCGCGAAATTGGGATTGGTCACTCAATGAGTACAAATAGTTCTCAGGTCGATGTCGAAGAGCTTAATAGAACTTTTACAAATTTACCTCTACGATCAATAGATAGCACTTTTTACAACTTTGCAAATATAAATCATAATGGTAACGAAATAAATAATAATGTGTTTCAATTCGCGTGTGTAAATCAATCTGAAGTCTTACTTAGCTTCAAATCAATTAAATCAAATGCAGTTGGCCCTGATAACATACACCCTAAATTTATAAGGATATTGTTGCCTATACTCCTGCCATATATAACACATTTGTTCAACACTATTATAATGACAAGCACTTTTCCGTCGAAATGGAAATACGCTAAAATAATTTCTATACCGAAAAATGACTCAGAATTCAGGCCAATTGCCATCCTGTGCTTTCTATCTAAGGTTCTTGAAAAACTACTTTATAATCAAATGTCGTCATATTTCAAATCTAATAACTTGTTGTATGATAAACAATCGGGATTTCGTCAAAACCATAGCTGTGTTTCTGCCTTACTGGACGTGACTGAAAACATACGACGTGACCTAGATACAGGCAAAGTAAACTTCTTGGTTCTTCTTGATCACTCTAAGGCCTTTGACACAGTGGACCACGGCATGCTTTGCTTGAAACTCCGACATTTTTTTAACTTTTCCTTAACCTCTACGCGACTGTTGTCGTCATACCTCTCAAGACGTCGGCAATTTGTGTTTTCGGACAAACTTCAATCGTCGGTATTAAATTTATCTAGGGGTGTGCCCCAAGGGTCAATCCTTGGACCACTCCTTTTTTCTATTTATGTAAATGATTTACCTAACCAGCTTTCGCACTGCAAAATGCATATGTACGCAGATGATGTGCAGTTGTATTTAAGTAGTCCAGTCATTTCCATTGCGGATAATATATCGAAACTTAATGACGATCTTAATAAGATTTATATCTGGGCAACTGCAAATGGGCTTTGTTTAAACCCTCGCAAATCAAAGTGTATCATTATTCGTAGGAAAACAATGCATCATATTGCCGACGTGGATATTTTGATAGATGGTG
The DNA here is from genome assembly GCA_963931875.1 of Pollenia griseotomentosa. Classification (NCBI taxonomy): domain Eukaryota; kingdom Metazoa; phylum Arthropoda; class Insecta; order Diptera; family Polleniidae; genus Pollenia; species Pollenia griseotomentosa. The sequence goes on along the minus strand of OZ007562.1, from coordinate 97,740,498 downwards.
AAAAAGTCACTATAGTTAATGCTGCCAAAAACCTTGGATTAGTTTTTAATAATAATCTAACTTGGAATAACCACATTAACTCACTCGTGGGGCAGACGTATACAAAGCTAAGATGTCTTTGGCCCTCACAGCATTATACCCCATTAAATATAAGACTACTTCTTGCAAAATCTTATATTGTTCCCAATTTAATCTACGGTTGTGAACTTTTTGCCAGCTGTGACTCAATAAGCAAAGGTAAGCTTAATGTTTTATACAACAATATTATTAGATATGTATATGGACTGAGAAGATATGATCATGTATCCAACTTTTCTTTGAAACTTTACGGAGTTTCGTTTAACAATCTTCTTAACATACGTGTACTTTTATTTCTGCATAAAATCATTTATTCGGATATGCCACAGTATCTCGTTGATAAGATTAGGTTTGCCAGATCAGTTAGGGGAAAAAAGATCATAATTCCATTCCACCGTTCTCTTGTATCTGAATTGCAATTTTTCATACATTCGGCGCGTCTCTGGAATAGTCTTCCTCGAACACAACAACTTAATAGCAACGCAACTAGCTTTAAGTCTTATTTATATAAACATTTTACACATTAGAAAATCACAAATATTATCATATTATTAAACAAATTTTAGTTTATTTTATCTTAATATGTATACTTGTATTTGCCGTCTCAATTTAACTTATCAATAATACTTTCCTGTACTCTAATTATAAGATTAACTCTTGTTGTACAGGATTTGAACATACAAAATAAATAAATAAATAAAATAAATAAATAAATAAATGAAAAAAATATTCACATCTCCACATTGCAAAAAATATAACCAATTTTGGTTAGAAATTACCAAAAACGGCAGCTCTGGTCACTACGCGTAGCCACCAAATTTTCAAAATGCTTCGTAGGCATCTGTTGGTAAAACTTTTCAATTTGGAGATGCCTTTGTTACGAACCAAGTTTCACATTCATATAGGATTATGCGTTGGCTCTCCTAATGCTTCGTAAGTTATTAGCTTTATTGATTACTTTGAACATCAGATTGAAGTTTAGACAACGTCATCAGCAGGTCGTTCATGTGTTCCATGCGTAATTGATGCCATAATACTCCACGATGAGGGTTGTTGTCAATTGCCTCGATTAAGATTTCGTCAATGAATATGATGAATAGTAACGGTGATAGGTCACATCCTTGCCTCACTCCAGACTTAACAGATAAAGGAAGAGAAAGTTTGTTTCAAAACGCTGATACTGATAAGGTAAAAGATCTTGTCAGGAACGCATTTTCTGCCCATCGCTTCCCATATGCTTTGGTGATTAATTAGATCGAAAGCCTTTTGGAAATCAACGAAAACAAGGTAGAGCTATTACTGCATCTCGTTTGTTGTTTCCATGATTATACTTAAAGTAGCAATATGGTCAATACATGATTCGCGGCTGCTAAATCCTGCTTGCTGGCGCCGAAGCGTATCATCAATTTTCTTTTCATTTTAAGACAGCTGCATAGAATCATGATTCTTCTTCAATTATTGCAGTCGCTTAGGGCTCCTTCTTTAGGTTTTTTTTACTATGATCCCTTGTAGCCAGTCGGTGGGAAATTTTTCGGTTTCCCCCAGATTTCCTGGAAAAGCTCGTGTAAAACTCGTGCAGATGGTTAAGAGCCTTTTCGCTTTTAAAAGTTTCACGTCTTTGTCCCTTTTCATTCTCTAAATAGCTGCTTCAATCTCGATGATGCTGGGACATTGGGTGTTGATACGTGTTACCTGAGGAATCGACAGGTGTGGAACAAATTTAGTCCAGTTGACGGAAGTGTCACTGAGGACATTAAAAAGCTCAAGTGTTCATACCAGCATGAAAGTTGTTCCGCCTCTGCAGTGAGGAGTTTGCCATCTTTGGCTTTAATGGGAACATTGCCGTTCGTTCGCCATGCTTACAGGCGTTTGGTGCATTCTTGAGTTGTCACATGAAGCAGCAGTTTCTGCTGAGTTAATCCAGGATCGCGTATCGTGTCTGCACATTCGATTCACTGACCTATTTAGAACTTCATATTCGGTTGGTGCTAGTTTTTTTGAGGCAAGTGTTTTCGCTCTATTAATATCAGCTTTTTTACTTCGCGCAATTCTTGGGAGCTATAACACTTCCAAAATTGGTTAAGTTTTCAGGTTTTCGATTAGGACGTTGGTTAGCTTAAGAATTATTGTTGGGTTGCCTCTTACGTTCATACTTTTTATTATTGCCTGCGTTGATTTAAAGTCCGTATTGGGAAGCTCTAAAGGCTTTGTCATTTATTTTCTTCTGCATATCATCTTTGGCGCTATAAACGAGGTCCTCAAGCTGATGATTGTTGCTGTATACCAGTGTTGCCAATTTAGCCATTTAGTGGCTAGATTTAGCCATTTTTCACCCTGCTAAGGCATTAAAAAATGAGTTTAGCCATTTTTCAACTTGTGTAGCCAAACATTTTATTGCCGTTTTTCTTTTAAAAGAATAATTTTTATTTAATTATAAAAATTTACAAAAGTAAAATAAACATTTTTAACAATAAAAACGTCTTTAATTTAAATCACAACTTTTACCAATGTTGAAAATCGCTATAAACTACGATGATGAAACATCTCTTTAAAATAAAGGAACAGTATTCCAATATTAAATTTATAAAATGTATCAACACAAACATCGGCGTTTCTTCCTGGTTGCAAGTATATCAATAAAGAGATGCAGTCGGCAACAAAACTTTTTTAGAAATTTCAGAGTTGACTATAAAATTGCTCTCACTTCCATGGTCTAATGCTGAAGTAGTGGCCAAGTAAACATCGTTAAAAGTTAATACGATTTCTGTATGACGTGCTAAATTCCCAATTTTTCATATGTCAAAAGCCCACGTATAACGATTGACTCAGAAGCACATTCTGAGACGAATTAACAATGTTTGTCCGGCTGGCTGGCAGGCTGGCTGTCCATGTTAACCATGTTATTTGATAAAATTTGGCACATAGGTTCTAAAGTGGTGAGGGTATCATATTTTTGGGGTTGACTTTCTTACTTGTTTTTTGTAGATCTGGACTCAAAGGTGTTGGGTAAATGTTGTCGTGATTATGATTTACCTTTAAATTATTTAAAACTAATAGGCACGAGTGATTCCTATGTGATGAACAATAATGACATCGAATTTATCGATAACTAGGATCGCCTGGTGGCTGAAATTCGACCACTTGAAATTTACTTTCGAGAGAAGTGCCCAATGATCCCATTTGGGAACATACACAAATAATTAAATAAATAATACATAATTGAAAAAAAGGAATAAATAAAATTTTATTTTTCGAAAAGATAACAGTATATAAAATAAAAATTAGGCACAAATGGGTTAAGAGAACGGCAAAGTTCACCATTCACCCATCTTTGTACGTGTGTTTGCAAGACAAACTAAAACGCTTTTCAAACACTTTAATTCCAAAAATGTGGAAAAAAAATATATTGTGCATATCCCCGCATTTAATTTTTAGGATTTTAATGAAATGTTATCAAAGAGAATAATAGAAACACAGATCTTCGCTAAAGGTCATTAAAAAAGTTTTCCGAATTTTATTTTCTTAAACGACGTTTTTGCGCGACTTTATTTCTCAAAATGTCTTACGGTAACCCTGTCCTAATACGTTTATACATGTGTGTTTGCAAGTGCAAAATGAAAACAAAAACATTATGGGAGAACAACATAGAGTCAACCGTCGCACAGTGGCGCCCGTAGAGAAAACGAGGTTGCAAAAATCAAAATTTTCATGAGCGCCGACGAAGTTTTGAATAAACCCATGTTATAGGAAACTTTTCAACGATTTCAAATATGCTACTCTTAATAATATCACATTTTTAGTTTAGAAGATATGACCGTTCAAAGTTGACCGACTTTCGGTTTTCAAAAAAACACACAATTTTAAGTCAATTTGTTGCGATTTCAGGTGTAATATCACGAAAAATAGGTAACGAATCGCCTTATTTTTTGTTTGTATTGATTGATGTATTTATTAAATGTATAATGATAAAAAAAAATTAACTGTTTGTTTTGTGTTTCTCCTGGTAAATCACTATTTAAAAACTATCCGTTTTTTTCACTATTTTTCAACTTTGACGGAAAATCAAAAAAATCTATATTTTTCTATATTTGCCATATTTGCAAAACCTGTTCATTGATTATTTCTTTACATAATTCAAAAATTTTATCTGCCCGTACGTGCCCGTTTGGCTTCTAGAGGTAAAAATAGTTAAAAAGACATGGTTGCAGAAATTGTATGGCGTCCATCCCTTATATGTTTTGACTGACAGTAGTTTGATCTAATAGTTTGGAAAAAACTACTCATTGAAATTAGCAGGTACGTACCTCACTTAAACAATACTGTGGCGTAAAAATGGTCAAGAACAATATTGACTTATGGTCCCTAAAGGTAGGCACAAATCTTATTTGGACACTTGCATAATATCAAAATTGCATTATTCAGCCTAAATCCATATGTATGCAGGGAACAGGTAAATGTTTAGGCATGGTAGCATAAGCCTATATATTGCAAAATAAGCATAATGCCTGGATTAGTCTACGACTGAAAGTTGGCGCAACAATTACTGAAACCATTAAACAATTTAAGTACTGAAAACATGGCGTTGAACAATTTAAAATTATTTTGAACTGTTTAGAAAGTCAACCACACCAAAGTTTTGCACGGAAGCTGCTTTAGAAGAACTTGATAGCTTATACGGAAATATTGAGAGAAGCGAAATTTCTTCCCTGCTGCATTTGAAGTCACGAATAGAGTTAGAAAATAATTATAGTTTAGAAATGGTTAGTCTTTTAGATATACCTTCTCTTACGAATTGTGATGAATATTTACAGAAAATTGAAAAAATAAATTTTAAAAAAAAATTATTTTATTGTGTTTAAAAATATTTTGTACTTATACATTTATTTGTTCTTTTTGGTTACTTGTAATTTCTAGATTATGGCCCAGAAGATGTTTTTCAATGAAAAACGAAATATTGGCAAATTAATAATTGTAAAATTAGAATAATTAACAATAAAACCAGGACCTCGAGCACAAAAGGAAAAAAAGTTCTTTTATCTATCAAAATATTTAACAAATTGATCTTTACTTACAATTTCATCGCAAACAACTTTAAATTAATTATTTCTGTTTTGTTATTGAATTTTAATGTGCTTTTATTTAAAAAAGTTTTAGCCGTTTTTTAGCCCATTTTTAGCCATTTTTTTCCGTAAATTAATCCATTTTTGGTCACCAAGTTTTGGCAACACTGCACTGTATACCTTTGGATACAAGTAGAGGTGTGGCTAGTATTTCTTCGAGAGTTGTGATAAACAGCATTGGAGACAGGAGGCACCCTTGTTTTACACCACTTATGATATGAAAGGCTTCACTGGATTTCCCTAAGTTGAATACTAGTATTTTGCAATTATCATATTGCGCCTATATATGGTTAATAATTTTTTTAAGGTACACCTTTGTTTGTAAGTGCCTACCATTTTTTGTTTCGATCAATAGCAATGAAAAGCTTTTTCGAAATAAATAAATGGCATAAATAATGTGAAATTATATTCATTACATTGCTGTATCACCAGACGCAAGCAATTTTTTTTTTTTTTTGCGACCATGGGCAGTTTTGGCTAAGTCCAGATGCTTTCATTCGTAGAGTGTTCACTGGCCATACGTTTTAATAACACTTTGTTAATGTCAGCATGGTATTCAAGCCATTCCGCTCCAGTTGCTGCATTATTTTAAATCGTGTTTTTTTTATAATAAGGTTCTCTTTCCAATCATCGGGAATGGACTTTATGTCCTTAATATTCTTAAAAATAGGTTGTAGTATAGTTGCAGACGTTCGAGGGTCTGTCCTAAAGATTTTGGTGGGTATGCGATCAATCCAAGCGGCCTTGCCATTTTAAACTTGTTCTATGGCTATTTAAATTTCTATTATGCTTAGAGTTGTGGTGTATTCCATAAAGTCTTTTCATTCAAAAAACAAAAGAAAACCAAATTTGTCGTTTGTTATAAAGACAGACCCCTTTGATAATAATATTTTTTTGGATTAAAATACTTTTCAATAAAATATAACTCATACGCCTAGTCATCATGTTCATTAACAATTTTAAGGCCAAAATACATTATTTTAAACTCATCAAGCATTGTGGTAGTATTAGTGAAAATGTGTTTGTATGTGTGACACCGACAACGCTTGATGAAAAATCAAAAAATTTAGATATGACGGCGAATATTACGTCCAGCACACGTACACGTTAAATTCGCCGGCTGGACAAGCATTTGACAAGTGTATTTGGGCCTTTAGGCTTTTTGTATAAAAATTTATTTAAAATAGTTTTTAAATAAACAACTAATTTAATAATAATTAATGGGTGTTCTGCTTTTTACTATTTATCGCTATTCATTCCTTAATTGTGTGTTTATTTTTTTATTTTTTATTGAAGAAGTAGGTTGATGTGAAGAGCGTACAACGGAATAGAATCTGTATTCCGTTAAGAATTTAATGGCTGCATAATTTGAAATATAAAAAAAAACTTTTTCCATACAAAAAAAAAAGAAAGAAACAAGAAAACACGATAATAAAAAACAAAGTAGATGATATAATAAGCACGTTTTGTTATACTTTTGTGAATAATGTTAAACCTCTTTAAAGTTCTATTTATATTGTTTTGATTGTCTAAGAGTCAGAGAGTAACAAGCGGATACTGGAATGGGAGGGATAAAAAATAAATGGGATGATTGGTTGGGTTGGATAAGTTGGTTGGGTTTGTTGGTTAGTTTAGTTGTAAAGAAGAGGTTAGCTTAGGAGTAGATTTAGAAGTAGTTGCACTTTATAGGGCACTAACCAAACAAACATACTTGTACCAGTATGTATTATAATATTTTTTTTTTTAATAAATATTTTTCCTTTTTGCACTTTATTCTATTTTTGTATCTGCAGTCGGTAAAATGTAAATGAATGGGTTAAATGTCGATGAGTTCATTATGATAAATTTTGTTTTGTTGCAGCTTTTGAATTTCCATAAGTTATACTTTGTAGCAGTATAATAAGCAAAAAAAAAAGAAAATATTGTATAACAAAATAAATTATTTCTCTTATTCAAATTTTTAAGTGGTATTTTGTATTTTCAATTCTTGAGAAGTAATTGAAAAATATCTTATTTAACCTTTTGTCACATAATTTCTAGTATCTGTATGAAGTTTGAGAATAAGTTGAATTAAAATGCTTTTATAACAAGTAGTAGTTCTTGTAGTTCTTATTTAAGGTATTTATTAACGCACATAGGGGAGAGGTCCTAGACCATTCTTTTAGTATGCCGTTCATATCAAAACGGCTGTAAACCTTAAGCGCAAAGCTCAGCTCGCACTTTTGGAGATATTTTGGTGAAATTTGGTTTTGATTGTCATAAGGACCAAACTTTTTTTACATAGTGACAATCGGTCCATAATTTCACATATCCCTAATAAAAGTTTTTTCCGGAATAGGGTCGGTGTGCCCATTTACCACCTTATTATGTTGGTAGTTAAATTAAATATGACCCAGACATATAAATACCACTCCCGAATACAGCTTTTAATGCCATAACTTCCTAATAGATGTTGGTATTGACATAAAATTTCAATAACTTATACGACAGCGACTTAGTCGTTGACAAATATTTTCCATATTTCCTGGGGTCATTTTGCGCACCTCCCGATGTTTCCACGGCGAAAAGATTTGAATATAACGTGTCGATTTTTCTAAAAAATTTTGAGTTAATACTTAGGGTATTCAATTAAACGATGTTTTATATTAATCGCGCGAATAATTATTCGAGGTAAAAATTTAATCGAATAATTAACGAACAATTTAATATTATTCGGTTAATCGAATAATTTTAATTTTGTCTAGCTTAGAAGTTTAAAAATAAGGCTAAAAATTATATTTTTAACATGAAAATTTTATTAAAAAAGTAACAACAAAAAGTTATAAAAAAAGAAAACTTTTTAAATAAAAAATAACATCGAAATTTAAGCCAGTCTTCTAAAATAATCTTTCAAAAGGATTATACAATTAAAATGTTTATGTTTCAAACGATTTCTTTCTTTTGTTTTGATGAAACTTGACTTTGAAAAGATTCTTTCACTTATTGTTGACGTTGGAGAGAGGTCTGGTAAAAGGTGGTTTTAATTCGTTTAAAAAAAATTCTTATTTTAAATCATGGTGGTAAAAGTCTCAGCTTGTTTTTTTACATGAAAGAAAAAAAACTAATACTGTGAGAAAACAAATTTTCGATTAATCGAAATAAATTATTCGAATTATTCGTTAATCGAAAATAAGCAATTTTAAATTATTCTAACAGTTAATCGCCCAAAATTATTCGATTAATCGAACAATGGTTAATCGTTTGAATACCCTAGTTAATACCCTCTTAATGAGCAAGTGCCCAATAGAGATGAGCGATCCCATCAATGATTTTTAAGCAACATCGTGATTAGCGAAGGTGATTTAAAAATCACTGTTCTTCAAGACTGTGGTTGTGATCACGTTTTGTCAGTTTTCAGTTCTTTTATAATTATCATAACATAAAACAACACAACTTTACTTTATGTTCGAGTTTGTTAAATTTTTTACTATACGAATTGAGTGAATAGATTCAGAACTTAAGAAACAACAAAATATGCACTAACAGATGTATGTTTACAATTAAAGTTCTCTTAACATAGTATTTTTATCAAGTGCGAAAACATTGTGGTTTTTTACTGTCAAAAAGAAAACCAACTTTATTCGTCATTGCATGCAAAAAAACACTATTGCCAACACAAACAGTGAAATATCATAAATTTATGTATGTAAAACAAAAAGAAAAGAACGAGTTAGCAAGTAGATTTCGCTCATCTCTAGCTCCCAACATATTCCCCAATCCACAAATCAAATTTTGTATCCCCATTTCTCAAACAAAATCCCCAATGTAGAAACAAGTCACCTAATTTGACATCACTGCTACATGTAGAGGTTAACTTCTCTGAAGGAGGTGCTTAGGATAAGTCGTAAGAAGAGGTTTTAAGAATTCTTTAAATTGTAGGTACATATGTACTTTCGAAATTAGCAATTTTTTTTACAAGAAAATGCTATAAACTATACCTAATGACTAGGGATGAGATTTTGATGCACTAAAAAATCAAAAACATCGGCTTAAAAATGCACTAAAAACCCCAAAATATGCGCTAAAAAATAAAAAATATGCACTAAAAACCTATACAAAATTTTTTTTAATATTACTAAAAACAAATATGTATATAAAAAATTAAATCTATTGTTATTCAAATATCTTTAAAAAAATTAAATAACTAATTGAAATTTTTTGTTTGTTAAAAAAATAAGTACTGTTTTATTTAAAGTTAATATTTGTCTTGTACTTGAAGAATGACAATGCAATTTAAAAAAATTTATTTTCAGATCAGATCAAAAATATTTGAAATTTTTTTATATTTTTAAATCCATAATTTATTTTGCAAAACGTTTTGGATTTTTTTTTTTATTTGTCGGGCTATTCTTCCTTGCACATTGTTAATTTTTATCATCGGTATCAACAACTCTTCTAACATTCTTAAATTACTGAAAAGAATTCTGAAGCATCTAGCCAGGCCCCCACACAGAGGGATTTGTCCATACAATGTTTGGCAAAAAATATAAGGAGTGCTCGTAGAATGTTGAAATTTTGCTCTGAGCCTTTACTTAGCTCAATTAAGAAAAATATAAAGTTTCATCAAAATTGGCCACGCCCTCCACCCACCGCCCATAGAACCCAAAATTTTTTTTGGCCCAAAGTTTTTGAAATTTGGCACAGAGCCTTTTATTACCTCAATTAAGAATAAAATTAAGTTTCATCAAAATTGGCCACGCCCACTACCCACCGCCCATATAATCCATATTATATTTTTTCCCACAACTTTTTGTTTCATTACCAAAACTAATTATTTTATAAATAAATTTCAATACATGCATTTAAATATAGACTTTTATTCATCATCTATCATTTCTGTAACTATATCATCAAGTTCCATAACCTATTTACGGGGTTGACATCTAATGCTACTTATAAAAGGATCTGACGATACTAGAAGTCGATGAAAAACATCTGTATTTGTTGCAACTCTATCACATTTTCTGGAGAACCTTAATCTATAATTTCTATAATCTTTATTTCTGGCTTCTTCGGCTTCTTCAGAAAGCATGCCAATAGGAAGTATTGCCGCATCCATGATATCCTTTCCGTGTATTAGTATTTTGTGTACTGTTACTGGCATATAATACCAACTATATTTTTCAACAAAAAGTTTTGCTGTATCTTGAGCAAAATTGTTGAACTTCAAGGAATTAACTTTTTTGCCACAAGTTATTATTTATAGTATAATGCGAAATCGATCAATTAGTTGCTCCTCTACACCAGTCACATCGGCAACAAGTGCGGGGTTAGAAAAGAAACGCCTGGACGTATTTCCATCGTTAGTAGACCCAGTTCCTTGTTGAACTGCATCCACTCGTATACCCATCTGTTCCTTTAAGGCCTTCTGAATTCGAAGTTTGTTTTCCAGTTTAAGACTTTTGTGTTCGTCCTTGAGCGCGGACCATTTTTCAAATGGTTTGTTGTAGGCGATATGAAGTATGCACTCCATAAATTTTATGCGAGAATGTAAGGAGGAAACGCCCATTTTGATTGCTTCACCATCAATAGCTTTGCTTGAAACTAATTTAAGATTATTCATTTCAGTTGGTTTTGCTTTGCAAATGTAACAAACAGCTGCTGAAGATGTATCTGTAACAGTTTGAGCTGTCTTGCCATCTAACATTGTAAAGACGAAATTATGATTGATCGAAAATTGCTTTCCGCATACTACAACTTCGGTATTTTTCAAAGCAGCAATTTCTAAATTAATTTTTTCAACAAGGCTTAGCACTTTTTCTTTTGTTTCTTTGGAAAATTCAAAGGAGATAGGACGGCAGAATCTTGTTGATGACGGACTTTTATTTCGCCAACATTCGTCTTGAGAAATTGTCTGTAGACTTAACGGAACCATACATGCCAGTAACAAAGTTTTATCGCTTACATCAGCTGCTAAACTCTGATTATACTCAACATGTCCAGAGGAACCATCGCAACCCCACTTACATGTAAACTATAATTTATCCGTCATACCATTTAATTCTTCATATCGTATCCTTCATTTTTGAGAAAACTTTTGATGGCTTCATACTGACTCTTTGTAAGCTCTGCATCCATCATAATTGCTAGTACAGCCGGCGAACGAATATAACACCGAGTTGGTATATTTCCACCCATCACTTTACTTGCCATATTCAAATGTTCTTGTGAATATTTTGAAGCTAATTCAGCTGCCTTGAACCTCTTTGTGCGAACTTGACAATCTTCGAAATCTTTTGCTGGCCTTCCTAGTTTAGTTGAACAACTAGGCTCGCTATTAAGTGATACTTCAAATACATCTAAAAACACAATAGGAAAAATCATTTACACATATAAATTTGTATAACTCTTTAAACGTACTTTTTAACCAATCTTCATTTTTTTTAAAAAAATGGGATTTTAGTTTATACGATTCTTGCCACCGTTTTTTGAAATGACCAAGAAACCTCTTTTGAATTGCTCTTTTCACTATACCGATTTCTTCATCCTGAAGCATTGCATTTTTTGATGTAATGAAATCGGTTATTAATTCCAAACTTGCATTGCAATTAATGAGTTCGTAACTCAGTTCACTATATAACACAGAAAATAAACTCATTTTAATAATATCTTTTCCACTTCGATATTTTCACAAATTGTTTTATTTTTATTGTTGTTAAATCATATGGTTTTGTTTTTAATCTATTCTAAATAAGTTATTGTTGTAACTTAATGTCATTATAACGCACGTGCCTAAAATTATGCAATATATTTTTGTAATTTTTTAAAATTAAAAATTTAATGAAATCGGAAACCAATTTTATGATTTTATAAAAGATTATTAATTATTTAAATTTTTTTTTTTTTAAATGATAGTATGGAGTCTTACCTTTCATTTTATTATAGCGAGAGCACCGAGCACGACCGAGCAACCTTTTTTTTTCCAAGGAAGTTTGTAATCACGGCACATTATAGAACAAATTTTATTCTATCATATCTTTTAAACCATATGAGCGAAATTTATAATTTTTTTTTTAAATACGCAGAAAAGGCTATATTTGAAGAAAATCACTATTTAAATCAGAGCAATAAAATTATCTTACGTACAAACACTTTAGAAGTGCGTAAACAGTTTTCAATATTTTGGACCAAAATTTACATGTGACTTTACTTCATTATTTCAAAGACAAATAAACGTTTTTTTGGAATACTGTTTATGGATTCTTCATACTGAATCAATTTTCTACAAAACTGCATCATTACATTTTTAAATTTTATGTGTCGAAAAAATTACTTATTGCACAAAAAATCCCACTGTGCTCCATCTTGGTTCTACTGGCTGCTGTAGAAGGGGAATCAAGGGAAACATTTCATTAAAAATTGCAATATAATCAAATTGGCTTTTAATTTCCTCTGCAACTCGGTATAATCCATGTGCCAAGCAAGTAACTTGTAACAGTTTAGGGTAAAATATTTTAAACCTATTGAAAGGCTTTACCATGTAAGGTTCTGCCTCGTTTTAAAAAAGAAGGATCTTTTGTCGAAATCTTGAAAATCTTGTATTTAAAGCAAAGCTCTAAAAAAAATTAATTTATTAATTTTAAAATTTTTTGGAAAGTTTTTTTTTGTGTATTTAAACATTTTTCTAAGAACTTTTTTATAATGAGAAAATGAAAACAAAATCACCAAAAATGTCAAAATATGCATTAAAAACTAAAATATGCAAAAATATGCCTTTTCACCAAAATATGCAACAATATGCAAAAACAAATCGATGCCATTTTAACGCAAATTTAATGATTCGGAAAGATAATTGGTCGACATCGTTCTTAGACTATCAAAAAAACATGCATTTTCATTTGGAAATTGCTTCCCTACTAATGACGCTTTTTTATAAAATCTTTTAGAGATTAATTTTAGAAAAACTTTTTTGTCGTGTAAAAAATATCTTTCTTTGCTATTTTATCTATCCTATACAAATATCCCAACAACCTCATTATTACCAACTGTCTATCAAAATATTTAATTTCTCTCTTCCACAACACATTTAACTTACAAATTGTATTTTCCTTCTCTTTCCTCTTTTTCAGATATTATTTAAGTCATAATACAGCTTTAGTGAAACTTTTAAAGAAACTCGGAGCACGTCCTATTCCACAGTGGCTTAAAGATGACCTGTCAACGGGTACGTGATAGCAGCAGCACAAGTTACGTAAATTGCGTGCAAGATTAAGAAAACAATTGCAACGACTGTTAATCTTTAAGCCAACATTACAGCTACAAAAACATCTACTTGCACAAGAAATTCATCAACACAATCACCGCAACATAAACCACTACCACCATTATCATCATCAGCAGCAGCAACAGCAAGACAAACATGAACACGAACAGGAACATGACCAGCCAAATGAGAATCATCACTACCAGCAACAACAACTGTCAAATAAACATCTTACACATCAACATCTTTATGAGCAACAGCAACATCATTATCATCATCATTTAAATCATGAGTTTTATAAAAAAAATAGATTTCTACAACAGCAGCAACAAACTCAAAAGCATACTAATGACTTGTTGTCGCCGGATCAGCCGACTCCACCTACGCCACAAATATTCCGCCTAACTGGCATGTTGAATAAAATGTCACTGTCGATGATGATGTTGCCCCCCATACATTTACAATCACCTTCATTAGCAATAGCAATAACAACTGCAGAGGCACCACCTGCATCTGTGTTTTATCGACGACATCACAATAAAAACAACAACAAATATAACACTACACTTTTTTAGCAGGAATTATAGACGAAAATCCCAAAAAATAATAAAATATCTAAAACTCCTGAAGATACTTAAACGCAAAAAAAAAACTATTGAATAAAAAATTTAGTGTTTGGGAGTATTTTTTTTTTTTAATAAAAAAATGTTGTACTTTTTATTTGGAGATTTAAAGTTGAAAAAATTAATACGATTCGTGCATATGTATGTATGTATTTGTATGAAATTTTATGTATGTACATATGTATGTATGTATATTTAAATGAGTCAAAACATTTTATTTATTAAATTTTGCCAAAAATGTGTTAAATCTTTAAAACAAAAGTTTAAAATAATCATGTACTCGTACGCAATTTATGTATATTACAAAATATTTTTTATGATTTAGTTAATTTTTATCTAATTATTAATAAAGTTTCTTAACATTATATATTATGAATTATTGAAGAGTATTAAAAAAAATATATGAGATACAGTAACCCGCAAAATTCAGGACGCACACATTAACATCTATTCCAAATTTTGTTTGTTTAAGAAAAATATTAGCACAAAACCCACATTTATTTAAAGGTTTTATTTAATAGAATGTGTGAATTACTCTTTTTTATAAGCTATTTTTATTATTTAAATTATTTATATTTGATCCATTGAACACATTTGAAAAATGAAAATGAGTTTTTTAAATTTTTTTAAAAAAATATTCACCCCTATTATGAAAGTCGTTGTCGATGTCGACAGTAGTTTCAAATTGTTGTCACATCAAGTCGACGACTACATCACTTCGACGTTAATTTGGTATTTTATAATAATGTTTTGTCGACGTCGACTAGTTATCGAAAATCTGAAAAAAAAAAATAAACCCATCTCTAATTCTTTTTCTATTATTTTTGTTTTTCATCATTATAGCTTATTTTTAACGCTATTTTCCGACATATTGTGCTTTTTTTTAACCTCTTTATCGATATCAAATAAATTTGAGAGCTTGCGATTTTTACTGTAATTATTCCGATTCTTTACTGATTTAACGATTTTTAATAAATATAAGACTTTACCATCATGCCGCTGTTAGCAGGTTTTTGCATTTTTTTTACAATTACTGTTCCCGTGCCGTCGACTTTCATAATAGGGGTGATTATAATTTATTTTACAAATATTGTGAATAAATCGGTATTTTTAAATTGTAACCTCAGAATATAGGAACGCAAAACGGAGGGCACACATGTTTCAAATCAACATGTATTTTGTAAACAATGGTATGTTCGTAAATGCATCACTGCGCTGCATCAGAAAAACAAACTTTTTTTGATGCCGATAAAAAAATAATTAAAATTTTTTTTATTGTGTGACTTTTATTTTTGTTGAGTATGTGACAATTTTTTTGTTTACATTTACTTCACTGCAGAGCAGTGATGCTTTTCGGAACAGGCCCGACCTTTTTATTGGAATATAAAAGCAAAATTGTCCCGCAAGCAGCTTTTAAAAAATATGGAGAAATTAAAAATAAGTAAAAGGCATTTACAAGCGCCACAAAAAGTAACCGTTGAACTAGCAAAATATCAAAATATTAAAGTTTTAACCGATACTGTGTGCCAATGTTTAATGAATTAAGGATCATGTCCCAAGAGAAAAAAACCGCACATACATAAACAAAGACAACAGACAAGAGTGTATAGACTGAGTAAAAATGTACTTAAGCAATCCCCAAGTGTTTTGGGATCATGTTTTTTTTTACCGACGACTCAAAATAAAACATATTTGGTTCTTAAAAACGCTTAAAAGTGTGCCGCAGAGAAGGTTAAGCCTTAAACCATAAATATAAAATAAATGCGTTCAAACAGTGAGGTGAAGGTGTTATGGTGTGCGGCTGTATGTCCTCGTCGGCTGTTAAAAACCTTGTAGCTATTAAAAATACTATGTTACAATATATTTACTTAGATGTTTTACAAACTATTCTCTAAGTGAGTGGAACAAAACTGGATCTAACTAACAGCTACTACTTCCAGCAAGACGACGAACCCAACCACATAGCATAAAATGTAAAAATGTTGTTTCTGTATTACACTTAACATTAGCTTGTAAAATACTTCATCAAAGTCCAGACTATAATCCTATTTAGTTTATATGGAACCTTTTTAAAAGAAATGAGCGGAAACACAAAACTAGAAGTAAACCCCAACTGAAAGAAGACCTTTTAGAAGAATGAAATAAGGTAAATGCCGAAACATTAAAAACTTTGCTAAATCTACTAACTTTCTTAAATCTAAATATCTATCATCTCCTATCTTCTTCACTTCTCTCTTTTTTTTCCTCTATATTGAAGGCATTCACAACGGACCGCATTGGTTTCCGAGTGGAGGTGTGCCCTTAGCCACATAACCCTTCTTAACTTAACCTAACATTGATAAATTTAATTAAAAAGCGTTTAAAAGCTGTAATAGAAAATAAAAGCTACTCTTCTAAATATTCAAAATTTCGTTAAATTTTAAAATTAAATACAGTAATTTTGACTTAGCTGCACAATCTCCTCTGCACGATTTTTTGTGCAGATAAATCAAAAATGCAGTTATCTTAAATGTATTTATCTGCCTTAATGTGCAGGTACGCAATTGTGGTATCCTGCATAAAAGCGCAGCTAAAGTAAAGAGATTAAAAGAAGAATAAAAACGTTTTTATTAATAAATGGATAATAGCTGACGTTCAAACAACTTAATTTTTATAATGAACAATAAATTGGGGAACAGAATAGTCGATGTAGTACAACGTTAAGAATAGCGCTGCAAGCTGTCAAAGGTTAGGAACGGCAGTTTCAAAGTAGTTTAAACAGAATACGTACATAGTTCTAGTAGTCGTTGCAGTTGAAGCGCAAAATTCGAAATTTTAAAATTTGTTGCGATACTGAGGATTCGTTCCGGGCCTAAGATTTGCTATTCCCTTATATAATCGTAGTAAAGTTGCTGTAACCACAAACCATATGCATAAATGTAGGTACATAAATACATGGTGAAATAAACAGGTGGCAGCGCTACGCCAGATGACGATTTTTTGCTCTTACATTGTTTGTCTAGTCTAATGTCAAAGTTTTGTTTATGTTTATAAAAAGTCCAAGTTTCGTGCTGTGATTATTGTATTTTATTAAAGTTTTTGATAATATGAAATTAAAATAAATAAGATATTGACCATAATTAAATAAAAATTGGCTAAAAATGTATTTATTTCATCGCGTTCATCGGCACGCTTTGATTTTTGTTTAAAGTATTTTTTGACGTTAACGGTGATGTAATTTCCGTTGTTGTTGTAATGTTGTATTTGTTGCCGTAACGATGCCACCTGCTTATTCCACTATGATACATGCAAACAAAATAAATGAATTATAATGATGCCAACATGACTTGTTTGCGATTTTTGTTTTTATAAACAGTTTAAATTTGATATTTATGTGAAAAAGTGGCGCCCATATTTCTTTGTGTGTGCAGCTAACTTTGATGTTTTATATGAAAATATTTTAAAGCTGCCCAAAAGTATGATAAATTTGCAGGTTAACAATATGCACGTAAACAAGGATTTTGAAGAATAATTACAGAAAATATGTATTTTGGGCAGTAAAGTCAAAGAGCAGCTAACTTGAATTCTTTGTATGAAAATAATTTTAAAATTCCAAAAATGTTGTCTTTTTATCTAAAATGTGCAGCTATAGAAAGTGCACTTAAAAAAGGAATTTGTATTGGATTGTAGACAATAATGACAAAAATTATAAATTTTGTGCAGCTAAGTCAAAAGTGCACTTACACAAAAGGCAGTTTAGTCAAAACTACTGTAGTAAAATTAAATGAGTTTTATAGGTGGGCCCTAACTTTTGAGGTGCCAATTTGGAAAGCAACAGAAATGTTTTATTTTTCTTTCTAATTTAATATTCCTTTTTTTTTCTTTGGAAGATTTAGTTAAAATATTCTTTTTTTCGTTTTCATATGTTTTTGATTGGTATTTCTTTGTGTATCGAAAATTAAAAACAATATTTAAATAAGTACTTCTGTGTCCTTAGTTTTGCTGGCTACTGTATTTTATTTTGTTTAAATCATGGCACAATGATAAGGTATGTGCATTAAAGAGAGCGACCCGTATTCATAATTCCAAATTTGGTGCTTCCGAGAACACGAAAGTTTTTACTATTTTTTACTAAACTTTACTGCACAATTGCGTTCGCGATCACAAAATACAGTCAATGAGAACACAAATTGAGGGCGTAAAGTGACATTTCTTGACTTAGTATTTACATATTTCTTCATATAAACAAATATAACAAAAAAAGCATATGATTAAAAAGGTAAACAAGCAAAAGTAAGCAATCAGAAAGCATACTACTTGTAAAAAACTTATTTAAAAAAGAAAAGTTAAAATAAAGCTGCAACAAAAAGTAAATAATATTAATGAATTTCCCCTTTTGAAAAAAGTTAAAGTTCACATTTATTAAACAACACATTAAGCCCAGCAAAAGTGTATTAACCCAAAACATTTGCAAGTAGAGAGCGTCAAGTGAGAGTAAAAAATTAAGACACAAAACAATTCGTGCAAATTTTTATTGGGAAAATTTTACGTGCGCCAAGATAATAGCAACGAAAGTTAGCCACGGCGGAAATCAAAAATAAAGTGATTTAGTGGCAACGCCGGAAATGAAAATGAAGGGATCTTTTGGAAATGATTTAAGAAATATTTATATAGATATAGATTAACAAACATCAACCGTGCAAAAAATCGTCCAAGCTTTTCCAGAGAAAAGTGGGTTCATCCAAAATGGTCAGTAAAAATCGTTGCTGATGTATGTATGCCATCCAAACTAGGCAGTGTCAGGGCATAAACTCAATGAAATATGGAAAAATACCACTTAAAGGTTAAAAAAATCGTCAGAGCCGTTCCAGAGAAACGTGGGTTCATCCAGAATGGTCAGTAAAAATCGTTGCTGATTTATGCCATCCAAACTATGCAGTAGAATTCATTCATAGTTGTATTTTGTATGGGTTGCCATTAGGTTTAATATAGTGTTGCTATATTTTCAACAGACACTGCCTAGTTTGGATGGCATAAATCAGCAACGATTTTTACTGACCATTTTGGATGAACCCACTTTTCTCTGGATTGGCTACGAGTACTTATTAAAATCGAGGATAAATTTTTGTTGCTAACTTTCATTGCCACTAGATTCCCAAAATTGTTTACTTTTAAGCCTTCAAATTCCCCTTGGTTTTATTTCCGGCGTTGCTATTAATCGTTGCTATCTTGGCGAATGTGAAAATTTTTGAAACAGCTGTTTCATGTTTATTTTTTTTTTTTTTTTTTTTTTTAATTCCCTAAGCTAATCCCGCGAAGCTCTACGCTTGTCTGCAGGAACGAAACCAGAGTCTGTGGCGGGAATCGAACCCGCAACGCCGGCGCTGATAGACTAGCTCACTGCCAGCTAGCCTACCGGGGCACTCAAAACAAACTTATGAAAATGTGTAACAAAATAATTTTTAGAATTTTTAAATTAAAATTGGTCAATTGCGTGAAATATATATTTTTATTAAATTTAAGAACAACAACCATGTAAAAAAAATGAAAACAATTCAATTAAGGAAGACAGTATTTCGTATCTTACAGCTGGAAACTAGCAATTAAGCCACATTTTATTTTTTTTAGTATTTGAGAGAACAATTTAATTTACTCTCGTTGCAAGTTTCTGCTAGTAAAATAAATGAACACACCTCAATATTTATATGGCTCCATACCAGCGTTGTAAATTTCTGTGCAATTATCATAAAATTATACAAAAAAAATGTTTCTTGGATTATTTTTGGATCATTAAATTTTTGTGTAATTTCGCCTCAGCAATATTTTTAATAGAGGCGCAAAATGAGCTACATAGTTTCAATGCTTTTAAACTTTTTTAATTATTATTTTTTTTTCTGTATCCATTGCTTTCACAATCTGATAATGAACGATAAAGCGCAAGCAAAATTGGAGGATTTGGGATAAAAAAGAATCCAACAGCAGTATAACAGTGACAATTACACCTACTTAAATGTACTGTTTGTTGCGATTAAAACTATACTCCGAATTCAATATACTCACCGAATTCAATAGCTTCTGACAGTTTTCTTCGGAGATATTTGAAAGACAAAGTGTATGTTAACAAGAAAAAATCTACATAAAAACTAACATTAAAAATGGAATCAGAAGAAGCTCCTTCTCTGGAGTAGCACTTGCCGAACTGTGCTAACTAAATAAAACAAATTGTAAAAAAAACACGTATGTATGTATGTATGTGCGAAGCAGAAAATCGGCACCACTCACAGGATATCAATTTTTGAAGTTATTATATCAAATTCCCCATTTTTTTGTGTTTGGCGATATGTTAATTTCGGAAATGGACTTGAGAAATGAAGTCACTGGTTAATGCTGATTAACCGGAAACAAACAACGCCTTGGAGGCCAACATTGTTCGTGTTCTTCGTGGCATACAGCCAGCAATGCTCGAAAAAGAGATCCAAAATTGGGCCCATATGTCCAAAATCATTTTTTAAATTTAGTGCCATGTATTTAACTTTCGAATAAATAAATGTTTGATTCAAAATTAATTTTTTGTGTTACTTTTAAAATTGCAAGTTCTATTGGTCTTAAAAGAAATTATTCCGAAATAGAAAAATACCGAAAAATCACAAAGCTGTTTGATTATATATTTATGTATGTAAATGCAATCGACTTGAATCGATGGGTCAAAAAAAAAAGTATTTAATTTTTATATCCAACATTTGAAAGGACAATTCACAGATACACAGGGAAGATTAACAGTAAACTTGTATTTGCAAATTGTTTAACTCTTCTGGAAATAAGTTGGACCCAACATCTGTTTTTTTTTAATGGGAACAAATTAGGCCACTTGAGCTTCTTGAAACTCTTGCCTCTATTACGGTAAACAACTCAATTGAGTTGAAATTAAAACAACTGCTAGTGAAAAGTTGTAATTTTTTGATGTTTATGTTAACCCCAATACAACTGTTGTAAATCAAAATACGAAAGTCGTGATCGAGTACTTTCTCGATTCGAAAGCAATTTAATCAGGTATGTGGCGGAGATCGATTTTAAAAACGAAACGAGTTGAAACCGAAAATATCGTTTTCAGTATCTTTTAAAATGGGTTTTAAATACATTTTCCTTTTATTTTCAGTCTTTATTCTTTTAAATTTTACATCATATAAGTTAACTGAAGTGTATTCTAAACGAAAATTTAAGACTATAATTCAGAAATGGTTTTTAAAATCTCTCGAAATTCATCACTCCTTTCTAAAACGTTCGTTTTGAAATCGATCGATTTTCATCACATACCTGAATATCTTATTATTTCAGGCAATACTGAACGAACCGGAATTATTTTTTCATTATTGTAAAGCATTAATTTGAGGTTTACAATACTGAAAAAATAATTTCGATTCGTTCAGTATCTTCTGAAAAAACTAGAAATAAAATTGCTTTCGAATCGAGAAAGTACTCGATCACGACTGCCAGAACTAGGCCCCTGAACTAAAGCTGAGTTGTAAACCTTAATAGGAGCATCTATTTCAACTGTCAACAACTTGTACAATTAAGCTTTTTCTTGCATAAGAGGTTTAATATGTCAAAAAAAAAAGATAAATACATTTAATGCGAGTACAAAAGTGACTCATTTAACTAACATTTAAAACACATTTTGAAGTGATGTTTTTGTTTTTAATGTTAGTAAAACGAGTCACTTTGGACTCGTGTTCTAAAAGCAGGTAGTAAGTGTTCAAAAAAGCAAAAGACAAATTGTTTGACTAACATCAAGGCAAATTTAAACAGGTGACCGCAGAGAGAGTTGCGATGGCTGTAAAATGTTTGTTTGTAGGAATGCAAAAGATGGTACAATTGTGCCAATTTTGGTTTTTTTTTCTCATTCAGCCATGTCACAGAACACAATTCCGTTCGGAAACGGAATTCATTCCGTATTTTGGTGCTTCAGAAAATTAATTACGAAAAAATTTTTCGGAATGAAACCATTTCTATTTTCATGAACGGAATGGGAGTTTTCTGTATCTTAAACGGCAAATAATTATCAAAATATACTTTCTATCAATAAACAAATATGTTTTCTTTATTTATTTTTCAAAAGAAGTATATTTTAAATAATTTTTAGCAATTTATTTTACAAATATTTAAAACTCTTTCTAAAATCTTTAACAAGAAAACAAAATTTTCGTAATGGATTTATGAAGCATTGCCATATCTCTTTTGTTGTCATATTTTGCCAAAATTTACATACTGGCAACACACAAAACAAAACAAAACTGAAAAGAACAAAGCAAAATTGGAAACAATTACATTTGTTAAACATTTGTTATTGATACGCCCGGCATATTTACTTTCTAAATTTCACAAATTTTAATGTTGATTACTTTTTTACACATAAATAAAAACTCAAATGTAAATTTTTTTGTACAAAAATTTTGTTAACAGCTGTTTTTTGTTTTGCTAAGTGAATTTGTTGCCATATTAAATTGTAATAAATACTGATGTTGCCAAATGGGTAACATAAAAAACGCTTAAACAAAATTTTTCGGATTGATGAAAACGATTGGAATCCAAAGCACCAAAAATGATTTCGAACGGAATGGCAAATACGGAATTGACAACATTCCGAACGGAATCTGTGACACGGCTGATTATTTATTTATTGAATCTTCATATCGAGCCCTAAGCGCGAAAATAACGTAAGCGACATAATTTTCAATTTTGGTTTTTTTTAATAAATGACTTTATTGGCAACACTTGCATCATCTCCTAAAATATCATGGTCACATAAGGTACCGTAACGATTTTATAGCAAGAACAATTTTATCGTAAGCGACAAATTTCATACAAAATTTATATGAAATAAAATAAAAAAAACTCTCTCCTGTAAAATTTGATTTTTGGCGCTTACGTTATTTTCGCGCTAAGGGCTCGATATATTAAATATGAACTAACAATAATTAATCAAATCTTAACCTAATACGTTTTTTTATGTCCTGCCTTGGATTTTTTTAAGATGACATTTTAAATATTTCGGCTCCAGCTTTGACCGGTCGTGAGCTGGACCATTTTGAAAAAGGGTATATTTGTGCATGTTTTGTTAATTTGAGAATCTGTTTGCGCACCAACATATACAAATTGGGTATCACAAGAAAGTTTTTTTAAGGCGCGTCCAACTGTATAAACAATTTCTCCAAGGACAATCATCCATGTCCTTTTTTTAACGAAGGGTTACCACTCCTTTGCATTTTTGTCAAAACGCGAACTAGCACGAATTTCAAAAAAACCTGAGACACGTATATAATTAATTCGACCAAAGATTAAAATATGTTAATTTGGCATTTCTATTACAAACAACAGAAAATCCTTAAAAAAAAGGACATGGATGATCGTCCTTGGACAAACTGTATATACAATTGAAAGCGCCTTAAAAAAACCTTTCTTACGATACCCAATTTGTATATGTTGGTAAGGAAACAGATTCTCAAATTAACAAAACATGCAAAAATAGACCCTTTTTCAAAATCGTCCAGCTCAAGAGAGGTCAAAGCTGGAACCGAAATATTTAAAATGTCATTTTCAAAAAGTCCAAGGTTCATTTTTAGGATGGAACATCGAGCACGAATTTTGCTTCCATACAACTTGAGTCGCTCTAATGTATATTATAGTTGGCCCTTAAGACTTTCAGTAGCAAAGAAGAATTAAAGCATTGCAAAGTAGTTTTAAACATCGATGTATCGTGTTTTTTACCGATGTCTTTTAACATCAATGCTTATCGTGGAAACATCGATGTTTTTAAGAGCGATGTTGCATCCCACCTCGTGCGTTTTACTTGCGGTCTGCCATAGGTCCCTATTTCTTAATTTTTGTATTATGGCTTACAACTTTGCTATATTGCGGTGAACAAAAATATAACTTAAATTACAACTGATCACAACCAGTTGTCTTAATTACAACTCAACTGAGTTGAGTTGTAAACCGTAATAGGGGCCATAGTTTCAAAAAAATATTAAAAATTTTCTAGTTCCGTTGAGTATACTTTTACAATTTGAAGTGTCCAAACTTCATGTGATCACGAATTACAGAATACATATTATGCGATTTCAAGTCAGAACCGCAAATGTTAAGCGTTTTGCGATTGTCAGAACATGTCCGTTTGTGTGACAAAAACGATGCTGAATGGAAAATCAAACCAATTAAGATATAACGTCAAGGACACGTACACGATCTTGACAGCAAGCAAGGTATATTAACACAAGGTAGACTCATTTGGGAGTGTAGATATGCTGCTCTATAAAAGGAACCGAGTTGTCAAAATTGTCTTCATATAAAACAAGAACAACTTAACGCACAAATGTACAAATTTTGGCTCATATACACGAAATTTGACGTTTGGGTTCCAACTAAGGGTAAACAGCTGACAAACATATGGGCCAACGAGTTTACCTTGTGTAAATATACCTTAGACAGCAAGCATTTTGATCGTGTATAGACAGACCCCTTAACACATGCTGTGGACCACCACCTTGAAAACGTTATCTCTCTCTCTCTCTCTCTTCCTGCTTTTTACACCTTTAAACGCCCCTACACTTCCTTTCCACACGCACACACAACCCAGCATATTTTAGGCAAAAATAAAAAATATAACTGTAATTATAATTCTGTATGTATGTGTACAAAAAAAAAATAACAAAAACTTAAAAAAAAACATATACACTTCTAGTATTTTAATGGAATAAAAAGTATTAAAAAGAATATAAAAAAATTAAATAAAAAACATGCTTACAAGTGGCTGATGGATTTTATTCGACAAAAAAGAGAATAAACGCTTGAATTAGAAATAAAATTTTATGAAATTTAAAAATAATTAAAACTTAAAAAGTAAATAATGTTTAAGTGAATATTGTAGATTGATGCTTGTAAATATTAAGGAAGAAAAAATGTAAATGTATGTATGTATGTAGCATACGTAACTAAACTAAAAGCATACATATAAAATAAAAACAAGATTAAAATTGAAAAAAAATTATATACATAAAAATAAATCAGACAAAAATAATAACAGCAACAATAAAACTAAATATTATAAATGCAAATTATGGTGTTTTACATAAAATTGAATTGTGTGAGTGAATTTTTTTAAATGTATGTAAGTACAGTGGGGTGAAAGAAGTATTACGTTTCACGAAAATAACAATTTTTTCAATCCAGCTAGCTGAATATGAATTTAGATAAGCTAAGTGGCAACTTTTTTAATTCAGCTAGCTTAATTTGATTTTTTTGATAAGGAACAGTTTTTGCTCCAATTGAGTTAGCAGAATTTAATATTTTTCGAAATTAATGACAATTTTCATTCAATTCAGCGAAGTAACAGTTTTTGCTTTAATTGAGTTAGCAGAATTTAATATTTTTCTAAATTAATGACAATTTTTCTTCAATTCAGCTAGCTTAATTTGATTTTTTTGCTAAGTAACAGTTTTTGCTTTAACCCATTAACCGCCAAAATAAAACCAGAAGCGATAATTAACAAAAAAGTTTATAATTTTATTCATTGCATACAAAATTAATATAAAAGTATGAAAAAATTAAAGAAAATAATAAGTGGGTGGAGTAGGGTGGGTGTACTCAACTGAGTACAGCGGCGGGTTACAGGTGAAAAGTTTCAAAACAATTTTTTTCAATGCATAATGTTTTTAAACATTTCTTGCATTGCCAGCGAACTCTTGCATGACATAAAACGCATCTTAATTGTTTTTCTAACTTTTTTGGGTAGTGACCTATACCATCTTGAGGTGCACCTAGGACCAATGAAGATGAAAGTCGAGCTTTTTTTTGCGCGTTTTGGCGTAAATAGTACCTTGCAATGTAACGCCGAAATAAAAGTTGATCCATGCTATCGTTATGACTCATTACATATAGCCGCCAAGCGTTTGCAATGGCCATGTCTATGATATACGTAAACAATGGCCACCACCATTTTTTACCACGAATAGCAATTCTGTAAAGTGAAATGGACTGATCCAGTTCATCTACTCCTCCCATATGCTTGTTATAAGACTGAAACACCTTTGGTATATTGACATCAATTTTTTGCTGTTGTGTTGAAGACCAACGTTTTACAGTTCCTAATGGCTCAATTGAGTCGTAGTTCGTTGCCATTGTACAGACGCTGTTGTCTTTCCATTTTACCAATAGAATTTGATTTTGCTTGTCAAACCTATAGTCATATGAGGCTCGCTCTTCTTTTTTCATTTCTTTCGCGCTTCTCAATGGACACTTTTTTGTTCTGTTCTCTCTAATTGTTCCAGTCGCACGAAATCCTTTTTCCTTAAGATCCACCAAGAGATTATAACTAGTAAAAAAGTTATCAAAAAATACTTGGTGCGATGCTGAGTCAGTCTCCATTTTTTCAAGCAATTTTTTTACTACTCTTGACCCTAAGGGATCAGTAGAATTTTCCTCTGATTTTCCACAATAAAAATCGAAAGTGTAGCAATATCCGGTGGAACTAGCTGCTACCCAGTTCTTAAAGCCAAATCGTACTGGTTATCCACGTATAAACTGCTTAGCAGGGTGATGGCCGAAATATTTTACCATCGATTCATCAATTGATATGTGCTCGTGCAATACTCCCCACTGAAGAAATTTGCTCATTACAACATCAGCTAATGGCCGAATTTTAAACATTTTGTCCCTGGTAGTGCCAGCTATGTCATTGTTAACAAGATGAAGATTCCTTTTTATATCTCGATATCTTTGCCTAGACATTGATTTTGATACCATTTCCATGCCAACATCTTCATCGTAAGACCAGTATAAATCCTCTCTGGGTAATTTGTGATACCCAGATAATATCAGTACACCTATAAAAGTTTTCAAGTCAATTGTATTGCTGGTAATCAGATTAGTCACTTCTTCATCAAATATTTTTTCGAATACATGTACTCGGTTGAGATTACTAAATAACTTCTTAACATCTTCTTGTCTGGCGATCACATCAGTCGATACCCGAGTTGTTGAAGAGTATATTGGAAAGCACTTACGCCATGCTGGTAGTTGACTGCGGCCTCTCTTTACCTTATCGGCCAACGGTTCATCATCGCTACTGTCGTTATCATCAGTTATATTATTGTCGCGTCTAAAAACCTCAATGTTACCCGGCACATCTCTCGGCAAGTCTTCAGCTACCATGATCTCATCACCACCTTCTTCTTCATCTGTTAACACGCTCGGCTCCGGAGGAATGATAGCGAAATCATATAAAGAATCATTGTCACTATCTTCCAATATTGCGGTAACAGCTTCTTTTAATCCTTTAAATGCATTATAAGCTTTAAATCGTTTAGAATTCATCTTGAACCACTTTTGTACTCTTACCTTCTCAACGCAACTATAAACACTAAAGAACTTTATTCAAAGCAGTCACTACCAAAAAAATTCATAGTTTCATATTTTGGGAGTCCCCTTCTTACATAGATAAACACGCAAGTATGCATTTATATTTCTGTAAACATAACAGTGTTGCCACAATTTTTATATGGATTCCGCCGCTGTACTCGATTGAGTACAGTGACATTTAAAATGGAATTACTTTGTAAAAGTAAATGGCAGTCCACTTGTTTTTATATATTTTGTATATAGAAATGCCAGCTTTTAGAAAATTAAAGTAAAAAAAAAATTAGCAATACAGTAAAAGCTAAAAAAAGGGAAACTCTGTGCTTATGTCGCCACACCAATTTTGTGTAAGTTTAAGTGTCCACTTTGTGACAGTTAGTATGTATGTACCCATTTTTTTTTATTATTTTATTAGGGTATAGGTTTCTTTTAAGCTACAAACGCAAAAAAAATTATTAAAACTTTCAAAATTTTAAAAATTACGCCTATTGTCTAGATGTACTCAATTGAGTACAGCAGCGCCAAATGGGTTAATTGAGTTAGCAGAATTTAATATTTTTCTAAATTATTGACTGTTTTTCTTCAATTCAGCTAGCTTAATTAATTTTTTTGCTAAGTAACAGTTTTTGCTTTAATTGAGTTAGCAGAATTTAATAATTTTCTAATTTAATGACAATTTTTCTTCAATTCAGCTAGCTTAATTTGATTTTTTTGCTAAGTAACAGTTTTTGCTTTAATTAAGTTAGCAGAATTTAATAATTTTCTAATTTAATGACAATTTTTCTTCAATTCAGCTAGCTTAATTTGATTTTTTTGCTAAGTAACAGTTTTTGCTTTAATTGAGTTAGCAGAATTTAATATTTTTCTAAATTAATGACAATTTTTCTTCAATTCAGCTAGCTTAATTTGATTTTTTTGCTAAGTAACAGTTTTTGCTTTAATTGAGCTAGCAGAATTTAATAATTTTCTAATTTAATGACAATTTTTCTTCAATTCAGCTAGCTTAATTTGATTTTTTTGCTAAGTAACAGTTTTTGCTTTAATTGAGTTAGCAGAATTTAATATTTTTCTAAATTATTGACTGTTTTTCTTCAATTTAGCTAGCTGCATTTTTATATCATATCAATTCAGCCAGCTGAATTACAATCTTTCTGAATTCAGCTAAGTCAAAATGAATTCTTAAATAAATCGCTGCTTTTATTTTATTCAATAAACTGAATTTTAAATCTGAATTTTTATTAACTTTAGCTAATTAGAATTTTCTCTTCAACTCTTCTAGCTGAAATTAATTTTTCTGATTGAACGATTGTTTTACATTTTTTTTTAAATTGTTTGTTAAGAAAAATCAATTGGTAATTTAAAAAAATTTTAAAAAATTTTCTTTGCTTGCTGAATTTGTTTTCGATATTATTTTACAAAGTTTTTTTGGATTTATTACTGATAAATAGTAGTGTTTTGTAAATTCAGCTAGCTGAATTCTTAATTTTTTTTGTTCTTTAAGCAATTGTTATGTTTTTCTAATTTAATACAAAAATGTTTATGAATTTGTTAGATAAAATTAAATTTTCTTTTAATTAACATATCGGAATTCTATTTTTTATGTATTTTTTCATCTGAAAGCCTTTAGAATTCCTGTAAAAAGAAGGGAGTGTGGAAGGGCTTGCTCCCAATGACAACCTGTGTAAGAAATAAATACGTAGGGATGTGCGTCGAGAAGTGCTTGTGTCTGCTAAATAAGTCCTTTTATAAGGCCTCTGCTATTATTTGTACCACTGGTAGATGAGCTCTGTTTTAAACACAACAAGCCCAAACTTACTGTTAATAAATAAACAAAACTTTCTTTTCTTGCGCTTTTTATTTATTATTTACCGAAAAGTGCTTGCCCTAAGGCCTTTCAGAATTTTGTTGTTAAAAACGATGTTTTTAATTGTATGAGTGTAAAATTTTCCAGAAACATGTAAGTATTTTGATACGGTGCATCGTTATCGATCAAAAAGTCGATTTTGAATTTTTTTTTAACTTAGAGCTTTTTTTAAATTTCCATTATTTTCCAATTCAGCTAGCTGAGTTAATAGTTTTGCTTATTACCTGCTTATAATCATTTAGATAAATTGTTTTATTTAACTCTTTTAAACATTCGTGAATTAAAATGCATTTTAATGTCTACTCCATAAAACAAATGTATGGCCAGCAGTCATTAGGCCACACACGAAATCGTATTACAAACAATTTTTAACATACAATTTCAATTTTGTGGTAATTTTTGTCAGTTAAAAATGTTTTCAATTAAAAGTACTTTAGGACACAGTTTAATTATATTCCTCCCTCTGCTAGATAAAACAAACTTACGGATACTGTTGGATGCGTGTGTGTGTATTTTTTTTTTTTTTTTTTTTTTTTTTTGTAATAAACACGTATTTGTTGGGTGGAAATATTCCCCAAAGCATTTTTGTAATATTTTGAATTTTTATGAGAATGTTTGTTTGGTTAATTTTTTTTTGAATAATTAAGTTCAGGTAATTTTATTTATATTAATTATTACAGAAAAGCACTGAGAGATATTTTTGAGCTGGAAATTCTAATTTAACAAAAGTAATAAATCATTTTTTTATTTAGAATTGTTTTAATAGATATTGTCAAGGATGCTTAGCATTTTTCTTTTATCGGAATGTTTCAATATTTGCCAATTATATTAAGAACGTAACGAAAAGTTCCGTAAATTTTGCTTTATAATTTTTTTAAAAACAAAAGTGGTGCAAAAACCTAATGCATTCTTGTAAAAGATAAAGCCAAAAAGATATCTCTCTTACTTTGTTTGTATGTATCTGAATTCGCGGGCCTGCGCTGCACATTGGTACGAATCCCTTGTCTTTCTGGATAGCTTAGAGCTTGCTTGCTCTAACAGTATTTATACTTTTTTTTATTTTTGATCTCAGGTTTTATTGTAGCGTACAGGTTTTATTCAGCTTCTTTTGGTCTGACTTGGATTATACACAGAGTATCCACTCGATTAATCGTTGTCCGATTAATCGGGGAATTTTTCCGCCATTATTTGATCGAATAATTAAAAAAGACAGTTTCGAATAACGATTAGCTCGAACAATTTATGTCAATTAATCGATTAAAATAAATGTCTTAGAAAATTCTACTTTTTTAATGTAAAAACATTTTGTTTAGATTTCTTACCTTAAGGGCTCTGGAGACTTTCAAATAAACCCGTCAATCAGTGCATATGTGTTAGTGTCGTTTATTTGAGGCTTTTTTGGAGACGTACAAATAAACCCGTCAATCAACATTTGTAATTTTGATTTCATAGGGTTCGTTTCAAATAATGTCGTCGGATGACGATTACTATATGCTTCCACCTTTACATTCCAAAATTCTGGCAAGTTTTGGTAGTGTTCAATAAAACGATATAAACTTTTGCTCATTCACGCATTTTTCCAATTTAACAAAGATATTTAAATCAAAAAAACGAAAAACCAAATAAGTATTTATATATTTTTTTCTTCCGTACATGAAAACATATGCAAAGCAAATAAAATTTTTTTGTCAATCACAACTAGAGACTATCAAATAATCAGCCATCAAATAAAAAAATCAAAACTTTTTGATTTTCATCAAGCATTGCCGACAACGCGTATGTGTTCCCGAAAAAGAACGACTGCACGCCCACAACTATGTAATTGATGTATTTATTTGATAGTCTCCCGGGCGTTTTAAAACTAAATAACATGTTGTTACCTTTTGCATTTATTTTCATTACTCATACTACATATCGAGCCCTAACCGCCAAAAAAACTTAAGCGACAAAAGCTGAATTTTTCAGGAGAAGGTTTTTTTTAGTTTTCTCAGTACTCAGTGCAGGTATTAGCATGAAACTTTTAAATTATGCTTTTCTTTGAGTAATTAACTAATCTTAGTCGTTGCATTCGTCATTTTTAAATAAGAAGTAGGATTTTTGTGACTTAAGTTTTTTGCGCTGTCATTGTAACAAGCTAAAGTGATGTATTTGTGTCGGTTAAGTTTTTTTTTTAAATTTATTTTCGAAATGTGGACAACTTAAAAGAAAGTATATTCACATAGTACAACATAACGTTTAATGTAATAAAAAAAATTTAATTCATGGTAATATAAGGTTTATTCTTTAGTGTCTTCTTCATCTGTTTCTGGTAATGTATCTTTAATATTATTTGCGTGTTTTAGGCTTAAATATTCGTTGTGGAATTTTTTATTTATTACATTTTTATCACAAAGCTTTTTTAAATCATTGTATTTAGCAGATTAAATTTTTAAGAAATCGTTATATGCAGGAATTGGTCCATTTTTTGTTATGGACAAATTTCGTTTTGAGCGTGATATCGTACTGAGATCGATTTTTGTTGTTTCGGAATTTTGAAAATAACCATACTTAAGTATAATAATGGAACTGTCTTTTTCAAATATGGCAGAGCGTAGAGTTTTAAATTAAATTTTTATTGAACTAGGAAACAGTACATGGATTCGGCTTAACTGTAGTATTTCGCTGTTTCTATTTTTTCAATCGATTAGGAACAGCTTTAGGAGCTTTGTATCCTCTCTTTCCTACACACATTTCTTTGTCAATGTCTAGCTCGGTGTCGCTGCTGCTATACGGAACAAGAACAATTTTCGTTGGCAACTTAAAAAAAATGGTTACACTTAAATCACATTTAGGAAAAAGCAGCCAAAAATGATTTGCATTTTTTATATTATTGTACACATCACTAACATGTGTATTGCAAAACTCGATGAAATTTCTATAATCAACAAAAACATAGTTACCTTTCTTTCACCAGATGCCATTTTAATAAATATTAGCAAGCAATCAACACAAAAATGTAAACTTTTCCAAAGCCGAACAAAAAAATGTAAGACAGAAAATTAAACTTAAACGACACCACGCAGTCAGGAAATTTGTAAACAAAATGTGAATGTCGGTTGAGTTATTTTTGTTTTGACTTTATGTTCGTAACGGCACATCTGTCAGCTGTGAAATTTGTACAGGGGTTGGGAAGTATGTTTCTTAATCGACTTTCATCAAAAAGTCAAAATCGAAAAAAATGTCGCTTAAGTTTTTTTTGCGGATAGGGCTCGATATTTTAGTCTATTTTTATATTTGAGCGTGTGTGACTACTTTCTGCAAATGTAAATCACTATTATGAACAAGGTTTAAAAAACTGTAGTCGAAACCAAAAACTGTCGAACAAAAAAAGGAAAATTCGTGTACAACTTTTTCTTTTTGCGTTGGTTTGATAGCTACTGATTACATTAAATGAAACAGAAGTAAAAGCAAAAGTTTTTTTGGCCAATGACAAATGAAGAAGTGGAAGGAATGGTAGTTTTTCTACTTTGACTGCAGTTTTTTAAAGACTGACTACAAACGTCAAATTGGTAAAAAAAAATTAATCAGCAGTTATAAATGTGTAAACTATGTACTGTCAGTTATAACCCGAATGTCAATTTTTTATTAGCTCGTATCTTTTAATCGGCTGGATATTGACATTTGAAATATCATTAGATCCGTCTTAAAAACTTAAGTGTCGTTGTTTTAAAACGAAGTGTCTGATTTTTATCGCGAAATAGTAATACGTTTAAAAATAAATTAACCAAACTATATCGTAGAGTTTTAAAATAAAGGAATTTTAAAGGGAATTACAAAAAATGTCTATATAAGTTATCAGCCAAGTTCTGAAAACCGAATTCACATGAGTGAAATTAAAATAAAACTAATTTAAAAAACGATCCTGTTAAAAAAAAAACGCTTTTATGTAGTACATACGTTGAATTCTTACCTTAACCAGAACTTCTTTTAAAATCGGAACAAACTACGGTGATTTTTAAAAAAAATCCAACTGAGAATCTCCATCGACTTCAATTCAATTTCACTAGGTTTCCAGGAATAATAAATTAGTTTAAAATGGTTTTCATAGCTGGCTGGCTGGCACTTCTCTTTTTCTGTTTATTAATAAATAAAATTTTTAGTTCAAATAGTTTTTTCCCATTGAATAAAATTATTTGAATTCTTCGAGTTATTCGAGTAATTCGAACAGTTTAATACCTTTATTCGATTAATCGAGCAATTTTAAAATTCAAAAATCGATTAATTCCTTACTCGAACAAAACCAAAAGTCGAATAATTGGATATTCTAATTATACAACAATACGTGGTGAAAGTAGGACGGCTCTACGTGGCATAGTTCGAGAGATTTAACCCCGTTGGACTTTTCTTGTGAAGTTTTCCCTACTTCGCAGGTCTATTGTTTAAATTTTAAGATAGGAAAAGCTTTTTCAACCTGTTTTTGTCAGTGTAATATTACATATGCTGATGAGTTCATTTATATTACAATTACATATTTAAATACATAAATAAATTTAATGAATAATTTTTATTTTTTTTTTTAATTTATAATCACAATTTGTTTATGGCTTTGGTTGTTATTTTTTTTTTATTGAAACAAAAAAATATTTTTTTGGAATATGGGCATTTCTAGGTGTCACGAACGTACGTTTGTATGCTTTTGATGAACAAATAATATAGAATACAAAACTTTTTCTAGATTTTTTTTTACGATTCGATAGCATTTAGGTAGCTCTATGTTTAGTGCAAAAGATGGATTTCATCCAGTTTAAGTTTTCATAATGATAGTAATAAACATGTGGTCACGATCGAACGCAAAATAGAAGTAAACTTTGGCTGACAGTAGTGAAATGTAAAAATCTGCGTAATGGAACAGAATATTCAAAAGTGATTAATTTATTTAAGAGTGTATTAATGTAGGTCTCCATCCAGTATTTACAAAATAAAATATCTCTCTTGGTGTTTGTTTAATTGGCTTATGTACCGGTCGCGAACGTACGATTTTTTCATATCGTCGTTGCTCCGACAAAATCCGCTGTGTGTTTTTTCCTGGTATTTCAGGAGAGCAAAAAAACCGTTTTATGTAGTTACCTTACTTGAGGGTTACACGATCAAGTTTTGCCTATCAAGTTTTAATACTCTAACACTTTTCTACCACTACACTCATACTTTTAAAAATTGAAACGAACTTGCCTTTAAAATTCTCTTTCCAGAGAGTGCTTCAATTAACGTTCAAGAAAACAGCTGATTTCAAGGTTAGTGAGCAAATTTTTCGTTTCAATTTTTGTTAATTTTGACAAATAGTATATGTAAAAGACTATCAAGAAAACCTTGATCGTGTGGCTGCACTGTTAGCATATATTTTTAAACTGAAGCAAATATGTTGAATCCGATAAATCTGACATATAAATGAATGAATGGGGGGGGGGACTAAGGGAGAATGCCTCGTCCAATCATGGCGAAAATTATGCAAAACGCCGCCAAAATCTTACATGCCGACCAGTCCAATTTTAGGGCTTGGCAAAACAAATTTTGCAGCCCCTTTGATACACCCCTTTTATATCTTTCAGATGATTTTGTAGAATTTAAGACATCAATAGTTTTTACTGTAATCATTCTTTGATAATTAATTTACTAGCGTAAGCTTACTAAACGAGCTAATAAAGCGTTATACGAAAATCGTGTTTCCAAGGAATTGAAGCTAAGAAATAAACCACAGTTGATTTGCAAATTTGATAGCTAAATGCCCACTGGCATCTTAAGTTGCCGGGTGAAAACACAAATTACCAAATTGTATCCGCGAAGTCGCTGAACAAGGTATGTATATTAGACAAAAAAGACAATATGTTTTATTCCAAAAAAAAGTTGTGGCTAATAATGGGTTAATGCCAATTAATTTTAGGAAAAGAACCAAAATTAATGTATTCAATCTTTTAAAAAAAGAACATAAAATAGTTTACAAAATAGTAAATTAAGTGCTAATGATTTTAATTATCATAAAATTGTGGACTATTAACCATAATATAGTCACCGGCAACCCAACTTTGGTTAAAGTAGTAATCCATCAAGAAGCCACAACCATATAGTGGTTCCCTCCGAAAAAAAAACAACTGAATGAAGTTTGTTATGTGCTGTTGTAAGTGAAGAATATCGAAAAATAGTTTTTCTTTATTTTTGGGATTTGTCCACATGGGATGCTTAAAGGCCCAAATACATTGATCAAAATACTCATCAAGCATTGTGGTAGGATTAGTGAAAATGTGTTTGTATGTGTCACACCGACGATGCTGGATGGAAAATCAAATAATTTAGATATGACGACGAATATTACGTCAAGCTCACGTACACGTTGAATTCGCCGGCTGGACAAGCATTTGACAAGTGTATTGGGGCCTTAAGAAGCGTACACAAACGGGTTGGTCGATAGATTGTTGATATATTATTAATTTATTAAGAGTTACTAATACAATTGCAAATAATGTTCAAACTTAATTAACCGAGCAATAGTAACAAAGGCCTTCAGCTCGTTGTTGTAAAATAGACCAGATGCTCTGGCGGTCATCGAACCCGTAGCCATGGCACTGATAGGACAGCTTACTACCAACAAGCCTACCGGAGCACCTTTTTTTGACATAAAATAACTGAAATGCTGGATAAAATCTGTGTGTTGTGAAAACAGTTAAGTGAATTTTTACACATAGCTGTTTTGTACGAACATTCTGTATATGGGTTACACATAACTACTTTTGCTAACTTCTGAGCCAGTAAAGATATCATTAAACGGTTTGGTGGGTAGATGTATCTTCAACAATGGTTTCAAAGAGTGTAATAAAAAAAATTTCAAAATTTTGCACATAGCCGATGTTGTCAGAGCAACGACGATATGTTTGTTATTATTATCACCACGCATTTTCCCATAAATGTCTTCAAATTTCCTTAACAAAAAACAACTTAATACTCAATTTACAATTGATTATAATGGAGAGATTATGAAGAAAACGTGCAAACATAACTTATTTTTTGCGTGTAAATAAGTATATAAAAATGTCTTTAGAAGTAGAAAATATAAAATTTTCCAGTTTCCAGCGCAATTTCCTCAAGTAAAACAGCTGAGATATGCTATGAAACCATTCTTTTATCAAAATATAGACTTTTTTATAATAATAAACAATAAAAGAAGATGATTATCACCATTTCATTTTTTCATCCTGGTAGACCATTCTGGGGAAATGCCCATACGTTTAATTTAATAACATGTAGTTATTTAAGTAAATTAAAAAATTTAATTACAAAATTTTTGATACTGAAACTAAAGTTGTAAACAAGTTTTAAATCCGAATGAAAATACGTAAACACGTAGCAGTGCACAAAACCGCCCCACCACCAAAACAAAAAAACACATTTCAAAGCCTCATTCCAGGTGTGCATATACATAAATAACTGGTTCTTGGAAATCGATAAAATCATCGAAATTATTTTGTAATTTTTAAGTCAGATTGCCTTAAAAGTTTTTTGTGATTTAAGTCAATGTTCTAATGAAGATCTGTACAGCCCAAAGCCTGATGTATTTAGAATTTAAAACTGTTATCTGTTCTTAAAAGAGTATCGTTTATAAACTTCTTTTGATTTCAATCTCCCTTCAATTTTATTTTCATAACTTAAGGAGCTATTTGAGGTTGGGTTGAATGGGCAGCCGATACGAGGACAGTTTGGGTCCTTATAGCGGTCCTAGTGTGATACCAGTGATCACCAGATTGCTCCCCAGACATCACTGCAACCCCCAACCATTTCGAATTCCTGCCGCACAGGGCAATTCTGGTCTTTCATATGCCTCATTCTGCTATCCCTGTGACTAGGCCGTTGGCAAAGAAAGTTAAACACCGATTTCTCCTCATCCTGACAATTTCTACAGTAGTCATTAAAATCTAAGCCCATCCTTATAATATGGGTCCCTTTCAACTAGTGACATGTAATGACCGATATAACTTTCCTAATCTGGTCCCTACCAAGCCCACGTAGCGTGCGGGTCTTCCCCCCGTTATAATCAGTTCATAGATTCGTCCAACCCTGATTTGCAATGCTGGCTGTAGTGTGTTATTCCAGACATTGTGGCCGGGTATCAAAATCAAAGCCAGCGTTACCTTGGGATGTGTCGTAATTTGGTTTAGAGAAATTTGCACATTACTTTAATGCCATTAACTTCCACAGTTCTATTTTAACTTTGACGTCGTGAAGACACCTGCTAGAGCTACAATGGCAGCTTTGTTCTCCGTAAATATCGATATACCTCTTGATATACGCCAATTCGAGATTTTCTCCTACAAGAAACTACTGTTATCCGGCAACCCAGTTTCTCGATGAAAAGACCTCCACCTACCTTAGTAACCCCCTTTGGACCAGCCGTGTTAATCTTCGGGGTCATCGAACAGCTTATCAATTATGCTAGCATGAGCCGTAAGTAATAAGGTTAACTGGCAACCAGTTCAGCCTAGTGAACAGGGGCTTTGCCGGCGTAGATCGAAGCGATCCTGTAATCATCCAACTTTCTCAAGCAGCCTGTAGAAAAGAATCGGTTTTACTACAGCCTCAAAAATCCATTCAACGCCCTTAGGGACTTAGCAACAGCTATTACCCACAGATCTTCTACATGTATATATGGCCACAATAGCCCTTTCAGCTCTCGGCCGAACGTTGAGTTGCTAAGATAGTTTAGTATCGAGAATCACGCCCAGCTATTTAGCACTTTTAGATATTATCAACTCTGTGCCGTTTATTCTCGGAAGCCTAAAGATATCAATCTTACACTTCCTGGTCAAAAGTACCAATTCCGGTGTCAGTCGATTAACACCAAGGAGATAGTCCAGGTGCTTAGTATAATATTCCATGCATTGGGACATTGTGTGCATGGCAGCCACCGGCACGTCATCCGCATATGCAAAGGTTTTGATCATCATTTTTTGATATGACTTAAGTTCCCATCGTGTGGGGTACCCCTTTGTTCCAATATCTGAATATCTCAATATAGCATTCATTTTAGATTTAATAAGCCTGTTTCCAAGTAGATTCCTAACAAATCCACAAATTACATCGTCAAAAGCCTGAGGGAGCATAGATTGCATAATAGAATCAGATTTAAATGCCCCCTTTATGTCCAGAAAGGCTGCGAGTGAGTATTCTCTGAATTCAAGGGATTTCACAAAACCAACAAGTGCATGAAGAGCTGTCTCTAAAGACCAGACTGTGGTGCAATGCAATACAGAGTTATGGTCTAGCAAAAGACATTCTCAGAGGAATATCAATGAGTCTTGAGAAGAAGGCTTATTGGCCTTTAATAAAATATAAAATAATATCGGTAAAATGCTCGCCTCTGGATAACATTCAGATTTCGTTATTTGTTTAGCGTCAATTTTAAAGACATTGCGAACGTTATCTCAGCTTGAAGGCTCAGTTAGTCTTTACTTTCTGTTCTGTTACGAATCAGCTGATTTGTTTTTGTTATTAAAAAACCTGTGAAATTGATTAGTTTTTCTGTTCTGTTGCGGTTCAATTTGTTAAAATCAAAAACTTGTTAAGTAATTGTAAGTGACAGCAAAATAAATATTAAAAAATACATTTTTATATTGAAATAAACTATTTTTTGATTTTAAGAATTCATAAAATTTAATTTCTTCAAATTTATGTGCATTAAAGTTATTGAAATAAAACAATGGACAGTGCAAAACTAATAAATTTGTCATAAACGGCTGATAAGTTTCTACAGAAAAAGTAACTATTACAATTTCGTAACAGAACGGCACGGAACAGAACAGAAACAGAAAGTAAAAACTAACTGAGCCTTTATCCTGGCGGCTTTGTCAGTATAGAACAGCAATGTCAAAAAAGGTTTTTGATATTGCACGCATTTTCTCCTAATTTTGTACTTTTTAATATAATATTTTTCATTCTTGTCTTAGGGATTTGACAACATTTCGTTCTTGATTCACAGAAAACATTCTCCCACATTTTTCACCAATTAAAGCATTAATCAAAAATATAATCAGTTTTAATTAAAATTTTAATCAACTGAATTAAACATTTAATCAAGTGAATTAAACGTTTAATTAATACTATTAACTGGTTTAATTGATACTATTAGTTTGTTTACTGGTGCAAATTTAATTAATTTTTTAATTAATATCACAAATCTTTTAATTGAAATCAATTTTTATTATTTTCTGTGTTCAACAACGTGTGGTATTTTTTACTCCTTTTATTTAGTTAGATTTCTGATAAAAATTTATTTACACACATAAAAACATCTCCCAGCTTAAGGTTTGTTCATAGTGATAATGCGTTATGAAACTATAAATACGTTTTTCTCAAAACTTCATTTTCACACATTTAATAAAATTTTGTTAAACGACAAAAAAAGTCCAAGCCTCGTCTATAAAAAAGACAATTTATAAGTAATTCTCTAAAAAGACGGAAGTAAAATTAACTTTTCTTCGGTTTAACAGACTTTATTATGAGCTTACTTTATTAAATTAAAACCAGCCTTACGCATAAATGTTGTCCCTACTTATCTAATAATTATGAAACTTAAAATTCATTTTAAAACAAACAACTGAGATTATCCCTTCATCCGCCCTTCCACTTATCCACTTTAGATATTTTTTGTCAATTTTTCATATACTTCTTACTACCCTATACCAAAGGTATGTTTATCATTCCACTTGTAATGTCTACAATATAGTTCTTGGACCCTAAAAAGTATGTATATGTATATATTTTGTGTCCTTATGGGGAGCGAAGTTGATTCAACGATGTCCGTTAAATAGAGTTTTCCGAAGACCGCAGATATATTTATGTCACATTAAGTCGGTAATTGCTTGTTATTGAAATTCAGCCTGATCGGTCCACATGTGACTGAGATATGAGCAAAAAAAACCCGACTGGCACTAATTAAATACATATATCCAAAAATCCTTTGTTGTTCTTTTTAACTTTATTTTGTGTACATCTAGACAACAGCAAGAGCCAAAGTTTCCAAATAAGGTACAAGAAACTTGCTTATCAATACACACCATCCGACAAAATGTAGATAAAATTGGAGAAGTGGGCGTGGCACAAAATAAATGTATCTATATCTAAAAAACGGTTTCTGTTCTTATCTCACCATGGTGAAGGGTACCAAAGATTCGGCATAGCCAAATATAGCACTCTTGGATGTTTTTAATTTGAATTGTTTAATCCTGTTGTAAACGGATAATTTAATTATTTTTATGTTTATTTAGTTAGTAATGAGTTTGTTTGTTTGTCTAGTTGTTTTTTATACACATTCAATTAATTTTAATTAAATATTTTAAATAATACTCGTAATCCGTTGTTTTTTCCAATTGTTTTATTGTTTTGCATTGAATAGAAAATATTTTTGTGTCAATTGCATTTAAATAAAGTTACTAATAATTGTGATTTATTAAATTTTTTTGCTTTGGTTTATAAATAAATAAATAATAAGACAAAACTTTTTGCTGAAATAACAGCAATTAAAATGAGAAATTGAATTTATTTAGGAATATTTTTAAATATTTGATGATGCACAGTACAGCTTTTATTTTTAAACAAGTTTTCCGATTTTGATGAAGTTTCACTTATCAATAGCAGAGCTGGGAGGATACTCTCTATTGCGATGCGAATACAATTTCGCAAAATTGTTTGAAAATTTTAAAAAGTTTTAAACGGAAAATTTTAATCAATTAAATTAAACCAGTGCCGCTGTTTGATGAAATTGTTAATTAAAGAAAATATTCTAAAAAACTGCTTAGATTAAAACCAAAAATTTTTATTATATTAAGTTTGCTAAGAACTAGGTAAATTAAAAAAAAAATATGTTTTAAGTCTGCTGAATTTTTTTTAAAATATGCTAAGAATTTGCCAAAAAAAAAACCAATTTCAATATTTACATATGGGTGATTTCATGTATGATTTTTATATTATTAAAAGTAAACCTTTGTCGTTTAAAAATCTTTTGTACATAGAAAATGATCTGTCAACGTCAACTGAAGTTGAAGAATACTTGAAGGATGCCAATTTATTTGGAGAATATTAATTTTCTAATTCCGATCCCACATTTGATTCAAGGTCAAATACAGTTGAAATTTGTTTATTTGCTGAAATCCTTTATTTTTTCAAAACGTTTTGGATTTTTTTATTTCATATTGTTTATTTTATTTTCTGCCAATCAAATTACTTGAGCTGACTTTTAAGTGAACTCAGTCCATCCAATTTAGTTATAGTTTCACCAATATGTATATCCGAAGTTGGAAAATACAAATGCTAATTGACTTTTGTTGTTATTTAAATTTAATATTTCTTTTACTTTTTTAATCGCATAAGCATCGGTAGCAACTAGTTTTTTGAATAGTATTCTAAAGCATCTAGCCACGTTCCCCTTCTTGTTAATACTGGCTCCGATGGTAAAAGATACATATCATTAAAAATTGCAACTCGTGAAGGAGTCTTTAAAAATGTTTTTTTCCCATCTGAAACCAATAAATCAATTTTACCGAATAGGCTTTTAATTTTCTTTACAAATCGATTTAACCCATGTGCCAAGCAAGTAACATGTAACAGATTTGAATTTATTCCTTTAGCCCAATTGGCTGCCGTAACCATGTAAGATGCTGCGTTGGTTAAAAATTTAAGGATCTTTTGACGAAATCTTGAACAACTTGTATTTTAAGCAGATTTCCAAAAAAATGTTTTAAGCGGCCCATACACTTGCAATATTATTGTATGTATATGATATTCGCCGTATTATTTCCATTTTGTCCTATATTATGCAATAAGTCGCACCATGATTTCATTTATTCAATAAAAAGGTGAACATAACCTATAGGAATAACATAAACAGCATTGTACAATGTTGCCAACACACGTCAATTTCTTTTCGTTGTGCAATAAAAATCCAAAGTCTTTTGATTGTTGCCAATATATTGTACCACCTTCGAATATCACATACACATTGGCGATATAATTATACAATACGTAAAATTGAACAATTTTATTGCTTTAATTGATTTTACAAATTTGTTAGGGAGTTTTTTTTTGTATACAATATGAAAATTTTTTAAAGAACTTTTTTTATTATGTGGAAATTAAAAAAATATATATCACTCAAAAATTTTAAGATATGTATGCAAATATGCATTTAAAACCAAAATATGCAAAAATATTCATTTTCACCAAAATATGCAACAATATGCAATAACAAATCAATGCCATTTTAACGCAAATTTAATGATTCGGAAAGATAATTGGTCGACAACGATCTTCAATTCTTGAAAAGACAAAATACTTGGCTCCTTTTTGTTTTGAGGATTGTCATGATGTAGCACCACGATCGTACAACAAACCTATAGTTCACTTTCCCGTTTTATTTTTATTCACATTATTTCACTGTGTAATTAATTTTTTACTTACAATTAATTTATATTTTTTAACAAAAAATTAAGGTTTTTAAGGCGAATTCACTTCATGTAATATGTAACTTTTCTTTTATTGTGTAACACATTTAACTTTAATCGCCATTTTTTAGTGCTTAGATTTATTTTTCGCTTTAGTTCTGCCAAGTTTTTTTGATTTGAAAATAATATTTGATAACTATTTGATATTAAATTATTAAAATATGTATGTCAAATTCTTTTATTCAAATCATTATCAACTTAAATTCGTATGTTAAAATCAAACAATTGAAAAAGGTTTGAAAATTGTGTTTGTGTCATATCAAGGGTTTGACTTCGTGTTTGTTGGGTTACTTTAATAGTGACATAATTCAAAAAATTTAATTTTGGAGTTCGTGATGCAGAATAGTGCACTTTGTTTTTCTATAAAATTTATATTTATATAAAAAATCGATAAAAAATATTTTAAAAAACATTTATTAAAACAAAAATTATTTAATAAGGGACTCAAATGGCTGAGGTTGATGTTTCCTTTAAAATATTTTCCATTTAAGAAGACTTAATACGAAATACTAGCACTTGAAATATATGAATTTTGAATTTTAGCCAAAGCACGCAAAATTTATAAAAAAATTATATTCAACATTTTTCATTTTTTCGAATTTATTCTTTGAGCTAAATTTCAGTTATGTATTTTATAAAGCTTTTTTGTAATAGTTCTATTCCTTCAATTTTTCGGAAGGAAATAATTCCCAGTTTCTATTTGTTAAAAAAATTATATAAATGCATTTATTATTTGACATCGACCGCTCACTGCCAAAAAAAGTAGGTAACTAAAAGTAGTGCTGGATTAAATTAAATTTTTATCAGGCCACAGTTCGTTGTTTTTATCACTTTATTGAAAGTACATATCGTTAGCTAAAATGCAAAAAGGCGTAACTAACAAAAATATAATTTTACAGGAGAAGAAAGAAACTAAAATGAAAACTATAAACATGCCAGAAAACATGCATTGAAAAGTCGCCCATGAAATTCTTCAAGCAATTTTAAAAATAAACCATTTTATTATATTTTGTTAGAAAAAAAGGGTTTTTACGTAATTTAGCATTTATAAAATAAACGTCCCTTGGTTTTTTGTTAATGAAAGCGTAATTTTTGATGACAGAAGTGTAAAATGTTGTCAAGACATGTAGTTCAATGGCATTCATAATAGTATGTATATATGATCTTTATTACATATGCATGTATGAACGCACATTATTTTAGATGACAGTTTATAAAAAATTTTGCTGGTGTCTGTGAGAAAATATTAATTTCTTTTTTTAAGTACATATTACATTTTTATAACAACTAAAATTAATTTCAATAACTGAATAGAACAACGAAAAAAAAGCTCGACTAACAACTCTATTTGCAACATACATACATATATATGTGGCATGTAGATAAAAAAAAAATATGTAAAGATTTATTTGAAAAGAAAACCATAAACATAATATTTTATTAAAAAAAACAATAAGTAAATAAATAGAACTAAACTTAACGTTAAAACGAAAATAATTTATTGTAATTATATGTATAAACCATTTGTGAATTTCAATTTAAAGAGCTTTTTTACAATAGTTTTATTCCCTCACGGCCTTATTTATAAAAAATAAAACATGTTAATAAAGGGTTTATTAAACGGATTTTGTATGAAAATCCATTTTATTAACCTTTTATTAACCGGTTTTATTTTTTATAAATTAGGCCGTCAATATTTTACTTACCTTTTGTGTACTTGTCGTGGATAACAAGTGTAATTTTTTGTTTGTGATGTAGACTTTTATTCTATTTCACCACAGACATCAAATGTGCTGCCAATCTTTGCCCAGCGTTTTCACCACGTAACACCGGTTTGTTTCAATGAAACGCTTAGTGGGCGGTGAAAAGTTTCACTAAAACCAATTATGTGCTCATACATGGCAACACCACGAGGGTTTAAATATACCATATTATTCTTTTCATGCTGAAAATAAAAAAATTGAAATTCCTTAAATAATAAAAGGTTGTGTATTTAAATAAATGTTTAAATGGTTTTTGTCTTAGCTA
This sequence comes from Pollenia griseotomentosa, assembly GCA_963931875.1. NCBI lineage: Eukaryota > Metazoa > Arthropoda > Insecta > Diptera > Polleniidae > Pollenia > Pollenia griseotomentosa. Next base: position 97,695,634 of record OZ007562.1, on the reverse strand, counting down.
ACATTTTTTTTTTGGACCAATGGCAGTGATGGGCATTCAGGGGTGTGCTGGAAATCGCAAAAGCAAAACGCAAGAATTTTAAAAGTCGTTTTTTAGTAAGATTTCTGTAATAAAAGAATTTTATGACAAATATTATACAACCATTTCTCTATTAAACAGAATTGTATAACAAAAATTATAAAAATTAGATTAAAAGTGTATTAAAAACAGCCTCCAAATTCTTGCGTTTTGCGTTTGCGAATTCCAGCACACCCCCCATTATATTTTGTACCATATTTTTTTATACAACGGGAAATTTAATAATGGTTGTGAATAAAAAATAGGGAGGACATTTCAATGCACTAAAAATCGAAAATATGCACTAAAAACTCCAAAATATGCATTAAAAAAATAAAAAAAAATATGCACTAAAAACTTGAACATTTTCAATAAAAAAGCGATTTTTTTTTTTAAATTTTATTTAAAACAAAAAAAAATCAACTGTTATTTAAAGGTACAATATTTTTTTAAACTTAATTTAAACGTTTGTTAACATAAACAAATAAATACTTTTTAATATTATCAAAAGTAAACCTGCTCGGACGCAAAAACTTTTTGTACATGGAAAATAATCTCTCAATGTCAACAGAAGTTATAGGAGCCTACTTGAAGAATGCCAATTCATTTAGAGAGTATATATTTCCGAATCATCGGTAGCAACAAGTTCTTTAATAACATTCTTTAATTGCTCAAAGTTTTTCCTCTGCAACTCGGTGTAATTAATGTGCCAAGCAAATACCATGAAACTGTTTTCGATAAAATATTTTAAGTCCATTGGCAGCCTTAGCCATGTAAAATGCAGCTGCGAAACAGAAAAAAGTACTATTATCTCTAATTTTGATAACATTTATCGTTAGTTTATCTGAACTAGCTCTCAAAAAAATCAAAACAAAGAAAAAAACAAAGTAAAAATTGATGTTTAATAAAATAAAGTGATAATTATAATATAATAAAAGTATTAAATAATATATTTTTAAGTTTTATTTACTTTTTTTATCTATTTAAAAAAAAATCACACTAACAACACAAAAAAAGTGTCAAAATGAAACAAGAATGAATCGTATGAACAGCATGTTTGACAAACAAGTTTCAGAGAGCGAAACGAGTTGTTTATATCGTCGTATGAACATAGCATTAAAACTTATAAAATTTAAATACAAAATTTACAAATTAATTAAATAAATAAATTGGTTGCCATAGAAAATGTAAGTATTTATTTACACACAAATTCATGTTTTTTGTTTAAACATACGTTTACTCCACTCTGAAAAAAATATCAAACATAGAACATTTCTGTGAAGTCATTCTGCCGACGTTATTGCTTATGTCAACAAATACAAATTGCGCGTATAGACGTAGGGTTATTTATTTACTATTATAATGTATATGTATTAAAATTACAATTAATTTTTTGCCGCCACAAAAAATTTTGTTAATAAAAAACAGCTGATGTCAGATGCTTTGTCACTTGAAAATAGAACTCGTTCTAAATTAAAAATGTCATGTATACTGTACACAGAGAAATAACACATGATAATGTTTGAAGGGGTTCAGACGATATGTTTAAATTTCACATGTGAAAAAGTGACACAATGCGCAAACTTTCATATCAATCAAGGTATATTTACACAAGGTAGACTCATTTGGGAGTGTAGACATGCTGGTTCTATTAATGGAGCCAATTTGTCAAAATTGTCTTCATATAAAACAAAAACAATTTAACGCACACATGTACAAATTTTGGCTCATATACACGCAATTTGACGTTTTGGCTCCAACTAGGGGTAAACAGCTGACAAACATATGAGCCAACGAGTTTACCTTGTGTAAATATACCTTGATATCAATAACAGCAAAGACGATAATGCAGGATATCATAAGAATCAGTGTGTCGATAAACTTTAAACCAACATGTCGATAATCCAGTTCATTAACAGTGTGTCGATACTGCAGGTAATCAGAAATAACTATTACTGCCCGTCTATACCAGAGATAATTATTGCGTTATGTTTATATTACCCCGGGTCTTCACGTAGCAATATTTATTGCGGCAAACGTCAAATTTCATTGCCCCATAAAATTTGCGACGTATAGACCGCATATTGCCATGAGTGGCAATCCATTGCGCAATGATTGCTCTTCTTATTGCTTGAGCAATTATTGCTTAGCAATATGCTGTCAAATCAGTTGTAATTTATCTGACATTTCATTTCTCTGTACGGTTGTTTTTTGTTTGTGTGTTTATTTATTAAAAAAGCAATCAATAAATATATTATATTTTTTAATAAACGTCAAGATCAACAAAAGCAAACGACGAATTTATTTTTTTGTATATTTTTATTTTTTCAATAGAACAATTCAACTTTTTTTAACGCAAATAAACAAAAAAGTAATACAAAATACAGCTACGACAATTACAATTAATTATTTTATTAATTTAAAAAAGAAAATTTCACAACCACTTCAAAACACAACATAGAACATTTGTTATAAATATGTACAGCCACAAAACTTTATACGAATACTCGCGGTGAAAATTGCAAATTTATGGCAAAGCAATTTCAAGTGTTCTCCAGCAATAAATTCAGCAATTATTGCTCCATTGTTCTGTCATTGTTCTGCCGACGTTTTTGCTTGTACTTAGCAATAAATATTGCAACGTGGAGACCCAGCGTTACAGTAAATGTCAAAATTATGTTATCTCTAATGTAAACAACCATTTTTTGTACATAGTTATTGCCGGCAATTTATGTTGCAATAATTGTTAGTCCATTTTCGTTGACAATTTTTGCTAACATAAAATGTCAAATTTGGTTGTCAATGAAAGTTTTCTTTCAGAAAGTCTGAGCTTATGGGTGAGAGAGGAGAGAAGAAAAGCATGTTCTCTTCCCCTCTCACCACTAAACTCAAACTTTCTGAAAGAAAACTTTCATAATGTGATCCCAGACTTAATTGTGTGAGAAAGATATTAAATTTGTGAAATGGTAGCAAATTATAATTGTAGTACAACAAATAAATTAAATAACTTAATTAACACTAAAATAAAATTAAAAAAATATTTTAATTAATATAATTTTTTTAGTTTTTATATACAAATATTAATTTTAATATAACAAAAAAAAATTAATAAAATTAATATTTGTATATAAAAAAAAAGACCTCAAGCTTAAACAAATGAATATATATTTGAATAATATACTTGAATAAGAAAGAATTTTTATTAATAAAAATAATTTTTAAAAGATAGCGCCTGTTTTTACACTGCGCCTTCTTCCTTGATTTTTTTCAAATTATGAGTTAACAAAAATACGTTTTCCCATGCCTTTAACATAAGCTGAGCAATAAGAAATATTGCTCTGTTATCTGCCGACGTTATTGCCAACTTGCTGAGATATTTATCTTTAGTGTAGAAATAGGGTCATTGAATGGATATAGAATTGATAGAAAGAAACAGTAAATGTTAGAAAGAGCAAACTATAAAAAAATGTAAGCAAAAATTTATTTTTAGTTTTTCTTTTGTTATAATTTTGTTTATTTTATTAAATGTTGTCAACTTTTTGTTTATGAGAAACATAAAAACAAAACAAACAAAAAACGGTTAATCGTTAAATTTGCCCAGAAGCCGCTTATTCAGCAACACTTTTAATATTTCAAGCTTGAAATGTCAATTTTAAGTTGAACAATTTTACATTTTTTTGACATAATTTCATTTTGTATCGATAACTTTAGTAAATTTTTGACAGTTTGCCATTTATCTTAATACAGCTAAACGCTTTGCACTTGGTAAATTTTTCTATTACATTATATTTGTACTGTTCACCAAAACTTGAACAATGCATTAAAAATGTAGTGTCATAAGGCCAATTGTCAGCAATATTGCATCGATAATGCCGTAGACCTGCAACAACATTATCGGGTCTGTTCTGAAAATTACAAGATTTCAACTCAAGTGCTTTTAAAATCCCATGTGTGATTTTGTGGTGTTCTGAAGGTCATACCATTTTTGTGTTTTTCGGTGTGCTTTCGGCAATTGAAAATCACACCGAAACAAAAAAACGGAACGCTTAAATATCACATGTGTGATTTTAAAACGCACACGTCATTTGACTTAAATTGATTTTTAAAACAGGCCTGTAAGTCGAGAAAGATAATTTTACACGACATATATTTTGCAGCGGTTTTGTCAGATGTAAAATTCATATGGGCATTTACAGCGAAAAGTCTACTTTTTGTAACGTAACGCCAACAAGTAATTAAAATGCTATTATATGTATAATTTACTCTTTTATATTTTGGTATAAAGCGCAACTAGCTCTATATTTAACGATAAAAGGTATAACATTTGTCCAACATAGGCCCAAAATAAGCTTATTTGCTTGCTGGCGTTACGTTACAAAAAGTAGACTGTCCGCAGGAAATGCCCTTATGTAATTGCACATATCTGTTAATATTGACAAATACTAAAGGTTCATAACCAAGGCGAATTCATGTAAACGGTGGTGTCGATACTACAACAAGCAACAACAACAAAAACACAACAATGTATTTTTTTGTTGCTTTCGTTGATCCATATGTCAAAACACAAGGAACTTTTGACATTTCCCTATCTAATTAAGAAAAAAAAAGTAGAACAGCTGTGCTTTCAACGCCACCTGAGTTTATAACTTTTGCTTTTACACGTTCGTTTTTGGTTTCGTTCACATTTTGGTTTCATCTAGGCTTGCCAGATATAAAACCCGTAAAACAGAACATCCAGAAAAAAGATAGTACATTTATGTAAAAAAACCCTTTTTTCTTTTATTAACTTTAAATAAAGTATTAAATACTCTTGTATGGAAATCTTAAAATTAGTCAGCTGTTTTAAATTTACTTTTTAAAACAAAAAGGTTTTGTTTATATAAATTTTGTAAAATAAGGGACTAATTTTTAGTTTAATATCACTTGTTAGTCCTAATTATTGTAAATTTTAAAAATTACAAATACATATGTATCACTTTTTTGTACTACGTTAAAAATGAAATTGTTATCGATTTCTTTTTTTAAATATTTGAAAAACTCATTCAAAGTGTATGTATTCAAAGTTTTTAATAAATAGTTTACTTCGCTATTTTCTCCAAAAAGAAAGAAAACAACTAAAAATACTTGCAGTTGTTGCATTTGGATGAGGAAGTGAAAATACGAACTTATATATATTTTCGAAATTGGGAAATGACACACTTTGTAGAAATTCTCTCTCATTACTTTTTTTTTTACAGATTTTTCTTTTTAATTTTTTCCGCAAAAGCTTTTAATGATATGAACTCATCAAAAAGCATATCCAAGTAAATTTTTTATAGAAAATAGTTGGATTACTTTTACGAAATCATGGAATAAAATGTTTGAAGTAAGATAAAAAATGGAAAGTTTTTCAAATATATTATTGCTTAGCCTGAACCGTTATACAACCAAGTCAGGCTTCAGCAAATTTATTTTCAATATAATGATCTAAAAAAGGTCAACAACAATTTTGGGACAAGTAAGCTTTACTGCTAGATCGTTTTTTAAGAGTAAGCCAACGAGGTGGGTCATGTCGCTGCATTTCAGATCATCAAAAGTTGAAACATTTCTTTCAGATTCTTTCTTTCTTTATTTTTAGGTGCTGTACGCGTACCGTTAAAAGCAGTTCGTCTTGCAAGCCTAGTTTCATCAAACATTAACAATAGCAAATTATATACTTATTTATATATTTATTCAGTTTAAATTGTATTTCTGTTAATTAAAAATGTTTTATTTTTAAAGAATATGTTTAAATAAATAGATTTTAATGTATATTTGCTGCCACAAACAAATGACTTGCAAAACAGCTTATGTCAGACGATTTAAAGAACAAAATCGAATACGGCCTAATTGGAAAAATTGAAAAAAACGAACGCAAAAACCATAACCTAATAAAATATAGTACCAACCATCACAGCTCCTGCAATTGTGTAAGAACGCCCCGGCAATAGTGTAGACACGTTACTTTATTGACAATTCGAAACAACGTTGCCATTGTTGTTACTCCTTCTATTCAATTAAAAATGGTTTATCCCAGAAAGTTTTGGTGATCTTGCCAACTTAGTATATAATTTATTCGCGCTCGCTTGCATTATCAAATGTTTATTCATTTTTTGTTATTTGTTTCTTTTTCGATATGTACAGTGGCCGACAAAAGTCTACATACGACCCTCATTCCTTCCACCTGACGAGACCAAAAGCATTATGAAGAAAAGTAATGATGCAGGTTTTTTTGAAATCTGGTTTTATTAATAGAAAACGAAAAAAAAACAACTTACTTCAATATACACTTTAAAAAATATTTACAAAAAACAAAAAAATAGCATTGACAAAAGTCTACATACGGCTTGTAAGCTAACATAAAAAACTTCATTGAAACATTAAATAATATTTTTATTATTAAATTTAGTATTTGGTTGGGCCACCATTGGCATCTTTAACAGCCTGTAAGCGTCTGGGCATTGAATTAACTAAATGTTCCAATTCAATCGGCGTAATTCTTAGCCATTTTTCTTTCAGCATCTTTTTCAACATTGGCACGCTAGTAATATGATGCTTTCTGATTTTACATTCCAAAATCTCTCAAACGTGTTCAATGACATTTAAGTCCGGGCTTTGAGGTGGTGTGTGCAAATGTCGGGGGGCATAGTAAAGCAGCCATTCTTTTACAACTTGAGCGTTGTGTTTCGGGTCGTTATCTTGTTGGAAAATCCAACTCTCACCAAGATCTAATTTATTGACCGATGCTCCCAGATTTTGTTCTAAAATAGACTTATATTGAAACGGATCCATATAACCTTCGACAAATACAAGATTTCCTACACCAGATGCAGCGACAGCACCCCAAACCATCACGTTGCCACCCCCATGCTTAACAGTAGGTACTAAGTGCGTCGGATTCATCGCTGTATTAGCTTTTCTCCAAACTTTCGCTTTTCCATCACTTCCAAAAATATTGTATTTTGACTCATCTCTAAACAAAACTCGTTTCCAGAATTCAAATCCTTTGTCAAATTAATTTTGGAGAATTCCAAGCGAAGTTTTCGGTTTTATTCGCTTATAAGGGGTTTTTTGCGCGGATTTCTGCTGTGGAAACCAGTATTATTTGGGGTTCTTTGAATTATTCGTGGATGCAGAACCGTATTTGATCTTATTGTTAGCTCTTGGGCCAGCGTTGTGGCATTCACTTTTAGATTTTTTTCCACTTATTTTATTATAAAGCTGACATCTCTGCGACTAAGCTTTTTAGGGCGACCACTACGCGGTTTATTATATATTATATTTTCAATAGAACCAGTGTTTTTAAAATTATTTAATACAGTTTCAACTGTTGCTTTACTTAAATTCAACAGTTTTGATATTTCCCCGAAAGATTTTTTCTCGTTTCTATATTTTACTACTAAGTTTCTCACATCAGTTGAAATTTATTTTTGCGAGGTCGTTGTTATAATTGAATTATGCTGGAAACTGTCCAGAATACAACCGAATGCAATTGATTTGAAATGTAAAACATGCAGAAAAGTAAATTTAAAAAAATAACGGTAATTAGCCGTTATCATCCAGCAGCAAGCAAAACACAAAGCATGACATGTTGGCCGTATGTAGACTTTTGTCAATGCTATTTTTTCGTTTTTTGTAAATATTTTTTAAAGTGTATATTAAAGTATGTTATTTTTTTCGTTTTCTATTAATAAAACCAGATTTCAAAAAAAACTGCATCATTACTTTTTTTCATAATGCTTTTGGTCTCGTCAGGTGGAAGAAATGAGGGTCGTATGTAGACTTTTGTCGGCCACTGTATAATACACATGTTGCGTACTATTAAAATCGCCTTTTAATATAAAGATGGGTCGAAAAGAAAATTGTTTAGTGGCAACGCTGATTATGACTTGTTGTTTGCTTCTTATTTGTTGTTGTCGTGTATGTTGTCTTTTGTTTTGCTAAAATGTGAATAACTTGCGCGGTGAGAATATAAAACAGATATTTTGTACAAAAAAATAAATAACTTGAATAAAAATAACAAAGTATTCAAAAGAACTCACGCAGTTGGGAGAATCTCGAGAAACTTGACTAGAATTATTTAATGCTGCCGATATAGGAAAAGAATTTGTGTGCAAAAAAAAGTTAGTGCTTGTTTAGTAGTTCGTTGGTACAAACCACTTCTCGTTCGCGTCGAGACTTCTGTGCCGAAAAATCGAATGCACTGTGTGTTTGTTGTTTTTTTGTGTTCACGGTGCCCGTGTTGGATGTTCCTCTTTCTGTCTTATTGTTGTTGTTAATAATAAGAATGTTAAATGTGTCTTTAGCGTGAAATTAAACATAATACAGTTTTTATTGCAAAATTTCGGTATTATCACAAAATAATATTTTGTGTGTGTGTGTTTTTTGCAAAAAATAAAAGTGAAAATAAGAAATTTAGCGGTGTCGACACTTGTTCAATATTCTAATTGGAATTTTGCCGCATACCAACACATACATACACAAATAAATGTGGGTTAGAACGCGTTGTTTTAATATTATTTAAAATAAAAATAATGGTGATTTACCAATAAATTTTAATAAAATAAGCAAGTGTTTTAAAAGAAATATCTTGAAGGAGTTAAATGATTTTCCTTCTCACCCCCGCAGACCAAATAATAAAAAAAATAAATAAAAAGTGCGTGTGTGTTTTCTCCACGATTTGTTGTTAGTATTTGTTGCAAAAATGCAAGTAGAGTTGTAATTCAGTGTTGCTTATGTTTTTCATTTTAAATAAATTTATTTAAAATTGTAATAAAAATTTTAATGAAACAAAGTTAGTGTTTTCTTCAAAAAATTTTATGAAATTTCCTAATTAAATTTTTTTTACCAAAATATAATTCTTAACTCTAGGTGTGGTAATTGTGAGAGAAAAGTAAGTTTTTGTTTATTTGCGCCCTGTGTTATTCTAAAATCTAATAAAAAAATATCTACTGTATAGGTATAAATTTTGTAAAAGAAAGTGAATCAACAGTGTAAAATTAAAATAAGAAATAAAACATCACATCACATTATTAACTCGATATACTAATCATCGCTGCAGCTGCAGCAGTAAACGACGCAGACATCAAAGTAAACTCAGCCACCTTGAAAGAAACAACAACAAAAACAACGACTTATCATTAAACAGCAACAACAAACATTATAACCACCCAAAAATCCAGTTAGTATAATAAAGTTAATTTTAACACAATGGCAGCGGGTGTCTGTGCAAGTACAAGTATCCGCATGTTATTGCGACGTTCAAAGGATTTCACACTCTACACGCGTCGCAGTTCAGCTCTACGCATTCTGCCTGTAGCAGCGAATATTGGCGTGGTAAGTTTATTTTCAACTTTTTCTGGGATAATTTTTTTTGTTAGATTTTTGTTTTTATTATTTATTTATACATTATAATTTTATACATACCTACAAAAAGTACAGTTAAGGGTAAAATTATCCGAAACAATATTGTTTTACTTCTTAACTATGTAGATACATACTTAATTAAGGACCAATTTTATGTGACATAATACCATAGCCGTTACCATGACCATAGAAACCAAAACCTAATATAAGGTTGGTACAAACGCTGTTTTGTATGGCTATGTTTATGTCACGTCTAATTTGAGCTTTAGCCGTTTTATGTTGGCTTAAGTTCCCCTTTAACAGTTAAGCCTCTGAAGAGGAATAATTTCAAGTGGAATAATGGAAGAATACCAATTTTTAGAAAAGACAAGAAAAACAAAAAGAAATTTGATATGCTTTATAAAGCTTTACTTTCAATCTCTCCAACGTCAACAATAAGTAAAAGAATCTTTTCCAAATCAAGTTTTATTAAAACAAAAGAATGAAACGTTTGAAACATAAACATTAAACTGTATGCTCCTTTTGAACGATTATTTTAGAAGATTAGCTTACATTTTAAAGCTATTTTTTATTTAAAAAGTTTTCTTCTTTTATTACATATAGTAGTACCTTTTGTTAAATTGTTGTTACTTTTTAATAAAATTTTTATCTTAGAAAATATAATTTTTGGTCTTTTTTTTAACCTTCTAAACAAGACAAAATTTAAATTATTCTTTCTATTAACCAAATAATATTGAATTGTTCGATTATTATGTATTTGATTAAATTTTAACCTCGAATAATAATTCGCGCGATAAATCGATTAATTGAATACCCCATTCTTACCTACCGCAAGACATGTACTAAGGCGAAACTTCCAAAGTCAGTTCCTAATACCTATGTACATAACTATCAAAATCAGTTTTTTTTTTAAACTCCACCTACAATCGTTGTCGTATGCAGTGTATTAATAACAAAGATGCTTGTAACTGATTTGGAAATGTTGGATCTTGCCGATTTCCAGATTAACAGAAACACCGAATTTATGGGTTGAACTCTCTCAATAAATGACTGAAATATGAGCAAAAAACTGAGACTGCCTGGATTTTACCCGTAAATCCTCTGTTGTTGTTTTTTTATACACAACATCCCACAAAGTTTAGGCGGGATTGGGGGAGTAGGCTTGGCACAAAATATTTCTTTAATATCTAAAAAATGGAAAGAAAAAAATTGTTCAAATTTAGTACACATAGCTGAGTTATTAATACACACCTAAAATATGGGTAGAATTGGAGAAGAGGGCGTGGCACCTTCCTTACAAAGACACTAAAGATTTCTGTATAACTGGAGAACGGCAATAGCCAAAGTTTCCAAATAAGGTACCAATTTCTTGGTTATCAATACACAACACAAGAAGTGGGCGTGCCACAAAATAGATCTTTTTATACCTAAAGCTTCGTACAGACGGTGGTCAGATCTTACAATGTTGTCATTAAAATTGCCAAAAATGTCTGGCAACTGTGTGAACATTGTAAGATCATTTTCATTTGGCAGATGTGTGAAATTAATGCATCTGACAATGGCACCATTGTCAGAAAAATGACAACATTGTAAGATCTGACCACCGTCTGTACGAAGCTTATGGAACGGTAAGAGGAAAATTGTTAAAATTTGGTACATAATGCTGAGTTATCAATACACAACCCTTCAAAAAAAAAAAATGGACGGGATTGAAAAGGTGGGTGTGATACGTCCTGTGCAAAAACATAGACAAGTGCTAAATATCCAAATTAGGTACAAGCATCGTGGTTATCAGTAAACAGCATCCATTAAAATGTGGTCGGTTTTGGAGAAGTTGTCGTGGCACAAAATAGCTTTATTTATATTTAAAAAAAACTTTACAGGAAAAGTGAAATACTTTACAAAGTCTTGATGTCATTCAACGGTTTGGGACATTAAAAAAATAAGGAGAAGGTCAAACAATTTATTTCAAATACCTATAATGGATCGGGCAATATTTAAACCAAAATACCATATTAATATACAACTCTTTTTTAGCAAATAGAAAAGTTATGAAAAAGCAGAAAAGATGACAGGGTAGGACAATTTTTTAGCGAGCGCAGGCTGGTTAGATAAGTTAAAGTTAAGGCATGGTATTTATTATCTAAAAATTTGTGGTGACAAAGTTTCCTTAAGAGTAAATTTATATATTAATTCACTTACATATATAATTTCAATAATTTTCACTTCTATAGAACGTTGCACAGTATTGCGCAGTATTGACTTTCAAATTACTGCTAAATTAACAAAAAAAAACTTATGTAAAGGCCCAACTATAATATGCTTAAGTTGGCTTAAGCAATTGCGCGAGTACATGTGATTCATATGTATGTGTCGAACCATATTGAACTTAAGAAAACTTTTTGGTTAATTTTATAAAACTGGCATTTGCTTAAGCAAGGTGCGAAAAAGAACGCACTTTCCGTACGGAATAAAATATTTTTTTAATTCTATTTTTGTTTTTTAAATCCTTTTTTTAATTTTTTTTGTTAATTTTTGACAGTAGTTTAAGCCAGCTTGTGCATATTATAGTTGGCAGTTAAAAAAGCAGAATTTTTGAAACGAATTTTTACAATTTCAGAAACCCTCATTTCTATGATGAAATTTAACATTTTTTTAAATAAATAATGTAGTTAGAGATAACTTGTTCAAGAACAAGATTTTCAATCTTTGACAGGCCCACAAAACTTTGTAAAAATAAATAAAGAGAATCAGTTAAGAATATATAAAAGATAATTTCCGACCATATGAAATAAGACTATGTACTATAACTGCCTGTTTGTTCTACAAACAGGCTGTAAGAATGTAACGTATATATGTATTTATTAGGGTATTCAATTAATCGATGTTTTGTATTTATCGATTAATCGCGCGAATTATTATTAGAGGTAAAAAATTAATCGAATAATAATCGAGCATTTTATAATTATTCGGTTAATCGAATAATTTTAATTTTGTCTAGTTTAGAAGTTTTAAAAAAAGATTAACAATTATATATTTTAACATAAAAATGTTATAAAAAAAAGTAACAACAATTTAACAAAAGTTACTTCATGTTATAAAAGAGAAAACATTTTTAAATAAACAAGTTAGAGTGCTATATTCGGCTGTGCCGAATCTTTGATACCCTCCACCGACAGTTCGAATGTTTAAGGAGTAATATCTGTATGATGTCTATTTATTATTATTATCTTAAACTGTGACGATTTGTTATTAATTATGGTTTTAGGAGACTAAACTGTTTTCCGGGAGTAGGGCATATATGGGGCCTAGGGTAAATTATGGACCGATCTTCACGAAATTTCACAGTATCATTTATAGTCCTATAAAATTGTGACGAGCCAAAATTTGTTATGATTGCATTATTTTTTACGGTTTTAGGCGTACTAAACTGTTTTCCGGGAGTAGTGTTTATATGGGGCTTAGGGTAAATTAAGGACCGACCTTCGGGAAATTTTACAGTGTCATTTCTAGTCGAATAAAACGGACTTGTGCAAAATCTTATGTCATTCCGTGCATTTTTGCATCATTTATGTTAGTTTTTGTAACAAAATTATCAAGTTTTTGAAGGTGGTGGTTCCACATTTCGATTCATAGCTCTGGTCCTACTGAACCGATTTTGCTGAAATTCAATCCCAAACTGCTTAGGATAACTACAAGCAATTTGACACCTAGTTTGTTTATTTCTTTTGAGTTTTTCGAAAGTGAGCGTGTTTTCAACAGACGGACAGGCGGACAGACAGACGGACATGGCTAAATCGACTTAGAATTACTCAAGCAGCCAGAATATATATACTTTATGGGGTCTGAGATGAATAATAAAAAAGTTTCACACGGAATGACAAACTTAGTATTCCCTCTTCACAACTAATTGTGGTGGAGGGTATAAAAATAGCATTAAAATTTAAGGTAATCTTTTAAAATAATCTTTTAAAAAGAGTAAACAGTTTAAATGTTAATACATATTTTATTCTTTCTTTTCTTTTGATGAAACTTGAGAAAAGCTTCTTTCACTTATTGTTACTCGAAGGAAATGTTTCTGAGATAAGAAACAATAGAAGTGTATTTAAATCGGGTATTTAAATACTGTGAAAAAACAAATTTTCGATTAATCGACATACATTTTTCGTTAATCGAAAATAAGCCATTTTAAATTATTCGAACAGTTAATCACCAAAAATTAATCGATTAATCGAACAACGGTCAATCGTTTGAATACTCTAGTATTTATGCAATTGTTAGAATTTATTGCCATGTTGAGGAGTATTATGTGAAGTTCATTATATTACTTTAAACCTTCTGTGAAATCGCTCACCTTTCAAGATATTTAACATTTTTTGTTTTTATACCCTTCACCACAGGTGGTGAATAGGGTTTATTTAAGTTTGTCATTCCGTTTGTAATTTCTATAATATTGATGTTAGACCCTATAAAGTATATATATTCTGGGTCCTTATGAGGAGCGAAGTTGATTTAACGATGTCCGTCTGTCCGTTGAAATGGATTTTCCGAAGACCCCATATATGATGAAATTGAAATTCAGCAAGATCGGTCCACAAATGGCTGAGATATGAGTAAAAAACCACGACTGCCTCAAATTTTATCCCTTAAAGGTCCAATTAGACGTGACATTACCATACCAACAATGTATTGCCAAAACGACATAAACATACCATACAAAACAATTTAATTTTAGTTTCTACGGTCATACAGCGGCTATGGTAATACAGTGTTGGTAATGTGGTTTTTTTGTTTTTCATTCACTACAAGTGGTGGATTTTATTTGTAATGTGTTTAATTTTACGCATCCACATACACATTAATGCATGTATATGATATGCCGCTCAAATAAAGAAAGAAACTCATAGACTCAATATTTTTTAATTTAACGCTTCTTCAGTAAAAGCATTCGTAGCCGAGTTGTTAATTTCTCTCCTGAAACTCTTGGTATTGCCAGTTTGAATCCCAAAAATAATTTTTTTTCATTTTTTTTTATTTAATTTTTTTATGTTCTAAAAAACGATTTTAAGATAATAAAACGAATTTCAAACATCAACTTTGGCAAAAGAGGAAACAGGCTTAGGTACATATATAAATTTTTTGTTTTTTTTATATTCTTCGGCATGGCGAAATGAAATGTGGGCGTGGTTCAATTAATATTTATTTATACCTTTCTAAAGAACGTTATTTATGTATATAACTTTTTTTTCTTATCTCATCATGGTGAAGGGTATATAAGATTCGGCATAGCCGAATATAGCAATCTTACTTGTTTATTGTACCGTTTTTAATTGTTTTTGAAGTATTTCAAATTTTTACTTTTATATTGTAATAACAGTGTCCAAAGTTTTGAAAATGGCAATCAACTTCTCAAAATTTAAATTCTTTTTTTCTAAAACAACTCTTTTTGTATTGGAATAACTTTTGTACATTTTATTTTGACGCTCACAGTACACATGAAATTATATTGTACATATATACATACCTACATACGCACTACATACGCACATTTATTTGGACTTAGCACGTGTTTTGATTAATTTATCGATAAAATCTATTTTTTTTAACAACAACAACAACAACAACTTCTATATTCATGGAAAGAATGAAAAACAAAACATGTAACCCCAGGCGAAAAGACGGAGTAACAAATTGTACAAGGAGATCCAAAATTCCTTTTTCGAAATAGGTGATAAATTATTTAAATTAAAATGGGATTTATGACAAACTAGGAACACTATTTAAAACAGAAAAAAAGGAAAACTTTAAGAGAAAACAAAATTTTTTTTTTATTCTTAAGTGTTTTCGGAAGAATAAGTTCTTTCTCTTTCTCAACAGATAACTTCACACATTAATTAATTATATGCTTCTAAAAATTCCACACTTTTTACCGATGTTAACTTTATACATCAGCAAACACTTAAAATGAATGGAGAATTGTATTTTTAATTGCTTAATTTAACTTTTTGGCCTAGAAACATTTTTTTTTGCTAAATATGCTATTTCTGCAGTCAATTGCAGAGATGGGCTTAAAAGAATTGAGAACATATATTTTAACATTAAAAACGAAAAATATTTGGAAAGGCCCTTAAGCTGGTTTCCACACCACGCGTTACACGCCTTTTCGCTGCCAACGCAGCTGGCAAAAAGTAGAATCTGTGTAGTTATATGTATCAAGTTACATGCACAAAATCGTAGGAAGCATTGAGGCGTTGAATGCGAAAATTGTGTTTACTTACTACTTTTGTAGGCGTCACACGCAGCGTTCAAACAAATCAGCT
This sequence comes from Pollenia griseotomentosa, assembly GCA_963931875.1. Taxonomy (NCBI): domain Eukaryota; kingdom Metazoa; phylum Arthropoda; class Insecta; order Diptera; family Polleniidae; genus Pollenia; species Pollenia griseotomentosa. Next base: position 97,679,873 of record OZ007562.1, on the reverse strand, counting down.
GATTTTGACAAATGAAGTTTTTTTTTACTTCTGGTGATGCCGCATAAACAGAGTTACATACATGTAACTTGAAACATATAACGCAAGTAAGGTACAAAAATCATGCAATGCGGGGAGGCGAAAAAATACGCTAGGTGTGGAACTTCACCTTTAACCTTTGAAAATGTAGAAAACGACATCAGCTCTGCGACTGATAATGCGATCTTCAAAAACAGGGCGCAAAACATCGAGTGTAGCTTCGGCTGTGTGGCACGTGGCGCCGTCCTGTTGAAACCAAATGTTGCCAATATCCTCCTCTTCAATTTTTGTGAACAAAAATTCGTTCAACATGGCCCGATAACGATCACCATTGACTGTAACGGCCACTCCTTGCTCATTTTCGAAGAAAAATGGCCCAATTATGCCTCTGGATCAAAATCCGCACCAAACAGTGACTCGTTTTGGGTGCATCGGCTTTTCAATGTATGCGTGCGGGTTTTCTGTGCCCCAAATGCGACAATTTTGCTTGTTTACATACCCGCCAAGATCAAAATGAGCTTCATCTGAAAAGATGATTTTTTTTGGCAAAATCGGCATCTTCTGTAAGTTGATCGCAGGCCCACTTAGCGAAGCGAAAACGCATTGGATGGTCAGTTGGCTTCAACTCCTTTGGACTTTGTATGGCGTCATACCAAGGTCTTTATGCAAAATTCGTCTCAATGATGTCTCCGAAATGTTCAATTGTTGAGAACGACGGTGAATTGATGTTGATGGCGCTTCACGCACACACAATATTCTCGGGTGTACGCACTGTTTTTGGCTTTTCACGCGTTGGTTTATCGATGAGGATGCCAGTTTCTTTCACTTTTTTCACAAGATAACGAACATACGGAGCTGACGGTGCTTCTCTTCTTCCAAAATCCGTACGCGATTTTCGCACACATTCTGCAACATTACGATGATTTTCAAAGTAATGTCGCAATATTTCCCAGCGTTGTTCAAGCGTATACACAACCATATTCGTTCAGCGAATATTCGTTCTGTCAAATCAGACATGAGCTAAGTGTTACCATTCATGAAATAAGCACTAGTTGAAAAAAAAAACGTTAGATGGCGGACCCGTTAGCTAAAAATTTATTAAAAAAGAGATTTATGTGTACAAATCAGAGGCAGTCGACTTTTTTTGCTCATATCTCAGCCATTTGTTAACCGATGTTGTTATATGTCAATAGCAAATTATTTCAAATATATAGCAACCTAGTTCCTATTATATCTGGGTTCTTCGGAAAACATGCACACTGACAGACAAACTGACGGACGGATAGACCAATATTGCTTAAAATACTTAATAGCGTCTATGATTTGTATTAAAATGTAACAAACAGAATGGCAAACTTATAAAAACAAATTTGTATATACCAGTTCCACATGTGGTGAACGGTATGCAAATAATAAAATTAGATGCCGCACAAGGGGACATTTTGAATCGGACTAAAACTAAGAATTCTGGATTGTTTTTTCATTTTGTAATACCGAGGTGCCCTACTTTGGCAACCTATGGCGCCTCTCCTGATAAGTCTATAGTTCCTAAATCCAAAACTCGACTACAACTCTTTTATTGGTACCTCAAATTTTATTCTGACTAACCGTTTAGAAAATCCAGAGCTAGTGCCATTTTTAGTTGAAACCGAAACCTGGCAACCAGCCGAATAAACGCCAAAGCCAAATGTCCATGGCGACAAAGTAGTGAAAGCTTTTAATATGGTGTTATCGGAAATGGCAATTGGAAAATCCGATTTTGACAGACCGTTTTATAGTGAAGTTGGCCGCTATTGTTAATAAATTATGGGAATTTAGCTATTTTTAGGTCAATCTAGCTGTTTTATCTTCATTTTTTATTGCTATTAAACAAGAATGTTAACACTACTGTTCGTGACACAACGTTGACGTTCAGCGTAAAAGCTTAGCGGAAGAAAACGTTCCGCTTTTCGCTCTTGTTCAGGTATGACTGTTAGACCAGAGTACCCAATATTACGCAGTAAAAAGTTCCCGGTTTGAAGGACTACCGTTTGCTCAAAATTTGCGGTTTTTTTAACCCAATGAAAATTTTTTTTTCATTAGATTTATTTTGAAATAAAACATTGTGCTTGCGAAAAAGCCATAATGCCCGAAAAGGGCTCGTTAATATCCGTTTTGGAATTGACTTTCAAAAACAGCTTTTTATTATTCTTCATAAGCATAAACTGTACAAAATAAGCTCTTTTATTAGATGCGTTGTTCTCTTAAGCACTTCAAAAACAAACATTTTTTACTGACTCAAAAAAAAAAAAAAAGTTCGTTTGTCGCAGCAGCCGTATGTTGTCAAAATGATGATGGGCTAACGAGGGACATTAAATAAAAATATATTTTAAATGACTTTATGTTTATGATAATTTATTTATTTATTTTAATGATTATATTAACAGATTTTAAATTATTTAGTCTTTGTTTATATGTATATTAATAAAATAAATAATAAACAAGCTGCCCATATTCCATTTAAACAATATATTTTTAGTAGTATTTTCAAGTATTATTTCCTCATGATATTGTTTTTTAAACTTTAAATATTTTACTTTGTTCCACATTTTTGAACGGGTCATAAATTTAAGTGCATGCTGTGAGTTTTTTGTTGAATGTTTTTATGAAACCGCACTAAACTTGAACCATTCGGAGCATAAGTATCTAATTTGTTGTTTTGTTATTTCAATAGTATCTTGCAAAATAATGAGAGAGAATTTTTCCTATTATAAATATTAGGTAAGGGAAGATGACATTTTTCAAAATAAATTGATAAAATAAGTACTCGCTCTTGTTAGTACTAAATGTGTCATTATTCGAAATAATATTAATATGTTAAGTATCGTTCTACGATTTCTAGAAGTATGGCTTTAGATGGAAAGTCAAAAATGTAACGGGTTGTCCGTTTTTCGGCTTCAAAAGAAAAGTTAAATAGAACACAGATAAAGCTAAGATTTCGATAAAACTTTTTTTTAGTATAATGCTTGGATCTTGCATTACGTGCGAAATATAATGTCATTTAAATGACCGCCTCTAGATTGCTTGCAGAAAAAATCGATGCTTTTGAGGTAGTTTTCGACAACTTTTTGCACATTTCGATGATAACTAAACGAATATTAGCTTTCAAATGCTCCCACGTTAGGGGAATTTTTGCGTAGACATGGTCTTCGACGTAACCCCACAAAAAAGATGTCCAAAAGCGTAAAATCGCATGAATTTGGTGTCTTTTTGACGTTGCCAAACGTGAAAAAACGCGTTCTAAAAACTTCCCAAACAATAAAACCAAAATCGGTCGTGTTTTGTGGCTCATGGCATTGTCTTGCTGAAAAAACATATCGTCCAGTTTATAATCTTTAATTAGAGGCAAAAAAGTCGGTTATCATATTACCATAGCGTTTTGAATTTACGATAACGGTTATTTCGATATTTTCGGCGATATTATCGCCAGTACGCACATTGCGATTGTGCACAGGTCTGACCACATCTATAATGCTTCCAGTCTTTTAAAATTTCTTTATAGACTTGCCAATTCCTTGCATAGTAGTTCGATTTTGACGACCATAGTATCCCATTAATGCTCGAAAAGTGGCCTCGTTTGAACCACCACTTTTGTGGTAAGTTTTAACTATTTTTACGAGTTCTTCGGTTGTTAAACGATCCATGGCAAACCTTTTACTAAATAAATGGCACTTCAGATGACAGCTGCTTAACTACTGACAGCATTGCCAGACCTGCGGTTTTTTAACGACTAAATGGATAACCTTGTATCTAGCAAAATTTCGATATTTTTAATTGAAATTAAGCGCATTTTAGCAAGGTGGCTTTTCACCAAGAAAACTGGTAAGTTTAAACTTTCTGCCAAATAAATCAAAACTTTGGGGGAACAGGTCTCCCTTTATAACTTAACTAGGTTTAATACGTTAACCCTCTATAACCATAAAAAGCATAATCTTACATCATTAAACAATTTTCTTTGGCATTGATTTTGATACTTGGCCCCGTTTTAAATATAATGGCTTGCGCTCCGGATTCCCGTAATGAATCCATTATTTATCCGTAGTCCCAATTTGATGCAAAAATTCTTAATTTAATAGTCCTGAAAATGAATTTTAGACATGCAAAATAGTCGCTTCCGTTAGACAAGAATTTCAATTAAGCAAAGCTAGTAATTTCGTATGATTAAAGTATTTGCCTAGCCTCCATAATTTGTATCGAAATTAGCCGCTAACGATAAATTTTCATAAATTCTTCTGTAGAAATCTGTTGCTAATGACAAAATTTCTTTAGAAAGCTTTTGCTTACCATAAAAACTATATTGAAATCTGTCGATAACAATTTAATTTCCATTGATATCTATTGCTAACGATAAATTTATTAAAAAAACTGTTGTTAACGATAAAATGTTATTAGAAATATATCACTGATGATACAGTTTCTTAAGAAAACTATCGATATGCATCAAATTTTCTTTAGAAATCTATCGCAAAAGAGATAGTTTTAATAGAAATATATTGCTATTGCGTTAAAAAAACTATCGCTAACGACAATATATCTTTAGAAATCCATTGCTAACGAAAAAAAATTTTATAGAGAAGTGTAGCTAATGATAAAATTTTCAAAGAAACCTTTCGCTAGCCATAACATTTCTATAGAGATGTTTCGCTAGCGAATACATTTTTAAAGATATCTATCGCTAACGATAAAAATTCATTTGAAATCTATCGCTAAACAAGAAATTTTACTAAAAATCGACAAATAACGACAATTTTTTTTAGAAAACTGTCGCTAACGACAAAATCTTTATTGAAATATATTGCTAACGATTAAATTTCCAAAGAAATCTCTTGTTAACAATAAAACTTCTTTAGAAATATATCGATAAAAAGGAAATTTTAATAAAAATCTATCGCTACCTAGAAAATTTCCTTAGAAAAATGTCGCTACCGAGTGAGATTGAATTTTTTTATATACATTTTTTTCGCTTTTAAAAAATTATCGATTTTTTTTTGCGAAATTATTTTTATTTCTCATGATTACTGTTATCCATCCTTTTATTCGTTTGATTATACAATTATGTTTCCTGGCCTCATTTAATTTTTTTTTATTATTTGTTGCTGTATTTATTGTTGTTATTGAATTTTCTATCTTCTTCTCTTCATTTTTGGTGAAAAGTATGTATTTCCATTGTGTAGCCAATGATTAAATTTTCAATAAAACCTTTCGCTAGCCATAAAAGTACTACAGAGATGTTTCGCTAACGAATACATTTATAAGGATATCTATCTATCTATCTATCGATAAAATTTTATTTGAAATTTATCGCTAAAGAAAAAATTTTACTAGGAATCGACAAATAAAGACAGATTTTTTTTTTAGAAAACTGTCGCTAACGACAAAATTTTTGTTGAAGTATGTTGCTAAAGATTAAATTTCCAAAGAAATTTCATGTTAACAATAAAACTTCTTTAGAAATCTATCGATAAAAAGGAAATTTTAGTAGAAATCTATCGCTACCTAGAAAGTTTCTTTAGACAAATGTCGCTACTGAGTGAGACTTAAATTTTTTTTCGCTTTTAAAATAATCGATTTTTCTTTGCGAAATTATTTTTATTTCTCATGAATACTTTTATCCACCCCTTTATTCGTTTGGTCATACAATTATGTTTCTTGGCCTAAGGCCAAAAATAAAGTATAATTTTTATTATTTGTTTTTGTATTTATTGTTGTTATTGAATTTTCTATCTTGTCTTTATTTAGTGTGAAAAGTATGTATTTCCATTGTTGTATAAATTTATTTGATGCCAGGACCTTTTAACAATTTGCTCCTGTATTTTATTGCTAGATTCTAAATCATTATTGGCTTCGTGACAAAAGCTAATAAGCTTTTTTATGTTTAATTTAATCACATTCAAATTAAACATCAAGAGTTTGAGTAAAAAATAATTTCACACAAGGAATGCATCTTATTTTTAATTGAGTCAGAAAATTAAATCGGGCAAAACATTTGAAAGATTAAAATTTTAAAAAGAATTTGCCATGGATTTGTAAAAAAAAAAATAAAATGTTATTGTCTGCAATTTAAGTGAAATTTTTTTACAAAAAAATTTTCAATAATCTCTCATCAGTTTAAGTGTTGCACTTCTAAATTTTTATGGATTGATTCGTTCATTATCGTTATAAGTGCATTATCAAACTTCAAAACGTCATTCGTTTTCTTATTGATTTTTATATTTTTTTGCTTCATGTGATAGTTTCATTTGCCATTTAATCATATATGTGTAAGTCTAGTTATTTTATGGACGCTGGATAATTGATGTCTAAATTGCACTCTGTGGACTAAATTAAAGAGCATAGGATACGCACTAATGTCTAGATCCATCCTAAATTTTACCGATCGACTAAGACTTACTTTTGAATCGATCTATATCCAAGTCTCTACATCTTAAAGATTTCAAATATCTGTCCTTTTTTCCCAACGGCCATTTTTTAGAAGAAAATTCTTACGAATAGGGTTTTCACTACGTATAACATAACTGATTTAGATTAAATTTGGTCCAAACTAATTGTATTGCAATCTAAATCAATTTTAGAATATTTTTGGAATCGATCCATATTTGACCATTGCTCCCATTCAAGTACTACTCCCGAAAATATTTAGCTTTTATTGCTATAACTTCCTTATAAATTTAGTTATTGACATAAAAATTGGCGGCAATAACTCTTACGATAGCAAAGGTCACATATAAACCCCCTTCCTAAAATCGCTTAAAGGCAAACAAATCTCATATAGATGAAGATATCTAAATAATATTCGGCACAAAGAACTTTTACATAAATCTTAACTTCATATCATAATTTTGTTTTGGCGGGTACACTCGCGAAAAATTTTTTTTAAGTATTGTGGTGTAGGATATCATATGGTCGGGCTTGACCGACTATTCTTTCTTTGTTCCTACTTATCTGTTCCCTACCACTTTGTCCTTTTACTTAAAAATATCCTACATAGTCCAATTAGAGCAAAGTCTTTGAAATCTCTGCACTATTAAAATAACAACTACATTTACTTATGTATTTGAGAACTTTATAAATAAAGGGTGTTAAAATTTGAGGTATTATCTGTCAATAAAAATCGCTACAGGGAGATGATCCGAAGTTTTTTGTGGCAGAAAATTTATGATTTAGGAGGAAGTAATTGGCCAGCAAGATCGTGCGATTTGACACCTTTAGACTATTTGTTTGGAATTTTTTGAAATCGAAAGTGTACAGAAATAATCTCGCCACAGTTGCAGAGCTTCAAATAATATTATCGAGCAAATATCAACCATTCACAAAAGTTTATTGAAAAACGTGATTGAGAATTTTGGTAAAAGATTGGGAGTTTGCCGAACCAGTAAGGGGGCTCACTTGACCGACACAATTTTTAATTTTTAACCGGAACCTGTTTGTAATATTGTGAATAATCCAAAAAAAAACTCTTTTTTTATTAAAATTAAAATGATACCTCAATTTTTGGAAACCCTTTACATACATGTATTTATAAAATTCTCAGGTAAACAAGCTTGACAGCCTTTTAAAATACATATTTGCTAAAATTTGATTTTGCATAAACAAATGTAAAGATTGTCACAACATCTAGAATAGATACAAATATTTGTTTGTATCTCTCTCCCTGTATGCACACAAACACTAACAAGTACTTTTGTTTTTGCTTAAATAATTTATGAACATTCTCATTTGTTTACGCCAGCACTTATGCAAAGCAAAGTCCTTTATTTTGTTTAATTTGTTTACATTTTTAAATACAAAAACGAAAATCTTAAGTAAAATCTTTTACAACATTTTAAACAAAACCTAACACAAATAAAAAAAAATAGTAGAGAATAACTAATAGATTTGTTAAACAAAGAACTGGACAAGAAAAGAAGGTTTTAGTTGGAAATCCAAATAAATAAATTTACTTTTCTAATGTTTTAGTGACATACATACATAACTATGTTTATTGTTTGTTGTTATAAAACTCCTATTTTAATACAGTCGGGCCTCGATTATCCGTGATGGTCGGGACCAGAAGCATTACGGAAAATCGATTTTCACGGTTAATCGAATAACAATTTGAATTATACAGTTTTTTAATATTATTATTATATAACAAGTGAACATTGGTGTACATACATATTTACATTAAAAAAAACCAAAAACAATAGACTGATCTTTTGCCATCACGGTTAATCGGGGTTACCGGTTAACCGGATCACGGATAATCGAGGCCCGACTGTATCACACAAGTCTTACGTATTCCATGATACTTTGTAAGATATAAATTAAATGAATTTTGTTGCGACTGTAAAAAAAATCTTACTTAACATTACAGTTTGTGTTCACACTATCACACATGAACATGCTTTTGGTTAAATGCAACCCTGATCAAATGAAAAGTATTATGGTTTTGAAAAATTTTGAAAAAACGATGAAGTCGTATGGGATGCATTCACACTACCACACTTTTACATATTACATGAGTTTTTGACATGTATAAATACAAAGTATGTATATTCATATGTTCAGTATTGTTTGATTCGAACATTCGCTTCTTGTTGTTGCTTTGTAAAACGTTAACTAAAATGTTGTTTGCTCTGAAGCGCTTCATTCTTCTACTACTATAGAAGAGTGAAGCGCTTGTTTAAAAATACTTAAATGTTCATGACAAAGATTTATGTGAAAAAAATTCTTTATAAATAATTAACAATGAGTCATTATCTCCGGGTGAAAGTCAATAATTAAAAAATATAATGTTTGCCTTTTTAGTTCTATAATTGGTTGCATAACCCAGCAAATATTTGTGGATAGATAACACAGCTTTAGAAGTCAGAAATTTTTTTTTATAAAAATTTGTGAAGCTCTTTGCAAATTCATTAAAATATATATTTTGAGTTTTTAATTTGACATTCAGTTTTTTTTTTTTTAAATTTTGTCTCAATTGCGGCAAAGAAGACAACAAATAGTGAATCAATTTTTAAATATATTTGAAAGATCTGAAAAATAAATCGAAAATACATCGTTTGTTTTTAAGACAACATCTGATATGAAAGGAACTACAAGGGTTAACATTTAAAATATTATACTATCGGTGAGCTAAACAAGAAATATACAGGAGTTCCTATATAGCAATTCTGTTTTGTTCGATTATCTTTATGTAAAATACTGTCTTTGAAAGTGTCTAGTTTACGCACGCTTAAGTGCAAAATAATTCACACAAATGGTTTGGCATGCATGTTTACATTTTACGTTTGCGTAAATCTTTTGTGTTATTAGTTGGGGTGGACAAACATTTGAAGCATGAGTGTAGAGATATTAAATTTTTTTTTAATATTTGGCAGAAATGTGCGATATTTGTCAAACTCTTTGTGGTGGTTATTCGAACAGATTTGTTGAGAAATATTTGGATGCACATCCAGCTCTAGTTCCTCACCGGAGGTTTCTTTTGTGGCCAAGGTTCTTACAGGGTGCTGACGTCATTTCTTCTAAATGAAGGCAAGACGCATTGTAAAATGACTATAACTGAAAGAGAGAGAAAAAAACTTAAATCAGCTGTCGAAAAAAAAATCTAAAACTCATAATTTGTTAGTAAGAAATGTGTTTCCTTTGTTGTTGTCACTAGGTGTAACACGAACGGAATTATGGGAGAAAACTTTTTATTTTGTTTTGAGAAAGTTTCCGTTCTAGTCATTCTTCTATGGCTAAAAGCTATTATTCACTCGTTTGTCGAAAATATTGTGCTAAAAAAAATATGCAGCCTTAAGCCATTTAGTTAGTCCGCAAAATGAGCTGTTAATTCCACCTTGTTGTCAGTTCTGTAGAAACCACTCCTGTGTAAACCACTCCTAAATTTAGTTTTTCTCCTTCATAAATTTAATGCTGGTGTGTCTAAATCTTAACATTAATGATTTTGTGGGAATAACAACAAGACTACATAAACTCTTCTTTATTTGTTTCTTGGCTGAACGTATTTTTCTATTTAGAAATATTTTTTACATTTAAACATACTTTTCTATTATGTAGCCATAACATAAGAAAAACAACCTCTTGATAATAAAAAACGAACAAAAATTCAATTATACTCGTATAAAAAAAACAAAATTTTTTTTGCCATTTTTTTTATAAAAAAAATAAAATTTTGTGTGTATAAAATTATTTGAAGAAAAAGAAAAATCTAAAAAAGTCAGAAAAAAGACATTCAATAAACACATGAGAAAGAAAATGTCTTTAAGATTTCGATGACCTTGGAAGCTCTTAAATGTTTCGTTTTTCTACTAAATGTTATGGAGAAAATGAATAAATGTTCAGTTTTCCAATGAAAATTATATTATACAGTATAACATAGGACTGTTTATAAATAAATATTTGAAATTTTGCTTATTTTAAATAAAATTATTAAAATTTATGTGGGATGATTTACCGTGACTGCCTTTAAACAAACAAATAAGCAATCAAGTAAAGTTTTAAGAGTCTGTTTTGACAATTATACACTGCTCAATAGGATATGAATACTAAAATCAAAGGTTTGTTAAAAGTTAAAAAAAGTTACAAAATACAATCTAAGCTGATCGACAATATTTCCAAAAGGTCGTCCAGTATAGGCTTGCCTAAAAGTCTGTATAGAGTCAAGTACAGTGCTGGACATTCACAGAGAAGGAAAAACAGATGTGTTTTTCTTCTGGTAAATGGCAGCTGCGACAGTTTCTATTAAAAGGTGAACTCTGATGGCCTTATGCCCTGTTTACACTGATATCAGTCTTTCTTTTGTAGTTCGCTAATTGTAACCCTTCATGTCAAACATAAGTCACAATTTCCTATCAATTCTACATGTTTTTAGCCTGTGCCCGCCATTTGCTTTCAACACTCTGAAAAAAAAATTGGAGTTGTCGCCTCGCATGGTTCCGAGAAGTGAAGCGACCGATATTGAATTCAAGATGTCCAAACCAGCCCCGCTCTAGCTAGATAATCCGCCAGTTCGTTGCCATGTATGGTTGCTGATATGGAGTTCCGAAAACGCCAGAGCCTACTCCGCAGCTCATTTTGAACTTTATACGAATTTTTCAATTTTTCCATATTTTCAAATTTTGAAATTCACTGTTGGATGAATTCCAGGAAAACGGGAGGAGATGGGGGTATAAAGACGCAACACCTTTAAGCTTCTGAAAATTAAGTTTCATAAAAGACCACTTTGTCCACAAATTCCATCAAATTTCATCCGCCCATCTCCTCCCGGTTTCCTGGAATTCATCCAACAGTGAATTTCAAAATTTGAAAATATGGAAAAATTGAAAAATTCGTATAAAGACGCAACACCTTTAAGCTTCTGAAAATTAAGTTTCATAAAAGACCACTTTGTCCACAAATTCCATAAAATTTCATCCGCCCATCTCCTCCCGTTTTCCTGGAATTCATCTAACAGTGATTTTCAAAATTTGAAAATATGGAAAAATTGAAAAATTCGTATAAAGACGCAACACGTTTAAGCTTCTGAAAATTAAGTTTCATAAAAGACCACTCTGTCCACAAATTCCATAAAATTTCATCAAATTTCATCCGCCCATCTCCTCCCGTTTTCCTGGAATTCATCTCACAGTGAATTTCAAAATTTGAAAATATGGAAAAATTGAAAAATTCGTATAAAGACGCAACACCTTTAAGCTTCTGAAAATTAAGTTTCATAAAAGACCACTTTGTCCACAAATTCCATAAAATTTCATCCGCCCATCTCCTCCCGTGTTCCTGGAATTCATCTAACAGTGAATTTCAAAATTTGAAAATATGGAAAAATTGAAAAATTCGTATAAAGACGCAACACCTTTAAGCTTCTGAAAGCTTCTTCCTGGAATTTGGGATAATCTTCCAGAGAAATTGTAAATTTAAAAAATTAAAAAAAACATGAAAAGTCCTATTATATACCTAAATTAATAAAAGTTGTTGATAAGTGGGATATGTGTTAAGCCCTATATTTTTGTCCAGTCCATTTGATCCAAAAATGTAGATATAATTCCAATTTGAGTACATATACCACAATTCCATATGGTTAACAGAGTTATGTTAGCGCTTTAACAGAACTCTGTTATGCAATAAATTTCGAAATTTAACTTCACACACATCTAACTAATAGCCTAGCTTTTTTTCCAATCTTTATTATACTTATTATTTCAAAATTGTCTTTAAAAAATCAAAAATTTTATATGTTGTCAACGGTTTTAGATTCTATTTTTAAATTCTTATTTTTAAACACTCACTCAAGAAAAATAACATAAGTTTATAAAGAACCTTTTACACAGTCAACAAAAATGTTAATCTTAATTAGGACCCTTTTCACTTTGTAAGAGTAAGATAAAAGTTTTGCTACTTTTTTCATATTTTATATACGAAAAAAAGAAAGATAAGCGTAAATAATAAAAAAGTGTAAAATATCCGAAATTTTTTTTTAAATCCCCAATCCCCCAATGACTTTCTTTGTCCTTTTTGCTCACATTAAATCCCCAACTTTGGGGATAAAACCCCAAGTCTGACAGCCCTGAGATAGAGTTTTCTTTTTGTTTTAATACAAAGATTTTAAAAATTTTTGCTTAAAATATCATTTCAATTTCTGTACATCAGCTTTCCAAACGTATGTGAAGATAAATATGAATTAAATTCGTTTTTTTAAAATATCGCATGCGGTAAAAAATATTTAAAAAAAATATCGCATGCGTATTATAAAAAAAATACAACTATTTACACGAAATTTTACAGTTTTTATGAAAAATCAATAATTTTTATTTAATATTTAAAACTAATTAGATATTTAATTAGTCTTTTTATTTAAAATTTATGATTTTTGAAAAAATACGACTTAGAGTGAAATTCTCATGAAAGTGCTGTGTGAGGGATATGACCACTGTGTCCAAACCCTTCGATCTCAGGAAATCAAACCAAATGGAAAATGAAGACTATGGACAGGGCTACAATAATCAATAATTACTATATCCAAATTGTATTTGTTGTATTTATAAAAATTTTCACAAATACAATTTGGCCCTGTTCATAGTCTTCATTTTCCATTCGGTTTGAAATTTTTCAAATACAATTTGGATATAGTAATAATTGATTATTGTAGCCCTGTTCATAGTCTTCATTTTCCATTCGGTTTGATTTCCTGAGATCGAAGGGTTTGGACACAGTGGCCATATCCCTCACACAGCACTTTCATTTGAATTTTACTCTAAGTCAAATTTTCAAAAATTTATAAAAATTTTCACAAATACAATTTGGATATAGTAATTATTGATTATTGTAGCCCTAAACATAGTCTTCATTTTCCATTCGGTTTGATTCCCTGGGATCGAAGGGTTTGGACACAGTGGCCATATCCCTCACACAGCACTTTCATGAGAATTTCACTCTGTCGTATTTTTTCAAAAATCATAAATTTTAATATAAAAAAATATAATTAAATATCTAACTAGTTTTAAATATTAAATAAAAATTATTGATTTTTCATAAAAACTGTAAAATTTCGTGTAAATAGTCGTATTTTTTTTATAATACGCATGCGATATTTTTTCTAAATATTTTTTATCGCATGCGATATTAAAAAAAAACGAATTTAACTTTTCATATTTATCTTCACTCACGTGCTTTACAATATTTATGTATTTTCAGTTTTTTGAACGCAAAGTTTTGCCAAATCAGGATGAACGATGGTCATTTTTGATTTACCATTGAACTTTCATAAAAATGTGTTGTAGATAAATCTGATATACTTTGAGGGTTCAAATTCTTCTAAAAAATTTGAAGGCTTTATACCTTAAAGAGCTAAACTTAATGCAATTTATGTTCTTCTACTTTTAAACTGCACAAAAGTCTTGAATATGTTTAAATAAAGTTCCTAAGTTCTGTCCATATTAAAAAAAAAAACATTCATATTTTATGACTCCTTTTAAAAATCGTGTTTTAAAGAAAAGAAAACAAAAAATATATAGTTTTAAACTTTTTTTTATTTATTTTAAAATTGCAAATAAACAACTTTATCATTTTAGCAGACAGCGGAATACATTTTAAAAATACATTCAACATTTCATTAAACGTGAAATGTTTGTAACAAAGGATAAAGTTTTTTTCTTCTTTTTATACGGAAACTTTTTCGTTTCATAAATCCAGAACCAATCAGAACGAACACAAATTAACTTTTTTCCCATCCTTGTCTGCTTATGACGTTGCGAAGGATGTTTGCTGGCTGGCTGGTGAATCTGATGATGATGTTGAAGCTTTTGCTGCTTCTGATATTGTCGTTTGTACTTTAACAGACACTGACTGGCGCCTTGTAGTCTGTGGTTAAAGCTGTATCCTTTTTTTTTTCTGTTTTGTACCAGTAATATATTTATACAGCAGCTTTTGTTTTTACTGCTCTTCTTTCTATCATTATGTTGTTTCAATATTGATTTTCCTTTCTCGTTTACTTTTTATATTTCGGCTTTCATTTCTGGGTGTGTTTGCCAGAGCGTGTGCCTTTGTCCAAAATACTCGCATCCAAATTAAATATTGGGTCAAACTGCAGGTTGCTGTTCTATAATTGTGCTTTCTGCCTGCTTTTTTTTTAATTTGTTCAATATTAAAAGCGACTCATATTCATTTTTTGTTTAATTTGATAAAATAATATTTGAGGGAAATTTTATTTTCCAATGCGAATACCAGTATCCTGTTTTTAATCTTAATTTATTGTCCATATGTACAAGTGTTTCGGTTTAAGTGGCCGAACAGAAAATCAAATTTTTAACCTTCATTTATTATTTATTTTGAATTTTAAACACAACATAGTTTTGCACGTATTCGCAATGAAATTCCAATAATTAAAAAGAGTAGAATACATCGGACATGACCTAATTTAATGTTAGTATCCTTCTCATTTATAGCGGTGAGTATCAATTCTCTAAAGGAAACCAAATCGATTAGAAATAAATGTCTTAAAGAAAGAAAATAAAGAAATTTTATTCGAAATAGATTGGAGCACTAAAATGAAGCCTTCTTAAGAAACATTGACAACAGTCAAGAAGGCTTAAAAGAAGGTGCCTTTTTGGAGAGGTTTGTTTCATAAGGCATCTATTACTTCAGACTTGATGCTAAATAGGATCAAATCAGTGGACATTTTTAATATCAATCTTCCTGAATACTTAAATATCCTTTCTCACAAATCAAATGTACACAGAGAAAAAAAATCCAGTACAAAAATACCAAAATTGATACCATCCGTTGTCAAAATTGAGCTAACCACGTTTGTTTTTAATTTGACAATGAATGAGATCAAAAATTGTAAACCGATTTTTATATGCCTGTTCTTAAATACTGGCAATCGTTATGTAGATCAATAGTAAGGCTTTGCCAAACATCCCATGATATAAATACAGATTACTCTTTTTGCCTGTAAAGCAGCACACGCTGCAATACTTCTCTGCGTGGTTAAAAGAGAAAGGAAGTTTTTACGATCCAAGAATAGTTGATTTATAAGGATCGTTAATAAGAATATTACAGTGTCTGCAAAGACGTATTTTCCAATAATTTATGCTTGCCTAAGACTTAAAATGTACACAGAAAAAAATAATTTTCATATTTGAATACGAAAATCGCATATTTGATTACAAACATTTTTGAATTTTCTGCGATGACGATTTTTGCGGTATTGATAAAAATGTTTGTATGTATAATTGTTAAATTTTTAGTCAACAACAAAGTTTATTGAGTCAATAAAAAAATTTTTTTCAACAAAATGTTTACTTGATTTATTAAAATAAATTGTTGAAAATGTTGAATAAATCAAACAAAATGTTAATCGAATCTTTATTTTTTTATTTATTAATGATGATGTCATAAGTTTTCAATTTATATATTTTTATAAAAACACTAAAATTTATTATGGGGGGATAAGTAAGTTCCTTTGCGCATTTCATTGGTTGCTTAGGCCAGATCATCAGGAAACCTTTTCCAAAGACTTTGGCAAAATAAAACTGTAAAACAAATGAGAATTATGAGCTATTTAAAGATGGACAAGAGTTGTTTAAATACTGTCTTTACTTCGATTCAAATATTTTTTTTATTGAATATGAAGAAATATTTAATTATTTCATTATTAAATATGTTTTATTGAGTGCTATTTTGCAAAGTGTAAATTTGATCAATTTTTTCTTTGAATCACACAAAAAGTTTGTTGACCTAAAATTTTATTTTTAACAAACAGTGTTATTAAAAATTTTCTTGAGATATTTTTTTCTGTGTACACAGGGCTAATATGTCAAGATTTACCAGCGTCCAAAATGTTGAAACCGGAATCTCTAGAACCGTAGTCTACTGCACTAGTTATTCTTGAGGATTTATCGCGGCTCAAGTAATGGTTAAAAATTCCAATCGGGTACAGTAAGATCTTAAAGCTTTAAGTAGACTTAGTTAGAAAGTATTACTATGGACGTCCTTGTGTGCTGTTTCCTTTAAATAGAGTTTAAACTCCGGCGAAGATTCGATTTTCCTGACTTCTTAGCAAGCTGTCAATACATAATCTTTAGAACAAGTTACGGGATTTGATACCGAGCGAAATTTTAATACAATAATAATGGAAATTTTGATCAATAACGAATGCCGTAATTCGACTCCTAACTGATATGCTGACCTTAGGATCATACGGGTCCAATAACTCTCACAGTTGACTTGAGGTTCACCTTACTTTAATTTAATAACATAATATAGTATATTAGAAGTATTACCCCAGTTAATTGTTAAAAATGCTCGTCGTCAAAAATGCTTTCTTAAACACATTTTATCCTATTAAAATTTCGAGGTATTTCGAAACCCCATTTGGAAACCGTTACTTTATATGATGATCATGTGTGACGTACAAATAAAGAGAAAACCATAAAACAATTTTCAGCGGAGCTCCTATTGTTCTACATATTTCTGTCTTTCTACGTATTTACTCCTTCGAGGTGTGCGCGAAACAGAGTAAAACTGTTTAACATATAAAAAAATTAGTAAATGTTCTTTTTCTTATTTGACCTTTATTTATAATTATTTTCAATTATTTAAGCTTGAGGTCTTTTTTTTATAAAATATTCTATTTATTAATATTTTCAATATTTCGCTAACCTTTGGTTAGCATCGTCAGGAAATTTACAAATTTAAATAAAAATAACAAAAAAAAAATAACAAAAAACGTTTTTTGTTATTTTTATTTAAATTTGTAAATTTCCTGACGATGCTAACCAAAGGTTAGCGAAATATTGAAAATATTAATAAATAGAATATTTTATAAAAAAAGACCTCAAGCTTAAATAATTGAAAATAATTAAAAATTAGTAAAGTAATGCTAATGCTATATTGATTAAAAAAATTAGTAAAGTAATGCTAATGCTATATTGATGCAAATTTTAAAAAATCTACATCCGTGAAGTAAATAAATTAATAGCTTCATATGCATTTGTGCATGTTGCACTGCCACGTTGGAACGATATATCGTCAACATCTATGTATATCAACAACAATAGAGCAAATGGTTGCCAACATGCTACGATATCGAAATTCGTTGAAGGTAAGGGCATTTTCAGCTACTTTTTAAAAGAGCTTAATGACACCACTAGATCAAAATGTGGACCATACAGTCCTACTAGAGGAATGTAAAAGTATCTCAAGATATTTTTGCATATTCTATTCTATTAGGTGGATGAGAAAAAACACCATATCCAAACTAACCCATAAATACTCACCATTTGTTATTAAATAAGGAGATTTTTTAAGTTCTCCTCAATTGATTTAGGCTGGAGACCCACAGGGAAGCCATCTATGACCTTTATTATACATGAAATATACTTCAGACATTCCAATCAACAAACCCGAACAACGACCTTTGCTGATGATACAGTTTTTCTAAGCGTCTACGAAACCCGCTATAAATCATATAGGTAACTAGAGGATTATATATTCCAATTGGAAACATGATAAAAAGAATAGGAAATAAAAGCCCACGAACAAAAAAGTATACATATAAATAGATAATCAAATAATATCTTAACATTTGAATGCTAAATATCTCGGCATACATCTTGGTCAAGGTTTAACATGGAAATACCATATAGAGTCATAACTAGTTCAAATGAAACTTAAAATTGTCTTATTGGAAGAAATTCGTTCCGTAGTCTGGATCGTAACTTTCTACTTAACAACTCTATCATAAAGCCAATCTGGTGCTACGGTTTTCAGTTATGGGGCACTGCCTCGGCCTCCAATATAGAAAAAATCGTAAGGCCTCAACACAATACATCCAGTCCCTAGTATGTAAAAACAACTCGAACCTTCATAAAGACCTTAATGCCATCGGTAAAAACAATAATTACAAAATATTTAATAAAATATCTTCAAAGGCTTAAGGAGAAGCGACACTGCAGCACTTATCCGAGCGCTAAACATCTATGTGAACGGAAACTGTGATTAGGAGAATTTCGTCCTGCAATGAATGGACGTATACTTAGGAATTAGAATTAGATTTGGTTAATTACACTGTGCTCGAATTGGACACTTTTTTTCAACAAGCTGGGCACCCAAACGGTAGGGCTAATTTGAGTACGCTGGATTAAATTGTGCTAGTATTTTTCGAAGTTATCGCTCGCATCAGCGATATTCGCAATTAAAAACTTCAATACTAAAGTACTATTAAGCGATATTTTTTTTTTTACTTTTGGGATGATTCTTTTTTATAAATCAATACAACTCACTTAAATACAATTTTTCGTTTTTATTTTTTTCGCGATTTTTTTTTAAAGAATTTTTTTTCTTAATTCTTTTGAATATACTGTGCTGGTCGCAAACTGTAACAAGCTGGCTACCCTACTGGTTTAGCTAATTATTCGCGATATTCCCGATTAAAAACTTTAAAAAAGCAGTTTATTTTAATCGATTTTTTTTCGCAACATTTTTGATTGTTTTTACTTTACAATAAATTCAATATCAATAAAAAATTTCGCAAAAACATTTTTAATACAAAAACCCTTAATCTTATTTTATTTTGTGTTTAATAGGGTTTTGAAAAATTTTCAATAGAGAAAAAAATATTTCTTAAAAAAAAAACGCAGAAAAAAATAAAGAAAAATTGTATTGTTGTAAGTTGATTTTATTTGAAGAATGATCCTTAAAGTACTTAAAAAAAAATTTCGTCTTATGGTACTTTAGTATTGAAATTTTTAATCGCGAATACGAGCGTTAACTTCGAAAAACGGCGTTCACCATTGAATTCCGCGTATTCAATATATACAAATTCAATAAATAAATTCTCAAAAAAATCACGTGTGTGAAGATAAATATGAAAAGTTAAATTAATTTTTAAAAAATACCGCATGCGATAAAAATATATAAAAAATATCGCGTGCGTATTATAAAGAAAATACGACTATTTACACGAAATTTTTCAGTTTTTATGAAAAATCCATAATTTTTATTTAATATTTAAAACTAGTTAGAAATTTAATTAGGCTTTTTATATTAAAATTTATGATTTTTGAAAAAATTCGCCTATAGAGTGAAATTCTCATAAAAGTACTCTGTGACGAATATGGCCACTGTGTACAAATCCTTCGACCTCAGGGAATCAAACCTAATGGAAAATGAAGACTATGGACAGGGCTACAATAATCTACAAGCACTATATCCAAATTGTATTTGTAAAAATTTTTATACATTTTTGAAAATTTGACTTAGAGTGAAATTCTCATGAAAGTGCTGTGTGAGGGATATGGCCACTGTGTCCAAATCCTTCGATACCCAATAAAAAGTTTTATCATTTTGCGAAGCACTAATGGTAGTGAACGAACTCTAAACAACGTTTATAAAAAAAAAAAATTCAAGTGCCACGGCATTCCCTTACTACGAAGCAGGTTTGTAAGGGAGAATACTAAAAAATAACTGTACTAAAACATTCAGTGTGTCAATCTGATAGCTAAACTCACGCGTTTTTATTTGCGTTTAATAAAGGGCTTTTTGTGTCAAAAATGTATTGCTTTAAAGTGGGAACTCACCATATAAAATTTACCTTCCGTAAGCGAGATGGTAAGTGAAACTCTTACATTTCTCGCTTGAAGCACAATTTTTTATTGGGTAAATTTTTAAGAAATTTTTTTCCTCCAATTAAAATTAAATAAAACTCTCTGCATACGGCATAAGTTATTCTTATTTCACTATTTTCTCTAGTTTTAATACAATGCATAAAAAAGGTAACTCATTTTTGGCACATTTCTAATTCTTAACTTAGCCCTTAAACTTTGTGTCACTTTAAATTTCCACTTCTAATATTTTAACGCATTAACTTTTTCACACTTTTTTTAAATTCCAAGCAATGAAAATTTTCTATTGTGCAACATTCTTCTTAATCTTGAGTTGCTCATAAATTTATAAACTGCGAACATGTTTTAAAAACAATAATTTTTCTTTTTGTGGACTGTATTTTTATTAATTTTTCTTTGTTCATTATTATATGCAAATCTAATTTTGCGGGAAAAATGCAGTTAAACATTTTTTGGAATTTTATCTTATGTAAATTTTTACATACTGTATTGAAAAGATTACGCAAAAGTTTTTTTCTTCCAAAAATTTTATCTAATTTTCGTTGTTCCTTTTTCACGAAGATTTATTTTCTTTTTTTTAATGAATTACTTCAATTTCACTTTTAAAACGTTCTTAATTTTCTTTTACCTCTATTTTTTTTTGCTTCATTGTCATGTATAGAGAAAAGCATCTTGGTATTTTTTAATGTTCTACTTAGTTCGAAAAAGAACAACTATGGAAATAGCAGCGGCACTGCCTAACAAAAAAAAAAAAAAAAAAAAACATGCATACAGGGTCTTTCAGCTTAAAGTGTGTTCTTCAAATGCAAACAGTTTAAACGAAAATTTTTTCTGTGTGTTGTAGAAAAAGGAAGGCTTTTAATTTATGAGTGATAAATGATTTCTTCTAAAACGAAATTAAAGTGTATGCTTGCAAATATCTCTATAAACTTAAAGTTGACACTTGTAGTTCTTTATACTCAATAATTTTACACCGAAACTTATCTTTTTTAACATTCCATTGTGAATGGTTTTTCTCAATACACCCCATCTTTGAAAGCTAAAAAAGTCTGAGGGTGATTTTAGCCATCAAACTGCGTAATAATTTCGCGTAAAATTTCTTCTCCTGAATTTCGTTTGCAGGGCAATCCATGGTTTATTAGCATGTCGCACCGTTAATTTGAAACCATATATCGGCAAACGTTGTCAACAAGCCATGATATCGTAACTCATTGATGATAAGTGCTTTTTTAATGACACAACCCGATCAAAATATGCACCAAACAGTAAAATAAGCGAAATGCAAGAAATATTCCATAAACAATTATCCGAACAACTTGTAAAATATTAATTGTCGAAGTTGCCGAACGTTTTTTGGCTTAAATTTCATGACGGGAAATTTCTCAGCAAAGTCTTTGACTTGAGTTTTAAAAGGGCTGGTCCAACCCTTATGCATGATTTTAAACTTAATTTGACATTTCTTTGTTTCTGTGTATGACAAATCCAACCATGGAGACTTACACAATTGAGCAGCGCGTTAAGATTGTAGAAGCTTTTAACGAAAATAGGCGTTCAAATAAAAATTCATTTCCGGCACTTCGTGATTTTTTGGTCAGCATAATCGACCAAACGTGTCAACAATCGGGAGAATTGTGCTCAAATTTCAGCAAACTTGGTCTGAAGGAAATGTGAAAACACCTGTGCATGCTAGCCCAGTTCGTTCCAGGTCATCGGGCCGTACTTCTTTATAAATGAGGTCGGCCAAGCAGGTTCAGGAAATGATGTTCGCTATCGCGAGATGATAACGGACTTTTATCGCCATAAATTGAGGATATGGACCTGAACGTTATGTGGTTCTAACAGGATGATGCCACATGCCACACAACTAACGAAACAATGGCTCTTTTGCGCGATAAATTCAATGGCCGTGTTATCTAACGTTATGGCGATGTTAATTGGCAGCCGCGATCATGTGATTAGACACCGTTGGACTTCTTTCTTTGGGGATATTTTAAAGAAAAAGTGTACGTCAATAAGCCAAGAACAATTCAAGAGCTAAGGGATGAGATAATTCGGCACATTAACGACATTGAACCTCAATTATGTCTTGTTATGATGGAATAATACGGCTTCTCGTCGGGTTGTATATTCCGTGCCTTTTTCAGCCAATGCTTGTATTAAATGAATTTATTTTGTTGGTTGCAGGTCGCCAGTAATTGTCTTGCTTATTTTGGCAGCTCATAGAAAATAAGATTCTTCTGATCCCGCCGAGAATTTAGCACGACTTTGGCCCCATTGAGCTTTACAAACGATTTTTTGCACTTTAGGTTGTCGTAATGGAAACATTTTTCCTCTTCACTGATGATTTGATGCAGCATTGCGAACAATGAAAAACGTCTTTCAACGTGCCTCGGCTTTAATTTGTGCGGTTCTTTATTTCCTTGCTTTTGGATGAATAAGGAAGCTGCTGCCAAACGTTTTGAAATTTTTGCATGATTGGCTCCTAATAATTTTGCAAGTTCTTCTTAAGTTTCACCGCAATCGTCATGAAGTAATGCCTCCAATTAATCATGTTTGAATTTCTTTGACTGACCAAAGAGGTTTCTGTTTTTCGTTTCAAAATAAAAACTTTGGATACTCTCATACCATTTCTCGCTCCTTAAAATCGGTGGCACATATAAATAATTGGTGATTAACCGATGTACTACGGCTGTACTTCTACAAATAATGCTTAGTTAGCACAAAACACAACAAAGAAATGCACATAATTGTTGTGAGTCTCACATTTTTAGATTGTTCAGTTCTTTTCCTTGTTGCGGTGATATTTTCAGTAAAACGATCGTAACAAAAATGAACTGGTAGTTTTCCAGAGCCAGTCGCCTAAAATTTTTCGTTGAAGTTTCATACTCCAGTCACTGTTGGACGATTTTAACGACCGAAAGTAACCAGAATTTCGTCGTTAATTAATAAAATCTTTAATTGATTCATACCCTATACACTAGTGGAGAAGAAACTCGTTTTTAAGAAACCCTGTACATACACATTAAGAGTGTTCAAGGATAATGGCTTTTTTTGAACAGTTGTAAATAAAAATGTAGCACATTAAATTAAAGGAAATTGCCAAAAACAAAATTTTATGCAGAGTGTTATATTTCAATTTATATTCGACTTAAATGAACTTTTAAACTGTCTACTATTTATATTTTAGAGTTCTTTTTAATTTTTTTCTTGTAATGCCATGCTATTTATTTCCTCCTTGCTATAAATACACATCCTTGTTCTTTTAGCTTTTCGCGAACATTTACCTACATGAGTAGATGTTTGAGAGTCTGTATGAATACCACCTCAAGATAAAGGCAAACTATTTTTAATATTAATGTTTTACGTACTTAATTTAACACATACAAGTATTTAGTAGAAGAAATGGGGAAAATTTATGAATAAGTTAATCAGAAATATCGTTAGTACTTGTAAGATGAAAATGATAACCTATTATTAAAATCAAACAAGTCATATCACTTTACTATACGGCATCATTCCAAATTTGAAGAAGTTAAAGAGCAGATGCTTAAAAATTTAAGCAGTTAAATATTTATTTGAACAGCAAAGCATTTTTGAAGGCATTTGTATATTGCAATGAGAAAAACAATGGCATTCCAAATGGGTGAAGTTTTCAATTATCAATAACCCTAAAATTTTTTAATATTTTTGCTTCTGCATAGTTCCAGTAAGTATTCATCTTCATCAGACAAATCCCCGAACTCTCATGTCGTTGTGATCATGTTTGACTTGAATTTAATTTTTCTAATTTCTAAACGAAATTTTTTTATTTGAAGTGACAGCTAATAGAAATGTGCTACTGTGAATAAACTAAATCAGTTATACTCACAATAGTCCTTCTTTTTAATCGAATATGCGCCATAAAACCAAAAGAAAATTTGATTGATCAGCTTTTCGACTGCAGTTCATAATGTTCACCTTATCCATGTTCCTGAAAATTTAACATCCACAAAGAAATTGTTGCATTGATTCTTCTGCTTCTTAATCTAAGTAACTTCTAGGTTGTCATTATTCTGACATTTCTTTAATAAAACAGTGCAATGTGGACAAAAAAGTTACGAGAAATTTTTGTTCTGCTTGTAGTGAACAAAAAATTTGTAATTAAGTCCCACTTGTGTTCCGACTCCCCGATTATTAGTTTATTTATTATTTATCATTTAACGACAAATTGATAGAAGTGAAAAAAAAGCTATTGATAACTGTAAAAATTATTATTACACAGAAAGAAAAACACTCGGGATAAATCAAGTTTTTTATGATAACTTTGAATACGAGTCGTACTCAAAAATTCAAGAACGAATAACACTAAAACGTTTAAGTACATGAAAATAATGTGTTTTCGTCTTGTTCTGTTGTTTTTTTTTTTGTTTCTACACACAACAAGCAAATGGGTTTTTAACTACTGGTTTGGTGTTGTTGTTGTGTCTGCATCAAACTTTGATAAGTTAAATGAGATTTAAACGCTCACTTTGTAATTTTACTCTTAGAGCGGCACTACCAACGAAAAATTTAATCTCTTTTTTTACTTGGTTTAAGAATTTTGTACTTTTTTAAGAAATTCCGTGTTTGATTTTTGAAAGTAATCCCATTTAGGATTGTTTTAAGTACATTCTAGTGTTATTCGTACTTGAATTTTTGAGTACGACTCGTACTTATAGTAATCATAAAAAACTTAATTTATCCCGGGTGCTTTTCTTTCTATGTTGGTGTCGTTGCGAATAAGAGTTTTTGAGTATTTTTGGAATTCAATTGTAAAAATGGGGGCAGGGAAAAACTCAAAGGAAATATTTATTTATTGCCTCTTCGTCGATAACGAATGAAGACTTCGTTCGCTTAACTTACATGTAAAACAAAAACAATATTTTATAATTTGTTTTTATTTTAAATTAAACTTAAGCGAACGAAGTCTTCATTCGTTATTAGAAGAGTATTTGACTTTGAAAACAAATAAAGCGTTTTTGTTAAACACAAATATACCTGATTTGCTTAAGTTAAAATTCTTTTTTAAAATAGCTGCTATTAAAGTGGCCAACTGGTAAACTTACACCCTCGTATTCGGAATAAGAAATTGTTTATTCACTTGTTTGTATTGGCCTTATTTGCCACCACCAAACCACTTCATACCGAATACTTGAAATTCCTCCTCGATTAGTTCCCTCATATGCTGTGCAACATTACTTGAAATATGTATCTGCATGTGATTTTGCTTACTCGAACTATCAAAACCGGCGATCTTTTATATTCTATTATTCTATTTTCTCTTTTCAAATACGTGTCACATTGTCGTTTTAAGTTTTGATGTTGAAAGTGGAAGTGAAATGGGTGGATGAAAAAGGTGTTTCGCATATTGAAATTGTATGTGTTTTTAGGGGGGGTTAAACAAAAACTAAGAAATATGTGTATCTGCAAGTGCTTAATTTCACTAGAGCTTCATTTGCTTGTTTTCTTGTTTAGTATTTTGTTGCTGCTTGTTTTAACTGAGTTTTTTTTCTAACATTGTTGTTTCTTGACAAACTAAACATTTTGGCAAATTTTTCATCAATTGATAAGAAGAGGAGGCTTGTACATGATTACTTATCTACTTTTGTTTTATTCAATTATTCATGAAAATTTAAAACCTGTGAAAATTAAATGGAAGTTTTTATTTGAACGCTGCACGGTGGGTATTAAAAAAAGAAATGGGAAGTAAATCTACAGTTAGTCCGAGTTTAGACGTGCGAGCATGAGGAAGAAAAACATCGAACATGTTGCCGGCAACATTGCAAACTAAATACAAAATCTTAACAATTTTGGATATGTTTTTTTTAAAATCCCTTTTAAAACTTTTAAATTTAACATAAAAAGAATCTTAAGTCTTTACTCGCTTAAACAAAAATTAAAGTACAAGGGGGTTCAAGTGACTTACATTTAATCATGAGAAAAAAGCGGTAAAAGTTGAATTGCAATAAAAAATGTAAGATGCTTTCTGGAACATTGCTTAATAGAGATCCTGAGATATATTTTAATCTGACAAGATAAAAAAATACCATCTCTTGCATGTACAAATACCCAAAAATTACATTTAAAGTAAGAAAAGTCGCCTTTATACCCCTTGTAATTTTTAAATAAATGAGGTAAAGATAGTAATACCTAATGAGAAAACCACATAAACAAATTTTTTAATAACATTTTATTAAGAAAAGCTTTTATGGTTCTTTGTTAAAATTTTCAGTCGTCATAATCAGATTTCATGACGTCAGCAGGATCTTCTTCATCCTCACCTTCACTTCGATTCTTTCCGGAATTTTATTCATTCTATCGTGTTTTGAACCATTCATGGTAAATTAGTGGTCTATAGTAAATAAGATGGTGAGGGTTCGTGAATGTCTCGCAATTTATTGGTTTGATGCTGATTTATAGAGGAAGTTGTGGGAGTAACTGCACCGCTCGGCCAACATGTCGAGCTTTCAGGTTTACTTTGGAGAAGTTTTTTTTTGCTCATTCAAAAGATCATCTTTGTATGAGAGGTTCCAAGGGCCATTCTTCTCAAAGTGTAAAGTGTAAACATTGCATTTTTCGGATGCCCGAAAATAAAATAAATCATATACTATGGGCAATAATGTAAAACAGATGTTTTGACAACAAGTGCTACAATAAGTCGCCAAATTTAAGCTCAAAACTTCTCTGAATTGACGCACTCAGTCCATTTGATAAATTAATTTTAATAACTGCTTAGAGCACAAGAGGTTTAACTGCTCATATACTTCTTGTGCGAAACGAATATTTTAATGTGTATTCTAATGTTCAAGTGCTACAATTCGTCGCCATATCTTGCTTCATGATGAAAAGCCAACATTCACCTCTTGTGCTCTGAACTTCTCTGAGCTTCATCTACTAATTTCATATGTATATGTCATATGTATTTAAGAAAAAAAAGGCACTTAAACCCCTTGTGCATTAAGCCCTTCATATTTAAATACAAAATTAAATCACTTAAATT
Source organism: Pollenia griseotomentosa (assembly GCA_963931875.1). Lineage (NCBI taxonomy): Eukaryota > Metazoa > Arthropoda > Insecta > Diptera > Polleniidae > Pollenia > Pollenia griseotomentosa. The sequence continues at coordinate 97,652,696 of OZ007562.1, read as the reverse complement.
GTTCCCACATTTTAAATACTAGAAATACTTGAAAATCCAAAACCTTATGCATACCAGTGCCCATGTTCTGTAACTCTCGCGCCGAGAAACTGTTCGATTAAAATGTGAGAAATAAAACAAAAAAGCCTTAAATTAACACAAACAACTGTTTTTCTTACTTAACTGCGTCTGTAATATTTTTGGCGGGTATTAGCTGTCACGTAAGGAAATTACTCGCCAATTTACAGAAAAAGTGTGTCTGTAAAATTTCTGTGAGAAAGTTCCCGCTTTGAACTGTCAAATAAACTCACAAATAAAAACGGGGCGAGAAAAAAAATTAAATTCTAAGAATAAGAATAATAATATTTTGTTCTTGATACATTTTTTCATTGTTTATTTATTTTGCTTTATAAAATATACGAATGTTTTCAAAGCTCTTTTGCAAACAACACACATTTAAGTCGCGCCTTACATTATTTGGCATAGCTGACGGTCGTATTTTCGCCGCCGCAGACTGGTTCATATTTTGAGAAGGCGGCCAAAATTATTTTTTTTTATGTTCTCCGATTTTAAAATTTTTTTATTCATGTGAAAGTAAATACTAGTGAACCTCGGGAGCCAAAAAATTTCAACCCTATTTCAACTATTTCATTGAGAACTGGGTGGTCCGAAATGGACTTTCTCAATATTTGGTTATAGTTTTGAATTTCTGAGTCAATTTTTGAAGTTGAAATGCTCATAACTTTTTTGTTTTTTAAGATTTTTTGACAGAATAAGTTTTGTGTATTAGTTTATTTTATTAGCTATACGTGGTTTAAAGCATTAAACTCTGCGACCTCTAGAACTATTAATTTTTTATTTTTTTTTAATGTCAAAATTTCCCGGAAATTTCCTACTTTATAGAGCACAAGTCCTGAGCGTCAAAACGCGTCAAAAAAAATCTATACTCTCTTATAGGCCAGAATCTAACCTACATTTCTATACCCCATTGTACACACATCTGGATACGGCCTTGCGAACTACAGCAATTTCTGAGTTATGAACTTATTGTGGGTGAACGGATGCTGCAAAACGTTTAATTACCTGAATTACATAGTTTAATTACCTGAAAATTGCAACTTAATTTAAAAAAATGGAAGAGCAGGTAAATGGTAAAAAAAACTAGCACGCAGTTATATTTTACGTGAAAATTATGATAAAGGATTCATTTCTGCATCAAATTCAACCAACGCAAAATAAGAAAACAAAAATTGCAAAATTGAAAAAAATAGTGGAAGCGAGGATTTTAAAAAGTATGCCTACACCAACTGAAGAAATGAAATTTACTCCAGAAGAAGCATTTGCACTATTTTTGGATTTAAAACTGACAAAAAATCAGTATACAGAACTGCGAAAGCGAACCAATGAAAAAAATTGTGGAATCTTTCCAGCATATCAAAATTTAGTTTCTGTCAAAGAGTGCTTACCTTCACAAACGGCTATTAGTGTAACTTCAAGTTCAGCAGAAGTAAAATTGCAGGCTCTTCTCGAACACACTGCAGAACGATTATTAAATACACTTGATGCTGACTGTTTAAAAAAACTTAAAAATTGCAGCATCACTTTATTTTCTAAATGGGGATGTGATGGAAGCTCTGGTCAGAAACAATACAAGCAATGTAATTCAGAAAATTCATCTGATGCTAACTTATTCATGGTATCTTTAGTTCCATTACGTTTAAGAAAAACTTATATTGGCTTAGAGCCGTCAACCAGTAGAGTTACAGAAATGGATGTATGGAAAAATGAAATTCCCTGTTCAACAAAGTATTGCAGACCAATAAAGTTTGTTTACAAAAAGGAAACTAAAGATGTCATAACTGAAGAAGTTCGAAAAATAAAAGATCAAATTAAAGAACTTCAACCGGCAATATTTAAATTTTATGACCAATGCATTGAAATTAATTTTCAAATGTTCCTTACAATGATCGATGGAAAAGTTGCACAACCATTAACCGAAACAAAGTCTTAGTCAAGCTGTACCATATGCCAAAAGACATCAAGTCAATTAAGCCAACCCCCATCACAAGACAATAGTTTCAATGAAGCATACGAATTTGGAATGTCCCCTCTTCATAACAGAATTCGTTTTATGGAGCATATTCTTAAATTGGGTTATGATTTGGAATTTGGCCCGTTAGGCGAAACAGTGAGAAAAAACAAAGAAAATGTGGAAAAAAGGAAGCAAACAAAAAAACAAATTCAAGAAAAATGCCTTCACCTAGGCCTTATAATTGATCAGCCAAAACAAGGAGAAGGAAATTCAAATGATGGAAACACTGCTAGGAGATTCTTTTCCGATCCAGAAACTGCAGCATCTATCACAGGAGTACATTTTGAATTAATAAGACGATTCCAGATCATTTTACAAGTTATATCATGTAGCAGAAAGATAAATGCAAAAAAATTTGGCCAGTATGCAAATGAAACAGCATTTCTTTATAACAAAAAATACTCTTGGAGACATATGCCAACCACAGTTCATAAAATTTTATACCATGGGGAACAAATAGTTCAACACAATATGCTACCAATTGGAGATCTATCTGAAGAAGCGCAAGACAAATGGAACAAAAATTACAGATTCTTCCGCGAGCATAACACAAGAAAAATGTCCAGATGTTGTACTAATGAAGATTTTATTACTATTTTGTTGTGCACATCAGATCCATATATCCATATTCGACAAAAATGGAAATCAACCTCAATCGAAGAAGCTAAACAACTTCTGGAAAATGAAACCCAAAGCTATTTAGAAGAAATTTTTACTAATATTGTTTAATTTAAAATTGTTTATAGATTATAATTTGTTTTTGATTTAAGTATATATTTGTATTATTATATATAAATAAAATACACATACATCTCAAACCAAAAATAAAAGTTGAATTACCTAAAATGTTATCGATAGCCAAGAATGCTATTTGGGCATTTTTCAAAATATTCCTTTTCAGTTTTATCCTTATAACAACTCGTCTCGTCCCAAAAAAGCCAACCTTTGGCACCTGTGAATGTTGGGACTAAAAAATTTACAGGGACCAAATATTGGCATTTTCTGACAGGATCTAAGTTCGACAATAAAAAATAAGTATCAGTTGTAAAAACAAGAGAAATAATGATAAATTATAAAAAAATCATATTTGAAATATTCAACTTTTACACCGAAACTCAACAAAAAAATTAAAATGCATTTTGAACTCCCCATAACTTTTGCTCCTATCAGTCGAATTTTACGTTTTATAGCGCAAATTAAAGCCTAACATCGCACCTATCGAACAAAAAAAATCGCATAAAAAAATACCGATCCAGTCAAAAGGTATGGAATTTTGACCGCCTTCTCGTAAAATTTCCCACTGTGCGCCGTCGTTGAAAATTTTTTAATTTTAGTAAATTTTGGTCGCCGTCAACAATATGTGTGACTGGCGTTCTCATGTCTGCAATGTCATATCGGCTTCGAGTGCAATGTTATGACATTTATAACGTAACGACGTAATATCTTTTGATAGTTTTCGACATGAGTTACAGACACACTTTTTTCTCACTTTTCGAAAAACGATAGAATATTTTGTTTCACATCTTTTCGATGCGAGAAGTTCTCATTTAAGTTACAGAACATGGGTGCAGCACTAAATTTTTTAAACAACTAGCTTTTACGTAGAAATAAGAGCAAGATAAATATATATATTTTTTAAGTTTACAGGAAAAGCAACAAACTTTACAAAATCGATAACAACAAGATGCACTTGGCGTTTAATAAAGTCGATATTTTTGTGAACATGTGGTTTAAAAAAACGAACAAAAATCAGTAAAAAAGTCAATTTCTAATTTTTTGCATTTAAGGTGACGATATATTTTATGTTAAAATATTTTCTATAAACAAAAATCAAGGACAGTTAACTTTCCATATACAAAGCAAGGGGTGTATAAATATGTACATATGTAAGTACATTTCGGCCACTGAATTATATGCAATCGGTTAACAACCTTTATCAAAAAGAGAAAAAGTACCGAATGTGCCCATTTTTTTCCGTATAATTAAAAAAGTACCAAACATTTTAATTTTATTTTTCGAAAAGAGAGAAAGTACCGAAGGTAAAAGAGTACCAAGAGTAGCAGCTTTTCCTTATTTTAGGCCTCCAGAAAGTACACTGTATGTTAATGTAGGCTACAATCTATATGTATATTAAATTTAATGAAAAGAAAAAAAGTATTAATTTTATCTCGCTTTATCCCTTAAATAGTACTATTGTTTCTGAGAAAAAGTACCCCATATACTTATATTAAACAGGACCATAGAAGTCTGTATGTCAAATTTATCATAAATAGAAAAAGTACCAATGTATCAATTTTTATCCATTTTTACCTCATAAAAAGTACCCTATATTTGAATTGCGGCCATATGCTCTATATCTACCAAATTTCATCCAAATCTATTTAGCGGCTAACGCGTGATTGAGTCACAAACTAACAAACATACAAACGTTCACACTTATAATATTTGTTGGATTAAAGTAAAAATTTAATTGAATTAAATTGTCTAAAAACATTTACCCAGTGATAAGATAATAGTTCAAAGTGTTAACTCTGAAGTGTCATTTCTGCAAGTGCGGCAACATTTTTCTTAAAAACAACTTGTTTTAAATATTATTTTTGTTTTGTATTTTATTCATTCTAAAAAAAGGATTTGTAATTATAACAAGTGGCAAAATGAGTGATCATATATGCACAATTTTTCAATTCGTATTAGCAAACAGTAGATTAGAGGCCTTATCAAGGGAATGCGACCTGGAGTTATCGAAAGTTACGAAACAATGGCACCGTTATCCCTTCTTTAAGAGCTGTCTTTATGTTTGAATAACAAACAGTTTTGTGTACATACATGAATTTGGCTTTTGTAGACATCTTTCGTTCATCATACAACATTGTTCCTACATGTGTTGGCACAATGAGCTCTTACATCAATGACAGTATTGCCATATAAATGAATTGCTAAAGTTGCTTTTTATATGGGCTTCATTCGTTTTCCCCACATGTATAAGCATATATGCATATATATATGATTTATTCTGCCAACGTTTTGTTCTTGGGCAAACTAAACAATGGCTCGTCATGACGGGGCGTAACCTAATTAAGAGGATGTGCATGACTATTGCCTACCCACCATCCAGACTATCCAGTGTTATGTGTGTACAAGAACAAAACGTGTGCAGAATAATAGACGCACTTTTGTTTACGTTCTTTGATGTGGGGAAAAAGTATGGTATGCACAACAACTCATATAAAAAGCAACAATAGCAAAAAAGATGGTGTTTATTTATATGGCAATACTGATGTTAGGACATCGTTGCACGAACAAATGTTTAAGCAACAAGAATAAAACATCGACAACAGCAGTCTTCACTATCCAAATTCATGCGTGCACAAGAAAATGTTTGATGTTTAAACATTTCTTGCTAAATTAATTCTGCCGAAAACCTTTGTGCTGCAGAATTCTGTTGATGAGAGAACGAATTAATAAATTTAAGTTTAAAATCATTTGCATCATTCTTTGTAAATTTTTTTAGGCGTCTGATGTTTTTTTTTTTTAATTTTTCACTAAAAGTTAAAATGTTTTTTTTTTGTTTAAACATTGTACACCACTCTTTTGGTAGTAAGTTCTAATTGATTGCAAGGTTTGCGTGATTCTGATTTGATTAGGAGGTCTAAGCCACTGTTGATAATTAAGCTATTAAGTGGCTAGATTGTGGCATTTTTTAATTTTCTTAAGCCATCTTTGGTTGTCACAGTTGTAAACACTGACCTGGGCTCGATTTTTTTTTAACTGCATACAAATTATGTTGGTTCTTCAAAAAGAACTTACACTTTACCATACCTTAGAAATATATGCATATGTGTTTTTCTTATTTCTATATTGGCTTAACATTCCAAATAGATTTGCATAAATAACAATAAAATCTCCGAAAATTTTACTTCAAAATTTTTTTTTTTTTTTTGGTTTATTCGTTCGTGCATCTGCATACGATTGTTCTTTAAACATGACCTCAAATATGTCATGCCTTCGAGTGTAGCACATTTAAACAAGGCCCTTAAGGTAAAAACTACAGTTCAGTGTGTTTTTGCCAGGAAAGAAAGAAAACAACACAACACACAAAAGAATTTTGCAATATTAAGGCAAATAGATACTGACATGTGGCAGTTTTAAGAAAAATAAAAGAAACAAATTTGAAAAAATCTTAAAAAGACAAAATAAGTGTAATAAAAAATAGGAAAAGCATTGTGAAAAGGAAATTTGCTTAAATGAAATTGACTTTAAATAGCTTAAACTAGTCTATTCATTTCTATATTCACAATTTTCTTGTATTTTGTTTATTTTTCCATTAAGAAAGTTTCCAAAGCTCTTAAAATAGTTAAAACCTTTTGCACCATTTACTGCATTTGCAACTTTTTTCAAATAATTTCCTTTTAACAATATTTTACCCAGAAGTTTTTAATCCTATTTCATGCAATCTAACTTTATAATAAATTTGCAGCTTGCGGTCATTTGCCGACGTAATTTTCACTGCATTAAAACTGTATCAATTTGCAACATGTTTACGTTGCAATAATTTTGACAACACTACTTAATTATGGAGAAATTGTGTTAAGTACTTACTTGTTTCTCTTTTTTGGGGATGTTTAAAATAAATTACTTTTAAACGTGACCGAGTGTAACGTAATTAGGGATTCTTCGCGGGAAAATGTTCACCAGAAAATAATTTTTCTAACTCCGGGGAATTTTATTTTAGGAAACTTTGAGAATTTTATTTATTTATTCAATCAGACAACTGGTTGTGTTGAATTGTAATTTTTTGATGTTTTTGTTCGCCGCACTATAGAAAAGTTGTAAACCATAATACAAATATTAAAAAATTACAACTCAACTGAGTTGAGTTGTGAATCGTAATAGCGGCCTAAATTTCTAAGGACTACGCGTTTCCGTTGAAACGAATAAGTTGCAGGGGAGAATAGGCCAACTTTAGTTTCCATACAAGATTAATTCCTAAACTGCGAGCTCCAGATTAATAAAAAAAAATCTCAAATTCCAGGATTTGTGAATGGAATATCTAATAACACTGTGCGACAGCAAAAATTGGCGGGGTTTTGTTTACTGGGAAAAGTTATATCGTTTATAAAAAGTAAAACGTGTTCTGGCGTTTCGCTGGGTAAGGTAACCAAATTAAGGCATGATTTTTATTAAACAGATTAAGTCAGTTTATGTTCCCGGACAACCTTGATTCCAAATTTAAAAAAATCTTAAATACCTGAATTTGGAAGAATCCGCAACTTTTTCCCGTAAAAACTAATTGGAAACTTATAGCCCTGATCTTATGGAGGTTGTCCAACTTAAGATTCCAGACAAAAACTCTAATCTCGCCATTTTCGGATAAATTACAATTACAGTAAATACATTTGAATTGTCCTATTTCTTTCGATTTTGATTTTTTTCTTTTAGTAGCCTTCACATAATTTTTTATCCAAAACATTACATACTTTTTATTATCCCACGAAAATTTTGTAATAACAAACTTTTGCTACCGCAAACTGTGAAAACTATTTGTGTAATTATGAAACGTTAAAACATATTTACAAGTTATTTTATGTTTAGTTTAATTATTATAAAATATAATTATTATATCGGGGAAAAAGATAAAAACATAAACGAGCGATATAAACATGAACATTAAAGAAACAAACAGTCTAAAGTAAAAGTACATTGAAACCTTTTTACTTAATTTTTAACAAATCCGACCAAATCACTCATTAAACTTTTCCAAGGGAAACTTAATCTTTGAGGAAAGTCATACCGAATAAATTTAAAGCAGCAACTGCAAAAAAATAAGCAGATATGTCCAATAACTACGCCTTTTGCAAACGGTTTTGTACAAGCCCTATTAAATGTCTACCAAAAACCAGAGGAATTTTAGTTCTGTAACTGCAATTTTTAAACAAAGTTTTGTAAATGACTCTTATTAAAAAGCACTTTATTTCTTGATATTAAAATTAATAAATTCTAAAGCTAAATTTTTGTTGTTCATGTCGTTTACATAAAGCCTGGTCAGCTTCGGGTCCCACTTCAAAATAAATGTTTGTCTTGGTACTAATATAATTTGTCGGTTCTTCCAAGAACGTCTTACCAAAATTGTTTCGAATAGTCAAAAAGCCAATAGGAGAACGTCAAAGTTCCCCTGATTTCTGATTCCGAAAAGTAAAAGATCCATAATGGCTAGGAAGAGCAAAATGGATTCTTAAATAAAAAAGTTACTTTCTACATTCGATTTTCGATACTCCGAATACACTTAAAACTTTTAAAAAATTGTGGTAGCCAAAAAACAAAGTTGTCTCAATTTCCTAATTCGTGCTTGTACAACTGAATTAAGTGGCATCAACTCTAGCAAGGATGCCTACCACTACACCGAATACACGGCAACGACAGATGGCAGCCCAATTATACTAGAACCTGCTACAGCAGACCAATCAACTACTTAGTTGGAACAACAAGCGGGTGACGCAATTAAACGCAACTTAACTAAACGGATATTTTTACATAGACAGTTATACTGAATGACTTCGTTCCACGATTTTTAGGGCCATAAAATGGGAAACACAATTAACGGGGCTCAATTAACCGAAAAAAACTGTATTTTATTTTTAACAACTGTCTTTTATGTTTTTTTTTTATCGTTTTAGTAAATAAATTGAAAAAACCTCTTAATTCCTATTTATTTTATTTAAACCCCGTTAAATCGAAACCCCGCTAAATCGAAAACCCCTGTAATTCGTAAGAAATGGCCGGTCCCTGGCGATTACGAATTATCAGGATTCTACTGTATGACAAATATCTGTTCTTTCAGTAAAAAGCTGAAGTTTGGCATTTAAATATTGGGCATATATTCAGTATAAAAATAAAAATAGCTTAATAGATAATAAAAGTACCAACGATATTTATATATTCAAATTTCCAAAAGGTACACACACAATTTAAATTTTATTTTTATCTTTATTACTTAAGAAGATAAATTGTTTACCAAAAAAGTACCAAAATAACATTTTTGCCCTTTTTTATACCCAAAATATGCAAATTTCAAAAAAGTACCAAGCACATGAAAATTTAATTTTCGATTCAATAGCGATATTTTTTGAATTTTACCTCTACCTCTGTTAGATCACGAGATATAATGTTACTGATTTTACCCGTTTTTTCCCATATCTAATTCCTTATGAATTGAATTTCCAAAAGTCTCTACTCTTTTTATTTACACATTGGGAGGGCAGTCTACATACAAAATTTCAAGTGTCTGGATTAAGTTGTTTGGGCTAATCTTATAAAAATATATGAAGTCACTAAAAATGATCTTGTTACTAGAGTGCTATAATCTGTCATCAAAATTTTATTTAAATTAAAAAAAAAAAATCATTTTTGGCCGGAATTGACGAGTGTGCATTGTCAGTACGGAATAAGAATTTCTTTAGCTTTAAAATCGTAAAGTTCCAAACTTTATTTCTAACATAATATCAATCTTATTCAAAAAATTTGGTCGGTATTAATATGACTTATGTCCAATTTTCAGGATTGATATTAAAACACATTTATGTTTAAAATCGTTTTAAATACAAAATTCTCTTCTTCACTAAATACTTAAATCAAACTTAATTCAACGATGTGGTACACTTAATTTCAACTTAAGTTTCTGTTGTAATATTTTAGCAAGGTTGCCTCAATATCACGACAATACAACAACAAGAGGCAAAGCAATAACAATGAGCTGTTTTTTGAGACCACCTTGTAAATAATTTTACTTTTTTATGATATTTTTTGTATTTTTAGTAGTGCTACCATACTTTTATCTTATTTAAATAAGACTTTTAAAATAAAACTCAAACGATTGAAGTTTTTATGAAAATTAACTAAATTTAGATTTAATTACTATCCTGAAGATTGGGCATTAGTCCACTAAATGTCCGCAATTATTGTCCGTCCCATCGGGAAGTATTCTTTCTAAAGCCCTTATGACACTACATTTTTTATTCATTAATTGATATAGAATTGATAGAAAGAAACAGTGAATGTTAGAAAGAGCAAACTATAAAAAAAATGTAAACAAAGTTTTTTAGTTTTTTTTTTCTTGTTATGGTTTTGTTTCAGGGATGGCATTGAAAATTTTTAAAATTGTACCAACAACCTTTAAAAATTGTACTTTTTTACCCTAATTGTACTAAAAGATTTTTTTAGTTGAAATTAATTTTATTTATGTTTAAAAAGTATTTGTTTAAAAAGTATCAACAAAAAAGTACAATTGAAACAACTTAGCCATCCCTGTTTTGTTTATTTATTAAATGTTGCCAACTTTTTGTTTATGAGAAACCTAAAAACAAAAAGCGGTAAATCGCTGAATTTGCCCATAAACCGCTGATTCAGCAACACTTCAATTATTTCAAGCTTGAAATGTCAATTTAAAATTAAACAATTTTACATTTTTTTTGACATAACTTCATTTTTTATCGATAACTTTTTAAAAATTAAATAAAAATTAAAAATTTATCTTAATACAGCTGAATTCTTTGCACTTGGTAAATTTTTCTATTACATTATATTTGAACCCGTCATTTCGAAAAGGGCATGAGTCCATACATTAAAGCTTTTCAGGATTAACAAAAAACGTATTTGTTCGGAAAAAATCTATGATGGTTAAGAAACTGAATATAGAAGTTAATTAATAAAAACATATATAATTTTTGTGCCATTTATTTATTTTTAAAAAAAGCATGTAATATACAGATTTTGGTGGTTGAAATTTTTGGACTTATGCCCTTTTCGAAATGACTTGTTAGAAATAATCGCAAATCCAAAGATTTTCGGAAGAACTGACATTTAATCATCATTATTTTCTTCATATTGTTCATTAGCTGAAGTTGTTGGCCATGCAAAAATCTCTGCATAGAAATTTTGGTACTTTTCTGGAATGTATTTTTCTAGTTTTTTCAAATCTGGTATTTTCTTTTCATTGATTGGCACTTTGCCAGCATACACAGGAGTATCATTTGATGGTAAAGGCGGGCTGGTGCCCATTCTCTGTAAGAGCTGGAATTCATAACTGGTTAAACAATCTATAGATTCACGTGTTGTAACAAGGCCTGGTGTAGACTTGGAAAATGTGAAATGTGACACTTGGAAATTGGCAAAAGTTTTTTTTGTCCTTGGGTACTCTTTTGCCATAGGAATCCACATAAAGCACCAGTTTCTTGTAATGGTTCGGCCACCATTTTTTTATGTCAATTATTTCTTCAGTTTTAGGCCTTTTAATTTCAAAATTTTCATTAGCCTCAACTATAAGATTTTCATACTCGGCTAGCGCGGCTGAGGAAAATAATTCAGAATAAAAATACACAGTAGGCTGCATCAGAGACGAGGTGCCAATAATAGAATTCTATACAAATATTATACATTAGCATTTTGTTTCCCCTGAAAAGGGCATAAGTCCCGGACTCGTGCCCTTTTCATACAGACTTTAGATTTCGAGGGCCATATAAGGTGGTTTGTTGCACTTGAAGATCTACCATATTCACAGAGAATACGTAAAACCCTTAAATGAATTAAATGGCGTTAAAAGGTGATATTTGAAAAAAGTGTGACTCGTGCCCTTTTCGAAATGACAGGTTCATTTGTACTGTTCACTAAAACTTGCTAAAACTTGAACAATGCATTAAAAATGTAGTGTCATAAGGGCTTAAGTAACTTAAATCATATTTAAAAAAAAGTAGTATAACAACTTTTTTTTTGACAACTCCTTGTTTATGACGTACGAAAACTTTTGCTTCCCATTGTCGCTATATTGCAGTTGTAAACATAATTAGAGGTCGTCATATTTGAAAATTTCAACGACTAACAAAATTTTTTTTATTATTTTTTTTTTTTGTTTTAACAAAAAATGCATTTAAGAAGGATACAAGAAGCAAACGTTGTGTTGTGACATTTTCCTTGACCTTTAAAATTTTAAGTTTTGTACAGAACTTTTCCCTACCTTTTTCTTAAAAGCATTTTATTTTTTAATTGCTTGAAAAAGAGATAAAAATTATTTTAGGGGTTTATATATTAGATGTATTTTTTTTTTTTTTTTTTGATACTTAGATATAAAAAAAATATTTAGGAATAGGATTATGAAATTATAAGATTTATAACCTTTTTTTAAGTAGCTAATGGATACATAAAGGAATTTAAGTTTAAAAGAAGCTTAAGTGGTAAGGGATATTGATTATTTTGAAATAGGGAAAAAGAAATAAAATTAAAATTGTTACACTCACAATATTATTACAGTAACGGACTGTAGTTTATTTAAGAAATATTCCGTTCAGTCATTTTTAAATAAATAAACATTTAAAATTCCAAGCAAATTTATTTTTAACTGATTCTAACAGTTATTCAAAAAACTAAGTGCATATTAATACGGATTTTCAGTTGCAGTTAATATTGTCCGTTGATTGAGTTAAATTCTTCTTTATGTTAAAGTAAATAAAAATGTAATTTAAAGCAACGAAAAGTTCATTTAATTTTTACTGTCAAAAATTCAACCGCGAATTCCGTAAAAACAAATCAATATTCAGTTATCTTATATAAATTAATTGTCAAAAAATTAACTACATATTCCGTAAAAACAAATAAATATGCAGTTATTTTATAAAATTTTACTGTCAAAAATTCAACACCATATTCAGTAAAAACAATTAAATATTCAGTTATTTTATATAATTTTACTACCAAAAATAAATTTTTACTTATCTATAAAAAATGAATTGCTTGTTTTGTGTAAGCAATTCCCATTTTCTATTTGTTAAAATAATTTAGTTAAATACATCAAATTTTAAAAGTAAAATAATTGCGAAGCCATATCGGTCAAGCTGCTGGTGTCTTATAATTGAGAGTTCTTCTGTAAACAACGTGGTCAGTACAACAAAAGTAAAACAAACGTGTGTAACTGGGTAAGTAAATAAAAATATTCTCCCTCTCTCGCTTATAAGGAAAACAAGCGGACAGGTGTCTGTCTGGTATTTTTTTTAGAAATTCGGCTCTTTTGTGGAGTAAACGAAAATTTAATAAAATAACTGAATATTTAATTGTTTTTACTGAATATGGGGTCAATTTTTTGACAGTAAAATTTTAATAAATAACTGAATATTTAATCGTTTTTACTGAATATGGTGTTGAATTTTTGACAGTAAAATTTTACAAAATAACTGAATATTTATTTGATTTTACGGAATATGGTGTTGAATTTTTGACAGTAAAAATTAAATGAGCTTTTTGTTAAAAATAAATGAAAAATAGGTAGACCGGTTTTTAATTGAACTTACATTTATTTTATATTACAATTTCAGTTAATTTTACGTACAGAATATTGTGAGTGTACGTCTTAAGAATTATGGCAAACCTAATGGATGTGACAAAATATTTTTGAATTATCAAAGTGAATTTTGAGAATGCAAAATTTTAAATTATCAAGATTTGGTTTGTCGTGCTTAATCCCAATTTTTATTTTTGATAAAAACACAGAAATTTATTGTTGATAAGAAAAGCTATTCAGTGTGAGCTACTCTTTACACGCGTGTTTGGACTGGTCCTATTATTTGCAGGGGAAGAATTCCAATCACTTGTAGTGGGGAATGTAAGAAAAGATAAACTCACTGTTTATGGTTGTTGTTTTTGTCTAAGTTTTGATATTGTTACAAGTAAAACTGTTGCTTATAATTCTTATTCGCTTAACAGTTTTATTTGTATAATATCTTTAGTTTTTCCAAAATCTTTGGATGAAGTTTCCTGATGATCTCGCCTAAGCAACCAGTGAAATGCGCATACGACTAGCTTATCCCATTAACAATAAATTTCAGTGTTATTATGAAGAATAAAAATTATGAACTAAGCATGACAAACAAAATATTGTTAATATTTTTAAATTTAAAGATGTGTCGAATCTTTAATACACTTCACCTAGCGTAATGCAGCTCTTAGACCATTCAAACACTAACACACATTATCAAGCAGAATTAAAAAACATATTTCTATATTTAAGCGGCAGACAACCCGTCAGATGGTCATCGTTAAATCAATGTCGCTACTCATAATGGCCCAGAAAATATATACTAGCCCCTGTCTTAGATCAATATTGTAGAAATTATAAACGGAATGACCAACTTATATATATTCTTGCCTGCTGTAATGAAGGGTATAACAAGATGACAGTACACTGAAAGAAAAGGCGTCATAACGCTGATGTATTTTGACACCAGTAACAAGTGTCTTCGTTTTTGACCACATGACCATTTTCATCATTTCGATGTCAGCCTGAACTTGGCCAAATTTTCATCAAGTGAAATTATGGCATCAATGGGACGACACATCGGCATCACAGAAATAATAAATCAGAGTCAGTTTTATAAAAAATGTCATTGGTGCGATGACTCAGTAAAATCGGAGAAAGAACTCATTGAGTCATTGGAATTGACTTAAGTCAAAGTGAGAGAATATTATTATTAACTTACCCGTTACACGTGTTTGTTTCACTTTTGTATTCCGCATTTTGTTTACAGAAGAACTCTCAATTATAAGACACCAGGAACATGCCCTATACGGTTTTCGTAATCATTCTACATTGATAGAAAAATGCATCTTTATATTGATGATGCCCTAACACAGAATTGTGACATCAATGTTACTACAAGTGGCATCAATGATGCAAAAAGTAACATCAATCCAATGACTAACGTCTTCCTACAATTTTGACATTTTTTACGTGTCATCTATTTTATGACTATAGTGACATCAATTCGATCTCACATTTTGTATATTATTAACATTATTTTCATGATTACAAAGTATTATAAGAAGCAAAAATTCCTATATTCTATTTTTTAAATTGTTTAGTTAAATACATGAAATCGTTCAAGTAGAATGATTACGAAAACCATATGAGCCATGATGCTGGTGTCTTATTGTTGATAGTTCCGCTGTAAGCAAAGGTCGTAATTCAACAAACGTGAAACAAACATATGCAACGGGTAGGTAAATAATAATATTCTCTCACTCACTACGGCTGTTACGGACCACCATTTGGGAACTGTTGGTGCAGGGTATATCAATTGTCAAATTGTCTTAAGAATTTGGTGACTTTCTGAAGCAGTAATAAAGCAAAAGTCCTTGCAAAACACTTTTTTTTTTATAAAAATTTCACACTGGAGTGCCCCGGTAGGCTAGAACGTAGTGAACTAGTCTATCAGCGCCGGGGTTGCGGGTTCGATTCCCGCCAGAGACTCTGGTTTATTTTCTGCAGACAATCATAGAGCTTCGCGGAATTAGGTTAGGGAATTAAAAAAAGGACTTTTATACTAAAAGGAAAACATTTTGTTGCAAATAAAACCATATCCCGTGTACTCGTCAGAAAGCCAGAACTTATTTGTACTGCCAATACAAATTGTAAAGCTTTTCTTTCAAACTTAAAATTTTTATTTTCAAATTCATAAACCTTCTTTAACAATTTTAAATGTTTAAAATAACAGAGAAAATAAAAAAAAAAAAAAAATAGTGTCTTGAATGCACAAAACGTTTATGACCTTAATAGTTTTATTTAAACCACGTTTTTCTTTGTTGCATGCTTTTTCTTGTCTCGTTTTACATGCAATATGCTGCACTCATCTCTGAGTGCTGACGATAAAAATCTTAGTTACAGCTTAAATTAAATGTAAAAAAAAAGTGAAAAAAACCTACAATTTTATTTAGTGAATTAAATTAATTTTTCTTTGCTTCTTGCTTTTTTTCTATTTTATTGTCTTGTATACGTTTCAACACTTGCAGCATATTTCCATTGTCCAATGTGGCGCAAAAAATAAAGAACTTTTTGAATTATGTACTCTCGTTTTTTTTTCTTCTTCTTGCTAAAGCAGTGCGGACAAATGCAATATAATTTAGTAACACGATTCTAAAGGACTTTATTTTACGACTTTGTTCCTTAAAAAAATGTTTACGTACATATGTACGTTTTTTGCATAAGTCTTTCTTTTAAAGCATAAAGAAAAATATAAAGTTTAGAAGTTCTCGAGGGCGCATGAAGCTTTGCAAAATTCTTATCAACTTTAAATTAAATCTTTCAAAATTTATACTTTTTGTAAAAAGGATGTATGGCAGTTATATGAGTCCATGTGTCGATTTAAAAATTCCAGAATACTTTTTTTAAATATTATTTTAGTCACTTTTCATAGATTTCAGCTGTAACAGATGTTGTTAAAATTTCAAACATTTCAATATTTTGCTCACATATATCGCACATTAATGGGCATCAAGCAGAGATTTCAATCTAAGTTATTTTCGGGCTACACAGAAAAAATAAAATTGATTTCAATTAAAAAATTTGAGATATTAATTAAAAAATTAATTAAATTTGCACAATAGTATCAAAGACGTTTAATTCACTTTATTAAACGTGTATTTCACTTGATTAAATGTTAAATTCACTTGATTTAATTTTAAATTAAAGCTAATTTTATTATTGATTAAATTCAATTGGTGGAAAATTTTGGAGAATTTTTCTGTACATTTTGCCATTTTTATGTACGTGGAAAGCGAAAAAAATTTTTAGTCTTAAATTAAAAAAACACTCGCGAAATTCGACCCTTTTTATAACCTCCACCACTAGTGGTGAATGAGGGTCATTCCGTGTGAAAGTTTTTTTTTATATTCATCTTGAGTAATTCTTAGTCGATTTAGCTATGCCTGTCTCTCTGTCTGTCCTTCGTTTGAAACACACTTTTGAAAGACTCAAAAGAAAAGAACAATTTTGGTGTCAAATTCTTTCAAGTTCTCCTTAGTATTTTTGGATTTAAATCCAGTACCATGTGTTCAGTAGGAAAATAATTTGAATGCTGACAAAATGCACGGATTCTCATTTTGCACCAATACACTTTATGTGCTTGGAAACTTAATTTTGGTAAGATCGCTTCATAATCGCACTATAGGCACAGAATACCACAGAACTGTCACGAGACGGAAGATTTTGCGTTTTTTTTTGTCTCTTTTTAAGAAAGCTGCCCTTTTTCATTTCTCTTTGCATCATCTTTTATGCCGCAATACAATGAACACAAATTTATTAAGTTGAGATTTATTTGCAAAGCTTTTGTAAAAATTAATTTTTAAGTTTACCATAACACAAGTAAATAATATTTAAGAAAATAAATAACATTATAAAACAAAAAAATATTAATAAATACATTTTTTTTGCACAAAACACAATGTTTGTTGAACTAATGCATTTTTTTAACGTGGTCTGTGTTTTGTTATTTTTGTTTTGATCATGCCATTTGTGTTGATTGTTGCTGCCTGTTTTTACACATTGCCACTTCACTACCAAAAAAGCTTTCTGTCTTTTTCTTCGGAAGCTGCCTTCGCAACTGATTTGGGCCTTTTTCACACGTCACTCTTGACAGTTCTGTGGTATTCTGTGCTATAGGCCCCATATAAAGTCTCCCATAACAAATAATGATATTGTAGTAAAATTTGGTCTGTCTTAGTTTCATGTGATAAGAAATCACTCTGCCACATTTCGGCATGGAAATGTGCCCTTTTTAGGGTTTTTTTCATATGTATTCATGCCTTAACTGTCTCAAGAGTTGGCAATATGTTTTTTTAATCTATGCCTAACCGTTATATCTGGAATGGAAAATCGTTTTTTAGTGTTGAACCAATTTTTTAGGCTTTTTAGATTTTTTTTTACTTTTTTTGTACGTAGTAATCCTTTATTTAGGATTGATATTGCAGGATTTTGAAAGAATGAAAGGAAACCAATTTAAGTTTTTTATTATTGTTTTCAATATAAATATGCGAAAGAAATCTTCTTGTCGACATTGTAGGCCTAGCAGAACTTAAAAACAGAAATCCAAAATCTTTTTTAAAAAAAGGGCAAGTCGTATAAACTTAATTGCAGTATGGCAACACTTTTCAGAATTTTCTGGTCAGTTTGTGTGGTAAGACTAAAATAATTGTTTGTTTTAAGCTTTAAACAATTGCATACAGCTTTCTGAAAAACATGTAAGATATTTTAGGATCAAGTATAACCTGACTATTTATTTTATTCTTTACAAAAATAAATTTTATTTTAAAAAATTTTCTATTCAACAAACAAATCAACCACAAGATTATTGAAGTGCACTTTTGTGGTCATTTCGCTTTTAAAAAAATACAATTCTATTTATTTTAAATATATGAGTATGTCTAAATAAACCAATTTCAAAAGCCACAAACCATT
Source organism: Pollenia griseotomentosa (assembly GCA_963931875.1). NCBI lineage: Eukaryota > Metazoa > Arthropoda > Insecta > Diptera > Polleniidae > Pollenia > Pollenia griseotomentosa. Next base: position 97,634,355 of record OZ007562.1, on the reverse strand, counting down.
TTTCAAACTTGCGGTTAAATCTAGTTTTTATGATTAAATAGATTTTAGAGATTTAAAATGAAAAGCGCTTCTTGCACATGCATAAAATTTATTTCTATGACTTTTAACAGGCACGTTTTCTTTTTTTTTAACTTTTTGGAAAGGGGAGTAAAATATCTTCATTAATGATGCAAGAACTTAAAAATTTAACTCAAAAGGAAGAAAAATTAAAATTATACCAACTCACAGTGGTGTATATTTAAAAAATGAGGACCAATTAAAAAAAAAAAAAAAAATATTATTTTAAAACTTCCAATATTTCGAAGACACTACAGACAGACCAGGGATATGACCTTAAACACAGTGGCCATATTCCTCAAGGAACTAATTTTTAAGAATTTCAGTTTAAGTCATATTTTTTCAAAAATCATAAATTTTAATTTAAAAAGACTAATAAAAAATGAAATTAGTTTTTAATGTTAAATAAAAATGATTGATTTTTCATAGAAACTTAAAAATTTCGTGAAATAGTCGTATTTTCTTTATAATATTTTATATCGCATGCGATATTTTTTTAATATATTTTTTTATCGCATGCGATATTTTTAAAAAATGAATTTAACTCTTCATATTTATCTTCACACACGTGTAAAAAATCAATGCTGCTCAACATTTTTCTCAATTTCGAACAGCGTACTAGGCTTTAGATATTTATAGTAAACATTTCTGGCAACACTGGTTTTAATATAACTTTCTGCAGATTTGTCTTTTTTGGTGAAGTTTGTGGTGAAAATGTCAAGGATTATGTCTTTGATTTGGCCAAAAAATTTTTTGCTTTAGTATTTACGTAACTTAGAAGTTAAACCCAAATTTTTTGGTTTTAAAAATGACGTTAAATGTGAAAAAACTGTCGCAGTTCTTAAAAGTTTCTTAATTTTGTTCTTTAACCTTTAACACCTTGTTACTGATGCCATATCCCAAAGAGTTTAATTTTATTTTATAGCTCCCTTTAAAACAAGATCTTTCTAGATAACAATTTAAATTAAAATTCATGAAAACAAACAACGTTTTTGTTAAACTCAGTCCCAAAGGTATTTCGAACAAAGATAATAAGAATTGTATTTAAAAGATTCTTAAGATGAAAACATAAAATTCTAAAAATAACAGAAATACTTTAAAGAAAATTTAAATCTACAAGAAAAACACAAACAAACAAAAACAAAACAGTTCTTTTGTGCCTGTTAACTCCCACATCTGCAATGAATTATAAACTCTCGTCTAAATAGTTTTGCCTATTCGCGTGTATTAATTTAATTTATTATTTCCATCTCTTTTGAAATTAACATTTCCTCTGTATTCTTCTTTAGCATTTGTATATTTTATTAAAATATTTTCCTTTTTTGCCTGCCTGATGAGTTTTATTTAGTTTCCAGCATAATATTTAAATCTGCTTGAAATCTACTTGCAGCACAAAAAGCAACCAAATGGAGAGCAAACTAAAGTCTATGCAGGAAAATGATACCTCCTTACATTTTGCTAGAATCTATTTAATCCTCTTTACAAAAGTTTGTTTTGTGGTCTTAATTAGCCTTCTTAAAGGGTGAGCTATTAGGGAAAGTAATAGAAAATTTGACAAGGTCCTAAATTAGAATGAAATTGAGTGAAAATTAAGTATTTTAAATGAAATATTAAAAATTAATTACAAAATATGCAATGACTAAGCCCAATATAACTCACTGAAGGGTTAACTGTCAAACGAACTATCATAATGTGCTCACTTTTTGACATTTATGGCCTAGAGAAAATCATCATGAATTGATTAACGCTTAAAAAACGATACCAAATTATCAAAATTTATTTAAAAAATCAGTCAGAGATTCGCAGAACTTTAAGACGACTTAATAATTTATATGGGGTTTTTAAGTGTCGTAAAATGCATTAGACCTTATTTTATATTTTGTATGGGTGATTCTCATTTCAAATGCTTTTTCCGTGTCCGTTGAAAGTATGGTAAAATTTTTAACAAAATAAACACATAAATTTCTAAATGAAAGCTGCTTAAGCGTGATTTGAAATGTTATTAATAAATGTACATAAGTTTTTTTAGTTTAAGACTGTCCCTTATGTGCTTAAAACAACGAACGAAAATACTGTTTTTTCTATTCATGCAATTATATGGGAAAAATCACTAATAATATTTTTTAATCATTTGTTGTTATCCGCAGTTTTGTGTATTGAGCGTTATTCTTTTTTAATATGCTTCATTACTCAGTTAATTTGTTGAAATCGCATTAAAACGTACACTAACAATAACAGCGTCGGCTTGACATTCTAAATGCTTAAAAGTTTTGTGAATTCGAGTAATATATTGAAAAGAGTTCATTGATCGATCAATGTATTGAGTGTTATCCAAAACTTTTTAAATTTATTGAAAATTTTTAGGGCGTTAGTTAAAATTTTATGTTAAAACACATCGAGTATTATACATCTGAATTGTTATAAATTCAACATATAACTTGTATTGTGAAAAAATATGAATACTGTGCTCACTTTTTGACATTTATGGCCTAGAGAATATCATCATAAATTGATTAATGTTTAAAAAACGATACCAAATTATCAAAATTTATTTAAAAAATCAGTCAGCGATTCGCAGAACTTTAAGACGACTTAATAATTTATATGGGGTTTTTAAGTGTCGTAAAATGCATTAGACCTTATTTTATATTTTGTATGGGTGATTCTCATTTTAAATGCTTTTTCCGTGTCCGTTGAAAGTATGGTAAAATTTTTAACAAAATAAACACATATATTTCTAAATGAAAGCTGCTTAAGCGTGATTTGAAATGTTATTAATAAATGTACATAAGTTTTTTTAGTTTAAGACTGTCCCTCATGTGCTTAAAACAAAGAACGAAAATACTGTTTTTTACTATTCATGCAATTATATGGGAAACATCACTTATAATCAGGGGTGTGCTGGAAATCGCAAACGCAAAACGCAAGAATTTTAAAAGTCGTTTTTTCGTAAGATTTCTGTAATAAATGAATTTTATGGCAAATATTTTACAAACATTTCTCTATTAAACAGACTTTTATAACAAAATTTATAAAAATTAGATTAAATGTGTATTAAAAACAGCCTCCAAATTCTTGCGTTTTGCGTTTGCGATTTCCATCACACCCCCCAATATATTTTAATCATTTGTTGTTATCCGCAGTTTTGTGTATTAAGCGTTATTCTTTTTTAATATGCTTCATTACTCAGTTAATTTGTTGAAATCGCATTAAAACGTACACTAACAATAACAGCGTTGGCTTGACATTCTAAATGCTTAAAAGTTTTGTGAATTCGAGTAATATATTGAAAAGAGTTCATTGATCGATCAATGTATTGAGTGTTATCCAAAACTTTTTAAATTTATTGAACATTTTTAGGGCGTTAGTTAAAATTTTATGTTAAAACACATCGAGTATTATACATCTGAATTGTTATAAATTCATTATATAATTTGTATTGTGAAAAAATGTACTGAGCGTTATAAAATTTGTAAGTTTATATAATTTATCTGTAGATTTTAGGACAGCAAAAAGATTTAACACCAGCAAAAACGATATACTTTTTTTGGTACGGATAATAACACTGGTCTGCAGCAAAAATCGTTTTAAATAAAAATAAATGAAATATAAAAATTTTAAAGGACGCATTTCAAATCCGTCTTCAGTTTTTTTCTTTAACGTCTAGTTTTTTTTGGGCTAGACGTGATAGAAAAAAAAAACTAAAAACGGATTTGGATTCAAGTCAGTTAAAAACCATAACAAAGTTCTTACTTCCTACTTTTCTTGTTTTTTTTGCCGACGAGTGTTATTTGAAATTGACTTTACTTCTACCATTGTCGGTCGATTTTAATCAAATTAGGTTTTTTTTGAAGAGAATATTTTTTTAAAATTCTAGTCTTAATATTTTCCGTGGGATCCCAGGTCAAAATTAAGAAGATGGTCATAACTTTTAATTTCTTCCTACGATTATTTTTTTAGAGTAGATATATATATATATATTTTTTTTTTTTTAAATATATTTTTTTTGTTTCTTTTACTCCTCTGGGAGCTTAGGGGCGCAGACTTGATAAATAGTGCTTTCAAACCCTATACTCACTTTATGTGAACTAGTCTTTATGTAGAAATTATTCCGAGAACAACCACGAAAGCAAATGTAACGCTCAATACACAAAAATTTTAAAATTTCGAAAAATATAATTTAATTTCAGGATCCAAAGAGTAATACGAAAATTATTATTCTTCTCTATCTTCCTTTTCATATGTCAATAATTAAATTGTTAAATTGTAAAAAAAAACACAAAATGTACACATCGAATGAGCCAAATTCACCAATTTATTTAAATATCAATTTATGTTTAAAATTCGTTTTTCATCTCAAATAGAAATAAAATTATATGAAAAACTATATTTTAATATGAATTGATATTTAAATACAATTGGTGAAATTGGCCATAAGTAATAAAATAATGCCATTAAACAAATGTGTTATTTTTTAAACAAATTATTAAATTTACATAATCGTCTTTTAAACTCAAATTTAGTTCCACTGAAATTAAAATTAAAAATATAAAAACTAAAATAGAAAATTTTGCCCCCAACAAAAGTCAAATTTACCAAACGACTACATTTTGATTTCCATGAAGAAAGAATTTGGGAAAAAGCGCGTTGTCTTAATTTATATGTTTGTATGCATTTGTGTCAAGTCATTAATTTTAAAAGATTTTGTCTTTTATTATATACAAACTGCGTTAATGTTTGCCAGTCAAGTCAGTCGTCCAATCGACTGTCTAGCTAAAAATATGTATAAAAAAGCTAAAATTGTCACTCTCTGTAGTCAGTTTATCTGATGTTTTTTTATTTTTGTTTGGCAAAATGACAAAATTTAATCTTGATATTTTTTATTTGTTTTATACGTTTGGTCCTCGTACTCGTGTTTTATTTTAGCAGATTTCCTTTAATTTGCTTTTTGAAGCAATGGTAACCAGTGCTGCCAGACAACAGGTACCCGAATGCAAAATCTTGAAATCCCCATCTTTATTTTTCCAATTTGTTTTAAAATTGTTATTATTTAAAAAATTAATACATCAATTATGAAACTTAAATTATTGCGTGAGATACTTAAAAATGTAAAAGATTTAGCCAAATTTTAAGCGTTTATTGTAAAACATTAAAATAACATAAATCTATTTAAAGTATTGACCATAGTAAGCTACAACCTTTTTTAATCCTTACGGCAGCTTATGAAGCCAGTGCCAAAAAAAATCAAAGTCAAACACGAATAAAGGGAAATTTTGAATACCCTTTTTTGGAGTGAAACGTGTATCAGTAAAGCTGAGATCACACGATTGCCGCAAATGCACCAATATGACACAATTTTTATTGTGCTTTATTGACGCACAATAATGAAATTGGACCAATAAAATATTCTGAAATCACACGATTGCCCTGTTTTAAACAAAATTTCATTGCCGCTAGTTGGTACAAAGCGAAATGGTTACAACAATTGCCACATCACAGTCACACGATTGTTCTTACTTGACAACTGCGAAAACAGCTGTTGTGGTAGCTTTTTTATTTGTTTGAAAATTCTTGTTGGTTTGTAAATTAAATAAAATTAAATATGTATCATATATGTATGTACTTAAACAAATTTTTGTTGAATATTTTTATTTAAATTTTTTAAGAAATTCCAAAAATTAAGTCTGTTCAACAATTTCGTATGTTAAGGTTCGCTTAGAAACTTAAATAAAAATATTCGCACTGAACAGCTAAATATGCTTGTGAACATACATACATATTTTGGTAATAGCAATAATTAAAAAAAACTTTAAATGCATAATAAATAAATAAATATTTATCTTCATTACCTACTAAAAGAAACACAAAAAAGGAAATTTGTTAAAAAAAGGCAAATATTGGTGCGTATTGTGTTGTTTGATTGCCGCACAAGAACACAATAAATATTGGTGCATTTTTGTTATTTTTATTGACGCGCGGTTGCATAGAAAACAGTCACACGATTGCCGCACCAGGGTTGCATTTGATTGGTAAAAGTAAGTACAATATTGTCCTTGATTGGTACATGAGCCAATTGGTTGTGCAGTCACACGATTGGGGTATTAAAAAGTATGAAAATTGGTGCATTGCGGCAATCGTGTGATCCCAGCTTAAGAGCATCGTTGACGAATTACGCGTGTTATACTTCTTACGTTCGAGACACAAACGACTGGTCTTGAAACATGTGGCAAAACGTTGGTAAGATGCTTTTTTTGTACAAAGTATTACATTTTCAAAGCAAAAAGAAAACTTTGTTATTTACACTGTTCCGTTCAATGTCTGAGTGAGAGAATATTCGATATAAGTTATTTAAGACACAAGCCAGGCATAAAACCTGTTGTAAACCCTAAATTTGTTAACTTAAACATCAAACAAAACAAAAAAAAAAAAAAAACAAAAAAAAAAAAAATATATATAGAAACTCAAAATGCCAATATCAAAATTGTCATTGTTAATATTATTTTAATTAAAAAAGCAATTTTCGATAAGCCATTATAAAATTTTTATCTAATTCTTGTCGCAAAGTTTTCAGAAAAATTATGTTTAACAAGGAAATTGTATAAATTTAGTGGTCTTATTCAAAAATAATTGCCTCTTTAATTCTTTTTAATTAAAAAAGTTTTTAAATTAGTGGCAAAATTAAAACATTGGATTCGTATGACAAAAATAACTCGAGCGTCATTCAAAAATACGTTTCAAAATCCTTCATGAAAAAAAAAAATTGACGGCCAGCATAACACTTTATCATGACCGTAAGAACGGTTATTAAGTTTTTAAAAACCAGAATTAGAATTTTTTTGCCTTAAATGGTCATGGAAATAACAGCTTAAATTCTTGGGAATTTCCGAATAAAACCCACAACAAAATTATGTTTTTTAAAAAAATATACATAAATAAAATGTAAAATTCCTGCGTTTTGCAAAAATCCCCAGATCTCTCCACACACAAATCTGTCCCTTAATGTTGAAATAATTAATTTGGGTATAAATTCCCTCCTCTGGCAACACTAATTGGTGACGGCGATTATGGTGTTTTTATGGTATCGTTTTTTTTTGTATTGTTTTTTTTTTCTTTAATGTTTATTCTCCGTTTTCACGTCAACGCAAAAATAATTTAAGCGAATCTGAATACAAAATCACAATAATCATAAAATAGAGAACAAATACAAAACGTATCAAAGGAATGACAAACAATGCAAACAAATAATGTTTTACTAATTATTAAAATAGAAAATCTGGGGAAAAAAAACTGTACACAAATTTTAACATTGTGTAGGCGTTAATTTGAAGGCAAATGTTGTTCAAGGATGGCCAAATAGAAAGTTTATTTTGAACGATAATAAATTACGTTAAATTTTAAAAACTTTTCTGATGGTCTCCGGCTTGTTTTTACACAAGTGACCGACCTGGCATTTTATTTTTTTTTAAGGATTTGTTGTTAATTGTTTTTGTTTAGTTTGAATACAGTTGAAAGCTTCAGCACTACTCTGCAATTCCAAGATATTATATTGACATTGTAAAGTCTCTTTTCGTAAAGCACCGTATGGAGACAAGTTCCTCTAGTAAGCGAAAGGGATTGATTGTTTATGTTTAGTTTGCATATAATTAAAAGAGCTGAGGGTCACATTGCAATTCGTGAGAACCAATTGACATTGTCAAGTTGATTTTGAAGAGCACCGCATGAATACGACGTCTTATAGCTACCAGAAAGTCCCTTATCAGTGATCACAACTCTACAGGATCGCATAAAAGTTTCGATACATAAATTGATGTTGCCAAGAAGGCTTAGTGAAGCATCGTACGAAAACGACATCCCTGGATTTTCTTTACTACTTTCAAGGACCTTATTGAATGTTTCTTGTTCTGCCTTAATAAATATCTACAGCCGTATTCATAACAAAAAGTTAGCCACAGTTGGTACACTACGTGCAACAAGCTGCTAACTAGAATGCCGATTAAGCTTAGCAGCTTGTTGGCACAGAGTTAATTCATAACGAACTTTTCTCCATTTGCCAACTTTTAATAAATCAGCTCTGAAGTTTTATGATGCCACATTGTCTTACTCAAAAATGCAACAAGTTTTGCATTAATCATCGCTGAATATGTCCTTTTTTCCTTTTTTTGTTTTTCCCTTCACATATAATAATTTTTAAAATTAAAATAAATTAAATAAAAGACGGTAAATTAAAAAAAAAAAACAAGTAATTAAAAAAAACCAACAAAATTGTTTGACATTAAACGGCTGTTTTTTTTGAAGTTGGCAAACGTTTGGCAGCTCGTTAACAAGAGACTAGCAAATCGTTAGCCAGAGTTTGGTAGTGTATTATGAATTAACTTTGTGCTAACTTCATGCCAAATTTTCATTATGAATACGGCTGCTAATATCTAAGTTTTGAATACACTTTTAATCTAATTTTTGTTATAAAATTCTGTTTAATAGAGAAATATTTGTCATAAAATTCTTTTATTACAGAAATCTTATTAAAAAACGACGTTTAAAATTCTTGCGTTTTAGATTTCCAGCACACCGCTGTATAACACTGTCAAGGGGAAAAAAATGTTCGCGGAAAAATAACGAAAAATTGTTTTAAACAGAGATGTATACTAGAGTTATCAATTATTTGCCTTTCAACTTTGTTCGAATAATTCAAATAATTGTTTTTGTTCGTTCGATCAAACGATTAAATCTAAAAAGTTATTCGATTAATCGATGTGAATAAAAAAAATTATTTTTACAAAAAAATTACTATGGAAAATCTTCCAATCCATCCGCTATGACTTCTTCTTTTTTTGATGCATTACATTTTTCTATTAATTCCATATCGTTGTATTACTTATAGGCATTGGTTTTTGCTTACTAAACATTGAGATTAATTACAACCAGGGCTAACAAACTAGGTGTCAAATTGCTTGTAGTTATCCTAAGCAGTTTGGGATTTAATATCAGCAAAATCGGTTCAGTAGGACCAGAGCTATGAATCAAAATGTGGAACCACCACCTTCAAAAACTTGATTGAAATTGAAATTTCGTGAAGATCGGTACATAATTTACCCTAGGCCCCATATATGCCCTACTCCCGGAAAACAGTTTAGTCTCCTAAAACCATAATTAATAACAAATCGTCACAGTTTAAGATAATAATAATAAAAAGACATGATACAGATATTACTCCTTAAACATTCGAACTGTCGGTGGAGGGTATCAAAGATTCGGCACAGCCGAATATAGCACTCTAACTTGTTTTTTAATAAAAAAAAAAATTGTTCAATTAATCGACAATATTACTCGATTAATTCGTTATTCGAAAATCGTCATTTTAAATTTATTCGATCAAGAGTTTGGTTTTGTTTGATCTATTAATCGAATTGTTCTTAATCGGTTGACAACTCTAATATATACTGAACAATGATGCCAAAAGTATAAAAAATGATCTATGGTACGATCACTAACTTCGAAAAATGACTAGCACCATTGAATTCAGCTCACTTAAATTAGCTGCACTGGTAGGGTTCCCAGCTTGTTAGAAAAAAGTGTCAATTTCGTGCACAGTGTAATTATGGAGTGTTCCATTTAAATCCTACTGGATTTTATTGTCTTTTAGACAGGTTTAAGAGTTTCCTTGACAAGCAGGCAGTGATCGCATATAAAAGGGATCCGTAAGTGATATTTACTATTTTGAAAGACCGAAGTCGAGATTAGAGTGTGATCTTTACTAGTTATGAAGACATTGTGAATGTATCTTAAAAGTCTGTGACAATAAGGAAAAAGTTCTTCAAGTCTATTTTTTTATAGTTTTGTAGAAAAGCCGTTTTGAACATTTCCAGTGTCCCCTGGAAATCCCAGAAATTGGGGGTAAAATAAATTATGTATGACAAATCTTGAAAACATTTTACTGATAGTTTTTGACATGTGTACATTTTTTGCTACCGGCAAAATATCATACATAAGTTTGTAGATATGTATAATCAAAAGAAACTTTTCTTTTAACCCAACTATCAATTTAAAGTTTTGCTAGAAATAATTTTCTTTCTGGGTTAATTCTTTAGAGGTGTTCGTAAATTCTTTTTTTACATTCTTTGTGTAGCTTTGTGCACATACAGCCAATTGCTAAGTTTAATTGTCTGTGTACTTGTGTAATAAGAACATGTGTTGATTACAGAGATTATTAACGTTGCTTTGAATTTCAAAAAATGTTTTGTTTGCTGCTGCTGCTTTGCCCTGACTCAATAATTTACTCATTCACTAAATCCATTAGACTCAAAGGACATGAAATTATTTGTTCAAGGTCGTCCATTTTAAATCATGCACATATGCATTTAAGCAAGCACAAGATAACAATATGCAGAGCTGGGATTCGGATATAAGAAAAATTTCTTTGTTAATTATTATCAATCAAGAATTAAGGCAAAGGAGATGAAATTATCTGTTCAAGGTGCTCCATTTTAAAACATGCACAAGCAAACAATATGCAGAGCTGGCATTCGGAATTAAGATAAATTTCTTTGTCAATCATTAGGAATCAACAATTAAGGCAAATTTCATTAGGCATTATGCAGTTTCAAAGAAAATAATATTAAGAAAATCACTAATAGCACAGTGAGCCAGTGAAAATATATTTTAAAAATTATCTAAAGCGTAGTTCGTAGACCTTGTGGAGTAGATTGTTTTGTTATATAAGAATTTTGATTACACCCATAAAATCTAAGATTATCGTCGATAAAAAACAATTTCTTAAAAGCTTATAGGCTTAAACAAGGTTGGTGGAGTCGTTAAAATATATGTATGTAGCTCCAACTCCAACTCATACAGCTAAAATTTTAAAAGTCTGACTCCGACGCCGATTGCGATGCTAAATGTATGTTTTAAAATTTTGAACGCCACAAGTTGTGAGGCGTTTAAAATTTTAAAAAGCAATGTTAATTTCTGTAGAAAGCAACAACAAAATTACAAAATATTTATGACTTTGTTTTTGCTTTCTTTGGCATCATTTTACATGATTAGGGCCTTAATTTTTGTTTTTTTTTTTTTTAAAAGACGAAGGAACACACTTTTTGTTGCAGAAGAACTGACAGTTGGTTTTTAGGTTATTTAAGATGTCGAACTCGAAGCTGACTCCGTTTGTCAAAATTAGCTTTAGTTTGCGACCACGAAATTATCGTTAAGCCGTATTTAAATCATTTTTGAATCTGCCTAGTAGTTTCAGAGATATCGTGGGAATTTGTGCAAAAAAAAAGAAAACAATTTTATAAAAAAAAATTTTAAATGCTTGTTTTTTAAAAATTCCAAAAAATATAAATAACTCACAAAACACAAATGAGTTTTTTTTTCATCGAGATTGGTTCACGACTGTTGATTTAAGAAATCGTCCTTTTAAAGAAAAATTTTAATAATTAATAAAATGATTATCGCAAAATTTTCTTTAAATAATTTTCTTAATCTATCTTGTTTACAGAGTTTATTTTTCCAACAATAGTCTGCCAACATATGGGCATCCCAGTGACCCAAGTAGCGATACTAAATAGTAGGAATAGCTTGATGGAAACGAACCTGCAACTTAAAAGAGTGGGCTGGTAACAAATAATTGAGTTTAGATTTAAAATCAGCCATCTAAAATTAGTAAACAAAAGCTAAAAAGTTTCATGCAATAGAAAAAAATTGATTTTTGTTCCGTTGTGTAATAAACAAAATATTATAATATCGAAAACTTTAAATAAGAAAACATAACCAAGATGCTTGTACTTAATCTGGATATTTTGGCTCTTGCTGTTCTCAAGACATATGTATATAAAAACAATTTAAAAAACAACAAGGAATTCATGGTTAAAATTAAAGGCAGTCAGGGATTTTGGCTCGTATTAACCGTTTGTGGAACGATCAAGCTGAATTTCAAAAGCAAACAATTCCGGACTATATTCGATACAAATACATAAACACCTGGTCTCTATCATGTGTGGAGTTTTAGGAAAACCCATTACAAAGGACACTCGAACAGAAGGACGGACAGACGGACATCGTGATTTGAACTTCTCTAAATAATATATGGCTTTATTGATGCTCTCAAATCGGATTTGATGATTCTGAGTGCAGAATATAGTCTTTGTACGGAGACTTGTGTCGGCGAATTGCATCTTCTGTTGCTAAATTCGAAGAACTAATTCTATAAAAACATATCAATGCTGACGTTTAAAAAATTGGATTTTAAAATTAGTAGGAATTCCTGTCAATAATTTATTTAAGCACAAGTGAATAACTGCAATTCCCGCAATTCAGCCGAACATAATGAATTATCCACAGACCTTAAAAAATCAAAAACCCCTTTTTTAACTAGATCAATAACCGAGTTTAAGTACCAAAATACCAAAATAAAAAAATTGAAATTAAAATATGTAAAAAATTACGTCGCCAATTTCGAAGAATTTTTATTTTGGAAAATATTTGAAAAAATTCTTAGAATTTGTTGTTTTTTGTTTGACTTAAGGTCATACAATAAATATAAATAAAAAATCCGCAAGTTTTTTAATTTTGTTTTGTATTAAGAACACAAAAATTTGCTGGTTTTTTATTTATAATTTTTATATGACCTGAAGCCAAACAAAAACATAGATAATCGACACAGGTCAACAATAAATATTGAACATTCTTAGACTTTTTTATGCACATGTGTAATTCCGAGATATTTTCTAGTCGGAGTCGCGAGTTTTTCTAGGTACTCCGACTCCGGTACAAACACAGCGACTCCACAGCCCTGCATACATATAAGTTTGTCATTGCGTTAAGAATTTTGACAGCATTGAGCTAAGATTTCATAAAGTATGAGGAGAAGAGCTGATTTACTATTGTCTGCTTGTCCGTGAGGTTTTTGAAATGGTGTTTCTTAAATAAGCTAAGGACAAGGATGTTATATATTTCTGCCGCAAATAGTCCTAAGAATGTTGCTTTTGAAATTCAATCACCAAGATTCCTTCAGACTTGGCTGTGTACAAAAAAGTGATTGATGCCAAATTTTATTTTGATCATTTGTTTAATAAAGAAATTCATGCGGGCTTAAAGCGACCATTCTAGAGACCAATGCGAAGAGTTTCATTAATTTATCTATAAAAATGCGAACCTGCTATTAAAAAAAAAAATCGTTAAGTCAACTTAGATTTTGAGACGAACGATAAAAAAAATAAACATATCTGATCTTTGAAGTCGGTTCACATTTATAAAAAACAGTTTAAACGATTTTTCTCACACAAAGTTGGCAAATTGTATACCCTGTAAAACAGTTTGTGCTTAAACAGGGTTTCTCAAAGTACCAATAAACGAAGAAGATCGGATCTCTAAAAAATTTTTTTCAAGAAATTAATTCATATGTGTTTAATAAAATTCTAAAATTTAAAAAATTTGCCCAAAAAATAAATTTTGTACTATATAGATTATCGTTATGTCTTAACGTCATAGTTGGGGGTAGTGCACTAAATATTGATTTAAATCAGCAGTGCACTATCACTAAATAAAACTGCAAAAAATTAGTTTGCACTCCTTTTTACCAGCTTTAGTGATGATTGTTTTTTTTTTTTAACTACCAATAAAAAATTTAGTGATATTGCAAATTTATTCACTATCACTAAACGCAGATTGAATGCAATAAACCTGCACTCAAATCAAATAGTGTAAAATTTGGACTTGAAATCAAAAAAGCTGCATACAAATATTGTCTCACTAAAATTTAAAAAATGTAACTTTGTATGTGCATGGTTTTTGACTTTTTTTGAGGATATGCATAAGCCAAGAAAATTAAACAAAATAAATTTTTATCAATAGCGGTATAATGATTGGCTTAAATTATTAAAAAAACAAGTCTTTGATTTTAAATTTAGTGCAACATTTTTAATTGCACTCAAATGGGCCCTGATGATTGCTTTTTTTAAATCAAACTTTATTTAGTGCAAAATTTTTTAAAATCATCGTGTCTATCATCATGTTTAGTGAGGGTGCAAATTCTTAATTTATCACTCAACATCAACAAAATGATTGCAATAGGTTTGCACTATCACTAAAGGCCATTACACACTATCCCACAAAGTTTAAAGTATTCTTCAAAAATGCTTCCCTGATCTGATTAGTCTACATTTTCAAAAAACAATAACAACTTATCATGACAGGGTTGTATTTTCGTAAGTTACTTAAGATTTTGTGGGATAGTGTATAATGGCCTTAAGTGTGAGTTGAAACTGCAAAATGAGTGCACTACCTTCATCTATGCTTAACGTTTTCGCGTTGTTAACTTAACGACTAAAAATTACTTAAAAAATTCAACACAGAATATATTTTAACGAAAAATATCGTTTATTTATGAATAGTTAAACTACGTTACGACAAAATTTTATCGCTAAAGTGTTAAAGAAATATCGCTACAGGTTTAACGGGAGTCTCAATAGATTATATTCTAATACTTAACAGAAAATGAGAGCGCATAACCTTTACTACTGTTGATGAAGAAATATTGCACTTAAAATACTATTGATTTTCGTATAAACAACAAAAAAAAGGTTTCACTTTATTGAAGAATTTTTTTTTTAACTTTAAAAATATGTTGCTTTTAAGAATGTTGGACGGTAAGCAGACACACACACCCTTATAAATATACAAATTTATTGTTTCAACTGAATTTCCTTAACAAAAATAGAATGGAGTCATCTTTATTTCTCTTGTCTATTTCGCTCCACAAAATTTAACATAAAAAAACAAGTAACAGTGCAATACCGAATCTTATATACACTTCACCATGCATGTTGCGATGAGATAAAATAGTTTTATAAATAACGTGCTTATGATATAAATAAATCTATTTTGTGCCACGCCCAGTCCTCTTATCCGGCCCACATTTTGTCGGATATTGTGTATTGATAACCAAGATGCTTTACCACCTAATATGGAATGTTTGGCTCTTGCCATTCTCAATGTATACAGCAGTCTATATATTGTCCTCGTACGGAAGTTGCCACGCCCACTTTTCCAATCCAGACCATTGTTTCAATAGAGGTTGTGTATTGATAACACAGCTATGTGTACTAAATTTGGACAAGTTTTCTCTTACCGTTCCTTAGATATAAATAAATCTATTTTGTGCCACGCCTACTTCTAAAATCCCGCCCACAATTTGTAGGACGTTGTGTATTGATAACCAAGCTGCTTGCAGGTGATTTGGAGACAACATGAAACAAAAAAACAACAACAACAAGAGATCTATATTCTCATCTCATATCTCAACCATTTGTGGACCGATTAGGCAGATTTTCAATAGGAAACAATTCCGGACTATATGTATTAGAATTATATAACAACCAACTCCTCATCTAACCTTGGACGGACATAGTTAAATATATAAACTTTATATAGTCTAAGATCCGATCAATATTGTAGAAACCATGATACAAATACAGAAGGTAGTTCCACTCTCTCTTTTTGTCGCCATATTAACGTTCTGACGTTTATTGGAATTATAAAAATGTGTGCTACCACATTTTATTAAATTATCCCATTGTTCTGTTTTTGGTTTGTTTTTTATTTGAAGTTGGGAAAAATTAAATATAAATTTAGCTTTAAAATTTGTTAATTTTGAAAATAAGAAGTTACATACATAAAATATATTAAAAAAAAGTAAAACACATTTATCAAACGTTATTTTGTAAGTACAACTTTCGATTTGATGCGGAAGAGTTTGTGCTGATGTGTCCAACACAAAAAAATATTGGTTCTAGAGCCAGTTTAAGATTACCAATTAACTCATAATCACTTTCTGAATCGATCTAACGATGTACGTCCGTCCGACCGGCTGGCTTTCCATGCAAACTGTGTGCGAAAATTTAAAACATAAAAAAACGCAATTTTAAAGATAATTTAATAAAATTTGTTATATGAAGTCCTTTTTATTCCCACAACACAATATTGATGAGGAAATTATGCATTTGTGCTCATGTTTGTAACTCCTTAAAACATTGGTCCCACCTTTATGTATCACTTTTTGAGTCGATCTAACGATGTCCGTCCGGCTGGCTGGCTGGCCGACTGGAAGGCTGCCCATGTAAAACTTGTGCGCAAAGTACAGGTTCTAATTTTAGTGATAATTTGATGAATTTTGGCACATAGGTTCTAATTGGCACAAGGACCAAGCCTGTTGATCGGTCCATAATTTCCTATATCTCCCATAACAGCTTCTTTCTGGAATAAAGTCTTTGAGCCCAAAGAGTACCTTATTATGTTGATATTATTTGGTTCAAACAAATTTTATTGCAATTGAAATTATCTAACCTAATTGCATTGGAATCGGTCCATATTTGACCATAGCTTCCATACAAATAATACTCCCAAAAATAGTTTTTAATGCCATTACTTCCTTATAAATGTTGGTATTTACATTTAAATTGGCGACAATGACTTTTACAATACCTGCTTTGTCAAAATGTTGTGCAGGTGGGTCAAAAATTAATCATAGGTCCCATATAAACCCCCTGCCTAAAATTACTTAAAGGAACACAAATTCCATATACATACATAGATGAAGAAATCTAAATAATATTCGGCATTACAGAATTTTGTTTTAGCGGGTCCATGATTGTCCATGGGTCCCATAAAGGCTACACATGCAAAAATTTGTTCTTTTGTTCTGTGGTAGAGGGTCGGGCTTGACCGACTATACTTTCTTGATTATTTAAGCTTAGTTTTTAATTTCTTAGTAGCTCGCAGACGATCATGCAATTGAAAATCTCTGGGAAGAAATAAAGCTATTAAATGATTTGGAAATTGTTTTTAATTTTCAGCTCTAAAGCAAATTAAAATTCTTAAAAATTCACATTAAAGCTGTTAATACAAATTACACATTTTGTCTTATAATTTCCAAAAGGAATTTGTTGCCTTTTTTAATATGTGGCAACGATTTTTTTTAATGTTTACAAAAAACAAACTTCAAAAATTCCGATAAACTTCAAAAAAATAATTGTCAGAGAGAAGTGGAACTACCTTGTGTATTTGTATCATGGTAGAAACTACAAACGGAATGACAAACTTGTGTATACCCTTTTACCTTCGGTGAAGGGTATAATAAACACCATGAAATCGAATTGTGTTTAATTTCGTAAATGTGAAGGACCTGTTTGTTGTTCTTTCATTTATGCCATTTTAAATTAAAAAACTTTAAGGCAGTTCTCTTCTTTATGAACACTTCAACAACAAATTCATACAAAAGAATGAAAAAAATAAAATGTTTTTTTCATAAGAGTAAAAATAAAAAAAGCAATAAAAATATTTATTACCAGTAAACAAAAAAGGCAAAAGTTTGTTATTTTCCATTTAAATTTCCAATTTTTCTGCTACCCGTACACTCCATCATCTGGTGGATATGAATAAAAAATTATGAAAAGCATTCATTTATAATCAGCACGTGACAATTTTGTTTGTATAAAAAAGTTCTTTTAGTTTGAGCTAAAGAAAGGTGGAAAGGTAATTGGAGGATAATATGGAGGGTGTAAGGGTGTTTTTTTTAGCTTAGCTATAGCTTACACGTAGACTTACAAGGTAATAAATGTTACTTACTCTATGCATTACTAACCTTAAGTTTGAAAGATGCATACATTTTATTAACGTGGTTTTATTTTAATAATTCCTTTGCGGTGAGTTTGTATCGCAAAAGAGCAAATTAAGAATACTGTATCTCTTTTATGAAATCCAACAGAAACTCTTTTATGAAATCCAACAGAAACTCCTGAGCTGATTATTAGTAAGCAAATATTCAGTAGTGAAAATAATAGAAGTAATAAGTAGTTGCTGTTATCAATACTAGTAAGTACTTATTAAAGTTTTCAAAATAATGACAATTGCAATGACAACTACTTACCAGGTAACGTACGAAATAACTACCACCTATAACTAAAAATCAAATAGTTTTTCCTGGGAATGAACTCCGCACAGGTTTTTTTTGCGTTCTAAATTTTTTTGTTTCTTGCAAATTTTTTAATAGACAAAATCTTAAAATTTTTGTTATTAAATAAATAAAAATATATAAAGGGTGTTTTTTTAAGCCCGATAGAACTTGAAATTGTAAAAAATAACACAAAAAATTAAATTTTTTTATTCGAAAGATCAATACGTGACATTAACATTTGAAAATGATTTCGGGCATATGGGCACCGCGGCTGTTCTTGACGAAGCGCATTCTAGACGTCCAATTTTGGGCCACTTCTTCGAGCACTGCTGGCCGTATGTCACGAATAACACGAACAATGCTGGCCTCCAAGGCGTCAATTGTTGCTGGTTTATCAGCATAAACCAGTGACTTCACGTAGCCCCACAGGAAATAATCGAGAGGTGTCAAATCGCACGACCTTGAAGGCCAATTGACAGGTCCATTTCTCGAAATCAACTTATCGCCAAATTTTGATTTCAATAAGTCGATGGTTGCGTTCGCCGTATGGCACGTAGCGCCATCCTGTTGAAACCACATCTCCTCCGGATCAATGTCATCCATATTTTCAAACAAAAAATCATTGATCATGGTGCGGTAACGATCTCCATTGACCGTAACGCGAGCTCCGGCCTCATTTTTGAAGAAATAAGGTCCGATGATGCCACCAGCGTGAAAACCGCACCAAACGGTGCATTTTTCTGGATGTAATGGAGTCTGTAGGGTCTCTTGTGGATTGGTCTCGCTCCATATGCGGCAATTTTGCTTATTAACAAACCCGTTAAGCCAAAAATGCGCCTCATCGCTGAACACAATTTTGCGATAAAACAACGGGTCAGTTGCCAACTGCTCTAGAGCCCAATCGGCGAAAGAACGACGCATATAATGGTCTCGTGGCTTCAATTCCTGCACCAGCTGGATCTTATACGGGTGTAGGCCGAGATCTCTGCGCAAAATTTTCCACGTAGTGGACGGACAGAGCCCCAATTCCTGCGACCGACGACGAATCGATAAATTTGGATCTTCTTCCACACTTTCGTTTACAGCGGCGATATTCTCTTCAGTACGCACATTCCTTCGACGTGTTGGTGTTATTGCATCCTCTAGAGAGTATGTGGTACGAAATCTATCCACAGTTCGACGAATGGCTTGTTATGATGGACGATTATGTACGCCATAAAAATGACGAAGTCGTCTATAAGTTGCGCGAATCGACGACTGATTTTCAAAGTAAATTTGGATAATTTCGTAGCGTTGTTCAAGCGTGAGTCTATTCATGATGATTTGTCAGAGTATACTGAAACGATAAAAAAAATATTTCATCAAAATTTAATTTTTTGTGTTACTTTTTACAATTTAAAGTTCTATCTAGCTTAAAAAAACACCCTTTATAAGACTGAAGAGGAACGTTTTTTATTCAGATGATCAATTGAAACATTTAGTGGGGGTTGGTAAAATTTCCGATCCGAGATTTTCCGTAGTATAAAACATCCTTCCGGTCCCAGCAAATGAAAATCGTTTTTTAAGCGAAATGTACATTTTGTTTTGGAGTCGATTTCGCTCGTTACAGCGGTTTTAAATATGCCAGTTTGCTTTTTGTTCCT
This sequence comes from Pollenia griseotomentosa, assembly GCA_963931875.1. Taxonomy (NCBI): domain Eukaryota; kingdom Metazoa; phylum Arthropoda; class Insecta; order Diptera; family Polleniidae; genus Pollenia; species Pollenia griseotomentosa. Next base: position 97,614,711 of record OZ007562.1, on the reverse strand, counting down.
TTTTTAGATCCTATTTGGTAATTTTCAGTGACAATCTGATGCACATAAACCTTTATTTTAACTGTTATCAACATCAACTCCGACATGTCGAATATGCCGGTTTTTTGCATTATAAAATTTTTTAATAATTTTTAACTAAATTTAACTAAAAATGTTGTTGGTTATGACTAGGGATGCGATTTTCATGCAAATGCATGTTTTTTTGTCGATAGTCTAAAATCGACCAATTATTTTTCCTAACAATTAAATTTGCGTTAAAATGACATCGATTTGTTTTTGCATATTGTTGCATATTTTGGTGAAATGCATATTTTGGTTTTAAACGCATATTTTTGCATATTTTTTTTACATTTTTGAGTGATATATTTTTGAATTTCTATATTATAAAAAAAGTTCTACAAAAAATTTCCCAAATACACAAAAAAAAACTTCCATAAAAATTTTAAAATCAATAAATAAATTTTTGGCTTTAAATATAAGATTTTAAAAATTTAGACAAAATATTCTTCTATTTTTGAGCGATGCAGCACCTTACGTGGTTATTTCTGCCAATGAGCTTAAAATATTTTATCCAAAACTGTTCACATGTGACTTGCTTGGCACATGGGTTACACTAAGTTGCAGAGGAAACTAGAAGCCACTTCGATAATTTTGACTTATTGGATTCATAAGAAATGTATCCCTTGGTACCTTTACCTTTTACAATTGAAGAACTTGTAGCTACCGATGCTTATGCAATTAAAAAAGTATAAGAAATTTAAAATTTAAATAACATCAAAAGTCAATTAGCATTTGTATTCTCCTACTACTGATATATTGGTTTAACAATAACTAAATTTGAGGGACTCAGTTCACTCAAGTCAAATTAATTGATATTGCAGAAAGTTAAATTAACAAATTACATATAAAGAAATCCAAATGTTTTCAAAAAAATTAAGGATTTAAAAAAATTAAACCAATTTCAACTATATTTGATCTGGAAACAAATGTGCGATCTAAATTAGAAAATTAATATTCTTCAAATGAATTTGCATTCTTTAAATATGCTCCTATAACTTTGGTTGACGTTGAGAGATCATTTTCCATGTACAAACATTTTTTTGCGTCCGAACAGACAAAGGTTGACTGTTGATAATATAAAAAGTATTTATTTGTTTATTCAAACAAGAATTTAAATTTAGTTTTTAAAAATATATTGTGCCTTTGAATGACAGTAGACTGAATTTTTTATTTTCTTTTTTTTAATAAATTAAAAAAAAAACGCCTTTTTATTGAAAATTTTTAAGTTCTTAGGCATATTTAAAATTTTTTTAAGCATATTTTGGAGTTTTTAGTGCATTTTTTATGCGCATATTTCCGATTTTTAGTGCATGAAAATCACATCCCTAGTTATGTCCTATTTTTCTCAATCATACATTTTACCTTATTTACGAAACCTTTTTTTGGTTTCATTGTACAAATTATAAGCACATTAGCGAACACGATTTAGTTCTTTTTCTTAATCATTAGTTTACACTTTATCATGTAATGTTGGCCATTAACCATTGACAGAACAATGTTCTCTAATACAGTTCTCTTTGTCCGTGCAAATTGCTTGAGATTAAATAGTGGCAACTTAAATATCGTGTACTATTGTACAAAGTCGCCCCTACCTAACAATTATCGCTAAACAACAACAATCCGACGACCAAACAAATATAAAATTTTCACTTAATATTCTCTTCAGAAAACATTGTAAAAGTGTTAAAAGGATTGTTAAGAGCAACCAACAAAAATGTTTTTGTTGTACTATAAATTATAATTACACGTTCTGCTTAGAAGAAGAAATACACTTTTTTATTGTTTTGTTTTTCTTTAACGAACTTAATTTAAACATTTTCACCATTAAATCTAAAAGCCTTAAGTTATGCTTTAGTTTTTTCAACGACATTGTTGAGTGATTAACAAGATTGCTTAGTTAGGTACATATTTTGTTGGAGTTTAAACAGTGTGCAATGGTGTGAAATAGAAAAGCAAGTGGAAAAACTGTTGGGAATGAAAATTCATAATGCTTATAAATATTTAAAAAAAATAAATAATTTAAAAGATTTTGTTATTCGTGCTTAATTCCCAATTTTTATTCTTGATAAGACCACTGAAAATTTATTGTTGAGGGGATAAGCTATTCCTATGCGCATTTTACTGGTTGCTTAGGCCAGATCGTCAAGAAACTTCATCCAAAAAGATTTTAGAAAAACTAAAGATATTAAACTAAATAAAACTGTTAAGCGTATAAGAAAAATCGGACAAGTGGTTCTCGAGTTATGTTAAACAAAAAAACATCAAGATAAGGAAAAAATTTAAAATGTCATAAAAAAAACTGACACATACGAACGCCAAACCCTTTGAGGGTTTTACTATACTGACCTAGTACCATCACCCTGACTTGAAATTTCTCACCCCCCAGATTGGCTGTTGTACTGTGTTATAAGCAACAGTTCAACTTGTGACAATTTCAAAGTTTAAACAAAAACATCAACAATAAACAGTGAGTTTATCTCTTCTTACATTCCCCACTACAAGTGATTGGAATTCTTCCCCTGCAAATAATAGGACCAGTCCAAACACGCGTGTAAAGAGTAGCTCACAAGGGACTAGGACTAGTCCAAAAGTAACCCAAACGTATGGAAAAAACATGGTCTATTTAACATTACGATGTCCTAGGGCAGGACCATATAACCCAGCTTTGGACTACAAGGGAGTAGTTATAAAGTATACCATGGATACTCAAGAGGATTAGTTTTGAAGTCGTTTAAAAACGAAAGCACGTCGTTAAAAAACGAAGACATGTCGTCTCACTACAAACACTTTTTAAGAATGACATGGTCCATGCTTGCATTACATCGAACCAGTCCATGGAGTAGTCCATTTTGTCAAAATGGATCAGGTGGTCAAATATTATTTGAAGGGTCAAACATTAATTGTAGTTGTAAGTAGGTTAAGAAAAAACAAAATGAAAACAAAAACAACTTGCAAAAGCATGTTGCCAGTTAAGTTTTTTTAGGCCGTGCACTTTCCAGTTTATTATCAAAGTAGTTTTTGGGAATACACAATTTAAATTTTAAAGATTTTGTTATTCGTGCTTAATTCACAATTTTTATTTTTGTTAAAAACACTGAAAATTTATTGTTAATGGGATAAGCTATTCCTATGCGTAGTTCACTGGTTGCTTAGGCCAGAATAACAAAATCTTTTAAATTAAAATTTTGTATTCCCAAAAATTACTTTGATAATAAAATTGGAATTGGATTTAATCACCAATTTTCTTTTATGAACTCAGTGGCAAAAAGGTTTGTCTATTTGGAACCAGATTGTAGGCTGAAATTTCGGAAAGAAAATAGTACGTTGAACCTTAAATTAATTTAGACGTATCCATTATAAAATCATTTATAAAATAAGGTAAACTGAGGAGGTCCATAACAAAACGCAATAATAACACCATAACATTTATTTTTTTTTTTTTGGATAAACGACAAAATGTAATTTAAGTAAGTAACACATAATTTTTGAGGTATTATTGTCTACAAAAAATAATATTAATCACAAATTAATTGTTTTATTTGACAGTTTGTTCTAAAGTTATTTAGGTAGCAAATTTTTTGATTTTGGTTTTGGATTTTATTGCGTTTTGGTCCGAATCATAGTATTTATTTCATATTGCTTTGAACTGTATAAAAATATTGCGTTTTGATCTGAATTAGGGCTGGAATTTCTGCTTTTTGCTTTGAATAAATTTGTTTGTGAATAGGATACAATCAAAAAACTTTAAAAATGTAATTATTGCGTTTTGTTATGGACCTCCTCAATTAGTTCAGATGTTTTTTTCTTGATAAAATTTATATGTGTTCTATAGCCATTTTGCAGCTAAGGCATTCGAATTCGGGAAAAATATCCTGGGCAAAAGGTTTTTGAAAAAACCGGGAATTTCAAGACAAGCAATTTCGGAAATTCTTCCACAGGGGGTTTACCTTTAATTTAAGGCTAGAGATAATTTGAAACTCGTTAATTTGAATCTCTCCAAATTAAAACAGTTTCCTTTTTCCCTTGAAAACGATTCAATAAATTGAAAAAAAATCCATGCAATTTGATCCCCTCTGTAATTTGCATTGATATCATGCTCGCTGACACGCTAGGGAAATTAGATTTATTCTAACCTAAAACACTTACCCCAGAGAACCAGAGACAGAAGGAGAATATTATTATGATTGATTTACTTACCCGTTTTCACCTTACAGAACTTCAGTAATAGAACAGCAGCATCATGCCTGACATTTTTTCTACTTAAAAAATTTGATGGACATATTTAACCAAATAAAAGCTAAATGGGAACTTTTGCTTATTATGTTACTTCTTAAACAGGAAAAAAATTTATGTTTTTGTTTTTTTTTTTTTGTTTTTTGATTTTGTTTCTACACTAAAAAGCAAATCGTTTTTTACCAACTTATGCGGTATTGTTGTAGCTTCTGCAACAAACTTTGACAAACACACGCGTATGTACGCATATAGAATGCAATCAATGTTGATTAAAACGCTCAATTTGTAATTTTACTCTCAGAGTGGCACTACCAATGAAAACTTCAATCTTTTTTTTTACTTGGCTTAAGAATTTTATACTTATTTTTAAAATTCCGGTACTGGTTTTCGAAAGTAATCCCGTTTAATTTTGTTTTAAGTACGTTTTAGTGGTATTCGTACTTGAATTTTTGAGTACGACTCGTACTTAAAGTAATGATAAAAAACTTAATTTATACCGAGTGTTTTTCTTTCTGTGTATCACTGGAACATTCAATTTTACAAACAAATCGAGTTACAACCTTTCTACAGGAGACTAACGATATGTTTATGTAACTGTTATTATATTAAAAATTCTGTAATTTTTAAAAACTTGTTAATTTTAATTTTTTTATTATATCTTTCTCGATCATTTGAACTTTAAACGTTTTCTCTGGTAACTTAAATTTATAATTATCGAGAGTCGACTGTAATTGCCAGTTTAGGTTAGGTTAGGTAAGGTTCAATTGGCAGCCTTGATCCCGTTGTGTTACCATGTTACAGCATCTCCCATGGGCTCTATGTTACCTGGCTGCTAGTATTCCCACGCAGCCACCCAGTCGATTCAATAAAGGAGTGGATCCTGTTTAAATCAATATCAGAGAGACAAGTTTTATCCCCAAGGGCTCTTTGACCAAACTTTCCAAGTCTGAAATCTCCGAATGCCGGACAATTACAGAGAAGATGTTCCGTTGACTCTTCCTCCTCCTCGTCGCCGCAACTTCTACATAAGTCAGTATAAGGGAGACCCAGCCTTTGGGCTTGCCTCCCAATGGGCCAGTTTCCAGTTATAACCGCAATTAGGTTTCTTAGGTGATGTCTGGACAGCTGTAATGCCCGCCGGGTCCTTTTTTCATCTGTGATGGGCCAAATTTTCCTGGTTTCCCCACAGGTAGTTTCATCGTGCCACCTCTGACTGGCAATAACATGAAACTTGTGCGCTATAAGTTGCTTACTCCTTGAGAGTGAAACACTTACATTTAGGCATGTGATGAAAAACGATTTTGAAAACAGTACAATATTAAAAACGTTAATATCGTTTTCAGTATCTTAAAAAATTGATTTATAATAAATTTTTCTCCGTTTTCCTGTATATGTTCTTTTAAATTTCTTATTTTATATGTTAATTGAACAGTTTTTTGACCAAAAAGTTAAGACTTTACTTCAGAAGTGGATTTTAAAATCGGTCGTAATTCATCACACCTGATAAAAACGATAATTTTGAAAACGATCGTTTTTCATCACATACCGGATTAAATGTTGAACCGTCTCGATTCAAGGTGGTTCCTGCATACGCCAACGAATCCGCCATGCAGTTTCCCTGTATGTCCCCGTGTGCGAAAACCAAGTTAAGGGAGGCATCCGGCATTCTCGGACAATTCTCGATGTGATGAACACATATCCAGGGATCTTATGGCTTCCTTGCTATCGGTAATAATATGAATATCCCTTTCAGATATTTCTTCGTACCGGATGCGTCTCGCGGCTGTGTGGATGGCCATTATCTCGGCCTGAATGACACTGCAGTGGTCCGGCAGCCTCATAGGAACGCTCCAGTTTAGCTGCTCGGAGAATATGCCAAACCGACACCATACAGTGTTTTAATATTCGAATAGCATTCGCGGGAATTTGAAGGTCATCATAGTGGACCACGTTATCCAAAATGCTCACCGAAAAGCCAGGATCAAAGATTGGCTCGGGTGTGACATAATTAACATCCATGCGCCAATTTATTTCGTACAGAATTCTAGCATGTCCAATATTGTAACCCCTCCATGCTCCATTGGCCTTTAGTCTTACCGCCGCGTTCGTAGCTAGCCTTTTCGCCAAAATGTCTGGTGGTAACCAGTTCAAGATCGTAAACAATGCCTTAGAGGGGGTTGTTTAATAAATAATGCTTGGACCGGAGTAAACCTGCCTAGTTTCAAAAAAAAAAAAAAATGTAAAAACTGTATTTAAAAAAGTTTGAGCTTTAGCTTATTATATCTTTTTTACAAAAAGTTACTAGGATTATACCAAATTAGCAAACAGTTTTATAAGTTCCGAAGAATGAAAAAACAATCAAAAAAATTAGATCCTAATTTATTGAAACAAATTATTTTATACATTTAATCATTTTTCTTTTCTTTGCCGAATGAAAGGCAGGCAAACTGTATACGTTCCAGGGAATGAGAAAATTTCGAAAAGTGAGCACCCCAATTTATGCGCCTTTGTTTTGTTTATATTGTTTTGGTCGGAATTTATCCTTTTATTCTTGTTCACTTGATGGCATTAAACAGCACCAACAAATGAAAACAAAGAAACAAAACCCAACAAAAGCAAGTAAAAAAAACTAGAGCCTAGAATCTAGGCTCTAGATTTATAGGCCATATTTGCATTGTTCATACGTACCTCAGCTCACATAAATTTACACATGCATTAAATTCACATACTCATCCCACCACCTCATTTTTTCACTCACTTCCAAACAACCACTTACACAAACAATAGACACTTATTTTTCTTTGTTTTTGTTTGGGGTAAGCTTAATCAGGGATGTAAATTTCCAAATTGTACCAAGTTGGTAACAAGATTTGTAGATTGTAGAAAATCTTTGGTTTTTAAAAGGTTTGAAACTTTAGACACATAAACAGCCTGTTTCTTTCTTAAGTTTTAATAATATTTAAGTATATAAAACCTCTTTCTACATTAGCAGTTAAATGTGGATCTGACAATATTCCACGAACAACTCTTGATAGATCTTCAATTAATTTGTTTTATTAAATTTGAAAACTTCTTCCAAAAATTGCAAATACATACTTGCATTTTTTAATGCTTTCATTTGTTTTCAATCCCCAGTTTCCCGGAAATTTTGAACAAAAACATTTCTAAATTTTAGTAAATGTATGTGGGACTTGTGTCTTTAGCTGCGTTATCCAACCAAATTTCCCCACAATATCAAAATTTGTTGCAGTTTTAGGCTAATTTTGCTGATTTTTGAGAATTTGCTTTATAGAGGGTCTACACTGATAGAAAAGGCGTCATAACGCGGATGTATTTTGACATCAGTATTATGAAAAGTTTCTTCATTTTTTATCCCATGACACTTTTTATCATTGTGATGTCAGCCTTAACAACACTTGGCCAAATTATCATCAGGTGAAATGATGTTATCAATATGATGACAACTCGGCATCACAGAAATGACAAATCGGAGTCAGTGTAATGAAAAATGTCATCATTGCGATGGCTCAGTAACATCGGAGAAAGGACTCATTAGGCTTAATTAAATACAAGTTTGTCATTAAATTGAGTCATTGGGTTTGACTTAAGTCAAAGTGAGAGAACATACATATTAACTTACCCGTTACACATGTTTGTTTAATTTTTGTTGTATACCGCCCTTTGTTTACAGAATAACTCTCAATTATAAGACACCAGCAGCATGCCCGATATGGTTTTCGTAATTATTCTACTTTGACAATTTATTGTATTTAACCAAAAAAAAAAATTAACAAATAGAAAATGGGAATTTTTGCTTTTTATTTTACTTTTTAAACATGAGAATAATGTTAATCTTACACAAAATGTGGCATCAAAATGATGTCACTGAAGTCATAGCATACATGACGCATAAAATATGACAACATTTTATGAATACGTTCGTCATTGGAATGATGTCACTTTACGCCTAATTGCTGCCATTTGTAATAACATTGATGTCACAATTCTGATGTTAGGGCATCATCAATATTAATATGCATTTTTCTATGAGTGTATGGTAAATTGTAGGGCTTAAGGGAATCTAATTTTTTGTGTTCTATCAAACTGTAATGGACTAAACTTAACAACAATATAATTATTTTTTATGGTTTATGACGTACTAAAGTGTTTTTCGAGAGTGGGTTTTATAAAAGACCTATGATAAAATGAATCGATCTTTACGAAATTTGGTGGTGTGCTTTCGATACATATGAAACTAGATTATACCAAATTTTTTAGCCATACTAACGTGGTTTCCGAGAGTGGTCTTTATATGAAGTTAAGTTATAGACCGATCTTCATAAAAAATGCAATTAATATTTCTTTATTCACCACTGATGGTTAAGGGTATAAAAAACTTAGTTTTGGGCGGGATTTCTGAAATCCCGTTAAATTTAATTTTATTTTCCGCCTTCCCGGGTGGTGATGTCTGGACTATAAAGACGCTGTATAGATAGCTAAAATTCTCGAAAAGTACTTTTTTTTAGTAGAAATTCAAAACCATTTAAAAATCTAAATTTTCCATCCCTGAGTATGAGCTGAAAAGTCACAGAAGTGGGTTTCCTTGTCTCTTCTTCTTTCCACACCTACAGCAAATAAGAAATATTTGTACTTTCGTATTCTGTCATTCTCACAAGTTGCTTTGAGTTTTAAAACAATTTTCCTGTCGGTGCTGTATTTGTATGTGTTTTCTTTTGTGGACCAACGTTTGCGGTATTTATTGTGTAGAGGTATATATTCGTCTGTGTGATTATAATATAAGCTTAATTTTTTGGGTTAAATTTGCTGTATAAAAGGATGAGAAGAAAAGAATAGAAATATTTGTGTTTGCTTGCTTTCAAGAGTTTAAAAGATTTCTTAACAACCTTTTAACGTTTACGAGTAGTATTTAATACCACTACCTATTTCACAATTGTTTTCTTTTTGTTAAAACTCAGACAATTGGGTTAATATTTAACATAAATATTTAGAAAAAAGAACGAGTATAAAGGACTACAGGAAGAGTAAAAATGACTGAAAACAAAAGAATTATGATACAATAACGTTATTTGTATCTTTTATTTTCAATACATATTGTCATTCGTATTGTTAGGTTAGGTTCCACGGGCAGCTATCAAGAGACAGCTCACTTGGGTCCTTTATTGGTCTCTTTGTGATACCCACCGCCAATGCCCATCCTAAAGAGCAGTTACTCAGATGGCGTCGCTGCATAATCCAACCAATTCGTCTTCCTCAAGAAGAGAAGAAGCGATTTCAGTTCTATCCTAGATAGATCCCCTAGGCAGGCAAACACAGGTTTTCCCAGGTATTTTTCCCTAATGCCCCGCAATTCAGGGCATTGAGAGAGAAAGTGAAGCATAGTCTCCTCTTCCTCCTCGTCCTGCCAACTTCTGCAGTAGTCGTTAAATTCCAGAACCATTCTTCCAGCATGAGTCCCCACCGGCCAGTGCCCAGTCACAACCGATATCACTGTCCTAATCTGGTTCGTAATCGTATGGTTCATCGATTCTCTTAGTTTTTTGTAAGTTTTTAAAAGCTTAACATATCGCACTTGATCATAAAGAGGGATGAACTCAAATTTTGTATTTACTGTAAAAATATCAAAATTTGCCTCATTTTTGGTACACAGAAAAAATTAAAAATTGTCTCTAATCACCAAATTTATACAAAATTTATAGAATCAAGCAACCCATTTGTTGATTTTGCACCTTTTACCAAAATGATTGTATTGATTAAAAAATTTAATATTTTGAATATTTTTTTTTTCAACAAATGATATTTTTAATTTTAATTAAAAAATTGATCAAAAAACTTAGCCGTTTCAAACAATGTGTTGGTTGATTTTGACTATTTCCAGCAACAATTTCACAAGTTTAAATTATTTTATTTTAAAGGAATTAATTTTTTATTTTTTAATTATTATTAAAAATATTAAAAATTTGGATTTAAAAAACCATAAATAGTTCAACAAAATAACCACAATACTAATTATTGTTAAAGCTAAGGCACGAGCTCTATGTGTTCATTTGTCCTTTAAGTTGTGCTGAGAAAGGTCAACAAGAAAAAGAAAGACAAAAATGAAAAAACAAAAAATGTACTTTGGACTTCAAGAAGAAATTCTTGACAAAAGTACGAAAAAACAGAACTAAGGAAAAACATGTAAAATCAATTAAAATGGATAATCATTCAAAAAAGCAAATTTCGATCTACCAAAGGTTAAAATACAATTTGGTTTAAGGATTGATGTTTGACTATTGACGTCAGCAGTCGTCGATGGCTGCGAGTGTAAAACGGCAAATCCATCTGAGGAGATCGAGTGGTTGCGATCGAAACATGTCATGGTAACCTGCCGGCCGCGGTTCTAATCCCGGCCACGGTCAAAAATGAAAGATTATCAATAACAATTTTAATTAATTTTCATGTTGTAAAATTCCTTTCTTCATAGAAATAATTTAATGAAAATTAAATTTAATGAACTTAAGCCTAATTAAATATCGAAAAAATAAATAATTTAAAAAATTTTTTAAAAAAACGACCTAGAGCTAAAATTAAAATAATCAGTAATTAAATACAAAAAGGTCAAACAAAAAGTTATATATAAATATACTAATTAAAAATATTAAAAATTTGGATTAAAAAAAAAATTATTATTTTTATTCAAATTTATTTTAAAACAACTAAAATGTTAATTAAATCAAAATTAAATTTCTAATTTTCCTTAAACAAAAAAAAAAAAAAAAAGAAAAATCGATTCAATTATCACACTAATTAAATTTCAATACTTTTTAAATAATATTTTTAATTGATAAAAAACTACTAATAATTTTTTTTCTGTGTAATGAAATTGTAGGTATAAAAATTCTTTTTCATATAACAGGTCCGCCATCTAACGTTTTTTTCAACTAGTGCTTATTTCGTGAATGGTAACACTTAGCTCATACCTGATTTCACAGATAATTAGTTTTATCCTTCCGCTGAACGAATATGGTTGTGTATACGCTTGAATAACGCTGAGAAACTGGCATCCTCATCGATAAACCAAAGCTTGAAAAGCCAAAAACAATGCGTACACCCGAGAATATTGCAGCTGTGGCAGAAAGTGTGCGTGAAGCGCCATCAACATCAATTCACCGTCGTTTTCAACAATTGAACATTTCGGAGACATCATTGAGACGAATTTTGCATAAAGACCTTGGTATGACGCCATACAAAGTCCAATTGAAGTTTTTTTTAATAGCATTTTATTTGGCGGACCCTTTACCTTTAATATTAAATTAAAAGTAGTTTTGCTTCAACTGAACTTTTTTTTAGTTCTGAGTTAATACCCTCCTTATGATTAAGTGCAATATAAAGTTTTTCAAATCCATCAGGGTTTTATTTCATCAGATCATTTTTGGTTTGAGCTACCGACCATTTTAAAACAAATTGCGTTAGGTATGATGGGGTATATATATTTTGAATAGCCCCTTTCTGAATCCAAAACCTGTTTTACAAAATTCCTTATTGTTTTTGAGATATAAAGCTGCATTTTTTGTTTGCTCCATATCAAAAATTTTAAAGTTTATTAAGGCCCTAATTTTGTAAAACACAACGCACGCCAAAGTCTTATAAATAAATCAGAAACCAATTCATAAATAAAGGGTGTTTTTTTAACCCCGATAGAACTTGAAATTGTAAAAAATAACACAAAAAATTAAATTGTAATCAAAAGATCAATACGTGACATTAACATTTGAAAATGGTTTCGGGCATATGGGCACCGCGGCTGTTCTTGACGAAGCGCATTCTGGACGTCCAATTTTGGGCCACTTTTTCGAGCACTGCTGGCCGTATGTCACGAATAACACGAACAATGCTGGCCTCCAAGGCGTCAATTGTTGCTGGTTTATCAGCATAAACCAGTGACTTCACGTAGCCCCACAGGAAATAATCGAGAGGTGTCAAATCGCACGACCTTGGAGGCCAATTGACAGGTCCATTTCTCGAAATCAACTTATCGCCAAATTTTGATTTCAATAAGTCGATGGTTGCGTTCACCGTATGGCACGTAGCGCCATCCTGTTGAAACCACATCTCCTCCGGATCAATGTCATCCATATTTTCAAACAAAAAATCATTGATCATGGTGCGGTAACGATCTCCATTGACCGTAACGCGAGCTCCGGCCTCATTTTTAAAGAAATAAGGTCCGATGATGCCACCAGCGTGAAAACCGCACCAAACGGTGCATTTTTCTGGATGTAATGGAGTCTGTAGGGTCTCTTGTGGATTGGTCTCGCTCCATATGCGGCAATTTTGCTTATTAACAAACCCGTTAAGCCAAAAATGCGCCTCATCGCTGAACACAAAATTTCGTCTATAAGTTGCGCGAATCGACGACTGATTTTCAAAGTAAATTTGGATAATTTCGTAGCGTTGTTCAAGCGTGAGTCTATTCATGATGATTTGTCAGAGTATACTGAAACGATAAAAAAAAATATTTCATCAAAATTTAATTTTTTGTGTTACTTTTTACAATTTAAAGTTCTATCTAGCTTAAAAAAACACCCTTTATTTTGTAATTTTGTTGTTGCTTTGTACAGAAATTTATGTACCGTTTTAAAATTTTCAACGCCAGAAGCAATGAGGCGTATGAAATCTTAAAAACCAATGTGAATTTCTGTTAAAGACAACAACAAAATTACAAAATATTTATGAATTTGTTTTTGCTTTCAGGGTAACTCATTGTCGTTGCGTTGTGTTTTAGGGCCTAAGTATTATTTTGCTCTACACGCTGCTTTTGCTCGATATCAACAATTTTAAAGTTTATTAAGTATAAGTTTGCTCTACACGCTACTGTATGGCGAATGCAGAAAACTTCTTATACAAAAATGTACAAAATTAATATCCCTCTTCATTTGCTTCATTCCCGTAAGAAAAAAAAATAGTTAAAGCGAAAACAAAACAAAATGTCAACAACTCAAAACACAGCATCTTTTTTGAAGAAAATTTAGAAAAGTAGCGTATGCGGCACAAAACAATAATTTTCACTTTCAACAAAATGCTAGTAACTTCTAAGTTCTTTTATGAACGTTTACTAAAATTAGATTTTTCTTTAAAATATATGCCGGAAACAGTGCTGAAAATACAGAAAAATTCTATCGTTATTCTCTATTACGACTTTTTGTCATATACGCTAAAACAATAATAAGTTATAGATTTATCAATTGTACTAAATAAAGAAGTCTTTTTTAACTTAAGCTGTTTTAATTGTTGGCGATTTTATGGTTTGTTTGTTGATTTTTTGTTGCAATACACTATATGCAGTTTTCTGGCAACTTTTTTAATAGTGTTAATCAGCCATGTCACAGAGTACAATTCCGTTCGGAATCGAAGAAAACATATTTGTTTATTGATAGAAAGTGTATTTTGATTGTTTTTTGGCCTTTCAGATGCAGAAAACTCCCATTCCGTTCATTGGAAAAAATGGTTTCATTCCGAAAATTTTTTTCGTTTAAAAAACTTGTTTAAAAAGTATTTCAATTTAATAAATATGATAATTGAATCAATTTCTTTTTTTGTTGAAAGAAATTAAAAATATAATTTTGATTTAATTAACATTTTAGTTTTTTTGAAATAAATTTTTAATTAAAAAAGCATTAAATAAATAACAAAAAATCCTAATTGATTTTTTCGTTTAAAATACGGCAAAGTTTTTCGATCATATTTTTAATTAAAATTAAAAATATCAATTATTAAAAAAATATTCACATTTTTAAATTTTTACAATTTTTAGTAATCTGTATAATCATTTTGGTAATAGATGCAAAATCAACAAATGGTTTGCTTGATTCTATGAATGATTAGAGACAATTTTTAACCTTTTCTGTGAATATTTTTTCTATTAATTTTTCCATACATATTTAGTAATTTGTTTAACTCTTAGTTAACCGTGATTCGTTTCGTTTGTTTCTTTTATACTTTCAGCGATTTTTTTAAATGCTTATATTTTTTTAATGTTCCTCTGGGCTTTTTTACTTTATATTAAATAAATGTCTCAGTTTTAAGTAATTTTATCTGTTAAATGTCTTAGTTTTAACGGATTTGATCTGTTTTAGCGATTCTGTCCAACTTTATTTCTTTTTTGATTTTTCTACTTTAAACGTTTTTTTTTTAATGTTTTTTTATAGCGATTTCCATTTCCATTCCGGGTTCGAGCCACGGTCAAGAATGAAAGATTATCAATAACAATTTTAATTGATTTTCATGTTGTAAAATTCCTTTCTTCATAAAAATAATTTAATGAAAATTAAATTTAATGAACTTAAGCCTAATTAAAATTATTAAAAATTTGGATTAATTTCCATTTATTTTAGAGCTTTTTCTTTAATTTTGTATCTTTATTTCAAATTATTATTAACAAAAAAATAATTTTATTTTTGCCTCAGCGCCAAATAAGGCTATATAGAGCCCAATAGGCAACATAAAATATTTACATTAATTTACATATTTAAACTTATTTTACTGTATACAATTTTCTATATAAAAAATAAGCAAAAAAAAGATATAAGGGTTTTAAGATGCAAGAAGTACTTCAACATTGTGCAATAAAAATTGTTTTAAACTACTTTTGAAAGTTGATACAACTGATATATTTTTTAAGCGATTAGGTAATTGATTGTACTCATTAGGTCCTGCAAAATAAATTCGCTGTTTAGTTAACTCAAGTCTACATCTTACTAAATTTAAGTCCATCGCCTGTCTTGTGATTCTCCGTGTGTGTGTAATATTATTACTAAATTGTATGGTGTGTGAACCAATACCTCTAATACATTTTAAAACATAAAGTAATAGTTGTTGTTAATAAAGACCTTTCACCGGAACTATCGTTTTTGGATAATTTTTAAACAAGTCTGTTGTTTCCAACTGTAATGGAAGGTTAAATACTACTTTCAATGCCTTATTTTGTGCTGATTGCAGTGATCCCAAAACTGAATTCGCTTTACTAGCATAAATAACTGGAAGATAAGTCAAGTGCGAGTGAAGAATACCAATTCCTAATGATAATTTCGATTTGAGGCGGGTGATGCGATTTTCCCACAGAAGATTATGGCTTAAGTTTATGCCAAGGTATTTAACACTATTTGATTCATTTATTAATTGACCATCAATATAAACACATATCGGCTCTTCATTTCGTGAAACATATGGCTTAAAGCTTATGAATTTTGTTTTGTTAACATTCAAAATTAATTTGTTTATTCTTAGAAATTCCTACTTAAGTTTGAAGTACTTTCTCGTATCCTTAAATTTACAGATAAATTATATATTAAAAAGTTTGTCAATGTAACGCTTAATACTTTTTTATACGATTTTCATATTTTTTTACAATACAAACTACATGTTTAATTTTAACAGCTGAGGTGTATAATCTTCGATGCGTTTTAACATAAAATCCTGAATTAAACACCAAAAATTTTCAATTAATTTAAAAAGTTATGGATAACACTCAATACATTTTTGGGATACAAATGCTTAAATGAATGGATAAAAATGATGATGCATTTCATTGCATAAAATTTCATAAATTCACAAAACTTTTAAACATTGAGTATATTGTTGTAAATGCGATTTCAACAAGTAAACTGAGTAATGAAGCAAACTATGAAAGAATAACGCTTAACACATAAAACTGCGGATAACATTAAATGATTAAAAAAAATTAGAACAAGTATTATTTCTCATATATTTGATGTGTAAAACAATAAAAATTTTTAAACGTTATACATTTAGGCCCTAATTTTGTAAAACACAACGCACGCCAAAGTATTATAAATATTAAGAGCAAAAACAAATTCATAAATATTTTGTAATTTTGTTGTTGCTTTGTACAGAAATTTATGTACCGTTTTAAAATTTTCAACGCCACAAGCAATGAGGCGTATGAAATCTTAAAAACCAATGTGAATTTCTGTTAAAGGCAACAACAAAATTACAAAATATTTATGAATTTGTTTTTGCTTTCAATGTAATTTTTTGTCGTTGCGTTGTGTTTTACAAAATTAGGGCCTTACTCTCGTACTTTGTATTAACTCAAAGTTTCTTAATGCGTAACTAGTGCTGCCTTTAGAGCTTTTAGAGGTAAAAACAGCAAAAAACAATAATTTTTCATCAAAAAATCTGCAAAATCTGAGAGAGATTTGAAAAATTTTCAATAAATCTTCAAAACACATTTTTTATTTACACTGAAAGAATTTTCTTCGCAATTCCAATGAATTTTGACATTAATCCCATGAAAAATTGCATTAAGAAGGAACCTATGCAGCGCTTCGTTGGATCAATGAAACCTGTTTCATTAAAATGTATTTAATGAAACATTACATTAGATCTATGAATATTATGCAGTGGATGAATACTTTAAATAAAGTAAATTTTTTTTTTCTTATTTTATTTTATTTTTTTTATTTATTTATTTTTGTTTTTTTATTTAACTTTTTTTATTTTATTTTTTTCTGTCTCTGGCGGGAATCGATAGCGCAACCTCGGTGCTGAAAGACTAGCTCACTACCAGCTAGCCTACCGGGGCAGTGTAGTTTTTGGATAAAAAAAACCACGTTTTTTACTCAATTAAGATCGTAAATATGAGATTAAATTGTCAATAACAACAATAACAAAGTTGATTGAAAGTGGATTGAAAGTTTTTGTTTCATTACTATAATGACATTTTTATTGTCATAATGAAAATTTGAATTAATGAAGGTAATTATTGAAATATGTTGCTTTTATAAAAAAAATTTTGATTTCATAAATTTAATGGCATATAACATTAGATGTATGCAATAATTAAATCTTACATTTTTTAATTAACAATTAAACATTTTTTTAAGGAAACTATAATTTTGTATTAATTTATGAATATAGTCATGTTTGTATATTGTTTTTTTATGTTCCCAATTAAAATTGTTTGTTTAACTTGGACAAACTTAAGTTTTCATATATCCAATGAAAATTTTTAACGTAATTACGAAATCCAATGAAGATTTTAACGAAAAGATTCATTATAACTATGAAATTCCATTTAGACAATGAAAATTTTCATTTAACCAATGAAAATTTTTTTATGAAAATGATTCATTAAATATATGAAGCATTTTGCTTTCAGTGTAGAAAAAGATATAACAATTCAATTCAAAATATACGGCAAATGTTCTAAAAATTTAAATCGATGGTAGTTTTAAAATTAATTCTGATAAATATCGATAAGTGGTCCTCGAAGTACGAGGTATAAAAAAGGAAATATTTTTTTAAACTTTCAACACAGAAAAGGTTTAAAAATTGGTTCGATTTTAATTTTACTCGAATGCGATTTTTAGACCATGGCTGAGTATGTTTAAATATTTTTACATCAAAAGTATCTATCCAAATTTAATATCTCAGGCTGAGTAAGGATTAATTACATCTTTGTTATTTTAAACAATAATTTAAAGGTAATTGCTTGACATGTTATTTAAACTATCTATGGCCTTATTGAAAATTTACAAAAGATCACATATTGAAACTATTAAAGATATTTATACATAAGTACATATAAATATCAGATGACATAAGTTCGGCGATATTAATCTGTCAAGACAATGCGAATTTTTAAATTTAAGTATTTTTTGTGAATAAAATTCCTACTAAAGAATCTATTTCCACAATGGCATCACTGTGTGTAACAGCGATAGCAAGCAAAACGAACTCATCATTTCGTATGAAGACAGGACAATCTTAAACTAAAAAAACTTATGAACACTTTTATATAACATTTCAAACCACGCTTAAGCAGATTTCATTTTTAATTGATGTGTTTATTTTATAAAATATTTTATCATACTTTTAACGAATATAAAAAAAATCATTTGAAATGAGAATCATGTAATAATCTTTACTTAAGGTTGCCACATGCCTTTAGATTTATGTGTATGCGGTCTCAATTCATCAATCAGTTATTCTTTACCGTTACTTTTACCGACAGTAGTTCTTCTTTTTCCTCCATTTTTTTTTTTTTTTTTGTAACATGTGCATGTGTGTTTCCGTTTTCCATCCATTTTCACACAATTTCAGTTCAATAATTGTTAAACACTTTACAAATAAATGACAAATGATTCATGAGGACGGAGATGTTGTTGATTCAATTAAATTTTAAATGTTACAAGTGCAATTACAATTTTATTCGAACGAATTTCGAACATGTCTGTTCAACGTGTGCAAAACTTTTTCTTTACGAATGTTGAATATTTTTGTACAATATACTTAATTTTTGAAGAAGGATGAAGATGGAAAAACATTGCAAGAGCAAAAATGTTTATCCATGCCAAAATAAAACAGACATAAGGGAAATAAGAAAACAAAAAAAAAAAAGATTGAACTCATTCGAAAGGATAAAATATCTTAATAAAACCCAGTGACATGTTTTGTAAGGATCAAATTCTGGACAATAACATGACAAAAAAAAAATAGTTTTCGAAAAATCTTGTAGGTGGTGAGCAGTTTTTTTTTTATCGATTTATTTAAGTTTTGGTCGTCGATGTCATGGCAAATTTTGCTGGGTTTCCTTTCTTTTTTTTTTTGATGTTTAGTATTTAGTAGTTAATTTCAATTTTGGAAACTACTCAACTGGCTTGTAAAAGGGTACTTATTTAGGCATTTGGAAATAAGATTAAATTGGAACTTGAAATTAGTTTTTTTTTTTGGAAGAAAATATCAATGATTTAACAAAATTCTTTAAACGAAACATGAAATACATGATTTTGCTTATTTTTGCACAAAACATGTCTACACAAAACTGCCATGATGAGAAAACCATTAATCACCAGTTACAAGATAGAAAATGTTAACTAGTTAAATTAGGAAAACATGCATAACAGATACTTCAAAACACTTTATTTAACTTTGATAATGTTGAAACAGGATTTTTTTATTTTGAAATATTAAACGTTAAAAGGGTTCCTTAGTATTTTGAAAAAAGCTCTAACTATTCTATAAACAAGTCTTGGATTTGTTTAAATTTCGGGACAACATTTTTTAACAAAGAATTATTAAGTCCAGATTTCACTTCTTTTGTTCATCGATCTTAAACTATGATAAAAATACCACCCGCGAATTAAGTGATAAACTCAGCTGCCAAATGTTCCCCCTAGGGCCATCATCACTAACTAGTCCAAAACCATATGTTTTTGAAGGTTAAGGTTTTCCGTGGTAACGAACTGTTTCTCGACAGTTGCCTAACATTGCTTGAGGTATTCGCAAAGTAGATATTCTAAAAAGAGTCAAGACTACGGTGCTAGAAACACGCCTGCGAAACGTATTGCCAGCATCTATGTTGTTTGAGTATTAAGGGGAATGTATTAGACCCAGCTCCTGCAAGAACACGTTATAAGAGTAGATTTAAAAAAAAAGATTATACATATTGGCAACCTGGCATTTTTGCCTCTTAGCAACAATCTTTTACCTATCTGGCAAATTTATGTCTTCTATATTTTTAATGCTTGAAGAGATCGACGCTTTATTCAAAGGCTTAGAACAGATCGTGATCTTATATTCTTTCAGTCGATACTGAATGAATCGAATTTTTTTTAGAGTTGTAAAGCTTTTATTGGTTTCCCAGCACTGAAAAAAAATTGTATTCGTTCAGTATCGACTGAAAGAAAATAAGATCACGACCGAAAGAAAAAGTGCCATCTTCAAAGCCTTTCAAGGAAGCGTTGATCTCTTCAAGTTGCATTAAAAATATAGATGCCATAAATTTGCCAGATTGCTTTCAAATCGACAAAGTATTCGACCACGTGACGCGGTAGGCTAGTTGGTACTGAGCTAGTCTATCAGCGCCGGGGTTGCGGGTTCGATTCCTGCCAGAGACTCTGGTTTCCTGCAGACAAGCGTAGAGCTTTGCGGGATTAGCTTAGGGAATAAAAAAAAAGCCTGCCCAGGGCAAATTAAATGGCCAAATTATATAACTTTAAATGGGATTGCTGGAAACCGCAAGAAACAATTTTTAAAAGCAAAGAAGGTGTGCTGGAGTTGGTAGTCGCCTCAAATTTGGCTATTTTAGATCACAAGTCAACAGTCATGTAATTTGTAAGTAAACTTATAAATTTCTTATAAAATTTATTATAAAATTAATAAATATCATGTAAAGGGTGTTTTTTTTTTGGAGGGATACAACTTTGAGTTGGCATCTCTGCTTTATTTGACCACCCATTTAACAGCTGATAGTTGCTTTTTGTTTAGTTTGCTTTGATATTTCATTATGGATCGACTTACACCAGAGCAACGCGTTCAAAATTATTGAAATTTTTAATCAAAATAACTCGGCGAATGGGCTGAACCACAAATGGATTTTCATTTTGCATTTCTATTCAATATTTTATTTTCCGATGAAGCCCATTACCGGTTAAATGGGTACGTAAATAAGCAGAATTGTCGTATTTGGAGTGAGGAGAATCCACAAGCTGTTGTCGAAACACCGCAACATCCACAGAAAATTACTGTTTGATGCGCTTTATGGGCTGGCGGAGTCATTGGTCCATATGTATTCAAAAACGATGATGGTCAGAATGCAAAATGTTGTTGAAAATTGGTGTTTCAGATTGCGCTATCTACGCGCCCGCCGTGGCGGCTACATGGCCGAAATCATATTTAAACATTAATGTCATAAAATTTTCTATCCAATCATTGATATCAAAAATATATTCCTATGTTTAATTATGATTTAAACTCTATAAAAAACACCCTTTACAAAAAAAATTTAATGTCTTTTCTTTCTACACAGAAAAAAATAAAAATTGATTTCAATTAAAAAATTTGTGATATTAATTTAAAAATAAATGTGGTTATTTTATTGAACTGTTTAGAATCAGTCAAGAATGAAAAATTATCAATAAATTTTAATTTATTTCATGTTGTAAAATTCCTTTCTTCATAAAAATAATTTAATGAAAATTAAATTCAATGAACTTAAGCCTAATTAATTTAAGAATTAATTAAATTTGCACATACAAACAAATTATAAATTTTATTATTTTTAATTAATAGTATCAATTAAACATTTAATTCACTTGATTAAACGTTTAATTCACTTGATTAAATTTTTAATTAAAACTGATATTGTTTTTATTAGTTTTGATTAATTAATGCTTTAATTCATTTGGTAAAAAATTTTGGAGAACATATCTGTGCATTTATTATAAAAACTCATAACAACGGGTTATCCATTTTTCGGTTTCAAAAGTAAAGTTAAATAAAACACACACAAAGCTAAGTTTTCGGAAAAAATTTATTTCATTATATAATGCTCACCTTGCCATTACGTACGAAACACAATGTAATTTTAATGACGCCTCTAGATTTATTGCAGTTGTCGATAATTTTGAGGTAGTCTTTGAAAACTTTTTTGCACATTTCGTGCGGAATCTCGGCGATAATTTGACGAATGTTGGTTTTAAAGTGGCAGATTTCTTACAGATCGCACACTGTTTTATCAGAGTCATTTCTGGTGCCATGGCAACCAGCAGCCATAAAAGAATGCTGCTAGGACCTAGACTGCTTTTGGTTAAGCATCTTCAGGAATTAACAGCTGACTGTTGTTTATATCCAAATAGCGAGGAGGAGATTTAAAGTGCTGAGAGTTTTAAAAAAAGTCGGCCCTAAGGGCTGATTTTCCATTACGGGGATGTGCTGTTGCTTATCAATTGAATCTACAATTTTTCAACAGTGATAAAAAACCCACGTGTGTGGGTTTTTGTAATGTAAGTGTTCACACATAGAACGCCAGTGGGTGAATATGTTGGCATAGCCCGTAAATTCACGTTAATTCTAAACATTGTTGTTGTATGCTATTGCTATGCAACAAAGCTGCTTCTCTAGTGGAGGTTAAAAATACCTAGCTATTAGGCCAGCGATAAGTCCGTTAACAAGTGCGAATTAGTTCAAGAACCTGCGCAGTAAATATCGGTTCTTTTGCAGAAAATCGTTTCATCACATGACATTTCTTCATCTTGGAACTGCAATTTGCTTAAAAGTTCTTTAAAGTCAAAGCTGATAATCGAGAAAAGATCCAGACCAGTGCTCGAAAATAAACAGAACATTATTAAGCGTTCCGCTCACACACCCAGGAACGATATCTTTTTCTTAGTGTTTATGTAGACGAACACAAACAACCCTTAATACCCTACCGAAACGAACGAAAACTAATGAGCAGAACCGAACACAATGAAGCTTGTAGTTTAAAAAAAATCCCGAACAGAATTTATTGTTCTCATCTTTTTGTTGAGTTGGATAAGAACCGGATTTTTTTTTATGTTCGAAAGATGACAAACAGGGAAACGTTGTATTTTTTAATGATTTACCACAAAAACACTATTACCGTTTGTGTTTTCTACAAATCTACCGAGCCTAACACAAAGAAGCGATATTTAATATTTATTTTCGAACACCAATCTTGACTGCCTCTTCTTCGTGAGAAAGACAGTTAAGATGT
Source organism: Pollenia griseotomentosa (assembly GCA_963931875.1). Taxonomy (NCBI): domain Eukaryota; kingdom Metazoa; phylum Arthropoda; class Insecta; order Diptera; family Polleniidae; genus Pollenia; species Pollenia griseotomentosa. The sequence goes on along the minus strand of OZ007562.1, from coordinate 97,591,880 downwards.
GCTAAAGGAAGCACGTAAGTCGCTGTATTCATATATAAACATGAGTTTGTATTCCAAAAAGGACCCCTAAACACAAAAGGCAGCATTAATTTTTAATTTTTCAAAAGCTTATTACTTAATTTAAGTGGAACATGTGTTTATTACGAAAAAAACATGCTTGTTAAACAATCCTTAAAAACCACCACAAATTATTAAGGCCAATTTTCCAACAACATAAATGGAAAAGTGAGAAAATTATCTGTTAGATCTCGCCAAGAACACCCGCAACAAAATGATAGAGCACGTTTTCCTTTAAATGCCAATACATAAATTGCATGGATTAGGGCATCATTTATTTTTTTCCATATTTTATTATGTTTGTTTGTGGCCATCAGGGGTCGATACTATTTAAATAATTAGAATGGGTTTACTTCATCCTTCTCTTCTCTTCTTTGTTTTTGTTTTTGTTGTGGGGGCAGCTTAGAAAATATAAACATTTTATTATTTACTAGATTTTATTGGCATTTTCTATTTTTTTGCTTTAAATAAAATTAATACACAGCGGGAAAATTCGATAGAAAAAATACTAAAATTGATGCCATCCGCTGTGTCCATGTCATTATTTCAAAAATACTTCGTTGTTGTCTTATTCATAATTGCTCTTATTTTAAGAACGTGCCGTTGTTATACTAACAAAATATTCGCCTAATTGTGACAATATACAATTTTTGTTTTGACAACACGCCGTTGCTATATTTACGCATTGTTGCTGTCGTTTTGGCAAAGTACTGTCCTCATTCTGGTAATAGAAACACAATTGTGAAAAAAATCAATATAAAAAATATATAAAATTTGACTTACATATCATTAGATTTTATAATTTTCTTGGCTTATTTGTTGAATTAAAACACAAGAATAATATTACAGCCAGTTCATCGATTTCGAACGTTAACGTTCGCATAGAAAATTACATTTAAAACAAAAACAAATTTAAGAATTTTGTTTTTGTTTTAAATATAATTTTCTATGCGAACGTTGACGTTCGAAATCGTTAAACAGGCAGTTAATAATGAAACCTTATCATCTTCTCTTTGCGGTAATCTCACAATTTTCACAAAGTTTAAGGAAACTTGTTATATACACTTTGTTTAAGGAAATTCGTTTTATATACTTTTTGCACATTTTAATGCCTTTTTTTACTACCTTTTTTCTCTGCTAAATGACACCATAAAACTTCATTCATTAAATTCTTAAGATAATGTATCCTGTCACATACATTATTATGTATGTATATGAAATGCTGTTAAGCGTTGTATTTGGTTAGTTCTACGTGATTGAAATTTTACATACAGTGGTTTTATCTTTTTAGAATATTATCGATAATAGAATTCTTTAAAAACATTTTTATCCCTAGATTAAATAAAAAAGTTAGACCCGATAATTTTCTTGAGTGTCTTCTTCATACCCTCCAGCACTAGTGGTGAATGCGGCTATATTAATGGTTTTTTCTTTTCTACAAAACAATATTACATTTTATTTAAAAAAAAATGCAATTTGGTGTTTTTTTTTTAAATGATTTGCTCTTTAAAAGGGTGGGTGGCTTCACGTTTCAGTTTTCTCAGTAAATTGTAAATAAAATCAAAAGTTGTGCACGATTACAATGAAAAAAACCTTATTTCATTCGAAATTATGTTAAGAAAAATGTTTTTCGACCAAAACTGTGATTTTTGTTGCATCATTTTTATTTTTTTATGAATTTTTAAAGAACAAGAAATTTGTTTTTTTTTTTTCAAAATGTTCCTTTTTTTCTTAAAAAATTCATCCATATCTCTGAAACTACAGGGCAAATTTAAAAACAATGTAAGCACGGCTTAAAAATAATATTGCCGAGTTTCGGATTTTTTTTGTTAACTGAATATGGTCCACCGTTTTCAAGTTAGTTCAATATATGTAGTGAAAGCGCCTTAATTTTGGACATAACGGTATATCTCGAAAAGTAGAACTGATAGAGAAAAATGGAGATTAGATTTGAAATCAGCGACCTTAAATTAGTAAAAATTTGCAATCAAATTCCAGTCCGCAAAATGTCTGTTCCGCAGTGTAATGATAGGTATGTCAGTGATATAAAATTCAAGTAGATTCGGTGTTATAAAATTGTTTTTAAAAAAATCGTAAAATCAAAAAATCTTCAAAACTTGGTATCAATAAATCGGCAATCTGGCAAAGGTATTTTCTTGTTTACATATTTTATGAAAAAACACAAAATCGAAACAGTAGGACAAGAGTTATGAATCTAATTGTGAAACAGTCACCCTAAGAAATTGATAATTTAGTTATAAAAACTTACATAAATGGTCGCGAAATGCACGGACTGATAAAAGATTTTGCACAATTTCGTTTTATATGACTAAAAATCATATTACTCAATTTCTTGTTCATCGGTCTATAATTTACCATAGACCCCATGAAAAGCTTACAATCGAAAAGTAGTTTAGTACGCCTTAAACTGTAACGAATAATGCTATTGTGATAAAATTTGGCCTATCATAGTTTAATTATACAAGAAATCACACCGTCAAATTTCGTGAAGGCCGGTCCTTAATATAGATATTGTGGTACAATTTGGTCCAATTTAGCTTTATATGGCCAGAAATAACACCATATAGAGCCTACTCCCGAAGTATTCTAACCAGAGTTTAAAAACTGCAGTCAAAGTAGAAAAACCGTCATTTCTTCCCCTTCTTTATGCTAGGAACACAACTGGGACGAACGACGAATTTTTGGCCGCGAATATTCGTCGCCAAAAATAAAACATATTTGTGTATATGAAAATACACACAATCATGGCGTCGGCCGAAATTCGTCATACGCGGCGACTTTGCAATAGATTTATTTCTATTTCATACGCCGGCGAACGTCGAACAAATCAGTACCGGGTGACCATGTTTGATTTTAGTTTTCAAGTATTTTAGTATATAAAGTTACTTTTTTACTTTAATAATTGTTCTTTATTATTTTATCGCATTTTAAATATATATACAAAGAAGATAACTATAAGAATAGTTTTTAATTGTGTTTTTGTTAATGTTTGTGTTTTTTAAGTAAATTTTATTTTATATGGTCACACTATTTCTCTCTCTTTGCACAAACTGCCAAGAACTTTTTCAATTAATAAAGCTGTTAGTAATTCGTCTTTATTGTGTTTGATACGACGAACTTACTCAGCGAATTTTTACTAAAAAATTCGTCTTGTAGGGCGAAATTCGTCGTTCGTCCCAGTTGTGTTACTAGCATTACTGTTGCTTTTACTTCTGATTAATTAAATATAAACAATCGTTGTCAAACCAACTCAAAAGTTGTGCACAAATTTTCGTTTTTTGTTCGACAGTTTTGGTTTTGACTGCAGTTTTTATAACCCTGATTCTAACTCCCGGTGGAGGGTATCAAGACTCGGCACAGCCGAATTTAGCACTCTGATTTGTTTAAACTACAAACCCTATTAAAGATAAAAGACAAGAAAAAACCCAATAAAGGAATGGCAATATATTTTTCTTAATTAGACAACAGGGTACGGAAGATTTAACAAAGTTGGTTTTATTTTTACTTTTTCGTTCTTGATTTGACAACATTTCGTTCTTAAATTTACAGCGTTTCTGTCTGTCTGTTTTTTTCTTTTTCTATTTCGATTTTACAACATTTTGTTAAAAATTTGACAACGTTTCGTAAACATGAAAATATTAAAAAGGCAACGTTGTAGTTGCGATACCATTTTTAAAGTGGCTTTTTGCTTTGTGTAGGTACCTAGGAAAGGGTAAAGTATATTTTTAATCAAGGCATGTTGGTTTAATTTTATTTCTGTTTATTTTACAAACCATTTAAGTGCTGATGGTTACAAAAATATAAAATTGTGTCCATTTTTTTTTTTTTGTAGATCTTATGTCTTGTCCAGTGGGGTAAAAGGACGGATGGGTTGAAGGGGAGTAAATGGAAAATGTGTGGGTTTTAAATAAACCACTGCAGTGGTTAACACCTCTCTTGATGAACATAAAACATTTTATTAATTTTTCAAGACAAAGAACAATGTATGTAATAAGTTGAATACAGGGCAAGGCAAAATTAGTGGTGCGAGTTGCTGAGATTTGAAAAATTAATTTTATTTGAGTTTTTACCTCTTTTTAATTATCTTAATTTATGATTTTATTAACATCGTTAGAAAGTTGTTAGCAACAGTGGTCTCTCTTTTTTCACCCAATTTCAAAAGCACCCATTTAATTATATCCTGTGCTGTTGATTTATTTTGAACTAAATTTGATTTGTAGAAAAGTGGGAATCAAAAGCAAAAAAATCAGCAGTTTGTCCCCGTTTGGGAATGAAAGATCAAGATTTCGTTCATTAGGCCATATCGCAAAGTTTACATTTCAAGTTAGATTGCCGAACGGGAGTTGACAATAGACGAACCGTGGATTGTCCATCAAACGGGCACTTTTCATTTAAAATTAGTTTTCGGTACTTAACCTACATGAAGTAAGATGCAATGTGTTTGTTGTGAAAAAGTTGGAGACCTCTAGTTTAATCCTATTTCGCTTTGCCTCTAAACATTGGCACCATTAAGATTCAATACTAAAATAACGAATTTCTTATTTAAAGTGAAAACTTTAGCGATTTCTAAAATTTTGTAGGAGTTATCATAAAGAAAGGGGAGGTTGGTAACTCACCTTCTAAAGGAGGTTAAAAACGAATTCATTGCAAGCTCTAAAACGAATAAATATATTTTTTTTGCCTCCATGGGTCGCACAACTAAAACGTATAATTGCATATTTACGGTTTTACTGGTTCTCCATTTCATTTAATCCAAGGAGTTCTCAACACGAAGGCTCTTTGGAGTGATTAACAGAACTGAAGGGACTAATTCTATTTAGTAGATACATTGTTGAGATGAGACTTTATAGGTTAGGTTCTGTACTGTTAATTAGTTGTAGGCCATAAAGTGACAGTGTTTTTTATATAAAATGCCGGAAGGGAGACTCCTTATATTTCTTATTGGCGCACAGATTTTTTCCTGTAATCTAGGGCGAAGTTGAGCCTGCTGATCGGACTCCCTGATAAGTAACGTTATGATTTAATAACCCAGTAAAAAATTTAAAGGTTTCTGGAAGCAAGAAAAGTTAATGACCGCTGGCTATAACATACTCCTTAGAATCAGCAGAAAAGATTAAATAACTTTGCATTATCCCTTATAGGTAAGCAGGTTTTAAGTGAATAATTAAAATCATATTTTGTTCTAGGTGCTTTTGTTATTCCCTTACATGGAAGCAGGTTGCATTGCAATGATTTTAAATGTGTTTACGATTACATTTTTTTTATTACGCAATCAGTCACCAAATTATTTTTTAGCAGAGAGGAAAAAAGTAGTGCTTCCAAGTGAGAATTCGGCATATAAAAATCATGGCTCTTGTAAGCAGGTTTGTAAGGGGGTACTGTGCGTCTCTCCCTTACAAAACTGCTTACCAGTAAGCTCTATTTTTTACTGGGAAGTGAATACATTTTTTGCTTATTGTAGGGTAGCGCCATCTATGTGTGATGGTTACTTTATAATAATTGTATACGTACTTTAAGAATACTGTCAAATTAGTCGTAAGTAAAAGAGAATGGAAAATAAATCACTTCTTGTTTAACCTCCTAATACAAAACATCATAGTGGCGACGAGGATAAAAAAAAAGTGCAGTTCATATACAATTTGTAAAATTTATTAACAATTTATAATATAAAAGTTAATAAGGGATTAAGCAAAATTGTTGGTGCATTTAAATTAAAAGCAAGATGGCAAAAGAGGAAAGAAATACCACGATGCTGCATAACGAAAGTATTTTTTCTACTTCAATGGCAACAGGTATCAGAGAATTTCGGCCAGACGTTGATAAGTGGCGTAATTGGCAAGAGGTCTTGGACTCACATTTTGTGGAAGCCGCAGTTGAAGACGACCGAATTAAGGTGTCAACTTTGTTGAAGACTGTCGGCCTAGATGCGTACGGTTTGCTGAGAGAGTTGTGTTTTCCAGAGTTACCTATAAAAAAAACATATAATGGCCTATGTGAAATGTTAAGCCAGCATTATTCACCACCCGTCATAGTTTTTCGGGAAAGACGAAATTTTTTCGAGGCCAAAAAGATGGAAAGCGAGTCGGTTGCTGCATGGTACGCAAGAATTAAGAAGTTAGCAATGGAGTGTAAATTTGGGGCACAGCTACAACCATTTGTGCTAAATAAATTCGTAACTGGTTTCGAGGGTAAGATATATGAAAGGCTTTGTGAGGAGGATGAAAGTTTGACCTTGGAAGTGGCATACAAGAAAGCATTAACAATGGAAGCTAAGATATGCACTAATGAAGGTCAACAAAGTGAGGTTAATTATCTAAAAAAACTTTCTCGTGGATCAAAAAATTTTAACAGCAAAGAAGAAAGAGGCAGCGGCAATGGCAATAAGCAGCGGCAGAATAACGGAGCTAAGACGAAAAAAAAATGTGCACATTGTGGTTGGAAAAATCACGTGAGCGATAAGTGTAGGTACAAAAACAGCAAGTGTCATAAATGTAACAAAATAGGACATCTTGCTAGTGTGTGTAGCAATAACATAATTAACACGGTTCAAGTATCAGAAATAAATTCTCCAGATAATATTTGTAGTGAAAACTTAAATAATGATTTAAATTTTTCTGTATATAGTGTTACGGATGAGCATTATTCTGCACCATTCACCCTGTCGGTACAAGTAAATCAAGGAAAAATGGATTGTGTTTTGGATACTGGTGCTGCCTGTTCATTGATTTCAAAGGAAACGTTTGATAAATTTTTCGAGAAAGAAGACTTAAAGCCGTGCGTGGATAAATTTTGTGCATATGGCGGAAATAAAATAAAGGTAATCGGTGAGTTTTCCGCAGTAATAAAATTTAAACAGCAAAGTAAAACTTTGCGTTTTGTCGTAACAAATACGTCTAGTCCGTCGCTTTTAGGCCGCGACTTCATGGTTTTGTTCGGAATCGGTCTTTCCGGCGTGAATGCAGTTAGTAGCATGAAAGAGTGTGTACAGGGCATACGAAAACGTTTTTTAAGCGTGTTTAAAGAGGACTTAGGTCGATATACAGGGGGTTCAGTGAAACTCAGTTTGGTTGGAAACGTAAAACCAATCTTTTGTAAGCCCAGGCCTGTGCCATTGGCATGGCGTGCGGAAATCGAATTGCAGTTGCAAGAATTAGTAGAAAAAGGGGTTTTAGTCCCCGTAGACAGCTCAGAGTGGGGTACACCATTAGTCCCCATTATTAAGCCTAATGGGCAAATTCGTTTGTGTGGGGATTACAAATCGACTATTAATAAGTATGTGGAGGATGTAAAGTATCCCCTTCCTTTAATAGAGGAATTATTTGCGTCCCTGCGGGGTGAGTTGTATACAAAGTTAGATCTATCTAATGCCTATAACCAGTTAGTTTTGGATGAGGAGTCTCAAATGTTATGTGCGTGGAGTACGCACTTAGGAATTTTTAAAATGACTCGGTTACCGTTTGGCGTAAAGCCTGCGGCTGCAATTTTTCAAAAGGTCATAGAGAATGTCTTGCGTGGAATACCAAATGTAATCAATTATTTAGATGATATTATCATCACTGGCCACAATTTTACTGATCATGTCAGGACGATCGAATTAGTGCTTACTAAGCTTGAGTCAGTAGGTTTGCGACTCAACGAGAGTAAGTGCGAGTTCTTCAAAGACGAGGTGTCGTATTTAGGTTTTAATATTAATAGGAACGGACTGAGTGTGAATAAGGACAGAATTGCGTCAGTCTTGGGGGCGCCTGTACCCCAAAATATTTCGCAGGTAAGGGCTTTTGTGGGAATGCTTAATTATTATTCAAAGTTTATCCCCAACTTTGCACACAAAATGGCTCCTCTATATGAGCTTCTTAGAAAGGACGTCAAGTTTAGGTGGTCCCAAAAGTGTCATGAGGCGTTTGAGTCGCTGAAAAGGGAAGTTACGTCTGACAAAGTACTTGTTCATTTTAATCCAAAGTTACCCATTGTATTATCAACGGATGCTTCAAATCATGCCATCGCCGGAATTTTATCGCACGTATGGGCGGATGGGTCTAAAAAGCCAATAGCGTTTGTGTCGCGGGCACTCACACAACCTGAAAGAAATTATAGCACCATACAGAAAGAGGCATTGGCGATCGTGTTTAGTGTTACTAAGCTAAAACAATATTTAATGGGAATCCATTTCGTGTTAGAATCCGATCACAAGCCACTGTTGGCAATTTTTGGTGAGAACAAAGGGCTTCCTGTAATGGCCGCGGCACGCATGCAGAGATGGGCGTTCATTTTATCGGGTTTTAACTACTCTATGAAGTACATTAAGGGCACGGAAAATTCGGCGGACCATTTATCGAGAATTCCGCATAACGAGACCGTTGAAAATAAAGATGATCCCGGTTATGTAAACTACATTTGTGGTGACAACAAATTAAATTTAAATTTTAAGGATATTTCAAGGGAAACTGGTCGTGATATAATCTTGTCAAAATTAAAAGAGGCGATCCTAAGAGGGAAAATTGACTTACTAGAAGGTGAAGAGTTTACTTCGTTTAAATTACGTAAAAACGAGCTGTCTGTGGAATATGGCTGCATTTTATGGGGATTTAGGGTTATAATACCTGCTAAGTTACGTAACACAATTTTAAAACAGTTACACTCTTCCCATTTTGGGATAGTAAAGACAAAGGCATTGGCTAGATCATATGTATGGTGGCCTAAAATGGATGGTGACATAGAGGGGCTGATAGCTAACTGTGTTTCATGTAGGTTGAGTCAACAGAGTCCGGAAAAGAGTCCCCTTATACCATGGAGGTCTACGGATACGGTATGGTCTAGGATTCATGTAGATTTTGCGGGACCCGTTAGGGAATTTTATTTTCTTATAATTATAGATTCGTTTTCAAAGTGGGTGGAGGTATTTAAAACAAAATATATAACCACTAATTTCACTATTTCGAAATTACGCGATGTGTTTGGAAGGTTCGGTCTTATCGACACGCTAGTTAGTGATAACGGCCGGCAGTTTACATCTGAAGAGTTTAAAGTCTTCATGAGGCGAAATAATATTAAGCATATTTTAACGGCTCCGGGTCATCCGGCGACCAATGGGCAGGCCGAAAATTTCGTGAAGACATTTAAAAAGACATTGACGGGAAACTTACGTGAAGGGGAAAATCTGGATGATATTATAAGTACTTTTCTGGTTGACTACAGGTCAACCAAACATTGTACAACGGGGGAGTCTCCCGCAAAGTTATTGTTAGGTAGAGAAATTAAAACGCGTTTCAGTATGCTTTGTCCGCCCTTGGTAAAGGATAAAATTGGTCAAAGCCAATTAACGAACAGTAAAAATCATAAAGGCAATCGTAATACTGCATTTGAGACAGATGAGAATGTGTTTGTTAGAGATTATTCGAATCCGAACAAAGCATCATGGCAGGAAGCGACGGTCAAGGAACGTATAGGATCCCAGTCTTATAGCTGTGTGCTAGCCCGTAGTAAAAAACTAATTAAAAGACACGTAAATCAAATGATTAGCGGTAAAAATGAGGAAAAGGTGGATGACATCGAACAGGCTGCACCAAGTATTGCTAGTAATCAAGACGTTACGAAAACAGACAACTCGGTATTAGAGGGAGATAGGCTAGAGAATAATGCTCCTCTGGATCCAACTGATTTAAATTCCCGTAATTTAAGACGGTTGCAACGTCGTAATTACAAGGAGTAATTTTAAATAGTTTTTTTTATATAAATGCAACAGATATATATTTGTAAAATAAATATGTTTATATATAAAAATAAACCCTTATAAAATAAAAAAAAAAATGAATTTTAGGTTAGTTAAGGCTGAATGAACAGCAATATTTACGGTTTCGTACAGTTTGTAGGTCTGATGAAATTGGTTAATATTAAGTTAATTTTATAAGTATTATTAAACCCTAGGTGGGAGTTGTAGGGTAGCGCCATCTATGTGTGATGGTTACTTTATAATAATTGTATACGTACTTTAAGAATACTGTCAAATTAGTCGTAAGTAAAAGAGAATGGAAAATAAATCACTTCTTGTTTAACCTCCTAATACAAAACATCATACTTATGTTTTTTCTTCAGTATTAACTTTGAAAAGTTTGGAAATTTATGATGAAAAGACTCAGCATAGAACAAAGGACCAAAGTTGTTCAATTTTATTTTTAAAGTCAGCATTCGATTTTTCAGACAAAATAATAAACGATGAGGCTTATTTTCACCTCAATGGTCAAATGGTAAAAATCCAAAAATAATTGTTGAACAACAAATGTACCCACTTAGATGGATGTGTGTAAAGATAAATACGTTTTTAACTAGCGGAGACATCAACCACAATTTCTTAACAACAACTATTTGTAGTTAACATTGCATTTAACAGTGCTACTGTAATACAACAAGTGTATTTTGAGGTATTTTCAGGGAAATGAAACCGGTTCCACATAAAAAAATAGTTCTTAAAAGGATTCTGGTAGTGGGATATCTGAAATAATTTTGGAATTTCAGTAATTCAGATTTAAAAAATTTCGTTTTTTAAGGAAATTTCTGGCGAGGATTAGTGACCATTTTGGAACCATAAGGACTCTCTTCTCCCCCATTCCTAAATGGTGTTATATTAGTAATTATCACCATTTTTCCAAATTGTCCAATGTTTATAAAGTCCACTTTTAACATTTTTCAAAATAGCACTTTTTAAAAATTCAATTTTCTTAATTTCCAAAATTATTTCAGATATACCACTAATATGGTGCTAAAGGGGTCCTGTAGCTCCATTTCAATATAGTGTCTTGCTAGTAACATTCCATACTTTTCCAAATTGGTCACTAATCCTCGCCAGAAATTTTCGTAAAAAACGAAAATTTTCAAATCTGAATTTCTGAAACTTTATAGTTATTTCAGATATTACACTACCAGAATCCTCTTGTATTCCAGTAGCACTGTTAAACGCAATGTTAACTGCAAATAGTTGCTGTTAAGAAATTGTGGTGGATGTCTCCGCTAGTTAAATACGTATTTATCTTTTCACGCATCTTAGATGGACATATTTTTTTTTGTTCGACCGTATTTTTTTAAACGTTAAACAAGTTGAGGTTAATGCAATGATTGAATATTTTTTAAGGCCCAAGGTAAAGAATAATCTGGAATTGTGGTTCCAACAGCTCGTACAACTATGGCTCTCCTGCGCAAAATTTTTAGCAATCGAATAATACCGCCCGAATTAACATCGCTCAATTTATTTCTTTAAGGATACCTAAAGAAAAATGTGTGTACCAACAAGACAAGAATAATCCAAAAGCTTAAAGGGAATATCCTAGGCGAAGTCAGAGAGCTGGGACCTGAAATTCTAAGACAAGTTTGGGAAATGCTCTGAAAAAAGCAAGTCAGGTCGAGGCAAACCGTGTTCACCATTTTAAGGACATTATCTTTATAACATAATGTGAATATATTTTCAAACTATAATCTAAATTTTAATAAATGCCAACAACAAATATAATCAGAAAAAAAGTTACACAGAAAAAATATGAAAATTTAATTCATTTAAAAAATTTGTCATATTGATTAAAAAATTAATTAAATTTGCACAAGATAGTAAATTAATAGTATCAATCAAAAATGTTTTTAATCTTAACAACATTTTTTGCAGTTATGTTGTTGATATAAGTAAAAGTTTAATTCATTTGATTAAATTTTTAATAAAAAATTATTTAATTTTTGAATAATGGTTTAATTAAAAAACAATTGGCGAGAATTTTTTCTGTGTAGCTTTTGCAAGCAAAGGGTTTAGTGCATCTTGTAAGGAAATTGTCATCTGTGTATTTGTAAATGCCGACAAATGTGATCAACCGTTTCCACCTGCTGACAAACCTGTTGGCAAAGGCTAAATAAGGTCGTTATGGAAGGTACTCACAATATTCTTGCACACGTCTTTCTGAGCATTGCTAGACAAACCGATTCTTATTAGGAAAGAATTTCAAACCTAATTGTGCATCGTTAACGAAATTGTTTCTATTTGGAAATAATGATGTGATAATTTTAAATTTCTGTCTTTTAATTTATAAAAGTTACATCCTTATTAAACTTTATAAACACTATTAATTTTTATTAAACTCATTCTAAATTAAAAGTTGTTGCTTAACAAATATTTACTTAGTTTTAATTTTCTTTTCAAAATAAAACTCTAATAAATCCAAGTTATAACGAAAAAATTAATTTAAACCTCATCTTTCAAGAATTCTTTTCTTTTTCACAAGAAAACCTTAAATATTTTGTTTATTAAAACTTTTAATGAAATCTGGTATTTTTGTGGAGTCTATTAAAAAATTTACAAAATTTTATATTAAACTCTTGGATTTTTGCTTTCTTCTTGTTGTGGACATAAATTATGAAATAAATTTTTGGCCCGGCCATTCCAACCAATGAAATAAACTAAAAGCCTGACTAGTTTTACTTTTTTTTTTTTATTAATTTTTTTTTTGTTCGTTATTGTTGTACAAATTATTAGTGCCTTTTTATTCATTTTTTGTGTATGTTTATTTTCTTACAGAATTCATGGAGCTTTGGAGGACGACAAAATTATTGCACAAATAAAACTGAAGACTTAAACTCAGGTAAGTGAAATAAAGAGAAGACAAAAAACAAAAAAAAAAACAAAAAAAAAAAAAAAAAATCTAGTAAAAGTGATGAAGATGGAAAGAAAAGATTAGGTAGGGGTTTCTTTAGTTATTTTGTAAAAAAACAAAGGACAAGTTAAAGAGAAGGAAGGCTATTTTGTTAGATATACAGCAATTTGCTTGTAAATCTTATCAAACAAAGTTGGTTTGAGTGTTAGAAAATGTCTAAAGTTTATTTATTTTTATTATAATTTCCTGGGTATAATTTATGCAGACCTCTTCGGTGTCTCCTTGTCTGTCGTTTTGTTTGAAACAAAATATTTAACAAAACGTTAATCTGTATGTTTGATATTTACGAAAATAGAGTTTGAAAAGTTTTAAGTTAAAAATAAAAAGGAATTAAGTTTAAACGATTTTTAACATAATTTACGAGGATACTAAAAGTCACAACAATTCCAACATTAAAATCGACGTTCGATGACTTTTAGCTTTATATCATACTAGCCGTTAAAACCCGCGCTACTCGGGGTCGAACCATTATGGACTTGAATATATAGTCATAAAATCATTTTCTAACTTTAAACACTTTGTAAAAATATTATAGCATAAAAGTTCATTTATTTGGGCAATTTTACATACACAGTTCTTCAGATATACAGAACTCTTTTTTGTGGCACGCCCACTAATCTAATCCCGCCCACTTTTTGATTAATATTCCGTATTGATAACCAAGCTATTTGTACCAAATTTGGAAACTTTAGCTATTTCCGTTCTCCATAAACAGAATTCTCTTTTGTGCCACGCCCACCTCTACAATCCTGCCCTATCTTTTTTAGAGTGGCTGTGTATTGATAACGCAGTAATTTGGATAATTTTTGTCCAACCTTTTTACAGATATAAAAAAATCTATTTCGTGTGGCACCCACTTCCCCAATCTCGACCACAATTTGTCGGAAATTGTGTATTCATAGGCGCCGTGCATTAAAGCCATAGGAAATAAAGCCAAATCAGTGTAATTGTTATGGTTGCCGGCTATGCAGTGAAGCTTTAGTTAGCGAAGCCGGTATTCGTTATACCATAGAGGAGAAAAACCTTGCGCCCGGCCGAAGGCCGGCTATGCAGGGAAGCTTTAGTTATACCATAGAGGAGAAAATCCTTGCGTCCTAAAGTGTTTTCCTTATATTTTTTATATAAACACAAACAAAACAATATTTAAATAAATTGCAATTACATGAGAAGAAAAAAATTGAAATGAGAAATAAGGCTTTATTCCACTCCTTACATGGAAATAAAGCCATATGGCGTTATTTCTCAATTCATTGGGAAATCAAGACATATGGCTTCATTTCCTATGGCTTTATTGCACGGCGTCGTATTCATAACCAAGACGCTTGTACCGAATTTCGAAACTTCAGCTCTTGTCGTTCTCCGGATGATCAGAAACATTTATTGTCTTTGTAATGGAGTTGCCCCGCCTACTTAAAATTAAAGAAAATTTATAGCCTTTAGCACCTCCCAGACCATCAGTAATATACTGTAAAAGCTTTATAAAGATCGGCTCAGCGGTATGATTCTTCCTAAGGTTTTTTGTAAAGAATAGTATGAACAAGTTAGATAAATATATTCGGCTGTGCCGAATCTATGAAAAAAATCCCGAGAAATTTGTGTGGGAATTCCCGGAATTTTTAAATTTAATTATGGTAACTTGACTGCTGGTATAATTGTAAATAAGTTATGTCAAGAAATAAATGCAAATCGATAGCCGATAAGTAAGGCAATGTTTGATCCTCTGAAATTTCAAACTAATAAAAGAAGAGGATTAAAAGTGTGTACACAAATTAAATTATTTTTAAAGACTCAGATTTATTAAAAAAAAAACCAAAAAAATTCTTCCCACTTGCTGCAAAAAATTTAAGATTTTATAAGTAGAGCAGCTGCTCAAAGGATTAATTGGATAAGATTAAAAAAATGCAGTAAAAACTATTTCTGTAAGAGATGATGACATAAAAAATTTTTAATGCAGCAATTAGTAAAGAAAACGCTGATTCGATTCAAAGGAAATAATTTTCCTTAAAAGAGGAATTAAAAGCTTATGATGGAAGGGGTGAGAAAATTCAAAGTGTCCAGGGATTATATAATGTTCTTTTGACTCTAAAATTAAACATTGGTGAAAAGGTAAATTGTTTTCTCATTGACAGGATTCGTTTTAATAAGATTTCTGTATGACGTTCTAAATTCCCAATTTTTTATATTTGGTAAATACACTGAAATTTATTGTTTCTAGGCGCATTTCACTGGTTGCTTAGGCCAGATCATCAGGAAACCCTTTTCCAAAGATTTTAGAAAAGCTAAAAATATTATACAAATAAAACCTTAGAGCATGGTTACTGGTAATAAAGAAACGAATCTTTTTAATAGGCTTTTTATACTGATCAACATTTAACATCTTCCCATAAGAAATACATAGGACTAAACAAGTAAGAAAGTATAGTCGGTCAAGCCCGACCATATGATACCCAGCACCACTGTACTTAAAAACACATCATGCTTATGTGTCCATATAAATATGGATTTCTCTATGTTTAAAAACTTCATTAAAATCGGTTTGAAAGTTTGTGAGAGGCAGAAATTGCCCCCTACATCCCCTTGTGGTCCTATTTTTGAAAAACTGTATAGCTTATGTGTCCATATAGATATGGATCTATCCATGTTTTAAATTTCATTAAAATCGCTTTGATAGTTTCTGAGAGGAAGAAATTTCCCCCTATCTTCCCTCGTGGTCCTACGATTTGGCCCATTTTCAATAGGCTTGGTCCTTGTGTCAATAAGAACCTATGATCCAAATTTTATCAAGTTATCTCCAAAGTTGCGACCTGTACTTTGCGCACAAGGTTACATGGACAGCCAACCTGCCAGCCAGCCGGACGGACATCGTTAGTTCGACTCAGAAAGTGATTCTACGTAGATCGGTATACTTTAAGGTGGGTCTAGGACCACTATTTTAAGGCGTTACTCACATCAGCACAAATGCATAATACCCTCTCCACTATTGTGGTGTGGGTATAATAATAACATCTTTATTATGTTTCTATTTCATTTTATTCCATTATACATCTTTGGATTATTTTAGTGTCATCCCTAGAAAAGTGGCAATAAGTTCTATTATTAAATATTCGGGCATCACTTACAAAAATACGTTAGTTTTGAAAGCAGCGTTACCAGTTTTCCCTTTTTTGCAATGTTTTTTTTTAATATTATTTATACATATTTTTAAACAAATTAAATTTCAAATTAATTTTTGTATTTTCTTTATAAATTTTTGGCACTTATGCCGAAAAATACCCTCCACCACAATTAGTTGTGAAGAGGGTATACTAAGTTTGTCATTCCGTGTGAAACTTTTTTATTATTCATCTCAGACTCCATAAAGTATATATATTCTGGCTGCTTGAGTAATTCTAAGTCGATTTAGCCATGTCCGTCTGTCTGTCCGTCTGTCCGTCTGTTGAAAACACGCTCACTTTCGAAAAACTCAAAAGAAATAAACAAACTAGGTGTCAAATTGCTTGTAGTTATCCTAAGCAGTTTGGGATTGAATTTCAGCAAAATCGGTTCAGTAGGACCAGAGCTATGAATCAAAATGTGGAACCACCACCTTCAAAAACTTGATAATTTTGTTACAAAAACTAACATAAATGATGCAAAAATGCACGGAATGACATAAGATTTTGCACAAGTCCGTTTTATTCGACTAGAAATTACACTGTAAAATTTCGCGAAGTCGGTCCATAATTTACCCTAAGCCCCATATAAACACTACTCCCGGAAAACAGTTTAGTACGCCTAAAACCGTAAAAAATAATGCAATCATAACAAATTTTGGCTCGTCACAATTTTATAGGACTATAAATGATACTGTGAAATTTCGTGAAGATCGGTACATAATTTACCCTAGGCCCCATATATGCCCTACTCCCGGAAAACAGTTTAGTCTCCTAAAACCATAATTAATAACAAATCGTCACAGTTTAAGATAATAATAATAAAAAGACATCATACAGATATTACTCCTTAAACATTCGAACTGTCGGTGGAGGGTATCAAAGATTCGGCACAGCCGAATATAGCACTCTAACTTGTTTTTTATATTTTTTTTCAAAGATGTACTAATAGTACTAAATGAATTATAGTACCAAATTATTCATGGTTGTTTTATGTTTGATGTCACAGAACTTTAGAAAGCAATTCACGCAATTTCCTGTTTAAAATATTTTTCTCTAGATTTCCCGGGAAATTTTTCCTAAATAGAAACCCTATTACTTAAAAAGGTTGCCAGCTGTCTTCACTTAAATATAAACAGAACATCAAAATAAGAGGAATAAAAAATCGGTACATTCCTTTTGTAAATTTAACTTCTTCAAAAATATTCGTTTTATTATTAAAAAATTTTATATACTTGCAGATTTTTCTTAAAGCTAAAATTTAAAATAGTTTATTAAACTTATATTTAAAACTTAAAAACTAATAACAACAACTTTATATTTTTGCAATATCTAAAGACAAAAACGAATGAGCAAAATTATTCGATTTTTTTTTTATAAAAATCTTTTTTATTTTTTTTTTTTTTGTTTGTTAATAAAAGTTACAAATTTAATTGAAACAAATAAATCCCTTCACCGCACTACACACTTATTATCGTTGCACCAAATTGAGAATTTTTAATAAAACTTTTTTATTTAAAGTTTTTTTTTCAATTTCATAATTGTAATCGTAAAAAAATACCAAGTTTCGAAAAAAAACAATACAAAATATTAATAAAAAAAATACGTTCATTGATTTTGTTCTTATTTCAGATTTAAGTTACAATATCTCGCATTTCATTTCATTTCATTAGTGTTTTTTTTTTGTATATTTGCCTTCTATAATTTATCATCTAGACTATCATAACAATCTGTTTCCGTTTCCGTTGAAACTATAGTTTGTTGACTTTTTGCTGTGGCCATTGATGATGAGGCACCTGACCCCTTTGATGCATTGGAGGATAGGGAAGAGGTTGTTGATTGTTGTTGTTGGTGGATGTGCTGCTGCTGCTGTGGTTGTAACTGTTTTTGTGGTGTGTCCCACTGATTATTGCTGGCATGGGCTTCGGGATTATTACGTTTCTGCTCCTCTTCAATTAGTTTTTCAAAGTCTTTGGTCGGATCATAGATTTCGAATTCCTCAAACTCAATGTCATCATATTTACGCTTCTCATAGATACTTTTATCATTTGCTACATAATGTTTGACAACTGTTTTATCTATGACGGATGTAACACTTGAGGTGGTGCTTAGTGGCAAAAATGATTTCTCCTCCCCACTGCCTTTAGAGCTTTGGGCATTCAAAGTTGTTGGTAAAAAGGATGAGGAGTATTCGAGATTCTTATTACAGTTATCGACACGATGGATTTCAACGGGCACAATTATTTGCGAAGGTTTATTATGTGAGGAAGAAGAGGAGGAAAACGAAGTAGAAGATGTGACAATTGAGTTTGTTATTTTTATATTCGATTTATTGTGAGTTTCATCGTCAACTTTTAAATCCCCAGTTGACATTTTATTTCTATTTTTTTTTATTTTTGTTGTTGCCGTTATTGTAGGCAGCAGCGTATTTTCATATGTCACCAATTTTTTAGTCAGGCTGTCTTTTTCTTTGTTGCCTGCTTGCTCTTCTTGGGCAGAATTAACATAAGATGTTTCTTTTCCAATATGTGTAATATTTTTGGTAATTTCAGGGTTTATCCCCGGAGATTTAGTTGGCTGCTGTTTGACAAAAGTAAATGCCAAATCGACATTTTTATTACGGCATATTTTCGCACATGTTCCTAAACCATTGCCTGCACAATCCCTCTTTGCTCCATTACCATTTATATCCAAGTGTATATCTTTAGCTTCACTGTGAAACATTTTTTGTTCTTCAATTTTATTTTTATTTTCTTTATCTTTTTGTTTATCCTGCATCTCTTCTTTGCTGGTCGTGGTCTTTAACAAATCGTTAGCTGTAGTTGCTGACAAGGACTCTGTTAAATTTCCTTTAGCGATATTGATGTGATTATTTACAGTTACTAGTTTAATGTCAGAATCGTGATTCTTTTCCTCAATGACCTGGCCCTGTCTTTTACAAGCAGCTGCAACATCATCATTTGCTTTATGATTGTCGTGGATGACTGTATTATTTTGGCAACATACAGTTGTTTGATTGTTGATTGTTAATGTAGTGTCATTGTTGCTGTTGTCTTTTGGTGAAGGACGCACGTTGCTGTTACTGGTGCTGCAATCGCTGTGGGTTTTAGTTGCTTCAAAATGATTAACCATTTTACGTACAACTTCTGTTTCTTCGGGTTCGAAATCCGTAGCACCAGCTAATTCCAAGCGACTGCTGCAACTGTTTGATTTAACCAGTTTAAATGTAATGCCTCCGCCTTGTTAAAATAGAAAAAAAGAAAATATAGAAAAAAATAAGTAAAGCTTGTAAACGATTGGGTTATCAACTATTATTGGTTGAGAGAAAAGGTAATTTTTATTAAGAACTTAAATAAGCTCATTTTCATAGTGTATTCACTTAAGGTGTGACAATTATAACATACAGCATGTCCTCCAAGGGCGGCTCACGCCAAGATATTGCTTTTTGCAGAAAAAAATGCAATACAGTAATTTGGTGCATTACAAAGAATATGACAGTTAACACCAACACATACAGGTTTTTCGCATTTCTTCTCAAAGGACTTTTTTTGGACAAACGTAGTTTCTTATAGAGACATATTGTCAGCTCATTATTGGTTTGGCGCATGTCATGGTAATTTCGCCATGATATGCTTCAAACCAATATTGAGCGGACGATATGACGAAAAACAGGCCAAACTCCAATCCGCATATATATTGCAAAAAGGAAAATAGGAAAAAGCTGGTCTGATAAAAAACTGATGGCACAGGACAGATCCGGATTAAAGCATTTTGTTACGGTCCTTTGTTCCAACTTGAAATTTTTTTATCAATATATCTGTGGCATTTTGACAAAACATCTAAGTCAAGTTTAAAAAGTTGAAAAAAAAAAATGTTGTTAATCATACGAATTTTCATTCAAAAAACATTTTTTAAATTTTGTATTATAAACGAATTTTTTTTTTAATTTTGGTTTATTTTGTTTTTTCATTAAGTTTTTTTTTTAAACTTTTTTGCTATCTTATCTCGACTTAAGATGTTTTGTCAAAATGTCACAGATATGTAATATCTCTGCAGGAAATGTCACTAGTGAATCTGAACTGATTCACTATTGACACAGTCACCAGTACTAGTGACTTATTATACCCCAGACAATGTTATTTACTATAGACATTTAACATGTGCGTGTCATTGGAAATCTACTACTGACATTGGTACTACTCACTAGGTAGTTCCTTTGGGAACATATGTAGACATTGGAACCAGAGAATCACTAGTACATTTTAGTAAATGTAGTCTACACTTTCGGTACGAATACGAAATTATAACAATCTTTTTTTATTATTTCTTCAACTTTTATAGGGATGTACTTCTTAAGCCTATGGTACACGCTACATTCGTATGTGGCTCTGACGTAATTTTGTCGTCATCACACATCACGAACTTGCTATTGTGGCTTTGTAGTGACGTCAAAATAACGTCGGAATTACATGCGCATGTGGCTTTTTACATTCCGTTCCGCTTTAGTGGTTATTGATAAAAAATTTTTCGTATTAAAGTCAAATATAGTGGCAAATGTAATGTAGTGTAGACACTTCGTTGACAACGTCACCAAAATAGTCGACATAACCGGTGACTTGGAGACACTTGCACCTAGGTTTCCTTCAGGGATACTTTAAACAAAAACACATACAAGCAAACAAAGGCTGGCTTATTGAGGCTCTCTTCTAATAATTACACCATGCCAATTTTCTTTATAACAAATAAAGAACTAAACAAATTAACTGGAAGATTTTCTTTAGATAATGGAAAATAATTGAAGGAAACGCTGTTTGTCATTTTTTCATCCGAGAGTGGAAAGATCAACTGGGGTTTAAAGTCACGACATCCACAATTAACGGTTGTTGCCCATGATTATGAAAGAAAGAACAAAAAGTTATTTAACTTTTGAAAAAAAAATCAATCAAGTTTCTTAAAGTAGTTTCTAGGAATTATATAGGAGAGTATGAGTAAACTTTGTTCAGAAACACTCTCTCTATAACTATCTCTTAAATACATCTAGACTGTCGCTTTTGTTTTTATCTTAATAACCTACAATTTGTGTCAATTTCAATTTAAAATGATCAATAAATAAAAACCCTTACAAATATTTAGTTCCCTTGAGCACACTTTTACAATTTTAAGTTGCGAAACTTTTTGCTATTGCGATTTACAGAAGCGTCTTGCGATTGTCAGAACATGCCCATGTTCTGTAACTCTTGCGTCGAGAGACTTTTCGATTGAAATGTGAGAAATGAAACAAAAATGCCATAAATTAAAACAAACAACTGTTTTTCTCACTTAACTGCGTCTGTAACATTTTTGGCGAGCATTAGCTGTCACTTATTGAAATTTACTCGCCAATTTACAGAAAAAGTGTGTCTGTAAAATTTCTGGGAAAAAGTTCCCACTTTGAACTGTGAAATAAACTCACGAATAAAAACGGGGCGAGAAAAAATTTTTATTACTTAAAAAACTTATTAAAACGGCAAAATGCTAAGAATTTTAATTATAATATTTTGTTCTTGCCACATTTTTTTTCATTGTTTAATTATTTTGCTTTTAAAATTTTAATAAAATATAAGAATGTTTTCAAAGCTCGTTTGCAAACAACAAACATTAAAGTCGCACTTTACATTATTAAGTATAGCTGACGGTTGTATTTTCGCCGCCGTCGTTGAAAAAGTTTGAATTTTTGTAAATTTTGGTCGCCGTAAACGATATGTGCGACTGGCGTTCTCAACGTCGGCAATGTCACATCGGCTTCGTGTAGAAAATTATGACATTTATAACGTAACGACGTAATCTCTTTTGATAGTTTTCGACTTGAGTTACAGACAGACTTTTTTCTCACTTCTTGAGAAACGATGGATTATTTTGTTTCACATTTTTTCGATGCCAGAAGTTCTCACAAAAGTTACAGAACTTGGGTACTGGTTTCATTAAGTATAGAGCATTACCTTTGCGCCATGCGTATTCGGCATTGACATTAATTAGGCTGGTTGGCCGGGCTTTATGTAGGATTTCTTGCACTTTGGGTTGTCGAAATTAATAAATTTTTAACTGCTAGAAAAAAAAACTTCAATGTCTATCAGCTTGAATTCGTGTGGGACTTAATTTTCTTGACTCTAACACCAGATTCAGACGGTGACTTTTTTCCAGGTTTTTAAAGACTTAATTTTTGGTGTTTGCAGGCGACCGGTGTAGAGAAGCAAGCTGGGTAGAGAATCAAATTTTCTGTTCTCTGTGTCTTTTTTCATATTTTTCTTTGCACGCATTCGTATTTTTGTTATGTTGCTTCATTTCAGTTTTTATTTCAATGTATGTTTTTACAAATAAACAAGTAAAGAAGAATTACCGATAGCGGAAAAAAATCAACATTGAAGTCATCAGGACAAAATCATCGTTTGAATCTGTTGTGTTTTTGCAAGCAACTTTTAAAAGAAATTAAAAATAAGACATGATTTTTAAATCACGGTCTGAATCTGGTGTAAGTGAATCCTGCTGATTGAAAACGTTTTAAAATTGCTGCATAAGCCTTTTATACACGCCATGTTTTTTTTACATCTGCCTTGTAAAATTTCCCACTGCAAAATACATACAGGGCCCTGTTTCTCTATACTACAAGTTACAAATCTTGTTTTTGTTTCAACTGTACTTTACTTGTAGATTTGTAGTTTTGAGAAACGTGGCCCAGGTCGTGTGTTACCTTAGAAACATTGCTTCTGTAAACGTCAGCCCCAAAGTCGTCTGAAAGAATTTCAGTTAGAGCGTGCTATATTTTCTTTTGACAAACCGTCTGACATCAGCTGTTTTTATTATGAAAAAATATTTTGAGTTGTCATGTTGAATTTTAATTGGCTGACCTAGTAAGTTCTTCTCTCTGAAGAAGATAGAAAATATTCAAAATATTCGTCAGAGAGCTATCGATGCATTAAAGCAAAACTTTCCGCAAATAATGCTTTGTTGACACAAAATTCGACGAAGCAAAAAAAAAAAACCATTTCGCTTACACTTTTTCGTTTTATCTCCCAGAATGCCAAAAAAGTTATAAAAAACATAGCAATTTCTCGATTCGAAAGCAATTTAACATCTAATAATTTCAGACAATTCTGAACGAATCGGAATTATTTTTTCAGTGTTGTAAAGCATTAATTAAAACATTAATTTCATAATACTGAAAAAATAATTTCGATTCGTTCAGTATTGACTGAAAAAATGAGAAATAAAATTGCTTTCGAATCGAGAAAGTACTCGATCACGACTGCCTGAATTAGGCCCTAGTTGTAAAAGATACGTCATCTGTTGTTAGTTTCAAGGTTATACACAAAAAAAAAAACATTTAATTTGTCTTTTTAATTGAAAAATAGAGAATACCATCACTTTTTTGTTCTTTGTAATTAAACCCCTTTCTAATTGTCATAAAACCCCACTTTGAATTGCCCTTTATTGACCTCAACCTCAAGATAAGCAATAAATACATGTTTATCTATAACTTACCTTCATTAACATCCGCCTTATCGCCACTGCCCCTACAACCTTGAGCTTTATGTTTTACATTGTTTTGGTTGCGTTTATTTTGGTTTGTCGCCGTCGTTTTGGTTTCATTGTTTGCCACATTATCGTTCTTTATTAAGTGAAATTTCTTTTGTTCTAATTGTTTTCCATGAAAATGGCTTTCATTATTAGTAGCTTTCATTGAGCATATTGCTGTTGGAGTTGTTGCTACTGCTGCTGCTGCCGCTGCCGTTGCATTGCAGCAAGTTTCAATTTCACGAACTCTAGCCCTTGTTTGTGTTTGTGTCATCATTGTTGCATTTTTAAGGGACGTTGTTGCTGTTGCTGCTGCAGCAGAAGCATTGTTTCCAACAATTGTATTATTAATATTATGTCCATTGTTACCACAACCATTAAATTCAAGTGGATTTGTCGTGTTTGAAGTGGATGTTGATGTTTGTACCACACGGCCACCGTAATAGGTAACGGAAGAACCACATTCACGTATTTTACGCAAAATATCCTGTTGAAAATGGTAAAAAAATTAGAGTTTTTTTTTTTGTAAATTTAAACAAAATGTTTTTGTTTTCTAGATATAAAATAAAATAAAATGAAAAAAGTAGAGGCTGCAACATTTGGCCACAAGCTATTTTTTTAAATTCATTATTAACACTTTTCATTATGAGTGTATTCTGTTTTAAACCAAAATTTATTATCCATGAATATTTATCTTGTTAAATTAACCATGTTTTACACCTTTGGCATTTTTTTTTAAAATCATAAAATTTTATGTGGCATAAAATAGCATTGGACGAACTTGAGTTATTATTTAAACTATAAATTTTGTATCTTTTTGTTCAAAAATGGTGTGTAAGAAATAACAAATGATTTATTCGGCTGTGCCAGGTCTTTGATATCCTCCACCAAAAATAGGAATAATATTTATGTAAAGTGTAAAAAGGTGTCTCTTAAAAAAATAAACAGACACTTTTTGTACTTAAATTTATGGCTTTGTTCGCTCTATATTTTTATGAGATTAAATAAAATTTAGGGTACTCCAGTAGGGGCTCGCTAGAAGTAAGTTACGTTTTCGTTCCTCTTGCTTGAAAAATTAAGTTAGGATATAATATGTAAATGTTTTTTTTTTAACATACAATGAAAAGAGAATAATAACAAACGTTTGAGGATTCTCCTTAAAATGATTTAATATGGTTGCTATGAAGATCGGGGTGTTCCATAGTTATGGAATCCAAATAGAAGCTATTTCGATAAAAGTTGAAGAAAATTTTTTCTTGGAAAATCCTGTCCTGTCAAGTCCTTGGTTATATATATCAAAGCGAGACGAGGTACGCGTTACGACGTGATTCTTATGCTGTGCAGGTGTTTGGCAACTTATGCTTGCGAAGAATTCTTTGGACATTCTGGTCTGCAACAATATCAAACGCACTTCCATAGAGCAGAACAAATCAACGGCCGATACAGATTCAAATACTTAATTGCAAATCGCGATGGATTGGCCATACGTTGCCCAGGAACACAGGGGACATAGTAAAAGTCGCCATCGACTGGACACCCCAGAGCAGCATGCGAATTGCATTGCAGACGTAGAGGCGCCAACTTGAATGCGAGATAACGCAAAGTTCGATAGAAATTAAGCATAAATCGTCTAACAGAACTGGCTCTTTGTTCCTTATAGGAACCACAGGACATTAGGGATGCCAAACGGGAAATCCCGAATCCCGGGATTTATTTTTTTTAATCCTGGGATTTTTAATATATCAACTTTTGTGTACAACAATGTTCGTTTTTATTGAATTTTTATATTCTATAAAAAAAAAAAATATATTTTAGTTGTATTTTTTATTTTTAAATTTCTTATTTTTGAGTTGAATGCGAGATAACGCAAAGTTCGATAGAAATTAAGCATAAATCGTCTAACAGAACTGGCTCTTTGTTCCTTATAGGAACCACAGGACATTAGGGATGCCAAACGGGAAATCCCGAATCCCGGGATTTATTTTTTTTAATCCTGGGATTTTTAATATATCAACTTTTGTGTACAACAATGTTCGTTTTTATTGAATTTTTATATTCTATAAAAAAAAAAATTTATTTTAGTTGTATTTTTTATTTTTAAATTTCTTATTTTTGAGTTACATTTTTTTTTTGACACACAACGATTAGACCCCTTTCACACTCGGCAAGTCTCTTGCGCAACTCTTGGTTTGTAGACGTTAGCGGTAAGGTCGGGGTAAAGAAAAAAAAAATTTGTACAGACTTTGTTGTTGTCGGCAAGTAACTTGCGCAACTAACTTGCCGAGTCTGAAAGGGGTCTTATTAAAAATTTATATTTTTTGCTTGATATATGACGAATATTTCATGATTTTGATATTTTGCTTAATGATCACCATTATTTTAAGTTGAAACGAAATTTGAATATTCACATTTCAAGCTTTTTTAACAATTATATTTACTTAAGACCATTATCCCAAAATAATAATGATTAGTTTTATGCAAAATATAGAAATCAAGAAATTATTGTCACATATCCAGCAAAAAATAAAAATGATTAAAAATCGTTATTTGTCAACCAGAAAATTAAAATTATTTACAATCCAATTTAAGTTAAATTCAAAAACTAAAGATTTATGAAAGAACATTATTAAGCAAATTGTCATAGAAAATTAGTTCTTAAACCTGTTATAATCCTGAAAAATTTTTTATGAATATAGAAGGTAAATGTTTATATGCTTATAACAATTGAATCGTAATTTTTATAAAATATGTCATATCACTTCCGGTCCATTAATAATAAATTATTGAAAATTGGCTTTTAAACATACGTTAAATAAAATAATTTTTTATAAATAAACACAATCTGCCGTATTCATAAAAAAATTTATTTAAACTTTAAATCGGTTTTTAGAAACATTTGTATGAAAATTTTGTTTTAAAATAAATTTCAAAGGTTGAATTATTGATTATGAATGTCGCAGTAAATGTAGCCGTATCCGTACCCTGGAGGTATACTGCACTATGTCGACATAGTGTTAATGTTTAAAACTCAGCGGTTGAGATCGATGAGAGAGCACATTTTGCTGTGTATTAATGTCATCAAAACTTAAGGTAGCAGCATACCTCCAAGGTATTGATATTTAAGCTTTGGTTAAATAATTGCATGTATTTAATACAATCCATGGTTGTATCATTACATACAATTTTTTAACATAAGTTAGCAGTAAAAAATAATAATAATATGATTGATTAATTTAAAATTGATTATATACATATCGT
Organism: Pollenia griseotomentosa; assembly: GCA_963931875.1. Classification (NCBI taxonomy): domain Eukaryota; kingdom Metazoa; phylum Arthropoda; class Insecta; order Diptera; family Polleniidae; genus Pollenia; species Pollenia griseotomentosa. Next base: position 97,565,155 of record OZ007562.1, on the reverse strand, counting down.
CGTTCGTAAATTATTGTGTTCTATATGGTTATATTTTACATATATTATAGAACACAATAATTTACGAACGACGATATGTATAAAATAAATTGTTTTGTAATGTTTCCTTTTTTAAAAATATGGGAAATTCCAAAGTGTTGAACGTGACAGTCGTACGCATCCAAAATGCAATAACATTTTAAACAACAAATATTTCTACGTTCTTTTAACCCTTGAATTATAGCACTAAGAAAACACTATTATCTTAGCTAAAGTTTATGGGGGGCGCGATTCTAGGTCAAAGATAATGGCAAAAGAAGTAGCGGTTCGAACGTGAAAAAAATAGAAGTAGTTTTTGTGGCCATGTATTTGGTTTGATTCCAAAATCTTCTATATTTTTTTTTTGTTTAAGCCAAAATCTGGTTCGATACGTGACATTTCGAACGTGACATTTTTTCCATAATAATTTAACTGAATAATGATTAAAAAAAATTAAAATTAACCGTTAATCCGAATAACATATTTCTCTTCGAACTCTTCCTTAGATTACAGACCACTGTTGGGATCTAACAATTCTTAAATTGTACCGATTCAATGGCACAATTGTACCAAATTGACATAAATTGTACCAGATTTTGTATGGATGTACTGAATATTTTAGTAAATCATAAACATAAATAATCTAAGGTTTGGTAGAACTGGTCAGGGCTGAAGATAAGTAATTAGAAGTTTTGTTATTAAAAAGAATCCACTTCAAAGAAATGATAAATTTCGTGGGTATTGGTTTTTTCTTAAATTGTACCAAAAAAAGGATGAATTGTACCAGTGTACCAATAAAGTTTCAATTGTACCAAATTTGGTACTATTGTACCACAAATCCCATCAGTGTTACAGACCATGTAAGAAAATTTTTTTTGAATAATTTCCATCAAATATAACCTCTTTTAAGGAAGAAAATATTAAAAAAAAACATGCAACAAAACATTCTCACAAATAAAAAATTACGTTTGCACAAATTTACAGTCTGATTGTTTATCTAAGTGAACAAATTTATGGGTAAATTAGTAAAATCTAAATATTTCTCTATAACAATATCGTAAAATAATAAGCTTTTTTTAACTTTTAAATTTTCGGTCACGGTGGACCTTTTGACGGAAATGCCCATATATGTTATATTTAAAATACCTTTTGAAAATTCATAAGTAAATAAAAAAAGTGTTGTTTATTTAAAAAAAATCCCGAAATCCTCGGAACTCCCGGGATTTTCTAAAATCAATCCCGATTGGCATCCCTACAGGACATACTACATATATAATTATCATAAATTCTAGTGTTTTTATGCTTTCACCACTTAGCAAAAACAACAACGCATTCTCTTCAAACGGGGAAAGTATAAAAGATATAAAGATTACTTTTATACACAATATCAAGAAAAACATAGCGAACAATTCAGCATCACTAACTCCAAAATTAAGTTATTGAGTGATCGTCATCAGCATATGACCGATTAAGGCTTTTTTCACTTTTTGAGCATATTTTATTGCCTTTAAAGTATTTTTGCTTGACGATTTTAAAATTTTTTGCTTGATAATATAAGAACTTGCCCTGGTAATAAGTAAGAAGATAAAAATCGAAAATAATTCAAAACCAAAAAAATCTGAATTCTTACGCCAAGAGCAACTGATTTTTTATTTGTGGGCACAAGATATTACAAGTTTTTAAGAATTTTTAACAAATGAAGATTTGTTTTCTTAATAGAAAAATAAGAAACATTTACTACTTACATTACTGACGTAGTAGGTGTCACACAGCTCATCATCGCCATCATCTACATCTCTAAACAAATCATTATCGTCATTATCCTCATCAGCATCGCCCTCATCGGCCGCCTCGGGGTCATCCGAGTCATGGTAGGGATGTTTGATATGATATTCATAAATGTCACGATAATTACTCGACTTGCCAGCCTTGTGCAGAGAACCGTAAATGGCACTACGAGGACGTATGCCTGACGAGCGAACTGGTATACCATAAGCGGAAGAACGAGGCTTTCTAACCGAATTACTGCTATTATGTTTTCTTACCAAATCCTGGACGTGAACTGGTGTGGCCGAATCGTCCACTTCATTTGTTAGACCAGTTGAAGTTTCCGCATCATCATTGTTGATTGAATCGTTTTTTGTTGTTGTTGAATGGCCAGAATGTTTTTGGTTATTTTCTTGGTCATTGCATTCACATGGTGATGATAGATCTCCACTTGATATGCCACTAGAAAGACTGGCCGTCTCCCATTTTCGTTGTGGTGAATTTATGGTTTGTTTTGCTGCCACAGCGGCTGCTGTTGCCGCATGCCCATAGGAAGTGTCGATGGTAAGGTAACGATATTTTCTAGCTCTACGTGTTTTGGGACTCGTTTGTTTTGTAGTCATCTTTGTAACGCCCTGGTTTTCTTGCTGCTCCTGCTGCATGGCCTTAGTTAGAAGTCCTTGACCTGGTGTTGGCAATATGTTGGCTTCGAAAAATTTACGCACATTTCTTACTGTGTCAGGATTTGGCAATTCCTCTTCATACAATTCACGATTTACTCTAACGGGTTGATAGAAAAAGTGTCGTTTTATGCCGCCACTATTATTAGAACAACCACCACTACCACCTCTTCCGCTACCAGCCTGAGTATTTGAGTTTTTATTTTGCTGTTTACGTTTGCCATCATGTTGTGTCTGTTGTGTGAGTGCCTTTGTGGCACTTGTATCCTTTGCCAGACGACCTGCAACGCAGTTATTTGTTGCAATTGGTCTTTCAATTTTAGTGCGAACTGGCTCCACAATGACTACATTGTTGTTAGACAACAATTCTTTGAAACTGTATTCCTGCAAGTATTGAATAAGGCCGTCGAATTGTGCCTCCTTTTTGTTACGTGCCAAGACATTGCTGCGCAGCAATTGTTGTGATTTTAAGACCTTGTATCGTATATGATCGAATTGTGGCTCGTTGGCGCCATCGATGTCTGTATCGTTGTTTTCATGGCCTCCGAGAGAGGAAAGTGAAGGCACAGCACTTACAATGGTGGCTGTTTTGTCACCATCCAATTCCACTATTTCAATGGAAGGCATAAAACTACAATAGTCGTCCTGATAGTGGTTGGTAGATGAAATTTTGTTATACGTGTCATTTGATGGTGTGGTTACATTTTTTACCTGCATTGCTCGGTCAACTTCATCTGGAGATGGATGAGCTCCCAAAATAAATTGCTTTTTTTCTTCATAACGTTGTTGTTGTGGCTGAGTTTCATTTAAATTTTCCAAGTCATTTGTTTTCGTTGACTGTTTCAAATTAGATATTTGCTCTTTCTGTTCGGCAGGCTGCTGTTGTTCATTTAACTCTTCATTTTCTTGTTTGGAATATGTCCTTTCCTTTTGTTGTGTTTCTTTCTTTCCTGCTAGGGTTTCTTCAACTTGATTCAACTCTAATTCCTGTTGCTGTTGCTGTTGTTGCTTTTGCTGATCTAAATCACTGTTAACTAATTTGGACCAATAACAGCGTACAGCGTCAACCTTTTTCAAATATTCGTTTTCTACTTGGCTGCCTTCTCCAATGTTGTGGAATACTTGGTTGGCATTTAATGCTGCTGCTGTTGTTTGGTTGCCAGCCACTGTTAAAACATTTTCCAATTTACGCTTGTTGTCGATAACCTGTAAAATTTGCGGTCGCGACATTTTGCTGCTTTGATGTTTGACTTTGTTGCGTCGAAATGAGTCGGTAGTTGTAGTGGTGGTAGTCGTTGTTGTAGTTGTTATAACTTTAACGGGTCTTGCTCTGTATATTTGATTGCTTAGGACTCTTCTTTCCCTAGACTTTGGTGAAAGTAAAAGCTTTTTGGTTTCTGCTATACTCAAGTGATGAGTAGATGCTCTTTCGGCTGAAAAACTCGCTGGATATTGTTGCCTTTTATGTTTGGAAGGCACTCTTTTCAGGGAACCACAAGTTTTACTACCTCCTGTATTTATTGGTTTCTCTTTTAATTTTTCTTTGCTAAATCTTACCATTAGCAGCTCATCCGCGTTATCAATTCTATTATTAGGTGCCTTCTTTCCACTTCCAAAACCAATAAAATTCTCCTTTTCCTCTTCTTTTTTTAACTCTAAACTCTCTATGGAATCCTCTTCGATAATATTATTTTGTGCATCCGTTACCACAATACGGAATAAGGAATTATTTGTGGTTTGATTTTGCAATTTATTATATTTGATTTCTTTGGTTTTTTCTTCTTGTATGTCCTCGTATTGACTCAAAGTGTTTTCTAAACGAAATTTGGCTCGATTTGCAAATTCAATTTGCTGTGATTGCGTGCGTCTACCACTAGCACGTATTTCTTTGGCTCTACGCTCGATTTGTTGACTGAAGTTTTCAATTTCAATTCCAGGTGCTTCTTTGGGTTTTTCCAAACTGTCGTTAAAGTATTGTTGGGGCGAATATGATGGGGAAGTTTTTGGAGTATCGCAAAAAGTCTGCTCCAAAATAGGGTCAATTTGGGAAGAGTCTTCTTGTTGTGTCTGAGGGATGTTGATTTCTGTTGGTGTGAACTCTGTTTGTTCTTCAGTTTTTAACGTGTTAGGAATTTCCGATTTTTGTGTTGGAGTTGTTGGTTTCTCTGGGAGAATATAAAGAAAAACGTTATATGACGTTTAAATAGTAACAGGTTTGATTTGAAAACATAGGAGAGTAAACTTTTAATAGAAAGTCCTAAAAATGTTTGAGTTAAAAGAATATAAGATGATTTTTTTACCTTTGAAAATTGTTAAAGGCGAAACTGGCATTAAATAGTTTGAATTATGTTTGACAAGATTTTCATAAATGTCACGATAATAGTTCGACTTGCCAGTCTAGTGCGGATAACCACAAATGGTACTACGAGGACATTTGGCTTAAAATCTAACTGGTTCGTTCAAGCAGAAGAACGATTCTTTCTAACTGAATTGCAGTTAATAATGAATCCTGGACCAGGGTAAGGAATGTTATTCTACACCCAACCAAACTATTTTTAAAGAAAATTTTAAACATATTATGTTTAATATAACCATATTATTGTCAGCGGTAACCATATTATGGTAAAATTAGGCCTACATCAAGAAACCCCAACCGTATTATTGTTGCCTCCAAACATGTTATGATCAATAGTAACTAAAATTTGTTAATCGCTTACAATAGCATGGTTGGTTTTCAACCATAGTATGTTGTTTATGAAAACAAGGAAAATACTATTGTAAATTTAAAAACAAATTATTATTATATTTAACCATAGCATTTTTAGATGCAACCATAATATGGTTGTGGGTTCTTGATAGAGGACTAATTTAACCGTACTATGGTTGTCGCTGACAATTATATGGTTATATTAACCATAATATGTTTAAAATCATCTTTAAAAATAGTTTGGTTGGAGGTGACCATATTTAAACATGTTTCTTCTCTACGTGTACCTATATCAAGTTCTTATTCAGAAGTTTTTATTCTACGGTATCTTAATAATTTGTGGTAACTAATCAAAATGTTGACGACTTCTGATTCCTAACTGACTGGTGATTTCTTTATTACTCCAAAGACTTAACAAAGATAAATTAAAAAGCGTCATACAATCAGATCTTCCCTAAGAGAAAAAAATCATAAATCAAAACCTTTAAGTTATTTAAGAAGAATATCTGGCTTTTGTTGATATTCCCTTGATTCATATGGAAATTTTTGATGAAGCTACATGTCTTCCTATAAGTACCATTAAAATTCTTTACAAATTTCCCACTTACCCTCTTTTATTTCCAATGAATTCTCTAAACTCCAAGATTCTTCCTTGGCTTGTTTTTCTTCAAATTCTTGACTCTCTTTTTGCTTAAACTTTTGATGAGCTCTACCAAAACGTTTTATAGAATCGTAAATCTCTTCACAAGTAACAACTTCCTCACGTGGTTGGCGATTGTTATTGTTAGTAGTGTTATTGTTATTAATACTGCCCTTGTCGCTGCTGCTGTTGTGATTCTCAATTAATAAGGTAGTGTGAGCAGTTTCGTGCTGTAATTGACAATCATTTACATCATCTTCTAACGCACAGCAATTATCTAAATTATACGATGACCTTAGTTGCGCATCAATGCTCTCAGAGACCTTAAGACTTTGACCGATATTGACGTCTGGCAAGCTGTGATACTGATTATCACTTAGATTGGTTTTAAGTGGTATATAAAGAGGTTCCGCTACTTGACGCTTTAAGTGACTGGCGTGTGTATAGGAAGAGCTGGACGATGAATCAGTTGTTGGGGAATTTAAAGCTTTATCTGAAGAATCACTAAAGTTTGATGAATAAGCCGAATCAGAATAACGTTTGAGTTTACGCTTTTCAACAACAGATAATATCTTTGGTTTACTAGCGGCGCTAGAGGTAACTCCAGCAGGTATGGTTGTAGAGTGCTGTTGTTGCACGGAGCTCGAACAGGGTGTATGTTCGATTTTTAGTATTTGGGTATAAATGGGTTTTATATCTTCTGCATTTAAACTTTCACAATTATCTAAAATTTCGATTTTGGTATTTACAGTTTCTACGAAACTCACAGTTTGTGGTTGTGTCAGTAGAGGGTCCTGAGTTTTATAATTCTCTTCAAATTTATGTTGCTTTGGTTGGGGTTCGTAAATAGCGTCTTCTATGGAAATGTGCAGCAAAGTTTCGACCTCGTCTATACAGGTACATAAGCTGGCTGCCTCTAAAGAAGTATCATAAGCATCGACGTCAATTAGTGTGCTATCGGAACTCTCCTCAGAGGATAAATAAACCGAATCGTATGCTATAATCTTTTGTAAATTATCGCTAACAGCTCGAGCTCTTTTTAGAGTACCCTCAATTTCAGTATCGGTTGTAGTATGTCTATTCGATTCTTCTGTATCGTCAGCTTCCTCTTCTTCCTCACCTTTGGATATAGCATCCGATTCGTTAAGAAATCTATGGGCGTTTATTTGCTCTTCTAGCAAACGATCTCTTTCTCTTTCCCGATATTCTTCCTCTTCGCGATATTCTGCTTCGTCTTCAGTTGTTTCAAATCTGGTGCGTGTTCTGGTAGTTAAACTTATGATTTCAAAACTTTCCTCATCACCCTCAAACTGAGTCTTTTGAAATATTTCCTCGATTTTCGTTATATCATATTCCTGCTCCGACAAGGAAGCACTATCGGTTTGATCATCCGAATTGCTGGTGGTGGTCTCGGGAAATACACTACTTTGGCTGTTCTCCGGACAAGATTCGCCACCACTAGCTGGTGTAGAATTCGAAAGTTTATGGGATTTTTCTAAAGCACTAGAACGTTTCTGTCTTCTCGATTGGTATATGCGGGGTTTCTCTTGGGCCAACAAATGTACCGCCTGCTCAAATGTTTCAAATTCCAATTGCTGCTGCGGTTGGGAATGAGAATGTTGATGTGAAAATTGTTGCTGATGATTTTGATGTTGTTTGTAGTCGTTGGACTGGTGTAGGGAATTTTTAAAATAATCAGAATTTAAACTTTCCAAGTCACTTTTATCGTTGTGCCATGGATGTAATTGTTCCGTAACAAGGCCAAGTGCTAGTTTATCTAAACGCTTTAAATGTTCATAATAATCGTTAGTTGTTGGTGGTCCCACCGCCGATTGGGGCTCATGATAATGAGGATGATAGTGTAATTGTTGTTGTGACTGTTGTTGTGATTGTTGCTGTTGTTGTTGTTGTTGCTGTTTATGATGCAGTAACTGCTGTTGATGTGAATCGCATGTGTCGGCAATACTTTCAATACTCTGTTCGTCTAGATCTTGACAGTAACAACCATTCAGTTGTCCTCCTCCACCTCCAGGCGCTGAATTGCAGCCACTACTGTTACAATTGCAATTTGTTGTTAGTTTTTCTCTTGATGTGTGATGATGATGATGATGTTTATTGTTGCCGCAAATTAATCTATTGGGAAAAATGCAAAAAGATATGAAATAAAAATCTTTATTGTTTCATATAGTTCTTTTGTATTTGAATTGTTTGTAAAGCAAATTGTATTAAAGCGGAAAGAGGGATTTTTGAAAAGGTTTTCTGATGGGAGAGTTGTTCAGGGGGAGTCTTAATATTTTCATTTAATAACTTAAGATGTTTTGTTGTTTTATTGTTTTCAAATGTTTAAAATATTAACGATGTTACGTTTAAATTGCTGCCTAGACCTTGTTCAATCAAGAGGTATTCAAATCAAATAAGATCTATCATTTTTATTATAATTATAGTTGTGTGTGTTATTTTTGTGTAAATTTGATTCGATTTTTCAATGTTGTTTTTTCTCGCATAGTGGAGAAAGAAATTTAAAATATGCAATGAGAAAATTTAATGTAATAAATGTAGAATAAATATTAAAGATTATCGTGGTATAATAATTTGCATCTTAAGGGAACCCTTCACCTTAACCTTGGCTCAAAATTCACCTTTAAAGGGAAGCATTGAATATACTAGAAAAATGTAAACAATCCTTATAATCATCAGGGGAAAATCTATAGCAAAATGTTTGAATTGGAATGGAGACGCTATACTTTTAAGGCCGGTGTTTTGAGGAATAGTTTTTGAAAGGGGCATCTTATGTGTTCAGCTCACCATAGTAACATTTTTCTGGAGTCTTATAACGCCGTTCCATATCGATCGAAAGTTTGTGATTTCGGTCTATATCGAATGTTTTACTTTGCCTTTTGAGTGGATAAGTCCACAATCTGAAAAAATACCTATTTCAATGGCTTTAAATACGTTCCTGTAAAGCGTGGCGGTCACGTTGAAGGTTTTGGGCAGTACGATTATTGAAAGCCTGGGGCAAACTACGACATTCTATATCGATCGCAATTACAATACACTTTTAGTGCCACAATTTGCCCATAAATTCCATCTCTTCTCACAGTTAACATGACTTTTGTTCTAATTGCCGTGATTGAGCCCACATTCTTCTCTGCGAAATGAACGTAAATATCTTTAGGCAGATTCCCTCTCTTTAGAACAAGGATATCCAGAGTTTCTTTTTGGCTTTAAGCTATTTATTGGTGAGGCTTCTTTAGGACTAACATAGTGGCTGTGGCTTAAACCCGAAACCGCGGAAAGAAAGATTTTAAAAGTCTGCACTAAGAGCTGATTTTCTGCCTAAATGGGGAAAAGACAGCCTGCTGGCGAATCTCTCTTGGAGCTGCTTTACCGTAGAGGTAAGATAGCTCCAGCTCCTTAACAAGGAGCATACACATAAATTGCCACCTGCCTGTTTTTTGGGCTTGTCTTCACCGTGTGTTTAGACCACCGGGAGATGTTTGAAAATCGATAAATCGAAATTACAATAGAATTAAAACTGGAATTTCGATCGATATGCCGTAATTTGGCCCCTGGTGAAATAAGTTTTCTTATTAAAGGTTAATTTTAAGTATAATAAAAAGTTAAAGGTCTTATTAGATGATCCGTTATGCCCTTAATTAAATTAACATAATTAATTTTTCTGTCCATTAAGAAACTCTGGTTCTAAGGGATTTATTATTTTAGAAAAAAAATTTTTTTTAACTTTATAAAAATTATTTTGCTTACACAATAAGTTCTTTTTTAGTTTTATAATTTAACCAATTAATATTGCAATTGGGATTTAAAATTTTTTCGTGTTTTAACCACACATCAGTTTCTTTATGTCAAATAAAATCTAGTTGAAGTTAAAACATAAAAAGAGACATCACAAAATCACACAAAATTTGTATTAATTGCCACCGAAAATGCACCTTTTTGGATGTAGATTTCACTAAAAAAAATAACACAAAATGTTTTGATGGTGGAAATACAATCACTGCAACAATTTTTTTTATATTTTTATTTATTATATTTCAACTTGATATTTGTTTGTAGAACTTTAACATGTCAACGCCAATAACAACTGAATCTAAAATTTCAGTTAACATTTTAAACAACCTGTAGGTTTCACCACTGGTTTGTTTTTCAGTTTTATTTACTTTTTTTTCTCATTTTAACTAAATTCAATAACTCATCTGTACGAAATAAAAAAAAATTGTTAAACCAAAAAAAAAAAAAAGCGAACAGCAACAAAAATGAATTTTAAATAAACTGAAATACAAAAAATAAATATAAAGTCTCTTCGCGTCAGTGGTTGTGCGTCATCATTGTAAACAAGAGCACGCGATGTTTTTTCAGCAGTAACCGACGATGTTTATTTTTTTATTTTCGCTGTTTTTGGTTTTAAAATTTTAAATAAAATCTTCCCTTGTTTTTTAGCTTCGATTGGGAGTTTTGCAACTTTTTTATTTTTCGCTGAGAAATATTAAAAAACAAACGAAATTTTAGTTAGACTGTGAAACAAGTTTATAAAGTTGAACTGCAACTAATTCTAAAACTTTTGAAAACGTTATAAAATAAAAAATTTTTTTAATAAACTTATGACTGACCACAGTAATCTATTGAAAACAGATCACTGATGTTTCTTTATCAATTGAAAACTGATTGGTGGAGACCCTTTTTTTAAAAAAACTTATAATAACAAACAAACATTTTCAACAGCAGTCTTATCACTGCCAACAGTTTTTCTTTTTAAAAAACTTATTAGAGTTTTATATAGAAAACTTGCTACTGCCATTAGTTTTTTAATACAAAACTCATAATAGCTGACAATATTCCAAATAAAACTTATCATTGCTGACAGTTTTTATAGAAAACATATAAAACTTATTACTGCTTACAGTTTTCAATAGAAAACGTATAACTGCTGAAAGTCATCATAGAACATATATCACTTACATAAAAACCGTTTTTATAGAGAACTATTGACAGTTTTTAATAGAAAATTATTGACGGGTTTCTATAGAAAAATATAGACAGTTTTCTGTAGAAAACTATTGACGGTTTGCTATAGAAAACTATGGAAAAAACTATTGAAAGAGTTTTCTATAGAAACTATTGATAGAAAACTATTGAAAGAGTATTGAAAGAGAAAAAAAAAAAAAAAAAAAAAATGGGATACAATTTCAACAGGGCAAAAATCATCGCTCGAGATAGAGGAGAATGGCGAAATTACGTTGAGGCCCTATGCTCCACAGGGAGCTAAAGGAAATAAGAAGAAGAAGATTGAAAGAGAATAGAAAACTATTGAAAATTTTCTATAGAAAACTATTGACAATTTTCTGAGTGTTAAACGACAAAGATTTCTAAGAGATAGTGTGGTTATAATCGAAACATGTCAGATCAACCTGTCCTTGAACGTGGGTTCGATTCAGAATTCAGTTAAGATTGAAAAATTACACTATACAACAAATGGGAAGTTTTTTTCCCTTGAATAACCACTATATGTTTTTGATCCGCTATAGTCACCCAACTGCAAAAATCATCATTATTTAAAGTTCTATGGTAAGGTTTTTTTTTACATCTTATCGTAACTTTGGAACGACGTACGCGATTTTGTTATGCAATCCGTTAAAACATTTAAAATTACACCAAATTTAAGTTTTTCTAATATCATTTTTTAATTTAGCCATTATTTTTGGAGTTATTGAGGCCGAAGAGGCAAAAAAAAATTTTTTTTTTTGTTTTTTTTTATAAAATTTTTGAATTAAAAAAAGTCATAAAAAATTTAAATTAACAAATACTTTTCAGTACTTAATCGTAAATCTGCATCTTGTAGAAAAAAAATAAATTTTATTTCATGAAAATCCATGGACAAATTCCTGTTTTATTCCCGATAAACTGAAAGTACCTAGTTTTGACATTTGTTATCGCAAATATGTGTGGAGAAGCATGTTGCAAACATAAGGTAAACATGTTGCTCTACACATATATGCAGCTTAAAGCCTAGTACTCTGTTCAAATTTGTGAAAAATGTTGAGCAACATTGATTATTCCACACGAAAATTTTGGCATTTCTCAATGTTACCAATCTTGCGAGTTTGTACAATTTGACGTTTTTATTCCTTCAAAGTATGCTACATTGTTTCGTGTATGTAAACAAACGTCACATGTTTTTTACTAAAATTATTTTTTTTTAATAAAAAATTTAATAAAAAAAAGTAAATATGGATAAAGAACTGTTACCGATTGTGTTATTTTAATTTTTTATTTTTTTTTAATATTAAGTTCATATTATTTGCTTTTGCTTAAAATTCCACGTGAAATAAAGGCAGCTTACATTATTTCGTAGTTGTAAAAAAAATGTTGCTAGAAACATTTCGGAACTTTTTCACAAAATAAACAGAGTACAACTCCATCAACATTATTTCGTAGATATTCCGCACAAGTTTTTTTCATATGCGTTTTGACAGCATTTCACGTGAAATGTTGAACAGAGTACCAGGCTTAACGAAAAAAATAATTAAAGCAAACGATTAAAAGAAAATATTGTGTAATAAAGAGGTAAAACTTTGTGATTATTAGCTCTACCTGAATTTGCGATAAAAAATGTCAAAACTAGGTAAGATTAGAAAGACTTAAATCTGGTATAGTTTAGAATTTAATGACGGATTGCATAACAAAATCGGGTTCGTCGTTCCAAAGTAACGACAAGATGTATGGAGCAAGCAGCCTCTGCAAAAATCTCAAATTTTAGAAAAAAATTTGTTTAAAAAAAACCTTACCATAGAATTTTAGTGTATATAGTAGTTATTCATATATTTTTTGTGCGGGAGGTACCACACCCACTTCTCCAATTCCGCCCACATTTTGTGGGATGCTGTGTATTGATAACCTAAATGTGTGTACCTAATTTGGAAACTTTGGCTCTTACCGTTCTCCTGATATACTGAAAAAAGTAATAAAAATTCAACAATAACAAAGGATTTTTGAACACAAAACATACTTAGGAACACGTTCTGGTCTATAACTCTGACACCAATCGAGTCTCCACCTTTAAATTTTCTGCAATTGTAGAAAAGGGTCTAATACTTGACATATATTTTTTTAATACTTTTAAAAAATATACTTTTCCAGACATAGACCTTTGTACTCAAGACCCCAAAAAATTACCTTCGACCTCTTTTTAAAAAACACAATACGCTTATCATTTGAAAGGGTGCACTTTCACCTTTAAAACAATACCAAAAAAACTAAATTATCTTGCATAGTTCTATCCCTTTTTGTAAGGAGCCTTTGTGATTTTTTAACATTTTTCACATCTTTTATGACGTCATATTTCGGAAGCCGACAGAGTCTGGGGTCTGAAAATTTATGTTTTGTTAAAGTAAAATAACATACAACATCTTTGTTGAATTTCATTAAAATCGGAGGTGATAATCCGGAAAATTCCATTTTTTCGTAATGGTTTGACATGGATTCACTCAATACGACTAATAAAAACACAATACTTTTTTTTTATAAATAATAACTTCAACAACACCTTTTTTTAAAATTCTTAGCCCTTGCACCTGAACAGCAGCTTCGTAAACAAATTAAAACAATTTTTTTTTTTTATACAAAAAAACTTCAGTTGACAATTTTAATAAAATGAAATCCCTCCTGATAACCTGTTAAACATTTGACTCACCTTTCACGTTCTCGAAAATGGCCGCGATTAACTAAACGAGCTCGCGGTATCAGTTGTGAACGTCTACTACCGTTTGAAGAACTAATTTGCAGGTCGCTAAATGTTTCCTCACGTATGACGGCTAAACTGCGCGATCGTCTTAAACTACACGAATCGCTGGCGAACTCGAATGGTTGTGGTGGTATTGAGATGTTTGATTGATGTTGTAGATTTTGTTGACGTTGTTGCTGCTGCTGTTGTTGTTGCTGCTGTTGTAGTTGTTGTTGTGAAGATTGATAGATATTATTTGTAGAATGATGATAATTTTCATCAGCTGTTAGTTAAAAGAACAATAAAAAAAAAACTTGTTTAATTGGATTTATTTTGTTGTCGTTGTTGCGGTTTATTTTATTGTTGTTGTTTATTCTAAAATTAAAGTTAATGTAGAATTAGAGTCTTTTTGAAAGCCAGGTTAAAACAAATGCTTTTTGACATCTACATATATCTACGTATAACATCTACATCTAAACAAATTGTACACTTTTAAAACTCAGCACTGAAGAAAATTCTATTTTGTAAATTGATGTCTCTAGAAAACTGATCGCTGGTGACAAATTTCTATTGAAATCGTTTCACTGCTAACAGCTTTTTTTTATAAATTTTAACACTGCTGACATTTTTCTATAAAAAAAAAAATTATCACTGCTAACAGCTTTCAAGAGAAACCTTATAATTGCTGAGAGCTTTTTACAGAAAACTGAACACTGCTGACAGTTTTTTTTATAGAAAACTACTCACTGCTGACAGTTTTCTTCATTACTACTTTTTGTTGCCTATAGAAAACTTCTAACTGCTAAAAGCGTTTTATAAAAAAAATTTTAATGCTCCAATACTTTTCTGTAGACAGCTTTTGACTGCTTCTTGTTTTGTATTAAAAACTGTAGAAAATTTATTACTGCTGACAAATTTCCATAGAAAATTTATCACTGCAGATAGTTTTCTTTTAAAAACTTCTCACTTCCAACAGTTTTCTATTAAAAATTTTTCATTGCTAAAAGTTTTCTAAGAAGAACTTAAGTATACTAAAAAAAATTTTATATAGGTAAACAACTTCTTACAACTGACTGCTTTTTTATAGAAAACTTATCACTGTGTATTTTTTTAATAGAAGACTTATCACTGAAGACAGTTTCCTATAAAAAAAAAACTTTTGACTGCTGACAGTTTCGAAGAGAAAACATTTTACTGCCAATAGTTTTTTTTTTTATAGAAAACTAAATACTGCAAACAGCCACATAGAAAGTCTTATCACTTCAATTTGTTTTATCTAGAAAGCGTACGGCTAATGACAGTTTTTTTTACAGTGTATCTTGAAGTGTAAAGCATGTGATACGTAGAAATAAATATTTTTTTTTTTATAAAATATTTGTTTAAATTTAACACTAAAACACTTGAAAATACATTAATTTTATTTTATCTATTTTTTGTATCTAATTAAAGCTTTCAAAATAAATTAAAAAAAAAATTATATTTACTTTGCAAATAATTATTTTAACACTTTAGAATTCAAATTAAAACTCGAGATTTTATCTGGGAATACAAAATTTAATTAGATAATTTGTATGAGATGGAGAGGAAACAGATGTAGTTTTTAAAAGTTCGAATAAAATACCGAACGGGTTAAAACAGAATCGTTAGTTGGGAGGCAAGTTGCTACAGTGGTTATAGATTTTCAAATGACTGGCAAGTAAGGCATCTAAACAGACTCTTATATCGGCATTTCCACAGAAAAGTCTACTTTTTGTTGCGTAACGCCAGCAAGCAATAACAAATTTTTCTCAAAGAAAAATTTATATTTCACTAGCGTTTAACCCGATACTTCGTTAGCGTCTCCCTAACAAAAAAGTACCAACATTTGTATCTTACAGGTTCCCTCAGGACAGTGCACTTATAATTTTGATTTTCTAAGTTCAAATTTATAGCACATGTAAAACGAAAACGTAAAAGAAAGAAATTTGATTTCGCATTTGCCCTTTTTGGTACTTTTTTCTCCACATTGAAGTACCAAAAATATTTTAATATTGTAGCCTAAAATTTTATACGTACATATATGTCAATGAATATAGAAAATAGTTTTGTTTAAAAAAAAAACACCAAAAATAGGTACGATTTTCACCCCTTAAACGTTCGAATTTCGAAAAAGTACCAAAATTATATTCGTATTTTTTAGATTAGTTATTTTTAATTCTATGTTTATTGGTTTGAAAGACTCATGGGATGAAAAAAAGTTTCAAAATATAGGTTTTACCCGTCTACGCCCCAAAAAAGCCGAATTACAAAAAAGTACCTATCCGCTTACTTTTTTCATGAACAACGATAAGTATTACATTTTTTGCTTGTGTCTCTTTTAGTTTAGAAGATATGAGGTTAGAATTAACACGTTTTCCCCTTTTTTTATGCCCGAAACATTAGAATTTCCAGAAATGATGTCTTAGTGGTTCGTTTTTGACGCGGGAACAGGCGTTTAGGCTGTGCGATGATGAATCAGTCAGTCAATAGCGTTACAATTTTATATATGAATATGTATATTTACCCATTTGTATTGTGGTGCAAAGCGCAAATAACTCAATTTTTAGTATAGGAGGTTTTGAGTCTTCTGGGTCTTAAGCGGGTTATTCACTTGCAATATAATTGGCAAGAATCAAGATATTTTAGATTTTTATTGCACAACGAAATGAAGTGAAACATACTGTGAAATGTGTTGGCAAACAGAAAAAAATAAAAATTGATTTCAATTAAAAGATTTGTGATATTAATTAAAAAAATAATTAAATTTGCACCAGTAAACAAATTAATAGTATCAATTAAACCAATTAATAGTATTAATTAAACGTTTAATTCACTTGATTAAAGTTTTAATTCAGTTGATTAAAATTTTAATTAAAACTGATTTTATTTTTGATTAATGCTTTAATTGGTGAAAAATGTGGGAGAATTTTTTCTGTGCATCAATGTACGATCGTGTATTCCTTTCATGGTTATGTTTTTTAAGTAAAGTTGCGCCATATTTTTATTGAAACCATTGTGCCACTTATTGAAAATTAAGGGCAATATAGGCATAATATAGCGAATAACATATACATTAATATTGTAAATGGATGGGGCGCTTTAAATACAAACCTAATTGCTTGCGGGCAAAATATGACAAATGGTAGAATTTTCTGTGGAAATGCTCATATGACTTTGTTCAAACAAAATTTGCGCACACTGGTGCTGCAAACCTGAAATTAATCAAAACCGTTTTGGTTTAAAACCCCAGTTTCTTTGATCTGTCTGCAAAAATTCCCTAAATATCTTTTCGAAAATCTTTAAAAAACTTACCACATTTAAAATCTCTATAGTGTTGTGTTAGATGATGTTCGCTGACGTATTTTAATTGTTGAGACTGCTGTTGTTGTTGCTGTTGCTGCTGTTGTTGTTGCTGTGACGCAGTTTGTTCCGGTTCTATAATTTCCTCGTCTTCTTCATCATAAATTTCCTGTTCCGGTTCTACACGCCAATAATATTCAGCAATATCCAGCGCGTCTTTACAACGATCGATATGGTTATAGTCCAACGAACGCGAATGACGCAACTGGTGATGACGTGTCTGATGTGACGCTGACCAATGACTTAAACCAGCAGCTGCACTGTGACAGCTTGTGGCTAAATCAAGATGTGATATGGATTTATTGTGACGCCAACCAGAGCCGCGCGAGGGACATTTATAGTCAGGGAAAGAACTTTCAGCAAAACGGACTCGATCTACGTAATTGTAGATGTATTCTTTAGATTTTCTAGAAAATAAAAAAAAAAAAATAAATTTATCATTGATTCAATTAACACCAAACTCTTTTAGTTATTTCAGCGAGTTAAGGTTTTTTTTATTATGCCTTATAAAATCCTTTATGCTGATTAATTTTTTTTCCGGAAAACGTTCCCTTTTGCATTTTTCTTTTTTTTTTGTGGTTGGTTTTATTGTTTTCCTAGAGAAGTTTTTAGTTCTTCGAATTGAAAGTCATTATTCTACTTTGGGGTGGTTCATAAAACAGAGTTTATATTTTGTAATGAATGATTTAAAACAAAAAAAATGGAATGCAAAAAGTTTAATAAAAAAACTTTGACTCCTGAGACTTTCAATAGAAACTTGTTTTCTATAAACTTTTTTTTTAAAAAATTATTGATTGCTGGCAGATTTCTTTTAATAAGTTTTAAGTGCTTGTAGTTTATTTATAAAAAACTATTGAAAATTGTTGGCTACTAACAGTTTTTTTAAGACAGTTTTTTTTATAAAAAAATTTGTTGGGTGCTAATAGTTTTTTTATTATAGAAAACTGTAAATTGTTGATAAATTTAAAATTTTTTGTACCGAAAACAGTTAATAGCTGACAAAAAACAGTTCACAGCCTGCAGTTTTCTAGACAACAGTTGGCTATAGAAAACACTTAACTGCGGGCAACTTTCTATAGAAAATAGTTTACAGTTTTCTGTAGAAAATAGTTCACTATAGAAAACAGCCAACAGCAGACAGTTTTCTGTAGAAAATAATTCATAGCAGTTTTTTAATATAACACTAACTACCAATAGTTTTTAATAGAAAACTGTTAACAGTTATTTATAGAAAACGGTTGATTGCAGACAGTTTTTTTAAAGAATTCATTCAACTGCTGACATTTTATATAAAACAGTTTACTTCTGAAGATAAAACAGTTTACTTCCGACAGTTTTTTATGGAATAATTTTTTTACAGAAAACTATTTACTGTTTTCTTAAGTAAGTCGACTGCTGTTATTTTATAAAGAAAGCAGTAAACTGCCGACAATATTTAATATAAAACAGTTTACTTCTGAAGATAAAACATATAACAGAAAACTATTAACTGCTACCTGAGCGCAGCAATATAATACTGCTTTTAGTTTCCTTTTGACTACTGAGACTGCTGACAGTTCTTGGCCTTTTTTTTTGCTTTAATAAAAACTTTATGCAAAAACTATTCGCTGCAGTTTCCCTTAGAAAAAAGTGCTAAGCTGGCAATTTTCTGTAGAGAATAGTTGGCAGCTGACAGTTTTTTTGTATAAAATAGTGACAGGCGACAGTTTTTTTTTTTTAATTTTAAAGCAGTTAATTGCTGATACTTATTGGATAGCATTAAACTGCTGACAATTTTCCTTAAACTACAATTAACTGCTGAAAGTGTTCTTGAAAATACAGTTCACTGATTACAGTTTTCTATTGAAAAATGTTACCGGCTGATAAGTTATTATAAATTGCGGAGATTTTTATTAAGAACGGTTATTTAGGAACTACCCTAATTTTATAAGCCTTTTTACTTAATTCAATTGCCGACATCAATTTGAATAGTACTCAAATGTGTGTAAAACCAAAAGAAATAAATGCACACGTCATGTTTTAACTAAAAGGAAACTTAACAAGAATATTTTTTAAATCTAATCAATTCTAATATTAAATGAAAAGTTCAAGCTCGTGGTATTGAATTCTAAAGGTTAAATAAAAATATATCTTTAGGAAAAATATAATTAAATCTTTTAATATCTTCAACAGTAAAACCGGCCGTATATTCAATCAAATGTTGATCCTGCCCCTTCAAATTCTAATAAGAGTACATAATATTTTATATACTCTAGAAAACAGTCCTTGGAGGAAATTAAATAAAACAAAGAGGCATAATGTTTATTGTTTTAATTACTTAACAATTTTATAAAAATTGCTTACATTTTCTTTAAACTATAAAACTTTTAAGGAAATATATCACTAAGTTTAAAGAAAAAATTCCTAAAAACTACTTTTTAACACCTGCTACTTTTAAGTTCATTCCATTTTACCAATAATCCTTAACGTTTATACATTTCAAGTCACTTTCAAGCCACGTAAATGAACTCAACTTTAAAACAAACTTGATACTCAATAAAATCGTAAGAATATAAAACAAATAAATATTGATTTTTTTTCTTTTTATTCATATCACACATGTGCAACACCAAATAACCACATCAAATAAAACAGAAAATCCTTCATAAATATAAAGATAATCCTGCTTTAAGAAGAAAAAGTAGTGACATTAAAATTGATAAAAACAATATTAAATATTTAAAAAAAAAAGGTATCAAAAGGAATTTTTATAACAAGTAAAAAATATTTTTATGGTACAAGGTGGCTAAAAATAAACGAAGGAGAAGGTCAAAAATTTTTTTATTTGAAAGTCAATGGAATTTTTTTTTTCGTTTCATTAGAAAATTAGTTAATTTAGAAGTAAGAAATAACGTTGCGTAAGTACCGCCCAAAGTATATTTACACAAGGTAAACTCGTTGGCCCATATGTTTGTCAGCTGTTTACCCCTAGTTGGAACCCCAACGTCAAATTGCGTGTATATGAGCCAAAATTTGTACATGTGTGCGTTAAGTTGTTCTTGTTTTATATGAAGACAATTTTGACAACTCGGTTCCTTTTATAGAGCAGCATGTCTACACTCCCAAATGAGTCTACCTTGTGTAAATATACCTTGTGCGGTACTTACGCAACGTTATTTCTTACTTCTAAATTAACTAATTTTCTAGCCCATTCGTAGCTACACATAGTAGTGTTTTTATGACTTTTTATAGATTTCCAGAGCTTTCGCTCGGATTTCTTCTTGAATTTTGTTTTTTAATCTGTGGCTGTTTCACATACACACATTCTTTCAAAGACACCTACATTAAAAATATCAGAAGCGGTTATAATATTTTTGATTGTGTAATAAATCATGATTTTTGCGACTATTAGCCTTAAAGAAATCGAAAATTAGGTCGCTGCTTGTACTTATGTTAATTCGTTGTTTAAAAGTGTATCTTTCCATTTACAATTTCCCAAATCTTATTTCTAACAATTTGAAAAATTTAAGGAAAATCATATTAAAATTACTAGTGTTTGCCTAGTTGTCGAAATTCGACCATAATCATTTATGCAAATATGAAGACAACATACAAATAAATATACATATATAAATGAACATGATTCGAGCATTTGTTTTTTCCGTCTTAATGGACCGATTTGGCGAAATACCAACCTCCGGTCCATATGTTGTCTTCCACTCAAATTCGAGAATGCTTAAATTAAGTTTGTTATTGTTACTTCAATAGTATAAAAAAACAGAAAGTACCAATTGAAAAACAAAAAAGTACCAAAAAGTCTCCTCTTATAGTTTCTTAATTTCTGCATGTTGAATTTTATGTTTCTAGGTTCAGTATTACTAACAATTCAAAAAGTACCAGTAAAGAACAAAAAAAGTACCAAAAGGGCCAATCGCACAACTTATTCACTCAGGACCTTGCATGTTTAATTTCATGTTTCTAGGTCCAATACTAAAGAAAATTCTAAAAGTACAGTTGAAGAACAAATAAGTACCAAAACGTTCCCGTTTTTGGATTCTCATCCATTTAAGACATTGCATGTTTAATATAATGTTTCTCGGTCTAATATTAACGAAAATTAAAAAAAGTGCCAGTTGAAGAACAAAAAAGTACCAAAAAGTTCCCGCATTGCATTGCATTCACAAGATTAAAAGCGTTTGAAATTTTAAAATTCAATATGAATTTCTGTAGAAAACAACAACAAAATTATGAAATATTTTTGATATTCTTTTTGCTTTAAATTTAATTTTTGGCATTGAGTTTGCGTTTTACACAATAAGGGGCTTTATGTTCAATATTATCGAAAATGAAAACAATTACCAGTTGTAGTACGAAAAAGTATCTAAAAGATCTCCCTTACAGATTCTTGTTCACGCATGTTTTATGTTATATTTTTGTGTAATTAAAAACTCAAAAAGTACCAGTTGAAAAGCAAAAAAGTATTATAATTTTTTAAATTCAAAAAGTACCAGTTGAAGAACAAAAAAGTACCAACATTTTTCATCTTAAAGGTTCTCCTATTTTCAATTTCTACAATATGGATCTTAGACCCTATAAAATATATATATTCTGGATCGTTATAAGTAGCTGAGTTGATTTGATGAGGCCCGTTTTCCGTCCACTAGTTTGTCTGTATGTGTGTATGTTCAAAAGGGTTTAACGAAGCCCCCAAAAAATATAAGGATTAGCTAGATATACATAAATGTCACATATAGTCTGGAATAGTTTGCTTCTGAAATTCAGCCAGATCGGTTCACAAATTTTTGAAATAGGAACCAAAAACCACTATTGCCCCTAATTTTTACCCAAGAATCTGTATTTTTGTTATTGATGTAAACTTAATAGAAGACTAGTAGTAAAAATATAAGAGCACTCCCGAATTCAAGGTTTTGGTACGATTTTCTTTTCTTTTTAGTTCTGGAGATATGAGGTTACCGGATTAACCCCTTTTTGTCTTTTTTTTCTCTTAGATTTAAATAAAATTTGGTGTATTTTTGTTAAAGTTGGTTGCCAAACAGAGAATGAAAGTATTCTTAACTATTTTGCATTTGCCGATTTTTATACATATAAGACGACGACAGTTTAAATCCCTACGTTACTTTTGGGACAGCCTGTACATATGTGGTGTCTTAGAGCCCATTTTACCAATTCTATTTAATTATCAATTCATGTTTAAATATAGTTTTTCATATAATATTTATTTTTTTTTTAACATGAAACATAAATTAATATATAAAAAGAACTGGTGAATAGGCCCTTATTCAGTTATTTTTTTTATTTATGTTTATTATAATTTATAAAATATTTAACAAAGAGTATGATTTTTGTATTAATAACACTGTGGTAGAAATTGACACATTTTTTAGACAAGCACTTGTCGTTTTAACCTAATTCGGGTATGCTGAATCCAGGGGTGCAAGCCGTTTTTTAGGTTAGCTCGGGTTTTCGAGATATACCGTTATTTCGAAAATGGAGAAGGTTGCACAACATATGTTCGCGTATTTAGCTTATTTAAAATACTTATTGAAAAAACTAAAAAAACCGAAATTCCGCAATAAAATTTCATTTTAGAAACATATTTAAAAAAAAAAAAAAAAAAAAAAATACAAATTTTTTTTTATCAAAATTTCGAAATTTTTGTTTTTTAAAAATTTATAAAAAATTGGTCATACATTTGACCCATCTAGGAGCATCCTACGCGCTGTACCGGCTTAATTTAAGAATTTCAACGATACAAATATGGCGGTTTTATAAAATTCTTAAATTCGGCCCCTGACGGGTCAAATGTATTACCAACCCTACTTTATTTTTCATCTCAATCATTTATTTCTAACATACCTTCCCGCTATCTACATTCCTTAAGGGGGCTCCCATACAAAATGTTCAATGCAGTCTAGAAATATATTGAAGAAAAAGTCCCATAAATTCCCAGGAGTTGCTCCTAGTGGGATGAAATGGATGACCGACCTCAATAAGTTGTTTGTCCTTAACATTTTCTCGAGACTTTGCCCCCTTATTATCTAAAGGGGGCTCCCATACCGATATTGCGTTTTATGAAACTCTTAAATTAATTAAAATTTTTCGACCTTTGTGAATAAAATCAATAGTTGCTAACAGATCATTTATGAATTGTTTTGTTTGCAATTTCGTTTTTTATACATCTGAAAAAAATTAGAGGCCTAGCTGCTTTTTCCAATTTTTTTTATAAATTTTTAAAAAACAAAAATTTCGAAATTTTGATAAAAAAAAATTATGTTTTTTTAAAAAAAAAAAAAAATAAAATAAATAATGTTTCTTTGAAAAGTTTCGTTGAAAAGCAAAACACTTGAAATGTTTTTAATACTTTGAACAGCTTAAAAGTATCGCAATTGCCCTGCCATAGTTTGAGAACAAGCATTTTTGAATTTTAATATCCGGTCGCATATTTACTTTTTTCAAGTGCATTAATACAGTCAGCTCATTATTCGAGGGCGGGTCAATAATTTCGTGACTTTATACAAGAAACACACGCTTTTTATTTTCAACATAGTCTCCTTTGAGGTCTACACACTTTGTCAAACATTTATCCAATATTTTTATATCTTCCAAAAAATAAGATTTGTGAGGTTATCAAAAGAAGTATTTGTTTATGAGATGATTTCTATAAATGGTTATCAGACACCAAGGCTGGACAGTATTTGAAATACGTATTTAAAATACAAATACGTATTTTGTATTTGTATTTTAAATACATGACGTGCAAGTATTTTGTATTTTAAATACATATCCAGCAAGTATTTTGTATTTTAAATACATACAATAAATATAAGTAGTTTGTATTTTGTATTTTAAATACATACATAAAAAAATGGGAGTATTTTGTATTTTAAAAACATAGTTTACAAAATATATTCTGTCAGTTTATTGATGGTTGATTGCATTTTAATCTACCAAACCATTTTTCATAAGTCTAATGCAAAATCAAAAGGGTTTCAATTTGCAAAAATAAAATTTACACATAATATGGAGTTTTAGGAATCGCTTACGGTGCGGAAACTTTTTTCACCGAATCAGCTTAAAAAACAGTTTTTTATTATCAGAATAAAATTCCCCACATGGCGCTGGAGTGGTATTTTGCACTCAAAAAAAGTTATAACCTTAATGTACATGACGTGGAAGTATTTTGTATTTGAAATACGTACAATAAATGGAAGTATTTTGTATTTTGTATTTTAAATACATACAGGATGTGTAAGTATTTTGTATTTTGTATTTTAAATACATAACCTGAAAGTATTTTGTATTTTGTTTTTTAAATACATGACGAGCAAGTATTTTGTATTTTGTATTTTAAATACCGCAAACCATGTATTTTGCCCAACACTGTCAGACACAAACTAAATGACGCAGCTTATCAATATTTTGTCAGAAGTCAACTTGCAGATGCCTGTTGACAGAAACAGGGTTGGCCTTTCGGTAGGAAGGTGCAAGAAATTTAAACAGTCACGAACTTATTCTAGTGGCTGCAAATATAAAAAATTCCTTTTTTTCAGAGCAATAAACTTTTTGCTTTGGCGTTCATTTGGCTTGTTTTAATATTTGGATTTCCACTTTGAATTATGGCAATTAACATGATATCGATGCAAAAATTTTTGTATAGTTAGTGTGTCTTCGGATTTCCAAAATCTGTTTTAATTTACACTGTCTTCTTTTTAAATTCTACGAATTTTTCATTTTTTTCTTTTAACAAATTTAAACAATTTTAAATGAAATGTCCTTTTGTCTGACTTCTAATAATTCTGCTAAAACGTCTTAAAAAATCATGAACACTTTCTTAATTTCTTACACGCGTATTTGAGCAACATAAAGCTGGTGGTCCTCATTACGCGTTGTGAGCGTTTGATACTTTCTTGACCTTTTCAAAACGCATGCGACGCATTAAAAAGTAGAAAGTAATCCTACTTCATGCGTTTGATTTGTGTATGCATTAACGCATTAAAATCGTACTGTGGACCTCCAACTTAATTCTAATACACGTGCCCTTGTAAAATCAATTTCTATTTTTTGTTTGTTTATCACTAAAATTACAAAGCCCATAGGAGATGACTAGAATAAAAAGAGAGAGTAAGAGATAGAAAAACCTAACTCAGCTGTAAAAAATAACAAAAATAAAGGCTCAACCAAAATATGCATAAGCTAGCTTAACCTACTGTGAAAAAATAACAAAAGGTCCCTCAAATGCGTTTAAAAAATCAAAACAAAAAACATCTTATTCCGTACGGAATGTGCGATTACTTTCACACTTTGCTTAAGTAAATGACAGTTTTATAAAACTTAACAAAAAGTTTTCTTAAGTTCAATATGGTTTGACACATATGATTGTAAACACATTTTCTATATACTGTACTTTATTGTTCTGTATGGTAGAAATATGGAAAACACAAATGCTAATAGTGTCTGCGTAGTAAATACCCTAAAAAAACGTTTCTCTGTTTGTGATCTTCGTACACAATAAAAATACTGTACTAATCCAACTCAACATAAAGATGAGAACATATCAATTCATTCTGTTTTTCGCAGAAACCCACACACCTTCTTTGTGTTCGGTTCAGCACATTAATGCTCGCTCTTTTCAGTTGTGCTCAGCGCCCTTTTGGCTGGTAAAGACAACAAAAAATTTTTTACAAAAAACAAAATACATATCGTCACCTAAAATACAAAATAACGTAACAACACTTTTTATAAGTTTACAAGAGAAGCAAAAAACTTGACAAAATCAATAACAACAAGGTGTACTTGGCGTTTGAATTTCTTAATAAAGTCGCAATTTTTGATCGCAGGAGTCTTACATTTTTTGTGAACATGTAGTTTAATAAAACGAACAAAAATCAGTCAAAAAGTCAATTTCGAATTTTTTGCTGATACGTTGTTTTGCATTTAAGGTGACGATATGTATGTGTTTTTAACGAAAAAAAAAATGAATGTAAACAAAAACAATGTACACAATACAATTCACACACAGGCTTTTTGTGCTGTGGTCGCGCAAACGCCAACAATACTAGTAAAAAGTTTTGCTAAATATTTTTGTTTGCTTATTCCGTCATTAATGTAAAATAAACACTACAGAACATTAAAATATAGCATCTGTCTACAGAACCACTACAATTGTACTGTTTTATAACGAAAAACAGAACACTCCGTAATGTGTGTTACTTTTGTTTAAATAGTTATGAACGTTACTAAGAGTTGTGTACTAATACACAAACACTAATAAAGCAGATATCGTTTCTGGATGTGTGTACCGTTCGCTAAACAATATTCAGTTTATTTTCGAGCACTGATTTAAAATGTTAGTGAGTTCTTAGAATTGCACTACGGTGTTATAATTTTGTACGGTAGAAAAATCTTTTTCTTTTTTCCATTCGAAATAGATAAAATTGGCAACAGTTGGCAACAAATTATGTCACAAAAATTTGAGGAAAAAAAAACTTTGCAAAGAAATTTTTGATTTCATGTCTTAAAATTCTAGAGAATTCGGAAAATCAAGGGTTGGCTTGAATACGTGAAATCTTGTGGGAATAGGACTATTGCAAGAAAGCTGTATAAATTGAAATTTGATTCATTGAATACATTCGAAAGATAAAAATTGTAAATAAAATAAAAAAAAAAAAAACAAAAAACTAATAAAAAGAAATAATTCTTACATTCTATTAAACGTTTTTCCCATATAAAAACCATATTTCAGATAGATTAAAAGAGCGTCGTTAACAAAAGCTTTTACAAAATTCTGAGATTACCACACCAAAAAAAAAAAATGTTATTTAAATTGATTCTTATTCTGCTTAAACGTCTGTTGCCCCCTAGTAGTTGTTAAACAAGTTGCAAATTTGATAAACGTTAGAACTACCCTATAAAAGGGTATACCTTTAAATACGCTAAGACCTTAGCAACAAAGTTCAGATTAATTCAAGCAAATTAACAAAATAGTTTTTTTTTTTATATTAAAATCAGTGTTTACAAAACTGCAGTCAAAGTAGAAAGACTGCCATTTCTTCCACGTCTTCATTTGTCATTGGCAAAACAAAAACTATTGCTTTTATTTTTAATTTATCAAATGTAAACCGTCGATGCAATTTAAACGCAAAAAGCGAGAAGTTGTACACAAATTATCGTTTTTTGTTCGACAGTTTTTGGTGTTACGCTTTATTTTATGAAATGATGGTATTCAAAAAAGTACCTTATTGTTAATTAACCAGTTCATGTCTGCATAAAATTTATGGCTTTAAATTTCTACATCTTAAACTTAATACTCTTTTAAATATTAATTACAATTTATTTTTCTTTTTTTCATTACAGGTAATTGATTAAATTAAAAAATCATCATCAACAAAATACTTTAAATTATATTAAAGACGTAAGACTGGCAAATTAACTGCTTTCTAAACGTGTGAGTATGTATGTTTATATGTTTATATAAATGTAAGTATGTAAAGTATTTAACAAAAAATGTACATGTGTACATTTGTACACATTTGTAGTGACTACATTACTTTTACATACAACACATGTATAAAATGTTTGTAAGCGATAATTATCAACATCATCGTAATTATCATGGCTCATTGAAATTTAATAGCTTCATTAATGTCGACGACTTGCAAATGAATTAAAAAACAAACAACAAACCAAATAGTAAACATCAAAAAAAAAAAACTCAATTGTTGGGAAACTTAACAGGGGTAAGGCCCTACATTTAATGCTTGTGGGTAGATTCATTTAACAATTTTTTATTTATACACAGCAACTACTAAAACAATTCGAGGGATGTACTTTCTCGTACCGAAACTGTTTCGAAATCTTTAATTATTATCATGTTATGGTTAAAAGCTAAAAGCAGGGAAAGTTTTTTCGGCTTTATGCATTAAAAATATGCACTTGCATATTTTTCAAGTTTTCCCAAAAATATATGCTTTGCATAAATTTGCATATTATGCAGTTTGGAAGCCGTTTTTGACAAACGAATTGCTTATGAGTCAAGCTTTGGCAATTACAAAATAAAAATGTATCGGTCTTTTTCTTTCATATGCATTTTCTTATAACGCAATTAGTTTCATAGTGATTTATTTAAAAATGTCGAAAAGGCTTTAAAAATAGTGTCTGTTTTGTGTGCTTTACATGAAAGTTTAACTGTCTTAGAAGACGTAAAACTAAAAGTTCAAAATATTAAGAATAAAATAATTATTGAAAAACTTAACAAAGCTTAAAAGCGAAATGTTAAGGCATTAAGCAACTGTCAAAAATTAACAAGAAGACTGTCAAATGCGATCAGTTTCGCATTTTGCTTAAGCAAAAGTAGTATTTGTATGGGAGCTATGGTCAAACATGGACCGAATCCAATAAAATTTTGTTACATAATTTAGATTGAAACAAAAATAAGTTTGGATCAAATTTAATCTAAATACTAGGGTATTCATTTAATCGGGCTTTTGCATTAATCGGTTAACCGCTCGATTAATTAACCGAGGTTTTGGTTTAATCGGTTAGTAATCGGTTAATTTTGTTTTTGATCGGTTAACCGGTTAATAAAGTTTTTTCAATAAATTAAGTAATTTCAATAAATAAAAATGCATAAGTTAATAAAAAACTTTAATAACATACCAAACATAACAATTCTTATACTAAAACGAGCAAACAAAAAAAGAATTCATAAAAATGTAATATATATTTTTTAATAAATACCTATTATATATTTATTAAAAATGTAATATGGGCATTTCCTGGGGTCGCGAACGTACGTTCGTACGCTTTTGATGTACAAATAATATAGAAAACAAAACTTTTCCTAGCATTTTTTCTTGCGATTCGATAGCATTTGGGTAGATGTATGTTTAGTGCAAAGGATGGATTTCATCGAGTTTAAGTTTTCATAATAAGAGTTATAAACATGTGGTCGCGAACGTACGCAAAATAGAAGTCAACTTTGGCTGACAGCAGTTAAATGTAAAAATCTGCGTAATGGAACGGAATATTCAAAAGTGATTAATTTATTTTAAAAGTGTATTAATGTAGGTCTCCATGCAATATTTACCAAAAAAAATATCTCTTTTGGTTTTTGTTTAATTGGCTTATGTACCGGTCGCGAACGTACGGGTCGCGAACGTACGATTTTTCCATATGTTTTTTTATTATTATCACATTGCAGTTTCCCATTAATGTCTTCAAATTTCCTTAACAAACAACTAAATACTCAATTTACAATTGATTGTAATGAAAAGATTATGAAGAAAGAGTGTAAACATAACATATTTTTGCATGTAAAATAAGCATATAAAAATGTGTTTAAAAGTAGAAAATATAAGAAAATATAAAATTTTCCAGTTTCCAGTGCAATTTCTTCGAGTAAAACAGCTGAGACATGCTATGAAGCCATTCTTTTATAACAACATAGACTTTTTTTATAATAATAAACAATAAAAGACGATGATTATCAACATTTTATTTTTTCATCCTGGTAGACCATTCTAGGGAAATGCCCATATGTATTTCATTATTTATTAGTCCTTTTCCTTTTTCTCTAAACATATAAATTCTTCAGTTATGGCATTAGAGTTTTGTTAAAATTTTTTAAAATTTTTAACACTTCTAATTATTTCGGTTAATTATGTTAAAAAACTGTTTGTGTTACTATCGAGAGTTTCTTCTGTTGTTACGTCATCATCTGACTGACCTGACAAAGCTCAGCGCCGAACGTTATACAAAAAAGTTTATTTCCAAATTCCTTAGTCTCTGTTTTTTACTTTATTTTAAGAATGTATTGCTAGAAGGAAATCTATTGTATGAAAAAATATTTCTAAATACATACCTTTTGTATATGAGATAAAACAAATAATAAAAAAGACGAAAAATATTTTATAATACATACTACTAAAAATTAAAAACTTTGTTACATCGGTTAATCGACTGAAATTAACCGGTTTAATCGTTATTGGAAAAAATCCAATTTTAAATTAACCGATCAGTTAATCGGGTAGTAATTAATCGGTTAACCGATTGACGGTTAACCGAATGAATACCCTACTAAATACCAACATAATAATAATAAGATGGTCTATGGGTACAAATTCCGGAAAGAAGCCTGTATGGTGGCTATGTGAAATAGTAGACCGATTCACCCCATTTTAATAGGTTCCTTTTAATTGTTACTTTTGCCAATTGGAACCCATGTACCAAATTTCTTTAAATTATCTCCAAAACTTAGATCTGTACTTTGCGCACAAAGTTTACATGGACAGCAAGCCAGATTGACTGTGATTCTAAGTCGATCGGTGTACTTACAGGTGTACTTTAAGGCCTAACCATAATGTACGAATACATGTTAATCGTATGAGGGAAACCATATTGAACTTAAGAAACCTTTTTGTTAAATTTTATGAAACTGTAATTTTCTTAAGCAATGTGCGAATCTAATCGCATATTCCGTACGGAATCAAATGTTTGTTGATTTTATTTTGGTTTTTTTAAATACATCTGAGGGACTTTTTGTTAATTTTTGAAAGTAGGTTAAGCAAGGCTATGCATATTATTGTTGGGCCTTTAAGGTGCTACAAACATTTGTACAAATGCATAATACCCTCTCCACTATCGTGGTGTGGGTATAAAAACAGAAAGATTGGGTGCCTCATAAACCGACGCTGGACACCGATTTTGTTTTCTTTTTGCATCGAATTCTCAAAGGTTGAAAAGTTGTTTTACCAGACAGATAGAAAAAAATCACTTTTAACAAGATGTATTTTTAATTTAAATACATATTATGAAAATAAAAACATATTCTAAGAAAAGTTCTAAAAGACTTTTTTTAAAATTTTACTCCATATTTTCTCTCGTTAGTCCATTTTAATGTAATCAACTTAGAATACCATCCCATTATGTTGTTGGAGTTTTTAAAAAATGCAAACATTTATAATAGCAAATATGTTTATGACATGCACACACACACACATGCACCTACACATTTGTTTTCATATTTTTATTGTCTCTTAGTATGCATGAGAGTGAGTGGATGGGTCAGGCTGCAGTGTTGTCAATTTAACGCTTTTCGGGTATTTTATGACGCGTTTTTAGTTTCGTTGGCCTTTTTTCTCTGAATAATCTTTTTTAAAAATGTGTATTTTTGACGCTGTCTTAAATTTTTTTTGCACTTTTATTTTTTGGCA
Source organism: Pollenia griseotomentosa (assembly GCA_963931875.1). Classification (NCBI taxonomy): domain Eukaryota; kingdom Metazoa; phylum Arthropoda; class Insecta; order Diptera; family Polleniidae; genus Pollenia; species Pollenia griseotomentosa. The sequence continues at coordinate 97,534,017 of OZ007562.1, read as the reverse complement.
TTTAATTTAGTTAATAAAAAGGCTTTTTCAAGAAAACCCTTCACAGAAGGTAATGGGTAGAAAATATTTACTTGATCACCTGCAATGTTGGTCTAATCTAAAGGTGTTGTTAAAAACTAGATAAATAAGCAATGCGTTTACCATCTGCCCCTGTGTGTGAGAAAAATCATCACACAGAGGTAGCAATTAGCACGCCACTTGTTGAGGAGCTGGAGCTATCTGATCTCCACTGCATTAGAATAGTCAGCAGCATTTGTTGGAAAGCAACAGCACCTTAAGATGTTTCGTCCCGCAGGCCGAACTTTCCCACAAGAGGTGAAAAATCAATCTTCGATCAGGCTTTTAAGGATCTCCCTTGCCGCTACATTGGGTTTAACGCACAATTACCATGAGATCCACGAAAGTATTCCCTCTCTTAAGGTTAAGGAATATTCTTTTGTGCAAAAGGACATAATTTATGAGTGTAGTCATCTTCTTCTCTATCTTCATTTCCTTTTTCAAACTCCTCTTATATTCTTGCTTCATATTTGTGGAGGGTGTGTTTGACTCGTGCCTTCATTTACTCTTGAGCCTTGAGGTTTCATGCTTCATTTATTCATTGTGCATGGCTCTGGTGAGTGTTTTCATTCTTCGCTCTAATACTTCACTTTCACTCTTTCTTTATACCATCTCGATCCATCATCATGTAACCTTTTATAACCTCTACTAATCTACTCTTCCATCAGATTATTCCTCATCTTTTACTTCTTCTCCTTCTCCGCATCATCGTAATTCACTTTAACTATTTCAATAAATCTCCATTCTGCCCAGAACTTATTTCTTTCTGTAAAAGGTAGCCTTTTTGAGAAAAGGATGCTCCTTGCAGAAGCAATCTTTTTGTGGCAAAAAGCATTCTTTTACAAGAAGTATAATTTCGAGGGTCTAAACCAATAGTCAGTCTGTTGCCGTGCTACCGAAAGGATTACAAGTCTGCCGCCATATAAAGAGATCTGTTACTTTTAAACTTTGCCGAATTCCCGGTATTGACTGCACCTGATTAATCCAGCGGATGGTGAAATGTGGTGGGTGTAGAAACGGTATATAAAAATTTGTAATTCCGTTTGTCATTTTAAAAATATTAAAGTAAATCATCATTAAATCAATTTAGCTACTCATAAGGACCCACAGTGTATCTAAAGGGGACTAGGTTGTTATTATTTATGTCACATATTGTCTGGAATAGTTTGCTATTGAAATGCAGTCAGATCAGTTCCTAAATGACTGAGATAGAAGCTAAAAAAACACGACAGCGTCTAATTTTTACCTATAAACCTCAATTCTCATATTGAAGATTATAATCTATGGACTTTTTTTTTAAATTTCACTTAAACCAAATTAACTACCTGTTTGTAGAACGCGAGCGCAAAAACAAAAACTAATTTTGAAGTTTAGATTTTGTTTTAAATGTAAGTTAAACGAGTAACTTTTGCGCTCGCTCGCGTTCTACAAACAGGCAGTTAGAATAGAGGTAGTAAAAATTAACAAAATCGGTTAAGAAATGACAAATTTTTTCGCCAAAATAATGGTTTTGGCACAATAGCGCCCTACCATATGGACTGGCAGCCATAAAAGTGTCCTCTCGAATTAAAGCTCAAACATTTCAAACATTCAATATATATGAGATTTGATTAAAAATTAACGAAATCCCGTTACTTCTCCTAGCGCTCATACAAATATGCTTCCTCAGGATTTTGACACGAAAGATAGCGCCCATACTATCGGGTGTTTTTTTTACAGGTTTGTTTTTCGAATAGAGATAAAACTGGCATTTTGTGGTCAAATCTGGCAACTCTAATGTCATTTATGTTCAGTTTGGTTTGCCATTTCATCATGAACAGGTTGACAAAAGAACAACGCTTGCAAATCGTGCAAACTTATTTCGAAAATAACGGTTCAGTTCGTGAAGTTTACCGCAAGCTCCGTCCATTTTATGGTCGACATAATCGTCCATCAGAGCAATTAATTCGGTTAACCATGGATCGTTTTCGCACTACGTTTACTCTATGTGATAATACGCATCCGCAGAGACGTCGAACAGTGCGCACCGAAGAAACAATTGCCGCTGTAGAGCAAAGTGTTGAAGAGGACCCGAATGAATCGATTCGCCACCGTGCACAGCAATTGGAGCTTTGCCCATCAACTTTATGGAAGATTTTGCGCAAAGATCTTGGCTTGCGACCTTAAAAGATCCAGCTTGTGCAAGAATTAAAGCCGCGAGACCATGCAATGCGTCGTGATTTTGGTGTATGGGCCGAAAATGAGATTGATCTCGATGTTGATTTTCTTCGCAAAATTTTGTTCAGTGATGAGGCTCATTTTTGGTTGAATGGCTACGTCAACAAGCAAAATTGCCGCATTTGCAGTGAAGAGAATCCACATGAGACCCTTGAGACGCCATTACATTCACAAAAACTGACTGTTTTGTGTGCTCTATGGGCTGGTGGAGTCATTGGGCCATACTTCTTCCGAAATAATGCTGGAGAGGCAGTTACCGTTAATGGAGACCGGTATAGAGCCATGATAACCGACTATTTTGTTCCCGAATTGGATGGCATGAATGTGGATGAGTTGTGGTTCCAACAAGACGGCACTACATGCCACACAGCGCACGCCACAATCGATTTATTGAAGGTAACATTCGATGAGCGCATAATTTCGCGGAATGGACCTGTCAATTGGCCACCAAGATCGTGTGATTTGACACCATTGGATTATTTTCTTTGGGGATATGTGAAGTCGCTCGTCTACGCCAACAAACCAGAAACGTTAGGGGAATTGGAAGCCAACATTCGTGGCGTTATTGCCGACATACGGCCCCATATGCTCGAAAAAGTGGTTGAAAATTGGACCTGTAGAATTGGCTTTATTCGAGCCAGCCGCGGTGGCCACATGCCTGAAATCATATTTAAACATTAATGGCATAAAATTATCCTTCCAATAAAGCCAAATTGATGGTCATTAAAACGATTTTCTTGTGTTTTATTTCAATTCGAAGTTCTATACTACTGAAAAAAACACCCGATATATGAGCTAGACAGCAACTAGCTTTTCAGTTTTATGGTGAAGAGAGTATAAGATTCAACACAGCTGACCAAAGCACTTTTATTTGTTTATATTTAAAGTTTTTGGAGCTTGTTTTCCTCTTTTGAGTGCCGTTTTTTTTTTTTATAAATTAAAAATTTTTTTGTGTCACTTTTTTTATATTTTTGTATTCTTACACCTTTTTTAAAATGGCAACACTGTCTGGCTGTGTAACAAAGAATTGTAAACGACAACAAAAACATAAACAATAAGATGGAGTAAATATTTGCATGTATTGAAATTTGAATGAATGTGTGTGTGAGTTTGTTTGTTAGAAAAAAAAAAATGAATAAAAACAAATAACTGGTGGATATGGAAATGAGACAGAATTTTGTAACACAAACTTTTAAATGATGATGGGGTATGCACGACTGAGTGCACATGGTTAAAAAGTAGTTTCTGTGTATTGGAATGGCCAAACAAAGTACGCGGTATTCCCAACTAAAAATAAAGTTTAGGGTCTTGCACAGTGGGGGATTTGAATAAAAATGGCGAATAAGTGGAAGTTTGTAAATGTTTTTGTAGTATTTTTTTCAAGTTAATAGAATAATTATTAGTGAATTTACGTTTTGACATTAACAGATAATGTATGTATTTCAAACCCCGTTGAAACAACTGCACCGTGCTTTTTTTCTCTCTTTTGATTTCACACCTACATATTTCATATCTTGAATAAACTCAATTAGTCTCGTTCAAGCTTTCGCACAAATAAATAATGTTACCATTTTAATATCTCTTTATGATTTTTAAAAAAACATATATGTATGTACAATGCTCTAAAATAGTGTAGAAGTGATACAATTATAAAATAAAATCATTTAATTATATATCCCATTTTTTCGAATGTGCTTCTATTCCCTCAATATTTCACATACTTTTTGCGTAAGCCAACCTTTGGTTAACATTGAAACTATAGATATGTACTTATTCTTAGGAATGACTCTATACACTTCCTGAATATCTTGTATCTGAAAAATAAATATTTCCCATATTCTATTTTATGAAAATATTTAGCTTAAAAGAAATATTTTCCATTTAGCATTTTTTGGTATAAAATTTAAATATTGTAAATTGTTCGACCATCCATGATTTTTTTATTTCTATTTATTTCGACCTTATGATCAATTTGTTATACCGTACTCTTCGTTTATAATCACTACCGTTTTTAGTCACATTAGCGATATAGTCCATTTTATCTTTTTTTACTGCCGCAATAAGTAAATAAAATAAAAAATATTTACGTTATAGTCCATTTAGCGATATAAGCACATTTGACATAAATATATTCCAGCTATCAGCGGCTAGCAAAGGCATATAAAAAACAAATTATTAGTGTTATAATCACAAGTACCTTTTAGTTCTCGAAGCCACAAGCCATATGAGACAACTAACATTTAAATAGTCTAATTTTTGTCATCAACTCTCACCTCGATTGGTTTTTTTATACAGTATGCAACTCTGTTTCAAAACCGTAACTGGGCTAGTTAACTAAGAGCGGCAAGCGTCTTTTTTATAACAAAACTTTTAATTTTTACACAGTTTATACAAAACAACCCTTTAGAAGGCGAATGCAATAGCACCCGGCTGGAAAGTCTTATTTGTCTGGTCTCTGCATCAGTTTGTTTAAATAAAAATGTATTGGCAATAGAATTTTCATGTTCAAAAAACGCTTGCCGATCTTATTTAGGAAGCTCAGTACGGCTGCTGCTTTAAGCAATAAGAACTATTCTCTGAAAAAGAATTATTAATTTGTATTATTTATCAAATTTTAGTAACTCCTTTGTGTTACGTCTTCATTATTATAAAAAAATATTTACAACAATTACAAAAAAAAAAAAAAAAAAAAATCGCGCAACAATAATATAATTAAATTTAACATAATATGTTTAAAAATTTTTTAAAAAAATAGTTTTGTTGGAGGTGACCATATTTAAACATGTTTTTTCTCTGCGTGTATATATTAAAACGTTTGTGCCGGGTATGTGTTCCTAAAACTCAAGAACCGCTGGACCGATTTACACCAAACTTGGACAATAAATTAGTTTAGTCTGGAGCCAGGTTTCTCTAAAGCTATATCCCGATAGGTGGCAATGTTAACGTGAAATTTAAATCTTTTTAATTTATGGTACGATTAAGCTTAAATTCGCAAAATATATTAATTAGACAAAAATAAGTTTCCTGATAAAATGTAGACACGGTTGAGAGCGCTGGGGTCAAGTTATTTACAAAATTCTTCAATATTAATGTTATTAGGAAAATCCCGAGTAGCGAACAGCTAGTAAAATTATAAGTCTTTTTGTAACACTTCCCTGTAGGAAACCTGGGACCAAGTGTCTCCAAGTCGCCACTTTTGTCGATTATTTTGGTGACACTGTCAACAAAGAAGCTAGGATTAGTAAAAACGACGCAACTGTTAAAAAGTAAAAGTTCGAATTTTTTGTATGAAATAATAAAGTTGTTTTAATTCATTAAAAACTTATTTAAACAAAATATGTTCAAGTATTTTGATTTAATTGTTTGGCTTATCAACTAATATTGTTTGCGCAAAAATCGAGTAAAAACTGTAGACAAGAACTATTTAAGTGTCCTAGTGGATCTCTGGTTCAGATATCTCCACATGGTCCCACAAGAACTTCCTAGTCAATAGTTCTAAGGTCAGTAGTGGATTTCCAATGACAAGCACATGCTAAATGTCTACAGCACAATGCATTGTCCGGTCTACACTTGGTCATTAGTGTTAGTGACAAAGCCAATAGTGGATCAGTACATTCCATACAGATAATATTGGACTACGTGATCCATTGTGGCTTAAATGGACTACTTACAACATGGTCCAATCTACTGTAATATGGACCATGTTATAAGAAGTTAACATGCAGTACTGCCAACAACTGCATGATGTATACTTTTCTATAGTTTACAGTATTACACATTGGTAGCCCTGATGGTGTCCATTATTAATTGCTTATTTAAAAGTGAAAGTTTGTGAAATTTGTGAAAAAAGGTAAACAAATTAAAAACACCAAGTAAATATATTTATGGTGTTTTCTTTTCTACAAAAAAAATACCACATTTTAAAAGGTGCATTTATAAAATGTCTTGCCTTACATGTAATAATGCAATTTTTTATTTGACGAGAACAAAACACAAAATTGGATCGCCCTGTTTTTAACAGCTGACAAAAAGTTTGTTCTTCAATATATAAAAAAATATGTACATAAATCAAAAAGGATGTTCTTCAAAATATAAAAAAAAAATACACATAAACCCAAATTTGTTAATATATTAATATTAAATAAATAAATAAATGAACAAAATGAATGACCAAATTCTAATTTCTTTAGTTTGTTTTTCATAAAATATGTAAACAAGAAAATACCTTTGCCAGATTGCGATTTATTAACACCAAGTTTTTACGATTTCTTGATTTGACGTTTTTTTTCAAAAACAATTTTTTAACACCGAATCCATTTGAATTTTATGCCACTGACAACCTACCATTCATAATGTAATGCTTTCTTTTGTTTTTACTATAAAATAATAGACAAAATTACTATTAAAACTTAAAAATTTTACTGTCCTGATTAGAGGCGATTTTTTCCCAACTTCGTCTGGTAACCCTATATATAAACAGAAGCCATCTTTTTACAGGGCATTATCAACACTCTCGATTTATACGGGGCGTAAAGTGCAATGTCTATGACATTTAAGGGTGAATTTTTTTAGAATAAAACACGCTGCCCTCTTAGAGAGCAAAGCATTTTTAAGAAACGAACACCAAATTGCATTTTTTTAAATAAAATGTGACATTTTTTGTAGAAAAGAAAACACCATTAATAATAGCAATAATAGACTACAGGGCACGCCATAAAAGGCGATTAGTAAAAAATAAAAAAAATGCTTAAACTACCCCTTTAGTGTACTCCATACTGTAGTGACATGGAGTACTTTTAAAACTAACCCACTTTAGTACTCCATGGAGTAGTTTAGGGACTACTTCGGTGGGTTATATGGTCCCCTCCTAGGACATCGTTATGTTAAATGGACCACCTTTTACCCATATATTTGGAGTAGTTTTGGAGTACTCCTACTCCTTTATGGACTACTCTTTACATGCATGTATGGACTAGTCTCGTTATCTGCAGGGTTGATTTCTATTCTCACTAATACTACTGAATTTCAATGTATGTGTTTCCCGGAGTCGGATAAATATGTATGTATGAATGCCACTGTCATATTTTTAATATAAACCGTTGTATTGGTAGTACAAATAAGTTCTTGCTTTTTTTATTTAATCTCATATCTAAAAGCGGTGGCCACTATCTTTTTAGATATGCCCTGTTTTAGATATGCCTTTTTTCACCCAAAAGAACTGCTTACTTGGGGAGGATCAAGGGAATTTACACCTGGCTAAGCAGATGTTTTAAATTTCTCGAAATAAATGTTGGTAAGGGTGAGGTCACGGAAATGTTACAATTCTTGTTTTTAGTATCGAACCTGCCTTTGAGATTCTGAATTGACATTTAGACTGTAAAATTAGATCTATACTTAATTTTGAGTTAAATTTTGACCTTTGACCAAAGTCGTCAAATGCCGTTTCTCGGCTTCTGGTTGTTAGGCACCCGATGTTCATTCTTCTAAAAGAAGGTCAGTTTTCGTTACGGTCTTTTCAATAATTTTTTAAGACCTTCTTGTGTTAATAATACTCCTAATGAAAAGAGACTTTTAATCTTTTTTTTTTTAATTTAAATCGTTTCACTTGAAGGATTAAATATACAGAGTCTATAGTCTACATTACCACAGAAAATATTAATATCAAAAAATTTAAAAAACGGCAGGTTTTTTTAAATAAAACAAAGAAATTGGCGATATTTTTATGCAAAAGCGCTAATATGTACTGTATTTACTTTAGCATGCAACACTTTAAAAAAAAAACCGGTTTTAACATAAAAAATAATGCAAATTATTATATTTAATTGTTAATATGTATTATTATTATTTAATTAAAATTTATTTTTTTTTTTATTAACACATTAAAAGTTTTTTAATCGAAATCTGTGAATGCTCCGGATGGATATTGATTTTCATTCTGTAGCAACACTGTTTTCAGACTCAGGTTGGACGAGACAATGAAGAGCCTCCAAGTTATTGGATCTTCTGACTGCTGGAAGAAGTTTTGAAGGGTTTCCTCTGTTGTGATTTGGAACATAAAAATTGGGGCTTTTCGATTATGAGAGTGGCCAATCGCAGCCTGTGTTTCTTATTCACAAATACTGCTGTCAAAAGTAAAAATCTAAATTATAAGCTGTGGGCAGTCATATATATTTCTTGAAATTATTTTAAGACATATGACTTTACAACTTTACGACCACCTTGTGAATCGCCCAATTGTTTTGCTCCTATTTAGATGCCAGCCAGTGTAATCAAGATTGACAACCGAAACCAATTTCGGCATCGGTATTTCAATTATATCGGTGTCGGTAATGTCGGTATACCAGTAAAGAAACTTTTGTTTCGGTATAGTAATAAATGCTCCAATATCAATATAACACTATCCCACAAGTCTTATTTATTTTGAGGAAAATACAATCATGTCATGATAATTTGTTGTTGTTTTTTTTTTTGAAAAGTTTTAAACAATAATTAGATTTTGGAAGCATTCTCGTCAGAATACTTAATTTTTTAATGGATGTTATTGTTATATTTATTTCGATAAAAAGGATCAGGACTAACAGCCAAACCTTAACAAGAGCGGAAAGCGTTTTCTGGCTGTCCAAAATTCTTATGCCCATACAATTTGTTTGTAGCATAACGAAAAAGAGCACCAGGCAACGTTTTGCAACTGGAAAATCCGCGAAGTTTCTTAAAGTAAAAACAAAAAATTGAGACCCCTGAACTTAATGAAAACCCACATTTTTATATTTATTGTCTATGAGAAAAATGTTAAACACATAGTTTCTGTAACAATTTTTTTTTTACCCTTACTTAAATATGTTTTTCATTTGTTGCATAAACTCTTAATGCACTCAAATATTCAATGAAATATTGATGTATGAATAAAATGTATCTTGCACTCACTTAGTGTTGCCAAAACTTATTTTGGAAAAAATGCTAGATTTTGTTAAAAAAAAAAATGCTAAATAAATGCTAGAAAAAATCTTCATTAAAGTAACCCCCAAGCACATATTTTATAATATGTGGCATTTTGATCTTCAGCTTTCGAGACGAGGTGCACAGCACATAAACTTTACACCGCCTCTGCTGAACATTTGTAACAAATTCTTTTAAAAGGATAGTTTAGTTATGCCGGTAGCATTTTTGTGCTTCCTTGTTTTTGCATGTTGCTGCAGGCCACTTTGTTTGAAAACAATATAGCATTTCCAGTGATTTCAAAAGATTTTTTTCAATCTGTTTCTTTCACCCATTCTTTTAACTTTAAGTGCTTTAGCAAATCTTTGTGAAACTTTTTTCAATAGGTTTTTACTAATTTTTGAAAATGTTTTTCTGTTTTAATTTTTATTGCAGTTTATTTATATCCACATTAATGAGCATTTACATTGTTGCATTTTTGATCTATTTTAATGTTAGAATCTTCGCTTTTTTAATATTTGTATTAAACATTAATGGAAAATAATAAAAATACCACAAGAACTAAAAAAGGATAAACAAATTTTAAATAATGCTACATATCTGACATAAAAAATGTGAAATTGGCAACACTGCTTGCACTCACTATATGTAAACTTGAATTGAAAAGTCACTCTGGCTATCACAAAGGTATAAAGAGTAAAATGTGGGCGAAGTGTAGCAAGAGTGTACTGTAAAGACTCCCACAATATGCTCGAGAACTAATGCTGACAAAATAGCACTAGACCTAAACTATTATTTTAGCTCAGTTTAAAGGACCGTAAACTTTATAATCATAGTTTGTATGTGTGACATATGCATATGTGTAGTATAATAATTATTGCTCTTGGGGGAGTCTCGGTATGTTTAAATGAATATTTAAATGCAATCGCTTGAAATTGCTTACAGTACATGCCCCAGCACTTTAATGCTATTTTGTATATATTATTATTATTTGTTATAAATATAACTACTATTAAAAAAATAAAAAAAAAAAAACAAAGAAATAAATATTAAAACACATTTATGCACTTAAAATTATCAGTTTATATTAAACTACATTTTGTGCAATTTATTTCGTTTGCTAAAAAGAAATTAGTTTAATCAATAGTGGTCGTAGTATGTATTTAAGTTGAACTCTGGTATTAATAATTTTAATTGTATTTAAATATTTTGTTCATGCTCATAATACCACAAATTATGTAGTATTTAGCTATTAATTTGCTCAAAATATTAAAGCACATTAATACATATTTATTCAAATTAAAACTAAATAATCAAAGATTAATTATTTATAACATTATTTAATCTTACAAATACAATTAATACGATATTTAAAATTAATTTGCACAGCAAAAAAAAAAAAAGTAGATGCCGTTGTAGTTAAACAAATCAAAACCTCTGACAGGAATCGAACCTGCAAACCCCACACTGATAGATTAGTTCACTACAAACAAGTCTAACAAGGCAAACAAAAAATTAAATAATTTTCCCTACTATTAATGTCTTTAAAGACTACCGACAATAGTTTAAGCTATAGCTTTGATTATAGTGAATTCTAAGTTTTTTACCTTAGTTTGGAGTGCAGGTTCAAATACAGTTCAATCTGTAAGGTGGCGCATAAGTAGCGTTAAGATCGCAAAAAAAGAGGTACACAGCTCCCCCAGTGTAAGTTGTGACTCCACCTTGTTGGAATCACTATTTTAGATTTAGCTCTCTACCTCTGCCATAAAATTAATTTTCAATCATTGCCCGGTATTGAATGGCATTCATATTAACCGCAACTTGTTCGTTGTTTCCAATGATATTTTCTAAAGTTATTCCACACTTTAGTGTGCATTAGACCGTACATCGAAAAAAGATATTTCTGAACCCCCCTAATATAATGTATTTTTCCAAGGCGGTTCCGAAAAAAATGTTTACCCGAGCATAGGTGTCGCCTTTATATTCCGATTTTAAAGTATGATATATCAAAGTTTTTGTCTCGACAAGGCCAATTTTAAAGACGGAAATATTACAATATAATTATTCGTTACAGCTTTAGGCGTACTAAAGTGTTTTCCGAGAGTGTGATTTCTAAAGGGCCTATGGTTAATTATGGACCGATCTTCACGAAATGTGATAGTGTGATTTCGAGTTTTATAAGACTGTGACAAGCCAATCATCTCAAGACAAAAACTTTAATATGTCATACTATAAGATCTGACTGTAAATGCCAAAGATATAAAGAAAAATTTTAAAAGGCAACCCCTGCGTTCGGCAAAAAAGATATTTTTTTTCAAACCACCTTGCAAAAGCATTTAAATTAGGAAGTGTACGGCGACTTTTTTTTTGCTTATATGGTGGTACGCTCTACTGTGCATCTAAGTGGGTGCATTTAATTTTTCTTGGATTTTTAGTGCCCCGTATTTTTATTAAGGTGACCGACCATTGAGGTGAAAATAAGACTCATTTTTCGATATGATCTTTGTTTTTGAATAATTGAATGCTGACTTAAAAAATAAAATTGAACAAATTTGTTTCTTTATTTTTTCCATCATTAATTTCCCAAGTTTTTCAAAGTTAATTCTGGTTAAAACCGAAAAAAATTAAGCAAAAAATGTATGCACTTATTGAATCAAAACTTTCATTATGCGCCACCCTGTATATATATAAAACACAAAAAATTTCTCTACCTACGTATATCTGTTATAGGCCCTGAAACTATCCAACCGATGTGCTCCCAATTTCATTAAAAAGTCAATTTTGCGAAGATCGTTTATTATATTTTTTTCAAAACTAGGACCACGAGGGACAATTTCTGCCTCTCCGAAACAATCTAAACGATTTTAGTAAAACTTAAAACAAAGATATATCCCTATTTGGATAAAGAATTTTAAACGTTGTTTTTAAATAAGATTTCTGTAATAAAAGAATTTTACAACAAATGTGATACTGTAGTGTACGTATACTTACGTACCAAACTTTAGATAATGTTAGATATTTTATTTGTTAAAATTATGTTATTTTTATTGTAAAGTTAAACGTCAGGACAATTGAATTTAGTTTAATGACCACTAGTGCAAAGACACTATATGCAAGCGTCAGCACAATCAACGGCTGTTGAACCTTGCTGAATGCGGAAGAAGAATCAATTCAATTATGCTGATCGATACTTGAATTTTAGTATACAAGCTAGTATAATTTGTAAATAAACACAGACTTTGATTTAGACGGCTATAACGGCCTTCTTTTTATTTCAAATTCTCTAAACTTTCCTGGCAGTTCTTTTGAATGCCTAAAATCAAGCTGGTACCTTACAGCTGTATAAATATACATTGGGTTATAGGGACAAATATAAAGAACAGCAATAAATTATTAACATTTATGGCCATTTTCTCATTAGGCGATTATCTTTTATCCCAACGAAATACTACACATTAAAGAAATTTTGTTTTCTCAATGTCTCATTTGCTTCTATTTTATCGCAATGCTAACCGGCACTCATCTGCCAATTATTTATTTTCCTTTTATTTGACGAACAGATAAATTAAATCAGCTGACTCCCAACTTTTACATGTATTTTGAGTGGTGTTGCCAACTCAAACCAATGTTTTTTTGTCGGTACATTGAGAAACCCAAAATCGTTAACGGACAGTTTATCGGTATAATAAATTTATGTTGACATTAAGTAACAGGCAGTTTGTCGATACATTGAGAAAATGGCCATTAGAGTTATAATTTATTACAATACAAACATAATTTTATTACAAATTAAAAAATTTGATTAAGGTCCTAAAATGTATTAAAAACAACTTCCAAATTCTTGCGTTTGTACGTTTATGAATACAAATATTTTAAAGAGGTTTATAAGACAAAAAGCGATCGATAGTTATTAATAGGGATGCGATTTCCATGCAAATGCATGTTTTTTGTCGATAGTCTAAACACGATGCCGACCAATTTTATCTATTAAATATGGGTTAAAATGGCATCGTTTTGTTTTTGCATATTTTTGTGAAAATGCATATTTTTAAATATTTATGTTTTAAATGCATATGTTTTTAATATTTTAAAATTTTTGAGTGATTTTTTTCTTTAATTTCCTTAAAAAAAAAATAAATTCTTTTGGAGCTTTGCATTAAATACAAGATTTTCAAGATATCGACAAGACATCCTTCTATCACCTTCTATATACCGACGCAGCCACATGACATGGTTAAGGCTTCCAATGGGTTCAAAATATTTATCCAAAATTGTTACAAGATACTTGCTTGGCGCATGGGTTATACCGCGTTATCAGAGGAAATTAGAAGCCAATTCGATAATATTGCAATTTTTAATGAAATGTATGCCTTTGGTTCCCCTTCCAACGCAGACAGTAGTAACAAGATGCGATCTGGCTAGACTTCATCTATTCCATTCAAAAAACTTTGAGTAATTTAAGAATGTTTGAAGAGCTTCTTGATACCGATGATTATGCAATTTAAAATAACATCAGAAGTCAATTAGCATTTGCTTTTTCCAACTACGGATATATTGGTGAAACTTGTATCAAGTCAAACAAATTAATATTGCAGAAAGTAAAATTAACAATGTGAAAAGAAGAATATCCCGACAAATTAAAAATCAATCCAAATCGTTTTGCAAAAAAAACATAAGGCATTCAAAAATAAAATAAATTTTAAATATTATCTGAAATATCTGAAATCAAAGTGGGATCTGAAAATGAATTTTTTCAATATGCATTGGCATTCTTTAAATACAGGACAAAGTTTTACATTTAATTAAACAGTACTTATTTATTTAAACAAACAATAATTTAAATTAGTTTTTTAAGTTTCTTAAAGATTTTTGAATAACAATAGACTGAATTTTCTTAATTAAAAAGCGATTTTTATGGAAATTTTTTTAAGTTTTTAGTGAAAATTTTGAATCTTTTAGTGCATGAAAATCGAAAATATTCGCATAAAAAATGCACTAAAAACTCCAAAATATGCATTAAAAAAATAAAAATTTAAATTAGTTTTTTAAGTTTCTTAAAGATTTTTGAATAACAATAGACTGAATTTTCTTAATTAAAAAGCGATTTTTATGGAAATTTTTTAAGTTTTTAGTGCAAATTTTGAATTTTTTAGTGCATGAAAATCAAAAATATTCGCATAAAAAATGCACTAAAAACTCCAAAATATGCATTAAAAAAATAAAAAATATGCTTAAATCTTAAACATTTTTAATAAAAAGGCGTTTTTTTAATTTATTTAAAAAAAAAAAAAAAAAGAAAATAAAAGATTCAGTCTACTGTTATTCAAAGGCACAATTTTTTTAAAACTAAATTTAAATTTTTAAATATGTACTTGAAGAATGCCAATTCATTTGAAGAATATAAATTTTCTAATTTAGATCCCACATTTGATTCCAGATCAAAAATAGTTGAAATTGGTTTTATTTTTTTGAATCCTTAATTTTTTTTCAAAAAATTTGGATTTCTTTTTAATTTGTTAATTTTATTCAACATTTTTTTATTTTTCGAATTTATTCTATAAGCTAAATTTCAGAACTATTAGAAAAAAGCTTCATAAAATACATAACTGAAATTTAGCTCACAGAATAAATTCGAAAAATAAAAAAATGTTGAATATAATATAAAGTAACCTACGAAAGGAAATAATTCCCAGTTTGTTAATTTTACTTTCTGCAATATCAATTAATTTGACTTGAGTGAACTAAGTCCCTCAAACTTAGTTATTGTTGTTACACCAATATATCAGTAGTTGGAGAATACAAATGCTAATTGACTTTTGATGTTATTTAAATTTAATATTTCCTTTACTTTTTTAATTGCATAAGCATCGGTAGGAAGAAGTTCTTCAATAAAATTTTTAAAATGTTTAAAGTTTTTTGAATAGTGTTCTTCAGCATCTAGCCAGGTTCCCCATTTTGTTTTGGCTGCGGTGGTAAAGGTATCAAGGGGTACATTTCATAAGAATCCAATAAGTCAATATTATCGAAGTGGCTTCTAGTTTCCTCTGCAACTTAGTGTAACCCATGTGCCAAGCAAGACACATGTGAACAGTTTTGGATAAAATATTTTAAGCCCATTGGCAGACTTAACCACTTAAGGTGCTGCATCGGTTAAAAATAGAAAAATCTTTTGTCGAAATTTTGAAAATCTTATATTTTAAGCAGAGCTTCAAAAAAAATTATTTATTGATTTTAAAATTTTTTTTAGAAGATTTTTTTTGTGTATTTTGGGAATTTTTTTGTAGAACTTTTTTTATAATATGGAAATTCAAAAATATATCACTCAAAAATGTTAAAATATGCAAAAATTATGCATTTAAAAAGAAAATATGCAAAAATATGCATTTTCGTCAAGACATGCAACAATATGCAAAAACAAATCGACGCCATTTTAACGCAAATTTAATGATTCGGATAGATAATTCCTCGACAATGATCTTAGACTATCGACAAAAAACATGCATTTGCATGGAAATCGCATCACTAGTTATTACATACTTAAAACTTATAATAACAACTTTTTATGAATATGTCCGTTAAATTATTATTTATATGGTGTAAATGAATGAAAGGGCTTTTAATATGAGTGAAAAATAATAACTTTAAGGTTTGACATTCTATGAATCTGATATGAATAAAGATATAAGAATGAAATTTGGCAGTTATGTAGATTAAAAAGTTCTTAAAACAGTGGACTTAAAAACATGCCCCATTTTAAGTAGCAAAATACCATAGTTCTCAGTGTCCATCAAGAGCCTTTTTAATGCTAAATGCTAAAAAAACATCAAAATTTCAAATTTGATCTTGAATTCCTTAAAAACTGCTAAACTGATATTACAGTACTTTTCGTTTATAGTCACAACGCTTATAGTCACATTAGCGATATAGTCCATTTTATCTGGTTATTTTGCCGCTATAAGTTAATTTAATATAAATTATTAACGTTATAGTCCATTTAGCGATATAAGCACATTTGCCATATATGCCATCTATCAACAGTCATCAAATGGAAAAGTAAAGAAAATTAATGGCGTTATAGTCACATTAGCAATATTTACTAAGTTCTATTTAGTTTTCGAAACTACAACTCATCCAAAGAAAAAAAGAATTAAATTGTTTAATTTTTGTCATCAAGGCTCTATTAGTAAAAAATTAGTTTATGCCTTTGGTATCAGTTATGAAATATCTTGGTATTATTTTAGCTATTTTTTATACATTATGCAACTCTGTTGCAAAACCATTAGCCTGATGTCGGTGCAATTTATATGATTTTTTTATTTTCTATATTCACAGAACTTTATTACATTCGAATTCAGTTATATGCCTCATAGTGGCATATATGTGAATTAGCCTTATAGTCACATTAGCGATATAGTCCACGTTTTGTCTGCAACTAAAGGATGTGACTATAAGCGAAAAGTACTGTAATATAATTAAAACTGTAGAAAAGGTTATTTTTTCCAGCAAAATAAAAGTCGCAAAAATATCTCTATCGGTTCAAAAGAAACAGACTTTTGGCCACTGAAAAACGATTTTCAGCCACTGCGCGGCGTAATTTTTAAGGAAATATAGTCTTATGATGCCACCAGCGTGTAAACTGTACAAACGCTGCATTTTTCGGAGTGTAGTGGAGTCTGTAGTGACTGTAGTGAATTATTCTCACTTTGTATGTGGTAATTTTGTCAATCCGTTAAGCCAAAAATAAACCTAATTGCTGAACACATCGATGACTAGCTTTCAAAGTAAATTTTAATAATTTTATAGAGTTGTTCAAGCGTGAATCTATTCTTGATGACTTATTAGGGTATAATGTCCATAAATGTCGTTTGCCAGCTATCGCTTTTGTAAGTCCTTACGGGCCTTAACACCATATAAAAACATTTCTATTTTTTTTGTACATCAATTCTTTATTACATATATTGTGTGTATAACTAAAAAGTGCGTAAAATTTCTTTTGTTGTCGATTACTGTAGTGCAGTTGTCCAGTGTCATGACGTTTTGACGTTTTTTTTTTATTATTTTAATTGTCTAATTAACAAATTAAAGACAACTGTTTTTTATTTTAATTATTTGCATTAAATTGAATTTAATTTCATTTAAACAATTTATTATTTATGAACGATAGATAATACAAAGTGACAAGATTTCATTAACAGGATTTTGACATTGAATTTTTTAAATCAGTTTATTGTGTGGTTTTAAAATTAATTTTAATTAACACTTACCCCTGATTTCACCAAGTTCAGCTTAAACTAACAATTACTTGAACTTCCAGTTATCAATATGTTTTGACAGCTTTAACTGATATTTAAGTATTACTGCACTTGGTGAAATTGGGGGTTAAAGATTGTAGTATTAAAATACAAGTCATAAAATATTTAACAATATAACTGCTTTTAACTGTCAAAGTTTCTGTTGAAAGGCCCATATTATATATTTCGACTCGATTTTTAATCAAAATATTATGAAAATAACAAATTTTTAAAAGTTTTATAACAATTGGCTCTTAAAAACATTTTTTAAACTTTAAATTTATATAGAATCCTAAACGATAATGTTTTTAGAGTTGACTTTGAAAATTAAATCGAATAATGAAAATGACAAATCTTTATCTAAAACGCAAAAGGCCCTAGCTAACCAAAAATTAAAAATCGACCACATTTTCATGGATTCTAATGTATTGCATTAACACAAATATGAAAAAAAAAAAAAAAAAAAATTGGAATCTTCCGACCAAAATAAGCGATTTTTTGTTTTTACAAAAAACAAACGCCCCTATTCTCCAAAAGATTATATGAAAAACGCTAAAAGACTTAACAAACAGTTTGCATAATAGGCAACATTTTCAATTGTCAAAACCAGTGTTCGAAAATAAACATTTTATACTGTTCTTTAGTGTTCGGTTCGGTAGATATGTGGAAAACACAAACGCTTAAAGCGATTTTTTGTTTTTACAAAAAACAAACGCCCCTATTCTCCAAAAGATTATATGACAAACGCTTAAAGACTTAACAAACAGTTTGCATAATAGGCAACATTTTCAATTGTCAAAACCAGTGTTCCAAAATAAACATAAAACGGCAAATCCACCTGAGGAGATCGAGTGGTTGCGATCGAAACATGTCATGGTAACCTACCGGCCCGGGTTCGAGCCCCGGCCACGGTCAAGAATGAAAGATTATCAATAACAATTTTAATTAATTTTCATGTTGTAAAATTCCTTTCTTCATAAAAATAATTTAATGAAAATTAAATTTAATGAACTTAAGCCTAATTAAAATTATTAGAAAATTTGGATTAAAAACCATAAATAGTTCAACAAAATAACCACAATACTAATAAACATTTTATACTGTTCTTTAGTGTTCGGTTCGGTAGATATGTGGAAAACACAAACGCTTATAGTGTTTGGAGAGCAAATCATTAAAAAACCTTTCTCTGTTTCTGATCTTCGAATACAAAAATACATAATACTGTACTTTTCCTACTCAACAAAAAGATGAGAATATGTTATTGCGTTCGGGTTTTTTTTTAACCATAAACATTGCTGCGTTCGGTTCAGCACATTAATGTTAATTCAAAATTTGCAAGTCTGGACGATGACTAGCGAAAACAATTTTTTTTTTTTCAAAAACAAAATCCGGATACGAAAAAATGCAGCAAAAAAAAATTTTACACAAACAAACATGTACACACTCAGAGAAAAAACATGTTTAAATATGGTCAACTCCAACAAAACTATTTTTAAAGAAAGTTGTAAACATATTATGATTTATTAAACAATATTATTGTCACCGACAACCATATTAAAGTTGAATTAGTCCTCCTTCAAGAAGCCACAACCAAATTATGGTTGGCTTCGAACATGTTATGGTCAAAAATAACTAAAACATGTTTAACACTTATAATAGCATGGTTGGTTTTCAGCCATTGCATGTTGCTCTTGGAAAAGAGGAAAATACTATTGTTAATTTTAAAACAAATTATTGTCATATTTAACCATAACATGTTTAGAAGCAACCATAATATGATTGTGGCTTCTTGATGGAGGACGAACTTAACCATAATATGGTTGTAGGTGACAATAATATGCTTATATTAACCATAATATGTTTAAAATTTTTTTTTAAAAATAGTTTTGTTAGAGGTGACCATATTTAAACATGTTTTTTCTCTGCGTGATTATGCATAATACACACACAAGCTATTAGTGCTTTGGTCATGCAAATTGCCAAGCAACAACAAAAATATTAGTGAAAAGCGTTAGTAAATTTGGTTGCTGCTCCTTTATCAATGCAGAAAAAAAACTCTATAGAACATTAAAATAGTGTATTTTTACAGAACCACTACAATTGTTCTGTTTTATAATAAAAAACAGAACACTATGTAATGTTCGTTACTTTCTTGAAAGTAGTTATGAACGGTTGTGTATTAATACACAAATACTTAAAAATAGATATCGTTTCTGGGTGTTTGAGCCGTACGCTACGTAACGTTTTGTTTATTTTCGTATAATTTAGACAATTTATCAATTCAATTCAGTTTTTTGCTTCCCCTGTACATTTTCAAAATTTTAGATGGGGCCGTTTGTATTTTAAGACATGAAATACAGACTTGATTATTCCAAGAAACCAATTCACTACTTAATAATGGTCCAACAAATTTTCAGAAAATTTAAAAAAAATTAACGCAAACATGAAAGAAGTTTGAATTATTTTCGTTGTTGTTGTTGTTTTTTTATTTACAATATAATTATCATTTATGCTAATTTTATTATTATTTTAACCTAGAAATTGTTCAACCGAATATAATCTTTATAATTTTTTTTCCTAGTTTTTTTTTTATCTTTTCAGCGTCGTTTTAATGCGACTTTCATTTAATATTTGTTTAGTTAAAAAAAAATTAAGTAATAATTGACACCCAACAAAAATGCCCCAAAAATTTAAATAAAATAAAAGTTTGCTAAAGATTTGTTGGGTTTGAGTTAAATTTAAATAAAATAAAAGAAAGAAGGAAAAAACATATTTATAATTGCAGCCGATTGTTTGAAACTGAAACATTTTTCATTTCTAAAAAAGCCTTGAGCGGGTTTTAACACTTAAATACACTTTATTTTTGTTATATTATTTGTTAAATGTTTTTTAGTAAAAACTTATTATTTGTTATATATTTTTTCGTTTGACATTTATTTTGAATTATGAAATTGAAGTGCAAAAGTTTGATATTTTTTATTGTTATAAAAATCTTTGAAGATTCAAAAAAAAAAAAAAATTTTAATTTTTAATAAAAATGTCGTCAATAAAGTTTTGATAGTTTAGAGTAATTTGGCTGTGAATTTTTGAAGCTTTTATGTAATTTATAGATATTTTTATTAATTGAATTCAGTTCGTGTTGGTAACAATAGAGAAACACTTTAAGCCATAAATCATTTGTGGTGTGATTTGACAATGAAGGGGTTTTAATTAGCACTAGTCTGTGGCTTTCTTGAATAACCGCTTATGTCAATTTAAGTAAATTTCAAGTAAATAATCGCATATATTTTAGGAAGTATGTGTTTTATAATGAGAGAGAAATACACGCACATTTTAAAGTAGAGTTCGAAAAGAAAACATTAAAGTAAAGCAAGTTAGTGAACCATACCGTAATTTGACCAGGGTTAAAAAACTGCAATCAAAACAAAAAAACTGCCAACCAAAAAAAAAAAAAAAAAAAATTGAGTTGGTTTGAAAGCGACTGTTTATATTAAATGAATCAGAAGTTAAAGCAACAGTTTTTTTTGGGGAATGACAAATGTAGAAAAGGAAGAAGTTAGCAGTTTTTCTACTTTGACTGCAGTTTTTAAACTCTGATTTTGCCTGTGCACATACACATTCTAAACAATAGTACAAAATAAAAGAAACAATTTGTTTGTGTTTTTCAAAAATACAAGCAAAAAAAAAAAAAAAAAAAAAACAATGCTTAGTGGAAGCTGGTATAAAAAATACTTTCAAAAATGAACAAGGGAATGACAAATACATGTTGCAATGTGTACGGGAATAAAAAATACATACATTCTTTTTTTTATATGTGAGTTTGGGATTAATTTCATTTACAGTATTGCAACAACAATTCTTTGCAAAAAAAAAATACGTACGACACACAAGTAATTATCACAAATTCTTTGTATGCGTCCGTTACCTACGACACACTTGTAAATATCACAAACTATCGCAGACTGCTCGAAACAATATTAAAATACTTAATAGGAGTATATGCAGAATTTTTTTTACTGCTATGAAAGGTTTTGAAAGAAACAAGTACTGCCTGGAGTGTATTTCTTTGAATTCTGGTCCCCTAGCAACACTTTTTATGTAAATTGTGCGACGAACAATAACGCATAGCATTTGCCATTGTGTTTGTATACACAAACGTTGATTTTTGTTGTGTGTTTGATTTTCAAAAACTAATTACGCAGGCCTTCATTAAGCAAGAAATTGGGTACGTTATGAGTTTTAGCCGAGTGATGTTACATGACGATTTTGCATGTCCTAAATACTGCTACGACGTCGTACAAATCCGTTTTGCATTAAATTATAACTGCGACAATCCAAAGCGCAAGGAATCGTACGTATCTTTTAAAAATTGTTCAGAAATTAGTATAAACCCAAATTATTACATATTGAAAAATTGTTAAGATGATTTCTGTTTACACACAATTCGAGTCAGAGCTGGCAACTTTATTATCATTTTATCTTAAAGGCAAAACATTGTGAAATTTGAAAAAAAAGGTGAAATTGGCAACATTGACGTATGAGTGCCCCGTTACTCATACGTAGGCTTGCCATTTCTATTTTGAGAAAAAGAGGACGCCAGCATAAAAAATGTAGGACATTTGTTCGAAAAAAGAGGACACTTTCTAAACAACCTAACATTAATAAAATTAACGACGGCATAAAAATTAACAACCAAAATTGGGTTGTACAAAAAAACTTAATTTGGGTAATTCCATCTCAAGTCGACCAAGAGTGGGACTCGACCCCTTTCGATTAGAATGCAATTTGGCGAGAGGGTTTATTTAATCCCATAAAGAACATATATCAACGAAAAACTATTTTTTAATTTTTTTCAAAAGTTATGTCATATTCAAATTGTCATAACTTCGCCGAATAAGCCGAATGTGTTGAGTTTATTCTTCTAATATCTCAAAAACTACTTTACATACGAAGATGATTTTTGTCAGTTTAAAGAGAATACTTGAGGCTACAATAAATATATTGAAAAAAATTTCTATGCAAAATATCAAATTTTAAAGATGGACTAAGTCAAAGCCCTATTTTTTTGCTGAATTTTTTTTATATAATACTTCAAACTGTTTTTAAAATTCCTAAAACTTTGAAGGATGTGATTTTTTTTAAGATATGATTTTTTTTTTATTTCCAAAAATAATCTTAAAATAAAATTTTAATATAATCATTTGAGCAATAAGTATTTATTTGAACAAAAGTAACGACATTGATAAGGTTGCTTTTGCTTATTTGTTGCATTTTTTGGGAGCTCCATTTTGGGCACATTCAAAGAAAAGTACTCTTTTTGTCACGTTACGTCCCCAAAAATTAAATCATACCTATCTTAAAAAAAACCCGAGCACCTAAATCTTTTTTTTTAATGAATTTTGTGAACTGTGATTTAAAGTTTAAATGCAGGAACAAATTTTCAATGAAGGTGTAAAAAGCCGGACAACCCCGGACACTTAATGAAAAAGAAGTAGGACTGCCCCGGATACCCAAAAAAAGAGGACGGTGTCCGGGGAAAAGAGGACGCATGGCAACCCTACTCATAGGTCAATTTTGCACACACGTAACTGATTAAAGTTTAGTTTTAAATTACCACCATTTTTTGTGCGACCTTATGAAATCCGAGTATATGATTTTAAGCTATTTTCTGAATATTTTTGCAAAAGGAAAAACTTGAACGTCCCTAATTATCCATTTGACCATTAATAGCGTTTTACAGTTATTTAAATAAATTGCCTTAAATGGTTGGTCAAAACAAAACAAAACAAAATATATTAAATTAAATAAAAAAAAGTTTGAAACTATTAAAATGCATTAATTTATAATCATTCAATTGTAAATTAAATATAATAAATAAAAAAAAATTTCTTGTTTTAACTGATTTACCGCAACTTTGCCTATTGAGGCATAAAGACAATAAAGATTTTGAATTAAAATTTATAATAAATTTAAGATTTTTAATAATAAATTTTGAATTTAAAAATAATTAATTTGATTTAAGAGGTTATTTTACAAAAATAAACCTTTACTTGTTTGCTTATACAATACAAAATAAAGTTTCAATGCTTCAACTATTTCGCACCTTTTAATAAAAAAAGAACTGCTTTAAAAATATATATTTTTAACAAAACGTGCAATGAAAGTAAAGGCAAAATTATTATTTTTTTTTTATATAATTAAAATCTTAATTTCATTAGAGAAAATTTTTAATTTTTGTATTTATTTCTTTGTTTTCTTGATAATGCAACACCGCACAGTGGGACAGAAGAACCCATTTTTTTAAAAAACCTGACATTTTAAAATACCCTTAGGTATTGCCAGCAGAATTTCCAATCATTTTCGCCTAACTTTTCATCGAAACCTATTAGCCCTATTCACAATCTTGTGCATTTGAGATTGCAAATTAATGCAATTATAAATATTTTCCAATAATTGTGAATGACCTATCTTTGGTTAAGTTTTCAATCCTTGTTACAAAATACGAAATTCACAGCTAACTGATGATCGGTCCAGTGAGTGTGAGCTGTCGCTTTGCAAAAAGGGGTTGCATTTGTCGAGCAAATATAAACTATTGGTTTTAAGGGTTGAATATTAACAAGCGAGTGGCCAGTGCATTGATATATATTTTGTTGGGTGTAGCGTAAAAATAGACTTTACAATTTTACAAATACTACGATGCAAGGCCATTTGCAAAAGATTGTTAATAGGGCTATTGAAATTTTTGATAAGTATTGCATACTTCAATTGTTTTTCGAAATTGCGAAATTGTATATTAAGAATTATGTATTCCCACAAAAATTACTTTGATTGCAGTAAATTTTTATAATTTTATTGGCTTATATATATTTTTTCGAAAATATACATTATAATTTTTTGCAAACCCAGATTTCATATACACAGTAAAAAATAAAAATAGATTTCAATTAAAATGTTTGTGATATTAATTAAAAAATTAATTAAAATTTTCGCCACTTAACGAATTAAAAGTATCAGCTAAATATTAATTGATATAAAAATGAAGTAAACGTTTAATTAACTTGATTAACTTTTTAATTACACCTGATTTTATTTTTGATTAAAGGTTTAATTGAGAAAAAAAAAATTGGCTAGAATTTTTTTGTTGCATCAAAAAACGATTCAGTTCTTAGATTTGATTTATGAAAATATATCATACTGGATTATACCTCTGCTATGAAGTAGTGTTTATAAACTGAATATGGTTAATGAACTGAACTTTCCCCTTTTTTTCGCATAAACCCCACTGTGCGTAACTTTGTTGTTTAACAAATTAGTAAACGAAATATATACTTTGAAAACTATTAAAAACTGTTAAACCATTAAAAGTTTAATGAAGTTCAATTTTATTTTAAAATTTTGTTTTTGCGGTAGAAAAAAAACGTTTTAAATTGTAAATAATTTTTAGTGTTAAAAACGATTTTATAAAAAGAGTCAAATTAAATGTCAGTCAGTTGCATTAAATTAAAATGTTACAGTTTTATAACACACACTAAAAGAGTTCGTGTTAAAAATTTGGTGAGACTTATAATCACTATTTTTGCTTAGATAAGGCAGAGAAAATTGTAGAAGTATAACATTTTCGGTAAACGCCTGATCCGATTTCAGCGGCTTATAATAGATGGAACAATTCTGGTTGACTGTAGGCAGCTGATGCCTGGGCAAACATTTTTTTGATTTGGTGGGCGGGGAATAAAATGTATGCCATTAGGGCCGAATAAATTGCATTTGCTTTTATCGCTCTATACCAATATTGCAAACGTTTAGCTTTTTTGGCATCTTTACCTTAAAAATATGTCATGTTTACGAACATTCTTTAATTCTCTAGTGACCGAACTGAACCATTGACGAAAATCGAAAGAAATATAAATGCAGCAGGAATGGCTCAACCACATAGAAAATCTTGTAGTGGTACAGCGAAAACTAACGAATTTGTATGATTTCAAGAATGCATTAAAATATAAATTGAACAGAATTTCTGTGAATGTTATGGCGGTAATTGATAAATTAATTGCCTTTAAGGTTAATGCAAGTTTTTGTAATGGTACTGTACGGTATAAATATATGGCGTTGTCGCCAACACAAGTGGAACTGGCTAGCACAACCCTTATGAATCTGTTTGAGTTTAATAAGCCATTGGCTGTTTCAGCAAAATAAAAAAGAACAAGAAAATGCACCTAATGCAATGATTAACTAAAAACAGCAAAATATTGGACATTGGCACTTTTAGCACCAAGCTATAGAATTAATCTTACAATAAAACTGTGTTCCCATTTCAAGTATGAACGGTACAGATAAAAGCTTTTAGCATTGCCATATAAATTGACAATTTTTTTAATAACTTATTGGTATGGCGGTTTTGAACAGATGCCAAAATTTATTATTGAGTTAACTTTGGTCATTTAAACTAGCAAAAAAAAAAAAAAATTAAGTAATTGACTTCTTAAAAACGACTTTTAAAGTTAACTTCAATTTGATCGCTGATCTGTACAGCTGGAAATCCAGGCCGTACGCATCCAACACAGCTGTTAAAAAAAGTAGAATCTGTGTAATTGAACGAAGCAAGTCACGTGCACAAAAGTATGCCTTGACGCGTTGAATACGAAAAGTAGGTTTACTTTCTACTTTTGTAAGCGTCACAAGCAGCGTTCGAACAAATCAGATTAAATTTAATTTTTACTTGTGGTAAAATGTAGAACGGAAGGAAGTAAGGTATGAGCAGCATGTAAAAGTTTAAGTCAAAAACTGGCTCTGAGCCACTGTTGCCACATAATTTTAATAGCTAATCGGCAAAACTGAACAATAATCGGCACAATATTTTCAAAATCTTAAAAAAATCGGCCATGCAATGTTAGGTTTTATTCTTCAAAAAAAAAAAAAAGAAAAGAAAAAAAGAAAAACAATTAATTTAACATAAGAATGTAGTGAATAAATATGTAACTTAAAACAATTCGTTTCATACAATAAAAACAGAATTATTTCAAACACAAGCAGATACTCGGCGTGCGCTACTACTAGAGTTTTTTTTCCCGGACTTTTTCGTTTCCCGGGAAAGCGGGAAATTTTTTTAAATTTCGCGGGATCCCGCTCTATATAAATAATACAAAGTAAATTTTGTTATTAATAAATAAAAACTTTTATAAAAAAATGTAAGGGAACTTGTTTACAAAGAAACTATAATAAATGGTTCAATACTAAAAACCCAGAAAAAATTTGCTTACTTTTTCAAAATGAATAGCTTCTTTAACTCATTATTTAGCAGCTTCTATAACTACATCTATAACAGCTTCTATAACTACTTTTTTCTGAATGTATTAAAGTAAAAAAATAATGAGTTGCTTTAGAATGCGTTCATTTTGGGACATCCCTTGTAAAATTCATTGGTTCTTTCAGTAGAATTGTAGGTAGTGCTCTTATGTTTTTCTGATTACTCAACACATTATTTTGTAGGCGAAGTTTTTACTGGGAAAATAATTGAAGATTGAAATAGGAACTTGAATTATTATTATCTTACGCCTTTATTCCCTATTATTATCCTTTTATTCAGTATTATTATGCTCTGGATACAAGATAAAAAGATAACATAAACATAACAATTTAATTCATAAAACAATAATAAAAACAAAATAAAAATTCAGGTACTCAAGATATGAGATCAAAAAGTTAGTAAATAAAATAGATAAAATATTTTAAAGAAATATATAACATTTTTTAACGGCTTAGGGAATAACTTTCTGACACACTCAAAGCGCTAGCAAGTCGGCAAAAAGTAAATTCCTGATTTTATTTACTAATTATCATGTTTCCGAAAAATTTCGTTCATTTTTTACCCAGGTTGGACAAATAGTTAAAAGTGCACCGTTGTAGCATGCTTCGGATTCACAATCAGAAGCAATTTTTTCTTTTTTATAAGCAACGTCTATATCAGTCAAATGTATGTCAAGGTTTATGCAAAAAAAGAATCAACCGGACTGCTTCTTACAAACCTTTTAATTTCAATAGGTCCATTTGTAATCTTTAGGACAATGTGTTTTTCAAGTTGTATGTTGTAGTATCTTACACGAGTTTCCAAAATGTTATTTTATTTCGGTTTCCCCGCACTTCACGGGTATATAAACCAACACAAATTGAAATTGAAAATTTGTGTTTATCACCTAATAAACATATCGCTCCTTCATTGCATCTTAGTCATATCTCAAACTGAACCGAAGTTATAGCAAAATATATCTTTAAGTCGGTACATTTTGAAAACTTTAATCGCATTTCATGGGCAATGAAACTTTACTGCCTGCATCTTATTTTGAATTTATTTACTTTATTAACTCTTCACTTTACTAAATGTAATAATTATCAACCGTTGCACTGCCCATTCTGCTTTTAGTAGATTTATTGCATCAGGAGACATTGATTTACGTATGTACTCACTTCTTGTAATTGATCTAATCCACAACCCATCCACAGATGCTTATTTTTAGAGAATAGAAAACTAAATTTCAAAGTATAAATAGCTATTTTCTGAAACTATGAGGAATTTTTTATTTCCCGGGATCCCGCAAGAAAAATCCCGGGAAAACGGGAAATAAAATAATTGAAAAAACCCTAGCTACTACCTACCCCTGTCCCCGCAGTCCTATTTTTGAAAAAACAAAACTTATGTGTCTATCTAAGTGGGGACCTATCTATGTTTAAATTTCATCTAAATCAGTTATTTTCGGAAAGGCAGAAATTGCCCCATACACAGAAAAAAATAATTTTCATATTAAACTACGAAAATCGCACATTTGATTAAAAAAATGTTTGATTTTAGTTGTATTGATAAAAAAGTTGATAAAATTTATAAAAAGTAGTCAACAACCAAGTTTATTGAGTCAATAACACTGGTTTACAGCCAAAAAAATACAAAGAACGCCACATTCCTAGATTAGTTAATTGGGACCTCCTGAACACGAAAAACGCTGTTATTTTTTTTTTTCTAAGTACCGTTTTTTAGATAACGGTACTTTTGTGTTTTTCAGTGTATGGTCCCACTTAAACCCTTGTGAAGCCCTACCGAAAAGTCCGATAGAGATAAAAAGCATATCGTTGGAAAGGTAATTGAAATTTCTATCTGATAAGAAGTGGCTGAGTTATAGCACCTCAAAATTATTTTTTACGTTTTTTTCAAAATTTTTCACTTTTTTTCTACGTTATAGTTAAGATCTGGATTACCAACATTTTAAGCGTAATTTGAAAAAAATCGGATAAAAAATAAAGTTATTATTAAGTATTTTGTGGAATGAAAATATTTTCATCTTCATTGCTCACACACTATATTCGGCGTAAATTCAAAAAATTTAAATTAAAATGATGAGCGTCTTGAACTTTTGCGTTTTTATCGGATGGATCTTCGCGAATGCGGAACCAACAATAGTCCGCCATCATTTGTTCATCCCAACAGCCTTTGTAACGTCTTTTGGTTTCTTCCATTTCCTGGTGAAATCTTTCACCTTGTTCATCACTTTCGGAGCCCAAGTTCGTGGAGAAAATATCCAAATGACTGAATAAGAAGTGTAATTTAGGTGTCATATTGGAACCTTAAAGTTAAAAAGAATAAATTTTCAAATGATATAACGGCCTCCACAAGGGTTTGAATGGGACCATACACCGAAAAACACAAAAGTACAAAAGTACTCTAAAAAACGGTACTTAAAAAAAAAAATTACAGCGTTTTTCGTGGTCAGGAGGTCTCAATTAACTTATCTATGCATGTGGCGTTCTTTGTATTTTTCCAAATTAAAAATTTGTAAAGCAGTGTAAAAAAAGTTGTTGGCCAAAATAATTTTTTTCAACAAAATGTTTACGTGATTTGTTAAAATAAATTGTTGGAAATGTTGAATAAATCAAACAAAATGTTAATTTAATCTTTTTTTTATTTATTAATTATGATGTGTTAAATCCCAAATGTTTATTATTTTATAAATACACTTAAATTTATTGAGAAGCGACAAGATAGTTCTTGTGCACATTTTGCTGCTTGCTTAGGCCAGATCATCAGGAAACCTTTTTCCAAAGACTTTGGAAAAACTTAAGATATTATACAAATAAAACTGTAAAGCGAATGAGAATTACAAACACTCAAGTCTAACTTGCAACGACATCAAAGTCTTAATGACTTAATGGACAAGAGCTGTAAAAATACTGTCTTTACTTTGATTTAAATATTTTTTTTTATTGAATATGAAGAAATATTTAATTTTTTCATTATTAAATATGTTTTATTGAGGAAGCGCAATTTTAATTTTTTTTTTTTTTTATTGAATTAAATAAAAAGTTTGTTGACCTAAATTTAATTTTTAATTTAAAAAAAAAAAAAAATGCATTAAATAGGTAAATATTTGTGCTTTATATTTCATTAAAATCTGTTATATCGTTACGGAGAGGCCGGAATCGCCCCCTATCACCCGTGTAGAAAATACAAAACTCCGTTACTGTTCTTCTCTTACGACGGCTTATCTCTTTAACTTATAACTTTTATTTAAAATCCTTTTTTCTCACCATACGCAGTAGAAATAAGTAATGCAAATATTGAATTTTAAAACAATCGTCATTTTCAGGAAAAAATATCGTCAAATCGCACTTCCTAATTTTTTTTAATGTAAAATCGGCAAAAGCGACAACAGTGCGCTTATGGAAAGACATGTCAAAAGTCGTTTATGTTTTTTGATTTGTCGTGCAAATAAAGCAACAATAAAAAATCTTTGTTGTACTTGTTCTAGTATTGCCACTACCTCATAAACTAATTCGTTTTGCTATCGATATTTAATAGATATCGATGTTATAACATATAACGAAAAAGTTAAAACACAAATTAAAACTAGAAAATTGAAAAATAAAGTCTTTCGAGTAATAATGTAAAGAAATAGATTCACCTTTTTAATCTTAATTTACAAATTGTTCAGAAGGTCGTGTTTCCAACTTGAAACGATGCATATTGAAAGGTGTACCTAATTTAAGACCAAAAAGAGCTGGTGCAAAGGGTTAATAAGCGATGTAATAAACGTTTTAGCTGTTTAGTTAAATATAAATTTAATTTTATAAAGTGTAGTTAATTTTTTTTTTTTTCAATTCTTACCAAATTGTAAGTTTATCCAGAAAATATTCTTTGTATCACTGATTTTTAGTTAAAAACATTTTTCAAAACGTTTTCACTTAATTTCTAGAAAAGAAAAACTAAAAAGATTTATTATTCATTTTTAGTTTTCTTTTTCAAACTTGTTTAATTAAGAACACTCATAAATGTTAAACCCAATTTTTTTTAATATTTCAGGTTCAATTAACAAAATTAAAAAAAAAAAAATTACAAGAATTGAATTAAAATTTTTATATGACAATTAATGACAAACACACAATTAAATATTTATTTGTTTATAAATGTTAAAAATTTTAAAAGTTGTTTTTTATGAAAGTGGCAGATTTAAATGATTTTGCCACAGATTTTTTAGACAATATTTACGATTTTAAATATTTTATAAACAAAAAGTATTTTTATAGCACTTTTTTCTTCTCTTAAATGAAAACAACACTCTGGCTAAACACAACACAATAACATTTTTTTCTTAACTTTTTCAAAAGTGGTTTTAAGCCAGAAAAGTGTTACAAAAAATAATTGAAGACACTATCACTTATTTTACAATTTCAATGAATTTATATTCAAATCCACTTTACAAATATTTTTTTTATGTTTAGCACAAATCGGTCAAATTATTCACGTCTATGGGTTTCTCACTTCTCTGCAGGAGGAGTAAGTGAGTGTTTGATGTTAACGCGTTCGAGTTTCAGTTTAGACTGAAAATTTTCTGCGCCAGTAACTGAATGATGAATGAATGAATAAACGAAGAAATAAATGAATGAATGACAGATGGGTTGGCTGGCTGGCTGTCTGGCTGGTTGATTCATGGTTTATAATAGTGGAATTTTTAGTTATTTAGATGTTTGGGATGGCAGTTGGTTACATGAGAGTGATTTGTTCGAATGGTTGGTGGTGTTTTGTCTAGTTTTCATTTTATTTCCAGTAGTTGTTTTATTTTTTTTTCTATCGTATTTGTAAAAAAAAAACTCTTAAACAAACGACGGATACGATACCGAAATAGTGTTGATGCTAGAATATTAACCAGTATGCAAAATTACTAATATTCTCAAAAATTACTTTGATAATTTGCATCAAAAGTTGAATAGAATTTTTGAAATTTTTTTCATATTATCGGGTCTTCTAGTTAATGTAAATATCAATTGCGTAAAGAGAGATAATCACACCTATTCTGTGTTTCGATTCGGATCGAAATTTTCTCCGTTTTTGGCAACTTTGGTGTTTTGTGCCAATGTTCTGTAACTCCCGCGTTGAGAAACTTTTCGATTGAAATGTGAGAAATGAAACAAAAATACCATAAGTTGAAACAAACATGTTTTTCTCACTTAACTGTTACTGAAACATTTTTGGCGAGTAATTTCCTTACGTTACAGCTATTACACACCAAAAATGATACAGTAACAGTTTAGTAAAAAAAACATGTTTGTTTCAATTTATGGTATTTTTGTTTCAGTTCTCACATTTCAATCGAAAAGTTTTTCAACGCGGGAGTTACAGAATATGGGCACAGAATACCAAAGTTGCCAAAAACGGAGAAAATTTCGATCCGAATCGAAACGCAGATTAGGGGTCAATAATTAAAAATATTGTAAATTTTTCGACTTGATATTTCAAAATAAGTTGATTTTTCCTCAGTATGCAACGTTTTACACAAACGTGAAATGTGTGTAAAATAAAAATTTTATATTTGTAACTCTAGACAAATTCTGTTGTTGCTTACAGAATAATGTAAATTACTTGACCGAACTTATGTTAACGCTTTTATGAGGGATGAGTCCAAATATCTGGCATCTGGGTCAAAAATCGACCATAATTATTTGTGCAAATTTACATTTACATGCTTCGAGCATTTGTTTTTTCCGTCTTAGCGGATCGATATGGGGAGGGCCAAACCTCCAGTCCATATGTTATCTTCCACTCAAGTCTGAAAATGTTTAATGTTATTTTGTAAGTTCAATAATATAAAAAAAAAAAAATCAGAAATTGAAAAACACAAAAGTACCAAACAGTCTCCTCTTTTAGTGTCTCAAGTACTCTGGGCTCGGCATGTTGAATTTTATGTTTCTAGGTTCAGTATTAATAAAAATTCAAAAAGTACCAGTAAAGAATGAAACAGTACCAAAAAGATCCCTCTTACAGATTCTAATTCACTCAGAACCCTACATGTTTAATTTTATGTTTCTAGATCCGATATTAACGAATATTAAGCAAAGTACCAGTTGTAGAACGCAAAAGTACCAGTAAAGAATGAAACAGTACCAAAAATATCCCTCTTACAGATTCTAATTCACTCAGAACCCTGCATGTTTAATTTTATGTTTCTAGATCCGATATTAACGAATATTAAGCAAAGTACCAGTTGTAGAACGCAAAAGTTCCAGTAAAGAATGAAACAGTACCAAAAGATCCCTCTTACAGATTCTAATTCACTCAAAATGTTATTTTGTAAGTTCAATAATATAAAAAAAAATCAGAAATTGAAAAACACAAAAGTACCAAACAGTCTCCTCTTTTAGTGTCTCAAGTACTCTGGACTCGGCATGTTGAATCTTATGTTTCTAGGTTCAGTATTTATAAAAATTCAAAAAGTACCAGTAAAGAATGAAACATTACCAAAAATATCCCTCTTACAGATTCTAATTCACTCAGAACCCTGCATGTTTAATTTTATGTTGCTAGATCCAATATAAACGAATATTAAGCAAAGTACCAGTTGTAGAACAGTGTGTAGAACGCAAAAGTTCCAGGTACATATACAGAACAAAAAAGTAGCTACGTTTTTCATCTAACAGGTTCTCATTCTCTCAGGACCCTGCACCTATAATTTTATGTTTCCAAGTTCAATATTATAGAAAAATCAAAAATTACCGCATGCAGCGGATACTCTTCTCATTGATTTTTAAGTATCTTATCGTCCACCGATTTTAATGAAACATATATCGTTTTTAAGGTGATTTTCACTTATTTAACTTTCGAATTCTAATTTAGATTTGTATGTGTTTTTAAGATAAGTTACGATTTTGGAATAATCTTTATTTCTATATGAGTTGGTTTAAAAATATAGACAAAGAAGTTCCAAAATAGTAGCAGATAAGTATGCAATTTTTTGTGTATCTCTTAGTTTTGGAGATATATTTCCAAATGTACCTGTTTTTTCATCTTTTTTAACCCCTTAGATTTAAATAAAATAAATATTGTGCTCTTCTGTAAGTAAATACCTTTCAAATGATGTGTTTTTAAATCGGTTGACAGTCAGAGGAGGAAAGTGTTCTTAACTGTTTTGCCTTTGCTGACATTTATAAACAATAATTTAGAATCGCCAAACAAATCTATTAATGCTTCGATAATATTTTCTTTTGCATATATAAGACAACAAAGAGTTGCAACCTAAAACGCACATAACACTGAATACCGCTAATATATTTTTCCGTTTAAATGTTTTTCATGAATTTCGACATAGATTTGTTAGAGCATATTTTTGCATATTTTAGTTAAGAGAGCATTTTTTTTTACCTTATTTTAGCATATATTAATACTTGTTCAAATTATTTAAAGGCTTAAGCTACGGTCACACTTATTAAATATTTGATCAAAAAAGCGTAACCCCTACTTTTGTTAATAGTTAGTGAGATTTAAAATGGTCTTAATATTACAAAATAAACTAATTATACTACTAGACATAGCAAAAAAACAGTTTTCTGTAAGATGTGGTATTTTAATCACAATAAATATTGATATTAAGCGAAATGATTTTTTAGTTTGGATGTTGGTCCCGTTTTTTTCGTCAAATATTTGATAAGTCTGACCGTAGCTTTACAAGTGCTTTCGCAGCGGAACAAAAAGAAAACTAGCAAAGGTACTATATTCGGCTGTGCCGCAATCTTTAATACCCCTCCCCTAACGTCATGCAGCAACTTAGACCACTCACCCACTAACACACTTTATAAAAAAGAATAAACAAAGCATTTGTTCTGGTGGGTCCAGGACTACCCATGGGTTCCAAATAGGTTACCACCTTGAATATTTTGTCTGTAAATTACTGTTGCTGGTGGGGGTTTACTGACTAAAATTTTTTAACTGGTTTTTTATATGCAAATATTTAGCTTCATTCACAATGTGAGCATCAGTTTGGTTTTTTCTTCTGTCTCATTTTTTCCCAAACAATCTCATATATTTTCCTTTCATTTTTTGAACAAAAATGTATCGTAAGTTGTTTTTAAAAATTAAGTCTACTTTGACTTCGGCAACAACTTTTTTAAGAGCATATTTTTGGTTTCGCTAATGGTAAGTAAAGGGTGGTCCAACCATAATGCACGATGGTTATGGTGAGTCACACCTTAACGCTTTTTGTTAAACTTAATTTGACATTTCTTTGTTTCAGCGTTTGACAAATTCAACCATGCAGAGGTACACAATTGAGCAGCGCGCTTAAATTGTTGAAGCAAACCCAGAGAAAAAACATGTTTAAATATGGTCACCTTCAACAAAACTTTTTTTAAAGAAAATTTTAAACATATTATGATTAATTTAACAATATTATTGTCACCGACAACCATATTATGGTCAAATTAGTCTTCCATCAAGAAGCCACAACCATATTATGGTTGCCTCCGAACATGTTATGATTAAAAATAACTAAAACATGTTTAACACTTATAATAGCATGGTTGGTTTTCAACCATAGCATGTTGCTCTTGGAAAAGAGGAAAATACTATTGTTAATTTTAAAACAAGTTATTGTAATATTTAACCATAACATGTTTAGAGACAACCATAAAACGGTTGTGGCTTCTTGATGGAGAACTAATTCAACCATAATATGGTTGCAGGTGACAATAACATGGTTATATTAAACATAATATGTTTAAAATTTTCTTTAAAAATAGTTTAGTTGGAGGTGACCATATTTAAACATGTTTTTTCTCTGCGTGCAGTTAACGAAAATGGGCGTTCAAATCAAAATGCATTTTGTGCACTTCGTGATTTTTTTTTTACAAAGAGTGACTGTTTGGTGCGGTTTATGGGCTGGCGGCGTCATCGGGCCGTACTTCTTCGCAAATGAGGTCGACCAAGCAGTAACCGTGAATGGTGTTCCCTATCGCGAGATGACAACGGACTCCTTGTGGCCAAAAATTGAGGATATGGACCAGGACGATATGTGGTTCCAATAGGATGGTGCCACTTGCCACACAGCCGCCACGATTATGTGATTTGACACCGTTGGACTTCTGTCTTTGGGGATATGCAAAAGAAAAAGTGTACGTCAATAAGCCAAGAACAATTCAAGAGCTAAAGGATGAGATAATTCGGCACATTAACGACATTGAACATCAATTATGTCTCAGAGTCATTGAAAATATGGACCATCGGATGGAGGTATGCCACCGAAGCCGGGTCGAACATTTGGCCGAAGTTTTGTTTCACACATAATTGTCATTGATCCTTTTGCCACAATAAAAATCTTTAAGATAATTCTCTGAAAACTTTTTGTTTTATTTACAATTAACATCGTGCGTTTTGGTTGAACCACCCTTTACATAATTTTATTTATATATATTTTTTTGTTGATGAAAGTTCATAAATTCTCTAAAAATATTTGTTTTAGCTTTTCCTTTAAAACAAATTTGTCACTAAGCAACATACAGTTGTCAACAGTATCATCATCGCCATGATAATGACTTTAGTTGCTGTTGTTTTTGGTTTTCTTGGTTTCTATTGGGACCATAGTGCATCCTATTATTTGTTTGTCTGTCTTTGCCACTAACAAACTATTTACAATGTACGAGTATTTTGACAGAAAAACCAAAAATAAAAAAATTTATGTATATGCATTTGGTTTATAATTCAAATAACCATCTGCTAAATATTCTAAAAGAAATACCACATTCAGAATACACGCATGTCATAAATGTTGTATGTACGACTGATTTAGAAATGTGGTTAGAAACTTATACCGGCAAAAGTTGGTTTTTTGTTGCAAAACTCTTAAAGACAGGAAATAAACAAAAGTATTAGAAAATAATTTAAAAAAAGTTCAAAATTGTGATTAAGAATTAACGTTTTATTAAAAGTATCTACAATTTAATATTTTAGTCGATTGAAGGTAGTGAATGGCATTTTTACCATTCGGTCGGAGGACGAATAAAGCGGGCTATCAGCGTAAAAGCTAAGCGAAAGTCAACGTTACGCCTTCCGCTCTTGTCAAACATTCCATGATTTAAAAACGAACGTATCAAAAAATTTTATGTTTTGTTCAGACTTTGGAAACTAATAAAAATCGTCACTTAATAGAAAAAAATCGGCACTTTGCTAATTTCGGAACCTGGCAGCCCTTCATAGAACATTAAAATATAATGTTTGTCCACAGTATCACTACAATTGTTCTGTTTTTTAACGAAGAGCAGAACACTATATAATGTTCAGCTCTTTCTTGAAAATAGTTACGAACGGTATTAAGGGTTGTGTCAAGGTTGTGTTCATCTTCACAAACACTAAAAAATAGATTTCGTTCCTTGGTGCGCGAGCCAAACGCTTAAGAATGTTCTGTTTATTTTCGAACACTGTGTGCAAAATGAAATGAAATTTGTATTGAAAGTGACTTGGTAATTTTTTATTGATACCGGCTTTGACGGAAGTTATTGTCTGGTTCCGTTTTAAAACTGCAGTTTTTATGTCCGCGCCACAATAGTGGAGAGGGTATTGCGCGTTTGTGCTGATGTTTGTAAACACATTAAAATATTGTTCCCTTACCCACATTTAAGTGAGTCGATATTTGTCTGTCCGTCCGGCCGGATGTCCATGTAAACCTTGTGCGCTAAGTACAGATCGAAATTTTGGAGATAATTTGATGAAATTTGGTACATAGGTTCTTATTGTCGCAAGGACCAAGCCCATTGAAAATGGTGAGAATCGGTTTATTATTTCACATAGCCCCCATACAAGTTTTTTCCGGAATAGCGTCTTTGTGCTTCTTTATTAAACCATTTTGTTATGTTGGTATTTAGATTAAATTTGGTTAAAACTTATTTTATCGCAGTCATCTTACCAAGTTTTATTGAAATCGGTCTTTATTTGACCATAGCTCTAATAGAATTACTACTCCCCAAAAATAGCTTTTAATGCCATACACAGAAAAAATTATCCAAAATTTTTCACCAATTAAAGCATTAATCAAAAATATAATCAGTTTTAATTAAAAATTTAATCAAGTGAATTAAACGTTTAATCAAGTGAATTAAACGTTTAATTAATACTATTAACTGGTTTTATTGATACTATAAATTTTTTTACTGGTGCAAATTTAATTAATTTTTTAATCAATATCACAAATTTTTAAATTGAAATCAATTTTTATTTTTTTCTGTGTAACTTCCTTATTAATGTTGACATTGACTTTAAAAT
Source organism: Pollenia griseotomentosa (assembly GCA_963931875.1). NCBI lineage: Eukaryota > Metazoa > Arthropoda > Insecta > Diptera > Polleniidae > Pollenia > Pollenia griseotomentosa. The sequence goes on along the minus strand of OZ007562.1, from coordinate 97,495,953 downwards.
TGGCGACAATACTTTTACGATGTCGTTTAAAAATGCTGTGCTGGTAAGTCCAAAATTAATAATTCTTTAAATCACACAGAAAAAATGAAAAACCAACTTCAATTAACGTATTTGTTAGAAATTTGTAATATTAATTAAATTGTTTACTGATTTTCCGCCTGCAAACAAATTGATCATATCAATTAACGCATTTGTAAGTTTGAGCTTTTCTTGCTGTTCAGTTTCAATCAATAGATTTAATTGAAATTTGACCACCAGTAAAAGAGGCTATATAAAACGTAAACACAAATCAAAATATTTTTTTCAATCAACACAGTTAATTGAAACAATTAAAAAATTGTTTGAGAATTTAAAATATTTTGAAGTTTGTGTGTATGTTTTCATATTTGTAAAAAAACACACAAACATTATAATTTTTGTTTTCAATTAAGGCAAATTAATTGGAACAGTTAAACAATTTGTTTAAAACAGCATTATAGAATTAATTGAAAAAATTTTGGTGAAAATTTTTTCTGTGCACTTAAAGACAAAGCAAATCGTCTGCTTAATATGCAAACCTGCTAAATCCACTTTTTAAGAAAATTGAAATTTTAATGCTTTGTGGTAGAGAAAGATAGGCCTCGTCGACCAGCATCATAGATGGGGGAAGTGCACTCATTTTGCAGTTTCAGCCTCACTAAACATGAGTGATAGTGATGTTAAACAATTTTAGTGATACAATATTTGTATGCAGCTTTTTTGATTGCAAGTCCAAATTTTGCACTATTTCAATTGAGTGCAGATTTTTGCATACAATCTGTGTTAAGTGATAGTGAACAAATTCGCAATATCACTAAAAAAATTTTTAGTGGTAGTTAAAAAATAACAATCATCACCAAAGCTGGTAAAAAAGAGTGCAATTTAATTTCTTTGCAGTTTATTTAGTGATAGTGCACTGCTGATTTAAATCAATATTTAGTGCACTACCCCCAACTATGACCAGCATGTAGTTTTTCATCATTTTGGGTCTTGAAGTGTGTAAAACCAACTATATTTTTGGTTTTCTCTCAAGCTGCACTTATGAAATATTAAAAGTTTTTTGTCTCTCCTGTAAAATTTACTAAAAGGGAGTTAGCAGGTTTGCATATTAAGCCGACGAAATCTTATTTAGATGAAGATATCTAATTAATATTCGGCAAAGAGAACTTGTACATTAATCTTAAACTCATAAAAAAATTTTAATCTGGCGGGTTCATGATTGCGCATGAGTCCCAAATTGGGTACACTCTCGAAAAATATTTTTAAACACTGTGGTGTAGGGTATCACATGTTCTTGCTTGACCTACTATACTTTCTTACTTGTTACATAACCTTCAGCTTCATTCTGCAGCCCATTACTTCCCCCTCTAAAGCATTGTTTTCCTTTAACCACATGCGTTGGTTAACCTTTTTTGTTTGTTTGCTTGTTTGTTTGTTGTATATTATTAAAATTGTTATTAAACTTTTATCATTATTATACAAATTTTAAGTTCAAATTTGTTTTATTTATACAAAAATGTTGCGGGTGTATTTTGGGAAAACGGAGATTAAAGAGCGAAAGAAGAGAAACAGCGGTAAAACACATCCATATACAACTTTTAACATTGTTTTTTAATTGGTTTTTTTAAACAAGAGACTTCAGTGTTTTAGACTCTTCTTTTGTTTTTACCACCATCATGTTTTTTTTATATTTTGCTGAAGAGTTTTTTTATTGTTTAACAAATTCAAAAATTATAGAAATTTGTGGCACTTTTATGTTTGTTTAAGAAATCTGAAGCAAATTAGATGTAGTAAACATTTGTGGCTGTTCTCTTTCTTTATCGTTTTTAAGGAATTAGAAATACAGTAATTTTGACTTAGCTGCACAATCTCCTTTGCACGATATTTTGTGCAGGTAAATCAAAAATGCAGCTATCTTAAATGCATTTACCTTCCTTAATGTGCAGGTACACAGTTGTGGTTACCTGCACAAAAGTGCAGCTAAAATTAAGTGTTTGATTTAAAAGTAGAATAGTTATTCCCGCTTAATTAAGTTTCTAAAAATGCACGACTTTTACCGCAATAAAGCGAAACACCCATGTGTAGATAGAAAATAAAACGCATTTCTTTATTTATTAAGTTAGGTTTCCTAAAACAAAATAAAAATCAGGTACGTTCGTCGTACAATCTTTCTTGCCGCAAAATATTTTTTTTACGTTTGTGGAGCAAAAACACATTAAGTAGACGGAAACAATTAACAGAAACATTTGCTTTTGTTTTTGCAATGCGGTCTTATTTTGCGAAATAATTAAGAGAGTGACGCAATTCAACGGAACTCAACTAAACGGGTATTTTTACATTGACAGTTATACTGAATGATTTCGTTCCATGGTTTTTAGTGCAATAAAATGGGAAACTCAACTAAGCGGGGCTTAATTTACCGAAAACAACCTACATAAACTTATATTCAATTAAAATTTTATTTTAAATAACAGATCATTTTATACATGTATGTATGTATATTTAATATAAAAGGAACATTAACAAAAACAATGAGAATTCACAAATAACATAAAAATTTATGAAAAAAAAACAAAATAATCGCGATTTATATTTTTATAAACAGCTTAAATTAGATATTTATGTGAAAAAGTGGCCACCATATTTTTTTCATGTGTGCAGCTAACTTTGATGTTTTGTATGAAAATATTTTAAAGCTGCCCAAAAATATGGAAAATATGCAGGTATACAAAATGCACGTAAACAATGATTATGAAGAATAATTCCAGAAAATATGTATTTTGGGCAGTTAACTTAAATTTTTTGTATGAAAATAATTTTAGAATGTCAAAAATTTTGTGCATTTATCTTAAATGTGCAGGTATAGAAAGTGCACTTAAAAAAGGAATTTGTATGGAATTATAAGGAATAATTCCAAAAATTATCAATTTTGTGAAGTTAAGTCATAAGTGCACGTAAACAAAAGGCTGTTAAGTCAAAACTACTGTATAAAAGATTTTCTCAGCTTTTTTTTAAATTAAAAGAAAGGATGTATTATTTTCATTTGTATGTTATTTATTCTTATTTGACCTTCCTTTTTTAATTATTTTTAATTGTTCTATGTTTAAGGAAAATAAATAGAAAACAATTATTTTACAAGGTATTTTGAATTTCGTTTTTTTATACCGACACCACAATAGTGGAGAGGGTGTTATGAATTGGTGCTGGTGTGTCTAACACCTTAAAATATTGGTCCTAGACTCGCCTTAAAGTAGATACCCGTCTGAGTAGTTCAACCGAAGTCTGTCCGGCTAGCTGTACATGTAACCTTGTGCATAAAGTACAGGTCGAAATTTTGAAGATAACAAAAAAAAATTATGAAATTTGGTACATAGATTCTAATTGGCACAAGGGCCAAGCCTATTGAAAATAAAAGCGATATTTTCATTTAGCACCCATAAAAGCTGCTTTCCGAAAAAGCGTCTTTATGCCCACTATAAAACCAATTTTAATGAAATTTAAAACATAAATAGATCCATTTTTATGTGGACACATAAGCTGTGCATTTTTTTAAAAATATGGCCACGAGCGGAGATATGGGGCAATTTCTTCCTCTCAGAAACTATCAAACCGATTTTAATGAAATTTAAAACATAGATAGATTCATATAATTTATTTTTGAATACTGTAATGTAGGGTTTCATATGGTCGGGCTTGACCGACTATAGTTTCTTACTTGTTTTTCTTTACATCAGAGGTCAGGGCAATACGTGTTTAAAGAGTTACATAACCAATGAACTACTTTGTGCAAGGAAATATCTCGCATTAAATAAACTTGGGGTCAAGGCAGTTTTGCTAATTTAGCGATTTTCATAAAAAAAAACTACAATTTATAGTCATAAAAAGGTAGCAACACTAGGTTTTCTAAGTCTATTTTAACTAATTTTTCGCCGCACCAAGTTACAGTGACTCGGTGGTACCCAGCACAGCCTCACCACATACTCCCCTAAGATTAAATTGTCAGTTATAAGCAGTGAGTGCTGGTAATTATAATCACTGGTCCACGAAAAATGGGTTAAGATTTATTTAGTCAATCAGAAAACGCAACGGAATAAAATTATATTATTATTGTAAAGAATTTTTAGTCTAAAAGTGAAAATTATAAAGTCATGGATTAAGGGTTTTATGAAAAACCTGAAGCATTCAGGTTAAAATTTCGACAAAGGTTCCACATGCCATTTTTTAAGTCGTCCAAACTTTCAGGTAAATTCAATTAAAGTAACGATTTTAATAAATGCTAAAAGCTAGTTTTCACTATCACACAAGTTTAACGTATTCCATTACACTTTGTGAGATAGAAATCTATTGAGTCTTGTTTCGACTTTCAAAAAAACTAATTTAACATTACAGTTTGTATTTACAATATCACACATTTTTTATACAAACCCTGCAGCCGTATTCTGAAATTCGCTAAAGCTCTATCGCTAAAAATCTAAAAAGTTGATTTACCGATTTTTGGCTACGAATACAATTCTGTAACGTGCATTGCTAAATTTTCCAATGCCATAAAAATTTAATTCGCTGTAATTTTAGCTTTTAATGTGATCGCTAATATTTTTAAATTTTGTATTCCCTAAGGCAATTTAGCGATCGAGATTTAGCTTAAACTAGGCGAATTACAGAATACGGCTGCTGATCCAATGAAAAAAGGTATGATTTCGTTTTAATGTGCTAAATTCCCAATTCGTACTATTATAAACTGAAATTTATCGTTGGTGGGATAAGCTATTCCTATTCGCATTTCACTGGTTTTTAGGCCAGATCATCACGAAACTTTTTTCAAAGAATTTATAAAAACTAAAGATATTATACAAATAAAACTCTTAAGCGAATAAGAATTATAAACACTATAGTTTTACTTGTAACAATATCAAAGCTTTAACAAAAACAACAGCAGTTAACAGTTGGTTTATTTTTTCTAACAATTGGTTAAAACGAAACCTTGATAACTAATTTTTGACTCCCAAAAAAACATTGAAAAGTATTATTGTTTAGAAAAGTTTTAAAAAACGATAAGTCGTCATCGGATGTCAAATTTTTTTTCGTAATACTTGTCATTTTCATAACAAATTGCATTCACACTTTTACATATTCCTTGAGTTTTTCACATGTATTAGTACAAAGTAAATAGTGTAAACTAGTCTGAAGGAACATAATTTAAAGACGTATAATCGCAGTATATTAAAAGTACAATTGACCGGATCATTAAAAGAAAGTGTTTGCAAAAGGGCTCTTCTTAAAAGAACCCTTTGAAATTATATGTTTTCGGTAAACCACCCATCCCACTAGGGCCCCAAATAATATCTAACGTTATACCGCCAGCCATTAAGGGTAACGTTGAACGATGATAAAACACAAACATTGATTGGCTTTAGCCTCGAATAGAGTTTTTTTCCCGGACTTTTTCGATTCCCGGGAAAGCGGGAAATTTTTTTAAATTTCCCGGGATCCCGGGATCCCGCTCCATATTAATAATACAAAGTAAATTTTGTTATTAATTAATGAAAAAAATTTTTATAAAAAACACGTAAGGGAACTTGTTTACAAAGAAAGTAAAAGAAATGGTTTAATACCAAAAAATTAATTGAAGATTGAAACAGTAACTTGAATTATTATCACCTTACGTTTTTATTTCCTATTATTATGCTTTTATTCAGTATTATTATGCTCTGGATACAAGATAAAAAGATAACATAAACATAACAATTTAATTCATAAAACAATAATAAAAACAAAATAAAAATTAAGGTACTCAAGATATGAGATCAAAACGTTAGTAAATAAAATAGATAAAATATTTTAAAGAAATATATAAAATTTTTAACGGCTTAGGAAATAACTTTCTGACACACTCAAAGCGCTTAGTAAGTCGTCAAAAAGTATATTCCTGATTTTATTTACTAAGTATCATGTTTCCGAAATATTTCGTTCATTTTTTACCGAGGTTGGACAAATAGTTAAAAGTGCACCGTTGTAGCTAGGGATGCAACATCGCTGTGAAAAACATCGATGTTTGAAGAAATCGATGTTTTCACGATAAGCATCGATGTTAAAAAACATCGGTAAAAAACACGATACATCGATGTTTAACATCGATGTTGAAACCTACTTTGCAATTATACTTACGGACTGTTTTAAATCTTCTTTGCTACTGAAAATCTTAATGCCCAACTATAATATACATATGCTTGCATAAGCTTTTGTCAAAAATTAACAAAAAGCCTGTCAAATGCATTCAAAAACACCAAAACAAAGTGCAATCGATTTTTGCTTAAGCAAATGACAGATTCATAAAATTAATCAAAAAGTTTCTATAAGTGCAATATGATTTGACAAATATGATTTTTATGTATTCGCACAGTTGCTCGAGCCAACTTAAGCAATTTAATACAAACATATAGTTATGCAATGCACAGTATGCATGCATGTACATACATACATACGTACTTTGTATGGCTATCAGGGGTGTGCTGGAAAACGGAAACGTAAAACGCAAGAATTTGGGAGGTCGTTTTTAATACACTTTTAATAAAATATTTTTTATTTTTGTGTTAAAATTCTGTTTAATAGAGAAATACATATTTATATAATATTTGTCATAAAATTCTTATATTACAGAAATTTTATTAAAAACCGACATTTCAAATTCTTGCGTTTAACGTATGCTTTGAAAAACACTTTTTTATATTTTTAAATAAAAGGTTTAATTGAAAAATAGAAATTAAAATTGCTAAAAATATTATAAAAAATATTAAATTAATGAAAATATTAAATGGACGATGTCGATGTTTTTTAGTTTTGACGACGATGTATCGCCGATGTATCGTAAATCAAAACATCGATATTAACATCGATGTTTATGAACGATATATCGATGTTTTCTAAACATCGATGTATCGTTTGCATCCCTAGTTGTAGCATGCTTCGGATTCACAATCAGAAGTAATTTTTTCTTTTTTATAAACAACGTCTTCCAAACCTTTTCATTTCAAAAGGTCCATTTGTAATCTTTAGGACAATGTGTTTTTCAAGTTGTATGTTGTAGTATCTTACACGAGTTTCCAAAATGTTATTTTATTTCGGTTTCCCCGCACTTCAGGGGTATATAAACCAACACAAATTGAAATTGAAAATTTGTGTTTATCACCTAATAAACATATCGCTCCTTCATTGCATCATAGTCATATCTCAAAATTTGAAGTAACTTTAGCAAAGTTTTCCTTCATACCTTTTCGTATTATATCTCAAACTGAAACGAAGTTATAGCAAAATATATCTTTAAATCGGTACATTTGGAAAACTTTAATCGCTTTTTCCCAAGATCGTTTGTTTTTGCAGATATGACTTTGTTGCAATAAAGGAGCGATATGTTTAGGTATCTCCTATTTTTAAGACTTGTTCATGGACAATGAAACTTTACTGCCTGCATCTTATTTTGAATTAATGTACTTTATTAACTCTTCACTTCACTAAATGAAGTAATTATCAACTGTTGCACTGCCCATTCTGCTTTTAGTAGATTTATTGCATCAGGAGCCATTGATTTAAATACACGTACTCACTTCTTGCAATTGATCTAATCCACAACCCATCCACAGATGCTAATTTTTAGAGAATAGAAAACTAAATTTCAAAGTATAAATAGCAATTTTCTGAAATTATGAGGAATTTTTTATTTACCGGGATCCCGCAAGAAAAATCCCGGGAAAAAACCCTAGGCTCGAACAAAACTTAAAATCATTTATTGAGTGAATAAATATAAATTCTAATTGTTAGGGCTAATAAATCAGTATAAGTTAAACTCTCTTTGTGTTTAAACCAGCAAATCTATAATTGAGTAAACATTTAAACTATCTCTAAATGCATAAAATTGGGCGTTTAAACTACGAATACAAAGCATATGAATTTGACAACATTTGTCGTAGTGCTGCCACACTACATATTATTTTTTACACTTCATATAATAAAAGGGGCACTGATTTACAGCTGTTAAGTTTAAATTACATATAAATTTAAGTTTAGTTCAACTAAACCAACGTTCATTCATTCATTCATTATCTATTGGTTATTGAACAAAAAAGTGTAAACAACGGAGGTTTTTAATTCGAAAAAGTCGCAATTTTTGTTTAATGTTCTTATTTAAAGAAAAAGTGCAGATCAAGCGCGGATAAAGCCCACCGAAGCTTAACCTGATTATGTGCTATCGATTTCAACATCTGTGTGATGGTTCGTTTGTGATTTTGCAATGGAACGTCATCAATAAGAGGCGTTTTCTAGTTCTCAAAAATGTCATGCCAATAAAATTTGTATTAAGAATTCGAAAATAACGTGGAGTCAACGCTTTGGAATTGAAAAATTCGATTTTGACACCGCGTTTAATAGTGAAATTGGCCGCTATTGTTAATAAATTATGGCAATTTAGCTATTTTTCTGGTCAGTCTGGCGGTTTTATCTACATTTTTATTTCTATTATGTGGGTTTTGTTAATCAAGAAAGTTAAACACTACTGTTCGTGACACAACGTTGACGCTCTTGTTTAGGTATGGCTGTTAAATGATAAATTCGAGGCGTTAATTCATGAACATTGTTCTTAAACTTAAGAAGAATAGAACTTGAAAATAAATGAAAGCCGGGCAATCAAATTGCTGCAAGTTTATCCAAAAGCAAGAAAGTTGGTTGCCAAACGGGCTTAAGGCGATATATGTTGAAAGACATTAAAATAGCAACATTTGCTTCGAATCTAATCTGGCGAAGAAAAATGGATTCATTCGACAACACCAACCAGCTAGTCAAATATGCAAGGCGCCAAGGTCCTTTATATTTTTAGCTGCTAGAATCGGACCCGACGATAACAGGAAAGCTGTACCAAATACACCCCCAAAGGGGTTTGTTGGGATTTTCTTAAGGGTATCTCGTTTTCTGGTGTTGCACCCTCCGGAGAAATCAGGGCTTGCAATACATGGAATTTAAAATTTACAGGTTTCTTGAGATCTCATGGTCTCTTGAGCTCGTGCCTGACGAGAGATCCTTTCTTGAATCACGGAATTCAATAGCTTCGGTACCAGACTGACTTTTGGTTAAGGCCCCCATGGGCATGCTCTCTGGAAAAATTATGTCTATGTGCTTGAGAAAAATTCTGTGAGAAAAAAAATTTTATGAAATAGTCAAAATGGTTGATGACGATGGTTATGTGCTCTTGCTTGGACGGAGAGCGGTAGTCGAGGGGTGAACACCTAGTAGTTAGTAAGCGAATGAAGGGGTAAAGTACTGGCTCAGTGAAGACCTGGATTTTGTGAATGAGCAAAAAGCTATGGGTCCGAGGATAAAGTGGAGTTGTGGAGGAAGAGTGGAGTGTGTTGGTGAAAGTTGTGAAGACTTAGTAGTTATTTACCCTAATCGTGGTTGGTGAATTTAAAATACGCCTGCGACGGTTTTGGAATAGATTAAAGAAAATAAGTTCACGTTCTCTTTAATTTATTACCAAACAGTCTCGGGCGTATTTTAAATTCGCCAACCACGATAAGGGCAATTGGGTATGTGAAGGGTCGAGGGATCGTTTTAAATATGGTCGGTAAAAACCTGGAGTTAACCGCGGTACCGCTGGTGAAAAGTTGTTGTTGTAGCAGCGAGACCTGAAGAACAGTTGTTGTTGTAGCAGCGAGACCTGATTAACAGGTGTTGCTGGGTCGACAATGCGAGTCGTTTCGCACAGAAAAAAAAATAAAAATTAATTTTAATTAAAAAATTGTGATTTTAATTAAATAATTAATGAAATTTGCACCAGTAAACAAATTAATAGTATCTATTAAACGTTTAATTCACATGATTTTATTTTTGATTAATGCTTTAATTGGTGAACAATTTTGGAGAATTTTTTCTGCGCGGTTCGTAGAATCGATTGTCGCCGGTAATGAAAATTGAAGAGCTTTGGTGGAAGTGGTGAAGACTTGGTAGTGGCGAAGTAGAGCAGAGTGTTGGCTGTAGAGTGAAATGCGTTGGTAGAAGGGGTGATACTTGGAATTGGGAGTGAATGAAGAGTCAGAGCCGATGACGTAGAAGAAGTTAACTGTCTCATGAAATGTGGGTATCTCAAAGTAATGCTCTTTAACAGGGAGTGATGTTCTCAAGGGAGGATTTTTTGGGGCAGTAGTAATCGCAAAGGGAGCTCCTGAACTACATGACAGCCTTCATACGTGAAAGTTCGAACTGTGAGGACGGATCATCCCAAGATTCTGTTGCTATTCAAAAAATTCTACTGACTAGTCCTGCAGCAGCGGAGATTAGAGAGTATAATTCTGCAGGATTTTAAACTCAAATTGCTACCTCACACACAGGGGCGTCTGGTTAGGGCATAGTTTGTCACCCAAGTGGATAAGATCCACCATAGAGTAGGCCGTAGGCTAGGTAAATGATTTACGTGCCATTTTCACATCGGTTCACAGTTTATTTAACGAAAATCGCTCGGAATATGTGACCTAACATAAGGCCAAGGACAACGTACGGTCACATGTTTCAAGATAAGTTTAAAACTTTTAAGAAAATAGTGATTTATAGTAGTGCTTTCAATCAATGCTTAACAATCTCTCTGGAACTCGCTTCACTTTTAAACAGGGTATCCGTAATTGCTTTGGGTCCCTTAATAAATGGGCAGTTCTTTTAGTGCGGGAGGCGGGACAAGTCATATACATAAAATTAATTTCTATTGGACCAATTTTTCTTAATAAACACTTAAAATTTTCCCAAAAAATTTAACTCGTGGGCCTAATACATAAACTTTTCATTAGGCCCAACTTATGATTTACAACGTTTATCGGCCATAGAAAATATCTTTAAGAATGACAATTTTTCAAAACCAGTAACAGAATCCCTTTTTATTATGATGTCTAATAGGTCTAGTAGGTCTGCGCGAAACGCCTGCTGATTTTTTGCATATTCTTGCTCTTGTTCTTGAAATCTTTATCATTTTTTTACAAACTAAATGCGTTTTGTTTTTTCTATTGTTGGATTGTTGTAGTTGCGCGCAGACCTACTAATTGGGCCATGTTTAAATCATTACAATATTTTTTTCTTTTTTTTTTTTGAAAATGTAAATTTATAAAAAAAACCAATAAAATGTATTTATAATTTATATTAACTGCCTTCAACTTCCTTTCAAAAGCTTAAAAAAGGATATCATGTTGTGTTTTTCCCCCTCGTATCAAATAACTGCACGTACGTTTGCTCATATGTCAGGACTTTAATTTCAATTTGCCACTAAAGAAAGACAATCTTTTTTTTCAAACACTCTTTCTATAAATAAGCATTTCCAAGACCACTTTTAAAACATTATTGAATGGCTTTTCCCTGTTCTTTCATTTCAATTTACCTGATGATTTTACAGCCAAACAACAAAATTGACCTGTTTTCCGATGATTTCTGTGTTTTTTTTTTTGCTGCCCTCTATTTGCAAGTTGGCTTATGTGTCAATTACCCTTTTAGTTTTATGTTCATTCTCTATATATATATTTTTTTTTTTGCTATTCCCAGATATTCAGTTAACTGACATTTATGCATGTGGTAGTTGCTACTTGGCCGTGGAGGAATGTGTATTTGGGTTTGTGAGTCGGAGTGTGTTGGAAGGTTGGCCGGAATCATAAGTTTTAAACACGTCTCTATGACCATTTTCAATTTTGGTGTTTCTGTTTATTTGAAAATTTGTTTGCTTGCTGTATGATGGAACATTTTGTAATGGATGCTTAAGCTGCTTATTGAAGTAGGGGGTATATTTTGTTGTGAGCCAAGGGGTTTTTGATGTTCGCTTTAAATATTTTTCATCTTGAAATTTAAATACAACATTAGTATGCATTTATTAATGGAAAATATGCAAAAAAAAAAAAAAAAAACAAAAATTCATACATACATATTATGGTTTAAGGAATTAAAAATATGCTCTAAAAGCTCTTAAAATATACATTTATTTTTTAAGTATACAGTGTAATGTGTTTGTATTAATTTAAATTAGACAATTAACTTCCAATTTTCAAAAAAGGGCATGTTCGGGAATGCATTACTAATCTTTTAAATTTTTCACAATTTCTAAACATTTTTGGGATCCCGGGAAATTTAAAATTTTTTCTCGCCTTCATGGGAATTGAAAAGGGATTTGTTTGAGTTCTACAAACCGTGGGTTAAAAAATATATATGGGGTATTCAGAAGGTGTCGTAAAGTCATATGTCTTAAAATAATAACATGAAAAAATACGACTGTTTTGAACAAAAACCTCATAATTCAGTGTGCTATTTTGAATTTAAATCAGCTGATTTAAAACAAATATAAAAAATAAATATTTACCAAAAATAAAAATATTTTTGTGTTCTAATCCATGAATTTAAAAATAAAATTAGATCTTACCCGACTATTTTCCATTTTTCAGACGCAAATCAGAAATAAATTTTATTTTGTTTGTTTTAAACTTAAATGAAAATAATCTTTATATTTCAGATAAAAAATTTAACTTTGAACAAATTCCCAAAATAAATTTAAACTAAAGATCGTGTAGGAAATTTAATATTATTGATTTTTGTTTGTTAAAAATTTGTTGTTTTCAAAATCCCAATTTTGCCGTCATATTTCCAGCTGTTATTAAAAATTTTAAAACAAATAGAACTTTTCAAATTTTTTGGTAAAAATTCCACACGAGGTTTCTTTTAAATTGTCGCCGGGAATCCAGTACACCAATACCCCGGTTTGCGTCGCTAATTGGGACCGGATAAACGGGACGCAAATCGAAACGACGCAAACCGAAGCACGATTTTCTATACAATTCTATTGATTTTTATTTAATTGGTTCCGAGATTCATAATGTTAGCTGAAAAAATAAATTTTGACTTGATAGACTTGTTATCGGGTAATTTTTTTTAGAACTTGAAATAAAGTTACAGCTTTCTTTTCAATTACCATTTGACTCAAGGGCATTCTTTGCTTATTTTTATCTTCAATCCAAATGATAGGAAGTGGCTTTATTTTTTCATTAAAGAATTTTTAATTTTGGAAACTGTTTATGTTGTAACGATGTAGCGGTTTCATTTTTAATGTAGAAGGGGCTAATCCAAAAAACCCAGTTTTTGTCCTAAATTTATTTGCTTTCTTTTTTGACTCATTTGGGCCTGTTCTGAAAATCACGTGATTTCAAATCACGAGCGTGATTTTTTGGTGTTCTGTAAGTCACACCGGATATGATCACACCAAAACACACAAAAACGGGACACTAAAATATTTGAAATCACCTGATTCGAGTAAAAGTGATTTGCAGAACAGGCCTGATTGTTGCAAAATGTTTAGATTTAAAATCACTTCAGCAAATGTAATTTGAAACTACTACTACTTCACATACATATTTAAATTAGACTTAACCGGGAAATTCCCTTTTTCGATTTGAGTTTTGAACAAACATTGTATATTAACGACGCAAATCGAAGCACTAACGACGCAACTTTGAAGCCATTCGACGCAAACTGAAACAAAAACGACGCAACTTCGAAATCACAGAAATTTTAAAAAGACGCAACTTCGAAACGACGCAAACCGAAGCGACGCAAACCGGGGTATTGGTGTATTTGTTTCAGTATAACCTTGTTAGCAGCTCTTTTGGTTACCTCAGCCAAAAAAAAAACTATGATTTAGTTGAAAATTTAAATTTTAAACAAATTCCCAAAATTTACTTACAAATTTCTTGAAATGGAAATTTTTATAACTACTGCTGGGAGTTAAGAACTTGTTTTAATAAAACTTTAGAAATTATTATTTAGGTCACTTTCGCCAAAAAAAAAAACTTCAAAATTTCTCCAAATTAATCAAAAGGGGAATTTTATTAATTAAAAAAATTGTATGTTTCTGGAAGCAGGACTACATGAGCGCTGATATATGCGCTGGATATTACACACTACTAAGAAGCAGCAGAGAAGCGATTACCATTTGAGTTAATTTTTAATTTAATGATTGAATAACCTCGCCTTATCCTTTATAAGTAAGCAGGCTGTAAGTGTGAATAATTAAATACATTATTTTTAAGAAAAAAATTCACGAACAATGTTTTATGTGATTCTGTTATTCCCTTACATCGAAGCAGGTTGTATTGCAATGTGTTTACGATCATTTCCGAAATATTACCGAACATAGAAATTAAAATTTTTTATAACGAAATCCGTTATCAAATAGTTTTTTACCTTCAAGTGGGAATTCGCCATATAAAAATCATGCCTCTTGTAAGCATGTTTGTAAGGGGGTATTGTGCTTATCTCCCTAACAAAACTGCTAACCAGTTAGCTCAATTTTTTACTGGGAAACGATTCTTGACATGAAAGACTCGTTAGATAATCTTTACCCATGTCTTAAACGATTTCCACAACGATTGAAGAAGCGCCTTTCACTGTGCAATGGGGGAATCTCAGTCGTGTTACAGTTTTTTCCATGTAAGGAATCTTCCACGATTAAAAAATGCGACATCGACGATCAAAGACGCTCTCAGTATCTCTTACACGATTGAAAATTCTAGCTGGGTATGAAGTAATTTATGTTTTTTTTTTTAATGTTTTTTTTTTTATAAAAATCAAACAAAAACTGTTTAAAAAAAACTAAATTTTAAGTTTTCCGATTTTTTTTGACGATTTTTCGAAACGTGAAAGACGATTTTTTTATTTTTTCTCAAGAAATTGACGATTTCCTCACAAATTTTTCTGGCAGCCCTTTTTAGATTCCATATTTAGCAGCCTTCTGAAATTCACTGTAAACGCTAAAACTAATTTCACCGCTGTTTTGAAATTTATTGTTATTTATGTTTTTAATACCAGAAATCACTCTGCAGAATTTTAAGATGATTGGTTCATAATTACCATGGCTCCAATATAAATTCCCCTCCTGAAAATCATTTAAGTTCGGCTTTAACTGTTACGAATCAATGATATTTTACTTAAGATAGTTAAAATTGCTAAAAAAAAAAAAAAGCATAAAACTTTCTGATTGTCGGTGAATAATTTAATATATGTCCAAGCCGCAACTTATTTTAATGCTGATGTCTGTTTTAATAAAGATAAAATAATAATAAATAGTCAATGCCTAAAATTTAAATTTTTAACAAATTCCCAAAATTTACTTACAAATTTCACTACATGGAAACTTTTATAACTACTGCTTGGAGTTTAAAACTTGTTTTAATAAAACTTTAGAAATTATTATTTAGGTCACCTTCGCCAAAAAAATAAAAAACTTCAAAATTTTTCCAAATAAATTTTTTTTTTACGTCAAAAGGGGAATTTTATTAATTAGATTATTATTTATTAATATGTTTACTCGAATTTAAAAAACCTAATTGTATACAATTCCCAATATTATCGTAAAAATTTCCAAAATTGGGATTTTTCAAAATGTTACTAGGAATTTAATTTTTTTATGGTTATTATTTCCGTAAAGTTAAAACTTTATTAAAAATTTTTTTTATTGATGAAAACTTCAGAAAATTAAATATTAAAAATTTTTCAAAAGTGGGATTTTCAAAATTATCGCTAGGAATTTTGTATTTTGGTAAAAGAAACCCTAAGTAACTAACATTATGGTAAGTTAATGTAAAATATATTTAATTCATTGGAAGATCTAAATTATAAACAAATTTCCAATATAAATTTTGAAAATTTCCCAAAATAAGATTTTTTTTAAGTGGCTCTAGGAATTGATAACACTGGTCTACAAATTTGGAAAAAATTTGGCTATCACGTCTTGTTCATTTTTTGGCAATACTGTAAGCAGTCAATACTACACAACAATTTCACAATTATTTATTTTACAGAAGCCCACATTCATTCTAAATCTTCATAATAGTAGCGTTTAAGCATTTCAGGGAGATCGTGTGTTACTGATTCAAGCTATTATTGCTTTGTGTGTGGTGAATATTTGGTTGGAAAAAACGGATATGCAATATCAGAATCATTAAAAAATGCATATGTATTTATATTTTTTTGGTTTTGCAGTCAGAAACTTGGACAAACCGTGGACACCGACAATGTTTTGCATATTCTTCATTCGCATTTAGATTTTTTCCAAAAAAAAAAAAAAAAAAAAAAAAAAAAAAAATATGTGCAGCGAGAGCGAACAAGCGGAGCGTGCTCACCAATGAAAATTAAAAGAATTTATCAAGGATTTTAAGACAAAAGCATGCTGGGAGTCTATTGCTGGACTCTAATAGGTGACACCGAACCAACAAAATACAAAAGACGTTCAAATAACGCCATTCACTTCTGAAAATTCATTGATTTTTAAATAAACTAGTGATTTTTTATGAAAGAAACGAATAAAAACATTTTTTTGTATCTCAAAAACCTGACGTGATAAAGAAAACCCAATTACAGATTCGAACTCAGCCCATCAAATTACCATATGAAAGATATTTGGTTGCTCCAGTCCAAAACCTTGTTGGCTAGTGTAATTTTTTACAAAAAATTTTAAAATCGGCTTAAAATCCAAACTTACAGCCAGGCCCACGATGTCACACGTTAACGTGGCCTGGATGTTAATTAAAAAATTTTATTTCCTGTTCGATCCCAGAAATCCAATTGAATTTTAAAAGTTTCCAAAAATTTTGTAGCAAAACCAATTTTTAAAAAAAAAATTTCAAAAAAACAAAGTTTTGCATACAATTCAAAGAATTCCTTCTTTTTATTTTCATCTTAAACTTTTACTTGTTATTATGTTTTTTGTTTATTTATCTTACAAACTGCCTGAAGTGTTACATTTTGCACTTTTGACTATTCCTTTAGTATTTTTCTTTACACAATTATTTCGTTTGTTTTGCGTTTAAATTTTTTTTATTTTTGTAATATTTTTCTTTTGTTTAAGTTTTTTTTGCTTTTAACTTTCGTTTGACATCAAATGCATTGACTTTAACTTGCCGTTTGTCTTTTGTTGTAACCCAGTTTAAACAGCAAAAACTAACCGACCCAGAGTAAATGAATCCACCTCATCGTTATCATCAACACCATCGTACTTGAAGTCAACAACAATTTTGACATTTATAAATTTTTATTTTTTTGCTGTTTATTACTTTTGTGTTTTTATTATTTTTATTTTCTTAGTATTTTTTTATTGTTTTTATGTTTGTTTATTTGTTTTTTAATTTTTTTTATTTCCTTTTTAAATATCTCCACACATTTACGACTACTGTGTGACTGGCTGGGTCTTCTTGGCAAATAAAAGTGAAAACAATGTGTCAAATGTCAGAAAAATTGTCAGTGAAGTTAAAGAGAAACATTTAGCACCTGTAAAAATTTTTTATTTTTGACGAAATATAATAATTATTTTAAATATTAGGTAGAGACTTCAGAAGAAATTAAATAATAAAAAAATAAAATATTTTCTTTTTGTATAAATTTTTTTAAAAAGGCATTGACTACTTATTTTTAATTTATCTTTATAAAAACGGAAATCAGCATTAAAATAAGTTGCGGCTTGGACATATATAAAATTATTCACCGACAATCAGAAAGTTTTATCCTTTTTTTTTTAGCAATTTTAACTATCTTAAGTAAAATAATATGATTCGTAACAGTTTAAGCCCATCCCAAAATTCTGCAGAGTGATTTCTGGTATTAAAAACATAAATTTCAAAACAGCGGTGAAATTAGTTTTAGCGTTTACAGTGAATTTCAGAAGGCTGCTAAATATGGAATCTAAGCAGGGCTGCCAGATTAATTTGTGAGGAAATCGTCAATTTCTTGAGAAAAAATAAAAAAATTGTCACTCACGCTTCGAAAAATCGTCAAAAAAAAATCGGAAAACTTAAAATTTAGTTTTTTTTTAAACAGTTTTTGTTTGAGTTTTATAAAAAAAAACATTCAAACAAAAACATAAATTACTTCATACCTAGCTAGCATTTTCAATCGTGTAAGAGATACTGGGAGTCTCATACAGAGCGTCTTTGATCATCGATGTCGCATTTTTTAATCGTGGAAGATTCCTTACATGGAAAAAACTGTAACACGACTGAGATTCCTCCATAGCACAGTGAAAGACGCTTTTTCAATCGTTGTGGGAATCGTTTAAGACATGGGTAAAGATTATCTAACGAGTCTTTTTCATGTCAAGAATCGTTTCCCAGTAAAAAATTGAGCTAACTGGTAAGCAGTTTTGTTAGGGAGATAAGCACAATACCCCCTTACAAACATGCTTACAAGAGGCATGATTTTTATATGGCGAATTCCCACTTGGAAGCTAAAAAACAATTTGATAACGGATTTCGTTATAAAAAATTTTAATTTCTATGTTCGGTAATATTTCGGAAATGATCGTAAACACATTTTAAAATCATTGCAATACAACCTGCTTCGATGTAAGGAAATAACAGAAGCACATAAAACATTGTTCGTGAATTTTTTTCTTTAAAATAATGTATTTAATTATTCACACTTACAGCCTGCTTACTTATAAGGGATAAGGCGAAGTTATTCAATCATTAAATTAAAAATTCACTTAAATGGTAATCGCTTCTCTGCTGCTTCTTAGTAGTGTGTAATATCCAGCGCATATATCAGCGCTCATGTAGTTTTCCTGCTTCCAGAAACACAAATTTTTTTTACTGGGATGAGACTCATTTAGATATTATCTTACAACACGTAAAATGTTGGCCGCATAATTGTTGAAAATATGATTTATACAGAGAGTTGTAAAAGATTTATTTGTTTATGGTTTGACGAAAGAAAAACAAAGTGTAACATTGCTGTTTTTGTACTCTGAAAATAACCGTTTAAAGATTTTCTTAAGACTCGCATATTACAGCCCTTCCTAAACAAAAGCGGCGCGCGTTTTCTAGTTTTTGAATGGAGCGGTCTCAACGCTTTGCAATTGGAAAACCCGATTTTGACAGCTCGTTTAATAGTGAAGTTTTCCGCTATTGTTTATTAATTAGGCAATTTAGCTATTTTTTTTTATCAATCTAGCGTTTTTATCTCTATTTTTATTTATAATTTGTGGGTTTTGTTAAACAAGAGAGCTATTACTACTGTTCGGTACTCAACGTTGACTCTCTTGCTTAGGAATTGCATATCAGCGTAAAAGCTAAGTGAAAGAAAACGTTCCGCCTTCCGCTCTTGTTAAAGTACGGCTGTTAAACATTCCAAGATTAAAAAACGAACGTGTTAGAAAATTTAATGTTTTATTTAGTCTTTGGAGACTAAAAAAATCATCACTTTTAAGAAAAAAAATCAGCATATCGGCACTTTGCTAATTCCGGAACAAAAAATCGTCCAAATGACGATAAATCGTCAAATCTGGCAGCCGTGAATCTGAGGTAAATTATGGACCGGTTATCACAAAATCCATACCATTTCTTTTGGCCATATGAAACTAAGTTGGAAGAAATTTTACCACAATAAATATATCTGCTAGGGTTTTGGGTGCATTTAATTTCATTTCCAAACTGCCAAGCAATTTGACACCAAGTTTGTAAATTTCTTTTGAGTTTTTCGAATGTGAGCGTGTTTTTAATAGACTGGCAGACAGACGGAAATGGTTAAATTGACTTAGAATTGCTCAAGAAGACAGAATATATATACTTTATGGGGTCTGAGATGAATAATAAAGAAGTTTCACACGGAATGACCAACTTAGTATACCCTCTTCACAACTAATTGTGGTGGAGGGTATAAAAATGATTTAATCCAAACGATAAGACGTACAACATTTTCCAGTTTGCAAAGACTGATAAACTGATAATTTTTTTCAAGATAAATCCGATCTATTTTTATACCTGAGCAAACATAGATCACCTATATAATATAAGACACAGCCTATTTGAAATACCAAATAAAATACCTGCTGAATATGGCTGCATTGTTCTTAATCTTTTAGGAAGTCTAATATTCCATTTGATCTCAATAGGCCTAAAAATCTAAAACGAAAATCAATCTCACTAATTAAGTTCTCCCGATTCGGTTTTATGTCAGTAACATCATAACTTTACAACTCATCACTAGCAGTTGTTGTAGTTACAACTCAACTGAGTAAAGTTGTAAAGCGTAAAAGGGGCAAAAATTTCAATCCAGTTAAAAAACATAATTTTAAGTATCATAAAACTCTTACAAATGTTAATACCCAAAAAAAAACCGGTTAATATTAGAACGTCAAAACCTTTGATTCTATATAAATGTGCAAACGTTGCATTGTTAAATTTTATCATGCTGGGACCATAATTTACCTAAGAGGCGGGCCTTTTCCCTAAAAAAATTTAATATCATGGAACAATTATAGTGTACTAACTATAAATATTAAAATAAATTAAAATAAGTTTTCGCTATTTTTTTTAGAAAGTTCTCGATTATTCCATTATTCTGGCAATAAATATATTCTTCTTAATGTCTTAAAACTAAAAATCTTTTGAGGCCCGATACGAATCAAGGCAATTTTTGCTATCCATATCTGAAGTTTAAGTATATCCCAGTTGCGTTTTTCCAAATTATTCTCAAGAAATTGAAATCTGACAGGACAAGGCTATCAAGCGAGTGAGATAGCAATGGAAAAGCGACATGTTCATCGTTCAAGCAACATTTCCGAAATTCAAAATTGGCACTTAACGTTTAACGATTTCTGTCTTTTTTGCTGGTAAATGTATTCTAACGTTCTCGAATAAAATTTAATAATCCGGCAAGGCCTTTCTGTCGTTGTCTTAAAAATATTAAAACCAGGGATGGAAATGGAAATTTCTTTTTTCGTAAAAACTTTATTAACGGTATACATAAATTTTTTTAAAGTTTTGCAGCCGTTTGTAATTGTTCCAAATATTTCTGAACTACGCGCTTTATGTCAAATATGCAATCGAGAGATTTAAAGGTGCACGGGGTCAAACTCTTTATTAATTAGGAACATTTCAAACTGCTTACAAATTATATTTTATTCTATGTGGGCTGCTCTTTATTAATTATTTGTTGTTATTTTTTCTATCCCTGGTGGAAATCAATCTCTTTAAATCCGCTATAAACTTCCACAAACCTACGGAAATTTTCTTAAGCAACATTTTTAATAATGCGAAAATTCACACAAATAATTTCCTAAATTGACTTAGAATTACTCAAGAAGACAGAATATATATACTTTATGGGGTCTGAGATGAATAATAAAGAACTTTCACACGGAATGACCAACTTAGTATACCTTCTTCACAACTAATTGTGGTGGAGGGTATAAAAATGATGTAATCCAAACGAAATTTTCTTAAGCAACATTTTTAATAATGCGAAATTTCACACAACTAATTTCCATTTTAGACCAATAAATAAAGTTGAGAAAAAATTAGTTATGCCTTGTATCGTTGACAGATTTTACAAGAAGAGCTCTCTATATTTATAAAGTGGTGCAGATGCCCGTTTCGGTCGCAGAAAATAATTTATCAGTCTTGTATGTACATACTTAAATATTTTTCTTAGAGAAAAAACTCATTAATCACAGCTTTGTCAAGTTCTTGTCATTGTATTCAAAGTCGCATTCATATTTTACAGGTAATAAAAATCAGATTTCAAGAATTGCATAAATATACAGTATAACTATTATTATTGTGTACAGATTTCAAAATGTTGAGAACTGCAACTAAATTTGCTGTAGCCATAATGACTGATTAGGATCATTCGGAAAATGTTTTAACCTTTCCGCATTCAAATTTCAATAGAAATACCTAAGGCCTTTACATTAAGGAATTCGGTGTCATATTCTCCTTAGGCGTTCTTTTTATATAAACATTTTTTAAATAAAATAAAAAATTATAAAAAAAAAAATTTCCTGAAGAAGATTTCCAACGCAAATCGAAATATCGAAAATAAAACTATTTTAATTAATTTTTTGATATTTTTTTAGTTAGGCTCGAGTTCATTAAATTTAATTTTTCACTAAATTATTTTTACTGAAGGAAGGAATTTCACAACATGAAATTTTTATTAAAATTTGTTGATGATTTTCTTGGCTGAGCTGTGGTTCGAACCTGGGTTGAATTTACATGTTTCAAGCAGTGCTGCCAGTGAAATTTTGAGAAAGATACATTTTAGTTTCCAAAAAGATACACTTTTTCCCAAAAAGATACGTTTTGAAAAAAATTTGAAAATCCATTTTTAACGTTTAATATTCATTAACATAACATTTTTATTTCATATTTAAATGCATATTGTAAAGAAAATGATTTCGTATAAATTAATTTTTATATTTATTTTAGTCATAAATATTAGGTACATATGTAATTTTTAAAAATACAGTAAGCAAACTTTAAAAGTAATTATATGTAATTCAAATTCATTTTTGTAAAAATTAATATACGAGTTAAGGCGTTTATACTAAGGCGATTATAACAACGTTGATATAAATTTCCGGAAAATAAAAAAAGATGTTCATATTTCCTCAGAACAACTTCTCACTACTAGTAATCATCGATTTAGGTGGATCGTATGTTGCAACCCCTTAATGCTTTTTTAACCATTATTAAAGCTGCTATCAAGACGAATTCACTAGGAGGTGGGGTCAAGTCAACATATGGTGTTTTTTTTCGGTGGCAAACTAAATTTTTATGTAAACTAAAGCTTCGTACAGACGATGGTCAGATTTTACAATGTTGTCATTTTTCTGACAATGGTGCCATTGTCAGATGCATTAATTTAACACATCTGCCAAATGAAAATAGCGTACAATGTTCACTCAGTTGCAAGACATTTTTAGTCAATTTTGTTGACAACATTGTAAGATCTTACCACCGTCTGTACGAAGCTTAACCTTTTTTACTAGCTATGTAAATTTTTGACAATCCGACCACAGAAGCAGTGTTGTTGTGTACACTGACAATATTATTACAGTAACGGACTGTAGTTTATTTAAGAAATATTCCGTTCAGTCATTTTTAAATAAACAAACATTTAAAATTCCAATCAAATTTATTTTTAACTGATTCTAACAGTTATTCAAAAAACTAAGTGCATATTAATACGGATTTTCAGTTGCAGTTAATATTGTCCGTTGATTGAGTTAAATTCTTCTTTATGTTAAACTAAATAAAAATGTAATTTAAAGCAACGAAAAGTTTATTTAATTTTTACTGTCAAAAATTCAACCGCGAATTCCGTAAAAACAAATCAATATTCAGTTATCTTATATAAATTAACTGTCAAAAAATTAACTACATATTCCGTAAAAACAAATAAATATGCAGTTATTTTATAAAATTTTACTGTCAAAAATTCAACACCATATTCAGTAAAAACAATTAAATATTCAGTTATTTTATATAATTTTACTACCAAAAATTAATTTTTACTTATCTATAAAAAATGAATTGCTTGTTTTGTGTAAGCAATTCCCATTTTCTATTTGTAAAAATAATTTACTTAAATACATCAAATTTTAAAAGTAAAATAATTGCGAAGCCATATCGGTCATGCTGCAGGTGTCTTATAATTGAGAGTTCTTCTGTAAACAACGTGGTCAGTACAACAAAAGTAAAACAAACGTGTGTAACTGGGTAAGTAAATAAAAATATTCTCCCTCTCTCGCTTATAAGAAAAACAAGCGGACAGGTGTCTGTCTGGTATTTTTTAGAAATTCGGCTCTTTTGTGGAGTAAATGAAAATTTAATAAAATAACTGAATATTTAATTGTTTTTACTGAATATGGCGTCAATTTTTTGACAGTAAAATTTTAATAAATAACTGAATATTTAATCGTTTTTACTGAATATGGTGTTGAATTTTTGACAGTAAAATTTTACAAAATAACTGAATATTTATTTGATTTTACGGAATATGGTGTTGAATTTTTGACAGTAAAAATTAAATGAACTTTTTGTTAAAAATAAATGAAAAATAGGTAGACCGGTTTTTAATTGAACTTTCATTTATTTTATATTACAATTTCAGTTAATTTTACGTACAGAATATTGTGAGTGTAGTTGACCTCACCTTTTAGTCAATGCGCATTGGCTGCTATTAAGTATTAGTATTGAGTCGGTTACGATGAACAGTCTCAATAAGTTTTAGTTGGCTAAAAATTTTCGAATGTTTTGTTTCTGTACATTTTGCGTACAGATTCAAAAGATAAGAAAAATGTCAGGATTATACATGATACCTGAAGTAGTCAAAAGATACGAAAAATGTATATTTCGTATCCTAACGGCAACACTGGTTTCAAGAATCACCACATACTCTCATCAGAATACTTTGAGTTCTAACCTCTGCACCACTGCGGTGCCTGCAAGCCAACAGTCAAACATCAATCTTTAACCAGTGGTACTGGTGGTTCGAAATTTGCTGTTATTATCATTTTTAAATTTTATATTACATGTTGCTTCCTTTCTTCTGTTTTTTCGTATTCTTTCTGTCAAGACTTTGTATTGAAAACCTGAATACATACATTTGTTTATTATGTTTTTTGTCCACTTTCGTCGACATTTTATTTGTACAAATTAAAGTAAAAATGTAATCATTAGAGCTTGTGCCATAGCTATTTTAAGAACAATTGTGATTTCTAGTTGAACTGTTAATTTTTAGTTTTTTGATATTTTTAAATTTATGTTGTAAAACTCCTTCCTTCAGTAAATATATTTAATGAAAAATTTAATTTAATGAACTCGAGCCTAACTAAAAAAATATCAAAAAATTAAAAATTAACAGTTCAACTAAAAATCACAATTATTTTAATTATTTTATAAAAAAGTGACCTTAAGAACTCCGTTATACACTATCCCACAATGTCTTAAGTATTTTTCAAAAATGCTTCCCTGATCTAATTATTCTTTCAACATTTTTAAAAAACACTAACAACTTATCATGACAGGGTTGCATTTTCTTAAATTACTGAAGACTTTAAGGCTAGCTTACACTATCTCACAGGTCTTACGTATTCCATAATACTTTGTGAGATATTAATCTAATGAGTTTTGTTGCGACTGTCAAAAAATCTAATTTAACATAACAGTTTGTGTTCACGCCATCACACAAAGTATAAACACTCAGACATGAAATAAAATGCAACCCTGATCCAATGAAAAGTTATATTGTTTAGAAATTTTTCAAAACAATTAAGTCGTATGGGATGTCAAACTTTTTTCATAATACTTGTCATTTTCATCACACATGCATTCACACTATCAGACTTTTACATATTATTTGAGTTTTTGACATGTATTGTTACAAAGTATAAAAGTGTAAACTAGCCTTAAGCAATGTACATTTTTCGTGATGGATGACAAAATATCTGCTCTATACCTGTCCCACTTTAGAAACTCATTGTCAGAAATTGCTTGAGTAACCCACCATGGATCCAACTAAAATTTATGCTGGCAAGATACATAGCCTTAAACTGTCATGGTGAAAGTATTGGCTGCAGTAAAGATCCAATGGGTACTTATTGCCTCCTGTATTTAGCTATCTGTCTATGAAATACCAGTGTCGAACTTTAAATGTATTGAAATTTTTGGTAGCAGTAAAAGTGATTTTCGAGTGTGGATCTTATATGAAAACCAATTCCGTAATTTAATGGAAATATGGTTTCAGAATGTGAAATTTCTATGAGAACTTTAAAAAATTTATTTTGTTTTTATCCGCAATTTGTTTGTGTATCATTGTGCCATTTAAAAGAAAATTAAGAAAAAAATAATCAGGTTAACCTGATGAGTGTGCACCCGAGAAAAACATTTTTAAATATAGGCACCTCCAACAAAACTATTTCTAAAGAAAATTTTCAACATATTATGTTTCATTTAACCATATTATTGTTATCGACAACCATATTATTGTCAAATTAGTCCTCCAAAACCACAACCATATTATTGTTGCATTCGAACATGTTATGGTAAATAATAACTAAAATATGTTTAAAAAATATAATAGCATGGTTGTTTTTTAACCATAGCATGTTGCTCTTGTTAATTTGAAAACAAATTATAGTCATATTTAACCACAACATGTTTAGTGGCAACCATAATATGGTTGTGGCTTTTTTCTCTGCGTGTGTGTATCAGCAGTTTTATTATGCAGTAAATCTGGAAGTCCACACCACGCGTTCTACGCTTTTTCGCATCATGCGCATCTGTAAAAAAATAGTATCTAAGTACTTACAAGTTACATGTTTAAAAGCGTAGGATGCCTTGACGCAGCAGATCCACTTGCGAAAAGTAGGTCAATCTTTTACTTTTGTAAGCGTCAGAAGCAGCGTTGGAACAAGACACCTGATTTTGACAAATACAATTTTATTTTAATATGCGCTGATGCCGCGTAAAAAAGTTGAATGTAACTGGGAGCGCAGAACACAAGTACGGTATGAAATGCGTAGACGTGAGAACATGTGTTGTTGATCTCCAGCTTAAGAGTTATAAGAAATCATTTTAGCCGAATTTTAACTTGCCTCAAACATTGGTGTAATATTTATAGAATTAAGAGTAACTTTAAGAGGTGGTGTTTATCTCGCGGATGGTTCATTTTAAACCTACTTCAACACAGTATTAAGAAATGATTTTAACCACTTTTTCACTTATGAGAGCCGGGTTTTAAAAAAAGATTTTAATCTTAAGTCACACTGTTTAAAAATTCTACCATAAAATGTGATTGTTACAACAACAAAAATTCTTGTTAAAATAACACGAAAAAATTTGATTTGCTGCAGTGAACAACAAATAATAAGAGAATTCAACGGAAGTGCGTTTAAACATACATTCACAAAATTCACAGACAAGTTTTTCAAAAAAAAAAAAAAAAAGGCACGTGTGTGTAAATTTTAATACATAAATACAAAATTTCAAAATTATATTGGAATTCGTGGTAGAATTCATTCACTTGTTTCGTTTCTTTGAAACTCACAGTTTATGAGTTCAGTGCGAACAACAAGCAACAGACAACAGACAACAGCAACCGCATACTCAATACTCGTATAAAGGGACCGGAAGTTAAATCATTCATATGTGAATGTTAACAAAATCTAAACTGAAAATACCACTTTTGTTATTTGTTACACAAAAAAAAAAGAGTTAAAATACTGCAAAAAGGTACAGAATAGATTTTATTATATAAAAATGTTATGCTGAAAGCAAGCAGTTGCTTAAAAAAAAATTTTTATTTTTAAATAAAAAATTTCAAATAAAAATTGTGCAAAATACTGATGATGCCTTTTAAAAGTTACATAAAACACTTTCAAGTTGAATAAAATGCATATTTCTTTTATATTGTAATTCCTGCACTTTTAAATAAATATCTTACATACTTACAATTTTATATTTAAAAAATGGCAAAAACAAAAAAGTACTCGTTCAAACTCATAAAAGACAGACACATTTTTAGCTTTAAATTTTTTATATTTATTGTATTTTTTTTTAAGTATAAAATGTTGTTCAAGAGGAAATATTTATGAGATGTTTTGAATGTGTAAATTTACAATTGAGTACATACTAAAATTTATAGTAAGGTACCACCGAATAATTGGTACTTTAAAATATTTGCTAATCTAAAGAATTTCTTTTAGTAGAATTTGAACTTTTTAGATTCATTAGAAATAATTTAATGAAAATTAAATTTAATGAACTTAAGCCTAATTAAAAATATTAAAAATTTGGATTAAAAACCATAAATAGTTCAACAAAATAACCACAATACTAATTATTGTTAAAGCTAAGGCACGACGACAAATGAACATTTGTCCTTCAAGTTGTGCTGAAAAAGATCAACAAGCAAAAGAAGGACAAAAATGATAAAACAAAAAAAAATGTACTTTGGACTTTAAGAAAAATTCTTGACAAAAAGTACGAAAAAACAGAAGTAAGGAAAAACATGTAAAATCAATTAAAAATGGATAATCATTCAAAAAAGCAAACTTCAATCTACCAAAGGTTAAAATACAATTTGGTTTAAGGATTGATGTTTGACTATTGACGTCAGCAGTCGTCGATGGCTGCGAGTGTAAGAAGGCAAATCCATCTGAGAAGATCGAGTGGTTGCGATCGAAACATGTCATGGTAACCTGCCGGCCGCGGTTCGAGCCCCGGCCACGGTCAAGAATGAAAGATTATCAATAACAATTTTAATTACTTTTTCATGTTGTAATATTCCTTTCTTCATAAAAATAATTTAATGAAAATTAAATTTAATGAACTTAAGCCTAATTAAAAATATTAGAAATAATTTTATCAGAAATATCAGTGAAATTCGTCCCCGGTTAAAAAAACAGGTTTCAAGGTTATAACTTTAAAATTTAATTAGGAATGGTCCATAAATTCCTATTGCTATATGGAAGCACTCCTTCTTATGAATAAAACAACTTTAAATCTAAATCAGTTAGGCAATTCACAAAGTGTTTAATTGTGTCATATTGGTTGTAAGTGCTATGATATTATCAATGTCACATTTATGAATGTCACATATGACACAATAGAACACTTTGTGAATTGTCTGAATGAAATATGGCACAATTAAGTTTCATACTTGTATGACAAGAAATTTTAATCACTCCTATCGTGAATAAAATTTCCTACGAAATTTGCTCTCTTTCCCCTAAAAAGGAAATTAAAAAAAGGGGAAAAAAATGTTCACTTTTTATTTACGATGGGCGTGAATATGTTTTGAGGGTTGATCCATAATTGACCTTGTAAAGGGCGTTTTCTAGAGTTGGCATCACTGCTTTTTTTGAGCCCCATTTAACAGCTAATAGTAGCTTTTTTTGGTTAGTTTGCTTTGAACTTTCATTTCATTCATCAATCGACTAACACCAAATCAATGCCTGAAAAACGTTAAAATTTTTAATCAAAATAATTCGGCAAATGGGCTGAAGCACAAATTAATATTGATTTGGAATTTCCATTCGAAATTTTATTTTCCGATGAGGCCCATTTCTGGTTGAATGGGTACGTAAATAAGCAGAATTGTCGCATTTGGAATGAGGAAAATCCACAAGCTTTTGTCGAAACACCATTGCATTCACAGAAAATTACTGTTTGGTGCGCTTTATGGGCTGGCGGAGCCGTTGGCCCATATGTCTTCAAAAACGATGATGATGGTCAGTCAGAATGCGAAAATATGGTAAAATTGGTGTTCCAGATTGCGCCTTCTACGCGCCAGCCGTGGCGGCCACATGTCAGAAATAATATTTAAACA
Source organism: Pollenia griseotomentosa (assembly GCA_963931875.1). NCBI lineage: Eukaryota > Metazoa > Arthropoda > Insecta > Diptera > Polleniidae > Pollenia > Pollenia griseotomentosa. The sequence continues at coordinate 97,466,769 of OZ007562.1, read as the reverse complement.
TTAATTTCATAAAATTTTCTTTCCAATAAAGCCCGTTTTATTGATATTAAAAATATGTTTTATTATGATTTTAAATTGTGTCACTCTATAAAAAAAACCTCTATAAGGAATTTTCTCCAAAAACCATTTAAAACGTAGATAAAATTGATTCGATTATAAAGAACAAATTTTGTGAGAACAAAGTTCAAAAAAAAAAAAAAAAAGTATTATCATCGACCTTGGCCCCAGCAAATGACATTTTCAGAAAAAAAAAACTTTCAGCCCAATTATGAATAAAAATTACCCGGGAGTTTTCTGCCTTCTCCCATTTTTCCTATAGTAATTCAATTGTAAAAATCGGTAAAGAGAAAAAACTCTCGGGGAATTTTTATACATAATTGGGCTGTTTAAGTTTAGTTAAAAATAAATTGTTCGATATATTTTCAATTCAAATTACACCGAACATTCTAATGCCCGTTTCCTCAATGTATCGATAAACTGCCTGTTACTACAGTAATTTATAAATCTCGACACAAATTTATAAGACTGACGATTTTGGTTTTCTTAGTATACCGACAAAAACATTATTTTCAGTTGGCAACACCTCTCAAAATACATGTTAAAGTTGGGAGTCAGCTGATTGAATTTATCTGTATAACAAATACATATTTGAAAGATGAGGGCGGGTTAGCTATGCGACAGAAAAGAAGCAAAAAAGACATTGAGAAAACCAAATTTCTTTAATCTGCAGTTGAAAAAATGTACGACTTATGAGAAAACGGCTATAAATTTTAATTAATAATTTCCTTTCAGGCAATTTTCTTTCCCATCAATCAAAAAAAAAAACCCGGTTTTGTCCACGTTCACATTTTTAAATGTTTGACGGGAAACATTTCAGTTCTGTTTGTGAAAGAGGATAGACTAATAGAAAAGTTTACTTTGCTTAGTGTGCAAGCAGATTTTGTAAGCTTGTTTTAAGAGAATGGAAAAGTAAAGCTACAAAACAAAAAATTCATTGTATGGGCACGAATGAAGTTTCTAAACAGAACTAGCGCTGATTCAGACGCTTTAGTTTTGGGAGAGGAGAGAAAAAAATGTCATTCGTTTAACAACTCAAAACTTGACGGCTAAAAACATGTAAACAGTGTTAGAAATTTTTAAAAAGTGGCACAAAAAGTCGATTTATAAAAATAAAGTCGGACAAAAAAGTCGCTTAAGAAAAATAGTCAGAAAAAAACCAAACCTACTCAATTTAAAGATTAGTTGCTTAAATTTTTAAAGCTTTTCAAAAGAGCTTTAAAAAAGAGGAATTTAAAAAAAGAATCTAAAACCGTTGACAACACATAAAATTTTTTACTTTTCTAAAGACAATTTTATATACGAAACAAAGAAAAATAAGTGTAAATAATAAAAAAATGGAAAATATATTTAAAATGTGTAAAATCTCCAAAAAGCCCCGAATTTTTTATTTAAATCCCCAAATGCCTTTCTTTGTCCTTTTTGCTTGCAATGAAATCCCCAAGTCTGGCGGCCCTGTTATCTGGTTCAACCAGCTTTATAAAGTTAAAAAATAGATTTGTGTTATTTTGACAAAACATCTTAAGTCAAATTTAAAAAGCGGAAAAAAACGAATTTTCATGCAAAAAACATTTTTGTTTACGTTTTTAAAATTTTGTATTGTAAACGAAATTTTTTCTTTAATTTTGGTTTATTTTATTAGTTGATAAAAATTATTTTTTTTTTTTTATGTATAAACTTTTAAAACGACAAAATAATTATGAGATTCAAAAAAAGAATAAAAAAGTCGATTAAAAAACCGCGTAACTTCAAATCCACATAAAAACAGACCTAAGCGTAGTCGCAAAATTAGATGTGTTTGACCGCATTTAGACTATGCAATTAACGCCGAGTTTTTTTTTGCCTGTGTAAGTGCGGTTAACAAAAACAACAAGCATTTACAACTCATCACTGGCAGTTGTAAAGATAATTTGTTTAAGTTTCAACTCTGTTCTAAGCCATATTAAGGGAAACAAAGTGTCACAAAAGCTCACAGAACGCCGACTAAATTACGACTATAGTTGACGAGCGGTAGCCTTGCCTGTGAATCAGCATTTAAATAAAGTTTCGGCAGCAAATGTTTCATAATATGGACGAAGACTTCTGATTCTTTATTTATTCACAACATGTAAATACTTCTCGCATGTGTTCATTCCTATTTACGATGTTTTCTTTTTTATGTTCATAAACTTTACGGTTCAGTGAAGTTCCACTCACTGTGTCACTTTATATGTGTTTTGTTGTAATATCAAATGGCTCGTACTAAATACAACATGTTGTATGTTGGCATAACAACCAAAAAAAATAGGGTTTTTTCCCCCATTTGTCTATTTTTTTGTAATATTTTGCTAAATTTGCTCCACAAACTATTCTTCTTTACGGTTTCTTTCATGCTTTTTGGCGGTTTAGTGCTCAACGAAGAACACACCAAACAAAGAGAGCCGCATGAGAAGAAGGAGCAGGCTTTTAACGTTTAATGTTTTTTCTCCTATTAACATTTACTCTAAGAATCTTTTATGTTAAAGATTTTTTTTTTATACTGTTTTGTTAAATTTTTGTTTTCTTTTTGTGATTCTAGTTGTGTGTTTGCTTTATATTTTTTTACCTTGTTGAGTGGAGGTTAATAGGAGCAGAGACCCACCACTCACGCATTCATTCATTCTTTCAGTCATTCATTCATTCTTTTATTTCGAGCTTTATTTATGGTTCTTTTGTTTATGACCATTATGGAGAACCATCGTAATTTTTATTTTGAACTTTTTTTATAGATTTGGTTTTTCTTTTTAGTATTAATAATTTTTTGTTGTATATTTGGAATTTTTGTTTGTTTATTATTTAGGGATTGCATTAGTTCATCATTTGGGATTTTTGAAGGATTTGATTAATGCGGGGAATGTTAATCATAATTAAAGGCAACAATAATTTTGTTATGAAGAAGTCGGGATGCATATATAGTATATAGTACTATAGATATTTGTTTGAATAAAAACAAAATATTTATGTTTCTTTAAAAGGATTAAAGGAATTAACGTAAATATAATAAATCGCGAAAGCAGCGTTTGTAAAAACTGCAGTCAAAGTAGATAAACTGCCATTTCATCCACTACATCATTTGTTATTGCCAAAAAAAAAACTGTTTCTTTTACTTCTAACTGATTAAATGTGAACAGTCGCTTTCAAACCAACGCAAAAAGCGATAAGTTATAGACAAATTTTAGTTTTTGTTTTCGAAAGTTTTTGGTTTAAACCTTGACCGAAAGACTCACCCGCCTTTTAGTATACCCATCGAATAAAGCTGTGGCCCCACTTAACTAATATTTAGCGCTCTTCACGCAATCTCTATTGCTAAAAAAACATTTGGTTGATGTTTCATAACATTTGTATTATAAATAAGCTTTAAACAGATCAACAGATCAAGTAAATTTTGTAAAATAAATGTTAAGAGGTTTTGAATTTAGTGGTTACGCTTTTGTTCTGCCAAATATTTCACGTTTACCAAATATTAGACAAAAAATAATTAAAAAAAGCATAAGCAATAAATTGTACCCTAAGAATTTCTTAATGAACAACTAATTTAACGTTGTCTGTCTGGCTGTTTGATTGGCCTCGTGCAGAAAGTACCGAGTATAATTTTGAAATATGGTACTTAATTTGTATTGGCCTAAGGACCCATAGCAATTGAAAATCATCTCACATCTCGGAATATTAAATCACATTTTTGCGGTTTTCTATTTAAAAAAATATCGTTTTACGAAAACACACTCTTTTGGGCCACTTTTTCCATTTTCTCCTACCAATGGCTGTCAAACACAAACAAAATGAAACAGCTTTTTAAAATTTTGACTGAAAGATTTTGGAAGAAATATTCTTTGTAGATATATGATGGTACATATTTATATTGTTACGAAAGTAACTTTAGTTAAGAATTAGTTGTAATTATTAGTTAAGAATTAGTTGAATTTATTTGTTATCTTGTATTTATTAGTTAACTTGTATTTATTAGTAATTTTATCAGTTTACATTGTTATTAAAAATTGTTATAATTTAGTACACTTTAATCCCAATGTGCAGAAAGACCTAGAAATGACCGTTAAAAAAGCTTCAGTATAAGAAGTAAAATTATGTAAATATTACCGCTGCCATAAATCAAATTAAAGTGTGGTGAATAGTAAAGCCTCGAACCTTCGAAAAACATTTCGAATGTTCTAGACAACCAAATTGCTGTATAAATACTAGCGGCGACTAGCGTAATTAATCATTCTAAGTTCAGACTTTGTCAATAACGTATAACGCTGAGAAAATTATAGTTGGTTGTGAATAAAAGCTATAAATTACGGTTGTTAAAAATACTTAGTACTAAATAGAGTTGAGTAAATTGTAAATAGTGTTGAAAGTGTTTGTGTTTTATTTATTTTATTAAAGTTGCAATAAAGAACTCGAAACGGTTTATTATAACGGAAATAAACCAAAACGTTATTGAAAGGCAGTAACGTAACAATATCAAAGTATAGAGAATTTTACAGAAAAAAAAATAAAAATATATTTTTATTGAAAAACTTGTGATGTTAATTACAAAATTAATCAAATTTGCAACAGTAAACAAATTAATAGTATCAATTAAACGTTTAATTCACTTGATTAAATTTTTAATTGAAACTGATGACAAGAGCAAAAAAGGGCAACACCCTTTAGTTTAGAGACAAAAAGTTTTTAAATTAAAATAATCAAGTTTTGTCCATCGTTACCGGGCTTAAAGGCGATAAGCGTAAGCGTTCATAGTAACGCTCTTGTGGGAATAGAATAGATTGTCTCCGGTTTATAGTTGACAGATTTCCCAAAATCGGACTGAACAGAGCCATATTAAATACAATTCGAACTAGTTAGTAGCCTTTAAGGGGTAAAATTGCCTTTGGGATGGGTTTCGCTGAAAGCACTTTGGGGAGGATATCAAACCCTTTTTGAGATTATATCGTAAGCGACATAAAAAAAAACTATTACTACACTGAAAAAAATAAAAATTGATTTCGATTAAAAAATTTGTGATATTAACAAAAAATTCATTTTAATTAATTGCACCAGTAAACAAATAATTAGTATCAATTAAATGTTTTTTGATATTAACAATATTTTCGTCAGTTATGTTGTTGATATAAGTAAAAGATTAATTCACTTTATTACATTTTTAATTGAAACTGGTTTGGTTTTGGATTAATAGTTTAATTGAAAAAAAAAAAAAAAAAATGGCGAGAATTTTTTCTGTGTATGATCAATTGAATCTCAACATGCTTGTGAAAAGTATCGCATGCGCCGTTATTCTTTTAATACCAAATAAATGCAAAACATTAATAAAAAAAATGGTAGGCCTGCTAAAAAAAGAACTCATGAAAATCTAATCCTGTAAAATTTGCGTTTTATCGCTCACAATAAATTTGTTTTTTTACCTTAATTGTGGAAAGGGAGATCTTTTCAAAGTACTGGCTTAGGAGTCGATTTTTGGTTGGAACGCAGGGTGAAGGATATGCATTACACGTCTTTTGTTTCTATTAAACAGAATTAGTTCAAAGAGAACTGCTTAACTCTTATGCCTAATAAATCACTGATGGTTTAAACGCTGGTTTAGTTGAACTAAACTTGAATTTATATATAGTTTAAACTCAACAGCCATAAATCAGTGTCCCATGTATTATATGTTGTAAAAAAAATAACATGTGGCAGCACTACGACAAATGTTGGCAAATTCATATGATTTGTACTGGTAGTTTAAACGCCCAATTTCATGCGTTTAAAGATGGTTTATATGTTTAATGATTTATAGATTTGTTGGTTTAAACACATTTTAAACCAGAAAGAGAGTTTAACTTGCTCTGATTTTTTAGCCCTTAATGTCAGAAATGTACCAGGCCAGTTTGTGATACCTTTGGTTAAAGTGAAGCGTGTCCAATCAAGTTCTTTTGAATCGATTGAAATAATTGGAAATCAAGCATGGCAGGAATTTACATTTTTTTTCGTTGCCATTGCCTGCTGTTTTCTTATACTAAAACAAACATTATACTTTCAGGTTTGGTGTAACATTCTAGAAGAATTTCTTTTCATTTATGGCGTTTATTTTATTTTTTTACACTACAAATTATATTCTTACTAAATTTACCGAGTAATAATAACTTAGACCTTCAGCCCATTGTAGTGAAACAGACCAAAATCTCTCGTGGGAATCGAAGACGCAACTTCTGCGATTTTAGCGTTTTTAAAATTTATAAACATTTTGTTTTATTATTATTTTTTTTTTTTTTTTTAATATTTTTAATTAGGCTTAAGTTCATCAAATTTAATTTTCATTAAATTAATTTTCATGTTGTAAAATTCCTTTCTTCATAAAAATAATTTAATGAAAATTAAATTTGATGAACTTAAGCCTAATTAAAAATATTAAAAAGTTGGATTAAAAACCATAAATAGTTCAACAAAATAACCACAATACTAATTATTGTTAAAGCTAAGGCACGAGCTCTCTATGTGTTCATTTGTCCTTCAAGTTGTGCTGAAAAAGGTCAACAAGAAAAAAGAAAGACAAAAATGAGAAAAAAAAAATGTACTTTGGACTTCAAGAAGAATTCTTGACAAAAGTACGGAAAAAACAGAAGTAAGGAAAAACATGTAAAATCAATTAAAATGGATAATCATTCAAAAAAGCAAACTTCGATCTACCAAAGGTTAAAATACAATTTGGTTTAAGGATTGATGTTTGACTATTGACATCAGCAGTCGTCGATGGCTGCGAGTGTAAGACGGAGAATCCATCTGAGGAGATCGAGTGGTTGCGATCGAAACATGTCATTGTAACCTGCCCGACGCGGTTCGAGCCCCGGCCACGGTCAAGAATGAAAGATTATCAATAACAATTTTAATTAATTTTCATGTTGTAAAATTCCTTTCTTCATAAAAATAATTTAATGAAAATTAAATTTGATGAACTTAAGCCTTATTAAAAATATTAAAAATTTGGTTTAACAACCATAAATAGTTCAACAAAATAACCACAATACTTATTATTTTATTTTTTTTTATAATTTAAGAATTTAACTAATTAAAGAATTCGGTTTTAATTTTTGAACTTTATGTGAATTATACGATTTTTTCCGAATTTTTGTTTCCAACATTGATACCGATCGAAGCCGTGTCATCACATTATTTAAAATTTAAGGTCTGCAGCAAGTTTAAAAGAAATTTCACAGAACATCAATTTTTTTTCTTTACTTGTTTTAAAGATTACAAAAAAAAAAACTCCACTAATACTTATAGAACAAATTAAACTTATTAAAGTTAATTATTTTCCAAAAAAAAAAAATAAAAAAAATCTCCAGTTAAAAAATTCTAACCACATTTGACTTTGGCTTTAATAAAATTCAGGAAATAATAATATTTCAAATTTGTTAAATATTCATATTGAGTGCATTTGGTCAACTGGCTTTTGCCACCTTAATTTTATTTCACATTTTTAGTTTTACCAAATTTTTTTCTTCTTTTCTCGTCACGCGTAATGATTTCGTGACAGCCAACCAACCAACCATCCATCCAGACCAGCCAATGGCTCAGAGAGTCAGTCATGTTTGAAATAGTTTTCATGTTCAAAAAATTCAAAATCATATCAAATAAAATTATCAATTTTGATTATTTTTTTTTCTTGTTTCTGTGGTGAGAAGAAGAGTTGTATGCTTTTTGAATTTTATGAATAACAAACAAACATTTTTTGGAATTGTATGTGCGTGCAAAATACATAAATAAGTAAGCAAAAGAAAGGGGATAAAGGGCCCTCAAAAGGACTCGTGGAACATACGAAACTTTTTAAAATGGTTTAAATCTTATAATAGAAAACTTTAAGGTCTAACTGCGGGCTATTCAAAAAACTCTGTTAGAATATCTTGAGTAAGGCAGAATCAAAACTGTTTGCACTTCTAAGCCAATTAAAATAAATTGAGGTGTAAAGAAGGATTTCCTTTTTATTTTAATTAATTTTCATATTAATTTTCTTATTAAGCTTGGGTTCTCTTTTCTTTTTTTACATTTATTTTATCCAATATTTCGGCGCTCTTTTGTGTGCCTTCTTCAGGGTTTTTTTTTTTAATTTTTTTTGAAAAATTTTTGTGGAAAATTAAAGCTATCAGTTTTACATGATGGTAGTACTTCAGCGGCGGATTATATTTTTCTTTGTTTTTTTGGTGTCAAACTACATATTTTAAATTATTTTCGTAGATTGTGTGTTAACAATAGATGAAAAACGATGTTCGCTCACAATTTAATTTCACAAACACAAATTTTGTATTAAAAAATTTAACCTATTGGCAACTCAGTTCAAGTTTGTCCGGACAAAATATAAAAACAAATTAATTCATGCTGAGGGTTGTTCGAAGAAATTATTCTCTCTCTCTCTCTCTCTCTCTCTCTCTAAAAGAAAGACGCCAAAATGGAGTGGAGCGACCTTAAGGCCAGGTTTTTGAGATGTGGATTAAGTTTAAACTCATTTTAACGTAATCTGAAACTCGGATATTTCCGGCGAAATGGGATTTTTTTTTTTATTATTTCATTAAATACCAAATTTGTAAGCAAAACTAAGCTGTTCCAATAAAATTTGGTAAACAAAATTGGTAATGGCGGCACAAATCTGTTTTCAGATTAACTAAAACTAGTTTAACTCAGATCTCAAAACCCCAGCCTAATAGTTATAAGTTAGATGGACCGACCCCACATAACCATTTGAAGTTAATAAGGCGTCATAAGGTTTCGATGTAGGAGTGCAATTTTTTTAATGCTTTCCAATTTAATGTGTGAATGGTGGAATTACTTTTGAAATGAAAATCTATTCCCCACTGTGCCGCCTACAAGAGAATACTGAGGAATATTAAATAGTCTTACGAAAAAATTTAAGCTGGATGGCTTTTGAAAAATGTAAATGGCCTTTTATGTTTAGGCCTTTCAACTTTTTCTTCGCAATGCTAAATATGAAAAAAAAGCAAACCTATAATTTTTCAGTTGGTCATGATTTAAATTGCAATTTAAAATTATTAAAAACATAAACAACAAAATTCAATAACATAAAAAAAAAAAATATTTTAAATTCGGCCTAAAAATATACATACATGATAGAAAAGGTGATTTGATTAATATCTTTTGAAGGGTGTTCCTCTTTTAAGTCCAAAAGAACTTGAAATTGTAAGAAATTAGACAAAAGATTTTATTTGAATAAAACAAAAAATGTTTAATACAATGGATGGCATTACATGACAATAACAATTGAAAAAGGTTTCGGACATATTAAGAAGTTTTGAAGAAATAAGGTCCGATGATACCATCAGGGTGAAAACCGCACCAAACGGTGCATTTTTCTGGATGCAATGGATTATATAGGATCTTTTGTGGATTGGCTTGACGACACAAACTTCATACGAACGTGCACGTAGGTTCAAAAGAGAATATAAAAAACCTGCAACCGTTTTCTGTAATTCGCTAAAACTAAAGCGATTTTCGGCTCCGCATGCAATTCTGTTACGTGCATTGCTAAATTTGACAATGCCATTAAAATTTATTTCGCCGCAATTTTAGCTTATAATGATATCGCTAAAATGTTTAAATTTTGTATTCTCTAAGGCATTTTAGTGGTCGAGATTTAGCTTTAGCTAAGCGAATTACAGAATACGGCTGCTGATTAGCTAAACCTAATGTATCTGAAACAGTACTATACTTAGGCACGCAGTTACGTATGGTATGATCCTAACTACTTCTCCCCAGTTAACTGCGTTAAGATTAGAAACGACTAATCGAAAGGCGGTTATCAAATATCTTCGCCTTTAATAGGGCTAAGAAGTCAGAAATTTGTAAAAGTCAAATGTTTTAACAAGGTCTCAAATTTTTTTTATTCCCGCAAAAACACATAATTATTTTCTTTGAAAAAAAAAAAAAAAATTAAAAGATTTTTCTTTGCATGGGATTTGCTTAAGACTATTTTTTTAATTTTCATAATCTAAAATAAAAAGTAGTAAAAAATGTAATTTTGATTAATTAAGGTCATTCATATTTAAAAAAGAAAATTTCGAAAGTTCTTGCCTAAAACATTCCTAAAATATGTTTATTATGAATATTTTCTCGAATAAAGTAAATTCCAAAGTTGCTGGGACGCTAAAACTAAAAGCTTAAAATAGCTTAACCTTATTAAAGTTTTGAAAGTACTAAGAATATACATTAGGGTGGTGCGAAAAAAAAGTAAACCAGTCACTCGATGATATGAAAGATTTGTTAAAAACAATTTCTTAACCTACTTACAACTACAATTAATGTTGAGAGAATTTCAACTAATTGTAGTGGGGAATGTAAGATGAGATAAACCCACTGTTTATTGTTGATGTGTTTTGTTTAAACTTTGATATTATTACAAGTAGAACTGTTGCTATAAGTCTTATACGCTGAACAGTTTTATTTGGTTTAATATCTTTAGTTTTTCTAAAATCTTTATGGACGAAGTTTCCTGATGATCTGGCCTAAGCAACCAGTGAAATGCGCATAGGAATAGCTTATTCCATCAACAATAAATTTCAAGTGTTTTTATCAATAATAAAAACTGGGAATTAAGCACGAATAACAAAATCTTTTGAAATTCCAGAAATATTTTTTTTTTTTTTTTTAATTTTTTGCCACACCTCTGGATTTCCCCTTTCTGATTATAACATATGGCATATGGTTACTTATGGCTTGTCTATGGCTTAATTTTAACTCTTGTTGCATTTTTTATCCTGCATTAAATTCTGGGCGCATCTTGGATCCTTCCACTAATGTCCAACTTTTAACCTGTTATCAGGTGATGTCAAAAACGGACAATTCAATTTCAAATTTTAAAAAATTGTCGTCAACAAATTCGAAAAAAATTGAGATTTGCACGCCAGTGACTTGTTCGACATATCTTAAGGAGTAATAATTAAAAATTTAAAACAAATCCTCCGGTACACTTTGGAAGAGCAACAATGTGATTTTTAAGGATTTCGAGGAAAATATTTTTTTTTTTTTTTGCACAAAATTGATGAAAAGGGTAAAAGTTCATCTATTTTTAATAAGTTCCAATTAATGTTATTAAGAGTTCTATGGCACAAACTACAAGGACTATATTCAGAAAATTGTATCAAAATCTAACCTCGCTAAAGGTCGAATGAAACCGTCAATGGTTTATAAACATTTTTAATATTTTATAAAACTGATAAGGAAATATGATGGAGTATATTCATATTTTGATGAAAGTTGACTTAACTATTTCCTGTAATTGGTAATTAATATTTCAAAAGAAAAAAATTTAAATAAACCCTTAAATGCACTTTGGGGCAAAAATTATCCAATAAATAATTTTTTAATATTAAAAACGCAGTTTCATTAAAATATCTGCATAATTAAAGTAAAAAATTGTTAATATAAAATAGAAAAAATTACAGATTTACTGCTCTTTGTACTTGTAGTAAAAATTATTTAAAGTCCGATTTTATCGTATCGCATATCGTTCTTTATAGTTTGCCTTATAATTATATCTTGCTTAGGTTTTATTTCCGCATGAATCGGTGTCTATCGCGTTCCTACCCACAACTCACTATTTGTGCTGATATATGGCCGGAATATTAGCAGAATTCTACGCAAACCGCTGTTCACGGTGGAATGAATTTCACACTTCACATGCATAAAAAAGGAGGCGTTGAAGGATTTTATTTTTGTATCCCTAGATATGGATGAAGAAACTATGGACTAATTACCAATTTCACAAGGTAATTAGAAAGAACGCTTTCTTTGGCACAAATACATTTGAAACAAAAACAAAGATTCTAGAATTTGTTTTTATTTTAAATGTTGTTGTGCGAAAGAAATATGTAGTTCTCTCGCGTTTTTCTGTTCTTAGGGGGACTGCGTTAAGCTTAAGGTCCCCCTGCAAATGTTACCCTTAAGAAAACTCTCGTTTAACTCCCAAAAACGATGCTCTAACGCAATGAAAAACGATTCACAAATAAATTATCCATTAGTTGAAATCACCTTAACATTAATATATTTATAAAATTTTACCAAATTTTTGCCTTAATTAAGTTTAATGTAGTTTTTTTTATTTTTTTTTTTATTTTTTTTTTTATTTTTTTTTTTTATTTTTTTTTTTGTGCTAGATAGATAATATTTCCAATAAAATTATATTAAATATCGTTTACACATACAGCAACCTTTCATCACTAAATTTCTCCTTTACACAAGTACCATAAACAAATACAGTATCCTGCCGAAAACAATTAAATCTTCAAGTGTTTCTTCTCCTCCTTCTATACTTTACGAAGAAAAGTTCGATTTCTTGAGTGTTATTTAGTTTTCCAATATTGGTTTTATCAATGCCCTGGTATCTTATTTAGTTGTATCATGATTACAAGAGCAAAATTCTTTCTTGGTAATCGAGAGGCATTGGAAAGTGTTGCAACAAATAGAATATTTTACACAATAGAGATACATACAAACTCACAATAGAACATGCTGATGATGATAGTGTTGGTATTTGTATTGGCTGAAACAAATAACACTCTGGGTATTTGTGCTAAAAACAATATGTAACACAAACATTGTTGTTTATTATTATAATAGGGTTATTATTCTATACAATATGGCACAATAAGTTAAATGTGTGCTAAGTGTTAAAATATTTATATGGTTTTTTCTTTTTAACTTTTGCATTTATTGTGAGGACTGTTATGGCTTACTGCCTGTTCAACATTTTCGAACGTAAACGTTCGGATAGAATTTTATATGGAAAATATGAACGTGAGTGTTTATCATACAAATTTTCTATGCGAACGTTAACGTTCGAAATTGTTGAACAGCCATTTATAAAAAGACCGGAAAAGGTAAAAATTTGTTTTTGAATAGTACAAATTCGCTTCTTAAATTGTAATTTTGTACCAAAACATAACTTTTTATGTAGAATTCTATTATAGGATATTATTGTTACGTTTAAATAACCCTTCAGAATTATTTTCTTGCAACTTAAAAATTAACACAACGAAATACACTTAAACACTTTCAAAACCTTCATTAACACTTTTATAATATAATTGCGCATAGCATACAGAAGCGACACGAGACAGAAGATATTTCGGGGATTCAAGGAAGGTGTCATAAAGTCATATGTCTTAAAATAATAACATTAAAAATACGACGTTTGTGAACAACTTCTCATAAATTAGTGTGTTATTTTGAATCAGTGTTGCAAAATTGAATTTTTGAAATGGTACTGAACTTCACTAAAAGGGTACATTTTCCCACCAAATGGTACTTTTTGTTAAAAAATTAAACATTTCGTTCTTATTTTTTTCCAAAGAATTTAAATATATTCAGTTCTGAAATGCTTTATTTCTGGAAGATCCGCTGGAAGATCCGCTAGTACACGGAGTTGTGAATTTATATTTTTTACTTTGCTCTCTCGTTTGAAAATAACATTAATAGCAATGGTATTATGCATTTTAGTTTTCCCGGAAACAATATTTTCTGGAGTGAATCTGCTTATCATTTTAAAGGTTTTATTTTTAAAACAAAATTTAGTTCTTAATCACAGATAAAATGATTTTGCAGTTTCTTTGAACTTATAAGCAACTTCCTTGCTAACTTTGCATGTTCCACAAAATATTTCATTTAAACTTAAACGGTTTTCATTTATATTTACCTATGAGATATTATCCAATGCAGCCCTTTTTATAAAATTTTTTTAACACTTCTAAGAACAAATATTCTATTCTGGATAGCAAAATATGAATCCTAGCGTCCTCGGTCTTCATTTTTTTTTTAATATTAACGTCGTTAAGAAGGGTTAATACAACAGTATTAACAACAAAAACATGATAACCAAAGTCTGCTATCGGAATCATCACATCAGACAGTTTTAGTTAAGCGCTGAGTTGCTAACATATTAAAAGTTAAAAAGCGAAAAGGATAAAAAAGTACTAGAGACATCGCGGGGGTACTGCGGTATTTTTAGTATAAAAAAATTACTGCAAAAAGTACTAAAGTACTGAATTTTTCAACACTGTTTTGAATTCAAATCAGCTGATTTAAAACAAATATAAAAAAATAAATATTTACCTTAAATCGAAATGTTTTTTTATTCTAATCCATAAATTAAATTAGATCTTTTCTGACTATTTTCCATTTTTCAGACGCAAATCAGAAATGAATTTTATTTTGTTTGTTTACCAAACAGCAGAGTCCTACGCCGATCTAATTTGATGCCGCAAGTGATTTGTTGCAAAAATTGCTAGCCGCAGGTTATATTCGAATGTAAGCCGGTTAAAATTTTACCATCAACGGCGACGGCTTAAAAAAACTAATGTGGCTCGGCTTAGCCGTTCAGCGCAGGTCTCTTCGGATTAATTACGACAGCACAAAAAACATAGCAAGCACAGTTCTAGTTATTTAGACACTCTTTGAAGGTATTTGTTAAGATGACTTTACAACATTAGCGTATGCAGGTTGGTATGCGTTGGCTACTTTCACAGAATTATGTCCGTGGGAGTTTGTTGGTTTGTATAGAGTTTGCATAAGAGCCCGCGGGAAAGCTGGACGCATAAGGTGGACGATATTGGGAGTGCGCATATTTTTAAATTTGCTCAGGTTCTTTTAAGTGCAAGAATACTCTACAACCCCTATAGTTAGCTGTGTGATTTTCGCCACAGTTTACTGCATTTTCTTACCTTTGGGTCAATTTTGGAGTAGGATTGCATTCCGAAGTTTTATGAGCGTCACCACAAACCACACATACGTGATATAGCATGCAATACGATTTTGTATGCCCGTATTCCTGACAATTGGTGCACTAAGTGGGACCCTTGGAAAATTGTTGGAAATCGCAATCACAAAAAATGTTGTTATTTCAACTCGCAAGCAAAGAGCACCAGCCGTATTCTGTAAATCGCTAAATCTAAATCTCTACGCTAAAAATCTATAAAATTGATTTAGCGCGTTTTGGCTACGAATGCAATTCTGTAACGTGCATTGCTAAATTTGGCAATGCCATACAAATTTAATTTGCTGCAATTTTAGCATTTAATGTCATCGCTGAAATTTTTTGAATTTTGTATTCTCTAAAGGCATGTTCGTCGATAACGAGTAAAGACTTCGTTCGCTTAACTTACATGTAAAACAAAAACAATATTTTATAATTTGTTTTTATTTAAATGTAATTTAAGCGAACGAAGCCTTCGTTCGTTATCGACGAACAGCCCATTTAAGCGATCGAGATTAAGTTAAGTTAAGTTTTAAGTGAACAGTTATTTATCATACAAATTGAGTATCATGCAGCAGAAATAACAATAAATTTCAGTGTATTTATCAAATATGGAAAATTGGGAATTTAGCACGTCATACAGAAATCGTATTAATGATAAAATTTAGATATGTTTTTATTTAATTTCATTTAAAAAAATAAAAAATTTTGATCGAATTCAATAAAAAAAATACTTAGTTGAAAAATGTACTTCTTTTATTTGACTACTGTGTAACTTTTGTTAACTATTGAATTCGCTTCTCTACTTCTTCTTCGTTCAGTGTAAATCAAATAAACAAAAAGCGCGAGCACACGCAAAAATTAAATTGGCGATTATGAACTCACAAGTGATCACAAGCCTTTTTCAGCACATGGGTGTTTTCCGTTCTGTGTTCGCCAATGAACAACACAAACATATTTTGTAAAAAATTATTTTTTTAATTTTTCCTTTTAGTTTCAATGAATGCAGACGATGATAGTGCTGCGGCAAAACGGAGTTGGAATATAAAATAAAAGAAAATTACTTGGAGTAAAGAGTGGTTAGAAAAACGAGGCGTTTTTTGCCAACAATGCTGCTTAAAAAAAAAATAGAATTTATGACTGAAAAGGAATTTAATGCTTCTTCTGCAACGTCTTCACTCTGCAAAGTTTTCGCTGAAATTATTACACTTAGCACTAGAAACCACAAAAAGCTTGACAAATATCCGAAATGTATTAAAAGTGATTTTGGGAGGGTACTTAAGGTTATTGTGAAAATGATTTTTGTCAAACTTCGTCAAAAAGTGGATTATTTAGTAACATAATTTAAAAAGCTGTTGGCGTCTGGCTGGTGTAAACCGGGCATTATGTTTCCCACTATTTTGATTGTGTGCAACGGGACTACAGGTGGTGGTGGCATCTGGCAACACCTCATGTGGTTGTAGCCCAGCTGGGCTGTTAACGTCACCTGTAGAGTGAGTTTGCCTTTTTACTTGTAAAATAAAACTCGAATCAGCCAGACGCCGGCAGATAATAAAAATTATTCAGTAAATTATAAACTGGGTCAAAGTGAAAATTGTTAAATAAAATAAAAGAATTCAAAATATAATCATCGCAAAATTAAAAGAAAGTGATTTCTAATTTAGTACAAAAAGAGCCGCAAATTCAAAGTGTCACTGAGCCACAAAAAATAAGGGTTGGTTTTTGTATATCACCAACGTTTGTGTATGCGTAAACGAGACACGATCTACCGCAACAAGTTATTGCTTGCGATTCCCGGACAAAGCTCGATTGTGCCACAGTCTACCTAGTGCATTTATCCAGAACCAGGTAACCCCATTTACACCCCAACAAAAGCAATAAAACATACTTTAAATGAATGTGGTCTCAATGCCAACATAATTTGAAGATTGACTTAGCTGACTAGATGAAATCGAAGACCAACAAGGTAATCCATCCAGCCGACCAGTTGGATATTGTTAGATCGACTCAAATCTCAGTCATGTCGATGGTTTTTATGTTTATCCAGCCGTCCTTAAATGTTTTTGATTTATTTACTAACGATTTGGGAATTATAAAAAAATCGGGCTACTAGTGAAGAAATTTCATATATTTTCCTGATTATAAGATAAAAGCTAGTTAACGGCATAAATTAGTGGCGAAATAATTTCTTGATTAGAAGTCGTGCTTACCGATAGGGATAGCCCTAATTATTTCGTTTCAATACGAATGTTTTTAACTTCCTTTGCAATTCTATTCGTAAAGAAATATTATTTATTACTCACTGCAAAATGTGCTTCAAATATTTATGTATGTATATAAATATTTTTTTTCTTTATTACTTTTTAATATTATTGATTCTGTAAAGAATTAATTCTTGACATCAATTGAAAGTAGTAAAACTAATGTCAACCATTTGTGGCACATGGCGTCAAATGAAAATGGTTGCTGGCAAACTAAATACATATGTAAAGTCTTATGGAGTGTTTGAAACATTAAGTAAAAAAAAAATGGCCACCACAATCAATTAAATGGAAATAGTAAAATTTATGTTTTAAGTTTTAGGTCTTTTCAATATCTAGAACTTTTATTAAATTTAAAATAAAATAGGGGAACTCGCATTGCCTAAACGTTGAAAATAACGATTTCGTCCTTGATATAGACTCTCCACATTGGGCAGAAAAGAAGCTATATTTGTGAAAATTCTTTAAGGTTTCGCCTAAGCAATTTTTTGTAAACCAATATTTTGGAAATCTGCTATTTTATAAACGCAAGGGCCAAATAAAAAAAATTTTTCATTAACCGAATTTGAGGTTTATCTGACGATGAACTTTAAAAACATTTCGGCATTGAAACAGCAATTTAATTCTTTTGCGTTTTTAAGAAAGAGAAATTCTAAAAATTTTTAATGGCTTGATCGAAATACATATCTGAAAAAAGAAAATTTAAAATAATACTTTTTGGACAAAAAAAAAAAAAAATTGATTTCCTTTGTTATTCTGATAAATTTGGATATTTGCTTTATTTTGGTAAAAAAAAATCCACAATTTATTTAAAAAAAAATCTTAAGAAACTTATACTGGATTTCGCCAATCTCAAACAGACTTTGTATGTAAAAAGTATTTGATCTAAATTTCGTTGCTAGCCCTGAAAATCCAGGGACCATTTGTATGGGTGAATCAATTTAGCCAAATATTCTAAAATTTTTTAGCAAGAAAGTATCGAGCAAAAAACCCAATTCAGAAAGAACGTGTATATGGGGAATAGGTAAAATGGTGGAAAAATTGAATTAAAACTTTTAATATCTGTATAATTTTGTTGTTATCCAGTGAAGTCGCTTTCTTGCAAAACCCTTAACATTTCATTAGTATAGGGCAGAGCTGTAAATTAATCATTCATTTTTGAATTAATCCGCGAATCATTCATGCACTGAATTAGCAAATTTTTAATTAATTCTTTTCACACAAAAAATGAATTGAATTAAATTTGAGTCAATTTAAATGAATTTGGTAAAAATGAATTGCAATTCATTTTTAATTCAAATGAATTGTGTCAAATGAATTGCAATTCATTTCCAATTCAAATGAATTTGTAGAATGAATTGCAATTCGTTTCTAATTCAAGTGAATCTGTAAAATAAATTCCAATTCACTGTAACAAATTCATTTGAATTGGAAACGAATTTTAAGGATTCATTTGAATTGAAAAAGAATTGCAACTCATAAAGGGTGGTTAAATTTCAAGGGCCGATGTTGATTTTGAATAAAACACAAACTATTTAGGAAATTATTGTAATGGAAATTAATGCATGATATATTGGTGTTACTCAATTATGTATGGAACAAAATATCGGCCAAATGGGCGCCGCGACCACGGCGGCACACCTCCATCCGATGGTCTAAATTTTCGATGACCCTGAGGCATAATGGAGGTTCTATGCCGTTAATGTGCCGAATTATCTCATCCTTTAGCTCTTGAATTGTTGCTGGCTTATCGACGTACACCTTTTCTTTCAAATAAACCCAAAGAAAAAAGTCCAACGGTGTCAAATCACATGATCTTGGCGGCCAATTGACATCGCCATTACGTGAGATAACACGGCCATTGAATTTGTTGCGCAAAAGAGCCATTGTTTCGTTAGCTGTGTGGCAAGTGGCACCGTCCTGCTGAAACCACATATCGTCCACATCCATATCTTCCAATTCGGGCCATAAAAAGTTCGTTATCATCTCACGATAGCGAACACCATTCACAGTAACTGCCTGACCGGCCTCATTTTGGAAAAAATACGGCCCGATGATGCCGCCAGCCCATAAACCGCACCAAACAGTCACTCTTTGTGGGTGCATTGGTTTTTCGACAATCACTCTTGGATTATTATTCGCCCAAATGCGGAAATTCTGCTTATCGACAAATCCACTGAGGTGAAAATGTGCCTCATCACTGAAGATGATTTTCTTCGAAATTTATCATCCATTTTCATAATAAGTCTGGATAACTTTAACACGTTGTTGGATTGTGTATCTCTCCATGGTTCAAATTGAGTAAGTCTGAAATAGAGAAATGTCAAATAAAATTCGGAAAAAAACTTGGCGTTTAGGTGTGGTTCACATTCAACATCGGCCCTTACAATTTAACCACCCTTTATTACAAATTCATTTAAATTGGAAAACGAAATGAAATTAATTTCTGCCTAATTCGTTAGAATTGATTCAAATTTCATTCAATTCTTTTTTGCTGTGAAAAGAATTAAATCAAAATTTAGCTAATTCGTAACAAATTAAAATCAAAAAAGAATGATTCATTTACAGCTCTGGTATAGGACAAGATAAAAATATAGTATTAATTCATTAGTACCCGTTATGTATTTTACCGGTGTGAGAAGACAAAATGTATATACAGAACCCGCTTAGGGAATAAGAATTTCAGTATTAAGGAGTAATGCTAAAGGGTACTTTATACTATCACACAAGTTTTACGTATTTTTTTTAAGGGAAATACAACGCTGTCATAATAACGAGCCCTAACCACGAAAATAACGTAAGCGACATCATTTTCAATTTTCGTTTTTTTTTTATAAATGTCTTTATTGGCAACACTTGCATCATCTCCTAAAATGTCATGATCACATATGTTACCGTTACGATTTTACAGCAAGAACAAAATTATCTTAAGCGACAAATTTCATATAAAATTTGCATGAAATAAAATAAAAAAAACTCCCTCCTGCAAAATTAGATTTTTGGCGCTTACGCTATTTTCGCGGTTAGGGCTCGATAAGTTGTTATTGTTTCTTTTTTTTTGAAAAACTTCAATCAATAAGTAGATGTGGGAAGCATTTTTGACAAAATATTTCCGACTTGTGTTACACCATCCATCACACGGCCTTAAGCAAAACCAATAGCTCGATATACTTATTAAAAGACCAAATGTAATTCGATATATAAAAGCTCAAGAATTAAGATCGCCGGGCATATATAAAGGATGAATGCAGAAAGAGCCACCAAACTAGCCTTTACTAGAACACCAGTAGTTGCACGAAAAAGTGGGCGTCGTGGTGTTAAAAATTATTGTCATCAAACTCAATTATTTTTTTTTATAACTCCCAATAATATTTCATCCATTTAAATTTGTCCTCATTTTAAATTACGTTCCATAATAAACACATTCTCCTCGACATTCATTATAATAAAGCCTTAACATTGTATATCAAGAGATAATTCTTTATTCTTTTTTTTCGAGCCTCTTGTTAGAACAATGTTAACAACTTTTTTCTAAAAGAAAAAAAAAATTGCGCGGAAATATTACATTCTTCCAAGTCACTAGATAAAATCATCAGCTTTTCAAGGAATAAATGTGCATTTTTTTTTTAAGGAATTCGGTGCATTAAAATGTAAAATGTAACTTAATGTGTAACGGAGCGCAGGAATCTTCAAGTTATATTATAAAGAATGTTCCTCCTCATTTCTTCAATTCATGTTCGTTGTACATTCTAGGAAAAACAGTTATTTTGTACAGAGAAAATTCACTGCTTTAGACTTTAGGCACTGCCTGACTGACTGACTGTCGTTGTAGCACTCGAAATTGTTGTAGGAGTGCAGTAGTAGTTGTCGGAAGGGTGCCTTAATAAAGAATGGAAATCTAAGGAAAAAAAAAGGAAACGCCGAATAACTTTAATGCACTTTTCTCATTGCATGTATTAAAGAGACGTGACATTGACAGAGATGATGAATAAAAGATAAATGTGACGAACTAAAAAAATGTGTTTTTGTTTGTTTCTTTAGAAATTCAAATTTAGTTGTTAGTTAGGAAAATTATTTATGCAAACGCACTTTAGCTGTAAACATATTAAGGATATGTATAAAAATGATATGATTTCAAAGAAGATTGTATTGATTTTTTACAGTCTGTTGAATGCGATTGTAATCCGTTTATCTGATAAATATTCAGGCATCTTTATATAACGAAAATTGCAAAAAGGCAGATAATTGGCAATTAAAAGATATTTCAAAGCTAAGGCCCAATACAAAGTAGTAGAACTTTAAAAACGTTTAAGGTCAATTACCAATAATTTCAACTTTATTAATTAATTATTAAGTTTTTGATTTTGAAGTTTTTGAAATGATAACCATAATTAGTTTTCTTGTGCGTATTTTTATGTTACTCGTTTTATATACCATCAAAAGACTTATACAAATGCTGTTCTCACAACACAAGTAATTGAACGTGTAGTAATTTTTTTATAAAAAACAATAAAAAAAAACCGAGTGTTTTCATATAAATTTTACTACACGTTCAATCACTTGTGTTGTGAAAACAGCAAATTAGATAGTATTAAGAACTCAAAGTACAAATCTGAGTGCCCTGGAAGGCTAACTGGCAGTGAGCTAGTTTATCAGTGCCGGGGTTGCGGGTTTGATTCCTCTGGTCTCCTGCAGACAAGCGTTGAGCTTAGCGGGATTAGCTTAGGGAGGGAAAAAAACATCTTAAGTCAAATTTAAAAAGTTGGAAAATTTGTTGTTTATCAAACGAATTTACATTAAAAAAACCTTTTTTTACGTTTTGAAAATTTTGTACATATTACAAACGAAGTTTTTCTTTAATTTTGGTTTATTTTCTTATTTAACCCATTAGAGGTCAAACAAAAACTGACCATAATTTTTTAAGTTTAACTTTATTTATTGATTAAAATAAGTATTAAAAAAACATAAAATCGAAAAAAAAATTTTTAACTGAGTTTTTGGGGTGTACTCAACTGAGTACACTGACCTCTTATGTATGAACATTTTTTTTTAATGCAAAGTGTTTTAAGCACTTCTTATTCTTATATAGTCAACGAGCTCTTATAGGGCAAAAAAATGGACCGCATATGGTTTTGTAGTTAAGTAGGATAGTGTCCAGCCCCATCTTGAGATTAATCTGCAAACATTGACCCTGACGTTACTCTTAGTTTCTACGATCAGCATAAAGATTGTATCTAAAAAAAGTTTTAAAACAAACGGTAATTTCGTGTAGTACATTTCAATTTCTCCAACAAATTTTACAACATCTGAAACAAATGGATCAGAAGATTCCGAATGCGATTTTTGGAGTATTTCATTCGAAGAAAGCCAGGTCGATTCGACTGTAAGAATTGGAGGCTATAAGGTCAAAAACAATCAAATAAAAGATTTTTCAAATATTTCTTCACGTACACTATTTAATCTTTCCCAAACTTCAGAGTTCTGCTGAGGGGTTGCGATCTGCCATAGAAAACATTTCCAAACAGGATTTGCTAGCTTTGCGAAGTCCTGCCGAGTTTTTTTTTTTTTGGTGCCAACGGTTCATCATCACTATCGTCACTGACGTCGTTGTCAATGTTTTCAAGATTTACGAAAACTTAAATAGTACCAGGTTTGTCTTTTGAAATCGTTATATGTTCCTAAACACCTCCTTCTTCATCACATGAAGGCTTTTGATCACTTTTGAGCCGTACAATATTCTCCACTCATAGTTAAAATCTTACAAAAAAAACTTTTTTTTACCTACGCATGTTGTCAGTGTACTCACACGAGTACAGTCAATTTTATACTGCTCTACCCCAGCCAGCATTTACATATAAAAATAAGCGTTTTGTAAGCGTTCAAATGTATGCAAAACACTGATAAAACGCTGCTGTGACATTTACAAAAGACATCAAAGCAAGGGGTTTATAATCGAAAAGCACCCAAGTTTATAAGCGTCAAAAAGAAGATTGCAAAACATGTTTTTTAAGTAACGTAATTACACGTTTTCTAAATGCTTAAAAAATACGTTTTGAAAATGATTAGAAAACACTTGTTTTTAATGAAATAAGTAAGCGTTTTAAACATTTACTTTGTTTTGGATATGTGTTTTTATTGATACATTTAAAAAATCATTTAAAATATAAAAATTTTTTTCTTATCAGAAAAATATTAAATTAAAATATCAAAATAGGAGCTTCATTCATTGTTGTTTCATTTAGCATTTTAGTATTTAAGTTCACTTTTTTGTTGTTTTAATTTTAATATGATTTTTTGCGTACTGAAAATATGACTTAGAGGCAAACACAAAGTCCTCTTTCTTGCCTCCATTTTCAGCTAAAGTTTCTGCAATAGAATTAAAATATGCATATAAAAATGTAACTAGAAACCTATTAAACGTATTTCACTTACGACGAATGGCAGTGGCGACAGTGAAGGCCCTTATGCACTTCTTATCTGCAGTTCCTCGCCAGGAAAAGCACTCAGCCACGTTGTCAGTCATGATCTGCCACGCTTTCGTAACAAATTTTCTCGAACTGGATGTTGACAATCTGTTTAGATCTGCCATCTAAAAAAAGAAATAAAATCGACTTTAGTATACACTGTATACTATACAGTCACCGGTCATTTCAAATTAAAATTCTTACCAGCAAGGAAAATTTATCTATATCTTCCAGTATAGTTTTCTCAAAATTGAGGAAGTCTTTAATACTGGGTCTTACAGAACTTGCAGCCGCACCGTTCCATAGATGCTCAAAAATGTCGGTGCTGCTGCGCACAAGACTTTTCTTCTTTTTTGCTGCAGACATTAAATAAGTAGATAATTACCTTTTTTAATAGCAAATGATAATTTAAAGTATCAAACGCACTTAATTTAACAACTTTAACAACAATTTAATACAATTTATTAACACAACTTATTAGCACAATTTTTAACGACGAGAATGACACGTTTTGCTTAAATTTATGAAACACTGGCATTTGCAAGGAAATTGTCAACGACGTTCGCAAAACACTTACATTTGCAAGCAAATTGTCTACGACATTCGCAAAACTCTTATTTATGCAAGCTTGCTGCAATCTTATGTTAGTATTTTTTTTTTGTCTGTCAGTTATTCTGATACAATTTTAAATATAAAAATTTAAAATTTTCCAAAAAAAAACTCAATATTGTTATCAATATTATCAAAATAGTGTTCATACCTTCACACTGTTTTCGTGACACAAATTAGACTTATACTTTTGTACCCAAAAATAAAAAAGAAACACAAATTCTTTTTTAACCCACAGTTGGTATTATTGTTATTAACATAAATAACAGTACAACGATTTAAAATTCTTTGATTTTGCTTGGAAGTATCATTTGAGTACAGTGACCTCTAATGGGTCAATAAAGTTTTCACCGAGTTTTTTTAAACTTTTTTGCTATCTTATCTCGACTTAATGCTAAGTTCACACTTAGGGCCATTATTACAACCTAATGATAAAGTTGCTGATAGTTAACGTGAACAATAGCTATCTTGAACGATAAAGTGACCAATAAGTTTTTTCCATTATTACAACTGTCCGATAAAATAAAAAAGTAATTTATATACTGTGGCAACATTGCAGTATATACCGACTACTTTTGGTTGTTTAAAATACGTAGTGGCAACGACTACGACTACATAAAACTGTCATTGAAGTTACCATATCTTCAGCAGAAAATATGGCATCTTCAAGTTCTTAAAGTTCACTTGTAAAGTTACCATGAGGACACACCTGATGTTTGCTTATCAGTCACTTTTTAGGTTAATGTTAACTTGTAATAACCAAAAACTATTTATCTGTCAGATAGCATCCTAAAAATAACTATTTGTAAGTTGTAATAATGGCCCTTAGGGTTTTAAACGCGTTTAAGCAAAATGTTGATTTAGCTAATCAAAGCCGTTCACTTTACATTTGAGATGATTAAGATGACAGATGATTAAAAAAAAAAAAAACACAACAAACAAATTTATATTTCTTTAAAGTATTAAAAATGGATAAAAACACTTTTATAAAGTTATCAGAAGATTATTTTAATCATTTTAATGATGAAATATTGAGAATTTATGAATTATTTAAGGAAAAAAATAAAAACATTAACCAGAAATCGTGGCCAGTTGTAAACGATCATGTTGGCGATTCTACATTATACTCAGTTTGAGGTATGTTCAGTGGATTCTATGTGATTTATTAAGTGATTTAGTTGTAATCATGTCAATTTGAAGTGATTAACAAATCTTTTCAATGTATGGGTAATCATCTCGATTTTGAAGTGATTAGAGCTTATTCGAACTTCTTTAACGCGTTCAAGAAGCCAAATGTGAACATAGCATAAGATGTTTTGTCAAAATGCCACTGAAATAAAATTATTAAATAAAAAAAGTATGCATATTTTTGCTTTGACATAATATTATTTTATTTTTTATTTTTTAGGATCTGTAGGACTTTTTTGGGATGAGAAAAAAGCAATTTTGGGGATTTTTGGAAATGAAAATTGGTTAATTGGGGATACCGCAAAAAAAGCTTAAGCGACAATATCATAATTTACAGGAGAAGGTTTTTTTTATATTTCCTTAAAAATTTGGCGCTTAAGCTAAAACTGTTTTCGTTATTAAATCGTAACGGTGCCTTATGTGACCATGTCATTTTAGGAGATGATACAAGTGTTGCCAATAAATTTATTTATAAAAAAAAAAACAAAATTGAAAATGATGTCGCTTAAGCTATATTAACGGTAAAAGGTCGATATATTTAGCAAGTTCCCGGAAATCAAAAAAATGCGAGAAATTAAGAATTCGAATTCGTACACAATTTAATTAAAAATCTTACACCTCAAAAAAAAAGTAATTACATACATCGTTAGCTGCATTACGCACACAAGCGTGTTGCCAACGGACACATACAGTTTGGGGGGAAAAAAAGGAACACATACATTTTTTAATAGTTTCTAAAATTTTTTTTTTTAGCTTTTCATAAATAAGATGAAAGCAAAAAGTTTTGTATTTAAAAGATTTGTCTAGAATAACTACACCGACATATCATTTTTTTTCTTTTGCTATCAAACCCAAATATTATCTTAAAATTCGGTAGAAGCTCCTTTAATTTTGATAACTTCTTCGCATCCGCGCTTTATTGAATTCGAGAAATTGGAGCAGGAATTTTCTCTAAATCGTTCGTGTTTCATATGTTACATGTAGTTTCTTATGCAGTGCGTGTGAACGCACTTAGTTTTAGTCTTTTTGTGTACGTATGTTGTGTGCAACCACTTGAAAGTCCATATCAAGTTGATTTGTATTAGTTTTTTTTTTTTTTTTTTTTTTTGAAACAGATTAAGCATTAACCTTTAAATCGTTGTACAAACTTCATAAGTCATCAAATCACCAGGCCCACTGCTAGTATTTTGTGTACCTCTTACACATTTCGTGTTTGAGACTTTATAGAACGATACCGTTCTTCAAAGCTTAAAATAGATTCACTTAGCTTCCATGTACATGCATGTGCTTGTTTTCTTAATAATAGATGGACTGACATCTTTTATTTATGTTCCCTAAAGTTTCAAATCTATTCAATGTCATTGAATTTTCAACCAAGTCAGTGCATTAATTTAGTTTTGTAATGATGGATTTCGGCTGTAATGCAAATGTGTGTCAAACAATGAAAAGACATAGCAAAATCTAATCCTTCTTGTTGTACAATTCAATGTTTCTTCCATCATGTCTACTCGTACTTACAAATGCAATGGACGTAAAATTTTGAAGGATAAATGAATGAAGTATTTGTAAATGAATGGGTTTTTATTATTATCTTGTACATAAAGCTGCAGAATGTTGAGTTGGGAAGAACAAAAGGTACTGTGTGTATATTTTAGAACTTTTTGATTGATAGATTGATGATTATTTCATTTTAATTCTATTTTTTAATAAGGGCACGTAATGCTTATCATTTAGAATACCGGTTTCAAAATGATTGTGGCATTATCTGATCGATTGTTTGTTGACGAAGTGCTCTTTAGGATTGGCGAGCAGAGCGAGAATTTTGGAAATACATTTCCACGATTTGTAAACGTTGTTCTGTTTGCAGTCTTGCAAAAGTATACGGAACAAAAGTCAAACACATTTCATTAGTATGACAACTAGTTTTACAGTAATCCCTATTGGAGGTTCTATACGTCTAAAACCGAAACAGTTTTTTAAAGCTTTTTGGATTTAAATTTTTTTAAACATAAGTATCGTGCAAACTTCTTAGTTGGAAAATGCAGGGGTGTGCTGGAAATCGAAAACGCGAGAATTTGGAACTTGTTTTTTTTAATACACTTTGAATCTAATTTTTAAAATTTTTGTTATAAAATTCTGTTTAAAGAGAAATATTTGTCATAAAATTCTTTTATTACAGAAATATTATTGAAGAACGACTTTTAAAATTCAAGCGTTTTACGTTTAAGATTTCCAGCACATTCCTGATAATAAAAAAATATATGCAATTTTCTATAATTTTTTTATTATTTTAAATTACTATTTTTGACTCTGTAGTAAGCCAGTCTATCTGCGCGTGTTGCGGGTTCGATTCCTGTCTGCTGCACTAAAACAGGCTGAAAGTCTACTTAACTATTGATCGGTAAATTAAGTTAAAATATAATTTGTTATTGTAATTGTTAATTTTTTTTTTTAATGTTTTTCATCATCTTAGTTTTTTCAAAACAAATAAATATCGTCGGCTTAATATGCAAACCTGCATAATCCACACTTAAATGAATTGAGATTTTGATGCCGTGTAGTAGAGAAAGATATGCTGTGTTGACCTCAATGTAATTTTTCTTAAATTTGGGTCTTGAAGTGTGCAAATATGAAATACATATAAGAAATTTTTTGTCTCTCCTGCAGCCGTATTCTATATTTCGCTAAAGCTTAATCTCTATCGCTAATTATCTATAAAGTTGATTTAGCGATTTTTAGCTACGATTGCAATTCTGTAATCTGCATTGCTAAATTTGGCAATGCCATAAAAATTTAGGCCCCTATTACGGTTCACAACTCAGTTGAGTTGTGATCAGTTGCATTTTTTGTTATGTTTTTGTTCACCGCAAAATAGCAAAGTTGTAAACCATAATACAAAAATTAAGAAATTACAACTGAGTTGAGTTGTGAACCTTAATACGCCGCAATTTTAGCTTTTAATGTCAAAGCGATCGAGATTAAGCTTAAGCTAAGCGAATTACAGAATACGTCTGCTGTAAAATGTGCTGAAAGGAAGTTAGCAGGTTTGCTACCCTTCACCGAAGGTAAAAGGCTAAATATTATGAGTTCTTATGAGAAACGAAGTTGATTAACCGATGTCCGTCCGTCCGCCTGTCCGTGTGTCCGCCTGTCCGTGTGTCTGTTAAATGGGGTTTCTGAAGACCCGTGATATGATGGGGACTTGTTAATTATATAATTATGTAACATATAGTCTGGAATGGTATGCTTTTGAAATTCAGCCTGATCTGTGCACAAATAGCTGAGATAAGTGCAAAAAAAACACGACTGCCTCTAATTTTACCCGAAAATCCCTTGTTGTTGTTTTTTTATGTTTATGTATATCTTTACAACGGCAGCAGCCAAAGTTTCCAAATTTGGTACAAGCATCTTGGTTATCCATTCAAAACATCCGACAACATGTGTACGGGATTGGACTAGTAGGCGTGGCCCAAAGTTGATTTATTTATATCTAAAGAACGGAATTTATATAACTTTCTGTTATAATCGCACCATGGTGAAGGGTATATAAGATTCGGCATAGCCGAATATAACACTCCTTCTGTTTTTAACAAGTTTAGCTTTCTTGCTTTCTATCTTATCATGTTTTCTTTTCTACAAAAAAATGTGACATTTTATTTTAAAAAAATGCAATTTGGTGTCTGTTTCTTTAAAATTTTGCTCCCGAAAAGGGTGGCTTGTTTTATTCTTAAAAACTTATCCTTTTCGGGAGCAAAATTTTTAAGAAACAGACACCAAATTGCATTTTTTTAAATAAAATGTCACATTTTTTTGTAGAAAAGAAAACACCATTAAATTCTTTAAAAAAAAAACTTAAGTCATTTAAACGGCAAGAAAAACTTTTTATTTAATTTAATTAAAATCCTCTTCTTATAAATTAAATAATTTCTTATTTCTATTTTCTTTTGTAATTAAATATCAATACTAAAAAATTCCTTTTCTTCGAACATATTTAAAAAAAAATACTTTTTTTTATTTAAAAATTTTCCATTCAATAGTTTCTTTTTGCAGAATTCCCCTCTCAAGGCTGTTTATTTTATTGTCTCTTTAATGCCTCTCTGTGATTTGGTTTTCTCTTTTCCTTAATTGTTGTTGGAAAATTCTTTTATTGCAACATTTGTAAGAGCCTTAAGTATCAAATTGACAAAGACATTTACAAAGAAATTGTTAAAAAAAAAGCAATGAACAAGAAATAAAAACCATTAAAACAAAATTGTTAAACTAATAGAAAAGGAAATTCTAGACAAATTGTTGGATTTATGCGACTATTAAATGATTTCCCGGCCATAATTATAAATTGGCGACAATTGTTCACAAAATGAATTTAATGGACTTTTAAGTGGTAGAAGAAAAAACTATAAAAATAGAATGTAGAAAAAAGCTGAATTAAAGGAGAACAGCAAAATTATAAAATGGCGCGAAAGTTTGTCAATAAATGAAATAAAAAAATATCAAATAATATAACCTCTACCGCGGGCGTACACAGAACGGTAACGGAATTAAGCTTGCAGACAGGGGATGGCCGTTTACGAGTTCGGTGGTTTTAATCAGCCATGTTCTGGAAATTGCATTCAAATCAAATGAAAATCTAACAAATTTTAAAAACTAAACTATGCCTTTATTTACAGCCATACCTAAACAAACATAAGTCAAAAATTGTAATTCATATACGATTTGTATGAAGCACCCCTAAATAGCGCGGCGTCAACGCTTTGCAATTGGAAAATCCGATTTTGACAGCGCCTTTAATAGTGAAATTGGCCGCTATTGTTAATAAATAATGGCAATATAGGTTTTTTTTGGTCATTCTAGCGCCTTAATCTCCATTTTTTATTTTTATTATATGGGTTTTAATGGCTGATTTTTTAAGAGCTATAGGAAAGTTTTTAAAAAAAAACACATAAAATTCAGAAAAATGCATGAAATCTTTATTTGAATCGATAGTACGGTCCATATAATTTAATGTTTGAAGATTATTTCATGCAAATGTTGACCGTGACTGCGCCTCAAATGGTCCATCCGCTTAGTCCGATTTTGGCATACTCTTTCCAACATTTCGGCCGGTATCTCATGAATAAATGCTGTAATGTTGTCTTCCAATGCGTCAATTTAAGCGGGCATGTGTGTATAGACATGAGCTTTAACATAGCCCCACAAAAAATAGTCTAAAGGCGTTAAATCGCACGATCTAGGCGGCCAATTGGCCGGTCCCGAACGTGAAATAAAATGTTCACCGTACTCGCCTCTCAATAAGTCCATTGTTAAGCGTGCTGTGTGGCATGTGGCACTGTCTTGTTGAAACCACATGTCATGCAAGTCAAGCTCTTGCATTTTGGGCAAAAAAAAGTTGGATATCATCTCATGGTAGCGCTCACCATTCACAGTTACGTTACGATTTGCATCATCTTTGAAGAAGTACGGTCTAATGATGCCACCAGCCCATAAACCGCACCACACTGTGACTTTTTCTGGATGCATTGGTAGCTCTTGCAATGCTTCTGGCTGATCTTCACTCCAAAATCGAAAAATCTGCCAAAAATTGAGCCAAAAATGAGCTTCGTCGCTAAACACAATTTTTCGATAAAAAAGTGGATCGCATTTTGATAATAAAATTCAATAATTTGCAAGCGTTGTTCGTTTGTAAGACGATTCATGGTTAAATTATAGACCAAACTGAAGATGTGTGACAGTTAAACAAAACACGAAACGTGCGTCAGCTGATTAAACCAGTGTTGCCAAAAAGATAATAGCTAAAAAATCACCCGATATTAGACAGCAGCATGTCAAGTGTCATTTTTTAACGAATTGTCCAAAAAATCATACTTCTTTGATGCGAAATCATTTTATAACTCTTTAATAATAACAAAAAAAAAAAAAAATAACCAACTTAGAAAAACCGGCCTGACGGTTTTTTCGAAAATACATCTTTGCTTTTTAAAATCGTTTTGGTTTTAAAAACCAAATTCCGTTTTCGTTTTTTTATTTCTCTAGTCACAAACAAAATTACATTCAGAGTCGAGTCTTAAAAGAATAATTTAAATCCATGACATTTTTTATTTTTTTCTTATTTTCATTGTTAGATTTATTATGCTTTTTGTGGTTGAGGAACATCCATGATTTCGAATGTTGCTGGCGAAGGATGCAGAAATTCCCGCATGCCTTTATACATGCTGTAACACATAAATCAGTTTTTCGCATTTCAACTTGGAATTTAAGTTTTTAACAATATAAAATAAATAGCTATTTAAAAAATTTAATCGCCTCACAATAAATTTTTCCTTTAAATCCCTTTTTAGCATTTTTTTTCCAAATTCACCTGACAAAAACATTACAAAATCAATTCGCTTGAAATTTAAAATTTTACTACCCTTATTTTCTAAAACACTTTTTCACTTTACATTTGTGCTGTAACCATAAATCAGTTTTTTGCATTTCAACTTGGAATTTAAGTTTTTAACAATATAAAATAAAAAGCTATTTAAAAAATTAAATCGCCTCACAATAAATTTTTCCTTTAAATCCCTTTTTAGCTTTTTTTCCAAATCTTCCCGACAAAAACATCACAAAATCAATTCGCTGCTTTAAATTGAATTTATTTAAAATTTTACAATCACATAACTGAAATATTTACCAAACACCCTTTTCTCTAAAACACTTTTTCACTTTACATTTTTTTTTCACTTTCAACATAATTTCATAGAAAATTTTTTAAATAATAATGTATAACTCAATATCACAACACAATGGGATTTAGAAAATAATTTCCATAACGTTAATGATTGACAGCAAAGAATAAAAAAAATCTGACTTCACTGACAAAAAATAAATCTAATTCTAAGAATTCTTTGTACTAACTTTGTTTGTTCAGTTTTTGTTTAAAAGCTTCAAAATATATTTTTTTTAAAACTGAAAATATGTTTCGGAATTGATATAACAATTAAAGTGTTCTAAAAATTATAAGAAAATTTGTGATTGAGCAAAAGTACTTTGTCAACATATCTTTATTGAAGATTTTCTATTAGAAAAATGTTCACTCTCAGGGGCAGTGTTGCCAACTTTTGGGACACTAAACGCGTAAATAAGAAAAGGACGGTTTTAGTACATGTAATTTTTTCCAATAAAAACGCCAAAGGGAGCTAAAATATACTTTTAAGCAGAGCTGCCGATTTTGGTTAATTCTAACCAAAATTGGTTATATTTTTTTTCAATGTGGAGATGTGAATATTTTTTTCATTTTGGTTACTTTTTTCTAAAACAATAATAACTACGAGCGAATATGTTTTTCTTGGTACAATTATTTACGAGCTCTAATAATTTGTACTGTGCACTACGATTTTTTCATTATTTGTTACCAATAAACGGAAGTTTTTTATAATCCCTTTCAAAACAGCAACCAAATAATTTTTTCAAGATTTTTGCTAAGAAAATATTGCCATTTGTGATTTTTATATTAAAAACGCCATGATCTGAAATCGTAAACAAATGAAGTTTTAATCAATGGAGATTTTCAAATTTTATTTTTTTTTAAATGAGCGTAGTTTTTCTTGATTTTAAGAGAAGTAAAGATAATTAGTACTTAAAGTAGGAAGTGCATGAAATCATCCGGAATCGATTTTAGAAAATTATTGAAAAATTACACAAAAGTCGTTTCAGTGTTTTTAAAAACTTGAAAATAAGTTTAAAGTTTTTAATTTAATTTTTACATTTACATTACATTAATTTATCAATATAATTTTAAAATTTATGGAATTTTCTTTAAGAAATGGCTGTAAGTTTAAAGAAATTTGAAATTTTACTGTTTATAACTTGTCGGTATGTGTATTTATTTAATGTTTTTTAAGATAATTATTTGGTAAAAAAAAACTTTTGCCTGTCAGTCATATACTTTTTCCCCATTGAATGTACGTTACGAAAGGCGAAAGGCAGCAATATTTTACAATAATTTACAAAAAATTTGATGTATTAGAACAATTTTGAAACATTTTTTATAATAAGAATTATAAATTTGAAATGAAATTTACACAAAAGAGAAAAAAGTTTTAATAATATTTTAGATGTATGTAAATTAGAAAATATTTACATAAAATGCATTTCGCATATCGCCATTCGTTTTAAATTTCGTCGAAATAATCGCCATATCACCAAACATAAATTTCCATCGACAAAAGGATTGAGAAATCGCCACATTTGACAGTCCTGCCAATAACAGCTAAAAAGCGGAAAACAATTCCCCATTTTTGTTTTTTATAACTGGCATATTAAAAAATATTTAATTTATTAACTTTCAATATACTGAATTTTGTATGGAAATTTTACGGGCTTAACTCTTGTAAAATAAAAAAATTTACGCAAAAAGTCTCAAATAAATAAAAACTTTTGATTAAGTTTAACGTAATTTTTTTAATATGTAAAATAATTACATTTCTTGTTTTGTTTTCTTGATTTATAATTATTCTTTTACTATAAAGTGCAAATAACCTTTGTGTTACAATGTATTACAATGATTTTCATGATTTTCTCAATTAATAAAAAGCATTTTAAATTTGGTTATATTTTTTTACATTTGGTAACTTTTTCAAAAATTTTGGTTGTAAAAATTGTATTCGTTGTGGCAGCACTGCTTTTAAGTACACACCAAAAATTTTAAACAAAGCAACATATTATTAAAGTAAGAAAGCACAGTCGGCCAATTCAGAATACATGATGCCCTACACCACAATATTTATATAAAACTTTTTGATAGTATACCCTTTTTAAGAGCTGTGGGTGCGAAATTGTACCGTAACTCCTCCAAGAAATGTTCTTCCCATAAAAAACTACTTTAAATAAGAGCTAATTTTTGCTTAAAATATACCCGATTTACTTCGTTATATTTGTTTGTCTTTGTAATATGCCGTTAACCTATTCGCAGTTATGAACAAAAAATATAATTTTTTAACGGCAGTTTCAAGACTCCATTTTCAAATTTGTAAAAATTTCTTTAAACTAATTTCAGAATTTTTTGATCATCAGCTTGGGAATTATTAAGTATATAATAGGGGAAAAAAATAAGAATAAATTATATCAATATAAGCCATAGTCGTTCCATACCTGTGATTTAAACTTTTTGATTTTCGTGAAAAAATGATTTTTTAGCCATGTTTTGGCTAATGCGTCCAATTTCCTTGCTATTATCAGTTTTAACTAAAAGGTATTACGAATATTATAGTCTAGATAGTTTTAAGTATACCCTTAAGATTTTACTTAAAACGGAAAACATAAACCCTAAAATCATGAAGGTCATGGGTCCAGTTTTGACATACATATTTGGAATTTCTAAAGGAAGAATAGCGAAATATTGTATATTTTTCAAGTCGTACGATGACAAAATAGTGCGAAAATGGAGATTAACCCTTAAATGCACTTGGGATCAAAATGACCCCAAACTTTTAAATTTTAAGAATCTGCCAATTTTTATGCTGGTTAAATTGCAATAAAACAACAATAAATTGATTTAAAATTGTAAAGAAAGTATCAGTTTATAAGTGAAGCTTATATTGATTAAATTAAGCAATACATTTTTATCAAATTTTGTACAATTTTGCCCGAAAAGGCAAAAAATTGGCATCACTGCTCATGGATTTTAAATTCACCCGCACCTGTATGTGAAGATAGAAAGGAAATTTGCTTCTGTGAAAAACTGTCTACCTTTTGTTCTTGTATATTCTTTGATTGACAGCTATTTATTAAATTGTTTTAAATTCAAACTTAGTCTTAAAATGATTTTTCTTTATTTACTCACTTTCTGTTTTATTTTCTTTTCTTTACAGGTAAATCCTTCTCTTTTTGTAAAGAATTCAGCACAGCTGTGACATTTAAGAACTACATAAATAAATGTTAAAAATAAAAATCAAACAAGAGAAAAAACAAAAGAAATTGTGCTGTGCCGAAAGAAATTCAGTAAAAATTCTTAAAACAATCAAAACAGGCTGAATGATCTTAAATTGATGTATTTCAAAATGTGTTTGTATGTATTTATGTACTTTAAAACTTTTTTTATGTGGGTGTTTGTTTTTGTGCTTTTGTTTGTCTTGAAAACGTAACGACTGTAAAAATTTTATAATTTGAAAAAAGTTATTTTGTTTTCCTCTTCTACTTTTAATAAAAAATAGTTGTAAAATGTGACAAAGTGTCTAACAATGTCATCAAAAAAAGAAGTCGAAGTTGGAAAGTTACACAATAAGTATATTTGATTAGACATTTTATGTTTAATAAAAAATCTAAAAAACGTTAAAAGCAATTACCTTTGATACCATAAAACTCTAGTTAGAAATAATGAAGTCTATCAAACTGGCCAAACTCCCACAGAGACTGGCTTTTATATAGAATAATCTAATTTTAGTTTTTTTATGTTGACATCACTAAAAGTTGGGAATAATAACGGTTTGGAGTATGCGAAGAGAGTCGAAATCGCATCGAAAGTTAAGCACTTTTTTGTAAAATCTCATCGTTATACAATTTTAAATACAGCCCAATTATGATTAAAAATTCCCCGGGAGTTTTTTTCCTTCTCCCATTTTTGCTATTTAAATTCAGTTGTAAAAATGAAAAAAAAAACTCCCGGGGAATTTGTATTCATAATTGGGCAGATAATACCGAATTCAATCAAACACGATTCAGAGTTTAGTGGTAGCTTTGCAAAATAATTTGATAAATTAAAAATATAGACCTGATAATGTTAAGAAATATTTTAAAGTTTTTGTTGCAAGCTCTTAAATGATTTAAAAACGAGTGGGTGCTCTGCCACAATCTCGGTCTGTTTCACTACAACGGGCTGGAGGTATACGTTAATATTGCTGTATTGCAGGCCATATTGATACATTACGATGCAGGTCGACATTGAACTTTTTTAACCATTCCTACTGATTCTTCTGCTTTTTTGGCACGCTAAAACCGAAAATGAGCTTAGTTTTCTCCCATCACGTCTACGGCTCCAAGGAATAAATAAATATTCTGCTAAAAGAGTCACCCCTATCGTGAATAGTTTTCTCCCTTTTCACATTATTGCTATCATGAAAAACTCCCTTGAAAAAAGGTAATTCAAAAAAGAATAATAACGTGAAAAAATATACGCGGGAAAAATTCCCCTTATCGTGAAAAGTTGTTTCCTCTTTCATTATGTTCACGTTTCCTTAGATTTTCTCACTTTATTTTTGTATGTAAGTAGTTCCTCCTATAAATCGAATACAAAGGGCTATTTCCGTTAAAAAGGCACAAACCGATATATTGCTCAACAAAATGTTCAACAACAGATTGCCTGCGGATAGAAAGACGTGGTGGCAGAATTTTGGGAAATATTTTACTACATACAATTTAAAAAGTACGAAAAAACTAACGTTGTAGTCAAACTATCGCTCCAGTACTAAATATTTTGCTTTGTTATCAAAAGTAATTTTTGGGAATACAAAATTTTAATTTAAAAGATTTTGTTATTCGTGCTTAAATCCCAATTTTTGTTCTTCATAAAAACACTGAAATCTACTTGTAACAATATCAAAGTTTAAACAAAAAAATGAATGATGAAGTTTCCTAATGATCTGGTCTAAGCAACCAGTGAAATGCGCATAGGAATAGCTTATCCCATCAATAATAAATTTCAGTGTTTTTATCAAGAATAAAAATTGGGAATTAAGCACGAATAACAAAATCTTTTAAATTAAAGTGTTGCTTTCTTTAAAATATATACGTGTATATTTTTGAACAAAAGTTTCATGAATTTTTAATTTTTGTAATCTTTCTTCCTTTTTTACATTCACTGAGAACTGATTTTTTTTTTTTTTTTTTTTTTTTTTTCATTATTTATTTATTGAATCTTCATATATTAAATATGAACTAACAATAATTAATCAAATCTTAACCTAATACGTTATTTTATGTCCTGCCAGTGCCAGACAAAAATTTTCTTCATCACGGGTGTTTATCGCTCATCTAATTGGATAAGTGCTGCAGTGTCTCTTCTTCTTAAGCGAGTGTGGCCGCCATGATTTAAGATATTTCGAGCTAGTGGATTTGGGTGTTGTTCAAGCCTTTTTAAATAATTTACCGCATACTTCGTAATAATAGTCCTTACCAGTGGCACATTGAGATCCTTGTGGATATTTGAGTTTTTAACATACCAAGGGGCAGCTGTGATTATTCGAAGAATTTTATTTTGGCGCCTTTGAATTTTTTCTATATTAGAGGCCGAGGCAGTGCCCCATAACTGAATACCATAGCACCAGATTGGCTTTAAGATGGAGTTGTAAAGAAGAAGTTTGCAGTCGAGACTAAGGATAGAGTTTCTACCAATAAGCCAATGAATTTGAATGGCTTTTAGTTTCATTTGAGTTAATTTTGCCTCTATATGGCATTTCCACGTTAATCGCCGATCCAGATGTATACCGAGATATTTTACATGCGAATGTTGAGGAATTATTTGATTATTGATTGTAATATGGGGGCAAGATTCCCGGCGCAAGGTGAATGTTATATGCACGCATTTTTGCTCATTGACCATTATCCTCCATTGTCTTAACCATATTTCTAGTTGAAATATATGATGCTGTAAGTAACGAGATGCTTCATAACGGTTTTCGTGGACGCTTAGAAAAGCAGTATCGTCTGCAAATGTTGATGTTTGTGTATAGTTGCTTGTTGGCATGTCCGAAGTATAAATTAAGTATAATAGGGGACCCAGGATGCTGCCTTGTGGGACTCCAGCGTCAATGGGCTGAGGTGAACTTAAGAAATTTCCTTCTTTAATAATAAATTGACGACCGACTAAGTAGCTTTCTAGCAGCTTGTGTGTGTTTGCTGGTAAATTTTGCTTCAATTTATGTAATAAGCCTTCATGCCAGACTTTATCAAAAGCTTGCGAAACATCGATGAAGAGTGCTGAGCAATATTTTTTTTCTTCAAATGCTTTTCTTATGACATTTACTATTCGATGAGTCTGTTCGATTGTGCTGTGTTTTCTTCGAAATCCGAACTGATGGTTTGGAATACATCTATTTTCACTTAAAATCGGTGTTAATTTTGAAACTAAAAATTTCTCAAACAGCTTTGACATATTTGATAATAAGCTAATAGGCCTATAAGACTCAACTTTTGTATGATCTTTACCTGGCTTTGGTATCATGGTAACTAAGGAAACCTTCCATTTTTGAGGATAGTATTCGAGACGTAAAATAGCATTAAAAATAAAAAGAATAATTTTCTTTGCTATGCGAGGTAGCTCTAAAAGCATTTTATTACTGATCTTATCAATACCAGGTGCCTTCTTAGTGTTTAAGTCACAAATAGCCTTTTCGATTTCTCTTATCTCAAATCTGAGGGGGATAGCTGCTCTAGCAGCAACAGGTGGTAACTCTGCCGCAATATTGTGAGACATATTTGGTGTAAATACGTTTTTCAAGTGACTAACAAACAGATTTCCTTTTTCAATATCGTTTCTTGCCCAACTACCATTCAAATTTCTTAATGGTGGCTTTGATATAACTGGCCTTTTTAAATTTCTAGCTGCACGCCATAATGAGTAGTCAGATTGTGGAGTTGCATCAAGTTCCTTAAGATATTTTTCTAGAGAAGCCGTTTTCTGAGTCTGCAGTAACTTTCTTAGCCTTTTTGTGTACTCTTTTAATAAATTCTTAAGTTGCGGGGATCTGTACAGTTGCCACTCTCTTCGAACTCTCCTTTTTTCAGTCAAGAGCCGCTCGACATCTGAAGAATATATTTTAATGGTTTTTGTTTTTTTTGGGGCAAAATTGGAATGTTGAACAGCTAGTTTCAGAAAACTGTCAAAATTGTCAATAGAGCGATCTACGTACTCCGGTGTACTGAGCGGAATATTTTCTGTGCAATGGGCACTGAGAAATTTTTTATATTTTAACCAATTTATTTGTGTGGCTGACGTCGCTAAGTAACATGACGGAGATACAATTCTATTTGGGTTCGATATAGTGCCAATTGTAGGTGTGTGGTCGGATGATAATTCTAGGGAAGCTTCAACATGAATCGTTTCTGTGGGGATGTTTTTAACCACTCCAAAGTCGATAACATCTGGAATTTTTTGCTGATCAGTAGGCCAATATGTTGGTTGTCCGCTCGCGACCACGTTTAAACCCATTTTAGAGATTGTGTTAAACAAAACACGACCTTTTGGTGTTATAAGTCGTGACCCCCAGAAGGTATGTTTAGCGTTATAATCGCCAGCGGCGAGGAAACAGGGTCCTAATGATTTAAAATATTTATAATATTGGCTTTCTGATATGGCAAATCTAGGTGGAGAGTATAAAGAAGAAATTACTAAGTTTCGATTTAGCTCTTCAACACAAATAGTCGTTGCTTGCAGATAATCTTCACAATGATCAAACATTAAGTAGTGTTTGATTCGGGCTTTTATCAAAATGGCAGAGCCTCCACAAGCTCTATCTCGAGGGTCCTTAGTATCATATAGTATATAACCATTGATTTTAAACGTATTTCTTGAGGTCAAGTGAGTTTCAGAAACCAACATGACATCAATTTGTTTATTTTTTAGAAAGTATTCTAATTCATTTTTATGTTGGCGGATGCCGTTTGCGTTCCAAAAACAGATTTTTAAACAGTTCATGGCTTGTTAAGTACAGCTTGCAATAACATCGATTGCATTCTTAGAATTTCCTGCATCATATTACCCATTGTGTTCGTAAAATTATTAACTGTTTGCACTAATGTTTCCATGGTTTTTTCAAGACGACTTAAATTAGAAACTGGAGTTTCTTCATTAATTGGCGAAGCACCCTGCATTGGCACATGGTTTGATTTTAGAATGTTAGCGTAGGAGGTTCTGTTATTACTAGGCTGTGGAGCCTGAATGTCATTAGTGTTTAGCTGATTTGTTACCTGCATTTGAGGGGAATTAGTTTTCGGTCCAACCGACTGCTTGACGATAGTGTATACAGGGCATCCTCTATAATTGGCTGTGTGATTACCGCCACAATTGCTACATTTTTTAACGTTGGGGTCATTTTTAGATTTATCGCAAAGATTTGTACCATGTAATTCTCCACATACTACGCAAACAGGGGGTAAGTAGCAGTATGCCTTAGTATGGCCAAATTCTTGGCAGTTCAGACATTGAACGGGACCACCTCTTTTGTGCGGCTCCTCTATAGTTACTTTTCTGTACAGAATGTATTTTAAGTTATAGATGGGATGCGTTTCATTTTTTTTAAGTTTAACGTCGCCGGGTTCAAACTCCACTCGAAAAAGTGGTTGGGGAATTTTTTCTCTATTTTTAATGTTTAATACATGTTTTACCTTGAAGCCTTTTTCTTCAAGGAATGTTTTTACCTCTTCTGGGTCCACACATGAGTCAATACCCTTAATCACTACCTGAAGACCTTTACTGCTTTTCAGTTGGTATGTATAAAAATTTTTTTTGAGTGCCTCAAAGTTGCTTACAATTTTTCGAAAATCATTCTCATGATTGATTTGTATTTTTGTTTCGTTTATACTACCACGCTTGATAGCAGCTACGTAAAACGAATTTTCACCTATATTCGATATCAAACTCTTTATGAGCTCATTAGAATTTTGCTCCCTCAGATATATCGGGGGAGGCTTGGACGATTTTATGACGTTTTGTGCTTCAGAGGATTCATCCTCCAGAATTGCAAAACGATTTTGAGAATTTATTTTATCAAAAGATGGTACTTTTGAGGCCGAAGCAACTGCTGCAGAGGTAGGGCTGCGTCCCCGTTTAAGCACTGTTATGTACCTGTCCATACCAACTTGTACTGTAGGCTTTTGAGAAGTTTTTACTTGCGTTATTGAGTTGTCCATAGCGGCTGTTTTGGGGTTAACCGTTTCATCACTTGTTAAAGTTATTTTTTGCTCTGTGGCAACGCTTGCAGTTAATAAATTTGTTATTGTATTACGATCGACCGTATTTTTAAACAAAGAGGGTGAGAGGGAACGAGTTCGAGTAATAGGTTTAGCCGTTAAATAATTGCTATCATCGATTCTTTTTTCTGCGTTTGTTTCGTCAACACTCAATGTAACATACGCATTTCTTTCATTATGTTTAATTGTTTTTGCATTATATGCATTCATAAGAGTTTTTTTTTTATATATTACTGTTTGTTTAATTGTGCTCTTCTTTTTATTTGTTGTTTAAAAAAAACCCCGAGAATAAAAAAAAGAATAAAGAAAACAAGAAATGTTTTTGCTTAAAATGTATGTATTTATATGTATGTGTGTACATACATATATTTTTGTTATTTGTAATTTTTAATATTTGTATTATAAATTTTATGTTCACTAATTTAAAAATTATTGTAAAGCGTCCATTCATTCGCTGATCTTATATTATTTAAAAAAAAAAATAATATGATATTATAAATATACAATTGTTTATGTTAAAAAAAAACCGTATGCCGAGTTAAAAGAAAAAAAAACACGTCTGCAATTAACGAGCACGCAAGCAAGACTCACTGAGAACTGATAGCGTGAAAAATTTTTCACGGTTTTCCCTTCGAGGTGGATAAAAATTTAATGGGAACAAAAATTCCATTTGTTATTCACGATAGGGGTGAGTAAATTGATATTTCCAAAATTAACTACGCTTTTCCATATAAATGTTAACAACCGATTCTCTGATTCTGTAAATCGCAATCGCAAGAAGTTTGACGACTTCAAATTGCAAAAGTATGCTCAAGGGAACGAGAATATTTTTTCTATGGCAGATCGCAGGTATAACGCATGAGTTTTAGACCACCATAAAATTAATTTGAAGTTTTGCGATTTTAAACCGAAAATCGAAAGATAACAAATTTGCCAGATAGAGCAGCTTAATCTCTCTCGAGTACCTTGATAATCAAACTAAAATAACAGCCTGTTTTTAGAAAACGTTAACAAGTGAGTGATTGAGAAATTATATTGAAAACAAAAACAAATTTTCGTTTTTTATTGTTGTTTTACATTCTCACTCACTCACTTGTTTACGTTTTGTAAAAACAGGCAGTAAATGATGATACATGTATGACAGTTAACTTTTACTGTGCTATTTACTAAACCATAGCTGCTCCTATTGTTAACAATTCGCCTAAACATATGCCGTAGTTTATAAAAAAAATATTCATGAAAATACAACAAGTACACTTTATATACATAGAAACCCAAGTAAAACCGCTTTGTTGCATTTCAAATGTTTATTTAAAATATAAAAACCACCATTATTTTGTAAATTTTTTCCACTTTTTTCGAAACAGTATACAAAGTTCAACAATGCGAACTAAAATATACAAATAAATAAAAGAAAGAAACAAAAACTATTTTTTAATCCTTTTAATTGAACGAGAAAAAAAGTTCTGCCCGATACAGAATT
The DNA here is from genome assembly GCA_963931875.1 of Pollenia griseotomentosa. Classification (NCBI taxonomy): domain Eukaryota; kingdom Metazoa; phylum Arthropoda; class Insecta; order Diptera; family Polleniidae; genus Pollenia; species Pollenia griseotomentosa. The sequence goes on along the minus strand of OZ007562.1, from coordinate 97,424,013 downwards.
TTTTTTAAATTAAACGGAAATCACATCAATACAAAGATACACGAATACACATGTATTTGCAAGAGAAAACAAAATAATTTCCGAAAAATGAAACACAATTACAAAACAATTTTTTCTTTCAGACGATGAAAAAAACAATTTTAAAATTTACACCAGGATTTGTATATGTATGAGGACGAATACAAACAAAATGTGGATTTAAATGTTGATGTATATGTGTTTATGTCTGTGAACGGGGATAGTGTAAATATTCTTGAAACCACATCAGTGACACGATATGTTGCACAGTGGTTTACTTATTAAAAATATACAAATCAGAATAAGTTATTATATGGGAGTCACGACTGATTTGAAATACCAGAATGAAACGTGTCCAGGGATTATGTTATGTTCTTTCCTTTTCTAAGTGGGAATTCCCGGAAAATTTAAAAATAAAAGCCTCTTCCCCGGGAAAAGAAAAACTCTATTAATAACGCGTTTAATAAAACGCAATGCCTTTTATATCCAATATAATCCAATATTTAAGGAAAAAGTACGTCATCAAAAACATTCAGACCAATCACGAATTAAAATTCCGCAAGAAATATTTCTCTTTCCCCATTCCCCTTATTACACCGAAAAATTCCCCATAAAATTTCTTTCTTTTTTCCCGAAAAAAATCCCTTGCAAAACAGAAGCGAGTTTATAAAAAACTGTAATGCAGAAAACGAGCTTCACAACATCGGGCCACCAAATAATTGTGTTACTGAGTAGAAAAATATCGGCCATGTCATAGAAATTGAAATCGAACAAATTTTAAAAACTCTCCCATATTCAAAGGTAAAAAAAATATTTCCTTTTATATACCTCATACTTTGAGGACCACTTTCTTCTACCTAAACTACTTTTGAAATCAGGAAATTCAATTGAAAATCTTCGTCGATTTCATGTTTGTTATTAATATTCTTAAAAGATATTGTTCAAAAAAAAAAAATAAATAAGGCAAAAGACTGCAGCACAAAACCAAAAAAAGTAAACAGGATTAATAACATCATACGTCGAAGTTGTGCCGGAGAAGCCCGTTGGTATTACCATTAAACCTGTCACAAAATAAATTTTTAAAAAAGAACTTGCTAGGCTTTGGTATTCTTTTTAAAATTTTTATTTTGAATTATATTAATTTTACTTTAACAAAGAAAATTCAAAATAAAACCTGTTTTATTTTTTTTATAAGAAAGGGGCAATTTCTTTTAAATGGTGCCTACTATTTGCTTTGACCCAACGTGCGATTTTCTATTACTTTTTTTAAAATTTAAGGTTCTAGAGATTTCACTTCTTCTCGGGATTGGTCTGTTGTATGGTTTTTGGCTTAATGTCATACTCCTCAACTTTAATGCAAAAAAGAAAACAAAAATTAAAGAGGCGTAAAACCAGGTGAATACGCTGGTCGGGTTAGTTTCAGAAAAAACGAGCCGTGTGAGCTGTGTGGCTCGAAATTATTTGCTTCTCAATTCTAGATTGTTCTCTACATCCCTCTGTCTTCAATAATTGTCCGGCATTAAATGGCGTTCATAATAATTAAAACCCATTAAACCCAACTAGTTCGACTTTGGTTCAACAATCCTTTCTGAAAATATTTCATACCATACTGCGCTTCTAAGTAGATGAATCTAATATTCAACACTAATTCTTGGAATTTTGGGCACCCAAAATAGTTTGCAATTACTTCTCGTGCCCTTAAAGGTCATAATGAGTTTGTTGTTGACTTTCAGAATAAGGTGAAACAACTTCTTTCTTTTTTTTTAGACTGAAGCTTTCCGTCTTAAGCTTCTTAAGGTTTTTAAAACTAATTGATAAACACTCGAAATAAATGCTTAAACCCAAAACTATTTTTATGAATCATAATGTTGCGTATACGCCACCCTGTAGGAACATATTATTTCTGCTTCTTGTGCGAGAATATTTTGTAAGCCTTTATGCCCAATTTTGAGGATAGTAATTAAATCATAATTAAGTTAATTTTCATAAAAACTTAAATAGTATTTAAATACAGATTGATTTTTTGAGTTTTATTTGAAAAGTCTTGTATAAATAAGGTAGAAGTATGGTAGCACTACTAAATACAAAAAAATATCATAAAAAAGTATAATTATTTACAAGGTGGTCTCAAAAAACAGCTGATTGTTATTGCTTTGCCTCTTGTTGTTGTATTGTCGTGATATTGAGGCCACCTTGCTAAAATATTACAATAGAATTAAGTTGAAATTAAGTGTACCACATCGGTGAATTAAGTTTGATTTAAGTAATTAGTGAAAAAGAGAATTTTGTATTTAAAACGATTTTAAACATACATGTGTTTTAATATCAATCCTGAAAATTGGCCATTAGGATATTTATCACACACATACATACAAAACAATATGTTTGTACATAAAAGGAGGCAAATGTGAAAGTACACACATGTACATTTATTGTACACTAAGGGAAAACTTTTTTCTTAGTGGGGTTATTTTGAAACCCCTTTTGACCTTGTGTTAAGAAATTTTTTATGTTACTTTATTGTTTTCATTTTAAAAAATGTTTATAAACTTTTTTAAAAGAAAATTAAGGAAATAAGGCGATAAAACTATAAAAAATTCATTAAAATTATAAAAATAAAATAACAATATACTTATTGCTTTATTAATTTATAATATAATTATTATTATTGTATTTTTATATAATTATTGCTTTATTAATGGGGCTTGCTAGGGTCGAATATTGACCAATTTCCATACGGTTGCAGTGAAACATGCTCAATTCCAAAGAATTCTGATAATGGAAATTTGATGCAATTAAGCGTATTTAAATATCAAGAACTTTAATTCATTCTTACCGTTTTCTCTTTATCGTTTTTTATCCACTTATCTTTGAAATTACGACCTGTACTTCGAAACTAAAAGAATTAAATATATGATGTAGTTTAGCAAAAAAGTACATCATAATCATTGTAATAGTGGATATTTAATTTTTTAATTAAGTGATTCTAAGAAGATTTACCCATGTCCGTATGTCTGTCCGTCTTATGGTTTGTGCATTTGTCCGTCTGTGGGCTCACTCACTTTCAACCAACTAAATATAAATTAATGATTTTCGTGTCAAACTGTTTCTTGTTTTCTTTTGAAATATTTTGTTCTTGCTTAAAAATTTTAGAACTTGTACAGGATGAGCAGGCAAACCATAAATATGCAATTGCATGTTTTTCCTTGTGCGACCAATGAAGGCAGACACAATATATTTTTCCGTTCAGAGCTTCTTATTAATTTTGGCATCGATTTGTTAGTGCATATTTCTGCACATTTTACCGTTTGCAGCATTTTTTTGCATAATTTGGTTAAAAGAGCCTTTTTGCAGCATTTTTTAAGTTTATAGTGCATATTTTCGCTTTTTCAGGCATATTTTTATTTTACAAGAGCCGCCGCCGCAAATCAAAAAATGTTTTCGAAGTTTTGGTTAACAGATGGTTTTTCTGTTTAAAATATCTATCTGTATACCAGTGAAGCGCAACACACATACTATCACATTTATGCTTGTATGGGAAGCAGCTGAAAACGAATGACGCTCACTTAATCTACACTCGAAAAATTTTTCAGTCGAAAGCGAAAGATTTTATTTTTTATTATTATTATTATTATTTTATTTGATCGTTTTTATTTACAAGTTGGTTTAAAATTTTTAATTATGTTCATATTTTCATAAATTTTTAATAATACTATATTGCAAATAATTACTGTAATATAAACTGTTTGTTGTTGGTGTTTTGTTTAAGCTTTGAAATTATTACGGATAAGACTATTTATTTGAATAATATCTTTAGCTTTTCTAAAATCTTTGGATGAAGTTTCCTGATGATCTGGCCTAAGCAACCAGTGAAATGCGCATAGGAATAGCTTATCCCACCAACAATAAATTTCAGTTAATCAATAGTAACAATTGGGAATTAAGCACATTAAAACTAAATCTTATTTCGGAATTTGATACTTTTAATTGTAAAACGAATAATTTTGAAGTAATGAAATTCAGTCAGATGAGTTTTCTAGTTTTCCAAAAACTTTTCTCATACATGACAAACAAAAAATGTTCCCAAAATTTGAATGTTTAAAACACTTTCGAAACAGAGGGCTAATTCTGGCAGTCGTGATCGAAGACTTTTTCGATTCGAAATCAACTTTATTTCTAATTCTCTTAGTAGATACTCAACGAATCGAAACTATTTTTTTTTTTTAAATAAATGCTTTACAACTCTGAAAAAAATAATTTCGATTCGTTTAGTATCGACTAAAAGAGTTAAAAGTAAAATTGTTTTAGAATCGAAAAAGAATTCGACCACTAAAATATTCTTTCCAGTTAACAAACGGTATTTTTCCATTGTTTTTCATAAACATCCAAAGGTACGTTAGGATTCCTAAAATTCTTTAAAATATCTTTAACAACAACGAATTTTATATGTTTATTTGCCACATTTTGCCAAGGGAAAAATGTTCGTTCGATTTATTGATTCTTTCAAGAGAACTTTTAAACATAAAAAAAACAATTTTCTCGAAGATTTTCGTTATCTTCATCAGCTATTTCAACATAATTTAGTCTCAAATACTGACCATTGATATGAATGTCTCAAATTTTTTACATAACAATACTAGAGTAAAAAAATCTTATTTCTTGTTATTGAATTTAACGAATTTCAAAACAAATTCATGGGTCATCCAAAATAGCCAACAAAATCGCCAAAAAATTACAATGTCGCCGAATCGAAAATAAGGTCGCCAAACAAGTTTAAAAATCGCCACGTTTGGCGAAAATCACCATATCTGACAACCCTGGACTATGTCATAAACTACCCGGAGACATTGAAAAGAGAGTGTTTTTGTTCCAAATGTTTGAACTTATCTTTCATAATTTCAAAAGCATATTTCTACATACAGCTGTGACATACAAATGCAACGCTGAATTCTATGATCTTCGAGTGCATGAGTGAACTGCGTTTAATTGCATATTTATAATTTCTTACCCCATACCATTATTGATCCTTCACCATGTTTGACTGTAGGCAACTGATATCTAGGGGAATATCTTATTTTAGGAGGCCTGCGACCGTAGTTCATTCTATCAGGGCCAAATAAATTAAATTTGCATTCGTCGCTCCACAACACTTTTGCCCACTGATCCTTTGACCAGCCTAGGTGTCGCTTGGAGAAGTCAAAGCGTTATTTTTTATTGGCTCTACTTATCAATGGTTTCTTAGCGGATTGTCTTGCAAACAAATTCGCTTCATTTAGGCTGGGTTTTTGAGATCTCTGTTTAACTAGTTTTAGTTATTTTGAAAACAGATTTGTGCCGGCATTACCAAGTTTGTAAATAAAATTTTGACTGAACAGCTTAGTTTTTCTTAAAATGTTGGTCATTAATGAAATAATAAAAAATCACATTTCGCCGGAAAAATTCGAGTTTCAGAGTACGTTAAACTTAATCCACATCTCAAAAACCCGGCCTTTGCCTACGTCTCACAGTGTGAACACTAATATTGACTGCTATGTGTTCACTTGCATAACTAACAACATCGAATACCGTCCTTTGTGGATCAATTTTGTTTATTATTATCATTTGTCTGTCTTGGCAGCAGTTGTTTTTCTTGGACGACCACTTCCTGAAATTAGTTTCACGTGTTTTCTGTTTTTTAATTGCGATGCAATTCGAGACACCGTGGATTTGCGTTTTATTTCAAAGAAGCCCATTTTCACTAATGGATTAGCATCTTCTACAGCTTGAATTATAGCTGATCTGCTATAGCTGTTTCTATCACAAATTTAACAATTTTCAAGTTTTAAATTAAATTGTTGTTTTAATAAACATAACTTACTTATTTTATCATTCACTTTTTTCACTGAATATAAAAAATTATACCTGTCACAAAAGAAAATTAATCATAATGATACAAAAAAGAACATTCTGATTACAAAAAACAAAAAAAAAAGAGATGAATTGGAAACAGTTATTGTTCAAAAAATACACATTTGAATATCAAAGACACATTTGAATATCATATAACTCAGTGTTGCATTTTTTTCGGCTAGCTAGAGCTGACCTCAACTTTTCTACTCTTCGTATTTACAATATTAATGGAGGCTTGGATTAATGTTATAAAAGTAACGAATAGAATGTCAAACTTATATATCCGTTCCTCTTATGGTGAATAAATTTTAAGAAAATAGTCAAACTTTCAAAATAAAATATGTCCCTTACTCAGTGATGTTATACACTTTTTTGAAAAGTCCTTACGCAGCCCAAAAAAAAATCCCTATTTTTCCCTACGCGTTCGAAAAATTGTCTCTTCAAAAATTCCTACAACTTTTAAATGATAAAATATTAAAAGAAATAAAACCATATTGCTGTACATCAGTGAAGGGCACTTTTGCAAATTCTATGTACGCGTGCAGAGGAATAAAAATGCTGCTTGTGTGACGTCGACACATGTACACTATAAACTTCTTCGTGTGGTCTGTCAGACTTGGGGATTTCAAGTGAGCAAAAAGGACAAAGAAAGTCATTTGGGGATTGTGGATTAAAAAAAAATTTCGGGGATTTTTTGTGGATTTTTCACTTTTTTGTTATTTACGCTTATTTTTCTTTGTTTCGTTTATGAAATATGAAAAAAAGTAGCAAATCTTTTATCTAACTCTTATATAGTGTAAATGGTCCTAATATTGATTACCCATTTTTGTTAAGTGTGTAAAAGGTACTTTATAAACTTGTTATTTTTCTTGAGTGAGTGTTTAAAAACAAAAGAGTTTAAAAAATAGAATTTAAAACCGTTGACAACACATACAATTTTTGATTTTTTAAAGACAATTTTGAAGAAAATATGTATGTATTCCCAACATATTTTATTTTTCGAATTTATTCTATGAGCTATTCCTTAAATTTTTAGGAATGACTTTTATACACCACCAGACTATTATATTGTATTTTCTTGTTACATTTTACCTTAGCTATCCTTTGGATAGCAATGAAGTATATTGTATGTACAGAAAAATTTACAATTATTAGACACCAGCAGAATGTAATGCATTTTCTGGCCCGCTACGGCCTTCGTCAGCATTGTTTGTGTCACACTGGATAGTGATACTTTATAAATTGAATGTATTTAACTCAACTATTTTAACAAATAGAAACTGGGAACTATTTCCTTTCGTAGGTTACTTTTTTATATTATATTCAACATATTTTATTTTTCGAATTTATTCTATGAGCTAAATTTCAGTTATGTATTTTATAAAGCTTTTTTGTAAATGTTCTATTCCTTAAATTTTTAGGAATGACTTTTATACACCACCAGACTATTATATTGTATTTTCTACGAAAGGAAATAATTCCCAGTTTCTATTTGTATGTATTCCCCAAAAATAAGTAAATATGAAAAACAATACAATAAAGATTGGGAAAAATGCTAGGCTATTTGTTAGTAGTTATGATGCTCGAAGTTAATAAAGTTAATAAATGACGTATATATGTATTTTTATTGTTGATTATAAGGATGGCTTAATCCGATTGAACAAGCTCCTAATATATCGCATATTGTTCTGCTTGAAATTTCTCACTGGAATCGCATAAAATAAAATGATTTTTTTGACTAAAAATTTTTATTTGGGGATTCAAAAAAAAATATTAACTTTTTAAGGTTTTGTCTTTTGGGGATTTTTAGGGATATTTTTTAAATTTTTCTGGGACAAGGAAAAAAGTACCTGGCAGTCCTGTGGTCTGTGACAATGTACATTCGGCTGTTGCATTGTTGTCATTTCGTCAAAGTTATTTAAATCAATTGCAGATCAGCACTTGTTGATGAGCGTCATTCGTTTTCTGCTGCTTCCCACACAAGCATAAATGTAATAGTATAAGTGTTGCCCTGCACTGCTGTACATACATAAATGTTATTTAAAGTTGTTTCCAGCTAACATTTGGTTGATCATTTTTTGTAAAAATCACCTAAATAAGTCTTCTCAGATCACTTTTGATGTTTTATCATTTAAGCGATTGAAAAAGGACTCATATATGATATATGATTAATTACTGAACAAATAAAAAAAATGGGTAAAAAAGAAGCCCAAAAATTAAAACCATTTGCTAATTTTGACTAAACGGGAAAATGAAATTTCATTAATATTGTGACTTTTCTCCAAAACTTCTTGATTTCCACCCTTAGCAAATTATCTTTTTATAGCTCTGAAAAATTAAAATTTTCCTTTAAATTAAAGTTGAAATGGCGGCAAGCGATCACTTAAAGAAATTTAACTATTCGTTATGTTGCCCTATCAACAAAATTATAAGTATGTTAACACAAATCGAAAAAGATTGTCAAATATATACAGCTTTGCCACATTTTTGAAAAGTCCTCCCTACATTTTAATGATTTTAAAAAATCTGTCAATTTTTCCCTACGACCAATTTTTTTTTAAGAAAATCCCTACGAATAGGGATTTTTCCCTACGTACATATAACATCACTGCCCTCACTACAACATAATTTGTCCTATTTAGTCCACTGTTTGATATCAGACGACAAATTACCCAGACTTTTTTGTTTCCTTTTTTGTATGTATGTATTTACATATGAATGTATGTACAGTTACCGAAACATATCCGCGTGCATACATATGTGTATGTAGGTATGTATGTATTTATATTTCCATTCCTTTCCATTTTTTTTTTAATTTTATAGGCAGCACTAACACACATTTCCGCTTCCGTTTGTCAACCTTCATTTAAAACATGTTACAAATCCCCCAAACAGACTTACATGAGTAAAAGAAATGAAACGAAAAGAAAAGCAAAAAAAAAATCGCGACTGTTTAGGAAGGAAGTTGTTTAACACTACTACCAGATTTCACACATAAAGCCTGCCATCAAACTAACGAATTGTTAGTTTTAATTAGTGTTGTGCACGTGAGTGGTTTTAGACTCACGAACAGAAGTTAAAGAAATGTAACTGCGCACGAGAAGTTTTAAAAATATCACTATTACGCGCGCTGACTAAAAAAGTTGTTGTTGTCCCGCACTTTTATCATTTCCCAAGTCTTGCAATTACGCACGCTCACGAAATTTATTTAAAAATTACTTTTTTAATGATACACGAACGTTAATTAAATTCAATGCAGTGTTTGTAAATATTTTTTTTTTTTTTTGAATTCTTATAATTTCAACAATTATATAGAAATATTTTTCATTAGTATTGTGGTTATTTTGTTGAACTATTTATGGTTTTTAATCCAAATTTTTTAATATTTTTAATTAGGCTTAAGTTCATTAAATTTAATCTTCATTAAATTATTTTTTTTTTTATTATTATTATTTATATAAACCATAAATAATTCAACAAAATAACCACAATACTAATTATTGTTAAAGCTAAGGCACGAGCTGTATGTGTTAATTTGTCCTTCAAGTTGTGCTGAAAAAGGTCAACAAGCAAAAGAAGGGCAAAAATGAAAAAACAAAAAAAAAAAAAAAAAAAAAAAATTAACTTTGGACTTCAAGAAAACTTCTTGACAAAAAGTACGAAAAAGCAGAAGTAAGGAAGAACATGTAAAATCAATTAAAAATGGATAATCATTCAAAAAAGCAAATTTCGATCTACCAAAGGTTAAAATACAATTTGGTTTAAGGATTGATGTTTGACTATTGACGTCAGCAGTCGTCGATGGCTGCGAGTGCAATCCATCTGAGGAAATCGAGTGGGCGGGATCGAAACATGTCATGGTAGCCTGCCGGCCGCGGTTCGAATCCCGGCCACGGTCAAGAATGAAAGATTATCAATAACAATTTTAATTAATTTTCATGTTGCAAAAAAAAAATCCTTTCTTTATAAAAATAACTTAATGATAATTAAATTATCATAATTATCATAATTAATTAAAAATATTAAGAAATATTTTTAAGCTTTTATGTATTCAATTATTTTTTAAAAAAGTCTTTGTACGGTTGCAAGAAATTGTGCATGATTTTTAGAATTACATCACGCATGTAAATGTTATATTGCAATTACACTTTCTCTCGCACACACGTATAGATATAAAAAATAATCACAAGTAATCCACGCGTACCACGAAAAATTACGTCACGAGCACACCTCTAGTTTAAATTCGCCATTATTATTGCCACTACATGCAATTACACTTGCTACAAAGTAAAGCTTTGAAACATTTTAAACAAAAGACTCATTCGTTGATTGCAAATATTTATTAGGGGGTTTCATGCAGTCTGAAAATCTAGAATTGGTTAAATAGTTCTTCATGAGCATTGTTAAAAATTATTTTTAATGTGCTTGAAAGCATATAAGAGTTATAACTGAAAGAAAGCGATCTAATAGCTCTTATAAAAAACACTCATGCGTAGAGGTATTTAAATTCAGTCTGGAATAAGAAAAATGGTTTTGCTAGTTTAATAACAATTAAGCTAATAGTATTTTAGTTTGTTAACTGCAAGAAAAGCTTAGTATATTAAAAAAAAGAACCTACCTCCTAGTAGGTTCAAACCGAAAGAAGAGATAAAAGGGAATTCCTAGTTGTTTGCCCCTTTCGTGAATAAACTTTCCAACGAAATTGGTTTCCCTCTTCCAAAAAAATTTATTGGGACAGTAATCATCACATAAAGGTACAATTAATAGTATATGTACATCACTAATGGTAAATTCAGTACTATTGTACAGTTGTCCGTACTTTTTCATTTAAAAAATACTACGGTACCTGCACGTCAGTTTAAGTACACTTTTCTTGTTATGATTCCTTGTTTAGAAATCCAGCGTTGCTATTTTTTGTCTAACATTGAGAACATTGCCTAAATGCCAATAGCAAACTGGATACACACAAAGTAAATTGCACTTTTATTAGTTGATATGCTTCAAGTACCAATGTCATTTAAAATGTGTTTAAACTACATTTTAACATAATATAAAGGTTGCGACAAAATCATTTAACTTAAAATCTTTTGATACACTTAAGGCATGTTAACATAGTAATACGGCATGTCAAAAAAATTATGTACACAGAAAAAATTAAAAATTTGTGATATTAATTAAAAAATTATTTATATTTGCACCAGTAAACAAATTTATAGTATCAATTAAACGTTTTTAATTAAAACTGCTTTTGTTTTTGATTAATGCTTTAATTGGTGAAAAATTTTGGAGGATTTTTTCTGTTTAGAATGAAAAAAATCTTATCATATAAAAGCAAAATATTTTACTTATACCATCTGTGTAAACATGAAAAATACTTATAACAGACTTCTGTTCTCTTTTCTTAAACACGAAGAGAATTTCATAATATTTTGATTCTACAAAGTCGTAATACTTTGTATTAGCATGTAAACAGGCTTTTGGAAACACATTTAATTTGGAAAATAAAACTTTACTTATGGTTAACGATTTTACGCCTTAAAATGTTGTTGCTGGTAAGACCAATTTACATAAGGAACAGTGTCGTCAATTTATATAACGAGCGGCCATAAATAGAAGGAGTCATTGGACAACGATGAAATTTTGCGCACTCATTCATATTTATAAAAGATTAAAATACTAAAAATTCGCAGAATGTCGGGGCAAAGATTCGTGACCTTCCCATATATCCTGAAACTAAAAAATGTTCTAAAGTACAGAAAAAATGCACAACAACTTTTTGAAAATTTGCGTATGCATTATAAAGGGTCCGCCAAATAACTTTTTTTTTATTTTGAAAATGCTATAAACAAAACTACTGAATATTTTCTCAAATTTCTTTTTTTATTTGAAAGTACAATTCTTCCGGTTAATAATGGAAAATAATTTCATTCAAATGGCTGCCTCGGCTGGTCATGCAGTAGCCTACACAATCGGTCCAATTTTTAAGCACATTATCGATTGTGTGCGGCTGTATTTCACCAATGGCTCACGAATATTGTCCTTTAAAGCGTCAATTGTCTCTGGCTTGTTGGCGTAACACTAATCTTTGACGGCACCCCACAAATAATAGTCCAACGGTGTCAAATCGCAGCTCCGAGGTGGCCAAACGACATCAGCTCTGAGGTGGCCAAACGACATCAGCTCTGCGGCTGATAATGCGATCTTCAAAAACAGGGCGCAAAACATCGAGTGTAGCTTCGGCTGTGTGGCACGTAGCGCCGTCCTGTTGAAACCAAATGTTGCTAATATCCTCCTCTTCAATTTGTGTGAACAAAAATTCGTTCAACATGGCCCATGCTCATTTTCGAAAAAAAATGGCCCAATTATGCCTCTGGACCAAAATCCGCACCAAACAATGACTCGTTTTGGGTGCATCGGCTTTTCAATGTATGCGTTGTTCGGGTTTTCTGTGCCCCAAATGCGACAATTTTGCTTGTTTACATACCCGCCAAGATCAAAATGAGCTTCATCTGAAAAGATGATTTTTTTTTGGCAAAATCGGTATCTTCTGTAAGTCAATCGCAGGCCCACTTAGCGAAGCGAAAACGCATTAGATGGTCAGTTGGCTTCAACTCCTGAACCAATTGGACTTTGTATGGTGTCATACCAAGGTCTTTATGCAAAATTCGTCTCAATGATGTCTCGGAAATGTTCAATTGTTGAGAACGACGGTGAATTGATGTTGATGGCGCTTCACGTACGCTTTCTGCCACAGCAGCAATATTCTCAGGTGTACGCACTGTTTTTGGCTTTTCACGCTTTGGTTTATCGATGAGGATGCCAGTTTCTTTAACTTTTTTCACAAGATAACGAACATACGGAGCTGACGGTGCTTCTCTTCTTCCAAAACCCGTACGCAATTTTCGCACACATTCTGCCACATTACCATGATTTTCAAAGTAATGTCGCAATATTTCCAAGCGTTGTTCAAGCGTATACACAACCATATTCGTTCAGCGGAAGGATAAAACTAATTAAAACCATTCACGAAATAAGCACTAGTTGAAAAAAAAACATTTAGATGGCGGACCCGTTATATGTTGAGCCTCATATCCCTACCATTGATAGACGAATATATGTGCTTTATTTCGCTATCTTTCCCTTAAAAGGGCTGGGGTTAATGTTTTCCGATTTAAGTAAAACCTTTATGCCTGTATTCATAATAATATTTTAAATTTAATAAAGGTTTACAAAACAAATGTGGTATGAAAATTTGACTAATGTGTGGTTTATAGAACACGAGAGCAAAACTCGTCCGTTCAACTTACATTTAAAACAAAAACAAATTTGGTCCGTTCAATTTACATTTAAAACAAAAACAAATTTGGTATTGGCAGGTATTGACATAATGTTTTCATATTTTTATTCCCTATTATGTCCTCAATAAATCCCTATGGGATTATCAGTGTTGCCAATTTAGCCATTTAGTGGCTAGATTTAGCCAATTTTCACCCTGTTCAGCCATTAAAAAATGAGTTTAGCCTTTAGCCATTTTTCAAATTGTTTAGCCATACCATTTTTTTCATCAGGGGAAAAAAACAAAAATGACACATCTGGCAACGCCAAATACTACAGTCTACCGTTTATTCCAAGACTAACAGAGAACAACAAACTGAGAGAGATAATAAAAGACCAACAAATAATATTCGCGCATACATCAAACAAGACAATACATAACTTATTTACACAAACAAAAACAAAGATTGAGTGTAGGGATCAAAGTGATGTTGTTTATCAAATTGAATGTGACGGAGGTGATAATGAGGAGTGTGGAAAAATCTACATTGGTACAACAAAGAGAAATTTAGGCGTGAGAATAGACGAACATAAAGCTGATATAAAAAGAGGAAAACAATCAACTGCACTTGCACAACACTGCATTGAAAACGGACACAAGCCAAACTTTGAAAAAGTGAGAATTTTAGATAAAGAGAAAAGGGAAAATAAAAGATACACGTTGGAGAGCTTAAGAATACAACAAAAATCGACAAGTGCAATAAACACAAAAGAAGACAAAGACAATACAAATGCAAACTACACCATTGCAATACTTTAGTAATAATAACAACTGTGATCAAAAAGGACAAATTTTCTGTGATAATTTTTATATTTACATACATTTATTTTAATATTTTAAGTTTTGTTTACAAAAACTGTGATATAATTTAATAATGATGTAAACTGACGAAAAAGATTATTGTAAGTTAATTTGTCAAAAATTAAGATTATAATTATTGTTATTATTGACTACTTCTTACTTTGTATTTTTACAATGTTGCCAGATTTTAATAAAAACTCAATTTCTGAAGAAGTTGGAAATAATACCAACGAAACGTCGGATTTTATTGAGAATGATAAAATAATCTTTTATTTACATTAAATTAATGACCTTGAAAGCCTGCATATAGGAAACTATATAAACTATTTATCGTTAAAAGTAATTTGAGAAATAGGTTACATTTAGCAACCGTTAATTCAATTTTTTTAATTAGGTTAAGATTTTTACGGTAACAATAAAATATTTCTACCAACACCACAATAGTGGAGAGGGTACTATGCGTTTGTGCTGATGTTTGAAACACCTTAAAATATTGATACTTGGCCAATCTTTACGTATACCGATTGACTCAGAATCACTTTCTGAGTCGAATTAACGATGTTTGTCCGGCTGGCTGTCCATGTAGACCTTGTGCGCAAAGTACAGTTCGCAAATTTTAAAATAATTTAATAAAATTTGGTACATAGGATATAATGTGGTGTACGGTATCATCTAGTCAGGGTTGACCGACTATACTTTTTTACTGGTTTTTTATTGTAGATCTGGAATCATAATGGAATCATAATGTTGGGTAAATGTTGTCGTGATTATGATTTTTCTTCAAATTCCTATGAGATGAGCAATAACGACGAATTTTTCGATGATTTAATTTTTTCAAAATCTATCAAAATATTACTTTACGTTTATTCTTATTTAAGAAATTGATCTTAACTTACAATTTCATCGTAAACAACTTTAAATTAATTATTTCTGTTTTGTTATTGAATTTTAATATCTTTTTACTTAAAAAAAGTTTAGCCATTTTTTTAACCCGTTTTTAGCCATTTTTTCCCGTAAATTTAGCCATTTTTCGTCACCAAGTTTTGGCAACACTGGTGATTATCAAAAAATTTAGAAATTTTTTTAACAAAATTTTTAAAAATTTGAAAATAGAGTTTTGATATTGCCGTTAAAAAGAAATTATTTTTTGTTGGCACGCCTGCGAATCAGTTTACGCTATCCTACGAAGACAAAAACTTATATACAAATAAATATGATTGAAGACAAAGTAAAATTTAGCTCTTATTAAAATATTTCTCAAAATATGCTAATTTTGTTCCTACATTTCTTGTTTAATAAGTGGCCTGAGTCATATTGATGGCCTGGGGAAATTTAAATAACTTTATCATTTTTAAACCAAATTTTGTCTTTTATATCTCATTAGAATGATAATTACGTATACATTTCGATTCTTATACATACAATTGTAGACGTAATTATTTAATGTAAATACATAGAACAATTCTAGAGGGGAACGGTCAAAATCAGGAAGTTAATTTTCTGGAGCACCCTAATGTACTTACATATGCATCTGCATTTACATATCGAGCCTTTGCTGCAACAGAGTCATTACTCAAATTTGAATTTTCTAGCACCTTGAAATTTAATTCTTCTCTCTAGAGTTGAGTATGTATGATATTTGTATAAAATTTTTACACAAAATGAAGAAACGATATGGCGATTAAATCCACATTATTAGCAAGTAGGCGGCCCTGTTTTCCACTGGGAATTAAAGAAATAAATACATTAGGTCAAAAATCAGGTTTTTTGCGTTATGACCAGGGTCGCACAAAAGGTCGTTTTATAAAAATAAAGTTGCAGAAAAAAGTCGTTTGAGAAAATACAAGTCGCACATCTTTTCTAACGTTTTTTTTTTTATTATAAAAAGCATAGAAAAACAAAAAACAATTGAAACAAAACAGTAATTTTTTTATTTTCAGAAGCCTTTTTTATATTATTAATGTGTTTTTCCATGTCTCTGAAGATGATTGTTTAGTTCACTAAACGCTGTTAACAAACACTGCAAAACAACCGCTTTGACTCCATTTCTTGGTTAAGCCATTTATACATTAGTTTCCAGTATTTCTTGGAAGGACCTGCACTGATTGACTCGGCGGCTAAAAAAAAATTTGTAAAATGAGAACTGCAAACACCACAATTTTTTATTTAAAAAAGCTTTTTTGCTAAAACTATTCTTTGAAACTTTGCGAAAAATTTCTTAAATACATTGTATACATGACAAGGTTCCAAAAAAGTAATGAAATTGTTGCCACACCCAGAGAAAAAACATGTTTAAATATGGTCACCTCCAACAAAACTATTTTTAAAGACAATTTTAAACATATTATGGTTAACCTACAACCATATTATGGTTGGATTAGTCCTTCATCAAGAAGCCACAACCATATTATGGTTGCCTCTAAACATGTTATGGTTAAATATGACAATAATTTGTTTGAAAATTAACAAAAATATTTTCCTCTTTTCCAAGAGCAACATGCTATGGTTGAAAACCAACCATGCTATTATAAGTGTTAAACATGTTTTAGTTATTTTTGCCCATAACATGTTCGGAGGTAACCATAATATGGTTGTGGCTTCTTGACAAAGATCTAATCCAACCATAATATCTTTGTAGGTGACAATAATATGGTTATATTAACCATAATATGTTTAAAATTTTCTTTAAAAATAGTTTTGTGCAGAGAAACAATTATCGTGAATTGCTTTTAAATTTTGACGACGTTGTTTTGACGATTTTTTTTATAATTTACTGCAAATTAAATACTTTTTGTAAGATAATGTAAATGTTAAAAATTAAAAAAGTCGCAAAAAAAATCTCACAAAAAGTCGCAGGCCGTTAAAAAAAAAGTAATATTTGGACTTTAGTCGGGCGAACGGTAACCCTGGTTATGACTATTGCAGCAAAGGCTCGCTATGTATATTTTTATATCAAAATACATTACCTTGTTAATTTTATGTATTTTTGTTTTCTTTTAAGTTTACATATTTTTTAATTAATAATATGTTTAATGAAAAAATACCAAAATGTTGAATAAAGTACTCTTTTGCTTTGTAGTCAGCTGGCATATTCTGTAATTCGCTTAGCTTAAGCTAAATCTCGATAGCTAAAATGCCTTAGAGAATACAATATTAAAAAATTTTAGCGATGACATTAAAAGCTGAAAATTGCCGAATATTAAACTTTTATAGCATTGTCAAATTTAGCAATGCACGTTACGGAATTGCGTTCATAGCCAAAAATCGCTAAATCAACTTTATAGATTTTTAGCGATAGAGATTTAGCTAAGGCGAATTACGGAATACGGCTGCAGTACAATCTCAATTTTCCATCAGCGGTATACATTTCAACATTTTATTTAGATCTTTAAATTCTTCATCTCAAATGTTTACTTTTTTTAGTTTGGTTTTAAATACAATCCGATTCACATTCAAACTGTTACACTAGATGTAATTCCATTGTTTTTTATTTCGCTAAATTTTCGTGAAAGTTAATTGTTTATTTTTGTATGGGGACCCTTGGAAGGGTGGGTGATTGAGGGTAGGTTTGTTCTAGAGAATTGTTGATATGAAAACAATATGCGTTGGTCATTCATTTTGTCTTCCTAGGGGCGACTCTTAAGTAGCTACGAGCCTTTTTAATACCAAATTTAACCTAAATTTCATTTTCAAAACTTTTAACCCCCGTGCGGCAGCCAATTTTAAACCGGTCGAGGTCAAATTGTTTTTATTCTAACCTCACACTAAATTGCCCTTCGTTTTTGGAAAATCAAAAATACAAAAAAATTAGGGCAACCCTAAGTATATAGTAGCAATATTCTAGTACATATGTAATATCTGTTGGTACTTTAAATCTTTAAGAATTTTTGTGTTGAAAAATAATTTAATTTTGTTTGCATAAATATGCACATTTTATATTTTTTATTTGGCATAATGCCAACTATGCCAAAATGTGCTTGCATTAAAAAAAGTAATAAAAATAATTTCATTTATACAATTTCTTGTTGTTTTGCATCTTTCTGTTAGATTCAAATACGTATACATATTTCTAAAATGATTTATGGCGACATTTAATGCTGCATCTGACACACAAATAAGAAGTAGAGACAATTTTTTTCCACTATTATTTTGACCAATAACATATATTTTTTATAAATACTTAAATCGGGTACTTAATCATGCATACCTAAAGTATATAAAAATAAAACTTTTACTCACATTGCATAAATAATATTTACTGATAAATTATTCATAAACTAGCAAAGAAAAACAAAACTTTATAACAATCTTTAAGAATCTCTCACTTTCTCTCTCTATCTCTTTTAACTTACCGTTTATTATCCCGTCGTGTTTGTGACGCTCGTATGTAACCGTTACCCAAAGTGTTGCCATTACAAAAACTGTGACTTTGACCGGATCCTATTTTGGCAACTGTTATAAAAACTCCACTATAAAACTATTTCCAGTGTTCAGTTACACTCTCAATATCGTAAATGAATTATTCCTTAAGCGTTTTTAGTATTCAATGGAGCCAGAGGTTGAAAGCTTCTTTTCGGTTTGATGGGCTGATTGGCTGCCTATTTGTCTATTGCCTGCCGGAATGTTGATGATGGCCTTTGTGTATGTACGTAAATTCAAACTAAAAAAAATTAAATGAAATGAGAAACTATTTTTAAAATTCGAATGAATAAATAGAATGATTATAGAGATATGTAACTAAAGTGTATTTTGTATTTGAAGGTTGTTGCTGTTTTGTTGATTTTTTTTATTGCTGCAATATAAAATGAACAATTTTTAATTAAAATAGTTTTTCTTCGATTTGCAAAATTTTAATTCTTTGTTTAACAACTAAAACGAATAGTTTGTTGCTGGCATATTAAATTGTTAAATTCTTAATGGTAAACTGAAGCAGAAATGTTTGGAAAGAAAATTAATAAAAGGAAGGAAACATTATGAAGTCGTTATAATACGCATAAAGTGAAATTAATTTAAATGTAAAATTAAAAAAGAAATCTTAAAACTTTAATTAATAAAAGCCTTGTCTAGTATGCAAAATGTATAAAGTAAATTATATTTTATTTGAGTTTTTTTAATATCGAGTTCATTATACACACCTATCTGGAATCAAAAGTGAACAGTTTTATCCCTAAAAATTTTGCTTTTCCCCATTTATTTCTAAGGGAAAAATGAACAAAATTTGGGGAATTTGATTTGCAATGGGGATGAATTAGCTGTAGAGTTTTTCTTTTCCCGGACTTTTTCATTTCCCGGAAAAACGGGATTTGTTTTAAATTCCCCGGGATCCCGGGAATTCCCGCTTTTTTTTTTATTTATTTATTTCAATATACTTTATAAAAAGGTAAAGTTTGTCTCGCGCCTAAAATTGGCTTTTTGAGACCAGTTGGCAAAAATTAATTACAGCTATAGAAATTATAACATTACAAATTAGAAATTATAATAATACAATTGAAGAAACTATATAATTAAAGTATAAAATAGAAAAACTATTTAAGAAGCATTTCAATATTACTAAGTAGATAACTTTTTAAACTTTTTTAAAAACTGATAATCGATTGAAATATTCTATTCTTTTAGTTTTTTTCAAATCTACACCTAGCTATCCATAGATTTCCACCACTTCTTGTGTTAAAATTATTTATCTGATATTAAACTTAATTGCTTGATATCCAATGTTATTTAAAGATTTGTAAACGTATAAAAGTTGTTTAACATACAGACCATATATTGGCAAAATAGTCTTAGCAAAATAATGATAATGTATTGTGTCTAATATTTAAATTAAAAACACATTTCAGTTTTTTATTTTGAGATATTTGTAACGATTTTAACTCACAAGTCCTTTTGTAACCGTAAATAATTTCGTGATACTCAAGTCTTCTGTGTATGATTGATTGATGTATCAACATTTTTGTCTTAGCGGCCAATTTTATTTTTAGCTTAAATAATATACCACAAACAGAAGATATATTTGCTTTTAAGTATTTAATATGATCATCCCATGATTACATTTCAACATTACTCCCAAATATTTAATTTCTAGTTCTTCATTTATAACTTTACTATCAACGGAAATAGACAAATTGTTGTTTAAAGCTGAGGAATAAGGCCGAAAACGTATTAATTTGGTTTTGTTTGGATTTAAAATCAATCTGTTTAATCTCGCGAACTCAAATAAAAGTACCGAGTCTCTTTCCGTTTGAATTTTGGGTACTAAGTCCTGCTTATATGGATAAAAGAGAGAAATGGCATCAGCAAACATTACAATTTTTCCATATTATTAATATCATTGAACTAAATCATAAACAGCAAAGGTTCTAAAATACTTCCCTGTGGTACTCCACAATTAACAGGAATTATATCACTTTTTTCCCTCAATTTCAACATACTGTCTTCTTTCTATTGAGAAACTTTCAATTAGTTTTAGTTCAGAACCAATAATACCATAGTACGATAACTTTTCCAACAAGATTTTGTGATCCAGCAGATCAAAAGCTGTACTAAAATCATAGAATACTACTGCAACTCCATTAAAACCATTATCCAGCCCTGTATATATTGTATTTACCACATCAACAAGAGCTTCATCGGTTCCGCTTCCTTTTACAAACCCATACTGATTTTTGTGTAACAAAGATTCACGTTCTAAATATGACTTATCTGCGAATGAATTATTTTTTCAAATATTTTATCAATTGTTAAAAGAAGCGCTATTGGCCTATACTTTTCAACCGTGTTTGCATGAAGCTCCTTCGGGATAGGCACAACTTTGTGTACCTTTAAAACATTCGGATATATAGATGTATTTATCATACTATTGAAGATTTAGGATATAAAAGGTGATACTGCTTGATAACAATATTTTAATAGTTTCGATGGAGTATGGTCCTGACCGCTACTTTTTAATAGTTTTTTCTCTGTTTCAATTAAGCACCACAAATTTTTATATATCCAAGAAGCTATATCTGTCCTTTTACTTTTGTGTTGACTTGATGAAGTTGAACTTCAAAAATGGTCTCATTTAAACCTGTTATAAAATTGGTTAAACCTGTTATAAAATTGGATGTCAATTCAGACGGGTTATTAGAGTTAGATAATAATGGTAGATTTTGGTCTAAATAAATTTTCACATTTTCAAGGTCACAAACAACTTTACTAGTTTCATAATAATTACACTGTGCATGAAATTGACACTTTTTTTTCGTGACAAGCCGGGCACATGGCGTTTTAACATAATTCGGGGACGCTGAATCCAGTGGTGCCCGCGGTTTTTTCAGATTGCTCTGGTTTTCGAGATATACCGTTATTTCGAAAATGGAGGAGGTTGCTCAACATATAATCGCGTAACTCAAAAACAAATTTTAATTAATTTAAGAATTTCATAAAACGCAATATTTGTATGGGAGCCCCCTAAGGGAAATTCTTAAATTAATGAAAAATTTGTCGACTTTTGTGAATAAAATCAAAAGTTGCAAATAGATTTTAATCATTTATGGCTTATTTTGTTTGTAGCTTCGTTTTTTATAAGTCTGCAAAAAATTAGAAGCCTAGCTGCATTTTTTAATTTTGTATGAATTTTTAAAAAACAAAAATTTCGAAATTTTGATAAAAAAATTAATTTTTTTTTTTCAAAAAAAAAAAATTGTGTTTCAATAACGACTACTCATATTAGAAAAAGAGTTTTACTTTTCTGAAATGAAATTTTATTGCGGAATTTCGGTTTTTTTAGTAAACCGTTTTTTGAGTTACGCGAATATATGTATGTTGTGCAACCTCCTCCATTTTCGAAATAACGGTATATCTCGAAAACCAGAGCCAATCTGAAAAAACCGCGGGCACCACTGGATTTAGCGTCCCCGAATTATGTTAAAACGCCATGTGCCCGGCTTGTCAGTTTTTTCAACTAGCATAGTGTTATTATATAACTAAAGACAGAAGGCTCACATAGATTCAGGGTTGTTAGGCTTTTTTCTTAAAAAATCGTCAAAAGTTTTAACAACATTCGTCAAAATCGTCACGAACATTTAACAAAATCGTCAACAAATCGTCAAATATTTAAATTTTACAAATCAGAGACAATTTATTGCATTGATTGGTTCAAAAATATAAAGTTTTAGCAAGAAATTCTATTTATGATAATGAAAGTGATATGGTTAAGTTTTATTCTATTTATTTCAGCAAGTGGGCTGAAATATATTTATCATTTGAAAAGCAATACATAAGAAAAAATATTTTTTCATAAAAACAAAATAAGAATTTATGTATTTTATTTATTCGTATTCACTAAAACAAAAAATAAAATCTCATTTGCTTTAAACTCGAGCTAGCTTTAAATGATTAATTTTAAGCGCTATCACTATTGCAAATTTTTTTACTGTTGAAGGTGCTAAACCAAGGGTTCTGTCTATATCAACAGTCTTATCACCCGACTTGAAACGTTTTATTACGTCCAATTTTAGTTCCAAACTAATGCATTTTCTTCTCTTTGCACTCATTTTTCTACACAACTTCTAATTAAAAACTAACTTTTTACTTCCTACTACGCAACCATACTAAGAATAACTTACCTAACAAAATAAAATGGGAATTCGCCTTTTTACACGCAAATAGAAAAATTCTTCACATGTGATTATGACTGCAGTAAAAAAAATCCAATCGTATGTAACGACGCAAATCGAAATCATAAAAACGCAAAGCGGATTTAACCAATTTTTAAAAAGCGACACGATTAGGACCGACGCAAATCGGGGCCCTAGTGTATATTTTTTGCAGTATCGATTGCATTCATATAATTGTAGAATTCGAATTACTAATTCTTTTAATGAAAGCCAGGTGGGGGAAGAATTTTTTTTTTTTTTTTTTTTTTTGTTGTTTTCCAATAATTTTTGTATTTCGAAAAATTGATTTTTACGTTTTGGACTGTTTGCAATATAATTGTTAATATTTCTTGTAAGTGTTTTATTGATGCCAGAAAATCGTCATAACACTATTACTTTTAGTAAAAAAAAAATGGTCAATCTTCATTTTACTGTTTTTGTTCAAAATTTCCCGGGAATCCCGCAATTAATTCCCTGGAAAACAAGAATTGAAAACAAACTCTTATTTGGGTGGAATTCAAGCTTTCATAAATTTTTTATTGCATATTTCGTATGATAGTTTTTACTAATGGCACAATAATAAATATTCGATTTTTCAAAAAAGGTTTGTATTAGCGCCTTTTGTACCACATACATGTACTTATGTGTATCATTAAAAATCAGAAACTCTTATTACATATATAAAACACATAATGTTCTACTAATTATTTTAATTATATCATTTACATGCAGTTTTATTAAAGCCGCTTAAAGTTTTTTTGTTTAAATATGGCGTCCTCTTAATTTTACTGCTACACATTAACACTTGTTTATTTTTATCCAGCTGAAAAGAATGAAAACAATTTCTAAAAGAATGTATGTTTAACAACATCAAAACTGTTATAATTTTTGTTCGTGTTTATGAAGCCACTTAAAAACTGAGTTAAATGTGTAGAAGAGAGTGTAATGAGAATGAGAAGGTCCTTTAATGTTCTAATGTTATTCATTTTGTGACATCATATGATGCTTTTCACAAGGGATGTTATCAAGATGTCTTCAAAGATAATGTTTGAACTCTATTAAAATTGAACAATAAAGAGTGCTATATTCAAATCTTATATAGCCTTCGCCATGGTGCGATGATAACGGAAAATTATATTATTACCGTTCTTTAGATCTAAAAAAATCTATTTTGTGTCACGCCCACTTGTCCAATCCGGCTAAAATTTTGGCGAATGTTTTGTATTGTTAAACAATATCGACCCCTTTGCGCGAAATTATCGTATATGCCAATTTTTTTGAAATTGAGTTTTTGATGCAATCTTGTTCTACATTCAAGGAGACGTCACCTGACAAAATATTGTAGGCGAATTCCACTTGGTTGCTCCAAAAATTGAATGTATATTTTCATTTTTATATTGCAAGCCATAGCAGACTAAAGTAGAAAAATGGCTGTCCTGTAAAATTTGGTTTTTGTAACATACGATAATTTCGCGCAAAGGGGTCGATATGCTTGTACCTTATTTGGAAACTTTGGCTTTAGCCGCTCTCCAGATATATATAAATCTTTAATGTCTTTGTACGGGAGGTGCCACGCCACTTCTATAATCCCGTTTTTTTTTTTTTTTTTTTTTTTTTTTGAGAGGTAACGAAAGCCCTTGTTTTGGAAAGTTTTGCTCTTGCCGTTCTCCAGATATACTGAAATCTAAAAAGTCTGTATGTGAAGTACAACGCCCACTGTGCCAATTTCGCCCACATCTTGTCAGATTTATTGTTTTGATAACCAAGATGCTTGTTCCTTATTTAAAAATTTTTTCTCTTGTTGTTCGCCAGATAAACAAAAAAAAAAAATAAAATTACAGCAACAAGGGATTAATGAGTAAAATTAGAGGCGGTCGTGGTTTTTGCTTATATCTCAGCCATTTGTGGACCGATCAGGCTGAATTTCAATAGCAAAGAATTTGGGACTATATGTGACATAAATATTTAACTATCGAGTTCCCATCATATCTAGGGTCTTAGGAAAACCTATTTCAACAGACAGACTGACATCTTAATTTGAACTTCTTTTCTCACAAGGATCCAGAATATATGTATGTATGTATATACTTAATAGGGTCTAGGATCAATATTGTAGAAATTACAAACGGAATGACAAAGTTATATAAGCCATTTTACCTGCGGTAAAAGGTATAAAAAAACCATAAATATTAAACAAACTTCTTACAGTGAATCTGTAGTTTTTCCTGTTTGAATAATAAATATAATTTTTATTGGTTGCGATCACTTAGTTGTCGTTTTCATTATGCAATATTGTAATTTAAACCAAAATTTGTATAACGAAATGAATGCACTCTTGCAGAATTAATTCTTTGTAAGAACTGTTTAGGGACCCTCATAAGAACTTGTACTTTAACGACTAAAGATTGTTTAAATACTTGTTTGTATCATGTGTCGGCACAGAATAAACGGCATCAACCAGTATCATCAAATACTTAAACTTTTCTCTGCTTTTTGTGCCAGAGTCAGTGAAACTGACAGTTTTTTCTTTCTTTTTCTTTTACTGCCTCTGTGGCTGAAATGCATACAAAAATTTTTAACTTTTTTTTTTGTCGTGCAGCTGTGAGTCCCGGTTTGCATGATACTCTTTTTTATTTTCTTTCATTTACAGTACACGCAAAATCTACACTATCAAAAAGTATTCCGACTATTGTGACTTTTCTTAACAAACTTTTGTTGTCAAAAGGGATGGTAAGATTTTTAACTTTTTTGAAACATCTGTAACAAAGCTTTGTTCCTGGTAAAGCCGCTTGAAGCCAAGAAAACTTATTTACAGGGTAGCGCATAAGGAACGTTATAATTTGATAAGTGTATTTACGTTTTTTTTTCCAGAATTAACCTTAAAAAAAAACTTGGGCAATTTATGATGGAAAGTTTAACCGCAGAACAAAGACTCATGGCCAATTTCACCAATTCTATTTAAATAGCAATTCATATTTACATAAATATAGTTTTTCATAAATATAAATTTATATTAATTTGACATAAAAAACGAATTTTCAACATAAATTGATATTTAAATAAATTGGTTAAAACGGCAATTAAAGTTGTTCAATTCTATTTTAAAAGTCAGCATTCGATTCTCATAAACAAAGATCATATCGAAAAATTGCGATGAGGCCCATTTTCACCTCAATTGTCAGCTCAATAAAAATAAGGGGCACCCGAAATCAAAGAATAATTGTTGAACATCAAATGCATCCACTTAGATGCACAGTATAGATAATTGGAACATATTTTTTCGAAAACGACGGACAAGTTTCGGTTAGTGTGAATGGCATTCAATATCGGGGTAGAATTTCAATTTTTTAAGGCGCGATGTTCTATCGATGTCCTATAAGATGAAACCACACAGTTCGTACAATTGTTTTTTTTTTTGCGATCATAACGTTACTTATGCGCCACCCTATAGAATCTTCAATAGAGAAAAAATTAATACTTCAACACTCTTTTTGTTTATACTATTAAAGTATTTGAATTTCAGTGTTTTTTTTTAATTAAAGTAGTTCTAGCAAATATTTTAGTTTTTGTTCAGGTTCGTTGAAAAGTTTTTGTTCAGGTTCGTTGAACATAATGCCTCACAATGTCCAACCCTGACCCTAACTTTTTCTGCATTTTTTCGAGAAAAAAACTCCAGGGCGTTTTCACGACTTTCTTTTCATAGTGTGAAAAAGGGAAAACTTCTCATTTTAGCAAAAAACTAAATGTTATTTTGACGACTTTAGGGTAAGAACATTATATCCAAATTAGTAGCCGAAAGAATCTTTATAAAATGTTTAACATAATGAAACAAGAGTTTTAAACGCTTTAACTCTAAGCTGGAAAATATTCACTCCTATCGTAAATTAACTTTTCTTAGAAATTTGTTCCCTTTTCTGTAAAAATGCATGGGAAAAGCAAAAAACTGTTTACTTTTTATTAACAATAGACGTGATAAACTCGAAAGTTTCTCAGAAAAAGTCAGGAAATTTAGGTACCCTACTGTATACAAAAACAATTTTCCTCACAATCATAATATATGTATGTATGTACTTTTTTTTTCTTTAAAAAAAATCTCGTTAGCTCAATCTTTTTTTTTTTTTTTTTTTTTATTTGCGTAATTAAAGGTTTTCTTTCTTTAATATTCAACTATAAAAAACTTTTTCCGAAACTTTCTTATCAAATGTCAATATCAGAACATGCAACTTTTTGCACAAATACAATGTTAAAAAGGTTTATTTCTTCAACAATACGAAAACAAAAAATATAAAAAGAAAAAAATACGTATTTATAAAAGTGTTACAAATTTAAAAATTTGTTAACTTAAAACCTTATTTCTATATAAAAATACAGGGCTGCCGAAAAGGAACAAAGGGGTTTTATTAGTCTAACATTTTTATTACATATTTAAATATTAATTATATTTTTTTACTACCCAATCAAAAATAGAGATTCAAACGTAGCAGGCTTGTAAGGGAGAAACCATCTCGCTTGCGGTAGAGCTGGCAAACAATCGATAGTACTATCGATAGTATCGATAGTTCTCTTTCCATTGGACTATCGATTGTTTATTTTCGATAGCGATACTATCGTTGAAATCTTTTTTAAGAAAATTATCAATAATTTTTTGTTTTTATCTGGCAACAACAAACCAGTTGTCGTTGCCGCCCAGCTTAGCAAGCTGCGGCGGTTATTTAGTCGGCTTTAGGACCAACCATATTTGCATAACCATGCTTATCCTAATATCAAAGCAAAAAATTTTACATATGTACCAGGGTTCTCAGATTATTTTTCACCTGAATCGCCAAATAGTTTATCGAAAATCGCCAACATTTTTAGGTAAAATAGATTTTCCAGAAATCGCCAAATACGAGTTTTTATAAAAAAAGTACACTAAAGTAATTTTACCTTTATTCTATATTAACTAACTGTTTTTCAAACTAAAATGAAAATTTTTGTTTACAAATTTATATTGAAAGCAAAAACAAAGTTAAGTTGTTTTATTGTTGCCTCAATATACATATTTTCCAAAACGAAAATTTTTATTTTATTTTAAAATATTTTGAAAAAGTGATTTACTTTCAATACAAATTCAATTTTTTTTCATACTATCCAGTGAACATTATTATTCGTAAAATTTTGAAAATTCAACTTCATATGCAATCGAAAATCAATTGAAAAATATAAGTTTTTAGTGAAGATCCGAATATTGTTGTAAAAATGATATTTACCCGAATTATTGCATACTGGTTGTATATTTCAATACATATTTGAAAAAATTATAGCTTGTGATAAGGAAAATGGCTGAAAATCTAAGAATGAATAAACTTAGTTCCAAATTTGGAAAATTGCATTTTTTTAAATTGCTACATGGAAACGTACGGTAATTACTTAAAAATTAAATTAAGGAATTCTACAAAGAATTCGATAGTATCGATAGTTTGTCAACAAACTATCGAAAATATCGAATGTTGCGACTATCGATAGTTTGCCAGCTCTAGCTTGCGGAAGAAGTTAATTTTATATGGCTTTGAAGCAATACGTTACATTTCAAAATTTCGATAAATGTATGACAAATAGCAAAAGACAAAAAAATCATTTATTAATTTATATAAGGTTTTTCTTGTATAAATTGAAAAAAAAGATAATTTCTTAAGAATTTTAGGAATTAGATGCAAACTGTCATTAAATTGGGTCATAGGGGTTGTCTTCTCTCAAAGTTAGAGAATATGACACAAAATTTATTTTAGGTTGGGCGCAGATTTGCTATTTATCAAGTGTACATGCATACACGAAAAATTGCTGCAATTAAAATTTTACTATATAAACTCAAATGCAACTTTAAAAAAGAAACATCAAATCAAAATTAAATTTTCAAAAGCACAAGCCAAATAAAGTACTCAAGCGGCTTGGCAAACAGGTTAAAATTGTACGTTTTTACGCTAGCTTCGTTTCGTTTGGCTATTAAAACTTGCCACTGTTATACGAGTACGTGTTAAGCAAATAAGGTAAGATTATGGCTTAAGAAATAAAAAATAATACATATAACAAAATTGAAAGTAAAAAAAAATGTAATGTTAAAATTGCAAAATCTGCACAATTTACAATAAATCTGCACATTTGGCAACGCTGCCTGTTACACATGTTTGTTTCACTTTTGCTGTATATTTCGCACTTTGTTTACAAATAAAAAATAATGAAATAACAGCGTTGAAAAAACTGCAGTCGAAGTAGAAAAACTGCAATTTCTTTCACTTTTGAAATTTTGAATTTTCTGCGATGCCGGTTTTTGCGGTATTGATAAAAAAAAGTTTGTAGGTATATATACCTATAACCAAGTTTATTGAGTCAATAAAAAAAGTTGATGCCCAAACTAACTTTTTTCAACAAAATGTTTACGTGATTTGTTAACAAAAATTGTTGGATATGTTGAATAAATCAAACAAAATGTTTATCGAATCTTAACTTATTTATTTATTAATGATGATGGGCTAAATTCCCAATTGTTATTTTTTGATAAGTACATTAAAATTTATTAAGGGGGATAAGCTATTTCTATGCGCATTCCGCTGGTTGCTTAGGCCAGATCAGCAGGAAACCTTTTTCCAAAGACTTTGGTAAAACTTATTATATTATACAAATAAAACTATAAAGCGATTGAGAATTTTGATCTATTAAAAAATAAACAAGAGTCGTTAAAATACTGTCTTTACATTGATTCAAATATTTTTTTTATTGAATATGAAGAAATATTTAATTATTTCATTATTAAATATGTTTTATTGAGTGCTATTTTGCAAAGCGCAATTTAAATAAATTCTTTCATTAAATCAAATAAAAAGTTTGTTGACCTAAAATTTTATTTTTAACAAAATGTACCATCGAATTGATGTCACTGTAGTCATAGAAAAGATGCCGCTTAAAATATGACAAAAATTTTATGATGACGTTCTTCCTTGCATTGAAGTCACTTTTTGCCTCTTTGATGACATTTGTAATAACACTGATGTCACAATTCTGATGTTAGGGCATCATCATTTTGCAAATGAAATTCAAGATGAAAACTTTGAAGTCGAAATATTTTGACGAATAAAAAAGAATTTGTGAAAAATGTTAAAAAGTATAAAATAAAATAAATGTTGGGTAATGAGGGGAAACGGAGGACATTTTACACAAGAATCACCTGAAATGGTGTCGGGCCTAGACACTTTTCTTCATTTGAGTGTAATTAAATCCTGATCATAAAAATTTAATTATTTATTTAAGCTCATTATTCGTTTCCAATTTTAATTTTCCAAGACTTTTTACAATAATCTTGAAAAATAAAAAAAAAACATATAAAAAAATTAAATAAAAGATTATATGAACCCCTTTGTGTATTTTGGGCCAACCTCTATATAAATTTTTTCAAAAATAATAAACGTTATAAAAATATAAATTGACTCTTATTCGACCTTTTCAAAATTTGATTAGTATTATTATTTAATTTGTTAGAAATTGTTCAAAAATTCAAGAAAAAAAAACGCTGAAGAAGGCACACAACAGAGTGCCGAAATATTGGATAAAATAAAATTAATATTTTTTATACAAAAAGAGACCTGAAGCTTAATTAAATAATAATACTAATCAAGTTTATAAAAATAAATATTTAAATGGCTTCAACTATTTTTTTTTTTTTTTTTTTAATTCAAAAACTACATTAGTTTTTAAATTTAAATAGACACGATAAACTGCACATTCAATAAAGTTTAAAAGTATTTGTACTAAATGACACTTAATTAACACACAAGCAATTTTTTCTTCCATCATAGTTTGGGCTCCTTTTTTATACAGTTTCCCAAACTGGATTTTAATGGGGTCAAACAATTTTAAGAAAAGTTTTTATTGGACACACTACAATTATTTTTAATAACTTAGCAATGATATTGAAAATAAAGTGTTTCAAGATTCTACGTGTTTAGTTAAGGACTCTTTAGGAACTGCTGGAAATCTATGTACATTATTTCACGCTGGTTTGCAATGATGCTAAAGAATGTATGATACATTATATATACATATATATATATATATATATATATATATATGATACATAGTATGTATAGGGTGGTGCATAACTAACGTTATGATTTATTTTATGAATATTTTTTTTCGATTTTATTTAACGTTGGCATTTATAAAAATTAAGATAAAAGTTTCGAAATTATATATTTAAACTAGCATTTAACCCCGCTACTTCGTTAGCGTCTCCTTTTCCTTCATAGACAGACTTTTATGCCAAAGTTTATTTTTCTAGGTTTTAACTTGTTTAAATTCTAGCATTTAACCCAACTACTTTGTAACCGTGTCTTTTCTTTCATGAACATATTTATATGCCAAAGATTATGTTCATAGGTTTTAACAAAAAAGTTCCAAAATTTTTCTTCATCTCATAGTGTTTCAAAGTTCAATAATATAGAAAATTCTAAATACCGCATGTAGAAAACAAAAGCAAATGAAAGAAAGTAAATTTCCCGTATTATCCTTTTTGAAACTTTTTTCTTCCCATTTATGTATTGAAAATTTCAATGTTGTAGTGGGAGCCCATACTTTAGGCATTTCCTGGGGTCATTAACGCACGCTTTTGATGTACAAATAATATAGAAAACCAAACTTTTCCTAGCATTTTTTTGCGATTCAATAGCAATTGGGTAGCTGTATGGTTACTGCAGAAGATGAATTTCATCGAGTTTAATTTTTCATAATGATAGTTATAAACATGTGGTCACGAACGTACGCAAAATAGAAGTCAACTTTGGCTGACAGTAGTGAAATGTAAAAAATCTGCGTAATGGAACGGAAATTCAAACGTGATTAATTTATTTTAAAAGTGTATTAATGTAGGTATCCATCAAGTATTTACAAAAAAATATCTCTCTTGGTTTTTGTTTGATTGGCTTATGTACCGGTCGCAAACGTACGGGTCGAGAACGTACGATTTTTTCATATATTTTTTTTTTATTATCACCATGCAGTTTCCCATAAATATCTTCAAATTTCCTTAAGAAACAACTAAATACTCAATTTACAATTGATTGTAATGGAGAGATTATGAAGAATGAGTGTATTTTTTGCATGTAAAATAAGTATATAAAAATGTTTTAAGAAGTAGAAAATATAAAATTTTCTAGTTTCCAGTACAATTTCCTCAAGTAAAACAGCTGAGATATGCTATGAAACCAATCTTTTATAACAACATAGACTTTTTTATAATAATAAACAATAAAAGACGATGATTATCAACATTTTTTTTTTCATCCCGGTAGACCATTCTGGGGAAATGCCCATATGTCAATGAATTGAAAAAAGTACCAAAAATAGTTACGATTTGCACCCCTTAAACGTTTGAATTTTAAGAAAGTACCAATTTTTTAGATAAGTTTCGAATGTGATATAACCTTTATTTCTTTGTTCATTGGTCTAAAAGATAGATGAGATGACAAAAAAGTACTAAAATACACGTTTTACCCGTTTATTCCCTAAAAGGGCCGAATTTCAAAAAAGTACCAGACACCTGTTAGCTTATTTTTCTAAAGAACAACGATAAGTAATACATTTTTGTTGTATTTCTTTTAGTTTTGGGGACATAAGGTTACCGAATTTACCCGTTTTTACGATTTTTTACCCCCTAAACATTCGAATTTCAACCAACCAACCTCCGGTCCAAATTTCAAGTTTTTAGCTTCAGGCGTTTAGGCTGTGCGGTGATGAATCAGTGAGTCAGTCAGTAAGTCAGTAACGTTCCAATTTTATATATGTATGTATATAGAATATGTTTTGAAGATAATATTTTTCCAGAGTATTTCCCAAGATTTTCTTTGAATTTCAGATCCCAGCGCTCTCACTTCTTCTCGAATATTCACCTTAAGCTTTTGGATGGTTCTTGCCTTACCTTACCATTTAGGTAACCCCAAAGAATAAAATCGGGAATCGTTAAATCGGGCGAGCTCGATGGTCAGTTAAAATCAGAAAAATGCAATATGAGCTGCGGCTCCATCTTATTGGAACTATAATTCTGGATTGTTCTCTATTTCAGAACTAAAAAACTTTTCAATAAATGTGCGGATTTGAATGCCATTCACATTAACCAAAACTGTTTTTGTCGTTTTCGGAAAATATAGTCCAACGATCTTTTCTGAAGTTATACCACATCCTACTGTGCATTTGATATTCAACAATTATTTTTGGATTTTAGATGCCCCATATTCTGCAATTTTTGTTTATTCACGTGACAATTGAGGGGAAAATAGGATTCCTCGCTCATTATTTGATATGATCTTTGTGTCTGAAAATTCGAACGCTGACTTTAAAAATAAAATTGGACAACTTTGGTTCATTGTTCTGTGCGAGTCTTTCCCGAGTTTTTCAAAGTTAATTCTGAAAAAACAATTTAAAAAAGAGTAAACAAAAAATTTCTTCAATAATCAAATAATGTTTCTTAAGCAGCCCATACACGTTTCAATTAAATTGTCAACTGAGTCGGCTGTTGTCCAAATCAAAGCGTGTATGGTTTTGTCAATTGATTAGTTTGACAGTTGTCGAGTTTGTTAAAGAAAAATCAAAAGATTTTGATTTTTTCAAGTTGACCACTAATGCCCGTAATTTCTAGAAAAAGAAGCTTTTACACCATAGATTTTTATACACGGCTAGATTTTTGTATAAATTACGGGCATTAGTCTTTTAATACGATTGTACTGTGTGTGCTCGAGTCTCTTCATCAGCTGTCAAAATTAATTTTTGTAGTTTTCTTTTGTAAAAAAAGTCAGGTATTTTAAAAATTGTTTTTATTTTATAAATTTTTTAATTAATTTTAAATCTTTCAATTCAGTTGATAAAGTGTGTGGCCAAGCATCAATTCAGTTGAAAGACTCAATTACAATAAAATTGAAATGTGTATGGGGCGCATTATGCGCCACCCTGTATATGATTGTGTGCATGTTTGCAAATGTAAGAACATAATAGTATCAGTAAAGATTTCAGATATTTCACCATAAAAACCAAATAAATTTTCAAATAGAAAAATTGTATACTCTAACAACTCAATTTGTCCAATACACTTAAAGAAATTTAGCCAGCAAAGTAAGAAGATGCAATGTTATCTAATAACTTGGTCAGTTATAATCCGGCTTTAGAGTTTAGTTCGACTTGAGCACTAAATTTTAGTTCTGGTTCGAGTTTAGTGACGGAAAGAGGGGGGTGTTATGATAGTTATAACTACTTAACGCACACACGTTTTAAGTAACTTTTTAGCATTGTTATTCAATGTAATTTTTTGTTCGTAATACCGCCCGCCACTATAAGAAAAGGTGGAGTATGTATTTGCCAACGCATCTGCTGAGCGGCAAAAACAATTTGAAAAAGAATTTGGTGGTATGTGTGAAACGCGTTGGGTTAAGACTAATGATGGACCTTAAAAATGTCAAGGGGAAATCTTTACACAGAAAAATTCTCCAAAATTTTTCACCAATTAAAGCATTAATCAAAAATATAATCAGTTTTAATAACAAATTTAATCAAGTGAATTAAACTTTTAATCAAGTGAATTAAACGTTTAATTAATACTATTAACTGGGTTAATTGATACTATTAATTTGTTTACTGGTGCAAATTTAATTAATTTTTTAATTAATATCACAATTTTTTTAATTGAAATCAATTTTTATTTTTTTCTGTGTAGAGAAGCAAAAGTAACAGCTGAGTAACTTGAAATACGCGCATGTTCTGACACTCGCAAAGCACTAAAAATTTACAATTCTGACTGGAAATCGCATAATAAGTGTTTTGCAAATCGCAATTGCAAGAAGTTTGGCGGCTTAAAATTTCAAAAGTATGCTAAAGGAAACTAGAATACATTTAAGAAACTGTGGCAGATCACAAGCAAAACGCACGAGTTTCAGAACACCGCGATTTCAAATCGTGCGATTTCCAAAACATGGCCGATAGAAATTAAATACTCTAGAATAGTGTCAAAAGAAAAACATAGAGCTAATAACTAACTCACTCACACACTATATATCCCGCTCCTGCATTCATATTAAATGATCCACAAGAGCGATTGATGTACTGAGGAACTTTTATTTTATTTTAAACTAAATGTTTTTGTGCCTAAAGTCGAATATACATATCGCGATCTTAGGACAACAAGTTCCATTTGCATCTAATCTACATGTAAGATAGAATCTTGTTGTCCTGAGGTCGCAATATCCTAAAGAAGACACTTAAAATGTTGAACAACTGGCAGATTACTTAAAACTGCTAACTTGCAACACTCCAGTTTGAGTCATAACTAACTAATATCGGCTGTGAATGGTAAAATGGCAACGACATCAGGATATTCTCCAATCAATTTCTGATTGTAGCTGGTAGTGAGCTAGTTTATCAGCGCCGGGGTTGCGGGTTCGATTCCCGCCAGAGACTCTGGTTTCTTTCCTGCAGACAAGCGAAGATCTTCGCGGGATTAGCTTAGGAACGTAAAAAAAAAAAAATATAATAAAAAAAACTGTAATGCTGAAATATGTATATCCCAATTTAAATTTTGTTTTTGTATTCTTACTACACTGTTAATTAATGTAGCATCTGCATACAGATCGTTTTCCACTCTCAGGACGCTTAGTGCATCAATAGCAGAAGAAAGCCTTACTAATCAAAAGGACCGACTCCCTTTTACGAACTAAAGAGTTTTTAACATAAAGAGATTTCGGATTTAACGAGATTAAAACAAACAAATTAATGAGGTTTAACTTGAAAAGGAATGGGTTTTTCTTTGTTACTACTCTTCACAAAAACAAACTAATCTTAAGAAACACAAATAGTCTCAAAGAGAAAACTAATGGCAATTGTTAACAAACTTGTAAAAAAAAATATGTTTTCAAAACATATTCATTTTTATTATGAATTACAAGACGTTGTTAACAAGTTCGTACGATTTAGAGGTGTCTCCTAAGACTGAGTTGCAAAAACATGCGGGATTTTTGCGAAGTAAAGAGTTTCTCAAGCTACCAGCCGTTTGTTTCGAATTGTTGACATTTTCGAAATAACGGGCTACGAATTATCGCGGTTTGACTGTATTTCTTCACGTTCAAAAGTAGGGGAATTCATAACTCGTTTCGCGAGAAGACATAGACAAAGAATAAATTTGATTATTTGATTAAAATAGTATTTAAGCAGTGTTCTCTGCGCACACAACCATTTGTTAACTAATCTTCATAATGTGCAGTACTGAATTGTTCTCTTTTGTACCGGTCTTGACTCTATGAGTTCAATAAAACTGCTGTTACTTTTATCAAAAGCATAAAACAACCAGGGTTGTTAGATGTGACGATTTTTCGTCATTTTGACGATTTTTTTGAGAAAATACAGTAAAATGACGATTGACGATTTTTTTACTAAAAGTAATAGTGCTATGACGATTTTTTGGCATCAATAAAACACTTACAAGAAATATTTACAATTATATTGGAAACAGTCCAAAAAGTAAAAATCCATTTTTCGATATACAAAAATTATTGGAAACTAAACAAAACAAATTCTTCCCCCATCACAAATTAGGTGGCTTTCATTAGAAGCATTAGTAATTCGAATTCTACAATTATGTATATCAATGTCATCGATACTGCAAAAAATATACACCTGAGCCCCGATTTGCGTCGCTTTTTAAAAATTGGTTAAATACGCATTGCGTTTTTATGATTTCGATTAGCGTAGCTACATACGATTAGATTTTTTCTCTGAAGTCATAATCACATGTGAACAATTTTTTATTTGCGTGTAAAAAGGCGAATTTACAAGATTTTGTTTGTCGTGCTTAATTCCCAATTTCTATACTTGATAAATAAATGTCAGTGTTTTTATCAAGAATAAAAATTGGAAATTATTTCTTATGTGTTTCTTTTCAAATGATAAATATACTTATTTTAGCCCACTTGCTGAAATAAATAGAATAACTAGAATTTCTTGTTAAAAATTTATATTTTTGAACCAATCAATGCAATAAATTGTCTCTGATTTGTAAAATTTAAATATTTGACGATTTGTTGACGATTTTGTTAAATTTTCGTGACGATTTTGACGAATTTTTATAAAACTTTTGACGACTTTTTAGGAAAAAAGGCTAACAACCCTGAAAACAACATTCATTCATCTGCCAATCATTGGCACATTTTATTGAAGCAAGTTTCAATACTGTATTTGAAATGAAAATAGTATCAACTTAATTTTCATAGTGTGAAACATCGGTTGGTAGCTTGTGTGACCCTTTTTATATTCTTCACCGAAGGTCTTAAAAAGTTTGTAATGTCTACAATATTGATTTTATATCCTGTAAAGTATAGATATGTATATATTTTGGGCCCTTATGAGGAGCGAAGATAATTTAACGATGTCCGTCTGATCGTTGAAATAGGTTTTCCGAACACCCTTAGGCCCGTTTTCACGACTTACATATAAAGTTCGAAATAGTTAACGGAACCTTTAGCACTAGTGAGGAATAAAGTTACCTTCAACTATTTTTCGTTTTCACAACTTCTGTATAAAATAAACTTAACATTTTTGAAAATGTGGCAATACTAAAGAAAATACCGCTTATTTTTGCCAAAATAAAAATACGAACTGGCAACTACGTACTTTTTTTACATTTAGTGCCGGCTTACACACGTCAAGTTTGACTCGTCAAGTCATGAGTTTTTAGGAGAGAGGGGTAAAGAAATGGCATTCTCTTTTCCCTTCTCTCCTAAAAGCTCAAGACTTGAAGAGTCAAACTTGACGTGTGTGAACCGGCACTAAAAAAATATACGTATAATTGGAGTTGCCATATATAAAAAATATGTGAATATAATATGGCAATCTCAAATCTAAACCTTACGACAAAAGTTAAAAGTAGAACGTTCCTCTCTTTAGCTTATCCTTCACTTTTAGATTAAAGGGAACTTGTGATAATTAAAAACTCATTATCTATTCGATAACTTCCTACATTAAGCTATCGTTAAGTCGTGAAAACGGGCCTAAATATGATACATAGGCACTAAGAAGTTACATATTTATTGATAAAATGGCAAGTGCATGGCCTAAAAAAAAGGAACTGGCAACATACTTTATTTTTTGATTTTCTTGCTAAAACAATAAAGCAAGTTGTTTTTGTTTTTAATTTATTGTTTCTTAGCCTTCTCTTTAGTTGGGTTGTAGTTTACTTTAAGTGTAGTTTAAGTACGATTCTATTTCAATTACTGTTAAGTTTTAGTTCAAGTTCGGTTCTAGATTTGTTCCATTTTAATTCTCGTGTATTTTTTTTCAGTGTGCCCCTTTTCTACTTTAATTACCTACGCCGTCAATCACTTAATATTCTTATTCCTTATGATATTAATAATGAGCCGCGTCCATTACATTTCCTTTGATTATAGCTTCACCATTGTATGTTTAAGTTTTTTTTTCCTATTTCATCTTTCATTATTTCAATTCTTTTCTGCTTTCATACATTTAATCATCAATCAATTACTTCCCATCTGGTTGGTATCGATCAAAGTCATGTGTTGAGAAAAACTTTTTTCGAACTCTCATTATGGTTTAATTAAATGTCGAAAAGGGCGTAAATGTTTTTGTTATATTTTTTGTTCGCTTTATGAAATATTAGAAGAACATACAATTAGTTTTCAATTTAATTAAATGTATGTTTAATATTTTATTTTCTCACCCACTGTAATAAAATTGTGAATCTCTTTGAACTCTTAATATTGTGATTTATGTTGTTACACTTTTCCATTTATGCGGGAAGTTGATGTTAAGAGGAAACAAATTTATGTCATTTGTAAATGAAATTATTTGCAAAAATTTTCTAAATTTTAATGAAAACTATTTTGGGAAAATTACCGGTAACAACATCTAACTCTATAAACACAGTCTTGTCATCAACATCATCATTATTTTTTGATGATCTATAAATTTAATTTTGAAATGTTATTTTCTGTATGACAACATATAAAATTTGTGTATCATCAACAAATTGCCCTAGTTTTATTTATTGGACTATTTATCACTGAAAAAATTTAAACAAACTTTGATGAAAGGTTTCATGAAAAATTTAAACTTTTCAATTGGCAAATAAAAGTTTAAACGATAGATGAAATAGAAACGTCACGTTCAGAGCGTGAAAACGTGAAATATTTTTTTGGTAGACAAAAAAAGTAAATAATAAAAAATCAGGTATTTTGTTTACTTAAAAGAATTTAGTTCAATTCAGGTTCTAGTTGAACGTCCATTTGAGATTGAAGTTTGTATTTTGGCTTAGCTTCCTGTTCAGGTTGAAGTTTAGGTAATAAATTAGATTCTAGTTTAATTCCAATTGAGTTATAGTTTTGTCTTTGCTCAGGGAGGTTACCGCATATTTCAATTCGAAAGAAATAGTTTATGTGTTCGAAAAATTTGTACTTTTTACTACGATTCTTGTATACTTGTTCGAAACGACGGCTGAGTTGTGTTAATAAACAAACGGGAAATTATATGAAAAGTTATAACTCGTAATAGAGAGTTTCTGCTTGGAAAGGGATTTTTTATTTTCTATGTAGTATAAAAAACTTTCATTCATTCGAGAAAAAGAACGACAATCGTAATACACAGGACAAATTGTTCGAACTCGAATTGTTCCGAAACGAAATACGCGGTAACTCCCCAGTACCGTAAGCCTATCTCTTTTAACGACAAAAATTTGGCATTATTTGGTGAAAATTCGATAGTTAACGAAAATTGTTGTTAAGAGGTTTCTATAATAAATTTTTTTCGCTTATTAAAACCGAAGCTGTTGATTAAAGTTTTTAGATTAATATCAACAAAAGATCTAGTCAGTTCGGATGACTTATATTCAGTGATATTTTCTAATTCGATTCTAAATCGATAAATTATTATCAGGGGTGTTCTGGACGTCGAGAACGCAAATCGCAAGAATTTGAAAGTTGTTTATAATACATTTGTAATCTAATTTTTATAGTTTTTGTTATGAAATGTGTTTAATAGAGAAATGTTTGTAAATATAATATTTGTAAAATAATCTTTTATTACAGAAATCTTATTAAAAAACGGCGTTTAAAATTCTTGCGTTTTGTGTTTTTGATTTCCAGAACACCCCTGTATTATTGTTATCTAACCCCCATATTCGAAACAGAAGAAAAAGTTTAAACCCCTTGCAAGCAACAGTAGTTTTCTTTATGTTTGTGCTTGTCCCGATATAACTAGATAAGAGTTTCTCATAGTATGATGTGAATTACAGTGATGCCTCGATTATTTGTAATGGACGGAAATGGGAGCCTTCTGGATAATCCATGTTCTCTCGGTTAATTGAATAACAATTTAGAGTATTTTTGTGTTTTTTTTTTTATTAAATTATGTATAAATAAAGGAATATTGTTTTATGTACATCGGTGGTTGAAAATTCAGTTCTTTTGTACTATTTTCAGTACCTTTTCTTTTTATACCCTCCACCATTCATCTCAGACCCCATAAAGTACATATAAAGCTCCTTGAGTAATTCTAAGTCGATTTAGCCAGGTCCGTCTGTCTGTCCGTCTGTTGAAAACACGCTCACTTTCGAAAAATAAACAGAAATAACTGGGTGCCAAATTGCTTGTAGTTATCCTAAGCAGCTTGGGATTGAAATCCAGCAAAATCGGTTCAGTAGGATCAGATCTATGAATCAAAATGTGGAACCACCACTATAAAAAATTGATAATTTTGTTACAAAAACTAACATAAAGAGTGGAGCACGGAATGATATGAGATT
The DNA here is from genome assembly GCA_963931875.1 of Pollenia griseotomentosa. NCBI lineage: Eukaryota > Metazoa > Arthropoda > Insecta > Diptera > Polleniidae > Pollenia > Pollenia griseotomentosa. The sequence goes on along the minus strand of OZ007562.1, from coordinate 97,383,515 downwards.
TTGCAAATGTTTGTTTTATTCGACTGGAAATCACACTGTGAAATTTCATGAAGATCGGTCCATAACACTGCTTTACAAATTATTAATTTGGAAAAATACCAAGAACGCCACATGCCTAGATAAGTTAATTGGGACCTCCTGAACACGAAAAACGCTGTAATATATTTTTTTTCTAAGTACCGTTTTTTAGATAACGGTACTTTTGTGTTTTTCGGTGTATGGTCCCACTTAAACCCTTGTGGAGCCGAACCAAAACGTCCGATCGAGATAAAAAGTATATCGTTGGAAAGGTAATTGAATGCCTTTTCAGTCGATATGCTGCAAATTTTTATTTCAAAATTTGCCTACTCGGTTGGGCTCCACAAGGGTTAAAGTGGGACCATACACCGAAAAACACAAAGGTACTGTTATCTAAAAAACGTTACTTAGAAAAATAACAGCGTTTTTCGTGTTCAGGAGGTCCCAATTAACTTATCTAGGCATGTGGCGTTCTTGGTATTGTTTTGGCTGTAAACCAGTGTAATTTACCCTAGCCCCATATAAACCCTACTCCCGAAAAACAGTTAAGTATGCCTAAAACCGCAATTCATAATGGTATCAGAATAAAATTTAATACTTCACAGTTTTATAGGACTAGAAATAGCACTAAAAAATTTCGTGATGATCGGTCCATAATTAACTATAGGCCCCTTATAAAGCCAAAGCCCACACTGGTAAATTAATTAAATACGCCTAAAATCGTAGCAGACATATTTATTGTGGTAAAATTTCTTCCAAATTAGTTTAATATGGCCAGAAAAAAATGTCATGGAATTTTGTGATATACGGTCCATAATTTACCTTAGATCCCATATTTTGCAGCCTTCTGAAATTCACTGTAAACGCTTAAACTAATTTCACCACTGTATTAAAATTTATGTTTTTTAATACCAAAAATACCTCTGCGGAATTTTGGGATGATTGGTTCATAACCAATATAAATCCCCCTTCTGAAAATAATTTAAGTTCGGCTTAAACTGTTACGAATCAAGATATTTTACTCAAGATTGTCGGTCAATAATTTAATATAAATCTAAGCCGCAACCAATTTTAATGCTGATGCCTGTTTTCATAAAGATAAATTAATAATAAATAGACATCACTCCTAAAAATTGTCGGTGGAGTTTATCAAAGATTCGGCACAGCCGAATATAACACTCCAACTAGTTAAAAATACATCGGTACTCCTACGTCAGTTTTAGTACACTTTTTCTTGTCTTATCTTGTTTAGAAATCCAGAGTTGCTATTTTTTAAAGTACACATACAATTTATTGTTCTTTTTTCGTTCATGCGTTCATGCTTTATTTAAACACCGGAATAGACGGTGAATAGCAGCTGCAACCAAACTGCAACTTCTAGTTATTTTTTAGTTTAATTAAGGTTTATGCCATAAACTTCTTTTTTTGAAACGCTTCAGAAATCAGTTTCATTGAAACCGGCAGGAAAATTTTGTTCGCGTTTCAACATCTTTGGTGGATTTTCTTTTTGCAATGTAGGGATGCATTCACATAGTTCTTCTTTTACGCCTCATTTTTGGTCGATGATAAAAATACATAACCACAATTTCTTTATCACTTGGACAAGATATTTTGCAGACGTCTGTTCTCACAGAAAACTGAAATAATTGTGATTATTTCATCATATTTTAGTACAGTTTAAATTGCGGGGTGCGTGGAACATGATTGAAACTGGTTTCAAACAAATAACTTCAAACATTTTTCGTTGCAGTTGCGTTTTTTCGCCTGTTCTCGGCCTAATGCGTTTTAACTACATTGTAAAAAATTACACATTATCAAAAGAACGGCTTGTCATATAATGACTTACTTTTTTGGTTGCCAAGTTTGATCAATCGTTTACTAAACGCATTACATTTGACCATACAAATACAAAGTAGTAAAATAAAACTAATTTTTCAAGTAATAAAAGTATAACTAAAAATATTTACTGTAAAAATAGTTATTAAAAGAAAAGTATACGAATTTCCGTCTTAAATACGTTTTTATTTTGTACAAAAAATTCACTACTAACTTCTTTTAAAATTAAAAAAGTTTAGAAAGTAATCAATTTTTAGGAACTAATTATTTTAGCGTCATGCCTTGTTAAAATATTTAATATGGTAATCCAGTTTAGAAGTCATCCGCCTAAAGGCTTAATTCCAAACTCGATAACCTTTTTCAAAACTTTTTGCTGATTTGCAATGACATGAGGAATAAAAAAGCACGAATCATTTGCCTGTAGCATTCGCCGTTCACGGTAAGGATGGCACCGGTTTCAGATTTAAGGACAAATGGGCCGATGCCCACCAAACAGTGATTTTTTTCTTGAGAGGATTGTGCTCTCCCCAAAAACGACAGTTCTGCCCGTTAAAACAGAAATTAGCCTAATCGCTGAAGATGTTTTGACGATATAAATTTGTTTCAAGTTTGGCGAACAGAGCGCTAGTTTTGGAAATAAATTTCCAGAATTTTTAAACGTTGTTATGGTGAAAGGGTTTGCATGCAGGTTTGTCAAAGTATGCTGAAAAAAAGGTAAACCACATCACCAGTATGACAGCTAGTTTTACAGGTATCCCTATCGGAAGTTCTATAAGTCTAGAAAAACTCCATTGATATACTTATGTTATAGGAAATTTGGCAGAAAATAGTTATCAATACATGCTTCCAATTTTCTCCGTTGTATGTATTTACATTTGTTATTGTTCAAAAGTAAATGAAAAACATTTTGTTTATAATTGCGGATTGCGGGGAGGTAATTTCAATCGGTACAAAAAAATATTTTTTTTCCTGTACAGTTTATGTGGCCGGTTTATCGAATCGCAGGTAATCGAGACCCCATGCATTTGAAAATACATTTTAATAATTTTTTTCAAGTTTGATGTGTCTGATGGATGCCTTAGAACAAGTCACGAAGTTCTGGCAGACTCGCAGTTCCATTCCAAAAAGCTGCGGAGTCAGTGGCGATTTAACGAAAAACGCTAAATTCAATCAGAAAACAGCAAAGTGATTAAAACTTACGATTTTTTCCTTTGTTAACGCCCAGTAAAAACTTCGCCTACAAAATAATGTGTTGAGTAATCAGAAAAACATAAGAGCACTACTTACAATTCTACTGAAAGAACCAATGAATTTTACAAGGGATGTCCCAAAATGAACGCATTCAAAAGCAAGTCATTATTTTTTTACTTTAATACATGCAGAAAAAAGTAGTTATAGAAGTTGTTATAGATGTAGTTATAGAAGAAAGCTACTAAATAATGAGTTAAAGAAGCTATTCATTTTGAAAAAGTAAGCGAAGTTTTTGCTGGGCGATTTCGGTAGAAACATTTTTAAAGCGACAGAATTGGGATACGGTTATCGTTTAGTTATAGAACAGTTGAAGTTTAAATCTAGTAAATTTATAGTTTAGTTATTCCTTGTTCATATCTACGTCAGTTCTAGTTAACATTTATTTTATTTATTCTTGTTCTAGTTCAGTTTGAGTTAAATTAAGTTGCAAATCAGTTATAGTTTTTTAAATCAGTTTAAATTAAGTTTGGAGTTAAAGTTGAATTTAGCTTAAGGTTTTATTCTTGATTTCGTTTTTATTAAAATCGAATTCGATTCTAGTTTAGTTTCTATTTAAAGTTTTAATTTTTGTCCAGGTTTTGGGAGTCAATTTTCGTTCTGTGATAAATTTAAGTGAAAAAAAAACTTTTCATTTTAGTTTTAAAAAGTACTTTTCACTTTATTTTTTCAAAAATACATATTTTCTGATTCTCAATTTTATTATGAAAAAATTGTTTCATTCCATATGTTTTTATGAAACTTTGCTAAAAAAAATTTGTAAACAAATGTCAATTAAACAAGAAAAAAGAATAAATAAAATCTGTCGAGATTTATAATTTTATTTGAATTATCGCAAAGAAATCGGGATGAATAAAGATAAAAATATGGTATTGACAACTTTTTATTGCAGTAAATATAGTTTTATAATTTAATTAAATTAAAAAAATCATAAAAATTTAAAAAAAAAAATCAATAAAAGTTTGTTTAATTAATAAAACTTTATACTTATCGTTGGCATGGTCAACATTTTCCTCTAAAAAAATCTTTAAAAAAAAAATTTCTGATTTGCACTGTCGCGTTTTCATCTTGCTACATTCTTTATATTTTTTGCACCTTAAAATAATTTGTGTAGAAAATCTTTTCAAATGAAAAGATTTTGACAATTAAATTCACTATTTCACAAAACAAGAATTGCTAGTGTTGTGAAACGATGAAAAATCTTGTTTCGTTTTGACATTTGCTTTCAATTTTCAACTGAACGGGAATCAAAAGTGTTATAAAAATCTGAAAAACTTTTAATTTCACTGTTTCACAAAACGAAAATGACCCCCAAAAAAGTGTATCTTTAACTGTTTGTAGTTTATTTTAAAAGTTTTCAGTTTAGTTTAAATTAAACCAAAAACAACTTGCTTGCAACCAATTGTAGCAGGGAATGTAAGAAAAGATTGCACACTGTTTATTGTTGTTGTTTTTGTTTAAGCTTTGATATTGTTACAAGTAAAATTGGTTCTTATAATTCTTATTCGCTTAACAGTTTCAATTGCATAATATGATTCTTTTTTTTAATCTTTGGATGATCTGGCCTAAGCAACCAGTGAAATGAGCATAGGAATAGCTTATCCCACCAACAATAAATGTAAGTGTTTTTATCAAGAATAAAAATTGGGAATTAAGCACGGCAAACAAAATCTTGTTTATTAAGGGTTTCACCAGCTGTATTTAAATATCAATTCATATTTAAATATATGTATGTAGATTTTCATATAATTTTGTTTTTGTTTTGACATGAAAAACATAAATTGTTAGAACTAAAAAAAATAATATTTATTATAAATTTAAATAAAAAGTTGTAATAATTTTTTTACTTAAATATACATATATGTATATATATATTTTTAATTTTTTAACGCCCAATTTGCTAACAACCCAATTATGATTGAAAACTCCCCGGAAATTTTGTTTTCTTCTCCCATTTGTTTTTTTTTAAGTTCAATTGAAAAAAAAAAACGAGAAAAGGGGAAAAACTCTTGGATAATTTTTATTCATAATTGGGTTGTAAACATAATTTTTTTTTAGTTTCCAGTTTGCGCTTTTCTTTATGCTTCTCGTTTATTTTAAGACATTTAATTTTCTAAATGCATTTTTGTTCATTTTCAAATTTCTTTTCATGTTTTCTATTCATTATTCATTATTTTTCGGAAAAGAAAGGTGTTTTGGTTATGGGTCATTATTTTAAACTTTTTCTTGTTTTTCTTGTTTTTCTTCTTTTTTATTCGTTTCGTTTACAACCAACCAAAATTTTTTCTTTCCATTTTTCTTTTATTTATTTTAAGGCAACACTTCTACTGCACCAACTACAACCACATCTATTCATACAATTAAAAAACCTTCATCTACTTCCACTAGTTCCGCAGCCTCTGCTAAAGTTGGCAAAACTAAAAGTTCCATTGTTGATAAAAACAATGTGAATATTGAACAAAACACTAAAAACGTTTTGTTTAATCATGATGAAATTAATTTAACAGGTATTCTCGTATTGAACACAATTTGCATGACTTTAAAACATATTTCCGAGATTTTCTCGAACCCTTTCTTTCCCGCCTGTCCACACATTCATTAAACCCACTCTACAAGGAAGAGGGTATTATGGGTTTGTGCTGATGTGTAACACATAAAAACATTGGTTCCTTTTAGTATACCGATTGACTCAGAACCACTTTCTGAGACGACCAAATGATGACCGTCCGTCCGGCTGGCTGGCTGTCTGTCCATATAACTTTGTGCGGAAAGTACAGATCGCAATTCTGAAGATACTTTAATACAATTTGGTTCATACGTTTTAACTTTAATAAAAACGAACCTATTGAAAATGGTGAGAGTCGGACCAAAAATTCACATGGACCCCCTTCAAACTTTATTCCGCAATATTCTTTGGGCGCATAAACTATCTTATTATTTTGATATTTAGATAAAATGTGTTCCAAAAATATTTTATTGCAACATCGTCTTATGAAATTTTTCAAATCGGCCATATGACCAAAGTTCCCATACAAATACCACTCCCGAAAATAGCTTTAAGGGCTGAAATTCCCTTTAAATGTTGATTTTGATATACAATTTAGCAAGAATAACATTTATAATAGACACTATGTCTAAAATTTACCATAGGTCCCATATAAACCCCTCTCCAAAATTGCTTTAAAACGAACAAATTTTGATATTAAAATTATTATTCAGCACAAAGAACTCGTAAATGAATGCCGTAACCATATAGCATAATTTGGTTTTGCCGGGTCCATGATTAGTCAGGGTTCCAAAAAAGAGTACAATCTCGAAAATGTGTCTTTATATACTGTAGTGTAGGGTATCAAATAGTCGGGCTTGACCGACAATACCTTTTTACTTGTTTTTATTTGGTTTTAAAAGTTGTTGTTGCAATTTTCTCTTTTCTTTTTATTTTTTCCTCCCTTCCTCTTGCTTATTTGCATTTTCCCATGACATTTTTCCAATTTATGTTGTTACATGAAAACTGGCGCAAATAAAATAAGAAATGAATTTAATACAAATGAAGTTGACTGAATTGAAACTACTGTGTCGCGGTTGTGGCCTAAGGGCTACTGGTAAAAAATCCGTATTAATTAAACGTTTGCAGGATTACATTGAGCAACAGCAGCAGGAATTGTTGCAACAACAACACAAGATGGCCGCAATTACCAAAAGCAACAATAATTTACCATTTGAATTGTCATCCGATTTTTCGCATTCATCATCATCCGACACTTTGTCTAGTATGCCGTCAACAAGTGTTGCAACCTATTCAACGTCATCGTCAACGGATGACTTGCATGGTGAAAGATTGGCGGAATTTAAAAATCATTCCTTTAAAACTGCTTGTAATGTTGAAGAAAATCGCTGCGGTAGGTATATATTTTAATTATTTTCCTCAGGTATTTCATTATTATTTTTTTTAAGAAGTCAACATGTTTAAGGAGAATTTTGAAATTTAATTTCTTTTTAATATTAAAGTTGTTTTCGGTTAATTGAGCCCGGTTTTGTTGCACTAAAAATCATGGAACAAAATCAGTCAGTATAACTGTCTATGTAAAAATACCCGTTTAGTTGAGTTCCGCTTAATTGCGTCACCCGCTTAATTATTTCGCAAAATAAGACCGCATTGCGAAAAACAAGAGCAAATGTTTCTGTTAATTGTTTCCGTCTACTTAATGTGTTTTTGCTCTTGGCGATTCAATTTACCGAGTACTGCTTAATTGAGTTCCCGTTCAATTGCGTCAAAAGTCGTGCATTTTTACACTCACAATATTCTGTACGTAAAATTATCTGAAATTGTAATATAAAATAAATGAAAGTTCAATTAAAAACCGGTCTACCTATTTTTCATTTATTTTTAACAAAAAGTTCATTTAATTTTTACTGTCAAAAATTCAACACCATATTCCGTAAAATCAAATAAATATTCAGTTATTTTGTAAAATTTTACTGTCAAAAATTCAACACCATATTCAGTAAAAACGATTAAATATTCAGTTATTTTATTAAATTTTCGTTTACTCCACAGAAGAGCCGAATTTCTAAAAAAATACCAGACAGACACCTGTCCGCTTGTTTTTCTTATAAGCGAGAGAGGGAGAATATTTTTATTTACTTACCCAGTTACACACGTTTGTTTTACTTTTGTTGTACTGACCACGTTGTTTACAGAAGAACTCTCAATTATAAGACACCAGCAGCATGACCGATATGGCTTCGCAATTATTTTACTTTTAAAATTTGATGTATTTAACTAAATTATTTTAACAAATAGAAAATGGGAATTGCTTACACAAAACAATCAATTCATTTTTTATAGATAAGTAAAAATTAATTTTTGGTAGTAAAATTATATAAAATAACTGAATATTTAATTGTTTTTACTGAATATGGTGTTGAATTTTTGACAGTAAAATTTTATAAAATAACTGCATATTTATTTGTTTTTACGGAATATGTAGTTAATTTTTTGACAATTAATTTATATAAGATAACTGAATATTGATTTGTTTTTACGAAATTCGTGGTTGAATTTTTGACAGTAAAAATTAAATGAACTTTTCGTTGCTTTAAATTACATTTTTATTTACTTTAACATAAAGAAGAATTTAACTCAATCAACGGACAATATTAACTGCAACTGAAAATCCGTATTAATATGCACATAGTTTTTTGAATAACTGTTAGTCTGCTTTCACACGTTTCATCTTTTGATGCTCAACTCCTATGTTTTTAGGTGACGGAAGAAAGAAGAAAGGGGGTTAGTACGGAGATGCCTGTACTCGGTCAGTACGCTTTGTGTTTTTATTCGTTGGTATATACACAACGATGGCTGCGCGTAATTTTTTCTTTTCTTTTTCCTTTGATTTGCTGTTATTAAAATTATTGTTGTTTTGAACCGTAACAAGTTGAAACCCGTTGCTGCGTGTGATTATATTGGCATCTTTAAAAGGGAATTGAAAAGAAGTTGATCATCAAATGATGAAACGTGTAAATTCAGACTTAGAATCAGTTAAAAATAAATTTGCTTGGAATTTTAAATGTTTATTTATTTAAAAATGACTGAACGGAATATTTCTTAAATAAATAAGTGTGAGTGTAGAAACTCATTTAACTGGAAATAACTGTAGTATTATATTGGCAAAATAAAATAAGTTTTTTTTTGTGCATTGGACTTCAATTTTACAACAATAAATTTTGTTGTTTTCGATGTCGATTTAGTTTTCTAAGTCGGTTTAATTTTTAAGGGGTTAGGTTAGGTTTTAAGGGGATTCTAGAAGAAATTGCTATTTAATAAAAACTTCCTGGAAAAGAAAAATTTTGCAATTCCCGAAAATTATATAACAGACATGTTTTAGATTAACATACATAAGTACCAGCCACTACGGCCTAATCACCGAGTGGACACTATACGTCTACTAACGCCTTTGAGTATGGGTTACATTCCAACAAACAGTGTTGTAAAATTTACATGACAAGCACTCAGTTTTTTGAGAGCTTTTAATATATGGACATTTTACTTCGCAATGAATTGCCTGTCATTTGGAAACAGCACATAAAGTCTAGTCGAACAAGTTAATTTTGTATAGTATGATTATTGATAATTTTTTGTTCTTGACTGAACTGTGAATCGAACCCAGGTTTTCACGGACAGGTTTCCCTAACATGTTTCGATTGTAACCGTTTAACACTCACCGCCATTGACGACGGCTGGCAGTCAATAGTCAAACATCAATCTTTAAACCAAATGGTATTTCAACTTTGGTAGATCGAAATTTGTTTTTGAATGATTATCTATTTTAATAGATTTACATGTTCTTCGTTGCGATAAGGAAAAAAAAGCAGACGTAAGGAAGAACATGTAAATCAATTAAAATCAATTATTCAAAACAAATTTCGATCTACCAAAGTTGAAATACCATTTCGTTTAAAGATTGATGTTTGACTGCCAGCCGTCATCAATGGCGGTGGGTTTTAAGCGGCAAACCCCTCTGAAGAGATTGTGTGGTTACAATCGAAACGTAATACCCCTGACAGACATATAGTTTACATACCATGGTATGCATACTACAATTCTTACTGAGCATAGCTAAAAAGCTGTGTTTAATAAGATACTACGTACATTTTGGTAGTATACAAACCAGCAGTATATATACCACTTTTATCGTAGTTTAATTGTAGTTTAGGTTGACACACATATAGTATACTATGCTAGTATAGTATACAAATCCTATGTCTGTCAGGGGTATAAGAGCAACCTGTCCGTGAACACCTGGGTTCGATTCCCAGCTCAGTCAAGAATGAAAAATTATCAATAATTGTAATTTTAATTCATTTCATGTTATGAAATTCATTTCTTCAGAAAAATAATTCAAAGAAAATTATATTCAATGAACTTTAGCCTAATTAAGATATCAAAATTTAGATTAAAAACCATAAACAGTTTAATAAATTAACCACTATACTAATTATTGTATGTATGTACAGGCATTACCAAAAACAAATTTTTAACTTAACGGCCACTTCACTCTAACAAAAACATTCTGTCAGTGTTGGTAACGTAAAAAGAAAGCAAAAACGAAATAAAGGGTACTAAAATTTTAAGGGCCGATGTTGATTTTGAATAAAACAAATTATTTAGGAAATTATTGTCATTTCTTTTTACTTGATAATACTTGTGTGGTTCAATTATGTATCGGCAAATGGCCGCCGCAATCTCGGCGACACACCTACATCTGATGGTCCAAATTTTCGATGGCGCTAAGGCATAATTGAGGTTCTATGCAGTTAATGTGCCGAACTATGTCATCCTTTAACTCTTGAATTGTTGCTGGCTTATCGACGTACACCTTTTCTTTCAAGTACCCCAAAGAAAGAAGTCCAACGGTGTAAAATCACATGATCTTGGCAACCAATTGACATCGCCACCACGTGAGATAACACGGCCATTGAATTTGTCGCGCGAAAGAGCCATTGTTTCCTTAGCTGTGTGGCAAGTGGCACCGTCCTGTTGAAACCACATATCGTCCACATTCATATCTTCCAATTCGGGCCATAAAAAGTTCGTTATTATCTCACGATAGCGAACACCATTCACAGTAAGTGCCTGACCGGCCGCATTTTGGAAAGAATACGGCCCGCTGATGCCGCCAGGCCATAAACCGCACCAAACAGTCACTCTTTGTGGGTGCATTGCTTTTTCGACAAGCACTCTTGGATTATCATTCGACCAAATGCGACAATTCTGCTTATTGACGAATCCACTGAGATGAAAATGTGCCTCATCACTGAAGATGATTTTCTTCGAAAATTGATCATCCACTGTTGAATAACTTTAACGAGTTGCTCGATTGTGTATCTTTCCATGGTTCAAATTGAGTTAGTCTGAAATTGAGAATTGTCAAATAAAATGCAGCAAAAAACTTGACGTTAAGGTGTCGTTCACATTCAACATCGGCCCTTAAAAGTTAACCACCCTTTACAAATAACAAATTCTACTTTCCGATGTTCTTTTTTATTCAGATCGATTGCATTAAAAGTACTATGTGTATTCAAATCAGATTAAAAATAAGTTTTGGGTTTTTAGAATGCACAAGATATTGAAATCACAAGATAAACCTGTTAACTTTATTTACCATTTTTCGAAAATTTGGTTCTGCAAGTAGCAAACTTAAATAATAGATAGTTTAAAGATTTCATGTTAAATTTCAAAACTACTTAAATCCAAAAATTATACTTAATAAAATCTAAAATTATAATTAACAGGGAATTTAAAACCCAACTTACGTTACTTTAAAAACAACACAATTGCATTTATTAACCTCATTATTGTTATTAAAGCTATTACAATTTTGTATTAACTTACCCCATTTATGCAAAATTTCAAACGCTTCCCTTTTTAAAACACTTCAAAAACACACCCACATATACATACATATATACATATTAACTGATACATGTTTGCATATTTACACCACAAGCTACAACAACTGTTATAAAGGATATTTCCGTTTTTGTAAACTAACGGGTTAATTAAAAAATTTGCAATATTGTGCGTGTTTTTAACTGCGTTTGACACATGCACAATAAGAAGATTATTTGACACGTGACATTCAAAATAAAAATTAAAACTTGCCTCTCCTCCTTTAGTTTTTCCGTACTTAAACTGTCCGGTTTTAACCGCACTCAAGGACAATAACACAGAGGAAACGTTTGCATATAATGACCCACATTTTTATTTACCACACCATCATAGTGGAGAGGGTATTATGCATTTGTGCTGGTGTTTATGTCAACCTTAAATATTCGTCCTACTAGACCCACCGTTTAATATACCGATCGATTCAGAATCATTCAGACGTTATAACGAAAAAAACCGGCAACTTGTGCCTAGTAGTATTTTTTGAAACTTGAATACAAACAATTAGGTTTAAACTTTAAATATATATATTGAAAACTTCGACAAGAAGGATTCAATAATAAAAATAAAAAAAATTCTTAGGCATCTTTGTTAATATTCAGGTACATTGAAAAAACAAATCAATCCATCGAACTTAAATCAAGCCGAAGCGGTGTCAATAGTACGATAAGTTCGGATTTCCTTAAATCAAATACAGAACACTTGATTCAAGTACAGATTATTCAAGTGCGAAATATTTAACTTATCCATATTTAATCCCGAATTCGTACTTAAAATAATGCGAATACGGGACTTAATTAAAAGTAAGATAAAATTAAACTCAAACTGTACTCGATTCAAGAATTTCAAAGACGGTTTAATCTCGATTCGTACTTGAAATAATCTGAATGTGAGATTAGATTGATTCTAACCTAAATACTTCCTTCCCACGGAACCAGAGAGAACTTTATTATTTTACTTACTCGTTACACATGTTTATTTGACTTTTGTTATATTTCGCCCTTTGTTTACAGAAGTTTTCTCAATTATAAGACACCAGCAGCATGCCTAATATGGTTTCCGTAATCATTCTACTTTAAAAATTTGATGTATTTAACTAAACAATTAAAAAAAAAATTATTATGGGAATTATTGCTTCTTATTTTACTTTTTAAACATGAAAATAATCTATATTTTTCTTCTTGTAGTGTTGTTGTTGTGTTTACAACAAACTTTATTAAACACACGCGTATGCACGCATATTGATTTTCGACCGTTATCCCTTTTTGGATTCTTTTAAGTACTTTCAATTGTTATCCGTACATAAATTTTTGAGCACGACTCATACTAAAGTTAGTAACTTAAATTTGGTACGAGTTTTTTCTTTCTGTGTATGTATGAAAAAATATTAAGTTCAAGCGTTCGATACGTAACGAAAGACAACTGACTTTCATGCTTGTATTGTTTTAATTTTTTTATTCAATCGGGGGATTCCCAAAATTAGAAAATAAACAAAAATCGTCAATATTTTTGTTCACTATTTATAGCCATTAAACTTTATCCACTATTTAGAGCGTTAATACATATAAAAAATAGGTGTTCAGTCGATTAATTCTTGTTCGATTATTCGAACAATTTTAGACGATTAATTGTTCAAATAATTTAAAATTGCTACTTTCGATTAAAGGATTAATCGAAAAATTTATACCGATTAATAGAATAATAATACTATTTAATATTTCTGTTAAATTTATAATTTTTTTAAAGTTAAGTTTTAAAGTCCGTTTGCGTAATTAAGCTTATCAGGAGTGTTCTGGAAATCGAAAACACAAAAATTTTAAACCTCATTTTTAAATAAGATTTCTGTAGTTAAAGTATTTTATGACAATTATGTATTATACAAATATTTCTCTTTAAAACAGAATTTCATTTTAAAAACTATACAAATAAGATTAAAAAAGTATTATAAACAACTTCTAAATTCTTGCTTTTTGCGTTTTCGATTTCCAGAACACCTCTGTATATTTTTGTTACATTTTTTCAACACAATTTAATAATTCATTTCAAAAAAGAAAAAAACGACAAAGGTATGTTAACTCAAAGACTTATACTAATTTATCGGGTATGTTCTAGAAATCGAAATTGAATTTGAAATCGAACGATAATTTAACCCATTTAAGCCCAAACAAAAACTACCGGACAAAAAATAAAATATTGTTAATTTTATTATTTAATTAATTACATATAAACAAAAAAAAAAAAATTTTTTTTTTTTTTTTTTTTTTTTGGAATTAAAGAGGTGTACAGAATTTGGCACTACGGTCATTTTAAAAAAAAAATTTAAAAAAAAATTTTTTTTGATGTTATTGAAATTTCTGAAATTTTAGATTATCAATAAGGTAAACATATATTGAATAATGTCAAAAACTTTGTCATAAGCCGGAAATAATGATGTGTTCCCAAATTGGCACAGCGGGCGTAAATGGGTTAAATTCAATTATATACAAAATGAACGTAGTTTTTCGTGGTTGTAAGTGTTGTTCTTGCAAAAATAATAGATACTTAAGGAATGAAGTGGATAAAATGGAATATTTTAATGAACTTGCATTACAGGGTCGGTTTCTAGAACACGCCCGTATTTTTTAACAAACCAGTTCATGCGTTTCTCTCTATAGTAAGAGTTTGGTTTAAAAATATTTTACGAATGATAAATCTAATGATGCTTAATGTAACAGGTGTCCAAAAATGTATTAACTTAAATGTTCTTGAACAACTTCACTAATTTACCACTTACTTACACAGTGACTATAACATAGTGCTTGAAGAAGATGCTTCACCAACAAAATCAAAGGGGCCTACAAGTGCTCCAATGAATAAATATTTTAAACAAGATACTTCGATCGATTCTTTAGAGGAAATTATTTGCAGAAGCATAGCAGAGGATGGAATGTCCGTGAAAAGTTTCAAAAAATCCAAAGTTATATTGACTCTTTTAAGTGCCCGAAAGTGAAGCAACAGTTTGGCGCTACATTGACAAGTTTTATTTAAAAAAGAATGTTTGTTTACTCAAGTACTAATTTTTTCTAAAAATATCGAAATTTATAAAATTTCTGGACTAAGAATTATTCGATTAATCGATTATTTATTTATTTATTTATATATTTATTAAATTAACTAATCGATTAATATTAAAATTTAATCGTTTAATCGAATTAGTTAAAAATGCCAAATATCGATTAATCTTTTAATCGAACAAAAATAAAAACCGAATAATTGAACACCCAAGTGTTTACATTGCTGGATAGTTCACTATATCAGAAGTTCACTGGAAAAATTTCTGAAAACAAGAAATTTAAAATTGGCTAGTTTTTATTAAAAATAAGAAAGATATTTCTGAGTTCAAACTCCATTTATTTAATATTAGTCTCGTTTTCTTGATTTTTAAAAAGAATCGAATTTCTTGCATCAAAAAACAAATTCTAAGGATTTTAAAATTTTTTTTTTAGAAAATACTCAAGAAAGCTTGGTTTGATTCAAATAATTTTTATGTGAATCGGTATATCAAGCAAATAAAACAAAAGTTTCTTAATTCATATAAAATTTTTTATAAAATACTAATACTTCACGTTTTTATGTTTTCAGTTTTAAATAGCAAAACTTCTCATTTAGTTTATATTGAGTTAAATGTAGTTGTAATTGGTTTTTCTTTTGAGTGTAGTAACTTAATTTCAAAGGCCAAACATGTATTTGAATTGAGTAAGTATAGCTTACTTTTTTAAAATGTTAAATTGTAGTACTTGAACCTAGTTATTTCTAAGTATTTCAAGAAAAATTTTTTGTTACAAGATACTGTTGTTTAGGATAAGAATATAACAAAATTACCTTTTTAGAAAACTTTAAATTTAATTACTTGAATCGAGTTATAATTTCTTAAGTTTTTCAAGAAATATTTTCCTTAAGCAATTTTGATTGAAAATTTAAGGCACTATTAACAGTAAAACTTTATTCAATTCAAGAAAAGATTTCTGCATGTACAATTAATCGAGAAACGTATAATTTGAATTAAGCAGGCTTTTTTTTATTAAGCAATGTATACTTGATTTAAGTAACTATTGAATTAAACAAAAAAATTTTTTTTGCTGTATTTAAGTACATTATTTTCGCTTTAATTAATTATAATTAACATTAAATTATAAATTTAATTTTCATTAAATTATTTTTATGAAGAAAGGAATTTTACAGCATGAAATTAATTTAAATTTATTTATAATTTTTCATTCTCGACTGCCGCGGGCGGGAATCGAACCCAGGTTACCCCTACATGTTTCGGCTGCAACCACTCACTACATACTTTTTGCTTAAACCAATCCACACATATATTTAAAATAAGAAATTGTTGGTTTGGACGAGGATCGTGCAAAATTTTCTTGGTTTCAGTCATATTTTCTGGTGACAGGTCGCAATTAAGGAGTTCATTTGATGAAATTTGGGACAAAGGTTCTAATTGCCACAAGGACCATGCATATTTAAAATCGATCCGTAATTTAAGAATCTTTGTTCCCACAAACCATCTTCTTATTTTGGTATTAAGATTCAATTTGGTCCAAACCTATTTTATTAGAATCAGTCTATATTCGACAATAGCTTCCAAACAAATGCTACTCCCGAAAATAGCTTTTAATGGCAATAAGAGCTTACCTTTTAAATATTGGTAAAAACATAAAATTTGGTAACAGTAACTTCGACGAAGTAGTTAGAGCTAAATATTAGTGCCATATAAACCCCCTTCCTAAAATTACTTAAAGACATCAAAATCTCATATAAGTTAATGAAGATATCTAAATAATATTTGGCACAAAGAACTTTTACACTGAATCTTAACATCACAACATGATTCTTTTTTTACCAGGTCTATGGTAGCCCATGGTCCCCAAAGAGGTTACACTCCTATAAACACGTATCTCTCAATAGTGTTGTATAGGGTATTATTTGGTCAGGCTTAACCAACAAAACTTTCTTACTTGTTTTTATTGAAATGGTGTTGAAAAAGCTTTTATTACTTTAATGTTAGTTTATATTGATTAGTTAAGTTTTTTTGTATTGTTTTATTAAAATTCCTAGTGAATTTTATATGTAAAGTATTGAGAGATATATGTACAGTAAAATAGCCTCCGGTTAATTCACTATGTTCTTAATGTCCGTTTTCAAAGTTACCAACATTTACACGCATTTATACACTTTAAGGTGCTTAGAATTTCAATCATTTGCAGGAACGTTCTTGAACAGGGTGTTTCAAAAAGATAATAATTTTTGTTATGCTCTAGCCAACCATACGCTTGTGCTGGAGTTTGTCACCCCCTAATATATCATATTTCAGTGACAGATCCACTTTTTATCCAAAACGATTAAGAAAAAGTTTTAGATTTAATTATAGATCTAAATTTTGTAGAATCAATTAAATTAAATAAATAAAATCTTGCAAATTAGCTTTTTTACCCAAGCCTTACCCAGCCTCCTTTTTACCCTGATAAATCTCTTAACATATCAGAAACTTTTCAAAACTATGTGTAAACATAAATGACTTCATTAAAATTTGCTAAAAAAAAGTTCCCAATAGATCATTGATTTTATTTAAGAAATTCTTTAACAAGTAAAAGTACAGAGTTGCCAGTTTTAGGGGGATTTTATTTAGAGGGTAGAAATTAAGGGTTTTTCATTATTTGGTTTTCTGTACAATTACTAAGTAATATTATATTTTACAGCTTGTTTTTGGTTGAGCAAAAATCCAACCATAATGTGCATGAGTGTGTTAAACCATATGGAACTTAAAGAAACTTTTTGCTTAAGTTTTATGAAACTGTTTTTTATTTTGTTTTTTAAATGCATTTTCTTTAATTTTTAAAGTAACTTAAGCTAGCTTATGCATGTTAAAAGTACGGTATTTTATTTAAATTTTTATTAAAATCTAATTAATCTGTGGTTAGATGTTTAAAATGTTTTGATGCAGAAAAAAAGAATTCCTAAAAATGTATTATATTTTGTCATTCGTATACGATTATACGATTTTTGGACCCATTTTGCACGCGGTTTAGCTCACGGGAGATTTTCGCTAGAGCCAAAATATTTCGGGAATCATCACAAAAAAATTCAAAGTCAATTTTCAGGGGGGTAAAACTTAACTTTTATTGCCCATATAAGGTGAGGCAGTCTTATGTATGTGACAGTCTTTTTTTAAAAGTTTATAAATTGTTTTTTAGATACTTAATTAAACAAAAATATTCAAGAAACTATAAACAAAAATTTTTGGGGGAATGATATTAGTACGTAAATTAAAATTGAGTCAAGTAAAAAAAAATTAGTTGAAATAAAAACTTTTAAATTTGAGGGGATTATTTTCAAAATACGTCAAATTTTGGGGTGTTTAATTTTTTTTTTTTTTTTTTGAAGAAAAAATATTACATGGTACGGTATTTCGCGTAATACCCATTTCTCTATTTAAGCAGCAAATCATGTATATGTTTGTTATGTCGGCAGCTCAAAAAACATGCTATGTCGACTTAGCTGAGTGTTAGATTCGGCCGAATCTTATATGCCCTTCCTTTGCCATGGTACGATAAAAACAGTTTGTTATGTAAAAACAAGAAAAAAGAAAAAATTCACACTTTTCCACCTACGGTGAGGGATATTCTAAATAAATCATGTATTTTATGTAAATTCTTAGGATAGGTTCATAACAGACCATAGACCATAAAGCACCCTTTCATTAGCAAAAATCTCTTACAAAAGTGAATTTCAGAACTAAGTTTGATACGAGAATCTTGAATGTTAGTTATAGTAATTCTAAAAAATTTCGGTAAAACGTCTATACAACTATTTTACTCACGATAGGCGTTATTATGTTCTCATTCCCTGGACCTTTTCTTAGTTTTTATAAAATTTATCACTCATTCTGATTCATCACTTGTTTAATTCCTAATAACACAAAAAAATAAATAACTCTTTTTTCATATTAACCCAGAGAAGTTACCAAAGTCCCAACTAAAACAAAAAAGTTCAGGACATCATACTTAATGTAAATCCATTTTGTCGGATTACTGTTAGCAGAAAGCATATTCAAGGCGAAATTAGAAAAAAAACCCTTCAAGCTTAAAAAAATTTGCTAAACACATCGTTGTACCACTTTGACGACTTTAAAAAGTTGCGGTAACTTTTTGCTGGAAACAAAAACTTTCATTAGGCTTTTTTGTTAGAATTCGGGGAAAAAACTAGCAGCTAAGCAAAATAGACACATAGAATAAAACGTAATGTGTTACGCTGCACAATGGAATGAATTGATTAAAATAAGAATTTTTAAAAGTACATATACAATGTTTCAAAAAAAAAAAAATTCTGGAACAAAAGTGAA
This sequence comes from Pollenia griseotomentosa, assembly GCA_963931875.1. Classification (NCBI taxonomy): domain Eukaryota; kingdom Metazoa; phylum Arthropoda; class Insecta; order Diptera; family Polleniidae; genus Pollenia; species Pollenia griseotomentosa. The sequence goes on along the minus strand of OZ007562.1, from coordinate 97,364,580 downwards.
ATAACTTCGACAAATTGGTTGGTTAAAATATGAATTCTGGATACACAGTTTTCAAGCATTTCTCTCCTTGTCACGTAAATTATAAACACATCTTGTTAAGTATCCTGAAGTTGCGCTATTCATTTTGCAGCCAGATCTTATAAGATCTAAGTTCTTTATGAAACATTTTCAATAATCGAATTGACGCTTTTGGAAACTCCTTATTTCCACGGAAAACAAAGAATTTTTTTAAAAACTTTTTTACTTAACCTACAAAAATTTTAAAACCAAAAGTCCGGCTAGAGAAGCTGTCCGTGAGTAAAAATAAGTGCATAAAATGCCAAAATCGTAACGGGGATAAATCTGTGTATTTCGACTGAAGACAAAAAACACTCGAGTTGCAATTATTTCGGTATTCTTTATTTTATACTTTCTATATAATGCTAAGTTCACACTTAGGTTTTTAAACGCGTTTAAGCAAAATGTTGATTTAGCTAATCAAAGCCGTTCACATTACATTTGAGATGATTAAGATGACAGATGATTAAGAAAAAACACACAACAAACAAATTTATATTTCTTTAAAGTATTAAAAATGGATAAAAACCTTTTATAAAGTTATCAGAAGATTATTTTAATCATATTAATGATGAAATTGTGAAAATTTATGAATTATTTAAGGAAAAAAATAAAAACATTAAGCAGAAATCTTGGCCGGTTGTACACGATCATGTTGGCGATTCTACATTTGAGGTATGTTCAGTGGATTCTATGTGATTTATGAAGTGATTTAGTTGTAATCATGTCAATTTGAAGTGATTAACAAATCACTACAATGTATGGGTAATCATCTCGATTTTGAAGTGATTAGAGCTTAATCACGTTCGAACTGCTTAAACGCGTTTAAGAAGCCAAATGTGAACATACTATAAGAGTTTGTTTCAAATTTAAAACCTTAACATAAAAATATCTCTGCTAAAGATACATACAATTTTATGTGACGATAAATTTTACCTCCGCTATTATTTAACAGTAATTTACACAATCACACAAGTCTTACGCATTTTGAGAGAAATACAACCCTGTCATGATAAGTTGTTATTGTTTTTTCTGAAAATTTTCAAACAGTAATTAGATCAGGGAAGGTTAGGTTAGGTGAAATACTTAAGACTTTCTAGGATAGTGCATAACGGCCTTTACCGGTTTTTCAATGTTTCCCACTGTGTTATGACTTATTTAAGTCCTTATAATGTCATCGTCCAGATTTGCAATTTTGCAACAAATTTTTAAACCAATTTTTTGACAATAATTAGTATTGTGGTTATTTTGTTGAAATGTTTATCGTTTTTAATCCAAATTTAGATATTTTTTATTAGGCTAAAGTTCATCAAATTAAATTTTCATTAAATTGCTAGCTGGCCGCCCCGGCTTCGCTCGGTAGCTGATTACTAATGATCGATGGAGCCGTTTTCTGATTTTAGGTAAATCGAAAAAAGTGGGTGTAAAAGTGGGCGGGGCAAAAAAAACCTAAGTTAGACCATGGCGATCATTTTAAAGAAAAAATCGTTCAAATCGGTCAAGCCGTTCTCAAGTAATGCGATTAGCAACACACAACATTTCATTTTTATTATATAGATTTTTATAAAGGAAAAAATTTTACAACATGAAATGAATTAAAATTTATTGAATAGAATCTAGGAATTTTTATTTCTCATGGTGAGTAACATTTATTATCAATTTTCAAATTATTCGAATGTGTAATCTAAGTCAAATTACAATCCTCAAAAGCTTTTATACTTTAATAGTCTTTTTTCTTCAATATTTTTTATATTATTCGAATACATATTTGAATAATATTAAAATTTTTAAAATTTGTTAATAATTTTTCATTCTTGACTGCCGCGAGAACAACTTTTGAACAACCAAAAAAATGTGTATAAACGAAGAAGGGAATTGCAACGTACTGGAATGGAAGTATGCATGTTCTGCCAAAATTAGTTTTTTTCTTCATATTATTAAAACATCTACGTATAAAATTCTGGAATAATTTTCTGATTTTAGAAATATGTACGTATGTAAATTCAACAATATTCATTAATAATTTAATTTAAAAAAATGATACCGGTGCTGTTTATTACGGATAATCGCGATACCATTGTGTTTTCAACCAGTCACTTCTAAGTAAGAAAAATAACAAAACAAAAAGAAAAGAAATGAATTCAAAGAGAAATACTAAAAAAAAATGAAAAACACAAACCGATTCTTTGTTTACCCTTCTTTTTTTTCTACACCGTCCGCCAACGAACAGAGAGAGTCGTCGGAAATGCGACGTCGTTAAAGTCCTCGCATTAATTAGTTGTTACACCAAAATAAAGTTTACAAATCGTGGACATTTATTTCCAAAATTCGCGCTCTGTTCGCCAAACTTATAGAGCATTACAATCTGAGGAGCTAATACGCAATACTATGGATCGATTAATGACCACATTCATTCTTTTGGATAGTATTTATTTAAAGCGAGTCCGTACGTTGCGTACAGGAGGCAGAGGACTTGAATTTATCAATCCGACGTCGTTCTCAGCAACTCGGTCATGGCCCGTTCATTACTTATAAAATGCTGAGGAAAGATCTTGGCCTGCAACCTTTTAAGATTTAACTGATGCAAGAATTAAAACAAGCGGACCGTCAATTTCGTCGTGTGTTCATAAATTGGATGAAAATTGAACCAGATTTTTATCGTCAAATCATCTTTAGCGATGAGACTGATTTCTGGCTTAACGGGTATGTAAACAAGCAGAATTTTCGTTTTTTGAAAAAGCACAATCCCCATTAAACTCCATAACACACCGAAAAAAGCACTGTTTGGTGCGGTGTACATGCCAAAGGCGTCATCGCCTGATTTATCTTTAAATCTTAAACCGGTGCCAACATTACCGTGAATGGCTAACGCGTTAGGCAAAACATTCGTTATTTTTTTATATTTCTCATGCCATTGCAAATCATTTGGAGGAGAAATGATTCCAACAAGACGGCGCAACATGCCATAAAACCATCACTTTGCTGAATCAAACGGTAGGTGACCGAATATTTGCCAACCTTTGGTCTATATCTTGTTTATGCTGATAAACCGGCAACAATTGATCATTTAGAATTCCAACATTTGACGCACTAGTCGCGGAGGCCATATGCCACAGATTATTACATTAAAGCTTGAAATTTGTGAGCTAAAAAGCCAAGATGCTTGTAATTTTATTGAATTTGTTTAATTTTGAAAAAAAGTTATTTATATTCCTCTAAAAAAAACACCCGTTGTATTCTGTGTCCTTAAAGGTAGCAAAGTGAATTTAACGATGATCAACTGGCTGTGTGTTGGTTGAAATGTGCTTACCGAAGACTTCAGACCTGATGGAGACTTGGTTGTTGCATATTTCGGCCATGTTCTGGTAATTGTATGATTTTAAATCGCAAAACGCCAGATTTTTTTATGCTGTTCTGAAACTCGTACGTTTGGCTTGCGATCTGCCATAGTTTCTTTAATATATTCAAGTTCCCTTCAGCATACTTTTGCAATTTGAAGTCGCCAAAAATCTTGCGATTGCGATCAAAATTTATTATCCGATTTCAAGTCAGAATCGCCAATATTAGGCGTTTTGTGACATATATCACATCTTTTACACTATCTTCGTATAAAAATTTTTTTTTTTTTTTCATCTAAAAATAAAACTTGTCATAATACTTTTAGTAAAATAGTTATAATAAAATCGGTTTATAAACGACTGAGTTAAAGCAATCAGCTATTTTCTTCTTCCCATAACAATGTTTTTGACACAAAAGCGCGCATACCATGTCTTTTAAAGAGTATATAAGATCCGACACAGCCGAAAATACCATTTTTACTTGTACCTAAAACCGCTTAGAAAATAAAGAAGTAATTAAGTAACTATTTCATTAATGGCTTTTATTTTAATTAAAGAATAATAGCAGTCATTTAGTTTTCTTTTCTTTGATTTTAGGTTTTAATTCTTTTGCTTTCTTTAAACTGTTTCCATACATTTGATGTAATTGTATTAAAGTGTGTACATGTTAGTTTTTATGATGAGGTTTTATAAATTTTATCTTTTTGTGAACAATTATAAAAATACACTGAGTGATCTTATAAAACATATAGTAGTTCCGTTTCCGAGTTGGTATTTGCAATTGTGTGAATATTTGTATGCCGTAAAATTTTTTTTTTCTTCTTTTTTTTATAGAGATTTTCTAAACATGCAGGCGGTTTTCCTCGCACTGTTTTTAACCCGATTTTGTTTCATTTTGTAGACAATTTTTTTTTTGTATTTTCCAAGCAAACAACTTTGTTTGCCAAAAGCTTTTCATGGAGAAAAAAATCTCTATTAATACAAAATGAAAACAACCATTCATTCATCTACTGCTTATTTTTCATTAGCTAGAAGGAAATAGTTTTTTTTAGTATTCGAAAGGAAAAAAAAAGCTAAAACACCAGTGCTGAGGACATAAATACTTAGACTGACAAATACATTTAGAGAGAAAAACTATTTGTGTACTTTGTGCAACTTCGTTGCATCTATGAGGGTTAGGGTGTCCGCAACAAATTTATTTTGGTTCTATTGAAATCTTAAATAAGTTTTGAATTGTAAAAATTTCTCAATACGATTTTCAACCCATATCTGATTTTAGGGCTGGGTTATTTACTTTCAAACTAAACAAGTCCACTTTTCATGTCCCTTCATAAATTTTTATATAAAGAGACTAATAAAATATCAAATTAGTTTTTTATTGTTAAATAAAAATGATAAAAACTTAAAATTTCGTGTAAATAGTCGTATTTTTTAATTATATTTTTTTAACGCATGCGATATTTTTTAAATATATTTTTTATCCTATGCGATATTTTTAAAAAATGAATATAACTTTTTATATTTATCTTCACACATGTATTAAAATGTATTTATACAGATGAGTATTGGTATTCTAGAGTGTTGAATCCCTGCCAGACATTTTTTGTCAATTGTTCTTAAATCCCTTATCCCGTCACCAGTGAATACAATATTATAATAAAAGGTGATTGAAGAAAACAAGACATATCACTTAACTGGTAATAATGTTTCTAAAGTGTAGTTACTCCAGAGGAACGGTAATTGGCACAAAACTCGTCGTGTGATTGGATGTTGGGCGGGTAGTGGCTGAATATATCTAATTTTATTACTTTATATCACATTAACATGGTTCAGTCGGGACAATAACTGCGACAGGCATTATCTTAACCGAAGTTTAATATGTCTATTTAGGTTTTGTTCGGTGACCTGTTACAATGTATCAAAAAGGTGCCAGCTAACCCCCTTCTAGGACATATAAAGCGTAAGAACTGGAACCGGTCCCTACCACTTTAGAACTGTCACGTGACAAGTTTGATGTAAGTTCCCTTTCCACTAGAGAAACTTCTAGACCGATTTCTTTAAAACACTTAAAAGTAACATGAAAAGTTTTGACACAAACATACAGCGCTAAATTTTGAAAAAATTAATTAATTTTAAAACCTATTAACTGTTAAATTTACACCAAATTCGACTAGTATATAAGAAGAAAAAATAAGGGTAATTTAATTTACTCTAAAAATATAAAAACTATCAAATTTGTCCCACAGTAAAGAGCATGTAGTGGTTTGAGGGCTAACTTTAATGTGCTTAGGCTAACTTAAGCAAATGTACGAATACATATCAAAATTATGTTGTTGTTTTGCAAACAAAAAGAGTCTTAAAATAATAGAACTTTGCTTGCTATGTTTATTGTGCTGTCGTAATTAATCAGAAAAGACCTGCGCTGAGCGGCTGAGCCGAGCCGCATTAGTTTTTGTAGCCGTCGCTTTTGATGCTATATTTTTATCCGGCTAACAATCGAATCTAACCTGCGGCTAGCAATTTTTGCAACAAATCACTTGCGGCGGCAAATTTGATCGGCTTAGGACTCTGCTGTTTGTTTAACAAATAAAATAAAATTTATTTGTGATTTACGTCTGAAAAGTGGAAAATAGTCAGTTAAGATCTAATTTAGTTTATTAATTCATGGATTAGAACTAAAAAAAATTTATTTATGTAAATATTTATTTCAATTCAAAATAGCACACTAAATTATGAGGGGTTGTTCACATTAGTCGTATTTTTTCATGTTATTATTTAAAGACATATGACTTTATGACACCTTGTGAATCCCTCAATTATCAAATGTGTACAAATATAATGTAGCTTTTCATGTCATTTGCTTAATCAAACAAAGAATCTAATTGTACTTTGCTCAAACAATCAGCTGTTTGCTCGTTACTTATTGTTATGTTTACGTCTAAACCGAAGGTAATAGTCTTCCCATTCCTGGTATCTATTTTTAGGAGGAGGTTGCCATTAGAAGACTTGACAACTTCCTTCATGTAAACCTTCTTTGTCGTTTTTCTCCACTATGACTTTTGGGCATATGCGCCAAACAAAAAATGAGCTGACAATATTGGTTTAAAGATGCCAAACTATCAAAATAGCATTATCGATTAGTTTTTGGCAACTTACCAATGTTGCCATATTCGGGTATATATTGACTCGCGTTTAAATTTGCTTTAAAATTTAATTCTGCAAACGCATTATTTTTTAAATGGCCCGATCGATTACCCACCAAGATTGTACCTTTTAATTACTTGCCATGGGCGAGAAAGCCAAAATATTAGGACAACTTGTACGCACTTTTTCTTATCATAAACTTGTGAACGAATTATTTCTTATAATGGTTCCGTTAAGTGGTCACAGGCTCGTCAGAATTTACACCTTTAGGTTATAATCTAGGGGCTATTAAGAAGCCATTGGTGAATGCGAGAAAACCTGTAACTTTAAACGTTTGATAAGATAATATTGTGCGGACCAAGTAACAGCTTCGGCCTCCAGTGCCGCAGATACATTGTCCAATTTTGATATCAGATCTTTTATTTTCAATTAAAATAAAAAAGATGAAAAGCAAGATAAAGTAGCGGTATTCAGTATTTGGTGCGTTTTAGGTTCCAACTGTTTGTTATTTCAATACTTTTGTCATTGACAAAATTGCAATGCTAAATGCAAATTAGGTAGCAGCTGTGGCCATGTTCTGTAATTCCCTAAAGCTAAATCTCTATCGCTAAGTCTATAAAGTTGATTTAGCGAATTTTGGGTACGAATGCAATGCTGTAATGTGTATAGTTAAATCTAGCAATCGCTAAAATTTCTGATTATTTTGTGAAATTGTTTTAAAATACCAAGAAGCAGTAAAAAAGAAAATATTATCGAAGCATTAGTAGACTTGTTTGACAATTCTAAATTATTGTTAGCAAATGTCAGCTATTCGAGTATCAGGGATGCAAACGCAACACACGTAGCAAAAAAAGCTATACAGTTTTAAAATTGCGAAAAAGTACTGATGTGACAATTGCAATTCTGTATATTTTGTTGTTGGATTGCAAACGAAATCTACAATATTTTGCATTTGCACTTTCGCATTTGCATCAAAAACTGAACTCTGCTAGTGATGGAAATCATTAACCTTTAACTGTGGATGTGAAATTTTGGGACATACCTTATGACGTGGTGGTAAATTTAACCCCTCTAAATTTTACTAAAAAAAAATTAGTAAAAAATATTTTAGGAAAATTATTTGTTTTTGAAAAATAAACTACTTTATTTTTAAAATATTACTAAATTTTCGAGCTTAAAAATTTATTTATATTGTAATAGATCAAGTTTGATTTGAAAAATATTTTTTTGTTTTTGAATTAAAAATTTTTTAATTTGTCAGTTATTGTTAAATTTTTTATAATTTGTTAAAAAATTTATAAATTAAGAAAAAACACCTGAAGAAGGCACTCAAGGAAGTGCCGAAATATTGGTTTTAAAATAAACGTTAAAAGTTTTTTATAACAAAAAGACCTTAAGCTCGAAAATTTAGTAATATTTGAAATATTAAAGGTCGAACAAAATACATATTATATACTTTATTTTTAATTACAAAAAATAAAGATACCAAAAATTATTTTTATTTGTTTAACTTTACTTCACACACCTTTTTTTTAAATAATTGTAATATTTTTGGTAACGTGGTGCAACTTATTTTATAAAAATTTTTAATTGGTATCAAAAAAAGATGGTTTATTTTAAAGCATTGAAGGTTTACTTTTTTTCTTTGGAACATAAGTTACTTTCTATATATCGAGCCCCATTTGCGATTAAATCGTAACAGACAATTTATCGAAATTTTGTTTTTTTCTTGCAAACTAATTATAAGAACTCGTTACAATGCCAAACAAATTCATAGACTTTGAATTTATACCGTTGCAGAGCAAAAGCACATCTAAATCCAAATAAAGTATTGCAATACTTAAGAAAAAAAAAATAAAAACCTTTCTCCTGTAAAATTTGCCTTTTGTCACTTACGATATAATCGCAAATAGGGCTCGATATTTTAGATTCGTTATCACACTGCTCTTTTCAGGTTCTTATGTCAGTCAAAAAAGTACATTTTCTGATTAAGTTAGTACAAAATCAAAAAAGCATTTTGTCATGCCTGGCAAAATAAAATATGATCCGAAGTCTCTTTTAATTAAATTTTTCACGCAAATTTTATCCAAATCAAGTTCTTCAAATTTAAATATTCCGATACAATTGTCTGAAATATTCTTTCTTCTTTCAAAAGCAATTTTTATCCCTGCCGAGATGTAATATGATCGAAGTCCCTCTAACCTATTTGGTAAAATTTACTGTTAATCCAATTTTTCACCAAATCGGGTTCTCCATATTCAAATATTCCGATATAATTTCCTGAAATATTCTTTCTTCTTTCAAACATTTTAACATCTTGTTGAACTCCCTTGTTTATGAACTTTAATTTGATTATGTATAATTGTGTTAACGTACATGAGAATCTGTGTATGTGCGAGCCTTTTTTTAATCCTTAACACATGCACCAGCAGTATTTGTGCAGACATGTGAATTGGTGTGAGCAAGGACTGACTCACTCATTTACATCTACAACATGTAGAGCGAATGAAGATGTAGTTGCATGTGTTTTATTTGGTTTATTTGCATATTGTCGTTGAATTGTTTTTGCTCTTTAAATTCTGTGCGGTTTTCTGTCACAAACCAAATTATTCAACGAGTGTTTTTTGTATATTCTTTTTTAATAGAAACCAAGAGAATAAGAATAAATAACGGGCTAAAAATCAAACGAAATGTTTGTTTGGTGTTGTAAAATATTTAAAATTTTTAATTACATTTTAAATGGCTGAATTTTTGATGATAAGAAAAATTGTAGGTGAACAGCTGTACTCCAGAACTTTAATGACCTTTGGGTCTCGTGTTCGCAGTTGTTAAAAGTCAAATCGTGAAAAGAAGAAAAAAAGATTTTAGGTTAAGGGTGTATATATAAGATGATCGTGGAGGAGCACTTTGCAGATAAGTGTCTCTGTTTGCTGTTGGAATCCAAGTGTGGTAGTCAGTAGTGAATATTAAACAACCGATCTATAAATTTTAATTATATGGAAAGTCGTTTAATTCGGTTTAAGAGCCCCGTAAGGCCTTAATATTTACTACGTTCGTATTCATTGTCAACCTAACCGAACTTTTGGTTATAAAAGTTTATTTTTTAGACATTGCAGCCTCAATAAGAGATGACCAGATCCAGTTTAGAACCAGATCAGCATTCACATACCAACTTCGATGTCGTGACTTTTTTTAGTAGCCTGTACCGAAACGAGCTTAGTTAAGAAGGATTTGATCTTTATCATGGTTTTCTTGTTTCAAAAAAAATTAATTGCTTAAACCCTCCTCCCCCTCCAAACAATCCATCCAAGTAGCCCACTGACCTTCCCTCCCTATGGGGAAAAAAAGGTTAAAGCATTAGGCATACAACACCCCCCCCCCCCCCCCGGAAAAAAAAGGTAGGAACTAAAGACTACCATGGCTCCTCACGACTAGACCAAATACACGGAGGGCGATGTTTCAAGGCAACGACAGATGGCAGCCCCATTATAGGACCTGCTATAGCTTGAACTACAAACTATTAACGAAGCTGATACCAAAATAACAATACTGAATGGAAGAACAAGGACTGTGGAATCTTACATGCGAAAAACAACTGCAACAAATCGTGTAAGAAGGAGATGCTTTGTGGAAGCCATATGCTCCTAAAGGGGGAAATGAAGGGAAAAAACAAAAAAGCATGTGTCTGCAATTGAATCAATTTTAATCGCTTATATTCTGCAGATAAGCCGAATGGCTTTGGGGGAATAGATATAAGATTTAAATTGTAAATAAATAATCGAAAAAAGCTGTACCCAGATTATACATATCGTTACCTAAAACGCAAAAGGCCCTACTTAACATTTTGAAAATATTTCAGAAACAAAAAAATAATTTGATTTTAATTTGTTTGTTGGGTATGAGTAACAATATCATAAACTGAGTATAAATCTAAAAACCGGTATAACTCAGGAACGGCAAGAGCAAATTTAAAAATATTTGTTTCTAAATTATTTAAAAAGGATTTGATCCTTCAAACTGCGTTGTTAGTTTTTTTAATTTTCATGAAATTTTTAAAGTTATAAAGCGGTTTTTTTTAAATTTATGAAAAAATTACGAATGATTGTAATGTAGGGTATTTAGCAAAATCATTACAAAAACTTATAGTGATTGCACATGGAAATAAAGCTTGGAGATTTTTATTCCCTTAAAAGTGAAGAAAATCGTGATTTTTGACAAAGTTATGAAAAAAAATCAAAAAAAGACCAGCAAACCCAATTATTGGCAAAAATTCGATTTGAGCGACCTATAAAACTCTTCCGAAAAATCTCAAAAATACTTTACTCTATAAGCTTTTAAATTCTGCTTGAGCCCCAATTTTTTTTTTTTTTTTTTTTTGACACACTAGTTAGTACACATGTGCAAAATTTCAATTATTTTGTAGGATTTTTGAGAAAGTTATAGCAAAATGACTTTTTGGTTATCTTTTTTCAATGTGCAAAAACTTTCGATCTGTGACATTAGGAGGGCTAAGGAAAAAAACTTAAAAAATTATAACCACAGAGAACCGATGATTATATTAAATTCGGAGTAAATTTCCAAAAGCCACGTTTAAAGTTTTAAAATGTTCTCCTATAAAACTTAACAAATATAGATACTAAAGCACTTATTGCCACAGAATAAATTCAAAGCCAACAACATTTATATAAAACCAAAAAAGTAAATTATTTAAACAAATTTTTACAAAATATTTCTGTTAAAATAGGATTCAAGTTCAGAATAAGCATTTACATAATCGTTTGAAAGCCTATTTCTAATTATTATCAAGAAGATTTCAATGAGAAAATACGTTTCTTTCTACGGATGTTTGTCTTTATAGTTTGTTTATAGTCAAGGGAACATTATATAATCTCTAGACACTTTCAGTTTTCTTAGCGCTTCCGTCAAACCTTGTAATTCTTTAAAAAAAAAAAAAAAAATTCTTCGAATCGAATAAGCGTTTTCTTTATTAATAACTTTTGTCATCATCTCTTACAGCTGCTCTGCCCATAAAATCATTAAATTGTTTTAAGCAAGTGGGCAAAACTTTTTTTCGTTTTTATAAAATAAATCTGAGCTTTTAAACAATTTAAAAATTCTGTACATTTTTACTCTTCTTATTTCGAACTTTCAGAGCATTTAACATTAAACATTGCCTTACTTATCGGTTATGAATTGACATCTCTTTGGCGTCTGGCAAAACTGTCTTAAGTCAGAAACTGTAGTTTTTCGTTATGTTAAATTAAAAAATATTAAAAAATATTTAACTAATGCCAATCAAAAACTCAAAATGCGTTTTTTTGTTTTTTTTTTTTTTTTGACAAGTCCTTTTTGCCTAACGGCTAAGATCTATTTCATGACACAAGTTATTTACAATTATATCAGCGGAAAAGTTGTCATAATTAGATTAAAGAAAAATCCCGGGAATTCCCGCACAAATTTCCCGGGATTTTTTTCTCGAAAAATGTGCGGGATCCCGGGATTGTTGTCCCGGGAAATCCCGTATGAACATCACGAGGTTTTACACAAAGACAAACTTACTATACCCTCAATTACCACTAGTGGTGGAGGTTATAAAAAATTTTATGATTAATAAACAACCATACAATTATTTGTGGTTAGCATATTTACGTAATAATTAATCACACCAAGGCCGTAGGCAACCATAATATGGTTGTGGTTTCCTTATGGAGAAAAAATTTAACCATAATATGGTTGCACATGACAATGCTATGGTTAAAGTAATCATAATGACAACTCATTAAAAAAGTTTTTTTAGAAGTACCCACATAGAAAAAAATGTTTTCTTTACGTGTCGTTAAGAAAAATCTTGTTAATTTAAAATTTTGTATTCCCAAAAATTACTTTGAGAAAAATGTTAAGTTCATATTTTTAAATTCTTAATTATTTCCATAACTTTCATTTCACATTTATTTTTCTTATTTAAAACATTTCCCGGTTCTTATTACATGTCTCAAATTTAAGTGTTTAATTTTCTTTGTAACACTTTTATTGTAATGGGTTAACAGATTTTATCTCATTAAACGCAGATGTTGAGACATTTTTTAGAATGAAAAAAAAAAAAACATTCGCAGTTGCACTTGACATATTTGATTTAAAGATGTCATGTTTCAAAACTTGATTTTACGAAATTATTTAAATATATTTTTCATGCTTTCTTTTTATCTTAAAAACAAAAATAAAATACAAATCACACAAACATTTATCAATGTTTTTTCTTATTCTTCTTGTTACCAAAAAAAATTTTACCAAAATATGGAAATTTTTTTAAACTAAAGTAAAATTTTTTTTTTTTTTTTTAAGTGCACATGTAGATCACATTTGCCTACGAATGGTGGAAAGAAAAGCAAGAGAAGGACCTTGAAATTTTTTTCACTCAACCAAATATAAAAAACACAGAATGACTTTTTTGATAAAACAGCCAGTTAAAAACTTATTGGAATTTTTTACAGTCCAAGGACTTTTTGGCAGACACTCAAGTTGATATGGATTTTTTTTTTTTTTTTGTTTTCCACTTTTTTTAACATTTTGCTAAGACATTTTTGATTTAATAAATTTCATTTTTTATAAACATTTCAATTTGAATCACACTTTTTGTTTAAATTTGTTAAAAAAAATTTCGTTTTAATTACCGTTAAATTGTATTTTTATTTTTAGGAAGTTTTAACGTTTCTTATGAGTTTCTTTTACTTAAAACCGGAATTCAACTGTATTTTATTAAAAAAAAAACGTCTTTAAACGCGAAAATCAGAAAGTTAACTGAAAATATAATAAAATATTTTCTTTTAATTTTCAAAAATATGGAGTGTGTTCAAATGTTGTATACTTTTGGTACCCTACACCACTTTAGGTGGGGGCGGGTATTATGCGTTAGTGTTGTTGTTTGCAAAACAGTTCATCAGCCTTATTACGAGAGTCGTTGTCTTGGTCGAAGTCGTGGTCTTTTGAAATTTTTGTCGATGTCGTCGTTTCAATTCCACCACAATGTTAAGCACATAGAAAGTTTGTCGTTTTTATGTCGCTTGCGGCAATCAAAATACGTACCAAATAAAAGCAAGCAATAAAAAATCTTTGTTGATTGACGTTTTTACGAACGACAGATAAAATTTCTCGTTCCTTGTTCATTCAATGTTCAAAGTAAAAAAACAGAAACGATGAGCAAAAGGAAAGATTTTTATACACAATCGTTCAATTCATTCATTTGAAAATCTGACTGATTTATATTCGCCATAAAAAAATGTCTGCAAAATCTGTTGTCAATGGCCACACCAACTCACAACAAAGTTGCAAAATCATATGACAGGAAAATGAAACTCTATTCTTCTATTAGGCCTCTTTACCCATTTTTTTTATCGCTGAGTATATTTTTAATTTTTTTTTTGTTTATATGAAAACTTGCTCTAGATTAAATTCAACATAAATTATTCTTATAAAAATATAAAACGCATTAAAATTTGTTAATAAGTGAAAATGACTCCTTCGTATCAGCACTTAAATTTAAATTTAAGCTAATGTAGGGTGTCATCGGGTTGGACAAACCCACAACTACTTCTTACTTCTTTTTGTATTAGAAATATAAGAAACAACAAAAACATTTTCTTTATTTTATTGTAGTTTCTTAAATCCCAAAAAATCAAAATGCATGAAAATATTAATTACTCAGTAACTAACTCTAACAAACACTTAAATTTACTATCAAACTCAAACATAAACACTCATACAAGTAAGTACTTGTTCGTGCACTTGTGTTGGTGGCTGGTTGTGTTAATGATGTTGATAATCACATTAACTACTTACCCACATTCCCAGTTTTGCCGATGAAGAAGCCAACTCAGCCAGTTAAGTCAGCCCGCCAACCAGCCAACCGTCTTAGAAACGTTTTTTTTCTATTTTTTTTTTTTAATCACCATTCACTTGTCTTACATGCGAAATACGTTTAAAAGTAATTAAAGAAAATTTTAACTTATTTTTTTCTAATTTTTTATATTTCAAAGTCAAACATCAAATTGTTAGTTGGTTGGAATATTGTTGCAAAAGTCGGTGGGAGCGGTAAGTGCTAGTCAATGCAGTTTAGATTTTTTTGTCCTTTTAATACTTTAATTAAGTTCAACAATAGCTGGGTAATTTATAGTGTTATTGACAAAAAAACCTTTAAAAAATATATGGGTCATAGTTTTGTTTTTTTACAAAACTTTTATGTATACCTTTTTTTAATATTTCTAAATTGGATGATCAATTTGTAATCGGTAGTTTTGAGAGGGAACTCTTTCAATTTTAAACAAAAAGCTTACCGATAATGAACATATTAGTGGTATTCACACCGAACTTGTTAATTTGTTACTCGGTAGCTTGTTAATTTGTTAAAGTTACCAACTGTGAACGACCCCTATTTAAAACTTTGTTAGTCTGGTAACTTTCGTAGTAAAACAGCTGATTTATTGTTCTTACACAATTTATTATTCGAAAATTGCCAAAACGCAAATATTTTTTAGAAATGTATCACAAATGACTTTTTATTATATTTCTTAAGAAACTGCAACAGCTGATTGTGAGTTACCGACTAACAACTATTTTATCAGGGGTGCCTTGTCGTTAATTTGTTAAATGTTAATCCGGTAGCGCGTTAAATATACAAAAACAAAATGCGTGTAAAAAAGTAACGATTAACGACTAACAAACTAAGAAGCTCGGTGTGAATACCCCAATTGTATATCTGTGGTAATAAGTACTGGTTCATACTCTTCAAGTTTTAGTCGTCAAGTCTTGAGCTTTTGGGAGAGAAGGAAAAAGAGAATGCCATTTCTTTTCCTCTCCTCCTAAAAACTCAAGACTTTGAAGAGTGTGAACCAGCACTAAGGAAAAAGTGCTTAAGTTATTTTTGAAAATATATTTTTATTATAATGAAATCATCACTTCTCTTTGGTTTTAGTTTTTTAAGGTTTTAATTCCTAAAAGCTCCTATTATGACCGATCGGAGGTTAACTTGAGTTGTTATTCCAAATTTTATTGCACATTGGAAAAAATAAGCAAAAATTAACTATGTATAACTAACTTCCTAATAAATCGTACAAAACAATTAAAAGTTTGTCCATGGGGACTTTCAGACATGGAGATTACGAAGGCAGTGATGCCAGGAGAAATTTAAAAAAAAACATACGTATTTAGAAAAATATCCTTTTTTCCCTACACTTTTTCCTACGTTCAAAATTTATTGTTTTTAGCAACAGGCAAACAAATATGTACTTTGTTAACATTTTGTTAATATTATAATTAAAGCATTTATTAACATTTATAATTAACGGATTAATTTACAACAAGAAAACAAACCAAAATAAACCCAGCGGTAACTAGAATGATTAAAAAGGCCTAATAGAAAGCCTTATTTAGCAGTCACAAGCCCTCCTCGCCACATTCCATATTTATTTATTTTTTACACAGGTTGTCATTGGGAGCAAGCCCTTCCACACAACCTTTAATACCAACTTTGTTCCCTTCCCAAAGAAGGGAGTAAGGAAGGTCACTAAAAATAAAAAATTTATAAAACTGACCAACTTCCTTTCTGCCTTCTTAAAGAACGAGTAGTGAATGTTTACTGAATATTTTGGAAGTTGTCTCAAAAAGAAATTTATACCTTCTTGAACGCAGGATATCATACGAAGCTAATCTTTTAAAAGGGAGAGGCCTCCTAAAAGGCCTGCCACTTGCCGTCCCATCAATATTTACCGTTGGCAATATGTAAATGTAATACACACCCATGTAAAGGGTGTTTTTTATAGAGAAATACAAGTTTAAATCGTAATAAAACATAGTAAGATATTTTTGATGTCAATGAAACGGTCTTTATTGGATAGAAAATTTTTTTTGATTTCGGTCATGTGGCCGCCACGGCTGGCGCGTATAAGGTGCAATCTGAAACACCAATTTTCAACAACTTTTAGCATTCTGACCATCATTGTTTTTGAAGCAATATGGGCCAATGACTCCGCCAGCCCATAAAGCGCACCAAGCAGTAATTTTCTGAGGATGCAATGGTGTTTCGACAAAACCTTGTGGATTCTTCTCACTCCAAATGAGACAATTCTGCTTATTCACCTACCAATTCAACCAGAAATGGGCTTCTTCGGAAAATAAAATTTTGAATGGAAATTCAAAATCAATAACAATTTGTGCTTCAGCCCATTCGCCAAATTAGTTTGATTTAAAATTTCCACAATTTGCACGCGATTCTCTGGTGTAAGTCGATCCATAATTAAATGTCAAAGCAAACTAAACAAAAAGCAGCTATCAGCTGTTAAATGTGTGGTCAAATAAAGCAGTGTAGCCAACTCAAAAAAAATACAAATTTTTATTTTTTACAGAAACGCCACTATATATCCTTTTATCTAGAGACAAAACTTAGTCAAACGACGTGCTTGATTTTCCATTTCCTCATCTTTCGTCCTTTTTTAAGGACTTAACATTTTTCAAGAATACTCATTTTAAATAAACTTTTTTAGCAAATAGAATCTGGGAATTTATTTCTCATGGTGAGTAACATTCATTATATTAATTTTCATATTATTCGAATGTGTATTCTTAGTCAAATTACAATCCTCAAAAGCTTTTATACTTTAATAGCCTATTAATTAAACTTTTTTAGTATAAGTATTTAATATTTTTTAAGCAAATTCGGTATCAAATAAAAGGGAAGGATCTTTAAAATTTTAAGAAATATTTACTTCAGTTCCCCTGAACAAAAATATAAAAAGAAATTCCTTATAAAAATATATCCTTAAAAGATTTTACAAAAAAATTTTCTAAAATTAGAAATTGTATAATTCTTAGTTTTTAAGGTGGGATTGTTTTTTTCTAGGTACAAAATTAATGTAGAAATTTCATTCATTAGATATACGCTTTAATTTAAGTACACATTTAGCGAATGTGAATGCCATGGTATATGAATAATCAATTTTTTTTTACACAATATATTGAAAATGATATAATTTGAAAAATTTCCTAAATTTGCCTTAAAATAAAAAATCTGTCCTTTTTTCCCTACGCTTAAAATTAACCGAAAAAATACCTACAAAAAGGGAAAATTCCCTACTCTTGGCATCACTGTACAAAGGTGCCATTTATGATTATTGGCACCGATTTGTTAGTGCCTATTTAACCGTTTGAAGCATTCATGAGCATGAAGATCGGACTTTAAATGGCAGCGCTACATATTAAAAACCAAAAGGGGGACATGGCAAAAAAAATTTTTCCTGTTTTAGAAACTTAATTGACATATCTTTCATTGTAGGGGGTGACTGGCACAACTTTTTTTTTTTGTATGGAGTTCGACCCGGACTATTATACACTCCCCCTTATATTGATGCTTGAGCTATCTAACATCCATTTGCTGCAACAGCATTCAGGAAAATCCGCCAGCATGCCGAACTTTTCTACAAGTGATCGAAAATCCGCCCTTGAAGCTGACATTTTTAAGATCTACCTCCACGAGACTTTGGTTTAAAAGCACTTCCACCACATAATCCCCGAAAGGTGCTCACCGATCTTCAATCCGGAACCGTGCTTCCAGGGTCTACTAAATCCCGTGGTACCAGATAGGATCTCCGTCGAGCTGCAATCTCGAGAAATCTGTCAATTTTAAAGTCTGCGTATTCTAGGTATTGACAGCACTTGATTTCCTCGGAGTATGTTACACCAAAAGATGAAATATTCTTAGGATGTCTTCCATGGAATGCCATAAGAAAGGTCCTCCTCGAGACGTACATGGAACGCAAAAAAAGGCGCTTCTCGCTTTTAAAAACGCTTTTTTATTTAATTGTTTGAAAATCTATGGCTAACTTCATATACGCAGTGTTTCAATACAGTTCTGAAAAAGAATAGTTTCAGAAAGTCCACAACTTTTCTGTAGACAATGTCTAGAGTTCAATACTGCAAGGTAGCCGTATTCTCTGCGAAATTTGTGCATTGTTTTTATTTGTGATGCTTTGTCAACTCATTTGTTTTTAGTGATGCTTTGCAACACTGCATGCTTTGCCGTCCTATTGGCAATACATGTTTTCAGTAAACATCATACACAATTGGAAATTTAAAACGAAACCTTAAGAAAATTTCCTTAAACACTTACAAATCTACTTATTTTGATAGTTTTTTATATTTTGTTCATCTTTCTTCATTCATATCTAGAAGTTTATGGCAGTTTTTTGGGAAGTTATGTAAAAAATCGGACACTGACTAGTACAAAAAATATTGTCCCGGGAAATTTTTCCTGAACAGACCCTCTAACTTATTTACTTAATGCACATCTGAACTACAGCAAAAATACTTTCTTTCTTTAAACAATTTAGGACTCATTCGTAATGAAAATTTCTATTTATTTAAGGTCGATAAAACTAATTTTGTTTTAAAATCTTTTATACAGAAAATTTAATTTATTAAACACTAGCAAAATAAATTTCATAATAAAAAAAAAAAAACTTTTTTTAAATTTAAAATTTTTATTTTGAAAAAGGCCGTTAACATTTAATGTAAATTTTAAGATATTTATAACTTTATGTTTTTAAATACAAGTTATATAACTGTAATAAATAAGATATTATTGGAAATGAAAAATATCTCACTGTCTTTCCTGAAACACCGAATGATAAAGTACATTTTTTTATAAAATCATTTTAAATGATAATGTTAAAAAATATCTCTATTTTTATTAAACAACTGATAGTTGCAGTCAAAGATAAATCTAATTTATGACTGATAGATACAAAACAGTATTGAAAGTAGTTGCAGTTTATTTTCATTACAAAAATTTCAAATTAAATAAATTCAATTTTCACATCTAAACGAGCACCTCCCAAATGAAGTTTTTCTTCGTGTTTCTCTTTTTTTGTTTTCCATCAAGTGAAAATTTATTATTAATTGTTTGTTTTTCGGTGTTTATTTTTTTTTAAAAAATTTATTAAATTAATATTTTGCGAAATTCTCTATTATTTTCTGTTTTTATTTATTTTTTCAAGACTAAAGAAATAATGTTTTTATGTTTTTGACCGATTTATTTCGATACGCCTGATGACATCGTAACAGTCTCAACACGAACATTGCAAAATTGTTTGTTTGTTTTTTTTAATGCAGTTTTTATGCGCACAGTGGTGGGGGAGGGACAAAAATGTTATTCATTTCATAGATAGTAAAAGAGAATATCAGCGTTGCGGTCGAAATTTTAGAGTTTAACCAAATACAGAGTGCGATAGAATTAAAATGCTTAGGAACGGTTAGATCGAAGGGACCATGATTTGGACTAGTTCACTGAATCCAAACTATTGGATCTGGAAAAAGGACACCTTTGCCGTGTAAAACTTTAAAATTTTCTCCAGTTTCCATTATCATACGATTTCTTATAAATTATAATAATAAATCTACCATTTATAATGGTTGTACCGATTCGACCCTTGATCCGACGTTCTAAACAAAATACAGGCTAATAAATCTAAAATCTAGAACTGACACTAAGGTAGTCCCGTGATAGGTTCTTTGGGGGTAGACACCGGTCCTAGTTCTAACACTTTATATGAAAAGGACCTAAACCTTTTGCATGGGGTTGTTATTGTAGCGGGTTAATTGACACCTAACAGCTATCATTTGACCAGTCACACATCTTTTCTTATTCAACGTGTTTAGTACTAGAACTAAATTGAAGAACCAATATTTTAATAGTCCCAAAGAAAAGAATCACACCACTGGTGAAAACTGAACTTGTTACAAAAATTTATTAAAACAAAATAAATACAAAATATAAATTTTCATATTATTCGAATGTGTATTCTAATGGCGATTTCTTTTCTGAGAAAAATGTTGCATTAATGTTACATGTTCTACATTTTGTGTTCGTTTGTACAAAAAATACAACTGTGGGAAAAATTTTTAAGTTCTTTTGTGAAAATGTTGATGAAAAATATGCAAAACATGTTACATGTTTTACCCTTACTTTTACTTAAGGGTTCATACTGCCCTGTTTTACAACTTTAGTACTTACTTCTTTGTTTGTACAACCAATATTTTATTTTGTTTGTCATAATATTTTAAAAGTTTTGTCAAAAGAATTCAACATCTAAATATTCTTTGACGGCATACTCCATTTTGAATTAAATCGTTTTTTTATTTTGGTGGAAAATTCTATGTATTTATTATCGTTTTAAATTTGTTCAAGCAATAAGTGATGTCAATGTCTATTTCCAAACCGTAAAGTAAGTGTGCAGCAAATAGTCGAATAGTTTTAAAAATCGGTAATGAACTACATTAATAATAAAAGTGTAATAGTTGTAAATAAAGGCAGCTAATTCTGTTCGATTGAAGTTGTACAACATGTAACACTTCGAGTGATTATAGGTAACAAGAAAAAGTGTTACATGCATATACTGTAGCATTTTTTTGTCAGAATAGAAATCGCCATAAGACAAATTACAATCCTCAAAAGCTTTTTTTATACTTTAATAGTCTTATTCCTTCAATATTTTCCAGGAATATTTTCTATGCACTATCAGAATTTTTCGTTTGTATATTTCTGTTACGAGGCTTACTTTACAGTGCAGCCACACGATCAAGATTTTCTTGATAGTCTTTTACATATACTATTTGTCAAAACTAACAAAAATTGAATGTTGTGACGTAGGCTGCATTTAATTTTCGAGCAATTTACATTCAAGATGTCATCAAGAAAACAATTTATAAAGGCAAACGAAAAATTTGCTCACTAACCTTGAAATCAGCTGTTTTCTTGAACGTAAATTGAAGCACTCTCTGAAAAGAGAATTTTAAAGGCAAGTTCGTTTCAATTTTTAAAAGTATGAGTGTATTGGTAGAAAAGTGTGAGAGTGTTAAAACTTGATAGGCAAAACTTGATCGTGTAATCCTTAAGTTAGCTATCCTTTGGCTAGCAATGAAGTAAATTGTAAAGAAATTTATACAACTAGATACCAGCAGAATTTAATGCATTTTCTGGCCCGCTACGGCCTTCGTCAGCATTCTTTGTATCTTACAACTGGATAGTGCTGACAACTGTGACATGTAGAAATGCACTTCAGACAGTACTTGTTTCTTTCAAAACCTTTCAATACAGTACAAATATTTTTGCCTTTACTCCCAGTATTTTCAAATTTAGTCGTGCAGTCTGCGAAAATTTGTAATGTTTACTTGTCTGCCATATGTAGCGGACACATACACAGAATTGTTAATGTTTACTTGTGTATCGAATGTGGCCTACGATGCAAATAGTTGTTTTTGCAAAGAATTGTTGTTGCAATATTATCAAAGAAATAAACTTACAAAATAATTCGTACATACACATCTAAAACTCACATAAAAAAACTAAAGAATATGGGTATTTTTTGTTCCCACTCTCATAGCTGCGTGTATTTTTCATTGGCTTGTAAATTTTGAGAGTATTTTTAATACCCTTCCACTATAGTAAAAAGCAGCGATACTACATAGAGTTTAAATATTTTTTTAAAGATTGGAATTGTGCCAGGCCTCAACAGCACACAAAAAAACAATCTAGGTAATTTTACCAAGGCGTGCATTGGTAATTTTTTTTTTATATGAAAACAAAAAACTTAGTTTAATTATCTAAAATAGTTGGTAATAATACAATAACTACTGCCTTATATTTTTGGTAATATGTATTACTAATTGAGTAACGTATCTTCTTCGATTTTTTTAATACATGAAGTTTTATTTTATTGTCAATTGGAATTTTTTTTTGTAAAAAAAACTTTCATATTTAAATTGAATTTAAAGAAAAATATTAAAACAAACTACGAGTATAAGAAATATTAAACGTACGAAAATATAAGTAAAAATATGTATGGATTGTTTTTATGCAAAGAAACTATCTTTGAAAGCTCTCGGGGAATCCGATGACGAAATCAATGATATCAGGAAGTGGTTCAGCAAATCAATAGTGGTTGGACAAAAACAATGCAGCCGAGAAACAGGTACAGTTATAAATTGTTTTTACTAGTAAATATATATAACTAATTTGGGTAAATATCAATAGTTTTATAGGCTGAAACTTTAGAGGAAATGGGCTTGGTAGATAGAGAAAAACAAGAAGCGCGCCGAAAAACTGAAGTCGACCATGATATGGACGAATGTTCTGAGGGTAAACTGTTATTTGAACACAAATTTTAGATGAAAAGGAAAGTGAGACATTGATCTATGTCCATATGTTAGATGATGTTTGATGAGTATTGAAAATTAAAAACATACTTTAATTATGTTTACAATGTTTAGATGAATTATGATTAAAAAATAAACATAATGCTATAGAGTTTGTTTAAATGTCTTTTTTTATCAAAAAAGAGTAGTCAATTTTCCTAAATTTTTTTTTTGTATAATATTTAAGTAAGGTAATTTTCCGACAATAAAAATATAAATGAACTTTGCCTATCATTGCTAAATTTTCAAAGTTTTTAAGTTACTTTAACAAAATTTTTAGATAATTTTTCGAACAAGGAAATAACCTAAGTTAATAGTAGTATTGCCTAAGAAACTTAGATACTGCCATGCTACCCTTGCGCTTAGTTAATTTTATACCATATTTTTGGGTAATTTTACCTATGCATTTTTTAGTGTGTAGGTAAAAAATAAAACAGTTTATAATTGTTCAAGCCAATGTCTGTTTAAGCTTCAAAAATTAAGCATACGTTGGTAATAACACTTATATAAATTATAGAATGCTAGTCATATTTTTATTTTCTACGACTATTGGCTTTTGTAAAAGAGAGGGTTTTTTAAAGACAATCGGATTTTATAAAATCGATATAGAATTTTAATACGATCCAAAATATCGAGTCATTACCTCAAAAAAGCTTAAGCGACAAATACAAAATTATACAAATGAAGGTATTTTTTATTTTATTTCAAAAACATTTTGTTGTCGCTTAAGATATAAAATCGTAACGGTACCTTATGTGACCATGACATTGTAGGGGATGATGCAAGTGTTGCCAATAAAGTCATTTATTAAAAAAACCAAACAACTTCGCTTAAGCTTTTTTGCGGTAATGAGTCGATTTGTACACTTTATGGGGGTCTTTACAATATATAATGCATTTCCAAAAACGAATCCGTTATTAAATTTAGTGAAAGTAGGTCTAGATAGATAGATGTAGCAGGCATTAAGAGATGTAACATGACCAGCTTCGACTTCACCTCAAGAAGATAACGCTAGAAGAGCTGCCTGACTATCTGACATTACAAGTAATCTTAAATCACTTCAGTTTCTCCTCAAACATTCCCTAGAACATAGAGGGCTGTGTAAATTTCCGCCTGGAAAATAGATTGTCGTTTACCCATAGGCAGGTCTTTTTGAAAATTTGGCCTAAATATATCGGCCCCTGTATCGATATTTATCTGTTTCGAACCATCGGTCAACCACACTTGGTCCCTATCAGAAATAAGGGCAATGCAATTTCTACCGAATACCACACTTGGCATTATATAAACACAAACTGAAATAAAAATATATGAAATATACATACTATTCAATAAAAAAATAATTGTGCATAATTTTCAAAAAAAAAATCATTGACTAGTTTTGAAAATATGAAGCAATAAAAACTGTTTGGGCAATTTTAAGCCATGAATACAGGATAAGGGTTAAAGGCATATAAAAAAGTATTTTTAAACTAACCGTTTCATAACCAACAAGTAGCTTTATTTTTAAAGCGTATAGATGTGAATATTACTTGCAGATTTTTTTCTTAAAAGTAAAAAAATAAAAACAAATCGTCAAGAACAAAATATTGTAATTAAAAATTAAATTTTGTTTACATTGAAGAAATTTAGGCCCTATTAGCTTGACAAAAAGAACATTCATAAAAATTTTTAATTATTATTGATCAAATTCGATATATATTTTTAACTGTTTTAAGCCGATCATATTACTTTTACACACCACATCACGTTTTTGGGTTAATATTCAGTGTCAATTTACAATTAAAAACAAATTGTTCTCTCAGACAAGTACATCTTTCAATGGCGTCTACTGTACATTTTCCATAACTCGTATGCGTACTTTAATTTATAGTTTTAATTGAATTGCTTCGCTCTAATTAATTATTCAGCTGATGATCTGCTTTTCTTTGCAGTATGTATCTTTGATTTTTAATGTTTTTATGTTTAAAGTTTTGTTATTTTTTGCTATCAATTTGAAATATTTACTTAAGAATTTTAATAACAAAGTCTTTTAGTAGTCATTCTTAGCTTAAGTGCAAAAATTAAATTTTTTTTTTGTTATGATAACAACATGAGTGCAACATAAAGTTTTCCCTGATTTGTGTTCTAATTTCAGCATGATTAAGTGTAAAATAAAAGTTTATTTTTACTCGTTCGTTTTCGAGCCTTTCAAGTCGTATTGTTTATTTGTAAATGCTGCGGGAATACATGCAACTGTGGTAAATATATTTTCGATTAGGGTTTCCCTAATTAAAGGGAGAAAGATTATAGGATTGTGTTCGGTGAAGTACACTCAAAATATTATGTAGTTAAATTCAAACGAAAATTCATTTTATATAACTTAAAATTCATTTAAAAAACGGATCATTTACATTTCATTTAAAACAAATGATTTGTACATTCATTTTTAAATTTTTTATTTATTAAACAACACATTCCTTAAAATTGAATAGTTTTTACTTTTAAAAAATATATTTAAACTGACAAAAATCAAACTACATTACAAAATAAATACGGAAAAACATTATTTTTTGGTAGTTTGTTTTTTGAACAACAGACATAAATGTTAAAAAATAAAATTATTCGTAAAATAACTATATTTTTATTCAATTTTAACAGTACCGAAAACGAATTTAATAACCCACAATCAGTTACTGTAATAATTTTATGAGTGTACCTTTTTTAAATTATAAGTGAAATCTGGTGTGACTCACTATTAAATTATGTGGGAATCGGTGTTAAATTGATCAGGTCTCCCATACAAGACCCTCATTTAGAATTCACAGTTGCCCACTTAAATTATTTGGATACGTTTAAGTAGCAATAAGTCTTTTAACAGGTTCTATTCATCGCGCTTTCCGAAGATGCTAAAATTTTTTCAAATGACGATAAATTTCAGTTCTGAGGCCTAATTCTGGCAGTCGTGGTCGAATACATTTCGGTTTGAAAGCAATTTTATTTCTAACTCTTTTGTTGTTGAGTCCACGACGTTCTCAGCAATTGGGCCTATCTTATCGATTTTGCATATGGATTTTAACTTCCACCTATATAAAGTCTACATAAGTGCCACGAGCCAAATAACACGACCGATTTTGGCTTTTTTAATAACAAATTTGCAGAGCGCGTAATTTCACGTTTTGGCGACGTCAATTGGCCACGAACATTATGCGCTTTGACGCCGTTAGACTTCTTTTGCGGGGCTACGTCAAAAGAATCGACTGCTGCAACCAATTTAGAGACGGTGAGTTTTGAAACCGAAAAATGGATAACACGGTACTAATTGAAACTAGCAAAAACCTGTTTCGGTCATAACAAACACTGAATCGAAAGAAAAAGAAGAAGACAAGTTTTTCAGTTTTGCTATGAAGCGTATGAAATCGGTATAAAAAAATAAGCAATTTTGTAATCATTTCAAGAAAAGCATACTTTATAAAATTAATGATCATTTATATCATTCCTAGAAATAATTAGAACTTTTTAACAAATAATTAATTTTTTTAATTTGCGTAACAAAAGCGTGTGAAAAAATATCCGTAAATGTGCGATGTGTCCGGTAAGAAGCGATCATGTTGGTGATTACACTAAGATATCCGTAGTACTATCGAAAGTTTCCCAGCACTAACTAAGACAAATGTTTTATTACATTCTGCACTGTAAACTTGCACGTCTAACAATTTTAAAAATTGAACTCAAGGAATTCCCATCGTTCCTTTATTTTAAAGGTAAGAAAACAAATGTCCTTTGATTTCTTACCTATTTTAACAAAACAGTAATTTTTTTCCAAAAATGACTGCAGTCTTCAAATTTAGCTTGTACCACTTTCCGTATATTATTTTTTTTTTAAATCTACTTAGTTTAAAATTACCGTTTTCTATTTGCCATCGTACGTATAATTAATTATCTGTGCTGTCAGACTAATTTTCAAGTATAAAAGTATAATAAGCAGAAAGTGACCCGAAATGCAAGCAAAAATATCGATCAGAAATCCAGGGTTATTCTTAAACTCCAATTTTAGAGGGAGTACGTACTATTATCTGTGTGACTGTATATACCGGCGATACTTCACGATACTCCGATACTTTTTTTATAGTTTTTTTGAACAAACAATTTAATTTTCAATGCTTATTTTCTGCATTACAACTTAGAGCAAAAAATCAAACAGAAAAATAAATTGTTTCTTTTAATTCTTAAGCTGGATGGCGGTCGGTCTACACCACATGTTTTATGCTCATGTTTCTTTTTTGACCTTTTTTCGAGACACATGCTAAAGCAGAAAGTAATCCTACTTTATGCTTCCGATACGTATGTCAATTAAATTTCACACTACGACTTTTTGGACTGATGATGCATTAACGCTTGTAGAATTTTCTGCAGTAGAATTTTCTGATGATTTTTAATGATTTTTGTGATTCTTCGATTTACGTAGCATTAGCTCTGAATGAAAGATTTGAGTGTTTAGAGAATAATGAAATCTATTTTTTATCTACAATTTTTTACCTTCGTTACAAAGACAATAGATCGAAGAAGGGTTTTATTGAACTACATAAAATGACTCTGCATTCTGAAAGTGTTAAAGATACGGTCAACCCTTCACCGAGAAAAAGTTCTGATAAGTATACAAGAACTGACCTTTGGAGCGTTTGTGAAAATTTTAAAAGAAAATTTGGAGATAATCCTCTGTCGATCCTACGATGTGGCTCAACTGAATAAGTATATATATATATATCTTAGACTTTGTGATTTTTCTAGAGACGCATATCCGCTTGATGATCCTCTGTCGATCCTACGCTGTGGCTATTACTACTACGCTGTGGCTATTATTACTATTAATTAGGGTATTCATTCGGTTAACCGTTAATCGGTTAACCAATTAATTATTGCCCGATTAACTGATCGGTTAATTTAAAATTGGCTTTTTTCGATTAACGATTAAACCGGTTAATTTCAGTCGATTAATCGATTAACCGATGTAACAAAGTTTTATATTTTTTGTAGTATTAAACCATATTTTTTGTGTTTTTAATTATGGGTGAGTTGCAAAACTTCAGTTGCAAAGCAACTCACTTTTTTAAATGCATTTTACAATCCGAGTATGTAGAATTTCACAATGTTGTCTGTACCAAAGTTCACCAAAAAAGTTTCCAAAGTGCACCAAAAAAGTTGTGTTTAGAAATATTTTTTCATAAAATATATTTTCTTCTAGCAATTCATTCTTTAAATACAGAACAAAAACTGAAATTAAGGAAATTGGTTATTAACTTTTTTGCAGAATGTTCGGTACTGAGCTTTGTCAGGATGAGTAAGAAGATGACCTGGCAACAGAAGAAACTCGCGATAGTAATATAACAGCAGAATTACCCGAAACAATTAGAAGTGTTACACATTTTGAAAAATTAAAACAGGACTCTAATGGCATAATGGAAGAGAAATCTGATATTCTGTATTTTGGGTTGCTTTCGATTTCTTCACCATCTACGTTAAGTGAAAGAATTTTTTTCAAGTCAAAATCTATAAAAACTAAAGAAAAGAGTCCCTTAAATCCTAAACATTTTAACCAAATTATTTTTCTAAAAGATTATTTTATAAGTTCTCCTTATCATATTTATGAACTATTTTTTGTTTGCTCGTTTTAGTTCAAGAATTGCTGTTATTGATTTTGTTTACTAATAAACTACAAATAATAAATAATCTTCCATTTTTATTTATTTAAATTACTTAATTTTTAAAAAAAAAAACTTTATTTATCGGTTAACCGATCAATAACAAAATTAACTGATTATTAACCGATTAAACCAAAACCTCGATTAATCAATCGAGCGGTTAACCGATTAAAAAAAAGCCAAATTAATTGAATACCCTACTATTAATTTTGAATATTAATAATCTCTTACACTGTTTTTTTGTTTAAAAAATTAATTAATATTACCATGAATTTATATTCATTTCGTTATTTCTAAAATCTTATTAAAATCAATTTTTAATATTTATAATCTTTTACACTGTAATATTGTATTATATCCAGTAAAAAATGTGCTCCAAAAGGGGCAAGTTTTATGAATGAATTCATACCTCAAATCGCTTCAAACCTGCTGATGGGTTGCCTGATTTTTGTATGGGGTGTTCCCGGTTTGGAGGACATGCAAACAAAGCACTCCTAAAGTGCTGTTTGAATGGCTTAATATATTAACGTATTTATTAATATTTTGCTTTTACTTGTTTAAATGCCTTTTTCATCATTT
Source organism: Pollenia griseotomentosa (assembly GCA_963931875.1). Classification (NCBI taxonomy): domain Eukaryota; kingdom Metazoa; phylum Arthropoda; class Insecta; order Diptera; family Polleniidae; genus Pollenia; species Pollenia griseotomentosa. The sequence goes on along the minus strand of OZ007562.1, from coordinate 97,335,542 downwards.
TCGCAAACCATAATATCGTTAGCTAAAATGCAAAAAGGCGTAACTAACAAAAAATTCAAAAAAAAATCGTGTTTTTGATTGGTTATTATCAATGCCATTGAACTACATGTCTTGACAAAGTTTTACACTTCTGCGATCAAAAATTACGCTTTTATTAACAAAAAAACAAAAGGACGTAACTACAAGAGTATTTATTTTATAAATGCAAAATTACGTAGTTACCCATTTGTTTTTAACAAAATATAATGAAATGGTTTCCTTTTAGAATTGTTTGAAAATTCCATGGACGACTTATCAATGCATGTTTTCTGACATGTTTGTAGTTTTCATTTTATAAAGTTCTTTGCTTCTCCTGTAAAATTATATTTTTGTTTTTTATATTTTGTATACTTTTATTTTTTCGCTTTAAAACCTTCTTCGTTTTCAGCACTAAAATAGCAGCTTTTTTGTATATGTAGTTTATTCTTTATCATTTACTGCTGTATAAGAGCTCTCTTATTGAAGCGCTCGATTATGCGCTTTTTCTTCAAAGAACCCTAATTTTTTTTAACTGGATAAATAAAGAAATTACTCTACTTGAGTTTTGTTAATTTAACATAAAATTTTTAATTTTATATTCATATCGGTATCGGCGATATTTCTTCTTGAAAACGGTATCGCAAAAAGCCGTATTGTTACACACCTACTTTCCACACAAGGACATTGACTTCTGTATATCTGGAGAACAGCAAGAGTCGAAATTTCCAAATTTGGGTAACAAATATATCAAAACACAACTTCCGACAAAATGTTGGCGTGATTATTTATATCTTAAAACAGTATTTATATATCTTTTTGTTCTTATCGCACCATGGTGAAGGGTATAAAGGGTCTAATACGTGATGATGTAGATTCAGGCTTCTTGTTGAACAAAATTAACTTAAATGTTTCAGCGAGACCTGCGCGAAATTTTCAGCCGTTAAATTAAAGGTATTACCGTTTTGTTTACGCTACCAACGACTTTAAATTAGCTTAATCTAATCTAATTAAGTTTTCTGATAGAAATGATGTTTTAAAATGAAAAATTATTGATTATTTAAATAAGTTAATATCATTATGTTTGCATATCCGAATATAGCATTCTTACTTGTTTTTTTTTTTTTTTTTTTGACTTTTCGAGATATGCCAATGTAAATCCTTCTCAAATAAAAAAAAATCAATTATTTTATTAATAAAGAATTTATTAAAGATATATTTAACATTAATTAAGATATAAGGGAAAAGTTTTACCAAAAGTTCCTGTTGATAGCAAAGTCCTGGGAAGTTGGGAAAATTCCCAGGAAATAAGCAAACGCCGATTAAGGAAAACAAACTCTATGCACAATGCTCTCATGAGCAATTGAAAATGTGTTACGAGTAGTTCACATGCAAATACAAAACTGTATGTGTAAGAACTTCTATTAGAGTATAGAGAATGAAAACTTTTGTTCAAACATTTTGAATACAGCTGCAGCAGTTGAAAACTTTTAGTCAGTTAAGTCGTTAGCATTGGCTACTTGTGTGTGCCTGTGTGTTTGTTGAGTAAACACTGTTGACTTACTCAAATCGAAAACTACTATATAAATGAACGTTTTATAACAACCAAAAGTTATTTATTTGTTTGAAACTCAAAATTCTTGTTAACACAGTGTAACTAACACAAACACAGAAAAGTCAAACAAAAACTACCCAGTTGGCCACGTCTTGAAGACATCCTCGAAGACGGATGCACGACAATGTTAATTTCTGCACGACATGTGAGGTACAGCGAGAAGAAATCGTCAACGGCATTTTCGAACAAGTGTCGCGAAAATCGTGCACGACACAAAGAAAGAAAATGTCTCTTACTTTGTCGTCAACGACTACATGCATGACAATGTCGTCTTTTTTGACATCCACGACAAAAAATTATTATATGGTTATCTATTTCAGGCAGTTTTTTAGTAAAGTTGGAATTTTAATTTCTGTTACATGTTTTATATTCGACTCTTATAAGCAATCCTAAAGTTGACAGTGAAGTATTAACTGCATGTAATCCGTTTCCAGCCCTCGATTAACTTTATCAGCATTTTTCAGTTTTACTGTTTAGAACTAATTCGTAAATATTATGTAGGTATTTCAATCAACAATTAAAAAAAAGAATGTGTGAATTTTAAGAAAACCAAGCAAGTGATTGAATAGCATTCAAGAAAACTTTGTCGTCAATAGCTTTTATACAAGACAACTTATAAGACAATGTCGCTCATAATGTCCCACATAGAGCCAAATAGAAGACAACTTATAAGACAATGTCGCTCATACTGTCCCACATAGAGCCAAATAGAAGACTACTTATAAGACAATGTCGCTCAAACTGTCGTGAACGATGAGATCCTGAAAATTGTCTTCCAGAAAACCTAAACGACATGGGAAAAGTCGCACATACATCATTGACGACGATGTCGTCAACGGCAATCTGGCCAACTGGGTATATTGTAGAGTATTGAAATATGTACATATGTATGTGTTTTTACCATAGAATATAGAAAAACAATTGTATGAAAACTATATGCGAATATACAGATAGTTAGAAAGTTATTGTTATAAAGAATAATTAAGCTTTTTTTACTTTGAGCAAAAAATTTACATATTTTCCCATGAAATGACCTTGTTAAAAATAGTTTTTGATATTTAATATTTCTTTTGTTTTCTCATTTTTAAAAATATGTTTAAATAGGTTTCCTTTTACTATACGAATTTTAGTATTGACTTCTATTTCATTTTCTGTTTTTTTTAGGAGATGTATCCGTTGAATATATTTACGGTTTGCCTCATATTACCATACCGCTTCCTAGTAGAAATGAAAAATGCCGTTTTGCTTTAAAACCCGTCTCACACAGAGTGGGCGATCTGATCGAAATGCTGAAAACAGAAGATCGGGGTATTGATCGTGCCACCATACTGAATAATAAAGGTGTTAGAATAGCATCAACTTGTAATATAGAAGCTTTAATGGATGAGCCATTTTGGTAAGTAAAGTACAAGCATCCTTTAGATCAGCAGAGATCGGCAAACACATACATTGATATACTTTATTATTAGAGATAAGAATAGAGCTCCGTGTAAGCAGTGGTTTCTATACATTGTGGAATAGTGCAATTGAGGAGGTACATTACAAAACGCAAAAATTACATTTTTCAAGTTTTTTTTATTTTTTGATTGAATCTTATTCAACACATTGAAATCTTTATTACCTTTATTATAAAGCATTCCAAAACTCAATAACTACACTGCAATTCAATATCAATATGCAATAATTTACACATCTTTGCAATAAATCGCTACAAAAAATTTAAAAAAAATCAACTTTATAAAAAAATTATGCTCTGGCGGTAACTCTTAGATAACTGTAAAATGTAATCTATTCAAAGCAAAAAGCAGAAAATCCAACCCTAGTTCAGATCAAAACGCAATATTTTCATACAGTTCAAAGCAAAATGAAATAAATACTATATGATTCGGACCATAACGCAATAATTCCAAATTTGTTATCTTAATAACTTTAAAACAAACTGTCAGATTAAATAATTAATTTGTGATAAATATTATTTTTTTGTAGACAATAAAACCTCAATTATTGTTTTTTAAAAATATTATGTGCACAGAAAAAAATAATTTTCATATTTGAATACGAAAATCGCATATTTGATTACAAAAATTTTTGAATTTTCTGCGATGACGATTTTTGCGGTATTGATAAAAATGTTTGTATGTATACATAATTGTTAAATTTTTAGTCAACAACCAAGTTTATTGAGTCAATAAAATAAGTTGTTGCCCAAAATAATTTTTTTCAACAAAATGTTTACTTGATTTGTTAAAATAAATTGTTGAAAATTTTGAATAAATCAAACAAAATGTTAATCGAATCTTTATTTTTTATTTATTAATGATGATGTCATAAATTTTCAATTTTATATTTTTATAAAAACACTAAAATTTATTATGCGGCGATAAGTAAGTTCCTATGCGCATTTCACTGGATGCTTAGGCCAGATCATCAGGAAACCTTTTCCAAAGACTTTGGCAAAACTAAATATATTATTCAAATAAAACTGTAAAACAAATGAGAATTATGAGCTATTTAAAAATGGACAAGAGTTGTTAAAATACTGTCTTTACTTTGATTCAAATATTTTTTTTATTGAATATGACGAAATATTTAATTATTTCATTATTAAATATGTTTTATTGAGTGCTATTTTGCAAAGTGTAAATTTGATAAATTTTTTTTTTGAATCAAACAAAAAGTTTGCTGACCTAAAATTTTATTTTTAACAAACTGTGTTGGTAAAAATTTTCTTGAGATATTTTTTTCTGTGTGCTACTTACTTAAATTACATTTTGTCGTTTATCAAAAAAAAAGTTATGGTGTAATTATTGCGTTTTGTTATGGACCTCCTCAATTACGATCACCTTTTTTTTTTGAGGAAACGTTGGAAGCAACTTCAAATTCTCTCTCATTTAATTGTTTACATATTTTATTATAGTGTAAGTTTTAAAGCTGTATTAGAGCTCAAAATGATAATACAAGACAGAAGTTTTGTTGGAGTGAATTTTTTTTTTTATTATAATCTGTACCCATGTTCTGTAACTTTGGTGAGATCTTCTGGCATGAAAAAGATGTGAAACAAAATATTCCATCGTTTCTCGAAAAGTGAGAAAAAGTGTGTCTGTAACTCATGTCGAAAACAATGAAAAGAGATTACGTCGTTACCTTATAAATGTCATAGTATTCCTCTCGAAGCCGATATGAAATTACAGACGTTGACAACGCCAGTTACACATATCGTTGTCGGCGATCAAAATTTACTAAAATTGAGAAATTATCAACGACGGCGGCGAAAATTCAACCGTCGGCTATACCAAAAAATGTAAAGCACGACTTTAATGTTTGTTGTTTACAAAATGGCTTTAAAAACATTCTCATATTTTTAAAAAACGTTAAAAGCAAAATAATTAAACCATGAAAAAATCAACCAAGAACAAAATACATACTTATCTCTTCCATGTTATTATTCATTGTATTTGCAATTTTAATATATGTTTTTGTGTTAAAATTGTTTCTCACCCCATTTTTATTCGTGATTTTATTTGACAGTTCAAAGCGAGAACTTTCTTACAAAAATTTTACAGACACACTTTTTCTGTCAATTGGTGATTAATTTCCTTACGTGACAGCTATTAGTCGCTAAAAAAAAGTTACAGACACAGTTTAGTGAGAAAAACAGCTGTTTGTTTCAATATATGCATTTTGTGCGGCTACGATTTACATGGTTCATTCGATCAGTCAAAGTTTTTACTCTTTTTTCCAATAAATCTAGCCCTATAGCCTAAATGGTGGATTTAATGTTGGCTTCCAATGCTTTAAGAATTGCTGGTTTGTCGCCATAAACCAATGACTTAAAAGTAGCCCGTTAAAAAGTGATCCAATGGCGTTAAATCGCGCGAGGGTGCTAATGAACAGGGCCCCATTTCTCAAAACTAGAAGTAACAAATTTATGTGCTCTCCTGTCAATCTGCTTCTTGTATCCGGCACTGCTTCTTATAAATGCCAATCATTTTAGATCTTCATATTAGTTTAAAAAACATATGATGCGTGCAGTGATGCCAATTCTTAAAAAAAACATATTGTTTGAAAAACGGCTAAAATTTGGAGTTTTAATGAAGACTGACTTTAAAAAATATCGAATTCGATAGTCGTATTTCAATATTGATATATCGAGATATCGGTATTTTGAATATCCGCGATACATATCGATTATTTTATATTTAAATATCGATATTTTTTGCCCATTCCTATATTGTAATGGCCTTATTCATAAAAAATATTTCAGGTTAATAACTCTTATAAATCAATAATATTTTTTATGAATATGAAGGTAAATGTGCATACACCAAACAAGGTTTGGATACCTTTTGAAGCCTTTTATATGTTCCACATTTCCATTGTATGTGTATATGAATTTGTTTATTTTAAAATTTTAAACATATGTATATTTGTATATTGGAAATATGTTGAATTGCTAGTTGTTTTGTCGGTGTACCATAGATATACTGAAAAAAGTAACAAAAAAAGAGCGAAAATACCCGCAAATAATGTAACATGCAAGCCGCCCACCACTGTTTTACAAATGTCACGTAGCAGCGTGATATACCCAAAATCCACTACTTAAACTCAAATACGAGTCCTCAATTAGCAACTGGAATTTTATTCCAATCTAACTAACCCTTGCGGAAATTTCAAGAAATTTCGGAATTTTGAATTGATAGTGATACTTTTAACAAAATGTGTAGCTGTTTTTTTTTTAGCTTCTTATTAACAACTATGGTATTTCTTATTATACTATGATAAACAACTACATTTAAACTTTTTTTCTAATTTTAACTACTATCGCAACTTTGTTAATTTTAGGATACATATTAACGATCAAAAATATCAAGTAGTTCCTCCCCAAAGGGAAAGAATTCAAGTTGAAGATCTTCATAAATTAGGTGACATTAAAGCCTTAGTATCCCAAGTAAGTTTTACAAACGCTCTATTATATTTCTTTAGTTAAATTAAACTTGAATTTATATTTGTTTACAGTTATACGAAGCCCTACATGTTGGCGAATATCACATACAAAAAGAGCAAGAATTGACAACTAAATTAGAAGATTTAAAATATCAAGTAGCACCTTTAGAAAGAGTAAGTAAAAAAAACAAAATATATATCGTCGTTACCATACGACAATATTAGAACACAATAAAGGGCTAAATAAACCACACAAACGGTTATACATGTTTGGGAAAATATTAAAAAAAAAAAAAATGAATACTCAGAAACCTCTGCTATTTATATAAACATGTGTTCGCAATCACCCAGGGGTGAATGTGTATTGACAACGTGTTAATGCATTATGTACTTACATTTTTACCTACGCTGTATTTATAGTAAAGGGTGGTCCAACCAAAACGCGCGATGTTATTTGTAAATAAAACAAAAAGTTTTTAAACAATTATCTTAATATTTTTTATTATGATAGACTGATCGATCTATGACAATTATTTGTGAAACAAAATATCGGCCAAATTTTCGATGACATACCTCTATCCGATGGCTTCGATGACATACCTCTATCCGATGGTCCATATTTTCAATGACTCTGAGACATACTTGAGGTTCAAGTCGTTAATGTGCCGAAATAGTTCATCCTTTAGCTCTTAAATTGTTCTTGGCTTATTGCCGTAAACTTTTTCTTTTAAACATCCCCAACGAAAGAAATTCAACGGTGTCAAATCACATGATCGCGGCGGCCAATTAACATCGCCACGACGTAAGATAACACGGCCATTGAATTTCTTGAGCAAAAGAGCCATTGTTTCGTTGGCTGTGTAGCAAGTAGCACCATCCTGTTGAAACCACATCTCGTCCAGGTCCATATCCTCAATTTATTGCCACAAGAAGTCAGTTATCATCTCGCGATAGCGAACACCATTCATGGTAACTGCTTAGCCGACCTCATTTTCGAAGAAGTACGGCCCGATGAAACCGCCAGCCAGATCGAACTGGGCGAGCATGCACAGGTGTTTCTTCATTTCCTACAGACCCGGTTTGCTGAAATTTGCGTACAATTCTGATGATTGTGGTCACATTTGATCTATACGTTGTACGCTACTTCGTTATTAGGGTGCCATTATGCTCCTACGGATGATCGTTAAATCGCAAAACGCCAGATTTATTTATGGTGCTATAAAACTCATGCCTTTAGCTTGCGGTCTGGCATAGTTTTTACCAATATTTTAGTTCCCTTGTGCATAGTTTTGCAATTTGTATGTATAATATTAACAAAAATCTCAAAAATAATAAATATCACTACGATCGTAATAAATTGAAAAAATTGTGAGTCAAGAAAATCGCACCCCTTTATAAAAGATAATCCACGAAATATATTTTAAATTTAAACTTAAAAATTACAAAGATATTTGCGAATAGCAAAAATCGAAATGGCTAAAATTTAAAAAGCAAAAAATCCATGAAATTTCTTTTATCCTTGAAATTGAAAAATCCCTAAAATATATATAAAAAAAAAAAACTCAAAATAGCAAAATAATAACAAAACTACCGATTTTAATTCCAAAAATAAAAAGAATTAGAAATAAATCATCAAGATCAAGCTGCTAAATCGATTAAAAATTAATTAAATCGGAATTTGCAAGACCAAAAAATCGAAAAATAGCTAAAGCTAAAACAATTGTGGATAGACTCAGAAATATTGCTAAAAACTGAAATAAATTTGGTTTAACACCATACTACCCTACAAGAAATGAATGAGCGAATAGTCACATTTTCTTAACACCAACGTGAAAAATGTGACTATTCGCTCATTCATTACTTTTAGGGTAAGTAGTCTTAAAAACGCTTAAATAAATTGGAGAACAATTTAATTAACTGCCAATTTCACGATATCGAAAGAACGCTTTCTATCACACAAACAAATTAAAAAAAAAAAAACAAAATTTTGTTTTGTTGTGCTAAATTCCTAAATTTATTGTTGGGGGATAAGCTTGTCCCTATGCGCATTTCACCGATTGCTTAGGCCAGATCATTAGGAAACCTTTCCCAAAAACTTAAGAAAAATTAAATATATTATGCAAACAAAACTGCAGAGTGAACGAGAATTGCAAACACTCAATTCTTATTTGCAACGTGAAATACAGTAAAATAAATTTTAAAATCGAAGGGGGAAAAATCTCCAAATGAGAATAAAAATAACTTAAATTGGAGGATTTTCACCAAAAAGAAAAAAACAAAAAAATAATCGGGCATATTCTAGAAAACGAAATGAAGTGGATTTAAAATCAAGCAAATTTTAAAGACAACCCTGTGCTGAAATTTTATACAAATATTCAATTTTATCTAACTTATTTACAAGAACCACTATTAAAACCAGGAAACAATACGGTCATTCTGTAAATAATTTAACTTAAAATCCCGTTCGATTTCAATTTCACTTCCAGCGGTGTGCTGGCAATCGAAAACGCAAGAATTTTAAAAATCGTTTTTTAATAAGATTTTAGTAATAAAAGAATGTTATGACTAGGGATGAGATTTTCATGCACTAAAAAATCGAAAATATGCGCATAAAATATGCACTAAAAACTCCAAAATATGCATTAAAAAAATAAAAAATATGCACTAAAAACTTGAACATTTTCAATAAAAAAGCGGTTTTTTAATACAAAATTTTAATTTTAAAAGATTTTGTTATTCGTGCTTAATTCTCAGTTTTTATTCTTGATAAAAACACTTGAAATTAATTGTTGATGGGATAAGCTATTCCTATCAGGGTTGTCAGATGTGGCGATTTCTCGCCAAACGTGGCGATTTTCAAAATTTTCAAATAAAGCGTTTTAAATAACTGCAACTTATACACAAATGTATATCCAATATTTGTTTAATACTAACTGCAAAAATTTTTTTTATGTTGCTTTAAGAAGACTACTATAAACTTTTTTGTGTTTACTAAATATTTTTACTGTGTTCTGAATAAATATTAAACAAAACATATATTATGTCGACTTTTTTAAATTTTTGGCGTATTTTCGCGATACTGAACAAATTTATTTTTTAGAATTTATAAAAAATATTTTTAATAATTCTAAAATTATGTATTTTAGTGTCAAAAACTGAAAAACAAAGGCTTTGGTGATTTTGTCGATTTATGACATTGAATTTGGCGAAAAAGGTCAAAATCAATCTGACAACCCTGATTCCTATGCGCATTTCGCTGATTGCTTAGGCCAGATCATCAGGAAACTTCATCCATAAAGATTTTAGAAAAACTAAAGATATTAAACCAAATAAAACTGTTAAGCGTATAAGAATCATAAGCAACACCTCCACTTGTAACAATATCAAAGTTTAAACAAAAACATCAACAATAAACAGTGAGTTTATCTCTTCTTACATTCCCCACTACAATTGATTGGAATTCTTCCAACATTAATTGTAGTTGTAAGTAGGTTAAGAAAAGACAAAATAAAAACAAAAACAACTTGCAAAAGCATGTTGCCAGTTTAAGTTTTTCACTGTTAATTGTTGATTTTTTTGTTTTAACTTTGATATTGTTACAAGAAGAACTGTTGCTTATGATTCTTATACGCTTAACAGTTTTATTTGGTTTAATATCTTTAGTTTTTCTAAAATCTTTATGGATGAAGTTTCCTGATGATCTGGCCTAAGCAATCAGCGAAATGCGCATAGGAATCAGGGTTGTCAGATTGATTTTGACCTTTTTCGCCAAATTCAATGTCATAAATCGACAAAATCACCAAAGCCTTTGTTTTTCAGTTTTTGACACTAAAATACATAATTTTAGAATTATTAAAAATATTTTTATGGATGAAGTTTCCTGATGATCTGGCCTAAGCAACCAGTAAAATGCGCTTAGGAATAGCTTATCCCATCAACAATAAATTTCAAGTGTTTTTATCAAGAATAAAAACTGGGAATTAAGCACGAATAAAAAAATCTTTTAAAATTAAAATTTTGTATTCCCAAAAATTATTTTGTTAATGAACTTTTTTTATATGAAAATGAAAAAAATATATCACTTAAAAATGTTAAAATATGCAAAAATATGCATTTTAACCAAAATATGCAACAATATGCAAAAACCAATCGATGCCATTTTAACGCAAATTTAATGATTCGGAAAAATAATTGGTCGACATCGATCTCAGACTATTGACAAAAAACATGCATTTGCATGGAAATCGCATCACTAGTTATGCCAAATATTATACAAAGATTTCTTTATTAAACAGAATTTTATAACAAAAATTATAAAAATAAGATTAAAAGTGTATTAAAAACAACTTGCAAATTCTTGCGTTTTATGTTTTCGATTTCTAGAACATGCCCGAATGCCTTTCATTACTAAAAATCGCTAAATTTTAAAAATTCCGGTTTTTCTTTGCAGGAAAAAACGGAACTAAGCACTCAAGCTGAACGTAAAACGAACGTAATGACCTGGGTTGGTTTGGGTTTGATGTCCGTACAATTTGGCATTTTGGCAAGACTGACATGGTGGGAATATTCTTGGGATATTATGGAACCAGTAACGTACTTTGTTACCTATGGCACAGCCATGGCCATGTACGCATACTATTGCATAACAAAAACTGTAAGTATTTTCACAAATTTTAATCCCTACCTTTTTGTTTAATAACGTTTCGTTTTATTTTCCAGGAATACAATATGCCCGAAGTTAAAGACCGTCAATACCTCATTGCCTTGTATAAACGTGCCAAAAAGAAGAATTTCGATGTTGATACCTACAATCAATTGAAACGTCAAATCGCCGAAATTGAATATGATTTAAGACGCTTGCGCGATCCTTTAAATTTGCAACTGCCACCACATGTTGATCGTTCACAACAAAATCCTCCCCTGAATGCTGTTCCGCCGTATAGTGCATTAACAACTAAAATCTCCCCAACTACAGTTAAAAAGTCCGGTTTTAAAATACCTTTTCTCGATTCGAAAAACTAAGAAATTATTTGACCAAATTCGGATGCTTCAAAAGGTGTAAGAACTGATCAAAACGAAGAACTAAGTCTTATTATGACATTTTTTCAAAACTATTTCGTTTTTTTTAATAACTTTATATTTTTTGTTTAATTTTTATGTTCTTAATACTAATTTCATTTTACCTCACTTGGAAATGCTGTGTTAATCTTTTAAAAATAAGCAAAAAACTAGAAATAAATTCAGTTAAAACTGTACTCAAAGTACAAAATTTAGTAACTTGTATGTAATCTGTAAAATGTTTTTGTATGTTAAATTAGAAGTCACTTTCAAGAAAGAACTTTTATTTTCGTAGATAAAAGTTTCGATATTTTTGTTGATTCGAAGGATCTGTGCAACAATAAAAAAAATCTTTTTTTTTTTTTTTTTTTTTTTGGGAGTATCAATTGTTTAAATAATTTCGCTTTTTTTATATACATACATTTATTACATACATAAAAGGTATATAACTAAATAATTTAAATAATATCGTTTTGATTTTTAAACTCTTAATTTAATTTCTGTGGCATTTTGACAAAACATATTAAGTTGAGATAAGATAGCAAAAAACTTTTAAAAAAAAATCATTTCTATCAAATAATAAAATAAACCAAAATTAAAGAAAAATTTCGTTTATAATACAAAATTTTCAAATCGTAAACAAAAATGTTTTTTGAATGAAAATTCGTATGATCATTTTTCTAACTTTTTTAATTTGACTTGAGATGTTTTGTCATAATGTCAGACATTTAATTTCTACAAAATTTACTTTTATTTTCCTTAATAACGAATTCGGTTCATTAGTTTAATTTATATATATATTTTTTTTTTTTTTTTTTCATTAATTAATTGATTGTACACATGCATATTTGTTTGTTTATTATTTTGTATTGGTATTTAAGTTATAATTTAATTTTAAATATTGACTAGTAGGTATTTGAAAAATATTATGTCTGTTAAATATATTGAAATCAGAGCTTTTAAATCACGGTTGCGATTAGCAGTTAATTGAATTTTTGTTATAAGAGATTGTATTGATATATCACTGTAAAACAAATTCTGATAACAATTCTTTAAGGAACTTTTAAAGTTTTTACGAAACCTTGTATGTATGTATTCACAATTAGACCTTCATTTAAAGATCTGTTGATGGTGGTCTCAAAAGCGCAAAAGAAGTAAATCCTATTAAATAAAAAGTTGCCAAATCTTATAAGCACTTCTCTAAATATAATTATTTCTTAAAGAAAAATTAGACAATAGTGGCCATCAGGAAGTCACAATCAGATGTAAATTTTTCCTTAACGGGTGTTGCCCCCTAACCACAAAAAAATTTGTGATGTCTTAATACAAGCAATAACTCCGACAGGATAACTGCGTCAAATTGACAATGTTCAATCTTCTATACGTACATATCTTAGAACATATGTAAATTAAAAAATATGCTGAAGGGAGGTTGTGTGTTATTTTCATTGCGAAGAAAAATATTTACATGCTTTTAAAGCATGTAATTATTCTGTTTTATTTACTTAAAGGTATTTAAAAATGCATAATTAAGTTTCTTCCTAATTTTTATTTTTCTACCATTAAAAAATACAACTCTGAAGTAACATAGCGTTTACATTTGCCAGTACTGGCAAGACAGTAGCAATGTACATGCAAAATTGTTTACTAATACTTGCACACTTTTCCAACTGTCTTGTCTACTGTCTAGCAAATTTTGCAGACAGTAAAATTGGACAGTGATTTGACATTTGCTAACAGTTATTTGAAGTTTTGTTCGAAAAAGAAAAAAAATCAAGAAGTAAGAAAAAATAAAAAACATATTTTGCTTTGAGTTTTTATGTTTTATGTTTGTTCACACAATAATGTTATTTTAAGTTATTTTTTAATTTGTTTAGTTCATATAAAACACGTTTAGCTGGAATTGCACTGTAACATTTACGTTTAGCATATTTTTAAAGTGTCTGTCTGGACGCCTACGTCAGAAAGACATTAAGTAGTGTTTTTGACAATTAATATGTATATTATTACTGTCTTGCAAGTACATTTTGTGTAAATGACAATTGAATTTGACAGTTTTTGTTAAATTATAATTGCTAAGCCGTGTATTAAAACATTTTTTGCTGAATATGTATTCAAACACACTTTCATACAGGGCACACGTTAACAACTTGTATTAGCAATAGAATTTAACAGTTGTCACGGCAATAATTGCCAAACTTATTGCTCGTGTGGTCTGGGGGTGAAGAAGAGGTAAAAGAAATAAGATCCACTTTGAACGAACAAATGCTCAACTTAAACGATTAACGACGTCTTTTAACGAACCAAATTAGAAATTCTCATCTGCACTTGAATTAAAATTTAAAAAATTTACAAAAGAAGTTTTGCTGTGAATCGGCAATGAAGAATTACTGATGCCAACAATAAAAATTAGAAAAGATCTTGGGACATATTTGTTTGACAAGGCCATAAACCTTTGCAGACTCCACGCCTATCGGGATGTCCTCCTTATCTGCCAGGTCGGCGAGATATCTAGTGACTGCGATTAGGTCCTTGTTAAAATACTTCATGTTCAATTCATTTTTCAGAACTTGACTGTTCTTGATCAGCGGGGCCTTTCCTGACGCGCTGAGGAAAGTCGAGAATTAACTGATGCCTTGAACCTGTTGAAGCATTGTTGTAAATTCAGCAAAATCACCATATAATCTGTCCAGGGACCAGATATTCAGTCCCTAGAATTTTTAGTTTCTGAGGTGCACTAGTCATGGCCTTCAAGACCTGGACACACTGCATCACTGATGTCTTGGTCTGTGTCGTAAACACTTTTTGGGCGAATTCTCCCGTTGTGCACCCAATTGCGATTGATGCTTGCTCTAGATATTTTATCGGGCTAAGCCCATACATACCCACATGGGTCAGGAAAGATCCAAAAAGTAATCCCTTCTCAGCAGCAGAAGGAGATGGGTTGGCGCTTAGTATAATCAATTTAGTCAAAAGATATGAAAATAATTCTAAAACTGCAGGGTCAAGAGAGCTCTTAGGACAGGCCAATGCCACCAGATTTGAAGTGGGGGGTACAACTTCCACCGTCCAGCCAACTGGCTGATAAATAGCCCTGAAATGATGATTGAGTCTGGCGGCCAAGTAAACGTAGCCTGGGGAGTTCTGCACATTAGTTTAAATGTGTGAAGAACTATTAAGCCCATTCTAGCTTTGTTACTTACCACGCTCTGTCCCCCAATTCCAGAATCCCCTTGGAGATCTCATCCCAAAAGGTTGAAATGGTGCTTGAAGACAGCTCTGCCGATTGTGTTCCCTCTACGTCCACATTTTCAACAACGTCTCCTGCCAGTCCTTGTTTTGACGGTGAAGAGTCTTCCTTGTCTTATTGCTTGTAGTAATCAGAGAGAAGGGGATTGACGGTTCGGACAATATCTGTATTTTCTATCTCTTCCAACCACACAGTGGAAGGTTCTTCACTCAGAAGTTCTTTAAATAGAAAGACATCATTGGAAGCTTGAGAGGGCATCGACAAAATGATTGCATGCATGTCCTTAAACACTCCTTCATAGACCGGCAAAGATTACTCCCGTTCTTGATTTGGGAGCAAACAATGAACGAAACCGGCTATCTGACCAGTTTGTCAGCTCCACAGAGTCTGCACTAGAGTTAGGGCAGCTTTAAATGACGTTGATGGCGTCCAGATCGCTGTTAGGAAGAGGGTCCAATTCAATAGTGGAAGTGTTATGGCATAGTTAATCTAATTTTGTTCGTTCATTATTTTTATTTGAATTATATTACTTGATATTTAATGAAACGAAAGATTCGGCCGAAGGGAAACAATTTGAAATTCGTCTTTAAAGCATCACAAAATGTAAAATCAAGCAAAAATTTCAAGTTCCTTTTAAATACATATCCCACACTTAAACATAAACAGTCACAACTCAAAATTTAACAAGTATAGTCGGTCAAGTCCGAATATATGATACCCTACCCCTAGTATTTAAAAACAAATTTTCGAGAGTGTACTCTATTTGGGACCCATGGGCAATTATGGACCCGCCGAAGAAAAATTATGTTATGAGGTTAAGATTCATGTAAAAATTGATTCAGCCGAATATTATTTAGATATCTTCATCTATATGAGATTAGATTATAGGAAGTGGGTTGAAATGGGGCCTATTATTAATTTTGGACTACTAGCACAGCAAAGAAGCTATCTAAAAAGTTATTGCTTAAATTTGGTTAGACGATTTAGATTGCAATTAAATAATTTTGGAACAAATTTAACCTAAATACCAACTTGAAAAGATGGTTTATAGGCACAAAGACTTTATTCCGGAAAAAGATTGTATGGGGTTATGTGAAATTATGGACCGATTCTCCCCACTTTCAAAAGGCTTAGTTCAGCAAATTATCTTAAAATTGCGACCTGAACTTTGCGCACAAAGTTTACATGGACATCAGCCGGACGGGCGGAAATTGTTAGATCGGCTCCGACAGTGATGTTGAATCTATTGATATACTTAAAGGTGGATCTAGAACCAATATTTTAAGGTTTTACCAACATCAGCACAAAGCCATAATACCCTCGTCCACTATTGTGATGTGGGTATGGAAATGTTCAGGAGAGGCAAAAAACTGGCTTCAAAAACATGGTTGCAATTTTTTAATCAAATTGGTAGCATAAATGTTAGAGAAGACTGTGACACATACAAAATTCATGTGGTCATTATAGATTTGAATTTTGAGTTGTGACAGCTTTAGATTTAGTGTGCAATATGTTTCGTATACAACCTAATTTTGAATAAAAATTCTCCGGGAGTTTTCTTCCTTTTCCCATTTTTCCTATTTTAATTTAATTGTAAAAATGCGAAAAGGAAGAAAACTCCCAAGGAACTTTAACTAATAATTGGGTTGATAAAATTTTAATATTTAAATTTAATTGAAAAAGGAAAGTCCGAATGTGTACGAGCTTTCGCAGAGAAAACAAAAGAAAATACAAATATTTTTGCAGCGTTTTGTCGCATAGTTTGAATCAGTGGGGGGTGAGGGGTTGCTACTCATTATTGCGATGCGAAAAAATGGTAGCAAAACGAATTATTAGTACTCTCTAATGCATTTGCGCATGTGTCTTTCACATCTTTTTTTTCTTTTCGCAAATCATTACTATTTATTTTATTTAAATTTTCAAACAAAAATTCGTTAAGAAGCTTAGCTATTCCTTTTTAATTTAATCCATATTTCATTACTGTCAATCTGCGCCATCTTAAATTTTTACTGCCAGTGTTGCGCCAGCGAGTACCTTATTAGCCTCTTATCGCATTTAGCTTTCGTATTGAAATTTCAATCGTATCGCAACAGAGAGTAGCCCCGCCCCGCAGGTATTACTTTTGATTTATTTTATCAAAATTTCAAGTAATCCTGATTACTTATAAATTAGTTGTAATCATAATCTATCAGTTATAGTTTGAAACTCAAAGTCATATAATTAATAATGAATACATTTTCTCATTATTTTTTAACAGCTATAGTAGTTAAAATATACATACCTTAATTAATTTTCTTTAATTCATTATCCTTAAAATTTAGTTTACTTTTTAATTTGTGTTTATTTTTTGTACTTTATTAATTTATTTAATGCATTTAGTTAAAATTAATTTGAAAAGCTAAACAAATTTATACAAAACACCACATAAAAAATCTATATTAATTTAAATGAGTTAAAAGTTAATTTTTATTAATAAATGTTTTTATTTCCTTTTTCAAATTGTTTCATTTATTGACGTATTATTTGTAAATAGGATTATTAATCTATTGTTTATATAGAAAAATTTAAGTGGTTTTAATTAGTACCTCATTAATCAATCAAACCAATTAGCAATAAAATTTCCTTGTGAGTTTTATCCCTTGTCCCATTTTTCCTATTTAAATTTAATTGCAACGAGTAAGAAAGTATAGTCGGCCAAGTCCGACTAGGTGATATCCTAAATTTGGGAGCCATGGGCAGTCATGAATCTGCCAGAACAAAATTATGCTATGAGGTTAAAATTAATGTAAAATTTCTTTGTGACGAATATTATTTTGATATCTTCATCTATATGAGATTTGTTTGCCCTTAAGTGATACTTGGAAGGGGGTTAATATGGGACCTTTAGTTAATTTTGTACATACCAGAATTTGTTATGCAATAAGCTGTTTTATTTACAACAAATCATTTAAAATTAAGAAACTACAAAAATTAAATTTGCTTTTTTGACTTCTGTTGTGATTTCAGGCTTGGCTTTTTTTAGTTGAATTAAAGCTGCAAAGAATCGCAGGAAAAATCGTTTCTATCGCGAACATGACTGAAGTTCGTGAAAAATTGCAAACATGTAAACAAGCCCTAAAACTTATTTGACATCGCTAAATGGGTTAAAAAAAATGTCGGGAAATAACAAAAAATTTGCAAAAATAGCGAAAATTTTTAATATTTCAAACAAACCATAAAATTTATTAAAAGTCTCTAAAACTATAAGAAATGGCAAAAATTCCGTAAAAATTGCTCAATAAGCTAAAATTCGCTAAAAATTTGCTAACATCGGTATGCTAGCAAAGTCTTCTCTTTATTATAAATCGTTAAAGCTGCAAAGAATCAGAAAACTTACAGAAACAAATCGGGAATAAGGCTAAAATTCGCGCAAAATTTGAAACGAACTCTAAAATTAATTTGAGATTTGCTAAATCGGTTAAAAAAAAAACAAATTGTCGAAAAATAACATTGAAAGCGTTAAAAAATGAGCTATGATTTTGTAGAACAAACATTTTGCCAGGTGTTAAAAACTGGACACTCCACTAATGCTTGCTTGTGCTTTCGACAATTGAAAATCACACCGAAAAACACAAAATCACGTGATTTTCAGAACAGGGTTGTTTGTACCAAATTTTATCAAACCTGTACTATGCGCACAAGGTTTACAAGGATAGGCAGCCATCCGGACGGACAGACATCGTTATATCAACTCAGAAAGTGATTCTTATTCGATTAGTATAAAGGTATAAGATCAATAATTGAAGGTGTTTGAAACATCAGCACAAACGCATAATACCCTCTACACTATTGTGGTGTGGGTATAAAAATGGAAAAAGTTGAAAAAACTCCTGGGGAAGTTTAATTCACAATTGTGTTGATGGTTATCGTTTTTAATAATAAACTTTTTATTCTATACATTTTTAACAGAGGCCTTTTAAACGTTCATTATATAAATGTACATTAATTTTATTTTCATGGTTGACCATTTCAGTACACATATTATTTAGAAAAGAAATAGTTTTAGGACAAAAATTTACTTAATAATAATTAAGATTATTGTTTAAATGCGATTGGTAAACGACACTCTTTTTGGCAATTGGAATTTATAACAGCCAGTTAATATCTGTATTAACATTTTAGCAACTGAAAACGCCTCTCGTACACATTTTTCAATTTTAGTTGAATACATCTAATGACATCAAATTTCACATGATTTTAAACACATTAAAAAAATATATAATAGACCTTACATACCTTTCAGGAGTGGCTCTCATAGAATTTCATTACGATAACATTTTAAATCAAGTATTTAGATCTATTTTAGAATTTAAACCATCTTCCAGGCGATTAGTAATTTCGTTCCCATCAATACCTTTCCAATAAACCAACCCAATTTCGACGTTTAGGTCAAGATCAAGGCATTAATAGCCATAAATATTAACGGAAATGTCACCTCTGGAAACTTTGCAGCTAGTAAATAAAAACGAAAGGTCAAGATCGTCAGAAAATAATTCAATACCCACCACAATTTTGAAATCGATATTCCGATCAAAAAAGAATAAACGCAATACGTAACAAGACTTTTATAGTCTAAGGCCTCGCCGTCTACATGACATGTCTAATGCGTTCTTCGCTTAATACATCCGAGTATGATTAAGTTCAACCGTATCATCAAACTGACTTAAGGAGTTCAGTTAATTCTGTGTCTTGTCCTTCGCTTTCCACCAGAATAGTTCTCTTTCAATCGGTGTGGGCCAAACAGCTTTGTAGTTTACAATTTGCAAACTTAATGTGCAGAAGATTCTCTCTCCACTCTATATTACAAATCGACGTAAACAAAAGATTCCTTGCAATCAAGGCAACTTTAAAATAAAAAAAAAAAAAACTTTCAAAAGGGCTTTGAATTTAACACACCGTATGGAAATCCCAATGCTTGCATTCCCAAATAATCTGGCATTCTAGGTGAAATGTAATTGCATGCAATACAATTGTTTGTTTTAAACCGGTGGTTTAAATGGCGCTCAAAAGCAGGTTCAATCCTGTCAAAGTTAGCAATAATTCTAATTAAGCTTCTTAAGCTTTACTCAGATTGGTAATACTTCGGTCCAAACTATATCTTGAAAGATTAATTTTTCTGCACCAAACTGCTCACTTAGATTTAACATCAGTACCTTTTTTAACACTCTGAGTCAATGACCTGTTCGGGAGCACAGCTACTCGTCCTCTCTGCTGAGTTTAACTAATTTATTTTCCTAATGAAATATAAAAGGACCTTAAGTTCTATTTCTGGTAAAACATCTTAGCAAGATAGCTTTGGCGTCCCGAAGTATCTCCGTATACAAGGACATTTACACACCGCTACATAAGTTTCTTCATGCCTTTTCCCCGAGATTATTAAATTCTAATACTTATTCAATAACTAATAATCCGCCCAGTTGCCCAAACGCTTTTCTATATTGATCAACCTGCGACAATAGTTTCTTGATTCCACCATGGTGGCCGATCCTACGTACCACTTACTTGCATGTAAGAGTAGTCAGTCGCCTGACGTAGTGACTCTGTTAAAAAGTTCACTGCATTATCAACTTTCACAGGCTCATTAATTTCGAAAAGAGTAAGCATATAATCCTTGCAAGTGAGGATGATTAAAATCGCACATTGTTTTCATTCTATTTACAATATTACTGCATCCTACAGACCGACACCACAGAATAAATACGATACCGCCCACCCGCTAATCAAATCAGAGTGTTCACATCTTCTCACCCGACTACGAAAAATGTCAGTTCGCAACCCTTATTTAGTATTTTTAAATTATTAGTAAGAATAAAAGAAAAAAGTCACTTACTTCTTGTGTTGGTGTATGGTACGACATCACGGATTAGTCGATTGCCTTAATCGTGCGAGACAATCCAAAAAGGCCCATTACTTGCCTCGAGGGTCGCTGCTTTCGTGTCTTTATAACTGTAACTGTAAACAGAAAGAATGAACTTATTTAACGAGTCTTTGGCCAAAAAACAAGATCTTTTATTACCTGTGCCTTTGGCAAATAATAGCTTGAAACCTTTGAGGTTAACTCCTTAAACCAGAGCCTTATGAATCCGTGGAACATCACGAGATCCTCCTCTCTCTTAGATTCAAGTCTAGCAGCTAACACGAAGTCTAACGCCTTATTATACCTATATTCGAGACAGATTGGCAAGCTCTTGTAGCAACGCTGAGCGTTCATCTACTCAAGCCATTAGCTTAACGTGACCCTGGTGCCAGCCAGAGTCATCGCATAATAGAGGTAGTCCTGGATTCTCACTTAAGATCTTCCAGAACCCACTTCAGTGTAACCAAGTCCCACTTTGTATGGGAAATGGATTCATCAGACACACCTATCGATGACAGTTCCTACAAGCTGCCGTTTCGCCATCTCGTTGAAGAATCTGTTCATCGGTTTCGGTGTCAGACATTGTCACCTTTTTAGGGACGGGAGGAGTAGCATTTTGCAACAAATTAATGTGGGCTAATTAGCTAATTCAAATAAAGCTTTCGGCTCATTGGATTGCTCTTTATGAGCCTAAATGCTTAATAAACGCAAGACAAAGCGCCTTGAAATTGAAGCCCTCTTAGATGGAATTTTATGTCAGGGGATCGTGTTAGTGTCGCCGGGTGTGGCGGGGGTTGGTGCAACTTTGGAGCAGAAGAATTCTATCACTGGACCTTTTGCACAACGGACACGTGGGAAACTTCTGTTTAGAACGACTTGGTCGTTCCCGACTAAAAAGCACCTGAGGCAGGTAGTTATTCCGTCTTACTGACGGAAAGGGCTTCAGGAGTTTTGAAGGTGCTTGAAACGAACAACAGGCACATCGCCGCATTTAAAAGAACAACCGCCTTTTGGTCGAGTTGCTTTAACACAGTTAGACAGCTTAGGTATGTCAGGTTGTCTTCCTGCTACGACGGGCCCTCGCAAGCTAGTTAAGCTTGGAGTTGCCACTTGATTAGTATGGGTGATAGGAACATTCGATTAACCACAGCCAGTCACCGAAGCTGAGGGAATAGGGTCCCCGGAGATGATGAAGCCCCTGACCAGGTACAAGGGCGTGATTAATTATCGGACTTTCAGACATATAGTTATTTTGCAGGTAATGGAAGCTGCCACTTGTGAATTCAGACGGACTAATTACCTTATAAGGTACCGGCCCAACAGGACTAAACGGAACAGTCGCACGAAACAACCTTTCTCAGTGAAAGGAGAGTTGTTTTGCTGCGACATCTGATAGCCGTTCCATAGAGAAAAACAGACGCTATCAGATATAGGGGGGGTAGTTCTTAGTTTCGTGCTTCTTGCTAGACCTCTGTTATAGAAGACCCTATCAGGAGTAGCCACCCTCTTCTTATACTACTCCCGCCAACAAGGCCTACACAAGTCCACGCACTTAAGCCTCTGCATCGCGACAAGATGACTACCCATCGCAGAGGAAAAACTTTCACCGATCGGAGCATGTCCTTTCATCTGGCTCGCTAAAAATTTAATAAGAATAGGGGGCCCAATGACGAAACAATTTTACATAGCTTTCATACAAATTTCCTTCCAGAATTAAGCATAAGAGCTCATAAACGTTTTAGTTGTGTATGTATTCAGCTAAAATTCTGCGAAAAAAAACATGTTTAATTGGAATTGATGGAATCCCTAGATCCAATAAATAACTAATATATGTCGGTTGATCGAAAAATTACTTTATAATACAAATAAATCTCGTACAAATATTGATATCTGGTGGTTACAGCGTTCGAAACGATGGCAGACTTGTATTTATAAACAAATGGGATATTTGATGAAAAGTTATTGTTCGTCATAGAGAGTTTCTGTTTTGAAACGGATTTGAAGTATACAATAAACTTCCTTTCATTCGAAAAATATAGTACGAAAATCGTATGTAACACGCAGTAAAAACTGTTCTCAAACCCCACTCGATTAATTTTGGCGCATGTGGCCTTTACATTAACCTTAACGTTACAACAAAATTCTATAGTGGGGGCATTTTTTCCTCATAATAATACATATCGCATTAAATAGTGATATCACATTTAATTCATCACAATTTGTTGTTTATTAATCTTGAAAATCCTTCTGTTCCTCATGATAATTTAATCTTAGTATTTATATAATATATTTTGTATTTTAAATTTGATTTGGATGAATAAATGACAATTATATAAATATATATCGAGCCCTTTTTGCGAAAATAATAAAAACCCTTCTTTTTTTATTATTTTTCTCTTAAGCAATGCAATATACTTTATTTTGATTTAGATCGGCTTTTTCTCCGCAACGGTACCAATTCAGACTTCGATCGCTTAACTTACATTTAAAATAAAAACATATACAGCCAAATTATGAATCAAAATTCCCCGGGAGTTTTTTCCCTTTTCCCATTTGTACAATTGACGGGAGAAAACTCCCGGGGAATTTTTATTCATAATTGGGCTGACAATAAAATTTTGTTTTTGTTTTACATGAAAGTTAAGCGAACGAAGTCTTCGTTCGAAATCGATGAACAGGACATATGAATTTGTTCGTCATTGTAATGAGTACATACTAGAGGTCTGCTTTGAATAACTCACTCGTTTGCCTTTACTCAAAGTGCACAACATTTATTCAAATAAAAAACATTCAAAAAGACTAGAAGAGAGTAAACAAAAATAAGAGTGAATAAATTGAATAAAAAACTTGTTTACTGTAAATGAATTTGAGAGTCATTCATAAATAACAAAACATTGGAATGACCCGTTAGAGAGAGCAAGTTTACAAAAAACATTCGAATAATTTTTGAATTATTGAATGTGCATACATTTATTTGAATACAATGTATTCAATACATTGACATAATATGTGTGTAAGCTTGTGGCTTCTTTTATTTACCCAGTTGGCCAGATTGCCGTTGACGACATCGTCGTCAATGATGTATGCACGACTTGTCCCCTGTCATTTAGGTTTTCTGGAAGACAATTTTCAGGATCTCATCGTTCACGACAGTTTGAGCGACATTGTCTTATAAGTAGTCTTCTATTTGGCTCTATGTGGGATAGTATGAGCGACATTGTCTTATAAGTTGTCTTCTATTTGGCTCTATGTGGGACAGTATGAGCGACATTGTCTTATAAGTTGTCTTGTATAAAAGCTATTGACGACAAAGTTTTCTTGAATGCTATTCAATCCCTTGCTTGGTTTTCCTAAAATTCACACATTCTTTTTTTTTAATTGTTGATTTAAATACCTACATAATATTTACGAATTAGTTCTAAACAGTAAAACTGAAAAATGCTGATAAAGGTAATCGAGGGCTGGAAACGGATTACATGCAGTTAATACTTCACTGTCAACTTTAGGATTGCTTATAAGAGTCGAATATAAAACATGTAACAGAAATTAAAATTCCAACTTTACTAAAAAACTGCCTGAAATAGATAACCATATAATAATTTTTGTCGTGGATGTCAAAAAAGACGACATTGTCATGCATGTAGTCGTTGACGACAAAGTAGGAGACATTGTCTTTCTTTGTGTCGTGTACGATTTTCGCGACACTTGTTCGAAAATGTCATTGACGATTTGTTCTCGCTGTCCCTCACATGCCGTGCAGAAATTAACATTGTCGTGCATCCGTCTTCGAGGATGTCTTCAAGACGTGGCCAACTGGGTATAAGAGTTAAGCTTACACCTACATACATAATGTGTAGGTACAGATATTTTACATTCAAATTATATTTGAATATTTAACTCATTTGACTTGAGTTGACTGAATTGAATGAGTTGTTATTTGTTTTGTGTTTGGTTATTCTTTCATTAGTTTCGTTGTGATTGTGTGTTCGACTCATTGCAGTTAAGAAACAAATGAGTGTGTTGAATTTGTTTTATTTATTTATTCTTGCAGACCTCTAGTACATACTTATAATAAAACTATTTGCAAGAAATAAACAAAATTTCGATAAATTGTCGCTTACGATCTAATCGAAAATAGGGCTCGATATATATATATTATAATCCAATTTTTGATTAACCAACATTTCTGGTTATTCAGAATTCTGATTAATTGAATAATTTTAATTTGGATTATACAAGTTTGAATAATTTTATTAAGGCCCCTATTACGGTTTACAACTCAACTCAGTTGAGTTGTAATTTCATCATTTTTGTATTATGGTTTACAACTTTGCTATATTGCGGTGAACAAAAACATAACAAAAATTACAACTAATCACAATCAGTTGTCTTAATTACAACTCAACTGAGTTGAGTTGTAAACCGTAATAGAGGCATAAAAAATTCTTTAACTAAAAAACAAATAAAATAAAACAATTGTAGTGAATAAAATTATTGTTAACCAGATAAGAATCTGAAACTTGTAAAACAAGGAATACAATTTTTGAATTACATATTCAAAATTTTAATTATTTTAATTTCTGATTAACTACTGATTATCCTTAATTTTAATTAATCAAAATAAAAAATTTTCGATTAATCAAAAATTTGATTAATCAAAAATAAATGAAATGAAAATTTTTTTAAATCAACAAAGAAAAAAACTTTTGTAAGAACTTTTAAACTTAATTGTATTGATTAATATCATATTGAATTTTATTTATAACTTCCTTCAAAAACCGCCTTAGATTACTAATTTAATTGTTATGTATTGTGTATTATTGTTTAAAAATTTACTATTATGTAGTATATTTTGTAAATTTTTCTACAAGATTTTTTGTTATAATTTTTATAACAAGTTAATTGTAACAAGTTAAACCATAATAATGTAAATAAATAAACAAAAATAAAACTCGCACCAATTAGTCATAATTACAAATAGTAAAACAATTAAATTAAATTATTGTTTCAGAAAAAGTTTGTTTATAAATTGAGAATATTTAATACCAAAAAACGCGTAGTTAGTCTCATTTAAAATACGAGTACATTTGTAATTGAAAAATCTTTATATTTTTTAATTTTTTATTAAGTTTTTGTACATAACAAAATACCAAAGATTAATCATTCAAGAGCAAATATTGTGTTTCATGACAACGTAATTAATAAAGAAAATAAAATTATTTAATATTCATACAGTCATCCAAACTATAATCACTAAGTAATTATAAAATATAAGGTAATTAATTTTGGATTAGGAAAATTAAAACAAATTCTGAACTAAATAGAAATAACTTTTGTAAAATAAGCTATTTGTAGATACAAAATATATCCAAATTTTGTAAAAACTAAAACAAGAAGTTATAATGGTTAGTGTTTAATCAAGAAATTGATGTAAATGATAATCACAATATTTTTTGCTGGTTTAGTTTAGTATTGTTAGAATCTTGTCTGCTCTATTTGTTCCAGAATCAGAAGGATAAAACAATCTTCTGGGGAACTTATCATCATTTTAGGCCAGGAAATTAGACAATTAGAAGGTAATTATCCGAATTAAACGATGTATATTTCAACCAAGTGATTATACATCGGTTTACACAAGTCGTAGTCAGAAGGAGCAAGCTTTTTGAAATAATACGGGTGAGGAGTTGCATCTGCAGTTAAAAAAATGAATTGATAAATCAAAACGACGACGAACACTGACATAGTACCAAAATTTCCAAGTAACATATTCGGTCGTTCTTCATGGGTGCTCTTTATAAACATATCCATTTCTTCGTGAGATTGTGACCAGATTTCAGCAGTTGATTATAAAAAACAATCCCAACGGGTTCAAATTTTCGATTAATTATACCCTACAAAAATAGTGACAATCATTTGACCGCTCATATGAGTGTCATTGCTGATAGAAATATTCATCATCGTGTAGAGCAAAGTGCCCTATCATTTTCTTAAAAATATGATGGATACTTGAGTACGTAAGATTTTGCATCCTTATCTAACCAATATATTAAATACAAAATGTTTTGTGCTTGTGTTAATTTCGCTCATTTATTTCTTGTAGGGTAGTTATTTATAATTAAAAACAAAACATATTTTTTTCATTCTTCGCACGATGTTCTTAATCTTCAAAGCAAACCAGCAAAAACTTATAAAGATTTGGAAGCATTAAAAACCCAAAAATGCAATACACCGCTTACTTAACCCTATTTAAGCCAAAACCAAAACGACATTGGTTTTGTATAAAGCCGCCGCCGGCTAGTTTTCTTCAAGCCGCCGCCGCCGAGAATTATGAATCGGCTTGGACCTCTATTCCAGTGACCAGAATTTTCGGTGCTTGTCAAAAATCAAGAAAAAATTATTTTTGTCGCGATACTTTAAAGCCCTTCCAAAAAACACGTTATTATTTTTTAAATTTGTTCAGTTTTTCTAAACAAATCTTTAAAAATAAATATCTCATCGTTTTGTGTTAGTGTTTTTGTTTAAACATCTATCAAAATTACAATTTCTTTACTCAACACTAAGTCTGCTTTCACACGTTTCATCTTTTGATGCTCAACTCTTATGTTTTTAGGTGAGGGAAGAAAGAAGAAAGGGGGTTGGTACGGAGATGCCTGTACTCGGTCAGTACGCTTTGTGTTTTTATTCGTTGGCATATGCACAAGGATGGCTGTATGTAATTTTTTTCTTTTCTTTTTCTCTTTGATTCGCTGTTAATAAAATTGTTTTTGTTTTGAACCGAAAAAAGTTGAAACCGATTGCTACGTGTGAATATATTGGCATCTTTAAAAGGGAATTGAAAAGAAGTTGAGCATCAAAAGATGAAACGTGTAAATTTAGACTAATAAATTGACAATTATATATTTTGGTATCGTAAAACTCGATATCGAATGAAATTTATTGAATTTGAAATAATTGCATTCGATATCGAGTAACTCGACATTACATTTATCGAGTTTTCATTCGATACGTCAGTGTCTATCGTATGCAAAAAAATTTGATAGTTTATTCGATACGATAGTGTCGAATGCGGTGATTAGACCCCTGCTATTCTGCCGTGCTTAGGAAAAATGTACTTAAGTGTAAAAGAGAAAATCAAAGAAAACTGAAATTTGCTGCCTGTTTTTCGAAATAAATAACTATGTTCGCTTGGGAATTTATATTTAAACAACAATAAAGATTAGTGGCCCTCAAAGTATGAACTTTTTAAAAAAAAAATTCGATTTTAATTTCACTCGAATTCGATTTCCAAAACATGGTTAATTAATTGATAGACTCTTCTCATATATGTAGTGTACTATTGACTGTTTTCAAAAAAGGGACGATTACCGAATTATTGACATTATGATATTGGGCAGATTTAAAGATCTTCCAAACCTTTTATAGAAATTTAATATGCAGATATGGCAAAAATGTTTGTAGTTAAAGTTCACATTATTTAACCAATACATTAAGCCCATACACTTTTGCTGGGCTTAATGTGTTGATTAACTAATGTAAACTTTAATTTTTTTTCTGCATAAGGGGGATGATAATTAATTTAAAAAAAATCAATACATATGGGCATTTCCGCCAAAGTGTCCACCGTGACCGAAAATTTAAAAGTTATTAAAATCTGATTATTTTACGAAATTGTTATGAAGAAATATTTAGATTTTACTAATTTTATAAATTTACCCATAAATTTGTTCACTTAGAAGAACAATCAGACTGCAAAGTTGTGCAAACGTACTTTCTTATTTGTGAGTATGTTTTATTGTATATTTTCTTTAATATTATCTTCCTTAAAAGAGGTGATATTTGATGAAAATTATTCCAAAAAAAATTTCTTACATGGTCTGTAATCTTAGGAAGAGTTCTAAGAGAAATATGTTATTCGAATTAACGGTAAATTTTTATTTTGTATTAATCATTATTCAGTTAAATTATTGTGGAAAAAATTTCACGTTCGAATTGTCACGTATCGAACCAGATTTTAGCTTAAACAAAAAATAGTACAGACAATTTTGGAACCAAACCAAAGACATTTTAATGTTACATTGCTATGTAAAATTCTGAAAGTAGTTTGACTAAAAAATTGTGCCAGGTTTCGCTGAACTACAACTTTTTATATGTACATGGCCACAAAAACTACTTTTATTTTTTTCACGTTCAAACCGCTACTTCTTTTGCCATTATCTTTGACCTAGAATCGCGCCCCCCATAAACTTTAGCATAGATAATAGTGCTTTCTTAGTGCTATAATTTAAGGGTAAAAAGAACGTAAAAATATTTGTTGTTTAAAATGTTGTTGCATTTTTGATGCGTACGACTGTCACGTTCAACACTTTGGAATTACCCATATGTTGAAATTCTAGGGTTAAAGGTAAATTTTTAAATTCAAACTTGATTGAACACCCATTATTGTAATAAAGTAAATTTAAAGAAGTTTTATTTTACTGTTTAAAAATGCATTACCATTTTTAGAATGCAACAGTGGCTTTGACCGAATTTGCCCCTAACAAAATTGTATCCAAATTTCGATATGCTTAGAATTTAATAAAGGTTGTGTTAAATATAACAAAAAAAAGTAAATAATTTATCCTTACTTAAACTATAATTTCTTGTATAAACTAATAAAATTCTTAAAAAAAATATTAAAAACGAAACTAATATAACAAATAAACAACATTAAAACTAAATGTTCTTAACAAAAAACAACTAATAGTTAAATTTTCTAAATTCTCATAGAAAATATTTAAAATAAATACTAAAATTGTAAAAATAGTACTGAAATAGTGAAAACAAAACAAATCATCGATCGTTAAAAATTATCATTAAACAAAAGCTTTCAAATATTTTATATGCTTCTTTTACTTACAATACTAAAATCTTAAAACTACTTTAGATTATTAATAAAAAAAAAATCATGTTTATTGTAAATTTAATTTAAAATAATTTTTTTTAAATCATACTTTTTTTAACCCAAAATTAAAACGCATGTATGTAATACAGCAAAACATAATTAAGAAATTTCTACTATTTATACTAAAAACTAAATTATAAATTTAAATGAAATCTGCACCAAAGATCAACAATCTACACAAATCATTAACTATTTACACTTAAAGTTAAATTGCTCAAAACAGAAAAAAAAACTATTTTATGACTAAAAAAAACTACGCATAAATAAAATCTATTGTTAACAATATATTTAATTAAAACTTATAGAGAAAAATCTAGTAAACAAATTTGTTTTTATGCCCTATTTATTATTACAAAAAAGAAAAAAAAACATCAACTAATAATGATTTTATTTATTAGAAATTTGTATCCCTTTTAAAAGTTAAAAACTTGATTCAAATTTATAAAATAATACAACAAAAAAAAATGTTACGAACTCCAGTATTTTCCAGTATTTCTTGGCCAAATTTAAACAACTAAGATTTTAATGTTTTTGTATTCTTTTTATTACCGAAAAATTAGTACCTTTTATTTTGTAAAAGAAAAAAAACAGTAATTCAGCAAATTTAGCAATCAAACAAGTAGAAAGTAATCTACAGACTATAGTCGAAACTTGGGTGTTCAGTCGATTAATTCTTGTTCGATTAAACGATTCGAATAACTTAAAATTACTAAATTCGATTAAAGGATTAATCGAAAAATTTATACCGATTAATCGAATAATAATAATACATAGTAATTCTGTTAAATGTATTATTTTTTTAAAGTTTTAAGTCGAATAAACAAACCAAATGTATGTATCCGTTGGAATTTAAGAAAACAGTCATGTTTTGTGAGTAATTTAGCTTATGTTTTTGTAACATTTTTTCAACACAATTTAATAATTCATTTCACAAAAGAAAAAACGACAAAGGTAGGTTAACTCAAAGATTTATATTAATTTACCGGGTATGTTCGAAATCAAAATGAAGTGAAATTAAAATCGAACGACAATTATAATTCAATTATTTAGAAAATGACCGTAATATTTCGTGGTTTTAAGTGTTGTTCTTGCAAAAATAAAAGATACTTAAAGAATGAAGTAAATAAAATCGAATGTTATTATGAACTTTCATTACAGTGTCGTTTTTTAAATTTGCTCGATTTTTAATCCACTTCATTTCGATTTCTAAAACACGCCCGTATTTTCTAATAAAATAGTTCTTGCGTTTCTCTCTATAGTAAGAGTTTGGTTTAAAAATATTTTACGAATGATAAATCTAATGATGCTTAATGTAACAGGTGTCCAAAAATGTATTAACTTAAATGTTCTTGAACAACTTCACTAATTTACCACTTACTTACACAGTGACTATAACACAGTGCTTGAAGAAGATGCTTCACCAACAAAATCAAAGGGGGCTACAAGTGGTCCAATGTATAAATATTTTAAACTAGATAATTTGATCGATTCTTTATAGGAAATTATTTGCAGAAGCATAGCAGAGGATGGAATGTCCGTGAAAAGTTTCAAAAAATCCAAAGTTATTTTGACTCTTTTAAAATCTAAGTGCCCGAAAGTGAAGCAACAATTTGGAGCTACATTGACAAGTTTTATTTAAAAAAGAATGTTCATTTGCTCAAGTACTAATTTTTTCTAAAATTATCGAAAAAAAAATCTCGTAATTTATAAAATTTCTGGAATTAGATTTATTCGAATTATCGATTAATTTTAAAATTTTATTCGTTTAATCGAATAAGTTAAAAATGCCAAATATTGATTAATTGTTTAATCGAACACAAATAAAACCCGTTTAATTGAAAACCCTAGACGAACCCCAAAGGACCAAAAGTATGTATGTACATTTGACAGTGTGATTTTTAGTCTTATGTAACGAATTTGTGCAAAATCTTATAACAATCCGTAAATTTCGCCACTATTTATGTTAGTTTTTATAACAAAATTATCAATTTTTCCGGGTGGTAGTTCCACATTTCGATTCATATTTAACTTTTATCCTACTGTACCTATTTTGCTGGATTTAAATCCCAAAATATTTATGATAACTAGAAGCAATTTGACACCAATATTATTCTTTTGAGTTGTTCGAATGTTAGCGGGTTTTTAACAAACGGACGTTGCTTAATCGATTTAAATTTCTTAAGGACCCAGAATATATATATATATACATTCAGCCTTATTCCGGTTGTCGTTTTCGTAATCGATCAAGCCGTTTTTTTTAAGAGATTAAGGTAACACACAACCAGTGTTCTTTAATCTCTTACAAAAAAACGAGTTGATCGATTACAACAACCGTAATAAGGATGATTATATTAGACAAAGAAGTAAAAAATCTTCTTTCTTGTGCTGAGCTACAGCTTCCAGGTTCATACATTGATAGCTCTGAATCATTTAATGAATTTGCATAAAAAAGTTTTAATATACTAACAAAAATCGTTTAATTATATTGTAAATTATCAAAAAGTAATTTCAATTTTTGGGAATACAAAATTTTAATTTCAAAAGATTTTGTTATTCGTGCTTAATTCCCAGTTTTTATTATTGATAAAAACACTTGAAATTTATTGTTGATGGGATAAGCTATTCCTATGCGCATTTCACTGGTTGCTTAGGCCAGATCATCAGGAAACTTCATCCATAAAGATTTTAGAAAAACTAAAGATATTTAACCAAATAAAACTGTTAAGCGTATAAGACTTATAGCAACAGTTCTACTTGTAATAATATCAAAGCTTAAACAAAACACATCAACAATAAACAGTGGGTTCATCTCATCTTACATTCCCCACTACAATTAGTTGAAATTCTCTCAACATTAATTGTAGTTGTAAGTAGGTTAAGAAAAACAAAATAAAAACAACAACAACTTTACAAAAGATGTTGACAATTAAGTGTTTTTTTAGGCCGTGCACTTTGCCTGTTTATTATCAAAAAGTAATTTCAATTTTTGGGAATACAAAATTTTAATTTCAAAATCTTTATGGATGAAGTTTCCTGATGATCTGGCCTAAGCAACCAGTGAAATGCGCATAGGAATAGCTTATCCCATCAACAATAAATTTCAAGTGTTTTTATCAATAATAAAAACTGGTATATTGTAAATTTTTCAAAAACATTTTAAGCATCGATGTTTAAATATTCTAAATCACTTAAAGCACAAAAACTTATATAAACTATCACAGAATTTTCCTTCGGTTCAAAGTAATTTCTATTCATACTTTCTGGCGCGAATATATTTAGTTGCTGATACATTTCCCAATATCATGAAAAAGTATCGTGTTGTTCACGTTGGAGATCCAAACTGAAAACATATTGAAAACAAAAAAATTCAATAAAGAAATAAAAATAAAATAATATTAAAAAGTACTTTCCCCAATTGTATTGTGCACGTATATTTTTAAAATGAACAACGAGGTTTGGGTGAATTATAAAGTTTTCTCGCTTTTTACAGAAATAAATGCTTTTTCAAGTGAAATATTACAAAAAATAAATTGTATGAGATATCTTTTTTTAACTTTTGGAACAAACTAAAACAACGCTTTTTTTTGTTAAATTTAAAACTTATACTAGGTTGGTTCGATTTAGCAATCGATATTGTGCCACCGATTTTTCGATAGCTTTTGGCATGAGGAAAAAAAGTTCCATTACGATAATCAAAAAAATCATTTTCGAGGAATCCAAATTTCAATTTGTTTGACTTTTGCTCAATTTTTATTTTTATGGTTTTTTAGTAGGTAATAAAAAAAAACCGGCTAAATTTTTTAAAATAAGTTTACGTTCTCTTTAATCTATTACCAAACAGTCGCAGACGTTATTTAAATTCGCCAACCACGATAAGGGTGATTACCTTTCCATGGTGAAATTGTACGCTAAAAACGATAGCAGTTTTTCCAAAAAAAAATGTTTTACTTGAAGTTTTGGACAAGTTTTTGTAGAAAAATGTATTCTTTTTACGCTTTAATTTTTAAGGTTTTTTTAGTAGGTATGTTAAAAAAAATTCGCCGATTTGAAAGATTGTACGCTTAAAAAACGGCGTTATAATCTTTTGGAAAAAATGTTTTTTTAAAAGAGCTGTTAAAAAGTCAAAAAATTAAAATTTTGGCGTCTCGAATTTTGTTTTTTTTTTTTTTTTTTTTTTTTTGAAATGTCGTATTGCTATTTTTGTCCTCATGCCAAAAGCTATCACAAAATAGCAAATGTTTGTCCTTACAAATCGGCCCGCTCTTACTAATACTGTTAAAAGAATGATTCAGTAAATTGTGACATTTCTCCGCAAATAATAAGTTCGGCTGGAAGTCCCTTAATTTTTAACCTTATTAAAAATGTACTTTACAAAATTTAGTTTTTGAAAAATTTGTTGAATTACATCCATTAGATTTAAAGGAATTTAAACTTACACTAAAAAAAAATTTAAATTTAGAAGAAAACTCTTACAAAAAAAGTTGCTTAGAAAAAATAAAACCTGAAAATTTTTTCCATAAAATTTAAGTGCTTTAAACTTTATCTTACCTTACTAACTTTACTATACATATAATCCCTTAATAATCAAACTTAAGTTTTTTATAATTAAATAAATAATTTTTATACCTGGCTAAATATGTAAGCGAAAATTAATACAAAAAATTAATAACATAAAAAATACTTATTAATTACATAGTAAATGCGTATAAACAGCTACTCACACTATAAATATGTGGGACACAGAAAAAAGTCTTATGTTGCTATGTTTGGAACTCAAAATAAAAGCCTTAGTTTAATTAAATATTTATATTTAATATACACTTCATATTATGTAGTTTAAATGAATTTAATTATCTCAATTTAATTAAGACTTACATCAAATATGTAGACTAAGTATTTTTATGAGGTATCCCACTTTTAGTGGGAGTAGCTGTATGTAATATGATAAGATTAACTAGTTTAATATATATATATAATTAATAACGATCTAACAACAACAACATTAAAAAAGAAGAAACAATCACGTAAAATTAATTAATTTGTTATAAATCAAGTCTACATAAAAACTAAAAAAATTTCCATAAAATCAATGATTAAGACTTAAAAAATATGAAAGAAACTTCATCAAAATTATTTTAATTCATTTACTGCCTGTTTTTTAGAAAACGAAAACAAAATTTCGTATCGGAAATTATATTAAAAACAACAATAAAATACAAAAATTTGTTTGTTTTCAATATAATTTCTCACATGAATTTGTTTTTGTTTCAATTTTCTAAAAATAGGCAGTAAATGTATCTACCTGTGTTATTTTGTTTTAACTGTTATTCATGTTAAACTATTATATGTGTAATTAATGAATTATTTTATAAAATCCAACGAAACAAATTTATACTTTGTTCAAAACATTTTCTTTCTAAGAACATTCGTACATATAGAAGATACATACTTTTAATAAACTACTACCTATATTTATAATCTTTTGTTAATCCTTTTTCCCTTAACATACTTTCAAAGTAATAAAACTAAATAAATGAAAAATTTTCATAACATCAATAAAATGTTTTTCTTTATTTTGGGTGCAAATAAAATCTCGCAGCTTGAGACAGAATTTCTAGACAGTGTGCTTGCATGAACATTAGGGTGTCGGTAATTGTATGGAGCATATTTGTTTTATATTTTTCCATGCTCTCAACCCCCAATTCAGTGGGTATTGATAAAACCGACGTCAAAAAAATTTGGGACAATCGGCAAAGGCTAAGCCGTCCCTCACGCCCGCCAAAGTTTTAGCAAAATCATAAAGTCCGACTTTTTAGTTTTTTTATTTTTAGTATTTTCCTAAAACATACTTGCCCTTTATTTCCACTTTTGAGGGAGGCTCCCATACAAATATTGCGTTTTATGAATTTCTTACATTTAATGTAAATGGTCATTTGTGAATAAAATCAAAAGTTGTAACAGATTTTAATCACTTATGGCTTTTTTTGTTTGCAACTTCATTTTTATATATGTCTAAAAAAAATTATAAGCAAAATTGCATTTTCCAATTTTTTATGATTTTTTAAACAAAAATTTTGAAATTTTACGGAATTTCAGTTTTTAAGTTTATTCAATAAACCAAACCGTTTTTAAGTTACGCGAATATGTTGTGCAACCTCCTCCTCCATTTTTGAAATAACGGTATATCTCGAAAATATGAGCTAACATAAAAAAAAGGTTAGCACCACTGGATTCAGCACATCCGAATTAGGCTAAAACGCCTGGTGTGCGGCTGGTCGGTTTTTTTTAAGTAAATAATAAAACGTTTTTCGACAAAATTAATGATACCTAATTCATAGAAAATGCGTTTCTTTAATAAATAAAAAATTGGATTTTTTTAGTGGCTTATTGGACATTTTTCAGTTTATTTTGTTTAGTAAGAGATTAATGTGTAAGTTAAACGAACGAGTTTTGCGCTCTTGTTCTATAAACCGTACATAAGTAAAAACTTGTTAACAACTTTTCTACAAAATTAATGTTTTCTAAGTTATGAAACATTAAAGTCAGATTTCATGTAAAATATAATTTTTCTCAAAGTTTGGTGGGCGTGAAGGACGGCTTAGCCTTCACCGATCGTCCTAAAAAAATGTTGGCGTTGTTTTTTACCAATACCCACCAAATCCAACTTTTGATTTTAACGGTTAACATATTGCAACAAAAAGAGCCCAATCTGGTTTAAAGCAATCAGTAGCATAGTATGCTTACATAGTATGCTTTTAAGATAACATTTTTTCAAAGTTAAAACAAAACTGCTGCCAAAAGTTGTAACGTTTAAAGCAGGGCTGTGGAGTCGTTAAGAAAAAGTTATAACTCCGACTCCGACTCCTTTTGGTGAAATTTTTTAAGTACGACTCCGACTCCGACTCCGACTCCAACTCCGACTCCTACTCTAACCTAGCATTATTTAAGAGACTAGTTTTTATTTGACTTTAAACTCTTTTTTTAATTTAGTACCTGTTAAATGGTTAAATATAGCAACAAAATGATTCTGTAAAAATTTCAAATCGATATTTTAATTCTAACGTGCCGCGCATTGAGCTTTAACCTACTATATGAGTAGGAAAGCTGCAAAACATTTTATTTGGATTTTGGAAAAAATGCAAAAAACATATAGCGCCCGATTAAATAGACTAAATGAGTTGAACCTATTTTAATTCTAAAGTGATATGACATTCTTGACTTATAACTCAACAGTTGAGAA
Organism: Pollenia griseotomentosa; assembly: GCA_963931875.1. NCBI lineage: Eukaryota > Metazoa > Arthropoda > Insecta > Diptera > Polleniidae > Pollenia > Pollenia griseotomentosa. Next base: position 97,298,583 of record OZ007562.1, on the reverse strand, counting down.
CTATAAACCAACTGAAATATAGAAAAATAATGGATTTAATTTTGGAGTTTTGTTACGAACTTTCGAAAGAAACGAGTTTTGCTTCAATCCGTATGGGATCATTGAACTTTAGTATATTTTAAAGGTTATATAAATTTATTAAAATTATGCAAACAGTGCTAAAAAATGTAAAAATAGTTCTGTAGAGGAGAGATAAACTATACCAATTCACATCTTTTTCAAAAAACGTTTTTAATACTGTTGGAATTTATAGATGTGTGAATTTCCATAAGTCCTATCTAATGTAGCTTTCGAGATAGAAAAGTTGAAAACAATAGCAAGTCCAATTGGCTTAGACGTTAAAGGCATCAAGTGTACTTAGTGTTGTTTACCACAATATTAATAGAGGCAAAGGCCAGTCCTTTTTTGCAAATTGTGAAGTGAGGTCTTTTGTTTTTAATATACATTTTATTTATTAAGTCAAATCATTCTCAGGAAAATTTTATAAAGTTTATTAAAACATGCATATGCGCCTTCAGATGTTAGTTCTACAATTTATATAACACATTTTAAAGAGAAATGTAACGTAAAAAAATGTTGTTAGCCTTCTATTATTTTTGGGAAATACCCCTTTTGTTGTTGGACTTGGTGCTGTTTGTCTCAAGGCATGGAACAGTACCATAGAAGGTAACGAACCTTTTAGGACGTAATTTTTTAAGTATATCATCGACATAAAAAAAATATGTGAGGATCATATAAAATATTCGTACAAATGCACATTTTTATAACATAAACATCATTTGCGATTATCAACATGTTGGCGCGGTCTGCTGTAAAGTTTTCAAAATGTGGCTTGATGTAGTTTATCTCCCACCTGCAGAGTTAAAAAAAATGTGAATTTTTAAACTGCTAAATTTAAATCTTTTTCTTCAGTGTACTCGCCATTGCATTTTTCCGTTCCTAATTCAATATTATTATTGTCCAAGACCGAAATTTGAAATTGCAAGTCTTTATTATCTCTCCAATTTTCCCTAAAGTGAGTAGATAAAAGTATTCTCAAGTCATTTTTCGGGTTAACCACCACATTGATGGGAATTATATCTGGAACAATGTCATGTATTTTTCCGAGTTAAGTTCCCTTTTTTCTATTATAATTCACCTTGAAGGTTGGAACTTAAAATGTAGTTCACTTAATGCTTTCACCACAGGAGCTACAGCTGATTTCATGTCATATTAATGGACATGGCTACAAAAATATTCGTTAATATGTATACGATAAATAAAAAACAACATCTTTACAAATTTAATTTTTAAATTCCTTAATTCGGCTTTATTTCATTAACGATATCTTGGCGAAATTCAAATAGTGAACCCGCAGGTTTTTGTTACAGAAATTTGAGGTCACATTAAAACATAGAAAAGGACATGCTTCGATACAGTCTATATAACTATTCTTATAAATTGTCGAAATAAGATGTTATCTCAATTTTTTAATTTTTGAAACTCACCTACTCATATGAAAAGTATACTGGTCCTTATTTTCTTACTTCACAATTTCAAAAAGCAGACCCTCTTATGGCCAATTCCACTAATTTATTTAAATATCAATTTATTTTTAAAATTTGTTTTTTTATGTCAAATAAAAATAAAATTATTAGAAAAATTATATTAAAATATGAATTGATATTTAAAAAGAATTGGAGAAATTGGTCATTAAAATTTTTTATTTTAAAAAATATTAGAAAAATTTTAATGCAAAAAAGTCGGAGTCGGAGTCGCTAGTTTTTGTGGGTACTTCGACTCCGACTCCGACTCCAGCACAAAAACCTCAACTCCGACTCCTCAACTCCGACTCCGACTCCACAGCCCTGGTTTAAAGCTTTAAGTTCTGTAAGGCGCTTACGCCAACGCTTTACACAGTCAATCCCCATAATTAATAAGGCTTTCAATAAATTATTTATAAAAAAAAAAATATTTAATTTAAGATTACCTACAGATTTGTTTTGTGCCCATGTTTTGTAACTCACGCGTTGAGAATCTTTTCGATTGAAATGTGTCAAATGAAACAAAAATGCCATAAATTTAACCACATCGTGTTTTTTCTTTCACTAAACTGTGCCCGTAACTTTGTTTGACGAGCAAGAGCTGTCACGTAAGACAATTACTCGCCAATTTAAGATAAAAGTGTGTCAGTAATATTTTTGACAGAAAAGTTTCCGTTTTGAACTGTCAAATAAACTCACAAATAAAAAAGCGGTGAGATAAAATTAAAAAAATAAATAATATACTATGGATTAATATGTTGTATTGCTGGATCAAATATGAAACGAACTACGATCAAAATGAGAAAATCCATAGAATTGACAAGAACTTTGATATTGCCATCGAATAACTTTTGAACCAATTAAGCTAAAAACCATGATAGACCTTTTTTGTAGAGCGTAAAATTTGCTACAAGAATTATCATGTGTCGGTGGTATGAGCCGTTCATTAGTGCATAACTTACAAATTTTCAAAGTAATAACAGAACTTTTTCCGTGTTAATCTCACTTAAAATTTTGGCTGTCGTGGGGGCCGGGTTGATTTAAAAATTAAGAGCTGCAATTTGGTAAGAATTTTTTTTATATATTTGGAACCTTTAGAACGATCGTGAAGAAAAGTTCGAACATTTCCTTAACAAGGACCACCCTAATGTATATATATAGAAAAAACTTAAAAAAAATATTAAAAATTTAATGAATAATAACAGTGTAATTAAGCATTTATTTAAGTTTTTACAACACTAAAAAAATAATTTCGATTCGTTTAGTATTGGCTTAATAATAATAGAAATAAAATTGCTTTCGAATCGAAAAAGTATTCGATCACGATTGCTGATTTAGTCCCCAGCTTCTGTGTGTTGTTTCCAACCATGGATAATCGACGTTAGTTTTAACAAGAATTAGAACCGCATTAATTGCAGATTGTTTTTAATAGAATTGAGAAATTGCTTGCACAAAACTCCATATATTTGTTAAAATTACTTTACTATTACAGCTCTCTTAAAGTTTAGGCTTAAGTTTTTATAAAACAAAAAAAAAAATATCTCAAAACATCTTGAGCCATCTATGTAAACATATATAACTTCATTTGTGCTTGTAGAAATGCATTGATAAAGATTTCGAGGATATTAAAAAACTGGAACTATAGACCTTTAACGAGGAACTTCATGTATTCCGCATTAAACCGCTTAATGTTGTTGATCATTTAGATTGAGGGACAAAGATTCATGGAACTGTTTTTGTATAGAATAATAATAGTGCATAGGAGATTGGAAAGATACATTAATTTAACTCATGCACAAGTGTAAAAAAAAACCATTAATATTTATTTAACAAAAAGTACAAAAAAAAATTACTGTTAACTTACATGCAAAATAAAAAAAAAAATTAAGCAAATTCTAAATACTAAGAACATTTGATTTCTAACCTTAAACAATTCGCCGAATCTGTAGTATTCCAACGTACCAACTCTGCAATTGGACGACTTGGTTTAATAAACAGTGTCAATTGTTCATTAAGAAGTAGAGGTGAAAATTTTGTTTTTATAACAGCTTTAGTAGAAGAACGATATCTTCCCTCTAACGAATCACTGCTAAACGAGCGACCACGTTGGTCGGGCGATTCCTTTGTGAAAATAACATCATTTAGAGCATCATCAATAAGACGATAACTGGGCTGACGATATGGACTATAGCCCAACTTTTGGCATATTTGTCTAACTTCTGACATATCGGGTGGGATGGATTTTGGAAAACATTTCGTATGCCAAATTCCATAACTTTGTTCTATAAGTTGACCATATTGGGGAGGTCGTAAATATTGGCTGGGAAAGAAAAAATGAATTTGTTTTTTTAAATATGTTAAGAATTGTTCTAACAGGTTTTTACTTTTGTTGTAAACTATCACTTTGTTGTATGGGATGTTCAATTCCAAAACAATAACGTTCATCTTCCCCGTTAGGACAATCTGTTTCCTTGTCGCAAACGAATTCGCGAGGTACACAGTCTTTTGAGGACCTAGGGTGAAGTTTTATTAATTTGGCTTTCTAGGTTTGTTTTTTGGAAAATAAACTTACGGTCCACACTGAAAATGTTCTGAGGTACAATTGCACAAAACCGGACTCTCGTCACTCTTGTCCCAGCAATTTCTTACGCCATCACATATTTTTGAAGGATCGGTGGCCCTGAAATTAAATGTAAAAATATAATGGTGTTTCGTTTTTCCGATGGATTTTCTATAAAAATTTTATATTAGCATATCCTTTTTTAAAAAAATTTTGCGTGCAAAACCTCTCAGACGACCACTAAGGTTATAAAAGCGGTTTTTATGAGGACTTTCACATGGGACTGAATCGAATCAATCTCCGGTTCCCAAGAATTTGGACAGAATTTTCCCTCCAACAAATAGTTTCCAAACCTTATTAAGTTACTTACTTACCTTAAATACGTAAAACAAGAACATATTGTAGGCTCATCTGTTAGATCTTCACAATCAGCTACATGATCACAAAATTTAGTTTTTGGCAAACATTTACCCGTTGTACGACATTTCATCTCCGAAGGACCACAAGCTGCCAAAGAAAAAAAAATTTTATTTTATTTCATGAAAAATAGGAAGCATTTTTAAGTTTTACTTTTCTTTAGGCGTTTACACATTTTTGGCTTTTCATCACTACCATCATGACAATCTAAACGGTCGTCACAAATTTGTGAGGCGTTCAGACACAAGCCTAAAGGACATCTAAAGTCTGAACACAATGGGGCATCATAGGCAAATTTGCAATGAGACGACTCTAAACAGCAAGTAAAAATATAACAAACTGATTCTGCTAGATTATTAAAGCACTAATACCTACCTAATTTCTCATGTATGGCTTTGTAGGCCTCTTCTAAAGTTCTCATAGGAAAGGCCTGCTTAAAGCTATTACAATTTGTATTGTTATAGGAAAATAGAGCATTTGGATACCAACCAGTATCATTGCTGCGACATACTAAAATGCCTTGATCTATTGGTTCCAATCCTTTAGAACTCAAATTTTTATTACCGAATTGTGAACAACTTGTATATTTGGAAAGAACTTCATTCTCTTCAGAACTTGAAGAATCACGCAGGGTAACTTCTGCAGATATATTGATTATATCTTCGGCACTTAAATTAGTTTCCCTTAATAATTTCATGGGTGGATTTTTCTCAATCAAACGATAACAACTAATATCTTTACTACGACATTGTTTTTCATCATTATCTTCCTTTAAAGAAACAGTTTTTATGCGTCCATGCATAGTTTCATGTAACACTGCAATACACTCATGTTTGGGATGGTTTTTTTGGTGGGAGCTTAAAAAGGGAGTTAATATTTAATATATTTTTTATACCTGTTTTAGGCAGACTTTCTTACGTATCCGGTAAAAATGTTGGCAATATGAAATGTGTAAATCGTACCGGTCTTTCCAAATGCAATAACAAAACATCACTATTAGGCACTGGTTCTGAGCAGTCTATACGATGTACTTCTTCGTGATTGCTCTTGTGGATAGTATGCTTAGATTTTCCACCACCAAACAAAGCCGATACATAATCCAAATTGAATCTAGATTTTAATTAAAACCAATTTCTTAAGCCAATCAATTAAAACTACAATTACCTTATACCAAAATCACAAGTTTCATGCACCATTATCCAGTGTTTGTCCATCAAAACCCCTAAACACCAAAGTTTTCCATTAGCATAGACGTCCACTAACCATGGCCAATGTAGTTCTTCTATGGCATGATGTAAATTTGTATCCACCAAAATACTTATATTATTTTTTGTCTCAATAACTTTAACTAATTTATCCAAAAGTTCTTTCTTTTTTGCCACCACCTTTGTGGGCACATGGGGATTAACAAAAACATTAGGCTTATTATGGGTCTGCACGACTGGTTTTATATGCGAAACCTTTGATTCACTTTGCGACTTTTGTGGTCCAGCACTTATGGTTTTAATCGGTTCGGTTCGATTTGATTTGGCATTGCATTCTACATATAGATTTAAACAAGATTCCTTAGTTTGCTCAATACGTATAGATCGTAAATTGGTTTTTAAATCTTTAAGAAATATATTCTTAACATGAGAAAAGTGTAAATTATCTCTGACAACTGAGAGGACTTCCTCATTAAACCTTGACTTTCGGTGAATTTCCGGACTAATTGGTACAATGTGGTCGTGGTGCTTTGTTTGCTCGGTAGTGTTATAGAATTTAAAACCTTTAAAGCCTAATAAGGCACATATTTCAACTGCAGTTTTATCGTTGTTTTCGCTAAAGGAGGTCTCGTGAGTACAAACGGTACGCCAAACGCCATTAATGTTACGAGAAAATATACCCGAACTTTGTAAAGCCGGTCTTTTGTTAGAATCCAATTTAATTTCTTTACCATTTGTGAGTGCAACTACGAAAGACAAGGAAAGGTTTCTTTTAATTTTAGGTTACCTTGCCAGCCTTTATTAATCTTAAAAATGAACTTACAACAATCCTGTTCATCTTCTTTAAATTTACAGTCTACAAAATTATCGCAACGTTTTGTTGAGGGCAAACAAATTTTCGTTAAAGGACACAAAAATTCATCACTATTGCAGTTTCCTAATTTAATAAGGTTTTAACGATTTTACCATGAAAAATTGTTTTAAAAAAACCTACCACAATTATCCTCATCGGTTAAATCTTCACAATCTGGTTTTCCATCGCATATTAATACACTTAAATGATCCTAAAATTTTAAATTAAATAAAAATATATTTCAAAAATAAAAACAAGGATTTTGCATGCACTAATTTCATATTTCTAAAGTTTCCAGTTAAAATACAAATTTTTACAATTTTTCATATTAAAAATAATGCTCCTTTCGCTGAAATTTCTAAATCTATTTCAGAATTTTTTTTATTTGCATAAACAAATTTCGAGGCCAGCCTAAGGATAAGCGTTTTTTAAATTTGAAAAAAATTCCTAGCCAAACAATTTAATTAAAATAATTCGATTAGTCAAGTCGTATGAAAAATAGTGTAGAGTACTTTTAATAGATAGAGAAACGAATATCGCTAGACCTTTATAGGACATCTGACGATTATAATATTAATCTTTCGAGTGAAAGAAATTAGAAATTATAAGACATTTTTTATATTATGAAAATTTTTTAGAGTAGAACAAATGAAAACTTTTAAATGAAACATGAACCTCAAAAAAATGTTACAGTAATATAAGGTAGCATCGAAGAGCCAGCTGATTATTTTTGTATTTGCTTTTTTCAAGATATGATCTGTCAAATGTTGTTTATATTTTGCCTACACGCACACATACTATTAAGCTTAGACTTGGAGGAAAGAACGGGGGGTAAAACCCCTTATGTCTTTACTATGAGGTGATGCGGAAAAGATTCCGCGATACCGTTAACTGGTCCTGGAGGGATAGAACAGATTGCAGGGCGTCTAGCGCATTGTGAACCGGATTGGACGCTGGGGAAACCAGGGTTCTATTGGGATTGGATAAAAGTGGTCTCAGGACCTTTATAGCGTTCTTGACGGGTTATTGTTCTGTTAGGGCTTTTACGAGTAAATGGGACAATACCATACCGGAGCTAGAGACGATTGAGCATGTGCTGTGCCACTTTCACGACGAACTGGGGTGTAACGCTGTGTGTAATCCTGTTCTGATGAGGGGACTGTAGGGGGAGTTTTGTTCTTTCTTTTTTTCTAACTATCATACAACTATCTTTCAATTGTTTCTTCTTTCTTTCTTCTTCCTCTCTTTTAAAGAGATTCACAATGGACCGCATTGGTCTCCGAGTGGAGATGTGCCCTTAAGCACATAACCCTTCTTAACTTAACCTAACCTACCATTTTCAAAAAGCGCCTAAGGGTACTTATATAATTCTATATTTCTACCTTCAAATAGTCCCGACAACTGCAACCATCTTCGTCAGTTCCATCTTCGCAATCAACAAGACGATCACAGCGACGTGAAATGTCAATAATTTGTGATATTCTAAAAAATATTTTCAATAATTAATGTGTAAAACATATTTTTAGTATGCGGCTTTTATATTTAACATAAAAATAGTACAAAAATAAGTACTTACTTTCTGCATATAAATTTTAATGGTGCTTCTTTAGGAACCAGCAACGTTGTCAAATTTTCTTCTGTAGAGTACTCAGAAGTCGTTGGAGCATCTGTAGATATTAAAATTGTCGTTTGGAAATTAGTTTCAGTAGTAAATGCAGTATTCGAAGAGAAATAATCCGACGTTGTTGTTGTATATGGCGCATCGGTTGTATTGTCGCCTAAAAACGCTATTTCGGTTTCCATTTTAGTTTCATTTTCAAATTTATGAGTGGAACTAAAACTTGCCACGGTAGTTGTTTCATTAAAATTGCTACCAGACGTTGAAGTTTTTAATAATTGTACCACCATCGTGGTAAATTTATATAGATCATCGGTGGAACTAGGTAATAAAGTAGTAATATCAAGATTAGATTCAGTTGTGCTAGATAGCGTTTCAGTAGATATTTTATTATCATCGGTGGTATCACTTGTTATAGTTGTATCCGATATAATTTCAGTTATAATAACAGTGCTTGGCAAAGAACTATCATCACCTGAATTGTGATTAACTTCACTTTCCATATTTGAAGGGTCATCAATGAGTCTTGTGGTTTCTAAATTGTCCAAATTTGTAGTAGTTTCACCATTCCAGATTTCCCCATCCTCAAAAAATCCTCTTTGCAAAGTATTTTCTGATAAACTAGGTGGTGTAGTATCATTTCCATCTTCCTCCGGATGATAATCACTTTCAGTAGTTGTTGTATTTCTGGTACTACTCAAATCGGGTTCAAAGTTATAAATGCAACCCACTTCATCTTCACCACCCAAACAATTTACAATACGATCGCATCGTTTTCTTTGTGGTATACAACGTTTACCACCCCAGATACACACATAGCCGGGACACATTTTCTGTGGTTGCAAATGTGGCAAAAACTCAGGACGTATTGCCATTTTTATCCAATCTAAGTACAAAGAAACTCGTGTGTATACACCGAATTCTTTCGGTCTAGCACAACCATTTCCATGACTAACAATACCCGCTAAATACCATTCAATATTGTTGTTGACACTACGGCAGAAAAGTGGACCCCCAGAGTCCCCCTGACAAGCATCACGACCACCATCCGGATCACCAGCACAAATATCCTCAGATTCTTGGTCCTCTTTTTCAGTACAAACACTTCGAATAGGTACGGTAACCTGGCGCAAAGAGTCGCCTAAAATAAGAAAATGTTTCATATATTTTAATTAGATTACGATAAAGATTTCGAAATTTTTCTTCTTTGGTACACAATATCCCAAAAAAGTGGTAGTAAAAAGTAAAACTGTGTTCGTAAGAGGTTTTTAAAGCACAATAGAAAGAAATATAAGCACGAGTAATTATTAAACTTGGGAGTGACAAAAATATCATCAGGTAAAAGAAAAGGCAAATGTATTGCGGAGGCTTAACCACCAAAAAATTAAAACTTTTTGAAAGTAAAATTAAGAGGAACTCTTCAATAATAAATTTATTAAATTCCTACAATTTTTTAAATGGGATATTAACTGAACATATTTTTATTTATTTACTTTTTAAAAAAATGGACACGTAAAATGCATATCTTCCCGCTGTAAAAACGGGTACGTTCGTAAATGCATCACTGCGCTGCATCAGAAAAGCAAACTTTTTTTAATGGCGTTAAAAGAATAATTATAATTTTTTTTATTGTGTGACTATTATTTTTGTGGAGTATTTCACAATTTTTTGGTCCACATTGACTTCACTGATAAATATATAACCATTTGAAATCACTGGTGCAGCGCAGTGATGCATTTACGAACGCACCCAACATCGTGCTATTTTGTCTTCTTTTTGTTAATGAAACGGTTGTTTCAAAAAATATTTTTCATATACCTTTAATGTAAAATAAAAAATTGTTTTGCTCTTCAGAAAATTTTTAAATTTTGAGTTAATACCCTCTTTCTGATCAAACGGGATATGTTGGTTGTTGTTTTTGTTGGTTCTTTGTGTTATTTATTTTAATAAAACCGGTTAACTGGTAATTTTTTTATTGCTTAACCGAAAACCGGTTTTTTAGTATACAAAATGTTCGGATTAACCCAAAATCGGTTTCTGAAGAAAGCGAATAATCGATTTTCCTAGATTCCACTGTAATATAAATTTATATTTTACTTACTTCCAGGTCCTTTCTCCCTTATAGCTCCCCAACCGACAGTCGTGCACAAAGTATCCTTTTCTGGCCCCCAAATCCAATCATCTCCCTTAGTCGTGCGACCTTTATCTGGTAGACAAATTGGTTTAACCCAACGATTGAATTGTAACGGCTTGGCCAAACGTAATAAAGATAAATCATTACGCATACTACGACGTTCGTAGGCCTGATGTACGATAACATGGGAGACAGGTTGTATTTGAGTTGATAATGAAAAACTCGAACGCCTTAGGAGACCAGCACGAACTTCATAGTAATATTTTTGATAATTTATGACACAATGTGCTGCACTGATAATCTGTGGAAAAGACCAAACAAGTCATTAGTAAAGATCTAAATTCTGGAACAACAAGGGTCATAATCGGCAGAAATTGTTAACGCCATGACTTTTATATTTTCCCAAAAATTGTATAAGAACAACTCGAAACAAAAATTTATCTTTTGATTGTATATACGATAGTTTGATCTAAACCTTCGCTTTGCTTCTATTTTTTTTTTTTTTTTTCTTTAACAAAAACGTTTAAATCTGATTTTTAAACAAAGTAATCTTTTCTTAACGTAGTAGAAAAGCTTTAAGATTAATACTAACCCACTGCGTTGAAAAAATAGTACCACCGCAATGAAAATTTCCATTTCTATAAAGAGCAACAACAAATGGCCATTCCATGGGCTTACTTAATGTACCACCCACAATTCTTCCGCCATCTTTATCTATTTCTCTTTTCTTTTGGAGATCTGCAACGTCATGAATTTTGTCCATACGTTTCGATTTTCGTTTTAGTAAATTCGTAGAACTACGCCTAGTTAAACCACATTTTGTCGGGAAACACTGGACATACGCTACATGATCCCTTAAAACGTCTTGACTGTCACGTTTTTGACACGATTGAGGAAAATGGGCATTACCGATGTGTGCGGGTTCTATAAAAGGTCCCGGCAAGGCTAAAGGCATAAATGTTATATTCGGTTTGCCAATATAGCCGCCCTCATTTTTACAAGCTTCCAAAGCCCAATGTTCACCATTGTTGCAAACAGGATACCATTCACCACGATAGTTGCGATAAAGATAACCTTCAGAAGAAGAAACAGAATGGGACTAAAATTTAAAGGTTATTTAACATAGTTGTAACTTGTAATCTTTAGGTTTCCTACCATATGATTAGCTATATCATTAACTATCAAATTGCAATCCATTTCATCTTTTCCATTCAAACAATTAGTAAAACCATCACATTTTTCCAAACTGCTATAACACATAGACACTGTCGAACGATTATTTATTTTATATTCCATAGGATGTTCAAAACACGAATACATATATTCCTCGCAACCGAAACAACCAATTTCATCTTCAGCCATTGGACAATCGGCATAGCCATCACAAACACGATCATCATCTATACGGTGGCGACAAGAACAGGCGGCCTCATCACTACCATCTGAACAATCTACCGAACTATCACACCAAGAACTTTCAAGTATGCATTCGTTACCACCATAGCAGGCCAGTTGTCCCGGTAGTTCACACTTAAAATGATCTTTATGACCCAAATGATCGGGTTGGTCAGCGTACGAAGCATAGATTATATGAGAAGATAAGGAATTATTGGATTGACCACTGCGCATTTTAAAATTAGCATTTGAAAAGCCTAGACCGCTGACAGAATTACCAGGTCCGCTTACTACGCCACCTCCTACACTGCCTGAACCCCCAGAATTGCCATGATTTTGTATGTATGTGCAAAATAATTGCTTCTGTTGTTGCTTTTGAGGCGAAGCATTTTTCGAAAATATATTTGGAATGTTTCCTTGTCCCCTAAAAGTTTGTAAAAAAAAGCTTTTTATAGAATCTGTACTGATATCATTTTCTCATTACCCTTGTGCAGTACCAGTTGTATGACCAAAGAAGTTACCAGTTGTTCCAAAATTTTGTGGCACAAAGAATATACCTCCAGGTCCTCCTGCCCCTCCCATTATTCCTCCGCTTGATCCTCCAAATCCTCCCGGCATACCAAAGTAAGAGGAAGTCCACAAGGGTACTTGACTTACCATACGTAAATTAGCCGGTGAAACGTAAAAGCATACGGGTATAGTAGGCATGCCGAAATTCGGGTTAAACATAAACTGAGCTGAAGCTTTCATGGTTTCTCCCGTCACCGGAAAGCCTCCGACTGGACCACGACTAGTAAATTGTACTACTGATGATTGTGTATATGATTCCGGATCCGGTTCGGGTTGTGGCTGTGGCTGTGGCTGAGGCTGAGCACCGGCTGGAGACGAACCCTTATCACGCATTCTTTTCGCCATGCGTTCACATAAGGTCATAAATTGATTATCGGCTGAGAAACAAATTTAACAATTAATATTACATCTACTATATAATTTGCTTACTCACCTCCAAAATTATTGGGATTCACCGGATTTAATTTTGGTCCAAATTTTGCTATATGTTTAGCATCCAAATTACCAAATGAGTCCATTATTTCTTGTTGATTATTATTTGCAGTCTGCTGAAACTTCTTTTCCCATTCGCTACGATCTAGAGGATCAAAGGTTTTGTTAGTTTTTTCGGTGACCAGAACTATACGTTCCAGACTTTCTAACATATTCTCCAAACTACTTGGATTATCTAAGGGATGTTTTTCTTCATCATCAAAGCTATGTTGGTTTTCCGAAAAAGACACTTTACAAGCACCATCTTCCAAAGTTGCATTACATTTATCTTTCTTCTCAGTAAGCACACGATCAATCGCTAAAGTTGTTAAAGGTTTTATAGTAGTGTGATATTCAGCACTGTTCGCATCACTATCGATAATCCAGCTGTATTTTATAGGTTCGGGTTTGGTGGGATATATAGTTTCAGTAGAAGTAACATTTAAGGGTATTTCGGTAGTGCTGCTGGAATTACTGTTGTAGCTTTCAGTTATTTCTGCTGTCAGCTCTTCGCCATCTAAAATCCAATCGAATTGAAGCTTTCGCTCTTGATCATTTTCAATTGTTGTTGTGGACGTAGTGATTGATTCGGTGACCTGAGAAACTGCTGAAGTTTGAAACGTTGAAGATTTCCTCGTCATTGGTGTAGTACTAGTTAAGATAGTTGTATTAATTAGTCCATTTGTGAATTTTAAACTCGAAGTAGTGGGACGAGCATCTTCGAAATGATCATCAGTAATAACGGAATTTTCCAAACTATCATGTCCATCTAATATCCAACTAATTTTTTCAAATTTTTCTTCTTTAAATTTAGTTGAGGATGTAAAGGGACCCTTAGTTGTTTGATTCAAACTTTTAGGAGTGTGATTCAATTCAGTACCACTTTGTTTTAAAGTTGTTAAGTTATTTGAACTTGTTATTTCTATTCTGTCGTCTTCTCCAAAAGTTGTTTCAATACTATGCATTATCTCGGTGGTAGTACTCATTACTTTTGCATTTTCCATAGTACTTTCATTTGTTGTTATTGTTGTATTCACAGTTGTATTATCAACTTCAATTTCTGGTAATATGGCAAATTCTTCCTCGGAACTATCAAAATCAGAGCCATCCAAAATCCAACTTATTTTACTGGGTTTAATTTTTTTAACTTTTAAAATTTTACTAGGACTATTACCTTCCTTTTTAGAAGGTTCTGAAGTAGTGGAAGCACTTACTTCTGTTGTTTCAACCATCGCGTTGGTAGTTGTTTTCAAGTAGACCTCCTTGGATTCATTACTACTTGAGCTAGAGTTAACTTGCAAAAGAAGTTCGCTTTCCTTAAAAATTGTTTTCATTTTTTCCATTTTCTCATTAATCTCGCGAGCCAAATTATACATACGCATAAAAGCCCCCATACAATCCTTATTATCATTTGATTCCTTTTTGCATCTTTTAAACTCCCTTTCTAACTTACCAATGGCCTGTTTGGTTCGTTTATTTCTCACTTTGGCATACAGACTTTTCAAATCCAATGAATTTTGTTGCATTCTTATGGGATCTAAAGAATCCAAATCTGGTGGTATTTGTATACGATCTAATGTTTCAAACTCGTTCGATTTGTCATTTTCGCCACGTTTAACTCTTCTATTCAGAATACGAAATTTCCTATGCTGTATATGTAAACTTTGGCTATCGTCATCATTAAAGTCAAAATCGTGAATAAGTTCCATATTATTTAATTGAGAGTCGGCTATCAACTGCAAATGGTGTGGTAATTTAAGTTCCACATTTGCGGGATTTTTATGTTGATAGTGTTTTATATTTAGGGCCACAATTTGTCTTAACTTATCTATGAGAAGATTTTAGAGATATATTCGATATTGTTTCTATTTTATTTTTAACTTTTACTTACCCATACGCTCCAGAACTATTCCATGATATATAATTGATGTCAGAATTATAAGAAATAAAATTACGGATAATGCAAACAACTTTGTTAATATTAAACGACAGCATTTTCGATGTGAGTTTGCACGTGGATGCTCAATATCTGCGCGATACATAAAAAATACAATATAAATTTGAAAAACCTTACAAAAACTGCGTATGGCAAAAAAATCAATAAAACCGAAACTTGATAACTTGGTTTCAAAAAAAATCAAAATACACAATTGTCATACGCTTTTATTTAAGAAATACCAAAGCTGATCAGTGTAAATATTTTTTTATTCACACAGATTAATAAAATTAAAATAAACTACCCCAAATATTTAATTGTCCAGCCAGCCCTTCTTCGTTATGTTCAAGAAATCTGTGGACCCACCCTGTGAAAATAACTCAATTTCTTGGACTTGATCTGTCAGTACCCCCTAATTTAATTTTGTATGTATATTGGTGGTTATTCTTGAAAACGCGTCGAAGAATATACATGAAAACAAAGAATTTACATGAAAACAAAAACAAATTTCCAGGAATGGTTTTTCTTATGAATCAAATTTTACTGTTTTTAAAAGAGACAGAAACGCGTTATAACTCACGTTAAATCGATTTTAGAAGTGTATAGATAACAAACTCGATTTTCGTAGATAATCAGCCCAATTATGAATAAAAATTCCCCGGGAGTTTTCTCCCTTCTCTCATTTTTTCTATGTAAATTCAATTGTAAAAATGAGAAAAGGGAAAAAACTCCCGGGGAATTTGTATTCATAATTGGGCTGTTTGTTTTCATGTAAAGAATAGCCACCATCGTTTATGCTGTTACAACAACAACACACAACGAAAAACTAAACAACCAACGCATGATACAAAGAAACCAAGATAACGCATTCAGCTTTTAAAAATGAAATGTTTCTGCTAATCTACGTCACATCAGCGTATAAGTATAGCAAAAATATACGGCCATGTTCTGACAATCGCACGATTTGAAATCGCAAAACCCCAGATTTATTTAATGGTGTTCTGAATCTCGTGCGTTTAGCATGCGATCTGGCATAGTTTCTTACAAATATTCTAGCTTCTTTGAGCATACTTTTGCAATTTGAAGTCGCCAAACTTCTGATTTACAGAACACCTATTAGCGATGGTCAGAATATGCCTGATAGAAACACAAGCAAACAAACATGTATATAATACAGTTAAATTTTGTAAACATGCGCAATGCGTTATCTTGTTTATATCATTCTTGCAACCAACGGGTAATGAGTGAGATTAAGAGTATGGCAAGGACAAAAACAACAACGAAAGTTTGTGGCATGAATTTCAGTGTACTCTTCTCAAGTGACACCGATTTCAAGGACAAAAAGAAAACACCAACAAAGCAAACGTTTTTTTTCCAGTTTGTAATCATTATGCTTCTTTAGTAACTGCTGTAGTTTACTTATTAATTCGTTTTGATATTTTATTGAGAAGTTCATGAATAGGAAAGTGCAGCAGGTAAAGGGAGAAGCTTATATTATGTATTTATTCGAGAAAATGCTATATCAGGAGCACTAATATTAAAAGAATTAATCAATTTCCAAATCCACCAATTATAATTGGTATTACTTAAAAAAATAAAACAAAAGCATAAGCGTTTACAATTTCATTATAAATTTGGTTATCTTCAAAATTAATCGATATAATTATTTATTCGAGCAATCGTGCATTTTTAATTAAAAATTTGTTGGATATTAAATATAGTTCGATTCGGTTAATTTTTTTCAAAAAAAAGGATTTTGTCGTGACAGTGGGACATTTACAAAAGTACCTGACGTGTTGGCTTAACCCCACGGTAGTCTTAACACCGAATGAATTATACACTCGCCCTTGCTAAGTTCAATGGACTTCATGGGTTTCGAAGTTGTATCTCAGGGCTTAATTGAGGCGCTACGGCTGTCAGAAGACCTCGGCGACACGGCACCGGTCTGACTATTTTAAGGTATCGGTTAGTAGGCCTCTTGCAAAAAATGCTTCCAATATTTCAGGATGAAGGAAAGCACCATTCGAAATTGTTGTTGGCAAGCCCTTTAGGTGCGTAACAGCTTCAACTGAGGGTGCGTTTTGACAAGGAGATACCTTCGGCGAGCACGTAGTTATTGTTTTTTAAACCCAAAGTCGCGGGTAGAAGGATTAATCTTCGCCCTGCGGTAAAGTTCGGTTCGTGGAGGAATCCCTAGGTGCTGTTGCTATTTGATAAAAGCTATTGACATTATGAATAAAGCAATGGAGCTTAGATAGCTCCGGCTACTAAACAAGGGGTGGGTGTACGATTTTTGATGGCTTATACCAAGGTTTAAAAAACTACAGTCAAAATAAAAAAAATGCTTTTTCTTCCACTTTTTGATTTTTCAGTGGACAAAAATAAACCATTGCTTTAACTTCTGATTTATTAAATGAAAACAGTCGTAGTACAAACACTTCCGAACATGTCAACTGTCATGTTCTTTGTTGCGTACAACATTTCGTTTTTTTGCTTTTGCCTTTTGAATCAGAAGTAAAGGCAACAGTTTATTTTTGTCCAATGACAAATGAAGATGTCGAAGTTGCAACACAATCTTATGACTTTTACTAACTCACACTTAAATTGCTATCTGTGTTTGCAAATGACCCTTCAATCAAACCGGTGCATTTGGTAAGTCCTTAATTTAGCACAACATCTGGTTGGGTTCCACCGTTAAGTTAAGTCTCAAGACAGGTTTTTAAGTAAATCAAAATCACAGTTTTAAGTTTTAAGATTTGTTTTTAAGAATTATATTTTCCTTGATTTTAACAAAAGGTTGTAGGTAATTTATTTTTTTTTAATCCTTTTGTTTTATTAATTAAATGTTTCTATATTTATTTATTCTTTGCCATTATTTAAGTAGTTTTTTTTTTTTTGTTTAAAATTCACTTAAATAATTCAGTTCAATGTCCGTCCATCTTCTTATAGTTTAAGCTTGTTAATAACTTGACTATTTTTAAAACTTTCAATAATTAAATATAAAAGAAAGAACCGTTTATTAATAATATTTTTAGCTTGTTTTTAAATTAAATTTAATTAAAGTATGGTTTATTTTAGGAAATTTTTTAATAATCTTATGATTTTTTTTTCATTTTTTTTCATTTTTTTTTTTTATTTTTTTTTTTTGCCAATTTTGTATAATTTAATAATGAAAAAGTTTTTTAAGTAACTTTTAATTTATTTAATTATAATTTTTTTCATAATTAAAGTAATTTATATTTAATATATAAATAAACTTTGCATGTATTCACTTTTAATTTGTTAAAAAACTTTTTGTTTTATTAAATTTTTATGGTTTATTTTCTGATTAATTTTAATTAATTTTAGTTGGTATTTTTTTTATCCGTTTTATAATTTTGTACACACATTTGTTGACATGCATGTTTTGTATTATCATTCACAACACATTGTCCTGTCTTGATAAAAAGGACATACATTTTAAAATGTCAGCACTAATATTTTAAGCAATAATATGCATGTTTGTATTTAAGGACATATAAAATATTTACAATTTTATTTACCATCATTTATAATATTTAATTTGGTTGACATTTTTTTATCCTTTGTGTGTTATCCTTGATTTAAAATAGTTTAATTCATAACTTTTTATTATTTGCCTTTTTCTTCAAGTTGCTTTTTTAATGATTGCCAGGATCAAGTTTCACATTTTATTTAATTCACTGTATATTGTAAAGACTTTTAATCCACAATAATGCCTGCCAATCCAATTTGTGCTTTTGAAACTTGACCGTTTTTTTCTTTTTCACTTTTTGTTCACACTTTATTCGCTTATTTTACCACTTCCGTTCGCGTAATACCACGTAAGTTAACTGAACCTGTTGATGGTCATTTCCACCGTTTATGAAGTATTTTGAAAGTGGGACGACGTTGCAATTTTCGCTGTCTGTACAATAATAAATATAGACAAATTGCCCACAGCTAAATCGACCCAAATAATAACTGTATTATTGCAAATTTATTTTTATGCTGGCCTAAGTTATTTTTTTTTAATTTTATAAAAAAATATTTATTATATTAATGAAAATATTGGTTTGCCTGCATTTTAATGCTGACGGTTCATGATTTTTAAGTTTTTTTTTTTTTGCTAAATAAAAGTGAAGATATTGCCAAGTCTAAGGTAAACAAAAAATTATAAAAAAAGAAGAGTTTAAATTCGAATTTGAAAAGAATATTTAAGCTTAGACTAGGAAAATTATTGTTTTTTTAATTCTTTGTTTTATTATTGCTATTCATAAACAAAAATCGCATAAATATGCGTATGAAAGTTCGCTAATTGCTAGAAAAAAAGGTCATTGAACTTTTCAAACTGGTTTTGTTACATTGAACTTTAATTAAATATATCGTACACTAAATCATAACAGTCAGAACTTAAAACTTATCAAATCATTTTTTTCTTTGTCTACGACCACGAAAATTTCGTGTGCATCACTGTCTTCTTTAACAGGAAAACAAGTAAGATAGAATGGTTGGTCAAGCCCGAACTTATGGTACCCTACATACACCACAGTGTATAGAAACTATTTTTGCTAGTGAACGCTAAACCAAATTAGGGTCGGCATAAAATAACGCCCCAAAATATAACTCCCTAAAAAAATAATGCATATATGCAATAAAGCCGCAATTTTGAAAATGAAATTAACCCATAACGAAATGAAATAACCCTCAAACAGAAATGAAATAATTCCCTAATTTTTGTAGACTTATTTCATATGAAATAAGACCCCGATTTCTGAAATTAAATTAGAGCTCAATTAATTATACAGTTTTGCTTTAAAGAATCACGCGATAGATATCATGGTTGGGACTTCGGCCGGGCGCATGAACTTCTGTGCATAGACGGCCTTCGGCCGGGCGCAAAGATTTTCTCCTCTATAGTATAACAAATAACGACTCGACACGGCTGCGCAGAGAAGCTTAAGATAGCGAAGCCAGTGTTTGTTATACCATAGCGGATAAACCCGTTGCGCCCGGCCGAAGGTCGGCTATGCAGGGCAGCTTTACTTAGCGAAGCCGGTGTTTTGTATACCAAAGTCGAGAAAATCCTTGCGCCCAAAACGTTTTCATTATAAATTTGAAAATTAAATAATCCTAAAAAAAATATATATATGTATATAAATATATATGTTCCCATCGATCCTATAAGGAGCATAGGGCCTCAATAAATTGGTTGAACATATTTCTGTCTTGTGCCAACGCTCTCACTTCGCCCCAGGTTTTACCCATTCCGGCCACTTCTACATCAATTTGCCTTCTCTACGCTTCTTCTTCGACTTCCTTGCGGGTTTCAGTCAATGGCATTTATTGTAATGTCGTTCCTTCTTAACGTGTGGCCAATCCACCGCCATTTACGTCTTTTTATTTCTTTGGTCATGTGTTGTTGGTTGGATTGTTCCCAAAGCCTGTTGTTGGCCACCACTCTAAGCCAGAATATTCGCAATATCCTGCGAAGACACTGATTAACAAACACATGAATCTTCTGCATGTCTCGAGAGGTAGCGTTCCATGTCTCGCAACCGTAAAGGAGAGTGGACTTGACATTAGTGTTAAAAATTGTTAACTTTGTGCGCTGACCGAAAGTTTATCGCGCTTTCTGTACACAGTTGTCAATGTCTTCACTTGATCCGACATTTTTGGAAATTATGCTCCCAAGATAACAAAACCGGCTGACATCCTACACTTGATTACTTCCTATTGTAAATAATTCCTGAGACGTGGCATTAACTCGCATTGTTTTGGATTAAGCAGTGTTTATCTTAAGTCCAGCCGCATCTGTTGTTGTTATATTTCGCAGATTTGATACAAGATCTGAGAAACTGTGAGCTAAAAGGCAAATATCATCTGCGTAATCCAGATTGTTTAAGCGGCCTTGCAGTCCTCAAGTAATTCCCTTTCCGTTTTTTATGGCACTTTTAAGAACTGTGCCTAAGACCATGTTAAATAGAAGTGCTGATAAAACACAACCTTGGCGAGCACCGATTTCCAGTTTTACCCTCCTTTAACGCTTTACCATGTTTAATTCGACAGCTGGCATTGTAATAAAGACACCTAATAAGTGAGATAAGTTTAAGCGGGACGTTTTTGCATCGAAGTGCGCTCCAAGTCACGGTGTGATTTAATTTGTCGAAGGCTATTTCAAAATCGATAAAGCACATATAGGGTCGTGATCGCCATTCAACAGATTGATCGACGATAACACTGAGACTGCTTACATGGTCGATGGTGAATTTGTGGGGTCTGAACCCCGCTTGTTCCTGTCTTAGTGCTGGTGACACCCTTGCGGAGATTCGTTTGTCGAAAAAATATATTGGGGCTTTATTTCATAATGATTTTTTTGGGGATAATTTCATATGAAATAATCCCCCAATTAAAAACCAATTAAATAACACCCCAAACAATATGAAATAACCCCCCCAAAAATCGTTGTTGTTTTTCTCTGTTTTGGGGGGTTATTTCATGCCGCCAAAATTATGTTATGAGGTTAAGTTTCATGTAAAAGTTCTTTGTGCCGAGTATTTTTTGGATATCTTGATCTATATGAGATTTCAGGATGGGGATTTATATGGGACCTATGGTTAATTTTGTCATGAGATAGAAACTATCGTTAAAGTTACTATCGCCAATTTGTATGTTAATACCAACATTGTTAAGAAAGTTATGACACTAAAAACTATTTTCGGGAGATTCCAATAAAATTTGGTAAAATGATTTTGATTGCAATAAAATAAGTTTGGGCCAAATTTAATCTTAATGCCAACATAATTAGATGGTCATAGACATAGAACTTATATTTCAGGAGAAAATAATCTTATGGCTTCATCTTATGAACGAGGTGGCCATTAACAGGTCAATTTCGTGAAGTTATTAGGTTTGATCCCGTGCTCAACGTTGGGAGCCCGCGGGATCCCAATCTTACCGAAAACTGTTCCCGCACTCAAAGTTTCGTAAAGTGAGAAAGCTTTTAAAAGAAAAATATTCCTCTTCTTCTTGAACGAAGTAGCCCGTACTTTTTCTTTGGGCTAATTGGGAAAACTGTTAAACAATCAGCTGTGTCAGAAAATAAACAATAAAAAACTAGAAATAAGTATTACCAAAGAATTAAAATAAAAAATATTAACAAATTAAACAATAGAAAATGTTAAAAAATGTAAGTACATGCTTGAATTTTACTTTTATACATGCTAATTTGTTATTTATGTATTTATTTAAACGTTTTCATAGTAACGTTTTCTTTTGGGGTAGAAATTTGGGTTTTACTGTTCCCGTACTTTTGTACATTTTTGTCTATTTATGAGAGCAATTTTTGTTTACTCTCATTTTACCGAACTTTACCCAAAAAGTACTGGATCGCACCTATTCTTTCGCCAAATATTTTTTTTCAGTAAATTGATATGTAGTTGCAAGCGCCTTTCTAAAACCACGTGTGTGATATACTAACGCCTTTCAATTGAGGCACAAACAAGTAAGTAAACATATCTTCTACTACTTGCTGTTGACTTAACAATAGCTAATGTTTTCACCGGCCCATAAAGCGCACAAAACAGTGAGTTTTTCTGGGGGTCTACTCTCTATTGCGATGCCAAAGCTAAATGCCAACTTGGTACTCTCTATCACTTTCGCAAAATTTTCTGAAAATTAAGCAATAGTGGCAATAAAAATTAAAGATGGCGCGGATTTACAGTAATAAAATGCTAAAATGTGTAAAAATATTTGAAATTGGAAAATTTAAATAAAATAAACTGATGATTTACGAAAAGAAAAAAAATTAAAGATGCGAAAGACATATGCGCAAACGCATTAACGAGTACCAATCGCTAGATATACTACAATTTTTTTTCGCATCGCAATAGAGAGTAGCCCTCCTGGATGTAATGATGTTTCGGATTAGTATCGCTCCAAATGCGGTAATTTAGTAGCCATCTTACCAAAAATGTTCTTAATTTTCAAAATAAATTCAAACAATTTGCAAACCTTGCTTTGGCTTGATTCTATTCATAGTGAATTGTCAAACCATACTAACCTCAAAACAGCAAATCAGCTGTTACAGAAGACTAAGCTGTCAGTTATTTGCCTCTAAAAAAACTCGCAATATAAGAAATCGTTGATTCGTCTTTTTAAAAAAAAACTACTAAACGCGGTTGTGATTGGTTTCTTGTCTCACAATCACGGACGTTCATTAGAGAGAGAAATGCAATCACCCACGACTTCGTACAGGAATTTTTTAAGTTTTCACGATCACACGCTCACTATCATGAACACTTACGAAATATTTTATTTAAGAAAAAACTTTTTTTAATTCAACATATATAATTAAGGTAAGAAACCAAAAGCGAATTGTTTTAATATTATGTATATTGTATTTACAAAAAATATGTATATTATTTTAAATTTTCACTTATAAAAAAAATTCAAAAATATATTTTTGTTCATATTCCAAAGATACTAAACTTATCTTAGAAATAAAAAAAAATTCATAAATATCAATATATTAATATATAAAGTTGTATAAACAAGATAAATATTTAACGAAAATGGAATAAATTCATAATAAGTATTCAAAATGTACAAAAGATATAATGAAAATTTCAAATAAGAAAGCAAATGCGATGACGAGCATTTTACAACTTATAAAACTATCCAATTATAGAAACTTATTACAGTTAACAGTCTTTACAAATAATTTTCACTGAGATCATTTAAATGTATCAATTACACATTTTTCAAAGGCATCAGAGTTTTCTTTAAATTCAGAATATTAGAATTCACGTCTATCACACATTAAGTCCCAACGATTTTTTATGATTACGATTTTCATAAAGGTCTTTTATTAAGTCACGAAACAAAATGGGATTGATATTCGAACTTACTTTAAATAGTACAAACCAATCGCCATAAGTCATTCCCTCAATGGCACTGCGAACATGAGATTTAGGCATTGTTCGCAATTTCGTGTACAATAACTGTAAACGAAATGGTTCATTAAACATCAACATACCGCGATAAACCAAATTCAAGCCAGACAATATGCAAATGGCGAGAAACCAACACCAGAGAAAAGCAAATAGCTTCTCATTTAAAATATTAAGTGGCAATAAGCAGAGAATATCCAGAGACGTTGTAGAGCCAGAATATCCATATTTTACCATGTGGCACTTGGAAATCTTGGGGAAAACGCGGGATGTTAAAACATTCCATTTAGTCCAATCGTAACTTGGTATGGCCGCTATAGCTTGTATGTATTTGGACCAAAAGCCATTCAGAAACACTTCCAGCATTAAGATATTCAAAACGCTAATGACGAAATTCAATGTCTCACAGAATAAATAACGAGCGTTGTAGCAAAAATGTAAGTCCCTGTAATCAGAAGTAAAATATTTAACCAATAATTTACTTCTCGATATGTAAGTGTCTTCGGATACTAGGGCATCACCTATATAAGATAAAAAGAGATACAAAATATGGTTATGAAGAGTATTTATTAGCACTACTAAAATACTGTCACTGCTAATTTAGTATTGACAGTATAACAATGATTTTAAGAAAAATTTCTAGCTTCTTAAATAGTAAAATGATTGTTAGTTTTTTTTTTATTTTAATTAAAAGCGACAATTGCTGTTAAATCTGCTGGAGGTAGATGACGACCAATTTTAGTCCTCTGAATAACCTTCAGCGAAGTAAATTCATATTGATACCAGCTTTTAAGGCTCAGTTATCCAGGAGTAATAGTAAAGTTTCAAATCAGCTGCTTCATTTTGTTATATGTACACTTATAAAATTATTACAGTAACTGTTTGTGGGTTATTAAATTCGTTTTCCGTACCGTTAAAATTTAATAAAAATATAGTTATTTTACGAATAATTTTATTCTGTAACATTTATGTTTGTTATTCAAAAAACAAACTAGCAAAAAAAATTGTTTTTCCGCATTTTTTTTGTTATGTAGTTCGATTTTTGTCGGTTAAAATATATTTTTTAAAAGTAAAAACTATTTAAATTCAAGGAATATGCAGTTTAATAAATAAAAAATTTAAAAATTAATGTAAAAATCATTTGTTTTAAATAAAATGTAAATGATCCGTTTTTTAAAAGAATTTTAAGTTGTTTTAAATGAATTTTCGTTTAAATTTAACTACATCATAATTTGAGTGTAAAGCAATTATGTATAACGATTTTAGTTAGCAGTAAGAGGTTACGTCTAAATCCGTAAGAACTATATTGGTCTTGCTTTTTTACGGTAAGGTTAAGTTACTGTTACTCCCGGCTAACTGAGCCTTTACCCGTGACTACGTTCACGTTAAAATTAGAGCAAGATTTAAATAAAAGAGTTTATCCTATAAAAATATGCAGACATTTTATGCAGTTTTCTACATTAGTACTTTTTTATGTTAAAATATTTCTTTAAGCAACATTATAGGAATTATTATTTTTCGCCAACACATAAAGGGGTTTTTTTATAGAGTGGCACAAGTTTAAATCATAATAAAAAAAGGAAATATATTTTTAATATCAATGAAACGGGCTTTATTATAAAGAAAACTTGATGAAATTAATGTTTAAATATGATTTCTGCCATGTGGCCGTCAAGTCTGGCGCGTAGAAGACGCAATCTGGAACACCAATTTTCAACAACTTTTCGCATGCCAATGACTCCGCCAGCCCATAAAGCGCACCAAACAGTAATTTTCTGTGTATGCAATGAATAAAAAAATATAAATACAAAGCACCAAGAATAAAACAATTTTCCAATTATAAAGGGTGGTTTAATTTTAAAAACTAAAAATCCCGGTATTCTCAACGCCGTATTTCGGTATTCGATTTTAGCCGGTAATACCGGTATCGGCAACACCAGTATTGGAATCCCTGGCTTAAGCCCATTCGCCGAATTATTTTAATTAAAAAGTTCAACAATTTGCACGTGTTGCTTTGGTGTAAGTCGATTCATGATTAAATTTCAAAGCACACTATCAGCTGTTAAATGGGTGCTCAAATTAAGCAGTGATGCCAACCCAAAGTTGTGACACTCTAAAAAAACACCCTTTACAAATAAGTTTTGAGCACTTGATACTCTTAAGCAACCAACATTCAACTATTCATATCAAAAGCAAGGAATCTCTAATAGATCGCTTACGGATAGCAACATAACTGAATTTGAGTTTCCAGCAGCGAAATAAGCCAACGCCGCTTATGCGTTTCCTGATTTCACTGCTGGCTACTCAACTTTAGTTCAGTCGTCAGCCGTAATCGACCCATAAATATGTATATTTAGGCAACTGGACCACATCTTTATACCAAATTATCAAAAAGAGAAAACGTACCAAAAGTACCAATTTTTTCCGTTTTTACATCATACAATATACCCTATATTTTAATTTAGGCCCTATGCTCTCTCTATACCAAATCTTTCGAAAAGAAAAAAAGTACCAATTTCATCCCATTTTTACCCTTTGAAAAGTACAAACTTTATCCCATTTTTGCCCCTTAAGAAGTACCAATTTTATTCCTTAAAAAGTACCCTTGTTTTTTTTTTTTTGCTAAACTAAAGGTCCTAAAACAATAAGGATGAAAATCTGTGATCACACCTATTTTCCGTCAAAAAAAATCGAATTTTTATATGTAAACTAGGTTAACCCGGTGCGCTTCGCTACACTGCTTTAACCACGTTTGAAGACTCTCCCTTTAATAGTTCTTCAGTTGAGAGATATTTAATATATGCATCCTATTGGAGGTATTTCCCCCCCTGCGCCTACCCGCTTTATTTTTATTTTCAAAAGTGTAGTATACCATAAGAGTGACTTCTACATTCTCACTATAAAAGTTCTTAAGATATGCGATATTAAACATTGGCGTTCTATGTAGCGTTCCACTTTCCGCGCAGCTATTTTATTTCAATTTTGGGGCTCAGAATATCTTACTACCAAAAATTCAATAAAATGCGTGCATCGGCTCTTATTAATATTACTATCTTTGAGGGGTACTGCTCTTCCTCTGTCTACCCATTTTTATATTGAAATTTATAGTTTACCATAATAGTAGCTTTAACCACGTTTTGAAGACTCTCCCTTTAATAGTTCTTCAGTTGAGCGATATTTAATATATGCATCATATGGGAGGTATTTCCCCCCTGCGACTACCCGCTTGATTTTTATTTTCAAAAGTGTAGTACATATACCATTAGAGTGACTTCTGCAAAGTTTGAACATTCTCACTACAACACCTCTTAAGATATGCGATATTAAACATTGGCGACCTATGGGGGGTACCACTTCCCCCGCTGCTATTTTTTTGGGCTCAGAAGATCCTACTACCAATAGTTCAACAAAATGCTTGCAGCGACTCTTAAGATATGCGATATTTAATATTGGCATCCTATGAGGGTACCAATTCCCCTGCCCCTATCGAAAAAATAAGTAGCCTATTTAATTTTTAGGGCTAACGTGATGTTACTGTAAAAATTTCAGGAAAATCGGTTCGGTAGTTTAAGAGTCTATAAGCCAACAAACAAACAAACCAACACAAACATTTTTCATTTTTATATAAATACTAGCTTAACCCGGTGCGCTTCGCTACACTGCTTAAACCACTTCTTCAGATGAGAGATATTTAATATATGCATCCTATGGAAGGTTTTCCCCCCTGCGCCTTCCCGCTTTATTTTTATTTTCAAAAGTGTAGTATACCATAGGAGTGACTTCTACTAAGTTTGAACATTCTTACTATAACAGTTCTTAAGATATGTGATATTAAACATTGACGTCCTATGGGGGGTAACATTTCCCCGCTGCTATTTTATTTCAATTTTGGGGTTCAGAAGATCATACTACAAAAAGTTTAATAAAAAGAGTGCAGCGGCTCTAAATTATATTTCTATCTATGCGGGGTTCTGCTCCTCCTCTGTCCATTTCTATATTGAAATTTAAAGTTTACCATAATAGTAGCTTTAACCACGTTTGAAGACTCTCCCTTTAATAGTTCTTGAGTTGAGAGATATTTAATATATGCATCCTATGGAAGGTATTTCCCCCCTGCGCCTTCCCGCTTTATTTTTATTTTCAAAATTGTAGTTTACCATAAGTGTGACTTCTACAAAGTTTGAACATTCTAACCTTAATAGTTTTTAAGATATCCGATATTAAACATTGGCGTCCTATGGGGGGTAACACTTCCCCCGCTGCTATTGTGTTTAAATTTTGGGGCTCAGAACATCCTACTACCAAAAGTTCAACAAATTGCTTGCAGCGGCTCTTATTAATAATGCTATCTATGAGGGGTACTGCTCCTCCTCTGACTACCCCGCCCATTTTTATATTGAAATTTATAGTTTACCATAGTAGTAGCTGTAACCATGTTTGAAGACTCTCCCTTTAATAGTTCTTCAGTTGAGCGATATTTAATATATGCATCCTATGGGAGGTATTTCCCCCCCTGCGCCTACCCGCTTTATTTTTATTTTCAAAAGTGAAGTATACCATAAGAGTGACTTCCACAAAGTTTGAACATTCTCACTATAACAGTTCTTAAGATATGCGATATTAAACATTGGCGTCCTATGGTGGGTACCACTACCCCCGCCGCTATTTTGTTTTAATTTTGGGGCTCAGAAGATCCTACTACCAAAAGTTCAACAAAATGCGTGCAGTGGCTCTTATTAATATTTCTATATATGAGGGGTACTGCTCCTCCCCCGTCTACCCCACCCATTTGTATATTGAAATTTATAGTTTACTATAATAATAGCTTTAACCACTTTTGAAGACTCTCCCTTTAATAATTCTTCAGTTGAGCGATATTTAATATATGCATCCTATGGGAGGTATTTCCCCCCCTGCGCCTACCCGCTTTATTGTTATTTTCAAAAGTGTTGTATACCATAAGAGTGACTTCTAGAAAGTTTGAACATTCTCACTATTGCAGTTCTTTAGATATGCGATGTTAAACATTGGCGTCCTATGGGGGATTCCACTTCCCCCACTGCTATTTTATTTTAATTTTAGGGCTCAGAAGATCTTACTACCAAAAGTTCTGCATAATGCGTGCAGCGGATCTTAATATATGCGATAATTAATATTGGCATCCTATGGGGGATACCAATTCCCCTGCCCCTATCGAAAAAATAAGTAGCCTATTTTATTTTTAGGGCTCACGTGATGTATCTGTAAAAATTTCAGGAAAATCGGTTCAGTAGTTTAGGAGTCTATAAGCCA
The DNA here is from genome assembly GCA_963931875.1 of Pollenia griseotomentosa. Classification (NCBI taxonomy): domain Eukaryota; kingdom Metazoa; phylum Arthropoda; class Insecta; order Diptera; family Polleniidae; genus Pollenia; species Pollenia griseotomentosa. The sequence goes on along the minus strand of OZ007562.1, from coordinate 97,269,661 downwards.
ACAAACAAACAAACAAACAAACAAACAAACAAACAAACAAACAAACCCACATACAAACATTTTTCATTTTTATATATATAGATGTACATACATATACAGTAATTTTGACTTAGCTGCACAATCTCCTTTGCACGATTTTTTGTGCAGATAAATCAAAAATGCAGCTATCTTAAATGTATTTAGCTGCCGTAATGTGCAGGTACGCAATTGTGGTTACCTGCATAAAAGTGCAGCAAAATTAAAGTGTCTGAAAGAGGAGTAACAACGTTTTTATTAATAAATTGAAAATAACAATGACGTTCAAACAACCTGTAGTCATATGTTATGCATTTTTATAATGAACGAGGTTGCCAAATTGATAACAATAAAGTGGGGAACATAATAGTCGCTGTAGTACAACGTTAAGAATAGCGCTGCAAGCTGTCAAAAGTTAAAAACGGCAGTTTCAAAGTAGTGTCAACAGAATACGTAGTTGTAGTAGTCGTTGCAATACTACCACAACTACTTTATTCTGTTCCAGGCCTTAGATTTGCTATTCCTTTCATATAATCGTGGTGAAGTTGCTGTAACCACAACCCATATGCATGAATGTATGTACATGCCAAAAAAAATAAATTAATTATAATGATGCCAACTTGACTTGTTTGCAATTTATGTTTTTATAAACAGCTTGAATTGGATATTTATGGGAAAAAGTGAACACCATAAATATTTTTTTATGTGTGCAGCTAACTTTGATGTTTTATATAAAAATATTTTAAAGCTGCACAAAAATATGATAATTAAGCAGGTATATAAAATGCACGTAAACAAGGATTTTGAAGAATAACTACAGAAAATATGTATTTTGGGCAGTTAAGTCAAAGTGCAGCTAACTTGAATTTTTTGTATGAAAATAATTTAAAAATGCCAAAAATTTTGGGCACTTATCTTAAATGTGCAGGTAAAGAAAGTGCACTTAAAAAAGGAATTTGTATGGGATTATAAAGAATAATGCCAAAAATTATCAATTTTGTGCAGTTAAGTCAAAAGTGCACGTAAATAAAAGGCAGTTAAGTCAAAACTACTGTATAGATATAGATATAAAATCGCTTTTATTTGGTAAACTACAGGTCCAAGAGCAAAAAGGTTAAAAATCTCTGTTCACTTCTATTTCCCATTAAAAAGCCCAATTTTTATATGAAAACACAAAAAGTCGCATTTATTTGCTAAATTATAGGTCCTGGAACAAAAAGAATGAAAATTCTTCTATTTCCCATCAACAAATCCAATTTTATATGAAAACATAAAATCGCAAATATTTGCTAAACTATACATATTTTTAAGAGCAAAAAGAATGAAAAATATGATCACTTCTATTTTCCATCAAAAAAAACGAATTATTTTATATAAAAACACAATATTGCAAAGAATGAAAATCTGTGATCACTTCTATTTCCTATCAAAAAAGGAATTTTTTATATGAAAACTAGGGATACTATTCGCCTTTTTGGCGATAGGATTCCGTTACTGAAACTAAAATATTGTCGATACCGATTCGAATATTGAATATTGAATTCAAGTTATTATTAACAAAACTCAAGTAGAGTAATATTTTTATTATACAAAATTAAATTTAATTCATGATAAAACAACAAAAAAAAGAAAAATTTTGTGTTTCCTAGGATTTTGTTTGTTTCTATTTCAGTTAACCACATATTTTTTCAAATATGGCAGCAATTTTTCTCTAACAGCTTTTGGTTTTGAGTAATAGCTAAATACCCCCGTTTACTACATTTACTTATATTGTTTTTTTGTTTGACACTTATTAATATTTTGTTGTTATTTTAAATATGGGGGATTTCATGTCAAGTGACCTAATTTTTAAATCGATGTCTTCCGATTTGGATTGTCTATTGGTTAGTAGTTTAGACACAAATTTTCAACAAGTTCGGTCAAAAAGTTTCTGAGTTAGAGGGGGTCAAATTTTGACATTTTGGCCATATAGGTGATCTTTTGTAACATATTACTTATTGGTGTTAGCAATATTTGTCCCAAGTAGCTTCGATAGCTATTTGATCAATCTTTCAAAAAAAAAAATTTTTTTGTTTTTAAAAAAAATTGTTTTTAAAAAAAATTTGTTTTTAAAAAAAATTTTTTTTTTAAATTTAAAACTTTTTTTTATTTTTTTTTTATCAGGAATGTTTTTTTTTTTTTTGCTGAAAAGAAAGCTTACATATGTTTGTCTTTTCCTTTAAGGTAGTTTTGGTCGCTTTTTGGGATGCGAGTGGCTTATGTATAAAAAAATAATTTCATACTCAAGACAAGGTTTCTTAAATTTTTAGCATATGCAGCACTATTTTAAATTTTTTCATAAAAGACCAGAACAACCTTAAAGGAAAAGACATAAGCTTTCTGTTGAGCAAAAAAAAACATTCCGGATAAAAAAAAATTGAAAAAAAAGTTTTAAATTTAAAAAAAAAAATGTTAAAAAATTTTTTAAAAAAACAAAAAAATTTTTTTAAAAGATTGATCAAATAGCTATCTAAGCTACTTGGGACAAATTTTTCTAACACCAATAGGTAATAAGTTACCTGGATGAGAAAGAACACTGCATATGTATGCTAAAAATTGAAAAACCCTCGTCCAGAGTTAGAAATTATTTTTTTTATACATAAGCCACTCGCATCCCAAAAAGAGACCAAAACTACCTTAAAGGAAAAGACATAAGCTTTCTTTTGAGCAAAAAAAAAAGGTAATAAGTAACATGGATGAGAAAGAACACCTGTATGGCCAAAATGTAAAATTTTGACCCCCTCTAACTCAGATAAAATCCTTGCGCCCGGGCGAAGGCCTGCTATGCCGAGACGCTTTAGTTAGCGAAGCCGGTATTTGTTTTACCGTAGAAAAGAAAACCCTTGCGCACGGCCAAAGGCCGACCATAGTGGAGAAAATCCTTTCGCCCGGCCGAAAACCGACACTACTTTTGAGTTATTAAACATGATGTGGACATTATGACACTCTACAATGGATGGACATTTTGACACTTTTTAAAATGCCCATGGACACTATGACACTGGACGTTATGACAAGCCACCGTCTAAATTACTATCCAATAGGACTACCCTTGTTGCAAATTTCATTCAAATCGGAAGACATCGATTTAAAAATTGGGTCTCTTGACATGAAATCCCCCATATTTATTCGCCAAGAATATTGTGTACAAATAATCCAGACAGTTTTTGTGTTGGTTTTGATAAGTATATTCTTGCACAGTATCGTAAACCCTTAGACTTCGTGAAAGCTGCATATTTTAAAATTAATATTTCCAATCAAGACGTACAGTAAGTGCTAAATACTGTTTGGCAAAAAAGCGCTTTATCTTTACGGCAATGGTCAAGCGGGAAAAATCTGCGACCCCAATGGTCTGGCGAGAGCCGCGTATTGAATATGACGATTGCAATTTAAAGGGTAAAGGGTGATTTTTTATGAATTAAGTTTTTCGGACTGGCAGCACTGGTTGGTAATTGTGTCCAAACTACATCTGTGAAAGTGAAAAGTGTTCAGTATACTCTGTCATTTCATCATGGAGAAACTCACAAGCGAGCAACGACTGCAAATCGTTGAAATTTATTATCAAAATTCGTGCTCTGTGAGAAATGTCCATCGTTTGTTACGAACTTTTTATTAGAGTTTGCCAAAAACCGCAAAAATGTGAAACCGCGGTTTCTGTTTTAAAATATTAAAGTTAAACTTCATACATATACAATTTTTTTTTTTGTTTCAATACAGGTACTTCTATTAAACCTTAACTGTATTACCTTGGCCTGGCCAGCCATTTTTTAATTTTTTCCAGTTTTTTTTTATATAATTATTAAGAATAGTATCTGGTGGGTTTTAATTTGACTTAGAATACACATCGAATAATATGACAATTTATATACGTAATTATTAAGTATATTAGAACGAGACTTTATGTATGCCTCAATCAAAGTGTTTTTTACAAGAAAACGAGAAAAAAAAGTGTAAGCACCGTGGGCGACGCAATTGGCCAAACGAAAATTTTGTGCCTATTATATCCACCTGGGCCTGTAAAGCCCTGCCCTTTTATATGTATGTAAGGGTGGGTCGAAAAAAAAGTTGTGGCAGTCACCCCCTAGAATGAAAGATATGTCAATAAAGTTTCTAAAACAGGAAAAATGTTTGGAATACCTTGTAATTTTTGCAGGCTTTAATGTATAAAATTTTCGTATATGAAGTATTATGTATAATTTGCAATTTCTTCAAGCATACATACATATATTTTTAAAGTAAAAGCCAAAACCGAGGTTTTTTTTGTCGATTTTCGGTTTTTAGGCATTTAAAACCGCAGTTTCGATTTCGGTTAAAACCGAACAGCAATCCTTACTTTTTATGGTCGTCATAATCGACCTAGTGAATCAACAATTCGTGCTATTATTTCGCACCAAATTTACTTTGGTGGACATTAAACCACCGACTCGCGTTCGTAGAGTGCGTACCGAAGAGAATATTGCAGCAGTAGCGACCAATGTTAATGAGGATAGTGAAATGTCAGTTCGTCGCCGTTCTCAGGTATTGGGCATGTGTTATTCAACCACGTGCCATGATACGCGACTTTTTTTTGCCCCAATTGGCTGAGTTGGACTTGGTTGATATGTGGTTGCAAGAAGACGATGCCACATGACACACAGCTCGTGAAATAATGGACATATTGAAGGATGATTTTGGTGAGCAGTTTATTTCTTGAAATGGTTCTGCGAGTTGGCCGCCAAGATCATGTGATTTGACGCCTCTTGACTATTTCTTGTGGGGTTATGTAAAGTCGTTGGTCTATGTGGACAAGCCAAACACGATTGAAGCCTTAGAGTATAACATAACACGTGTTATTCGTTTAATACAGGCCGAAATGCTCGAAAAAGTGGTAAAAAATTGGACCTTACGAATGGACCATTTGAACCGGAGTCGCGGGCAACATTTACATGAAGTTATTTTTAAAAAGTAAATGGCAAAGACCAATTTATCGATTCCAATAAAAATTTTGAATATATGATGCAAATTTGAGTGTTTTATTAGATTTGTAAAAAAACTACGCTTAAAAAATCAGCCATTACTATTTAAAACTTGTAGAAAATTAGAATTAACGTGATGCTGGCTTCTAAATATTTCAGGACCTCTTTAATGAATTTAAAATTTTTTTTATATGAAAATAAAAGGGAATTTTGTGTAGATAAAAAAAAATTTTAGAATTTTGTTTTTGTTTTAAGTGTAAATTTCTATCCGAACGTTGACGTTCGAAATCGTTAAACAGGCAGAATAAAAAACCCTAATATTTTTGTCAGCGTTTTTTTATATGAAGTTTGATGTTTATTATGACAAAAAACTGTCAGGTGAAGACCCCATGTTACTTATTAATTTCATGTATAGTATGTATATAATATACATAATTTTTATTCACTAATAAAAATAATTGTACATTAAAACTTTTATAAAATTTAAAATCTTTTCTAAGGGCCAGCAAAGCGGACAGGGTCCAGCTAGTTCTAAATATGTGTGGGTTGGTTTTAGCAAAATGTTTCTTTATTTAAAAAAATTTTACTAATTACGAACGAAATATGTAAGTTAAAATAAAGAAATTACCTATTATGGATTTTCTTGTTATACCCTTCACCGAAGGTAAAAGGGTATATATAAGTTTGTCATTCCGTTTGTAATTTCTACAATATTGATACTACACCCTATAAAGTATATATATTCTGGGTCCTTATGAAAAGCGAAGTTGATTTAACGATGTCCGTCCGTCTGTCCGTCCGTCTGTCCGTCTTACGTTTGATATGTGTTTTCCGGAGACTCCAGACATGATAGCGGCTAGGTTGTTTCACACTTATGTCACATATAGTCCACCATTTCTTGCTATTGAAATTCAGAATCTTGGTTTTTCAAAGAGAAATTTTTTTTTAACTTTTATGTTCTAAAAACGATTTTAAAAAAATATTTACCAGTTTTCGATTTTAAAATTTAATTTATAATGAAGCTTTTAGTATTGTAAATACATATGTATGTATATGTAAAATTATTTTGTTTTTCTCTAGTTGCTTTGGTATCTGCTCGCACAATGGTGAAGGGTATATAAGATTCGGCACAGCCGAATATAGCACTCTTACTTGTTTTAAGAAACGAAATGGTTTACTTTAAAAAAGAAACTTCTTTCTGTGTATATTTTTAAGAGCAAAATGAATGAAAATGAAATGAAAAAACTAATTTTAATATGAAAACTAGCTGGCCCCGGCTTTGCTCGGTAGCAGATTACTAATGATCGATGTAGCCGTTTTCTGACTTTAGGTAAATCGAAAAAAGTAAGCGTAAAAGTGGGCGGGGTAAAATTTGCTTTTCGTAAAAACCTAAGTTGGACCATGGCGATCATTAGAAAGAAAAAATCGTCCAAATCGGTCCAGCCGTTCTCAAGTTATGCGCTTAATAGAAAAAGTGGGCGTAAAAGTAGGCGTGGTAAATTTTTCTTTCGATAAAAACTTAAAATGGATTAATACGAACATTTTAAAGAAAAATTAGTCAAATCGATGAAGTCGTTTTCTGATTTTAGGTAAATCGAAAAAAGTGGGCGGGGCAAAATATTCTTTCCGTGCAAACCTAAGTTGGACCATGGCGATAATTTTAAAGAAAAAATCGTCCAAATCGGTCAAGAAAGGATAAACATTTGTGATCACTTCTATTTCCTATCAAAAAAAATTCGAATTTTTATATGAAACTATAAAAACGCATTTAATGGCTAAACTATAGGTCCTAGCTAATTTCCCGGACTTTTTCTATTCCCGGAAAACGAAACAAAAAAATCTTATTCCCGGGAATCCCGGGAATTTTAGAATAAAACAATGGGGGTATTTACGTCACAAGTTGCACCCTTGCGAAAAAGCAAAAATGCAGTCTAAAAAAATTAGCTTTATTAATGCTACAGAAAACCAAACCAAAACTAGGGGGCAAATTATGGCAGTCGGGATCGAATTCTTTTTCGATTCGAAAGCAATTTTATTTCTCATTCTTTCTGTCCATACAACAAAATTATGTGTTGTAAGGCATTAATTTTACTTTTCAAAAAACTGAAAAAACAATTACGATTCGTTTAGTATCGACTAGGGATGCCAAATGGGATCGATTTTAACAAATCCCGGGATTCGGGATTTTGGAAATCCCGATCCCGGGATTTTCGGGATCCCGGGATTTTCCGGGATTTCGGGATTTTTCGGGATTAATTTGTTTTTTTGTAAAAAAAAACAACAACACTTTATTTATTTATGTCTGAATTTTTAAAAATGAAAACTTAACAAAACAATTATAAGCAACTTTTTTTAAATTAACTAAATTTCATTTATTTTTGAATTTTTAAAAAAGAAAAATTAACAGAACAATTCTTTTACAACTTTTTCTTATAAACAAAAGTTAAAATATATATATTTTTTTATTTTTAAAAAAGAAAACTTAACAAAACAATTCATTTTATATACAAATTTTATTATTTCGTTATTTCTTAATTTTTTGTGCGACGATAAAAATTTTACGCTTACTACGTTTAAAACAAAATATTATTTAAGATACATGTTAAAAAAAAAATTTTTAATTTTTTTATTGCATTACTGGAGCGAATTAAAAATGTGAATTTGGAAAAAATTAAAAAAATCAAATTTTTTTCAAGTTTAAAGTCCTGTAGCTCAGTAAATCTTTATCCGACCCACACGGTATAGATATGTGCTGAACGAGATATCTATGCAAAATGTTAAATCTTGTACAATTCAGTTAAACAGTTCTCGAGATTTTTCGAAATACCTTAAACAACTGCAGAAAAACACGATTTTCGCGTATATCTCGAAAACGGTGCTTGGGAAAAATAAATAAATGGCATATTTGTGTTCAGCAGCACCAATTTAGCTTAGAAAATATCTCATTTCTGAGGTTCATTTTTTTGTGGCATAGTGTAATTGGCAGATGAGTGCTGGTTAGCTTTGCGACAGAATAGAAAACAAATGCGACATTGAGAAAAGCAAATTTCTTTAATGTGCAGTTTTTCGTTGGGAAAAGGATAATCGCGTAATGAGAAAACGGCCATAAAACAATGAATAATTAGAAAGTATAAAAATTCAATTAAACGAATATTTTTATACATATAAAAATTTTTGATACACAAAAGTTGTTAAATTGAGAAATCCCGGGATTCATAAAAATAAATCCCGGGATTCGGGATTTGTCAGTCCCGAAAAATCCCGGGATTTCGGGATTCGGGATTTCCCGTTTGGCATCCCTAATATCGACTGAAATAACATTGCTTTCGAATCTAAAAAGTATTCGATAACGACTGCCATAACTTGCCCCCAGATAATTTGTTACATTCATATTTACATACATATTATATATGTATGTATATATTTATTTGATTTTTTGGGAAATCACGAATTATTAATACTTATTAGTAGGGATGAGATTTTCATGCACTAAAAAATCGAAAATATGCGCATAAAATATGTACTAAAAAAACCAAAATATGCATTAAAAAAATAAAAAAATATGCACTAAAAACTTAAACATTTTCAAAAAAAAATAACTATTTAAATTTTTGTTTGCATAAACAAATAAATACTGTTTTATATCAAAAGTAAACCTTTGTCTGTTCGGACGCAAAAAAATTTGTGCATGGAAAATGATCTCTCAACGTCAACCGAAGTTATGGCAGCATACTTGAAGGATGTAAATTCATTTGTAGAATATTCATTTTCTAATTAAGATCTCACATTTGATTCAAGATCAAAAAAATTGAAACTTGTTTAATTTTTGGAAATCCTATATTTTTTTTGCAAAACGTTTTGGATTTTTTTTTTTTAATTTCTTGGACAATTCTTTCTTCCACATTGGTTATTTGACTTTCTGCAATATCAATTAATTTGAGCTGACTATTAGGTGAACTTAATCCCTCCAATTTAGTTATTGTTTCACCAATATACCCGTAGTTGGAAAATACAAATGCTAAACAAAATCCATAAATGTGGGATACCTTTACGACCCATAGTATCATCTATTCAAGTCCCGTGCTATCAGTTAAGCAAACACATAGGACTCATACTCAAGAACATTATCTCGGAAAAATATAACATTAAGAACTCTATGGAACTAAAAAAACAGCTGAAGGACATCACCATTAATAAAAATGACACACTGGTTTCGTTTGACGTAGTTTCTCTTTTCACCAATGTTCCTGTTTACACAGCGATAAAAAATATTATGAACCAATGGCACACTATTGAGACGAAAACCAGTATCCCAAAATCCAAATTCTTGGAAATTCTGAAATTCTGTTTGAATGACAACAACTATTTTACATACAATAACAAAATATACAAACAGATTTTTGGTATGCCAATGGGAAATCCCCTTTCCCCTACTATTGCCGATATTGTTTTGGATAATTTACTAGACGCAGCCTTGACAGAATTGAAAAACAAGAACGTCAACATCAAATACGTGGCAAAGTACGTAGATGACATACTGGCTGTAATAGACATTAAGGACAAAGACGATATACTTACAGCACTCAACGGGTATCACCCGAAGATTAAATTCACCGTTGAGGTGGAGACGAATAGAGAAATAGCATACCTCGACACAAAATTACATAGAGAGGACAATAAAATAACGTTTGACTGGTATGCAAAAAATACATCGTCTGGCAGAATTATCAATTTCAACGCTACTCAATCTAAATCTCAAATAATAAATACTGCAAAAAATGTTATACGTAGAGTTCTTGATATTAGCGATAAACAACACCACAGCAAAAATAAACTGGTAATCACGAAATTACTTAAAGATAATGCTTTTCCTACAAATTTAATTAAAAATTTAATAACTGCCTATAAACCTATAATAACAAACACAAATGGTAACATTGAAAAGGAGGAAAAATATTTTATCAGTGTAAAATACATACCGGGTCTCACGGACAATAAAACATAAAAGGTGCAATAGATAAAAATGGCATGAGCTTTGCTTACAAACCAAACAAAACATTAAGTGCAATATTTACAAATACAAAAACTCCAATACACAAACTACAACAAAATAATGTAGTGTATGAAATACCATGCAAGGGAGACAACAACAACAGCTGTGACTTAGTTTACATTGGTACGACCAAAAGGAATTTGGAGACAAGAATGGGAGAACACAATTCAGACATAAACAAAAACAAAGAAAGCACTGCATTATCACTGCAATTAAAGAGACCGTTGATTTATTGGCGCATGCAAAATAGTCCGATTTGTTGGTAGTTTTTAGTAATTTTAGTAAAAAATATATTTTTATTGCTCGTTTTTGATTTTAAAGATGCCAACAAATTAAAATTTCAAAAAATTAAATTTGAAATTTCCGAAAATTCCTGAAAAAAATTTCCCGGGATTAATTTTAAAAAAAATGTCCCGGGATTCCCGGGAATTCTTTACCGCGTATAAACACTAGTCCTAGCGCAAAAAGGATGAAAATCTCTGATCAATTATATTTCCCATCAAAAAAAAAACGGCTTTTTATATGAAGACATGAACTGTGACACACCTGATTATTAAATACTATTCAATGTGTAAAAAATATTATAATTTTATAGTGTATTTATCAAATATGAAAAATTGGGAATTTGGCACGTCATACAGAAATCTTATTTATAATTATAAGTTTGTTTTTTATACCCTTCACCGAAGGTAAAATTATATATGTATATAACTTTGTCATTCCGTTTGTAATTTCCTTATGAGAAGGGAAGTTCAAATCCGGCTGTCCGTCTGTCTGTTGAAATGGGGTTTCAAAACCCCCATATACATATGATGGGGGCTTGGTTGGTAGATATTTATGTCAGGTAGGCTTATTATAATTTTTCTTTTGAAATTCAGCCAGATCGGTCCAAAAATGGTTGAGGTATGAGCGTGGTACCTCCCGTACAAAAAATATCAAAAATTGTATAAAAACCTGAATTTTTGGAGCGTGTATGTATATATCAAAAGATCGGAAATCTTTAGTAGAAAAAGTGCGCAAAAACTCGTTACGACTAAGCCTTCAGGCGGTCGTAAACCAAGCTTGGTACAGGGTTCTTCGAAACCAGGTACCTCTAAGGCTTCCCAGGTCCGGACGGGAGAAAAACCCGTCGAAACCCCTTCCTCGGGTGCTGGCTTGACGGTACAGACTCAGCCTGCCAGAAATCCAGTTTCCCAAGTGCCGAAACCTGTGCAAAGAGAGCACACGAAGAAAGATTCGATGCCCTCTGATGCACCTCCCTCAGCCTCAACGGCAGTTATCAATAAACCCCAAAGGCACATAAATGCATCCAAACGGGCCTTTACAACCAGGCGCTCCGCCTACAAAATCATTAGCCGACTTGGTGGAAAACCGGTTGGTGAACTCACTGAGCAGGAGAAAACCTCTCTCCAGTGGGCAAAAACCCATATTGAGGGTTTAAAACGTGGATCTCCCTCTGCCAAGGAAGGCAATCCTGAACGGAAGCCAACCGAAGCAGCGCCTAAACGGCAACGGTCAGGGGAGGACACACTTCCTGGGACTAAACGGTGCAAATATACGCCTCAACGGCCGCAAACCAGGTCGTACAAAGATGTGGCTAAAGACCACCTCATTTGGGCGATCATTGACCGCAACGCTAGTGACGGCACCATTTCATCCAAGAACTGGAAGCTGGTTGTCGTCGCACTTAGTAGGGCGTTCCTGAATGTCTTAAGGGGTGACCCTGGACCACCACCACAATGTGAAGATGCCGGCTGGTATCAAGGTCACATTAAACTGATGGCGTGTGCAGATGAGCGTTCAGCGCTGCTGTACAAGGATGCCGTGGAGTCCCTGGGGGAAGTTTGGCAAGGCGCTAGGATTGAGGCAATACCTCTGGCCGATGTGCCGCAAAGGCCCAGATCTATTGCCAAGATCTCCGCTGAGCCATCCGACCCCAAGGAGATCCTGGAAATTATACAGATCAGTAACCCCCAGCTACCCACACAGGACTGGAAAGTAGTGAGGGTTACTGAATCTGTCGAAGAGTCCAGGAAGGCCACTGTTATAATAAACAGTGACTCTCTGCCGTCACTTCGGAAGACACAGGGGAAGATATTCTATGGATTTGGAACTATCTTCCTCCGAGTCTACAAAGGTGATGACAAAGGGAAGCCTCAAGCTCCGGTGACTACCACCACATCAACAGCATCAACGGAGCATATGGAAGACGATTCCGCTATGTCATCGGCCAATGAAGACACTCAATCGGTCAGTGGGCTTGTGGGTGACTTCTTTGGCAAAATGGAAGTGGCGGACGATGAGGACATCCTACTGGAATCGGACGACGACCCAGAGGATGCCAACGTCACAGTCGTCCATAGCGATGAGCTATGATGAAGGTTACACAAATCAACCTTCATCACTCTAAAGCGGCGTCAGCTGCCCTTCTCCTCCGATTGGCTTCAGGCACGGAGGAGCTTGTATGCATCCAAGAACCATTGTTGTATAAAGACAGGGTTTGCGGACTCAGTTTAGACGGCTATAGTACTCTGTACGCAGCCGATCAAGGTAAGACCAGGGCCTGTGTAATGGTCAAAAACATCCTTAAAGCTTTCATTCTTTCTGATTTTAGCGATAAGGACACCTGCACTGTCGCAGTAGAAGGCAAAACCAGAACAGTTTGGTTTATGAGCTGCTACATGGCACATGACCAGGGTGCTAATCCCCCAAACTCCACAACCAGGAAGGCGATGTCGCATGCCAACAGGCGCAACATCCCTCTAATAATATGTGCTGACGCTAATGCACATCATACCGTCTGGGGAAGCTCGGATGTCAATCCACGAGGTGAGTCGCTTTTGGACTTCATAGTAGAAAATGAACTAACAGTAGTTAATAGGGGTAGTGAGCCCACCTTTATTGTGACTAACAGAAGGGAGGTTCTTGATATTACGCTTATTAGTGATAAGTTCTCGGATTTGATTAGCGATTGGAACGTGTCAAAGGACTGTTCCTTCTCTGATCACATGTATATTGATTTCAATTTTTCCTTTAGAGCTGATTCAGCTAAACCCTACACGAATAGAAGAAGGACCAATTGGTCTATCTATGCGAGTGTACTCGGGGACAAGCTGCCTATGTGCCCGGTTCTCATAGACAGTGTGTCCATGCTCGACTCCGCAGTGGAGTCACTGACTGGTGTCTTAATTGAGGCAACAAACGAATCCTGTAAAAGAATCGACAGGAAGGGCAAAGCTAAGCCCATATGGTGGAATGCGGAGATTGCTGAAAAACGCAAAGAAAGCAGGAAACTCTTTAATGAGGCAAAGCGTAATGGTGTTTGGAACAATTACAAGTCCTCAGTAAATGGATTCAAAAATCTTATCAGGAAGGCCAAGAGACAGTCATGGAGGAAATTCTGCAGCGATGTGGAAAACTCCTCGGAGACTAGTCGGCTACGTAAGATTTTATCCTCTAAACCAGCTATTCCATCGTATATACGGAAGATGGACGGATCCTGGACCACAAACAGTCGGGACACCCTTGAGGTCCTGATGAATACACACTTCCCAGGTTGCACTGATGATGTGCCTAGGGAAGGAACATTTAGTGGCACTCGGGATATTTTTAATATTCCGATAACTCGCCATCGTGTGGAATGGGCGGTCAAAAGCTTCCATCCCTTTAAATCTCCAGGACCGGATGGCATTATCCCAGCGGACCTGCAAAAGAACCTGGGAATATTGATGCCATGGCTCCTGGCAATATTTAGAGCCTGCCTGAGCCTCTCACATGTCCCATCAACTTGGACAACATATAAGATCGTCTTCATCCCCAAGAGTGGGAAGACATCTCACACTATGGCTAAAGACTTTAGACCGATTAGTCTATCCTCCTTTCTACTGAAAACACTAGAGAGGATTTTGGATATGCATATTAGATCATCATTGGGACACAATTCCTTGTCACTGGCTCAGCACGCCTACACGAAGGGAAGGTCCACTGAAACTGCGCTTCACTCATTGGTGGGCCACATAGAGAGATCCCTGCACTACAAGGAATTTGCTTTAGTTGCATTCCTGGATATTGAGGGCGCTTTCAACAATGTTAGACCTGAATCGGTTATTAACGCAATGAGACATTTGGAAATCGACCCGGCGATTATTCAATTTGTCAGCAGCATCTTGCACTTTAGGCGTATCGAATCCAACTTAGGCGCCTCGAACATCTCCAAGGTTGCGACTAGGGGCACCCCGCAAGGTGGTGTACTCTCACCATTACTTTGGAATCTGAATATGAATACCCTACTCAGGGCCATGGAAAGGACGTGCTGCAGAACGGTTGCATATGCGGATGACGTTGCAGTTGTGGCTCTGGGTAAAGATCCCAGACTATTGTCTGAACTAATGGAGTCCGCATTGGACGTCCTAACAAAATGGTGCCAGGGATGTGGACTGGATGTAAATCCTGCCAAAACGGAACTGGTACTTTTCTCAAGGAGATACAAAATTCCCAAATTTGATACCCCGAGGATAAAGGGGGTCTCACTGAAAATGTCTGACAGCGCCAAGTATCTGGGGCTAATATTGGACAGCAAACTGAACTGGAGGATGAACACCATTTCCAGGACTAATAAGGCGGCAACTGCATTGTATTGCTGCAAGAGGGCCATTGGTCTTAACTGGGGAATTAACCCGAGGAATGTATACTGGCTATACGAATGTGTCATTAAACCCATTCTATTCTACGGGGCAGCTGTTTGGTGGCCGGCACTCAAGGTGAAGAGTCATCAAACTGGGTTTGAACGTACAATGAGAATGGTGGCGATAGCGGTAACAGGTGCCATTAGAACAACCCCCTCTAAGGCATTGTTTACGATTTTAAACTGGTTACCACCAGACATTTTGGCCAAAAGGCTGGCTGCGAACGCGGCGGTAAGACTAAGGGCCACCGGAGCATGGAGGGATTTCAATATCGGACATGCTAATATTCTGAACGAAATTAATTGGCACATGGAAGTTGATTATGTCACACCCGAGCCGATCTTTGATCCTGGCTTCACGGTAAGCATTTTGGATAACGTGGTCCACTATGATGACCTACAAATTCCCGCGAATGCGATTCAAATCTTCACGGACGGGTCTAAAACACTGTATGGTGTCGGTTCTGGCATATACTCCGAGCAGCTAAACTGGAGCATTCCTATGAGGCTGCCGGACCACTGCAGTGTCATCCAGGCCGAGATAATGGCCATCCACACAGCCGCGAGACGCATCCGATACGGTGAAATATCTGGAGAATGTGTTCATCACATCGAGAATTGTCCGAGAATGCCGGATGTCTCTGGATGAGATAGCGAGACATTCACTGGTCACCCTTAATTGGGTCCCCGGACACGGGGACATACTGGGGAACTGCATGGCGGATTCGTTGGCGCATGCAGGCACCACCTTGAATCGAGACGGTTCAACATATAATGTAGGTGCTTCGCTCATAAGGAGCAAGCAACTTATAGCGCACAAGTTTCATATTATCGCCAGTCGGAGGTGGCACGATGAAACTACCTGTGGGGAAACCAGGAAAATCTGGCCCGTCATAGATGAAAAAAGGACACGTCGGGCATTACAGCTGTCCAGACATCATCTAAGAAACCTGATTGCGGTCATAACTGGCCACTGGCCCATTGGGAGGCACGCCCAGAGGCTGGGGCTCCCTTACAATGACTTTTGTAGAAGTTGCGGCGATGAGGAGGAGGAAGAGTCAACGGAACATCTTCTCTGTAATTGCCCGGCTTTCGGAGATCTAAGACTCGAAATGTTTGGTCGAAGAGCCCTTGGGGACAAAACTTGTCTCTCTGATGTTGATGTAAACAGGATTCACTCCTTTACTGAATCGACCGGATGGCTGCGTGGGAACACTAGCAGCCAGACAACATAGGACCCATGGGAGACGGTGTGACATGGTAACACAACGGGAACTAATTAATGGACCCACGTGAGCTGTGCTTGATCACGGCTGCCAATGGAACCTAACCTAACCTAGTAGAAAAAGCAGATACGAAAAAGTTATGACCAAAATAATTTTTTTTTTAAATACCCATTTTGGGGAATCATAGATCTTCCCGAGTCCAAGTTTTATAGCCCAAGTAACTGGTAAATTTCTTCTTAAACACGTCGGTATTCAAATCTCTCAAATCGGTTAAAAATGAGCAAGTTATGAGTAAAAAACTACTAAAATGAGCTAAAAAAATTTTTTTTAATACCACTTTTCGGGAACCATAGATCTTCCCGAGTCCAAGTTTTATAACCCAAGTAAATGACAAATTTCTTCTTAAAAGTTCGGTATATAAATCTGTTAAGTCGGTTTAAAATGGCTGAGTTATAATAAAAATACTGAAATCCCAAAACTTACTCTTTATTATATTTAAGTTTGTTAGAATACACGAGTATATACATAAATATGTATATTAGGGTGCCCGCTTAAATCAAAAGTTGGATTTTTTTAGGTCTTACCCGCCAATTGGTGGGTATTGATAAAAAAACAACGCAAAAAAATTTTAGGACGATCGGCAAAGGCTAAGATGTCCCTGACGCCCACCAAAGTTTGAGAAAAATTATATTTTACATGAAATCAGACTTTTATGTTTGATAACTTTTAAAATATTAATTTTGTAGAATAGTTCTTAACAAGTTTTTCCTTAATCTCTTATTAAACAAAATAAACTGAAAAATATCGAATAGGTCACTATAAAAAATAAAATTTTTAATATATTAAAGAAACGAATTTTCTATGAATCACGTAAATTTAATTTTGTTAGAAACCATTTTTATTATTTATTTAAAAAAAAAAACAGACCAGCCGGGCACCTGGTGTTTTAACCTAAAGCTTCGTACAGACGATGGTCAGATCTTACAATATTGTAAGCAGGCGTTGCCAACAGCAATATTTTTCTGACAATGGTGCGATTGTCAGATGCATTAATTTTGCACTTCTGCAAATACAAATGAGCTTACAATGTTCACACAGTTGTAAGACATTTCAGCCAATTTTAATGCAATTTAAGCAACGCTGCTTACCAATATTGTAAGATCTGGCAAAATAAAATAATGTAATTTGTTTTTATTTTTATTTTTTCTTTTCCCACTTACAACTACATTTAGAGTTGACAAAAAATCAACCAATCATCAATCACTGATTTTTGTTGTTGGTTTTGTTTAAGCTTTGATATTGTTACAAGTAAAACTGTGGCTTATAATTCTTATTCGCTTAACAGTTTTATTTATGTAATATCTTTAGTTTTTCTAAAATCTTTGGATGAAGTTTCCTGACGATCTGGCCTAAGCAACCAGTGAAATGCACATAGGAATCCCTTATCCCTTCAATAATAAATTTCAGTTTATCAATAGTATGAAATGGGAATATAGCACATTTAAACGAAACCTTGTTAATTACAGATGATTATTAATAAAATTTACTTTGAGTTATCGAAATACACTTTTTTATATTTTCAACTGTTTCGAAACTATTTAAAAATTAGTAGCGATACATTTTTTGCAAAATTAGTACAATTTTTGTTTTCAAAAATTCATACAAAAATGATTGGGATAGAAATTTGAAATTTGTCTAAAAATATATCATGGAAATCGTAGGACAAATGTTAATTTTATGTATTATTCATTATTGTGGGCATGACTTATATTTCGCCCGAAATATGTCAATTATTTAATCATGACTTGAGGATATTTGATCGATTGGATACAATTATCAGCGAATGATTTGGAGTTAAATTCTCTTTATGCCATCTTAACAATAGTTTTTTATATTTTAAACAGCTTCGGAAATATTCAGAATATATACATACAGATGAAAAAAGTGTAAATACCCAATTGGTAAATACCCGGTAAATAGGGAAAATTGGGCAAGAATTGGTAAATTGGTGAATTTGTGTTTTATAAATACCAAAAAAAAAAAGGAATATACCTGGTAAATTTTTTTTAAAGCAAAACTAATGCTAATTTTGTTTTAAAAAATCAGAAAATAATATAAGAACAAAAATTTTACATACATATATGTAAAAAATTTATTGGAAAGCTAGGTATACAATGAATAAAATAAGCCATTAACCATGAAAATAATTCTTCTATTCATAATTAATTGACATTTTTATTAACAATACGTATACAAAATCAAATTTTGAGATTCACTGCGCATTTTTCTTAGATAGAAGATAAAAAAATCTGACCCTGATTAATACAGAGATTATATACGCAATGGTATACGCATTAAAACAAGTGGCACTTTCCAAGTGCACTTGCCTGCAAATATGTACATGTTTACATAAATTTATTCGCAATAAATACATAAGCTAACCACGCATTACAAGAAAATTGCATTAAGGCTTGAATTTTAATAAAACAGAAAGTAAAAAAACTTTTCTCTACATTAAGTAAAAGTATCAAAAAAAGTGGCAAGAATTGCAAAAAGTATCACATTTGGGTGCATTTTGTAAAAGTTGCAAAATAGTATCCAAGCAGTCGAAAAAGTGGCAAATTGCTACTTTAGTAGCACCAACGGTAACGCTGTTTGTAACGTACAAATTTTTATTTTGGATAGAAAGTATTTTGTTTGCTTTCTTTGTAAGAAAAGAAAATACTTCTCTTAACTCGTTGTTTTCAGTAAAATCGCTCTTAAAATATGGTCAAAATTATACAAAAACAAAAGAGAGTGGATGCAAATATGTTTGCATTCATTCTATTTTGTTTTTTTAAATTTTTTATTTGTAAAAATTCGCTAGAGTACAAAAATTTACTGTTTGTTCGTAATATAAGGTACTCAATGGAAAAAATATGACCGTACGTTAAATCGCGAATTCGTTAAACTGAGTATGTATACTAGGGTGGCCGTTATTTTTTTTATTTTGATTTCTTATATTCTCCCCCCCTAAATCGGTTCAGTTTTATGTAAAAAAAAATACAAACAAATTTCGTAGCGGTAAGTTGTGTTTTAGGGGGGGCGTCCGTCCCTCAAAGTTTGCCATCAAGCCATTTATTCAAATGTAATTTGTTTGCATATGACTATCTTCTAAAAACAACATTTTACAAGAATATGATATATGGCATCGAAAGACATCTATTTCAAAATTGGGTCACTTGACATTAAATCCCCCTTTTATATATATAAAACGTATATAAAATGTTTGGTATTTTGTTGTTATTTTCTTAATTATTTTCTAAGATATTAGTCTTAGCAAAAAACTTTCTTGGAGGCTTATGTTGTTGACTAGAAGAGCTAAAATATTGCCATATATCATATTCTTGTAAAATGTTGTTTTTAGAAGATAGTCATACGCAAACAAATTATATTTGAACAATGGCTTGATGGCAAACTTTGAGGGGCGGACGCCCTCCCTAAAACACAACTTATCGCTACGAAATTTTTTTGTATTTTTTTTTACATAAAACTGAACCGATTTGGAGGGGGAGAGTATAAGAAATCAAAAAAAAAAAGTTCTCCATACAACTAACGGCCACGCTAATGTATACGTTAAACCGGGATACTACTGTACCACCTTGGTTTTTGTATACATTTTTACCATATTTTAAGAGCGTTTTACTGAAAATAACGAGTTAAGAGAAGTATTTTCTTTTTTTTACAAAGAAAGCAAAGAAAACACTTGCTCTCCAAAATGAAAATTTTTACGTTACAAAATTTTTTTTGCTCGATTAAAGCACTTTGCAAGGTATATTTACACAAGGTAAACTCGTTGGCACATTTGTTTCTCAGCTGTTTACCCCAGTTAGAACCCAAACGTCA
The DNA here is from genome assembly GCA_963931875.1 of Pollenia griseotomentosa. NCBI lineage: Eukaryota > Metazoa > Arthropoda > Insecta > Diptera > Polleniidae > Pollenia > Pollenia griseotomentosa. Next base: position 97,249,804 of record OZ007562.1, on the reverse strand, counting down.
AATTTCGTTTATATGAGCCAAAATTTGTACATGTGTGCGTTAAATTGTTTTAGTTTTATATGAAGATAGTTTTAACAACTCGGTTCCTTTTATAGAGCAGCATGTCTACACTCCCAAATGAGTCTACCTTGTGTTAATGTACCTTGGCACTTCGAAAACAGACAAATATAAAGGATTATTTTAAATAACTTGAATATGTTTACGTTTTTTAAGTTCATTATTACATATTAATTGATATGAAGTATTTATTTTTTGTTTGTATTATGAATGGAAATAAAGGAATTTACTTTGATTTATTAAAATATTATTGTTTTATTAATAAAAATGTATTAAAAAAAAAAAATTAACGAATTTTTCGATATAACGAAAGGGCCTGACAATATATTAATCTCTTAACCAAACAGTCGCAGGCGTATTTTAAATTCGCAAGCCGCGATAAGGGTGAAATTTACTAATCTTAGAATAGCAAGCTTTATAAATATTATAAAAATGGTAAAGATGGATGAGTTTTACAAGTACATATCGTAAATTTCAGCCATTAAAAATAACTTACAAAACTTACCAACTTCTGAACATAATTGCTTTAAACGTTGACCCTCCCACACTTTCCACAGGAATGAGGGAAAATAAAAAACTAAAGCTTGCAAGAGTAAGATTAGGATAATCCACTGGTAGTAACGTAAATATACTCGTTCAGTAACACCGTGTTTTTCAGGTCCAACACCTAAAAATTTACATAAAAAAAAAATGGAAACTAAAATAAAAGCTAACAAATAAAGCTTCGTTCAGACGATGGTCATATCTTACAATATTGTAAGCAGGCGTTGCCAACAGCAATATTATTCTGACAATGGTGCGATTGTCAGATGCATTAACTTTGCACTTCTGCAAATACAAATGAGCTTACAATGTTGTAAGACATTTTAGCCAATTTTAATGCAATTTAAGCAACGCTGCTTACCAATATTGTAAGATCTGACCATCGTCTGTACGAAGCTTAAGAGAGCCATTTACATTGCCACTTTACCATTCAAATCAAATTTAATTTTATGCTCATTGATCTATGTATGTATATGTATTATTAATATTTCTACTTACCTTCAGATATCGCGTTACCCTTATCACGGATACGATCATTTGGACTATTTGTCATATTTCTCACTGTATTTATTTGCATGTCCAAATCGTAATAGTTTAGAATGTATGTTCCCAGTGTCCAGCAATAGGAATTTACATATTCGGTATTTTTTTCATCACTTATGCACATGATGGGATCACCAAAATACTGTTTGGCTGACAGCAGAAATGAGCATGTCAGCAAAATGACCACAGTGCATTTTGAGTGAAGGGTAAAAATTATGTCGTATATATGGACCGACTTGAATTGCAAATACTTCGATAAGGGTTTGACTGCCGCATACATGACGTTGCCTTGAGATGAGAAATTTAATTCCACAAGCTTTTCGATTATTTTCTGAATTTTGTTATTGTTTGAGATTTTACAAATAAACTTTTTTATCAAATGCACATGTTTTTGCAAGATTTTTCCGCTTGAAATTTTCTAAAATGTTTAGATTATTTCTACAATTGGAAACGGAAATATTTTAGGAATGAATTAAAAACGTGCTTTAAATTATTTTCTTTTTATCCCAAATTTGTTTTTGTAAATAAAATAAATGACAATTGCAATTATAACGGTACTAGATACAAAAGAAATGTGTAAACATTTAAAAAGCGCCTTAAGATATGTTTTTATATTTCAAGATCATTGTGATCTATTACAAATTTTGATTGACTTAAACCAGTGCTGTCAATTACAATAATTGTATTATGAATGGGGCTGCAACGTGTGTTACGGTGCCCACACACGATACAACATTAATAGAAACTTGGGCATTTTAAACTAAATGTTTCATCATTTGCAGTAATGTTTCTTGTTTTTTATATATCAAAAGACAATGTTCCATCGTGTTTATCGATGTCTACTGTTGTTCTTCTCATTTTGAGAGCAGCTGCTGTGGGCGGTGCTTTCGCAATTCGCTGAGAAATTAATATAAAGAAAAAAGGGGAAAATGGCGGCATGTGCAAAAATTAAAAATTGGAATAGTTTTACATAAAATATATAAATTTTTTCAGAGCTATGGACATAAAATATAATAGTTATGAAAACAAGATATTTGTTTTGTAAGAGTATATATGTTGGAAAACTAATTGCATTTAGTTTCATTGTGTGGTAAAAACTAAAATATGACGAGTGCTGTTTTTCATAAAAAAGTAAAATTTAAGAAAAAATAATGAATATACATACATATTAAAAAATCTATAAATTTAGAGGTTTTAATAATACAGTAGAATCTCACAAATTAGAACCACTTTGTACACCGGCCAGTTCGAATTTCTGAAATGTTCAAATTTCTGGATATTTTTTTTTTGTACAGAAATGATAAAATTTTAATGAAATAGTGATAGATAATGAATAGTTGTGTAAGCTTTTTAAACTCAAAATAGTTTTTATTTAATAATATTAAATTAATTGAACATATTAAATTCATAGAAAAACTTTTTTAATTATTAGGTACTTAATTGGTCTTTAACATTAAATCAGTGATACATACTTGTTTGTTTTTTTTTTTTTTTTTTTTTTATTTCTTTAAAGTAAACGATTGCCACTCACGCCTTCATTAAGTCTCTTCAATATTTTAACCTTAGTATCTACAGATAAGGTATTTTTTTACGTTTGCTTGTCATTTTATTTTATATTTCACACTTTGACCTTCAGTTATCAACTGACCCAAATTTGTACAAGCATATCAAATTTTATACGCAAATGACCGAATTGTACACACTAGAGGTCTGCACAAAAGATTTGGTAGCCAAATGAATGCTGTGTGTGTATTTGATATGCTTATGAAATGTGAAAAAAAAATGAGAGCGAGTCATTCACGCTCAATCATTTTAAATGAGAGATCAACACAACACCGTTCATTAAAAAGTTAGCCACATACACTTATGGCGATTTCTTTTCTGAGAAAAATGTTGCATTAATGTTACATGTTCTACATTTTGTGTTCGTTTGTACAAAAAATACAACTGTGGGAAAAATTTTCAAGTTCTTTTGTGAAAATGTTGATGAAAAACATGTAAAACATGTTACATGTTTTACCCTTACTTTTACTTAAGGGTTCATACTGCCCTGGTTTACAACTTTGGTACTTACTACTTTGTATGTACAACCAATATTTTATTTTGTTTGTCATACTATTTTAAAAGTTTTGTCAGAAGAATTCTACATCTAAATTTTCTTCGACGGCATACTCCATTTTGAATTAAATCGTTTTTTTATTTTGGTGGAAAATTCTATGTATTTATTATCGTTTTAAATTTGTTCAAGCAATAAGTGATGTCAATGTCTGTTTCCAAACCGTAACGTAAGTGTGCAGCAAATAGTCGAATAGTTTTAAAAATCGCTAATGAACTACATTAATAATAAAAGTGTAATAGTTGTAAATAAAGGCAGCTAATTCTGTTCGATTGAAGTTGTACAACATGTAACACTTCGAGTGATTATAGGTAACATGAAAAAGTGTTACATGCATATACTGTAGCATTTTTTTCTCAGAATAGAGATCGCCATTACACTAATTGTGTGTGTTTCTCTATTATTGTTTATTGTTTGATGAACTCAAATTCATACATATTACAATAAAAAAACCTGAGCGAAGCTAAAAATCACACTAATCATTCGTGTGTTTCTTAACTTCCTTATTTTGGTAAGTGAAGAGGAAAGTTAAAATTTAAAAAAAAAGTAATAAAATGAAATGTTTGTAATAAATGTATTTTTTATATGCAAAAACAATTACAATAATAATATTATAAAAAAAAAATATTTTAAAATATGACAAACCAGAATGCAAAGGCAATAATTCTTAAGCACTTATTACACTATATTTTTATTCATTGATGATATAGAATTGATAGAAAGAAACAGTAAATGTCAAAAAATAAGTAAAATTGTTCAACTTAAAATTGACATTTCAAGCTTAAAATATTAAAAGTGTTGCTGAATCAGCGGTTAATGGGCAAATTCAGCGACTTACCGCTTTTTTTTTTTTGTTTTATTTTTGTGTTTCTCATAAACAAAACGTTGACAACATTTAATAAAATAAACAAAACAATTACAAAAAAAAAAAAAAAAAACTAAAAAACTTTGTTTACATTTTTTATAGTTTACTCTTTCTAACATTTACCGTTTCATTCCATCAATTCTATTTCAATTCAATGAATCATCTTTTTACTAATATGTGTTTTGTTTTTAATACGATAAAAAAAATTTAAAACACAAAACATATGTTGTGTTGATAAAACACAATATGTACATCGTCACACAAGTGTATTTACTCGAATTAAAGAGCAAATTTGTTATTTATACCTGTATCAAATATTTCTCTCACAACACTCACATAAATAATTGAACGCTTTGCACACATAGGCTATTACTTACACACAATTAATTGTGTATGATTCTAAAATCACACACAACACACTACTTGCTAGTTTGATATGTGAATTCATGTGTCGTTTAATCGCGCACATGCAGACCTCTAGTACACACCACTAATAACTCGGTGACTCCCAGTTTTATTGTTATTTTCATGAGCGAAAAAAAATTATTTGTAGTGAAAATACAAAAAAAAAATCCAAAAATTAGAACCCCTGTTCTAATTTTAGAGCGTTTAATTTGGTTTTTCGCCTATTAAGTTCAAAATCATAAAAAAAAAAATTTGCCTAGTTGAAATAAAACAAAAAAAAAAAAAAAAAAATTGGACCACAGGGCCAATAGAGCGTCCAATACATTGAAATGACCGGTTCTAATTTCCGGACTTTTCGAATTTATAAGATTCTACTGTATATATAAATTTGCCGAATTATAAAATCTGATAACTGAATTCGATTGGATGCAACTAGGGCTATTAAGGCCCATATATGTCACTTTCGACAAATTAGAAGTTTAAGGGGTATTCCATATCAAAGAAGAAATTTTGCAACCAGGGAATTTGAATAAAATTCCGCTGGGAGTTTTTTCCTTTTCCCTATTTCAATTCAATTGTAAAAATGGACGAAGGGAAAAAACTCCAGTGTAATTATATCCGCACCACAAAAGTGGAGAGGGTATTATACATTTGTGCTGATGTGTGTAACACCTTAAAATATGGGTCCTGGAGTATACCGATAGACTCAGAATCACTATCTGAATCGATCTACCGATGTCCGTCCGGTTGGCTGGCTGACTGTTCATGTAACATTGTGCGCAAAGTACAGGTTTGGAGATAAAATAAAGATAAATAAATAATTTTTTTCTCTTGCAATCTTACAAGTCTTTACATATAAAAAACTCTAAAATTTTTGTCAGATGGGACAAACAATGCAAGAGCAAAAAATCGTCATCTGGCGTAGTAATGCCACCTGTTTAATTCATCATGCATTTTTGTTTTTCGTGAAAATGTAATAGATTAGAGCTTCTTTAATTTTCTTGACCAGTGTTCCCAGTCTTGGGGATTTATCCCAAAATTAGGGATTTTATTTTTGTAATTGGGTATACAAATTTCGTGAAAATCCCCAGGGGATTTTTTGGGAAAAAACACTTTTCGCTGGGGATTTTTGGGGATAATATATTTTTTTATAAATTCCATTTTTGCAATGGCAAGACCGATTAGGTCAAGATGTGGGTACACATTTTAGCCTCTTTGGTGGTTTAAAACTTTTTCAAGAACTTGTTGAAATATGTAGTTTTAAATGTGCTTTTTGTACTAACTAGCGTTACTTCTGTTGAACTAGTCTTTTTTTGTAATGAATACAACAAAAATCAATATTCGCAACAGAATGCAATATAAGTTATTTTAATTAATAAGAATAAATACACACTTTAAAATAATGCAGCTTGCTGTGACAAATTTATTCAATCATCTCAAATGCACTTTTAAGACAAGCAACATGTGAAACAAAAATGCACTAGCAGATGAATCAGAAGATTTTGATTCCCTAGTTTTTGAAATGATAAATATTGACGCATTATTATTTTTCTTTTGCGTTTTACGTTACCCTTGTTACATACTATACATGTGTACATAGATACGTAGAACTCAAAGAATAAATAACATTAGTTTTAATAACAAATGAATTTATTTAAATAAATCGATGTATGTATTTTATTTTTAAGAAAATGTGGGGATTTTTGGTGATAAGAAAATAGCTTTTTTGGGGATTTTTGGGGATGAAAAATCGCAAATTGGGGATAAGCCTTAAAATAAAACCGGGAACCCTGTTCTGGCCATCCTACTAAAATGTAATAGACTGGATCACATTATATTCAAAAAGACTACCGTTGTTAACGCCAACATTGTGCCTCGGTACAAATATTTTAATAATTTTAAATTAAATTGCTTTGCGTTTCATTTCCCCACCAATTAGCAATGTTTGAAAGGGCAAAGCCCCTCGCAAAGTTTTTGAGCTTAAAAAAAGTGAATATATACGACACCATCTTTATTTTGCATTCCAAATGTACAACAGTCATATTACTGGCATTTACTATGCTCCTGTCGGCCAAGCAATATTTTGGTGATCCCATACACTGTATGACTGATTTAAAGTTTGAACAATTTGTTCATTCATACTGTTGGACATTTGGTACGTTTGTTATACCGAACACTATTGCTGATTCACGTAAAACAATTGGCGTTGGAGTGGGAACAAGCGCAGTCGAACGTTTAACTCTACGTTACTATCAATGGGTAGTAATTGTATTACTCTTGGAAGCATTTTTGTTTTATCTACCATCATTTCTTTGGAAAAAATGGGAAGGTAAACGTTTAGAACAGTTATGTCTACCAGTGGGTAAGTTGGTTTTTTAATGTACATATTTAAATGAAATATGAAATTTCCTTTGTTTTAAGTGCAAGTGATAATAACCCAGGATCAAAATAAAGATTGCTGTCTTGCCTTGAAAAGATATTTCAATGCGAATAATAGAATTTTACATAGAAGTTATGTTCTGAAATATTTTTCTTGTGAATTTTTTAATATATGCATAAGTGTAAGTTTTAACTACATACCTACCCACATAATATAGCTTTTTAAGTTTAATAATCGTCGAGGTATAATATGAAAAAATATCTATTTTGATACTTTCTTTATAACCCATATACAGGGGTGTTCTGGAAATCGAAAACGTAAAACGCAAGAATTTTAAACATAATAATAAAATAATTTTATGACAATTATACGAATAGTTCGCAAACAGAATTTTATAACATAAATTATAAAAATTAGGTTAAAAGTGTATCAAAAACCACTTCCAAATTCTTAAGTTTTGCGTTTTCGGTTTTCAGAACACCCCTGATAAACATGTTTTTAATTCATTACCTTAATATTTTTATTTTCCTTACAGACTTGCAATATTATATTTTTGGAATATTTCCTTAATGGTTTTTGGTCTCGATATTTTAAGATAATAACACAAGTACCACTAAATAATTGGGAAATTTGGAATTATCACACATCACAGGTTTTTCCCAAACTAGCAAAATGTACTATCTATACTTTTGGTCTAGGCGGATCTATTAACAACAACGATGCTTTGTGTATGTTGCCTCTGAATATTCTAAATGAGAAAATTTTTGCTTTTTTATGGATGTGGTTTATTTTGATTATTATTTTGGCTGCTCTAAAACTTGTTTACAATTTTATATTGCTGTTTTGCTTGCCTTTGCGTATACAGCTATTGCGAATGCGTGCAAATGATATATCATATGTCCAAATGCGATATCTTTTAAAACAACGCAGTTTTGCTGATTGGTTTATTTTGTATAAAATGAGCTTAAATGTAAATAGTTTGTTTTTTAATGATTTTTTGTTAGAATTTAAAGATCCTAAACCACGTATAAAAAATATCTATGTGTTCTAATTTTAAACTAGGTATATAAAGTCTTGCATTACTATTTTTCTTAAAAGTTGATGTAAGATACTTTAATTTTGCTAATTGTTAACTCTAATTGCTGAACTTTAGACGAAACGTTTCATTTTACAATTTTCTTATGACATTATTTTATTCTAATCGTTTTTATCATGGTACAATTAATATTATGTACTATGGTTTTTATCTTTGTTTGTTTCAATAACCTGAATTATCTTAAAGTTTTTTTTTTTTAAATAAAATTTCATAAAAATAATAATATACATACATACCTATTGACTTGTTTTTATATTTGGGGAATTCACAAGGTATGCTATCAAGTCATATTGTCATAATACCCTAAATAATTGGTCATATCACGCAAGGCTGATTTAATGTTATCAGTATTGAATAGCGTATTGATTGGACCACAATGTCCACAAGAACATTTCTTTCGTGTATTTGCATTGAAAACAATAAAAAACACAAATTCGTTTTTTTTTGTTTAATATAAATATACGAAAAAAATGTTCTTGTCGACATTTCGGATAAGGCAGTTAGTTTGTTTTTGAGATAGGGTCCTGAAAATTTTCAAGATTTATAACTTAAAAACTACTACTCGGAAAGATTTTGGGTGTTTGGAGTTGTATTCTATGAATCAAGAACATCAGAAAAGATAAGAATGAATTAATGAAAGAATTTTATAATTTATGCATTCTCTATTTGCATTATTTGAAATCTCGGGAGTTGCAATTTTTAGGTTCAAAATTTGAAACCAAAGAGCTTGTGACCCGAATTTGTTCTACTTCGCTCTTTCCCTTTAAGTTTTCGAAACAGCGTCGTTTTAAACTTAAAATTTTTCTGTTTTTTAAGAAACTATGAAACTTGTTTTTTCAAAAAATGCATTGTTTTTTTTTTAAATAACTTTTAAAAGAGAAACTATATTAAAATTTCGATCAGACAGAGTGATAGTAAATGAAGAACACTTTCTATTTTTGGTGTTATCTAAATTTTTGTAAAAAAATGGAGTTACCTAGTATGTATTTCCATTCGGCCATAGATTTATACCCTTCACCACAGTTGAAATGGGTATATGAGTTTTTAATTGCGAAAAAATTAAAGAAATAATTTCGATTCGTTTAGTATTGACTGAAAGAATTAGAAATAAATTTGCTTTCGAATCGAAAAAGTATTTGATCACAACTGCCAGAATTAGTCCCCATATGTTTTATGAAGTGGTTAAATTCAACTCTTGAGAAAATAATAAAATTTTCTTTTTGCATTTAATTTAAAAATTTTTGATTGTGAACGAAGCTTAATAAAATGAAAGGAAAATATATGAAATACTTTGGGAAGAAAAAAGATAGAAGAAAAAACGAAATTGTTTCTCTGATTGTGAATGAAGCTTAAACAAAAATGTAACTAAAGTTTTTTTTATAAATTTCAGTCAACTAGAACTTCAGCAACAATTTGTATGAAATTGTTTCTGACGTTTAAAATAATTTTATTTAGTTTTGAATGAAAATGTTGACAAAATGTTTTAAAAAATAATAATAAATATACTTGTATTGAAATTACTTGGAAACGGTTGACCATATTCAGTTAACAAAAAAATTCGAAATTCAGCCACAGTCTTATCTGAATTGAATTCTTGAAGAAAAAAGGAAAATTTTGAAAAAAAACAAATTTCTTGTTCTTTAAAAATTCATAAAAAAAATAAAAATGCGACAAAAATCACAGTTTAGGTCTAAAAACTAACTAAAACTAAAAACTTAACATAATTTCGAATGAAATGAGGTTTATTTCATTGTAATCGGGGCACAACTTTTAATTTTATTCACAATTTACTGAGAAAACTGAATATCGATTTCCATATAAAAATGACATTTTAAATATGTGTGTGTCATGAACGTTTTTTCTTTTTGTATGAAAATCGATATTCAGTTTTCTCAGTAAATTGTGAATTAAATTAAAAGTTATGAACCGATTACAATGAATTCATCGACACCAATTTTGGTAGATCAAAGTTTTTACTGCAAACAGCCTCTAGAATTTCTTTTTAAGTAAGAACAGGCATCAGAAATTAAGAACAGAAAACTTAAAATTTAATGTTTTCATTCAAAGCTCTTGCGTATAAAATAAAACTTTTTTCTATCAATAAAAAAGATATTTGCTTAAATTTGCATTTTGGATTATATCTTTAAAAAGTTGTATATATTTAAGTTTTTCACACCCCTTTTACGTGACGTATACACGAAATTATATGGGCATTATAAAAAATATTTTGCAGGTGTTATATTTATAGATGCCAGAAAATTTTACATTTTGAAATATATATCGCTAATTCTACTATAAGCGGTGTGGCTACAGTATAATTTATTTATAATTATACTACAATTATAAAAATTTGTTCAATAATTGCAAAGAGTATATGTATATATTTATAAATAAAATATTACACAATTTTATTCAAATTTTCATATTATTCGAATGTGTATTCTAAGTCAAATTACAATCCTCAAAAGCTTTTATACTTTAATAGTCTTAGGCCCGTTTTCACAACTTACCGATAACTAAAGGTAGGATTTTATCGGCCGTATAAAAAGTGTTCCATTATTACAACTTTACTTTAACTTACAAGGTAGGATGAATCTTAATTTCCTTTATCGCTCACTTTAGGTTAAAGTAGAGTTTTAATAATGGAACACGGTTTTACAAGGCCGGTTAAAGTCTACTTTTAGCTATCGGTAAGTTGTGAAAACGGACCTTATTCCTTCAATATTTTTTTGTAATTTGACTTAGAATACACATTCGAATAATATGAAAATTTATATAATGAATGTAACTCACCATGATAAATATAAAGCTTGGTTAGCAATCAAAACAACAATTTCGTTTTTTCTTCTATCTTATTTCTTCCCAAAGTATTTTATATATTTTCCTTTCATTTTATATACAAAAATGTAACTAAAGTTTTTTAAAAAATTTGAGTCAACTAGAACTTCAGCAACAATTTGTATGAAATTGTTTCTGACGTTAAAAATAATTTTATTTAGTTTTGAATGAAAATGTTAACAAAATGTTTTAAAAAATAATAATAAATAAGTAATATTGTTGTGGGCAAAATTTGCAAACGATTTCATAATGCAATATTTGTGAGCCAGTGAAAAAAATTGTTGCTCTATTATGAACACCAAGTGAAAATGTTTTTGTGATTGTAAACGAAGCTTAATTCCTAGATTCTAATTGTTAAAATTTTATTCATTAATTTTGTTTTTATTTTATTTTTTATTCATTCATTTATAATACATATAGCTTTAGGCCAATTTAGTTCGTATTACAAAAATTTACACATTTTTTTTTTAATAGACGATTCATTTTAAGTTAAATAAGCAGGATATATGCGTTGTTTTGAATTACCATTTAAAACATTAATAATAACGTTCTTGTTGATTATCCTCTTTCTCAAGGTATATTTACACAAGGTAGACTCATTTGGGAGTGTAGACATGCTGCTCTATAAAAAGAACCGAGTTGTCATAATTGTCTTCATATAAAACAGAAACAATTTAACGCACACATGTACAAATTTTGGCTCATATACACGAAATTTGACGTGTGGGCTCCAACTAGGGGTAAACAGCTGACAAACATATGGGCCAACGAGTTTACCTTGTGTAAATATACCTTGCTCTTTCTCTTCCTTAAACGTTGTAACAATAAAAGCAACTCTGCGTACTACTAATTTTTATAACCATGCTGCAAATTAAAGTGCAACGCAACAACACTTGTCTCGTGCATCCATTATTCTACATTCTGTCAATGCCTACGGTTTTGCCAAAAAAAAAAGAGAAAGAAAAGTGCGAATTTAATTAATTTGGGTTTTATTTTATTTGTAATAACTTTTTATTACTTCTAATACAAACGAAATAATGCTAATTATATCGTAAAGTTATATATTACAAATAAAAAATTACAAAACACTATTGTTTTGAAAAACAAATTGTGTAAATTAAAAAGAAAAGTGTGTGTAACGCAAAAAAGAAGAAAAGGAGGCAGTAGAAGAAGAATCAATTTCATGTGAATTTTGAAAAAATATATATAATAAAAATTGTAATTTAATTCGTGCGTGGTCAAATATTTTTCATTTAGTTTCTTGCAATTCTATGAATAAAAAATCTATAAAATTAATTTTAATACGTGTTAAATGAAAAAAATAAACCTAATATAGAGTAACTACGATAGCATAACAGCAGCAAAAAATTACAAGAATAACAAAAGCAACAAGAACATTTACTAAATAAAGTAGTACGCCAAATACCTATAACAATATTTGTGTTAAAATAACTGCACACATAAGATTGCTAGATCGGCATTTAGCCAAAAATAAAGGAAAATTATAATTTTTTATACCTATATTTTTTTTCTAAGGAAGTAGCTTTTAAGAAAATACATACAGACACATTTAAGTCTGAAGTGGCAATGACTTCTACTTCAAATTCGAATTCTTCATCATTATCTTCACCAACATCATCATCGTCAACATCGGCTGGAGTAACTGATACAAATAATAGTACAGATAGTAATAACAGTTCTAGAAATAGAGTGGTTAATATGTCAGGTGATGGTAATAGCAACGATACTCCACCATTAGAATCAACGCCCAATAATGTTGAATTGGAATATAAAAAAATTACAGGAGATCGTAATGGTTGGCAGCGATTATATCAGGTATGTTTGGTTAAATTTTATAAAAGAAATTATGTATTTACATATTAGTCTTTATGTTTGAAAATTGCTTAAGAAAAAATTAGAAAGATGCACAAACATGTGTATATTTCGAGGAACTTTGTCTATCATGCTGTGGGAAATCTGCTTCACTAGTTGTTTAGCAGCCTGTTTATTTATCCATTTAAACAACAATCATCAGTTTGTTTGTTTGCCTGTCGCTTCATCAAACTAATATTTTAATATTTGAGTTTCTTGTTTTTATGTTTGGCTTTGCTCCTTTCCCTTAAAAAGAAGTTTAATTTCCACGAAAAGCTGATGAGTGCGCATATAACATCTCTAACTTCAAAACAATACAAAAAATAAAGAAGAAATTTACTCACTATAGACAAGACGGTCAACATTATTTAAGAAAAAAAACCCTTTATATGTTTTGTTTTTGCAATGTGTGTAATAATTTCTGCATTAATCGCTTTATGTTTTTTAAAATCCTGTATTAAATTCGTCAGAGCTTGCAATTTCGTTCCTCGAAATCGACGAAATTTCGTGTTAAGTTAGAATTTGCAGTAAAAATTAGTTAAACTTTAAAGACACACCCAAAAACTAAAATTAAAAGCTTTATTACTTTTAGAATTATATTACGTACATTTACATTTCCTTTCATCTTTTGTATTTTTAACATTTGCGAAACACCAAAAAACCAGCCAATAGGAATTAATAAGCATCATAATATCAATAAATTAAAATTTTTTTAAAATGTGTTCTATTTTCTGCTTCCAAATACCTATTGTTATTTTTTAAATTTCTGTGATAATCTAATTCTTCGTTCAAGATTTCGTCTTTGAAACCGCAACCCAGAAAGCTGCTCTTATTTTTTTCGATTTTAAGGACCATCCAAATTCGGAAACACTTCCAGTGTTATTAAACAATACTTTACTGTGAAGTATTTTGGATCTTTCCATTGTAAATTATTACTGGTAGCAGCACTAGGGCAACAAATACAACATTCAACAAAAAATAAAAGGAATTTTGTTTCTATAATATCTCCGAATACGTCAAAAAATATTTTAAAAAAAATTATGTGGCGTTGCACGTCATGATATACATGATTAAATTTCTATCCAATTATTATTTAATTAAGGTCAATAAATTTTTAAATGTTAATTGAATATAATTAAAGGACATAAGAAAATAAAAAAGGTGGTGTAAATAAAACAAAAAGTTTTCAGAGATTTATCTTAATATTTTTTATTATGATAAAGGGATCTATAACAATTACACTACGTGACAAAATTTCAACAAAGTCGTGACCAAATGAATCTGACAGCTAATTTTTATGTAAAATTTTCCGCTGAATCCGAATATGAAGTCAGAATTGTAGAACAGTTTTTAAGATATTCCAAAATAACCGTTATTTGTGTTTTTAAAAAAAGATGATGTGACTGAAATGCAAATATCTTTTAAAATGTTAAACGGATTATGTATTATAGTGCAAGGTTATAAAATTTCTAAAATAACCATGGATTGCTTGTGAAGATTGGTCAAGAAATGACAGAGTTACAGGGGACAAAAGTTCAAGCTTCATTGAAAATTTTATGATTTTGTTCAATTTTGCTCTTTTCAAGTTATTTTTTTTAAACCAATGATTTAAAAATCCTAATGTTTTATTGTATGCGGCATTAGATTATTTTAATATGAACATTTTGCTCCCAACAAGACATAGATTGGTGCAAAAATGACAAAGCTACAGAAGATTTAGTAAATTAACCCACATAGAAATTCAATTTATTGTTACTAAAAATTTAGCTTTGTATATTTATTTGTTGTGGGTTAATTCAATTAATCTATTGTAACTTTGTCATTTTTGCACCGATCTGGATCCTATTGGGCACAAAATGTTCGTATTGAAATACGCTAACATTTTATTTTTTGGATATTTGCATATCAGTCACATCATCTTTTTTAAAAACACAAATAACGGCTATTTTGGAATATCTCAAAAACTGTTCTACTTTTGACAATTCTGATTTCATATTCGGATTCAGCGGATTTGGTCAAAAAATTGTCACGTAGTGTTATCTGTAAAACAAAATATCGGCCAAACACTCGCCATGGTTTCGGAGGCATACCTCTATCTGATGGTCCATATTTTCAATGACACTGAGACATAATTGAGGTTCAATGTCATTAATGAGCCGAATTATTTCATCCTTTAGCTCTTGATTTCATCTTGGCTTATTGACGAACACTTCTTTTAAATATCCAAAAAGAAAGAAGTCCAACGGTGTCAATTCTCATGATCGTGGCGGCTAATTAACATGGCCACTAAGTGAGATAACACTGCCATTGAATTTCTCGCGCAAAAGAGCCATTGCTTCTTTGGCTGTGTGGCAAGTGTCACCATCCTGTTGGAACCACATATCGTCCAGGTCCATATTTTCAATTTCTGGCCACAAGAAGTCCGTTATCATGATTTGAACGTCCATTTTCGTAAAAGGCTTCAACAATCTTAACGCGCTGGTCAATTGTGTACCTCTTCATGGTTAAATTTGTCAAACACTGAAATAAAGAAATGTCAAATTAATTATCAGAAGCTTAATTAATTTTCATAAAAGACCACTTTGTCCACAAATTCCATCAAATTTCATCCGCCCATCTCCTACCGTTTTCCTAGAATTCATCTAACAGTGAATTTCAAAATTTGAAAATATGGACAAACTGAAAAATTCGTATAAAGACGCAACACCTTTAAGATTCTGATAATTAATTTTCATAAAAGACCACTTTGTCCACAAATTTCATCCGCCCATCTCCTCCCATTTTCCTGTAATTCGGGAAAGTCTTACAGAGAAATTGTAAATTTAAAAAATTAAAAAAAACATGAAAAGTCCTATTATACTCCCAAATAATAAAAGTATTTGATAAGCAGGATATGTGTTATGCCCTATATTTTTTCCAGTCCATTTGATACAAAAATGTAGGCATAATTCCTATTTGAATACATATACATATCACAATTCTATATGGTTAACAGTGTTATGTTAGCGCTTTAACAGAACTCTGTTATACTGTGAGCGTCAAAATAAAGTGTACAGCTTGTTTTCCAATGTAAGAAGTGTTGTTAGTTGTAAAAAAAGTATAATTTCTACTTTGTCAAATTTGATCAGACTTCAAGCTTGCTGTCATCTGTGAAAAATACGTTGCTCCAAAAATTGACAAAAGCAAGTTGGACAAAAAAAAAACATGATAAAAGGTGGAAATAAGAAATTCAAAGGAAAAAATACAGTATCTATAGTGAAGCGTGATAGTGCTGGCTTTTGTAATACGTCCTTAAACAGATGAATCAGCCCAATAGTCGCTCAATATCAACTCACCTAAACATTTGGGAACATTTGGACAGACAAATTAAAAAAAAACATAACCAGCAAGCACTCTCTGAAGAAAATTCTGCAGGAAGAGTACCCAAAACTGTCTACTGCGCTAACTTTAAAATGGGTGGAATCGATGCCATAGAAACTAGAAGCCGTCCTTAAAGCAAAAAGAAATTAAACAAAGTATTAGCCACTTCACTTTTCTTAGTATTTTAGAACTGTACACTTTATTTTGACGCCTTAAAAACGGAGTAAATTGTTTTTTTTATTGTACTGGTTTTGTTGTTTTTGAAGTATTTCAAATTTTTAATTTTAATTTGTAAGAACATTGTCCAAAGTTTTGTAAATGATAAAAAACTTCTAACAATTTGAATTCTTTTTTACTAAAATAACACTTTTTATATTGCAAAACCAGTTGTACACTTTATTTTGACGCTGACAGTACATACATATGTTTAAAATTTTTTCGATGG
Source organism: Pollenia griseotomentosa (assembly GCA_963931875.1). Classification (NCBI taxonomy): domain Eukaryota; kingdom Metazoa; phylum Arthropoda; class Insecta; order Diptera; family Polleniidae; genus Pollenia; species Pollenia griseotomentosa. Next base: position 97,233,284 of record OZ007562.1, on the reverse strand, counting down.
TTCAAACAAATGCAGAATAAAAATTAAAAGTTTATTCCGTTTGCTGATACTATTATATTGAATTAAACTGTATAAAAGGCAATAAAAAGAATTTGACGAAAATTTGGACATATTCACTGTCGTGATTAAAAAATTTAACGTGAGTTTTTGCAACAAATACGCTAACTACGATAACTGTTTTTCTAATAGTTTTGCAAACAGTGTTATTTTTTGTAGTTTCTGCTAACTACGATACCATTTTTTAAAAACGCCTAGATTTCGCCACAAAAACGCCAACCATGATAAAGGTGAACACTCTTTCCAAGGTTAAAAATGAAAACAAAATTAACTAGCTGAATGTATATTATAAAGCTAATATTGTTAGACAACTTTATAAAGTAATTAAATAGTTAATAATAAACCAACATTTAGCAAGCTGAGTTTAGGTTAAACGCTATAAATGTTAGAACATAAATAGTATAAAATTTTTGTAAATCGAATTGTTGCGTATTCAATCAGCTGAAAATGCCTAAAATACTTTACTAAAGCAGATAGCACACACAAAAGTGTCAAATGCGTAGAAAAAAGGCTCCTGATGTACCTATTACATTTGCCTATTTTTCCAGTCTATATTCTGTTCTCTGGGCTCGGTTTTTGTGTAACATTGAATTAATAAATAAATAAAATCAAACTTGCATTGTCAATGTAAAGAAGTGTTTGCATTAACGAAGACACCATCTTTTACAAAATAGGTTCCATATTTAGAAAAATAATTAAAAAAATTCAAGCTTAATGATTCGAATTGTTGCATAAAATTTTTAGACAGAATGTATATTTTAGAATAGAATCCCTCGCGTGAATCCCTCGTGATTGTTATTACTTTAATTACACTGTGCTAGAATTTGACACTTTTTTATGGCAAGCGGTGCAACTGGCATTTTAACCTAATTCGGGTACGCTGAATCCAGTGGTGCTAACCGTTTTTTAGGTTAGCTCTTGTTTTCGAGATATACTGTTATTTCCAAAATTAAGGTGGTTGCACAACATATCGTCAGCTTATTATTGGTTTGGCGAATATCATGGTGAAATTACTATTACAATAATGAGCTTGCGATACGTTTTAGTTTATTGAACAAACTAAAAAAACCAAAATTCCGCAATACTTTTAAAAATATTAAAAATTTTGTATAGGAGCGCCCTTAAGAAATAGCAATAGCAGGTAGGTACGTTAGAAACAAATAATGGGGATACAAAATAAAGTGGTGTTGGTCATACATTTGACCCGTCTAGGGACATACTAGGCGCTGCTGGGTAGGGAATGGTGGTAAATCGATTTCGATTCCAATCAAAACTCGATTTTGTGTTAAAAAAATCGATTTTTTGCAATCGAATTCATACTGAAATCGATTATTAGTCATTTTAAATCGATTTTTTTATTTTTATCAAGATTTTGCAACATAAAATTTTTTTTGAGAGTTCATATAGGTATGTTTATGCACTTGGCCAAGTTTGAAGTAAAATAACCAGTTGTAGTTTTACATATACATATACTTATTAGTACCCTTAGTATACTTCCAACTTTAATAGAGGTCCTCTTGTTCTTCAAAAATTAAAGTCATCAATTGAAAATTAACAAAAAAGTCCTAGACGTGTCGTACCGAACCTAACACTGAAGGTGGGCTTTGTGAAAATCAGCAAAAAATAATAGAAACACAACAGGTGAATCCAACCATGGCATTCCTTTGAAATTACGCTAATATTTTAACAGACCAGTGTGTGAGCGACATTCAAATCTAGTTATTTGCGAAATTTCAAGGGAGTATTGCTGCTTCTTTTGACATCAATGACATGCAAACGTTTGTTTTCTAAAGCTAACTTAACAGTAACTTAGCAAAGAAACAGTCACCACCAAACAAGAACTTTTGTCATAATCCTCTGAAATACTATCCAATTTCAATATGTGAAATGTACATACATATCGAACTTATTCCTCTAAAGGGAGTCAACTCAAAATTTAGACATGTTCACTACTTCTACTTGCTGTAAAAATTTTAATAAAATTACTTTGCCAAAAAAATACAGTTGTTTCCCCGTATAAACTCGCAAATCAATTTTAAACAATTTTGAAATCGATTTTAATAACGATTTTAAGGTGCGATTAATCAATTTCCAAAATCAGAATAAAAAAAGTCGATCGAAAAATCGAAAATCGATTTTGGAATCCATTTACCATTCCCTACTGCAGGGTACAAAATTTAAGAATTTCAACCATACAAATATGTCGGTTTAATGAAATTCTTAAATTTGCCAGTTTATGCTAGTTATGAATAAAGCAGTAAGAATTTTAAGTAAATAATATTTATAAAAATTAAATAATAATAATTTATACTTCGTATTTAAATAAGTACACCCAGCTTTCATACTATGGGCCCTTCTATGTCTGCCCTTATTACGCTTATAGGTTTCAAAACTTAAAATCGACACTTGGAAATGGTAAATGGATTTCAAAATCGATTTTTAAAAATTATGTAAACATTAAATTTTACCACAAAATGTTTAGGAGAGGCAGAAAACTGGCTTCAACAACATAATTGCAATTTTTTTTTTTTATCAAATTGAGGTTCACAAATGTAAATGAAAAAAGTTAAAGAAGACAGTGGCGCAAACGAAATTATCGTGGTCGCTATAGATTTGATTTGTAAAAATAAAAGATTTTGATTCATTTTGAGATGTGTCTGTTTATTTTGATTTAGTGTGCGTTTTTTTTTTTTTTTTTTTTTTTTTGACAATAACGATTTTCGATTGGAATCGAAATCAAAATCGATTTACCATTCCCTACTCGACACCTCATAAAAATCTTACCATCCATTAAGAAACTGCAGATTTTTCTCTTTTTTTAATCCTTAATTTTTCGTCAAAGTAAAAGTTTGATATAATGTTTAAAATAATGACTATCTGAATGATTACTTCATAATGCTACATATGTTTAATGTGTCATTTTAAACATTATTTAAAATTCTTCGTTTTGTATTTGTTTAAATGGGTTTTCCGAAGAACCTAGATGGGGGACTAGGTTCGGCCAAATCGGTCCACAAATGGCTGAGATATTAGCAAAAAGACACGACTGACTAATTTTTATAAATAAACCTTTACTTCTTAAGTCTTCTTATACATACAGCCCAATTATGAATACAAATTCCCCGGCAGTTTTTTTCCATTTTCCCATTTTAACAATTGAATTTACATAGGAAAAATGGGAGAAGGGAGAAAACTCCCGGGGAATTTTTATTCATAATTGGGCTGATAGTATACATATGAACTTAATGGCTTTATAATTGATCGAGTTATAGACAAATATCTTAAAAAAATAGTGGGACCACGATTGGCGCAGATATTTTTCTTAAACAAAAAGGATTATTGAATATTGATAATGAGCCAAATCAGTCCATTATTTCACTTGGCCTCCATACAAGTTTCCTTCCGAATTTAGAGATTTGAAACGATAGGGTCCATACAAATAAGCTAGGCCGATAAAATTGAGCTTGAATATTCTCTATATGTGAAACTTGTTGGGGCTTAAAAACCAGCGAAATCGGCCTTTTATTTCATCTATCGCCCGTACAAATATGCTCCGGGAATAAGGATAAGAAGGGTTATGTGCCCAAGGGACATTTCCATTATGAATTCCTTCAATGAAAAAAAGTAGAAAAAGAAAAAGTGAAGAAAAGAAATAAGAGGTGGATAGAATTAAGAAATTTAGTAGGTACCACGTAGAACTATTACCCTCTCTACAGTCCCCTCAACAGAAACAACCGCACTATTTCCCTGACAAACCCCAGTAGATCAGCTGGATTACATCCAGGGATGCACCTCAGTTCGTCGTTAAATCTATCACCTATCCATTTCTGTCTGAGACCCTGCATCCTAGGGCAATGCAAAGTACATGCTCGATCGTTTCTAGCTCCTCAGAATCATCGCACAATCTGCAGAAGTCCGTATTGTCCCATTTGCCCGTAAAAGCCCTAACAGGACAATGAACCGTCAAGAACCCTATAAGGATCCTAAGACCACCCCTATCCAATCCCAGTAGAACCCTGGTTGGCCCTGCGTCCAATCTGGGCCATACTGCCCTTGACACCCTGCAATCCGTTCTGTCCCCCTAGGATCGTTTAACGTCACCACGGAATTTTTCCCATATCCCCCCGTAGTAGTAACATAGGGAGAGCTTTACCTCCTGTCCCTTACCGCTATATCCAGATTCGAACCCCTCTCGCGAGTTCGTTCGCCACCTCATTTCCATCAACCATGCAGTGTCCAGGTACCCAACACAGCCTTACGTTGAATGCCTCCGTGAGTTCCCTAAGAGCATTCCTACACCGAGCGACCAGGCACGGTCGCACCGTATAATTTGTCAATGCCTTAAGCGTCGCCTGACTATCGACGTAAATTGTCACCACAGATCCACCCACGATGTGATCCAGTATTACTTCCGTCGTCTTCCAGATCGCTAGGATCTCAGCCTGGAAGACACTGCACTCATCAGGGAGTCTGAATGGCCCACCTCGTACAAAATTCTCGTGTGATCATCCCGCGTAGGTCTAACCAAGGAAGACTCGTAAAGTCTAAGTAAGTTCCTGGCAGCCACATTCCTCTTCATACCATATCAGCTAGGGACCTTTTGGCTTTTCAATACTATGGCGAAGGGTGCATAAAATTCGGCCCAGCCAATTAAAGCAATTTTACTTTTTTAATTTTATTTTAATCACGATCTTTTTAACGTAAATTTTAAGCTACGATGAGGAGAATTTAAAAATTAAACGATAATTAGTAAAGCTACCTCTTATGAACTCGTAATTTTTAAAACATTGACCAATCAACATTTAATTAAGAACATTATTGTTTGCAGGAATGGAAAAAGTCCTTGAAATTGTTCTTAGTCAGATATTTCAAAACGTTACATACAGAACGACAATTTTATATTCATACATACTAATATCCATATTTAAATATGAACATATAAACTAACTTATGCATTGGCGCTTCAGGCTCGAAGCTAAGCATATATAAAACGATATAAGGAGCAGTGTGCAAGACATGGAAGGAATTATAATTAATGTTCAAAAAGAAATTTTAGGACCGTCGGCTGACAAGCCAATACATATTAACAGCGGAAGTGCTTACAATCTGATTTTAGCAGTAGAGAAAATTAAAAAAGTTATTGACAGGACAGGACAGATGTAGTAAAAAAGTTTACTTACGAAGATGTAAGTTTCAAAGAACTCATTCATTATTTTATTTTTTGTGGCATGTGTTTTGAATTTTTAATCATTCAGTGTTTTTTCTTTCAAATTTTAAGTAAATTGTAAAAAATCAACCAATTGTTGTCGGGACTGTAAGAAAAGATGAACTCACTGTTTATAATTCTTATTCGCTTAACAGTTTTATTTCTATAATATCTTTAGTTTTTCTAAAATCTTTATGGATGAAGTTTCCTGATGATCTGGCCTTAGCAACCAGTGAAATGTGCATAGGAATAGCTTATCCCATCAAAAATAATTTTCAGTTCATCAATAGTATGAAATGGGAATTAAGCACATTTAAACGAAACCTTGTTAATGTAATTAGTAAAATTCTCGGTATATTAAATAAGCGTTTATGGTCGCTTAACCGTCAATGAAACATTTTCATTTTTATCAATTGTTGGAGGGAAATCACACAGACAAATAGACTTTGTTTTACCAATGTACACTTTTTTACTCCTTATAATAATAAAACTAAATGCATGCTTATTAGTTTTCCAAACCTTATAGTTAAAATAAATTCTAAATTGAAAATTATCTACTCAATTTTTCTATTAATGTAAGGCTCATCTTTTGAACGGTACCATTTTTAATTAATATTAAAAAATTGATATAAAACTATTTTCTTTGCTTAACTCATTGCATGTTGAATAGAAATAATTATAACTTAACATACTTGATTGTTGTATTTATTCATATAAAAAAAAAAAAAATTTTATACAGGCATTTATGACTTTGATTTCAGTTATAGGTACAAGTATGTTTTTAAAAATAATTTATAGATGTAAGTATGTATGTATGTTTTTACGAAAAAATTATATATTGCATTATTTGCATCCTCTAATATTTTGTTTATAACAGTAAGAATTTATTGCCTCATATCTTGTAGTTTTCATTTGTGTAGAGTTTTCTATATATTGAAACTTTTCTCGGTTTTGGTTTGGCTTTTGCTTCACATGTTAATATTTGAATTAGCATAAAAACTAATCTAAATATTTTATAATTTTTTTTTATGCTAAAAAATACATTATAACCAATATAAATTTTGAATACGTTTTCTAATAATAACCCCCTTTTGTTTAAGTTCTTCTTCCTTATTTCACTGTACTTGCTGTACGTTTGTACATGTTTTCATAACGTAAAAAAGCAATAATAAATGGAAAAAGTCACCTTATTAACTATGAAGCATGAAGCAAGACAAAAATAAAACGATCTTGTTATTATGTTGCATTATGAATTAACATTTATGTATTAAACTACACGTACAATTATACCTATAACTGTGGTTTAAATAATAGCATTAACACCAGACACTCAATAAGTAACAATTGCTGGCCCAACCATGTAACTGCTGTTGACATGTAAAATTTTAACGAGTTGGACTAAACAGGGGTGTGCTGGAAATCGCAAACGCAAGAATTTTAAAAGTCGTTTGTTAGTAAGGTTTCTGTGATAAAGGAATTTTATGACAAATATTATACAAACATTTCTCTATTAAACAGAATTTTATAACAAAAATTATAAAAATTATATTAAAAGTGTATTTAAAAAAGTCTCCGAATTCTTGCGTTTTGCGTTTGCGATTTCCAGAACATCCCCCTTAGATAATTTGAATACTTACATCATTATTCGTTTTCTTTTGGTCGAATCTCTATACCCTAGACACCATATGCGATTTTAACAATGTGTCTACTAACGACCCTGTCCACTGAAATACATATGATAAATTTAGAGTCTTGTTATTTTAATAACAAAAATAAAAGTTTGTTACTAGGGAAACTGGAAACATGCTCTTAGTATGCAGTAAAAACTAAGAAAGGCTTCTTTGAAATCAAAATATTTAACCATTTAATAATATTTGCATTTAAAAGAACAAATCAAAAATTACAAGCGACTTCGACTTTCGTAATAATGCTGACTATATCTAGGTTAGGTTAGGTAAAGAAGGGTTATGTGCCCAAGGTCACACTTCCACTCGGAGACCAATGCGGTCCATTGTGAATCCCTTCAATGAAAAAGGTAGAGAGACAGAAAAGTAAAGAAAATAAATAAAGGTAGATAGAATTAAGAAAGTAAGTAGGTACCACGTAGAACAATTACCCTCTCTGCAGTCCCCTCAACAGAAACAACCCTGACCAACCCCAGTAGATCAGCCGGGTTACATCCAGCGATGCACCCCAGTTCGTCGTGAAATCTATTTCTTAGTCATTTCTGTCTGAGAATCGATCGTCTCCAGATCCTCAGAATCATCGCATAATCTGCAGAAGTCCGGTATGGTATTGTCCCATTTTCCCGTAAAAGCCTTAAGAGGACAATGACCCTTCAAGAACCCTATAAGTGTTCTAAGACTACCCCTATCAAATCCCAGTAGAACCCTGGTTGCCCCCGCGACCAATCTGGGCCATAGTGCCATAGAAATCCTGCAATCCGTTCTGTCCCCCCAGGATCGGTTAACGTCACCACGGATTTTTTCCCGTATCCCCCCGTAGTAGTAACATAGGGGGGGGGGCTTTAACTCCTGTCCCTTACCGCTATATCCAGATTCGAACCCCCTCTCGCGAGTTCGTCCGCCACCTCATTTCCATCAACCATGCAGTGTCCAGGTACCCAACACATCCTTACATTAAATGCCTCCATGAGTTCCCTAAGAGCATACCTACACCGAGCGACCAAGCACGATCGCACCGTACAATTTGTCAATGCCCTAAGCGTCGCCTGACTATCGACATAAATTGTCACCACAGATCCACCTACGATGTGATCCAGTATCACTTCCGTCGCCCTCCAGATCGCTAGGATCTCAGCCTGGAAGACACTGCACTCATCAGGGAGTCTGTATGACATTTTCACTTCGGTGTTCGCGATATATACACCGGCACCAGTGCCGGTTTCCATCTTGGATCCATCCGTAAATACTGCGCACCCCTCAAACAGTCCATTGGATCCACGCCAAAATTTCCTATCCGGGAACTCCACTGATGATCTTACTCCGAAGTCCAGTGTCATAGTCCTATGATCCGAAATTCTCTCGAGAATAATACCCAGATCAAGCAGACCCACCTCATACAAAATTCTCCTGTGATCATCCCGCCTAGGTCTAACCAAGGAAGACTCGTAAAGTCTAAGTAAGTTCACAGTAGCCACCCTCCTCACATTATGCTCAATAGGGGGCAGATATGCACCTGTGATTCCAAGAGATGTACTCCTTTGAACTTTGCTGAGCATCTTCCTATAGCTATCCACTCTCAATGCACCCCACCAAACAGTGCATCCATAGGTAAGTATAGGCCTAACCACCGATGTGTAAATCCAGTTTACCATATCAGGCCTCACACCCCAGTTCTTACCGATAGAGCTCCTGCATGTGTAGTGACATTAAGTCCCCTTCTCATCCTCCCCTGAGATTTCTCTTATAAGACAGTTTGCAGTCCAGAAAGTTACCCAAATACTTAGCACCGTCCGATAGAGTTAACTCGACGCCATCTAGCACTGGCCCCCTAAATCCCTCTATCCTGTACTTCTGGTAAATAGCACCAGCTAAGTCTTCACAGGGTTAACACACAGCCCCTATCCTTTGCCCATGCCGAGAGTTCGCCCAGCATCACCTGCATAATTTCCCCGATCGTGGACAGAAATTTTCCCCTCACCAGCAGAACTATGTCGTCCGCATAGGCAACAACCTTCCTGCTCATGGAATCAAATGACCTGAGAATCCCGTTGACCACAGTAGAGGCGATAAAACCCCCTTCGTGGTGTCTTCCTGGTAACCCTGCTCCTTATCAAATGATCCCCCAGTTTCGAGCTTATAATCCTACTACTAAGCATGCACTATCCACTCTACCAGAAAGTCCTTAACTCCCAGCTCCATCAACGAATCTAATTGCTTCAATCCTAATGTTGTTAAAGACTCCGTCTATATCCAGAAACGCGGCGAGAGTATATTCCTTATGCCTCAGACCGTGCTCAATACAACCCACCACCTCATGTAGCACACTCTCAACCGATTTACCCTTCAGGTAGGCATTTTTAGCGTTGCTAATAAGGCGGGTCTAACTATATCTCGATACACCATCCATAAGAGAATTTTTGTCTTAAAGGTATTTTCGGGACGGTCGCTAAATTTTATATTAATATAAAAATTTTAAAGGAAGTTAAAGCTATTAACGGTTGGTCAAATATGAACACGTGTGTGAAGATAAATATTTTTTTTTTTTTTTTTTTTTTTTTTTTTTTTTTCTCATTATTTTTTATTGAATCTTCATATATTAAATATGAACTAACAATAATTAATCAAATCTTAACCTAAAACGTTATTTTATGTCCTGCCAGTGCCAGACAAAAATTTTCTTCATCACGGGTTGTGTTCACTTATATAGGTGTTTATTGCTCATCTAATTGGGTAAGTGCTGCAGTGTCTCTTCTTCTTAAGCGAGTGTGGCCGCCATGGTTTAAAATATTTCGAGCTAGTGGATTTGGGTGTTGTTCAAGCCTTTTTAAATATTTTACTGCATATTTTGTAATCATAGTTTTTACTAATGGAACATTGAGATCCTTGTGAATATTTGAGTTTTTAACATACCAAGGGGCAGCTGTGATTATTCGAAGAAGTTTATTTTGGCGCCTTTGAATTTTTTCGATATTAGAGGCCGAGGCAGTGCCCCATAGTTGAATACCGTAGCACCAGATTGGCTTTAAGATGGAGTTGTAAAGTAAAAGTTTGCAGTCGAGACTTAGGACAGAGTTTCTTCCAATAAGCCAATGAATTTGGATGGCTTTTAGTTTCATTTGAGATAATTTTGCCTCTATATGGCTTTTCCACGTTAAACGGCGATCTAGATGAATACCAAGGTATTTTACATGCGAATTTTGAGGCACTAAATGATTATTGATTTTAATAGGGGGGCATGTTTCCCGACGCAAGGTAAATGTTACATGTACGCATTTTTGCTCATTGACCTTTATCCTCCATTGCTTTAGCCACAGTTCGAGTTGAAATATATGATCCTGTAAGTAACGAGATGCTTCATAACGGTTTTCGTGGACGCTTAGAAAAGCTGTATCGTCTGCAAATGTTGAAGTTTGTGTATAGTTGCTTGTTGGCATGTCCGAAGTATAAATTAAGTATAATAGGGGGCCCAGGATGCTGCCTTGTGGGACTCCAGCGTCAATGGGCTGAGGTGAACTTAAGAAATTTCCTTCTTTAATAATAAATTGACGACCGACTAAGTAGCTTTCTAGCAGCTTGTGTGTGTTTGCTGGTAAATTTTGCTTCAATTTATGTAATAAGCCTTCATGCCAGACTTTATCAAAAGCTTGCGAAACATCGATGAAGAGTGCTGAGCAATATTTCTTTTCTTCAAATGCTTTTCTTATGACATTTACTATTCGATGAGTCTGTTCGATTGTGCTGTGTTTTCTTCTAAATCCAAACTGATGGTTTGGAATACATCTATTTTCACTTAAAATAGGTGTTAATTTTGAAACTAATAATTTCTCAAACAGCTTTGACATATTTGATAATAAGCTAATAGGCCTATAAGACTCAACTTTTGTATGATCTTTACCTGGCTTTGGTATCATGGTAACTAAGGAAACCTTCCATTTTTGAGGATAGTATTCGAGGCGTAAAATAGCATTAAAAATAAAGAGAATAATTTTCTTTGCTATGCGAGGTAGCTCTAAAAGCATTTTATTACTGATCTTATCAATACCAGGTGCCTTCTTAGTGTTTAAGTCACAAATAGCCTTTTCGATTTCTCCCATCTCAAATCTGAAGGGTATAGCTGCTCTAGCAGCAACAGGTGGTAACTCGACCGCAATATTGTGAGATATATTTGGTGTAAATACGTTTTTTAAATGATCGACAAACAGGTTTCCTTTTTCAGCATCATTTCTTGCCCAACTTCCATTTAAGTTTCTTAATGGTGGCTTAGAGACAACTGGCCTTTTGAGATTTCTAGCTGCACGCCACAATGAGTAGTCTGATTGTGGAGTTGCATCAAGTTCCTTGAGATATTTTTCCAGTGAAGCCGTTTTCTGAGTCTGCAGTAACATTCTCAGCCTTTTTGTACAGTCTTTTAGTAATTTCTTAAGTTGAGGGGATCTGTGCAATTACGAGCTCTCCTTTTTTCAGACAAAAGACGCTCGACATCTGAGGAATATATTTTATTATTTTTAGTTTTTTTGGGGGCAATACTGGAATGTTGTACAGCTAGTTTTAGAAAACTGTCAAAATTGACAATAGAGCGATCTATATACTCCGGTGTGTTAAGCGGAATATTTTCTGTGCAATGGGTACTAAGATATTTTTTATATTTTAACCAATTTATATGTGTAGCTGACGTCGCTATGTATCCAGAGGGAGATTCAATTCTATTGGTGTTTATTATAGTAACTATTGTAGGTGTGTGATCAGAGGATAATTCTAAGGAGGCTTCAACGTGAATCGTTTTTGTGGGGATGTTTTTAACAACGCCAAAATCGATGACATCTGGAATTTTTTGCGCATCAGCAGGCCAATATGTTGGTTGGCCACTCGCGACAACATTTAAATTCATTTTAGAGATTGTATTAAACAAAACACGACCCTTTGGTGTTATTAGTCGTGACCCCCAGAAGGTATGTTTAGCGTTATAATCGCCAGCAGCCAGGAAACAGGGCCCCAATGACTTATAATATTTATAATATTGGCTTTCCGATATTGAAAACCTAGGTGGTGAATATAAAGATGAAATTACTATGTTTCGATTTATCTCTTCAACACAAATGTTCGTTGCTTGGAGATAATCTTCACGATGATCACACATTGGGTAGTGTTTAATTCTGTTTTTTATTAAAATGGCAGAACCTCCACAAGCTCTATCTCGAGGGTCCTTGGTATCATATAGAGTATAACCATTGATTTTGAACGTATTTCTTGAGGTCAAATGAGTTTCAGAAACCATCATGACATCAATTTGTTTATTTTTAAGAAAGTATTCTAATTCATTTTTATGTTGGCGGATGCCGTTTGCGTTCCAAAAACAAATTTTTAAACAGTTCATGGCTTGTTAAGTACAGCTTGCAATAACATCGATTGCATTCTAAGAATTTCCTGCATCATATTACCCATTGTGTTTGTAAAATTATTTACTGTTTGCACTAATGTTTCCATTGTTTTTTCTAGCCGACTTAGATTAGAAACTGGAGTTTCGGCATTACTTGTCGAAGCGCCTTGCATTGGTACATTGTTTGATTTTAAGACGTTGGCATAAGAGATTCTGTTACTACTAGGCTGGGGGGCCTGAAGGTCATTACTGTTTACTTGATTTGTTACCTGAGGGGGATTAGTTTTCGGTCCAACCGACTGCTTGACGAAAGTATATACAGGGCATCCTCTATAATTGGCAGTGTGATTGCCACCACAGTTGCTACATTTTTTAACGTTGGGGTCGGTTTTAGACTTGTCGCAAAGAACTGTACCATGTAATTCGCCACATACTACGCAAACAGGGGGTAAGTGGCAGTATGCCTTAGTATGGCCAAATTCTTGGCAGTTCAGACATTGAACGGGACCACCTCTTTTGTGCGGCTCCTCTATAGTTACTTTTCTGTACAGAATATATTTTAAGTTATAGATTGGATGCGTTTCATTTTTTTTAAGTTTAACGTCGCCGGGTTCAAACTCCACTCGAAAAAGTGGTTGGGGAATTTTTTCTCTATTTTTAATGTTTAATACATGTTTTACCTTGAAGCCTCTTTCTTCAAGGAATGTTTTTACCTCTTCTGGGTCCACACATGAGTCAATACCCTTAATCACTACCTGAAGACCTTTACTGCTTTTCAGTTGGTATGTATAAAAATTTTTTTTGAGTGCCTCAAAGTTGCTTACAATTTTTCGAAAATCATTCTCATGATTGATTTGTATTTTTGTTTCGTTTATACTACCACGCTTGATAGCAGCTACGTAAAACGAATTTTCACCTATAACCGATATTAAACTCTTTATGAGCTCATTAGAATTTTGCTCCCTCAGATATATCGGGGGAGGCTTGGACGATTTTATGACGTTTTGTGCTTCAGAGGATTCATCCTCCAGAATTGCAAAACGATTTTGAGAATTTATTTTATTAAAAGATGGTACTTTTGAGGCCGAAGCAACTGCTGCAGAGGTAGGGCTGCGTCCCCGTTTAAGCACTGTTATGTACCTGTCCATACCAACTTGTACTGTAGGCTTTTGAGAAGTTTTTACTTGAGTTATTGAGTTGTCCATAGCGGCTGTTTTGGGGTTAACTGTTTCATCACTTATTAAAGTTTTTTTTTGCTCTGTGGCAACGCTTGTAGTTAATAAATTTGTTATTGTATTACGATCGACCGTATTTTTAAACAAAGAGGGTGAGAGAGAACGCGTTCGAGTAATAGGTTTAGCCGTTAAATAATTGCTATCATCGATTCTTTTTTCTACGTTTGTTTCGTCAACACTCAATGTAACATACGCATTTCTTTCGTTATGTTTAATTGTTTTTGCATTATATGCATTCATAAGAGTTTTTTTTTTTTATATATTACTGTTTGTTTAAATGTGCTCTTCTTTTTATTTGTTGTTTAAAAAACCCCGAGAATAAAAAAAAAAGAATAAAGAAAACAAGAAATGTTTTTGCTTAAAATGTAAGTATGTATATGTATGTGTGTACATACATATATTTTTGTTAATTGTAATTTTTAATATTTGTATTAAAAATTTTATGTTCACTTATTAAAAATTATTTTAAAGCGTCTGTTCATTCGCTGATCTTATATTATTTAAAAAAGATAATAATATTATTATATCATAAATATACACTTATTTATGTTAAAAAAAAAACCGTAAGCCGAGTTAAAAAAAACACGTCTGCATTCAACGAGCACGCAAGCACTACTGAAAGTTAAATTCGTTTCTTAAAAATATCGCATGCGATAAAAAATATTTTAAAAAAATATCGCATGCGTATTATAAAGAAAATACTACTATTTACACGAAATTTTACAGTTTTTATGAAAAATCAATCATTTTTATTTAATATTTAAAACTAATTAGATATTTAATTACTCTTTTTATAATAAAATTTATGATTTTTGAAAAAAAAAAGACTTAGAGTGAAATTCTCATGAAAGTGCTGTGTGAGGGATATGGCCACTGTGTCCAAACCCTTCGATCTCAGGGAATCAAACCGAATGGAAAATGAAGACTATGGACAGGGCTACAATAATCAATAATTACTTTATCCAAATTGTATTTGTGAAAATTTTTATACATTTTTGAAAATTTGATTTAAAGTGAAATTCTCTTGAAAGTGCTGTGTGAGGGATATGGCCACTGTGTCCAAACCCTTCGATCTCAGTGAATCAAACCGAATGGAAAATGAAGACTATGGACAGGGCTACAATAATCAATAATTACTTTATCCAAATTGTATTTGTGAAAATTTTTATACATTTTTGAAAATTTGACTTAGAGTGAAATTCTCTTGAAAGTACTGTGTCCAAACCCTTCGATCTCAGGGAATCAAACCGAATGGAAAATGAAGACTATGGACAGGGCTACAATAATCAATAATTACTTTATCCAAAACGTGTGTGAAGATAAATATGAAAAGTTAAATTCGTTTTTTAAAAATATCGCATGCGATAAAAAATATTTTAAAAAAATATCGCATGCGTATTATAAAGAAAATACTACTATTTACACGAAATTTTACAGTTTTTATGAAAAATCAATCATTTTTATTTAATATTTAAAACTAATTAGATATTTTATTACTCTTTTTATAATAAAATTTATGATTTTTGAAAAAATACGACTTAGAGTGAAATTCTCATGAAAGTGCTGTGTGAGGGATATGGCCACTGTGTCCAAACCCTTCGATCTCAGGGAATCAAACCGAATGGAAAATAAAGACTATGGACAGGGCTACAATAATCAATTATTACTTTATTAAAATTGTATTTGTGAAAAAAGTTATTCATTTTTGAAAATTTGACTTAGAGTGAAATTCTCTTGAAAGTGCTGTGTGAGGGATATGGCCACTGTGTCCAAACCCTTCGATCTCAGGGAATCAAACCGAATGGAAAATGAAGACTATGGACAGGGCTACAATAATCAATTATTACTTTATTAAAATTGTATTTGTGAAAAAAGTTATTCATTTTTGAAAATTTGACTTAGAGTGAAATTCTCTTGAAAGTGCTGTGTGAGGGATATGGCCACTGTGTCCAAACCCTTCGATCTCAGGGAATCAAACCGAATGGAAAATGAAGACTATGGACAGGGCTACAATAATCAATTATTACTTTATTAAAATTGTATTTGTGAAAAAAGTTATTCATTTTTGAAAATTTGACTTAGAGTGAAATTCTCTTGAAAGTGCTGTGTGAGGGATATGGCCACTGTGTCCAAACCCTTCGATCTCAGGGAATCAAACCGAATGGAAAATGAAGACTATGGACAGGGCTACAATAATCAATTATTACTATATTCAAATTGTATTTGTGAAAAAAGTTATTCATTTTTGAAAATTTGACTTAGAGTGAAATTCTCTTGAAAGTGCTGTGTGAGGGATATGGCCACTGTGTCCAAACCCTTCGATCTCAGGGAATCAAACCGAATGGAAAAGGAAGACTATGGACAGGGCTACAATAATCAATAATTACTTTATCCAAATTGTATTTGTGAAAAAAGTTATTCATTTTTGAAAATTTGACTTAGAGTGAAATTCTCTTGAAAGTGCTGTGTGAGGGAAATGGCCACTGTGTCCAAACCCTTCGATCTCAGGGAATCAAACCAAATGGAAAATGAAGACTATGGACAGGGCTACAATTATCAATAATTACTTTATCCAAATTGTATTTGTGAAAAAAGTTATTCATTTTTGAAAATTTGACTTAGAGTGAAATTCTCTTGAAAGTGCTGTGTGAGGGATATGGCCACTGTGTCCAAACCCTTCGATCTCAGGGAATCAAACCAAATGGAAAATGAAGGCTATGGACAGGGCTACAATAATCAATAATTACTTTATCCAAATTGTATTTGTGAAAAAAGTTATTCATTTTTGAAAATTTGACTTAGAGTGAAATTCTCTTGAAAGTGCTGTGTGAGGGATATGGCCACTGTGTCCAAACCCTTCGATCTCAGGGAATCAAACCAAATGGAAAATGAAGACTATGGACAGGGCTACAATTATCAATAATTACTTTATCCAAATTGTATTTGTGAAAAAAGTTATTCATTTTTGAAAATTTGACTTAGAGTGAAATTCTCTTGAAAGTGCTGTGTGAGGGATATGGCCACTGTGTCCAAACCCTTCGATCTCAGGGAATCAAACCAAATGGAAAATGAAGACTATGGACAGGGCTACAATTATCAATAATTACTTTATCCAAATTGTATTTGTGAAAAAAGTTATTCATTTTTGAAAATTTGACTTAGAGTGAAATTCTCTTGAAAGTGCTGTGTGAGGGATATGGCCACTGTGTCCAAACCCTTCGATCTCAGGGAATCAAACCAAATGGAAAATGAAGACTATGGACAGGGCTACAATAATCAATAATTACTTTATCCAAATTGTATTTGTGAAAAAAGTTATTCATTTTTGAAAATTTGACTTAGAGTGAAATTCTCTTGAAAGTGCTGTGTGAGGGATATGGCCACTGTGTCCAAACCCTTCGATCTCAGGGAATCAAACCAAATGGAAAATGAAGACTATGGACAGGGCTACAATAATCAATAATTACTTTATCCAAATTGTATTTGTGAATAAAGTTATTCATTTTTGAAAATTTGACTTAGAGTGAAATTCTCTTGAAAGTGCTGTGTGAGGGATATGGCCACTGTGTCCAAACCCTTCGATCTCAGGGAATCAAACCAAATGGAAAATGAAGACTATGGACAGGGCTACAATAATCAATAATTACTTTATCCAAATTGTATTTGTGAAAAAAGTTATTCATTTTTGAAAATTTGACTTAGAGTGAAATTCTCTTGAAAGTGCTGTGTGAGGGATATGGCCACTGTGTCCAAACCCTTCGATCTCAGGGAATCAAACCAAATGGAAAATGAAGACTATGGACAGGGCTACAATTATCAATAATTACTTTATCCAAATTGTATTTGTGAAAAAAGTTATTCATTTTTGAAAATTTGACTTAGAGTGAAATTCTCTTGAAAGTGCTGTGTGAGGGATATGGCCACTGTGTCCAAACCCTTCGATCTCAGGGAATCAAACCAAATGGAAAATGAAGACTATGGACAGGGCTACAATTATCAATAATTACTTTATCCAAATTGTATTTGTGAAAAAAGTTATTCATTTTTGAAAATTTGACTTAGAGTGAAATTCTCTTGAAAGTGCTGTGTGAGGGATATGGCCACTGTGTCCAAACCCTTCGATCTCAGGGAATCAAACCAAATGGAAAATGAAGACTATGGACAGGGCTACAATAATCAATAATTACTTTATCCAAATTGTATTTGTGAATAAAGTTATTCATTTTTGAAAATTTGACTTAGAGTGAAATTCTCTTGAAAGTGCTGTGTGAGGGATATGGCCACTGTGTCCAAACCCTTCGATCTCAGGGAATCAAACCAAATGGAAAATGAAGACTATGGACAGGGCTACAATAATCAATAATTACTTTATCCAAATTGTATTTGTGAAAAAAGTTATTCATTTTTGAAAATTTGACTTAGAGTGAAATTCTCTTGAAAGTGCTGTGTGAGGGATATGGCCACTGTGTCCAAACCCTTCGATCTCAGGGAATCAAACCAAATGGAAAATGAAGAATATGGACAGGGCTACATTAATCAATAATTACTTTATCCAAATTGTATTTGTGAAAAAAGTTATTCATTTTTGAAAATTTGACTTAGAGTGAAATTCTCTTGAAAGTGCTGTGTGAGGGAAATGGCCACTGTGTCCAAACCCTTCGATCTCAGGGAATCAAACCAAATGGAAAATGAAGACTATGGACAGGGCTACAATAATCAATAATTACTTTATCCAAATTGTATTTGTGAAAAAAGTTATTCATTTTTGAAAATTTGACTTAGAGTGAAATTCTCTTGAAAGTGCTGTGTGAGGGATATGGCCACTGTGTCCAAACCCTTCGATCTCAGGGAATCAAACCAAATGGAAAATGAAGAATATGGACAGGGCTACATTAATCAATAATTACTTTATCCAAATTGTATTTGTGAAAAAAGTTATTCATTTTTGAAAATTTGACTTAGAGTGAAATTCTCTTGAAAGTGCTGTGTGAGGGAAATGGCCACTGTGTCCAAACCCTTCGATCTCAGGGAATCAAACCAAATGGAAAATGAAGACTATGGACAGGGCTACAATTATCAATAATTACTTTATCCAAATTGTATTTGTGAAAAAAGTTATTCATTTTTGAAAATTTGACTTAGAGTGAAATTCTCTTGAAAGTGCTGTGTGAGGGATATGGCCACTGTGTCCAAACCCTTCGATCTCAGGGAATCAAACCAAATGGAAAATGAAGACTATGGACAGGGCTACAATAATCAATAATTACTTTATCCAAATTGTATTTGTGAAAAAAGTTATTCATTTTTGAAAATTTGACTTAGAGTGAAATTCTCTTGAAAGTGCTGTGTGAGGGATATGGCCACTGTGTCCAAACCCTTCGATCTCAGGGAATCAAACCAAATGGAAAATGAAGACTATGGACAGGGCTACAATTATCAATAATTACTTTATCCAAATTGTATTTGTGAAAAAAGTTATTCATTTTTGAAAATTTGACTTAGAGTGAAATTCTCTTGAAAGTGCTGTGTGAGGGATATGGCCACTGTGTCCAAACCCTTCGATCTCAGGGAATCAAACCAAATGGAAAATGAAGACTATGGACAGGGCTACAATAATCAATAATTACTTTATCCAAATTGTATTTGTGAATAAAGTTATTCATTTTTGAAAATTTGACTTAGAGTGAAATTCTCTTGAAAGTGCTGTGTGAGGGATATGGCCACTGTGTCCAAACCCTTCGATCTCAGGGAATCAAACCAAATGGAAAATGAAGACTATGGATAGGGCTACAATAATCAATAATTACTTTATCCAAATTGTATTTGTGAAAAAAGTTATTCATTTTTGAAAATTTGACTTAGAGTGAAATTCTCTTGAAAGTGCTGTGTGAGGGATATGGCCACTGTGTCCAAACCCTTCGATCTCAGGGAATCAAACCGAATGGAAAATGAAGACTATGGACAGGGCTACAATAATCAATTATTACTTTATTAAAATTGTATTTGTGAAAAAAGTTATTCATTTTTGAAAATTTGACTTAGAGTGAAATTCTCTTGAAAGTGCTGTGTGAGGGATATGGCCACTGTGTCCAAACGCTTCGATCTCAGGGAATCAAACCAAATGGAAAATGAAGACTATGGACAGGGCTACAATAATCAATAATTACTTTATCCAAATTGTATTTGTGAAAAAAGTTATTCATTTTTGAAAATTTGACTTAGAGTGAAATTCTCTTGAAAGATATGGCCACTGTGTCCAAACCCTTCGATCTCAGGGAATCAAACCAAATGGAAAATGAAGACTATGGACAGGGCTACAATAATCAATAATTACTTTATCCAAATTGTATTTGTGAAAAAAGTTATTCATTTTTGAAAATTTGACTTAGAGTGAAATTCTCTTGAAAGTGCTGTGTGAGGGATATGGCCACTGTGTCCAAACCTTTCGATCTCAGGGAATCAAACCAAATGGAAAATGAAGACTATGGACAGGGCTACAATTATCAATAATTACTTTATCCAAATTCTATTTGTGAAAAAAGTTATTCATTTTTGAAAATTTGACTTAGAGTGAAATTCTCTTGAAAGTGCTGTGTGAGGGATATGGCCACTGTGTCCAAACCCTTCGATCTCAGGGAATCAAACCAAATGGAAAATGAAGACTATGGACAGGGCTACAATAATCAATAATTACTTTATCCAAATTGTATTTGTGAAAAAAGTTATTCATTTTTGAAAATTTGACTTAGAGTGAAATTCTCTTGAAAGTGCTGTGTGAGGGATATGGCCACTGTGTCCAAACCCTTCGATCTCAGGGAATCAAACCAAATGGAAAATGAAGACTATGGACAGGGCTACAATAATCAATAATTACTTTATCCAAATTGTATTTGTGAAAAAAGTTATTCATTTTTGAAAATTTGACTTAGAGTGAAATTCTCTTGAAAGTGCTGTGTGAGGGATATGGCCACTGTGTCCAAACCCTTCGATCTCAGGGAATCAAACCAAATGGAAAATGAAGAATATGGACAGGGCTACATTAATCAATAATTACTTTATCCAAATTGTATTTGTGAAAAAAGTTATTCATTTTTGAAAATTTGACTTAGAGTGAAATTCTCTTGAAAGTGCTGTGTGAGGGAAATGGCCACTGTGTCCAAACCCTTCGATCTCAGGGAATCAAACCAAATGGAAAATGAAGACTATGGACAGGGCTACAATAATCAATAATTACTTTATCCAAATTGTATTTGTGAAAAAAGTTATTCATTTTTGAAAATTTGACTTAGAGTGAAATTCTCTTGAAAGATATGGCCACTGTGTCCAAACCCTTCGATCTCAGGGAATCAAACCAAATGGAAAATGAAGACTATGGACAGGGCTACAATAATCAATAATTACTTTATCCAAATTGTATTTGTGAAAAAAGTTATTCATTTTTGAAAATTTGACTTAGAGTGAAATTCTCTTGAAAGTGCTGTGTGAGGGATATGGCCACTGTGTCCAAACCTTTCGATCTCAGGGAATCAAACCAAATGGAAAATGAAGACTATGGACAGGGCTACAATTATCAATAATTACTTTATCCAAATTGTATTTGTGAAAAAAGTTATTCATTTTTGAAAATTTGACTTAGAGTGAAATTCTCTTGAAAGTGCTGTGTGAGGGATATGGCCACTGTGTCCAAACCTTTCGATCTCAGGGAATCAAACCGAATGGAAAATGAAGACTATGGACAGGGCTACAATAATCAATTATTACTTTATTAAAATTGTATTTGTGAAAAAAGTTATTCATTTTTGAAAATTTGACTTAGAGTGAAATTCTCTTGAAAGTGCTGTGTGAGGGATATGGCCACTGTGTCCAAACCCTTCGATCTCAGGGAATCAAACCAAATGGAAAATGAAGACTATGGACAGGGCTACAATTATCAATAATTACTTTATCCAAATTGTATTTGTGAAAAAAGTTATTCATTTTTGAAAATTTGACTTAGAGTGAAATTCTCTTGAAAGTGCTGTGTGAGGGATATGGCCACTGTGTCCAAACCCTTCGATCTCAGGGAATCAAACCAAATGGAAAATGAAGACTATGGACAGGGCTACAATAATCAATAATTACTTTATCCAAATTGTATTTGTGAATAAAGTTATTCATTTTTGAAAATTTGACTTAGAGTGAAATTCTCTTGAAAGTGCTGTGTGAGGGATATGGCCACTGTGTCCAAACCCTTCGATCTCAGGGAATCAAACCAAATGGAAAATGAAGACTATGGATAGGGCTACAATAATCAATAATTACTTTATCCAAATTGTATTTGTGAAAAAAGTTATTCATTTTTGAAAATTTGACTTAGAGTGAAATTCTCTTGAAAGTGCTGTGTGAGGGATATGGCCACTGTGTCCAAACCCTTCGATCTCAGGGAATCAAACCGAATGGAAAATGAAGACTATGGACAGGGCTACAATAATCAATTATTACTTTATTAAAATTGTATTTGTGAAAAAAGTTATTCATTTTTGAAAATTTGACTTAGAGTGAAATTCTCTTGAAAGTGCTGTGTGAGGGATATGGCCACTGTGTCCAAACCCTTCGATCTCAGGGAATCAAACCAAATGGAAAATGAAGACTATGGACAGGGCTACAATAATCAATAATTACTTTATCCAAATTGTATTTGTGAAAAAAGTTATTCATTTTTGAAAATTTGACTTAGAGTGAAATTCTCTTGAAAGATATGGCCACTGTGTCCAAACCCTTCGATCTCAGGGAATCAAACCAAATGGAAAATGAAGACTATGGACAGGGCTACAATAATCAATAATTACTTTATCCAAATTGTATTTGTGAAAAAAGTTATTCATTTTTGAAAACTTGACTTAGAGTGAAATTCTCTTGAAAGTGCTGTGTGAGGGATATGGCCACTGTGTCCAAACCCTTCGATCTCAGGGAATCAAACCAAATGGAAAATGAAGACTATGGACAGGGCTACAATAATCAATAATTACTTTATCCAAATTGTATTTGTGAAAAAAGTTATTCATTTTTGAAAATTTGACTTAGAGTGAAATTCTCTTGAAAGTGCTGTGTGAGGGATATGGCCACTGTGTCCAAACCCTTCGATCTCAGGGAATCAAACCAAATGGAAAATGAAGAATATGGACAGGGCTACATTAATCAATAATTACTTTATCCAAATTGTATTTGTGAAAAAAGTTATTCATTTTTGAAAATTTGACTTAGAGTGAAATTCTCTTGAAAGATATGGCCACTGTGTCCAAACCCTTCGATCTCAGGGAATCAAACCAAATGGAAAATGAAGACTATGGACAGGGCTACAATAATCAATAATTACTTTATCCAAATTGTATTTGTGAAAAAAGTTATTCATTTTTGAAAATTTGACTTAGAGTGAAATTCTCTTGAAAGATATGGCCACTGTGTCCAAACCCTTCGATCTCAGGGAATCAAACCAAATGGAAAATGAAGACTATGGACAGGGCTACAATAATCAATAATTACTTTATCCAAATTGTATTTGTGAAAAAAGTTATTCATTTTTGAAAATTTGACTTAGAGTGAAATTCTCTTGAAAGTGCTGTGTGAGGGATATGGCCACTGTGTCCAAACCTTTCGATCTCAGGGAATCAAACCAAATGGAAAATGAAGACTATGGACAGGGCTACAATTATCAATAATTACTTTATCCAAATTGTATTTGTGAAAAAAGTTATTCATTTTTGAAAATTTGACTTAGAGTGAAATTCTCTTGAAAGTGCTGTGTGAGGGATATGGCCACTGTGTCCAAACCTTTCGATCTCAGGGAATCAAACCAAATGGAAAATGAAGACTATGGACAGGGCTACAATTATCAATAATTACTTTATCCAAATTCTATTTGTGAAAAAAGTTATTCATTTTTGAAAATTTGACTTAGAGTGAAATTCTCTTGAAAGTGCTGTGTGAGGGATATGGCCACTGTGTCCAAACCCTTCGATCTCAGGGAATCAAACCAAATGGAAAATGAAGACTATGGACAGGGCTACAATAATCAATAATTACTTTATCCAAATTGTATTTGTGAAAAAAGTTATTCATTTTTGAAAATTTGACTTAGAGTGAAATTCTCTTGAAAGTGCTGTGTGAGGGATATGGCCACTGTGTCCAAACCCTTCGATCTCAGGGAATCAAACCAAATGGAAAATGAAGACTATGGACAGGGCTACAATAATCAATAATTACTTTATCCAAATTGTATTTGTGAAAAAAGTTATTCATTTTTGAAAATTTGACTTAGAGTGAAATTCTCTTGAAAGTGCTGTGTGAGGGATATGGCCACTGTGTCCAAACCCTTCGATCTCAGGGAATCAAACCAAATGGAAAATGAAGAATATGGACAGGGCTACATTAATCAATAATTACTTTATCCAAATTGTATTTGTGAAAAAAGTTATTCATTTTTGAAAATTTGACTTAGAGTGAAATTCTCTTGAAAGTGCTGTGTGAGGGAAATGGCCACTGTGTCCAAACCCTTCGATCTCAGGGAATCAAACCAAATGGAAAATGAAGACTATGGACAGGGCTACAATAATCAATAATTACTTTATCCAAATTGTATTTGTGAAAAAAGTTATTCATTTTTGAAAATTTGACTTAGAGTGAAATTCTCTTGAAAGTGCTGTGTGAGGGATATGGCCACTGTGTCCAAACCCTTCGATCTCAGGGAATCAAACCAAATGGAAAATGAAGAATATGGACAGGGCTACATTAATCAATAATTACTTTATCCAAATTGTATTTGTGAAAAAAGTTATTCATTTTTGAAAATTTGACTTAGAGTGAAATTCTCTTGAAAGTGCTGTGTGAGGGAAATGGCCACTGTGTCCAAACCCTTCGATCTCAGGGAATCAAACCAAATGGAAAATGAAGACTATGGACAGGGCTACAATTATCAATAATTACTTTATCCAAATTGTATTTGTGAAAAAAGTTATTCATTTTTGAAAATTTGACTTAGAGTGAAATTCTCTTGAAAGTGCTGTGTGAGGGATATGGCCACTGTGTCCAAACCCTTCGATCTCAGGGAATCAAACCAAATGGAAAATGAAGACTATGGACAGGGCTACAATAATCAATAATTACTTTATCCAAATTGTATTTGTGAAAAAAGTTATTCATTTTTGAAAATTTGACTTAGAGTGAAATTCTCTTGAAAGTGCTGTGTGAGGGATATGGCCACTGTGTCCAAACCCTTCGATCTCAGGGAATCAAACCAAATGGAAAATGAAGACTATGGACAGGGCTACAATTATCAATAATTACTTTATCCAAATTGTATTTGTGAAAAAAGTTATTCATTTTTGAAAATTTGACTTAGAGTGAAATTCTCTTGAAAGTGCTGTGTGAGGGATATGGCCACTGTGTCCAAACCCTTCGATCTCAGGGAATCAAACCAAATGGAAAATGAAGACTATGGACAGGGCTACAATAATCAATAATTACTTTATCCAAATTGTATTTGTGAATAAAGTTATTCATTTTTGAAAATTTGACTTAGAGTGAAATTCTCTTGAAAGTGCTGTGTGAGGGATATGGCCACTGTGTCCAAACCCTTCGATCTCAGGGAATCAAACCAAATGGAAAATGAAGACTATGGATAGGGCTACAATAATCAATAATTACTTTATCCAAATTGTATTTGTGAAAAAAGTTATTCATTTTTGAAAATTTGACTTAGAGTGAAATTCTCTTGAAAGTGCTGTGTGAGGGATATGGCCACTGTGTCCAAACCCTTCGATCTCAGGGAATCAAACCGAATGGAAAATGAAGACTATGGACAGGGCTACAATAATCAATTATTACTTTATTAAAATTGTATTTGTGAAAAAAGTTATTCATTTTTGAAAATTTGACTTAGAGTGAAATTCTCTTGAAAGTGCTGTGTGAGGGATATGGCCACTGTGTCCAAACCCTTCGATCTCAGGGAATCAAACCAAATGGAAAATGAAGACTATGGACAGGGCTACAATAATCAATAATTACTTTATCCAAATTGTATTTGTGAAAAAAGTTATTCATTTTTGAAAATTTGACTTAGAGTGAAATTCTCTTGAAAGATATGGCCACTGTGTCCAAACCCTTCGATCTCAGGGAATCAAACCAAATGGAAAATGAAGACTATGGACAGGGCTACAATAATCAATAATTACTTTATCCAAATTGTATTTGTGAAAAAAGTTATTCATTTTTGAAAACTTGACTTAGAGTGAAATTCTCTTGAAAGTGCTGTGTGAGGGATATGGCCACTGTGTCCAAACCCTTCGATCTCAGGGAATCAAACCAAATGGAAAATGAAGACTATGGACAGGGCTACAATAATCAATAATTACTTTATCCAAATTGTATTTGTGAAAAAAGTTATTCATTTTTGAAAATTTGACTTAGAGTGAAATTCTCTTGAAAGTGCTGTGTGAGGGATATGGCCACTGTGTCCAAACCCTTCGATCTCAGGGAATCAAACCAAATGGAAAATGAAGAATATGGACAGGGCTACATTAATCAATAATTACTTTATCCAAATTGTATTTGTGAAAAAAGTTATTCATTTTTGAAAATTTGACTTAGAGTGAAATTCTCTTGAAAGTGCTGTGTGAGGGAAATGGCCACTGTGTCCAAACCCTTCGATCTCAGGGAATCAAACCAAATGGAAAATGAAGACTATGGACAGGGCTACAATAATCAATAATTACTTTATCCAAATTGTATTTGTGAAAAAAGTTATTCATTTTTGAAAATTTGACTTAGAGTGAAATTCTCTTGAAAGTGCTGTGTGAGGGATATGGCCACTGTGTCCAAACCCTTCGATCTCAGGGAATCAAACCAAATGGAAAATGAAGAATATGGACAGGGCTACATTAATCAATAATTACTTTATCCAAATTGTATTTGTGAAAAAAGTTATTCATTTTTGAAAATTTGACTTAGAGTGAAATTCTCTTGAAAGTGCTGTGTGAGGGAAATGGCCACTGTGTCCAAACCCTTCGATCTCAGGGAATCAAACCAAATGGAAAATGAAGACTATGGACAGGGCTACAATTATCAATAATTACTTTATCCAAATTGTATTTGTGAAAAAAGTTATTCATTTTTGAAAATTTGACTTAGAGTGAAATTCTCTTGAAAGTGCTGTGTGAGGGATATGGCCACTGTGTCCAAACCCTTCGATCTCAGGGAATCAAACCAAATGGAAAATGAAGACTATGGACAGGGCTACAATTATCAATAATTACTTTATCCAAATTGTATTTGTGAAAAAAGTTATTCATTTTTGAAAATTTGACTTAGAGTGAAATTCTCTTGAAAGTGCTGTGTGAGGGATATGGCCACTGTGTCCAAACCCTTCGATCTCAGGGAATCAAACCAAATGGAAAATGAAGACTATGGACAGGGCTACAATTATCAATAATTACTTTATCCAAATTGTATTTGTGAAAAAAGTTATTCATTTTTGAAAATTTGACTTAGAGTGAAATTCTCTTGAAAGTGCTGTGTGAGGGATATGGCCACTGTGTCCAAACCCTTCGATCTCAGGGAATCAAACCAAATGGAAAATGAAGACTATGGACAGGGCTACAATTATCAATAATTACTTTATCCAAATTGTATTTGTGAAAAAAGTTATTCATTTTTGAAAATTTGACTTAGAGTGAAATTCTCTTGAAAGTGCTGTGTGAGGGATATGGCCACTGTGTCCAAACCCTTCGATCTCAGGGAATCAAACCAAATGGAAAATGAAGACTATGGACAGGGCTACAATTATCAATAATTACTTTATCCAAATTGTATTTGTGAAAAAAGTTATTCATTTTTGAAAATTTGACTTAGAGTGAAATTCTCTTGAAAGTGCTGTGTGAGGGATATGGCCACTGTGTCCAAACCCTTCGATCTCAGGGAATCAAACCAAATGGAAAATGAAGACTATGGACAGGGCTACAATTATCAATAATTACTTTATCCAAATTGTATTTGTGAAAAAAGTTATTCATTTTTGAAAATTTGACTTAGAGTGAAATTCTCTTGAAAGTGCTGTGTGAGGGATATGGCCACTGTGTCCAAACCCTTCGATCTCAGGGAATCAAACCAAATGGAAAATGAAGACTATGGACAGGGCTACAATTATCAATAATTACTTTATCCAAATTGTATTTGTGAAAAAAGTTATTCATTTTTGAAAATTTGACTTAGAGTGAAATTCTCTTGAAAGTGCTGTGTGAGGGATATGGCCACTGTGTCCAAACCCTTCGATCTCAGGGAATCAAACCAAATGGAAAATGAAGACTATGGACAGGGCTACAATAATCAATAATTACTTTATCCAAATTGTATTTGTGAATAAAGTTATTCATTTTTGAAAATTTGACTTAGAGTGAAATTCTCTTGAAAGTGCTGTGTGAGGGATATGGCCACTGTGTCCAAACCCTTCGATCTCAGGGAATCAAACCAAATGGAAAATGAAGACTATGGATAGGGCTACAATAATCAATAATTACTTTATCCAAATTGTATTTGTGAAAAAAGTTATTCATTTTTGAAAATTTGACTTAGAGTGAAATTCTCTTGAAAGTGCTGTGTGAGGGATATGGCCACTGTGTCCAAACCCTTCGATCTCAGGGAATCAAACCGAATGGAAAATGAAGACTATGGACAGGGCTACAATAATCAATTATTACTTTATTAAAATTGTATTTGTGAAAAAAGTTATTCATTTTTGAAAATTTGACTTAGAGTGAAATTCTCTTGAAAGTGCTGTGTGAGGGATATGGCCACTGTGTCCAAACCCTTCGATCTCAGGGAATCAAACCAAATGGAAAATGAAGACTATGGACAGGGCTACAATAATCAATAATTACTTTATCCAAATTGTATTTGTGAAAAAAGTTATTCATTTTTGAAAATTTGACTTAGAGTGAAATTCTCTTGAAAGATATGGCCACTGTGTCCAAACCCTTCGATCTCAGGGAATCAAACCAAATGGAAAATGAAGACTATGGACAGGGCTACAATAATCAATAATTACTTTATCCAAATTGTATTTGTGAAAAAAGTTATTCATTTTTGAAAATTTGACTTAGAGTGAAATTCTCTTGAAAGTGCTGTGTGAGGGATATGGCCACTGTGTCCAAACCTTTCGATCTCAGGGAATCAAACCAAATGGAAAATGAAGACTATGGACAGGGCTACAATTATCAATAATTACTTTATCCAAATTGTATTTGTGAAAAAAGTTATTCATTTTTGAAAATTTGACTTAGAGTGAAATTCTCTTGAAAGTGCTGTGTGAGGGATATGGCCACTGTGTCCAAACCTTTCGATCTCAGGGAATCAAACCAAATGGAAAATGAAGACTATGGACAGGGCTACAATTATCAATAATTACTTTATCCAAATTCTATTTGTGAAAAAAGTTATTCATTTTTGAAAATTTGACTTAGAGTGAAATTCTCTTGAAAGTGCTGTGTGAGGGATATGGCCACTGTGTCCAAACCCTTCGATCTCAGGGAATCAAACCAAATGGAAAATGAAGACTATGGACAGGGCTACAATAATCAATAATTACTTTATCCAAATTGTATTTGTGAAAAAAGTTATTCATTTTTGAAAATTTGACTTAGAGTGAAATTCTCTTGAAAGTGCTGTGTGAGGGATATGGCCACTGTGTCCAAACCCTTCGATCTCAGGGAATCAAACCAAATGCAAAATGAAGACTATGGACAGGGCTACAATTATCAATAATTACTTTATCCAAATTGTATTTGTGAAAAAAGTTATTCATTTTTGAAAATTTGACTTAGAGTGAAATTCTCTTGAAAGTGCTGTGTGAGGGATATGGCCACTGTGTCCAAACCTTTCGATCTCAGGGAATCAAACCAAATGGAAAATGAAGACTATGGACAGGGCTACAATTATCAATAATTACTTTATCCAAATTCTATTTGTGAAAAAAGTTATTCATTTTTGAAAATTTGACTTAGAGTGAAATTCTCTTGAAAGTGCTGTGTGAGGGATATGGCCACTGTGTCCAAACCCTTCGATCTCAGGGAATCAAACCAAATGGAAAATGAAGACTATGGACAGGGCTACAATAATCAATAATTACTTTATCCAAATTGTATTTGTGAATAAAGTTATTCATTTTTGAAAATTTGACTTAGAGTGAAATTCTCTTGAAAGTGCTGTGTGAGGGATATGGCCACTGTGTCCAAACCCTTCGATCTCAGGGAATCAAACCAAATGCAAAATGAAGACTATGGACAGGGCTACAATTATCAATAATTACTATATCCAAATTGTATTTGTGAAAAAAGTTATTCATTTTTGAAAATTTGACTTAGAGTGAAATTCTCTTGAAAGTGCTGTGTGAGGGATATGGCCACTGTGTCCAAACCCTTCGATCTCAGGGAATCAAACCGAATGGAAAATGAAGACTATGGACAGGGCTACAATAATCAATAATTACTTTATCCAAATTGTATTCATGAGAATTTCACTCTAAGTCGTATTTTTTCAAAAATCATAAATTTTATTATAAAAAGAGTAATTAAATATCTAATTAGTTTTAAATATTAAATAAAAATGATTGATTTTTCATAAAAACTGTAAAATTTCGTGTAAATAGTAGTATTTTCTTTATAATACGCATGCGATATTTTTTTAAAATATTTTTTATCGCATGCGATATTTTTAAAAAACGAATTTAACTTTTCATATTTATCTTCACACACGTAATATGAACCGATTCCAAAAAGAATTTAATTTGCCGTAAAATATTTTTGGGACGAATTTAAATTAAATACAAACATAATTAAATGGTTTATGGACACAAAGAGTCTATTAGGAAAGAATTTTGTATGGGGACTATTTGAAATTATAGACCGATTCTCAACTTTTACATAGGATTTGTCCCTAGTACAATTTAAACGTATTTACCAAATGTTATCAAATTATCTACAAAATTGCAACTTGTACCTCGCGCACAAGGTTTACATGGATGGATCGCTTTAACCCTACGGTCAATAACCGGGTACCCGGGTAACTTTTTCAACATAAAAATGCTCGCAATTCTTTCACAACGAAGATATGGCAATGAAACTTCAAATCGTCGCTATTTAGGTCTTTAAAGACAGTATAAGAGAAAAAGAAAATTATATATATAGCCAGATCTTTGCTTAAAATCGTTTTACATTCGACAACTACGGGAGTCAATGACCGGGTACCGCGGTACCCCTACAAGTTTTATTTGTTTTTCGTTAAAACTTACCACTGTTATTTTAAATTTGATTGAAAACACATTTAAATTTTTTTCAACGACCATTTTATTATAATAAACTTTAACATTTATACATGTATACATAGATATTTAATAACATACATTCATATGTATAAGTACTTATGTGCACTCAAAACATTTTGATATAGTATTTGTATGCTGGTCGCATATAGGCTTACGACACATGTTGCATGCTTTTCTGGTTTTTCTTCTTCTTTTTTCTGGTAATGCTAGGCACACGAAACATGAACCCACCATAGGCTTTCTTCCAGGAATTCGGCAAGAGGTCGACGGTTGTTCACATGTAATATTTGTGGGTATCGGTTTGCCTAGATAGCATTCTATAGCAGTTCGCATTTCCTTTGCGTATTTCTTTATGGTATAGTGCTATTGTTTTCAAAATATTTAACATATGCAGCAAACGCACTGATATCAATAAAAGAGTGACAAAGGCCACCTTTTTGTTTGTCGCTGTGTGGTATATTGGCCTAGCATTTGATCCATGACATCCACTCCACCTTTTGTTTGGTTATAAAATGTGATTATATCTGGCTTTCCATTTGTACCAACGCTGTCGTTATCGTGCATTGTAGAGAAAAAAGAAAAAAAACTCACTATACACAAATTCTTTTGATGGCTTAGCGACAGAAGACAAGACAAAACGTAGCGACTTAAAACAAAACAATAACAAATTTGATTGTTTTTATATACTTAAATTTACCAATGGCCTATTTTGCAACATTATTGAAATGTAGTTGAGTTTAAAACCATAATTTATAATATAAAAGTGCGAAAATCTACAAAGGGGTACCGGGGTACCGGGTTATTGACTAACGTATATTTTTTTGGTTATTGACCGTAGGGTTAAAAAATTATTCTGAGTCGATCGGTATACTAAAAGTTGGGGCTAGATTTCTATGTATACAGATAGATATTTAAAAAGGAAAGTATATCTCTTAACTAGAATTTCACATAATTTTTTTCCAAAATATGATTCAAAAAGGCGAAATATGCGCTATAAACTTAAAAGATGATGCAAAATTTCTCTTTTAACTAAATTATGCAAAAAAGTGATACAAAGCGCAAAATATGCACTAACAAATCGATGCCAAAATTTATAAAAAGCTCTAAAACGGATAAATATATTGTTTCTACCTTCATTGGGCACACAAGGAAAAACGGTTTCCTTGCTTATTACATATACCCTTCACCGAACGTCATTCCGTTTATTCCTATAAAGTATATTTATTCTGTATTCTTATAAAAAGAGAAGCTTATATCACGATGTCAGTCTGTATGTTGAAATGGGTTTTACGGAGACCTCAGATATGATGGAGACTTGGTTGGTGTATTTATGTCACATATGGCTGAGATATGAGCAGAAAACCACGACTACCTCTAACTCTAACTATAAAATCCCTTGTTGTTTTTTTTTTTTTTTTTTTTTATTTTAGTGTGTTGAATTTTTTTTTTGCATTTTATATTACTTAATTTGCCGCTTAAATATAAAAACGTGTATAGCCGCCAAACCGTTGAACCGATCAATATGAAGGCATATTGGTCATCAATAGACGACATCCGACAAAATGAAGGCGGGATTGGAGAATTGGGCGTGACACAAAGTACATTTCTTTATATCTGGAGAAAAATTGTCCAAATTCAGGACACAAAGCTAGGTTGTCAGTACAAAAAATCAGTAAAAAATTAGGGTGTTATTAGATAAGTGGGCGTGGCACCTCCCATACAAATACAAAATAGATCAGTTACAGCAAAACTTAAAAATCTAATACAAATAGTATCGATATCAACATCCGTATGATGTATCTATCGATCGGTAATGCCTTCGACAATCTTGAGCAAAAATGTCAAACAATTAGCTAAAAAAAACAACATTTCCCTAATAACAATTTTTTTTAGGGCACCAGTATGTTCAGCGGATAAGTTTTATATATAAAAAGATTAGCAAAACAAATTTCTCGAAAAAGTCGAAAAGATCGGTCCAGAAATAGAAGAGTGACGACCAAAATGTTATACATATATGTTTTCAAAAAAACCCTTTTTGGGGAACCATAGATCTTCCCGAGTGCAAGTTTTATAACCCATGTTAATGACAAATTCTTCCCAAAACACGGCTGCCGCCCCGCGATTTGAAGGTAAATCACAATACCCATCTGATCCTCGAGGGTTCCCGTGGTAGAAAATAGGTCAACCACGATAAAATTAAAAATCTGTAATTTTTAGCCCCGAAATTTCAACGCCAAGAGGTAGTTGCTCCTAATGACGCATACAATGGTTTAAAATGCTTGAAACAATTTTTTGATTACAATAACTGGGACTTGGCTGGTAACATCCCTTCAGGAACTGCATATTCAACAGCCCCAGAGAAAGCTTTCGGGACCTACATTCCAGATTTCTACTTTTTGTTAATGTAAGATGCGTGCAAAAAGAAATAAAGGATTTTATAAAGACTATTCCTAAATTGTTGCTCTTACAGCTGAATATAAAATTATTTATAGAAAATATTTAAAAATCATTATTTGTTCATATCAATGCATCATAAATCAGGTTTTAATAATCAAAAATGATCTGAAAAGACTCATTAAGGTGATTTTTACAAAAAATAATCACCCAAGTGCTAGCTGGGTTACTCCGAAAATATTGTAGAGATTTTAATAAAATATATATTGTGCACTTCTGTATGTAATTATCTTTTAAATGACGTATATTTTGTTCAAATCGGTTGACATACAGAGGAGGAAAGTGTTCTTAACTGTTTTGCCATTGCCGATTTATATATAGATTCTGGTTTACAGATAGATTGTTTTTATCTCTCAAATATCTATCTGTATAATAAATGAGTTGCTTCAATATCGCCATCTATATTTCGTCTTCACTCTCATACATTTGACGTTATGTTAAAGCAAGTTGTGATTATGCGCTTGTGCTGATGTGTGACGCTTTAGTATACCGACCAACTCAGAATCACTTTCTAAACCTATATAGCCATGTCCGTCTGTCGGTCCGGCTGGATGATTGTCTTGTAGGCAATCATCCAGCATTTTTAGAGATACATAATTTGAAATGAAGTCTTTGTACCCATAAACCATTCAATTATGCTGGTTGTTAGATTGAATGCATGCCAAAATAGTTTGTTTCAGTGGATTCGGTCCATATTTGCCTCTAGCACCCCCTACAAGAGCGAAATATCTTTTAATATCATCATTTCCTTATAAATGTGGATATTGAAATAAATTTTGCCGACGATTACTCTATTAAATCTTTTTAAGGCGGAAAATATTACTATACATATTAATAAGAGCAATATTCGACACGAATTTCCCTAATATATATCTTAACCACTTTATAAAATTTTGTTCTGGTAGGTACGGGATGACCCATGGCTTCAAAGTAGGGTACACTCTCAATCATGTCTGTTAATACTATGCTGTAAGGTATCATATGGTTAGGCTTGATTGAATATCTATCCTTTTACTTGTTTATTATATTCAAATATGTATTATTAAATTGTTGAATGTTTTCTTTTTACAGAATATTTGTATATTTTTTACTGCATACACTTTTTGGTTGAAGAACATATTTCCAGTTTCCCTGCTTATTAGTAATGAGTAGGTGTGCTAGTTAGTTATTCATAACTGTGAGCGT
The DNA here is from genome assembly GCA_963931875.1 of Pollenia griseotomentosa. Classification (NCBI taxonomy): domain Eukaryota; kingdom Metazoa; phylum Arthropoda; class Insecta; order Diptera; family Polleniidae; genus Pollenia; species Pollenia griseotomentosa. The sequence continues at coordinate 97,198,735 of OZ007562.1, read as the reverse complement.
AGTCAAATATGTCTTTAACGTATTGTTTGCTTGTATAGGCTTGTGCTTTTTGTTCATGACTAACATTATATATTTATATTGCAAAATATTGTGAAAATTAAAAAAAAAAAAAATAGTGTAAAAAATATTTTTTATTTTAAATAAGAAATTAACTGCCAACTTCACGATGTCGAAAGAACGCTTTCTTTCGCACAAAAACATACACATAAAACAAAAACAAATATTTGAGAAATTGTTTTTGTTTTACATGTAATTATGCGAGAGAAAGAGTTCTTTCGCATTAAGTGAAATGCGCAGTAAAAATAAATAAATACAAAATTTACCGCTGATTTACGAACATGAAAAATCTCTTAAGTGAAAATTTGTATAAAAATTAATCAGTTTTTAAATGTACATACAGGGCCGATTTTTAATAAAGGAACTGCGACTTGGACGCCAAGCATTTAAGGGCTCCGAAAAATATGTCTTACTATTTAGTAAAAAAATTTCTTTTAACAAAATATGCCTTATATAAACATGTTTACTAAAATTTGTATTACCTGTCACTGATAAAAAAAATATTAAAGAATCTTTTGAAAAGTTTTGAAAGTACGCACTCTGGGGTCAATCGCAAAAAAGTGGTCATAATTTTGAATCTCTTAAGTACTGGTCGGATTGCAAAATAATGTAGGAACGAGTCGTAAAAGAGGACGTAGGCATTAAGAAAATGAAGTTTATCGTCACCCTGTTAGAATACAGGGTGTCAAAGTTAACCGCCTCGATTAAAGCTCTTAAGGGCTTGGATGGGTCCTTCTTTGAAATTAAAACGATATGACGATCCGTAGCCGGACATGTTTTATATGGTCTACCACGGGTTTCTGCAGTTTTTTTTTCACCATTTTTATGCATTTTAAATGAAGTTTACGGACCACTCAAAGCATTTTGTTATCTTTAAGCGATTTTCCATCTTATTTTTGCTATGACTCGTTCTTCAGAAGAACAATGCTTTTTTCTATAATTTATTAAAAAAAAAATGGACTCTAAGGCCGGGGTTTTTAAATGTGGATTAAGTCAAAACTTTGTTTAACGTAGTCTGAAACTCGGATTTTTTGGGCGAAATGTTTTTTTTTTCTATTAATTCATTAAAGACCAACATTTTAAGCACTACTAATCTGTTCCGTCAAAATTTTTTATACAAACTTGGTAATGGCGGCACAAAACTGTTTTTAGATTAACTAAACCTAGTTTAACTGAGATCCCAAAAACCAAGCCTAATTATTAAGAAGCTTATTTTTTTGTTACACAGCACAACAAAATGGACTTTTTTTAAATTTGAGTTTTAATAGGCTGAAAAGATAAGGCCTCAGATCTGAAATTAAATCTGGACAGTTCTGACATCCTAATGACCTTGGATTATCACCATATTAGGAGTTATTCGTTCTCAATTTTAGTTTTCCCGTATTTCTGTAATTTTCTATAAGAACCTATTAAAATTAAAAAATTTCAAGTTTTGAAAACTATATAACACAGATCTGAAATTAAATCTGGACATAGCTTTACAGTTCTGAATAAAAGTACCTATTTTAAATCAGAAAATTAACAATTTTATACAATTTGGCACAATCGAAACTTTATTGGTACACTGGCACAATTTATCCTTTTTTGGTACAATTTAAAAAAAATATATCCACGAAGTTTTATCGTTTCTTTGAAGTGGATTAACTAATTTTTCTTTTCAATAATAAAGTTTTAAATAACATATCTCCAGCCCAGAACAGAACTACCAAAAACTGCGTTATTGTTAATGTATGTTCAATACAGTGTTGCAACTTTGTGGGTAATTTCCCAAATTTCGTATAATTTTTACTGTCGTGGGTAGAGCGTGAGTAATTTCTCTTAGGTGTTATTTGAAATTCTTACCTCAGATACCCAAAAAAAAACCAGATTCGATATCAGTGATGACATTTATTTCTTTCCAAATATTGTTGATGAAAAATGCGCAGTCTTCTGAACTCGGTTTCTTTCTAAGAAGACTTCAATCATTAAATATATATTTTTTAAAGTTCGATAAAGAGTGTCGCAAGATGGACTCTTAGTTTTGGATAAAGATGACTAGTTATCATAGTGATTTAGAACCTGAAGTCTATTGAAAAAAGTTATTCAAACTAAATACTAGCCTGGGGGAAGAAATGTCTCCAATATTCCAACATATAATTCATTTTATTTTTATCTGGCAACTTTTAAATGTTTAGTTGGAATATTTAACGCCCTTAACAGTTGTTAAACTGAATTACGAAAGGGACAGTTGTATAAAACCCTGCAGGCATTTTGTTTACTTAATAAGGTATAAAGGGTATTTTTTAAGACCATAAAACTAAAACGACGAAATGCATTGCAGACGTCCAATTTTGTCCCTCTTTTTCGAGCATTGCTGCTGCATTTCACTAATAAAATGAACAATGTTGACCTCCAAGTCGTCAATTGTTGTTGGTTTTTCAGCACAAACTAGTGACTTTACAGCCCTATTGAAAACAATCAAGAGGTGTCACATCGCTCGGCTTTGAAGTCTAATTGACAGTTTATTTTCTCTAAATCAACACATCGCCTTAATTTGTGAAAAAATAATAAGTTACTTAAACCGATGGCTGATTTTCAAAGTCAACGTGGATAATTGGGTGGAGTTGTTTAAGCATGAATCTATTCATGAGGATGTGCCTGAGCAAAAAAGTGAGAGCAGTATGACAGTTCGTTTGACAGCTGATCTTTCGTAAGCTCTATCCGGCTTAAAAACACCCATTGTAAAGGAATGGCAATCAGCATTTCCTTAGATATATACAACCAAATATGTAAGTTAAACTCATTATTTTAGGAGTTTTATTTTATGTTTTATTAATTGTTTTTAATGTTATTTTTGTTAATTTATTTTAAATAACAATAAGAATCTTAACAGTTTGACTAATATTGAACTTCTTTCAATCAGTTTGGTGGGTTTTTTTGCTTCTTTGTAAATGCCTTTTTATTAAATAAAACTTCAATGTTATATTAGGTTTAATTTCATTTAAATCGGGTAATTTTGCTTCATCTTAAGTGTAATTTTGAATTTTGCTGGTTCAATATGTTATACCAAATTAAGTACATACATAAGTATATATGCACTTGTATCCCTGTAGCAAGCCTGGAATCAAGTGTTTCTAAATCGCCATTTTTATAGGTTGTTTTGGGGACACTGTCAACGAAGCATCTTCACTTTTGTTAGCCTTTGACAATAAATAAAAAATAGATAAAATTTTCTTTTTTATTTTGTGTACCCACATAAATAATAGTGGAGAGGGTATTATGCGTTTGTGCTTTTTTAGATAACACTAAAAAATATTGGTCCTTTTGGTATATCCGATCCCTTCAACAATAAATTTCAGTGTTTTGTAGTCCCAAAAAATTACTTCGATAATAAACAAAATTTATTTTCTTTGTATGGGAGGTGTCACGCTCTCTTGTGTAACCGCACCCACTTTTTAGAGATGTTGTGTTTTTATATCCAAGCTAATTGTGCCAAATATGGAAAATTTTTATCTTACCGTGCTTCAGATATAAAAAAATCTATTTTGTATACGCCCACTTCTCTAATCCCGCCCACTTTGTTAAATTTTGTGCATCAATAACCAAGCTCTTTGTACCAAATATGCACAATTTAACTCTTATCGTGCTCCAGATATAAATAAATCTATTCTTTAATCTCGTCCATTTTTTTCAGATGTTCTGCATTAATAACTAAGGTATTTGACACCAAATATGACACCATTCAAAATGATTTGGGTTTTATATCAAATTTATCGTTTATAACAATAATAAATGATTTTACTGGGAAACCTTCTCTAAAATTTTGTTTTGTCGCTTAAGCTTTTTTGCGGTTATGGCTCAATATCCTTAAACATTTTGTTCGTTTGCACATTGATACAAAATAAATTTGTGAAAATATTTTATTTTTATGTGAAGAGAAACATTATTGGTACTATTTAAAACATGTCGAAAGTTGAATAAAATGCGAGGTTGAAAATGGTTTTGACCAAAATAGTTCGTTGGAATGCCTATTTTGTGCATATGGATTTTTTTATGTCTTAAGGACTAATTTAAAAAACATAATTTTAAACATGCTTGCAATATAAGTAAGATATCCTGACATACCAATGTGACTCTACCCAAATGAAGGAGATTTTTGTGTAGATTAATAATACAGAAATAATTTTTGTTGGGTCGCTCTAGAAATATAAGGTGAATAAGACAAAACATTGTTAAAACTATGCAAATATTTATTGTCACTATATATTTTAAACTAGAGCTGCTAGGAAAAAACAAATGGTGCCATCGTATTCCGTACGTTTTTCTTGAAAACTATAAGAGCTACAGCACAAATAACAAAAATCCGTGATCTAGGGATTTCTGTTCGAAAACCGACAAAGAAAAAGTAGGTTTTAGCTTTTACTTGACCAATATATTTATGCTTAAAGAAATTGCAAATTATACATAATACTCGAACTTCTTATACAAAAACTTTATACATAACAGCCTGCAACAATGGCAACCGACCGGTTTTAATCATTTTAAAACCGAAACAGCGGTTTCACATTTTTACGGTTTTTAGCAAACTCTACTGTGATCACTTCTATTTACCAATAAAAATTGGATTTACTTATGATTTTTATATGAAAAACTTTAAATGCGTTTTTCTTGAAAACTGTAAGAGCTAGAGCAAAAATAACGAAAATCTGTGGTCATTTCTATTAACAACAAGTAAGAAAGTATAGTCGGTCAAGCCCGACCATATGATACCCAGCACCACAGTACTTAAAAACACATCATGCTTATGTGTCCATATAAATATGGATTTCTCTATGTTTAAAAACTTCATTAAAATCGGTTTGAAAGTTTGTGAGAGGCAGAAATTGCCCCCTACATCCCCTTGTGGTCCTATATTTTTTAAAACTGTATATCTTATGTGTCCATATAGATATGGATCTATCTATGTTTTAAATTTCATTAAAATCGGTTTGAGAGACAAAAATTGCCCTTATCACCCCTTGTGGTCCTATTTTTTTAAAACAGTATAGCTTATGTGTCCATATAGATATGGATCTATCTATGTTTTAAATTTCATTAAAATCGGTTTGATAGTTTCTGAGAGGAAGAAATTTCCCCCAATTTCCCTCGTGGTCCTACGATTCGGCCCATTTTCGATAGGCTTGGTCCTTGTGCCAATTAGAACCTATGTCCCAAATTTTATCAAATTATCTCCAAAATTGCGACCTGTACTTTGCGCACAAGGTTACATGGACAGCCAGCCAGCCGGACGGACATCGCTATTTCGACTCAGAAAGTGATTCTGAGTCGATCGGTATACTTTAAGGTGGGTCTAGGACCAATATTTTAAGGCGTTACACACATCAGCACAAATGCATAATACCCTCTCCACTATTGTGGTGTGGGTATAATTATTGCAAAATATACCTTTTAAATTGAAAAAATGTAGGAAGAATTTCGCTGTACCTAGTAATATGATCACTTGTTGTATGGAATTTAATAAACCCTTCACTGCCAAACAATAAATTAAGATGAACTTGGCATACTTATATTTTTAATAACATTGCCAAAACAAAAACAATTTTAACAAATACGCTCATAAAAATAAGAATTTAACAGTGATCAGGTTTTAAAATTAAGTAATTGTTGTGTACCTATTATTATGATAATGAGTGTATATTATTTTTATAAATTAAAAAAATCGCAAATAAAATAATAACCAGGGAAACCATAAATATGCAAATGCATGTTTTTCCTTGTGCGGCCAATGAAGGCAGAAACAATGGGCTATGTCACAGAGTACAATTCCGTTCGGAATGATTCCGTTCGGAATTGAAGAAAACATATTTGTTTGTTGATGGAAAGTGTATTTTGATAGTTTTATGGCCTTTCAGATACAGACAACTCCCATACCGTTCATGAAAACAAAAATGGTTTCATTCCGAAACATTTTTTCGTCATTTTCTGAAGCACCAAAATACGGAATGAATTCCGTTTCCGAACGGAATTGTACTCTGTGACATGGCTGTATATATTTATCCGTTTTAGAGCCTTTTATGAATTTTGGCATCGATTTTTTAGTGCATATTTTTTGCATATTTTACAGTTTGCAGCATTTTTTTGCATTATTTATTAAAAAGAGCATTTTTGTAGCATTTTTTAAATTTATAGCGCATATTTTTCCTTTTTAAGACATATTTTGATACATATGGAATTTTTATAGACGCCTACAAGAGCTTTCGTAGCAAATAAAAAAATAAATTTTTTGGAAATTCTGGTTAACAGATGGCTTAACTGTTTTAAATATCTATCTATATACCCACCGTGTTGCTTTAATTTTGCCATCTACATATAATTTTTACTCTAAAATTGTAAGGCAAAGCAGGTTGTCATTAAAGCTGCGATCGGCAAAATCAGGGCGCCGCGTTTTCTCGTTTCTCTTGTATTCTCTTTTATACTCGTTTATTGCGTACGTGTGCACACACATTGAAGAGAACAACACCCCAGCGGGAAAAAGAAGAAGTAGGAGGCCTTCTAGAAGGCCTCTGTACCCCTAATTTTGGATGTACTTCTTGCTCCATTCCATACTCATATCTTTTTTACACACGTTGTCATTGCGGAGAAGGCCTTCCACTCTCGCTTCTTCAGCAGGTACATAAGAAGGGTAACGGTACCAAATAAAATTGATTTTGCTTTTGCTTGTGCAAAAAAACAATACAAAAAATGTTACTCCTTCTCTACTCCCTTCTCAAAAAAGCGAGTGTGGAAGGTGTATCTAACTACAATTGTAGTTACATATGTTAACATATGTAAAATTTATACAACGCATACAATCGCAAAATGTAATAGTATAGGTCAACGTTACCGTTGTGACACTAAAGTATCAATTTGACCCTTTTTCGACGGTCTTGATACCTTTTATGACCCTTTTTTTAAATTATCCTTTTGTATCATTTTCACCTATTTTGTGCCACTTTTTGACCCTTTTTGGAAAAAGCACTTACATTTTGTTTTTTTGTCAACACTGCTGACCGTTAGGGCTAAACAAATGTTTTCGAAATAAGCGAAGATGGAGGAATGGATTTCAAGTGAAGATTCAATACCAAAATATGGAACTCACATTTCTGAAAAGTAGTTAGTATTCGTAAAAAGTTCGTGTTAAAAGATTTTTTACGACTTCTAAATTAGATTTTCGAAAGTAAAGTACAAATTAAAGTACAATTTCCCTAATAGTAAACATAACTCATATAGTACATATTTCTTTTTTTTTTATTTATTCAATAACTTATAGTAGTTTTTTTTTCTAAAAAATGTGACATTTTGTTTAAAAAATGCAATTAGGTGTTCGTTTCTTAAAAATGTTTTTCTTTAAGAGAGTGGCAAGTGTTATGCTAAAAAATTCACCCTTAATAATGGCATAAGGCATTGAACTTTTCGCCCCCTTTTAAATCGACAATGTTAAGAGTGCCCTGTAAAATAGGTGACTTCGGTTTATGTATGGGGCTATTTTTCAAATAGCAACAAAGTTTCGCAAAAATAGCGCCGTAAAATTGATAAATGGTCACTAAAACTAACAGGAATGAAAAATTCGTTAAAAATAGTTGAAATTCCCAAATATTTGGTAACAGCGGTATGATAGCAAACTTTATTATTTATTAAAAATCGTAAAAGCTTAAAGAATCGGAAAACTTACAGGAAAAAATCCCTTCAATCTCGAACAGGTCTAAAATTCGCGAACGATTACAAAATTGGAAACAAACCCTAAAATTTATTTGAAATCGGTAAAAAGAAAATGTCGGAACATAACATCAAAAGTATTAAAAGAATGATTTATATTGATGAAGAACAAATTTTTTGTCAGGTATTAAAAACAAGAAAGGGCATTTCATAAAAAAAATTGAGTTTTTAAGCACTACCTACCTGTAATAAATATTTTTTGTTTGTTTACAAAAGAACTTGGTCTTATTATATTTATTAAAATGGGAAATACTTCTTTTAAAAAACTTGACCCTTTTTTATTGAAATACCCTTTTTTACCCCTTTTTCTGGAAAACCCCCTTTTTGTGACCCTTTTGAAAATTTCCAACGGTAACCCTGGTATAGGTTGCAAAGTACAAGTTGCAATTTTGTAGATAATTTGATCAAATTTGGTAAATATATTTTAATTTTACTGAGGATGAAGTCTATGTCAATGGTGAGAATCGATCTATAATTTCACATATTCCCCATTAAAACTTCTTTCCAAATTAGACTTTTTGTGTCCGTAAATAGATGGTTTTTATTATGTTGATATTTAACTGCAAATTAAATTATTTTCAAATTAAAATCAGTTCACATTTGCCCAAAGCTTCCGTCTATAAATACTAGGGTATTCATTCGGTTAACCGTTAATCATGGGTGAGTCTCAAAACGGCAGTTGCAAACCAACTCGCTTCTTTAAATGCATTCTACAATGCATTCATGTCGAATTTTACAATGTTATCTGTACCAAAGTTCACCAAAAAAGTTACTAAAGTGCACCAAAAAAGCTGTATTTAGAAATATTTTTTCATACAATATATTTCCTTCAAGAGATTCATTCTTAAAATACAGTACAAAATAAGAAATTAAGGAATTCGGAAATGAACTATTTGCAAAATGCTCGGTGCTGATCTTTGCCAGGATAAGTTAGATAATGACCTGCCAACAGAAGAAACTCTCGATAGTAACACAACAACAGAATTAACCGAAACAATTAAAATTATTAAAAATTTTAAAAATTTAAAACAGGATTTTAATGGCATAATGAAAGATTTTATATGTTTAGAGAAATCCAGTAAAAGGACTGAGAAATTAGAACTTTTGTATTATGGGTTGCCTTCGATTTCTCCAACATCTACGATAATTGAAAGAATTTTTTCAAAACTAAAGAAAAGTGCCAAATTAACCAATTCTTTTTCTAAAAGATTATTTTGTAAGATCTGCTTTTATTTTTTAATTAATACATAATACATATATGTATTAATTTAAAAATATGTATAACAAAGTTATAAATTATTTTTTTGTTTGCTCGTTTTAGTTCAAGAATAATAAAAAAAATTTTAATTTTTATTTATTGAAATTACTTAATTTATAAAAAAATTTTATTAGTCGGTTAACCGATCAATAACAAAATTAACCGATTAAACCAAAACCTCGATTAATTAATCGAACGATTAACCGATTAAAGCAAAAGCCCGACTAAATGAATACCCTAATAAATACCGTTAACTGCCTTTTAAATGTTCACATTCACCCTTATCGTGAATAATTTTTCCATCGTAATTTTTCCCCTTTTCACATATTTGCGATCATGAACAACTCCCATGAAAAAAATTTAATTCAAAGGAGAATAATTACGTGAAAAAATGTTCACGGGAATAAATTCCCCTTATCGTGAAAAGATTTTTCCCTCGTAATTTGTTCACGTTTCCCTTAGATTTTCTTACTTTATTTTTCCTAGGGAACAGAAGAAGTAGTTCATCCTATAAATCGAATATTAAGGGCTAGATCCGTTGATAAGGCACAAACCGATATATTGGTTTACAAAATGCAAAACAACAAGTCGATTGCCTGCGGATTTGTGAGGCTTTCGAAAGACATGGTGGCAGAATACATAAAACTTAAAAAGTGCAAAAAACTAACTTGTAATCAAACTATCCCTCCAATACTAAATATTTTGCTTTATTATTTTAACTTTTCTTTAAAATATATTAGTGTATATTTTGAACAAAAATTTCATTGATTTTTAATTTTTTCTAATCTTTTTTCTTTTTTTTTACATTCACTGGAACTGATAGCTTGAAAAATGTTTCACAAGAGATTCACGATTGCTTTTTTCCCTTCGAGGGGAATGAAAATTTCATAGGAACAAAAATTCCACTTGTTATTCACGATAGGGGTGATTAACAAACCATTTAGCGACAGTTCCTAAAATCCCTTTAAGACAAAAAATTTCATATGGATGTTAATATCTAGATAATATTCGGCACAAACATCTCCTTTATGAATTTTAACCTCTTAACATAACTTTGCTTTACCGATTATAATTTTAGGATTGTTTTTTTTTAATGCAAATGTTATTAAATTGTTAAATATTTTGTTTTCAAATGAGCAATTTTTAATTTTTTTGAGGCATATTTTTAAAATTTTCAGGGCAAATTTTAAGTTTTTACTGCATATTAAATGCGCATAAAACCCGTTTTTTAGAGCATACATATTTCTGGTTTCCCTGATAATAACTATCATTGTAAGAGGGCCGTCCCAGAAACGTATAAAATGTATCTCTTATTCCCGGAAATACTCGGGTTTTTTTGACTACATAATCAAGCGTTGGCGCTTTTATGGCAAAAGTTAGGCGTTTTTAAAAAAATGGTATCGTGATCAGTGATCCCAGAAGTGCAGATTTATCTGCATTTTGCAGAATTTTTACCCCAAAATTGTCAAAATGCAGATTTGACGATTTTTGGCTTAAAAATGCCAATTTTTTTTAGCTCGGTGGAATTATTCTACACTGTCCTTTCATTCGAGTGGAATTTAAATCGAACAAATTTTTAAAACTTTTCTGTGTTGAAAATTCAAAAAAATATTTTCTTTTTATACCTCATACTTCGAGGACAACTTATATTTACCAGAACTACTTTTAAAATCGGGAAAACTACATTTAAAAAAAATTAATTTAAAATCTCCATCGATATCAAATTCTAGAACATGGCCGTATATTTTAAAATGAATTATAACATCTTTTTTTAAATAAACTACATAAAAAAGTGATAAATGTTGTTTTGAAGATTTATTAAAGATTTTTAAAATCTTGGGAATAAATAGTCTTTTTATTGACAATTAATAGTCTTTTTCCTTCTATTTGTTATAATAAATGAGCACTTATTGTTCACATCGCCTTTGATTTAAGAATATATCGTGATAAGAAGAAAAAGAATTACTTTGAAAGATATTCGAAATATGTATTAAAAGAATTTTTAGTATCTGTAACTAAAGTGGACCGTTTTCCAGTCAGATTGTTTTGAATCGATTAACTTACCAATAGAACAACAATTGGGAGCTCCATAACAAAACGGAACAATTCCACTTTTTCAATTTTTGGATAAATGAACAAAAAAAAAGATGAATTAAAGCAAGTACGATGTATGTTTGTATGTGAAATAGTTGTGTTTTGATCCGCTTCAAAGTAAATAAATTTGTTAAAACAATGACTATTAGGATTTTAGTAAATAAAATATTATTAAGTAAAAAACATTAAACTTAAAAAGTGGAACTGTTGCGTTTTGTTATGGACCTCCTCAATTATAATGGTAAAAAAAAATACAAAACGCCTTTCTAATCTCACTAAAAACTGGTTATCATATATGTATGTATATATATAATATATATAGGGCGTTTCATCTAAAGTGTGAAACCGTTGTCTTCCCATCCTTATTTATCGCCTATATTTTCTTCTTTTTTGCAAATCCTTGCTTGTCGTCGATATCGTATTAAGTAGAAGAAGAAAACTTCTTGTTCATTTATTGACAAGAGTAATAAAAGCTTGTTATTACCAATGATTGTGGGTATTACAGTATCGAGGGTATGACATTTTAGTTAGATACGTTACATACCGTCGGAGTGGTTAATTGTATAGTTTCTGAGTATTATTTTTATTTTGAGTTACATGGCATTTATTTTGAAAGATATCCCTCTCGCATCCTACTTAGCGACCAAAAACCTCTTGAAGGAAACCCATAGGCATTCTTTGAGTTACAAAGCATTTATTTTGATAGATATCCCACCCGCATCCTACTTAGCGACCAAAAACCTCTTAAAGGAAAACCCATAAGCTTTCTTTTGAGCAAAAAAAAAAAAAAAAAAAAAAAATTTTAAATTTGCAAAAACAAAGTCAAAAAAATTTGTCTTTTAAATTTTTTTTCTATAGATTAAAGAAATAGCTATCTAAACTATTTGGGACAAATTTTTCTAAGAAAAATATGTTATAAATTACATGGATGAGAAAAACATCTGTTTTGCAAAAATGTCAAAAATTGACCCCTTCTTACTCAGAGAATTCTTGACCGATCTTGTTGAAAAATAGTGTCCGAACTACTATCCAACAGGACTATTCTTGAACAGGACTATTCCCGATCGGAAGACATCGGTTTCAAAAGTTGGGTCCCTTAAGATAAAACAAACGCCCCATTTATATCGTCAGCTCATTATTGGTTTGAACTACCGACGATTTATAAAACTGAGCTAGGTATGGAGCATACATACATACATATCTGTGGCATTTTGAAACATCTTATGTCAAATATAAAAATTTGTAAATCGAATTTTCATTCAAAAAACATTTTTGTTTACGTTTTTAAAATTCTGTATTATAAACGAAATTTTTCTTTTGGTTTATTTAATCTATATCCTAGCAAACACAGAAAGGCTGACTTCCAAAACGTACTAATACAAAGTTTGTACACAATTTTACTACTGTATTTAAACCATGTACACGTACAAAGTACCGAAACAATGCAACTATGTGTTTTGTTTATTAAAACGTTTTGAAATGTAAGTGATGCAATGCATAATACTTTTAAAAGAAATCTGTATTGCTTGCAAATTAAATGTCACAAAGCATCAACTTTAAAACCGATGCTCTGATTGCTTTTTTGATGCGTTACTAATACTTAGCAGTGACGTTTTGGAAGGGTTTGCATTGTATATATATTGTACTGCGGCGTTATGAAACATTATACTTTGTTCTAATACAAAGCAATTGACGTTTTGGAAGTCAGCCAAATACACCACATGTATTGCCAAACGTATTGCCAAAATGAAAAATATTATTGCGGCAATAATCGATTTCGTATTGCGGAAGATACTTCCTTCCTTCCGGACGAAACGTGTCTCGATTCCAATACTCCTAAGCAATTCTGCTAGATGATAAACTAGCAATATTGCCAGTTAACCACTTATAAGAAAATAGAAAGATATCGCCAAAATACCATTAGGCAGATAAAAAGAAGATTTTGCATTTTAAAAAATATTTATTTATTTTGATAAATTTGATTTAGCGCTTATTATTAAAAACAATTTATATGAATATTACCTCTGATTTTTTTGATGATTATGCTACAGTCGAACTCCCATAACTCGAACTTCTCTAACTCGAATTTTCTCTTACTCGAACCAATTTGATTGGCAGTAGCTCTAAAACAATAAACTACATACAATTCTCCTTCCGTAACTCGAACTTCCATAACTCGAAATTCTCTATAACTCGAACCAAATACTCAAATTTGTATTCTATAACTCGAAGTTTTTTGCTTGTTTTGTTTATTTTGTTTATTTATTTCGCTTTCTTTTGCTTGTTTAGCAGGTTTGTATATTTTACTTTGCTCTTTTTTTCGGGGAAATCCCTTTTTGTACATGACGTGTGTCTTTTGGTTTGCCTAAATATGTTAAAATTATTTGTATGTGTTTATTTCATGGCAAGTAAACGTGTTTTATAATGTTTGTCGATGGAGGGAAATATAAGTTTATAAAAGAAGTCGAGGGTGGATTCAAGAAAAAGGAAGCAGACAATAAATATGGTGTCCCAGCTAGTACGGTCTCATAGATTTTTAAAAATAAAGAATTAATTATCAACTCGTTTGAGTCAGTATCTCATCTCTTTAGTAAAATGATTAAGACCCAAATATACAAAATTATCGACATAGCAGTCCTCAATTGGTTTACAGCAGCTAGAAGTCAAACCATGCCGATATTTTACTTCATTGTAACTTGTTTATTACAAATACATACCTACATGCTTAGGTATGAAGCTTTCAAATAGTGCCTGTTTTAAACAAAAAATACAAAATATACACAAGTTTGCAATTTATTCTCTTTTCAACAAGAAAATTCTGTAACTCGAAGTCTCCATAAGTCGAAGTTTTTTTTGGGATAATGGTGATTCGAGTTATGGAAGTTCGACTGTATTTTGCACTGCAGGCTTCTGTTTTTCGGTCCATGTAAACTTTGTAAACAAATCATCGATAAAGACTTCTTAAGAAAGTTCTCACAAAGGAAGCCATGTTTTCGCTTATGACTCTTTTTAAAAACCATTTCAATCACTCCTATCGTAAATAATTGTTCCCTCGTCATTTTTCCCCTTTTCACATATTTGCGATCATGAACAATTCCCATGAAAAAAATGTAATTCAAAAGAACGTGAAAAAATGTTCACGGGAAATAATTCCCCTTGTCGTGAAAAGATTTTTCCCTCGTAATTTGTTCACATTTCCCACCTATAAATCGAATATTAAGGGCTAGACCCGTTAATAAGGCACAAACCGATATATTGGTTAACAAAATGCAAAACAACAAGTCGATTGCATGCGGATTTGTGAAGCTTTCGAAAGACGTGGTGGCAGAATTTTGGAAAATATTTTACTATGTACATAAAATTTAAAAGTGCAAAAAACTTACTTAAACAGTTTTCGTTTAAATGTGCTATATTACCATTTCATACTATTGATAAACTGAAATTTATTGTTGAAGGGATAAGCTATTCCTATGCGCATTTCACTGGTTGCTTAGTCCAGATCGTCAGGAAACTTCATCCAAAGATTTTAGAAAAACAAAAGATATAACACAAATAAAACTGTGAAGCGAATAAGAATTATAAGCCACAGTTTTACTTACAATATCAAAACTTAAACAAAAACTACAACTATAAACAGTGAGTTTATCTTTTCTTACAGTCCCGACTACAATTGGTTGATTTTTTGTCAACTCTAAATAAAGTTGTAAGTGGGAAAAGAAAAAATAAAAACAAATTACTTTATTTTATTTTGCCAGTTCAGTTTTATTTAAACTGCCACATGCATATTAGTTATCAAAGTTTTTCTTGGGATTCAAAAATTTAATTAAAAAGGTTTCGTTCAAATGTGCTACATTCTCATTTCATACTATTGATAAACTGAAATTTATTGTTGAAGGGATAGAATTATAAGCCATAGTTTTACTTACAATATTAAAGCTTAAACAAAAACAACAACAATAAACAGTGAGTTTATCTTTTCTTACAGTCCCGGCTACAGTTGGTTGATTTTTTGTCAACTCTAAATTACAACTACATTTAGGGGAAAAGAAAAAACAAAAATTACTTTATTTTATTTTATTTTGCCAGTTCAGTTTTATTTACACTGCCACATGCATATTAGTTATCAAAGTTTTTTTTGCGATTCAAAAATTTAATTAACAAGGTTTCGTTTAAATGTGCTACATTCTCATTTCATACTATTGATAAACTGAAATTTATTGTTGAAGGGATAAGCTATTCCTATGCGCATTTCACTGGTTGCTTAGGCCAGATCGTCAGGAAACTTATCCAAAGATTTTAGAAAAACTAAAGATATTACACAAATAAAACTGTTAAGCGAATAAGAATTATAAGCCACAGTTTTTCTTACAGTATCAAAGCTTAAACAAAAACAAAAACGTTGTAATCAAACTATCCCTCCAATAATGAATATTTTGCTTTATTATTTTAACTTTTCTTTCAAATATGTATATACGTGTACATTTTGAACAAAAATTTCATTGATTTTTAATTTTTTTAATCTTTCTTCTTTTTTACATTCACTGGAACTAATAGCGTGAAAAATTTTTCATATGAGATTCACGATTGCTTTTTTCCCTTCGAGGGGAATGAAAATTTCATGGGAACAAAAAATCCACTTGTTATTCACGATAGGGGTGAATGTGTATAATTTATTTGCCATTAAACTAAAAATTTAAACATCAATATGTACTTACAAAATTATCCATAATTTTCTTTATACTGAATCCACTCATCCTGGTTATTGAGTGGAAAAGAAGGCAGGGATAAATATTCGCTTATCTCGAATCTATGTTTGGCGATCTTTATTGGAAGGCGTAAGTCTTCCAATTGCTGTTGTTTGTTCCACCATATTTTTTAAAACATCTAACTCATCTTAATTTTATCCACTTTGCAAGTTAAGTAATATCGTGCAATAGTTGAAAGGAAACAGATTATTAACTAACACATTTATTTATTTGAAATATTTACTATTTGCAGAATATTTTGGCAAATAATTTTTAGTTTTAATAATTGGTTAAATAATTGGAAAAAAAAAAAAATTTTTGTATTCCCAAAAATTTTGTATTCCGAAAAATTACTTTTGATACTTGGATTAATTTTTATTTTTTTATTTATGACGTATTAAATGTAAAATATTTTTCTGCCTATATTGTCCAATTTTCTCAAAAACGATAAAAGGAAGAAAATAAAAAATTACTTTGATTATTTTCTTCTATATGAAAATTCAGGGATACTGCTAAATTATTGCCGTAGGCGATATCTTCCATTTGTTTGCAGGGATATGTATATAAAAACGTTTTTGCCATGTATGTGCTTCTAAAACTCAAGAACCACTGGACCGATTGACACCAAACTTGGACAATAAATTAGGTTTCTCTTAAGTTTAACCCCGATATGTGATATTTATTTTTAGTACGATTTGGCTAAAGTTCACAAATTATATTTATTAAACAAAAATAAGTTTCCCGATACAATTTTGACCAGGTAGATAGCGCTGGGGTGCTATTAACAAAATTCTCCAGTATTTAATTTTTTATTTTTATTTAGAAAATCCCGAGCAGCGCCGGGACCAAACAGCTAGTTATTTAAAGAATATGAGATATTAAGCATTAATTTTGCTCCATATCAACTATTTTAAAGTTTATTAGGTAGTATTTTGCTCAACGCGCCACTGTTTGGCGAATACTGCATTTCCTCATAAAAACGTACAAAATAAATTTCACTCTGTTATGGGTGTAATAGGGCTTTGTGACTTCTCATTTGATACATTTTTGTTGTTTGCGGTTCGTTTGATGTTGTGAGGGCTTGGTTTCCGGACGGGTGTTTTGTTGCATCTGAATTATGAAAGGATGAAGAATATTTAAAGGTTTTCAGAGAAGGGCGAAATAAATTGCCGACCTCCTTGCATGGACATTAGTGCGTCTCGCCATATAGGCAAGAAAAAAAAAGTTCGCCGTACACCACCGAATACGAAGTAATGTTGTAAGACATTTTCAAAAAAAATTTTTTTAATTTTTTTTGCCGAAAGTAGGGGTCGCCAAAATACATTTTTCGTTATATCTTCGGCATTTACAGTCGGATCTCAAAGTGTGATATATCGATGTTTTTGTCTCAAAGAGACCAATGTTTTGCTTTAATAGTCAATGGTATTTTGTATCCCGTTCTAGTATTTACCCACCAGATCTCATTTTCTACCACCCTAATGTACCACCCTAATAGCAGAAAATTAAAGCCCGCAAAAAATCATTAAACTTTTGTTAAAGAAGTTTTTCGATAGTTCCAACAGAAGTGTTAAAAAAATATAATTTATGTTTTTTGCCGAATGTAGGGGTTGACTTTTTAAACAGTTATCATATATTCGGTATTCACAGTCGGATTTTATAGTATTATATATCGATGTTTTTGCCTAGTATCTTCTTTTTTAAATAGTGATACACTCTTTTCGAACTTACCATAATATCTGTACCAATACAATAAAAATTCAAAGATCTGTGTATATTAAAACAATTTTATTTAATCATATTTTGAAATGACCCAAGTTGGCTATATTTTTCACGGCTTTCGAGCTTGGAAAAAATGTGGCCTAGGCGTTGCTCATCGGTAACAGCCATGGCAGACTCATGTACTACATGAACAAAACGCTCGGTGTTTTGAGAATGGCACGGATATTCTGTGAAATTAATTAAGGTTAGTCAACAAAACTATCAAACAAAGTTGTTTTTCTTGTGCTACCTGGTATCTCGATTATTTCTTTTGAAAACTGTAATGCTTCCAGCTGGTCTTGCATATAGAACTGCAAGCACGGCGGCTCAGTCAATTCAAATTTGGTCCAATTGATCATATGGTAATATGAGTCACTTTCGAAGTCTATGAAATTTTTAACTTGTGCACCGTACATTTGACGAATGCCTACTGCTGCTTCATTTCGCGCAGACAAAATCTTGTTATAGCCGTCTGAACGTACTAGCGGATCTTGGTCCGTTATCATCGATAACAATACATTCTCGGGGTGGAAAAAGTACGCGTTATTTTCTATCGACGGACGAAGTATCTGTTGAACATCTTCTGGCAATTGACGAATCCAAGATATATATTTAAAAACGTGGCGACTTCCGTGAATTGCAAGTGGTTGGCTTTTCACAAGAAACCAAAATGGCGCGTAAACTTTCATAACAAACTCAGCCAGTTTTTTCAATATAACTGGGGGTTTAGCGCACGTTACATAAAACCGGAGAATTCTAGAGGCAGTTGTCAACCAGCGCGCTGTGCTAATAGCTCCGGGCTTCTCGCTGGCTAATCTGTCATCGCATTCTCCGGTATGGACAGTTCGAACCATACGATACAAGTACGACTGATCGCCTCGAATACTCCATCCTTCTATGTTTGCTGGCATTTCTCCCATTTCAATTCGCTCGAAATTTTTATTGACCTAACAGAATGGAGTAAACAATAGAGATCCGAATTGTTAATGGCATGATTAAAATTTCATTGAAGAAAAGTATGCGAAACTTACAGAATACTGCGTACAATTCTGAATTCCTTCTCCAATACTTCCTGGCCAGACTCCAGGTCCTTTCTGTTTGCCAAGCAATGATCTCAATAAAGCACTGAATGGTAATTCATTGAAGTGGAATAGGCACACGAACCATTGCAACGGCCTCTGTAACTGGCGTTCCATTCTTGGAATGATTCCATTTTTGTAACCAGTGTTGGTAGGAGTTCCATCGCAGCTAATAGCTACTAAGTTATCCGTACTGAAGTTTCCATTCCTTAAGAAATCTACTATACTTTTTTGTATTTCCATAGCGGTGCTGTCAGTGGGCGTAGCATAGCCAATGAATTTGGAGTGTGGCTCTTTCAATATAGTGATATGCTCTTCATTGACAACAACATTCCGAGTCACATTTGCCTCCGTTATTCTTTTCAAAGTAGGCTCTTTTTTACCATCGAAAGAAATGCACGTTATTAAATCGTTACATTTTGCTGCGACTGTTGCTTGCTTACGGAATTTTACACGTTCCCTAAATATTTTGTTTTTGTCGATGACAAGTCCATCAAAAAACTGGCATATGCTTTCGGCAGTTTCTTGTGATAACTCTTCATTTGCTTTTGCGGTAATCGACAACTTTAAATCTTTAATTAACATGGTCGCAAGTAAGGCACCGTATCGAACTGATGTGTCGCTGCGATCCAAAGCTGAACTAAAATTATGCAATGAAATGTCAGCCACTACAATTTTTTTTAAAGTCTGTGATACATCGTTAACATTTTCCTCAAACTCCTGCTCTTCTTCACTGTCTACATTATACCCAACGCTGACAAATTCGTCACGCAACCCATAAGATGATTCAACAGTCTTCGACATTTCTTCACCGTTGCTACTCGTCGACATCATATCAGCAACATAATCTATAGTCAACAATCGTGGACCGCACTGATCGATGAAAAACTCTTTTGCGTGGTCTGGAATTTTATCAGAGGCTGTGCAATTGCATGCAATATTTCTTTCAATACCGCACTTACAACGCGAAATTAAGAACAATCTATTCCACTCATTTACATTGTATTCGAATTTATATTTTACCATTTTGTAGTAATCATTCAGAAGCTTATCCAAACTTTTACGAACACCACTTACCGACATTACTGGAATGCCTGCGCGCTGCCACAAAATGATGATACCTCTCAAAACTTCTTGTTTAAAAGCACCCAGCTTTCGAATTCTACTAGCGTTATGCCGAAGATGTAAAAAGAAATTAATAACATCACCCTTAGTTGGTAATTTAGTGTTGTTTAATTCACTGATAGTAAAAGACATTTTTTAGTTTATTTAAATTAATTCTTGACACGACACGATTAAATATTGATAATTCCAACAGATATTTCATGGATAATACAAAAATAAATAAACTATGAGAGTAATAACGGTACTACTTCCATTATTACAGAAAATCTGACAAAAATACTCAAAAAGGTAACCCCTACATTCGGCAAAAAACATAAATTGTATTTTTTAACAGTTCTGTTGGAAATATCGAAAAACTTCTTTAACAAAAGTTTAATGATTTTTTGGGGGCTTTAATTTTCTGACAATAGGGTGGTACATTAGGGTGGTAGAAACTGAGATCTGGTAGGTAAATACTAGAACGGGATACAAAATACCATTGACTATTAAAGCAAAACATTGGTCTCTTTGAGACAAAAACATCGATATATCACACTTTGAGATCCGACTGTAAATGCCGAAGATATAACGAAAAATGTATTTTGGCGTCCCCTACTTTCGGCAAAAAAAATTAAAAAAATTTTTTTTGAAAATGTCTTACAACATTACTTCGTATTCGGTGGTGTACGGCGAACTTTTTTTTTCGAGACGCCCTAATGGACATGGTTGATTGTTTTGTTTTTTTTTTTTTTGTGACCTGTTGATTATTCCTGGTATTGGTTTTTTATGGTTTAATTGTTAAGTTAGGGTTGGAATAAGTGGTAAATTTGTTTGATGGTTTCAGATATTTCTGTTTGTATGTTCTATTTTATGTTATTTTATATGATGATGTTGTGTTGGAAGTAGTTCAGTGGTCTGTCAAATAAATATTGCAAGTCCATTCTGAAAAACTGTTGATATTTTTTAGGAGTGATAAAGTTGCCACTAAGTACTATTCGTGAAAGAGAAATAAATTTCCCTTTAATGTAATGAATGTGGTAGAATTAACAATAAAATAAATATAAAAAAGGGCATTGAACCTGGCTTGTTTAACATAAATGTTGTGATTATTTGAAATAAAGTTTCTTATTAAGAACTTTGTTAGTGCAGTATATCCGTTAAATTTTACGTGTAACAAAAGTGAAGGTTTTAATAACTGCAAAAAATATTGGAAGGTTATTGTTTTAAGAAAAGTTGAGCCTTAAACAGAATACGGAGCTGTAATAATTTGCTGAAAATTGTAAGTTTTATAATTAAGTTTTAAAAATATAGACAATTTTGTGTAGTAAGTGGAGTTAAAAATTTGAACGGAATGCAGTGAGTTAAGTTATTGAATTTTTTTCTTGTTGAGTATGATTTTAAAGGGACCTTTTTGGACGGCGAAGGAGAAAGAGTCAGAACAATAGAGGATTGTGGTTGTGAATCAGTGATTTTACTGAAGATCCTGATAAAAGACGTCATAAAAATAACATCTTAAACAAATAAGAAAAAAGGTAACGGAAAATTTTATTGTCCGGAAACCTATTGCTGCGTGTGATCATATTGGCATCTTCAAAAGGGAATTGAAAAGAAGTTGAGCATCAAAAGATGAAACATGTAAATTCAGACTTACATTCTATGGCACGCCGGGAAACATTTGTTAGCAATTGTATATTCAGTTCCCTGAATATATGACGGTATTCCAAGATCAGTAGCCGGTAGATCATCAACTTCAATGTATCCCAGCAAATGCTCGCAGGGGATGCTTTTAGCAAATGGCGGCTCAGACAAAATACTATCGTCATCTAAGTCAATCATGTCTACGTAGTCTGAGCAATCAAAATTTATTTCAGGTTTTTCGTAAGCTCTAAGTGTTGACGAATCCCAAAGGTTGTTACAAAAATGCAAAATTTTGGTTATGTCATCGAAAACATCGTCAATAAAACATTTTCCTGGTGAGCAAAGTACGCAATATTTTGCATATCCTTATTTACAATCTCTCTATGATGGTAAATATTGCTTCGACCGTATAAACTTAAATAAAAGTGCACTTCCGTAGATGACTGAACTATAGAATTTTACATTAAAGTACATTGGTACATAAACTTCCATAAGGAATTCTGATAGTATTTTTAAGTTTTCTGATGGTGAGTTAGTTGTTACATACAATTGCAAAATTCTGCAGGCCATAGGAAGTTTTAACCATCTTCTTTCTCGTACTAAATTCGGACCGGGTTACTTTTCTTTTCTATCTTTTAATTTATATTTTCCCACAGTTAACCTTGGTTACTTTTAGCTTCCTTTTAAATGTAATTGTTAGCGGTTTTAACCAGTCTTAAGGACAATAACACCACGCTATTGCCCTGAGCACAGTCGGAAGAATATGTAGCGATGGTCTCCCAAGAGATAGGGCCGAGTGCAGTATGGACCGTTACATAAATTTAAATTAAAAAAAATACTGATATTAAAAGTTAAAATAGCACTAATTTAAAATGATTTCAATTGCACAAATCAATCAAAAAAAAGAAACGACAATTGGAAATCATGATTTTAAAAATAATTAATGGAATGTTACTGCTAAAATACACCCTATCCAATTCAATTTCAGAAATTTCCAATTCCATTTCAAAAATTTCCAATTGTATTTCAGAATATTCTAATCGTATTTCAGAAATTTCGCATTCAATTTCAGAAATTTCCAACTTAACTTCAAAAATTTCCAATTGTATTTTAGAAATATCCATTTGTATTTTAAAAAATTGTATTATTTATAAAAACATAAATTTCTGAAATACAATTGGCCACTTCTGAAATACAATTGGAAATTTTTGAAGTTGAAATGGAAATTTCTGAAATACAGTTAGAAAATTCTGAAATACAATTGTAAATAGTGTACATAGCAAGAAACACAATTTGAAAACAAAAATCTAAGTAGGTAATGAGAAATTTAAAAATTTTGTAATTCTATTGTTGTATCACACAATTTACCGTTTCTAAAAGAATAGCCAGCAATATTTTAAAATTTACAAAAACTCGTATTTAGCGCTTAAGTTAATCAGTGCTGTTGTGGTTGAGTGGTTATGTCGTGTCTTGTGGCCCAGGATGACAGGGTTTTATTCCCGGTTTGGCCAGTATTTTTTCTTTTAAATACATTTTTATTGAAATTGTTAGTTTTATTTTATTTTTTTCATTCAGTTTCTTTTTTAAAAAAAGGTAGTGATTTTTTAAAAATAAATTTTTTTTTTATTTTACCAGCTTGACTATGATTATATTGACAAAAGCCTCTTAACCAATTATTTATGAACAGAATTTTCTAAAAATGAGCACAGATATAGAAAGCTGAGAAAATGTTCTTTTAAACAAGCCCTCTTTTAGCGATACAAGCCAACCATTCACCAATTACAATAAATGTTTCCAAAAAAGTTGAATCTTTTTCAGATTTCCTGAGCACCAAATTCTTAAGTCAAAAACCGGAAGCTCGATTTTGATTTAAGAATCATGATTTCTTCAGGAAAAGTTCTTAGAGTTTTCCGTAGATTACGATTTTGCTATACGATTGGTGGGCAAACAAATTGACCCACCCTAGTATACATACATATATAATATGTATGTATGTAAATATGAATGTAACAATTTATCTGGTTTTGTTTTGGTTTTCTGCAGAATTAATAAAGCTAATTTTTTAGACTGTTGTATATACATATGTACATATCGCTCATTTGCTGCAAGACCGGCATTTAAAGTTTTTGATTTGCTCTAACTACTTAGAAAAAAAAGACACATTCTCTTCAAACTGGGAAAGTATAAGAGATATAAAGATGAATTTAATACACAATATAAAGAAAAACAAAGCGAACAATTCTGCATCTCTAACTCCAAAATTTCATTTTTTGAGTTATGCCGGTCTTGCAGCAAATGAGCGATATGTATGTTCTTTAAAAAAAGTAATAACCTTTGTCTTGAACTCATTTAATGAAATTATAGTTTTATTCTAAAAATCCCGGGATTCTCGGGAATAAGATTTTTTGTTTCGTTTCCCGGGAATAGAAACTCGCCGGGAAATTAGAAACCCTAATAACAACTCTTGCTTTGATTTGCTTTATTGCCGCCAGAAAAATAAGTAATTAAAGCAAAATCAAATAAATTTTGAAAGTTATCGTATGCGGCACAAAACAATAATTTTTACTTTCACTAAGTTCGTTCATGAACTTTCACAAAAATTTACATTTTTCTTTAAAACATATGCCAAAAGCAGTGGTGAAAATACAAAAAATTTCTGTACGGTATATTTTCAGAAAACTGTTATGTACACCTTCACTATCGTTTTTCTCCATAAAGACTTTTTGGCATGTGCGCCAAACGAATTTCAAGCTGACGATATATATTTTTGTTTAAAATTTTCATAAATTATTGGTTTTTTATTTAATTGACAATTTTTTTTTCAGGAAATCCGAGAAAAATGTGAACGTGAAGCAAACGAAAAAAATTTTGGTACAATTGAATCAGAAAAGCCACATAATCGTTGCCTAAACAGATACCGAGATGTAAATCCCTACGATCATTCAAGAATTATCATACACAGAGGTGGAGTGGATTATATCAACGCCAACTTAGTAAAGGTATAATAAGCATTAACTTTTCATAAGAATAAACCATTTCAAGTTAATTTTCCTGAACTTTTAGCTTGAACGAGCTGACCGTAAATATATCTTGACACAAGGCCCTCTCGGCGATACTGTAGGTCATTTTTGGTTAATGGTTTGGGAACAAAAAACAAAAGCCATATTGATGTTGAATAAATTAATGGAAAAGAAACAAGTTAAATGTCATTTGTATTGGCCAGAACGCAAAGGTTTAGAGAATGCCCTTAAGTTGAAGGAAGTTAAGTTGACCATAGAATTTTTACGTTGTGAAGAGTACAAAAACTTTTGTGTTCGGTGGTTTAAGTAGGATTTTACTTCATTTTAATTTATTTTGATATTGATATAATTTTTGTTTTATAGATTGACTGATATTGAGTCGAATCAAAGTCGGGAAATAATACAATTCCATTATACCACATGGCCAGATTTTGGCATTCCTAGTTCACCAGTGGCTTTTTTGCAATTCCTTAAACAAGTACGAGATTCGGGTGCTTTAGATCCCGACGTTGGACCCGCTGTTGTACACTGTAGTGCTGGCATTGGCCGTTCGGGTACATTCTGTTTGGTTGATTGTTGTTTAGTGTTGGTAAGTAAAATTCAATAAAATATTAATTGTTTATGTCGTTTATTTTTTTTATGTTGTTTTTATTTAGGTTGACAAAGAAGGTGTTCAAAATGTATCTGTTCAGGATGTTTTATATGAATTGCGAAGATATCGTATGGGCCTTATTCAAACCGCCGATCAATTGTATTTTTCATATCAAGCTATTATTGAAGGCATTAAATTACTTAAAGATCCGGTTTGTATTCAAATTAAAGCTTTTTATTTTAAATTAAATTCAACAACATTACAAAAAAAAACCAATTTTTTTTTTTTAATTTTTACAAAAAATAATGTTTCACCTCAATTTTTCTTCAAAAATTATTATATATGGGCATTTCCTGGGGTCGCGAACGTACGTTCGTACGCTTTTGATGTACAAATAATATAGAAAACAAAACTTTTCCTAGTTTTTTTTTTGCGATTCGATAGCATTTGGGTAGCTGTATGTTTAGTGCAAAAGATGAGTTTCATCGAGTTTAAGTTTTCATAATAATAGTTATTAACATGTGGTCGCGAACGTACGCAAAATAGAAGTCAACTTTGGCTGACAGCAGTTAAATGTAAAAATCTGCGTAATGGAACGGAATATTCAAAAGTGATTAATTTATTTTAAAAGTGTATTAATGTAGGTCTCCATGCAGTATTTACCAAAAAAATATCTCTTTTGGTTTTTGTTTAATTGGCTTAAGTACCGGTCGCGAACGTACGGGTCGCGAACGTACGATTTTTCCATATGTTTTTTTATTATTATCACATTGCAGTTTCCCATTAATGTCTTCAAATTTCCTTAACAAACAACTAAATACTCAATTTACAATTGATTGTAATGAAAAGATTATGAAGAAAGAGTGTAAACATAACATATTTTTGCATGTAAAATAAGCATATAAAAATGTGTTTAGAAGTAGAAAATATAAGAAAATATAAAATTTTCCAGTTTCCAGTGCAATTTCCTCAAGTAAAACAGCTGCGACATGCTATGAAGCCATTCTTTTATAACAACATAGACTTTTTTTATAATAATAAACAATAAAAGACGATGATTATCAACATTTTATTTTTTCATCCTGGTAGACCATTCTGGGGAAATGCCCATATATATTATATATTTCTCTCAAAATTTTTATTTCACCACAAAACTTTATACAATTTTTATTCCACCACAAAATTTTTATATTTGAAATAATCGGTTGAAATTTTTTCCTTTAAAAATATATTTTTTTTTTTCTTGCGAAAATTTTGGGTACAAACTTGTTCACCACAATTTTTTCCCCAAAAATAAACTACCAAACTTTTTGGCATAGTAAAAATTCCGTCAGAAAATTCTACAACGAACGTTCGTTGCAATTTTATTTCACCACAAAATTACTTCGTAAATTTAATTTTGACCAAATATTTTATTCTGACAAAAAAAAATTGTTTGCCAAAAAAAAATCTGCAAAATTTTTTTTTTTTTTTGCCTCAAAAAAAATTAACCAAGAAATTTTTTGACTGGAAATTGTTCATTACTGTATTTCTTTACAAAATTGAATCACAAATTTTTTTCGTGGAAAGAAGTTACGCGATATTTTCCCAAAAGAATATTTTTAACAAAGTCTTATAATCTGTTTTATAAAATTTGTGTGTTTTCTTCCATTTCTCTTTCAAAGAAATTCATTGATTACAATGAATCGCCAATTGTTACCAGTGATGACAGTCAACATCACGAGCAATATATTATAGATGAAACACCACCGCCTTTACCACCGCGTACCCATTCCCTATTACCCTTGGCCGGTAGTGGAGCTGATGGCATTTTAAGGTTGAATTTGGTTGGCTCACAAGGTAAACCGTTGCCTAAAATACCAGCCAGTGTTAGTTTTAATGATGACCTTTATGCACCCGACAATGACAACACCCACAAAGATGCTTTGAATAATTTTATCAAAAATGAAAGGATTTCGGAAAATAATACAAGCATGACAAATCGACCACTTCCACCACTGCCAACACAAAATAATTCATTGAATCGTGTACACGAATCGGATAGCGATGAAAATGAATACTTTGAAAATGACGATAGTGAAGAAGATGATATTGACGATAACGATGAGAATAACGATGATGTAGAAGATATGGATAATGCCAACTATGATAAATTGAGAAACCATCATTCTCATCATCAGCAGCAGCAACACAACAATGCAACAACGAACGAGCAAAGCGAAGAACATAATTCCATGAAATTAAATGGCTTAGAGACTGCAAACAGTGGCACTACAAGGTATTTTAAAACAAATTATAAAATTGGTTATGTTTTGGTTTGGAATATTGAAATATGCTGTTCTCTATTTTATTTTTAGTCCCGACACTGAAATACGACGTAGAAAACGTGCCGACCGCCAGGCAAATATTGAGCAAAAAGTTAACGAAATCAAAAGAAAACAACGTGAAAACGAGGACAACAAACAAGCGGCGAAAAAGCGAAGGTCATTAATTACTTATATAACAGCAGGTGTTATTGTGGGTGTTATCTGTGTTTATGCCTATTCAAAATGGGCTTAAATTGTTAAATCATTCAATAATTTATAGCCAGCCACATATAATACACCAACTATTTTCTCTCTACTTTTAAAATTTCCATTTTGCAGATCACATTCTCTTTTTTGTTTTATTTTTATGTATTCGAATTTAAAATGAAACAAAAAAGAACAACTACACAAAATACATACATATGAAATTGAGAACATAGAAGAGTGAGAATATGGTAACGAACAATCAAACGATAATGTTTTTGCCACGATTTTTTTTTTTTTTTAATTTATATACATATTTTAAAATAATAACATCGACTAAATGAATTTTTTTCTATTATAAATGAAGTAATAAATAACAAATAAATATTAAACAGAAAAAAGTAAAATAATAATAATAATTATAGAAAAAAATATATAAAACAAAAAAGTATAAGTTTAGTTTTGTTTGACAAAAATCTAAATTTTGCAAATAAACAAATATCAATAATTTTTTTTTTTAGTAAAAACGCACACAATACAACACTAATTATTAATAAAAAAAAACACAAATTAATATTAGGCATAGCTACAAGGTATTTTTAATAAAATTCTTATAATTCTTTACCATTTTAAAGTTTTGGTTTTTTAAAATACCATGGCAAACCGATGGAAGGAACAAGTTTTTTAGAAATAGATACATATATTTCAGAGGGAATTTAATAAGTTTTTTATTTATCTAACTGCTTAAAGCAATTTAAACTGATTTTTTTTAATTACTTAAAGGACAGATCTTAAAAGGCAGCACACGACATTCTTCACAGATAACTCATTGGGCAATAATTTAATAGAGAAAAATCTCGGAACTGTACCACTTTTTAAGATCAAAGTTGCAACAATCATTTAAATTTTAATAAATTTTTGACTATTATTAAGAATTACAACAAATAGAATGAAGGAATTATTTATTCCTTTTTTTATAAATTATTTTATTATATCTATTTTATTTATTTTATTATATCAAAAAAATTTTTTAAATTAAAAAATTATATACCTTATATATAATTTATAAAAAAAAAATTATTTTATTGTACGATGTCCGCCTGTCCTTGCGTAAATAGAAATAAGTTTCCCGGAAACCCCAGTTATGATGAGAACTTCTTTGTTATATATTTATATCACTAAAGTCCGAAACAGGTTTATAAAAGCTAGTGCTGATAATTCTAACATAAGAGAATTATTAAATATTGAAAATGAGCCAAATCGGTCCAAACCAAAACAAGCGGTTAATAAATATCGTTCCCACAACAATCTATTCTACGCTCCGGATTGACTTTTTGTTAAGAATCTAATATTCATTTATTTACAAAAATTAAATTTTTATGAATTTCGAAAATTTGAGCTATGTTTTAAAATTTTTGTAAATATTCGGTCATGTTCGATAAATCGAAATAAAGTCGATTTTGAATCGAACAAATTTTGAAAACGAGCCTGTAAAAAAAAGTTATAAACATTTTTCTCTTTATGTACTTCATACTTTAAATACCAATTATTTTTGCAAAAACAAATCTTAAAAACAGGAAAAACTACAGTCATTTTTTAATTACTAGGAATCAAAATCTCGTTCGATTTCAATTCCATTTCATTTCGATTTCTAGAACATTCCCGAATATTTTGTTTTACATTATTCTTGGAATTTAAACTTATTTTTCAAAAATGTTCGATACAAAATTTCAAGTGTTTTTATTAATAATAAAAACTGGGAATTAAGTACGAATAACAAAATCTTTTTGAAAAAAAACAAAATTTAAATTTAAAACTGAAAGATAAAAAACTTCGCCCTTAGTAAAAAAAAAATAGGTTTATAAAAACTTTCTGCCTGTTCATATATTTCCGTACGAAGACTTCGTTCGTTTAACTTACATTTAAAACAAAAACCAATTATAAAATAATGTTTTTGTTTTACATGTAAGTTAAGCAAACGAACTCTTCGTTCGAAATCGATAAGCAGGCCATTTATGAAGCGAATGAAATTTTGTTTAAAGTTTTAACTAAGCGGGAAAAAAATAATTTTTTTGATAAAAAAAATATTATCTAAGTTCGACCTTTAAATTTTCAATCCTATATTAATTGAGAAGCTCGAGGCCACAGTTGTTTTTTTTAATAAACTTAAATTTTTATTATTTTTCTATTTAATTCCCATACTTTGGATGATGATACTTCACGAATAATTAAAAAACTTGTAACAATAATATTCGTTGTTTGTTTTAATTATGTTACTGTGGCCTCGAGCTTATCAATTAATATACGATTAAAACAAAAAGTTTAATTTCGAAATTTTGTTTTTGATATTTACAACACCTTCAACTAATGCCATGCTATTTATTTATTTTATTTAATTTATTTAATTAAAATAGCAAAATAATTTCCAATTGAAATCGAACCATGTATGTAATGTAAACCGACCGATTTTAAAATGATCGTTTTTAAAAGGTGTCATTAATTTTGAGCGATTTTAAAATCCATTTTTTAATTATAGTCTTAAATTTTAGTTCAAAATAAAATTTAACTGACATATATAGTATACATAATTTAAAATTCAACAGCATAAAGAAATTTTTAAAGATACGATATTTTCGGTTTTAAATCCTTTCGTTTTCAAAACCGATTTCCATCACGTACCTGATAATTTGAGTTTATACAAACGCCCTTCAGCTGTGCCACTATCTTCATTTACATTGTTCGGAAGAATTTTTGAATTGAAAGCACGATAAATATACCATACCTTCTATGCTTCCATCCATTTTTTTAACATATCCAAAGTAGTCGTATAATTATATCAGCCGCATCCATATATGAATGTACACTCATGATCATGTTGAATAAATGATATACCTTAACAAAAATTCCAAGTCTGGACGACGTTTAAAACACCAGAAATGCGTTAGTTTAACAAATGGATGTCATTAGAACGCTGTAAATATAAGAGATGTTACGAATATTCATTTTCGTATTCGAAATGCCGAGCATTCGGTTATTTTATTACATTCGCATTCGCCAAATTCAAGCGAATATAATACGTTTAAAAAAATACATAAAATAAGACAAAAATATTAACTTTTTATAATTTTTATTAAAAAAAAACCTTTGTATTTAGTAGCTGCTGTTCGCATTTTGGTTTTTTCCGAATAACATCAATTTTTCTTACGATTATATCACATAAACCAATTGGAGTATTGTTTTTCTGTCTTCGATACAATTGTAGCTATTGACTAGGAGAAAAAAGTGTTAAACAAACTAACCCGAAAGAACTACACCTAGTGCCTCAAAATTACTTAACCCTGCAGTTAGGTTAAGCCCATTTGGTCCATTTTTTGAATTGTTTCCTTTTATAAAACAATGTTGTTTACAAATATTCAAGGTTCTGACTCAAAACTGTGCTGAGAAAAATATAAATTTACGAATCTTAGGTTAAGGGACGGACCATTTGGTCCATAGTATATTTTCTTTGGTTTTCTTTATTTTTTTTTACATTTACAGTCGGGCATTACGGAAAATCGATTTTCACGGTTAATCAAATAACCATTTTGATTATACAGTTTTTTTTAATATATTTATTATTTAACAAAGGAAACTTTAGTGTACATACATATTTACATCAAAAAAAATTAATTCATGAAGTTTATGTACATTTTTAAATTAAATAAGAATGTATACATTAAATTTTCTACTGAAAACATGAGGCAAAAAAAGGACATTATCAAAGTTATTTTCGGGAATACAAAATTTATTATCAAAAGATTTATGTATGTATGACGTGCTAAATTTCCAATTTTTTCATATTTGATAAATACACTGAAATTTATTGTTGAGGGAAAGCTAGCTTCTATGCGCATTTCACTGGTTGCTTAGACCAGGGGGGCTACTCTCTATTGCGATGCGAAAGAAAATGTTAGCAAATTTAGCGATTGGTACTCTTTAATGCGTTTGCGCATTTGTCTTACGCATCTATTAATTTTTTTCTTTTCGCAAATCATCACTATTTATTTTGTTTAAATTTTCCAATTTCAAGTATTTTTACATATTTTAGCATTTTATTACTGTCAATCATCACCATCTTTAATTTTTATTGCCAGTATTGCCTCATCTTCAGCCTCATCAGCCTCAGCTTTCGCATCGAAATTGCTTTCGCATCGCAATAGAGAGTAGCCCCCCAGATCGTCAGATCCTTTTTCGGTCTTGCAAATAAACTTGCTGCAAATTGAGCATTTTATGTCAGACATAGACTTACAGCAACTACACGCTTTCAAGCCACTAAATTAGAAGTATTATTATTCGAAGATTCCACTGGAACTATGCATTGTGATCGTATTTCAGTCAATAACTGTGCTGAAAACTCTTGTTGAGGTAATCTAGTCCGTTTAATCATATACGCATTAGAAAAAACGCTAGTTGCTGCAAAAACTCTGGGGCCAAATTACGGCATTCGATATCGATCGAAATTACAATACAATTTAAATGGGAATTTCGATCAATATCGAATGCCATAATTTGGCCCCTGGTCTCCTGCGATTCCGATCAGCTGGAGCCCATGAAACGCCGATTTTAGAAAATAGTTTGTACGCGTTCGAAGCTGATATATCAAGAATGTTAGTAAATATAATGTTGGCTATCGATTTGTTTTGTGCTGTTGGAACCAACCATTTGATCAGCAGTATATGTGCATTTCTAGGCTTACCAAGGTATGGTAACTTAGGGTCCGCCGATAACCAAAATTTCAAATCATATTTTTCTGGCGTTGATGGCATAAACTGTCGAAAAGAACATCGCCCTCTGAATGCAACTTATCATTGCTCATCATTGGTGGCATTTTCGTGACAATTGTAAAACATTGGGAAAAGTTGTTGCCAACGGTCCCACTGTTCACAAATAGGAGCAAATTTTTCACAACTTCGCGTTTGTCGTCGACTCCAAACATCATCGAAGCGGATGGCACTATTTATCATATGAAATTCATCTTCAGACATAATGGAGTGGCACTCCAAACCATTTTATTTTTAGCAATAAAAAACGGATAAACAGAGCTAGCTGCAGCTAAGACAGCTTTCCGTTCAGTATCTGTTTCTGAAACATAATCCATTTTCGAGTCTGAAATTTTAGAGTCACTTTCTGCGTTAAGTAAAAAACGTCTGAACTATTAAAAACAACACACAAACTGAACCAAGCAGTGCAAATATTTGTGTTTCTTTACAACATAAATCAAAAATTGATGCCACAATTGTCTTTTACATATTTAATCTATGTTGATTAAAAAAAAACAAAAAAGGGGTATCCCATACTTGTTTTTTACATTAGTTGTTTATATGGACAAAATGGTCCATTAACCTAACATTCGTAAGTTTTTTCTTACCTAACAGCAGGGTTAAATGTCGAAAAATTTTAATATTTAAAAATTATTTTCGGTAAAGTAATCTTAAGAAAAAATTTCCTTATAATATTCACCCTAATTCCATTTAGCGTTATCAATACGAAACGATATCGTTTTGTGTCGATTGTTGCAAATCGGTATGCCCATTGTCAATATCAAGTTTTATCGATAAGCGTCGATGTATTTTTGGTATGCCGTACGCAACGTTACCGTTGGCATCGATTTAAATTGACTCTGTTTTTGTCGTCAGTCTTATTGGTGTCGAAACAGTTTTTTTCTTTTTTATTTTTCAAAAATAATCACCCTTATTCCATTTAACGTCGTCGTCATCGTCATCAATTGAATATCAAAATCAATTTTTATCGACATCGTCATCAATTCGATACAAAACTGGTATGCCATAACAGCAATGTAACGATGTCGATTGTTTATCGTTTTTTAAGAACATCTCTAATAAGTTTTTATTAAAAATGTGCAATTTGATGTTCGTTTCTTATTAATGTTGTGCTCTCAAAGAGGGTAGCTTGATTTATTCTAAAAAAATCACCCTTACTAATGCCATAAGGTATTGATTACACTTTTCGCCCCTTATAAATCGACAGTGTTGATAGTGCCCTGTAAAAAAGAGAACGGTACGACGATTGCCGAAAAGAGCAACAAAAAGTTACGCGAAAATTGCAAACATTCGGAAAATTTGCAAAAATAGCGAAAATTCGCGAAATTCTTTTTTATTTGAAACAAGCCATAAAATTGACTTATAGTCCCCAAAAACATAAGAATGGCAAAAATTCCATAAAAATGGCAAAATTAGTGGAAATTCGCAAAAATTTGATAAAAGCGGCATGAAAGAAAAATTTTATATGTATTAAAAATCGTTAAAACTGTAAAGAATCAGAAAACTTACAGGAAAAATTGCTTCTATCGCGAACGTGGCTAAAATTCGGGAATTTGCGGTAATTTAGCGATTTTCATGGAATTTTTGCTATTCCTTATAGTTTTAGGGAGTTTTAATCAATTTTTTGGCTTGTTTGAAATATTTAAAATTTTCGCGAATTTTCGCTGTTTTTGCAAATTTTAACAATTTTCCTGAAGCTTTGTTGCTATTTTTCCATTTGTTTAATTCAACATTATTATTATTGAAAAATTAAAAAGAAATAAAACTGTTTCGACACCAAGAAGACTGACGACAAAATCAGAGTCAATTCATATCGATGCCAACGTTAACGTTGCGTACGGCATACCAAAAATACATCGACGCTTATCGATAAAACTTGATATTGACAATGGGCATACCGATTTGCAAGAATTGACACAAAACGTTATCGTTTCGTATTGATGACGCTTTATGGAATAAGGGTGAATAATGTTGAATTAAAAAAATGAAAAAATAGCAACAAAGTTTCGGGAAAATTGCAAAAATAGCGAAAATTCGCGAAAATTTTATGTATTCCAAACAAGCCAAAAAATGAATTAAGAGTTCCTAAAACTATAAGGAATAGCAAAAATTCCATGAAAATCAATAAATTACCGCAAATTCCCGAATTTTAGCCATGTTCGCGATAGAAGCAATTTTTCCTGTAAGTTTTCTGATTCTTTACAGTTTTAACGATTTTTAATACATATTAAATTTTTCTTTCATGCCGCTTTTATCAAATTTTTGCGAATTTCCATTAATTTTGCCATTTTTATGGAATTTTTGCCATTCTTATGTTTTTGGGGACTTTGTCAATTTTATGGCTTGTTTCAAATAAAAAAGAATTTCGCGAATTTTCGCTATTTTTGCAAATTTTCCGAATGTTTGCAAATTTCGCGTAACTTTTTGTTGCTCTTTTCGGCAATCGTCGTACCGTTCTGTTTTTTACAGGGCACTATCAACACTGTCGATTTATACGGGGCGAAAAGTGTAATCAATACCTTATGGCATTAGTAAGGGTGATTTTTTTAGAATAAATCAAGCTACCCTCTTTGAGAGCACAACATTAATAAGAAACGAACATCAAATTGCACATTTTTAATAAAAACTTATTAGAGATGTTCTTAAAAAAACGATAAACAATCGACATCGTTACATTGCTGTTATGGCATACAAGTTTTGTATCGAATTGATGACGATGTCGATAAAAATTGATTTTGATATTCAATTGATGACGATGACGACGACGTTAAATGGAATAAGGGTGATTATATTCAGAATATTGTAATAATGAAAAATGCTTTTTCACATTTTCTTTCTGTATTTTACATCGAAAATTCAAAAAATGTATCAAAAGGCATAAAAAAATTTATTTATTCCACACGAGAAGAAAGGACTTTGCTCTCGATGACTTCAATAAATATTGCACAGAGTTATTCGGGCATGTTCTGCAAATCGAAATGAAGTGGATTTCAAATTGCAGAAGTTTTGAAAACGAGCCTGAAATGGAAATTCATAAAAATATTCCCTTTTATATACTTCATACTTTGAGTACCAATTATATTACCAAGAACCACTGTTAAAAACAGGAAAAACTACAGTCATTTTGTAAATAACTGAGTTCAAAATATCGTTCGATTTCAATTCCACTTCATTTCGATTTCTAGAACATGCCCGATTATAAAATAATTAAAAGTGGAAGCTAAACAATTTGGTATTCATTATTAAACACTGTAAATAACAAAATAAAGTTAAGAGGAAACAAAGAAAAATCCCTAAATTAAATATGTATATACAAAACGACCGACATAGCTGGCTGCAGCATCTGCAAAAATATTTTCTGCCAAACAACACTGAATAACTAAAGGTATGTTCAGACCTAACAAATATTTGACGATATAATCCAAAAAAGCGTTGATCAAACTTAAGCTTTATTTTTAACAATTTCTATTTATTTACTAAACTTTATTTATATATGGATGATAATTGTATAATGTAATTTAGAAACTGTTAAATAATGTTTGCTCTAGCCAAATGTTTTTCGAAAGTAAACAATTCTTAAAGAACACAAGTGGCTACACGTCAAATATTTAATAGGTGTGAACATCGGAAGATTTTTTTCCATTAAATTTGAAATATCGAGTGGCGCTTAAATTCAGATTCAGCTTGGATATGCGTATTCGGCGAATATTGGCACAGATATTCATATTTGGATTCGTATTGGCAAATATTAACAATTGATATTCGTAACATCTGTTGATACATGAAATTAATAGTAGCCACACAACATATCCTATTTAAAACATTTATACTCTAGGAATTCCACATACATAAATTCGCGTTTGGTTTTGTTTTGCATTTCTTGCAAACATTTTTTTATCTAATAAAAAAATTAATTTATAAAATGAATTAATTTTAAATAAAATATAAAAAAAAATATTTTTTCGCCCACAGCCACCGTCTTTGAACCATCGACTACACTAGTCTTCGCTTAAATGTTAGTATTATCTTTTTGAGGAAGTTTTTGTGAAACTTAAGTAAATTTTTTATTTTTGGATTACAGGATTTTTATTAACTTGAAAAATATACCTTTAATAAACTAAGGCCACATTTTTCTATTGTGCAACTGTAGTTCTTAATTTTTGGCATGAGTCACAATTTCTGCCTAGGTGGTTTGCTTTCGGTTTGTCATGGAAAATGCATACAAAAAATTTTCTTAAATTGCCTAAAAATTCTTTGTTATTCTATAAAAAAAATTGTAGTTAAACGAACAATATCTTAATACACTCGACCCTCTCTCTATCTCTACCCCTCTTTAAAACTAAACAAAAACACATTTACACACATATTAACACAGGCTAACACTTGTAAGAAACACACTGTTTAATTTTTTTATTTGAAATAATTTATCGTTTAGCTTGTGTATATTAATTTTAAAAGTATAATGATCAACAATAGTGTTTTTCCCTTTTTAAGTTAATTTAATTAATATTAAATCACAAATAGGGGGTTCCTTGATTCTTTTTTTTAAACTTTTTGGAATATGTTTTATATATTTGATCTGCAATAGACTGATAAATAATGATTACAAATTTTTAACGTATTTTTTAATTAAAAAAAGAACAAAATAACCTAAAAACTTAAGAAAAAAAAACACATTTTTAATTGTATTTTAAATGCGAAATAGTGTTAACAAAGTTATCGGCTTAAATGATTTACCAAAATAAACCAGCGATTTTTTTTTACCTATCAGTAAAAACTTTGTCTATAAATTTAACTTGACATTATATCAGGGTTTTTCTTTCTAACGTAAACGTGGTGCTGTTTGTTCATAAATTTTTTCTAGAGGCTTATTTGTTTATTACAATTGGTTCATTATTTAACCAGCACCTATACAAATGTTTCTAAATTATGAGGAAAATACCAAAACCATTTTAAAATTGTATTAAAAACAACAAAAAACTATGTAATTTTTGAGTCTTAAATATAAATTACAAAATATAAATTACAGAATATGAGATATAAGATTTTTATATAAGCCAACGTCAAATTCGATCGCAGAGAGTATTATCTTACATGTTAACTCTAAATTAGTATTTTTATTTTTTATATAGTTTTGTTTATATAGTTTTGTATATAATATATATGGGACGCGTAACGATAAAAAAAAATTTTATATGGGGACAAGGAACCTGTTAAGAAAAATATGATTACAAAACTTAAAGAAAGAGTCATTCGAAAGAGTAATCAAAAAATGTCAAATTTTACCAGGGAGGCAGGCCCTTTTAAAGTTTACTAAAAAATATCACAAAATTTGGGAAATTTTTTTTAACCATTACTTTTTATTAATTAATATTGGCTTAAGTTGACATAAGTGATTTTTTATTTTATTACATATTCTTATTCTCTCCTTCAAGATCCATCACTCAGCCAAATTTTAAGTTTACTGCCTATTTCACGATGTCACTCGAACGTTTACGTTCGCACAAATAACATATAAAACAAAAACAAAACTCAAAAATTTGTTTTTGTTTTATATGTTATTTGTGCGAACGTAAACGTTCGAGTGACATCGTGAAATAGGCAGTTAAAATGTCATTATTAATAAAACTATACGCATTTATATTTTAACTTACACAACAAAACATTTTATTTTAATTATCTCAAAACACGAAATTTCGACTTAAGCCATTATTATGTATTGCCACAGATATATAATAAACGACCAAGTTCAGTTAAAACTAACTATTACTTTAACTTCCAAATAACAATATGTTTTTGACAGCTATAACTGATAGTTAATTATAACGGAACTTGGTGAAATTGACTGTTAGACACATATATTTTATAATATATACAAAATATAGTGTTGCATCAAACTTTAGTTCTTTAACTCTCTTTTTAACATGCGTGCAAGTTCATATGTAATCAGTTTTTGTTGTCAATTTACTTGTTATTTACCTTAAATCTAAACTAATCTCGCATTTTTCATAGTGCGAATATAAAAACAAAAGGAAAAAAGAAAATTGACGAGTACGGTCAGGTCTATACCCCTTTCCGTTCTCTCTTCCTCTCTATCCTAAAAACTTAAGACTGGACGAGTCAAACTTGATGTGTGTTATTTAGCACTTACAATCGGAATGACAAACACAATTATCCCCCATAAACAAAGTTTACTGGTTTTCATTAATTTTTTTTTAATTAAAACAATAGATATTTTTTACGATAAATAATGAAATAGAGCACAGTTGAATTGTAGTTTGTAAAATGTGAATTTCCTTAATTGAATATACAGTCACACAGATAATACATAGTACGTACTCCCTCTAAAATTGGAGTTGAGTTGAGATTTCTGATCGATATTTTTGCTTGCATTTGCAAGTCATCGACACACTGTCAAAATCAAACTACAAAAAGTTCGGGTCACTTTCCACTTATTATACTTTTACACTTAAAAATTAATCTGACAGCTCAGATAAGTATACGTACGATGCCAAATAGAAAACGGTAATTTTTAAATTAAGTAGATATAAAGAAAAAATAATATACAGAAAGTGGTGCAAGCTAAATTTGAAAGCAAATTCTAAAAGACTACAGTAATTTTAGAAATAAAATTTACTGTTTTGGTAAAATAGGTAAGACAACAAATGACATTTGTACCGAAATGCGTGAACATATTTTAAAATTAAGGAACGATGGGAATTCCTTGAGTTCAATTTTTAAAATTGTTGGAAGTGCCAAGTCTACAGTGCAGACTGTAATAAAACATTTGTCTGAGTCGCAATCCCTAGCAAGCTAGCCAAAAACTGGACGTCCACCTAAAATTTCTCGACGAATTGAGCGCTTTATAAAAAGTATTGTTAGTAAAAAGCCTAAAACAACGGCCTTGGAAGTTCGAAACAATTTGGAAAATTACCAAAATATTAATGTTCATTCAGTAACAGTGCGAAGTGTTCGGCGAAAAAGCGGATTCCATAGCCGCGTACCAAAAAAACATTGTTAAGGTATATAAACAAAAAAATAGCGACTCGACTTCGCACTTAAGTATGCGGACAAATCAATAGTCTTAAATTAAAATAGTGAAATAAATATTTGCTTTTATTAAAAAATTTTTAGTTTATTTTCTTTTTTTAAATATCACCAATTTTTGGAAAATTAAAGAATTTTTAAGGGGTACGTACTATTATTTGTGTGACTGTACATATAGTTTAGTCGTTTGTAAAGTTTATTATTTGTAATTTATTTCAACATGGTGGTCAGGCCGGATCAATTTTTTTTTGTGAAAAATCGTAAAATAAAAACGTAATCTACAAAAATTCTAAGAAAATTTATTAAAAAAATCAAAGGTCTTTAATCAAAACTTATATCGCGCCTATCGACATAAAAATTGATCTCGTCTTCTTTAACAAAACAAAGCAATTTTTGTGAATATCCAAAAAAGACGCATAACATCAATTTAGGCTCCCTTTAAAAGTATATTTTTTGGATTTTTTTAAATAACAGTTTTTTGAAAGTTGTAAAAAAATTTTACACTCAGTCAGAATATTTTTTTTTCCGACTTATGCCCGTAATTTCTACAAACAGATATCTGTTCGTGTTCGTACCTAAAAGTTATCTTTACCTATCCGGTAAAACTATTTTAGTAATTTCAACGTTTATTTTGCCTACGTGTTTTTTCCTTTAAGTTTTCTTTTAAAATATGGCAACATGTGTATTTTTATTAATTTTTTGAATTAACTGTCAAGAATCGATGGTGTAAAATACACTACAGTTTTATCAGTAGGTAAAACAAACGTGTTGAAATTATGAAAAATTCATTACACCATAGATATCTATACACATCTAGATATCTATTTGTAGAAATTACGGGCATTACATATATATTTTACTAAACACATACTGCCGTATTCATAAAAATATTTTAAATTTAATAAAGGTTTGTTAAATTTAATAATCATTTATGAATACGGGGGATAAACTCTGAAGTTTACAGTTTAAAGCGTTGTGCTTGCCATAAGTCGCCCTTTGTAAAACCTGTCCCCATTACGGTGTCTTTCCCCCACTCCCCCTCACTTATGTCTCTGCTTCTCCAAAAGATACATATCTAATTTCTCTCCATTTTTTTTAACGTGAAATTTTTTTATTTTTGACTAAAATTATTTAAGAATTTGTTTTTAATCTTTAAGGACAACAATAAAAGTGTTAACTTTTTTTTACAATTTTTCTAACAATTATTCAAAAAACAGCAGACAACATTTATGAGATTCATGCGTACAGTAATATAAACTTAATTCACCCTATATATAACATATTTTGGATAATAATGACAAATATATACAACAGATAAAAATTATAAACAATGGAAGATAATTTATTTTTATAATTGTATCCTTAAAAATAAATAAAACAATATAAAATTCAATCAAGTTTAAGCAAGAGCAAAAAATGTAAAAGAAATGCAATAAAAAAGTTAAGCCCATTATTCCTATTATACGAGTTCATAATTATACATTTATATTAAAAAAAGAAGAAAAACAAAAAAATATTTTAGAAAAAAAATTTTTGGTAGATCTTAAATATAACAATAATAAGAAAATATGTGTACTAAATATACAAAAAAAATATTATTGAAAATAAATTAAACAAACCAAATATTTAATTTATTTTATTGCAAGTTTAGGGCAACTTTTAAGGGCCGAAACTTAACAACAGGGGACGTTTTTAGAAAACAATTTACTGAGTTAGATAATTGTTTAAAATAACGGACACCTCGAAACCATTCCCACTTTTACCACAAAATTTAATTAAAATTACTCTCTACTTAATTTAGGTACTTAAGATTACTTTAAAATTTAAATTCTTTCATTAGTTTTTATTCCTATAAAATAATGGTATTTTTTTTTTTAATATTTTATTGCAGACATACCAAGAAATTAAAATAATTGTGCGCGCAAAACGACCTCTCCATACACAATTCAAATCATCCAATCCATCCTCAAAAATCAAAATAAGCCAATGAATAAAACGTTAATTTTAAATCCAT
Source organism: Pollenia griseotomentosa (assembly GCA_963931875.1). Classification (NCBI taxonomy): domain Eukaryota; kingdom Metazoa; phylum Arthropoda; class Insecta; order Diptera; family Polleniidae; genus Pollenia; species Pollenia griseotomentosa. Next base: position 97,157,265 of record OZ007562.1, on the reverse strand, counting down.
TCATAATACTGATACTCTAACACTTACCACCAATAACTACTTCTGCTACTATTGTTAAATCCTATGTACCATGTAGGTACCAATTTAACTACCGACCAATCAATTATTAATCGAATATATATAATTTTTTTTAATTATCCCCTAGATCATTTTAATTTATCTTTACCTATTTTTAAATATCATAATGAATACCTATTTTTTCCTTTATACTTCGTAAAATGTTATGTTTTAATTTAAATAATTATTTCATTTGACTTGTACAAAATACCAAGATAATTGAATAAAATTTCCTTAAAGAATAACATAGTTTTGATATACCGTTAAACTAATTGGCTTTTTTATTTTTATCGTAACATATTTTAAACCATGTTCTAATTTTTATTGTTGTACCTAAAATGTACCTTTAATATCGCTAAAAACTTTTAAAATATGTCAATATATTTAAATTGTTTGATAACTTTCGAATTTCGTATGACAGGTGGCGTTAAAAACGCAGCTAGCCACTTTTTTCTTACTTAGAGAAAGAAATGTCAAAAGCTGCTTATTTTTTTTCAAGTATCGACCAACTTAACCATGGTACAATCATTGGATATATGCAAAACGCCTGCTGATTTTTGCAGTTTGTGTTTTTTTTCGTGCATTTGTTTTTGGAGGAATTGCTTTTGACATGTTATACACAAACATTTGTTGTTTTTTTTTTTTACATCTTGATCATGTTTTACGCAAACAAAATGCGTGGTAATTTAAGTGTTGATCGAGCTTTTTCGATTATTCTAAACAGTTTATATAGTTTCCTATATGCAGGCTTTTAAGGTCATTTATTTAATATAAATATAAGACTATTTATTCCAGTCTCAATAAAGTCCTAAAATGCTTGTAGTTCTTTCTAAGCCTAATGACTGGACCATGAACTAAAACAACAATAAAAATAAAATGTTCAAAAAAAATCTTAAGTCAAGTTTAAAAAAAAATGTTTGAAAGAAAAATCCTTCATTAGGTTTTATACTCTTCACCACTGGTGGAACTTCTAGCTAGTTAATTGTCCTCTCTTTTCTAAGTACTTTAAAAATGACATTTTTGTTATCAATGTAACACAGAGATACGTGTACTCATTTGCGACTCTTATAAGCTCTCCATGAAATATCCATTTTTAAATTCAGAGCTTATGCCTCCACTTCGAATATCATTATTTCTGATTTACTGAGATGACCTTCCAGATTCCACATTTTACAGTAGCACTAAAGTTTATTTATCATGTTTTGCATTGTTTCAATATCGTCGCATACATTAATAACACTGTGCTTGTTGAACAAAAAAAAAAAGACAAGCCGGGCACATGGCGTTTTAATATAATTCAGGTACGCTGAATCCAATGGTGCTTACCGTTTTTCAGGTTAGCTCTGGTTTTCGAGATATACCGTTATCTCGAAAATGGAGAAGGTTGCACAGTATGTGTTCGCGTAACTCAAAAACGGTTTAGTTTATTAAAATTACTAAAAAAAACCGAAATGATGAAAATATGAGGTGATTCGACCCTTGTGTTATGTGCTGTTTACACAAGACAAGTGACTGAACGTGTAGTAAAATTTATATGGAAAACACTCAAAAAACTGAGTGCTGTTGTGAAAACAGCACATTAAATACATCAGACACTTCTACTTCAATCCACACTTTAAATTTGGCTTCTCACTATAGTTCCAATACCTTTATTCATTTTAGTGAAGACTCCAGTAATATAAAGTTTGTAATTGAAGTTTAAGACGGACGTCGTGATTTGAACTTCTCTTCTCATAAGGATCCAGAACATATGTATATACTTTATAGGGTCTAGGATCAATATTATAGAAAAAAAAACGGAATGACGTCCTTTTACCTTTGGTAAAGGGTAAATAAATTTGAACTTAACAGCTATAAAAAACAAAAAAAAAAAATTAATGTGCACATCTAGTAAAATTTATATCAGGGGTCTAATCACCGCATACGATATCGAGCAAAATTGATCGAAATTATATATTTTGGTATCGTGAAACTCGATATCGAATGAAATGTATTGAATTTGAAATAATTGCATTCGATATCGAGTAACTCGACATTACATTTATCGAGTTTTCATTCGATACGTCAGTGTCTATCGTATGCAAAAAAATTTGATAGTTTATTCGATACGATAGTGTCGAATGCGGTGATTAGACCCCAGTTTTTTGTGTCACTTGTGTTGTGAAAACAGCACATAATTGTTGAAATTTGCACCAAGGTTAGTCCTAGATAGTAGTTTAGACACAAACTTTCAACAAGATCGGTCAAAAAGTTTCTGAGTTAAAAAGGGTCAAATTAACATTTTGGCCAAACAGGTGTACTTTAACATCCATCTAACTTATTACCTATTGGTGTTAGCAAAATTCAATCAATCTTTCGAAAACAATTTTTTTTTTTTAAATATAAAACTTTTTTTTATTTAGGCGGAAAGAAAGCTTGTGTCTTTTCCTTTAAGGTAGTTTTGGTCGCTTATTGGGCCGCGAGTTCCATATGTACAAAAAAAAATAATTTCTAACTCAAGACGAGGGTTTTTTTAAATTTTAGTTTCTGCACTATTTTGAAACTTTTCCTATTTGTGTTTGTTTAAGTGTTTCTGTAATACCAACAATATGTCGACAACTTAAATCTTTTTTTATTAATTTGTAATAATATTATCAAAAAGTAATTTCAATTTTTGGGAATACAAAATTTTAATTTTTGTTATTCGTGCTTAATTCCCAGTTTTTATTATTGATACAACTACAATTAATGTTGAGAGAATTTCAACTAATTGTAGTGGGGAATGTAAGATGAGATAAACCCACTGTTTATTGTTGATGTGTTTTGTTTAAGCTTTGATTTTATTACAAGTAGAACTGTTGCTATAAGTCTTATACGCTTAACAGTTTTATTTGGTTTAATATCTTTAGTTTTTCTAAAATCTTTATGGATGAAGTTTCCTGATGATCTGGCCTAAGCAACCAGTGAAATGCGCATAGGAATAGCTTATCCCATCAACAATAAATTTCAAGTGTGTTTATCAATAATAATAACTGGGAAGTTTATTTTTATAAGTAAAACGTACTACCTACCTACTTATATGATCTTGAAAAACAGTAATTTTGAAGACATTCGGAAATTAGTTTTTTAGAAACAGCGTTAAAGTTTAGAATTTGAATCTTGGCATCAGGCTGAAAGATGCGCATTGAAAACAATAATTTAAAATTTGCATGATTTTCATGAATCAAAAAAAAACAATATTGCGCACTCAGCCATACAAAAAAATGTTCTACTGCGCATCTACGTCATCATAGACTAAATATGAGTGTTTGTTGTAAAAAATATACGATACACACAAATGCACATACACAAATTCTATTTCTACGTCACACATAAAAATAACGGACCTGCGCAATGCGCAATCTTGTTTCTTTGATTCATGCATGATTTTGTGAAAGAAATGTGTAGAGGATTGCTAAATTCGAGAACCCATGACTTTTAAGTCAAAGAGCATTGGTCATTCTTCAAAGTTTTAAAGATACATTTGAAGTCTGGTGAATTCGTTTTTTTTTTTTAATTCGCAGAGAACTAAAAATATGTTCTTCAGGATGTCATACAGTCATTCCACTTCAATAACGACCAAGTAATTATATTCACAGTAGTAGTATAGTATATTTAGTACATTTACTACATGAAAGATGGAAAACTGAAACACAAAAGTATACAAACAGAAGTGCACTATATACATATGTTTTATTAAAATCTGTTCAATATTTTCAGATTAATAGCCCAATAAGCAATTTTGCTGGAAATCAAGTGAAAAACAATTGGTATTCAAGTTTCAAGGGTTGAGATATACTCATATTACACTTTATTTAAATAGCATTTTCCAGTAAAATTGGAAAAGAAAAATATTTTGAAACTTGATGCTAGGAACACAATTGGGTCGCACGTCCTATGAACGTAGGACGTAAGGCCGTATATTTTTAAAAACACGCTCTATTTACCCACAATTCCGTCGTAAACGTTCTTTATTTTTCTTTAAAATATTCAATTTGAAAACGCAAACATAAATTCATTTTATATTTTTAATTTTTCTTTTTCTAAGACAATACGGTCGTAACCGGCGTATGAAATAGAATTAGTCCCAATTTACATTGTACGATTTTTGTCGTTGCGATTATTGTAGTTTCTTCTTTAAAGTCGGTCTGATATTTACATTGTACGATTTTTGTCGTTACAACTTTTTCTGTGCCACCGAACTTAAATCCATCTTTCGTAAAATAGGAGAACGAAGGAGCGAATCGAAGAGTACTTCCGCTTGTGTATCCCTTTTTATTCCTCTCTCCCCTCGCGCCTATAAGGTAAGAATCGTAAACGACAAAAATCGTATAATGTAAATGGGGACTTAGATCGAAGTCGACGTAAGACGTAGATACGCTTTTACGTTTGCGCCAGCTATTGCGTGTCATTGTATTGAATATTATATTTTTTAATTTGACAACGTATCTATGTTATACGCCACTACGTTGATACAGTGCAATTGTGTTCCTACGGTGAATAGCATTTAAAAATACGTTTGAACTCAAGTTTGTTGCCAGTAAAATTTTAAGCACAATTTTATGTTTGAGTGCTTATTGGGAGGCGTCAAATTTGACGCAAACACATACCGTCGGCTTAATATGCAAACCTGCTAACTGCTAACTCCCTTTCAACAAATTTGACAGGAAAGACAAAACCTTTTTATTTTTCCTATTTGCTGCTTGAGAGCAAACCCAAAATTATAGTTAATTTGAAAACTTCAAGACTCAAATTAAAGAAAAGCTACATGCTTGGTCGATGAGGCATATTTTTCTCTACCATACGGCATCAAAATCTTAATTAATATAAAAAGTAGATTTAGCAGGTTTGCATATTAAGTCGACGATATGCAGAAAAAAAGTAACAACACCAAAAACTCAACAATGTATTTTTTTGTTGCTTTCGTTGATCCATATCAGAGAACGGCTTTGTGCGATTGCAAAAAATCGCATTTAATGAATACCAACAAATACACTCGCTTTCGGTCATACAATCAAACTTGCGCAACTGCACACATTCGCTGGTGGTTTGCAGTCATTCAAATAATGCACATCGTGCTTTGTTATTTAAACCATCGTTTAGCTTCGTTTTTTAATTAGGATGAAACGCAAACGCACTAGGTACAAACAATTTCCATAGAAATAGAAAGCTGTTTTTATTTTTTATCATTCCTCACAAGGCGAATTAATAACAGGTAAGTGCAACCAAGGCGAATTTATAACAGGTAAGTGCAACTCTACAACTACAAAAAGCCCCATGTATTTTGTTTATGAAATTTTCTGACTTGTCAAATTTCAGTATAGAAACAAAATAATATTTTGACTTTTCACCATTTTTTTAATTCGCCGTGGATACAGCTGATGAACGGCTGACGAGTTGAGCCAAGGCGAATTTATAACAGGTAAGTGCAACTCTACAACTACAAAAAGCCCCATGTATTTTGTTTATGAAATTTTCTGACTGGTTGTCAAATTTCAGTATAGAAACAAAATAATATTTTGACGTTTCACCATTTTTTTAATTCGCCGTGGATACAGCTGATGAACGGCTGACGAGTTGAGCTTACCTGGAGTTAATTCGCCTTGAGTTGAGCTTACCTGGAGTTAATTCGCCTTGGTTGCACTTACCTGTTATAAATTCGCCTTGAAGCGACTCGTACTCATACCAATTTAGTTCGTCGTTGCCTCATCGAGTGCACAATACAAGGTATATTTATAGCAGGCAAGGCGAATTAACTACAGGTGGTGTCGAAACGGCATCTGATTTTGACAGTCCGGGCTTATTTGTTTTGATTTGTTAGTGTTTTGCTAATAATGGTTGACATTTCGAGCTAATGGCACTAACAATGCAATGCAAAAAACCCTATGTTGTTTCTGTTGTTTTTGGATTGTTGTAGTTCCGACACCACCTGCAGTTGAATTCGCCTTGATAGCAGGTAGCCGCGAGATTACAACAATTGTACAATAAAACAAACAACAAGGCTTTTTATTGTTGTTATGTGATAAGAACTGTCAAACAGCAAAGGGGTTGATAAGAGACAAAAAAGATAAAGATAAAAAACTTGTTTACTTGGTTAATATACAACATTTGACAGTTCGTATCGCAAAACAAGCAAATAAAAAATAAACAGCTGGCTTTCCGATACTACAATATAAACTTTGACAGCACTCACACATTGTGTGTTAAAAAGAAATTAAATGAAGAAAATTATACTAGCAGATTGTCAAAGCGCGCAAAAAGGTGAGAGTTGCCTAACTTTTCGCTTTGCGTTAAAAGTTCTTTATGTGACATGTTTCGTATAAGTATGAATATTTCATATTAGATGTCAGAGCGAATCTCTAACGCAACGCGAAGCAAAAGTTGTATATGGCATGGCCTTAAATGCAAACAAAGCACTTTCAATAAAAAACTCATATGCACAAATCAAATGTGTACAAAACGATGTCAAAATTACCAAAGTTGAACTTTGTTTTGCAGGCATAGAGTTAATGTAAATTTAAGCGTATGAATAAATCAACAAAAATAGTTGATTTTGCAGTTCTGTGATCCATATGTCAACACACAAGGAACTTTTGACATTTCTCTCTCTAATTAAGAAAAACAAGTAGCACAGCTGTGCTTTCAACGCCACCTGCAAAATGAATTCGCCTTGGTTTCTTCTATCAAATAATAAAAAAATAGGGGGTGATTATTCGACATTTTTCAGAAGCCGGTTCTCGAATATTTCGACTATAAAAACCTTTAAAATTCCTATGTGCATTTTCAAATGTTGATTTACTACTAAAAATAATCAAAATTTAGAACAATCAGCATATTATAAACACTAGAATAATTGCATTTGTGTACTTTTTAGCCATGTTCTTAAATTAATTCCGAGTGGAAAATCTCCATCAATTTCAACTTCTGTTAATCCATAAAGTGATTAAAAATTACATCTGGCGATTTGTTTTTAACAAAAATCATAAGAAAATTAAATTTGGCGATTTTTGGAGTATAATATTGTGTATTACCCCAGATCTACACCATAGATAAATATCGTAGCAATAACAGAGCAATATTTCCTTTTGCTCAGCTTATGTTAACGGCATGGGAAAACGTGTTTATGTTAGCTCCTTATTTGAAAAAAAATCAAGGAAGAAGGTGCAGTGTAAAAGCTGATACCATCTTGCAAACTTTATTTTGATTAATATAAATTTTTTCTTATTTGACTATTTTCTTTAAATGTATATTAATTTTTTTATGCTTGAGGTCTTTCTTTATATAAAAATATTAATAAAACTTAAGCTTAAACAAATTAACATAAATTTAAGAAATAAAGATCAAATAAGAAAATAATTATATTAATAAAAATAATTTGTGCAATTTTGTTTAAGTATTTATTTAGTTCTTTAATTTAATTGTTTTACTTCAATTATAATTAACTAACACACAATTTGCTTCTATTTTTTTTTCTTTTTTCAATTGAAAACCAAATTTGACGTTTTATGTTAGCAATAATTGTCAACGAAAATGGACTTACAATTATTGCCGGCAACAATATGTACAAAAAAGTGCTGTCTACATTCAAGACAACATAATTGTGACATTTACTGCAATATTAGTCGCAATGTTTATCTCTGGTATGGTGGTGATAAAAGACCAGCTAATTTTAATAGTTCAAGACGTTTACTTTGGTTTTAATTTTTTTGTTTGGGATTTCAATGGTTAGGTGATTGATGGCCCAACCAGAATGTAAAAAAAGGTGGCTTAAGCATTTGTGCGAATACTTGTTAATGATGAGTCAAACCATATTGAACTAAGTGTAACTTTTTGTTAAGTTTTATGAAACTGTCATTTGCTTAAGCACAGTGCGAAACTGAACGCACATTTCGTACGTAATCAAATGTTTTTTATTTCGTTTTTGTTTGTTTAAATGCATTTGAAAGGCTATTCGTCAGTTTTTTACAGTAGCTTAAGGCCGTGTCAGATAAAACTTTTGCTTCGCGTTGCGTTACATATACGCTTTGACATTTGAGTTAAATGTACATGTTTATATGGCACTTGTCACATAAACTGCTTTTAACGCGAAGCGAAGCGAAAAGTTGGGCAACTCTCATCTTTTTGCGCGCTTTGACAATCTTCTAGTATAATTTTTTTTATTTATTTTCTTTTTAACACACAATGTGTGAGTGTTGTCAAAGTTTTTATTGTGACATACACTTTTTGCTTTACGCTTTTCTGTCAAAGTATATGTAACGCAACGCGAAGCAAAAGTTTTATCTGACACGGCCTTTAGGCCCAAGAACTACATTAAAAGCAAAAACAGAATCAAAATTATTTTGTAATTTTGTTGCTGCTTTCTACAGAAATTTGTATTAAATTTTAAACGCTGCAATCTTGTAGCGTTAAAAATTTCAAGACGCAATATGAATTTCTGTAGAAATCAACAACAAAATTATGAAATATTTTTGACTTTGTTGGTGCTTTCAATGCTATTTTTGGCTCTGAGTAGCGTTTAACATTATAAGGGCATAAAGCTTGCTTATGCACATTCTGGTTGGGCCTTAAGGTTGCAATTAATTATTGTTGGGTCGAATTTAATCTAAGTACCAACACAAAGACTATTTTTCGTAAAGCAGTTTGTATAGGGCCTACGTGAATTTATGGACCTATTCGTACCATTTTCAATAGGCATCGTTCTTTTAACAATTAAAACATAGGTGCAAAATTTAAGAAATTATCTTCAAAGTAGCAACCCTTTGCACAAGCCGTCGGATGGATATTGGTGGATCAACTCAAAAGATTATGAGTCCATCGGTTTACTAAAGGGTGGCTCTTGATTCAGGGCCTTATTTTTAGAAAATAAAAGAGATTTAAAAAAAATTTATGAAACGGATGTTTAATTGAAATTTGTTAATGCGATAATTTTGTCATACCCTGTTTAAATTTTAAAAACATATATATTATAAATCAACAATCACTAATATGGCAACCTTTTTTTAACAACTGTTTATCAAATTACTCATCGAAGAGACGAAACGTCAAAAAATCATTACAAAAGAAAAAATATTGCAGAAAAAGGAAATTTATTCTAAATATTTGAAAAAAATTCGAACAAAGTTATTAAAGAACGCAATAAAATTAAATTCTAAAATATAACACTACCACATTTATTATTACAAAAAAAAGATGTTGGCAGCATCAGAAGAGGCACAAATTACTAAACTACTATCGAAGGTAAGTTAAGCCAAACAAGAAGAAACGATCCCAAAACGAAAGAGACCTCAATCAAAAATTTAAACTAATAATAATTGGGTATGGGTCATGCATGGCCTGTATATATGTGTATTTCGTAGTTGCCTATTAAACTTAATTACATTTAAATGAAATAATTTAATGATATTAAAAAATTTACAGTATAAACATGTTAATGCCACTAAGAAAGAAATAATTGATGTTGTAAAAAATTATCGCGGTTTATGGTATAATTTACAAAAGTTTGGTAAGTTAAAAGGTCTATGATTCAATTCGGTTAAATTATTATGAGTTTTTAAATAATTACAGTTTTTAACGATGGCAGTTCAAAGGATTTATTTAATTTACAGGGCACTATACCGGTTGTTTATAAAAGTATGTACCTAGTTTGATGCTACATATTGTAGTAATTTTGTTGCGAGTCATTAGTTTGTATTACAACTTTTTTAGATAATACATATTACATTCCCATTTGTATTTGGCTAATGGATACTCATCCTATGAATGCACCCATGTGCTTTGTTAAACCAACTCCGACAATGCTGATTAAAGTCTCGATGTATGTGGATCATAATGGTAGAATCTATTTACCATATTTGCATGATTGGCAACCTGTAAGTAAAGTGAATTATATATGTTTTATATACGATATTTTCATACATCATTGCTTTTTAATATTTAATAGCATGCAAGTGATTTATTGTCGCTAATTCAAGTAATGATTGTTACTTTTGGAGAACATCCACCGGTGTATTCAGTTCGCAAAGATCAACAAACATCGGCAACACCTTATCCAACAGGATGTAAGTAAAAAGTATAACATACATTCAATCAATCATATTTTTGTGTGTTAATGTCCAAAATACAACATCGTCTAAATTTCACTTAGCTGTCCGCATTCGGTTAAAGTGTGCATATAGGACTCATTCGGAAAATTCTTACTGCACAAAAATTTCTTATACATTAATTTTTACTTGGCATAAAAAGCTCTCAAGTTAATCAAACTCTTCCTATTAAATGTTGCGATGTAGCTCTATACATGTTGGTTGTTAAATTTTATTACAATTTTTATTATAGCATTTATGCCACAACCTGGTGTTAATGCCAGTAATCCAACTACTTCAACAGCATCTGGTGGTCCATATGAATTTTCGTATCCAGGCGGTGCTTATCAATCTCCGTATCCACCAACCAACAATTTTGGAGGTTATCCACCATATCCTTCGTCATCTGGCAATGCTATGCCAGCAGCAAACTCGGCAGGTGGTCCCGGTTATCCACCTTATATGAATTTTCCTCCGGTTCCAGGTTATAACTCAGGATATGTAAGCAATAAATATTAAAAAATAATACATTTACATATATCGTCACCTTTAAGACCTAATAACCTATCTACAAAAATTTCAAAATTGAGTTTTTATGGATTTTTATTCCCTATATCATAACGCATATGTGTGCAAAATTTTCAACATTTAATAAACAAATGACAAAGTTTTTGTACCTATAGGACCGTTACCCACTAAAAAAAAGAAAAAAATAAATCATCAAAAATCATGATAAAAGTTTAATTTTGTGGCATAGTGTAATTTAAACAAACATTAAGTACTTTTTTTGCTTAAACCAGTAAAAGAAACTATAACTGTTATTATTTAATGTATATAATATTCATATGTATAAAGAAATTGTTATTTATTCATACTAATTAGAACTGCTGATAGGTTATTTGGTTTAAAATTTTTACAATTCCAAAAACCTAAGTGACATAACATAAGCTGTGTTTAGAAAAACAAAATTTTCTCAACCGAATATATTTCTGGCTTAATTTTAATCAAAATATGTAATTTTCAATATTGTAAATAGTTCCAATTTTATAACGTTTTTTCCCTCTCCTGTAAACTTTTGAAAACTGCAGATAGGTTATTTCGTCTTTAAGGTGGCGATATGTACATTTTTTAAAATATATCTATTTTTATAAAAGAATCCATCAAATCCCAGTTCGACGGGTACAATAACTGAGGAGCATATTAAAGCTTCACTTATAAGTGCCGTTGAGGATAAACTGCGACGTCGTTTGCAGGAAAAAGTTAATCAATATCAGGCTGAAATCGATACGCTTAATCGTACCAAACAAGAATTGGTAGAGGGCAGTACTAAAATTGATTCAATTTTAGCACGTTTGCAAAGAGAAGAGGTAAATAATCGCTTTTTCTTTAATATTTAATTCGAGTGAAAAATTAACTTAAACCTTTAATTTTTTATAATCATCATTAACGATTACTTATTTAATTAACTTAATAAATGCTGAAATCAAATTAATCGAATTTGTACTTTGTCTGTATTTCTGCTGTTTGTAGGTTGATTTACAAAAAAATATAAATATTTTACGTGATAAAGAACAAGAACTGGAAAAAAGTTTAGAAACTTTAGAAAATTCCGAAGGTATTGATCCAGATGAAGCTGTAACAACAACAGCACCTCTATACAGACAGTAAGTTTTATATAAGTTTTTAAATATTTATTAACTTCTAGAAAATAAATATATACATATATGATTTTATTGCGGTTTATTTATTTATTTGCGTAATATTAAGCCTTTTAGGCCAAAAATCAATATTACAAGTAATAAATGCTTAAGCTACATACGTATGTATATATAATATTCATTAATCTTTAATTATAATTCAAATTTAAAACTAACAAAATGAATTGCTAGTGATGCGTCGTAAAAGTTTTGTCAATTGCACTAACACAGGTCTGTTAACAGTAATACAAAACTGCAAAATTTAAACTGAAGTTAAGTTAAGTTGTAAACCGTAATAGGGGCGGGGCAATTTAAAGAAAATTAAAAGCAAAAAACAACATTGTAAGTTTTTCTATACATATAAATTAAGATGTCGACATGCAAAGTCAGCTATGTTTTTCGAGCGAAATGTTAAGAAAATCGATTAAAATTAAAAAAAAAAAAATTAAACGTACTTTATAATATATTATTATTAGATATTATCTATTATGTAGTTATATTAAAACTTCATTTCAGAACTAGAAGTTTTGATCGATTTTCTAAAAAATTGACGATGTAACAGCGACTTTTGCAAGTGGACGACTACTCAATTGTCATAGATTAAAAATATAATTCAAACTTTTTATATCTAAAATGGGGCTTTAGGCAAGCTGAATTATGTACTCCAGCTCTCAGTTTCCTATTTAGTTGCTTTAATTTTATTTACACAAATCTCTTTTTTACTTCTACATATTCTTAAAACATATGGAAATTTTTTCTTACTTTCTTTATTCTTTAGACTACTAAATGCATACGCTGAAGAAGCAGCCACCGAAGATGCCATTTACTATTTAGGTGAAGCCTTACGCAGTAGTGTCATTGATTTGGAAACATTTTTAAAGCACGTACGCCAGTTATCACGTAAACAATTTATGTTGCGTGCCATTATGCATAAATGCAGACAAAAGGCTGGTCTAGCTGGTTAATACAAAAAGAGAATATATGTATATGTAAATTAAATCTAAAGATTTCTATATTCACTTCATTGCCGTTTACTAGTGTTAAAAACATAAACAATAAGTTTAATGATCACAAACAATATAACAAGAAAGAAAAATAACAGCGATAATGTGAAATTATAAAAGAATGATATTTAAATATAGTTATACATATTAATAATCGAATCAAATTTATAAATAATTAAACAAAAAAAACCAACGTATTTAATATATTTTAATGTTATAAAGAAAGATATCTCAAAAACAAAATTAATACACACCTGCATGTTAAAAACATATTTTATAAGGAGTTAAATCACCTTAATACAAATTTAGTGCAGTTTGTTGTCCATTTATTTATGGACATTACATAAAATAAATTTATTTATAAAAAGCTCCACTTAATAAATATTTTATGTTAAAAAATTAACGTATCATGAAAAATTGTTTTTGGATCTCTCTCTCGGATTTAAGCAAAAACTTTTTTATTTTTCACACAGTACTGAGATTGAACAAAGTATTTTTGTTTTAAAATTTTTAATAAAGTTTTACTTAAATAACTTTTTTATTTTTAACTGTATACTAAAGGCTTTATTCATAAAAATTATTTCAGATTTATAAAACGAAAGTATTTGTTTTTGTGTATTGGTTTTTTAATACAGTCTTATCTTCTTATATATAAATACGGGAACAATTTTTTTGAAGTTGATTTTTAAGTATCTTATCGTCTACTGGTTTGAATGAAACAAATATCCTATTAAAGGCTTTTTTGTGTAGATATGCACAATATAATTTTTTTTTCTAAAATTTTATAAACACACGTACACACATGCTTTAACTGTGGTTGAAAATACCAATATACATATGTATATGTACATAGTATGTAGGTATAAAAATTTATTTTTACTGTAAATGTCAAGTGGTCGAATTTCGGCCACCAAACGGACGTAGTTAAGAGAATTTTTTTTTTTGCTTTAACTGTATACCAAAGGCTTTACTTAAAAAAATTATTTCAGAATTATAAGTTTTATAAAACGAAGTTTCAACGGAAGATATAGATTTCTATATATTGGGAGAATGGTAACATTGAAAATATTCAAAATTTGTACAAATGCCTTGGATAAGATATTGCATTTTTGCGACAGAATTAATTTGAAAACTTAGGTATTTCTGCGCCTTGTTTTTAATTTTTGGGTATAACATTTCGTTGGGCCAGTAAACAAGCGGATATGCCTTTCTAGAAAAATTAGAAAAACTAAGGTATCTCTTGATTTCTTTTAAAGCTGAACCACAGCGTAGGATGGACAGAGGATAATCCTTAACGAAATTTTCTCATAAGATTTTCACAGACACCCCAAAGGTCAGTTCTTGTAGACTCATCAGAACTTTTACTAGATGTTGGGATGACCGTATTTTTAACACTTCCGCAATTCAGAACATGTAAAGAAGCTTAGTAAGAAGTTTCTTCGATATATTGTCTTAAAAAATTTTCCAGCTTTGTGTCTCAAACCTTTCATTCATTTAAATTGGTGACTAAGTCGCCAATTTTTGGGACTCTGAACTATTCTGAATTTCAGTTTATTCGTTTAATAAAGTCTCTAATAATGTTCAAAGACTGTTAACTAGCGGAATAGCGTCAGAGATTGTAGCAGTGGCTTTGAAAATGGATTTTGTGGTTACTTTGAAGTACAACTATGGTGCAAATCAAAACGGCTAAAGCTGCAGGTCCACACCAGGCGTTTAATGCGTGTCATCTGTCCAAAATGAAGTAGTGTAAAATTGTATTGAGCATGAAGTAGGGTTACTTTCTACTTTAGCATGCGTATACTATAGAACGCGCGGTGTGGACCTCCAGCCAGCTTAAGAACTAAAATAAACTTTTTAGTATTCTGTTTGATTTTATGCTCGGCTTTTGAACGTGTTATTGTATAGCTCTTAGTTGTAATGCAAATTAAAAGCATTTAAAATTAAATTGTTCAAAAAAACTATAAAAAAGTATCGTCGTATTGCCAATATTGTCGTACTAGTACTTTTGGTACTTTTTTTTTAATAAATTTGGTGTACCGATTACATATAGTGCAGTAGCCGAATATACATATATGTATACATCGCTTGCTTTCCATATGGTCAGCTGTATGTCGGTTGCCAGTTGGCCAGATTGAAGTTGACGACATCGTCGTCAATGATGTATGAACGACTTGTCCTCAGTCGTTTAGGTTTTCTAGAATATAGAATCGTCGTGCATGACTGTTTAAACGACATTGTCTTATAAGTTGTCGTCTATAAAACTCTATGTAGGACATTATGAGCGAAGTTGTCTTCTATTTAGCTCTATGTGGGATGAGCGATATTGTCTTGTATAAAAGCTATTGACGATAAAGTTTTCTTGAATGCTTTGCAATCACTTGCTTGGTTTTCTAATAATTCTCACATTCATTTTTTTTAGTTGTTGATTTAAATACCTAAATAAAATTTACGAATTAGCAGTATGTAATTAGTTAAGTCGAAAATGCTGATGAAGTTATTCGCGAGCTGGAAATAGATTACATGCACTTAATACTTTACTGTCAACTTTAGGATTGCTTAAAAACATGTAACAGAAATTAAAATTCCAACTATACTAAAAAACCATATAGTAATTTTTGTCGTGGACGTCAAAATAGACGACATTGTCATAAATGTAGTCGTTGACGATAAAGTAGGCGACATTGTCGTGCACGATTTTCCGACGCTTGTTCGAAAATGTCGACGATTTGTTTTCGCTGTCCCTCACATGTCGTGCAGGAATTAACATTATCGTGCATCCGTCTTTGTAGATGTCTTAAAGACGTGGCCAACTGGGTTACTCAAGGGTATCGAGTGATCAAAACGTAAGTATGTACACATATGTGTTGGCCGAATATAAAAAATCTTATGTTGTTTATACAAATATTTCAACATAAAATAAGTCCGCGACCTTAGAACAACAAGGTTCTAACTTACATGTAGTTTAGGTGCACATATAACCTTGTTTGCCTTATATCGCAAGGTATAGATGTAGAAACCAATATAATTTTTTTACTGGGTAAACTCTTTTCTTTAAATCTTGTTCTAATTTTCACGTGAACGAACTCTCGAGTGAAAGCTAGTTTTTAAATAAATAAAAAAATTGGTTTTATATAGTCACCTAAAACTTTCTTAAATTCTCTTTAGAAATTTTGTTAAAAAAAATCAATAGGTAGTTAAATTGGCTTTATTAAACAAAAAATAACGTTTCCGAATTTTGCAATAAGTAATATCTCTCATATAAGACCTACCTAAAATTTAGATTTAAATTAAATTTGAGCTAAATTATGAGTTGCTTTAAAGTTATGTATGTACATACTTACATGTTTTTGAAGAAGCTGCACACTTTAGGTACTTTAAAATATCTGAGTTGTATAAATGATTTTATATCAAAAATATCAGTATAGAAAGACAATTACTTCCTGGAACAATTTTAAAACTTTTCTTTTATATTCCAAATTGTAGTAATTGTTTTTGAAGACATTTTTACTTGTCACTTGTCACGCTACTAATAACCTTTAGTTTTAAAACTACAAAACATTATGTTATCTCAGAAAAATTCTCTTACAAAATAAATAAATTAATGTTAATTTTTATTTAATAAAAATTGGAATTGCAAAAAATATTTAGTTTTGAATGCTTAAAACTATTTCTAGTATAAAGTTGCTGTGTGTATGCTTTTATTTTCTATTTAAAGATCCTGTTTATCCAGTATCTTCTATATAAAAATACCAACTGCCAACATTAGAAACATTATACCAAAACCTAAAAATACTGAAGCACACAAGCTGATGGCTAATTCTTTGAATAATGTCTTCTCTTTGGTGTTTTTAGGTCTTGATACAACATAGATAAAAAACCAAGCGGTAAAGAATGTTCCAATGATGAGCAATACTGTTGCCAGATGAGGAAAAACAGCCGGATTAATGGGCGAAACATAGCGTTGCATTGTGGTTTCCATGCTAAAAAGAAACTATTAATTATTTGTTTACTTTAAGGGTTTAGTATAAAATTATTACTTCTAGATTACTTTTATATTATTATTTATTGTTAAGTTTATTAAAATCAACTTGTGAATTCTACGTGGCCCGGCTTGGTAAGAAAAAAAACATAGATTTGAGAATTAAATGTCAAAATAAGCTAGAATCACGGCTGCCAGATTCGACGATATCTTGCACTTTGACGATTTTTGGTTTTAAAAATGGCATACGGACGATTTTACAATTTTGGTCCAACTTCTGTGAAAATTACAGTCGAACTTCTCCGCAGTGAACTTCTAGACAATGAAACTCTGCCTATTATGAATTGATTTTACAAACACTGCTTTTTCGTTAAAATTTTAGTGTAATTTGATCTCCTTATAAGGAATTTTCATACAGTTTCAAAACTAATTTGACTCAAAAATGCATTTTTTGTCTTCATATAATCACTTTTTGTTTGGGGGTTTCTGAAGAGGAAATTAAAAACGAGGAAAGAAAAAAAGTATCTTTTAAGGCGAATTCACTTTTCAGGTGGCGTTGTTAGCACAGCTGTACTGAATTCTGTAACTTTTTCACGACAAAAAATTGTCGTTAAGTAGTCTAATTTCGTTAATTGGCTATAATTGTCGTTAAGTTCCGGTTCACACACGTTAAGTTTGACTCGTCAAGTCTTAAGTTTTTAGGAGAGAGGGTAAAAGTAATAACATTCTCTTTACCCTTCTCTCCTAGAAGCTCCTAGACGAGTCAAACTTGACGTGTGTGAACCTATTATATATAGTATTGGGTTTCTGATATTGAAAACCTAGGTGGGGAATACACAGAGTAAATTACTAGGTTTAGTTATAACCACATAACGGGCTTTTATCAAAATGACTTCATTTTTATGTTGGCGTATGCCGCTTGCGTTTCAAAAACAAATTTTTAGACTGTTCATGGCTTTTTATATACAGTTTCCAATAACATCGATTGTATTCTCAACATTTCCTGCATTGTTTTCCCCATTGTATTCATAACATTGTTTACTGTTTGCACTAATGTTTCTATAGTTTTCTCTAGTTGACTTAAGTTATAAACGGGAGTTTCATAATTATTTGATAAAGCACCTTGCATTGCATTGCGTAGGAGGTTCTGTTATTACTAGACCGCGTGTTTCCTTAATTTGTTGCCTTATTTTAAGAGGGATTAGGTTTCGGTTCAACCGAACGCTTGACGATAGAGAATACAATGAATCATCTGTAGTTGGCAGTGTTATTAGCACCACAACTTCTACATTTTTTTAATTTAAAGTCTTATCGCATAGAACTGTACCATCTAATTCTTCACATACGGCGCAAAGAGGGGGTTAGTAACAGTATGCCAAAGTATAACCCAATTCCTGGCAGTTTTACATTCAATGGGTATATTTAATTTAATGGCGCTCCTATATCAGGATTCTTCTGTATTATTATTTCATCGGGGTCTACACATGAGTAAATGCCCTTAGTCCATATGTATGAAAGCTTTTTTAAGTGCTTCAAATTTAGTAATTATTTTACGAAAAAGAATTTTCACCTATTAACGAGAATAAACTCTTTATTAACTCATTTGAGTTTTGCTCTCTAAGATATATCGGGGATGGCTTAGACAATTTGATGACATTAAGTGCTTTGGAGGATTCATCCTCCAGAATTAAAAACGATTTTGGGAACTTATTCTATCAGCTATACCATCTTTTGATACTTTTGGGATCGAAGCAACTAATTAGGAGGTAGGGCTGCGACCCTGTTTAAGCACTGTTTTGTACCTATCAATACCAACTTGTACTTAAGGCTTTGCATCTGTTCAGGAATTAATGGTTTTTGCCGCTGCGGAAACACTTGCCAGCGCAAGTATAGTTAAAATTATTTAATGTTTTGCAATCAACTGTATTTTAAGCCATAGTGTGAAAGGAACGCGCGCGAGTAATTGGTTTAGCTGTTAGTTTCGGTTTAAGCGCCTAATACACGGCCATACCTGGAACATACTTGGTATGTCAAGAGAGAGAGAGTACTAATATCAAAAATCTTCTAATTTTTAACATATCAAACTGACATACACGAATTTCGCGCTATTACACTAGTATGATGGTAAGATGACATACCATTATATCCTCCACCACAGTTAGTTGAAAAGAGGGTAAACTAAGTTTGTCATTCCGTGTGAAACTTTTTTATTAATCAACTCAGACCCCATAAAGTAAATATGTATTTTCTGGCTCCTTAGGTAATTTTAAGTAGACTTAGCCAAGTCCGTCTGTCTGTCCATCTGTTGAAAACACTCTCACTTTCGAAAAATTCAAATGAAATGAACAAACTTAGTGTCAAATTGCTTCTAGTTATTCTAAACAGTTTTGGATTGAAATCCAGCAAAATCAGCTCAGTAGGATCAGAGCTATGAATGTGGAACCACCATCCTTAAAAATTTGATAATTTTGTTACAAAAACTAACATAAATGGTGGAACAAGGCTCTATATAAACCCTACTCCCGGAAACAGTTTAGTTCGCATAAAACCATAATTAATAAGCTATCATAACAAAATTTGGCCCGTCACAGTTTTTAGGACTAGAAATGAAATTTGAAGATTTGTCCATAATTTACCCTAGGCCCCATATATTATAGGACTAGAAATAAGACTGTGAAATTTCGTGAAGATAAGTCCTACTCCCGGAAAACAGTTTATTAAGCCTAAAACCGTAATAATTAGTCCATTCTGGTAAATTAATTAAATACGCCTAAACCTTTAGCAGATAGAGATATTGCGGTAAAATTTCTTCCGACTTAGCTTCATATGGCCAGAAATAATGTCATGAAATTTTGTGATATACGGTCCATAATTTACCTTAGATCCCATATTTAGCACCCTTCTGAAATGCACTTTATTGAAATTTATGTTTTTTAATACCAGAAATCACTCTGCATAATTTTTGAGATGATTGGTTCATAACTTGCCATGGCTCCAATATAAATCTCCCTCTTGAAAATCATTTAAGCTCGGCTTAGACTGTTACGAATAATGATATTTTACTCAAGCTAGTTAAAATTGCTAAAAAAAAGCATAAAACTTTCTGATTGTCGGTCAAAAATGTAATAAATGTAGGTCTAAACCGCAACCAATTTTATTGATGACGTCTCTTTTTATAAAGATAAATTAATAATAATTAGATATCATATAGATATCACTCCGGAAATATTCGAACTGTCGGTGGAGGGTATCAAAGATTCGACACAGCCGAATATAGCACTCTAACTTGTTTTTTTTAATTTCTGCACTGCTTTCGTTTATATTCACTGTCACATATGCATTTCTTCTATTCTGTTTTATTGTTTTTTCATTATTATTATTTTATTTTTTATTATGCTTTACAACAACACCAAAATAAAAACAAAAATATTTTTGCACAGTATATATGTATCTTTTCTCTGGAAAGGTAAGAGTGCCTAAACGGCAAAGTTCGGATGAAGAAGTAGCAGCCGAGAACCAGCAACCAGGGACTTAACGTTTTAAAATGGCCGAAGCTGATGAACAAATCCTTCAGCGATGTGGGCTGTGATCGACAGAGGAGCTGAAAAACAAAAACTTATGGGTGTGTTTTGGACGATCTTAAGGGAGAATCCAGGATCAGCTTCACAATGTGATAATATTGGCTGGAACCAGGGTCACGTGGAGCTGATAGCTTGCGTAGATGAATGCTCAGCATTCCTACTAGAGCTTGTCAATTAGGAGAGGTATGGAACAGTGCTAGGCTCGATGTGGTAGTAGTGAGCGAAATACCGCGTAGGCCTGGATCGATTGCCACTATCCCCGCAGAGCCATTGGAGCCTGAAGATATCTTCAACATCATTCATTGCTGCAAGTCTTAAATGTCCACACATTCCGTTGAATGTCTTCATTCAATCCGATAACAGTAATGATGACACGACAACTGTTACCCTATCGACATGCGATGGAATTTTCCTGATGGTCTCGGGTTATATGGCGCAAGATAGCAGGCAGACGCCACCCAGTCGGCTTATCCGTGATGTCGTATTAAAGGCCCCAGGCACTGGGTCACCAATTGTAAACTGTGCTGATGCTTATGCGCACTACACTATTTAGGCTAGTACGGATACTAATGTAAGGGGTGAGTCACTATTTTCCTTTATTATTATTAGGAATAGTAAATAAGGGCTGCGAGCCTACGTTTGTTGTGGCAAATAAAAGTAAGGTTCTTGGTGTCACGCTAGTTGGTATTAATCACAATTTTGTGATCGGAAATCGGATGGTGTCTGATTACTGTTCGCTCTGTGATCATAGATATGTGGAATGTAGTCTGAGACATAGGTCTGTAGGATCAAGTGTTATCACAAATAGGGGACGAACGAAATGGGAGATTCAATTTTCCTTACTGGTTTGGACTCTATCCAATTCTCCGCGGGTCGATGATATTAAGCGAGATGTGACTGTCGAAGGTTGTTCAATGTGACAAAGCACCAGGGTAGCTGGCGGACTTTAAGTCATAATTGAAAAGGTTCAGTAATTTGGAGGGATCCTCTGAGACTAAGGATATGTTGTATAATTCCGACGGACCTTCAAAGGAATTCTTCCTTGATTTTACCCAGTCTAATGGCTATTTACAGGGTTGCTGCCATTTCTTGCCTAGCGAGTATCTACAGGAGTATCTCACTTTCAAAAGACTCGAAATAAAAGATAAATATGCAGTTTGTGATTGAAATCCAGCAAAATTGGTTCAGTAGGAAAAAAGCTATGAAATAAAAAGTGGAACAACCATTTAATGGCAAAATTAAAAAAAAAAACTGAAAAACTCTAGGGGGAGTTACGGTACAATTTCGCAAAAAATTAAGTAGCCCCCTAGTACACAGCCTTATATACTGTTAGTACGTTTTGCTTTCTCATTCGGTATTTTTTGCTTTGTTTTTCGTACTTACCTTGCCTTTACCTAGCATTTACACATGCCACTGCCAGTTCGAAAAACTCAATACACTAACACTTTTTTACGAATACACTCACATTTTTCGCAATGGCAGCTCCAGTGGCAGCAAAAATTGCATGCGAGTGGAAATTTGGCACTTGCATGCCATTAAATGACAAAACGATGAACAATGTTATCCTGTTTAAAATTTAATGCAAACTTACTGGATTATTGTCAATTTTTAATTAAAGTTTTGACTTGATAAATGTATTATTATGACTAATTTTTTGAAACGCGCATTACTAAAAGCAAGTTTGTCAATTACAGAGCATAAATATTGTTGAAATAATGTAAACCATTCCCCCAAAAATGTGCTTATATGATTAGCTCGGTAACTCTCTTTGGTTTTTTGGTACTTTTTTTTATTTAATTTGAGAAGTAAACAAATTATCTCAAGTTTGCGCTTCGAGACATTTTGAAAATGTACTCGTAGTGGTATAGGTTAAACACTATACAAAAAAAAAAACATTTCAACATGACATGAATAGTTTGAACGTCAATGAAAGTTCAAAGAAGAAAAAGTACCCTACAAAAAATGAATGTGCGAATAGTCACATTTTTCACGTTGGTGTTAAGAAAAATGTGACTATTCGCTCATTAATTTCTTGTAGGGTAATGCTGGGTACTCACAATGCAATGGATTTACGCAATCTAGCAAACAAAATTCATTTTCATTCATTCCAGATTGCATCAACATCAAAACGTATTGATATTTTGAGATTGCATTGATGTAGATTGCACTGTGTGTACCCAGCATAAGAATCATTTCAATAAGACATGTGCCGTCTGAACACAGACTTAGTGCCGGTTCACACACGTCAAGTTTGACTCGTCAAGTTGTGATCTTTTAGGAGATAAGGGAAAAGAGAATGCCATTTCTTTTCCCCTCTTTCCTAAAAACTCAAGACTTGACGAGTCAAACTTGACGTGTGTGAACCAGCACTTAAATAATAAAATTTTTGCGATTTTCGGTATACTATTTGGCGATGAAACTGGAAAAAATCTGACAGCCCTGAATACATATTATTTCATTTTCTTTGTGAAAAAGAAAAGACCACAAATTTCTTTATTTGATATTTTAAGTTTACATTTTTCAATAAATGTAAACTTAAATTCAAGATGGACGAAGTAAGTATTTGAATAATATAAAATTTTGGTAGATAAAAAATATGTATGTACCTACATATGTATGAAAGTATAAACAAAATAACAAACAAAAAACGGAAATATTACAGGTCGATATTGACAATGTGGAAGACCTTAATGAATTGGAGGCACGTTTATACGCACAAATACATCATGGGGCAACAAATGAAGCAAATACGGAAAATAACAATGGATTTGTTTTTGATGCAATTGACAAAGATACTTTAGAACAAAATTATGAAACATCATCGAATACCAATATAATTTTGTCAAGACGGTATTGGGCCAATGCTAAGACGTCTGCCAAAATTCCACAACATACTTCAAACCAGCGTTTTATACGTAATCCTTTTAAAACGCCAAATCAACAACAAGACCGTCAAATTAAAGTACCATTTTCAAATAAATTTCAAATTCAACAAACAAAACAACAGAAGTCTAAACAAAGTGAAAATCAATCTAATGCGTCTTTTATATCTTCTAAAACAAATGAGCAGGCAAAATCAACACAAACAAATTGTGATTTGCAAACAGGTAGGTCATTAATATTGGGCCGTTTTCTCAAAACGGGGTTAACTCTAAATTTATAAATTTTCAGTAAAGTCAAAAAACTATATATATACCTACCTAGGTAGTATTAAAAAAAAATCAAATATTTATTGATCGAAAAGTAAATAAATACAGTGTTATCTAGGTTTAACGAACAATTAAGCCGTTGTCAAATACGTTAAATGTTTATTATTTTTTTTCTTTTATCAATAAAATTAAAGTAAATATATAGGCATTTTCTAGAAATCGAAATGAAGTGGAATTAAAAAAAATTTTAAAAACGATCCTGATGTGAAATTTGTTTCAAAAAAATCATCTTAATCTGTATCATTTTGGTAAAAGTCTGTACTAACCATTCTTAGGCCGGCCACTCACATACTGAACAGTTGAACTGACAGTTAAAATTGTACGTGAGTGGCCGGCCTTAAAAATAAATTTTCCTAAACTCTGGTTTCATTCTATGTACTTTACTAATAATACTAATATTGTGAAAAACGAATTATTCGTTAATCGAAATAATTGAATAACCTTTTAGGGCAATTATTACAACTTGAAGTTAGCTAAAGTTAGGATTAAGTTGACAGATAGTAATGTGTTATCTGTCAAAAAGCATCTGTTATCGGACGGATAGCAGCTAACGCCAAGTTGTAATAATGACCCTTAGAAACATACAAAGTTTTCAGCTTTGTAATAGATATTAGTACAGACATACTTCATTCTTTGAATTCTATTTATTTATACAAGAACCACTCTTAAAACCAGCAAAAACAAAAAGTGGAATTAAAAAAAATTTTAAAAACGATCCTGATGTGAAATATGTTTCAAAAAAATCATCTTAATCTGTATCATTTTGGTAAAAGTCTGCACTAAACATTCTTAGGCCGGCCACTCACATACTGAACAGTTGAAACTGACAGTTAAAATTGTACGTGAGTGGCCGGCCTTAAAAATAAATTTTCCCAAACTCTGGTTTCATTCTATGTACTTTACTAATAATACTAATATTGTGAAAAACAAATTATTCGTTAATCGAAATAATTGAATAACCTTTTAGAAACATACAAAGTTTTCAGCTTTGTAATAGATATTAGTACAGACATACTTCATTCTTTGAATTCTATTTATTTATACAAGAACCACTCTTAAAACCAGCAAAAACTAATGTCATGTTATAAAAAATTTAGCTAAAAATCTCGTTCGATTTCAAATTCTAGCACATGCTCCATATTGATTATAACTAGAGTTTTTTTTCCCGGACTTTTTCGATTCCCGGGAAAGCGGGAAATTTTTTTAAATTTCCCGGGATCCCGCTCCATATAAATAATACAAAGTAAACTTTGTTTTTAATTAATGAAAAAAACTTTTGTAAAAAAACGTAAGGGAACTTGTTTACAAAGAAAGTAAAAGAAATGGTTCAATACCAAAAAATTAATTGAAGATTGAAGTAGGAACTTGAATTATCACCTCACGCCTTTATTCCCTATTATTATGCTTTTATTCAGTATTATTATGCTCTGGATAAAAGATAAAAAGATAACATAAACATAACAATTTAATTCATAAAACAATAATAAAAACAAAATTAAAATTAAGGTACTCAAGATATGAGATCAAAAAGTTAATTAATAAAATAGATAAAATATTTTAAAGAAATATATAAAACGGCTTAGGAAATAACTTTCTGACACACTCAAAGCGCTTAGTAAGTCGTCAAAAAGTATATTCCTGATTTTATTTACTAATTATCATGTTTCCGAAAAATTTCGTTCATTTTTTACCGAGGTTGGACAAATAGTTAAAAGTTCACTGTTGTAGCATCCTTCGGATTCACAATCAGAAGCAATTTTTTCTTTTTTATAAACAACGTCTGTATCAGCATCAACCGGACTGCTTCTTACAAACCTTTTCATTTCAATAGGTTCATTTGTAATCTTTAGGACAATGTGTTTTTCAAGTTGTATGTTGTAGTATCTTACACGAATTTCCAAAATGTTATTATATTTCGGTTTCCCCGCACTTCACGAGTATATAAACCAACACAAATTGAAATTGAAAATTTGTGTGTATCACCCAATAAACATATCGCTCCTTCATTGCATCATAGTCATATCTCAAAATTTAAAGTAACTTTAGCAAAGTTTTCCTTCATACCTTCTCGTATTATATCTTAAACTGAACCGAAGTTATAGCAAAATATATCTTTAAATCGGTACATTTTGAAAACTTTAATCGCATTTTGCCAACATTGTTTGTTTTTGTAGATATGACTATGTTGCAATAAAGGAGCCATATGTTTAGGGATCTCCTATTTTTATGACTTGTTCATGGACAATGAAACTTTACTGCCTGCAACTTATTTTGAATTAATGTACTTTATTAACTCTTCACTTCACTAAATGTAATAATTATCAACTGTTGCACTGCCCATTATTGCATCAGGAGACATTGATTTAAATACATGTACTCACTTCTTGTAATTGATCTTATCCACAACCCATCCACAGATGCAAATTTTTAGAGAATAGAAAACTAAATTTCAAAGTATAAATAGCTATTTTCCCAAATTATGAGGAATTTTTTATTTCCCGGGATCCCGCAAGAAAAATCCCGGGAAAACGGGAAATAAAATAATGGAAATTTCCCGTCCCGGGAATTCCCGGGAAAACACCCTAATATCCTCCAAAAAAAATCAAAAACCATGCACATACAAAGTTACATTTTTTAACTTTTAGTGATACAATATTTGTATGCAGCTTTTTTGATTGCAAGTCCAAATTTTGCACTATTTGAATTGAGTGCAGATTTTTGCATTCAATCTGCGTTTAGTGATAGTGAAAAAATTTGCAATATCACTAAAAAAAATTTTAGTGGTAGTTAAAAAAATAACAATCATCACTAAAGCTGGTAAAAAAGAGTGCAAACTAATTTCTTTGCAGTTTTATTTAGTGATAGTGCACTGCGGATTTAAATCAATATTTAGTGCACTACCCCCAACTATGATATCTACCCACTGTAAAAGTCTTAGTTAAATAGGTATCTCCAGTATTTGGCAAAAAAAATGAAGTTGTATTCCACTTTGTGATATATTTTTTTTTTAATTTGGCTTAAAAATAAAAGTTTTTGGCGAACTATTTAAGTTATAATGCCAGGGTATCACATAATTTTTGGTGCTTCAACCACAAAACCTCGTTCGACCTAAACCTTCGTATAGGAAGGCGAGAGCTTCCAGAATCCGCTCCAGAGTATTTTGGTCTCCACCAGTAAACGTCTGAATAATTTCCTTGGTACTCCACCAGTAAAACGTCTGAGTTATATATAGTTCTCCACCAGTCACGTTGAGTTAATTTTGGTTCCCCACCAGACAACACATTAAAACATTGAGGTTAAAAACGATTGCATATAGTTAATGTAGAAACCGCAAAAACTGTAACTCGGTACAGTTATACGACGCCGAACAACTAACCAATGCGGGTTGACAACGCAAAACACACGAAAAGCAGACAAACAAGAACGACCTGTTTGTCCTTAAGAAATAATGACAAAAAGCCCGAGCTGCTTCTCCACTCAGAGTAGTTTTACGAGTGTGACTTTGTGATATAAGTTTGCAAACTTATCTTAAACGATATTGAAATCGATTTTAAAATCGATTTTGAGGTGTGATTAATCGGTTTGAAGAATCGAAATAAAAAAAAAAAAATTCGATCGAAAAATCGAAATTCGATTTTTCAATCTATTTACCATTCCCTAGTAGTGAACTTTCAAAGTATGTAATTTAATTTATAACTTTTTATTAATAGGTCGAATATGTATTGCAACCAAACTTCAGTTGCGTTGACAAATAAGTTGGTCTTCTCAAAGATTATAATATTATTTATTGTTTTTTCGCCAGATCGTGGGCTCATAGTGCCGATTTTCTATTGGTTTCAGTACCAGTTGAGATTTAGGTTGTTAACCAATTGATGGGGCTGCCTTCTTGATATAGCTGAAAAGGCACAGTATTTTTTATATAAGCCGCTCGTATCGAGACAGACGCTGGCTGAAGGTGTGCTGTTGAGGTGCATAGTTTGGGGCGCACCTACTCTCCTTGTCGGTGAAGCATAAAGTATATATTTGAGCTAAAGCACTTATTCTCAGCTAACCTTAATATCTAAAGGACGTTCACTATCCGCAACCTGTGACCCGTTCGATGGCCTCCAGCTCGGCCTTCGCGAAGACACCTTTTAATATCTCCACAAAAATGCTGTGAGTTATTTAGAACCGACTATAAAGACAGCACAAATTCATCGGTAAACAGCAATATCTTCACTGTATGTACTTAGATTACATTTTATTTATTGGACTTGTAAGTCAAATTGCTGTCCAGTGGTACTTTTTAGGCCAAAATTAATTTCAGTCAAAGTTTTGGACCGATATGGCTGAAATTTGGAATTTAGGAGTTTTTCATGGGCAGGCTTTTTGACTTTTGTGAATAAAATCAAAAGTTACTAACAGATTTTAATCATTTATTGCTTGTTTTGTTTGTAATTTCGTTTTTTATACGTCTGGAAAAATTTTTTTATGAATTTTTGAAAAACAAAAATTTTGAAATTTTAATACAAAAAAATATTTTGTTCGAAAAAAAATTATGTTTCTAAAACGACTGCGCATATTTTCTTAAAGGAAATTTTATTACGGAATTTTCGAAATTTTTGTTAGGGGAACAACCGTATGATTAAAGATGGAGACTAGGTATGTTCTGAAAAAATGCTCGGGTAGCAAAAATATTGGGGGTCCGTCATATATTTGACTCCTCTAGGGGCACTCTGGGGCTAGTTAGGGTGGTGGCGGGTAATTTTATAAAAAAAATATTTAGTATGGGAGCCCCCTTAAGGAGCACAGATAGGTTGCTAGTATGTTAATAAAAAATGTAGGGTGGGAAATATTAGTGGGAGTCAGTCTTACATTTTATCCCTCTGGAGCGACTCAGGGACAGTTGTGAAGCTTTTTTTGGCTTTTGTATCGTTTTGACTAAGCTTTGACCCCAATGAGGAGCTATTTACCCCCATCCCACCCCCCTTATTTTTTGGCTCATTTGTTTTTTTTTTCAAACTTCACAAAATTGGGGATTCTAGCGTATCGAAATCTTTCTGCTAAGGATTTCCATATAACACTATTCCACCCCTAATGTACTACATATCGTCGCTGTTCTTACTAACTGACCTAACTAAATTTTTTTGAAAATTGTGTTAAGTATATAAAATAAAAATATTTGTATTTTTCTGTATTTAACACATAACAAAAGATGTTATACTACATAAACTCAATTTCATTCGTATTTTGGCTTGGAAATGACTACATTTAAGACAACAGACATTAAAAGTACTCTCCTGTAAAATTTGTTAAATGTTAGTTATGTAGGTCGGTTAGTTAAAACAGCGGCGATATATAGGTGGAATGTTTAAGCAGTTAAATAATTTTAGGATTTTCACTTTTCTTAAATTTTAACAGAAAAAACAACTCCATCTGCTATGAAAAGTACAATCTCATTCGACACAGAAACTATTTCACATAGTTCGAAATCAGAACCATCTACTAGTGCTAAGCAAAAAGTACCAGCAGTAAAATCCAATTTAAAATTAAATCCTGTAGCCAACTGGATGGAGCAAAAGAAAAATCAAAATAAAAACGCAAACAATGTAAATGGTAAAAACTCTAAAAATTCCACAACAACTACCTCTAAGCAAGGCCCCTTCGCTCGACAACAAGAAAAATTACAAAAGGCCAAACGTATCGAAGAAAAAAAACAAAAATCCAAAAAAGCTAGGAATACTGCTGCTGCTATAGCGAGTAAAATAAAACCATACGAAATAATTGATTTAGAAACGGAGAGCGAATCGGACAGTAGTGATGTGATTGTGATTCCAATAGCACCACCACCCACTTATACTGTTGATGATAGTGACGATGAACAAGATAAGGTGTCCATTGTACTTGGACATGAAGAGAATGCTTTAGATTCAACTGATGTACAAATGTCCTCAACATCTGGAAGTTTTATAAAACCACAATCTATACAAAATGCTGACGGTAGTGAAAAACGTTTGGAGAATTCCTCTCGTTGCACATCGCCATGTTCCATACAATCATCGGATGATTTTATAGGACAAACCGATCGTAGTCGTTTGTTGGTTGGAGCCAGTGATATGGCTGACGATGAAGATCTTCTGGTACTTACTACTGATATAAATAGTTTGCTGGGGGTCCCTGAGGTACCACCAAAACAAATCGTTCATGATGATGTTGATACTTGTGTGGACAAGGAAGAAATTTCTTTGGGACAGAGTGTGGATCAGGAGCCTGATGAAAACATGAAAAATAATGATTCTTTAGAATTTGTTACTCCAGAAACATCTAAAGCACAATCACAAAAACATGATTATCGTGTTGATCAAGGTCTATTCAGAGCCTTAGATGTTTACGAGAGCGAATCGGATATAACAGATAGTGTGTACTCTAAGGGGGCTAATAAAGCCACTGTTATAAGGCAAATCGATAACAGTTCCTCCGATGAAATAGAAGTCATTAGTACCTGTTCAAAAAGAACAAAACGTTTGCGCAAACGTCGGGCTTCTAGTGGCAACAAAGAATCAGATCCTAATAATGAAAATTCAGTCTCTAGTTCGGACAATGAAGATGTTGATAGAGATGCATTTGATGACAACAAAGTATTGCGTACCGCCATACCTTTTATAGCTAAAGGTCCTGCAGTCGAATGTTATAAGCCTAAAAAACGCAGACAAACTATACATTCTTGTTCACCCCACGCTCTTAAACATAAGTCGGTTGAAACCCCAGTTACATCTGGCAATATGTCGGACACCAAATTTATAGCCACTTTAAATAATTTGGCTCAAGGTCAGGAGGGAGAGCAGTTGGAGCAAGATGAAGGTGATGAAAGTGAAATTGAAAATGCACCAACAGCTCGAGATATTGCTGAAAAAATACTATCTCAGCATAATATAACCGAAGAAACTAAGAAATCATCAACGGAAGACATGGCCGTACCCGAAGCGTTGCTAGATGAACTGGATAAGGTTTTTGAAACTATTGATCAAATGGATAAACAGGAAACAAATCAACATGGTTTGTCTTCACCTGAAGACACCGTTAAAATATCTGATTCATCGGACAGTGATAGAGAAAAACATCTTATATACAAATCCTTGCCCAACGAGGAAGCTCAAGTTATCAAGTACTCCCCATCAAAATCTAAGACTCCAGAAAAATCCCACAATAAAAATTGTTCACCTATTTACAATGTTATCTACTGTCGCGGGCAAAGAAAACCCGGTGGTATGGGTTGGAATGATGAAATGCGCAAATTTTATAATGAATCATGGAATGGAGAGTATTTCTCCATGAATAAAATTTTGCAGAAAATGAATCGTAAGTTATTATTATAAACTATCTAAAATATTTTTAAATACTAATTTTAATATTTTTTAAAAGCTGATAAAAATCTGTGGAAAATTTACACCGAAGATCGTTTTAGTATAAAATTAAACAAACGTAGCAATATTAAATGTACAAATTGCTGTGAATTCGGACACATTCGTTCTAGGTGCAAAAAGCCTAGAAAACCCTTAATTTGTTATATGTGTGGAGATAGTGGACATCATGAACCACGTTGTCCAAATACCATTTGTTTAAGAGTAAGTTATTAGAAGATATTAACGGTTCTTTTATTTTCTATAATAATTTCTTTTCTTCATTTGACAAAGTGCGGGAAAAAGACTCAAGTTTTTACCAAAAGTTGTAATGTTTGTTCATTTCAAAATCGCCTCATATGCCCTATTTGCAAAATACGTGGTCATTCATTAGACTATTGTCCCGACAAGTGGCGTAGATATCATTCGACAGTAAGTTTGTTTTATAAAATTTTATTCATGTCTCTGTTTTTAATTTAGTTTTTTTCATATTTTTACTTAGACTGAAGCAAATACTTACCCCAATAGTAATATAGAATACAATCCTCGCAAATATTGTTGCATTTGTGGTGCTCGTGGTCATTTATCCGATAACTGTCGCAGTGCGGTACGTTTTTTGGAATATCCACCCATTTTGAGCACCGTTAAATCTCATCAAAAATCGTATAGTGATGTTGTTGTTAAAACTCCACACAATGGTATTGCTTTAAATCTTATGTATGAGCCATGTCTAGAATATAAATTCTGTTTAGTTGCAAAAACTTCGTCTAATAAATATTATGGCCGATTTTTGAAAGCTGTTGGTTTGGATTATTTACTTAAACGCAAACGTCATATTAGCGCGGTTGCTTCGGAAGTTTCAGATACTACTGCAAAAAAAACTAAACGACTTTCAAAAAAGTACGAGGCAAATCCTTATTCAAAAATTGGTACAGCTAATCAGAAGAATATCGAAGCGGGGGAGAATGCTCCAAATCAGGTAAATATAAAATATATTTAAAATTTCAAAAGAATTTTATATTTTTTTTCCAAATTGTCTTTTTAATTCCATCTTTCCTTAAAACAAAAAGGTTCAAGAAATCACCGAAAGCGGCAGTACCGATCAACAAGGCAAGGAACGGCATATCGAAGAAGATATAATAAATATAGAAGACAATAATGATAACACTGCTGGTAGTGATAACGAGATTGAATTGATTGGCAGTACTGTGGGTGATGACGATGTAAATATACAATTAAATACAACAAACGAAAAAACAGCAGTTGTTAAACATCATGATGAAAACTTCAAATCACCTGAAAATGTAAAATCAACTACATCTTTAAAATCCCAAACAGAGCCACCTGTAATACTGGACTCAGATTCGAATTATAGTTTTTCTGAACACTTTGATGTAGCTTCAATCTCGGACGAGCTTCCGCTACCATCGACAGGAATGCCAAATGTTGAACAGCAGGTAAGGGATACTTTAGAATCAAGTTCTCGACCAAAACCTCGTGAAATGGAAGCTTTGCCCGATTTTATACCTCTAAACAATTCGACAGAAGAACAGAATCAACAATATAGTGATAATGAATATCCTGATGTAGGTATCTCCAGAAGGTTTGTAGCAACTATTTCGGAATATGATGAAGACGAGGAGATGGAAAAGAATCGCAGAAATTTAAGTCCTTTGCCTGAACTTCCATGTGAGGCGAAAATTTATTTGACCCACTTACATAGCATTTATTTGCTTTCTCCGGTAGGTAATACATTTTTGGTAAAAACTTCCCGAGCCCACAAGCTTCAGGCACGCCTTGATTTTACCTCGATTGGGCATGTTTTGGTAATTTTCGGTTTACCCAGAAATCAAGACAATTTCCAAAGAGAACTTTTATTAAAATTTCGCGAACTGGAGGCTGAGAACAATCAGAAACACGTACAAAGTAATTTTAATGTCCCAAAACGTATAGATGTTTTGATACGATTTTTGCGTGAAAATATTAATCTTTTGCTTAATAATTTGGGCAATGTTAATCATCTACTGAAACGTCTGCAATTTCTTGAAAGACAACAATCCAAATCGGGCTATAAATTAGCTGAAAAAGTCCGTAGGTCGATGAATATGATTCTTGTGGGACAGGCTGGTTTACAGGATGGCTCTATGCATTTGGATAAACTTTTAGTGAGTCTGAAAACTCTTATAAATGACTACAACAGTAAAGATTTTACACCACCTGAATTACGTTCTGAAATTACCGATCATTGGAAAGTTATATTTTCTTCATATCGTCATGAAAATTATCAGAGGTTGGTTGAGGCATACAATAGACTTATATCGAAAAATCGTATGCCTAAGCTGGTCATAGATCCTATTTTGTTAGGGCAAAAGGTTTTAGATGTCAGTTTAAGTGAAGAGCAAAAACAAACACTAGAGCAAGCCAGAACTACAGTAGCATCATCAAATCTAGCTAATACTTCAGCAAAACAAATTGTACCTAATCCCCTTAATCAAAAGAATGCCAAACCTTTGAAGCGAAAACAAAACGCAGCTGCAACTATTACTAAATTTGCATCTTCTTCCACTGCGCAAGACTCTGCTAAAGCAAAAACACCTACATCTCGTTCTCATACTCCCACAAAAACTTTGCACGCCGAAACACCTTCAACACGAGCAGAAAATAGCACAACCCTTTCTAATGTTAAAGCAAAAGCCACTATTAATAACACTTCTTCACCACTCAATTCCAATAAAACTTCTACTTACACCGGGACACCCTCTAAAATAAAAACTATCTCTACAACAATTCACACAGCAAATAAATCAAAACAATCTACAAGTACAACAAACACAACATCAACTACGCCCACCGCAGCCAATGCAAATTTTACCAAAAAACAACCACAAAAGCTAATGCCCCCTCCACCATTTGCTAATCCCGAAAAGCGTTCAAACGTTACTACAAGCATCCAAAAGGGAACTGATCAATTGAAAAGGACCTGTGATAGTTTGTTAACCGAAATTAGTTGCGACAAAAAGGTTCTTGGTAGTGGCAAAGTACGTGATTCGAAATTACCCTCGACATTTTGGTCACGTGAAGCAATGCGCTATTTGCTTGAATGTCTTCATTTAGCTGCTGCCCAACCATCAGTTGTGGAGAAACTGAAACGTGTAGAAAATAAATCGAAAAGGGGACAGCTTTCATATAATGACTACCTCGCTGTAATAAAATTACACACTGCCCTTAATGAAAAATGATACACACATGCAAGAGAAACTGTAAATATAGTAATATGATTCTGATTTTAATATGATAGATATTGTTAATCGCAAAGATATATTTATTTTTGATATATCAAACTAACAAATCTTATATTTTATTGTACAAACATTATATTTTGTACTGCAGAAAAAAAATAACGGCAAATACTATTTCTTTAAAAGAAATACTTTGAAATAAATAACTTTCGTTTTGACAAAAAAAATTAATATTAATAAACGCCTCAGTCTTTTATTGCAACCTTTAACCTGGATATGGCTAGATAATCTTAGAATTTCACAAGGTTCCACACATAGGTATATATGTATGTACATTAGACTAACTCAAAAAAAAGTGGTTTATGTACCCCTCTAAAAACTAACTTTGACATGTTTTATGAAGATTCCCAAATCACTTGGATCTAGCGATGATCTCTCGTGAGCTAAACTGCGCCAAAAAAGGGTCCAAAAATG
The DNA here is from genome assembly GCA_963931875.1 of Pollenia griseotomentosa. Lineage (NCBI taxonomy): Eukaryota > Metazoa > Arthropoda > Insecta > Diptera > Polleniidae > Pollenia > Pollenia griseotomentosa. The sequence goes on along the minus strand of OZ007562.1, from coordinate 97,122,549 downwards.
GAATTTCATTTCTAATACGTCGTTAGAAAGGTGTTGACCAACGCTTGGGATTTTAGTCAAAAATTAACCCTTAACTGCACTGTGTTACTTTTTATAACATTCACTTGAGCTTCGTACAAACGGTGGTCAGATCTTACAATGTTGTCATTAAAATTTACTAAAAATGTCTTGCAACTGTGTGAACATTGTACGCTATTTTCATTTGGCAGATTACTTCGCAACAAATACCTGCTAAGAAAATATGATGTATGCCATTCGTAAGTACATATGTATTAATGTCACTTAATACTACATATGTATATATAAGTTGAAGCTATCTCTTTTGAAAGGCCAAAAAATGTTTAAATATCAATCGGAAAACGCGTGCGAATGTAGCGTTCGTCACGCAGGATTTTCCCATTTGTTTTTAAAAGGGCTATATATTAAAATAAAATTTTAAAATGGCTATGTAATAAAATGGAATATTATTTTAATGGGATTTTATAGATCTATATATGGTTTGTATAAATATGCAAAATCACGACATTATCTTTTGCCATTTGCAATAAATTCGCAATACAGCAAGACCAAAAAGAACGGTTTTTTTTATAAGTGTCATATTTCCACAAGACTCCATTTAATTTCCTTCTACGAAATTATAAATCATGAATCAGAATTCATCAACAATTTCTACTTTTTTTGTTTATTGAAGTTTTATTACTAGAACCTATTACGGTTTCAAACCAAAAACATAACGAATAATCCTGTTAAAAATAACCTTAAATTCCTCCAGTACATAATTAGACTTCCAAACAGTATAAAATATATGGCATTAATATATATAACATTAACAGCCACAGCGAACCGTCTTTTCACTGAACAATGCAAGTAATTATTTAGAGAACACAGTTTTTTCAAGACAAATGATACCCGAAATGAAGGTCATTGATATAAAATGAAAAATTTAACAAGTTATCTATAACGAACATTTCATTTTAACGACAAAAATTACAGAAACACCTTAAAGAGTGATAAACATCATCATTATAAGTCCCAAATCTAAATCCAATCACTCTCGTTTAAACTCTGTTTATGCAGAATCAATTGTCATGAGCCCAGGTTACTACCTCAAAAATCACATAATTAACACCCTTCTCCAACACGTTAAGGAACTCAGCATCAGAATAAAAAATAAATTGTACATCATCAGCACCACGAAGGGCGCCATTGAATCTATCTAACATGTCATTTATATAAACCATAAAAAGAAGCGAGCTAATAACAGATCCTTGTTAAACACCACTTGTTATCTGACAAATCTGGGAGCACCCATTGATAAATATTGAGATCTATCATGAAGGTAAGATTTAATCCGTTTACATGCGTAACGTTTACGTTTGCATAGAAAATTACATTTAAGACAAAAACAAATTTTAGAATTTTGTTTTAAATCAAATTTTCAAAATTTTCTTTTCGTATAAACCTAAGTTGGACCATGGCGATAATTTTAAAGGAAAAATCGTCCAAAACTGTCAAGCCGTTCTCAAGTTATGCGCTAATTAGAAAAAGTGGGCGTAAAAGTAGGCGTGGTAAATTTTTCTTTCGATGAAAACTTTAAATGGATTAATACGACCATTTGAAAGAAAAATTTGTCAAATCGATGGAGCCGTTTTCTGATTTTAGGTAATTCGAAAATAGTGGGAGTAAAAGTGGTTTAGGTTTACGGATAAACCTAAGTTGGACCATGGCGATCATTTTAAAGAAAAAATCGTCCAAATCGGTCAAGCCGTTCTAAAGTTATGCGATCAGCAACAGAAAACATTTCATTTTTATTATATAGATTCGCCTAGACAAAAATTTTATTTTAGGTGACGTAGTTTATAACAGTATGTATTTATCAACAATCCATTTCGTTATTAATAAGTTATGTACATACTTCTAATTAGAATTCAAGTCAAGCTATAAGAAAGAGAAGAGCGTTTATATTCTTTGAAAATTCTTCGAATAAAACCAAACGTATTGAAAATGGTTGACTTTTCTGATCTTAATAACTAGGGTTGAGATTTCCATGGACTAAAAAATCGAAAATATTTAGATTAAATTTGGTACAAACTTATTTTATTGCAATCCAAATCATCTAACCCATACAAATACTACTCCTGAAAATAACTGTTATGCCATAACTTCCTTATGTTGGTGTCGACAAAAAAAAAATTCGCGAAAATAACTTTTACGATAGCTTCTAGGTCGTGATAAAATGTTGTGCTAGTAGGTATAAACCCTATTTCTAAGGTCACTTAAAGGCAAACAAATCTCATAGGGTTGCAATAGGGTCTTTGTGCCATAAACCATCTTATTATGTTGGTTCAATTTGGTCCAAACTTCTTTTATTGCAACCATTATCATCTTACCAAATTTTATTGAATTCAGTCCATATTTGGCAATAGCTCCCACACAAATACTACTCCCGAAAATGACTTGTTATACCATAACTTTCTTGTAAATGTTGGTACATATTAACATACAAATTCTCGATATTAACTTTTACGATAGCTACTGTCATGAAAAAATATTGTGCTGGTAGGTCCAAAATTAACCATAGGTCCCATATAAACCCCGATCCTAAAATCTAATATAGGTGAAGATATCAAAATTCAGCACAAAGTACTTTTAAATTAATCTTAACCTCATTACAAAAATTTAGGAGGTTTCATGATAAAGATCACTAGCAAAAATAGTTTTTATAAACTGTTGTGTAGGGTATCATATGGTAGGGGTTGACCGACCAAACTTACTTGTTTTTAAGATTAAACACAAATTCTACTGCGTTCCAAAAACCTTGATTTTTTAAAACGTACCCTTTGTCAAACTTAAGCCGCAATAAAGGTTTTTAATAGCTCGACCATGAAAACCGTGTTATTTCTCTCGATATGGGTTTTCACATAACTTTTAAGCTCAACGGCGGATTTTATTTTACTTTATTTCTATTAAAATTCTTCTTTCGTCTTGTATACTTAAAATCTTTCCTTGAACTTTATTGCTTTTATTTTGTACTCTGCTTTCATTTCCATACCTCCTTATAATATCGCGAACCATTGATCGACTTCTGCAAACAGTTTCGGCTATAGCTCTTACAGTTTTTCCTTTTCCAAGTAATCGAATAATCTTGTGTCTAATTTCTTTTGCAGTTTGCTTGTCTGTTAAAATGTTTGTCAATTAAAACTGATGAAAAATTAATGAAAACCCCGATTGAATTTGTTTTTTGCAATTTTTAAATTCAGTAAAATAGTGCTATTAAATATTCCAATACCCCAAAATATTTTAAAAAACAACTTTTTATTAGTTTTATATGCAATAAAATCTATTTTATGTTTTTTTACAGTATTCCAATAAAATAAAAACATCTACAAATAAAATATTATAAAATAACTTCAATAAATTTCGACCTTAGGACAACAAGGTTCTGACTTACATGTATTTTAGGTGGAAATAGAACCTTGTTGTCCTAATATCGCAAAATATTATTTGTATAATTTATTAAATATAACTTAAAACTGTTATATTTCAATATTTTCTATTAATCGTTTAAGTCGTAAGTAGTCCATAATACATGATTTAAAAGGTCAATCAGCCACAGTAACCAGATTTTTTTAGCATAAGCCATGTACACATATGGGTCATCATCAAAAGCTCCTTAAGTTTCTAGGTACTTTATACAAACTTATTTAAATAATTTAAAATTTCAAAATTTTCTAAAAGAAAATTAGATTATCCGCCAGTTTTCCCATTCCGAAACAAACTATTTTAAGATAAACTTAAAAGAAGGCTTAACGGCCAGTTCACCAGGGGTCTAATTCTGTTAGTCGTGATCGAATACTTTTTCGATTCGAAAGCAATTTTGTTTCTAATTCTTTCAGTAGTTACTGAGCGAATACAAATTATTCTTTCAGTTTTGTAAAGCATTTTTTGAGTTTTCATAATGCTAAAAAAAATAAAATTAAGTTACTTTCTAATCGAAGAAGTATTCGATCACGAGTGCCAGTATTAACCCCCAGGTCGAAATGAATGCTAGTCGAATATAAATAACATTCATAAATTATTATAAATAAAAACTAAAGCTTCGTACAGACAGACGGTGGTCAGATCTTATAATGTTGTCATTAAAATTGACTAAAAATGTCTTGCAACTGTGTGAACATTGTACGCTATTTTCATTTGGCAGATGTGTTAATTTAATGCATCTGACAAGTGCACCATTGTCAGAAAAATGACAACATTATAAGATCGTCTGTACGAAGCTTAACAGCCTGTTTAACGATATCGAACGTCATCGTTCGCATAGAAAATTACATATAAAACAAAAACAAAATTCGAACATTGTACGAACTTTGTTTTTGTTTTAAATGTAATTTTCTATGCGAACGATGACGTTCGATATCGTTAAACAGGCAGTAAGGCCCTAGTTATGTTAAACGCAAAGAATTACATTGAAAGCAAAAACAAAGTCATAAATATTTTATAATTTTGTTGTTGCGGTACATGAATTTCTGTAGAAAGCAACAACAAAATTACAAAATATTTATGACTTTGTTTTATTATGTATAATGCTATGTACTATAAATTTATAAAACAAATGTTAAAGTGTTGTTTTTGTTTTAAATGTAAGTTAAGCGAACAAAATTTTCGTTCGAAATCAAGGGACAGAACAAGACGAATTGACTAGAAAGTGAGGTCAACACACTGCTTTTGTGGTCGAATTGTCAAAAATATTGCTAGTAAAAAAAAGGTTTGTTTACATAAAAAAAACTAGTTTGTACACAAACTTTGACAAGTCGATCCCCGAAAAAAACGCCATATGTTGACTTGACCCTACCTTCTAGTGAATTCGCCTTGGGACAGACAGTTCGTTTTAAAAAACTTTGATAATTTTAAAATTATAACAAGAGTTAATTATCTTAAATATTATCACATTTAACTTAAACTACAATATAATAGGTATTTAATATTTTTTTTTATATTTAATTTAAGCCGCTGTAGTTTGTTGCTGACTTTGTTCCGGCTGTTGAGTGGAACTGATTGTCGATGCTGTACTCGTTGTTTCGGGTGCCTTCTCATTTATGGCTAACCAGGGTAAACGTTTTTGCAATTCCATACGATATTTTGGATGACTAATAGCATATACGAATGGATCAATACAGGCTACCATTTTACAGGTACAAGCTGGTATCATGGTTACACCCGGTGTCAATAAACTTTTATCGCCAAAGGCTCCTATTAAAGACATCACACCATATGGTGTCCACGAGACAAAGAATAGGAAACATATTGTTATGGCGGCCTTCGCAATACGAATTTCAGCTGTATCTTTGTTTTTATCTACATTCGATCGCAACGATTCAACATTCATTTTTTTCGCCTGCTCCCTAAGCGCTTTCTCATGACTGAAGACGTGGCCCACAATTTGACTGTAATAGTATATTATCATAACAGTGGGGCAGACAAAACTAAAAAAGAAAATGGTGCCAACAAAAAGCCGTGTATCAAAATTATCGGTTAAATAATCAAAAGTGCAGGATGTTAAGTAGCCCTCTGAAATGAAAGAAATAAGAAAACATATTCAATAATATTTGCGAAATAATAAAATTGTTTTTTTTTTTTTTTTTTTTGTTTTAAAATGTTCATAATAAAATGATTTCTAATGCCAGTAATTACTACAAAAAGAAAGCTGGTGGTGTTTTTTAAAACTAGCTTTTACCCCTGACTTCGTTTACGTTAAAATTAGAGCAAGGTTTAAAGAAAAAGGTTTATATTTATAAAAAAAATTTACAGAAATTATATGTAGTTTTCTACATCTATTTATATGTACTTATTTAATGTGCCAAATCTTAATTAGATTCAATTAATAAAGTTTTAGTTAGGCCCCGTTCAAATTAAACGGTAAAAAATAAACCCCTAAAAATATACAGTATTGTTTTTATTCTCCACATCTAGGAGAAATTCAGTACACCTTAAGGAAATTCTTAGGAAAATTCACCACTTATAGAATAAATGTTCTTGAATTTTTTTCTCTTAAAAACTTTTTAATTTTTTTTTAATTATTAAATTTTTTTGCCCAGCAGTCTCAGTCGACTAACCTACGGACGGGCAGAACCTCCGAAGAACAGAAAACCCGTGAAGACCAGCAGTGCCGCGAAGCTCACTGTTTATGTTTGTTTCTCAACACTTCGAGTTTTTGTTGACAATAAGATTTTTCTTTTTGTAAACACAGAAAATGCAGAATTTTTTTTTTGGCGTACCCAAAAGTTTAAGAAGAGGGATAAACTAGGATGCGTGTTTTTTTACACCTTTTAGGTGCTTTCTTACGGATAGAAAGTAGGTGAAACAAAGAGCAAAAGCATAGACAAGATACATAAAACGATAGATAAGAAACGAAAGTATCGGACCAAACTCGAGAGAAATCCTACTCAACACAAATTCGCCCTACGTGCGGCCAGCACCCAGTGGCACAGAATGTGCTCAACTGTCTCTCCGGGTCCTCAAACAACCCACACATATCCGACAAGTCGGATCCAATCCTCACTGGCATCCTTCATATCATGGTCCTAACGCAGACCCTACTCCTGCCCAGCAGCGACTCCGAATCAGACTTCCTAAGCACCGGCCACAGCGCCCGCGATACCCGACAGTCTATTCGGTTCCCCAAGGCCAGATTGGTCGCGCCAAGAATCCATTCAAAATACAAGCCTTTTGGAGGCCTACAGTTAGGATCCTTCATCTCTGAGCCCTGTCTCGCTAACCCATCAGCCACCTCATTGCCGTTTATGTTGCAGTGACCCCGCACCCAGGACAACCTTAACACATACTATCCTAAGACTCCCTCCAGAGCAATCATAACCTAGCTTGGAGTTCACATAACAGCCCCTTACGGTCATAAGAGCCGCCTGTCTGTCCACATATATAGTTACCTCCGAGCGCCTGTCAATGTTGTCCCTCACCAGTTCCATGGCCCTCAAGACCCCCAAAACCTCCGCCTGAAAAACACTGCAGACGTGTGAAAGCCTATATGACATTCTGATGTCCAGATCCTCAATGTAGACCCCGCACCCGTGCCCCACACCTTCGAGCCATCAGTAAAAATAGCAAATCCACAAAATAATCTGCCCAATCTGACCAGCTCTCCCTAGAAGCCATTATTACCTCCGGCAACCGGCCAAAATCCACCCTAGTGCCCACATAATCAGTAGAGCCGGGTGATCCCTGCGTGACATCCCCCATCAACCCTAACTCCCTCAGCCTAAGAATGCTCCTGGCTGCCATTCTGATCACATACTGCTCAATAGGCAGAATATGTAGAATGCTATCCAGGGCTGCTTAAGGAGTACTTCTCATTGCACCTATCATGCCGATCGAAGCACACCTCTGAGCCTTTGTAAGAAGGTTCCTTCGACTAGCCAATCTCAATGACTCCCGCAAAACACAGTATCCATACGTAAGAATGGGTCTAAACACCGAAGTATACAGCCATCCCACTACTGACGGCCGGAGTCCCCAGCTCCTTCCTATCATTGATCTGCAAGCGTAATAGGCATTGAGACCCCTTTTAAGTCTCTCCTAAGTATTTTTTCCCCATGACAGCTTGCTGTCCAGAAAAACCCCTAGATACTTAGCACTATCAGATAGCCTAATCTCTACTCCTCCTAGTACCGGAAGCCTAAAATTTTCCACCTTGTACCTCCTAGTAAAAAGAACCAACTCCGTCTTCTCCAGACAAACTCTCAGTCCCTTATCACTCGACCATGCTGACCCTTCGCCCAGCGCCCCTTGCATGACTTCGCTAATTGTCGGCAGAAACTTGCCCGATACCAATATCACTACATCATCCGCGTAGGCCACGACTTTCTGACCCACTCTTTCAAAAATTCCAGAACGACATTGACGGCCAAGAGTCATAATAAGGGAGAGAACTCCCCCCTGTGGGTTTGACTTAGTCACCAGTTTCCTTAAGCTTTCGTTTCCCCAGTCCGAGTGAATAACTCTGCTGCTAAGCATCATAGTTATCCATTCGACCAAGAACAACGGAACCCCTAGATCAACCAGTGCCTGGGGGGTTACCGCGTATTTCGATTCGAAAGAAATAATTTACGAGTTCGAATAATTTGTACTGTGTATTACGATTTTTGTACTATTTGTTTCGAATGAACGGAAGTTGTTAATTCCTTTTCGAAAAGAAAAATTCCTTTCGTAACGGCAACTCTTTATAACGAACAATAAAAATCCCTTTCAAAGCTCCAACTGCGTATTACGAAAACGAGCGTCAGTTATATAAAAAGCGTTAGGAAATTGTTCGAAAGCTATTTTGTTAGTGACAAAGTGCAAATGACAAAGTTCAAGATAAATAATAGTGCAAAACAAACAAATTAAACCTTATAATATTATAATTGATATTAAATAAATGTTTACTAACGTTATTGTTGAAAATGTTTTAATATTTGTGGTCTTGAAATTTTTAAAAAAAATTAAATAAAAATTACATTTACAAACAAAAAGCAGTAATAGTTGGTGTTTTTCTGTTGACTCTTCAAACCAATTATAATATTTTTCACACATTGAATAGTATTTATTATTTGTTTTGTTGTGGGATATTTTCGTCCATTTTGGTATTTTAATAGCAGTGCTACCAACTTTTAATCAAATTTCCCATTTGTTTATAAATACAACTCTGTCATCGTTTCGAACGAGTTACGCAGTACGGTTTAACTTTCGAATCGGAAATTGCTTTCGAAAAATTTTGCTTTTCGAATCGAAATACGCGGTAGCCTCCCTGCCCTTAAGATAGGCGTGTTAAGCGCCGCTGATGATGCCGGCGTCAATCCTCGTCCTCAGATGTAGATCAATCAGTCTTTCCAACGTCTTCAAAAGAAAAGACGATAAGCTGATTGGTCTAAAATCCTTGGGTTTAGACTGACCGGTTTTACCCGCCTTGTTTATAAAAACTACCCTGACCTTCCTCTACCCTCTAGGAATGTACCCGTTCAGCACACATACTCTTCACAGTTCAACCATCAACAGACGTGGTGATTTCCCGATATCCCGTAGCTTTGCCATCTGGTCCTGCCGATTTGTAAGACCTAAAGGTTTTAACCGCCCATGTTACCTTTTCCAAGAAGATGATATCCCCCACCTTTCTTTCCTCACCGCCTGAGCCCGACCTAGAGAAGGGGTCACCACATCCAGCCTGTTCCCCCGACCCAGGATCAACACACCCCGGAAAGTGAATCTCCATAAGCAACCATAGAGATTCAGAGCTAGATTCCGTCATGAGATGTCAAATTGCTAATAATTGCGCAAACAAAATTCCTGTTGTATTGTTGTAGAGGTGAGCGGACCAATTGGATAGGCCAAGGTGAAATGAACAATAGATGTCCTCGTTAACCTACGTTTTCAACAGCTGTACAAATGTTTTCATGTTGGATTTCATTAAAATTCTGAAAGTGAAAATAATCAATTAAAATTGAGCAAACAAAAAGAAATTCTTTTTAAACGAACATTTTTGTGTACATTGTGAAAATTTAAACGCTGAAGGGTGATGTTTGATTGCGAGGTGTTGAAGAGGTTGGGTGTGAAGTACATGACTATATGGAGGGCTCAGAGGTGAACCGAACGAAGTCATAAAATATATTACGTATATGTATTTTAAAACTTGTGCGAATGGGGTAAGGTTCCTAAGGTAACGGTAAAAACCCCAAGTCAGTGGCTCCAGTAATAAATGGCAGTGTACTTACTCAAACTCAATATATTTTTGAATTTTCTCTTTTGACTTGGTTCGCTTCAGCTCTGAGCCCTCCATATGTACTAGAAATTTTTTGCTGTTGCTTCATTACAGTTTTTTTTACATCAATGTCAGCTTTGAATCTCTGCCTGTTAAATTTTCATCTCAACTTATCTTTTAAGATAGTCCGAAAATGTTAATACCAAGGCCACATGTTTCACTCGTTTTATCATTAAAACAACTTTACGACTTTTATTTTCTAAAATTACTTTTTGTTCCACATTTTTAAAAGTACTAGCGGTAAGCCCCTTTATAGCAACCTACAAAATCTACGCCTTGTTTAAGCAACGATGTACATTTAGTAGTCATAATAAAAAAAGTATCATTGCAACTTGGACGAAAAATTTTTTTGTAGATAAAAAAAGTTAAAAAGTTTTTAAGGGAAAAACTAAACATACTTAGAAAAAGAACAATATTTTAAAACGTTGTGAAATAAAAAGAAATATAACAGAAATAAAGTGTAAAGTATATTAATTATTGAAGTCAAAAAAAGACAAAATTAGTTATGAAAACTGCCACCAACGAACGTTAAACACACGCACGACAAACAAGCAGAAAAAATACGACGAAAATAGAAATAAAACCAACCAACACTTTTTTTATTAAAGCCAGGTTTTTACATACATATTTAAATGTAAAAAAGAATTTCATTGGAATCATAAAATAAAGATAGATGTCTATATTTTCTTCCATAGAAAATCTGCCTTATAAAAAATAGTGTGTTTGTTTAATTTAAAAACTCTGCAGTTTGATTTAATTAATAATTCATTCATTTAAGAACATTTTGCTTAATGTTTTATTCAAAAAAGTGGCAACAACATAATATACCACCACCACCACCATTAATAAATAAAAAAACTCAACCAACAACAATTTTGTATACGAAACGTCAGCTTTAGTATAAAAAAGAAAATTCATCGTCTGCGAACTAGTTTTTTTTTTTGAGTAGTGTGTGAGTGTTAGTTAAAATATAAAAAGGAATTTAAAAATAAAAAAAAACCATTGTGTAAACAAATGTGAATAAAAAGCAAAATAATCTAAAAATCCTTAACAATTGGTATTATACATTTCTTACAAAAGAATTTTTTTTAAAACTGACACATACTTTTACAATATAATAGTACAAACACAACGTGTGTTATTTTTTTTCAATGGTTTTTTGTTGTATTTTCCCACCGATAGTTGATGATACCAACATTATTTAAATAAAAACAGACTCATGCACACTCAATGCTACGTAATCACGTAAACCTAAACACACTCCAAAACGCATACAATTTGTGACTACTACCGTTGTTTTTCAGTAAAACGAACAGGGTGAAGTAGACAGACACCGAAAAAAAGAAAAACAGAAAATAAAAATAAAGAAAAACCAAATAAAAATTAATTTATTTTGCTTTGCAACCACCTGAATTCCATGAAACTAAACATACATACAGAATATACAACAAAATATATCCATATGAATGTAACCAGCCAAACAATAAAACATACGGACTCTCTGATGCAGTAAATAATGTAAGTTTGCATTTTATTTTTAGTTGTTAAGAAATATAAATTAAAACAAGTAAAAGTGCTATATTCGGCTATGCCGAATCTTTGAAAGTGTCCACGCAGAGTAGAGTATTTCAGAACTGGGCTTTATATGTACCTTATACCTCTGACAGGCATAGGATTTGTATACTATACTATCATGGTATACTACATGTGTCTCAACGTAAACTACAATTAAATCATGAAACAAAGTGGTATATTGATGGTTTATATACTACTGTAGTATGCATACCATGGTATTGAAACTATACATATGTCTGTCAGGGGTATTAAAGTTATAAACCAATATTAATAAAAACCTTACCTTTCGGTATTATAATTCGGTAAGGGTTAAGACTAAAGTGTATTTTAATAGTAAATTTAATTAGCTTGTTATTTTTTTGAGCTTGCTTATTTATATGTATTTTTGTAGTAACCCCTTGCTCTCGAAATTTTCATTCATCCATTAATTACGAATTACGCCTTATGAATATTCTTCACAAACTATCAAACGATCTACATCTTCATGAAGGAAGCCGAAACATGCAAAGGCAGCCACTTATATTAATATAAAAATGAGTTTTTATCGGTTGTCCACAAGCACAAAGAAAAGTGGTAAATATCGACATTCGAAGAATTTGTAATGCACTACAGTTATGCATCTCTAAGCCATTAATTAGTGCGTATGAAATATAAAACTTGCGAAGACAGACAAACAGAGACTGGCTTTTTGCCCTTAAGAAATCCGCAAACAGATCAGTTTTATAAATGAGCGTCATATTTCTGTGGTTTTCACGAATAATCGCGTAAGTCGGTTTTTACCGAAATTGAGATAATGATGTCAAAGTGCTACATTTTGCATTAGGTTTTTATAAGTATTAAGCTTTTTAGAATATAATGTAGTATTATTAATTTTTTTCTGCTAAAAACAACTTAAGTTAACTGTTTAATAAAATATTTTGCTATTATAACGATTTATGTCGACATACATCGCCAAAAATTCTAAAATTGCTGAATATGTTTCCAAATAAAAAGCATATGTGATGTTATGTTGTTATTCGTGCAAAAAATATGAAAGTATTTTATGAAAATTTTTCTATTAATAACAACTTATATGTACATGTGCGTTTATTGTTGACTTCTTTAGTTGCAACAACATCAGATGAGCGGTTGTTTGTAATTTTAAGTCCATACGTTGTGCTATAAGTATCAAAAACTCTGAATATGTCGCCAACTTGTGTAATAAAAATAACAACGTAAGTCGTCATGTGTGATTAAAATGATAACATTTATTTTCACAAAAAAGAACTTTTGTGGAGATATGATGTCATATTGCACACACTTAATGAGTCAATCAAACATATGCATTTTTAATCCTTTAACAGATTGTGATCCTGTGAGGATTTTTTCATGAAAACTATGTATAATACGTAGAAAGTCACTGTTAAGAGGATAGTAAAGAAAAAAGTTTAAAAAAGCATCTACAGAAGCCGCAATTGAAAAAAATAATTGTTTTTGCTCTCCTGAAAAGTTTGGTTTTATAACTTACGCGATTATTCGTGAAAACCACAGACTTAATACGTGTTTTTTCATTAAAGTCTTGTCTGTTAAAGAATCAGCCTTTTTTAAACTTTTCAATATTGCAAAAAGTATTTTTGTGCATTATTTTTTGTTTACATTATAAACACAATTGAAGGTAAAATAGACATCTCACGACGATGCTAGATGGAAAATAAAAAAATTTAGATTTGACCGCGAATATCCAATGTGATTATCTGTTGTTGGAAGAGTATTTCTTGACCTTTCGCTACTTGTTTCTGTCTTAAGATCATTTTGGACAAAAGCCAATAACCTATCCAGAGATGTAGCTAGCGCCTGAAGACTTTATCTCTTGTTTTTTAATTTTGAAACTAGTCTTCTTTCTTCGGGAGTTTAGTGTATTTGTCGACCTATCTGTTAATGCAAAAAATCGAAGTTAAGATTTAGATCTAAATTTATTTAAATATTATAACAAGTTAATGTACAAACCTTCTTGAAATGATGCAAAATAAAACAAAAATATAAAATAAAACGGGATTTTTGCAACATTTTTTAAAACGGTTTTGCTAATATAGAATTATCGAAAACTGTCGAACTTGCCAAGCCAAATTTACGAAAACCAAATACAGTAGATTTGACTAAACTTCCTTTTATTTAAGTACACTTTTGACTTAACTGCACAAAATGAATAATTTTTAACAGTATTCTTTAAAATCCCATACAAATCTCTTTACCTACTTATTTGTTAATAAATAAATAAATAAAAGATAAATGCCCAAAATTATTGGCATTTAAAAAATTGTCAAATATCAAAGTTAGCTGCACTTTGACTTAACTGCCCAAAATTTATATCTTCTGTATAATTATTCTTCAAAATCCTTGTTTACGTGCCTTTTGTATACCTGCATGTTTATCATATTTTTGGGCAGCTTAAAAATATTTCATATAAAACATCAAAATTAGCTGCACACATGAAAAAAATATGGTGGTCACTTTTTCATATAAATCTAAAATTTTGATAAAATATTAATTTATTAATAAAAACGTGTTTGTACGTGGTTCCATTTTTGAAACAGCGGTATATCTCGAAAACAAGAGCTAACCGGTTGGTACCACAACGACAGCCGGAACAAAAAAAAAAGCCAAATTATAGCACATTGTTGTCTTATTTATACGTCTTTAATGGACCTATGTAGATAATATAGGTATGTATGCATGTTAATAAAAATAATGGTTCAATTTGAAGTTTATTAATTGCCAACGCTTTAAACATTGAAATGTTGCAACTTTCAAACCCGATTTTTTTTTTCCACTTGGTTAAAGGTTGCTTGGATTATAAGTTGTAGTGTAAAACTTTTCCCCGGTGTTTGTTGTAGTGAAAATTTGCATTTTGAACTGAATACTCTTATAAACATATGTAAATTAGGATTTTAACGTAACTGCAGCCAAATTTTATATATTTAAGTGAATTTATTTCACTGGTTGTCTGTCTGTTTTCCCGTCTTAGCCATTTGCTTTAAAAACTGCAAATTAAAAAAAAAAAACTAGAAAATACAAACCCCTCAAAGTTAGCCTTCAAGCCCATTTATTCAAATGTAATTTTTTTCCATATGACTATCTTTTTAAAAAACATTTTACAATAATATGATATATGGCAATATTTTAGCGCTTCTAATCAACAACATTAGCATTACTAATTGAGATATTTAACTAAATACATATTTTTGTTTCGGGTTTTCATGCAAATTCTACGTATTATTTTAAAATAGATTCAATTTGAAAAGCAGAACATTATTTCCACATACGTACAATTTGTATGAAAACCCGAAACGAAAATATGTATTTAGTTAAATATCTCAATTAGTAGGTCGCAAGGGGTCAAGTTTTATATACATACCTGCTGCAAAAAATCTTTGTTATGTCGTCTTGGAGTAAAGTACAAAAAAATTGGAAAAACTGAAAAAAGACCTTTTTTAAAAATGGTCCAGCTCACGGATGGTCAACGGTAGAACCAAAATATTTTGGGAATCATCATAAAACATATCAAGCTTAATTTTCAGGGGGTATCAAAATCACTTTTTTCAGCTCCATACAAATTGAGTCGTTCTATTGTATGTAGTTTGTGATATTTTTAACCAAAGTATAACTTTATAACTAAGGAAATAAAATTATTAATGAATACAGTGTAAATTCGATAATCCGGACTCCACTAATCCGGAATATTCGGTAATCCGGACAGAATTTTGCAGCTCATTGCGTATTCAATAATCCGGATTGATTGCAACTATGTAGTCCGGATTGAATAACACCCGTTTCAATTTATTTTTTTTATTCAAATCAAAGCATGCTTTAAAAAATACAGTCATTGCGTATTCTGTAATCCGGATTGATTGCAACTCTATAATCCGGATTGAATAACACCCGTTTTTATTTATTTTTTTATTCAAATCAGAGCATGCTTTTGTTAAATGCAGTTAGATTAGTGTGATATGAGTATGTTTGCACATGCGTTTTTTTGCTATGAATTATTATAATTTTTAATAAATACATACATGCGGTAATCCGGATAATTCGGTACTCCGGATTGGGGTCTGCAATCAATTATCCGGATTATCGAATTTTTACTGTATTTAAAAAACAGAAAATGATGTGTTACCAATAAAATTTAACTTTGTACTTACTACTGATCGAAAAAATGATAACTAGCAAGTAAGAGTGATATATTCGATTATACCACACCCACTTCTCCAATCCCGCCCGCATTTTGTCGGATGTTTTGTATTGATAACCAAGATGCTTGTACCTAATTTGGAAATTTATGCTCTTGCTGTTCTCCAGATTTACAAAAATTTATAATGTATTTGTATGGGAAGTGCCGCAAATACTTATCCAATCCCACCCACATTTTGCCGTTCTTGTGGCTCTTGTCGTTCTCCAGATATACAGAAATCTATAATGCCTTTGTATGGGAAGTGCCACACCCACTTGTCCAATCCCGCCCACATTTTGTCGGATGATGTGTTTTGACAACCAAGATTCTTATACCTAATTTGAAATTTTTTGCTACTGCCGATCTTCTGATATATGTACACAAAAATAAAATAAAAAACTAAAACAACAAGGGATGTTTATATATGTATGTGACATAAATATATAACTACCAAGTCCTCATCATATCTGGGGTCTTCGAAAACTCATTTCAACGGTACACACGGACAGACGGGCATCGATAAATCAACTTCGATCCTCATAAGCACTCAGAATATATAGCATACTTTATAGGGTATAAGATCAATATTCTAGAAATTACAAACGGAATGAAAACTTATATACAATAGTGGCACAAACTAAAGCAACTCAGAAGTTTTTTTTCCGCTATAATTTTACAGTTCAATAACACTGTGCTAGTTGAAAAAACTGTCAAGCGGGGCACCCGGCGGGTAAACCTAATTCGAGTACGCTGAATCCAGTGGTGCTGACCGTTTTTTAGATCGGCTCTTGTTTTCGAGATGCATACCTTTATTTCGAAATTGGGGAAGATTTAGTTTATTGACTTCTCCGAAACATCAATAAAAATGCTTGTGTTCTTTTATTCAACATTTCTGTTACTGCCTACCTTTTAATTTAAATTGTGTCACACTGTAGTAAAACACAATTTTGGAACCTAGACTGATTTGGCAGTTTAACCAAAGTTTAACCATACCTTTATTTTTCTTCTAAAACTCTACTCTATCAGAAATAAACAGTGTTTGTTACTTTTTTTACCCGATTGTCAATGAAGGATTATTTTTAAACAAATAAATAAACAAACGCTATATTAAAATTATTTTAAATTTCATAGTATATCGCGTTTAATCTTCACTGTTTTTAAACTGGGGGAGTTATTGTATATTTTCGAACGAAAGCGTTTTCGAATTTCAAGATCAATAATCGCCTTAGTGTGTACGACGTTAAAAATGTTCCTTGGCCTAAGAAACAAAAATTGTTTTAAAGGGACCATGCAAGAAAAACCAATGCGAAATCTTGCTATTAAAATAAAGAAACATTTTCAGCGCCTTATTTATGTAGACCTATTTAGCTTTATTAGTTTAACGTTTTACTATTAGCTAAACATTAAATATTACTCGTATTATAATAAATCAGTAAAAAAAACAAAAACTTATAGAATGTAAAAATCCTATAAAGTCTAGTTTGACCCTTAATTAATACAGCTCATTGTTTAATCAATAATACTTAAATTTTCTATTTTCAGATTACAAAACCATTTAAATGTAATGGCACAGTAAGACTTTCCAAGGAGTTACCAAGAGTTTCGTTTGGATTTTTATTATTTTCTACGCCAGCAACAAAACCAACTACAACAATAATACGGTAAAAAAAAAAACTGCCAATATTATTTGTCGGAAATCTTAAAAAAAATAACCGTAAGTTTTAGTAAAAATATTAACAATAATAGAAAATCCAGACAGAAAATTAATAAGACAAAGATACCGAAGTCCAATGTCTAATAAAATAAATCCTAAACGACGTGAAACACCAACTGGTACTGCTACAGGCAACTCGACTACTGGCAATACCTCAGCGAATACATCATCATCTTCTAGTTCTTCATTGTCGTCCGCCGGAGGCGGTGATGTCGGTATGTCAACCGATCTAACATCATTATTTGAATGCCCGGTGTGCTTTGACTATGTCCTGCCACCCATATTACAATGCTCTAGTGGTCATTTAGTGTGTGTGTCGTGCCGTTCCAAGCTCACCTGCTGTCCAACATGTCGTGGGCCTTTGGCCAATATACGCAACTTGGCCATGGAAAAGGTGGCTACGAATGTCAAATTCCCCTGTAAACATTCGGGCTATGGCTGTACAGCTTCATTGCTGTACACAGAAAAAACAGAGCATGAAGAGACCTGCGAATGTCGACCCTATTTGTGCCCTTGTCCAGGTGCCTCCTGCAAATGGCAGGGTCCGCTCGATCTAGTCATGCAACATTTAATGATGTCACACAAAAGTATAACAACACTGCAAGGTGAGGATATAGTTTTCTTAGCCACAGACATTAATCTACCCGGCGCTGTAGACTGGGTTATGATGCAGTCGTGCTTTGGCCATCATTTTATGTTGGTGCTAGAGAAACAAGAAAAATATGATGGCCATCAACAATTCTTCGCCATTGTCCAACTCATAGGATCCCGCAAAGAGGCAGAGAATTTCGTTTATCGTTTGGAATTGAATGGCAATCGCAGGCGTCTAACCTGGGAAGCAATGCCGCGTTCCATTCATGAAGGTGTTGCCTCGGCCATACATAATTCCGACTGTTTGGTCTTCGATACTTCGATTGCCCAACTTTTTGCGGACAATGGTAACTTAGGCATTAATGTAACCATTTCAATTGTATAATAACCAAGTGATTGTTGAAGAGTTTAATAAATGATCAAAAAAAAAAAAAAAAATATAAGTAACTGGAGAGAGATAAATGAGAAGTACATATATTTATACATACTAAAATAATAAACATATAACAAAAAAATTAATAAAATAAATAAATTTCATGCCTGGGCCGCGGTTTGATTATATGTAAGACCTTATTTAATTAATACAAGCAACAAACATAATATTGTCAATGTTTAAAACACGAAACACAAACAAGAAAAACAACCGTCATTTTATTTGGTAAAATACGAAGGATATATTAAACACAAATCCATGATAATTATGTCTAGAATTGGAAAAAGTTTTCAAAACTTTTTTTTTAAATAGTCCACTTTTTGTGTTTAAAATTAATATGCTTTTCTCCGTTTTTACAAATTACCGATATCAAAAGATAGGATTTTATCGGCCGTATAAAAAGTGCTCCATTATTACAACTTATTTTTAACCTACCAGGTTACCTTTATTTAACTTAAAGCTCACTTTATGTTCAAGTAAAGTCGTTATAATGAATTTTTATCCGGCCGATAAAATCCGATAAAAAAAGGGCCTTCATATTTTTATTATTAAACCAATATTAATTTTTATTTTTTTTTTTTAATTTTTGTTTTTGCAAATTTCTATAAAAATTTTAGAGTAAAACTTTGTATATTGTACTTAAAATAAAAGTTAATATAATCCGGCCTATTTAAAAACTTTTTGATGTTTAAAATTATTAAAAGTTTTTTATGGTTTTTAAATTTTTTGGTGACTTTCGAAAACTCGTACACGTTCAGACGTTACGTTTTTTATTGCAAACCACAAGCTAAAATTTGAAGTTTAATGGTGTTTTCTTTTCTACAAAAAATGTGACATTTTATTTTAAAAAAATGCAATTTGGTGTCTGTTTCTTAAAAATTTTACTCCCGAAAAGGGTGGCTTGTTTTATTCTAAAAAACTCATCCTTTTCGAGAGCAAAGTTTTTAAGAAACAGGCATCAAATTGCATTTTTTTAAATAAAAACTCACATTTTTTTGTAGAAAAGAAAACACCATAAGTATAAAATTCAAATCAAAAATTTCGAAAAATTTTCATAAAACCTATCGTTTTAAAAAAATCCAAACTAGATACGTAACGGATATAAGAACAAAATGCTACCAAAATTTTTCTTATAAGCGTATTTTTCTTTTAATTAAACGTTTTTGATAAAAAATTTCTTATAAAAGTATTTACCTTTAAAAGAAATTTTTTTCTTTTATCAATAATTGTAGCGTATTTCTTTTCTTATTGAGAACTTGTGATTTAAAAATTGCATTCAAAGTTATAAGCAAGCTAGTTATTTTGTGTAAGCAAGTATGTTTGCACGCACTTCCTTGGATATTTTGAAAGCAAATACATTATTACCGGGTTAAAAAAAAACTTTCTAATAACAAATATTTTTTGTACGTTTTTTTTAGTATTGGTAAAATATGTCTTGTATCAGTTTTTTTTCTTAAAGGGATTTTCTTATACAAAATACTTTTATATTGACAAATATGGAAAAAGTCACGGTGCTTTTGCTTTACTTTCTTAAAAGCGGTTTTTTCTTATATGAGATGTTCAAGTATTTTGATAGTGTATGGTGTATTTAAAGGAAAAATAAACCACGCATATAGCTTGACAAACACACATTGTATTTGTTTATGTTTGCAAATAAACAGCACAAACACATTTCGTACAAACATTTATTTCTCATTTTTGTTTTGTTTTCAACTGAAAGCAGTGCTGCAGCAATTTTGTTAACATTTAAAACGGAGAAGAAATATAAAAGGAATATAATTTAGAGTAAAGAGTGGTTTAAAGTTTAAACTCCGAGTTGTTTTGGGCAAACAATGCTGCTTTTAGAATTATGATATACAGCTTAAAGTTATTTTAAAGCTTCTTCTACTTCTTTACTCTGATATAATAACATTTAGCGCTAGACACTACAAAAAGTTTGACAAATATCACAATGTCAGCCAAATATTAAAAAATTTTAATATTTCTACAAACATGCTTCAAACGTTTTTCCAAACAGCAAACACCCCAATAAACAACACAAAAAATGTGTACAAACGTAAAATTTGTTCACGACACACACAGGATTAAGACAAAAGATTACTTCATTTATGTTTTCTTTAGTATTTAAAATCGCCAATAACTTCCTTAAAATTTTTCTCGCGTAGGAACACTGACTAAAATTTGCTTTAAATACTTGAGTGTTTGCTTTGAATTGAGTTATTGCAATCTAAAAAATGTTTTAAGGAGTGGAATAATTTAGAAAAATCTTAAATTTTAAGACAATTTCAAAGAGATTGTTTGCCTAGAAATGTCTTGATCTGTATAGAAATTGTTTTTGGTGTGTAACTTTTTTGAATTTAACTTGACTTTAATTAAATCTAACCTTACCTATTTTTTTTTTTTTTTAATTTTAACCTAACTTGTAATAGATATAAATATGTATGTATAAACCAAAAATTTCAAAACAATTTTTTATCAGCCAAAAGAAAGATTGAAATATGTATAGGAAAATTTTTATTATTTTTTTTTTATAAAAGCCAAACTATTGAATTGCTAAAGCTTAAAATTTTAATACTTTTAGTTATATTGAGAACGCCGCCTTAAAAATTGCTTCTTCAGGTCTTTGGAAATATTATAATTTCCAAACTTAAATTATATTTACTTTTTCAAGCTGTAAAAGCTTAAAATTCATATTTCTAATTTAATTTCTTTTTAAAACTTTTGGTTGTTTTAGCTTTTATTTTACTTTATAAACTAATTTTTAACTAAGTAAATTAATTGTTTAATTGCTTTAGTTGTTTTTTTTTATCCTTGAATACACACAATCCTTATCTTTGAATACACACAATTTTTTTCAATAAAAAAATATAAATTTATGTGTTTAATTTAAAATAAAAAATAAAATATTTTTATACAATATAATTTAACAAAAATTATGTTTATAAAACAAATTTTAATAAATTAAATAATCAAAAAAAAAAAAAAAAAAAAGAGGAGCAAATAATTCTTTAATCAAAAATTAAAAAGAAGAGGTAAAGCATATAATACTTGCTCCTAATTACTCATAATTTTTAAATTTTAACAAATATTAAAAAGAGAATATGAAAAATTATAAGAAAGAAATACATAGATCTAAAATAAAATAAAAAAATCACCAATTTATCTTAATATAAGCTAAAAAACAGACAAAGTATATATAAAAAAAATATATAATGAAATATATATGTACTTATGAATAACTATAAACATAATATTTTACCTAGGTTAGTTGATCTCTAAATAATACCATGATAATTAAGATAAATAATAATAATAAAAAAATATACCTATAAAGAAAATTTTGTTTAATCTCCAAAAGAATAATAATGCAATAGCGGTTTTTACCCTTTTTTATTTAATACGATTTTATACGAAATAGCGCGAGTGTCTCTTTCGTATGTGTTGTAAATTTATGAATCTGCTGAGTGAGAGAAAAAGAGAGATCATTGTTGTTGCAGTGTTGAAAATGTTACACCAAATTCAGACCGTAATTTGAAAATCATGTCTTTTTAATTCCTTTCGATAGTTGCTTCCAAAAACACAAAAGATTTAAACGATGATTTCCCCCCCGTGATTTTAGGGTTGATTTGTTCCCGTTATCGGCAACTCTTCTTTACTTGCTTATTTAGTCCCAATTTACACTAGGGACATTTCTTGCCGGACAGACGAAGTTTGATGGAGAGGGGTCGAAAAGGTAGAGTGTGTAGTACATGACTATCTGTACTGGACATTTTTTCATTTCTCTTTCTTACTTTTCGTAGTTTACATCTTGTTGCTTTATATTATTTTTCTGTCAGACTTCATATGTAAACGCTTCAGGTAAGATTAAAAGAGATTTTAAAAAATGTCCGGCAAGAAATGTCCCTAGTGTAAATTGGGACTTATAAAACCAAACAATTTTAATGTTGCCACATTGAAATAAATAAAATGAGGCAACATAACAAAAATACAAATGTGTGCAAGGAAAAATATAAAAAAAAGACACAGAGAACACAAAATTTGAGTTTTTTCTCTACCCCGCTTGCTTTTCTACACCGTTCGTCAACAAACCCTAAAAAATAACGTCTTAAAAACATGAAAAAAATAACCGTCTGAATCTAGTTTTAGTACTTTAACTAAATTAATAAGATTAAAAAGGTCTACAAGGGAATTTACTACCAAGGTTGAAAACCGCTATTGTAAGTAAATTAGCAACTTCTTAAGATAACGGTGAATACTACGCCCTGACTCAAAATATAAAGCCTTATTACGTTGGTCGTCGTCGTAAACGAATGTGCCGTTTTTTGTAATGTTTTATTACTACATGTCTAAATTCCCAACACCCCCGAGCTGTGTACAAATGACGTCAGAAGAATCGACGTTTATATTGATTCTGATGAATTCCACTGGACATTTGGGTGACATTATCCACTATTAAACCTTTCGACCAAAATGAGCGATTTTATAAAAAAGGCACTATCTACAAAAGCGATTATATCGAGCCCTTTTTGCACTTGTATCGTTAACGACAAAAGGCAAATTTTACAGGAGAAGGGTTCTTATTTTTATACTTTATTTTAATTTAGTTGTGCTTTTTCTCCGCAACGGTAGAAATTCAAAGTCTGCCAATTTGTTTAAAAATTTCGATAAATTGTCGTTTACGATTTAAAAAAGGCTCGATATGAAAAGCGCTTTAAAGACCTTACAAGCCGTTTGTATAATATGCAACATTGACAAACTGTCAAACAATTTATTTATTGAAGAAAAATAAATCATAAACAGTTTAAGGCGAAATAACTTGGCCGTTGCCGGGCCCAAGCCCGGATGTGAAATGTGGAGGGATATCATCGCAGTTTATCCCTTTCGTACAGCCATGCAATCAACAACTTGCAAACTGGACTGCGCTGGGTCCAACCTTGACCATTTCAAAGGGAGCAGCCCTTCTATGCCAGGTGTAGGAAACAGTGGGCCAATGAAAGAATATTAATCCTAAACATAAAGGAAGAAAATAGCGCCTAGACGATGAATACGTTGAAGAAAAATACTTTTTTTGATAAACTCCAAGACATCATAGACGGCGCAACTACGAACGTTTAAATATAAGGAGATTTCTACGGAAAAGTTGGCAATAATCCGGAAAGTGTGAAAAAAATAAATGGACGATACGGAAAACTTCCATAAACAATATCGTTTTATGCAATTATCCATTACTAATAGTCAATACAATGTTCCCACATTAAAATATCCACAGAATCACTAGAGAGAAGAACCAAAGAACAATAAAACGAAAAGTAGAAATGCCGAGATACCGAAGGTAGGAAGTGATCATTGCCTAGTGGGCAGGAGAGGATTTGTTGAGAAGTCGAAGAAAATTAAAAGCAGACAGAGAAACGTAAAGACGAAGATGAAACTAGCAAATCTTAAATCAAAGTAGCTCAGGAACTATAAAGTAAAACGGTCACCGGAAAGATAAAAGAAGGCACATTAACTAGCCCAAGCGAAAATATTAACAATATTTGGGAAACGTTCAAATTAGCGAAAGCAATATGAGAGTTAAAATGCGGAGGACGTGCCCGAAGTGGTGGAATGGTACTATAAAAGCTGAAGTGAGGGAGAAGAAAGTAAGATGCACAAACTATCTTGGTAATAAGACTATTGAAAAATACAATTGCTGCAAGGAAAAACGAATTAAAGTCAAAGAAATAGTGCGCTTAGCCAAGTCGCACCCATGGGAGGAATTCGATCGATTCATAAAAAAAAGAAGCAACGAAAATCAAAAGCTATTTTAGAAAACATTGAAAAATCTATGAAGCCCTAAACATTGCTCCAAAAAGTTTATAAGAGACAAAGAAGAACATCTACTCAAAGAAAATATAATGGATAGATGACGCGAATACTTTTAAACAGCGAAAAAAATACAACCCCAATGGAAATATACCACGTAACAGAAGATGTCGAAGAACCAGGCTCGATATCGGAAGAGGAACAAAATAATTCAATAGCTAAAAAATATGTTGGTTAATGATGGAAACAAACTTCTGCTAAATAAAATAATTTTACCATGGAAACTTGCGACAATCCCAAACGAATGGCAAGAACAATATTCAAAAAAAAGACAACCAACTAGGGAAAGGCTTAAAGCTGAAATTAAACACCGACTTGAAGAGGAACAATGCGGATTAATGCCGAACCGTGGGACCTAGGATCAAATCTTCACGCTGCGCCAAATAACCGAAAAGACTTGAGTTTAATTTTGCTTCATATTTTTATGGAAAGCCTTTGACACAGTAACATAGCTAGAAATATGAGTGGAACTGCAAAGGAAAAACATAGGCAACATACTGTTTTAAAGAATACAAAGTTTTTATGAAATATGCCGAAACTATGTTAGAACAAGGAATGCGCATCCAGAGTGTTTATAACAACGCAAGACGTAACACAAGGTGATATTTTGAGCTCGTACCTTTTTATCATACTATTGAACGACGTCATCAAAAGATTATAAAAATCATTTGTACCCATAATAATGGGCAATTAAAAAAAGCAACCGGTAAAAATATTAATTCCGTACGCAAGCGATCTGGCTATCTCGGTCACCTCCGCGGAAGACCTTCAGCACAATTTGAATGCAAATAAATCAGAAACTATGAAAATAAACGGAATTAAAGGTGCACACAAAATAAAGGCAGGGAAAATAACACTGAAGAAAGTAAAAAAAATTCGTAACTTAGGAGTCACGATAAGCGAAGAGGAAAAATGGAATGAGGACCTAAATTCTACAGTATCAGTCACTACTAATCTTTATTATTCCTTAAACCAGTAAAAAAGAGGTAACAAAACAACTTAATTAGCAGTCTTTATCTCCTCATACGTACCAACACTAACGTATGGAAAGGAATCGTGGGCGCACACAACAAAAAATAAAAGTAGGGTACCAACCTCAACAGGAAAATAAAATTATAAAGGACAAATCATCCATAGAAACACAAAATGGCAAGTTAAGATGGTTTGGATTTGTTTCCAGAATGAACGGATGAACGCTTGACGAAACGAGTGTTTGAAGCCAGATCGGTAGGCAGAAGATTGCTTGGTAAAATGAGAGAAACAGGCAACAAAAGCTTTATGGAGCGTAATAAAGAGCCCCGTTCGGCCAGAACAACAGCGTATAACCGAGCAGAGTATAGAAAGCTTTGCAAAAAACCTCTGCATAATTGAAAGGCAGACACAGGTCTAAAATAAATAAGTAAGTTAATTCAGTTTATCAGTTTTCAATTTGTATTTTTTGCCAATAGAATTTGTTTTTACTTTTTCAAAAATAAGACTAAACTTTTCTTATGATTTTCCTAAGATTAGGAAATTAGAAGGTAGATAGACGAAGTATGTTGGTAAGTGGGTGACGCTGTATGCGTGGCCCACTACTTGTTTCTTCTCTCGCTTGCAAACTTCGTCTGTCTGCCTTTAATATGTATTCAATATGTAAAAGGGGTCTTACCCCTCGTTTTCACATGCAATTACAAGTTCGAAAAACTCAATCCACTCACACTTTTTCACTAACACTCAAACAATTTTTGTACTTTCAGCCAATCGGCTGTTTTGTCGATTTTTCGTTGATAATACGTATACACTACTTGCAAGTAATTACTTGCATGTTTACTTGGAATTTCTTCCTAACTCGTTGCACATAAGTACTTGAAGTCTTCTAATTACACTGTGCTAGAATTTGACACTTTTTTCTGATAAGCGGGACACCAGGTGGGTTAACCTAATAAGGGTACGCTGAATTAAAGTGGTGCTAACCGTTTTTTAGGTAAGCTCTTGTTTTCGAGATATTCCGTTATTTCGAAAATGCAGGAGGTTGCAAAAAATATATTCGCATAACTTAAAAACGGCTTAACTTTTTGTTTTTTAAAAAGCTTTCCCTTTATTCTAACTACATAATTTGTATTTTAAGTAAATTAATAGAAGAATTTACTTACCCGGTACAAAACGTCCCCAACTTTCGGTGACACATGCCACTACAAAAGGTGTAGCATACATGTAAGTAAAAAGTATCATAATAATTGCCTTGCCATGAGTCATTTTACCCTCCAAGGGTCGCGTTATAACATTATATCGATCATAAGCAATAAAAGCATTTGTGGTGCCTGCGCTAATGCCCGTATAAGAACCCACAATGCCAAATATCTGACAGCCCATGTTGCCTAAAGCAAAGCCACGCTTAAAACTGTTATAAATGAATATGGGCGTTTTGGCCATCATAAAAAAATCACAAATAGCTAAATTTATTACCAAAATATTGGATGGAGTGCGCAAAGATTTGGCTCTGTAAAGAAGAGGGTTATTCAGTTAGTAATTAATTAAAAAGAATTTTTATCGAAAATTTCTCGCACTTACGCTGTAAAAACCCATATGACCAGACCATTTCCAGTTATTGACATAATGGTAAAGAATATATATAACATGGCTAAAAGATAATGCATCGATTCAGGGGGTTCTTGATATTTAAGCCAATGCTCGGGTATATGATGTAGTTCGTCTGGTGGCACATCCCAGCCCAACAAACGTCCCTCGCTTGATAGTCTGGAATTGGAGAATAAATGAAATGGACTTGAAATCTAAATAAAAAATTATTTGACTTATTTATACTTCAACATACATAAGTGTTAAAGTGCGATGTATAATTAACTTAAACTTTACTCGAACACATGGTGTGTATTATTTATTGTCTCGCTACCAAATTTTTTTACGAATTCCTTCACTTGAATTACTTTTTTCACAAACTTCGAACTTACCTTGGCTCTGGCCGCAACACAGTCGAGACATTTCTATAAAGTTCTGCCGGACTATATGTTAAATTTGCCATAGTTTAAACACTTTCACTTAAAACTAACACTCCTGTGTAACTTTCGTTTATTTTTTGCGATTTTTATTTTTCGAACTACTCTTTTATACCGGTCATTGGCGACAAATTGATGTGGTCACAAGTGAAAGGTTTTTATAGTTGGAATTTCTGATGAGATTTGCAATTTTTTCTAATGAACATTTCAACATACTAAATATATACTTATGTACTATGTACAAACGTTTTGGTAGTAAAACGAAGGGATTAACCACTGATTGAAAATGTTTAACAATGGATTTTATTAAGGGATTAGAATAAACAGGTAAGAGTGCTATGCCATGCAATGATATGCCTTCACCATGGTGCGATAAGAACAGAAAGCCATTTAAATACCGTTCTTTAGATATTAATAAATCTATTTTGTGCCACGACCACATTTTGTCGAATGTTGCATATGGATAACCAAGATGCTTGTACCTAATTTGAAAACTTTGGCTGTTGCCGTTCTCCAGATATACAGAAAAAAACAACAACAATGGGTAAAATTATAAGCAACGTGGTTTTTGCTCATATCTCCGTCATTTGTTGACCGATCCGGATGAACTTCAATAGCAAAATTTAACGGAGCATATGTGACCAACCATGTTCCCAGCATATCTGAGGTCTTCTGAAACCCCATTTTAATAGATAGTAGGACATCGTTAAATCAACTTTGCTAGTCATCAGGGTCCAAAATGTATACACTTTAAAGGGTCTTAGATCAATATTCTAGGAATTACAAACGGAATGATAAACATATATACCCTTTTACCTGCGGTAAAGGGTGTAAAAGCCCTTGTACTTTGATTTTCGATTGTTTTTTTTTTTGTATTATTTTTAGTCATTTTTTGGTTTGATTTAGATTTTGTGCATAAAAATGTTCTTGATCTGGTTTGTAATAGACAGAAGCGTGTTAAAGTAGAATTGAGAGAATTTGACAAGAAAAATTAATTTTACCATTAATGAATAATTTTTGATTTAAAATGGTACCATTTTGATCTCCCGAATTAGGCAAAACTATGAAGATTATAGTGCTTTTCGTGCTGTACTGGCTGATGCGCTGGATATTATCCTACGTAAGAAATGTATTTATCATGCTTAGTTTTATATTTAACTAGCATTTAACCCGATACTTCGTTAGCGTCTCCTTTTTCTTCGTTTATATAGCTGTATGCCAAAGTTTATTTTTCAAGGATTTAACTTGTTTAAATTCCAGCATTTAACCCGCTGCTTTGCAATCGGGCCTTTTCTTTCATGAACTTATTTATATGCCAAAGTTTATGTTCCTAGGTTTTAACAAAAAAGTTCCAACATTTTTCATCTCATTTGTTGATATTCACCTGTAATTTTGTGTTTCTGAGTTCAATATTATAGAAAATTCAAAAAGTACCACTCGTAGAACATAAAAGCAAATGAAAGAAAGTTAATTTCCCGTGTTATCCTTTTTGCATCTTTTCAGTTGTAGAACCAAAAAGCTAAAGAAAGATATTAAATTTCCCGTATTTCCCATTTTGGTACTATTTTTCCCCCAATTAAAGTACATATCAAAATTGCAGTATTATAGTGGGGGCCTATGTCGATGAATGGAGAAAAATGTTTTGTAAAAAAAGTACGAAAAATACGATCGCTTGCAGTTCGCAAGATCGCTTAGAGGGAAATCTATTATACAATTTCGTCATCAAAAAAAAAAAAAAAAAAAAAAAATAGTTACGATTTTCACCCCTTAAACGTTCGAATTTTGAAAAAGTACCAAATTTATATTCGTATTTTTTTGATAAGTTTCGAATGTGGTATAAAATGTATGTCTAGGTTTAATGGTTTAAAAGATAGATGGGGTGACAAAAAGTACCAAAATTCAGGTTTTAACCGTTTTTTTTCCTAAAAGAGCCGAATTTAAAAAAAGTACCAGACACCTGTCCGCTTATTTTTCTAAAGAACAACGATAAGTATTACAGTTTTTTTTTGTATATCTTTTAGTTTCGGAGATATAAGGCTATCGAATTTACCAGTTTTTACCCTTTTTTACATCCTAAACATTCAAATTTCCAAAAATCCAGTCTTAGTGGATCGATTTGGGGAGAGAACCACCTGATATTTTTGACTCTATTCTTGTGACGAGGTGTATTTGTGGGAAATGTATTGGATGGAATCACTAAAAAACTCAATTTCAAAACAAATCGAGTTAGGGGGTTTCTACATGAGACCAACGATATATAGATATGGGAAAAATAGCTTAAAGCGCTCCTCAAAGGCAACATTTTAAACTTGTAATTAGGTACTATTTTGATCTCCCATGTTAGGCAAAAATATTAGGCTTATAGTGTTTTCTATGATATAATGACTTTATACGCTGGATATTAACTTACACTTTTCATCTCTGGGCTTAATAAGCAAGGAGTTTGCTTCGGATATTCCCACCGATTTAATTCTTAACGAATTCCTGAGGAAAATTTTTTTGAGAACGCCTTTAACGTTTGTTGGTTAAAAAATTGACATAAAGGCTGACTTCATAAACGCAGTATTGCAACGCAACACTAAAAGGAATAGCTTCATAAACGCCGCAGCTTCATTATTGCATGGTTACCGTATTCACTGCACAACGGTTGCAAAATTTGCGCATTGTTTTTATTTGCGATGCCTTATCGACGCATTTGTTTTTAGTGGTTCTTTGCAATACTGCGTTTATGAAATCAGCCATAAGTTCTATATTTCTCAATTTCTTTCGAAACTGAAATAAAAAATTTAATAGATTTGAAAATAGCGTTTGTGAATTCTCATTCAAGGACAGCTTAAAAATCCTTAACGTTAACATATTTGGAAAACGAAAAAACATTCAACGACAATTGGCAGAAAAACCTTCCGCATCAACTGCAATTTCTAAAAATTTACACATGTTTTTTATTACATTAGCGGACTTTAAAACGAGCAAATGCAAAAAATCGTTGCTCTACGATATATTTGAGCCGTTTAAAATTGTGACAATGATAAATTTAATAGTTTATTTTTTTATGAAGAACAAATTTCAACTCATTTGATGCGGGACATTTTTTTAAAGCAGCGATAAAGAAAGATTGCGTTTGTTAACAATTTCATATTTGCAAAACAAATTTAAAAAGTGATTATTCTAATGTACATATACATATACTTTAAAGGGTCTGACAGTACCATTGCAGCAATTAAAACCAGAATGGCAAACTTATATATACCCTTTCCACCTGTGCTGAAAGGTATAAAAATATGGGAATAGTAAGCGCACTTTTGCGTTTAAGCCATTAAAATATTCCTTGGTTTCGAATATGATTCTGAAATAGACCAAGGATTTGTTTTCCTTATTTTATATTTCAAATGGTAATTTGAATAAAAATGCTAATTTCTTCCCATATTATAAAAATCAAATTTATTCTGCTTGAATCCAAAATAAAATCAAAGCTAAGACTTTAATTTTTAAACTATTTACTACCCTTTAACTATTTATTTTGCGCCTCTGCTTAAAAAATTTAAGTTTAAACCTTAATCAGATTAAGAAAAATAAAAGTCAAGTCTCAATACTAAACCGTTCGATTAGTAATGAACTGTCTACATTAATCATGTATAGATTTTATTACCCTACACTTTTTCAATCTGTATACATTTTTAATTGTTGAACATACAAAAACGTTACATAAGTATGTTCAAAATCTGGGACCAGAAATCAATAAGTTTTTGAAATTTTTATAGACGACATTCCTAATTGCTTAAACTTTTCTGGATAACATTATGCTAAGAAAAAAATTAACCTCAAAAATTATATGTTTTTTAAACTAAATTGGGGCTACTGAACACGAATGTGGCATCATTCATTTATTTTTCTTAAAAAGCGTTTTCAAGTTATTCGCGAAAAGCCTGTTTTTTGAAGTCTGCAAAAATCTTAAGAATTATGCATTTTTACACTGTGGCAAAGATAAAGAATTTCTATTTCAGAAAGATAGATAGATTTTATCTATAATGTGTCGATCTATATTATTCACTGAGTTACACGCCATTAGTTTTGAAAAATTGATTTTGCAACGTTTTTTTTTTTTTAATTTAACATTTTAAGTCCCTCCAAAAAAAATTCTGAAAATTTTGTTTTTACCTGTAGCTTAAATAATATTTTCTGTAGCTTTTTGACAAAACATCTTAAGTCAAATTTTAAAAGTTGGAAACATTTTTGTAAATCTTACGAATTTTCATTCCAAAAAAATTTTTTTTACCTTTTTAAAATTTTGTATTATAAACGAAATTTTTCTTTAATTTTTGTTAATTTTATTTTTTAATAAAAAATGATTTTTCACCGAGTTTTTTTGAAAACTTTCTAAAGTTTTTTTCAAACGTATTATGCGTAAAATGGTTATCATCGGACAAAAAACGTAAAGCGAAAACATCCGAATTTGAATTTTCACAAGCAATTTATTAAATCCACGCTACTACTCTATTTAGGTACTTTATTGGAGTTTAAGGTAGAATGCTTCACTTATCGGTCTATTTTCAAAAGCATCACTGAAAAGGGCATGGAAGAGTATGTATTTGCCATTTGGTAAGACAGTTAAATGGAGGGATCCAAATGTTCAAATGACTGATTGCTATTTCTGGATGATTTAAGCGTATGGCGAAAAAATTACAAAGTTATTTATCCCGTTATAAAATCAGTTGCTTAACATTCTTTTCTGTACCCAAAACGAAAACCTCCAGCATTAAAAGGTACATAAGATATCGAAGAAGAAGATTTAAATATTAAATTAATGAGGCGAAACGTACTCAATGATTTAGGTCGTGACCAAAACTTGTCAAAAGACACCACGAAGTTACTTGCTTCATCATTATATCCTTCACCACAGGTAAATTGGTATATGTACATATATAAGTTTGTCTTTCCGTTTATAATTTTCGACCCTATAAAGTATATATATTCTAGGTCCCTATAAGTAGCGAATTGTTTTAACGATGTCCGTCTGTCGACGGGAACTTATTTGGTATATATTTATGTCACATATGCTCCGTTGAATTTTGCTATGAAAATTAAGCCTAATCGGTCCTGGCTGAGATATGAGCAAAATAACCACGACTTCTTCTCATTTTAGCCATAAATCCCTAGTTGTTGTTTTTATGTTATTTTTCTGTATATCTAAAGAACGGCAAGCGGCAAAGTTTCCAAATTAAGTACAAGCATCTTCGTTATCAATACATGACATCCAAAAAATGTGGGAGGGATTGAAGAAGTGGGCGTGACACTTCCCATATAAGGACATTATGGATTTCTATATATCTGGAAACCGGCAAGCTGCAAAGTTTCCAAATTAGGTACAAACATCTTCATTATCAATACACGACATCCAACAAAACGTGGGCGGGATTTAAGAAGTTGATGTGGAACAAAATAGATTTACTTATACATATCTTAAGAACGGTATTTGAATGACTTTCTGTTCTTATCGCACCATGGTGGGCATATCCGAATTTAGCACTCTTACTTGCTTCTTATTAAAAAAAATTTTCTCTTGGAGTGTAAAAAAAACCCAAAATAGAAATGAGATGTATTTATTATGGAACTTCACTCAAGCAGAAGAAAAGTATTGCCTTTGAATCGTTTGCTAGCATCCTGTTGAAATTTTATTCTAGTGTAAAGTCTTTACTAATCGGCTTGAAAGTTTATTTACCATTTTAAATTGTAATGACGTATTTTTTTACCTTTAATTAATTTACATTTGTACATCAGTTTGTATCAATCATACAGTTTACCTTCATATGAGATTATTTCATTTACTTTGATACTCGCTGGTATGTGCACGTGGTGTGTTCGTACTTGATAACCTGTTGATGGTCAATAACTCTCGGCATTACTCACAGAAATGTGTGCCATTCTTATTATTTAGTCGTAATCCGTTGTCCACACGCAACTGACTGAAATTACAAAAGAATCATTATCACATTTTGTCGCGCAAACAGCAATTTGCAAATTGATTTAAATTTTTAATATAGTTACTTTTCCGTTCAAAAATTAAATCTGGTACCCCAATTTCGATATCCCCAAGATTATGACTCTTAACTTTAGAAAATTATGTTTTAGGCTTCGCACCGTGAAAATGTTATCGTTATCGAAAATTTTAAAAATAACTCATATTTGACAAATTTCATGTTCTTCCATGCATTTAACAGTTTGTATAGGAGATACTATTGGGAGCAAAGCTAGAGTTTTAGAGAGATAGAGAAATGTATGTAAAAGCAGTTGGGGTCGGTCTTAGAAATTAACACGCGTTAACCCATTAGGGTCCAAAACGTAATTGCATATTATTACAAAAATGGGGAACATTTGGGGTGTATAGGATATATAGTTTTTGAGTAACTCGATGAAAAGTGTCGCTTTTATCGAAATTACTGACTTTGAGGGCCTGGGGCAGCATCAAAATGCTCAGATTTGCCTGAAACTTTCCACATTTCTTTTTATCTTAAAAACAAACAAAAAAATGTTGGGTGAGACTTTAACATTTCTTACTTCAAATGTAAAAACGATTCATTTTCAATGCAAATGTAATTATGGCGCTTACGCTTTATTTAGATCTTAAGTATATTTTTGTAGTTGATTGTTTCCTTGAATTTTTAACGGTTTGCTACCTATAAACCTGAACAGGGGATGATGAAGTTTTTTTGATTTTATATGTTCAAAATTTTTGTTCTTTATGGCAAGAGCTCTCTCAGAGGGTAAATCAAAATTCCGAACGGTTTGCAAGATAAGAGCCTGAGAAAATTATCACTTTTTTGCAAAAATTAAGTGCATGACTTTGGGCAAAACTGGAAGACACCGGTCTTTTTTTTTGGTCTTTTATCACGTAGTGGTGTCCGTATATAGTTATTTTTTTCGTGTTGCACTGTGTTATATGAAGTTGTCTCTAATCTCTTCTGCAACATGGTGCATGGAAAAATAAAGCAATTAAAACAAGATTTGTTTTTTTAAAATATACAACAAAAATATGCAATATCAGCAATATATGCAAAAATATGCATTCAAAGCAAAATATGTACTAACAAATCGATGCCATTTTACTGCAAACTTCTTGATTCGCAAAGATATTACAGGACATTGTAATCCCAGACTGCCGACAACAAATATGCATTTGCACAAAAATCCGGGCCTTGTTAATAACATTTAGTTAAATGTTAATAAACTTCTCTATTAGATTGAATAAAATGGAAAAATTTAAGTGACCTAGAGACGAACTGTTGGAATTGGGATTTTATTTAGACTTTTATTTAGAAAAAAACTAATTAAAGCACATGATAGACAATTGAAGCACAGCCGCGAATAACGTTGTAAAAGCCACTTTTTGCAAAAACTGTTTTTTTGCAGATAACCGTTAATATTACTCTCTAACACTGTTTAAACCTTAAATTACCCAAAATTATGCACCTTAACGCCTTCAAAATGACATACAAAGAGTCAACTAGTGGAAGAACGTCGTAAGTTACTAACAAAATGATACAAATTAAATGGTTTTGAAACGTGGAATACCGTTTTAAACGACATCGCGATTGTGGATATGAAACGTTTTTCCACTAAAAAAAGTTATAAACTGTAAATTTGCATGTTATTTAAACTTTAAATTTCTTAATTTTTTGCATTCTTGAAAAATTATTATTTTGTTACTTAAAACGTTATTCGCGGCTGTGCTTTAATTTAATATATTTGAAATGCAAATATTTGCAAACTTTTTTAAAAAAAAGGCATATTTTTAGGTGACAAATAGCTCGGCGTAACTCTGAGTCTTCATCTGAGATAAAATCTGATATAATATGTGAGAGAACGTCGGCAGAATGAGAGAACACAGTTCTTCATGTTAATCTTAATCTTAACTGCCCGTCTACAACTGAGATAATTTGCATGTTATAAAAGCGTTGTTAAAAAATTTGCATTAACAACCGTGTTGTAACATGAGAAAACTTCTAACATGATGAGTCTGTACTTAACACTAATCATTTCATGTCAGTTGTTGAGTGCATGTAAACAAGGGGAACATGTATCTTATAAGATTTCATAATCGACTGATTCTCGTACAGTAAACTTGTGTCGTTTTTGTTCTTATTTTAGTTTTTCCTTTTTTTTAGTTTAAAAAATTGTTTTTTTTTTAACAATTATCACAAGATATTCACTATCACTATCACTATTATGTGTATGTGTATTTTTAACCTATCTTATAAGATAGTTGTTATAAGACTTCTTATAACAACTGTCTCATTACATTTATTTTTATATTAATACTAACACTATTTGAGAGTCAACACGTAAGATAATACTCTCTGCGATTGAATTTGACGTTTGCTGATATAAAAATCTTATATTTTTCCTCAGGTGGAGATCTTATATCTTTTCTCAGGTATAAGATATATTATAATATTAATATTAACACTATTTGAGAGTCTACACGGAAGATAATATTCTCTGCGATTGAATTTGACGTTTGCTGATATAAAAATCTTATATCTTATCTCAGGTGGAGACCCTATGTTAGGTATGCTAATATGCTAAATATATGTATGGCATATCAGCGAAAAAGCTAAGCGGAAGA
The DNA here is from genome assembly GCA_963931875.1 of Pollenia griseotomentosa. Lineage (NCBI taxonomy): Eukaryota > Metazoa > Arthropoda > Insecta > Diptera > Polleniidae > Pollenia > Pollenia griseotomentosa. The sequence goes on along the minus strand of OZ007562.1, from coordinate 97,086,743 downwards.
AAACGTTCCGCCTTCCGCTCTTATTTAGGTATGGCTGAAAGTGCGTGAGTGCGCGTGGCGAACTTTGGCTCAGTCGTATGGCTAAACATTTTTTTTGTCAAAAAAAATCTTATAGTGCAACCTGAAGATGTACATAATGTAGAAATTTAAAAAACAAAACACATAAGTTTCGTGATTGGTTCAGTGTTTGTTGGTGCTCTTTTATCCAAAATAATATATCTAAAAGTGTAACTTTTTTAGACCCGAAAAAGATGATTGTAAGAGTTAATTATAGGTAATGAATAACTAAATATTTAAAAAAGATTTGTTAAGAGATTATGTAGTACATATTGTCATAGTTAAATTCCATTGATTCAATAAATCGGTTTAATGTAAAAACCATTTTAACCGGTTTCTGCAAATATATTCTCGCTTTATTTTGAATACCTTTTTCTCTATTTTTTAAATAAAATAGGTATGTATAGTATTATTGTATTTTGAAGAAACATTTATTTGTTGATGACACAATAAATTCAAACAATCCCAAAATCAAACACAAAAGAAAAGAATCTAATAAATATCGAAATACAAAATAACAAAAAGTAAAAATAAAACAGTGTAAAAAACAAACAAAATAAATACCACGAGTAGAAGACGAATTCTTTTTACCTGTTCAACAATAACCAGTCATTGTTACCCAGGGATGATAAATGAGAAAACCAATATCGTACCAATTAACTTTTAAAATCGTACTTTTTTTGGTGCCAAATAGTACTAAATCATTTTTTTTTTTATTTTATTTTTAAAAACAAAAATTTAATACAACAAAAACAAAAGGTGCTTAGAATTCATTTGTACATGTAAAGTATAGATGGCAAAAAATACATGATCATTAATTATATATAATAAGAAAGTGGGTAAAATTTTTTCGCGTCAAAACCACATCGCGATTCTTGTTCTATAAGCCATTCCAAGAAACTTTGCCAAAAAAACCATAGGTCACAAATGAATTTCGAACCCCAGATTTTTCAAAATAGTTAGTTTTCCAAAATACATATTCAAGAATAGAGGCAAACAAATTGTATTTGGTCTAGCCAGACCTGTATGATACGGTTTTTAGGGTCGATAAATCCATAATTTTTTTATATTGATTTCCGCCAAAGAGCGTTTTCATACTCTTTTTAGAATTTATCGTCTTTGTTTTGGAAATTTGACGAATATTTCTCAAAATGCAATCTCGAATTTTTAACGAAAATAAAGTTTTTATGCGTTCTAAAAATATGTGCATACGAGCATCTTCGGATTGTATTTCCAAATTTATTGTGTTTACAATTTTCAATATGTACTGCAGAAACAGGAGAGGAGTAGAAAGTCCGAATATAATAAAATTTAATTTAGCGCTTGTAAAATCGCCTTCAAAATAATTCGAAGTAAAATAATAATGTTCTAAAATTCGGTTGATTGCGTCTTGAATTGAGAGGAAGTCGCCTTTTCTACTATGTAGAACTTTTGCAGAAGTGGTTTCCTATATCTTTTAAAAACTTGTCAATATCATCAGAAAATGCACACTTATATGCTGCCGCTGATACTAAATTTAGAAACTGGCATAAACAATCCTTTAAAGAACAAGTGCAAAAATCTATTCTCAATAGCGGAATTCAGTGTTTGGTGCAAATGGTTTTGCAAAAGAGCAAATGGAAAATATAATAGCTATTTTGTTAAATCAATCCAACAACAAAAAATAGAGTTTCCCTTAGATTTCATAAAAAAGCTACGACATTTTGCATTTTCGCAAGACTATTTGCACCAAACACTAAACTCCGTTTGTATTCATTGGACAGTTAATACGAGTGCTGTTTTATATCAGTTATAAATATGTAGGTTTGAAAAATTTGGAAATAGTACCAAATGAGTCACGGAGGTACCAGCGTAGTTTTTAGTTTTGGATTGTACCAAAAAAAGTACAATTGTACCAACTTTATCAATCCTGTTGTAACCAGATGACAGACAACAGCTAAAGTTAAACATAAAACAAACAACCAACAAACAAGAATGACCAAGAATCATTGCGATCCTCTCTAAAATGAATAAATACGCATCAATGGATGCAGTTTGAAAGAGTTGAAATCGAATCGAATGCAATTTTATTGTTTGTTTTTGTTAGTTTTATGTAAAAAAAAAGATAAAAGATTGTCATTTCTTTTGTAATTTCTATAATGTTGATGTTAGACCCTATAAAATATATATCGTCATATAAAATTCAAAAGGGTTATAATCATTTAAAAAAAATTTTCAGGAGAGATAATAAACTTAATAAAAAGCCAACTATTGTGATTAGGTTAGGTTAGGTTAGAGTGGCCGGTCACAAAGACCCCGCATAGACCAAATAGGTCCCTAGCGTTACCACAATTGTACGATAACCCACAGAAGAAAGTAAAAAGGTCAGTCAGATGTGATGGTATCCAAGGTACCCCACACTCTCTTGACGAATGCAAGGAGTCTCATTAACCCAATTCCAGAGACTTCCCCGAGATCTTGGAGATAATGATCTCCCAGACAGTTCGCCCTGGAGCGCACGAGTGCCGGACAGTAGCATAGCAAGTGCTCTACCGTCTCCTTTTCCCCTGGTACCCCACAAAATCTACAATTGTCACTATTCAACCGGCCCGCCCTATAGGCGTATACCGCAGTGCAACAATGACCCGTTATAAAACCTATCAGAAGTCTACAGTCCCTTCTCGATAGCGACAGAAGAATTTTCGACGACTCCGGATCATAGGATCCCCACATAACCTTGGAAACCCTGCACGTTCCTGTGTTTTCCCAAAACGCCTCCGATCTCTTCCGTATAGCAGAGTCCGTATCTCTCCTTATATTCTGAATTGGAGCCGGGATGACCACCATCCTATCGCGTGGTAAACGGGCCCCCCGTTTCGCCAATTCGTCCACCTCTTCGTTGCCCTCTATGCCCTGGTGACCGCGAACCCAGTAGATATGCACTCTCCTATTGACACAGAGTCTATCTATCGAGTCCCTACACTCCTAGACGACAGATGAGTATGAGTATTCCGCGGTTATAGCCTTGATCGCCGCCTGACTATCAATGAAAAAGTTTACCTGCGAGTTCTCGGTGCCGGGAACACGTGCCAAATCAGCAGCCATTTTGGCTGCAAAAACCTCCGCCTGGAAAACGCTGCAGTAATCGGGAAGCTTATACGATTCCCGAATACCCAGTTCTCGGCAGTAGACTGCAGCTCCAACTCCGTCCTCCATTGGGATTATTACAACGAATTTTTTCTGATAAATATCATTAACAAACTATGAATTACTGTTTTGGTAATAAAAAAAGTTTGCTTTTTATTAGGTTTCTCATCGCTCCTGAAAAATTTTTTAAAATTATGATAGGCCCTTTTGCATTTTATAGGACGATATGTACATTTGTATGATATATTCTGGGTTGAGTAGCGAAGTTTATTCAAATTTTGGGACAATTTTTTTGTTTTTTTTGGGGTATTTTTTTCGTTAGGGTGTTTTTGCTTTATAAGTACGGTGACCATATTTTTTAAATGAAAAAAGGACATTTCGAAATGTAGTAAAAATGATAAATAGTAGGGATTGCTGTTCGGTCTTAACCGAAATCGAAACCGCGGTTTTAATGCCTACAAAACCGAAACCGAAATCCGACCAAAAAACCTCGGTTTTAGCTTTTACTTTAAATATATATTTATGCCAAAAGAAATTGCAAATTATACATAATAATTGTACCTCATTTAAAAAAAAACTTTATAAATAACAGCCTGGAACAATGGCAAGGTATTTCAAAATTCTTTAAATTTAAAATAAGTACTAAGAAGACCTAATGTTTCTTTCTTAATAAAAGTACCTGAATTGAAACAACTAAAAAAATAGTATAACATACAAAAAAATTGATATGTATGTAGTTTTACTTGGGTATTTTCAAAACCGAAAACCGAACCGAAACCAACCGGTTTTAATCATTTTAAAACCGAAACCGCGGTTTCACATTTTTACGGTTTTTAGCAAACTCTAATAAATTGTATCAAGGTTATTAGAAAGGCAATAAGAAAATTTAAAGAATATGATATAAGCAAGCATGTAGAACTAAAGGGTGGTTAAATTTCAAGGGCCGATGTTGATTTTGAATAAAACACAAACTATTTAGGAAATTATTGTAATTTTATTTTATTATGATATATTGGTATTACTCAATTATGTATGGAACAAAATATTTGAGAGTCTACACGTAAGATAATATTCTCTGCGATTGAATTTGACGTTTGCTGATATAAAAATCTTATATCTTATCTCAGGTGGAGACCCTATGTTAGGTATGCTAATATGCTAAATATATGTATGGCATATCAGCGAAAAAGCTAAGCGGAAGAAAACGTTCCGCCTTCCGCTCTTATTTAGGTATGGCTGAAAGTGCGTGAGTGCGCGTGGCGAACTTTGGCTCAGTCGTATGGCTAAACATTTTTTTTGTCAAAAAAAATCTTATAGTGCAACCTGAAGATGTACATAATGTAGAAATTTAAAAAACAAAACACATAAGTTTCGTGATTGGTTCAGTGTTTGTTGGTGCTCTTTTATCCAAAATAATATATCTAAAAGTGTAACTTTTTTAGACCCGAAAAAGATGATTGTAAGAGTTAATTATAGGTAATGAATAACTAAATATTTAAAAAAGATTTGTTAAGAGATTATGTAGTACATATTGTCATAGTTAAATTCCATTGATTCAATAAATCGGTTTAATGTAAAAACCATTTTAACCGGTTTCTGCAAATATATTCTCGCTTTATTTTGAATACCTTTTTCTCTATTTTTTAAATAAAATAGGTATGTATAGTATTATTGTATTTTGAAGAAACATTTATTTGTTGATGACACAATAAATTCAAACAATCCCAAAATCAAACACAAAAGAAAAGAATCTAATAAATATCGAAATACAAAATAACAAAAAGTAAAAATAAAACAGTGTAAAAAACAAACCAAAATAAATACCACGAGTAGAAGACGAATTCTTTTTACCTGTTCAACAATAACCAGTCATTGTTACCCAGGGATGATAAATGAGAAAACCAATATCGTACCAATTAACTTTTAAAATCGTACTTTTTTTGGTGCCAAATAGTACTAAATCATTTTTTTTTTTATTTTATTTTTAAAAACAAAAATTTAATACAACAAAAACAAAAGGTGCTTAGAATTCATTTGTACATGTAAAGTATAGATGGCAAAAAATACATGATCATTAATTATATATAATAAGAAAGTGGGTAAAATTTTTTCGCGTCAAAACCACATCGCGATTCTTGTTCTATAAGTCATTCCAAGAAACTTTGCCAAAAAAACCATAGGTCACAAATGAATTTCGAACCCCAGATTTTTCAAAATAGTTAGTTTTCCAAAATACATATTCAAGAATAGAGGCAAACAAATTGTATTTGGTCTAGCCAGACCTGTATGATACGGTTTTTAGGGTCGATAAATCCATAATTTTTTTATATTGATTTCCGCCAAAGAGCGTTTTCATACTCTTTTTAGAATTTATCGTCTTTGTTTTGGAAATTTGACGAATATTTCTCAAAATGCAATCTCGAATTTTTAACGAAAATAAAGTTTTTATGCGTTCTAAAAATATGTGCATACGAGCATCTTCGGATTGTATTTCCAAATTTATTGTGTTTACAATTTTCAATATGTACTGCAGAAACAGGAGAGGAGTAGAAAGTCCGAATATAATAAAATTTAATTTAGCGCTTGTAAAATCGCCTTCAAAATAATTCGAAGTAAAATAATAATGTTCTAAAATTCGGTTGATTGCGTCTTGAATTGAGAGGAAGTCGCCTTTTCTACTATGTAGAACTTTTGCAGAAGTGGTTTCCTATATCTTTTAAAAACTTGTCAATATCATCAGAAAATGCACACTTATATGCTGCCGCTGATACTAAATTTAGAAACTGGCATAAACAATCCTTTAAAGAACAAGTGCAAAAATCTATTCTCAATAGCGGAATTCAGTGTTTGGTGCAAATGGTTTTGCAAAAGAGCAAATGGAAAATATAATAGCTATTTTGTTAAATCAATCCAACAACAAAAAATAGAGTTTCCCTTAGATTTCATAAAAAAGCTACGACATTTTGCATTTTCGCAAGACTATTTGCACCAAACACTAAACTCCGTTTGTATTCATTGGACAGTTAATACGAGTGCTGTTTTATATCAGTTATAAATATGTAGGTTTGAAAAATTTGGAAATAGTACCAAATGAGTCACGGAGGTACCAGCGTAGTTTTTAGTTTTGGATTGTACCAAAAAAAGTACAATTGTACCAACTTTATCAATCCTGTTGTAACCAGATGACAGACAACAGCTAAAGTTAAACATAAAACAAACAACCAACAAACAAGAATGACCAAGAATCATTGCGATCCTCTCTAAAATGAATAAATACGCATCAATGGATGCAGTTTGAAAGAGTTGAAATCGAATCGAATGCAATTTTATTGTTTGTTTTTGTTAGTTTTATGTAAAAAAAAAGATAAAAGATTGTCATTTCTTTTGTAATTTCTATAATGTTGATGTTAGACCCTATAAAATATATATCGTCATATAAAATTCAAAAGGGTTATAATCATTTAAAAAAAATTTTCAGGAGAGATAATAAACTTAATAAAAAGCCAACTATTGTGATTAGGTTAGGTTAGGTTAGAGTGGCCGGTCACAAAGACCCCGCATAGACCAAATAGGTCCCTAGCGTTACCACAATTGTACGATAACCCACAGAAGAAAGTAAAAAGGTCAGTCAGATGTGATGGTATCCAAGGTACCCCACACTCTCTTGACGAATGCAAGGAGTCTCATTAACCCAATTCCAGAGACTTCCCCGAGATCTTGGAGATAATGATCTCCCAGACAGTTCGCCCTGGAGCGCACGAGTGCCGGACAGTAGCATAGCAAGTGCTCTACCGTCTCCTTTTCCCCTGGTACCCCACAAAATCTACAATTGTCACTATTCAACCGGCCCGCCCTATAGGCGTATACCGCAGTGCAACAATGACCCGTTATAAAACCTATCAGAAGTCTACAGTCCCTTCTCGATAGCGACAGAAGAATTTTCGACGACTCCGGATCATAGGATCCCCACATAACCTTGGAAACCCTGCACGTTCCTGTGTTTTCCCAAAACGCCTCCGATCTCTTCCGTATAGCAGAGTCCGTATCTCTCCTTATATTCTGAATTGGAGCCGGGATGACCACCATCCTATCGCGTGGTAAACGGGCCCCCCGTTTCGCCAATTCGTCCACCTCTTCGTTGCCCTCTATGCCCTGGTGACCGCGAACCCAGTAGATATGCACTCTCCTATTGACACAGAGTCTATCTATCGAGTCCCTACACTCCTAGACGACAGATGAGTATGAGTATTCCGCGGTTATAGCCTTGATCGCCGCCTGACTACCAATGAAAAAGTTTACCTGCGAGTTCTCGGTGCCGGGAACACGTGCCAAATCAGCAGCCATTTTGGCTGCAAAAACCTCCGCCTGGAAAACGCTGCAGTAATCGGGAAGCTTATACGATTCCCGAATACCCAGTTCTCGGCAGTAGACTGCAGCTCCAACTCCGTCCTCCATTGGGATTATTACAACGAATTTTTTCTGATAAATATCATTAACAAACTATGAATAACTGTTTTGGTAATAAAAAAAGTTTGCTTTTTATTAGGTTTCTCATCGCTCCTGAAAAATTTTTTAAAATTATGATAGGCCCTTTTGCATTTTATAGGACGATATGTACATTTGTATGATATATTCTGGGTTGAGTAGCGAAGTTTATTTAAATTTTGGGACAATTTTTTTGTTTTTTTTGGGGTATTTTTTTTTTCGTTAGGGTGTTTTTGCATTATAAGTACGGTGACCATATTTTTTAAATGAAAAAAGGACATTTCGAAATGTAGTAAAAATGATAAATAGTAGGGATTGCTGTTCGGTCTTAACCGAAATCGAAACCGCGGTTTTAATGCCTACAAAACCGAAACCGAAATCCGACCAAAAAACCTCGGTTTTAGCTTTTACTTTAAATATATATTTATGCCAAAAGAAATTGCAAATTATACATAATAATTGTACCTCATTTAAAAAAAAACTTTATAAATAACAGCCTGGAACAATGGCAAGGTATTTCAAAATTCTTTAAATTTAAAATAAGTACTAAGAAGACCTAATGTTTCTTTCTTAATAAAAGTACCTGAATTGAAACAACTAAAAAAATAGTATAACATACAAAAAAATTGATATGTATGTAGTTTTACTTGGGTATTTTCAAAACCGAAAACCGAACCGAAACCAACCGGTTTTAATCATTTTAAAACCGAAACCGCGGTTTCACATTTTTACGGTTTTTAGCAAACTCTAATAAATTGTATCAAGGTTATTAGAAAGGCAATAAGAAAATTTAAAGAATATGATATAAGCAAGCATGTAGAACTAAAGGGTGGTTAAATTTCAAGGGCCGATGTTGATTTTGAATAAAACACAAACTATTTAGGAAATTATTGTAATTTTATTTTATTATGATATATTGGTATTACTCAATTATGTATGGAACAAAATATCGGCCAAATGGGCGCCGCGACCACGGCGGCACACCTCCATCCGATGGTCCAAATTTTCGATGACCGTGGGGCATAATGGAGGTTCTATGCCGTTAATGTGCCGAATTATCTCATCCTTTAGCTCTTGAATTGTTGCTGGCTTATCGACGTACACCTTTTCTTTCAAATAACCCCAAAGAAAAAAGTCCAACGGTGTCAAATCACATGATCTTGGCGGCCAATTGACATCGCCATTACGTGAGATAACACGGCCATTGAATTTGTTGCGCAAAAGAGCCATTGTTTCGTTAGCTGTGTGGCAAGTGGCACCGTCCTGCTGAAACCACATTTCGTCCACATCCATATCTTCCAATTCGGGCCATAAAAAGTTCGTTATCATCTTTCGATAGCGAGCACCATTCACCATTTCCACCATTTGGAAAAAATACGGCCCGATGATGCCGCCAGCCCATAAACCGCACCAAACAGTCACTCTTTGTGGGTGCATTGGTTTTTCGACAATCACTCTTGGATTATTATTCGCCCAAATGCGGAAATTCTGCTTATCGACAAATCCACTGAGGTGAAAATGTGCCTCATCACTGAAGATGATTTTCTTCGAAATTTATCATCCATTTTCATAATAAGTCTGGATAACTTTAACACGTTGTTGGATTGTGTATCTCTCCATCGTTCAAATTGAGTAAGTCTGAAATAGAGAAATGTCAAATAAAATTCCGAAAAAAACTTGGCGTTTAGGTGTGGTTCACATTCAACATCGGCCCTTACAATTTAACCACCCTTTACTATTCATTCATATACTTATTTCATTGTCTATGAAAAAATCAATAAAATTTATCTAATAAATTATATAAAACAAAATTATGTAAAAGTCTTTGAAACAAAAAAATTTTATAAATAAAAGTAATTGATATATTTCTGTAGAAGTAGTTTGTTTAAATATGACTATTTTTACATAAAACTAATTTAACCTCTGCATAGTCCATTTGAAATTTGCACTTTATTATTAAAAGTGATTCTTAAATACCTATTTTTAATTGGGACTTTTTGATTATCCAAAAATTATTAGCAATTAAAAGTAATCTTTTTGTTGGCGCAACAAAGGACGGCAGATACAAACAAAATGCTACAAGCTTCATTATATTTTTACCTCCAATATTTTTCATTGAAATATCCAAAATGTTCTATCTATATTTGATCCACTGATGTATCATCTCTTCTCCACTTTTCACCCAATCAAAATCTTAAAATTTTGTAAACACTGCACTAAGGTCCCAAAATTAAAATTTTTGGCCAAAACTAAATATTTTACAAGGGCTACGATTATAATTTTGTTGTTGCAATCTAAAAGCAAACACAGCAGAGCAAACACAAATGCATTTTGTTTTTGTAAATTGCAATTTACTGTTTAACATTAGAGCATTAAAGTTGATAAACTTCAGTCCACTTGAAAAAATAGTTGAGTGCTAAGTTCGGCTGGCATACGACAAAAAAAAAAAGAAGATATTGATGTATATTTTTCATTTCACCATAGCTTGAATTGCGAAAATTTGCGATTTTTAAGATATTCATTTTTTTATATGCCGTGCACGGTGCTCTTGAAGCCACTTTTGATCAAGGGTCAAAGCACATCCGTTTTTTTCCCTGATTTCGGTTATTTATGTCCAAACTTTGTACTAACAATGTTCTACAAAAATGTAGCCACAGCATAGGCGAACAACTTTTGTGAACATTGTGATAAAATCTGAGCCTGTCTAGGCACACGAAAATCACTTTGTGCCTCAAAAATCGTCTTTTTTTACTTTTTGAGTATACCTTGCAGGGAATCAAAATTTCTTACTACTAGTATTCTACAAAAATGTAGCCAGGGTTTACGTGAATAACTTTGCAAAAATTTTACAAATTTATTTAAAAAAAAAAATATTTTAAAATTTTTATAAAAAATTTTTGTTAATCTAAAAAAAATTTAAATTTTTTTTAATACTTATAAGGCACATTTTCCGAAATTCTTTTTTTGTCGTTCTTTTTTGTGAAGATAAGCGTAATCTTGGTTGTAAATGCTGTTTCTTTAAAAAAAGTAAAAATACGGCTTTAAAATAATTTTGGCCAAATATTTGTTCTAGCGAGCCCTATGTGCACTGTAGCCCATTGATTTTAATCGTCAATACAGAATACTACCTTCCAACTTAGTATGCCGAAATGGTTTTAACAACCAATGGTAAAAACACAGTTTCTTTGCGTGAAATTGATTTTAAGTTTAAAGCAGCCTCAGGCATTAAAATATGTTGTGACTCTAGACGTAAAATATATATATGGAATATAAAGGCTTGGCTCTGTACCAAAAGTAACCACAATCCAGCACAAGGATCATCAAAATAATTTTTGCAATCGGGCTCCTTTGTTGAGAGAGAAAATATTCCGGTTTGTTTTGCTGTACTAATGTTAAAATGTTGGGAATTTGGAAAAATAAAACTTATAGTTTTTGAGTTTAAAGAATAAGTTATAATATAACGAAAGGACAATTCACTAAAAAAGGTCAATCTACTGTCCTTAAAAAAAAATCGCAAAGGACATCGTATCAAAAAAAAGGACTGCCCTCTTAAAAAAAGGACGAATGGTCATTGTAATTATAAGTGAAAAGAAAAATGACTCCAAAATCAAGGAATGAAAAATGGCCCCAAATAAAACCACAATTTTTACTCTGTGACTATATATCATTTAATAATTAATATATAATGCAAATTTTAAGAATAGAAAAATGACTGAATGATTATAAAAATTTCTAGTGAATGTATCAAAATCCCGAATTCTTTTACCAAAGAGGAGAAAAATCCTTGCCGGCTATGCAGAGCTGCTTCAGTTAGGGAAGCCGGTGTTTGTTATACCATTAAAGAGAGTAATTTTTGCCCCAACGAAGGCCGATTATGTAATGCCAGTCCGAAGGCCAAACCATGCTATCTATTGTGCGATTTTCAAAACCAAACTGTATAATTATTAGCAATATTAAAATTTAGGTTTTTGAAATTCTGGATTTTTAAACTTGAGATTTATAAATTCGGGATTTGAAATTTGGGATTTCAAGTTTCAGTCATATGAACCTAACCTCAATTTTTGATATATTTGGGGTAAAAATTCATTAAAAATTTTGAAGTAGAAATTACCCCAAATTTTGGGGTATATTTTATTTAACTTTTAGGGTTTTTTTTTAATTTTTTGGGTAATTTTTCATTAAGAAATGGTGTTATATTGCATTATAAAAAATAGCCCCAAATTTGGGGTCATTTTTCATTTTATTTGGGGTCATATTTCGCAGCTTCTGTTGAAATGGGTTTTTCAAAGGTTCGAATTATGGGGACAAGGTTGTTATATATTTACTTCACTTATAGTCCGCTAAAATTTGCTTTGATCGGCCTTTAAATGACTGAGATATGAGAAAAAATCACGACTACTTCTAATTAATTCTTTAATCTCTTGTTTTTAAGCATATCTGGAGAAGGGAAGTTATTAATGCACAACCTCTCTTAAAATAGGGTATGATTGGATAAGTGGGCGGTGCACTGGCGTGGTTCTCGAGAACGGAAGGAGCCAAAGTTTCCAAATAAGGTACAGGAATCTTAGTTATCAATATATCCTACAAAATGTGGGAGGGATTGGACAAGTGGGCATGGCAGAAAATAATTTCCTTTATATCTAAAGAACTGTAAGAGAAAAACACATCGCTAGGTTATCAGGAGAAGTGGGCGTGACACCTCCCCTACAAAGGTGTTGTAGATTTTTGTGAACCTGGAGAACGGCAAGAGCAAATCTTTCTAAATAAGGTGGAAGAATCTAGGTTAGCAACACACAACATCCGACAAAATGTGGGCAGGATTGGATAAGACGGCACAAAAAAGATTTCTTTGAGATACAAAATATTGTCACTAAAGTTTCTTTTTTCCCGCATATTGGATTCAATGGAAAGCGGGAAATAAAAACTACCGCCCACGAATTCTGAAATAATTTCACCGTTTAACAAATTCATCGTGAAGGAGAAATTAAATTTACCATATTTAATAAAATATTTTTTTACAGTTTTTAACCCTTAATCAACAGTGGTGTGTGAAGGTGTACTAAGTTTGTCATTCCGTGTGAATTGTTTTTTAATATTCATCCAAGATCTCATAATGTATATATCTGTGGCATTTTGACAAGACCATCTTAAGTCAAATTTAAAAAGTTGAAAAAATGTTGTTAATTATACGAATTTTCATTCAAAAAACAATTCTGTGCCCATGTTTTGTGACTCTTGCGTCGAGAAACTTTTCGATTGAAATGTGTGAAATGAAACAAAAATGCCATTTATTGAAACAAACAGCTGTTTTTCTCACTAAACTGTGTCTGGAACTTTTTTGGCGAGGAATAGCTGCCACGTAAGAATATTACTCGCCAATTTACAGAAAAAGTGTGTCTGTAATATTTTTGTGATAAAAGTTCCCGCTTTGAACTGTCAAATTAACTCACGAAAAAAATGGGGCGAGAAACAATGTTAATACTAAACAAGTTAGAGTGCTATATTCGGCTGTGCCATATCTTTGATACCCTCCACCGACAGTTCGAATGTTTAAGGAGTAATATCTGTATGATGTCTTTTTATACCCTCCACCACAATTAGTTGTGAAGAGGGTATACTAAGTTTGTCATTCCGTGTGAAACTTTTTTATTATTCATCTCAGACCCCATAAAGTATATATATTCTGGCTGCTTGAGTAATTCTAAGTCGATTTAGCCATGTCCGTCTGTCTGTCCGTCTGTCCGTCTGTTGAAAACACGCTCACTTTCGAAAAACTCAAAAGAAATAAACAAACTAGGTGTCAAATTGCTTGCAGTTATCCTAAGCAGTTTGGGATTGAATTTCAGCAAAATCGGTTCACTAGGACCAGAGCTATGAATCAAAATGTGGAACCACCACTTGATAATTTTGTTACAAAAACTAACATAAATGATGCAAAAATGCACGGAATGACATAAGATTTTGCACAAGTCCGTTTTATTCGACTAGAAATGACACTGTAAAATTTCGCGAAGGTCGGTCCATAATTTACCCTAAGCCCCATATAAACACTACTCCCGGAAAACAGTTTAGTACGCCTAAAACCGTAAAAAATAATGCAATCATAACAAATTTTGGCTCGTCACAATTTTATAGGACTATATACTGTGAAATTTCGTGAAGATCGGTACATAATTTACCCTAGGCCCCATATATGCCCTACTCCCGGAAAACAGTTTAGTCTCCTAAAACCATAATTAATAACAAATCGTCACAGTTTAAGATGTTTTGTCAAAATGCCACAGATATATATATATATATATATATATATATATATATATATATATATGTATATACTTATATATATATATGTGTTCTGGGCCGTTAGTAATTCTAAGTTGATTTAGCTATTTGGGTGTCAAATTGTTTCGAGTTCTTCTAGGCTGTCTTGGATTGAATTCCAGGAGAATCGCTTCAATAGGATAAAAGTGATGCACCTAAATGAGGAACTACCTCCCTAAAAATTGGACAAAAAGGCTGTTTTCCTAAACGCCTATTGCATTGTAGTAATACATGACAACATGTCCCTAAACGCAACCATAAACATTTTGACAGTGCATTTAGTTCCGAAATGCAACTTTGTAGTTTTCACTGCGCAGAGAAAAGCAAATAAAGCAGTTAAAATAATGTAGATGCAAACCATATTCATATACAATACAACGTAGGTAAAACTTTAGGTACAAAATGCATCCACACGGTATTGATACCTTGTGAACACACGTTTAGGAAAACAGCCAAACTAATATAATTTTGTAGCGAAATTCACCGATTATTTAATTAAAAAAATTCGTTTTATATGTCACCAAATTTCGTGAAGGTCGGTCCATAATTAATTTAGGGCTCTATGTTAAGACTACTCTCTGAAATCAGTTAGCAGTCATAAATCTTAATACATATCATGTCACTATAATTTATTAGAATTATTTCTATTTTAACAAATGTTATTGTATTCCACTACAACAAAACTCAAATTCTCCATGCCTGCTGTAAACACCGTTCACCTAACGTCATAATTATTTAATAGAAACACAGATACACGCTTTATATGTATTTGTTTATTACTACACTTACCAAATCTTTTTATTTCCGGCTTTTTAAAATTACTCTCTTAAAAAATTGTTTTTGTTTTGAAATGGCAAAAATATGAATTTTACGAATTAAGAGAAATAGCATTTGCTTGTAACTGCTATAGTCAAACTTAACCAATATTTGATGCCCGACACGTAACCGCTATTTACTATTTGTTTGATTTTACATAACGTTTGCTAGATTAACCAACATTTAACAACGTATGTATTACTCTGGGGAAAAGTCATTTTGCGGCCTGGTATCCATTTCCATTTTTCTCTATCACTCTATCATTTTCACAAAATATAATGGAATAACTTGAAAACGGTTCACCATATTCAGTTAAAAAAAAAAATGCAAAGCTCGGCAACAGCTTAAATGAAAAATAATTCCTTTTAAACATGTTCATATACATATATACGAAAAGCAAAACTAGAAACATTTAAAACTGTAGCAAATATGTCATTGAAGTACCCTTGTACTGTTGAAGATCGAAAAGTATCAAAAATAGTACAGTTGTACTAATTTCACCAACCCTGTTGGACGACAAAGAAAAAGAACAGCGCATTTGATAAAGAGTTTGCAGAAGAAAGATTTTGTTTTGCATATTACAGAAAACATTCGATTCTTTGTTATAAGTTCCACTACATTCATTGCACTTAGGGGCCAAAGGCGGTCATTTCACAGATTAATTAAAAAAAAAAATCAGTTACCGTAAAAAGTAATGTGACGTACAAAATTTTAATATGATGGCATTGTTTACAACGATTTAAGGCGTACTAAACGGTTATCCGAGAGTAGGGTTTATATGGAGCCTGGCGTAAATTATGGACCGATCTTCACAAAAAAATGAATTTGTGCAAAATCTTACATCATTCCGTACATTATTCCACAATTTATGTTAGTTTTTGAACAAAATTAGCAATTTTTTAAGGTAATGGTTCCACAATTTGATTCATAGCTCTGATCCTACTGAACCGATTTTGCTGGATTAAACCCCAAAACTGCTAAGGATAACTAGAAGCAATTTGACACCAAGCTTAATCATTCGATAGTGAGCGTGTTTTCACCAGAAGGACGTAGCTAAATTGACTAAGAATTACTCAAGGAGCCAGAATATACAGTGGTGCTCCTTTAAATAGAGCCACCTTCCGCTTAAAATTTAAAATAAAAAAAATGACATACTAAATCTTTAGAACAAAGTTTTAGATTTTTATTTTTATGTAAATGAACAACATAAGAATTCAATAACAAAATTTATCTTTTGATAAAAACCTTAAAAAATATATTAATATGGAAAAAAAATTTTAATTTCTTATTTTAGTTGTGAAAAAAAATAGGGCCATCGACTTCAACTACCTTAAAGACAACAAAATTGCAACAGATGACCAAAGTAGTAAACTTTAATCGTTTCTTAATTACCTTAGTATTTAGTGGTATATGCTTTATTATTGATTACGGCCGAGCAACGTTTAGGCATAGAGTCTTAAGAGCTACCTTAACTACTCGCCACATATTCTCAATGGTGTTTAAGTCTGGTGACTGAGCAGGTCAGCTTAAAATCTTCACCCTATTGTTTTCAAACCAATCTTTTGCCCTCTTCGATGTGTGTTTCGGGTCATTGTCTTGCTGAAACACCCAACGAAGCGGCATTTCACATTCCGCGTAGGGCTTCATAAAATCGTTTGTATAAAAAACAGCATCCATTCTTTCTTCAATCCGTACTATTGATTCAATTCTACTGTAAGAGAAACATGCCCCCACCATTATATTTCCCCCACCGTGTTTAATTGTGTTTATGGTGTATTAGGGAAGAGGTTCGGTGTTCGGGGGTCTTCGTACACACTGATTGCTTCTATCAGAGTTAAATAAATTTATTTTTGTCTCATCGGACCACAAAATATTTCGCCATTTGATAGCAGGCCAGTTCACATGAGTCTTACGTATTTTGAGGAAAAAAACCCTGTCAAGATAAGTTGTTATTGTTTTTTGAAAATTTTCAAACAATAATTAAATCAGGAAAGCATTTTCGTCAAAATACCTAAGACTTGTGTGATAGTGTAAAACGACCTTTATTGTTGCGCTTAAAATGGGTTCTTTTGAAAAAATAACAACAAAAAACAAAACGAAAAACACCGGTTTCTATATAGCAGTATAAAACAAAATAAATACTTTTAAAAATAACAATAAAAACGAACTAACTATTGTACATGGCTAAAATGAATAGGCTTAGCGTTTGTTGGTTTGTTTGTTATTGTTGATGGTGAATCGTTTTGCTGCTGCTGCTGCAGCCGACTGATGTTGCTGTTGCCGACAACATTAACGACGAATAATTTTGTGCTTTTGTTTGTTTAAGAGGGTGTGTGTGTGTGTTTGATGGTGTTTTTGTCAGAATTTGTTGTTGGCAATGGTGATGATGATGATGACGACTACGAACAGCGTTGCCAAGTGTGCAGATTTATCTGGTCTTTGTAGTTGTTTTAAGCATTCAGCAATTTTAAAATTTTTTAATATAAAAAATAATTTTTTTTTGCAAATTGTGTAGATTTTGAAGTTTTTGTATTTTAATTTCTTACTCTCATTTTGTTATCTTAATTCCTATTAATTTTTTCACAAATTAATATATAAAATATTTAACTTGCAGAGCATAGCCAACAATGTTTGGCATCTTAAGATCTAAAGATTTTCTTTCCAAATTTAACAAAAGAATTTCCAAATCTAATTAAGTTTTTTTACAATACGTTTAATATATTCTTGACTTAACACACTTATTTTAAAACAACGGATAGACCATAAAAAAAGAAGTCTATAACGTTAATATCAGGTGATCTTACCGGCCAGTGCAAATCACCGAGATAAGGCGACCCGGAAATGCAGCCCTCAGAATTTTGGTTGTATGTCGTGAATTATGCGCCCTTAGTCCATTCTTTCAGAACGATAGGTCCTCCATTCTCAGTTTGTTCAGCTGAGGTCAATGTACCACTCGTTTTTCATAATGTACGTTTGTGTCACGGCGTTTTTAGAGATCCGATGGCGCCTCCAACGTAAACACTATACCATACAGAAACTTAGACCGGATGCAATGGCTATTCGTGTCTTTTACGAGGATTTTCGTTGTCCCATAAGCGATAAGTCTGTTTATTCACGTATCCACAGAGATGGGAATATTCCTGATCGCTCATGTTGATTTTTAATGAAAAGTAAAGACTGAGATATCACATGAATGATGTGAATGCATGATTCACCACAACTTGTGTTTTGTTTTTAAATGCATGTTCTTGTTTTTAAATTCTATTTATTCATACTACATACTTTAAACTTGATCAAAAAAATTCCCTTTTTATATACCTCATACTTTGAGGACCTATACCTATACCACAACTACTTTTGAAATCAGGGAAAGCTACGTAATTTTTTAAAGAAATTTAACTTATAATCTCCATCGATTTTAATTTAACTTGATTTAAATTTACCTAACATAGGCGATGTCATGGTTTTGATTTTATTAATTTTATTAAAACGTAAGATTAAAAAAGAAAATTATAGATTTAGAAAATTGCACTAATTTTTAATGGTATTATTTTTCACAACAAGACAAAAGCATTGAAAATATGAGCGACAACAAAAGCGAATATTCTCATGTGCATCTCTGCTTTCATTGCATATATACACACATATCGTCACCTAAAACGCAAAAGTGCCTATCTAAGATTTTGAAATTTAATAAATTAATAAATCGCCTAAAACTGTTATAATTCATTTTTTTTCTATTTTTCTTGCAAAATGTACTGTTGACAATATTGCATATTACTCAAACTGTTAGTTAGGCCTTTAAGCGTTTACCATATAATCTTTTGTTTTTTGGCAATGAACTTTTTTTTTTTAAATTCCCTAAGCTCTACGCTTTTAAATTTTTTGTTAGTTAGGCCCTTTTTCGTTTTAGGTGACGATATGTGCATATTTTATTTAAAATTTTTTAAAAATAATCTTGCTACTTATCTGTTTAGTTTGTTGCGTTATGTTTTTAAGCTTTTAAGTGAAAATCAGTATTTTCTCTTAGCTTGCAATTAAAAAACAGATATGGCAACGCTGAATACGATGCTTGTTTTTTGCTTTTATTATTTTTTTGTTGTGTGAGTGCGTGCTTGTGTTTGATTTTTTACGATTTCATTTCATTCTTTGCAAAGTCGACTTCAGTCATACGGAAGCAATACGACCGACCGGCAAACTAAACGCTTAATCTGGTACCCTGTGCTCTGTGTTTTTCGTTCGTTTTTTTAAAACTTAGTTAAACTTTTTGTACCTACCTATTTAAAAAACAAATAATTAACAAAATACGCATAATAACTTAAATAATAAATTAAAACGCGATTTTTTTTTGGAGTTTTTGATCTTTTGTTTTTCTTAATACGTTTGATTTAATTGACCGTGAGTGTTTCTTTGCTTATATTTGCATACGAAAGTTATTTTATTTATTTTACTTTATTTTTGTTTGTGTGTGTGTGTTTGTTTTTAATTTTGCTTAATTATTTTGTGAAATAAAATAATTACACCTACCTAAAGAAAGTTTAAATTATTGTTTCTAGAGTGATAATTGAAAGTGTTATTTACCATAAACTAAAGGAAGAAGAATAAAAAGGGGATTAAATTAAAGCAAAAAAGAAAAAATTAAAGGAAAAAAGATACAAATTATTACAGTCAACAACAGCAACAACAAAATCAAATAACCAGTTTTAGTGCCTATCAAAGTTTTTTTTTATTAAAAACAAAATCTAAAAAAGAAGATTTATAAAAACCCAAAAAGTTTTAATTTCATTTTGCAATTCTATACTTATCATTTGAAAGGTTTTTTGTTTTTTAAAGCGACAACAACAAGAACGTCAACCAACCAAATAAAATAAAAAAGCAGCATTTAAAGCCCAGTTAGGTATATTTTTTTCAAAGTGTAAGTGTTTCTGTTGAAGTTTTTCTTAATTTAATTCAAAAAATTGTTATCCAAAATGGCCTAAGGATTTATTGGAATTTGTTTCCTCTAACATAATTTTTATTCAAACACACACATGCAGCGAACATTTTTACCGCAATGTCGTTTGGCAACAAAAGCATCTTCATCTTCATCATCATCATCATTTTGAAAACACGCTTTTGGGATAAATTTATTGCAAATGTGTTTAGTTCAGTTGTGTTTGTGAATAAAATTTTTGCCTGCATGTGTGCATAAGTTTAAGCGTGTGTGTTTTATCGGTGTGCTATTTAATATAAAAGACCGATGATCAATTGATCGCCATCTATAATGTCCTCGGTTTTAGTTCCTTTGAACTAAAGTTTATCTTTTGTAGGTACCAATATTTGTACCAGGAAATTGGCCCATTTCTTGTACCTGTTGGTTGCGTAAATAAGTTATTGCTATTTGTCCACTTGTTGTACAGTGGCTCAGCTTTTTTCAACCGGCCCCTATTAAAACGATAAAATGGTCATAGGTACACAGGGTTGTAAGATGTGACGATTTTTTTGAGAAAATACAGTAAAATGACGATTGACGATTTTTTTTTACTAAAAGTAATAGTGCTATGACGATTTTCTGGCATCAATAACTTATACAAGAAATATTTACAATTATATTGGAGACAGTTCAAAACGTAAAAATCAATTTTTCGAAATACAAAAATTATTGGAAATTAAACAAAAAAATTCTTCCCCCACCATATTTTTCATACTCAGTCAATGAAAAACCAAATTTTTCAAAATTATATATCTCCGATATCGGGACGAATCTGGACGTAGAATTTATAGACCTGGAATCTACTAGCCCTAGGCTACTTCCAGTCTCCCGCTACCCCGATTCATGTCTTCTCGAAATACCTATTTTTTTGACTTAAAAATTACCATATTTTTCATACACAGTCAATGAAAAACCAAATTTTTCAAAATTATATATCTCCGATATCGGGACGAATCTGGACGTAGAACTTATAGTCCTGGAATCTACAAGCCCTAGGCTACTTCCAGTCTCCCGCTACCCCGATTCATGTCTTCTCGAAATACCTATTTTTTGGACTTGAAAATTACCATATTTTTCATACTCAGTCAATGAAAAACCAAATTTTTCAAAATTATATATCTCCGATATCGGGACGAATCTGGACGTAGAACTTATAGTCCTGGAATCTACTAGCCCTATGCTACTTCCAGTCTCCCGCTACCCCGATTCATGTCTTCTCGAAATACCTATTTTTTTGACTTAAAAATTACCATATTTTTCATACTCAGTCAATGAAAAACCAAATTTTTCAAAATTATATATCTCCGATATCGGGACGAATCTGGACGTAGAACTTATAGTCCTGGAATCTACTAGCCCTAGGCTACTTCCAGTCTCCCGCTACCCCGATTCATGTCTTCTCGAAATACCTATTTTTTTGACTTAAAAATTACCATATTTTTCATACTCAGTCAATGAAAAACCAAATTTTTCAAAATTATATATCTCCGATATCGGGACGAATCTGGACGTAGAACTTATAGTCCTCGAATCTACTAGCCCTATGCTACTTCCAGTCTCCCGCTACCCCGATTCATGTCTTCTCGAAATACCTATTTTTTTGACTTAAAAATTACCATATTTTTCATACTCAGTCAATGAAAAACCAAATTTTTCAAAATTATATATCTCCGATATCGGGACGAATCTAGACGTAGAACTTATAGTCCTGGAATCTACTAGCCCTAGGCTACTTCCAGTCTCCCGCTACCCCGATTCATGTCTTCTCGAAATACCTATTTTTTTGACTTAAAAATTACCATATTTTTCATACTCAGTCAATGAAAAACCAAATTTTTCAAAATTATATATCTCCGATATCGGGACGAATCTGGACGTAGAACTTATAGTCCTAGAATCTACTAGCCCTAGGCTACTTCCAGTCTCCCGCTACCCCGATTCATGTCTTCTCGAAATACCTATTTTTTGGACTTGAAAATTACCATATTTTTCATACTCAGTCAATGAAAGACCAAATTTTTCAAAATTATATATCTCCGATATCGGGACGAATCTGGACGTAGAACTTACAGTCCTGGAATCTACTAGCCCTAGGCTACTTCCAGTCTCCCGCTACCCCGATTCATGTCTTCTCGAAATACCTATTTTTTGGACTTGAAAATTACCATATTTTTCATACACAGTCAATGAAAAACCAAATTTTTCAAAATTATATATCTCCGATATCGGGACGAATCTGGACGTAGAACTTATAGTCCTGGAATCTACTAGCCCTAGGCTACTTCCAGTCTCCCGCTACCCCGATTCATGTCTTCTCGAAATACCTATTTTTTGGACTTGAAAATTACCATATTTTTCATACTCAGTCAATGAAAAACCAAATTTTTCAAAATTATACATCTCCGATATCGGGACGAATCTGGACGTAGAACTTATAGTCCTGGAATCTACTAGCCCTAGGCTACTTCCAGTCTCCCGCTACCCCGATTCATGTCTTCTCGAAATACCTATTGGAAACATCTATATTTGACCCTTTTATAATGTGAACTTCTATGAAAATACTTTTTTAATGAAAAAAAATTATTTTTTTAATAAAAATTTCAGTTTGTTTTTTATTGAAAAAATGTTTTTGTTTTTAATTTTAATAATTAGATTGGTTTTTGTTTACAAAAAGAAAATTTGTTTGTTTTAGCAATTCGTTTAACAGCGTGTGGAACGTATTTAAAATAACTGTAGGACGTATTTAACTGACGAATTTATCTTCACACCCTTAATTTACTTTGTATTATTTATATGGAGCGGGATCCCGGGAAATTTTAAAAAATTTCCCGCTTTCCCGGGAATCAAAAAAGTCCGGGAAAAAAAACTCTACGTCGGTCCTATTTGGTCCGCTTTTTAAAAATTGGTTAAATCCTCTTTGTGTTTTTATGATTTCGATTTGCGTCGCTACATACGATTGCATTTTTTCACTGAAGTCATAATCACATGTGAAGAATTTTTCTATTTGCGTGTAAAAAGGCGATTCCCATTTAATTCTGTTAGGTAAGTTATTCTAAGTATAGTTGCGTGTTAGGAAGTAAGAAGTTAGATCTTAATAAGAAGTTTTGTATAAAAATAAGCGCAAAGAGAATGCATTAGTTTGGAATTAAAATTGGACGTAATAAAACGTTTCAAGTCCGATAACAAGACTGTTGATATAGACAGAAGCCTTGGTTTATCACCTTCAACAGTAAAAACAATTTGCAATTAAATTTTATTGCAATCGTTTTGATTGCAATACTTTATTGCTATAAAATCCAGAAATTGCAATCAGATGAAACTCCTTCCGCTAGAAAAAAACATGACCCTGATTATTATGAACTGGCAACAATGTCCATTTTCGTAAACAATCGCTAGATTCGACCTGTATGTTGTAATTTCAGGAAAAATTTTAACGCAATCGAATTGATTGCAATTAAATTAATTGGATTTAACGATTTTAAAAATGATTGCAATCATAAAATATTGGTATTTTGACAAGGTTTCAAATTGAAATCTTAAAATATTTTGAAATCAGAAAATTAAATAACTTCTTGACCCAACCCAATACAAAATATGTATACCTTAACGCAAAGAATATTTTGCTTTATTGCAAATTTGCTCGTTTTGAATTGCAACAGCCTACCTAAACAAGAGCGGAAGTCGGATAGTTTTCTTTCGCTTACATAGGTGTTACATTTCTTGTTTAATCAAAACCACTCAATTTATTTATTAGTTAATAGGGATGAGATTTTCATGCACTAAAAAATCTAAAATATGCACTAAATAAATAAAAGATATGCAATAAAAACATAAAAAATTTCCATAAAAAATCGTTTTTTAATATGTTTTACTTAAAACCAAAATATATAAAATTCATTATATTGTTGTTTAAATATCTTTAAAAAACTTTAATAACTAATTTAAATTTTTGTTTGTTTTAATATAGAAGTACTTTTTTATTAAAAGTAAAACTTTGTCTTGTACTTGAAGAATGCCAATACATTTTGAAGAAATTTATTTTCAGATCCCACTTTGATTCCAGATCAGCTCAAAAATATTTGAAATTTATTTATTTTTTTTTTTTGAAATCCTTAATTTTTTCGCAAAACGTTTTGGATTTGTTAATTTTACTTTCTGCAATATCAATTAATTTTACTTGAGTATTAAGGAATTAAATCCCTCCTAATAAGTCATTGTTTCACCAATATATCCGTAATTGGAAAATACAAATGCTAATTTACTTCTAATGTTATTTAAATTTAATACTTGGTTTTTTTTAATTGCATAATAATCGGTTTAATACTTGTTTCTTTTAATTGCATAATCATCGGTATCAACAAGCTCTTCTAACATTCTTAAATTACTCAAAGTTTTTTGAAAAGAGTTCTGTAACATCTAGCCAGGTCCCTATTATATTACTACTGGCTGCGGTGGAATATTATCGAATTGGCATCTAATATCCTCTGTAACGCGGTATACCCATATGCCAAGCAAGTAGCTTGTAACAGTTTTGGATAAAATATTTAAAATATTTTGTCGAAATCTTGAAAATCTTGTTTTTAAGGCAAAGCTCCAAAAGAATTTATATATTGATTTTAAGATTTATTTTGAAGGTTTTGTTTGTGTATTTAAATTTTTTTTTAAAGAAATTTAATGATTCGGAAAGATAATTGGTGAACATCGTTCTGAGACTATCGCTGTTTAGGGATGCATCATATAAATTGTATGGGCATAACAATTTTTGACAACTATAAAACGCGTGCCACTTTTGTTAAGGTACGGCTGCTATAGATTCTTTGTTCATCACCAATCGTTAACAAATAAATCCTCTAATTCTTCATATTCTCTCTTCCAAGCGTATTTTCTTTTCAACTTAAAAATCACCATATTTAAAACGTCGTGTTTTAGCCGTGATTGCTTTATTAAAATAAAATTCCCTACCACAATGTTTCCATTTCCAATTCAAATTTGTTGACTTATCTTTCGTCAGAGTGAAAATGCTTTAATCAATAATGTTCTTGGGAAAAACGTCACCTGGTTCTGCAAACTTATTCACATTATGTTCTTATTATTTGCCGCTGTTATTAGTTTTTTAATATTGAAAATAAACGTTAAATTTAAAAAAATTAAAATAAGGATACGGCATCTTGTGTACATAACGTTTTGGCGTGTTTGGAAAACTCAACGGAAAAATGTGTTACTTAAGAGCAGCATATTAAGGCGCTTTGTTGTGTAGAATAACTTCCCCAAGGGGGTTTGCAGGGGTCATAATAAGGATATTTCACGTTACATCATTCGGGGAAATCAGGTGCAGTCAATACCTGGGATTCTCAAGAGATCTGTAAGGTTCCCACGGAAGTCGGCAGCCCCCGTTGAGCTTTTACCAAACTGACTTTTGGTTGAGTCCTCCGTTAGTACGTTTCTTGCAAGAAATCCTTTCTGTCTTTCAGAAAGATTGTCTTTACGGGTGGTTTGCTTTTCCGTTCAAAAGATACTTGGGGGGATCACTTCGTGGGAAGGGAGATCCTGAAAATCACACACCAGGGTTGATTTTTCACCACATGTGGAAGAGTTAGGGCTGAGGGAGGATCACTTCTAGGCGCTGTTGCTAGTCAATAGATGCTGCTAGCATTTCCGAAAATAGCGAAGGTAAGATAGCTCCAGTTCATAAACAATGAACGAGTGTATACTTTTGCCAGATTATGCATTTAAATTGCTTCCTGGATGTGCTGTTTCCTCTCACAGGCGCATTGTTTGTCACTCAGTTGTAAAGATCCACCATGAGATAAGGTCATATGACAGGTTTCCACATCTGTATAGATTTACAAAATCGTTTAAAAACCAAAGGATTGGACTTCAAATTTAAAGATATAGTTTTTGAAAGGAAACCTTCCACCTTTTTTAATTTAATTTAACTTTCGTTCAAAGTTCATTTAAGAAATTTCTCCAATCGAACAAAACAATAGAGGGGACAATTGTGGATACCACACACAGAAAAAATGCCAACGTAAAATTAACATGGCGAAATGTTGATTAAGAATCATAGTAAATTTCTGCAAAATAACCTTAAATCACGTTTATTTAATATTATTAACTGTTAAAATAACATTTTTCAATATTGAATCCATAAAAACCTGTTTTTATATTAAAATCCAAAGTTTATCTTGTTAAATTAACATGCATACATACTTAAGTATGCATATTTTTTTATTTTCATGTTTAAAATATTTTATAAAAAGAAGACAATTCCCGTATTCTTTTAATTAAAATTATTTAGTTAAATATGTAGTACATCAAGTTTTCAAAGTAGAGTGACGACGAAAAGTATATCGGGCCATTCTGCTGATGCTTCTGTTAACAAAGGAGGATACAAAATAAGTGTAACATGTATTACAGGGGTAAGTGTCTTGAATTATTCTTAAATAAACGCATATGTTGCCTCTGAAGTTTCTTCACACTGATTCATCACACTCAAACCAAATTGATTCTACATGAAGGCTGCCTTCCAAAACGTCAATTGCTTTGTATTAGAACAAAGTATAATGTTTCATAACGCCGCAGTACAATATATATACAACGCATACCCTTCCAAAACGTCACTGCTAAGTATTAGTAACGCATCAAATAAGCAATCAGAGCATCGGTTTTAAAGTTGATGCTTTGTGACATTTAACATTTTATTTGCAAGCAATACAGATTTATTTTAAAAGTCTTATGCATTGCATCACTTACATTTCAAAACGTTTTAATAAACAAAACACATAGTTGCATTGTTTCGGTACTTTGTACGTGTACATGGTTGAAATACAGTAGTAAAATTGTGTACGAACTTTGTATTAGTACGTTTTGGAAGTCAGCCGAAATTCACGTTGTTTCAACTTGAAATAACTTTCATTCAACGTGATTCGGATTGTTATTTCAATATAAATGACATTTTGCTCTAACTTTACTGCAATGTTAAATTAACATGAATTAAAGTTATTTTAAAAGAAAAAAATGTTGTTCGCAAGTTATTGTAAAATCAGGTTGAATTAACATGAAAAACGTATGAAGCAAAGTCACCACCGAAAAGTTTTAAATCAACCTGGTTTTCTACGTTTTTAACTTGATTTTTTTCTGTGTGCACGAGCTCTATAATATCAATTGTATTGTTAGTTTCTGTTTAAAATTTTTCTGTTTAAAAATTCCTTTCGAGTGTTCATTCTTTTTTTCGTTTTGTTTATTGTCTTCGGCTAGGATTAAGAAAACTTGTTTTATTTTGTCTTGTTCAGTGTTTTTTTGTACTCTGGGTTTGGAACAGCGTTAAAAAAACTGCAGTCAGAGTAGAAAAACTGCCATTTCTTCATTTGTCATTGGCTAAAATAACCTATTGCTTTTACTTCTGATTCATTAAATGTGAACAGATGCTGTCATACTAACTCAAAAAGCGAAAAGTTCTACACAAATTTTCGTTTTTTATTCGACAGTTTTTGGTTTCGACAGAAGTTTTTTTAAACCCTGGTTTGGAACGCACTTAAAAAACAAAAGCCCAGACCTTTAGCTGAAGCTACCTTCAATATTGATAACGTGTTTACCGGCTGCACACATGTCTGTGATCATTACATTTGCGTACTTAATAAGTAAGAAATGTTGCTCTACTTAGGAAATCAACCACAATAACCCGGCATTGTAAAAAAAAATGTTGCAGCGAATTTTAATCTCAAAATAATGCAGTAATAAGTTCGTAAATTTCTTAAATGTTAAAAGTAGAAAGACAATGAAATGTTTTTATTTTTTGTTCGCGTTCTGAAAAGTTTCATTTAATATAAGGATAATTGAACTATCCGCCAAAGACTTCGTTAACTTTCATAAAATATTGGGCAGTCTACTTGGAAAATTGTTTTAATTCCTGATTATTTTTCGAGATTTCGACATTTATACACGTAGAAAAAAAATATGGTTGGAGGTAACCATATTCTTAGAGCAACATACTATGGTTGGATTTTGACAAAGTTTATGTTTGCAGGTTACCATATTATGTTTAAATATGACCATAGTATGGTTTTAAATCAACAACAATTTTTTCGAAATCAACCATTAAACCGTATTTTGGTCAATATTAACCATAATAATGGTCAAAACTAACCATATTATGTTCAGAATTAATATGGTAAAAATTTCGCCGAGTTTTGACCAAAGTAACCATATTATGGTCAGAATTAACAATAATATGGGGAATGTTAACCATATTATGGCTATTTATTTCATCCATTTTTTCAATTTGTTTGTTAAGTGTCAAATTATAATTTTATTTAATTCTTTATTCCTAATGGGTGTTATGTTCCACTATTATAAAAAATCCCTTTCGATTCATATTCCAGCCTGTGACGATCTTCATTACCATTTTTTCTCTTCTACTAGTTTATTCTACGCAAATTTATGTATTTTAATCAATAATTAAAATAAAATTAATGAGAATTTTAAGCAACTATTGTTAAATGCAAACGACCAGAATGTTGTTGCTTTTTAAACATATTATTTGAAATTTAAAATTAAACATACAATGTTTTAAAATGTTATAATTTCGAACATATTATTGTTATTAAAAATTAACCATGACATGTTTGGAGGCAGCCAAAATATGGTTATAGCTTTTGGATGGATGAATTAAACCATAGTATGGTTGCCGTGATAATAATATGGTTAAGGTAAACCTACTCCGCCGTATTTATAAACGATTATTAAATTTAACAAACGTTTATTAAGGAGAATTTTCCAAATTTGTTTTGTAATATTTAAGTGTATAGTTATTTTATTAAAACATTATATTGTTAAATTCAACCATATTTGAAGTTTCAAGGGAGGTAAACACTTTATTGTTGATTAGAAACAAAATATTATCAATCTTGAAAAAAGTTTTGTTAAAAACAACAAAAGTTTGTTTGTTGCCATTGCATTGTTTTTTTACCATACTGCAACCATGTTTTTTCTCTATGGTAAAAATTTCGCCGAATTTTGATTAAAGTAACCATATTATGGTCAGAATTAACAATAATATGGGGAATGTTAACCATATTATGGCTATTTATTTCATCCATTTTTTCAATTTGTTTGTTAAGTGTCAAATTATAATTTTATTTAATTCTTTATTCCTAATGGGTGTTATGTTCCACTCTTATAAAAAATCCCCTTTGATTCATATTCCAGCCTCTGACGACCTTCATTACCATTTTTTCTCATCTACTAGTATATTCTACGTAAATTTATGTATTTTAATCAATAATTAAAATAAAATTAATGAGAATTTTAAGCAACTATTGTTAAATGCAAACGACCAGAATGTTGTTGCTTTTTAAACATATTATTTGAAATTTAAAATTAAACATACAATGTTTTAAAATGTTATAATTTCGAACATATTATTGTTATTAAAAATTAACCATGACATGAGTTTTGACCAAAGTAACCATATTATGGTCAGAATTAACAATAATATGGGGAATGTTAACCATATTATGGCTATTTATTTCATCCATTTTTTCAATTTGTTTGTTAAGTGTCAAATTATAATTTTATTTAATTCTTTATTCCTAATGGGTGTTATGTTCCACTCTTATAAAAAATCCCCTTTGATTCATATTCCAGCCTCTGACGACCTTCATTACCATTTTTTCTCTTCTACTAGTATATTCTACGTAAATTTATGTATTTTAATCAATAATTAAAATAAAATTAATGAGAATTTTAAGCAACTATTGTAGAATGCAACCGACCAGAATGTTGTTGCTTTTTAAACATATTATTTGAAATTTAAAATTAAACATACACTGCCTTATTTATAAAAAATAAAACAGCTTAATAAAGGGTTTATGAAACAGATTTTGTATGAAATTCGGTTTTATTAAGGCTTTATTAACCTTTTTTATTTTTTATAAATTAGACCGACACAATGTTTTAAAATGTAATAATTTCGAACATATTATTGTTATTAAAAATTAACCATAACATGTTTGGAGGCAGCCAAAATATGGTTATAGCTTTTGGATGGATGAATTAAACCAAAGTATGGCTGCCGTGATAATAATATGGTTAAGGTAAACCTAATCCGCCGTATTTATAAACGATTATTAAATTTAACAAACGTTTATTTAGGAGAATTTTCCAAATTTGTTTTGTAATGTTTAAGTGTATAGTTATTTTATTAAAACATTATATTGTTAAATTTAACCATATTTGAAGTTTCAAGGGAGGCAAACACTTTTTTGTTAATTAGAAACAAAATATTATCAATCTTGAAAAAAGTTTTGTTAAAAACAACAAAAGTATGCTTGTTGCCATTGCATTGTTTTTTTTACCATACTGCAACCATGTTTTTTCTCTGCTACTATTTCAATTTATTTTTATCTTTAAACGAACATATATAAGCAAATGAATTGGTAAATACAATATTTCCAGTTCACTATTAAATAAAGTATTTGGAAAAGCGATTATTATAAAATTCAAGTCTACTACTAGAGACATACAGCTGACAAATAATGCTGTTTCGGTTTCAATCTCAAACTGTAAAGACAAAACAAGGTTTTAAGACTTAATAGGGGATAATTTAAAATGCAGATTAAAAAACTTTTGTGCTCACGGACACTTGGTCTTCTATTTCTTGTTTTGTAGGAAAGTCAAGTGGATGTGGAATTTTTTTTGGTACTTTTATCCTGATTCTAACTTAAAGGATTCTGGAACAAGCTTCTATATGTAATCAGAACAGTATATATTGCAATGGAGTGAGAACGATAAAAAGAAATAAAAAGCATAATGCAACGAAGTTCGATAAACCGAAGACGGGGTTAAAGCTTTGAAGTCGAAATACTAATAATTAGGGCAACCAAAAAAAAGCAAATGCTTATTTTTTGCTTAACAAGATATACATATTTTGATTGAACACAAATTCCGATCATGAAAAAACAAAGAAAATGAGCTATATTTGTTAGAGTTTTTTTTTGCTTATTTTGGAAATATCGGCTTTTTTTTAGTTATTTTTTCGACATCGGCTTTTTTTTTACTTATTTTGCCATTTTAAGATAATTTTTCATTTTTTTTCATATGAAAAAAAACTTATTTCAAAAAATTTTGCAAAAATCGTTATTATTTTTTTATAATGCAACTTTTTTTTTCAAATTTTTCAATATTTTGTGCTTCCCTTAAACAATAGCATCCCAAAAACCTACATTATCTCTGAATGTTAATATAGCTACACTAAAGAGTGGAGAGGGTATTATGCATTTGGCTGATGTGAGAAACACCATAAAATATTGTTCCTAAAGTAACTATATCGATCAATGTCCGATGTCCGTCCGGCTGGCTGGCTGTCCATGTAACCTCGTGCGCAAAGTGCAGGTCGCAATTTTAAAGATAATTTAATGAAATTTGGCACGTGGGTTCTAATTGGCACAAGGGCGAATCGGTCCATAGTTTAATATAGCCCCCATATAAGCTGCTATCCGGAAGAGGGTCTTTGTGCCCACTATAAAACCAATTTTAATGCAATTTAAGACATATGTAGATAGATCCATATTTATATGGACACGTAAGGTATGCATTTTTTAAAAAATAGGAACACGAGGGAAGTTAGGGTCAATTTCTGCCCATCAGTAACTATTTAACCGATTTTAATGAAACAAAGATAGATCCTTATTCATATAGCCATTCACTCTCAAAACTTGTTTTTAAATACTGTGGTGTTGGGTATCATACGGTCGGGCTTGACCGACTATACTTTCTTACTTGATTTTTATGCAACTCTGTCTTAGCGGTACTGTAACGTAGTTTTTATAGTGTTGTGTATAATTTGTATGTGTTTATGTTTTTAGTATTAAGCCTTTTTATCAACTTATTTTTTTATTTGCTTGTTTAAGTTCTTTTCTCTCGAAAATTCCATAGCTGTATTCTTACTATCAAATTCCTCAGTCCGTAACGTCAACTATGATGGTAAGCATACTTTGTAACGTCTTATTTCTTTTTAAATAAAGTTTTTGTATAAAGTTACGTCTGTTAGTTCCCCTTCTCTCTGTTTTTGGTATAGTAACGTCTTATTTTTTGCTTTTTAATATAGTTTTAGCTATTAAGAATTTCTCTGTATATCAAATATTGTTAATTTCTGCAAATTTTGGGGTTTTACAAGAAGTTGTAACAAATTTGGAAACAAAAAATCTTTCATCGGCCTTCTAAGTGAACATAGTTGTGGACCGTAAGAAAAATGTCCCGCATTCCATGAGATATAGGAGACAAAGTTCATACAAAATTTAAATCAGTTTCATTAAAAAATTAAGGATTTTCGGTATTAAAAGATATTGGGGATATTTTGGGAGGCAAGCGGAATTGTGAGTCCAATCGTATAAAATATACTTCAGAGCGAATACTCAATTTTCAATATGCTCTCTTAACATCTGTAGACGTAGGAAGAACTTTTTCTATGTACGAGAACTTGCTGACTCCAAACAGAAATAGTTTTCTTTTAGAAAGTATATTGCATCAACTTATAATTTACTATAACAACGTATTAAACGAATTAAGTGGAAAATAAACAAGTTTAAATTGCTTTTTTTTTAATTTTAACAGCTTATTTTCATATTTTTAAACGCTTTTTTTAAGAGCTTAAAACTGTTTTTTAAGTGCTTTTTTTTGGTTGCCCTACTAATAATAATCAGGACGAAAAATTTTACTCTCGCATTATTAATCACTAGGGATGCGATTTCCATGCAAATGCTGTTTTTTTGTCGATAGTCTAAGAACAATTTCGAATATTTATCTTTCCGATTCATTAAACATGCGTTAAAATGGCGTCGATTTGTTTTTGCATATTGGTGAAAATGCATATTTTTGCATATTTAGATTTTTAATGCATATTTTGACATTTTTGAGCGATTTTTTTTAATTTTTATATTATAAAAAAATTTTTAAATGCACAAAAAACCTTCCAAAAAAATTTTAAAATCAATAAATAAATTATTTTTGAGCTTTGCTTTAAATTCAAGATTTTCATGATTTCGACAAAAGATCCTTCTTTTTTAAAACGATGCAGCATCCTACATGGTTAAGGCTTCCAAAAATATTTTATCCAAAACTGTTACAAGTTACTTGCTCCAATTAAGCCAGTAGTAACAAGTCCAGATTCTTCAGAATTATATTCAAAAAACTTGAAAATCGAAAATTAACAATGTGAAGTGAAGAATAGACCGTCAAATTAAAAAAAATTCAAACGTTTAAGGATTTCAAAAATCAAAGTGGGATACATTTTTTCAAAATGCATTCACAGAAAGAAAAACACTCGGGATAAATCAAGTTTTTTTATGATTACTTTAAGTACGAGTCGTACTCAAAATTCAAGTACGAATACCACTAAAACTTACTCAAAACAATCCTTAATAGGATTACTTCGAAAATCAATCCCGGAATTTCTTGAAATAAGTATAAAATTCTTAAATCAAGTAAAAAACAAGTAAGAGTGCTATATTCGGCTGTGCCGAATCTTATAAACCCTTCACCATTTTGCGAGCAGAATACAGAGCAACTAGACAAAAACAAAATAATTTTTACATATACATACATACATATTAACAATACTAAAAACTTCATTATAATTTAAATTTATAAAGCGAAAACTGGTAAATATTTTTTTAAAATCGTTTTTGAACATAAAAATTAAAAAAAAAATTTGTTTTATTTTGATTATAACTCAGCCATTTTTTAACCGATTTGACAGATTAACTATATACCGACGTATTAAAGAAGTAATTTGCCAGTTAGTTGGGTTATAAATCTTGGACTCGGGACGATCTATGGTTCCCGAAAGTGGGTATATAGAAAATATTTTTTACTAAAGATTTCCGATCTTTTGATATACGAGGGTTACACAGGTCATATAACATATAACAATTTTTGAAATTTTTTGTACGGGAGGTACCACGCCCACTTCTCTGATCCCGCCCACATTTTGTGGGATACTGTGTATTGATAACCTAAATGTGTGTACCTAATTTGAAAACTTTGGCTCTTGCCGTTCTCAAGATATACAGAAAAAAAGTAATAAAAATACAACAACAAGGGATTTTTGGAAAAAATTAGAGGTAGTCGTGGTTTTTTGCTCACATCTCAGCCATTTTTCAATGGCTGAATTTCAAAAGCAAGAAAGGGTGGACTATATGTGACATAAATGTTAAACAACCTAGCCGCTATCATGGTTGGAGTCTCCGAAAAACACATATTAAACGTAAGACGGACAGACGGACATGGTTAAATCAAGTTCTGTCTTCATAAGGACCCATAACATATATACTTTATAGGGTCTTGGATCAATATTGTAGAAATTACAAACGTAATGACAAACTTATATACATATACCCTTTTCCACTTGAGGTGAAGGGTATACAAAATTAAACTTTTTATTGTGTTTAACCCTCGGTCTTACGCATGTTTTGAACTTCTATACACATTGAAAAAAGGTCTGGCCAGACTCATGTGTACCACGAAAGGTTAAAAAGTAAAATTTGAACTCTTGCTTCTCATTTAGTTTAAATTTTTAGTTAAATATGTACATAAGATTTCTAAAATAAAAACCATATCGGGCATGATGTTGGTGTTTTATCATTCTGTAAGGTGTAATACGAGTAAGTTAATCAATCTTAATAATTTTTTCTTTGTAATTTCGTTCTTGTTTTTTAAGCACGAATTCGGGATAAAATCAACTTTATAATACTTGAATCAAGCGCATTTTGCGATCTTTGTTCTTCTTAAATCAATCTCATTTTCGAATTATTTTAAGTACAAATTCGGATTAAAACCATTTATAATCCTTTAATCAAGCTCATTTTGAGATTGATTCAATCTTAGTTTTACTTAAATCAATCTCATTTTCGGATTATTTAAAGTACGAAATCGGGATTGAATATGGATAATTTAAGTATTTTGCGATTTAAAATCCGTACTTGAATCAATCTTTTTGTACTTGATTCAAGAAAATCCGTACTCACCATACTAATAAAACCCCTCCAGATTGATTTGAGTACGGATGGATTGAATTTTCTTTTGAGTGTTGGCATTCTTCAAGTACAAGACAAAGTTTTACTTTTAATAAAACGGCTCGTATTTATTTAAACAATCAAAAATTTTAATTAGTTATTTAATTTAATTTTTTTAAAGAATAACAATACACTGAATTTTTTATATTTTTGTTTTTAGTAAAATTAAAAAACGATTTTTTATGGAAATTTTTTAAGTTTTTAGTGCATATTTTTAATTTTTTAGTGCATATTTTGGGGTTTTTAGTGCATATTTTAAGCGCATATTTTAAATTTTTTAGAGCATGAAAATCTCATCCCTATTAATCACTAACAAAATGGAATGACAAAACAAGGTTTAAAGCTTTATACGGACATCTCACATTGCATACTAAGAAGCTGATTTGGTTTCTAACAGAACATTTTATGAATACCGTATTCAGTGTCTTGATCTACCAACAGTTTAAAAATAATTTTTTCTTAATCTGTCAGCAGAACGATACTCAAAATCTTGTTATTTCTTTTGAATCCGTCAAAATTTAAAATTAAAATTTCTTGGAAATCTGAAATAAGGTTTTATATATCTTACTCAATTATTTATACTGACGAAGTTTTAGGTGAAATGGTTTTATCATCGGACTTTTATAATCGACCCTTGGCAGGGTCTAATAATTAAGCTTTTGTATTCAATTTCTCATTTACTAACAGTTTGATCGTCGAACTTTTGACCTCATAAATAAATCGAACCTTTGTTGGTCAACAGTTTAATAGTTGAATTTTTCAAATTGGCTGATCCGTTATAACCGTCTTTAATCGATGCGCCAAGTAAAGGCCCAGTTAGGTGAACGTTGCTGTATCCGTAATGTACCGCACCGTACTGTAAGCACGTTGGTGCACTTATAGAACATTTAAAAATGTGTTATATATATTTCCCATACATAAACAAAAAGCAATAGTATACATAAAACAAAACACACAGTGATGGGAATCAAAAATGTTTAAATGGTGACCGCTGTGCAGAAAAAGTACCAAGTGATTTAAATGGTATTAAAACAGTATTAAGTGTATGTAAAAAACGTTAATAATTTAATATTTATATTATAGATTTACAATAAACAAATTTGTATTTTATCATATATATTTTTAGCATACTTATATTGTATTATGGTGTACGCAACAAACAAGGTTTTGATACCATTTAAAGCCTTTTATTTCTTTCACATTCCCATTGTATGTGTATATGAGTTTGTTTATTTTTTACATCTAAACATAAATA
Organism: Pollenia griseotomentosa; assembly: GCA_963931875.1. Classification (NCBI taxonomy): domain Eukaryota; kingdom Metazoa; phylum Arthropoda; class Insecta; order Diptera; family Polleniidae; genus Pollenia; species Pollenia griseotomentosa. The sequence goes on along the minus strand of OZ007562.1, from coordinate 97,050,640 downwards.
TATTTGTTTATATGGAAATATGTTGTATTTTAAGTTGTTTTGTCTCAATTCCATAGCTTTACTGAAAAAAGTTCAAAAAAAAACAAGCAGCCCATCACTGCTTTACAATTGTCACGTAACAACGGCATAAAAATCTGTTTTATACAGATCGAGACGTTTCGTTAACGTGACATTTAAATTCAGTAAGCATTTACATTGTTTGCAAATAACAAAACGAACCAGACGTTCCGTTAGGGGACGTGGACGTTCGGCTAACTCTGCCTTAAAGAAGTATTTGTCTCTTAATCTGCCAAATGTTAGGAAGTCAACCTTTTATAATCTTATCTTAATCGACAACAGTATGAATCTCGAAATCTTCTAATCGTTTATTAATGAGACCGACTTTGATCTGCCAACAGTTTCAAAGTAAAACTTTGATAATTTAACTAATAATTTAATTTGATAATTAAACCACGTTTTCCATGCAAGTTGTGAAATAAAATCGATTTTATTTTGAGAACGTTTTTTCTTATGCTCTCACATATAGACACTTATTCTTTTAGTCCACGCTCATATTCTGAAACATTTGCTGCACAAACTACAATGAAACATTTGTTACATAATTAAACATTTGTTTTGCAGCACTTAAGTATTTTTAAACCTTAAGGAGAAACTGAGTTTCTTAACGGCCCAAATAGGTGGTGGTATTACTACCCACCTAAATCTCCATGTTCTTAAAGGGCGCACAACAGGCCCAGTTGAGGCCTAGGTGTATATCACTCGTGGTATGAGGTTGCATCCTTGATGCTTCATCTTCATTTCGACCTAACCTTACCTAACCTAACCTAAGTATTTGTATGATTTCTCTCTCGAATTCATAAAAAACGGCTTGTATACGAAACAAAATACACTCTTCCATTCTTCTTTCCCCTTTCATCATCAAACTCAAACGTTTCACAACAAATGTTTCAGAATATTGACGAGAACTTACAAGGCTACCATACTTTCAAGAAATTTAATACATTTTGTAAACAATGAAAAAAGAACAAAAGAAAAGAAAGAAATGAGAGAGAATTTGAAGTAACTACCGATAATTTAATTATGGGCTTATGGATTTTTACCTGAAGTTGAGGAAGAAGAACAACCTTAGTTTATCGCAAAGACTTCTGGATTACTGTAGCGTTTTTATTGAGATACTTGCGTTCAAGGAAGCTGTGGTCTGACTCAGACTATCTGCCGTGTCGACAACTGTATTGCCGTAGTTATTGCCTTAGATTAACTCTCCCTGGGAACTCGAACAGCCCTTGACTGCTGCTTATTTCAAAAAAAGAGATCGCTGAGCAGTTTGATATCCGGGTTATATGAATCCCAGGGCTCTGAGCAACATCAGGGCGATAAGCTTGTTAGACTTGGGGTTCCACTCGATCTGAAAGGCATTGGGTGCCTCTGCTCTTCTGCTAACTCCAAAGGTAGACCATCGGACTTGCTAGTAACTGATTGATGCAGGATTGCCAGGCAATTTTGGCCCCGCATCAATGACGAACAATGTCTCTTATATAAATGACCGGGAGAAACATATCCCTTTTAGTATCTGTTACCACGGGACATTGAATTATATGTAGTCATCCACAGCCTCTGGGTGCCGGACACTATGATTACTGTCGCTGCTGTGACGACGAAAGTGGGGAGAATGTGGAATACCTTTTTTGTCACTGTCCTGCATTGGCCGAAATGGAATCCAACAACTTTAACGGATTGTACGATGTCTCTGGCTTTGAGCAGCATTTTGAACTTCGTTAGAAGTTCGGGTTGGTTCTGCGGTGGGGGTTCTATTCAGTGGAAAATGGTATGACAAGTGATAATTGGGCGTATGTCGGATAGATTCTGACTTCTACCTTACCTAATCTTGTTTTAAAACCAATTATAAAGTCGAATTTTTACAATCGTTTCTAGATCTGAATCAAAAATTTTTTTGGTGTGGTGTAGTATTCAAATTTCTAAATTCGGTATTAGATTTGTCAAATGTTTTTGATCTTTCAGCGGTTAGGAATTCTATAATCGTTTCTCTATCCATCAACGATGAAAGACACACTTAAATTTTACAATTTTTTAATAAGTCAAAAGTTTGTAGTGACATTTTTTTAATCGATAATTTAAAGTTTTTCTAATACCCGTAATAGCGCCAAACAAAACCGTTGTGCTAAGAATATCGTTTCAATATATAATCAGTAAATCAGGAACTTTTCAATCCATATTGTTAATTTTCCGCAACACCACCGTAGTTTAGCACTTTATCAATTCATTGTTTTTCTCGTTTCCCCCATACGAGTTCTCGTACAACATTCTATGACACATTTCAACATTTTGCCTTTCCGTCTCCATCTTTTGACGTCCCTTTATTGGTCAAGTTTTGGTTTTCATCTTAACAATGAATGCAGTTGATTATTTGAATTTAAACTTTTAATGTTTTTCTTGCATTGTACTCGCTCATATGGATGGTTGGATGTATGAAACCATGTACACTGACCAACGCCAACAAAAACCGGCCGGCATTCCTGTTTAAGTTGGATGGTTGTGTGTGTTAAATAGTGTTTCTGTGAACACAGCCAGCCTTATCACATGTGTAGAAAGCAGGCATGCAACATAAAACAGCATGAAACTTGCTTTGTCATCTCTTCAAATGTTTGTGGTTTCTATCACAAACACTGCATTTTCTTATTTTTTTCTGTTTTAAGTTGTTTGTTCATGGAACGGATTGCTGTGAACAGGTAACACTCGATTAAAAGGATTTGGAGGTTTAAAACAGGAAGATATCGTGGATTATGTTTTTTAACGATATCCGAAATATTAATGCGAAAATAAATCAACAAAAAATATGGCCGAAAAGTATCCTCAACGAACTAAAGGAATTAAAAAATCTCTTTATCTGCCAGCATATTGAATGCTTGATTTAAAATTATTGTTATTAAAATTAATAAAATTATAGATAGATGATAGTGGGGATCAGTATCCACAGTTGAGATGATGGAGGGACCAGGATAGGTCTGGGCTTTGCCATGCTAAATCCAATGAGAGCCGTTGCTTGATCTCCATAGCCCCCCACGTCACCTAACGTTTTAGATTTTGCTTTTAAACTTTCTTAAATCGTTACTTGGTCTTTTAACAGATGACGCTTCTCAATTTGTGAACATTTTGATTTTGATGTTTACTTGATCTTTTAAAAGTTGGACTTTTATGACCGTCTCATGATCGGCCAAAAATTAATTAGTTGAATTTTAATATTTTTTGTTAGGCTTAACTTCATCAAATTTAATTTTCATTAAATTATTTTTACTGAAGGAAGGAATTTTACAACATGAAATTTTTATTTAAATTTATTGATAATTTTCTTGGCTGAGCTGGGGCTCGAACCTGTGTTCAATTTATATGTTTCAAGAATCACCACATTCTTTCATAAGAATTTTTTCAATTTTTAAAATCTACTGCTGTTTTTGAGCTCGACTTTCTACAGTTTATTATTTATTTATTTAATAATCAAAAGTTCCTATTTTGCTCCTGCTCTGCCAGAATGCAATTTCTTATAAGATATCGGTATGTCCAGCATAAGTGAATACATTTTTGTTCTTTGGTTACAGGCCACAACTTTGATGGTAATATAAAAATATATCTAATCTTACCCATATATCGAGGTTCCCCTGTAATTAATTTACAGTTTTCTTAAATTTTATGAGCGATCTAAAGTACCCAGTTGAATGTGAGTTAAAAGTAGTGGTACGTGGCAATAAAACGCTTTACAAATCCTCCATCTAACTTTGAGTAACAAGTGTGCAACAAAAATATCTTATAAATTTGAATTTTAACTGTTACTTACAGGTCAAGTAACTGCTTTCTATGGAAAGTTTAAATCAACAATTTTCACATTTTCAAAAGTTACTGCAACAAATACAAAATACAAATAAAATGTTTGTATGAATGATCGTAAAATTTGCAAAGATTTTCTATTTTAAAAAGAAAATTTATAGCAAAGTTGAGTTAACTGAAAAGCAATCAAATAAAAATATTTGAATTGTAATTTAAATTTTAAGTTAAAGATTTTTTGTGGAACAAAAAAAACTTTCAACTGTTTGTTGTTTTAACATTATTTCAGGTTTAATTAAAATTTTTGTGTTAGTCATACAATTATTTGCTCAATTAAGTATAAAAAAATTAATAGTCTTATCTGATAACAAAAAATCCAGCAATAATTAAGTTTGTGTATGACTTTTAAAAGTAAATATTTGCAATATTTACTTACTGCCAGCCACAGCTACCAAAGTACACATGGTCATGTCTGAATGTATCCCTGATAGTGGTTGCTGGTAATATGGGTGCGAAAATATTTCATATGCTCTTAATTCTTTTGGTGTTCGTCAGGAAGACTGCCAGATTATTTTAGTTGCGCGTTAGCTTACTGCGATTTCAAATTAAATACAAAATGAAAATGGTAGATTAGAACTGTTGTTGTAAAATGTTTATCCGATTGCCAAACTTATTTTTAAAATCCAAAGTGCAGTTATCTTAAATGTATTTATCTGCCTTAATGTGCGTTTTTATTAATAAATTTATATTTTATTAAAATTTTATAAAATTGGATATTTATATGAAAAAGTTGACACCATATTTTTTTCATGTGTGCAGCTAACTTTGATGTTTTATATGAACATATTTTAAAGCAGCCCAAAAATATGATAAATATGCAGGTATACAAAAGGCACATAAACAAGGATTTTGAAGAATAATTACAGAAAACATCGCTCATTTATTGCAACATAGTCATATCTCAAAAAATGAAAAATTTCAAGTTAATATGTAAAACAATTATCAGCATTATTTCTCAAACTAAACCGAAGTTATAGCAAAATATATTTTATGAAATCTGTATATAAATGTACATTTTGAAAACTTTAATCGCATTTTGCCAAGTTAGATTTTTTTTGGGATGTGACTATGTTGTAATAAAGGAGCGATATGTATTTTGGGTAGTTAAGTCAAAGTGCAGCTAACATTATAATTAATATTATTTGAAAATAATATTTAAATGCCAAAAATTTTGGGCATTTATCTCAAATGTGCAGGTTTAGAAAGTGCACTTAAAAAAGAAATATGTATGGGATTTTAAAGAATAATATCAGTAGTTTTAAAAATCTATATCAGGGCAAATCCAAAAATCTAAATGGAGTAATCTTTACTTTAATGTAGCTCAGTTTTTGGTTCAGTTTTATGATCAGTATTTCAAGATCAGTTCAGTTAAGTTTCAGATCAATTTCAGTTAAGTTTCAGTACAGTTCTAGTTGAATCCAGCTTAGTTTCAATTTAATTTCCAGTTCCATTTTAACTCTAATGTAGTTCTAGTTCAGTTTTAGTTGAGTTCTAGTTCTAGTTCAGTTCTAGTTCAGGTCTAGTTTTAAAAAAAGTATGTCAATTATCTTTAAGTCCAAATAAACTACTTATTTTTAATAAAATATTTTATCTTTTAAATCTGTTTAAGTTAAAACGAAAAATTGAATTATTACGGAATTTTGGAATTTCCACATTATTTTTGAAATAAATCTAACAGTGTGGCAACGTTTTATTTACCGGTATTGTTGTTTGTTTCTTATTTGTCTATTTCTAAAACCCTGTTGATATTGCAAGAATAACTATAGTTATTTTTTTCTGAATGAGTGCGCGAATGTTTGTAGTTCATCATGTGTGTGTGTAAGTATAAAAGTGTATCTGTGTGACTTAAAAGTATCTTTTTATACTTTCGGGCAAATGGTGATTAAATTTCTAAAAATAATAATATACAATAACAATACAAAACTAAAGGTTTTCTTGTTCTGTTATTTTATTTATGAGCGGGTCTTAACTCGTTTTTTGTGTTTATTGTTCTCTTTTTTATACCCTTCACCACAGGTGGTGAATAGGGTATATATAAGTTTGTCATTCCGTTTGTAATTTCTATAATATTGATGTTAGACCCTATAAAGTATATATATTCTGGGTTTTTATGAGGAGCGAAGTTGATTTAACGATGTCCGTCTGTCCGTTGAAATGGATTTTACGAAGACCCCATATATGATGGGGGCCAGGTTATTATACATTTATGTCACAAATGGCCCGGAATTGTTTGCTATTGAAATTCAGCAAGATCGGTCCACAAATGGCTGAGATATGAGTAAAAAACCTAGACTGCCTCAAATTTTTTCCCTTAAAGGTCCAATTAGACGTGACATTACCATACCAACACTGTATTACCAAAACGACATAAACATACCATACAAACCAATTCAATTTTGGTTTCTATGGTCATATAGTGGCTATGGTAATACAGTGTTGGTAATGTGGTTTTTGTTGTTGTTTTTTTTATACCCTTCACTACAAGTGGTGGATTTTATTTGTAATGTGTTAAATTTTACGCATACACATACACATACACATACACATTAATGCAACTATATGATATGCCGCTCAAATAAAGAAACAAACTCATAGACTGAATATATTTTAATTTAACGCTTCTTCAGTAAAAGCATTCGTAGCCGAGTTGTTAAGTTCTCTCCTGAGACTGATGGTATTGCCAGTTCGAATCCCAAAAATAATTTTTTTTTCATTTCTTTTATTTAATTTTTTTATGTTCTAAAAAACGATTTTAAGATTATAAAGCGAATTTCAAACATCAACTTTGGCAAAAGAGGAAATAAATTTTTTGTTTTTTTTTTTATATTCTTCGGCATGGCGAAATGAAAAGTTTGCGTGGCTCAATTAATATTTATTTATACCTATCTAAAGAACGTTATTTATGTATATAACTTTTTGTTCTTTTCTAATCATGGTGAAGGGTATATAAGATTCGGCATAGCCTAATATAGCACTCTTACTTGTTTAAACTCGATTCGGATCCCTTATTCTAAACAGAGATGGGATATTATTGAAATAACTTGATATGTATGATAGGCATCACTAGAAGTTGTTGTACAAAAATACAACAAAAATTGGCAAATTTTTTTGTGTAAAAAAAGTCCACTAAGTCAAACGTATGAATTTTCAGCACTTTTATAATACAATATGTATTTTATTTAAGTTATACTTCAAACTTTTTGCACACTTTTCACAATTTTTTCAGAACAGAATGTAACTTTTACAAACGATTCGTTTTAATTCTATACACAAGTTGTTCTTTTTTTAAATATAAAACCGAACAAATTGTATTTTTTAATCATACAAATTAATTTTTAAAGAAAATTAACAAATAGCAAACAAAATTTTGACATAACCTAAGAATAAACAAATAATTTTTACATTAAGGAAGTTCACCATGAATGGAGCAAAAAAAAAATAATTAGCGCAGTGCTGCCTTCCACCTTCTAGTTATTTCACCATGATAATGAAATTTAAAATTTTTTTTAATTATTTATGTAAAAACAAATTTTGTTTTAAAATATTCAAAATAATTAAAATATTTTTAATGTGACAAATAATCACTTAAATTTAAGATATTATCAAAAGTAGTACAAAATTTTAATTTAAAAGATTTTGTTATTCGTGCTTAATTCCCAATTTTTATTCTTGATAAAAACACTGAAATTTATTGTTGATGGGATAAGCTATTCCTATGCGCATTTCACTGGTTGCTTAGGCCACATCATCAGGAAACTTCATCCATAAAGATTTTAGAAAAACTAAAGATATTAAACCAAATAAAACTGTTAAGCATATACGAATCATAAGCAACAGTTCTAAAGGGTGTTTTTTAAGCCCGATAGAACTTGAAATTGTAAAAAATAACACAAAAAATTAAATTGTATCAAATTTTTTTTTTTTATTCGAAAGATCAATACGTGACATTAACATTTGAAAATGATTTCGGGTATATGGGCACCGCGGCTGTTCTTGACGAAGCGCATTCTGGACGTCCAATTTTGGGCCACTTTTTCGAGCACTGCTGGCCGTATGTCACGAATAACACGAACAATGCTGGCATCCAAGGCGTCAATTGTTGCTGGTTTATCAGCATAAACCAGTGACTTCACGTAGCCCCACAGGAAATAATCGAGAGGTGTCAAATCGCACGACCTTGGAGGCCAATTGACAGGTCCATTTCTCGAAATCAACTTATCGCCAAATTTTGATTTCAATAAGTCGATGGTTGCGTTCGCCGTATGGCACGTAGCGCCATCCTGTTGAAACCACATCTCCTCCGGATCAATGTCATCCATATTTTCAAACAAAAAATCATTGATCATGGTGCGGTAACGATCTCCATTGACCGTAACGCGAGCTCCGGCCTCATTTTTAAAGAAATAATTTCCGATGATGCCACCAGCGTGAAAACCGCACCAAACGGTGCATTTTTCTGGATGTAATGGAGTCTGTAGGGTCTCTTGTGGATTGGTCTCGCTCCATATGCGGCAATTTTGCTTATTAACAAACCCGTTAAGCCAAAAATGCGCCTCATCGCTGAAATTGTGTTCAATATAAGTTGCGCGAATCGACGACTGATTTTCAAAGTAAATTTGGATAATTTCGTAGCGTTGTTCAAGCGTGAGTCTATTCATGATGATTTGTCAGAGTATACTGAAACGATAAAAAAAAATATTTCATCAAAATTTAATTTTTTGTGTTAATTTTTACAATTTAAAGTTCTATCTAGCTTAAAAAACACCCTTTACTTGTAACAATATCAAAGTTTAAACAAATACATCAACAATAAACAGTGAGTTTATCTCTTCTTACATTCCCCACTAAATTGATTGGAATGCTTCCAACATTAATTGTAGTTGTAAGTAGGTTAAGAAATATGGACAAATTGAAAAATTCGTTTAAAGACGCAACACCTTTAAGCTTCTGAAAATAAAGTTTCATAAAAGACCACTTTGTCCACAAATTCCATCAAATTTCATCCGCCCATCTCCTCCCGTTTTCCAGAAATTCATCAAACAGTGAATTTCAAAATTTGAAAATATGGAAAAATTGAAAAATTCGTATAAAGACGCAACACCGTTAAGCTTCTGAAAATAAAGTTTCATAAAAGACCACTTTGTCCACAAATTCCATCAAATTTCATCCGCCCATCTCCTCCCGTTTTCCAGAAATTCATCAAACAGTGAATTTCAAAATTTGAAAATATGGAAAAATTGAAAAATTCGTATAAAGACGCAACACCTTTAAGCTTCTGAAAAATAATTTTCATAATGCACCACTTTGTCCACAAATTCCATCAAATTTCATCCGCCCATCTCCTCCTGTTTTCCTGGAATTCGGGATAATCTTCCAGAGAAATTGTAAATTAAAAAAAATTAAAAAAAACATGAAAAGTCCTATTATATACCTAAATTAATAAAAATTTTTGATAAGTGGGATATGTGTTAAGCCCTATATTTTTTTTCCAGTCCATTTCATCCAAAAATGTAGATATAATTCCAATTTGAATACATATACCAAAATTCCATATGGTTAACAGAGTTATGTTAGCGCTTTAACAGAACTCTGTTATGCAATAAATTTCGAAATTTAACTTCACACACATAAAATTTAGAATAATTTTTTTCTCAAAAAAAGCGTAAATTTTTTTATATATCGATTTTTTGGCTACACCTTGTTGCAACAATTTGCGGTTTTGATTTCATAACAAAAAGAACTAAACATCTTAACAAGCTTTTAATTTAATAAAGAAATTTGGATGTTTTGTCTAAAACTTGTTGCCCACTAAAATCACTTATTTCAAAATTTGTTACAATAGTGGTAAAATTCCCTTCCCTGATTGTATTCGTTCTACATAGCATTTAGAGTTTGTTTAAAATTCATTTAAACTTTAAATGATTGTAACCAACAACATCAAAAACTATAATACTAAGTTAGTTAGTATTACTAACAGAAATAGCAACAACCACACGAATTAGTGGTAACGTTATTTCGTTTAATTGTATTTTTTTAAAACTTTTTTTGTTGTGAATGCTCTGTTATCATTCACGTACATAACAACACTTACACTTAGCCACTCACTTACTTACTTACTCACTATAGTTAATGGATTTTTAGATATGTATTTTCTATATTTATAACAAAAACTACAACAAAGAAGAAAAGGAACAACAGCAACAATATTAAGTAATAGTTATGAATTGAAAAGAATTGAAAAAAATGTGACATATTTCGCATTGTACGCAATAATTGTAAACATTTTTTAGATAACAAAATGCTATACAATACTCATATTTGTGTCCTCATACAACTCACATTCTATATTATTTTATTTGCAGAGAGGAAGACAATCATGATTACATTATAGATAAGTCTATCAGCATTGAGCCATCTCTACCACCTTCACCCACACTTGAGTGTCATTTTAATTAGCATTCATTTATACCATATATTTGAGAATACACTGAAAGAATCATTGTAGAAGGGAAATTTGATGGGTTAGAGAAAAAAAAATGATTATTTTATATAATCCAAGGACATGAAAATTTTATTAGTATTTCTGGTTTTAACTGTTAATAAAAAATAAAAAAGTGAAGAATATAAAACTTGGGTTACTAAAGAACTACATACCAACAATTCGGTTAATTTTAGATAAAGACATATGAGATTTATCCATTTAAAAAAATATTTTCGGGATACACAAATTATTATAGAAGTTATTTTTGCCACGTTTATTTTAATACCAATATAAACATGGAATTTTTAGTAGTAAAAGCGATTTTTAGGAGTGTTTTTTGTTTGAAAATTGGTACATGCTTTCATCCAGACCTAATAACAGGGCAATGAAGAGTTCAAAATTATGCTTAAAATTTTTTTTCATTATGTATTTATTGAATTTTCAAATATTAAAATATGAACTAACAATAACACTAGTCGCAAATTTTAACAAGCTCTGCACTCTACTAGTAAAGCTATTTCAAGTACACTGAATTCAAAGGCGATATCCAGTGTGACCAGGGGGCTAATTCTGGCAGTCGTTATCGAATACTTTTTCGATTCAAAAGCAATTTTATTTCTAATTGTTTCAGTCGATACGATAATTGAAATTATTTTTTCAGCGTAATAAAGCATTTGTTTGAGTTTTTACAACACTGAAAAATAATTTCGATTGACTTAAAGAATAAGAAATAAAATTGCTTTCGAATTGAAAAAGTATTCGATCACGACTGCCAGGATTACCCCCAGAACTTAAAAATTTTTTACAGCTAAATCATGCATTGGACAAGGCCAGAAAAGGCTAATAATTTTTAAAAGCTATTGTTTTCCTTCTTCAAGTGTGAGCTGGAAGTTTCCTTCTCCGTTTGTCTTGTGGATTCCACTCTATGGCAGTTTAAGCCAGTGTTCGAACATAAACAGTACAATATTTAACGTTCGGCTCACACACCCAAGAAAGATATCTATTTTTTTTAGTGATTGTGTAGATGAACACAACCCTTAATACCGTTCGTAACTATTTTCAAACAAAAAATTTTAGCAACGAACTGCTTATGTGTGTATTGTGTATATGTTTTGTTTGTGTAAAATTATTTTGCTGGCTTCTTGTTTTTTTCGTATGTGTATTTTGTTCTTGTAAAAAATGTTTGGTTTTTTTTTACCAGCCAAAAGGGATAACCATTAATGAGCCAAACCGAACACAATTTTGTAGATTTAAAAAAACCGAACGAAATTAAATATTCTTATTTTGTTGAGTTTGATAAAAACAGTATTATTTTTGTGTTCGAAAGATGACTAACAGGAAAACATTATTTTTTTTAATGATTTTCTACACAAACATTGTTAGCGTTTGTGTTTTCCACAAATCTACCAAACCGAACACTAAGGAGCGCTATTTAGTGTTTATTTTTATACACTGGTTTAAGCAATATCCGGCTTTCGTAGAGTATTGGCCATTTTCTCATTAGGCGATTATCTTTTTCCCCAACGAAAAACTGCACATTAAAGAAATTTGGTTTTCTCAATGTCACATTTGCTTCTATTTTGTCGCAATGCTAACCGGCACTCATCTGCCAATTATTTATTTTCCTTTTGACGTACAGATAAATTCAATCAGCTGACTCCCAACTTTTACATGTATTTTGAGTGGTGTTGCCAACTCAAACCAATGTTTTTTGTTGGTATATTGAGAAACCCAAAATCGTTAACGGACAGCTTATCGGTATAATAAAATTAAGTAACAGCCAGTTTGCCGATACATTGAGAAAATTGCCATATGACTTATACAGTTCCACTTTCGTCTACATACTTTAACTGTTATAGGCGATTGCTGCGTTTCAGACCATAGTCTCTCATTCGAAGTTGTGGCAAATAAGGCGGAAGCGGCTTATGAAGACTTGCATGACGCTGTAGAATTCCAGATTTCGCTTCCGCACAACAACTGTTAGATACAAAAAGAAAAATCTTTAAATAACGAAAATCTCAAAATACACAGCTCTGCTAAGCTTTTCTAAAGGCTTGAGTTGTGCTGAATACGAATTTGGTGCTATCTTTGCTAAAAGTTTAAAAAAACTGTCTAAAAAAGGCCAAATATAGCGACTAAATGACTAAATTGGCAAAACTGTTACAAACAAGCAAAATCGGCTTAAGCCCTTATGACACTACATTTTTTATTCATTAATTGATATAGAATTGATAGAAAGAAACAGTAAATGTTAGAAAGAGCGAACTATAAAAAATGTAAACAAAGTTTTTAGTTTTTTTTTCTCTTGTTATGGTTTTGTTTCAGGGATGGCGTTGAGAATTTTTAAAATTGTACCAACAACCTTTAAAAATTGTACTTTTTTACCCTAATTGTACCAAAAGATTTTTTTTAGTTGAAATTAATTTTATTTATATTCATAAAAAACACCACAAAAAGGTATTATAAATCTTAGTTTAAAAAGTATCAACAAAAAAGTACAATTGAAACAACTTAGCCATCCCTGTTTTGTTTATTTTATTAAATGTTGCCAACTTTTTGTTTATGAGAAACCTAAAAACAAAGAGCAGTAAATCGCTGAATTTGCCCATGAACCGCTGATTCAGCAACACTTTTAATATTTCAAGCTTGAAATGTCAATTTTAAGTTAAACAATTTTACATTTTTTTTTGACACAACTTTATTTTTTATCGATAACTTTAGTAAAATTGACGGTTTGCCATTTATCTTAATAAAGCTTAACTCTTTGCACTTGGTAAATTTTTGTATTACATTATATTTGTACTGTTCACCAAAACTTGAACAATGCATTAAAAATGTAGTGTCCTAAGGGCTTTATTAATTCCATGACAACCTCGTACAAATGTATTTTTAATCAAATTAAATTCTACAAAAGGTTGCGCATAAATTTTTCTAAGTGTATTTTTTATTCAGTCAGTTTTGTTGTATTGTTTTACAAAATTCAAAAAAAAAAAAAAAAAAAAATACGTACATGTTGTTAATTATTATGATTATAATTATGTTGATTATATCACTTTTTATTTTTTAAGTCAAGTGCTGACAAAATAATTTTATTTAATATTTGTATTTTTCTTTTTCGTTACAGGTCTTTTGTGTTTAACTCAATTAAATACGAACGAAAACAAAAGTCTGCCAAACAAATTTGGAAATTAAATAAGAAAAAAAATTTAAAAAAGCTTTTATTTGTTAATAATTATCATAATAAAATAAAAAATTTTGTTGGCTTAAAAAATTTTTTTTTAAATAAAGAGGAAAACATGTCACCCACTAAGGACAATATGAATCATCTTAATAATAATACAACTCTATCGAGACGTTCCCGAGATGAGTTTTCAGAAACGGTGAGTTTTTTGTTTTCTTTTTTGATTCTTTTGTGATTTCTTTAGTACTTTGTGTTTCCTTAAGTTTTGAATCATTTCTGCCTCAAGTTAGAAACAAATGTCATTAAATCATGTCAGTTTTATAAAGATGTTGTTCAAATGATTTCATTCTCAAAATCAACCATTAACTAATCAAGAAAACAAATTATCTATCAATTAAGAAAATAGTATTTTATTGACTGATATTTTTATTATTGTAAATACTTGATTTTTATATTAAGTTTTTAAATTTTTTATTAAATATTCATCAGTTGTCGCTTCAACAGCAATTTAATAATAAACTTGTCTATCACACTGTCTGTTTTGTGAGTCGATTTATTTTTTATTTATTGTTAGTATCTATTCTGGTTTTTAAAATACCCTACTCTGGGGGAAAAAATAGTGTAAAAAAATAACTTATGGAACACATAGGACAGATGTAGAAAAGATTAACATGAGCACCGCTATTTGGTCCAAACTCATGTTGAATCTTAACCACCGGGTGGAAAGCTATGCGTTTACCAAAAGTCACACTAGCACCCACAGGTAGCATTTGAATGTATAATCCGGCAGAATTATACACTCGCCCCTTGTTCAGGAGCTGGAAAAGCCGGCAGCATCTGTTGAACAGCAACAGCACACAGAGTTGATCCGTCATCACAATTCCAAGTTTTCACAAGTGAAGAGCTTATTTGCAGTGTCTAGATCTGTCGGTTGAATTTTAGGCTAACTTGAGTACCTGCGATTGCGGCCTAAACTAACGTACCTTTAAACATAAGAGTATCCGGCAGCGTTTGAGCACCATCACACAGATGCATATTTTAGTATATCTGAAGCTACCTCGCTTCCACAATTGGGACACCAATAGGGACATCCGTCAGCAGGTCAAACTTTGCCTTAGGTAACGGGCAAGCATTAACCGCTTACCTTTAATTTTGGATTTCCCTCCCCACGTTTTGTGTCTAAGATACAGAAATCCCCCAAGACAACTCACCAATTATCAGTCTCTGAGATAAAAGCTAATTTAATCTTAAAAAGATCTGCCAATTTCAAGCTAGATGTACATAGGCATTAGTTGCACCTTTTTCTCCCGAAAGTGTAATGTCAAGAGGCCACTGATAATTTATTGAGTTTAAAATTGCTTGGAACTTTATCTTATATTCAACATTTTTTTATTTTTCGAATTTATTCTATGAGTTACATTTCAGTTATGTATAAAGTATCACTATCCAGTGTGACACAAAGAATGCTGACGAAGGCCGTAGCGGGCCAGAAAATGCATTACATTCTGCTGGTGTCTAATAATTGTAAATTTTTCTGTATAAAAGTCATTCCTAAAAATTTAAGGAATAGAACTATTACAAAAAAGCTTTATAAAATACATAATTGGAACTTTATCCTAATTTTAATTTTTTATTTTGACTCTTGCTCCCCGATTCGGCCAGATCTCAGTTTCTGGCAATTTATTGATTTATTCAAATATAATCATAAGCCAATAGAGGCCAAATTGAAATTTCACCATTTAAAGCTTAATTTCATACGATTTAGATTATCTTAGTTTAATTATTTTTTAAGAGCAGAATTTTTTTGATTCATTGTACTCATCTTAAGATCTGATTGTAACCGAATCGATCTGGCGAACTTGTTAAAATATCGTCTAACTGTTGACTTAAAAATTGGATGGAATCTAAAAAAACTTCTATAAGAAAATTTAAATTAAACCTGACTTCATAGACATATGTACATTAGTGTGTCCCAAAAAAAAATTTTTTTTGAGGCTCCAGCATAATTAAAAAGCTTATAGGGTAAAGTATTTTTGAGTTTTTTTTTCAGAGGTTTAGAGGTCGCTCAAGTCGAATTTTTACCAAAAATCAGGTCTGCCGCTCTTTTTTTAATTTTTCTTCATAACATTGTCAAAAACCACGATTTTCTTCACTTTAAGGGCCATTATTACAACTTACAAATAGTTATTTTTAGGATGCTATCTGACAGATAAATAGTTTTTGGTTATTACAAGTTAACATTAACCTAAAAAGTGACTGATAAGCTAACATCAGGTTTGTTCTTATGGTAACTTTACAAGTGAACTTTAAGAACTTGAAGATGCCATATTTTCTGCTGAAGATATGGTAACTTCAATGATAGTCTTAAATTACTCAACTTTTTCAAAAAACACAATTTAACACAAAAAATAAAACAATTTACCATTAAAACCAAAAATAAAGCACAAAAATTAACTTTTGTTTTTAATTAATAAATAAAACAACACTAAGTCGTTGCCACTACGTATTTTAAACAACCAAAAGTAGTCGGTATATACTGCAATGTTGCCACAGTATATAAATTACATTTTTTATTTTATCGGACAGTTGTAATAATGGAAAAAACTTATTGGTCACTTTATCGTTCAAGATAGCTATTGTTCACGTTAACTATCAGCAACTTTATCATTAGGTTGTAATAATGGCCCTTAAGGAAATAATTTAAAAGAAAAATGTCCAAGCTTTATTTTGGTGCACAAAGACTATAAGTTTTTGCAATGCATTTGCTCATTTATGCACCCTACATTAAAATTTTTCGCAATTTTTCCATAAGTTTTGTAAAGAACGCTTTATAACTTTTAAAATCTTTATGAAAATGAAACAAACCAACAATGCAATTTGAAAAATCAATTTATTCTAAATAATTTAGAAACAAATATTTTTGAATTCGCTCTTACCGTTCCTGAGTTACACCGGTTTTCAGCTTTGTACCCAGTTTATGATATTATTACTCATACCCAACAAGCAATTAAAAATCAAAATTTTGCTTTTGATTTGCTTAAAAATTATTTATTGGGGTTCATACGATGTAGCTCTATGCCCTGCAATAAGATTCAATAAGTTCGGAAAATCAGTTTCAGAAGTTGTGACATTGATGTAAGCGCTATCTATTACCAATACGTAAAGATTTGACCAATTTTATTTAAGGCCAGCTTGAATACATGCAACCGAGCGTATACAATAAAGAACTGCTTCATTTGAGTCTTATTTTTTTTTTTGGGTGATAGAAATAAGTCCTATCCAACAGTTAAAGCTTCAGGGGCTATTAATCCGGCTTGCTGGGGGAAGAAAGTTATATACAGCCAATTATGAATAAAAATACCCCGGGAGTTTTCTCCCTTCTCCAATTTTTGCAATAGAATTAACATCGGAAAAATGGGAGAAGGGAGAAAACTCCCGGGGAATTTTTATTCATAATTGGGCTGTTATTCTTTGAAAATATGCATTTTTCAAAACCAGCTGCAATCTTACAGGGACAATTAAAAATTAATGCCTTGCTAGAATTTAGTTCATTTATTTTAAGAAAAAATATTAAAAAATGGTCCCTGTGTCAGTGCCCACGATACAGTGTTCTCAATGATCTTAGTCTATAACAGCGGTTGGATAACTACAAAATTATTAATGTAGCAGTTGCACGTGATACGTTTAAAACTTTTCTAGGTTATCAGTGGTACTTTACCCAAAAAATTACTACTTTATCCTTTCTTTGATGAACATACCGACACCAAAACATTGAGTTGAATTGCAAAGAACGATGTAGTAAATTTTAATAGAAGACATCCTTAAAAATAAAGAAATTCAAGGATTAATTGCAAAACCAATCTTAATTTTTTTGAAGTATGCCATATATCATTTGATTTTTTAAAAACAGATCCAGAAAATTGGGAAACCAAAAAGTCATTTCAAGATGCAAAGAATAAAGCTCCAAATTTACAAGTAGTAAAAGATGTGGCAGAACTACGTCGTAAGAGCCCCAATAAATGATTTTTAAACAAAGCAAAACAAAACGTTTGATTTTAATTTGAGTTTTGGGTATGAGTAAAAATATTATAGACTGGGTACAAAGCTGAAAACCAACCCGGCAGACCCGATTTTTGGGAAAAATTCTACTTGAGCGACCTTTAAACGTCTTCCGAAAAATCTCAAAAATACTTTACCCTATAAGCTCTTAAATTATGCTTGAGCACCCATAAAAATTCTTAAAAACACACTATTGTAGATTAAGGTGATAACTTTTTGCGATATCGCAATATTATGACTCTTTTTCGCGGTTTTTTTAATAAACTAAATTTAAATGTCAAATGATAGATGTTGTGATAGATGGATAAGTTGTTTGGCGGATTTTATATGAAACAGTGATAATTTTCAGAAAAAATACCTTTGCAAAAGATATTTTTCCATTATGTAAATCAACTTGCACTTTAAACTTAAAATTTATTTCATTAAACCTAAAAAATAGCTTTACATTTTTGTTATACAATTACTTATTAAATATATTTAAAATAGAAACTGGGAATTATTTCCTTTCGCAGGTTACTTTATATTATATTCAACATTTTTTTATTTTTTCGAATTTATTCTATGAGTTAAATTTCAGTTATGTATTTTATAAAGCTTTTTTGTAATAGTTCTATTCCTTAAATTTTTAGGAATGACTTTTATACACTACCAGACTATTATATTGTATTTTCTTGTTACATTTTACCTTAGCTATCCTTTGGATAGCAATGAAGTATATTGTATGTACAGAAAAATTTACAATTATTAGACACCAGCAGAATGTAATGCATTTTCTGGCCCGCTACGGCCTTCGTCAGCATTCTTTGTGTCACACTGGATAGTGATACTTTATAAATTGAATGTATTTAACTCAACTATTTTAACAAATAGAAACTGGGAATTATTTCCTTTCGCAGGTTACTTTATATTATATTCAACATTTTTTTATTTTTTCGAATTTATTCTATGAGTTAAATTTCCTAAAAATTTAAGGAATAGAACTATTACAAAAAAGCTTTATAAAATACATAACTGAAATTTAACTCATAGAATAAATTCGAAAAAATAAAAAAATGTTGAATATAATATAAAGTAACCTGCGAAAGGAAATAATTCCCAGTTTCTATTTGTTAAAATAGTTGAGTTAAATACATTCAATTTATAAAGTATCACTATCCAGTGTGACACAAAGAATGCTGACGAAGGCCGTAGCGGGCCAGAAAATGCATTACATTCTGCTGGTGTCTAATAATTGTAAATTTTTCTGTACATACAATATACTTCATTGCTATCCAAAGGATAGCTAAGGTAAAATGTAACAAGAAAATACAATATAATAGTCTGGTAGTGTATAAAAGTCATTCCTAAAAATTTAAGGAATAGAACTATTACAAAAAAGCTTTATAAAATACATAACTGAAATTTAACTCATAGAATAAATTCGAAAAAATAAAAAAATGTTGAATATATTTAAAATATATAGCATATATAAACAATAAATGTATCATATATAATATGTATGGAAATTAAAAAAAATTATTTTTTTTGAGGAGCTTTAGAAATTGCATTTGTTGCGGAAACTTTTTTGGCCAAAATGGCCTAAAAAAATTATTTTTATTATCAATGCCCATTGCGTGGTGGGATGAAGAAATTTTGTTCAAAAAAAGTTATTACCCTAATGTACATACGTTTAGATATTTTTTATTTATTTTTTTTTTTTTTTGAAAATTCCTCACTATACATCCCGAGACGCCAGGAAACATAAAAGGGTTTTGTTATAGGCCGCTTACATTAAAATATCTAATAATTTCTTCCTCAAAATCAATACACTTCTTTGCAATAGCGATATTTTGTTTTCATAACAAGAACAGTTGACTGAGAGTTTTTTGTGTAGCACATAGGCTGTTTTCCTAAACGTGTGTTCACAATGTATCAATACCGTGTTGATGCATTGTGTACTTAAATTTTTACCTACGTTGTATTGTATATGAATATGGTTTGCATCTATATTATTTAAAATGTTTTTTTTTTGCTTTTTTCTGCGCAGTGACAGCTACAAACTTGCATTTCGGAATTAAATGCATTGTCAAAATTTTTATGCCATGTATTACTACAATGCAACAGGCGTTTAGGAAAGCAGCCATACATACATAAAAAGAAATAGGCATTTACAAATTTGCATTACCTTTTAGTTATAATCAACTTCCCTTAATTTATCAATACTATTCGTCTTTTTTGTTAATATTTTCTCAACATTTTTGAATTTTTTAACAGTTTTAACCAGGGTTACCGTTGGAAATTTTCGAAAAGGGTCATAAAAAGGGGATTTTCCAGAAAAAGGGGTCAAAAAAGGGTATTTCAATAAAAAGGGTTAAGTTTTTTTAAGCAGTATTTCTTATTTTAATGAACATAATAACACCAAGTTTTTATAAACAAACAAAAAATATTTATTTCAGGTAGGAAGTGCTCAAAAAACATAATTTTTTATGGAATGCCCTGTCTTGTTTTTAACACCTCATAAAAAAGTTTGTTCTTTATCATTATAGCTGAGTTTTTAATGTTATTTGCCGGTATTTTCTTTTTTTTTAACCGATTTAGCAATTTCAAATAAATTTTTGGGTTTGTTTTTAATTTTGCAATCGTTCGCGCATTGTAGCCATGTTCGCGATTGAAGCAATTTTTTTCTGTAAGTTTTCTGATTCTTTAAAGCTTTTACCTTTTTAAATAAACATAAGACTTTGCTATCATACCGCTTTTACCAAATATTTGGAAATTTCCGCCAATTTAGCAATTTTCACCGAATGTTTTCATTCCTGTTAGTTTGAGGGACTTTTAAGCAATTCTATGGCATTAATATTGCAAATTTTTCCGAGTTTTTAAATTTTAGCGTAGGATTGTTTCTTTTCGAGACAATCGTCGCCGTTTTCAAAATAGCCCCCTACATAAACCGAAGTCACCTATTTTACAGGGCGTTGTCAATTTAAAAAAAGGCGAAAAGTTCAATACCTTATGCCATTATTAAGGGTGAATTTGTTAGAATAAATCATGCTACTCTTTAAGAGAGCAAAACAATTTTAAGAAACGAAGACCAAATTGAATTTTTTGATTAAAATGTCACTTTTTTTTTAATTTTTTTTTTTTTTTAAGAAACCACCATAAAAAATAACAAATATGTTTATAAGTTATGTTTTTTTTTAGGGAAATTGTACTTTACTGTAATTGTATTTTTTAGGAATGCTTACTACTTTTTAGGAATGTGCGTTCTATATTTTGCTATTAAATCTTTACTTGAAGTCCATTCCTCCATCTCCGCTTCGAACAAGTTAGGAGAAGAAAGCATGGAATTGTAAGTTTCTACTGTTGCGCAGTGTTGACAAAAAACAAAATGTGAGTACTATTTCCAAAAAGGGTCAAAAAGTGTCATTAAATAGGTGAAAATGATACAAACGTATAATTTAAAAAAAGGGTCATAAAAGGTATCAGGACCGTCGAAAAAGGTTCAAATTGATACTTTAGTATCACAACGGTAGCGCTGGTTTTAACAAGCCGCCATTCCGCCATATGGTTTTTGTTTAGTTTTTTTTTAAATGCCATTTTTTTCTTGAGCAGGGAAGTATTTTTTAGTACATACTAAGTAGATAAGTAGATTTCTGTGTACACGGAGTACACTAGATTAAACTCGAAATCTCGTAAGTACTAGATTTCGTTGTAGTGTAAATGGGCTACTAAACTTTAGATAAAACTGTCATTAGGAAACCAAATTATTAACTCATTACATATTTAGTTATCCTAAACTTCGCCTCTTAACTTTGACCTTCCTGTTACACATACATAAAAAACCCATTTTATGTTCAACAGTAGATCAATTGCACCGATTATTTTAATATCCACCATCAGAAACATAAAGTTATTTGTTTAAAGTCATTTGTAGTTTTACTTCGAAATAATAAGAATGTCTAGATATGTTTTTTATTTTTTGCAATGTCAATTGTTTATTCGACGTTGTCGTTATTTTTATTTTCGTTGTATTTTTTTCTCGCCATAAGCATGACGTAATTCAGACGACTCTGAAGCAGTTAAAAAACAACGAAATACCTTTTTTGCAGTTTATAAAAAAAAAACAAATATTTTGTGACTTAAAATATGAACATTATTTTGTTTGTCATGCGTTGCTTTTTTGCTCTGAAATTGTATATACTTTTTGGATTTTCTTTTGTATTCGTATGAATGAGTATTAAGTGCATAAAAATACACTTCGAAAAATAAGTAGGTGGTGGTCAAGGATATTTGTTAATAACAGCTAATAAGTCTTTAAACGTGATAAAATGTTTATCCAATAGCAAATATAATTGTAGTCCACACAATTTAATAACAACCACTAATGCCTTAATTATTTCGAAAATAAGATACTCTTTACCATTTTATGGGTTTTCCCCAAAATCAAAACTAAGAAAAATTACCACATTATTGAACGAGGCCGTCAGAAACTCCCTGGGATCTTTTCGTACAACGCCATGCAAAAATATGATGAGTGAGGCAAACATTCTGTCTCTCGAATCCCAACTAAAAATAGTTGTTTCTAAAATGGTACGCATCTTTTGGGATCACCCTAACAAAATTTTACGAACTGTTATGTCGAAAATATCAAAATCCAAAAAAACTCCAAAAATTGCCTCTATTATGTACAAAATAAAGGAAAACTGCGATGGTCTGCAAATCGACTTAAAGCCTATCCTGACACGCTGTAGACAATACCCACCCTGGTTACTAAACACAGATAGCGTAAATATTAGTCTTCACAAATTTCATAAGAACCAACACAATCCCATCCAATTCAAAACTTTATTTCAAGACATTCAAGAAAAAATGCCGACACGCCGATTTTTATTTACTGACAGATCAAAGAAAGATGAGGTCAACAAATTTTTAAGAATAATAACCCTTTAGATCTTTTATCAAACCCAAGTATTCATAACATTAAAACAATAATAAAATTCTTAAAAAACTGTAATATATATAAGTTTATCTAACATATAAAAATTATATAATTTTAGTATAAATGAGCTTAAAGCCTTAGTAGCTATGGCTCTATATTCTTACAATTAGCTTATATTTTCTAATTATAAGTTAATTTTATAAATAAATAAATAAATAGCAGCTTCTGCCGAATATCAACAGCACATAGGGAGAACTCCCACAATGGTTAAAAATGAGAATTCCATGAGGATGTATCGCTTCACTCGGTTTCTGGTATAACCCATAGTTAACTTCGTCAGAAAAGCTGCCTTTCGTTGAACCCTTTTGTGGGTTCATGCCTTGAAAAAGGCACTTCCTTATCGGACGTTGTTGTTGGTGTAACAACTCGACTTGTATTGGTGTTGCTGGGTTGACAATCTTTGGTCGGTGCAATTGATGTTCCGAGTCGTTCCTGTACGTAGACCCAATTGCCGCGGTAATGTCGAACAACTTGATGAAAAGCAACCTTCTATCGGAAAAGTAATGACAATCATACAAACGGGGGCCTCAACCAATAGTCAGACCGGTGTTTCGTACCCACCTGGGACTTCCGACTCCCGTGGCACCAGATGAGAAAGTTGTCTGGTAAGCTTTCGATTTCAAAAAATTAAGAAGACGTCAAGAGCACTGTCAAATTGTATCTTAGTCGGATCCCAGGTCTGCATTCGGAAGGAAGTAACACTAAAAGCGAAATATCCTTGAAATGATCCCTACACCGCCAGGTGGATTACATAGCTACAATTGAGCTGTAATCGTAGGTCTTAATTCTGCCGTAATTGTGGTTCAATACATGGTCCTAATATCTGTTTGTTCAAAGTTACTTTGAAAATCAATGTTCAATAGCACACTTTTATTGAAATTGCTTATATAAATAGAGTTGCCATTTGAAGCGATAATAATCCTAAAGCCATTCACCCTGATCATGGTTGGCGAATTTAAATACGCCTGCGACTGTTTGGTAATAGATTTAAGGAAAAAAATTCACGTTCTCTTTACATTATTACCAAACAGGCGCCAACCACGATAAGGGTGACTGTCAAGACACCATCATTGGTCCGTATATCATCAGAATTGCTGATGGTCTGAACGTTACAGTCAACGGTAAGCGGTAAAGAGATATACTTTCTGGCTTTTTCGCGTCTAAACTGGAAGGCATAAGTCTTGTACACATGTGATTTCTGCAAGATGTTGCCGCATGTTACACAGTCCATGATGAAATCTATTTACTGAGAAACACATTTGACGTACGAATAAGTTTTCTAAATGGACCAGTTGACTAGCCACCTCGTTCATGTGATTTGACTCCATTAGTTTATTCCTTTTGGGAATGTGTAAAGCCCCATATCTATGCAGATAAACTAGAAACAATCGAATATTTGTTGCATTATTGCCAATATGTGAAGGGAGCGTGGAAATTCAGACCCAAGGTTACGCGCTAGCCGCAGCGGCCACATGCCCGTCATTATATAGTGTCAGTTTAGAATAAATTGTAGGTCAAAGTAAAAAAAAAAAGACTCAGTAAAGAAGAAACTAAAAGTCATTATATATTCCTATTTTAAGGCTCAGTTATGCGAACGTTGCTGTACCGTATCTGTACTGTATCAATCAGCTGTTCGCTTTTTGTTATATGCAAACCAATACAAAAGCTTACCGAAATGTAATGTACCCTAGTTGCAACGTACCATTCTGTATAAAATAGAATTTCATACCGTTGTTACGTGACATTTGTAAAACAGTGATGGGCGGTTTGCATGTTACATTGAATGCGGGTATTTTTGCTCTTTTTTTTGGTACTTTTTTCAGTATAGCTATGGAATTGCGACAAAACAACTTACAATACAACATATTTTCAAATATACATACATACCTATATACATATGTTAAGATGTATAAAATAAACAAATGCATATGCACATACAATGGAAATATGAAATATATAAAAGGCTTGAAATGGTATCAAAACCTTGTTTGGTGTATGCACATTTACTATATGTTTGCTAAAAATATGTATATATGCTGAAATACAAATTTGTTTATACATACACAAAATACTGTTTTAATACCATTTAAATCATTTGGTACTTTTTCTGCATACCGGTCACCATTTAAACATTTTTGATTCCCATCACTGTGTGTATTGTTTTATGCAGCATTTAAAAAGCTGCAGTTGAGATAGTAAAAGTCATAAGATTATGCTGTAACTTCGACATCTTCATTTGTCATTGGACAAAAATAAACTGTTGGCTTTACTTCTGATTCATTAAATGAACACAGTCGCAGTGAAGGCAAAAGCAAAACACGAAATGTTGTACACGACAAAGAACATCGGCAGTCGACATGTTCGGAAGTGTTTGGTTTGACAGACCAAAACTTTTAAAAAATCCCGTAGCTATCGAAGATGGGACGTTGTGTTTGTGTTTTTATTTTCCATATTTTTTTTAATAATACATGCGTTCATAAAAACATAAATATGTACATAAGTACATATTTATTATTTTTAAGCTTAACAAATCTTTTTAATTTTTTGAAATTAAATAAAACTGTAAATAACATCATCGCTTTCATATATATACAATGAACACAACGTCCCATCTTCGTTAACTTCGGGATTTATTAAAAGTTTCAATCTGTCAAACCAAACACTTTCTAACATGACGACTGCCAATGTTCTTTGTTGTGTACAACATTTCGTTTTTTGCTTTTGCCTTCACTGCGACTGTTTTCATTTAATGAATCAGAAGTAGAAGCAACGGTTTATTTTTGTTCAATGAAAAATCAAAAAGTGGAAGAAAAAGCAATTTTTTCATTTTGACTGTAGTTTTTTAAACCCTGGTTTTATGTATACTATTGCTTTTTGTTTATGTATGGAAAAACATATGACACGTTTTTAAACGTTCTAGAAGTGCTCTAACGTGCTTACAGTACGGTGCGGTACATTACGGGTACAGCAACGTTCGCCTGACTGAGCCTTTAGAATCATTCGTGGTTCATTACGTAGTTTTAGAATCATATCATTCGTAGCGCTTAATATACAGGCAGAAAACAATATGGTTGGAGGCAATCATTTTCTTAGAGCCATAAACTCTACTTGGACCTTAACCATTTTTTACTTTGTTGGTAACCAAATTGTGGACAGTTTTACCATTATTTTTGTTAAAAAAAACTATAATATGGTTTGTGCCCATTGCGGGGACTATAATACAGATTTTGTTACCATACTTCAACCATGTTGTTGTTGTCATTGTTGTAACGGCGCGATGTGTCTTGGTAATGTTGTATTGACAATCTTTGGTCGGTGCGTTGAAGGCTCCGTGTCGTTCCGTTACGTAGAACCAATTGCTGTTTCTCGTATATCATTATACGAAATAACATTTTTCTCTGAGTGTTGTTTTCAAACTACAAATTTTTATTTTGTACTTTTTTATACTTTTCAATAAATCAACAACAAAAAATTTCAATTTGGTATTAATTGATAGAACGCGCTACAAAATATCACATACCAACATATACAAATATTTTTTACTGCGAAAAATGCAGTGATAACAAAAAAGGGGGCTCTTTATTAATAAACAAATTTGTTGATAAAATAATTTTTTTTTTTTAAATAAGTAAATAAATTTTGTTTAAAAATATAAAAGGTGAACTAATTTAATTTTGAAAAAACAAGTAAGAGTGCTATATTCGGCTGTGCCGAATCTTTAATGCCCTCCACCGACAGTTGGAATATTTTAGTAGTGGGCTTTAGATGGGACATATGGTAAATTGTAGGCCGATCTTCATGAAATTTGACAATATGTTTTCCATATAATCTTACAATACTATGACTGACCCAATTTTGTTAAAATCAGTCTTCGAAAGTAAACATTAATGACCTTATTTATAAAAAATAAAACAGGTTAATAAAGGGTTTATGAAACGGATTTTATATGAAAATTTGTTAAATAAACTCTTTATATTTAACAAATTTTCATATAAAATCCGTTTCATAAGCCCTTGATTAACCTGTTTTATTTTTTATAAATAAGGCCGTATATGTATACAGTTCGCTAATAGGTTTGTGTAGTAAATCATTAAAAAACATTTCTCGGTTTATGATCTTCGAAAACAAAAATAATACTGTTCATATTCAACACACCTAAAAGATAAGAACATTTTATTGCGTTCCACAAACTTCGTTGTGTTCGGTTCAGCACATTAATGTTCATTCGTTTCAGTTGTGCTTAGTTCCCTTCTGGCTGGTTAAGAAACCAAAACGTTTTTTACAAAAATTAAAAACATTTACGAAAAAAAAAACAAAAAGCCAGCAAAAAATTTTACACAAGAAAAACATGTATACAATACACACACAAGCTATTCGTGCTCTGGCCGTTGCTAAAATTTTTTGTTTGCTCATTCCTTAATCCATGAAAAACAAAATACTTTAGAACATTAAAATATAATATATGTCTTCAAAACCACTACAATTGTTCTGTTTTATAACGAAGAACAGTACACTGTATGGTGTTCGTTACTTTCTTGAAAATAATTATGAACGGTATTAAGGGTTGTGTATTAATACACAAACACTA
Source organism: Pollenia griseotomentosa (assembly GCA_963931875.1). NCBI lineage: Eukaryota > Metazoa > Arthropoda > Insecta > Diptera > Polleniidae > Pollenia > Pollenia griseotomentosa. The sequence goes on along the minus strand of OZ007562.1, from coordinate 97,023,459 downwards.
ATAAATAGTTATAGTTTCTGGGTGTGTGAGCCGTATGCTTAACAATGTTCTATTAATTTTCGAGCACTAATTATAATAACTTTATTCGTTACGGTTTTGCGCGTACAAAATTTTTTCCGAGAGTAGGCATAATATGGGGCCTATGGTAAGTTATGGACTGATTTTTACAAAATTTAATAGTGTGATTTCTAGTCATATGAAACTGCGAAATAACAAAATTTATTAAATTAGAATTGTTCGTTAATGTTTAAGGCGTACTAACTTGTTTTTAGAGAGTGGGTTTCATATGGGGCCTTAAGTAAATTATGAACCGATCTTCACGAAATTTTGTGGATTAATTTCTAGCCGTATATAATGAATTTGTGCATAATTTTATGTCATTTTATGTTACAAAATTATTAATTTTTAAGGTGATTGTTTCACATTTTGATATATAACTTTTTTACTACTGAACCGATTTTGCACGATTTCAATCCCAAACTGCTTAGGAGAATTAGAAACAATTTGACACCAAAGTTGTTCTTTTCTTTTGAGTCGTTCGAAAGTTAGCGTGATTTCAACAGACGGGCATGGGGCTAAATTAACTTAGAATTACTCAAGTACCCAGAGTATACATATTTTCTTTATGGGGTCTTAGATGAATATTAAAAAAGTTTCACACGGAATGACAAACTCAGTATACCCTTTATAACTAGACGTAGTGGAGGGTATAAAAAATAAAGAAATTATTAAGTTTTTGCCAATGCAAGTTATTTGTTTTTAATTGAATACAAAACTTTTGAAATAATAAAGATTAAAGTTCGAATAAACGATTTGTTAGAAAGACTTTAAATTAAATAATTAAATATGTTTAATGGCGATAAATGACGTTCAAAAGCTTGATTTAATATAACAGCAATAAATACAATATACAATATCATTAATTTAAATATTCATAAATGCTTGATGACATGCTTGACCATTTAAGAATTTTCTCGTTCGTTTAGTTAATTTAAATAATTTGAATCACTTTTTTACAAATTCGATATATTCATAATATTTTCAAATAAATTTCGACAATTTAATCAACAAGCCTGATTGTTGATTTGCTTGACTCTAACGAAACTACCAGCTCAATGGAAATTTAAAAATATTTGGTTTTGTTTTTAGCTTTTAGATAAATTTTCCCTAAACATTTCTTTGACAACTTCCCCCATCTGTACAATCAAACAAATTTAAACCGCTAACAACCCTGACCCAATTCTAAAAGCCTCCCCCCCCCCCCCCATCAGTTGACTCAAGCGTTCCACAAAACGTTGATAGGTTTCATTTTTAATAATCCATTTAGTGGTGCTCAACAAAAAGGTTAAATATGCTATTTATTCGCTTTGCCTCGCCACAAATGAAATAATACTAATAAAATTGCCATAAAAAAAACTACTTAAATAATAAAAACTACTAACATACAAAACAATAGCAAAAAATATTATTTGATCATGAATCAATCAATTTGCCACACGCGTCATTGTTTGTTTTATGCTGCAAAACAACCACAAAAACAGAAAAAAAAAACTTAAGTTTTTCTATACTTTATTGTTAAATGAATTTAATAATCCAAAGAAACAAAAACACTAAAAAAAGTTAAGCCCCAAAAGGAATCAAAGAAATATTTTTTTAAGTCAAACCAATTAAATGACAAATTAAAAGCGTGACGTTTGCTTAATTTTAATTTTATTAAAAGGTTACAAATGAAATGGAACCAACAAATAAAAAAAAAACTTATTTAAATCAAGAAGCTAAAAAGTAATAAGGAACAAAAATTAAAACATAATTAAAACAATATACATACAGTATTTATCGCTAATGTACAAAACGTTTATAAGCATTTAACGCTTATTTAATTTGCTAAATGTAAATGTTAATTACTTTTGTGCCCCTCACCCCCTAGAACGAAAGATACGTCAATTTCTAAAGCAGGAAACATTTTTTTTGCCACGCCTCTCAATACAGCATTTTTGTTTTTTATATATAGCGCCGCCATTTAAAGTCCGACATATTTTCCTTTACACATTTTTTAATCCGACAACTAATTCTGATCGTCAGTAATGCCATCTCGGACCCTTCCCGCCTAATGCCAAATTTTTTTGCACGTGCCAAGAAAGTGCTTCTAAAACTTAGTATGTCTAGCTTTTAATATAAGGAGTGCGGACGAAAAAAACTAGGCATATTGAAGGCTTATGACTTTAACAATAATTTAAAAAAAATAATACCGTTACATTGGTTTTGTTGCTCATGTATCTCATTAGCCACGTGTTAAATGTCAACCAGTGTTGCCAAAAGTAGGGAAAAATCCCCACATGTTTTTTATACTGAAATAGGAGCGTATGGAAAATCGGACATTGTATACGAAAAAAATGCTAAGAAATGTATTTTTAATTTTTTTATATTTAAAGAAATCGAATAATTAAGTCCAGAAAATGTTATTGGACAAAACAAAGATGAGTACAAATTTGAACTATTGTCTTAAAAATTTAACTTAAGCCACAATGATCTCATTCATGTATAAGTGGACAACAATTGCATACAATTAATTTTTCTCAAATTGTGAAATAAATATTTGAAATTAATACATTTTGAAACATAGATTTGGAACTAGGGATGGGAAAATTGAAAAATTATATCGATATATATCGAATCGATATTTTTTAAGAGTATCGATATTTATTATTTAAAAATCATGAGATATGGACATCAGGAGCACGCTCTGTTTTATGTGCTCTTCTGTCAATCTGCTTCTTGTCTCCGGCACTGCTTCTTATAAATGCCAATCTCCTTAGATCCTCATATTAGTTTAAAAAACATATGATGCATGCAGTTATGCCAATTCTTAAGCTACGGTCAGACTTATCAAAAATTTTACGAAAAAAACGGGACCAACAACCAAACTTTAAAATCATTTCGCTTAATATCAATATTTATTTTGATTAAAATACCACATCTTACAAAAAACTGTTTTTGGCTATGTCTAGTAGTATATTAGTTTATTTTGTAATATTAAGACCATTTTAAATGTCACTAACTATTAACAAAAGTAGGGGTTACGCTTATTTAGAGTTTTTAATGAAGACTGACTTTAAAAAATATCGAATTCGATAGTCGTATTTCAAAATCGATATATCGGTATTTTAAATATCGGCGATATATATCGATTATGTTTTATTTAAATATCGATATTTTGATATATCGATATTTTTTGCCCATTCCTATTTAAAACAGTTTTGGATAAAAATAGTAAAAATATAAAACTGTAATGACAAGGTTGTATTTCCAAATTTATCGAAACTGTACGAATTTTGTTTGCTTTACTCAATGCAAATGCCGATGCAAAGATACCACCAAAAAGCGAATCAAATTAAGCCACATAACATTTAGTTTTATTTGTATCATAAGACTATTTCCGCAAAACAAAGGAAGATGCTGCCTTAAATTCGAATGCACTTATAGTCACTAGAAAATTCAGTTCAAAAGAAATACATACTTAAATTATTTATAAAATAAACAGATGCTTTTGAATTTAAATGAAATTACAATTATCGTTAAAATTAGCTTTTTATAAATATTGTTTTTTTTTTAGATTTTAATTACTAAAACGCGTAGGGATTTTTGTTGTGAAAATTTTTTCAACGTGTAGGGAAAAATCGGATTTTTTTTCGTATGCGTAGGTATTTTTCAAAAAATCTTCTGGCAACACTGATGTCAACTATAACGAAATCAGTTTTTTTGAAAATGGACGCCAAACAAGAATATCGTAAGAATATAATTGAAATTTTAAATAAAAAACAGCGCTGTTCGCAAAAACAATGGCTAGGCTCGTACGTGTTAGCCGAAATACAGTTTCTAAAGTGATAAAACAATACAAAGAGTTTTTTTAGCATTGAAAGAAAACGTGGAAGTGGAAGAAAGAAAGGATTTTCTGACCAAAAGAAAGCAAACAAAATAATACGGACTTTTCCAATACACCCTAATATTTCAGGAAGAAAAGTGGCACAAAAAGTTGGGTGCTCTGAAACTTTTGTCAGAAAGGTTAAAAATAAAGCTCTTAGCCTTAAGACATTTAAAGTTCAAAAAATGCCTGACAGAAATTTTGAGGCTAAAAAAAAGAGCAAAAACTTTACAAAAATAATTTTTCGATAATCTTGAGTGCTGTGTAATGGATGATGAAACATATGTATTGGCTAATTTTTCGCAGCTTCCTGGTCAAGAATTCCATTCCGTACGACAGTGATTTTTTTTACTTAGTTTATTTAGAGCCTGTCGTTCATTTATAGACGACTTTGAGTGAAATTTGTTGTGATTTTTAAAAAACGAACTCTTTACTGAACATTTTTGCAAAAGCTTTCATGGGTCCAAAATGATTTTTTTAAGTTTTATAAAGTGAAAAATTTATAAATTTCAAAAGATTTTGTTATTCGTGCTTAATTCCCAGTTTTTATTATTGATAGAAACACTTGAAATTTATTGTTGATGGGATAAGCTATTCCTATGCGCATTTCACTGGTTGCTTAGGCCAGATCATCAGGAAACTTCATCCATAAAGATTTTAGAAAAACTAAAGATATTAAACCAAATAAAACTGTTAAGCGTATAAGACTTATAGCAACAGTTCTACTTGTAATAATATCAAAGTTTAAACAAAACACATCAACAATAAACAGTGGGTTTATCTCATCTTACATTCCCCACTACAATTAGTCGAAATTCTCTCAACATTAATTGTAGTTGTAAGTAGGTTAAGAAAAACAAAATAAAAAACAACAACAACTTACAAAAGATGTTGTCAATTAAGTGTTTTTTTAGGCCGTGCACTTGCCTGTTTATTATCAAAAAGTAATTTCAATCAAATTTATAAAATGTAAATAGCACAAAAATTGCTTGGACTTCTGGGAAGGTTTTCGTCAAAACCGCTCAATGTGCTAGAGGCAAGGTTAAAGAAAAATTTTGCGTACAAAACAAAATCGAAGTTCCTAAAAAATTTTTGTTATGGCAAGGTGAAAGAAGCCCCTCCTTCCTTACTAACGGCTCTATTTACTAAAATTAAAAAAACTTATCACTTCGTTTTATTTCTATAAAGAAAATTAGTTGCATATTGTTGTTTTGCGCGCACTCCTTATGAACTCACTTTTATGACACGCCTCAAAATTTTTTGTTTGGTTTAGAAACTTCATTGATAAATTTTTCATTTTAGGGGGTGACAACTTTTTTTCGACCCACCTTTAGTATACATCCATTTTCGGTGCAATTTAAACAGCTTAGGTTTATTAAAAGAGTTTTTCTTTTAAGCACTTTATATGCATTTAAACGAGTTTTATAGATGCTTTATAAGCATTAAAATATATGCAAATAATGAAATGCTAGTAAGAGATAAATACTATAATACCTTTGACTGGGGATGCTAAATTGAAAGTTGCGTTGACGAATACTCTGGTCTTTTAAAAGATTTAATCCTGGATCTAGGATTTCTTCTAAACAAAAACTAGTTTTAAATGCCTTTTAGTCAACCTGGTAAAATTTTCTTTTAACAAAATTCTTAAATAATTACGCATTTCTTTGCAAGAAAATTTCAGACTATTAAGTATTTTTAAGCATTTGAAAAATTTCCAAAGATCCTGGGAATCAGTTTTGCCAAAATAACTTGAAGCCGTAGAACCAAATTGACTTTTAAATAGAGTTGTAAAGTAGAAGTTTACAATCAAGACTAAAGCTATGGTCACACTTGGCAAATATTTAAAGAAAAAAACGTGACCAACAGGCAAACTAATATATAATTTCCAAGGTTTCATTTAAATGTGCTACATTCCCATTGCATACTATTGATAAACTGAAAATTATTGTTGAAGGGATAAGCTATTCCTATGCACATTTCACTCGTTACTTAGGCCAGATCATGAAGATACTTCATCCAAAGATTTTAGAAAAACTAAAGATATTACACATATAAAACTGTTAAGCGAATAAGAATTATAAGCCACAGTTTTACTTGTAACAATATCAAAGCTTTCTTTCAATTCCAATATTTATTTTGGTTATTATACCACAATAAAAAAATAAAGTTAAAATAGTTTTTTTGTTATCAAAGTAATTTTTGGGAATACAAAGTTTTTAATTAATAAGATTTTGTTGGTCGTGCTTAATTCCCAATTTTTATTCTTGATTTATTGTTGGGGGATATAGAGCTGGCAAACAATCGATAGTATCGATAGTTCTCTTTTCATTGGACTATCGATAGTTTATTTTCGATAGCGATACTATTACTGAAATCTTTTTTAAGAAAATTATCAATAATTTTTTGCATCTATCTGGCAACAACAAGCCAGCCGTCGTTGCCGCCCAGCCTAGCCAGCTGCGGCAGTTATTTATTCGGCTTAAGGACAATTCATTATCCTCATGTCAAAGCAACAAATTTTACAAATGTATGTACCACGTTTCTCAGATTATTTTTCACCTGAATCGCCAAATAGTATATCGAAAATCGCCAACATTTAATATTTTTAGATTTTAGGTAAAACAGATTCGCCAAATACGAGTTTATATAAAAAAAGTATACTAAAGCAATTTTACCTTTATTAAAGTTTTCTATATTAACTTACTGTTTTTTAAACTAAAATAAAAATGTTCGTTAAGAAATTTATATTGAAAGCAAACACAAAGTTGAGTTGTTTTATTGTTGTTTCTATATATTTTCCCAAACGAAAATTTTTATTTTATTTTGAAAAATTTTGAAAAATTGATTTACTTTCAGTACAAATTTATTTTTTTTTGCATACTACCCAGTGCACATTATTATTCTTAAAATTTTGAAAATTCAACTTCATATGCAATCGAAAATAAATTAAAAAATGACAACTTTTTTAGTGGAGATCCGAAGAATGTCATAAATGTCATATATTAATCCGAATTATTGCATACATATTTGAAAAAATTATAGCTTGTGATAAGTAAAATGACTGAAAATCTAAGAGAGATTAAACTTTATTCCAAATTTGGAAATTTGTATTCTTTTAAATTTCTACATGAAAACGTTCAATAATTACGTAAAAATTAAATTAAGGAATTCTAAAAATAATTCGATAATATTGATAGTCTATCAACAAACTATCGAAAATATCGAATGCTGCGACTATCGATAGTTTGCCAGCTCTAGGGGGATAGCCTAGCTTCTATGCGCATTTCACTGGTTGCTTAGGCCAGATCATCAGGAAACATTCTCACAAAAAATTTTAGAAAAGCCAAAGATATTAGCAAACAAAACTGCAGAGTGAATGAGAATTGCAAACACTCAAAAAGTCTTATTTGCAACACAAACTAAATCTTATTAATTATAGTTTTTTATGATATTAAGACCATGTTTAATCATACCAATTATTAACAAAAGTAGTGGTTACGTTGTTAAATATTGAACAAGTAAGGCATTAGCTTAAGGATTAAATTTCTTCAAATATGCCAATTAATTTGATTTGCTTTTAGTTTTATTCGAATAAATTTTGCCTTTTGTTCGATATATGAAAAGAATACAAATGTTCAACTAGTCTTTAGTAAATATCAACTAGTATATTTCTAACTAGTTACTTTGTCTGCAGGGTATGTTGCTAGGCAGTGATATAATAACACTTTTTTTCTTTTCTTACATGTTGTAGTCAATGTATAATACCTGGTGCTAATAAAGTTCACTTTAAGCCTTTGTATATGCATTTAATTAAAAAAAAAAAAATTCCCCCAAAAAAAAGGATAGTCCACTATTATGGGATTATAAGATTTGTGGACATTAAGATATGAGCAAGTAAAAAGAAATAAAATACTAAGAATTTAAAGCTTCTTAAAAATTTCATGATGCAATCGCCGGCTGATGAGATCATCACCATCATCAACATAAACTGATTTTAAAAAAATAAATACATTATAAGAAAAAAAAATTATTTTAAACCGAATGAAAGAATGAGAACAACAAATAAAGAAATTAATAAAAAACCAAAGAAGTTGTAAAAAATATTTTAAAAAAACGTATGTCTGTTTGTAAATTTACTACAGTAACTTTTTTTATTTGCACAAAAATTCATATTTATAAAAGAAAAAAAAAGAAGAAAATTAAACTCGAAATGGAAATAAATTTATAGAATTATGTGTTTATAATTGCAGTTTAAAAATATTATAGCACAAAAAAAAAAAAAAAGAAAATTATAAAATTAAAACTGAAAAGATGGCAAAAATGTAAACAAAATTGTGTAATGGAATGAATTGAAGTGAAAAAAATTTGTGCAATAAAAAAAATAATGGAAAAACGAGCAACAGCCAGCGTTTTATAGGCAAACATTTTTAACATATTTAATTCTTTCCATATTTCCATATCAATATTGTCACTTTTTGCCCAGTCAGACAGACCCAGTCAGTGAAAACGTTAAAATAATTAAAACTGTTTAGTTATACCCACCCTACATTAGTAGAAAAGGTATTATTAGCTTGTGTTGACGTTTGTTATACCTTAGAGTATTGGTTATAGACCCACCTCTTACTATACCGATCTCTCCGTCCGGCTAGGAGAATAGAGGTTTTATGACCATCAGTACCTACAAAGACTCCGACTCCGAAATTTCTCGTGCATAAAAACTTCAAAGAATTGTTCAAACATTTATTTTATGAGAATTAGTTCATTCAAGTACTTAAATTTATTAATATAAAAGTGTGTAATTATTTAAATTATTTTGGTATTTCATTTACTAGTGCGGACAAGAGAATAAATTGCAGTGGCAGAACTTATACTCGGTTTTTGATCTAGTTTAAAAAAAAGAGGTTTGTGGTTTTTTTTAAAGCCTGTAGTTAATTTAATACGCTCGGGTGAATAGCGGAAACTTCAGTCATTCATTCATTCACTTGTGCTTAAATACGTTAATGACAGGCATTCCCGCTAATATTATAATCAAATTTTTTTTAACCATCAACACTGAAATATGTTTACCATTGTACAGAATTAGTGTTGCTATAGTATTAAAATACAAGCACTAGCAAACAAACCCCAATTCAATAAATTTTGATTAGAAAAATTGTGAACATAAAATCAAAGATCTTAGGATACTTAATGCGTGAAGACATTTGAAAAAAAAAACGGGCTAAAAAGGGACAAAATTTAAAAAATTACGATTCATGTACACAGCATATTTATCACTGTTTTTATGTCCATATAAATTAAGCATCCAAGTCGGACATTTAAAATTTCACTGGTTGGAGTCGGAGTGAGAACTATTTAAAATCATCTTATTATGTTTGTATAAATTTGGCGACAGTAATTTTGACGATAGCTACTATGTGGTATTAAAACTGAGTGTTGGTAACTCCAGAATGGCTGCCAGCAAAATGCCCCAAAGAAATATCGACCAAAGCAATGTGTGACAGAAAAATTTTCCATACAAATTTGGGGGATTTTGCATAAGAAATAAAGCCCATTTTTTGGCCGATTTTTCGTAATTGTAAGGTAATAATTCACTTTTATAATAGTTAAGAAACTTTTTTTTTTTTGGCGATTTTTCGTTTATTTATTTTGAAAAATTTTTCCAATTCTAGTAAAACCACTTTTGTTTTCAGTAATTGATATACATACATATTATTATTATTCATTTTAATCCCGAATTCAAAATCCCGAATTTCTAACTGAAGCTTCTCTGAATAGCCGGCCTTCGGTCGTGCTCAGGGACTTTCTCCTCTATGGTATAACAAACACCGGTTTCGCTAACTTAAGCTTATCTGCATAGCCGGCCTTCACTTTGGCGCAAGTATTTTCTCCTCTATGGTATAACAAACGCTGGCTTCGCAAACTTAAGCTTCTCTGTATAGATGGCCTTTGGCCAGGCGCAAGGATTTGATCCTCTGTTATATAACAAACACCGACTTTGCTTATTAAAGTTCTTCTGGATAGCCACCTTTTGGGCCATTTTTCGTTTTGGCAATTTTTTACAAATGGCTTTGGACGATTTTGTTGAGGGTAATTTTGCTGGCAGCCCTTCATAATTGCCCATAGGTCCTATTTAATCTCTCATAATCAGGTCATATAAATGAAGATATCGAAGTAATATTCGGCACAAAGAACTTTAAGATAATTATAACATTATAACATAAAATTATAACATAATTTTTTCCTCGAAAATTTATATCTCAATACTGTAGTGTAGGGTATTAATGTTCGGGATAAATCGGCTATAGTTTCGTACTTTTTTTTTACTGTTTGGTAACCTTTTTTGACACTTTTTAATGTGACAGTTTGTTGTGCTTCTTTTTATTTACATAAATGTTAGATACACACTTAAATGTGCTCTATATAGAGCACATTTAAGTTGGCTCATTGATGATTCGTGCACGACAATGTTAATTCCTGCACGACACGTAAGGGACAACTAATGCAAATCGTCGACGACATTTTCAAACAAGTGTCGCGTAAATCGTGCACGACACAAAGACAGACAATGTCGCTCAGCCTGTCGTTGATGACTACATGCACGACATTGTCGTCCATATAGTCGTTGATGACCACATGAACCACATTGTCGTTCATATTGTCTTTGATGACTATATATACGACAAAGGATTCTACTTTATCGTCAACGACTGCGTATAAGACAATGTCGAAGAAGTTATAGGAGTTACAGCTTATACGACAATGTCGCCTATAAACCTAAACGAAAAAATAAAAATATACAATAGCACATACATATTTTTAGAAAAAGACCTAAGTCTTTGAGTTCTCAGACTTGACTGACTGATTTTCTTCACTTTGCTTTGGTTGTTTTTTATTATTATCGTTATTTTACAGTTAATTTTTTTTTTATTGGGAACAAATTATATTTGTTTGTTTAAAAGACAGCTTACAAGACAGTGTCGCTCATATTGTCGTGCTTAGAAGTTGATAAAGAACACCTTACAAGACACTGTCGGTCATGCTGTCGTGCATACACTTTAATACAGGACAGCTTACAAAACACTGTCGCTCATACTGTCGTGTATAGTTGTTGATAGAGGATACCTTACAAGAAAATGTCTGTCGTGTTGTCGTGGATAAGCTTTGACAAAAGACAACTTGAAAGACAATGTCGGTCATATCGTCGTTTATTAACTTTTTTAAAAAACAGTGCACTAGACAATGTCGAGTATTTTGTCGTCCACGACATTTTCCTCAAAATTGTCTTCCAGAAATCCTAAGTGAAAGAGGACATGTCGTGCATAAATCGTTGACGACAATGTCGTCGACGGCAGTTTGGCCAACAGGGATGCTATTGAGCGAAAAAAGTGAAACATTTTTGTATTGCTTCCAAGTTTGCGACATTTTTTTTGTAAGCGTCATTAGAAAAGCAGAAAAAATATTTTTATACACACTCTTTAGCGCTGGTTTAAATTTTTTTTCGGAAACGACAAACAAGTTGCGATTAATGTGTATAGCATACAATACCAGGCAATGATTGAACATTTTTTAGATTCAAGGTAGAGAACAACCCATAATTGTGGTTCAAACAAGATGGACCCACAGCTCACACAGTCCGCACTACAATACCTTTTTTTTTGAAGATCATAACGTTACCAATGCCCCATTCTATATATATATTTAATATAAGACAAATATTAGCACATTTGGTGTATATCTTGCTTCAAGTTTGCCTTAAGCTCTAAAAAGGCGTTAAGATTTGTTATTATTATTTTTTTTTTTACTTTTAGCTTTTAAAAATCTCAGTGGTATGAAATTAAATTAGCTTTAATTTCAATTGCTTCGAATTACAAAACCACAAGCAAGGCGAATTCATTTCAGGTAAATTTAGCATTCCTGCTGATAACTTTGTTTTTTAGTTTTATAATTGATGTATGTCAAAACTTTGTTTATTATCTTAATATGTTTTTGTTTCGACCTTTTATTAATTTATTTGTTTATTATCTTTATTTCTGTTTTTGACATTGTACTGCGATTTTACAAAAACCATTGTTTGTGGTTTTGTAGGATTTGTTGCCAGCAATGAATTCGGCTTCAGCACAAGTGAAATATATTTTTTTGCTTTTGAATCGGCCTTCACCCATGTTATGTGGACAACGTTTTTTTTTAACTTTTTGAGATAGAAAAATACTTTTTAAAAACAACGCTCAGCTTGTGAATGGGACAAACTTGAACTGAGTTGCCAATAGGTAAAATTTTTAAAAACACAAAGTTTGTATTTGGTGAAATTATATTGGGATTGATCATCTTTTTGATCCATTATTAACACACAATCTTTAAAAAAATCTAAGATATGTACATAGTTTCACAACAAAAAAAAAAAAAAAAAAAAATATATAATCCGTCGCTGAATAAAGCCATAGCCGTAACGATTACCAAAGAAACCAAAATTCAATTGGTTTGTATGCTTATGGTTATGTCGTTATGGTAAGTCACCTATAATCAAATACAGTGTTGCCCATAAGGTTGGTTTAAACAGCTGTTTTGTATGGTTATGCCACGTCTAATTTGAGCTTTAGTGAACATATGGTAGCTTACATTTTTTGGACAAAACTCGTAAGATCAAATTAGACTTGACGTAACCATAGCCATACAAAACAGCTGTTTAAACCAACCTAGTGGGCAACACTGTATTTGATTATAGGTGACTAACCATAACGACATTACCATGACCATACAAACCAATCGAATTTTGGTTTCTATGGTCATCATTACGGGTATGTCATTATGTTTAAGTCACATCTAATTGGACCTTAAGAGCCAGTTTTTTACTAAAAGATCTGCGATTAAATTAAAATTAATCCTTCTTAAGTAGTCGATTATATCTCTTTGTTTAAACGCCTAAAGTTGTTGGCTTAAACTTGCGACAGAACTGTCAAAAGTACGAACAACTTAGGAAAGAAAATACTACTTATTAATATTTCACTCAAAAACGTGAAAGAGGATTAAAGGTAGATTAATTTTGATATAAGATTAACTAATCTAACTTTTGATACTGGTTTAACCTCAATGACAAAAACATACTGTTCGTTAAATAAAAACTAAAAACTTTGTCCGGACAACATGGGTGAGTGAGTGATCCTACCTTTAAAGTTTTCTACCACATTTTTTAAGTATTTTTATTAAGCATTAAAATTAAAGATTTTTTTTCATATTGTTTTCTCACAAAAGTGTCAAACAGTTTATTGTTCTACTATTTTTTTTTTTTTATTAAAATATTTATTTAACACTTTTTGCATAAAAAACACAAAACCACAAATTATTACGGTAGTTATCACAGCACACAATTTACAGATATTTTACAGATGCATATGTGCATGAAGGACTTACATTTTTCTGAATGTCAATTCTTTATTTCAAGCATACGTCTCTGGAATCAACTCCCAAATTATATACAGTGCACCGACAACGCAATGAAATTTAGGAGATTACTTTTTGAGTACCTTAAATAGAACTTAAAGTATTAGTATTAGTATTTTCTTTTTTGATATATAAATAATTTGTCACATTGTTATCATTTGTATACGTAACTTGTCTTATTCTAATACTGTAATTTATAAGATATTTTTGTCTTGTTGTATTAGAAAATCGATGAAATAAATAAATAAATAAATAAATAAATAAAATAACAGCGGCAAAGCGACTAGGTTGTTAAAGCATTTCCAGTTAAAATTTAACATTTATGTCTAAATGTTATTGCTAAACGCCTGCATTGTAAATAATATCATATTTTAAATCTAACACAAAATTTTCAGGCATAATTTAGTTTTTTATCGTCTCACCAAAAAGGTGATTCACCAAAGTCTTGTAAAAAATTTGATTGCAAACTGCTTTTTCTCTCCTCAAAGAAAAAAAACTTAATTTTGAGAAATTCTAAATATCTCCCCATAATTATGAATGAATCAAAATAACCATTCACGTTTTTTACCCTATACGATTTTTTTTTCATAATTTTCGGGGAAGAATTCTCCCATAAATATTCTTGGAAAATGTTGAGTAATTTTATTGAAAAAGAAAAAAAAAAATAAAAGAAACTCTTAAATATTTCAACTAAGAAAGTAAAAGCAGATATTTAGAATGTGTTTCATTTGGCACTTTATTACAAATAAACACGTGATAACTCAACCCATAGTGCAAAACTATTCCTTCCCTATTTTTCGAAAATGAAAGTGTTTGTTGTGTTCAAACAAGTTTCCATGTGTGTGTTTGTGTTTTTCTGTAACAGTATGGGAAAGTATAAATGTTTGCAACAAACCTTACGATTGTCCAAAGATTAAATCTATTTTTAAGGTTGGTCATTGTCATAGAAATAATATCGATATCAAGAGTTGTTCCTATGAAATGTGCATAGCGAACATTTGTCCAAAGCTATGTACAGGCGGTTGTCAGATCTTACAATATTGTAATACACGAAATGTCTTTGAATCCATTGCTTTCAAAATCATAAAGTAGCGTTACTGAAATGGCTGTAATTGTTCCCTAATTAACAAATAGTCAAACAATTTTTAATGGTATTATCTCCAGGTTGGTAGCTCCCAAAAATTACATGGATTTTTCGTCACCTACGTTTCATCCTTCGGACTTTTCAACCGATGAGTTATTGTTAGTGCAGTGTTACCACCAGAAAAATTAAAAATTTCACTTGAGATGAAGCAAAATTACCCGATTTAAATGAAATTACACCTGATATAAAAATTAAGTTTTATTTAATCAAAAGAAAGAAGATTTACAAAGAAGCAAAAACACAACAAACTCATTGAAAAAAGATCAGTATTAGTCAAACTGTTATAGCTTAAAAACCATTAAATAAAACATAAAATTAAACTCCTAAAATAATCTGTTTAACTTACACATTTGGTTGCATATATCTAGGGAAGGTTCAAAATGTTCATTGACAATTCATAATAACGGTTGTTTTTTAAGCCCCATCCCAATAAAAAAATTTTATCATTTTGCGAAGCACTAATAGTACATTTAAAAGAATAAGCGCACAATTATGCGCTACGCAATAAAACACAGGGATGATAAATGACATTCTCAAAATTGTACTTAATTAGGTAAAAAAATTGTACTTTTTAGACCCTAATTGTACTAAAACACAAAAATTATTTTTTTAATATTTTTTTTAAAATTATTAAATTAAAATACTTAAGTTTGAATTTTAAAGGTCAAATAAAAATACAACTTAAGAAAAACTTTTTTTTTATATTTTTATTATTATTATATCTATATATCTTTAGCTAAAATGCAAAAAGGCGTAACTAACAAAAATATAATTTTACAGGAGAAGCAAAAAACTTTATAAAGTGAAAACTATAAACATGTCAGAAAACATGCATTGATAAAGCTACGGTCAGACTTATCAAATATTTGACGAAAAAATCGGGACCAGCAACCAAACTTAAAAATCATTTGCTTAATATCAATATTTATTTTGATTAAAATACCACATCTTACAAAAAACGGTTTTTTGCTATGTCTAGTAGTATAATTAGTTTATTTTGTAATATTAAGAACACTTTAAATCTCACTAACTATTAACAAAAGTAGCGGTTACGCTTATTTGATCAAATATTAATTAAGTGTGACCGTAGCTTAAGTCGTCCATGGAATTCATCAAAAAATTTTAAAAGGAAACCATTTTATTATATTTTGTTAAAAATAGGTTATTACGTAGTTTTGCATTTATAAAATATACACTCTTGTAGTAATTTTTGATCGCAGAAGTGTAAAATTTTGTCAAGACTAAACTACATAATGGCATTCATAATAACCAATCAAAAAAACAATTTTGAATTTTTTGTTAGTTACGCCTTTTTGCATTTTAGCTAACGATATGTATATTGGTTCCTTTGGCTCCTATAAGGAGCAAAGGGCTTACTTTTATAAGGATGATAGTGGAACAGACTAAAAATATGTTTAACAGAATAACAAGTCTAAAAAATATTGTCTTCGAAAGTAAAATTCTTTTGGATTTGGTATCCCGCTAACAGCCTTTATACCGCGTTTGACCGCTCTTCAAAAATCAAGCTAAAAAGTCTTCGTCTAAATCCCATATTCCACTCTTCATCGATGTTTCGCAAGCTTTTGATAAAGTCTGGCATGAAGGCTTATTACATATGTAAATTGAAGCAAAATTTACCAGCAAACACACACAAGCTGCTAGAAAGCTACTTAGTCGGTCGTCAATTTATTATTAAAGAAGGAAATTTCTTAAGTTCACCTCAGCCCATTGGCGCTGGAGTCCCACAAGGCAGCATCCTGGGCCCTCTATTATATTTAATTTATACTTCGGACATGCCAACAAGCAACTACACCCAAACTTCAACATTTGCAGACGATACAGCATTTCTAAGCGTCCACGAAAACCGTTATGAAGCATCTCGTTTCTTACAGCATCATATATTTCAACTAGAAATATGGTTAAGACAATGGAGGATAATGGTCAATGAGCAAAAATGCGTGCATATAACATTCACCTTGCGCCGGGAATCTTGCCCCCATATAACAATCAACAATCAAATAATTCCTCAACTTTCGCATGTAAAATATCTCGGTATACATCTGGATCGGCGATTAACGTGGAAATGCCATATAGAGGCAAAATTAACTCAAATGAAACTAAAAGCCATTCAAATTCATTGGCTTATTGGTAGAAACTCTGTCCTTAGTCTCGACTGCAAACTTCTTCTTTACAACTCCATCTTAAAACCAATCTGGTGCTATGGTATTCAGTTATGGGGCACTGCCTCGGCCTCTAATATAGAAAAGATTCAAAGGCGCCAAAATAAAATTCTTCGAATAATCACAGCTGCCCCCTGCCCGGTATGTAAAAAACTCAAATATTCACAGGGATCTCAATGTTCCATTAGTCAAAACTATGATTACGAAATATGCAGTAAAATACTTAAAAAGGCTCGAATTGCATCCAAACCCACTAGCACGAAATATTTTAAATGATAGCGGCCACACTCGCTTAAGAAGAAGAGACACTGCAGCACTTATCCAATTAGATGAGCGACAAACACCTAGATAAGTGAACAGAACCCGTGATGAAGAAAATTTTTGTCTGGCACTGGCAGGACATAAAATAAAGTATTAGGTTAAGATTTGATTAATTATTGTTAGTTCATATTTAAATGTATGAAGATTCAATAAATAATATTGAGAAAAAAAAAAAAAAAATCCCATATTAAAGTATTTATTTAGTTTATGCTATGTAAACGAAGCATTATAAGGAACACAATAATCATTTTATTATTTTTTCAGGACATCAAAGTCCGATTTATGTTTAAAACTATAGCAACAAGATTCATTAGACTGTAGTTAATATTTTGTCTGAATTAAATTCTATACAGTATTTACATAAAAGAGATTTCTTTGCTTTGTATTTATTAAATTATGGTATGAAAAATGTGTTCCAAACTCGCCGACGAATTTGGTATAGAAAAAAATTAATAGATGCGAAAGACAAATGCGCAAACGCATTAAAGAGTACCAATCGCTAGATTTGCTACCATTTTCTTTCGCATCGCAATAGAGAGTAGCCCCCCTGGAAACATAAGTTTGTTAATTTTATTTTTCAATTCTCCAACCCTTGACCACAAAGCCTCAATGTTAAATATTTGAAAGCTGATCGTTACATCCAACAATTTTTATATGCGCTGAATAATGCGCTTTTTGTGTCAAAAATGTATTGCTTCAAAGTGGGAACTCGCCATATAAAATGCATGTCTTCCGTAAGCGCAACTCTTACATTACTCCCTTACAAACCTGCTTCGTTTGAAGCTCAATTTTTTATTGGGATAGAGCTTACGAAAGGATAGACGTCAAACGAACTGTTATATTGCTCTTAATTTTTGTTCAGGCACATCATCATGAATAGATTCATGCTTGAACAACGCCCCCAAATTATCCACATTGACTTTGAAAATCAGCCATCGATTTTCGCAACTTTAGGCGACTTCATGATTTAAATGACGCAACTTATTTTTTCACAAATGAAGGCGATGGGTTGAAATAAACTGTCAATTAGACTTCAAGGCCGTGCGATCTGACATCTCTTGATTGTTTTCCGTAGGACTGTGAAGTCACTGGTTTGTGCTGATAAGCCAGAAACAATTGACGTACTGGAGGTCACATTGTTTATTTTATTCGTGACATGCAGCCTGCAATGCTCGAAAAAAAAGAACAAAATTGGAGGTCTGTAATGCATTTCGTCAAGGACAGGCGTGGTGTATTGCCTATTTGTCTGAAATCAGTTTCAATTGGTAATGCCGTGTATTAATCTACAATTGTCTACCATTTAAGTTTCATGGTTTTAAAAAAATATGATAGTCATCTTTATCCAAATCTGAGAGTCCATCTTGCGACGTTTGAAAATATATATTTAATGCTTGAAGACTTTTCTTTAAAAGACACCGAGACTTTGGTTCAGAAGACTGTGCATTTTTTATCTACAATATTTAAAAAGAAATAAATGTCATCACTGATATCGAATATTGATTTTATTTGGGTATCTGAAGTGAGAATTTCAAATTTCACCTAAGAGAAATTACCCACGCTCTACTAACGGCAGTCAAAATTATACCAAATTACCCACAAAGTGGCAACACTGCTATAGTGTTTACTATAAGATCTTTTCTATAGTTTCCCTATTATTGTATTATTTTATTATTTTTGTTAAGGTAGAGTCAATTCTTTACTCTAGACTCGAACAAACAACACTTAAGAAGATTTATGTATGAATGTACATTAGGGTGGTTACAAGAAATCAGTGTTGGATTTTCCAACGACAAACGTGTTGGCGTTATCCGATTTGTCTATCGGATTTTCTAGGCTATTAGCAAATTTAAGAGGGGTGCCGCAAAAGATAGACCCTAAAACAATTTACCATACACCTTGTAACCACCCTAATGTACATTTGTGTATGCCCATTTAACACTCTGGTACTAAGTATAAGTATTTAACAAGTAACTGACAGTTAAATTTATTTAATTTTTTACGGCGTTCGTTAAAATTGTAGAACTTCACAGAGCAGCACAAACTTAAATAAAGCATTAGGCCCTGACCAAAAAGGACTCCTCTAAAATATTTTTTTTTGTAAATTATAAAAATTTCTAATTTCAATATTCCGTTAAATTGAGATTCATTTTCATTTGATTTAAAAAAATCTGGGGCCTGATTCTGGCAGTCTCGATTACTTTCGAATCGAGAAATTACTCGATCACGACTGCCAGAATTAGGCCCCTGGTTTTTTAAACAACCGCCTGCTTGCTTGTCATTATTGTAATGTTTAGGGGTTAATGAACCGTAGAAAAGAAGAATAATTTTATATACAATGTAGAAACAAAATATTTAAAAGTAAATAATAAAATGCTCACAAAAATACAATTCTAGTTTTATTTCATTTATATCCGTTTGTTGTTTTTAAAAAGTATAAATGTAAATAAATAAAAGAAAAAACAATAGACAAAAAGCCACTAAAAATTTTCAATATAAACAATTATTTCCTCAATATAAAACTTTTAGGTTTAGTCTTGTTTATAGTATTGATTAAAATTTTGTTTATATTTTTGAATATAGTCTTGCTTGTAATCTGGGAAATAATGTTACCTGCGTAATTCCATGTCAAAACGACCAATAGTGGGACACGACCTCTTCCGATTTTAATGAAATTTGGTGAGAAGGTTCCTTTTATCTTATAAGGAACATATATGAACGAAAAAATTTTTTTAAATTTTTCTTTCAAAAGTTATGTCATATTCAAAATGTCATAATATCGCCGAATTAGCCGAATGTGTTGAGCTTATTTCTTCAATATCTCGAAAACTACTTTACATACGAAGATGATTTTAATGTCATTTTAAATAGAATACTTGGGGCTACAAACCATATATTGGAAAAAATATTTGTGAGCTAGATGTATGACCAACCGCACTTTTTTTTATTGCGGAATTTCGGTTTTTTTTAGTAATTTCAATAAACTAAACTGTTTTGGAGTTAAGCGAATATATGCAGTGCAACCTCATCCATTTTCGATATAACGGTATATCTTTAAAACAAGAGCTAACCTAAAAAAAACGGCTATCACCACTGGATTTAGCGTGCCCCAATTAGGTTAAAATGACAGGTGCCCGGCTTGTCTGTTTTTTGCAACCAGCCAGTGTATTAATTGCTCAAAATTACAATATTAAAATTCTTTTTTAAGATTATTTTTTTAAAGGTTGCGAAAGAAAAAAATCATATTTTAAAAAAGAAAAAAAAACACCTCCTTCAAAGTTTCAGGATTTTTAAAGAACAGTCTCAGGTATTATATAAAAAAAAAATAGCCAAATAAAAAAAATAGGTTTTTGACTTAGTCCGTTTTTAAAATTTAATATTTTGCATTTTTCAAAAAAATATTTCAATATATGGTTTGTAGCCCCAAGTATTCTCTTTAAAATGACATTAAAATCATCTTCGTATGTATAGTACTTTTCGAGATATTGAAGAAATAACCTCAACACATTCGGCTAATTCGGCGATATTATGACATTTTGAATATGGGTAATTCCAAAGTGTTGAACGTGACAGTCGTACGCATCAAAAATGCAATAACATTTTAAACAACAACTATATTTACGTTCTCTTAACCCTTAAATTATAGCACTAAGAAAGCAATACTATCTATGCTAAAGTTAATGGGGGGCGCGATTCTAGGTCAAAGATAATCGCAAAAGAAGTAGCGGTTCGAACGTGAAAAAAATAGAAGTAGTTTTTGTGGCCATGTATAAAAAGGCGTAATTCAGCGAAACCTGGCACAATTTTTTAGTCAAACTACTTTCAGAATTTTACGTAGCAATGTAACATTAAAATGTCTTTGGTTTAATTCCAAAATCTTCTGTATTTTTTTTGTTTAAGCCAAAATCTGGTTCGATACGTGACATTTTGAACGTGCAATTTTTTCCATAATAATTTAACTGAATAGTTATTAAAAAAAAAAATAAAAATTTACCGTTAATCCGAATAAAATATTTCTCTTCGAACTCTTCCTTAGATTACGAACCATGTAAGAAAATTTTTTTGGAATAATTTTCATCAAATATCACTTCTTTTAAGGAAGATAATATTAAAGAAAACATACAATAAAACATTCTCACAAATAAGAAATTACGATTGCACAACTTTGCAGTCTGATTGTTTATCTAAGTGAACAAATTTATGGGTAAATTTATAAAATTAGTAAAATCTAAATATTTCTCTATAACAATATCGAAAAATAATCAGCTTTTAATAACTTTTAAATTTTCGGTCACGGTGGACCTTTTGACGGAAATGCCCATATGACATAACTTTTCAAAGAAAAATTTTTTAATTTTTTTTCGTCCATATATGTTTCTTATAAGATAAAAGGAACCTTCTCACCAAATTTCATTAAAATCGGAAGGGGTCGTGTCCCACTATTGGTCGTTTTGACATGGAATTACCCACGTATGTACATATATTCTGGAATATAATCTAGGTTATAGTATTTTTTATAGTCTTGTCTTCGGTCTCAACAAGAACAAGACTTTACTGTCTTGCTAATAGTCTTACCTTTAGACTGGACTACAGTCTTGTCAATAGTCTGGGCTATAGAGTTGTCAATATTCTGACCATAGTCTTGTCAAGAGTATTTTTTAAATGGGGTGGAAAATCTTCGTAAGATATGAATGATTTAAACTTATTATATGAGATTCGGCACTCACTCACTAAACCGACTTTCCATTGTCGGCAATTCTCCTCGCGGGACTGCTCTAAGGTATTACGTCGGGGGGCTGGTTAGCGTTTATTCTTTACCTGCATTGATGTGTAACGCCCTCCGTATTTTATTAACATGAACTCGTTTATTAACATGAACTTCATTCGAGTCACACAACCCGAATTTAACGGTCATTGTGATATTCATGGGGGTAATAATATATCCCACTTCGGTCTCTACGGTATGTCTAAGACTCTAGAATCTAGTGCATTTAAAGACAACATATTTTGCATGTTTCGTATCAACACAAGTTGGGCATTTTAATGAATCGTTAAGGCTAAATTTAAGAAGGCAACTTCTATATCCTACGTTGCACGCCAAAAATTGAGCTAATCTCTCTATTTTCTTTTTGATGGAATCATTCTAAATAACCATCTTCCTTTTTGTGTGGCCTCCCATCTTCTTTGCCATCTAACTATAGTTTTATTTCGCTCGCCCTGTTTTGGTTCGCATACGTTTTTCTCAATATTCAATTCCCCTGCCGCAAACACTTTTCTTAGTTCATCTGCACCCATATCTGTTATAGAGTTTCTTATCCACTTCATATTCTGAAGCAACTCTGTCTAAACAATGAGCTATACCTATTATAGATATCTTTGCTGTACCTATTCCAGATTTTCTCCAAATAGGCGCACAATAGAGCATTATCGACTAAGTTACTCGGGAAAGTAAGATCCTTGGGCTTTGATTAGGTCCTCCAACGTTTGACATAATACTGTTGAGGGTGTTAATCTCAAAATATGACCTTTTCGCCAATCATAACCCCTAGATGGTTAATAGCCCTGGACCTATGTAGATACGGATAGTTTTTACTTTCCTCTTACCATTAATAAAACGTCTTCGTTTTGGGGTCCGTAAGCTTCCGTTCAGATCTTAAAAATCCTTATTGTGCCATTAATATACATCGCTCATTTGCTGCAAGACCGGCATAACTCAAAAAAATCCATTTCGAGATAAACGCATTTAAAGTTTTTAATTTGCTCTTACTACTTAGAAAAAAAGAAGGCACATTCTCTTCAAACTAGGAAAGTATAAAAGATATGAAGGTGAATTTAATACACAATATAAAGAAAAACAAAGCGAACAATTCTGCATCTCTAACGCCAAAATTTAATTTCTTGAGTAATGCCGGTCTTGCAGCAAATGAGGGACATTTCTAATAAGCCAATTAATAATATAGTCTTTTCTATAATAGAAAATATTGTAAATTGCGCTTAAAAATAACTTTAAATTCATCTGCAGACTTCCATCAAATTTATTAATTATTTGCATGAACTTAAATTACATCGAGCGTTTCAATATAATTATTCAAAAAGCAATTATTTAAATAATTTTTAAAAATAGTTTCATGTAAATAAAAAAATTAACCACACTTTTAGCAACTTCTGAATGATTGTGGTTTAAAAAAAAAAAAATAATAAAAATATTGATTATTCATTGATGTCTAATTTTCATTATAAAATCAATTAATAATTTTCACGCTTCATTATCAAAACATTTATTTATGTCTATAAATGTATGCTGATTTTTAAAACTATGAACACTCAATTTTATTTTATCATAAATAATACTGATTTATTGCTTAGAAAACTTGACAATTTGAAGACAAATAATCAAATAAAGATATTTATGCAAAAACTATTAAAGTGTTGCTTT
This sequence comes from Pollenia griseotomentosa, assembly GCA_963931875.1. Classification (NCBI taxonomy): domain Eukaryota; kingdom Metazoa; phylum Arthropoda; class Insecta; order Diptera; family Polleniidae; genus Pollenia; species Pollenia griseotomentosa. The sequence continues at coordinate 97,000,021 of OZ007562.1, read as the reverse complement.
TTTTTTTATCTAATTGTTTGTTTTTCAAGATTTGAAAATTTTAAATTTAATTTTTAAAGAAATTATTAAAATAATGACACTGATTTGTTAACAAAAAGTTATATAAATTTTAACATTAATATTTATTTTATGTTAACTTTCGCTGCTTTTTGTCAATAACGGTAGAGTTATTCCAAGTATTTTTTTATTTAGATGCGCTAAATGTTAAAATTATTCATATGATAATATTGCCAACGTAGTCGAGCCTATGGTCGATTAATAGTCCAATCTATTTTCAAGTCTGTAGTCGTACTTAAAGTTAAGTCTACAGTGAAGTCTATAATACAGACGAAATCATAAATATAGTGGTGTCTATATTCGAGTCTATAATTGTTTATCTTTGTTTCTACAGCTACAATGATGTTCACATTTATTATAAAAATTGTAGAGCATTAAATTTGTAAATTTTTATACTACCAAACGTTTTCGAGATAGAGGACAGATAGCCCGCAGCGCTCAGCCATATTCACGGTATTGCCAGTGTTGCTTCCTTAAGAGTTTAACAAATTAAAGTTCTTAGAAAAAAGGTTGGCTTTAAATGAAATGAAAAAGGGTTATTACTGACTGCGGCTCAACGCCGACCTGTTAGAGCTTAATCATGATGAGGATTTTGTAAAATACATCAAAACACAGAAAAAAACCTAAACAAAACTTTATTCGTGATTACAGCCCACAAGCATCAGGGAGTAAAGGTCATCTGAGTAAGCGCCTAATCGACAACATTGACGAAGGAGGAAAGGTGTCGACCGAGCCAAAACACATCCCGGGTGGAAATGTTAAATGATGGCAACATTTGGGTAGAAAGTAGGGTCGACTCTTTAATCGAGTCTATAGTCGAGCCTTTAGCCAAGTCTTTAAGGAAGGCTCTAGTTAAGTAATTAGTCGTTTTTATAGTCGAGTCTATGGTCGTGTCATATATTTAAGTCTATAGTTTTTAGTTAAATCCAGAGAGAGAGAGTCTATTATCTAGTCTAGGCTTTATATAGCAAAGTCTATACTCCAGGCTTTAACAAAACATTGTAACGGAATGTTTGTGGCTAAATAAATAAATTCCTAAGATCTTTAAAATGTTTTAAGAATGCTCTTGGTCTTAAGCTCTTTAAAGCGTGGGCTTAAAATAATAATTTAATTTTTTTTGTAGCTTCAATTTATTTGCCAATTTAGCTCCCCTCCTCTATTAAGGTTATTAATGTACTGGTCTAACTATTTTTTTTTTACAATTTCTATTGGTTTTTAAGAAGTTGATATCAGGCGAAATTATGTGTCAGCAGACTAAAACAAATTCAATCTAAAAGAAAAGGTTTGTAGAAAAAACTTGATCGCCCACTCTCAATGAACTCATATCAGTAGAAATGAATGTATTTAACATAAAAATAAATACATAAAGTATCTAAAACTGTAGATACTGTTAATGAAAGTAAACATTTTTTTTTTAAATAAATGAAACACACAACAAAAAAAAACACTTAAAATCTGGTTTATGAGTTTGTTTTTTGTCTGCGCTTGCGTGTAGTCAGTCAATGATAAATACAATTGAATTTTTTTTAGGTTTTTTTGTTTAAAAAATGTTGTTAAAAACACGTGTAGGTATTAAATGTTAGTCGGTCAAGTGGATCAAGTGGGAGCCCTATGTATAGAACACCTACTAGAATAGAAAGAGGAAGAAAAACACCAAATAAAAAAAACAAAATCTGTGATTGGGTTAGTAAGTCTGAATTCACACGTTTCCATTTTTGATGCTCAACTTCCCAACAAACACGAGGTCAAACCTTTGATATGAAATGACTTTAACATTTGATATCAAATACAATTCTCAAACGTTTTTCAATTGTTTGATTTTAACATTTAAACTCAAACTGATAATGATTTGAAAATAAACATTTGACATCAAATGTTTTATCAATTTGATGTCAAATTGGTATTTAATGTTAAATTCAAATCAAAACTAAACTTGCAAATACTAAAGCGAAAAATAAATGTGAGCATTAGAATGGCGATTAAAGTTAAATTTTTTACTTCGTGGTTAAATGTGTTTTAAAAGCAAACGATCTATTTTTTGTGAAAAAAAAATTATCTGTTAGTAATTAAAATGATTAAGAATACAAATTAAAAAAAAAAAAAAATAAACGGGAAAGTGAAGAAATTATAAGTTTGTTGTATGATCGCGGTGCTCCTCCTTAAAATAAAAAAGAGCCAATTATTTCGTCTTTGTAAGAACTAGAGGACGAAAAGAACATTATTTCATCTTTTAGCTATGGGGCCGAATGTTCATTTCATAGTTTATTTAAATAAAGGCCGAATAAGAGTCAATTTATTTAAAAAATAAAATATTTTTATTTATCCACATTTGCAAAACATTTAATAATTACGTTTGAAAGCAAGTTAAAAATAAAAGCATTTTTCAATTTGAAAATAATTTCCCCTTTTTGTTGAGAACGCTATGATTTTCAAATGATTTTTCAAACATTATCAAACGTTTGTCGTTTGAGAAAACGTTTGGTTTCAAATCATTTTCAATTTGACATCAAACCACAGTGTTTGTTGGGTTGTGTGTTTTTAGGTGAGAAAAGAAAGAAGGAAGGGGGTTGGTACGAAGATGGTTTTACTCAGTCAGCACGCTTTGTGTTTTTATTGTTTGGTATATGCACAACAATGGCTGCATGCACATTTTTTTCTTTTTTCTTCCCGATTGCTGCTTGTTATCATATTGAAACTTTAAAAGGGAATTGAAAAGAAGTTGAAAAGTAAATGTTGAAGCGTATAAACCTATACCCCTGGTGGAATAAGCAGGTGGCATCGTTACGGCAACAAATACAACATTACAACAGAAATGGAAATTAGGTCCCAGCAGCTCACGTCAAAAAATATTTTTAGTCAATTTTTATTTAAATTTGTTCAATATCTTATTTATTTTAATTTAAAATTTTCAAAAACTTTAATAAAAGACACTAATCACAGCAAAAATCTTGGACTTTTTGTAAACATTAACAAAACTTTGACAATAGATAGGACAAACAATCACCCTTATTGTGTTTGGCGTATTTAAAATACGCCTACGACTGTTTGGTAATAGATTAAAGGAAATAAGTGCACGTTCTCTTTAATCTATTACCAAACAGTCGTAGGCGTATTTTAAATACGCCAAACACAATAACGGTGAATGTAAGAGCAAAAAATCGTCATCTGGCGTAGTGCTGCCACCTGTATTATTTCAGCATGCCTAGACCAAGAAATGTCTTATTTTTGTTGTTGTAAGAAATTTATAATATTGAGTGTCGGATAATTTTACACTCCGTTTAATTAAGATACTCGTATAACTGAAGCTTTTAAATTGCACTTACTGCCTTTTAAATTTGGTCAGTGTTAAAAAAATTTGAGGTTCTTGATCATCCTCCGCCTTGTTCCATAAACTACCATAAATCGTAAAAAAATTTCTTTTGAAATTTGTTTCCTTTTCCATAAAAACGTGTATGGGGAAAATAAAAATTTCAAGGGAAAACTTTTATTTCATGATAGGTGTGATTATCTTTGAAATATTGTGACTTTTTGTATTTTTTTTTTTGTAGAATTAATTTTTAAACATCACTCGTCAGTTACTTTGCGGCTTGAACAAAAACGAATATTTCGTTTATGACACTAACATGCTCTTAACTGCAGCAGAACGGTATTTATATAACTTTTTGTTAATATCGCACCATGGTGAAAGATAACAAGATTCGGCATAGCCAAATATAGCAAATATATGAATGTTCTTTAGCTCATAAGCTTCTTCAAATCTGTAACCCAAACAATGAACATTATCAGGTGGGAGAGTTTTCAACAATTTTTTAAAAGGTTTTGTAAATCATCAAATAGTTATGTTTGGTCGGCATTATTTGATTAAAAAGCTGCACATCCTTGAGAATATCGGATAAAAATATCAAGTAGATATAATTTTTATACCCACTCCACATTAGTGGATATATGTTTTACGATAGCTACTATTTCTTGACAAAATATTGTGCTGGTTGGTCTAAAATTAACCATAAATCAATATTAACTCAATTCCTAAAAACTTAACCTCATAACATAATTTTTTTTTCTGGAGTACCAAATAGGATACACTCTCGAAAATTTGCTTCTTAAATATTATGGTGTAGGGTATCATATGGTCGGGCTTGACGGACTATACTTTCCCAGTATTTTAAGTTGGTTTGATAATAAGCATTCAATAGAGACACTGGTAATGTGTTAAATAACGTTTTTAAATTAAGCCACATTTTTAAAATTGCCTTAACAGACCCTGTTAGTAACAGCCAACGAGTTTCTGCAATTTTATTTTGCTATGATTACTCTAAGGCCCGTTTTTACGACTTAACGATAGCTAAATGTAGAAAGTTATCGAACAGATAATGAGTTTTTAATTATCACAAATTCCCTTTAATCTAAAAGTGAAGGATCAGCTTAAGAGAGTAACGTTCTACCTTTAACTTTTGTCGTAAGGTTAAGATTTGAGATTGCCATATTATAGTCACATATTTTTTATATATGGCAACTCCAATTATACGTATATTTTGCAAATGTAAAAAAGTACGTAGTTGCCAGTTTGTATTTTTATTTTGGCAAAAATAATCGGTATTTTCTTTAGTATTGCCACATTTTCAAAAATGTTAAGTTTATTTTATACAGAAGTTGTGAAAAAGAAAAATAGTTAAAGGTAACTTTATTCCTCACTAGTGCTAAAAGTACCGTTAACTATTTCGAAATTTATAGAAAAGTCGTGAAAACGGGCCTAAGAAATTTTGAAATAAATTTAGAGTTGGTGCCATCGAAAATTAAATATGTAAAGCACTGAAAAAAGAATTTTGAATATGTTTAAGATCATAAAAAAACGGTGCGAAACGCACTGCGTCGACAACGTTAATAGAAAAATGTGTTACCGAAACTTTTCTCTTTGCAGTGCTGCCAACTCTACAACACTAAAGATGGCAAATTTTTTAGTAATAAATGGCTAAATATTGCCTAAAATATGGTTAAATACGATTTTTTTTTTATAAAAAATGTATCAATAATAACAAAAAACTTATTTTTTTATTACACTGAAGTTTCAAATTAAAAATTATTTTTTTTTTCTTTCTGAAAAAATTTTAGTAATAAAACTTTACTCTCTATAAAAAATTTTACTAACGAAACTTATCTCTATAAAGAAAAGTTTATTAACGAAGCTTTTCTTTTTTTAAAATATGTAGTTTGTTAACAAAATGTTTTTCTCTGTAGAAAAATTTGCTAACAAATCTTTCCTCATTAAAGAAAATTTTGTTAACGTAACTTTTATATGTGGGTGTTGCCACAGAAAATAACCGCTTATAGCTCAAAAATTAAATTATTATTTTGAATTTATTTTTCCGCTAATATTATACAAAATAAATGTTAATGTTATTTTCCGAAAAATTAACTTTAATTTTCTTTATACTAACAAAAATATGCTACTTTTTTGTTACCCATAATAAATGAATTCAAACACAAAAAACTATTAACTTTTCATAATGTAACGACCGTTACTTTTTAAAAAAAATTTTTTGTAACTAATTTCTTTGGTTTGAAAATAATTACATTCCTTTAACAAAACATTTCAATGAATTTAATCAGATATCTTATCTGACATATCCTGTGCAAAATTTTACAATACATGATGTTTGTTTCCGACATTTGAAAACAGCACATTTACAAAATTACGACCGTTTCTTTTTTAATGGTCAAAAAAGTATTGAAATTACATTTTTTATGAATTCTTTCGGTTGCTACCGTTGCTTGAACTTTCGTAAGTCCAAAATGGAGCAATCCCCGTGTCATATTTTGGTAGGTTGGAATTTTATTTAAAAAATCTCCGAAAATCGGTAACGACCGTTACTTTGGAAACACCCATGTAAGAAAAGTTTTTTAATGCAACTTTTTTCGGAAGCTTGCAAACTTTTCTCTCTATAAAAACGATGTTAGAAAATAGAAACGTTTGTTGAGCGACTCTTTTCAAGAATAATTTATTATAGAAATTAGTTTGAGAAATGTTTTCGACAAACTACACCTACAACAAAAACCACCCATTTTCTTCAGTGAAGCGCACAACGATGCCAATTTTATTCATTTTATTTAAGTTTTACAAGTTTAATAAAAATAAAAAACGTAAAATAACACCCAACTTTTATAAACTCCTCAGCGTATTAGAACTCAACAAACACACATTTATTTAGTTGTATTCGCTTTCATATGCCAAGTCATTTAGAAGAACACATGTTTGTGGATTAATGTTAGTACTGCCATCGTTATTAAAAACTGCAAAACCCCATATTAAAGTTCTAATTTTAATCGCTTCCGTTAATTAAAACAAATTTGTTGTTGTTAAAAAACATCGCTTCAGTTATGCAAAACCACACTGTGCTTAACAAAGTTGTGGTCATGCATTGTGATTAATGTTAACTATTTGACTTTAAATGCTGATAATTATCGAAGTATACTTTGAGGCATTTCTATAAAATAAAGGGGACTTTTAAAATTTAAATGGAAGTGAATCAGTGATGCCGTTTGGTTGCAATTTTTACATTCTTCGTAACTTTTGAAGACTGCCCAACATGTTCCCAACAATTCGAAATCAAACCTTTTCTCAAACAACAAACTTATGAAAATGATTTGAATATCATTAAAGAATTCATAACATTCTCAACAAAAGGGGGGAAATAATTTCAATTCTAAAAATGCATTATATCTGGAGAGTGGTAAGAGCAAAATGGTCCATATTTGGTACAAATAGTAAAATTATTAATACGAATGCGACAAAAAAGGTGGCTACGATTGCATATGTACGCGTGACATCTCCCAAACAAAGGCAAAATATATTTTGTTTATCTGAATAACGGTAAAAAATAGTTTTCCAAATTTTGTGCATAACGGTTGGGTATTAATACCCCAGTTGGCAAAACTGTCGTCGACGACATTGTCGTCAACGATTTATGCACGACATGTTCCTTATCACTTGGGATTTCTGGAAGACAATTTTGAGGAAAATGTCGTGGACGACAAAATACACGACATTGTCTTGTGCACTGTATTTTAAAGAAGTTTATAAGCGACGACATTGTCCTTTAAATTGTGTTTTATCAAAGCCTATCCACGAAAACAGGACCGTCACTGTCTTGTAAGGTGTCTTATATCAACACCTATACACGACAATATGAGCCACATTGTCTTGTATGCTGTCCTTTGTCACAGTGTTTCCACGACAGCATGACCGACATTTTCTTGTAAGGTATCCTTTATCAACTTCTAAACACGACAATCTTCTAAACAAACAAAAATAATTTGTTCTCAATAAAAATAACTATAATAATAAAAAACAACCAAAGCAAAGTGAAGAAAATCTGTCAGTCAAGTCTGAGAACTCAAATACTAAAGGTAGAACTACATAACACGCGTCAGTGCGCGCGCGCTCTGTAGACTTCTGTCAAAAAAAGTTAAACTAGTGTATCTCCATAAAACAAGCTACATGCAAAATATTTTGACGCGTTTGTGCCAGAAAGTTGGTTAACTTTCAACTTTTTAACGCGTTGTGCATTTTTGACAAGTAATTAGCTGACAATAAAAGGAATAATTTAACAAATTTATGAATCATGAAAGAAAAACTTATTGAATAGCTTAAAAAACATACAATATTTACATAAAAAGAATAAATTCAATAAAATAAAAAAATCTTGATATACTTTCGAATCCGTTTTCAATGTACAAGTAAGTAAACAAATAAAAAACAGCTGACAGAAATGGCTTTTTTAACGCGCGTTGTGTAACTTGCAATTTTTCATGCGCTAAAGTTTATAAACGCACAACACACGTCGACGAACTAACGCGTGTTATGTACTTCTACCTTAAGGTACATATGATTTTAAAAATATGTATGTGCTATTGTATATAGGTATTTTTATTTATTCGTTTAGGTTTATAGCCGACATTGTCGTGAAAGCTGTAACTCCTGTTACTTCATCGACATTGTCGAATCCATTGTCGTCTATATAGTCATCAAAGACAATATGAACGACTATGTCGTTCATGTGGTCATCAACGACTGGCTGAGCGACATTGTCTCTCTTTGTGTCGTGCACGATTTATACACTTGTTTAAAAATGTCGTCGACGATTTGCATTAGTTGTCCCTTACTTGTCTTGCAGGAATTAACATTGTCATAGCCAACTGGAACACTACATACAAAAGTCAGATGTTGTGTATAAAATTAGTCGGTGTCGAAGACCAAATAGATAAATGACGCTTACATCCAAAGTTTCCAAATTACAAAAAGGAGACTCTTGGATGCGTGGGCGAGGCACCCTAAATGAAAATCCAAAATAAAGTTTAGTTAAAAGTTGCACGACATGCAGTGCTTAGGTAACGAGGTACGAAGTTCGCCGGGTCAGCTAGTATAACTATAAATTTAGGTAATTTCAATGCTCGAAAAATTAACTACCATCTGATTATGTTGGTATTTCGATTAAGTTTAATCCAAACTTATTTTATTGCAATCAAAATCACCTTACCAAGTTTTATTGGAATCGATCCATAGTTGACCATTGCTCCCATACAAAAACTACTCTCGAAAATAGCTTTTAATGCCATAACTTCCTTATAAACGTTAGTATTTACTTAAAAATTGGCGACAATGACTTTTGCGATAGCTACTAACTATGTCATGACAAAATGTTTTGCTTCTAGATCCTAAAATCACTTAAAGGGAAACTAATTTCATATAGATGAAGATATCTAAGTAATTTTCGGCGCAAAAAACTTTTATGTGAATCTTTAATTCAATTACATAATTTTGTTCTGGCGGGTCCATGATTGCCCATGGGTCCCAAATAGCTCACACTTGCAAAAATTTGTTCTAATAAACTGTACTGTAGGGTATCATATAGTCAGGCTTGACCGACTATACTTTCTAACTTGATAAATTTTCATTAACATTGGAAATAATATTAAACCTGCATGGCCCTCAAAGAATAATAACCGTTTTCTTAATGTATCGACAAACTGTCTGTTACCTAATGTCAACATAAATTTATTATACCGATAAACTGTCCGTTAAAGATTTTAGGTTTCTCAATATTCCGACAAAAAACATTGGTTTGAGTTGGCAACACCACTCAAAATACATGTAAAAGTTGGGAGTCAGCTGATTGAATTTATCTGTACGTCAAATAAAAGAAAAATAATGTGCAGTTTTTCGTTGGGAAAAAAGATAATCGCCTAATGAAAAATGGGCCATAAGAGTATGTTCGTTCTACAACTGGTGCTTTTTTTTTAATTTTCGTTAATATTGGACCTAGAAATACAAAATATAATATGCAATGTCCTGAGTGGATGAGAATTTATAAGAGGGAACTTTTCGATACTTTTTGTTCTCCAACTGGTACTTTTTGAATCGCCGTAAATATAAACATAAAATTGAAGCACAGGCGCGAATAACGTTTTAAGTTACAAAATAATTATTTTTCAGAAGATCAAAAGAACGTTTTTAACAGGCAAGATTATTATTATTTTTTTTTTTTCTCTTTAGATTATTAAAAATAATGATGATTAAAACTTTTATGCAGAATATCAAGAAATTTAAAATTTAAATTACATGCAAATTTACAGTTTATAACTTTTTTTTAGTGGAAAAACGTTTCATATCCACAATCGCGATGTCATTTAAAACGTTATTCCACGTTTCAAAACTATTTACTTTGTATCATTTTGTAAGTAACTTACAACGTTCTTCCACTAGTTGACTCTCTGTATGTCATTTTGAAGGCGTTAAGGTGCATAATTTTGGGTGCTTAAAGGTTTAAACAGTGTAAGAGAGTTATTTTAACGGTTATCTGCAAAAAAACAGTTTTTGCAAAAAGTGGCTTTTACAACGTTATTCGCGGCTGTGCTTCAATTTAACATGCATATTCCTGAGTGAGTGAGAATCTGTAAGAGGGATCTTTTTGGTACTTTATCGTTCTTAAAATGGGACTTTTGAATTTTTATTAATACCAAAGCCCTTATGACACTACATTTTTAATGCATTGTTCAAGTTTTGGTGAGCAGTACAAATATAATGTAATACAAAAATTTACCAAGTGCAAAGAGTTAAGCTGTATTAAGATAAATGGCAAACCGTCAAAAATTTTACTAAAGTTATCGATAAAAAATGAAGTTATGTCAAAAAAAATGTAAAATTGTTTAACTTAAAATTGACATTTCCAGCTTGAAATATTAAAAGTGTTGCTGAATCAGCGGTTTATGGGCAAATTCAGCGATTTACCGCTTTCTGTTTTTAGGTTTTTCATAAACAAAAAGTTGGCAACATTTAATAAAATAAACAAAACAGGGATGGCTAAGTTGTTTCAATTGTACTTTTTTGTTGATACTTTTTAAACTAAGATTTATAATACCTTTTTTGGTGTTTTTTATGAACATAAATAAAATTAATTTCAACTAAAAAAAATCTTTTAGTACAATTAGGGTAAAAAAGTAAAAGTTTTAAAGGTTGTTGGTACAATTTTAAAAATTCTCAACGCCATCCCTGAAACAAAACCATAACAAGAGAAAAAAAAACAAAAATCTTTATTTACATTATGTATAGTTAGCTCTTTCTAACATTTACTGTTTCTTTCTATCAATTCTATATCAATTAATGAATAAAAAATGTAGTGTCATAAGGGCTTAAGCCTAGAAATATAAAAAATCAAAATGCAGTAGTGCTGTGATGCTATCGATATTTTTTACTATCGACATTTAACGATAGTTAAGAGTTCACTATCGATATATCATATTACTATCGACTGAATGCTTATACTTAAGTAGGAAAACTTTAACTAGTTTTTTATCAGGCTACATACAGTTCGTTGTTTTTATTACTTAAATGAACGTATGAGACTTATACCGTGTTCAGATATACCTTTTTTATTCAGTCAATATTAGATTTATTAACATAATTATCTTTCTGTTCAAATATACACAATTTAGCTAACTCAATTAATTACATACAACATTCAACGTAAACAAAAATGTACATGTATAAGCAAAATGTAAACAAGTTTTGACATCTTTAAGGAATTAACATCTGGATCTTGCGACGACCTAATGGATGCGCATTTGTTTTGTTGTAATTTCAGTTGCCAAATGTCAAAACCCTGTTTAGTAAGTTGTGTTATGCTCAATAAACACACTTGTGACAGGGTCGCATTTTAATTTTACTCAATATTTATAACAATTTCGTTTTAATTGAGCAATAACTAAATTGCAATTTTATATGGATTATTGAGCTCAATAATGTCAATTATTGCTTAAAACTCAATTGAGGTGCATATCTGAACACGGTATTATGTATGTACGCACGTTATTTTAGATGATAGTTTTTAAAAATTGTGATGCTGATAAGCACCTTTCTGAAGGAACCAAAGCAACAGGGACTACAGGATATTTTTTTGCAACTTTAGATAATGTACTAAATTGGATTTGATTCTCAACCCAAATGGTAATCAATCTAGCGGATTTTTCCTCTAATGGTCGTTCATTGTTTTATACTATGCTCGCAATTGCATTTGCATTTTTATTTGATTTTTTTTACAACATCATAAAACTATCTGACATTTCACTCCCTATGTAAACATATAAAAATTTCGTCATAAAGGCCTGAAGTTAGTAGTAAAAAAAGCACAGCTAAGCAATCCATAGCACCTGCCATTCTTGTTGTTTGTATTGCTGTAAATCTGCGCAAATTAATAATAGCAAGTAAAAACTTGCGGCAAAAAACTGTGTGTGTATAGCTGCTATAACATGTCTTCATAGCTGTATTTTAAATAATAATAATATCGATACTGATATTTTTCCTATCGATATTTTCGATAGTTTAAGACTATCGATAGTTTCCCAGCACTAACATGCAGAGGCCAAAGTGATTGAGGAAGTACAAGAGGTTTTTTGGAGAAATGTTTCGATATAAAAGTTTTTGATAACAAACTTTTCTACAGAAAAATGTTTCGATAACAAAGTTTTCTATAGAAACAAGTTTTGAGAACAAACCTTTCTATATAGAAAACCTTTTATACACCCATATTCTGGAAATCGAAATTTCATGTAATTGAAATCGAGGTAGATTTTAAATTAATTTTGTTTAAAAATGAACGTTACTCTTTATGATTTCAAAATTTGTTCTGGTAAAGTTAAGTGGTCCTCAAAGAACGAAGTATATATGTAAATGGAAATATTTTTATGAACTTTAAGCACAGAATAGTTTTCAAAATTTGATCGATTTAAATTTCACTCGAATTCGATTTCTTTAGAGAAAAATTTTTTTCTGCACTTACATACATATATTTTTTAGCAAACTTTTCTAATAGCAAATTTTTTCTTTACAGAAAACTTTTGACAGCAAACTTTTTTATTTACAAATTTCTTCTCTTTTTTAATAGATATGCAGCTCAAATCTTATTCGACTATTACTAGTTAACCAATGTGTTCCAGTTATTGCCATAATTATTTCTTTTTTGTAATAAACGAGTCTATTTCAACTGCATCGTCTTGGGTGTTAATTTGCAAAAACTCAAATAAATTTATGCCTGTATTGGTATCTCCATATTTATTAAATTGAATAATTGCGAACCAATATTTCGCATTCCATAATATTTATTTTTATAATTTTTTTTCTTCTTTGTCTCGATCACTGCCGTCATCAAACGTTTAAAGTAAAATTATCTAGAAAACAAGTTTTTTGTTTTATTACGTCTGGCCAAATGAAGTGGCAAAAGATGAGTTTCCAATGTTTGGTAAATAACTCTAAAGCTGCTTTTTATGGATGTTTGATTGATGTTTTAAGTGAAGAAGTTTTTTGCCTCTTTTATAATTTATTGACTTCCGTTTTCAAGCGGAATTTTTGGTAGAAAACAATAGATCGCAAATTATTTTTGAAGTGGAGTAAGACGTAGGTAGTGCTTAAATAATTATTGAGTTTTAAATGATTTTTTTTTCGATATACATACATAAAAAGTTAATGTTAAAATTTTTTTATATTAAACGGTATTTTATCGAAATCCTTCTTTACAGAAGATTGTTATTTTATGATTACCTCACACAAAAGAAAGTTTGTTTTAAGTCTTTTTTCTATAGAAATGTTTGTTTTCTCTAAATAAAAAAAATTTGGTATCGAAATTGCAAAATGTTCTCTAAATAGAAAATATTGTTATCGAAACTTTTGTTGTTATATGAACTTATCTCATTATTTTATGTTTACATTAAAACTTTTTGTAACTTTCTTATTCTAAATTCTATTAAATTAATAAAATAAATTACATATTAGTCAATCCAACTATCAATGAAAATTTCCTGGTAACTTTTGCCTTTTCCTGTTTTTACAGTTGAATTTAAATAGGAAAATGGGAGAATGGGATAACTCCCGAAGAATTTTTTTCATAATTTGGTTTATTATTATTTTTAGATTTTTTTCAAGCGGTCTAGACGATTTAACATTTTTTTAATATACAAAGTATGTATGGTAAATGTAGGTAAACGGAGGACCGACCTCCATTAATTTATCCTTTACGACACTTTTTCTCGAACATACTTACCCCCCTTCCTTAAAATGTTTAAAAGATCAGCCTCAACAGTTCCTTGGATACCCCTAGACGGGCTAAATATATGGCCAACCCCATATAATTATTCATGCTCACAATTTCTTGTTAACATACCTTCGCGCTATCTAAATTCCTTAAGGGGGCTCCCAAACAAAATTTTCAATACAGCATAAAACTTTATTAAAGAAAAAAAGTCCCATAACCACCTAGGAGTATCCCTAGGGGGTAACATGTAAGAGCGGCCTCTATTAGTTTTTCATCCATACATTTTCCTAAACATACTTGCCATTTATCTTTACCCCTAAAAGGGGTTCCCTTACAAGTATGGCGGTTTAATAAAATTCTTAAAATTGGCCTCTGTAGCGCCTTAATTCCCAAAGAAAAGTCAAATGTTTGACCGACCTCATTTTATTTTTCATTCTTAACCTTTGTTACTTGCCCGCTATCTCCCATATAAAATAAAATTTTTTTATAAAGTTGATCTGCAATGCGGCTGGAGTTTGGAATTTGATCGACTTCCTGTTTTAATTACTTATGAGGGTAACAATTCTTGGGAGTGCCAAAAACAGTATTAGGTAAAGGAAAACAAACGTATTGCGAATACCTTCCTAAATTTTAATCCTCCAAGAGTGACTCTGTGACAGTTATGGAGTTTTTTTTGTAAATTTTTCCCCTCTGCCTCCACTTTGCGCTCGATGAGCGTACCCTTCCCATCACCATACATATCTTGCACTGGACGCCAAGTTTCTTAAAATTAAAAGAATCTTTTAATAACGCAACATTTACTAATTTTCTTCAAAGAAGTTACCCTATTTAAAATGAACGTTTTTTAAATTATTCAACGTACTTTTTTCGATTTTTTCACTACATATCACCAGCGTTGTCAACTTTTTATAACCACAACACGCTGTTCCCCTTTCCAAAACGCGCTTTAATGTGCTAAATCACAGCGTTGACTAATAACTATTTATAACCAAAACGCGCTTTGTTTTTAGCGCGAAATTAAATTTGATAAAAATCGATACATATCCCACCAGTTTTTTTTAAAATTGTTCACTTTTTGTAAGAAAACGATATACAGTGGCCACATCTAAAACTGTAAAAAAATTCCATCGTTTTTTTAACTCTTTTGCCTAAAAAAATACAGTTGTATTCTAGTATGAGGCATTTTCAAGTACTTTATTTAAAACGTGCCAAGACGAAAAAATAGATTGCTTAACAGAGTAAAATAACGTTAAATCTAGCGCGAAACGCGCTTAATTGGCATCGCTGATATCTAAAACTTTAACAGCTGGTAACTCTATTCGGACATTTATTTAGTGTTTTTGGTGTAATTAATAAAATCGGTCTTCAAATAAACGTCTTCCGTCTTTAAACACAAATTAAATAAAGTTAAAATGTGGTAATCAGAATAAAATTAATTCATTATTTATCCTAAAAGTGTAACTTAAGTGGTGTCTTTAATTTTATATAAACAAGTACGTACATTCATAATTAAAATGCCTTTTTAGAAACAAATGGCGAAATAAAAATAAATTTATAAAGCAAATTATGTGTGAAATTCTTTGAGTTGTTGTTTTGCCGGTATTTAGTTTTTTGTTGTTGTTGTTTTATAGCTTTGAAATTGTTCGGGTTTGTTATTGTTTTAACATGTTGAAATTTGGTGAGATTAAAAGAAAGAAAAGAAAAAAAAAATCTCGCAATCAGAGCTGCCAGATAATGTTATGAAAAAAGCGTAAATCTCCTGAGAAAAAATAAAAAAATATTCTATCTCGTATCGAAAAATCGTCAAAAAATCGGAAATCTTTAAATTTAGCTTTTTTTTAACAGTTTTTGTTTGAATTTTACTTCTGCGATTTTAAAAAAAAATATTTAAACAAAAACGTAATAACTTCATACCCAGTTCATGATTCTCATGAAGAGCGTTTTTGATTGTCGATGAGCGCTAATGTTGAAGCTCACAATTTATTTATTAATGATAATATAATACCAAAGGTTAAAATACAATTTGGTTTAAGAATTGATGTTTGACTATTGACGTCAGCAGTCGTCGATGGCTGCGAGTGTAAAACGGCAAATCCATCTGAGGAGATCGAGTGGTTGCGATCGAAACATGTCATGGTAACCTGCCGGCCCGGGTTCGAGCCCCGGTCAAGAATGAAAGATTATAAATGACAATTTTAATTGATTTTCATGTTGTAACATTCATATCTTCATAAAAATAATTTAATGAAAATTAAATTTAATGAACTTGAGCCTAATTGAAATTATTGAAGATTTGGATTAAAAACCATAAATAGTTCAACAGGATAACCACAATACTAATTATTATTAATAATAATAATAATAATTTAATAATAAATGCATTCAAATAAAAAAAGATTTCTTAATAAGGTTTCGTTTAAATGTGCAAAATTTCCATTGATAAACTGAAATTTATTGTTGATTGGATAAGCTATTCTATGCGCATTTTACTGGTAGCTTTGGCCAGTACGTCAGGAAACTTCATCCAAAGATTTTAGAAAAACTAAAGATATTAAACAAATAAAACTGTTAAGCGAATAAGAATTATAAGCCCTAGTTTTACTTGTAAGAATATCAAACCTTAAACAAAAACAACAACAATAAACAGTGACTATCTTTTCTTACAGTTTCTTACAGATTTGATTTCGGAAATTCTGTTACAAATAATTTTATATTAATAACTTCATCTATTATCTTAAACAAAACTACTACTTTCCTTCTTTTCTAAGTCTTCCTAATTTAAACTAAACCAATAGAAAAGGATATACCTATGTTAGAGAGCAAAGATTTAAAAATTTTGACGAAAGAGGTTTCGGTATTATTATCTTTTGGAAAAAATCAACTCAACGAAGTTGTTAAATTATAATAATGCATTCACTAACTTATGTAATTTTATTAATGATAAATGACTAAAAAGTATGTTCATTGAATACATTTTTCTAAAATTTAAGCAAGTTTAATTTTGCTTGTAATTCAAAATTTATTTGTAATTCTTTTGTTTGAATAAAAACTGTTAAACTGCTTTTTTTAACAATAAAAAGTTCAGTTTTTAAAGACAAACTTAAATATTAAAGATAAACTTAAAAATTTGAAACATTTAAATATTTGACGATTTTTTGACGATTTTGTTAAATGTTCGCGATGATTTTGACGAATTTTGATAAAACTTTTTACGATTTTTTAAGAAAAAAGCCTAACAACCCTGCTTAACTGCCTGTTTTTAGAAAATCGTGTGAGAATTTATATTGAAAACAAAAACAAATTTTTGTGTTTTATTGTTGTTTTCAATATAATTTCTCCCATGAAATTTTGTTTTCATTTTCTAAAAACAGGCAGTAAACATTCCAAGATTAAAAAACGAACGTGTCAAAAATGTAATGTTTTTTTTTTAAATTGACTAGACTCAAAAATCCCTCTACATTGGCAGAAAAGAAAAAAAAATACATCAAATAATCACGCCTTTCGTGAATAAAAAGTGGCAGTTATTCCATTACCAAATTTGCTTTTCCCCATAAATTTTTTACGGAAAAACCTTAAAAAATCAAGTGTTTATTTTTATAATTTTTTTCTGTGCTGCTTCTGTGCTTAACATTAACCCCCGTATTCATAAACGATTATTAAATTTAACAATCGTTCATTAAGAAAAATTTTCATAGAAAATTTGTTTTGAAACCTTTATTAAATTTAAAATATATTTATGAATACAGTAATAAAAGTTTTTTTTTCTTTTTTTTAAACTTAAAAAAAAAAACAGCAAATCGGCACTTTGCTAATTTTGGAATAAAAAATCGTCAAATCTGGCAGCCCTGCTCACAAAGTAAAAAGAACACGTAAAGCCTGTGTTTTTTATTTTTATTTACGCGAATTCAATGCAATTGTTTTTGCTTTGAATTAAAAGCAAAAGGTGTGTAATAGTGTTGCCGATGTGAGTACATAATAGTGTTAATAAAACGGGCATCGGTTCGAGCGTTTATAATAGAAATAAAAAATGGAATACCTAAATTAAAATTGGAAATGGGCAGGGTAAGTTACTGTTGAACATTGTATAATTATTTACCAGGTACGCTCTAAGCGCTAGCTGCTTTTTTCAGGTCTTTTTATTGTTGTTTTGCAATAGAAACTTTCAAATGTTGTTTACACACACAATATATAATAACATAAAGAACATTTGACGTTTTCTATGTTGTAGCTTTACACTCACCTGGTACAATATCATAACTCTATGCTGTTAAATATTTCTTTAATTTATGAACTACATATTAATTAAACATTGTAAAGTTATAATGATTAATAAAATTCTTTTTTTTTACTGAGATTAGGTATAGACATGATTTAGAAAAATATTTATGTAAATATTTATGTGTGAATTATTTTTATCGGCAAAAAAAAAATTTTTGTGGATAACAATAAAATAGAAATTTTCCTATTCATCAGGAAATTTTCCTCTTTCCCCATTCCTCATACTACAAATAAAACTTTAGCAAGAAGTTTCTAACTTTTTCCCGGAAAAAATTCTCTTGATCTAAATCATACATCGAATTTGCCCGTTGGTGGTACCGATAAACCTGTCACAAAATAAATTTTGAATAAAGACCTTTCAAGTTTAAAGACCTTTTTAGTTAGTTGTTTTGAATTAAATTAATTTTACTCTTACAATACACTTGACGCTTTTCTTTATTTCTAAAATGGCAACACTGCAAAAAATAAACACATATAAGTGGTTGTTCAATAGAAAATATTGACAACAAATCGATATAGGTATACCCATTAACAACAACACTGTGTATTGTTGGGGTTTTCAACGAAAAAGTGTTTTTGAAATAAAATCAAATTTAGGTGTCGAATTAATAATAAAAACCTCAACAAATATATTTTAAATAATAAAACTAGTTTTTTGTATAAAAATCAATCGCATGATCACATTGATCAATTAAATTGTTTGTGATCAGTGATTAGAACAATGCCAGAATTAAAAAATTATTTTGTTTGAATGTTGAGAATTTTTTTTCTAAATACTTGAATTATAAAATTATGACGTTTTTTTTTTAATTTTTAAAAACTTTAACTTTTGCATGACGATAACAAACGTAAATCAATTTTATTATTAAGATTTCTGTATGACGTGCTAAATCAATTTTGCTTAAAATTGAGATCGAAACGCCTCCACATTATTGCCCATAAAACAAAAATTCAATCGTTAAAAAAATCATTAAAATTAACTTGCAAATGTGTTCGTGGTTATAAAAAATATGAACTGTCGAATAGATTTTATTTGCATTAAACGTCGTTTTTTTAACATCTACAAAATGGAAATTTACCAGAATTTTTTGTACGAGTAAATATTTTTATGGGAAAATTTAAGATTTAATATGAGATTAATTCAGAAGCAAGAAGATTTAACCATTTATGGTGTAGAGTTAAACAAAGAAGTAAAAATTTAAATCAAAAATTAAGCAGTCATTGCTTAAAAAAGTTTTAAAATTTATAAAATTTTGTGAATCAGCGTAGTCATTTTTTTAATTTAAATCTCATCTGCCCAAGTTAGAACCTTAACCTTATGATTAAAAAAAAAATACTTTAGCTTTTTTTAGAATTTCCTTTATAAAACAACTCCCTTCAAATTCACATTTTATTAGCCCAGGTCAGTACTATATGGATAGCATTTAATTAATAGAACTCAATATTATTCCTTAATTATAAAATACCCGCGTATACCCGGCGTGTGCTACTCCGTGCCCCACTTCTTAAAATCTTATTTTTTAAAACATTCATAGCTTATGTTTATATCTACAAAGGGAAATATCTTAAATATTTAAAACATTATTAGATAGCTTTGGAGAGGCAGATTTTTACCCCCACCTCCTCTTGTGATCCTATTATTTAATAAATGTATACATATAAGTAGGGATCTATCTATGTTTTAAATCTCATTAAAATCTGTCTGATAGTTTCGGAGAGGCTGAAATTGCCCCAAAATCCCCTTGTGGTCATAGTTTTGAAAAAATTTATAGCTTAAAATCATCTTCACAAAATTGCATTTCTAATGAAAAAGGTTTGGAGTGGACCGGTTGGATTGGGCATTTTTTGTATTTTATATATGTATATAGATTCATGTAATAGGATCCAAAGACTGTTGCCAATTAAGCTATTTTCTCGTCAAATCTAGCGACTTTTAACCAAATTTTACGGGAAAAATTGTGATTTATCTATAAGCGGGAAATCTATAAATTTTTTGTTATTGTTTCGTTTTTTTTACAATACCTTTTTTTGACAACATTGTTAAAGAGTTGCTGTGAAACCAACTAGAGGGGCAAATAAACTATACAAACGCTACACAAACATATAAAAAAAGTGTGGAACATGTTTGTCTGTATATTAAAAATGTTTAATATTCACTGAAACTTGTTTTTTCTTCTTTTCAATAAAAAATTAAGCTGTGTCCTTCCTTATATTAGAACGCAAGGCGGCGGTGTCAAAATTTCATAGATAGTTGTTGTCATATCGGTTCTTCCGTGGATAAAAAACTTTTTTTTACTTTGAGCCAACACTTAGGGGATACAATGCATTGTTTTGGTATTAGGCATGAATCAAAGAAACAAGATTGCGCATTGCGCAGGTCCGTTATTTTTGTGTGTGACGAAGAAATAGAATTTGCGTATGTGCATTAGTGTGTATCTTAAATTTTTTACAACAACCCAGAAGGAAAAAGAAGAAATACGGATGCTTTCTAAAAGGCGTCTCTACTCCTTCTTTTGGATGTACAAAGCCTGCTGACTCCATTCCATACTCATATCTTTTTTACACACGTTGTCATTGCGGAGTAGGCCTTCTGCTCTCGCTTCTTTACCAGGCACATAAGAATGGTAACAGGATCAAACAAAATATTTATTATGCTTTTGCTTGTTCAAAAAAACAATACAAAAAATGTTACTCCTTCTCTATTCCCTTCTCATAGAAGCGAGCGTGGAAGGTGTGAATTATCTTTATACCAAAAGAAAGAGGCCTTCTATAAAAGATTCTTTAGCAGTTAGATAAAAATAGTAATAATAAAAATAGTAATAATAATAATTAGCAGTTAGTAAAATAGTAACAGGCCTTTAAAACGGTTTAAAGTGCGAAGGTCTTCTGAGTTTTCCCGTCTATGAAGACGTAGATGCGCAGTAGACGTTTTTTAGAAACGAATTTCCTCTGTAATGCGTTGTACGATACGTTGGACAGTCGACAACGAACAGATGTGATATGCTGGAAAGGCGACTACTGGCATGAACCCGTGTCTCGGATGAGTCCGCCCATCTCAGCTTAACACTTACCGTAGTTATATCGATAGAACAACTAAGGTCATTCCGGAGCAAAGAACGAATTGTCGTTTAATTTCTTAACGCAAAAAAGGCGTAACTCGAAATTTTATTAAGTTGACATAGGAAGAAAAAAACTTAATAAAATACATAAAATTTTAGGTATGTAAAAAGTTCTAATGCAATTATTTATTATATTAAAAAAAAGCAACAGAATTAACACTTCGGAACTCTGAAAATTTAAAGCAACGTGCATTTTGCATTTATCTACCAGAATATACAAAAAAAGCTATTGTGAAAAAATTTGAGTTAAGCCTTTTTTATATTAATCAATCGGTATGTTTGATGTTACATTTTTTCTACATACTTTTTTAAAATAAAACTCTGTTCATCTATGATATCTAGTCTAATAGGTATGATTAAATAAGTTATACATTTCTCTATTACGCGTTTGTTGATAAATTTTTTATTTTTAATTAAACAATAAACAAAAGAAAAAAAAAATAAAAATAACACTGACTTTGTTTAACACGAAGTTCATACTAAAAATGGTCAAAACAAGATACAGATATATTTTTGTTAACAGTTTTTTTTATTATTTTGTTTTGCTTAAAGCCGGTACTAAAAGCTTTAACTTGTTCTTCTAAAAGTTAAACTTCTAATTAAAAGAGCTGCTGCTGCTGCTGATTTGTGATACTCACCGAGTGTATGTCGTGAGTACCCGTTTATACAGAAGTAAATCATAATGCAGACAGTTTTAGATACAAACTCAGCTTCAGTTTTTTTAACAATTTTTTATAAGCTTTTTGAGAGTAAAGTTTTCAGTTGATCATTAACCGTTGTCGCGTTAGGTTAAAAGTAACGCTTGAATTATTGTTGTAATAAAATTTGTAAATTACGGAGAAAAATTAGTTTGAAAACTATTTTATTTTTAATTTTAAGTTTATTAAAAAAAGCCCTAAATAGGTGCGCTTTATAAAAGGAAAATTATAGCTAAAACAAAGTAACGAAAATAAAACATTAATATTTGTTATTCAAAATAAATGGGAAGATCATTAAAGTCATTAGCTAAAGTTACGAAGGTTAATTGCAAGAGGCAAATGTTACAAGCCTTAAAAGAAAAATAAAAAAAAAAAAACACAAACAAACATTTTTTTTTTAATTTATTAAGAAAAACAAAAAAAATATTTAAAACGAAAATAACCCAAAATTTATTTTTGAAGAAAAAATTGTAAGTGTTTAGTGAATTGGAAAAATAAAACGCCTTCGTTAGCATGTCATTCTTTCGCAACTTACGTTCATCTATAACGCGCGGTCGTTCATCATCACGCGATACCACTCCAGTTCGCAATTCACGACCCGGCAGTGTTATAAGTTCTCTAAATAGTGGAAGTAGCAAGAGAAGAGATTCCATTGAATCACGCACTGATTCTGTGTTAAATCGCAGCGAAACTTTTATTCTGGATGATCCGGCAGTAACACCATGCCATTCGAATTGTTCAACTTTGGAGAAAAAGTCCAAGAAATCCAAGGTCTTAGAGAAATTTAGTACATTTACAAAACGAAAAAGGAACCCTACAACTGATAATAGCACTTTTGAACATCACCCCAGTGATAATGCCACCAATACTTATTACAAATGGCAGGCGGAGGGAGGTGGTAATAGTTTGGATTATGATTCTCAAAATGACCCCTTTAATTTTCTTTACGAACAACAATCTAGCTTGAAATCTCTGCAGGGGGATTCCCTGAAAACAGCCAGTTCTCCATCTTCAAGCAGTTTTGATTCTTCCACCTATCGTAAAAGTAAAATGCCTACAGATTTGAAGAAACAATTGAAACTTTTAAAGGATGAAGATTTCAATAACAAAGAAAATAATATTAAAAAGAAAGTCCCAGAAGTAGAAGACGAGGAGGACGGGGATGAAGATGATTTGAAAAGTGAAAAATACAAAACTGTTACCCTTAATAGTTTTCGTAAATCTTTTCGAGAAAAATTTTTGCAGCAACAAAAAGATGCAGCTTATAATCCTTCCTGGTTTGTGGAGGTCGAAACTTCGGAATTAAATAAAAATAATAGAGACCCCCGGGAATCTTTAAAGGAAAGTCGGCGTGATTTGTTGGTGTTTGAAAATGAAAATTATAGGCCAGGTTCTAGATCCCCTATAAGAGACCTGCATAATAGAAAAGCCGTAAGAACTCCCACCAGATCACCAGTAAAGCGCAATGAGACATTTAAAGTAGAACGCTTAAGTCGCATAGATCAGCCAGTCCAAAAAACTAAACCAGATGATAATTTAGGTTCCATACGTATAGAATTTAAAAATTCTATAACACCTCACATTCCAGGACGTATGGTACCGGTAGGCGTAGCTAAGCCCATGCCTTCACAAGCAACACAAACTAATTACTACCGAAAAACTGATAACTCACCTATGAATACTTCTTATACCATTAAGTCTTCGTCCGGAAATACCACCACTACCCGATTAAACAATCACTCTCCTATCAGAACTCCCTGGTTCAAATCTCAATTCCCTCCACAAACCATAAGTTCCAAGCCAACGCGTTATCAAACTTTAGTCCAAATTAGAAATGAAAAAGCACAACAAGCTTCTCCTATAACGGTGCGCAATAGCCGCCTTTCGACACGCATACAATTGGGAGGTAATGGTCCTTCGGATTTAGATAAAAGACAAGACATAACATCTCACTCTCCTTCTTTTGCAAAACGTTACAACTCTTCCCAACTGCTAAACACCAGCAGCACAAAAACCCAACCTCTCAAGCAAACATATTTTGGTGAGTCACCACAAACAACCAGAATTATACAAACTCCCTCGAACTTAAGCAGCCCAACAAGTGGCTTAAGAACACGACAAGTGGGTGCTCCTAATTACAGAGGCTACAAATATCACTCTCCATCAATGTTTGCCTCTGCCAACTCTTTGATACCAACTGCTTTAACAACAACAACATCGTCAGCATCTAGAACTACGCCTTCACATTCTGTCAACAACATACACAGCAGCAGCAACAATAATCTCTCCTATCTTAAACACTACCAACAGCAACAACAACAGCTGCAGCCGCAACAACAACAACAACCGCGTTTTGTAGTGGCAGGGCAAAGGCGTTCTCGTTCACCAATTAAAATACCCTGGCGGTAGGCGTAGAGCCAGAAAGACAGACATAATTTTTTTTTTAATATTTTATTTATTATCTAAATGATTTCAATTGAACTAGAATTTATATTCGAAACTTTTTAAATTAAAGTGATAATATTTGTTTCATTTGTAGACAGATTTAAGTTAAAAAACGAATTTTGCGTTAAAATACGGGGCGGTAATTTAAACATGTTTTTTTTTATTTTGCATTCATAAAAAAATGTTTTCTTTGCACAAGGGTTGCCATTAGGCAATCTTGAAAAAGGAAAAACAAAGATATAATATTCATACCACAACATATAGAACATTAGTACAAACCTTTTGGTAAATAATTCGAAAATTTTTAATTTTTATAATTAAAATTGCAAGTATGTATTTCCTAAATGCATTACCACCCTGCACTTTCTAACGCTACTCTCCGCTTTTTTACCTTGTGACGTTTTAAACCAAATTTTGCGATGGATACAAAAATGTTTCATCGGATTTTGTATTAATCGGTTAATCGAACTGAAATTGATTTGAAAATAAATCCGCTTTTCGTAATATTTCATCGATATTATGTTCTATAGAATATCGAATCGAAATTATGTATACCGAAAATAAATCTGTTTCCAGTAAACTTCGTTAAAGTCGATATCAAACAAGTTTTTTATGTTGTTTCGATTTTATATCGTAATATTATAAAGTATTTTTAAAAAATATAAAATATTTGAAGTATGAAATGTGTGTAATTTGCGTCCAACACTAATGTCGATATCAAACGTGTTTTCCCATGTGGTGTCTATTAGCTGGGCTGATTAAAAATTATCTCAACTTAAGTTTAAGCGATCAACATATTGTGAATATTTTATATCACTTTAAAATTCGTGTTCCGACCTACTGATCTGATTAATCCAGGAATTTTGTAAAATTTTAGAATAAGTTTAAAAAGGTATCATAAAAAATACCTTTTTAAGGGCTGTAGGTGCTACATTAGCTTTTTTTTTGATCAAGGTTATCTGAAATTCGAAGAAAAATATTCAAAAGTTTGGGAATATTAAGCACCATCGGACAAGTAAGCTTAAGGGTTAATGTTAACGGAAAAAAGCTTTAGCCAGTGCTGTTCAAGAAGAAACATCGGATAAGTAAAGTATTTATAGACTTGATTAGCATTGTGGCAAAATATCTCTGATGGGATAGGCATCGTATTCTCAAAATAGGTCATTATGGACTTGATCATTTTTAACGTCAGAATGCTCAAATTTTGAAAATATATTGACTATGACTAACCGATTAAAATGAATCCCAAAGTCCAGTCTTGTTACTATGTACCTAGTAATCCGTAGTTTCTTAGGGTCTTGAGGATCCCTTGATTGCTGAAAAAGTTTGACTAGTTTGAGGGTTTATAGAGTTTATATATCTTCATTTTCTAAACATAGAATTATATAGGTCTTTAGAGCAACAAAAGTTTAAACGACAAATTCTTTTGATAAACTAAAAAATTGCAACAAAGGTTAAACAAAACTTTCGTTATAATGATAAATAGTTTGGGGCTGTTTCTCATGGGTTTTTCAACCAGGAAACCTTTCACGACTGCTTCTTCTCGCCGGACTATCTAATAAAATGAATGAAACTTGCTTAAAACTTAAAATAAAGGTATACAGGCATTTTCCATAAATTGAAATGAAGTGGACTTGAAATCGTAGAAATTTTGAAAAAGAGCCCACTAAGTTTTTTTTATCACGACTATTCGATCGAAAATGCAAGCGAGCGATAACGTTATAGTTTGCTTATATATGATTGCGCCCCACTTTAAAATATTATGCAACCACAAATGTCAAAATCAGTCTCCTGTGTTTTCGTTGTCGACAGAAATGATATTGCATAAAATAATGCTATAAACAAAAAAGTCATAATGGAAATTTAAATTCTAAGCGTTAAAAGTAAATTTGTATCACTTAAAGGCTTTAAAAACCTAATTATCACTAGGTACTTTTTGAAACAAATTTTAGAACCCTTAAATTTACCTTTTGGCAATCCTAAAATCTTTACGTGTATTTTGTGCTTAAAAACTTATTTTTGCTAACAAAAAATATATAAGTAACAACTTAAATGTAATAAAAACTCAATTATCGTCTGGTGGTGGTGAATCATTGATAGATTCGCTTTAAGACAGGCTGGGGGATTTCCATAAAAGATTCGTTTAGCTGTTTACACTTGTATAAATTAAATAAATATAAAATATAGTCAAGTGAAATGATTTTTTTAAAACTGGTTTTATTAAAAAACAACACTAGGCAACAAAAAGAAATTAATAATTAAAATTAGAACAAAATAAAATTAAATTAAAATTTTAACTTATTAAAATTAAGATAATAAAATGATTTAAAATAATGAAAAATAATTTGAAATTTGAAAAATATTTTTTGGAAGTTTAGCGAAATATAGACTTAGGTGCCTATTATGAACTAAATTCGATTTTCGACAGCAGTCGAATTAGCTGATCGAACGAATTTTCATTTGGTATTATGGCGCGCATTAGATAAAAATTTACTGTTGTGATTTTGTTAATTCACAGTAGTACATTTTCTATCAGCTGTCACTTAAAATACAACATTTTTGTTTACAAATTTAAAAAATTAAATTAAAGTTAAACGTGACCACGGCGGAATTATGGTTGTTTTCAAATAATTTAGCTTCAGTGGAGTTTCATCCCACTTTTTAACATGCGGAACTTTGCTGCAAATCATTTGGTCAAGAATTTTGTTCCATAAGGAATATGAGCGTTTCCAATTGCTGTTTAATACGTTGGACTTGCATAAAATGAACAAAACTGATAAAGAATATGGTATTTGGTATACATACACAAAAAAATTTACAAATAGTTACATTTTCAACAAGTTTTTTACATTTATTTGCACCGTCGAAAGCAAACTTATTTTCGTTGAAAAATTCGATGCACAACGAAATTTTCGACAGTGCTGCCTCATAATACCAAAATAACATTCGATAGTCGATGTTCGATAGCCAGCGAAAATCGTTTATCGAATGTAACTCATAATAGGGGCCTTATATCGAGCTCTAATCGCGAAAATAACGTAAGCGCCGAAAATCAAATTTTACAGGAGAGAGTTTTTTTATTTTATTTCATATAAATTTTGTATGAAATTTGTCGCTTACGATAAAATTGTTCTTGCTATAAAATCCTAACGGTTTCTTATGTGAACATGAAATTTTAGGAGATGACGCGAGTGTTGCCAATAAAGTCATTTATCAAAAAAAAAAAACGAAAATTGAAAAGATGTCGCTTAAGTTATTTTCGCGGTTAGGGCTCGATATTGTCGAAAGTGTTACGAAATTTAAAAACGGGAAATAATACTATGGGTTAAACAGGCACCAATTTGGATCATCAACGCTTAAAAAGCCGTTAGAATTTCGAATCGAGCTTGATTTAAGCTTTGAATATTTTGCCGAATGTGTTAAGATATTTAAAAACAGAATGCAATACAGATCTCGTTATTCCTCGAGGAATCAAACTGACTCACCAACTTTGCTTATTAAAGCTCAAAAAGATCGAATGATAAAAGTAGAATTCTTAGAACATTGAAACTTAAAAGTAACCGCAAGACGTTTGAATGAACGAACCATCAAGAGCTTTAAGTTGTTTCTTGTTTTTCTTGTTGTGGTCGGCTTTGTGTGATGAAAATCAGAAAATTTTGATATTATCATTTGAATGGTGGTTCATTTGATAGTCTTACGTTTTGCTTGACAAAAAAAAACGTAATTTTCCGCCATGGATAAGTGCGCAGATGAAAAAAGTTTTTATTGCGTTTAATCGAGAACTACCAGTGCTTCGATTTTACACGTCAAAAGATTTTCGTGTGTACAATTTTCCTTTTTTTGTGCCAACTTTTCATTCAGAGTTTTTGTATTGGCTTTTATTCTTTGAACAAATGTACAAGTCACCAGCGTTACCGTTGGTGCTACTAAAGTAGCAATTTGTGACTTTTTGATACTTTTTACTAAATGAAGAGAAACTTTTTTATACTTTCTGTCTTATTAAAACTCCTAGCTTTAATGGTAAGCTTATATGAAATCATTTTTTTGTCATACAGTACTTTTCGCTTATAGTCACATTCTTAGATGCAGACAAAACGTGGACTATATCGGTAATGTGATTATAAGGCTAATTCCCATATATGCCACCGACATCAGGCTTATATTTTTGCAACAGTGTTGCCTACTATATAAAAAAATAGTTAAAATAATAACAAGATATTTCATAACAGATACCAAAGGCAAAAACTAATATTTTACGAGTAGAGAGTTGATGACAAAAATTAAACGATTAAATTCTTTCTCTCTTTGGATGGATTTTGTTTTCGAAAACTAAAAAGAACTTAGTTAATATTGCTTATGTGACTATAACGCCATTAATTTGCTTAACATTTCCCTTTGATGACTGTTGATAGAGGGCATATATGGCAAATGTGCTTATATCGCTAAATCGACTATAACGTTAATACATTATATTAAATTAACTTATAGCGGCAAAATAAACAGATAAAATGGACTATATCGCTATCAAGCAAGACTTTTTCGGATTTTTATGTCGCGATCTGTTCAACTTTCTCTAACATCAGCAAGGTTACATCAAATCCAGTCAGAAATCTTATCAGCACTAACAGATTCACACCATGGAAAAATCAGCTACCCAGATGAGGTACAATTTGAAAGAATTCACACCAAAGCCTATGCTGACCAAATTAAAAACATCTCCGACATACAGAGCAAATTACATCGAATGGTATCTGCCGAGTTTCCATCACAAATCAAAAGCATACAATACCACCACGGGACCATTGCCTATGTCGCCCTCGTCATCGCAATCATAATCAGTGTGAAGGTTGCCTGGAAAAAGGCACGTTGTAAAGGAATTAAAGCAGCTCAACAACCCCCAAGTCCAGCAGTACGCCAACATATTCCAACTCAAGAATTTGAAGTATCAATAACTTAAGCGTATAATTCTAATAAAAACAATGTGAGGTTGTCGCATTTGCAATTTTGTTGATCAATGCTCAACGGCGGGGTGTATGTTCAAACCTTCACAAAGAATTTCTTTCACATATTCGTAACTATGTTTGTACAAGTCTACAAACATACTTGCGTACATGTGCCTGCACGAAATTATGTGAACAACCTTAAATTGTCAGTTTCATGTTTTTTCTTTTATTTTTTGTAATGTTTTTATTTTTATTTAACTTGAATTTCTTTCACACGTTTGTAAGTACGTTTGTACCAATCTACAAACTTACTTACGTACATGTGCCTGTCCGAAATTATGTGAACAATCTTAAATTAATATTCTCATATTTTTTTTGTTTTTTTTTTTGCAAAGTTTCAATTTTAATTTAACTCGTGCCTTGAACTTCTAGTTTAATTGCAATTTGCCTGTGTTTTTACTTTTTACCAAGTTTGAGGAACTCCAATTTCATTTAAATATTTTTATTTAGTAACCTTGAACTACTGTTTGAGTTTATTTTATTTTTGCATCGTCGGCGGTTTCACATTTTTTCTGGAATTTCTTTAATTTACAATTTTATAAGCTTTGTTGTTATTTGTATTTAGTAATTAATTAGTATATAAGAATCAATTTTATTTTAATAAAATCAGAAATAATAAATCAATTTATTTGACAAGTTGTTTCTCTACTATAACTCCGCTGTAACCAAGTTTCAAGTGCTTGTGTTACTCTGTACAATTGTCTTGGTGATACTGCCTAGACAATCTTATTAACGTTACTTGGCTCATAGCCTTGTAAATAAAACCCAATTCAAAGGTTAAACAAATCAGTTTAACCCAATTCATTTATTGAATTAAACAGTGACTACAAGCGGTAGTGACTATAAACGAAAAGTACTGTACCTGGTTAGCTTATGTATATCTTGCAAATAATAAATATTTACACACTTGCTCAAGGCGAATTAAACTACGGGTGGTGGCGAAACGCTATCTGATTTTGACAATTTGATAAAATTTGTTTTGGTTTTGTTAAAAACCGTTGACATTTCGAATCGTTAACACTGACAGCACAATGAAAAAAAAACTCTGTTGTTGTTGAATTGTTGTGGTATTGCCATCACTTGTAGTGAATCCGACTTGCAATAAATCATCATCCGAAATCTATATACATACTTCCTCACGATCAGAACGAAAAAACATATAACTGCTGATTGACGAGTTTACTTCTTTGTCTTCCAAAAAGCGTCAAACAAACGTAACTTACACATATGCAATATGTATATGGATAAGTTCCTCAAGAAATCTTCTCCCGTGTGTTTGATCCGATGCCAAGTTCCTTATTTCTCCCCAGCTTTAACCGGTCTTCGCTACTTCCATATCTATCTTCCTTATCTATGTATATAAGTGCATGGCGTCCTCTCCTAAGACTTTCTCGATTGTTCCATTCTATTGCGTTTCGTGCAGTGTCATCATGAGCTTTTCGAATGGTGTACCCAGTCCAGTCAAATTCTATTTTCGCCTTCGTATTTCAAAATCGGTTGGGGTTTGCGATGTGGTTATTTCCCATGCAGGTAGTCTAGAATTAGAAATGGTATTCGGCCAGAAAATTATCAAGATTCTTCGCCAAAATCTACTTAAAAAGACTTGCATTAAGCCAATATCTCGAGGTCCTTCAATCCATATTTTAATTCCATATTTTTGCGATACATACGAATGTAATGTTTAATGGTTAAGTTGTATGTCTGCAGGGAACTTTAAAGGTATTTTTTTGAAATTTAAAATATGTATTTAATAATAGAGTTCAAATTAGGCTTTCAATATGTTGTTGAGTGTGTTCAGAGATTTAAGCACAGCCGTCAATACGGCGGAACAAACTTGGTCCGCTACATTGATCATCTAAGTTTGTGAAATCAATTCTAGAGAATTTTAAGAATTGTTAACAGATTAATTTGAAATTTAGATTATTAACTTTGCTTGATATCAATTCGAATATATTCAGACATTTAATTTAATGGATCAAACTTGGTCACCAAAAAAAAAAATTTTAAATTTAGTTAATTAAAATAAATAAAAAAAACTATTTTTAGCCTAGTGTAATTAATTCATTAAGTTAATTATATCTGACATTGTAATAATTTCTTAAATAAGGACTTTGTTACTTAAATGAAATAATTTTTTTTTACAAAAAACATTGTTTTTATATATGAGTAAAAATTGTTATTTTGTAAACTATTAAGTTTTTAGTTATTAAGTTTAAATTGTTTATTTTTTTATATCAATAAAATTAGTTGTTTGTTACTTTAAAGAGTTAAAGAGCATTTTTTTAATTATTTTTTTTTTACACATTTTTTGTAAAAAATGGATTTGGTGAAGGTTGCCATGTCGAAAAATGTGTTTGTAACGTGTTTGCCTAGAAAATTCGTAGAATAAACGATTTAGTATTCGTAACAGAAGCTAAATAAAAACTTAATCAATTAAATCGAAATATAAATGAACAAAATGATACAATTTCTTTATCTTGTTATATATATCCTTAACCCTGCTGAAATTATTAACACCTTAAAATATTTGCTCGCTTTAAACGATCAACTAAAAATCAATTTTTAACTCTATTTAACGAATAAAGTTTTAGATAATTTCAATTCCTTCGTTTCTTTAGGGCACCGTGTATTATTAAATAAGTTTTGAAAAGCCTAAAAATTTTAATAAACTTAATGTTTGTTTTAACACACATTTGTAAATAATATCAGCTTCACACAATTTATTTTAATTTCCTTAAATAATTAAAAACTAACGCTTGCTAACTTTTGTATTTAAAATCTTGATGTCAATGTCAATATTATCATTAAGCCAACAATAATAAACATAACTATCATTTAAATATGAAAAAGCAGTAAGTTGAGAGAGTTTATGAATTACAAGAAGAATTATTTTTTTTTTAATTATTATTGCAGTTAGAGTTTTTCTTTTCCCGGGATCACAGGAATTCCCGCTCAATACAAATCGATGCAAAATATTATTTGATTTATTTTATTTGAACAAACAAAATTTCCTGCTATCTATCAATTAATAAAGTTTATAAATGCATACAACTTTTTTATTTCTGTGGCAAAAAGGAAAAAGTGCTTAATGGCACCTTAAGGTCATCATGTTCAAAAGTACACATAGGCAGAATTCAATTATTTTGTAGGATTTTTAAAAAAGTTATTTTTTTTTTAAATGTGCATTAACATTTGGAATTATAAAAACTTCCAATATGTGACATAAGAAGTGTTTTGGAATAAATATTTAAAAATCTATAACTGCAGGGAACTGCACTTTTAAAGATTTAAATTGTAAAACTAAACAAATAGACTTAAGCACTTTTTGCCACAGAATTAATTTAGAGCCAACAGCATTAATATATAAAACCAAAAAAGTTAAATAATTAAAACAAATTATTACATAGGATAGCATAGGAATAGCTTATCCCATCAACAAAAAATTTCAAGTGTTTTTATCAATAATAAAAACTGGGAATTAAGCACGAATAACAAAATCTTTTGAAATTATTACAAAATATTTATTTTCAATAATATTTTAGTTCGGAATATGCATTTACAGAATCGTTTGAAAGCCTAATTCTAATTTTATCAAGAACATTTTAATGAGAAAAACACGTATCCTTCTACGGATGTTTGCTTTTATAGTCAAAGGAACATTATATAATCTCTAGACATTTTCAGTTTTCTTAGTTAGCACTTCGTTCAAAACTTGAAATTCCTTTTTAAAAAAATAGTTTTGCTCGAATAAGCGTTTTCTCTATTAATAACTTTTGTCATCATCTCTTACAGAATCTAATACGAGAAATCTTTTATGCAGCTGCTCTGCATATAAAATCATTACTTTTTTGAAGCAAAGAAATCTGGGTCTTAAAATAAATTAAAAATTCTGTATATTTGTACTTCAGATCATTAAACATTAAATATTGCCTTACTTATCCGTTATGAACTGAAATCTCTTTGGCGTTTGGCAAAACTGTCTTAAGTCAGAATTTGTACATTTTCGTTATGTTAAATGGAAAAATATTTATTTGGTGTAATTCCTAAAAGCAGATGACAACGATGAGAAAGAGATGTGCTAGACTTAAGTTATTTAAACCAAGCAAAAGAGAAAAAAAAATTGAATTAAAGCCATTAAAAAACCTAAAATTAGTTTTTTTTTGACTTAAGGCCTTTATACCTAACGGCTAAGATCTATCTCGTGACACAACTTATTTAAAATTATATCAGCAGTAAAGTTGCCATTATTAAATTAAAAAAATCCCGAGAATTCCCGCACAAATTTCCCGGGATTTTTTTTTCCAAAAAATGTGAGGGATTTTTATCCCGGGAAATCCCCTATGAAAAACACTAATTGCAGTATATAAACGACCAACTTTAAGACAAGTCCCAGTTTACAAAAGGAAAATTTTCTTGTAATAATTAGGTTTTTATCTCACATATTTCTTTATTAG
This sequence comes from Pollenia griseotomentosa, assembly GCA_963931875.1. Classification (NCBI taxonomy): domain Eukaryota; kingdom Metazoa; phylum Arthropoda; class Insecta; order Diptera; family Polleniidae; genus Pollenia; species Pollenia griseotomentosa. The sequence goes on along the minus strand of OZ007562.1, from coordinate 96,966,384 downwards.
TTTTGCTTAAATTTACCAAAGAGATAAAACAAGGGAAACTATTTCCTTTAATTTTTTCTCTGAAAAGTAAAATTTAAGGGCTAACTATTATATTGACCGCTTTTTGAGAAATCATAAGCGTAAGCTTCAAAACACGAATTTACAAGAGAAGGTTTTTTCTAATTATGTATGTATTTTAAAATCTATCCGAAAAATCAAAAATGTGCAAGATTTTAAATTTTTGATAATAATATTTTTAAAATCGGGTTAAAATTAGGAATACTTTATTGCTTTTAATTTTTGTAATACCCGAGGTTTCTTACTTTGGGAACTTTTTTAGAGGCCCTTCTGATATGTTTATAGTTTTTAAATCCTTAACTTAAACGATGGCTTAATATAAAAAAAGGCCTAACTCGATTTTTTTAAAAAATTGCTACTACATGTATGTATCTTTATTTAAAATTTTTATGGGGCTGTAGTACAACATTTGTTCGATATTTTTATTTAAAATTGCATTACAAATTTTTGTATCTAAAATTTTGCGGATATTACACTGATAGAAAAGGCGTCTTCGTTTTTGACCCCATGACACTTGTCATCATTGTGATGTCAACCTTAACATCACTTGGCCAAAGTGTCATCAGGGTCAAAATGAAATTATGTCATCAATGGGATGACACATCGGCATCACAGAAATGACGAACATGTCCTCAGTGCGATGACGCAGTAACATCGGAGAAAGGACAGATTAGCATCAATTTAATGACAGTTTTTCATTAAGTCAAAGTCATTGGAATTGACTTAAATCAAAGTGAGAGAATATTATTATATATTTACCCGTTGCATATGTTTGGTTCACGTTTGTTGAATTACGACCTTTGTTTACAGCAGAACTCTCAATAATAAGACACCAGCACCATGCCTCATGTGGGTTTCGTAATCATTCTACTTTTAACATTTCATGTATTTAACTAAATAATTTAAAAAAATAGATTATAGGAATTTTTGATTCTTATAATACATTGTAATAATGAAAATAATGTTAATAACATACAAAATGTGGCATCGGATTGATGTCACTATAGTCATAAAATAGATGACACGTGAAAAATGACAAAATTGTACGAAGACGTTAGTTATTGGATTGATGTTACTTTTTGCATCATTGATGCCATTTGTATTAACATTGATGTCACAATTCTGAAGTTAGGGCATCATCAATATGAAGATGCATTTTTCTATCAGTGTATTAAGTTTTTTTTTTCTTCCCCTTAAACAAACCAAAAAATCGAGTTAGGTCTTTTTTATATTAAGCCATCGATCTGGAATTTCTATTTCTATCGGACTAAACGTTTACAAAACCCAGAATTATTTCCATTTTTTTTCCAAAGTCTCCCACTGTGTGTCGCTTACGATCAATGGGTATAACAAAAAACTGTCAACATGACATGATCAAATCGAACACCTTATACATTTTACATTATTTACAGTTTTGACATTTTGTTGATTAGAAAACCGGAGTAGGTCCATAAACTTTTAATTTTAATCATATTTTTTTTTTTCAAAATGTCGCTATGCTACAAGTGCTTCAGCAAATTATTGACGAATTTTGTATGGATATACATTAGGGTGCGCCTTATTTTTAATATTAACAAAATTGTACCGTAACTACCTCTAGAAAATTTTTTCGCATCATAAAACTAGGTTTCGAAGGGGTGGCTCATGCGCCCTCAAGTTTGAAGGTGCATTTACAAGGGTTAAATAATTTTTTTAGTTTATATAAAATTTTGCCATTAAATAATTACTTTTGCAATTAATAATTTTTGCGATGTAATAGAATCAAAATGTGTACGAAATTATCCTTCTAATAAGATATAAAAGACAAAATTTTATTGTTATTAAAATTTCCCCAGGCCATTAACGTGTCTCAGGTCACTTGAACAAGAAATTTAGGAAGAAAATTAACATATTTTGAGAAATATTTGAATAAGAGCTAATTTTTACTTAAAATATACCCGTATTTACTTGTATATGAGTTTTTGTCTTTGTAGGATACCGTTAATCTATTAGCAGGTATGACAAAAAAAAAAATAATTTTTTAACGGCAGTTTCAAAGCTTCATTTTTAAATTTTTAAAAATTTTGTTAAACTAATTCCCGAATTTGGATTTATTGAGGATACAATAAGAAATAAAAATATGAATACGAATTATGTCAATACCTCCCATAGTTTTTCCGTACCTGCGATTTAAGGGAAAAATTAATTTTTTGGCCATATTTTGGCGAATGAGCCTAATTTCCATTAATGTTATGAATTTTATGTTAAACTTTTTCAGAATATTATAGACCATATAATTCTTAATACACTCAAAAGGTTTTACTAGAATCGGAAAACATTAACCCCAAAATCATGACCCTACGGCCACACGTGCAATTTGTGATGTCTTAACACAAGCAATAACGCCGGCAGAATAACTTCGTCAAATTGCCAATGTGTTTTAGGTGGAGAACACGTAAATATCTTACAACATAAGTTTAAAAACAAGCTAAAGACATAATTTTTACTCATATACATACATACCTTAAACAAGTTTTTTTCACCAATTTGCTTTTAAAATGAATTTATTTTCGGAAAAATTATTTTGCACTTTATTTTGCGCTTTAATTTTAATTATTTATCAGCCACGCGCGTATTATTGACAAGTTGTATAAAAAAGTTAATAAAAAGCAACAAAAAAAAGCTGTCTGTCAAACTTAAACGTCAAGTTATGTTATAAAATAGCTTTCAAGACAGATTGCTTAACAACGCTGTTAAAACACAAACAAAACACTAACATGAGGAGGCTATACCTAACACTAACATGATGTTAGTGTTAATGTTAACCATTTGATGTCAGTTGTAGCCTGGGTGTGAAGGTAAAAAGACAAATTTTGACATATATCTAAAGGAAAGACAGCGAAATATTGTATATTTTTATATGAAACAGAGCAAAAATGCACTTGGGGTCAAAATGACTTCAAACATTCAAAACTTTGAAAAATAGCGGATTAGCCACCCCTTCCCGATATGTAATCAGCCTAATTTTTTGCGAAACATAGTTTTTTGATGGGAAGAACATTTCTAGGGGGAGTTACGGTCCAAAATAAGGCCCACCCTACTTTACACATTGTACTTTTTGAACTTAAGTAACATTCACGCTTATTTGCAAATACTTGTTCTTTCGCAAATCTAGGCTTGTTTATATTTAAGGGATTCACAAGGTGTGCTATTAAGTCATATCGTCATAATATCATAAATAATATTCTACAATTGTTTAAAGAAACAAACAAACAAAATAAATATTTTAATGCTGTGTTCACTGATTCGTCAAACCTATATATACAGTAGAAATCTAAATTATGAGCTGCTGCCTACTGCAGTCATATATACACACAAAAAAAAAAAAAAAATATTGTGATGCCAAATAATTTGAGCATTTGACGATTATGCTGTTGGGGTAAACAAAAACTTGTTGTCGTAAATGAAAACCTTTTGTCGCAAGAAAATTTCCAACAAAATTTTTTTTACCGCAACAACATGAAAGTATTTGAAGTTTTTCAACAGCAAAATTATTTGTTGCAAATGAAATATCTTTTGTCGTTAAAGGTTTTCCTCTGAAATAAAAGCACATTAAAAATTGCTGTTGACGTAAATGATTTGCATTTGCAGGAAATAACAATTTTTGTTGCCATAAAATATTTATTTTTTAAATCAAATAATATTCCTGTTGTCGTAAAAAAAATTGTATTTGAACAATGAATTTACACTTTGGGACAAAAGAAACAGACTTGTTGCTACAAATGCAAAATCTTGTTGGGCACAATCCGAATGTAAATTCTATTTGAATCAAAATCAATTTCTTTTGGCAATACAGTCTTTTTTTTGTGTGTATATATTCCTTGTAATTATTTTAAGACACATTACTTTACAACTTCCTTTACAAAATCCCCCAATTTATTTAAGAACCATAAATAATACATAAATAAAAAAATTGCTAAAAGATACGACAGTGTTGTAAAAAAAAAATATTTTCAATAAGTAACGAACAAACAGTTGATTCCTGTATCAAAGTACGATTAGTTTCGCTGTTTGCTTAAGCAAATGAGACTTGACGAAAAGTTTTTTAAGTACATACTTACATATCTAATAGTTACACATTTCATTATATGTCTTCGCTTTTTTGTTTAATTTAGCATAAGAACATTATAGTTAGCTTATTACGCGAAGAAAATTTTCCTTATGTAAATGTGGTTAAAGTAATTGAAAAACTTGTTTGTGTTTTTATACGGACTTCAATTGAGATAATCAATTACTTTATTTTTATTCTTTTACTTTCTTTTAAGTTAAAGGAAAGCATCAATCAAAATTTGAAATATATACAAAAATTTTCTATACTTTAAACTGTGTTAATTAATTTAGAAAGAACACAGATTCTGTAATTTTATCGCTGTACAGTGGGGCAGAAACAAAATTTTTGGGAAATAAATCTTCCATTTTTAAATAGCTAAACTATTTGTTATGAAATTTAACATGAGGATCGCAAAAATGTTTAAGAGTTAAATTTAGGAAGATGGATTTTATATACCCTTTTGGATTAATACTAAGGGGGTTCTGAACTAGCATTCTTTTTACTCGTATATGTTAGTATTTTAAAATCCTATATATTCTTAAAAATGTAGAGTGCATTTCAAGCTTTTATTTAAATCTAAAGAAACAATAAAATTATGTAGTTTGCAAAACTAGATATTGAAAATATTTTTTTTTAGTTTCAATAAATATTATTTAGTTAATAAAATTGTCAATTGTTTACAAAACACTTTAAGATACTTAATTTTACACCAATATCTGGTTTGAGTCCAAAACTATCGGCGTTTTCTCTTCTGTTAATAAATGTTGCATGAATTCCAAAAATATGTTACATGGTTGACCCCTAATTTGATCAAGGGGTTAGAAATGCAGCATTATTCAAACAGCTGTTCTTGTTATTATTTAAAAAAATATATTTTCTTGAATTTCGCTTGTGTTCTTTGTACTTTTTGATTAAAAATATTTTAAAGGAGTTGCTGATAACTTCATTTAAGAAATTAACATAATAATAATGATATTTGTTCCTTGTGATCGTTAAAAAGGCTAACACATTATGGGAGTATGAGTAACCCTTACAGGGGTGTGCTAGAAATCGAAAACGTAAAACGCAAGAATTTGGAAACGGTTTTTAATACACCTTTAATCTAATTTTTATAATTTTTGTTAAAAAATTCTGTTAAATAGAGAAATGTTTGTATAATATTTGTCATAAAATTCTTTTATTACAGAAATCTTATAAACACACGACTTTTAAAATTCTTCCGTTTTGCGTTTTCGACTTCCAGCACACGCCTGTAAATAATTGGCCCTACAAGAATTCCTATTCGTCTTCTTTAAGAGTCTTTCAAATTTGCCTCATTTATGCCCAAAATTTTTACAGCCTGTTTTTAGAAAATAAAAATATTTGTTCGTTCGTAAAAAAAACGAACGAAATCAGATTTACGTTTTCATTAAATTAAAAAACATTTCATGTGAGTGACAAAAAAAGCTTTAATTTTTTCTACATATTTTTGGTTCTTATAAAATGAACATCTTTGTAATAAATGAAAACAAAAGTGAAAAGTAGACGATAAGTAAAAGGCATTCATTTAAAAAACAAATCACCGCAAACTGGAAAATAACTGTGATATTTTAAAATAGGAAACTTAATAAGCTAATACTATTGTAAAATATTCTATAAAGGTTCACTTATAATTGCATAAATATGTATGTATTTACAGGTTCAAAAAATTCTAGAAACAATGGAACTACATACGCTCAAAAATATGAACATATGTATGTACATTAGAGCGGGTCGACATCCTTACAAAAAAAGGGTTGTGCCAGTCATCCCCTTGAATGAAAGTTATGTCAATTATGTTTCTAAAACGGTTAAATTCTATAGCCACGCCTCCATATGCAGCCCATTTAGTTTTTTAAATATAGCGCTGCTATTTACAGTCCGATCACATCATGTTGCGTACCGTTGTTTATGGCATAGTACGTACTTCCTCTAAAATTGGAGCTTAAGAATAACTCTGGATTTCTGATCGATATTTTTTGGCATTTGCAAGGCATCGACACACTGTCAAAATCAATCTACAAAAAGTTTGGGTCAATTTCCGCTTATTATACTTTTACACTTATGAGTTAATCTGACAGCACTGATAATTATACGTACGATGCCAAATAGAAAACTTTCGTTTTTAAATTAAGAAGATTTAAATTAAAAATAACATACGGAAAGTGACCCAAGCTAAACTTGCAAGCAAATTCTTAAGGACTGTAGTAATTTTAGAAAAAAAAATATTACTGTTTTGTTAAAATAGACAAGAAAACAAAGGACATTTGTAATGAAATGCGTGCATATATTTTTTTTAAAAAAAAGGAACGATGGGAATTCCTTTAGTTCAAATTTTAAAATTGTGCAGACTGTAATAAAGCACTTGTCTGAGTCTCAATTTATATAAAGCAAGCCAAAAACTGGAAGTCCACCCAAAATTTCCTTACGAGTTGAGCAATTTATAAAAAGTGTTGTTAGTGAAAATCCCAAAATAACAGCCGTGCAAATTCGAAACACTTTGGAAAATTACCACAATATTAATGTTCATACAGAAACAGTGCGAAGTGTTCTGCGAGAAAGCGGATTACATAGCCGCGTACCAAGAAAAAACAAACATTAATTGGGGAAATAAACAGATAAAAGCGACTCGACTTCGCATATGCGGACAAAACAATAGTCTTAAATTTAAATAATTAAGTAAATATATGCTTTCATTTAAAAATTTTTGATTTATTTATTATTTTAAATATCTCTAATTTTTGGGAAGTAAAGGAATTGTTAAGGCGTGCGTTCTATTATCTGTGTGACTGTTCATACAGTGTAGTGTAAAATACCACGGTTCATCTGAATATTCCAAAAAATTATATCTTCGCAAATATCTTCTACATATCTATATGTTGATGTGCAGCAAAAGATCTTCTTTATGTATTTCTTTTATTTATTGCCATTATTGTTAACATTTTCATTCAACACTTTTATTTTTACTAATTTAATTACACTTTTTATAAAATATTTGGTTTTTGAAATTTAATTTTAATTTTTGTAAACAAAAGCCAGGGTTATCCACAAACACAAAACCTTTATATGAAAAAATAATATAAATGTACGAATATTAATGCATTGGCAATAATGTTGATTCACGAAAGAAAAAAGCTTTATTTTTGTCAACTATAAATAGACGAAAGCTTTTAAATGTTTTTTAAAAACCAAATTTTGAACATAAACGTATTAATACGAAAACTTCAAGTGAGAAGACTTATGTTTTACAAAAACAGGCTGTTAATTTATATAGTTTTTTTATACTGTAAACTAAAAGCAAAAATAGTCAAAATTTCATCACTTAGCTTTATGGTTGGTAGTCTAAAGCGAGCTTCCCACTATATGTAAAAAAAAATATCGCAAAATATGTTAATAGCGAGATAAAATTCAGCAAAAATAACATTTATGAAGGTCAAAACCTCTTTGTGGAATTTAAGAGTGGTCCTATCAAGTTCTACTTTTGAAAATCACATTGACAATTGTTGGTCCTTCGAACCGGATTTATCCAGAAGAGTCTTCAACTCAAGCCGATATATAAAGATCATCTCATTACACTTAGGGGAGAGGTATTGAATTATAAAGTGGAATCTTAGCTCCCATATAAGTAACACTATCAAAACCACTTTGATCTGCAAAATTTTCGAAAAATTGCAGTGACAAGTTAAAATTCAGCACAACTATTGGGTGTATAACATAAAGATGAAGTATCCCAACAATTACGTATCTTTTACACGTAGTTTGTGTCTTAATTAAGACGTTTATGCCATTTTGTAGGGTAAACACCTGTCAGCAATTAGCAGCTGGATATTAAGCCGAGAATCGTTGAAATGAGAGAAATTCTACGTGAACGTAGAACGCCTAAAGCGAACAAAATCTTATGTGAAGCCTGGCCAACCAGTCGCCAATAATAATGTTTTGTATAAAGTGGTACCAAACGGTATATCTGTTATGAGCTACTAAAATCGTGGCCAAAAAATCACAGGTCACCTGTACCGAACATAATTAATTCGTTTGAAGGGAACAGTAGTCAAAAGACAATCATGCGCAGCAGATGTTGCGCAGTGATGCAGTTCAAAACAGGCCCCTTTTTAAGAAAACATTGGTTGGAAAATTAGCTTCACCCGTCTTATAGTTTATACTTTGTTCTGTCCGAATGAAATTTATTTCGATCGTTGCAGAACGCTTTCACTAAAAAACGCTTTACTACAGAACAGGGTCATTGAAAAAGGTTTGTTTTGTTCTTGATTCTCAAAATAGATCAGTTCTCTTGGTGCGGCATAGATTTATGTTTTACAATAAAAATAAAACTCCCATTTATGAAATTTATGTTTCTTTTTCTGGGAAAATTGCAAGTTTTTTTATTTTCGGTTCCAAAGGGAAATGATGTTAGGTCTATCGTCAAAACTTAAGCCCCAATAAACTTTTAACTATTCTTGTTATAAACTTCAAATCAATCGATTTCAAAATTTTCTCATTGAATCTCACTGTTCTTGGGATGTAACTTGAAGCTATTTGTTTAAACAATAAAAAATTAATTTTGGTTTCAATTTTGCAAAGTAGCAAAACAAAATTCAACGAGAAAACAAAAACACAATGTGAATTACTTGGAGGCAAAATTCTCATAAATGACTTCTGAAAATACAAAAAAAGACAATAATACAAATAAAAAAAGAGGCCAAGTCTATGAAATTTAAGACCACATTAAAACCAAAAACGTTTTGAAATAAAAAAAAGACAAAACAAAAGTTTTAACTTTTGCAGAACAACCACAAAGTGTTTGTTTGGTAACTGAATAAATAAATGAATAAAATGAGATTTTGTAACGAAAAATGCAAAATTAAATTTAGAAAAAAAAGAATTATTTTTTAATTGTTATTTCTTGTACTTTATTCAATTCAATTCTATTCTATTATTTTAACAACTTGTCAGAAAATAGTTGTTAAATAAAAATTCATTAGAATTAGAAAAGTGGTCATAAAATATTATACAAAATACATATTCTTGGTAATTTTCGCTTTGATATAAAACAAGATTTTTATGTTTAAAATCTAGAAACCTGACTTGAATGCCTACATAAAAAAAAGATAATGAACATTAAAAATGAAATTACCAGCTTAAAAAATAGCAAATCACTTTAGGGGATTTTTAAACGTTCATAATTTCAAAAAGCAGAGTTTCTTAAATGCTCGATAGCATTGAAAACAATTAGGGTTAATAAAATTGCTATACTTTTCCATAAAGCTGAAAACTTTAAAAAGTTTTGCAACGATTTTTTATATGTATATGTAGTTAAACAAATATTATCCTCTTAATTTCATGCAAAACCGCTTCAGGCCAGAAACTGATTAGTTTTGTGTATTTGACGGGCTTATCGTTGTTTTTTGACAGTAGCACAGAAAAAATAAAAAATTAATTTCAATCATCGAATTCATAAATTCAAGTAAACAATTTGTTGAATTTGCTCCTATCACCAAAATGATTATATTGATTACTAAAAATTGTAAAAATTGAAAATTGTAAATTTTTTTTCAATAAATAATATTTTAAATTTTAATTAAAAATATGATAAAAAAAAAAACTATGAGATTTCAAGCAATGTGTTAATTGATTCAATTACAAAAATAGCATAGTAATACAAAATTTTACAATTTTATTTTATTTTATTTTGAAAGAAAAAACCATTTAAGGTTTTAATTTTTTTAATTAATATTTTCATTGAATTTTATTTTGAAAACAATTAAAATATTAATTAAATCAAAAATTTATTTGTAGTTTTTGTTCAATGAAAAATATAATTGACTCAATCAACACATTAATTAAATTTAAATACTTTTCAAGCAATGTTTTTAATTGATAAAAAACTAATAAAAATTTTTTCTGTGAGCTTAAGCTAGCTCATACATATAATGGTTCGGCCTTAACATTAACTTTTGAGCGTTGCTCGATACTTAGCTCTTTAAAGGAGAACGAGATAGTTGACGTGACTCTTTATTTCGATTGGGTAGTTAGTTCTCCTTAGGTTCAAATATGTAATAGAATTTTGGAATACAGTATTTCGGAAATATGTGTTGGAATTAAAAAATAAGTTTAATTGAATTGTCTTTTAATCTTTATGGATTTATTTATCATATGGGTTATCCACTTGGCTGTTTAAAAACCTCCGGTCTGGCAAGGCTGCTAGCTGTTAAATATCTGTTATCTGAAGTGTCATTTATTTACGAATATGGATCGTTTAAGAATCAAAGAACGCATAAAACTGGCTAAAACTTACAACAAAAGTGGTGGTGCAAACGTGGCCACTTTTCGAGCATTACAGGGTAATGGTCGTGATAATCGACCTACTGTGCAAGAAATTGGCAAGATTAGAAAGAAATTTGAAGAGACTGGAAGCGCTACAGATGTGGTCTGGCCTATGCACCATCGCAATGTGCGCACTGTGGAAAATTTCGCTTCTGTTACTGAGCTACCTAAATAAGAGCGGCAAGCGTAATTTTTATATAAAAACTTCTTATTTTCATTCAGCTTATACGAAGCAAGCCTTTAGAACGTGAATTCAACAGTACGCGGCTGGAAAATCTTATTTGAGTGATCGCTAGGTCGGTTTTTTTTTAAATGTGTTGGCAAAAGAATTTTTATGTTAAAAAAAAACGCTTGCCGCTCTTGTTTAGATAGCTCAGTTAGTAAAAATGTGGCGGATACTCTGAATTATTTCAGAGCGCTATGGCCGTATGATAACACCCTATTTTTGGCCTGCAATTAAAGATTATTACCGGACGATATTTGGTTTCAACAAGACGGTGCTACAAGCCACACAACAAGATCGATTTTGGCCTTATTGTTGCATGGAAAGTTTCCAGAACGCGTAATTTCAAGTTTTGATGGCGTCAATTGGCCAAAAAGATCATGTAATTTGCCGCAGTTAGACTTCTTTTGTCGGCCTACATCAAAGACCGTTTTTGAGCGGATAATCTTCTAACGTTGCGGCATTTGAAAACCAAAATTCGTCAAGTTATTGCCGGGGTGCCGCCGCCTTTTTGCCGGTAATTGAACCCTCAAACTCATATGCTGACTAACTAATTATAAAAACTAGACTAACAGAATAGTTTTAAATTAACTTTATACGCATATTAACAAATTACTTTTAATTGATAAAACCAGGGACCGAAAATAACAGTTATATTCGAATTTTAAAACAAAAAAAGCATATAGAAGTAAATGCCGAAAAACTGATTCAAGTAAGTAAACCATATTGAGCCTTATAAACTTGTCTATGAAAAAATATATTGATTTTTAAGGTTTTCATTTTTATTGTTTCGATCAAAATTAACAGTTATTTTTTGATTTTTATTTTTTTGAATAAAAATAACAGTTATTTTATGATTTTTATTTTTTTGAACAAAAATAACAGTAATTTTTTGATTTTTATATTTTCGTTCAAAAATAAAAGTTATTCTTTAAAGAAATGTACGTGTTATAATAATTAAGTTGTCTTTAAATGTTTATTTTAATGTGTAATCATCACTGCACATGTAATGTGTAATCACTATGCACATTAAAATAAATATTTAAAGTCAACTAGATTATTGTTACACATACATTTTTTTAAAAAATAACTTCTATTTTTGATCGAAAAAATAAAAATCAAAAAAACTGTTATTTTTGTTCATAAAAACAAAAATAAAAAAATAACGGTTATTTTTGTTCAAACAAATAAAAATCAAATAATAACTGTTTTTATCTGACATTTATAAAAAAAGGAATAACTGCTACGATCCCTGGATAAAACATTTATCAACAATTTGACTATTCATTAGAATGTTTAAAATGAAGTATCTAGTTCACATTACTACTTTTTAATTCTATATGCAAATTTTTTAAATAAAAACTAAATCGTTGTTATTGACATGATTTTTAATAAAAAAATTTTTTAAAAACAACAAAACTATAAATGTGTAGGCTGCATCTAACGGGTCATAAATTTACACGCATTGTGTGATACAATATTTCATTGATTACATTTATTCGAATGGTAGAACTAAATTTAATAACGTAGTTTTTTTACCAGAAAATTAAAATAATTTTTTAAACATTGTTTTAAAAATTTATAGATATGGAAAAAAGAGAAAAATCTGTAAAAGGTGAGTAACAAGTGTTGAGCAACATAGAAAAACCTCTAGAATAGAAATTCCTCAAAAAAAAAAAAAAAAAAAAAAAAAAAAAAAAAACAACTCAGGCTGCAGTTACACGTACAAATTTTTCTTTCAGGGGAAAGAGAAAGGAAGTTCGTTTTCCAGAATGATTTTAATAAATAGTTGTACAACTTAAAATACTAATATGTATGTATATTGAACAAAGTAACAAAACAAATTACTGCCTGTCCCTCGATTTCGAATGCAAATTTCGTTCGCTTAACTTACATGTAAAACAAAAACAGATTTTTATACCCTTCACCACTGGTGGAAAAGGGTATATACATATAAGTTTGTTATTCCGTTTGTAATTTCAACAATATTGATCTTAGACCCTATTAAGTATATATATTCTGTGTCCTTATTAGGAGAGAAGTTGATTAAACGATGTCCGTCTTCCCACCCCCCTCTTTACATTTGTTTACGTATACTAGCATAATGCCCAATATGATTTTCGTTATCACGCTTCTTTGTTATTTAATGTTTTTAACGAAATAATTTTAACAAATATAAACTGAGAATTTTTGTTTCTATTTGCTAATTAAAAACTCGCCAAAAAAGATAAATCTACGGTATGACAACAGTGCCTATACAAAAAGAAGCCAAACAAACACACATACATGGTATAATCTATTTTGGTGAATATAGGCCACCTATTAAGGTTCACAACTCAAATAAGTTGATTTCTAATTTTTGTACTATGGCTTACAACTTTGCTACGTTGTGGTGAACTAATACATCAAAAATAATAACAACTCAACTGTGTTGAGTTGTGAACCGTAAAATGGTCATATTTCATTTTAATGATATTCAAACAACGTTCCTTCATTGTTCAGTTGTCTAGAGGGTTTGTTTAGGTTAGAAACTGTGAGTCCCCTAGTTTGAATCTTGGTTTTTCAAAAAGAAAAAAGACTTAAATTTGTACCCACATCTTGACCAAATCGGTTTTGCCATTGCAAAAATGGAATTTATAAGAATATGTTATCCCCAAAAATCCCCAGCATAAAAAGTGCTTTTCCCCAAAAAATCCCCTGGGGATTTTCACGAAATTTTTATCCCAAGTTACAAAAAAATCCCAGATTTGGGGATTTATCCCAAAATGCGCATTTCTTTTGGAAAAACAGGTTAAAAAAACATTCCTTCCAAATGGGGCCACAAATATTGATTATTTTTTGTATTTCGAGAAATTCTCGTAAATTTTATATTTATAATCGCACAAAATTTGCTTGTCAACATGTCTATCGTGACAAAAATTACTAAACAAAAGCTTTTGCGTATGCGTCTCGAGGAGAACCTATACCTAGCTCATCAAATTGCTCACTTGTAATTTGTTAAAGGCTTAAGCCCCGATCGAAAGAATGTGGCTGACCCAAGTTCTACCTAAAACCACGGGATCTAATAGCCTTTGGAGAAAAAGATAGTTCTGTTTTTTGGTAAGATTGCTTTGCGGATTACAGACAAATCACGCGAACATCTTGAAAATGCTGGGTTAGGGGTTGGGCTGATGTTGCAACATAGGATGAAGTTTATCCTGTTGAACGTTGTCCCTGTACTAAAATTGCCACCTCTGTGTTAACAATCATATAAGGTCCTTTATTAAGATAGACGGTTTGTGTCCACTCGGTGTTTAGATTGCCGTAAGGTTGGGCCGAAAGGCAGGCTTTAAAGACAATATTGAACAGTTCTGAACAAAATTTTGCAATTAATTAGAGGATTGAGTTTTTTTTATATCTTTTGCGTGATTCTTTAAAGATTAAAGACAGAAAATTTACTAAACGTTAGTAAATTAACTTAATTTGGGCGTCCTTAATACTACACTCTTCTCCCACGGGGGTTTGCAGGTATACATCCTATGGATATTTCTCCTTTTGTATATTACATCTTCGGGAGAAAAAGGTGCAGACAGCACTTGTTATTTGGAAGAAGCAAAACCAGCAGGTCTTTCTTATTTTTAAGAGGTTGATCATGGAGGGCCGGAGCGCGTAATCTGGTACAAAGGCAACCTGTAGCCTTTTAACTGTAGACCAGTGATGTCAAATTTATTCAATTTCATAGCACAATTGTGCTACCCAAAAAATCACCTACATTCTTACACTCTTTCATTCAGTCGTCGATTTCTCAGCGACGATTACACATGTGTAGCGGTTGTATTGTTTGTTTTGTATTTTACTACCAAACAGGCCATAACCACCAATAGAAAAATGATATGCGAAAAATATTTTTTTTTTACGATAAAGAGAAAAATCATTTAATTTTCAATATCTTTTTGTCTTAAAATTAAAAAAAAAGAGTTATTACGCTTTAAAGAAAAAATTACTAAATGTTTATTATTTTTATCTATAACTTTTTAATTTAAAAGATTTTGTTATTCGTGCTTAATTCCCAGTTTTTTTCTTGATAAAAACACTTGAAATTTATTGTTGATGGGATAAGCTATTCCTATGCGAATTTCACTGGTTGCTTAGGCCAGATCATCAGGAAACTTCATCCATAAAGATTTTAGAAAAACTAGTGGGGAATGTAAGGAGAGATAAACTCACTGTTTATTGTTGATGTTTTTGTTTAAACTTTGATATTGTTACAAGTAGAACTGTTGCTTATGATTCTTATATGCTTAACAGTTTTATTTGGTTTAATATCTTTAGTTTTTCTAAAATCTAAGCAAATAAATTGCCAACTGTGTGTGTGTGTTGGTTGCTCTCCACCGGGTGGTAAGACCACGATTATATAAGATTGTAAGTGCTGGTTTACACGCTTCAAGTTAACTAGCCCTTAGTTAAGGTAGGTGCTTATGTATATCTTTCTACAACTATACCTAATCTTGTTCCAAAAACTCATGGGTTAATTGCCGATTAGAAAATATAATGAAGTTGTCAGACCTAAAATGAAAATCATTAAAAAAACGACTCGTATATAAAACCAGGGCTGTGGAGTCGGAGTCGGAGTTGAGGAGTCGGAGTTGAGGTTTTTGTACCGGAGTCGGAGTCGGAGTCGGAGTCGAAGTACCCACAAAAACTAGCGACTCCGACTCCGACTTTTTTGCATTACAATTTTTCTAATATTTTTCAAAATAAAAAATTTTAATGACCAATTTCTCCAATTCTTTTTAAATATCAATTCATATTGAAATATAATTTTTCTTAGAATTTTATTTTTATTTGACATTAAATTAAATAAATTAGTGGAATTGGCCATAAGAGGGTCTGCTTTTTGAAATTGTGAAGTCAGAAAATAAGGACCAGTATACTTTTCATATGAGTAGGTGAGTTTCAAAAATTAAAAAATTGAGATATCTTTTTTGACAATTTATAAGAATATAGATTGTATCGAAGCATGTCCTTTTCTATGTTTTAATGTGACCTCAAATTTCTGTAACAAAAACCAGCGGGTTCACTATTTGAATTTCGCCAAGATATCGTAAATGAAATAGAGCCGAATTAAGGAATTTAAAAATTAAATTTGTAAAGATGTTGTTTTTTATTTATCGCATATTTACAAATATTTTTGTAGTCATGTTCATGAATATGAATTGAAATAAGCTGTAGCTCCTGTGGTGAAAGCATGAAGTGAACTACATTTGAAGTTCCAACCTTCAAGGTGAATTATAATAGAATAAAAGGAAAAGGAACTCGGAAAAATACATGACATTGTTCCAGATATAATTCCCATCAATGTGGGGGTTAACCCGAAAAATGATTTCAGAATACTTTTATGTGCTCACTTTAGGGAAAATTGGAGAGATAATAAAGACTTGCAATTTAAAATTTCGGTCTTGGACAATAATAATATTGAATTAGGAACGGAAAAATGCAATGGCGAGTACACTGAAGAAAAAGATTTAAATTTAGTTGTTTAAAAATTCACATTTTTTTAACTCTGCAGGTGGGAGATAAACTACATCAAGCCACATTTTGAATACTTTACATCAGACCGCGTAAACATGTTGATACTCGCAAATGATGTTTATGTTATAAAAATGTTCATTTGTACGCATATTTTATATGATCCTAACACATTTTTTTTTTGTCGATGATATACTTAAAAAATTATGTCATTAAAGGTTCGTTACCTTCTATGGTTCTGTTCCATGCCTTGAGACAAACAGCACCAAGTCCAACAACAAAAGGGGTACTATTTCCCAAAAATAATAGAAGGCTAACAACATTTTTTTACGTTACATTTCTCTTCAAAATGTGTTATATAAATTGTAGAACTAACAACTGAAGGCGCATCTGCATGTTTTAATAATCTATATTAAATTTTCCTAAGAATGATTTGACTTAATAAATAAAACAAGACCAAAATGGCAGTGTCCGAATTTATGTATGTATATTAAAAACAAAAGACCTCACTTCACAATTTACAAAAACTGTCCTTTACCTCTATTAATATTGTGGTAAACAACACTAAGTAAGTACACTTTATGCCTTTAACGTCTAAGCCAATTGGACTTGGTGTTGTTTTCAACTTTTCTATCTCGAAAGCTACATTAGATAGGACTTATGGAAATTCACACATCTATAAATTCCAACAGTATAAAAAACGTTATTTGAAAAAGATGTTAATTGGTGTAGTTTATCCTCTACAGAACTATTTTTACATTTTTTAGCACTGTTTGCATAATTTTAATAAATTGATATAACCTTTAAAATATACTTATGGTGTTTTCTTTTCTACAAAAAAATTGTGACATTTTATTTAAAAAAAATGGAAATTGGTGTCTGTTTCTTAAAAATGTTGCACCCGAAAAGGTAGGCTTCTTTTATTCTTAAAAAACTCTTCATTTTCGGGAGCAAAATTTTTAAGAAACAGACACCAAATTGCATTTTTTTAAATAAGATGTCACATTTTTTTGTAGAAAAGAAAACACCATTAAATTCAATGATCCCATACGGATTGAAGCAAAACTCGTTTCTTTCGAAAGTTCGTAACAAAACTCGTTCTGTTGAGTTATAAGTCAAGAATGTCATAACACTTTAGAATTAAAAAAGTTCAACTCATTTGGTCTATTTAATCGGGCGCTATATGTTTTTTGCATTTTTTCCAAAATCCAAATAAAATATTTTGCAGCTTTCCTACTCATATAGTAGGTTAAAGCTCAATGCGCGGCACGTTAGAATTAAAATATCGATTTGAAATTTTTACAGAATCATTTTGTTGCTATATTTAACCATTTAACAGGTACTAAATTAAAAAAGAGTTTAAAGTCAAATAAAAACTAGTCTCTTAAATAATGCTAGGTTAGAGTAGGAGTCGGAGTCGGAGTTGGAGTCGGAGTCGGAGTCGTACTTAAAAAATTTCACCAAAAGGAGTCGGAGTCGGAGTTACAACTTTTTTTTAACGACTCCACAGCCCTGTATAAAACACAGAGCAAAGCTTTCCATTGATGTATGATTTATAGCAAGATATTAATATTACCGAAGTTATAAAGTGTAGGGTACTACTAAATATAAGCTAAAGAATCCAACTTATTGCAAATAAAAAAAAATATATAATTATATTACATATTATTGAAAAAAAATGTTATTATAATTTTCATTATTTAATTTCTGTACTTTAAAGTGTTTTGTGCCACTCTGCTAAATTTTATGAGATCATTCCATTAGTTCAATCTATAAAACATTTCTATTTCATCTGGTTTCGTCAATTTAAAAAAACGCAAATATTGTTGACGTTTTATTTTTAATTATTTATTAAAGTTTTTTTTATTTTTTGCTAACACTAACACAAAATAAAAACAATTTTCGACACTACACATGCTTTAAGCTGTATATCTCCATTTTTTTGTTTAAATATGGGATCTTTATAATTAATCGTTATAGTCTCATCATTTATTTTTAAAATTATTTCAATAAAGAAAAAACAAATTGATAAAAAACCAACTTTCGCCAAAAATTAATTCCATATTTGCAGTAAAATTTCACAATAAAATGAACTTTTGGAATTTTTTGATTCTTGTTTTGAAATAACCAAATAAAGAATTATTTTGAAAATACGCAAAATATTTAAAAAAATACAAAAACATTACTAAAATGTTACTACAGCTTTCTTTGATTGTTAAGCCATAAAGAGAAAAAATTATTAAGGTTTTTTTAAGTAAAATACACTGAGAGAAGAAGAATGTTAATAAAATAAAATTTTCTCATTATAATTCAAGGTTTAGATTTCCGTTCATTTTTACTTTCATTACAAGAAAAACGGAAAACAAAAATTTAAGGATAAAATTCGTAACAGGCCAAAATCAGCGCGTCAAGCGTACATTTTTTAGCGCACATCGTTAACGCTGCAATAGATTACTTAAATAAGAGCGTTTACGTTGTGTCATGAACGGTAATATCAACTCACCTGCTACATAAAACTCACAAAAAAGAAATAAAAATGGAGATAAAACCGCTAGATGGACCTAAAACCAGCTAAATTCCCATCACTTTTGTACATAGCAGCCAACTTCACTAGTTAACGCGCTGGCAAATTCGGATTTTTCATTTACAAAGCGTTGACGTAGCGCTTATTGGGTTTGTTTCATACCTTTTTTATAAACATGAAAACTTTTTACAGATAGAAAATGCGCTGACTTGGGTTAGTAAAAAACCAGTCTAATTTCAACAATAGCAGCCAACTCACTACATAAAGGGCCCCATTCACGACTACAGTATGCATACGGAATCAAGTGGTTGTGCCATCCGCTTGACCGCGTATGTGCTTTTGGTGTGATTGTACGGTTTGATGCGGCGATGTCAAACAAAGTTTGATATTTTTTTGATGGTACCAGTTCGTGGTTGTGTTTACGAATCTTTAATAAAATCACGAATATTCCTATTTTTTTTTAATTAATGCTGTGCTTACTAGTGACAACAAATCATCCGTACATTTTTTTAAAGCAATGAATATTGCACCAGTATGATTGTATGGCATGTGGTTAAGGCACGATTCAACATCACTTGGTTGTACTGATATGCTGGAGTAATGTATGCCCTCCGTAACGCGTTGTCAACATCTGATTTTCCAAAAGGGCGAGCTGATTTAATCTGGAGGTCAATGCTACTCGTCAATGCATTATATACTTTACATACGTTATTTGCGTTCTATGCTTCAAGTTACATGCACCTCAATTTACGAGGCAATAAAACTGAACGCCGCTTGTGACGCTTACGAAAGTAGAAAGTATACCTATTTTTCGCATTCTATTCGTCAAGGCAGCCTTACACTTAAGGCTGGTTCACCCACAAGTTTCTGAAACATTTTTGGTTCGCACAAAATTTTTTTTATATGTAGTTTGACGTTTCTCTCAGAGAGCAAGAGAAATTATTTTGTGCGAACGACTCTCAGTGTGAATTAAATTAATTTTAAATTTGGTCCGAACAATTTTAGAAAAGGTTGCCACACCATGTGAAATTTGTACAAGAGACATGCCATATTGTTTGGAATTTGTATTAAAAATTCAGTATGGTAAACTAAAAAATGTAAACAAAAAGCAAAAAAGAAAAAAACATATAAAGAAAAAAAAATATTGGCGGCAAAAATAAAAAACTTTGAAAAACAATTTAAAATTCAAAAATATTATATTAGGTAAGTTGTAATATTAAAGCAATTTAGTTTATAATTTCTAAATTTTCTTTGTCCTTTGGATACAAATTTAAGATGGAGTTGTCATAATTCACCACAAATGCTGTTTTTTTTTTGTTATAAATATTAATTTTTTTATTTCTTTATTTTGACACAAATATAATTAGTTTTCTTAAATTTATGCACATATGTATTTACGTCATTTTCAATTATATATGGCAGCACTGTTTTTACGAACCAAGTTTCTGAAATGGGTGAACCATGGTGTAGAAAACTCTCAGTAAACAATAAATTTCTCCGAACCAAAAATGTTTCGGAAACTTGTGGGTGAACCAGCCTTTAGGGTAAAGGGAAATAACACTAAACTTTTCACATGACTGTTTTAAAGTTGTCCCTAAGTTCTAGTTCTAACACTTTATATGAAAGAAACTTGTCACTTTAACATTTTTGACACTTTGTAACTGGTCACTGTAATAACCGAAATGGACACAATAAGTTTTGTAATAAAAATATTACAGTTATTGTCCCGAGTGAACCCTGTTAATATGATAGCTCTCCTTCAAATAAAGAAGTAGAACCAGATATAATCAGACTCTACCCACACAAAATCCAGTTACATGTCTATTTCTTTATCAATTACCTTTCTTCTAAATACCCTTTAAACAGATTATTCCCAACTATCACAATTCGTTCCTTTTTATTAAAAAACTATGTTTACTGGTCACGGGATAAGTGACACACATTTCCCGCAGGAAAGCTTTTGTGCATGTAACTGGCTACTTATAAATACGTTGATTTTACTTTTTTTTTGACAAAAGCGTACAATGCGAAAAAGCATAGAACAAGCGGTGTGGTTGATTTAATTTTTTTCATTATGTAAAAAATTAAAATATTTGATTAACAAAACTTTAATATTAGAGTTTTCAATTATTCGCCTTTCAGCTTTGTTCGAATAACTCAAAGAATAGTTTTTGTTCGTTCGATCAAACGAATAAATCTGAAAAATTATTCGATGAGAATAACGAATAAAAAAATTACATATTTTAAATAAGATACATTTGTCCATTCATTTACAACTATGGAAAATCTTCCATTTTTTTCTTTATTTTTTCTCAAATTCACTATCTGAAAAATTATTCGATGAGAATAACGAATAAAAAAATTATTTTAACAAAAAATTACATATTTTAAATAAGATACATTCGTCCATTTATTTACAACTATGGAAAATCTTTCATTTTTTTCTTTATTTTTTCTCAAATCCACTATGACTTCTTCTTTTTTATTTGAACAACTTTTGATCTTCACTCCATATCGTTGTATTACTTACTTCTGATTACTTTGGATTTTCGAAAGGTGTTTGCAGACTTTCAATCTTCAGCCAAACTTCTGCGTACAATTTCTTCTATAGAACAACTGCTGTCTCTCTTAATGTATTTTTCCATTGGAACAAGTTCGGCATTTTTTTATATCATAGGATTATTTTCTACTACATCGTTTTCAATGGTAATATTGTGACACTTATACTATGCTCACACTTGGGTTCTCAAACGCGTTTAAGCAACTCTAACGTGACTAAGCTCTAATCCAATCAAAACCGATATGATTAACCACACAATGAAGTGATTTGTTCATCCCTTCAACTTGACATGATTACAACTAAAACATTTCATTAATCACTTCGAATCCTCTGAACATACCTCAAACTGAGTATAATATTGAATGGGTCACCATGAACGTACCCCTCACGTGTACAACCGACCAAGATTTCTTCTTAATGTTTTTATTTTTTCCTTAATTTATTTATAAATTTTCACAATTCTATCTTTAAAATAATCTTCTAAAATCTTTATTAAAGTATTTTTATCCTTTTTTAATACTTTAAAGAAATATAAATTTGTTTGTTGTGTTTTTTTTTCTTAACCAACTGTCACCCTAATCATCTCAAATTTAATGTGAACGGCCCTGATTAACTTAATCAACATTTTGCTTAAGCGCGTTTAAAACCCAAGTGTACACATACCATTACGCAAATGGCAAAGATATATTTAATTTAAAATATATATATATATATATATATATATATGTATAATACAATAACAACATTTTCTACTTTCATGATCTGATTTATATAAATCAATTCTTTATATTTTAGCTTTTTGTTTTTTTCTAAGTTTTTCACCCGAGTTTCTTGAAACTTTTTTAACTTTTAATTCAAAAAGAAAACAGCTGTTAAAATTGTTTGTCAAAGATTTGTTTAATAAGAACATAAAATACATTTTTAAAATACTATGAACACTCAACATGGTTTTTGCTTACTAACCATTGAGATAAATTACAATCAGGGCTATGGCTTCAATATTTTTTACCTTTCCAACATTTTTTCTAAAATCACTAAAAACGTAAGAGAATAAATTAAATTCTAAGCTTTTATTTTTTATTAGTCTATTATTTTTAATAAAAAAAAAAATTGTTTGATTAATCGACATTAATTAATCGATTTATTCGTTATTCGAAAATAGCCATTTTAAAATTATTCAAACAAGAGTTTATTCTTGCTTGATCGATTAATCGAATTATTCTTAATCGGTTGATAACTCTATTTAATATACAAGCTTGCGCAAAAGCCATCACCTTATCGGAATTTTACTATTTTTTTTTTAATTAGTATTGTGGTTATTTTGTTGAACTATTTATGGTTTTTAATCCAAATTTTTTAATATTTTTAATTAGGCTTAAGTTCATTAAATTTAATTTCCATTAAATTATTTCCATGAAGAAAGGAATTTTACAACATGAAAATTAATTAAAATTGTTATTGATAATCTTTCATTTTTGACCGTGGCCGGGGCTCGAACCCAGGCCGGCAGGTTACCATGACATGTTTCGATCGCAACCACTCGATCTCCTCAGATGGATTTGCCGTTTTACACTCGCAGCCATCGACGACTGCTGACGTCAATAGTCAAACATCAATCCTTAAACCAAATTGTATTTTAACCTTTGGTAGATCGAAGTTCGCTTTTTTGAATGATTATCCATTTTAATTGATTTTACATGTTTTTCCTTACTTCTGTTTTTTCGTACTTTTGTCAAGAATTTTTCTTGAAGTCCAAAGTACATTTTTTGTTTTTTCATTTTTGTCTTTCTTTTTCTTGTTGACCTTTCTCAGCACAACTTGAAGGACAAATGAACACATAGAGCTCGTGCCTTAGCTTTAACAATAATTAGTATTGTGGTTATTTTTTTTTCTAAACTGTCCGACTACAAATATTAAAAACTTAGGAAAATTATTAGAATTATTATTAAATGTACTTTTTAATTCGACTGCATTTTTAAAGATCCTTATCAAAAACAAATTATTGTTAATTCAGTATCAACAAATTACATAATTTAAGCTTAAATATTTTCTACAACTTTTTTTACGATATTAATAATTTTTTTTGTATATCTTTGTAAATGTTCTTTTACACTGCCATTTGGTCAGCAACAACATTTTATTTTGCCATTTGCAAAATCTGCAAAACCTTTAACATTTTAAATAGTGTGGCTTTCAAAATTTTTTTTTAAATAAATTTATGTATATTGCTAATAACTTTAGTTCGACATACCACTTACACTATGAGAGAATAATTAAAAACTAATAATACTCAGCACACTGTTTCCAAGAGCACGAGTTACAAAACTAAATGCTAAAAAATAAAATTTAATAATTTTTAATTGAAATGGTTTTTTACCCTTTATTTAATTCGAAATTTTTAAAATGTGGCTTATTTTATTCAAACCACCATTTAAGGGCATTTTAAAAGTTACTTTTCTATAGTTTGTTAAATGAATTTTGAAAATTTATTACCTATTCTTTGCGAATTTTTAAAGAACAGTTAAGAGAATTAAACTAAAGAAAAATCAGCTCGATGACTTCAATAATTCGGTTTAAACTGCTTTTTGAATTTAGTAAATTACGGGAAAAATTTTAAATTTTAATAATATTTTTTAATTGTTTCAAGAGAAATAACTCGCCAATTATTTTGTTATTTAGATACACCGGATTGATGTTTTTCGAACTAATAAAAAATATAACTTACAAAATTCAAAAATTTGTTTTTGTTTTTAATGTAATTATCTATGCTAACGTTAACGTTCGAAATCGACGAACAGGCTGTTAGACTGTAGTTTCATATGATATATTTTGCTGAAGGGCGCTAAAAAATCATGGGGGTGGCTAAACCTTTCTACAACTTTCGGCTACAAAATTAACAGTAATGACTGTTCCTTTAAACAAAAAAGTCATAATAAAAACTCAGTCTTATTAATAAAATTTTAAAAAAAAAAAAACAAAAATCTTAATATCGATTTTTTTATCAACCTTTGACCGGGCCCTGTTTCTCAAAAACTACAAGTAAAGTACATTAAAAAATGCAATAATTTTACAACTTTTGTTTTTGTTTCAAATGTATTTTACTTGTAGATTTGTAACTTGTAGTTCGTGGTCCCACTAGTAGGTCGGCTCGAAACGCCTGCTGATTTTGCGCAGAGTTGTATTTTTGACGTGCAATTGCTTTTGACTAACATTAACAAATGCTTTTGTTCTAGTCATTTTTACCATTTCTTACACAAACAAAATGCGTGTTGTTTTTTCTATTGTCGAATTGTTGTAGTTGCGCGCAGACCTACTAATTGGGCCATGTTGTAGTTTTGAGAAACAGGGCCCTGGTTTAAGATTTCAATATTCTTTTCAAAAGCAACGAAATATTTTTACTCTTAAGAAAATAACAAAAATATTGAAAAATATTTTGTGAAATTGAAAATTTCATTTAAAAAAAATGGTGCGAAATGAGGCCAAAGAGAAACAATTGTCGGATTTGGGAACTTTTCAAATTGGAATAAGTTTTCTTGATTCTTGGTGGAGGATTAGATGAATGAACAGTGGCGAAAGAGCAGGGGACGAATAAATTTGAACGTAATGAGACGTTCGTATGGGAACGTCAAGACTTGTGAGAGGTCTGTGAAATGTGTGGGGATTGAGTGGACCTATGGTCGTAAAAATTCTACTAACGAAATGACTACGTTACTTTTTTTGTTTTTTATTTCCCTAAGCTAATCCCGCGAAGCTCTACGCTTGTCTGCAGGAACAAGACCAGAGTCTCTGGCGGGAATCAAACCCGCAAAACCGGCGCTGATAGACTAGCTCACTACCAGCTAGCCAACCGGGGCACTCTGTCGGTTTTGAGTTTTAGTATGGCCTTGGAGAATGCGCGGACGTTTAGTAGGTATCAGCGATTTTCTCTTGAAGTTTTAAGTATGAGATAAAAGAGACAAGTTTAGTGAAGGTGGTATGTTGGGCAGTTATTTATAAAGCGATGTCCGTGGTTTAGACCCAGCAGTCCGGATTTACTGAAGTGCTTCTTTCTTTGGCCTTCTGTGGAGATACGCGCTCGAGTCCGATCGATATTTCGGTGAAAATTTCTGTTCGTGTTTTTTTTTAAATGGTTGTTTCTTGTTGTTTTAAGTGGATTTATGCTAGTTAGTAAGCCACGTGACTAGTTCCGAACTAGTTGAAGTTTAGCTGGCGGTAGTATTGAAAACAAAGTCTAACCAGAGCAAGAGAGCAAAAAAAGTTGCGAACTGATGTATTTTGATATGGTCAGCTGCTGGTTGAGGCTTCGCATTAACCTAGTCTCCCCGGTGTAACTCCTGGTGTAACATTCTTCGGAGAAATCATGTGCAATCAATATCTAGGATTCGGCAAAAATCCAAAATTTACAGATCTCAGGAAATATGTACGGTTCCTTGATACCGCGCCCAACCAGATATCATATCAGTAGTCCCCACTGTTAGTATGCTTCCCGCATGGAATGCTTTCTGGCTTTCAGGAAGTTTGTCTTTGCGGGAGTTTGGCTTTTCTGTTAAAAATATACCGCCGGCGATCACTTGTTGGTTGTGGTTGGCTACCTTTAATTGCGAGAAGGAAGATCCTGAAAATCCCACTCAAGGGCTGATTTTTCACCACTTGTGGGAAAGTTCGGTCTGAGGGAGGATCATACCTAAGTGCTGTTGGTACTCGACAGATGCTGCTGGCATATTTCCAAAAGCAGCGGAGGTTAGATAGAACCAGCTCCTAAACAAAGGCTGACTGTTAATTCTTGCCGGAATATGTACTTAAATTGCTGCCAGGATTTCCTGGTTGCTCTCACACTCGGAGTGGTTGGTAAACATTTGTATTATTAAAATAATGCTTTAAAATATTTAAATTCGAATATAACAACTTTAAATATTAAATGTTATTTAAAAAAAGTTAATGCTTTTCAACTTGTTGGAAACATTTTAAACTGTTTATTTTAAATTTTGAAAATGGTGTAGTAAATCTCCCTATTGTCTGTATCTGTATGGTAAACACATGCATATGCTGTGTATTGTGCACTTAAGCAAAGTTTTTTTTATGGCCAATTTGGTCAAATTTAATTGCTTTTCAATAATTTATAATTTAATTTTAAGGGGCGACTTACATTCTAAAATGGCACAGTGGGGTTTTAGTGTACACAAAGTGGTCATAAATGTAGAAGTTTTTGACAAATGTAACCCAGGGCTTAAGGCCTAACCATAATGTGCTTAGGTTGGCTTAAGCAAATGTGCGAATACATGTTTATTATATGAGGCAAACCATATTGAACTTAAGGAAACTTTTTGCTAAGTTTAATAAAACTGTCATTTGCTTAAGCAAGGTGCGAATCTAATCGCACATTCCGTACGGAATCAAATGTTTTTTTATTTTGTTTTTGTTTTTTTAAATACATTTGAGAGACTTTTTGTTAATTTTTGACAGTAGGTTAAGCAAGGCTATGCATATTATGGTTAGGCCTTTACACTTGCAAGTGCAAATTCGAAAAACTCAATACACTCACACTTTTTCACTAATACCATCAAATTGTTCGTACTTGCAGCTCAACTTGCAAGAGAATTTGCTTGCAAGTAAAATTTTGCCACTTACTGCCAGTAAAATGACAAATGAAGAAACAGTGTTGCCGAGGATGACTTTTGTATCAATCTACTAGTACTTAGTAAAATAAAAGTTATGTTTATAGCGGATTTTCTGTGTATTTATAAAAAACAACTAATAAACAAGAGCACAACTATACAACGCATCTTAATGGTAAATTTAATCATGAATTTTAAGCATTTAAAAAAAAAAAATTAATTAAAACATTATGATATCGCCACAACGGCAGTACTGTAGTCACATATTTTATAAAATAAACATAATTTTTTCATCAAGATGGACCGAAAATTAAATAAAGAAAAAATTATTAAATTTATTTTCTTATAACATGCTAATGCTTTCAACATGGTAATTTTTCTAAACCGAAAAACAAACCTTTTTTAAGATGTTTTCTATTCGAGAACATTTGAAAAATGAACTTACAACTTACTGTGTAAACACTCAAGCTACTTGCAAGACTTTCAGCTTTTTCTTCGACATTTTCTTTGATAAAACGTATACACTGCTTTTAAGTAATTACTTTCATGTCAAAAGGCAGGGTAAGGTAAATTTTTTAAAATGGAAAATTCAAAACTAATGTTAGTAATACAATTGGATCGTACGTAGTAAGAACGTAACGGCTTAAATTTCTGAAAACACGCTCTATTTACCTTCAATTTCGTCGTAAATGTGTTTCTTTTGCTTTTAAAATTAATCAACCTTATTCCGGTTGTTGTTGTCGTCATCAACAGTGTCGTTTATTGTAATAGATTAAAGTGACACGCAGCCTGTGTTCTCTAATCTCTACTGTCGATGTCGAAAACGACAATTAAAATACGGCTGAATATTAAACAATTCTAAATTTATTCAAATTGTCAAGGCGAGTTCATTACAGAGTAATACTCGTACAAAAACCATAAACAATTTGTTTTTGTAAAATCATTGTACAATGTCAAAAACCGAAACAAAACAAAACAAAACAGAAAGAAAGATAAATACAATTTTAGCATCCAACAATTAAAGCACAGCCGCAAATAACGTTGTAAAAGCCACCTTTTGCAAAATCTGTGTTTTGAAAATTATCGTTAACTTTACTCTCTTACATTGTTTAACCTTAAACTCTTCAAAATGCAATACAAAGAGTCAGCCAGTGAAAGAACATTGTAAGTTAATTAAAAAAATTATACAATCTAATGGTTTGGCAAATCGGAATAACGTTTTAAAAAAGTGGAAAAACGTTTTAAATGACATCGCGATTTTGGATATAAAATATTTTTCTACTAAACAAAGTTATAAACTGTGAATTTGCATGTGGTTTTAAATTCAAATTTCTTGATATTCTGCGTACAAGTTTTTATTATCATTAATTTTGATAATCTAAAAAAAAAAATTAAAAAAAGGTAATGCTGCCTTTTAAATCGTTATTTTTTTTGCTCTTCTCAAAAATAATTATTTTGTCACTTACAACGTTATTCGCGGCTGTGCTTTAATTGAAAAGCTAAGAAAAAGATATTTTAAGACCACCAGTAATGAATTCGGCTTGCAAATTATTGTTTATTTTTCTCCTCTTCTTTTGTTTTATTTCAAATATAAAATTTGAAAGCACGAAAATATTTTCATTATATACATATTTCTAATTTTTCTTTTTCTATTATATTACGGTTGCAACCGACGTCTGGTATAAAATTAGATCTGAGTCGATGCATGCCGTAAATATGCTTTTACGTTTGCGCCAGCTATTGTGAGCCTTCGTATAAAATATGTATATATTTAACGTTTGACAACGTATCTACTTCATACACAACTTCGTTTATACGGGTAAGGAGTAGGGTTTTTTCCCGGGATTTCCCGTCCCGGGAATTTCAATTATTTTATTTTCCGTTTTCCCGGGATTTTTCTTGCGGGATTCCGGGAAATATAAAATTCCTCATAATTTCAGAAAATAGCTATTTATACTTTGAAATTTAGTTTTCTATTCTCTAAAAATAAGCATCTGTGGATGGGTTGTGGATTAGATCAATTGCAAGAAGTGAGTACATGTATTTAAATCAATGTCTCCTGATGCAATAAATCTACAAAAAGCAGACTGGGCAGTGCAACAGTTGATAATTATTACATTTAGTGAAGTGAAGAGTTAATAAAGTACATTAATTCAAAATAAGATGCAGGCAGTACAAAGTCTTAAAAATAGGAGATACCTAAACATATCGCTCCTTTATTGCAACATAGTCATATCTACAAAAACAAACTATCTTGGCAAAATGCGATTAAAGTTTTCAAAATGTACCGATTTAAAGATATATTTTGCTATAACTTCGGTTCAGTTTGAGATATAATACGAGAAGATATGAAGGAAAACTTAGCTAAAGTTACTTAAAATTTTTAGATATGACTATGATGCAATGAAGGAGCGATATGTTTATTAGGTGGTAAACACAAATTTTAAATTTCAATTTATGAATTGCGGGGAAACCGAAATAAAATAACATTTTGGTAACTCGTATAAGATACTACAACATACAACTTGAAAAACACATTGTCCTAAAGATTACAAATGGACCTATTGAAATGGAAAGGTTTGTAAGAAGCAGTCCGGTTGATACTATTTTGCATCAACCTTGACATACATTTGACTGATATAGACGTTGTTTATCAAAAAGAAAAAATTGCCTCTGATTATGAATCCGAAGCATGCTACAATGGTGACCTTTTAATTTTTTGTCCAACCTCTGTAAAAAATGAACGCAATTTTTCAGAAACATGATAATTAGAAAATAAAATCAGGAATATACTTTTTGACGACTTACTAAGCGCTTTGAGTGTGTCAGAAAGTTATTTCCTAAGCGCCGTTAAAAATTTTATATATTTCTTTAAAATATATTCAACATTTTTTTATTTTTCGAATTTATTCTATGAGTTACATTTCAGTTATGTATTTTATAAAGCTTTTTTGTAATAGTTCTATTCCTTAAATTTTTAGGAATGACTTTTATACACCACCATAAATTCGAAAAATAAAAAAATGTTGAATATAATATAAAATAACCTACGAAAGGAGATAATTCCCAGTTTCTATTTGTTAAAAATAGTTGAGTTAAATACATTCAATTTATAAAGTATCACTATCCAGTGTGACACAAAGAATGCTGACGAAGGCCGTAGCGGGCCAGAAAATGCATTACATTCTGCTGGTGTCTAATAATTGTAAATTTTTCTGTACATACTATATACTTCATTGCTATCCAAAGGATAGCTAAGGTAAAATGTAACAAGAAAATACAATATAATAGTCTGGTGGTGTATAAAAGTCATTCCTAAAAATTTAAGGAATAGAACTATTACAAAAAAGCTTTATAAAATACATAACTGAAATGTAACTCATAGAATAAATTCGAAAAATAAAAAAATGTTGAATATAATATAAAGTAACCTATAAAAGGAGATAATTCCCAGTTTCTATTTGTTAAAAATAGTTGAGTTAAATACATTCAATTTATAAAGTATCACTATCCAGTGTGACACAAAGAATGCTGACGAAGGCCGTAGCGGGCCAGAAAATGCATTACATTCTGCTGGTGTCTAATAATTGTAAATTTTTCTGTACATACTACCCAGTAAAAAATGTGCTCCAAAAGAAGCAGATTTTATGTATGAATTCATACCTCAAATCGCTTCAAACCTGCTGATAGGATTGCTGATTTTTGTATGGGGTGTTCCCGGTTTGGAGGACTTTTTTCTGCTGACAATAAGTGCTTCTTTTAACATGCAAACAAAGCACTCCTAAAGTGCTTTTTTAATAGCTAACATATTCATTAATTTTTCGCTTTTACTTGATTAAATGCCGTTTTCAATCATTTTCGTAAACAATAGTATATTTTCATTTTTTTCGCTTTAAAACCTTCGTTGTCAGCACAAAAATAGCATCTTTTTTGTATATTTTATTCATAATCATTTACTGCTGTATAAAAGCTCTCTTATTGAAGCGCTCGATTATGTGCTTTTTCTCTTAAGTGCTTTAAAAAACCCAAAATTTTTTTACTGGGTATATACTTCATTGCTATCCAAAGGATAGCTAAGGTAAAATGTAACAAGAAAATACAATATAATAGTCTGGTGGTGTATAAAAGTCATTCCTAAAAATTTAAGGAATATAACTATTACAAAAAAGCTTTATAAAATACATAACTGAAATGTAACTCATAGAATAAATTCGAAAAATAAAAAAATGTTGAATATAATATAAAGTAACCTATGAAAGGAGATAATTCCCAGTTTCTATTTGTTAAAAATAGTTGAGTTAAATACATTCAATTTATAAAGTATCACTATCCAGTGTGACACAAAGAATGCTGACGAAGGCCGTAGCGGGCCAGAAAATGCATTACATTCTGCTGGTGTCTAATAATTGTAAATTTTTCTGTACATACTATATACTTCATTGCTATCCAAAGGATAGCTAAGGTAAAATGTAACAAGAAAATACAATATAATAGTCTGGTGGTGTATAAAAGTCATTCCTAAAAATTTAAGGAATAGAACTATGTATTACAAAAAAGCTTTATAAAATACATAACTGAAATGTAACTCATAGAATAAATTCGAAAAATAAAAAAATGTTGAATATAATATAAAGTAACCTACGAAAGGAGATAATTCCCAGTTTCTATTTGTTAAAAATAGTTGAGTTAAATACATTCAATTTATAAAGTATCACTATCCAGTGTGACACAAAGAATGCTGACGAAGGCCGTAGCGGGCCAGAAAATGCATTACATTCTGCTGGTGTCTAATAATTGTAAATTTTTCTGTACATACTATATACTTCATTGCTATCCAAAGGATAGCTAAGGTAAAATGTAACAAGAAAATACAATATAATAGTCTGGTGGTGTATAAAAGTCATTCCTAAAAATTTAAGGAATAGAACTATGTATTACAAAAAAGCTTTATAAAATACATAACTGAAATGTAACTCATAGAATAAATTCGAAAAATAAAAAAATGTTGAATATAATATAAAGTAACCTACGAAAGGAGATAATTCCCAGTTTCTATTTCTTTAAAATATTTTATCTATTTTATTAATTAACTTTTTGATCTCATATCTTGAGTACCTTAATTTTATTTGGTTTTTATTATTGTTTTATGAATTAAATTGTTATATTTATGTTATCTTTTTATCTTGTATCCAGAGCATAATAATACTGAATAAAAGCATAATAATAGGGAATAAAGGCGTGAGGTGATAATAATTCAAGTTCCTATTTCAATCTTCAATTAATTTTTTAGTATTGAACCATTTCTTATACTTTCTTTGTAAACAAGTTCCCTTACGTTATTTTATTAAAGTTTTTTTCATTAATTAATAACAAAATTTACTTTGTAATATTTATATGGAGCGGGATCCCGGGATCCCGGGAAATTTAAAAATATTTCCCGCTTTTCCGGGAATCGATAAAGTCCGGGAAAAAAAACTCTAGTAAGGAATTAAGTTGTAAGTAACTTTTCAATTTACTATCAGATAAACAACAAATAGATATTCTTAGTTCAAATAAGGCAATATAATTTAATGGATTTAAAACAGTGGCATTTACTAACTTGTATCATTGTCAAAATGGGATGTTAAATCTCTCTACTTGACTGCTTTTATGTTTTATTACAGGCAGCCATATTGTTTCATTAAGAACATACCAAATTATCTACAAAAAAAAAAAAGAAAAAAAAAATTATTTAGACATATATTTTTCTTGATATAAATCTTTTGTTGGTTTAAAACTGTAAAGCATTTGGTTTCCAGCATTTTCTTTTCGTTGTTAAAATTTGCAATCGTGTTGTTGCCAACATAATAAAGAACTTCGTAAAAGAAACAAATAAAAAAGATTTAAATTGAATTGGAATTTCAACTACATTTGGCAATAAGCCAAAATTTTGTGCAAATTGCTTGAAAAAGAGGAAGAGATATATTAAAAAAAAGTTGTGCATACAAAAATATCCCTTTACTGAAAGGAAGTTGATTGGCATTGCTGGCTTGTGATGAACACTTAGAACTCAGTTTAACTTCCTCGAATATTTACTTTAGTCTTACTTAAAAAAATTCAAGATCCCTAGAACATTGTTCCTTGTTTACTTTGTTCTTTACTTAAGTTATGTTCTTAAAAAAAATAAAGAACTCATTACCTTTCATGATACTAGTGGCCAGTGGGGTAATCTATTTAATTTCAATATTACGCTGTAGCCAGTTTTTTTCTATAAATTGTTTCAAGGCGATTTTACTATCATTTCTACGAAATAGTTAATCCATTAACGTCTTTGAAAAAGCAGGGGATTCACTATCCTATTCAGTCGTACGATTTGTCAAAAAAATCGGGTTTGCTCATAAAGTATGATAGTGTGACCTAAAAATGAAATTAAGTGACAGATTTTTTTTGTCAAGTCTATCCGACTTGCAAATGCCGTAGGGGAAAGGGAACTAATACTAAACTTGTCACTTCTAGTCTTAACACTTTTTATGAAGGGGATTTGTCACTTTTACATGGCGTTGTCCTACACTGATAGAAAAATTCATATTCATATTGATGATGCCCTTACATCAGAATTACGAAATCAATGTTATTACAAATGGCATTAATGATACAAAAAGTGACATCAATACAATGAAGGAAGTCTTCATAACATTTCATCATATTTTACGCGTCATCTATGCTATGACTACAGTGACAACAATTCTATGCCACATTTTGTGTATTGTTAACATTTTTGTCATGTTTAAAGGTAAAATAAGAAGCGAAAATTCCCATATTCTATTTTTTGAAATGATTAAGTTAAATACATCAGATTTTTTAAGTATAATAATTCGAAAACCATATCAGGCATGTTGCTGGTGTCTTATAATTGAGAGTTCTTCTGTAAAAAAGGTGGAATACAACAAAAGTGAAACAAACATGTGTAACGGGTAAGTAAATAATAATATGCTGTCACTTTGACTTAAGTCAATGCCAATGACACAATTTTATGACAGTTTGCCATTAAATTGAGCCTAATGAGTCCTTTCTCCGATGTTACTTATTCATCGCACTGATGACATAGTTTATTAAACTGACTCCGATTCTTAATTTCTGTGATACCGTTGATCACATAATTTAAAAATCACAATGAGGAAAAGTTTCGTGGGAACAAAAACGAAGACACTTGTCATAGTACTGATGTTAAAATACACCAGCGTTATGACGCCTTTTCTATCAGTGTAGGAAGGGGCTATATGGCTACATTAAATTTCGGTTAACATAATGCCTGTCGCAGATATTGTACCGACTGAACAAGTTTAATATGATAGATCCCCTTCATATAAAGTAATAGAACCAGACAGTATCAGCCACTACCCGCACAAAATTCAATCACATGACTAGTTTTCTGTCAGTTACCTTTCCTGTAGAGTAACTGAAATTTAAAACAAATTATCACCAGTAAAGTGATATGTCTTGTTTTCACCTATCACAATTCGTTCCTTTTATTATAATATTGTGTTCATTGGTCACGGGGATAAAGGCGTATAGAACAATTTACACCAATTTCCCGCAGGGTGTTCATACAAATTTTCATTAACTGATGGATTTTATGCGATCAAAGTTGCATTTTCTTGTAAACTAGCTGAGCCGCCATATGAATTTGCATCTTTTCTTTGCGATAGTGAGGCATTGACAACAGATTTTGCACACATTTTTTTTAAGTCGGATAGAATTATTTCAGTGTTACTTGTGAATAAATGGTCCAAATGTTGAGTATTAAAACGAAAAATTTTCTCTTTGAAATTGTTAACAGCTGTTAAATTGAAATCTCGTGGTCAATTTAAGAAGTGTGAGTGTGTTAGTAAAAAAGTGAGAGTGTATTGCAAATTGAAGGGAATTGAAAAGCAAAATTTGATCGTGTGGCCTCCAAGTTACAGAAGAGTGCCTCATGTCATACATTGCTTCAAAAATTCGTCTTTCCAAAAGAAGTATTTGCGAACGAAATGGTACGTTTAGTTGGCTACCAACACGTAGACAAAACACATTTTTCGATATGGTCGCCTCCATTAAAACTATTTCTAACGAACAAATTTTAAACACATTATAATTAAATTAGTTCTTCATCAAAAAGCCATAACCATATCTGGCTGCCTCCAAAAGTGTTATGGTTAAAAATAACAATAATTTATTTAAGACCTCGTTACTTTTACTTAAACGTATACGTTGCGGTTCAGCTGTTAATTTATAACCTAAACGTTGCGGATAAAACTGATTAAATTAAAATCTTTCTCCTTTTTTTACATAAATGTTTATGTTTATTGGTAAAACGAACATTCCATCGACGTACACTACGTTTTATTTATATCTTTTAAAACGCACAAATAACGAAAGCTAAAATTTTTAAATTATACGCAGCCGTATAAATAGAAATCGATGGAGATTTCCAGTCAAATTTTTTTGAAAACTACCGAAATTTTTTCTTATTTTAAGAGTAGTTCTGAAGAAGAAAAGCTGTACTCCTAGTAAACACTGGATAGTTTTTAAAGTTTGTTCGATTTAAATTTCACTCGAATTCGAGTTACAGAACATGGCTGATAAATTGTGCCAAATTTCCTTTTTCTTTTCAACATTTCAACACGTTTACGTGTTTTTAGTAACTACCAAACATTGAAGTAGACCGCAACGTTTACGTGTCCGCAGTAAGCAGTTGGGAAGTTATACAACCCAATTATGAATAAAAATTCCCCGGGAATTTTCTCCATTCTCCCATTTTTCCTACTATGTAAATTCAATTGTAAAAATGGGAAATGGGAAAAATCTCCCGGGGAATTTGAATTCATAATTGAGCTGATAGTTTTTATTTAAAATGTTTGGCTCCTTAAAAAAATATGGGGTTTTTTTTAAATTTACTATTGAGGTAATATGATTCACTATTTCACATGATACCAGTGGACAGTGGAGTAGCTAATCTTTATTTTATTTTGAATTTTTTTTTATAAAAAATTTTTAATTTCTTTACGTGAAATTTATACATACACATCCTTTTCTTAAAAAAATATGACTCACTACCTTACGTGATACAAGTGGAAAGTACGGCACACCTTTTAGCTACGTTTAACATTACACCAGTAGATACAAAGGCAATAAACATAATAAAATGTAGCCCTGTCTCGAGTGCTAAGCTGACAATTTAGCTTTTTATCAAAACCTAAGGGGCATGATGACCAGTGTTGCCAGTGGATTTTTCGAAAAAATACCTACACATGCTAAAAAAAATCCGATTTTTCCCTACACGTTAAAAAAATATCCCCTACAAAAATCCCTACGCATTATTGTAATTAAAAAAAAAAAAACATTTGTAATAAAAAATAAATTTTGTCTAAAACTGTATATTAAAGCTTTGACAAAAAATAAGTACAAAACTTAAAAAAATAACACATATCGCACTTGTACAACAATACTGTATTAACTCAAAACTTTGAAATTTTCAGTAGAAGCAAAATAATTTTTATTTTAATATGAAAGAATATTTTTAAGCCAACCAAAATATCTCGATATTTTTACAGTTTTCCAAAAAGTGAAAAACTAAAAATTTTGAGTTAATACAGTATTGTTGAATAGGTGCGATAGGTGCGAAGTGATATCTAAGAAAAAACATACACATATATATTAGTGCGGCCACTTTTTAAACCATAAACAACTCTGGAAATATGTATATTTTTAAGCGATTTTAGTGAAAAGAAAAATTTTTAACCGTTTTGGACAAGGAAATATCACTAACAAAACGTTTTTTCTGTATTTATTTTATAAAAAATGCGATATGACGAAAAATCCCTACATTTTGGTGATTTTAAAAAATCTGTCCGATTATCCCTACCCTTCTATTTTAGTATCAAAAATACCTACATGTATGGATTTTCCCCTACATATGGCAACATTAATGATGACATACATTTTTGGTACTTTTTCAAGAGTTTGTCGTAGTTGTTTTTTTAATTTTCTTGTGTAATAAATAAATATTTAAGGATTTCCAACACCAGAGACAGTTTTAATCTTTACGCGTATAAATGCTGTTTTAGTTGTTATACTTCATAATAGACAAACACCCCTTTTTCATTATAATTTTTTTTTTTTAAGGAATAACAATTTATTTGGTACTTTTGAACAAACGTTTTTGAGTGTCCTTTTAATGGGTGTTTGTGTGTATAAAAGGTAAAGTCGTTTTTTTGTCAAATTAAACTAACATGTTGTTAAAACTTGTTATACATGAAAATATAATTTATTCAAAACTTTAAAAGAGCTTAGGGTCCTTTTGTATTTAATGTCCTTAAGTAAAGTAGTTTATAGTTTTAGGTTGTGTTCGTAACTATTAAACTAAATGGTGTGAGAGATTAAGTGGAGGTTTCTAAAAGTTTGCCTTATATGTATATTAGAAACCTTTTTAAATCTATGTGATAAATTGGGACATATTTAATAACTAATGCAGGAAAATGTTATTCTCTTTTTTAACAGATTATTAAAATTTAAAAGGAGTTATACTAAAAATATTGATAAAAAAATAATGACTTACTTTTGAATGCATTCATTTTGGGACATCCCTTGTAAAATTCATTGGTTCTTTCAGTATAATTGTAAGTAATGCTTTTATGTTTTTCTGATTACTCAACACATTATTTTGTAGGCGAAGTTTTTACTGGGTTATTACAATTTAAATTTCTATCAGTATTAAAAAACACCCTTTATAATTGAAAATGTAAAATTCTAAAAATTTTTAAAATTACAATAAAATGTAATTGTATAAAATTGGTAATACAATAATGTTGATAATTTAAAAATATTAGTACTTTTTGTTAAGAAAGCAGAGAAATGTAATTGTTATTTCAAAAAAAAAAACTCCAATGTAAATCTTATTGAAAAATTTGAACTTTGAACTTTGAATGACTTTAACAGGAATTACAAATTCAATTACATACCCAGTAAAAACTTCGCCTACACAATAATGTGTTGAGTAATCAGAAAAACATAAGAGCACTACTTACAATTCTACTGAAAGAACCAATGAATTTTACAAGGGATGTCCCAAAATGAACGCCTTCAAAAGTAAGTCATTATTTTTTTACCTAAACACATGCAGAAAAAAATAGTTGTAGAAGTTGTTATAGATGTAGTTGTAGAATGAAGCTACTAAATAATGAGTTAAAGAAGCTATTAATTTTGAATGTAACAAAGTTTTAACTGGGTCTGGATAAATTGCCCAGTAAAAACTTCGCCTACAAAATAATGTGTTTAGTAATCAGAAAAAATTAAAGCACTACTTACAATTCTACTGAAAAACCGATGAATTTTACAAGGGATGTCCCAAAATGAACGCACTCAAATGTAAGTCATTATTTTTTTTACCTACATACGTCCAGAAAGAAGTAGTTATAGCAGTAGCTATAGAAGTAGTTATAGAAGAAAGCTACTAAATAAAGAGTGAAGAAAGCTATTCATTTTGAAAAAAGCGAAGTTTTTACTGGGTGGTGGCGTTGTTCAAGCTTGAATCTGTATATGATGGTTAACCATATATACTGATGATAAATGTCAAAATGTGGGAGCAGTTTGTTTTTTTTTTTTTTAAACCTTTCGTAAGTTCGATCAGACCTGTTTTTTAATGGACAATTTTCAATTTCCATTACTCGTTACATATTTAGCTGTGGCTAATTGTAGTTGCGTTTAATTCTTTTACTTCAATTACATAATTTGTAATTGAGAATATCAGAATATCAAACTACAGTCAATGGTTTTGCCAATTTAATTGTAATCAAGATCTTCCTGAATCTTTTTAGAGTATTTTAAAAATTAATTTCTTGTTTTACTCTTTCTAAAAGCAATTCACCCCTATCGTGAATAACAAGTGGAATTTTTGTTCCCATGAAATTTTCATTCCCCTCGAAGGGTAAAAAGCAATCGTGAATCTCATGTGAACAATTTTTCACGCTATCAGTTCCAGTGAATGTAAAAAAAATAGAAAAAATGAAAAGTCAATGAAATTTTTGTTTAAAAATATATGTACACGTTTATATTTTAAAGAAAAGCTAAAATAACAAATCAAAATAATTAGTATTGGAGGGATAGGTTGATTACCACGTTAGTTTTTTGCACTTTTTATATTTTATGTAGTAAAATATTTTCCAAAATTCTGCCACCACGTCTTTCACAAATCCGGCGGCAATCAACCTGTTGTTTTGCATTTTGTTAACCAATATACCGGTTTGTGCCTTATTAACGGATCTAGCCCTTATATTCGATTTATAGGAGGAACTACTAACATACATATTCTATTCCCTAGCAAAAATAAAGTGAGAAAATCTAAGGGAAACGTAAACAAATTACGAGGGAAAAAACTTTTCACGATAAGGGGAATTTATTCCCGTGAACAATTTTTCACGTTATTATTCTCCTTTGAATTACCTTTTTTTCATGGGAGTTGTTCATGATCGCAAATATGTGAAAAGGGGAAAAATTACGAGGGAAAAATTATCCACGGTTAAATGTGTACTTTAAAAAGTACCTATTTTCCCGTTAATTTCAAAATTATTGATGTCAGACTGATGTACGTGTGCTTGACCCAATATCTAAGATGATTTGATTTTTCCTCCAGTATACATACTAAAAAAATTTTTACTCATACCATAAACTCACTTGTTAAGTATTTTGATCGTATAAAGACAGACCCCTTAAGGACATTTAAGTGATTTAAAATTTTTGAGCATTTGATTAATAATTCTATTTTCTACCATCAATACCAAAAACCCAAATTTTTTTCCCTGAACATGTTAAGCTTGACAATTTGACAGTTGAGCACAACATTTTCTGATTTTCAAATATTTCCCTTATTTTAATTTATTGTATAATTGAGTTCAGTGTCTATGTGTGGTCTACTGCCACTTTTTCGCATATTTACCACAAAATTTTTTTTTGCATAATTAATTTTTGTCACGTTCTTTGTGGGTTTTTACAATAAAAATATATATTTAAAGTTAATATATATATGTATAAAATAAAACAGCATGTTTTATTTGAATGTGTAAGTTTTTGTAAATTAAAACATCCTTTTCTAAATCCTTTGAAAAGCCTGCTGTTTTTTCGATAGTTTCTTCACACAATGGAATGAAATTCTTATTATTCAGTTGTCGTTTTTGAAAAACTATAGAATGAAAATGATTTTTTTTCTTGCGACATTTCTTTTTATTTATCGTTAAAGCTTTTATTTTTGCGGTAAAAACGAGAAAACTTAAAATATTTTTTCAAAGCAGATTTTTTGGAATGTTTAGATATTAGGGCCGTTCAAACTTTTAAGCGATCGCAACAAATTTTGGGGAATATTTTATGTGAGAAGGTTTTTTTAGGTTGACGTGCATTCAAGGATTAATCGAACCTGCAAACCGCAAGCTACAGACTGGCCTTATAAGCATAAGTCCTTGAAAATCATTTCAAACCAATGTCGGAAGTTACTTTAACTCAACGGGTTAATTGTGCGTAAATTTTATTTTTTCTAAAAAAAAAACTTTGGTATAAAAATATTAAGTTTTCTTATAGTAAGTAGCTCCCTAATACTAATAAAAATTTCTCACGTTTTTAACTACAGTATAAAATATAAGTATATTTGTTTAGAAAAAGAAAAATTTTAAGGTTACCAGATGTTTTAGTTTGTTGTTTTTTATTTGAATAAATATTAAAAGGATGTTTTTTAAAGGTTTTTCAATCCGGGGTTAAACCGTTATACGGTGGTCAGATCCGTCAACTCTTTAATAATTTACGTTCAATTTGGTTTTATAAAGGGTTTAACATTAAGAGATTTTTATTTTTAAATATGTGTGAAATATTTTATTCCTTTCAAAAGTGTAACGATGCGATTATGTATGTAAAATAACATCGTGCAAATGTCCGCCGCGACCTTGCTGGATGGCGCGTAACCGAAATATCCAATTTTTCACGATGCTGGCGCATAAATCGAACTGAATTTGACCGACGGCATGGGTTATGTTGGCTTTGACCGCCGCTGTAGCTTGTGGCTTATTCGGATGGACCTGCGTCTTAAGAAAACTCCACAAGAAAAATTCTAAAGGAATCAAATCGCACAATCTAAGTGGCCTGTTCAAATCACCTTTACGTGAGAATGGCATGCCCTCAAATCTCGCTAATCCAAAATGTCCAAAGTGGTATCAGCTGTGTACACCCAAAAAAATTTCACAGGTTATTCTAACCAACTTGAGTTGTTAATTAACTGTTAGTGCAAATTGTTGTTGGAAATTTAAGGAGAACAATAAATTTGTTGGTTAAGCTAACCAAGTCATGGCGGTAACTGAACTATTAATGTAAATTGTTTTTGCAAATTTTTGATGAAGAACAATGTTGTTGGTTAAAGTAACCAAGATGCATAAGTAACCGAACTACTAATGTAAATTGTTGTTGGAAATTTTTTTAACGAACTATTTTGCTTGGTTAAAACTACCTTTCTTAATGGTAAATATTCTGCTAATGTAAATTGTTTTTGTAATTTTTACAAATTTTGTAGGTTAAAATAACCATGATTAAGTGGTAGAAAATTTTTTACAATTTTTGTGAGTACCACATTAGTAAAATTAACTATTGTTAATTGGTTAAAGACTTTAATTGCAAATT
This sequence comes from Pollenia griseotomentosa, assembly GCA_963931875.1. Classification (NCBI taxonomy): domain Eukaryota; kingdom Metazoa; phylum Arthropoda; class Insecta; order Diptera; family Polleniidae; genus Pollenia; species Pollenia griseotomentosa. The sequence continues at coordinate 96,924,795 of OZ007562.1, read as the reverse complement.
GTTGTTTTATTTTTACTAATTTTATTGGTATTTTTAACTAACACATGTGGTTCATATATAAAAAGCACAATTTTATTAGTAAAACTTACAAAAAAAATTGTTCAACCTTCTTAAAATAACGGAACTTAAATTTTTGCGTCTTTCACAAATGTGTACAAGGGAGGCCATGTACTGGTTTAAACCGTATGCTTAATGAATTTTGTTTCTTCGTCGCGCTGCAGTTCGACAATGGCCACCTTGAAAGCACGATGTTGATCATTTTATTTCTTTTATGTTTTAGTATGCTGTACGTCTTTCTCTTTTGCAAACGTTTATTTTACAAGTGAAGTGAAAAGGTTTTAAATAATTAAATTTAATAAATTAGTACATACATATAATAAAATAATTAAAATTAAAGTGTTTAAAAAAGTGGTAAAATGCAATGTGAGAGTAAAGAAAGCAGTCCCTGTTCATCAACATTTTATATTTCTATCCAGGAAGAGGAGCTTTCTAAATTATTAGACAGTTGGAACTTTGGGTACATGCTGGACAAATTACAATGTAAGTACACATTCAACTAAAAAAAAAACTTTTTTGTTAATAACTTCTTAAAAGAAATAATTGGAAAACATATATGTATATACATATATATTTTTTTTGTTTTAAAAAAAACTGAATGTTCCAAAGCACATGTACATATATGTAAATAGTATGCATACGTACATACTTACATTCTACATTGATAAACATGTACATCATAACGGCATTTTTTGGCGTGCCTTATTTGTTATTGTTTAAGCTATAAAATATTTTATTTACTGCAAAATCAGTAACGTAACAATTTTAATAGTAAATCAACTGTAAATCAACAGTAAAGCAACAATTTTTGCAGTAAATTAAAATTTTCTAATAATTAAAAAAGTAATAAATTTTAGTCTACTGCTTTTATTTGTAGCTGAAGCAGTTACAGTAGAAAGACTTAGATTTTTAACAGAAGCTGACTTGGACCAATTATTTCAAACCAAAAAAATTGGTGAAAAGGCAGAATTTCGTTTTCGTTTGTTGGAATGGAAAAAACAAAAGGTGACATCAAATCTCCAGGGGGGTTACTGCGTATCTCGATTCGAAAGAAATCATTTACGGATTCGAACAATTTGTACTGTGTATATCGATTTTCGAAACGATGGCAGAGGTTGTATTTTTAAGAAAATTGAAAATTTGATTAAACATTTTTGTTCGTAATACAGACTGGCTGTTAAAAAATGCATTTTTTGTTTTCGAAAAAGTATAAAAAACGTCCGTTTATTCAAAACAAATATAACGAAAATCGTAATACACAGTACGAATTGTTCGAATTCGTAAATGATTTCTTTCGAATCGAAATACGCAGTAACCCCCCAGCTTAAGATATTTTATTATAAACTTTTAAATTCGCCTAGGGATTTTGTGATAACGTCTCTTTAAACACTAATGTATCAAATAGTTCAATGAATTTTAATCTGGATGAGTCGGAGAACCCTATTTCATCCGGCAATTTCGTAAGTATTGTTGGGTCCAATTAAAAAAAATATTTTAATTAACTCTTTTCTATTTAAGGATTTACAAAGTATTTTAAAAGAACATCCCACTGGTGATTATGTTATACGAACTTTTTCTGAAAATGGTAAACTCGACGATACAGCCAGAAAAATATTGGTGGACGCAATAATAACTTGGGCTATAAAAAGAAAAAGTAAACTGACAAAAAATTACTTTGAGAAAATTTCTTCTCAAATTGAAAAAGACTTCTGTGAAGACAAGGTATTAATAGTACATATAAATACTTAGTTAAAATAGTACAAATTTGTAACCGCTATTGTTTATTTATAAAGGAAGTATATTTTCGGAAAGTGGGTTCCAGATCATCCGGAAGACTATTTGATAAGTATTACAACACACTAAAGCGTTTAAAGAAAAATGGAGAGTGGACATGTTCAAATAATAATAATTCAGTAAACTTACTGGAAAATAACAGCCCACTGCTCGATTGCAATGAAGAAGCAGGTAAAACTATGTTACATCCGATTTGGGAACTTTTTTCATAGTCAATATTTTTTAGAAGTAAGAAATGCACATGAGTGGCTTAAAGTTTTCACAGAGCCCTGGAGTGAAGTAACGAAAAATTGGCGTATATGTTATTTTAAAAGGAGGAATGATATTAACCAAGCTGTTGATGGAAATAATATTATCTGTGTCTTGGATAACTGGAAGCTTTTTTCACATTCATTAGGATACACCTTAGTAAGTATTTCGTGATTTTATTTTTAATAATTTTTCGTTAAATACAATACATTCTTTTGTTGTCACTATTTTCAGTGCTTAAGAACTTTTAAAAGACATTTTAAGAAAGTAAACTCATGCATTCCAAACTTTACAAATTCAGTAGAAACTTCCAGTAGTTCAAAAACATTCCCCGTTCAAATAAATTCAACTGAAGCTGAAATTAAAAATAGTGAGATTGAATTTACAATTCAATATTTTGAAGAAATTTCTCTAAAATTTTAAAGTAATTTACAAAGTAAACCAAAATTTACAAGAACGGATGTGCAAGAACTTATTGATGAAATAACTGAGATATTATTTGTACCTATAGCCGATTATATAGAAAAGAACTTTAACAAAAATCAAATTTTTTTGAATTTTAACAGTTTCGTTTTGTTTTTGAAAAATCCATTTACTAATTGCAAAATTATATACTAACTCTATCACATCTAGAAAAAATACACCATTATCAAAAGGTACTAAATGTATGCTTAAGTTTTCTAATCGTTTGTTATTAGAGAAAGGATTACAAAATATATACAATCTCGGTGACATTAAACAATGTAAATTAGTTAACAAATGGTATTATAACCAAATATTACATATAAGCAATGAGAATTACTACGAAAAATTAAAAAATTTTACTGATAAAGTTACAGTTAAGGAAACTATGTACAAAGTAGGTTATTTTTTATTATCAAAAAAGATGATTTTATATGAAATTAAAGATATATTAGTTTTAAGTGATATTGAAATCGAATTTATTTGCCTTAAACATAAAACAAGTCCCTATTTACAGCACTACCAATCTTTTTCTGTTTTAGAAGAAGAAAATATATATCTTTTGAAACTTTGAAACCAACATTTAAGTTATTCTCCTAATGGAAAAAAATATATCCGACCAAAGTATTATTGAAATATAAATATGTATACCTTTTTATTTTTCTGTACTAACCTTAGATTTAACATATTTTTTTCTTTTATAAAACATTTTATTTAACTTAACTGTAAAATTTAATATTGTATTTAATTAAATTAATAAAACAATATTACCAAATTAAATCATTTATTGTGAATTTTTTCCTTATTGAGAATTATTACAGGTAAAGTATTACAAATTATATTGTACTTTTACAATAAAAATGTAATATAACTATTTTATAGTAATATTACCAATAAAACTGTATAATAACAAAAATAATTGGTTACATTACAATAAAATTGTACAATTACAAAAAGTTGGTTACAGAACAATAAAATTGTAAAATTACAAAAAAAAATTGTTCCTTTACATATTTAATAGTAATGTTACAATTATAAAAGTTATTTTACAACTATAATTGTAAACTCACCATAATAAATGGTATATTTTACTATTTTTTTGTTAAACAACTGTTAAATTGTACCATAACCAAGTTTTTTTGTTAAAATTTGTGTTACCGATTGACATCGGTAGTTTTAACCAATTTTCATGGTTGGTGCAATTTCAACCAACAAAATTGGTTAGATTAACCTATATTTTTTTTTGGGTGTAGCACGTAGCGCCATCCTGTCGAAACTATGTCGTTGGTGCTCATTAGTATCATCTAATTCAGGCCAAAAGAAGTTGACCATCATCGACTTATGGCCTGGCTAACGTCGTTTTCCAAAAAATATGATCCGATGACCAGCCCATAATTCGCACAAAACTTTGGGTTTTTTCGGGATTCATTGGACGTTCGTGCATTTTTTCTGAATTAGTATATTTCCAAATTCAAGGAATTTGTTTGCTGACGTATCCATTCATCCAAAAATGAGCCTCATCACTCACGTGCACAGCTCTATTGCAGTAGTCAGTTTAATGAGAAGGCTTCTTTTTCTTCTTCACAACATATTATTCTGCACCGTAATATTTACAAGGCAATCACTATTTGGTTCGTTTGTTGGGTCAGTGTTTGATTTTGTGAAAAGAGTCAGTAAGAATAAAACCATAACTTTTTTGCGGGTTCCCTATTGGACATGATCACTTGTTTTACAAATGTGTATAAAATTGACGTGAATTCCTACTATTACAGCGTAACATCATGGTGCTTGCAACATCGATTAAACACAATACGTCTGCTGACGCCCCCGTATTCATAAATCTTGCAATTTAATTATTAAAAATTGACCGAACGTTTTGCTTAGCAGCTGGAGTTATATAAACTCCTCCGCAAACCATTTTCAGTTAAAATGCAGCGGCGCTTAAGGATATTTGCCAGAAGACTAAACTTTTCTCAGAATATGGGCAAAAGTTTGCCCCTAATCTGGAATTATGTAAGAACTTTTTCCTTGCGATTTGTGTATTAACCACAACCACTACGTGATTACCGAAGAGGAGTTACTAGCTCTATGCACCAGATAGGAGTCTAAACAACTGCGATCTTGTAGCGATCTCCCAGCTTAAGCACTAGACATGGTTAACATATTAGCTGCATCGACATTCTCTGAGTGATCATCGCCATGGTGCTCCTCAAGACGCATGCGTACAACCCTCGGTAAAGGGAAGGTCACTTTAATCGAACAGTTAACTAATTAAGGGAAACTTTTAACGAACGCAATATTTCTCTAAAAAGGCCTCCAGGAAATCAAGGAAAAAAATTAAAAATTTATTGCTTGCTTATTCCGGACCTCTTTCTGTCTCGCAATATTGAGGTTTCTGCAAATACTTCTCCATTTCAATATTGTTCTCTTGTTTTGTCTAGTTCCAGTCTCGATTCTTAATTCAGTGAGAATCTTATTGAGGGTATCTTTCCACGTTTCTCCTCTTCTTCCTCTTGTTCTTATACCGATCTGTTTTGCTTCTTATACTCGTTTCGGCAGGATGTACTCTGGGATTCTGGCAACATGCGTGTAAATTTCACGCAGGAATAAAAATAGTACTTAAAATTAAAAAAAAATTAAACTTTTACTAAAAATATTTCAAAATATTTGCCACAAAATAATTAAACTTAATTTACTTTAACAAAACGGATATTTTGAAAGAACGACACTTCTCAAACAAATAAATATTGACGACTTTTTGAAATATTTTTTATAGTTTGTAAGTTTTACTTTAATTTTTTTTTTTTTTTCAATTTTATTGTTATAATAATATTTATATTTACACAATAGTTTGATTTTTTTTTTTAATTTTAAGAGATCAATTAATACTACATTTTGCTTCTTAATTATCTACAGGGGTTTTTTATAATATTAGTTTTATTTAGTGTAACATGTATTTATTTACTTGAATTTTAATTAATTGAAAAAGAGAAAAAAAAAAACGCAAATTTAATTCGAAATTTTGTGTGTAGTTTCATACAAAAATGACAAAACTATAAAAAACAAATATTTACAAATGATTTAAAAATATCTAAAAATTATTTACTTTTTTTTTGTAAAATAGCAATCTGGCATCTCTATATATTGGCAACTATTTATGGATGCAATATCTATAACTGTGTGTCTGTGTGTGTGCGAGAGAGTTTTTTTTATGTTTGTATGTTTATGTTTCTATCATGCACATTGACGGCACAGTTTCCGTTCAAAGTTCACGCTAAAAATCGATGACCTACATCCGGTTAAATGGATGACAATAAATGGAGCCGCTTTAAAAAAGCAACAGCAACAACAGCAAGAAAATCATGTTCTTTCCTTTTTGTTAAAAGAAGAATAACAATATTTTTCTTTTTTGTTGTTGTTGTTGTTGTTGCACAAGTGTGAGAGATTGTTTGTATTTGTTTTAAGAGCATGTTCGTTTGTCTGCTGGTGTTTGCTTATTACGTACAATTAAATTTCAGTACAACCCAGCGGGAAAACTCAAAAGACCTTCTTACTTCAGGCCTTTTTAAAGGCCTGCTTAAAAAATTTTCTGATTCAATTACAATTCTTATCTAACTGCTAAAGAATGCCTCGGCTCTTTCGTATAAAAGATAAGATACACCTTCCACACTCGCTTCTATGAAAAGGGAGTAAAGAAGGAGTAACATTTTTTGTATTGTTTTTTTGCACAAGCAAAAGCAAAATAAATTTTTTTTTTTGGTCCCGTTACCATTCTTATATACCTGCTAAAATAGCGAGAGCGAAAGGCATACTCCGCAATAACAACGTGTGTAAAAAAGATATGAGTATGGAATGGAGCAAGAAGGCTTTGTACATACAAAAGAAGGGGTACAGAGGCCTTCTAAAAGGCCTCCGTACTCCTTTTTTTCCCCGCTGGGAAGTACTTAAGACACATACACAAAAGTACTTTTTTATACAATTTTTCTTTTAGATTTTCAAAGAAAATGTGTTTTTTATTTTCATGTGATTTTTTTCTAGTTTTTTTTTTCATTTTAATAGAAAAAACGTAAAAACCTTTGAAATGTTTAAAAGTGGTTGGTCTAGTAGTTGTTGTATTGTTTTTGTAGTTTTGGTTTATTTTAGACATTTCGTCTTTGGCATTGTATATTGGCAAAGAATTTTGTTGTTACGCTTGTGATTTAAGCCGCATTTAATATTGAAACTTAAAACGAGAACATGCAGGCAGCTTAAAAAAGAACCAAGGAAACCAAGATTTAGGAATCTGTGTACAAAACAGAAATGTGATTAAAATGGCAAAGACATTATTTTGAGGAAGGTTTTAGTTTCGATGGAAAAAAATCAAAAGCTAAACAATGAATTTGATTCTGCTTATTTTTTTAAATCAAAAGTGAATGATATAGAAAACAAACTTGAAGAAAATGTATCGATTGTAGCGGCTTCTTTGGTTTTGTTTTTTAAATTTTGTAACATACGATATATTTTTGCGTATAAGCAATTATCTTTTAATTTGGCCAATTTTTAAGTTTAAAAATGTTCACTATTAAAGTTATTTCTTTTATAATGGCAACTCTTTTAGCTTAATTTTTTTTTAAGAACTAGTGGGTTTTCTAAATAAGCTGTTTAAATTTTGTTTAAGAAAATGTTAAGCCACTTTTTGTTCTTGAGTCCCAATTTACACTAGGGACATTTCTTGCCGGACAGACGAAGTTTCAGGGCGAGGGGTCAAAAAGGTAGAGTGTGTAGCACATGACAATCTGTACACACAGAAAAAAATCAAGTTAAAAACGTAGAAAACAAGGTTGATTTAAAAATTTTCGGTGGTGATTTTGCTTTATACGTTTTTCGTATTAATTCAACCGGATTTTACAATAACTGCGAACAACATTTTTTTCTTTTAAAATAACTTTAATTCATGTTAATTTAACATTGCAGTAAAGTTAGAAAAAACTGTCATTTTTATTGAAATAACAATCCCAATCACGTTGAATGAAAGTTTTTTCAAGTTGAAACAACGTGAATTTCATGTAGAATCAAATTGGTTTGAGTGTGATATAACAGTGAGAAGAAGCTTCAGATACAACATATGCATTTATTTAAGAATAATTCAAAACACTTACCCCTGTAACACATGTTTCACTTATTTTGTATTCTTCTTTGATAACAGAACCATCAGCAGAATCGCCCGATATGGTTTTCATCATCATTCTACTTTGAAAACTTGATGTACTATTTAACTTAATAATTTTAATTAAAAGAATACGGGAATTGTCTTCTTTTTATTATTTTAAACATGAAAACAAAGAAATGTACATACTTAAATATGTATGCATGTTAATTTAGCAAGTTAACTTTTGATTTTAATATAAAACAGGTTATTATGGATTCAATATTGAATCCATATTTATTTATATTTTAATATATTTTTTTTTTTTTATTTTAACAGTGAATAATATTAAATAAACGTGATTTAAGGTTATTTTATTTAAAATTAATATGAAATAATGATAGATTTAAATAAAGGGCATACTTTTGCAGAAAACTACTATGATTCTCAATCAACATTTTTCCATGTTAATTTTACATTGGAATTTTTTTCTGTGTGTACTGTATCTTGTTGCTTTATATTATTTTTCAGTCTGACTTTATATGTAAACTCTTCAGGTAAGATTTAAAGAGAATTCAAAAAATGTTCGGCAAGAAATGTCCCTAGTGTAAATTGGGACTAAGCGGAATATCATTTTGCCATTTTTTTATTTTTTGGGAAATTTGTGATTTTTTTAAAAAACTGAGTGCTAAATAATAAATTTTACTACAAGTTCAATCACTTGTGCGTGAAAACCGCACATTTTTTCTTTGATTGAAGTATCAAACATTTTATTTAAGCGATTTTATAAAATTAATTAAACATTTTTCGAAAGCAAAGTGCATTTGAGTAAAATTGCTTGATTTTTAACTAAGCGTTTTTTTTTTTATTTGGCGATATTTTTCATAAAGCTAGTTATTTCTTTTAACAATTTATTGCGATTTTTAAAATACTTAATGAGCAATTTTCTTTCCTTTTAGCGATTTTTTTTCATAAAATTATTTATTTCATTTAAAAATTTTTTACAATTTTTTTTTAATTATTTCAGCAATTTTGTAATTTTCAATTATTTTGGTATTTTTAATAATTAAGGCGATTTTTTTATCAAAGCTATTTTGTTTCTTTTTCTTTTTTAAAGTCTTTTGTAAATTAAGTGATTTCATTTTGATCTAAAAAAATTGTGTTGTTTTATAATTTGTTTCAGAATTACTATATTCTTCTCTAATTAAGCGACTTTTCTTTAAATTTAAGCGATTTATTGATATATAAGTAGTTCCTGTGAAAGTAAATGATATACATTGTTATTCACAATATAACTTATTTCTAGTTGCTCTTATTTTATTTTTTTTTTTTTAAATTTATGATTTTTAATTTAAGCGATTTTTTGTTCAATGAAATAATTATTTAACTTTTCTATAGAAAAAGGTATAAGAGGTTTAAATAAAGTGTTTTTTCGATTTTCCTTGGTTTACGGATTTATTAAATAATAGCGATTTTTTATTTTAAAGAGTCTTCTTTAGTAAAATTATTATTTTGTTTTCAATTTAAAAACTTTTTAAATATCGTCGGCTTAACATGAAATATAAGAAGTTTTTTGTGTCTCCTGTTAAATGTGCTGAAAGGAAGTTAGTAAGTTTGCATATTAAACCGACGATATGTAAAACATTTTCTCGTAAAATTCTTTGATTTTCTATAAATAAGCACTTTTTAAGTTTTTGATGTGTTTTTAAGTGGTTATTTTCTTATTTTTAATAAAATATATGATTTACTTTTCAATATAAATGACGTCTTTAGTTTATGCGATTTTTTTCGTAATTTTATAGTTATTAGATTTTTTTGTGTTTTTAATATTTTTTTTAGTGATTTTTTAATTAAGTTAAATTTTTTAGGTTTCTTTTAGTTTACGTTTTTAAATATAAAAGCTTAAAAAAACTTCTCAGTTTTCGGGGTTTTTTTTTAGGAAACTTTATAAATAATTTAATGAATTTTTTTGTGCGATTGTTTTTAGATTTCATTGCAATTGCTTTATTTTTTCAAATTTTGTTTTTGATTTACTTTTTAATTTAGTTTTTGTCTTATTTTAGCGCGTTTTTCTCGGTAAATTTTAAGTTTTTCCTTTTTTAAAACCTTTTCTTTAGCTTCACTTCGGAAAATCAAATCTTGTAACGTTAATTTAACCGCCTTATACTCAATGCAAATGGATGAAACTTTGCAGGCATACATATTCCCGATGACAATACACGAATACATGGGCGTAGCCAGGATAAAATCTAGGGGGGGGGGCCACAATTTTTTTAAATGCTTTTTATTATTTTATGATTTTATTTGTTAATAAAAAAATGGTATTTTTCATTTGGAAAATGTTTTTAATTTTAGCGATTTTTTTCGTCAAGTAATTTTTTTACAATTTGTCGATTTTTTTCAGTTCTTAACAATTTTGTTTTTCTTCTGAGGTTTTTTTGTTTTGTAAAATTAGCTTGAATTTTTGCGATTTTTTTTTTGTTAAATTTATGTTATTCAAATAATCGATATTTGATTTTTACACAGCCTTTTTTATTATTTGTGCGATTTAAGCTCTCTATTTTTAATTTCTCTGTTAAATATTTTTGGAAAGATTAAGTTTTAAGAAGAACAAAATCGCCTAATTTTTTATTTCTAGTAAAATTGGGTTTTTAAGATGTTGGCGTTTTCTTAAATATACGAATTTATAAGATATGTTGAAATAGATTTATAAAAACTTTATAACTTTAAATGAACTTTAACTCTAATACCAGTACTTGACTTCCACCTCAATAGTGTTCATATCAATATTATAATAAATGTTATGAGACAGTTGTTATGAGAAATCTTATAACAACTATCTTATTAGACGAGCTGTCAAAAATACACATACATACATACATATAAAACAATAATAATTAAATTGTTTAATTTTTTTAGTGCAAATAGTGAAAATCTTGTGATAAGTGTTTAAAAAATCAATATTTTTACTTAAAACAAAAGAATAAAAACGACAAAAGTTTACAGTACGAAAATCATTCAATTATGAAATCTTGTAAGATACGTGTTCCCCTTGTTCAAGATAAAGATTAACATTAAGAAATGTGTTCTCTCATTTTGCAGACGTTCTCTCACATATTATATTAGATATTATCTTAGGTGAAGACCCCATGTAATAGGTATAGTAAAATTTCATGGCCAAATTTTTGTACAGCATTTCATCCCCATCTTCGCCATTATTAGGGGTATTTTTTACGATTTAAAATAGGGCCAAAATTTAATGCTATGAAGGGGAGTTAAAGGGTTAATGGGTTCCACAAAAAGTTTTTGCCGTAAAATTTTCAACAAAGTTGCTAATCCCTTAAAGGTAAAGAACACATAGTTTCATATACACAGAAAAAATTATGGCTAATTTTTTTTCCAATTAAAGCATTTATCAAAAATAAAATCAGTTTTAATTAAAAATTTGAATTTAATGAACATTTAATCAAGTGCATTAAATGATTAATTGACACTATTTATTTGTTTAGTGGTGCAAATTTTATAAATTTTTTAATTAATATCACAAATTTTTTCATTGAAATCAATTATGTATCGATGAAGATTTAATGATCTGTAAATATTTCTTATAAATATTTTTGCACTATGGCATAAATGTGTCTATTTCGCCATGACACAACCTTTAGAAGTACATATATTATTTAACGCCTTATCAAGAACAACTTCCTTAGTCCCTGCCACCCTATACATGCCCTCCACCATTGCCTACATATGTCATGTTTTCCGCTCGCTTTGTGCATGTACTTGTGTGCAATCATGTCATGTCATGAACATTGAACATTGTTAAATAAACTCGTAATATAATTAAATTTTCTTTTATTGCTATTGCTCTATATATTTATACATTTTAATATTCTATTTATGTATTTCCATAAACATTTTTTTTTAAACATTTCAAAAGTCTGCCAAGCCAGCTCAACAAACATTAAGTACAAGACATTAAACTGCAAACCTTCTACTCTAGGACATCTTTAACATAAATGCAAAGATTTAATTATGAGTAATTTTATTTGTAATTCAATTTTATTTACAGGGTGTCATCATACGTGAAATAGAGGATGGTGTTCGCTGTGAACAATGTAAAACAAATTGTTCTGGATTTGCTGCGCACGATTGGAGGTAAGTAGGGGAAAAACTATTTCTTTTAAAAGGTTTTTTTTTTTAAACGCTTTAGATTTCCAACGACATCATCTTTGTTATAGTTACATTGTTGTCGTTGTTAATAAATTATACGTAATAAATGAGTTACAACAGAATGAAAACTGTTAACTGGGGAAAAAGATAATTTCCCATCACATTTCATTATTAACCTGTTAGTATCTTTTCGATATTTTCATTTTAATTAAATGAATAAAGGTAATTCGATTAGGTGAATTTAAATTTGTTTTCCTTTACGAGTAGTTCTGGTATGTTTTCAGTTGATGGCAAAAGAAATCAAATTAATGCAACACAAAAGAAAGACATTTAACATCAATTAGAGTAAAAGGGTTTTAAATTTTATTTTTTATGAACAGGCTTCACCCGTAGTGCGATTCTCTATTCAATTTTAACGTCAGTTGTGTTGTTAAAAATATTTAACGGCAAAATTAACGATAATTTTATTCAGTAATTTTTTTAACAACAACGCACAGTGGCGCCATTTAAGTTTTTTCGTTGCAAAAATCATATCTTTTGAACCGAATAAGATAATTGAACAGTTTAAACAGCATATGATAGATAACTGTTCAGCCTATGAAATGAGCGTTTGGAAAGGGTGCTACGCTCTGTAGGGGCCTAATTATGGGTTATCAAAGTTAAAATTAGTAGAAAAATCAATTTTATGGTAACTAAAAAAATTATTTTTACATTTTTAGATTGTTTTTATTTTTTTTCTTTAGGGTTTTATGTTTTAAATTATTACCCAACAAATTAAAAAAAAAAATATTTTTTTTTTAAATTTATTTTTTCAATTTTCTGTAAAATATTCATCACAATTCGTAAGAGAAGGTATATCTAAAAGACTAACCATTTCTAAACTATAATTATTTTCTAACTCTATTCGTGACTTCACATGCCGCAGGGAAGAAATAAGTGGATCGGAAGATGCTGCCAACATGTTGAAGAGGTCCTCATTTTGCCTTACCCTTGATGCTTTGAATGTGTTCTGCAATCTATATTTTTTATAAAATTTGTTAAGAGACTCCTGTGCTTCTTCAGAAAGCTCTCCAATTGGCAAAGACTCAATTATATCTTTGCCATGCGCCAATGGTTGACTTTCTAAACAGTTCAAATAATTTTAAATTGTTTAACGCCATGTTTTCAGTACTTAAATTGTTTAATGGTTTCAGTAATTGTTGCGCCAACTTTCGTAGACTAATCCAGGCATTATGCTTATTTTGCAATATATAGGCTTATGCTACCATGCCTAAAAATTTACCTGTTCCCTGCATAAATATGGATTTAGGCTGAATAATGCAATTTTGATATTATGCACATGTCCAAATAAGATTTGTGTCCAAATAAGATTTGTGCCTACCTGGAGGGACCATAAGTCAATATTGTTCTTGACCATTTGTACGCCAAAGTATTGTTTAAGTGAGATACGTACCTGCTAATTTCAATGAGTCAGTCAAAACATATAAAGGATGGACGCCATACAATTTCTGCAACCATGTCTTTTTAACCTTTTTTACCTCTAGAAGCCAAACGTACAGGCAGATAAAACCTTTTGAATTATGTTAAGAAATAATCAAAGAACAGGTTTTGCAAATATGGCAAATATAGACAAATATAGATTTTTTTTCCGTCAAAGTTGAAAAATAGTGAAAAAACGGATAGTTTTTAAATAGTGATTTACCAGGAGAAACACAACGCAAACAGTTAATTTTTTTTTATCATTATACATTTAATAAATACATCAATCAATACAAACAAAAAATAAGGCGATTCGTTACCTATTTTGCGTGATATTTCACCTGAAATCGCAACAAATTGACTAAAAATTGTGTGTTTTTTTGAAAACCGAAAGTCGGTCAACTTTGAACGGTCATATCTTCTAAACTAAAAATGTGATATTATTAAGAGTAGCATATTTGAAATCGTTGAAACATGGGTTTATTCAAAACTTCGTCGGCGCTCATTAAAATTTTGATTTTTGCAACCTCGTTTGCTCTACGGGCGCCACTGTGCAACGTTTACAATTATGTTCTATGATAACGATAGTTGTTAAGTTAGTTAAGCTAACTTAACGGCAAACAATTTTTCATTGTTTATTTTTAAATTCGTAGTTATTTTTCAAAAAAAAATACAAAGTTTTTCATAAAATCTAAAAAAAACAAACAAAAATTTTGGCAAAATAAATCCATTCAAAAATACATAAATACATTTTAAGCTCACACATTAGCATTATAAAAATTCACATTATTTTCTTACATTTATTTTGACAAATTGTTAACAAAGATGCAACCCAATTGAAATTTTTAGCTATGTTGTTAAAATTGAGTTAATGAATTGCTGTATTGTTACCAGAAGTAATAAATTGTCCCCGTAAAATAAACGCTAAAGTTAATCGTTAAAAGTTACAGAACTGCACTACCGGTGCACATTGCCAATCCAGCTGAAGTAAAATTAGTAAATTTTTTTTATAATAGATCTTGTGCATTGATAACGAAGCAATTTGTAGCGCTTACTGTTTTCAGGAAAAACGCATTTAAAGTTTTTCTTACAAAAATAGTAAGGAAATCCAATTTTTATTGGTCAAAAGAAGTGATCACAGATTTTCGTTATTTTTGCTCTAGCTCTTATAGTTTTCAAGTAAAACGCATTAAAAGTTTTTCATACAAAAATCATACGAAAATCCAATTTTTATTAGTAAATTAATATAGTTTTACTGTTTTCCCTCTCCTGATATTTAGTCATTTACTTGTCTTGTCAGTATAAGAGGTTGCACGCTCACTTTTGACAGATGTTATGTATTGATAACCGTTATATTTGTATCAAATTTGGAAACTGTTACCGTTCTCCAGTTATAAACAAAATAATATTGTCTTTGTCTCGGGAGGTACCACGTCCACTTCCTCAATCCAATTGTTTAAAATTTGAAAACTTTTAATGTAACACTTCTTCAGAGATAAGGTAATTCGTTTCGCTTTTGTATTGGAGTTGCCGCGCTCCGATATATGTATGTATATGTAAAGCGCTGGCTTATCAGGAAAACGTTGTGCAAATTTCAGGCAAATCGGTTTAGTAGCTTAGGAGTCTGTAGGGAACAAACATACAAGCAAACACATTTTAATTTATATATATATATATATATATATATATATATATATACATATAAAGGCAGGTATTTCCTACCAATTGAAAGACTATAATGCACTTGATCATAAAACACTTTTTGGAATAAATCCACACGTAATATTCTACCCGCTGTAAAAAAAATTTAAAAATTCTTTTTCATATGCTCTTCATTTCAAATTAAAAGTTGTTTTGCTTCTACTAAAAATGTTTAAATTTTGAGATTATACCAGTGTTGAAAAATTCAGAACTTTAGTACTTTTTTCAGTACTCTTTCATATTAAAAATACCGCAATACACCCACGTTGTTTTTAGTACTTTTTAATCCTTTGCGCATTTTAACTTTTAATATGTTAGCCACATTTCAAACTCAGCGTTTAATTAAAACTGTGTTTGGTAATCATGTGTTTGTTGCAAAATTAATGTTGCTGTTATATATTCAAAATAATTAACGACCTTAATATAGAAATGCAAAGCGAGGAAGCCAGGATTCGTATTTTGCCACACAGTATGGAATATTTGTTATTATAAGGTGCAAGAAATTTTATTAAAAGGGATACATTGGATAATATGTCAGTGGAAAATTTTAATTTATATGAAAACCATTTCCCTTTAAAGAAATTTGTCTTGGAACTCGATTTGACATTTTTTATAGAAACATGCAAAGTTTACAAGATAAATGTTTATAAATGGAAAGAAACTGCGAAATTATTTTATTTGAGATTTTGCGAATCATTAAGAACTAAATTTTGTTTTGCACCTACAAAATGATAGGCGATTCACTCCAGAATATATTATTTCCGGGAAAACCAATAGCAGAATACCATTGTTGTTAATGCTATTTGCAAAAGAGAAAGAAAACAATGAAAATATCACTTCTCAATCCCGTGTACTAGCGGATCTTCCAGAAATAAAGTATTTCAGAACTAAAAATATTTATATTAGTTGGTTATTCGTGCTTAATTCCCAATTTTTATTTTTGAAATTTATTTTGATGGGATAAGCTGTTCCTGTGCGCATTTCACTGGCTGTTTAGGCTAGATCGTCAAGAAACTTTATCCAAAAAGATTTTAAAAAAACTAAAGATATTAAACCAAATAAAACTGTTTAGCATATAAGAATTATAGGCAACAGCTCTACTTGTAACAATATCAAAGTTTAAACAAAAACATCAACAATAAACAGTGAGTTTATCAGCTTATCCCATCAACAATAAATTTCAATATTTTTATCAAAAATAAAAATTGGGAATTAAGCACGAATAACTAAATCTTTTAAATTAAAATTTTGTATTCCCAAAATTACTTTGATAATAAACTGACAAGTGCACGGTCAACATGCTTTTGCAAGTTGTTTCTGTTTTCATTTTGTTTTTTCTTAACCTACTTATGCTGGGTACACACAATGCAATGCATTTACGCAAAATAGAAAATTAAATTCATTTACATTAATTTTTCATTCATTGCAGATTGCATCAACATAAAAACGTATTGATATTTTGAGATTGCGTTGATGTAGATTGCATGTAGATTGCACTGTGTGTACCCAGCATTACAACTACAATTAATGTTGGAAGAATTCCAATCAATTGTAGTGGGGAATGTATGAAGAGATAAACTCACTGTTTATTGTTGATGTTTTTGTTTAAACTTTGATATTGTTACAAGTAGAACTGTTGCTTATAATATCTAATAATTTCTCCATAACCATATCAGCAACTATTGGAGATGCTGGAGAACCCAGAGGAAGCCCCTTTTTCAGTGCATCTATTTTCCTATCAAATCGAAAATATCTATTATCTACTATACAGAACTTTATAATTCTCAAAAATAAATCCTTATTAATATTCGTTAATCCTGAAATTTTGTCCCAATTTTCCTCAATAATTCTTTAAAGTTTGTAGAATGGAATTTTTTAAATTTATTATGATAATTTTGTTAATTGAAATTTTAAAATGTATTTTTCCGATTATTGTTAAACACAATTTTTGTAATTTTATTTTATTTAAAAATTTCCGGAAGAAGATTTCCAACGGAAATCGAAATATCGAAAGTGAAATTATTTTAATTAATTTTATAAAAAAGTGACCTTAAGCTTGGTTAATTTATTAAAGTGTAATATAATAAAATATTTTAAAAAAATATTAACAAAAAGTACCATTTGGTGAAAAAAGTACCCTTTTAGTTGAAGTTCAGTACCATTTTAAAATTTCAATTTTGCAACACTGGTTTATACCCTCTTTATGATCAAGTGCGATATGATACGTTACACCAGTTCCAACCTTTGTTAACTTAGTGCGCTACCCTCTCGGAATAACGGTTTCAGTATAATTTTAAAGAATTTGATTTGGTTCTTTACTTTTGTGATAAAGTTCAGTAACAAGTAAGAATGCACATCCGTATCTTGTAATACCCTTAACCTACTACTAGGTAGTAGGGAATTCCCGGGAATTTCAATTATTTTATTTCCCGTTTTCCCGGGATTTTTCTTGCGGGATCCCGGGAAATAAAAATTCCTCATAATTTCAGAAAATAGCTATTTATACTTTGAAATTTAGTTTTCTATTCTCTAAAAATTATCATTTGTGGATGGGTTGTGGATTAGATCAATTACAAGAAGTGAGTACATGTAATTTAAATCAATATCTTCTGATCCAATAAATCTACTAAAAGCAAATGGGCAGTGCAACAGTTGATAATTATTACATTTAGTGAAGTGAAGAGTTAATAAAGTACATTAATTCAAAATAAGATGCAGGCAGTAAAGTTTCATTGTCCATGAACAAGTCTTAAAAATAGGAGATACCTAAACATATCGCTCCTTTATTGCAACATAGTCATATCTACAAAAACAAACGATCTTGGCAAAATGCGATTAGAGTTTTCAAAATGTACCGATTTAAAGATATATTTTGCTATAACTTCGGTTCAGTTGGGGATATAATACGAGAAGGCATGAAGAAAAACTTTGCTAAAGTTACTTAAAATTTTGAGATATGACTATGATGCAATGAAGGAGCGATATGTTTATTAGGTGATAAACAAAAATTTTCAATTTCAATTTGTGTTGGTTTATATACCCGTGAAGTGCGGGGAAACCGAAATAAAATAACATTTTGGAAACTCGTGTAAGATACTACAACATACAACTTGAAAAACACATTGTCCTAAAGATTACAAATGGACCTATTAATATAAAAAGGTTTGTAAGAAGCAGTCCGGTTGATGCTATTTTTGCATAAACCTTGACATACATTTGACTGATATAGACGTTGTTTATAAAAAAGAAAAAATTGCTTCTGATTGTGAATCCGAAGCATGCTACAACGGTGCACTTTTAACTATTTGTCCAAACTCGGTTAAAAATGAACGAAATTTTTCGGAAACATGATAATTAGTAAATTAAATCAGGAATATACTTTTTGACGACATTCTAAGCGCTTTGAGTGTGTCAGAAAGTTATTTCCTAAGGCGTTAAAAAATGTTTTATATTTCTTTAAAATATTTCATCTATTTTATTAATTAACTTTTTGATCCCATATCTTGAGTACCTTAATTTTTTTTTGTTTTATGAATTAAGTTGTTGTTTATGTTATCTTTTTATCTTGTATCCAGAGCATAATAATACTGAATAAAAGCGTAATAATAGGGAATAAAGGCGTGAGGTGATAATAATTCAACTTCCTATTTTAATATTCTATTATTTTTTTAGTATTGAACCATTTCTTTTACTTTCTTTGTAAACAAGTTCCCTTAAGTTTTTTTTTATAAAAGTTTTTCTTTTCATTAATACCAAAATTTACTTTGTATTATTTATATGGAGCGGGATCCCGGGATCCCGGGAAATTTAAAAAAATTTCCCGCTTTCCCGGGAATCGAAAAAGTCCGGGAAAAAAAAAACTCTACCTACTACCCACTAATACACATTATCAAACAAAATAAAAAAAAAACAGCAACAAAAAAATTTCGGGCTATATGTAATACAACTACACGCACAGAAAAAATATGGTTGGGCATGTTTACGGCAACTACACTATGTTTATTCTAACATTATATTGTTGTCGTACACAACTAACTGTCATTTTTATTTAATTTCAGCAATATATTAGTAACTGTTATCATTTCTGTAATATCGCAATTATTAATTTGAGTTTTGTTGACCGAAAAATAATCATTTTTCTAACAACTTTGTTTACCATTTAATGATATTTTATAGCCATAACATGATAACTTTCTATACATTTATCATAATATACCTAGAGGGAAGCGAACTGACACCAAAGTAGTCCCGTGATAGGTCTCTGGTGGTAGAGACCGGTTCTAGTTTTAACACTTTCTATGAATAAGACCTATCACTTTTACATGGGGTTGTTATTGGAGGGTGTCAATTGACACCATTTGACCAGTCACACATTTATTCTCAATGGACGTGTTTAGTTTAGTTAGAATTAAATTCAAGGACAATATTTAAGAAAGTCACAAAAAATGTGTCACACCACCGGTAAAGAATGTACTGTAATTCATTAATGTTTCTACCTTTTTGTTCTTTATAAACCAGTTACATGATTGATTATCCTTTCACTGGTCATGAGTTCTTTCTTTTTGTACCTGTTCTATTTTCGCAACTCCCGGGACCAGTCTGTTGGACCAATTGACACAAATTTCCCGCGCAGGGATGTTTAAGATGCAATCGAATTATCTTGACTCTAATAATATTTTGTTATCACGATTTGTAAAATAGTTTTCAATCAGTTATGTTGTTTGTTTTAAATATGTTTATCGAATTATTTGTATTAAAAAAATTTAAAAATAAAGAAATAGTATTTACCAAGGTACATCAACACAAGGTAGACTCATTTGGGAGTGTAGACATGCTGCTCTATAAAAAGAACCGAGTTGTCAAAATTGTCTTCATATAAAACAAAAACAATTTAACGCACACATGTACAAATTTTGGCTCATATACACGAAATTTGACGTTTGGGTTCCAACTGGGGCAAACAGCTGACAAACATATGGGCCAACGAGTCTACCTTGTGTAAATATACCTTGGTATTTACATTAAAAAAATTGTAAAGTACAACAAAATAAAAAATCGATGCAAAAAAATTTAAATTTTTTTATTGTTGTGAGAGCACTACTGTATCTAATATGATAACTTTTTAACTTATTATGATTAACATGATAATAATATGATTTCTTCTTAACTTATTATGATTAACATGATAATAATATGATTAAGGGAAAATTATTATGATATGTTCGGTCATAATATGATTCATTAATAATCTTAATATGGTGACTACAATCATGAATCTTATATATTTCTCTTATGGCCATTTTCTCAATGTACCGACAAAGTGTCTGTTACTTAATGTCAACATAAATTTATTAGACCGATAAACCGTCTGTTAACAATTTTGGGTTTCTCAATATACCGACAAAAAACATTGTTTTCAGCTGGCAGCACCTCTCAAAATACATGTAAAACATGGGAGTCAGCTGATTGAATTTATCTGTACGTCAAATAAAAGGAAAATAAATAATTGGCAGATGAGTGCCGGTTAGCATTGCGATAAAATAGAAGCAAATGAGACATTGAGAAAACCAAATTTCTTTAGTGTGCAGTTTTTCGTTGGGCAAAAAGATAATCGCCTAATGAGAAAATGGCCATTAGAATATGTTTACAACAACCATGTTTTTTTTCTTTGCGTGTATAACAACCTAGTCTCTATCATATCTGGAATCTTTGGAAAACCAATTTCAAGTGACACGCGGACATCGTTTAATGAACTTCGCTTCTCATAACAACCCAGAATATACAGTTACGGACAAGTTTATCTTAGATGAACAAGAAATATATATAAGACGAACATGTTTTTGTTTTAAATTTGTGATTATATTCCTTGCAAAATTTGCTGCTATTATTTTTAACAAAAACTTAAAAACATTCACTAAATTTAATAAAATAAAGTTTTAAGTTCATTTATATCTGTGACTCTGTTAAGGCGCATATAGACGACATGTTTTTGTCATCTGACATGTCAAATTTTCAAGTCACATGTAATTGTGAATGTCTGTCAAAATCGCTGTTTTACATAAGCTTTATAATATTTGGTCACAAACGTACATGTAATTTGCTTCTGACATTGTCTCTGTTTTTTTCGCATTGTTATTGCAGAAACCAAAGTAGTGCTCGGTTTCAAAATAGCTTGCTGCCGCCATGAAAAGTTTTATTTGCGCCGTAAAATAGTTCAGCCATCTTAACATTTTTTTCTTTTAATTCAAAGATACCAATTTAGGATTTTATAATAAAACGGGTTTTATATATATATTCACATAAATTCTATTCAATGGTAAGATGATCAAACATATCTCGGTATTGTAAAAAATTAACTTCAGCCGGCTAATGATTCCGTCAATAGTGGACGCCGCTGCCGGTTTCTTGCCGGCATAGCTTTCTGATGTCAGATGGTTTGCCAGAAGAAAATAGAGCACGCTCTAATTGAAATTTTGTCACATGACTTTGCGTCTGACTTTTACAGAAGCAAAGTTAAAAAGGTAACACACGACATGTATGTGTTTTGCAGTGGAAAATTTGACATGTCAGATGACAAAAACATGTCGTGTACGGTCGCCTTTAATGGACAATAAAATACTGCCATTTAAAAAAAAAATGCAAAAACGTTTTAAAAAAATGCACTTTATGGTAGAAACACAACTGGGACGAAAGACGAACTTCGCATAGTACGAATTCGTCGGCAAGAATTCGTTGCATAAGTTCGTCAAATGAGACACAATAACTGCATGAATTACAGGTATTAATGTGATTTAACGTTTTTTTTTTTTAATTTTTAAAACTAAATTCCTTAGACGCTAGATTCTTTAATTAATTTATTTGTCTATTTACATTTATCAAATCACAGGTTGACATATTTCAACAAAAAACAAACATAAAAACTATTAATCGAGTGTGTTCTAGAATCCGAATCCACTTGAAATTTGATTACTTAAGCATTTTTGGTGTTTTGCATTTCGATTTAGCGATCCCAAATTAGTTTTTGGGTTTGTTTAAAATGTTGCAATTTTTCGCGAATTTCAGCCATGTTTGCGATTTGTTTCTGTAAGTTGTCTGATTCTTTACAGCTTTAACGATTTATAATAAATAGTAGACTTTGATATCATGCCGCTGGTAGAAAATTTTTGCGAATATCCGCTAATTTAGCAGTTTTTACCGAATTTTTTCTATTCCTTATAGTTTTGGGGACTTTAAATCGAATTTTCGCCATTTTTGCAATTTTTTTTTTTGTTATTTTCCGAAATAAAACTATCACAGAGTTCGTTACGCACGACGAATTTCGGACTACGCAATGATTTTGTGTACTTTCATATACACCAATGTGTTCTATTTCTGGTGACGAATATTCGTTGCAAATAATTCGTCGTTCGTCCCAGTTGTGTTTCTAGCATTAATCCTAGTATATGTTTTCATGTCCTTTATTAGAAAGCACAGCTTTACAGCAATTTTGTCTCCCATTAGCGCTAATTTACTAAGCGATTCACTACTTACTGCCAAAATAGCTTGCATCTGTTTTGGTAAACGTTGCATCCATAGATTTTTTAGTAAATCGTCCGATACTTTACCCGAAGATAGTGTAGACATCTCACGAAGAAGTGTTGACGGCTTCTTGTCTCCCAACTCAATATCGCGCAAGAGCTTTTTCAACTGTTTTTCTTCAGAATCGGTGAAGCGTTCTTGCAACCGTTGCTTTAAAGTAACATACATGTTGTTTTCCGGAGGTTGCAAAATTATATCGCTTACCTCACAGAGAACATTAGCCTCAATTGAACCGACAATCGTATGAAATTTTGTTGAATCTGACGTAATACCAGCGGTGATGAATTGACTCTCGACTTGCTTGAACCATTAAGCTGGATTCATCTTCCAAAACGGCGGAACCTTAATAGAAACTCGTGCTATTTCATTGCTTTGTGGTGAAAGTGATGCAAAATCATCTCCAGAGCTGTTTACAGACATGGTTTCAATTCTCGGGGTCACCAATTTTTAGTGATTATTGAAGCTGAATAAAACTAATTTAGCTCAAGCACTAAATTCCAATTAATAAAAAGTAATTTTTTTATATACAAAAATAAAATGGTTTTTATTAATTCAAAAATTTAAACAAGAATAAAAAATATTTTTAAAAACTAAAGAAAAATTAAACTTGAAAATCAATGCTTATGTGATGTAAATATTTTAGAATAACAAAGTAGTTTTTTACAAAGTAGGTATTTTAAGTAATTTATTTTAATAGCATGTATATGAAATAAGTTCACCACAATACCATAAACTCCGTTGTCTAAAATACATTTTTTTGCCAAGATTTGAAGTGTATTTCGGGTGGTTATCCTTTTGAAACGGCCAATTAAGTGACATTTCCCACTCTGCATATGGCAGCATTATTCATTAAGGACTTCAATGTACAAGTATCATTTCATGTTCCTTTTTATCCAAAATAATGGCCCAACACCATGCCAGAGAAAGCATTCCACACCGTTATGTTTCCTTCTTCACGCTTAAATGTTTTAGTAGTGAAACGTGGGTTCAATTACGAGCTTTTTCGACGCCTTACCCATGTTTTACCATCGTTTCCAATTAAATTGATTTTAGATTCGTCCGGCCAAAGCACATTGCGCCAGTTTTCTCCATTTTCTGCAGCTTTTGCGAATATTAGGCGATTTCGACGATGTCTTTTTGTTAGCACTAGCACTTTCCTTGAGGATCTCCCGAACAGATTTTGTTCTACTAGCCGTCCTCTTACAATTCTAGCAGAAATTTCAAGTACCAATTTTGTTTTAATTGTCGCACCGGACATGAAAAGGTCTCGATACAAGTTTTATATCTGTGGCATTTTGACAAAACATCTTAAGTCAAATTTAAAAAGTAGAAAAATTTTTTGTAAATTATACGAATTTTCATTCAAAAAACATTTTTGTTAACGTTTTTAAAATTTTGTATTGTAAACGAAATTTTTCTTTAATTTTTTTATTTTTTATTTTTTAATAAAACTGATTTTTTCACCGATTTTTTTTTACTTTTTGCTATCTTATCTCGACTTAACATGTTTTGTCAAAATGCCACCGATATGTTTATCAACTTTTTTAGCAGTCTTTCTTGGTATACCTAATACCAAGTGTGCGTTTTGTGGACCACACAAAGCATTAAATACAAAATTCTGGGACCTTTCAATAGATTTCGCTATTTGCCGTTGTCTTTGACCTTATTTTTTCAGTCGTTCAATGAATTGTTTAAAGTTTTTTTTTTTTTTTTTTATAAAATTTATAAAGATTATCAAATAAACCCAAAAAATATTTTCGCTAATATTTATAACGGAAAAGGAAAATTGTTTAGTGTTTTTAATATCAACCATATTCTTTTGCCAATTACAATTTTACAAGTACCTAGCATTTACACATGTCACTGCCAGCTCGAAGAACTTAATACACTCACACTTTTTTACTAATACACTCACATTTTTCGCAATGGCAGCTCCAGTGGCAGCAAAAATTGCATGCGAGTGGAAACTTGGCACTTGCATGCCATTAAATGACAAAACGATAAACAATGTTAGGCCAAGGCCACGCAATGAGCGACTAAGCGGCTGAGCGGCAAGTGGCTTATTACTGAGCGGTTAGATGTTAAAATGCCATTGTAAAGAGTGGCTTGTTTAATGTTATTACGCGAAAATCGTATTCATAAGAATTAATGCGTTTATAAAGAAAAAAAAAAAAAAATTTGCGGCCGGTTCGTCGATTTCGAGCCAAGACTTCGTTCGCTTAACTTACATTTAAAACAAAAACAAATTATAATATATGTATCGAAATCGACGAACATACCTTGGTGTTCATCCTATAAATTAAGCAAGGCGACATTAGGGGAATTTAACCATTTATATACAAAACTACCCAAATTTCAAGATAGATATGCCTGTGAAATCCTTTGATTTGTTGTTGCAAGAAGTTTATACTAGATTGACAAAACAAAAAAAATTTCTCGGTTATATTTTTATTTTTAAATTTGTTTATCTGTCTTGCTATACTAGCGGTCGGCTTTGTATATATGAAATTATAAGCTCCACACTAACTTTTGACATGTTTATTCTTTGCCGCTCAGAAAACAACTTACAATTAGAACAAGTTTTATTCCTGAGCGACGCCACTTCAGTAGTATTTCATATGTTTTAATTTTTTGCCGCTCATCGCTCAGCCGCTTGACGCTTAGACGCTCATTGCGTGGCCTCGGCCTTACCCTGTTAAAAATTTAATGCACATTTTCTGGTTTATTGTCAAATTGTAATTTAAGTTTTAACTTAATAACTGTTTTATTATGATTAACTTTTTAAAACGCGTATTAATAAAAGCAAGTTTGTTAAGCTCAAATTAGACGTGACATAACCATAGGAAAACTGTATTACCATAACCACTGTATTACCAAAATGACTTTAACATACCATACAAACCAATTCAATTTTGGTTTCTAAATTCGCCGTTACGGCTGTGGCATTGTAGTTATGTCACGTCTAATTTGAGCTTTAATTATAGAGCATTAATATTGTTAAAATAATGCTTATATAATAAATGTAAGCCATTTCCCCGAAAATCTGCCTATATGATTAACTCGGATTGTTTTTTGGTACTATTTTTTTAATTTGAGAAGTAAACAAATTATCTAAAGTTGACGCTTCCAAGCGTTTTGAAAATGAACTCGCAGTGGCATGTGTAAACACAAAAGCCAATGGCATGAGATTCGACTATTTAGAACAAATTTTCTTTGATAATATATGTACAACAGTGGCATATGCCACTACTTGCATGTGTAATGGCAGGGTTAAGGGAATGTTACAATTGAATATATTTTCAAAGTATATATTTTAAGACGCTATAAATCAACAATTATTTTCACCGAAATATATTGGCACTTTTACTGCCGGTTTTATGAACGCGAACGAAAAATTACTCCTCGTTTAATTAACTTTTAAAACAAAAAAAATATTTCAAAATTTGTACAAATTGCCCAAAATAAAAAGAAACTTGAAAAAATTAGCAACCCTATAACATAATATAACTAAAACATCAATATTGTAGAAATTACAAACAGAATGACAAATGACCTGTGGTTAAGGTTATAATAAAGTTAAAATTTAAAAAGGTAAATTTTAAAAGTTCATACTCAAGTAAATATAACGATCATACATTCACCATTTAACATTTTTTTTAAAGTGTTTAAATTTTATGATATTTTTTTTTTTTTGTAACGAATCCAGCTACTGTAAAACTGTTAACTTTTGCTAATGAGAAGAGCTTTCTAACAGAACACTGACTGTTAAAAGCTTTATCTTATGTTAACGAAGTGTTGACAAAAGGCAACAGATGGCACTCTGTATATTAGTTTCCGTTTGTTTACGAAATCAAAAAGACATTTGAAATAATTTTTAGGGTGGTGTGTGAGGTAATTGTTTTTGTTTTTTTGCACAAACAACTATAGTTGTATACATTTAGTCAAAATTATTAACTATGCTAAGGGGCCAACTACACTTTTCAAATGCTTGTCCATCGGGCGAATTCAACGTATACGAAATCTGGGCGTACCTTATATTCGCCTTCATATCTAAATTTTTGGATTTTTCATCCAGTATAGTCGGTGTGACATATGCAAATATATTTTCACTAATACTACCACAATGCTTGATAAGTATTTTGATCAGTGTATTTGGGCCTTAAAGGTCTAGCAAGAAAGACTATAATCGAGCTTTTACTTTAATCGTTTAATCGCTCGGTTAATTAATCTAGGTTTTGGTTTAATCGGGTAATTTTGTTATTGATCGAGTTTATAGACTAGATCTCAATTGAGACTAAAGAGTAGACTAAATTTACCTTAAGACTATAAACTATAGATTATAGAAAAAAAAAAAAATAAACAAAACTACAATCGAGAATACAACAAATTCAAAATTTTATTCCTGGCTATATTTACTAACTGTTTAATAAAAAGTAGAGACTTTAATTTTCAGTCTGAGTTTGGTTCTATTTTAAATAAAATAAAAAACTTTTTTTTAATAGATTTTGTTAGTCGTGCTTAATTCCCAGTTTTTATTCTTGATAAAAACACTTGAAATTTATTGTTAATGGGATAAGCTATTCCTATGCGCATTTCACTGGTTGCTTAGGCCAGATCATCAGGAAACTTCATCCATAAAGATTTTAGAAAAACTAAAGATATTAAACCAAATAAAACTGTTAAGCGTATAAGAATCATAAGCAACAGTTCTACTTGTAACAATATCAAAGTTTTAACAAAAACATCAACAATAAACAGTGAGTTTATCTCTTCTTACATTTCCCACTACAATTGATTGGAACTGTTGCTTATGATTCTTATACGCTTAACAGTTTCATTTGGTTTATAGTATTTGAGATTATAGTCGAGATTTTATAAGATTTTAGTCAAGACTAAAGACTTGTTAATAAAAAAAACACACACACGTTAGTTTTTGATTTGAGAATAACATTTGATAAAAATTGGACATCAAATTGATAAAACATTCTATGTCAAATGTTTATATTCAAATCATTACACAGTACAACATTTTTCAGTGAATTGATTGTCAACTCAATTCTGTGAACTGTATGTGAAATTAGACCCAAAAAGAAGAATTTCTGCATCATTCGTTTTGTCTTCTTACATGCGATTTGAAGTTAGTATCGATTTGAAGTTAGTACTATCGTATAGGGGAATTTATCACGTTTTAGGCCCTGTTGTTTGACATAGCTCGACAACCACTAGCCCAATTTAGTTGAAATAAATTTTAAAAAATTAAGAATTAAAATTCCCTTAATCTGTTCATATATTGTTTTCCTATACAAGTAACACTTTCGAAGTTAAAAATGAATGTATGAAGGGAAAAAATTATTTTTTGCCTAAAAATTTAAATTTTTTTTTTTTTAAAATACATAAAAAATCCAAAATGGAAAAAAGTTTCAAGTCTAGTTATTTTTTCGCAAAGTCACATAACCTATGAGCAAAATGAAACAAAGATCATAAAAATCGATGCACGCGTTTCGCTTTTATTCGCAATTGAGTAAAGGTATGAATTTCAAAAATCAGTTATAGCCACCACCCTTAAAATAAAAATAAAAATATAAAATAAAAAATTATCATGCAAAAAAAAACTTTATTTATAAAAACTTAATGAAAATAAAATAATATGCAATTAATACGCAATTATAATATGCATAAAAACAAAATTTAGAACATTTTTTCAATTATTGGCAATATCCATCCTTGTAGAAGTTGACGCTTGTGGTTCTGATGATCTTGTTTTCTTCGTAGGTTGTTCATATTCATGGTCTGAGTCTGTATCGTCATCCGAGATACACAAACTATTCAAGGGCGTGTTTCTTTCACTGTGTCCACCAATTTCAATGTCTTCATCTTCGGTGCTTTCTTCAAACTGCCTAATTGTGGAACTCCACCAACAAACCTCCGCAAGCAATGCATCCAATTTTTTGCTTTTGAACCGCTTTTCAAATGGCATGGTCACCTGGTGGAACCTCTCTCCTTGTTCGTCTGATTCCTGAGGTGATTGTGCCAAAAAAGTATCGAGGTGGTGGTGCAAGAAATGCAATTTCAGCGTCATGGATGCACCGATTTTTTCGAAATAAAACAGCAACCTGTCCACTCGTTGCTGTATCTCTTCTCGCTGGACACGGTTCTTTCCTAGAACGCCTTCTATTACTTCTTTCAATGCGTTCCATGCATGTTGGTGGTCGTGATGCTCTGAAAGCAAATGTGTGAAAGAATCACTTTTGATCAATTTCCGAATATCAGGTCCATTGAGAATACCTGTTTTAAATACATAAGAAAAACGAAAAATTATTGGTAGTGCGAATGTATAGAAATTAACAAATTTAGATATGACAATATTGAAATACAGAGTACGATACGTACCGTTTTTAATTTTCTCATCACTGAGTTTCGGAAAGATGGATTTCAAACAGTCAAAGGCGCCGTTAACTTTTTTGACCACC
Source organism: Pollenia griseotomentosa (assembly GCA_963931875.1). Classification (NCBI taxonomy): domain Eukaryota; kingdom Metazoa; phylum Arthropoda; class Insecta; order Diptera; family Polleniidae; genus Pollenia; species Pollenia griseotomentosa. The sequence continues at coordinate 96,895,707 of OZ007562.1, read as the reverse complement.
ACTTCAACGAATTTCCCAGCTATTCCCAGTTTCATGTGGAGCGGTGGCAACAAAATATCATCCAGGTCCTTTATCATAGGTTCATTGCGTAAAACAAATTTTTTCGATCTTTTTTCTGTATTTTTCGGACGATATGACCACAAACGTAACAATATTCATCCAAATATGGGCACTTGTTGTTTTCCATATTGATATATTTTATGTTTTGTTGTTATTCACTTTTAAAAAACTGGAGAAAAATCACTTTTACTGTTCGCGGTCGTCGGCACTGGCTGAATGCCAAAAATCGATTAATGCACACCTATAAATACTACGTATTTTTGAATATTTTACTGCCAGGTACTTATAAATGGGCGCATATTTTAAGGGCGGCTGGCTATATACCTGATTCAGCACTTGTACGTTTCAAACTGTGCAAAACTTTCCAAATAATGACCACCCTTAAATGTGGGTGCAATTTCTGTAAAAAAATCATATAGGTAGCCACCGGAAAAACCCAAATAATAAAAAGGTCCACTTTCCGTTTAATTGTCCACGTACATTTATTACCGCAATCATAAAAATCAAATAACCTTTTGTTTATTCCTTTTTTTTTAATTCTCAGAATCATGAAAAAGGTGTCAATGTTTTCTCCAAATAATGTTGTGCATATCTCGAGCAAATTTTTTAAATTCATACCTTTACTCAATTGCGAATAAAAGCGAAACGCGTGCATCGATTTTTATGATCTTTGTTTCATTTTGCTCATAGGTTATGTGACTTTGCGAAAAAATAACTAGACTTGAAACTTTTTTCCATTTTGGATTTTTTATGTATTTAAAAAAAAAAAAAATTTAAATTTTTAGGCAAAAAATAATTTTTTCCCTTCATACATTCATTTTTAACTTCGAAAGTGTTACTTGTATAGGAAAACAATATATGAACAGATTAAGGGAATTGTAATTCTTAATTTTTTAAAATTTATTTCAACTAAATTGGGCTAGTGGTTGTCGAGCTATGTCAAACAACAGGGCCTAAAACGTGATAAATTCCCCTATACGATAGTACTAACTTCAAATCGATACTAACTTCAAATCGCATGTAAGAAGACAAAACGAATGATGCAGAAATTCTTCTTTTTGGGTCTAATTTCACATACAGTTCACAGAACTGAGTTGACAAATCATGTGTTGTACTGTGTTATCAATTTGAGTTCAAATGTTTAAATCAAACAATTGAAAAAGGTTTGACAATTGTGTTTGATGTCAAATTTTAAATTCATTTCATATCAAAGGTTTGACTTCGTGTTTGTTGGGAATAAATAAGTTTGTACATATTTTCTCAGTGTATTTTGATCATTAAAAATCTATTAAAAATTATATTAAAATTTTTCAAAATAATGATTTTTTAAGAATCTTTTAAGTGTTTTAATGATTACAGTCTGGTGTTTGCAATGTTTCTGCTATAAATTATATACGTTTCTTAACCATTTGCCAAAATTTGTGACGAGTTGTGTCTGACTATGACTAAATATTTCTAACAGACACAACTTGCCACAAATCATATTTGTAAACAGAAAAATCTTCATACATTTATGTTTTAACGTGCCACATGTTAGCATTATGAATTTTGCCAAAAAACTTTTATAACTTGGCTAATAAAATTATTAATTTAAATAAAAAAAAAATGGGCAAACGTTTATTTTAGTGTTTTTTAAATTTTAATTTTTTTTTATTCATACGAAGGTGTAAAAATAAAATGTACTGCAAATAAACACATGTAATGTTTTTCTTTTGAAAAATTAATCTTATAAAACGGAATGTTATAGTTCAGAACAAGAGAAAGTGTGGGAAGAAAACCCATAAAAGACAATTACATTTTTATAGAGAAAAATTTTTTTTTAATATTAGTTTTTTTTTAATATCGTATTTTTAGCAAAATGATCCAGTAGTTTTATTCTTATTTTACATGTAATAGAACATTAAGTCTTGGGGATTCACATTTACGAAAACTTTGCAAAAAGCAAAGCTAAGCATATTAGACAGATTTTAAGCAAAAACTAAAATAGAATGTTTATGGTTAATGTGGCATTTTAAATTCAAACTACACAATAATCAATGTGAATAAAGTTTTGAGGTATTTAAAAATTTCGCATGCGAATTATAAAAGTTTATTTGTGGTGGATTATTTGCTGAGGAAATTGAAATGGAAATTTGTAAAAATAATAGAGAAATTTTGCAAAACAAATTCAAATTTGACGTAGACAACTAAATATAAACAGATTTAAATTAAATTAAATAAATAGAGTCTAGATCTAGACATTATAAATTAATCTAAAGGTGAACATTTTTTGGAAATATATACTGAAAGATAATTTCATAAAATAAAATATATTTTAGACATTTTTGGGTTTAAAAAGAAGCTTTATTTATTTTTATTTATTTATTTATTTATTTATTTAATCAATACAGTACAACAAGAACTAGTCTTATCTAATAGTACTGGGGAGATAGTGGCACAATATGATTTTTGTTGGTAAAAAAAAAATAAAATCACTTAATACTAATTTTAAGAAATAAAAGAAATTTAAATTAGATAGAATTGAAAAATATTAAATGATATTAAAAAATTATGATTTTTAAATTAAATAAATAAAAGTTAAAACATTATGTATGTAAAAGCTATATAAATGTTGTTATCCTAAACGATTTAATATTGCAATTTTGAAATGCTTTGCATTGCTAATGATTTGAATATTAGAAGGAAGTTGGCGCCAAAGATTGATAGCAGTGTAGAAAAAATGTCTTTTCGATATATCTTTTCTAATGCGAAAGGTATTTACTTTGTTTCCTCGGTCAGACCTTGAGAAGATTATTCTATTGTATAGGTATTTAGGCTGTTTGGCGTAAATCACCTTATGAAAAAATAATAGTGTTCGAAGCTTTAACAGGCTATCAAATGGTATATTACATATTTGTATAGAGTACTGTGAGATTCTGCTTCGCCTACTGCGGCCAAAAACATATCTGGCAATATTTTTGTACGTTACATTAAGCCTTTTCATACTTAATGTATCACAGTTAGCGAATAGTTCACAACCGTACAAGAGCGTTGGCAATAAATATGTTTTAGCTAGTAACATTCGAATATCAAAAGGTGTATAATGTTGCGACATCCAAAGGTTTCTTAACATCGCATATGTTTTGCCACATATAACATTTATGTGATTAGACCAGTCTAGTTTCCTATTGAATATTACACCTAAATTTCATCTTTTGTGATTATAGATTCTCCGATCAGAATTGGTGGTAAAATAGTTGGCAACGATTCGGTTTTTCCAATTATCATAGCTTTTGATTTCCTTGCATTTATGGAGAGTCCATTGGCTGAAGCCCATTCTTTAACACTATCTAGGTCATTATTGATCCGGTTAATGTAATTATTGATATCAGACGGTTCAAAACTAATAACAAGTTGTACATCATCTGCATACATATGTATTCCACAAAAACTGAGTCGAGAAGGTAAGTCATTAGAATATAATACATATAATAGTGGACCAAGTATGGAACCCTGTGGTACACCTCTCGGAGTTGAGCACTTATAAGACTCATCAGTCCCATGATACACAGATTGGCTTCTGTCACACAAATAAGAATAAATTATCTTTACGGCGGTTTCCGAAAAATAGAACATGTGCCTAAGATTTTGACAAAGAATTAAATGGTCTACTGTGTCAAATGCTTTAGAATGATCAAGTAAAATTAGAAACGATACCATACTGTTATCCACATTTGCTCTAAGCTCCTCTGAGACTTCGATTAAGGCATTATTTTCAATCTATCGCCTTTATTTTTTGGGCTCATTTACACTACAACGAAATCTATTACTTACAAGATATCGAGCAAAATCTAGTTGTTTTTGACTAGATTTTCCATACAAAACCAAATCTACATCGTGGCTCACAAAATCTGTGAAGGCACTAAATTTTAAGGAAGAGTTTAATTCAATTCTACTAGATTTCGTTGAAATGTAAACTGAGTAATTATAAGGTGAGGTAGGAAATAGTTTGCCATTGTCCTCATTTGCAATTTTTTTAAATTCTACTTTGAAATTGCATAAGTGTCCATATTATGAAATTTTAATACAGCAGTTTTGTATTTGTATGTCTTCTTTCTTCTTATCCCATGTATATAAATACAAATACCCAAAAAAAACCAAATTTAAGTTGAAAAGTTAGAATTACAAAACAAAACAGAATTGAAACTCTGTACCCATTCCCAATCTACTCACCGCTCTCACCCATAAACTCAAGAACTGTTGCAACAAAAATTGCAAGTCTGGTCACGGACTTTATTAATTCTAGTTAACTTAGCATTTACAGATGCCCCAGCCAGTTCGAAAAGTTTAATACACTCACACTTTTTACTGACACACTCACATTTTTCGCAATGGCAGCTCCAGTGGCAACAAAAATTGCATGCAAATTTGGCACTTGCATGCCATTAAATGACAAAACTATAAACAATGTTACTCTGTTTAATATTAAATGCACATTTACTGGATTATTGTCAAATTGTAATTAAAGTTTTAACTTAATAAATGTATTATTATGATTAATTTTTTGAAACGCACATTTTTAAAAGCAAGTTTGTTAATTAAAGAGCATTAATATTGTTCAAATAATGCTAATATATATAAATGTAAACCATATCCACAAAAATATGCCAATATGATTAACTCATTATGTTTTCTTTTATACAAAAAAATGTGACATTTTATTTAAAAAAATGCAATTTGGTGTATGGTTCTTAAAAATGTTGCTCCCGAAAAGGATGAGTTTTTTAGAATAAAACAAGCCACCCTTTTCGGGAGCAAAATTTTTAAGAAACAGACACCAAATTGCATTCTTTTTTTAAATAAAATGTCAAATTTTTTTGTAGAAAAGAAAACACCATCAGTAACTCTATTTTGTTTTCTTGTACTTTTTTTTAAATTAGAAAAGTAAACAAATTTTGTAAAGTTGACGCTTCAACGACATTTTGAAAATGAGCTCGCAGTGGCATGTGTAGCAGTGATGGAAAATTGAAAAATTAAGATAATACTGACCACCAGCGTTGCCATTTGTCATGTTTTCCCTTTTTTTGCAAGTTTTTTGAGATGCAAAAGTTTTAAATCTTAATAAAGTTTTTTCAAGTTTTTTAAAAATACAAATTTAAAAATTTGCAGTATATTAGATGAAAATATTAAGTGATGCTTTCATATTACTAAATGATCTAGTATTTTCTCTGTTCTTTATGCAGCAGTATTTAATTGTGTTCACTCCTTCCTAACTTAAAGATCCCAATATATATTTTTTAAGGTGCTGAACTATCTTTAGCACAAGGTTCATATAAGTTATCTAAAAATGATGATGCATTTTGTTATGGTCTGTTAAAAAAGCTCAATTTTGATAACGACTTTCTTAAACACGTTAAAGTCTTAAGCCCTTATGACACTACATTTTTTATTCATTAATTGATATAGAATTGATAGAAAGAAACAGTAAATGTTAGAAAGAGCTAACTATACATAATGTAAATAAAGATTTTTGTTTTTTTTTCTCTTGTTATGGTTTTGTTTCAGGGATGGCGTTGGGAATTTTTAAAATTGTACCAACAACCTTTAAAACTTTTACTTTTTTACCCTAATTGTACTAAAAGATTTTTTTTAGTTGAAATTAATTTTATTTATGTTCATAAAAAACACCACAAAAAGGTATTATAAATCTTAGTTTAAAAAGTATCAACAAAAAAGTACAACTGAAACAACTTAGCCATCCCTGTTTTGTTTATTTTATTAAATGTTGCCAACTTTTTGTTTATGAGAAACCTAAAAACAGAAAGCGGTAAATCGCTGAATTTGCCCATAAACCGCTGATTCAGCAACACTTTTAATATTTCAAGCTGGAAATGTCAATTTTAAGTTAAACAATTTTACATTTTTTTTGACATAACTTCATTTTTTATCGATAACTTTTTAAAAATTGTTGACAGTTTGCCATTTATCTTAATACAGCTGAACTCTTTGCACTTGGTAAATTTTTCTATTACATTATATTTGTACTGTTCACCAAAACTTGAACAATGCATTAAAAATGTAGTGTCATATGGGCTTTAGCACCTTTTTGTGTAATAAAAAGTAACAAATTAATTAATTCTCAATTATGTGCTATTGTGCCAAATTCAGTAGATTTGAGTGATATTGAAGAAGTTAATAATGAGTGGCTTAGCTATTCTATTTTAATTTTTAGGAACATCATTTATGAAAAGATCAAAATATTAAGAATTTTTGCGAGGGCGTATTTAAAATTATTTCTAGATTTTATTTCTTTAATAAAATTAATTCCAAATAATTTTTTATTTTTTTAACAGCAATACAAAAAGCTTTACAACACATTTTTGTTTATTTCTTTTAAACATTTTGGCACTTTTGTAGAAAAAAATTTTTTTTAATTAAAAAAATGTTTTTTTTTGGAAATAAAAAGTTTTTTTTTAAATATATGGCAACGCTGCTGACCACCAAGCAAAAGAGTAATTTTTTCAATATTTTGGTACTTTTTTCAAACATATTTTTTTTTGGAAAATAAATTTAAAAATAAAAAACTAAAACACATATTAATAAGATTTCTGTATGACGTGCTAAATTCCCAATTTTTCATATTTGATAAATACACTGAAATTTATTGTTGCGGGAAAGCTAGCTTCTATGCGCATTTCACTCGTTTCTTGGGAGAGATCGTCAGAAAACCTTTTCCAAAGATTTTAGAAAAGCTAAAAATATTATACAAATGAAACCTTAAAGCGAATAAGAATTATAAACACTCAAAGTCTTACTTGTAACGATATCAAAACTTAAACAATACACCAACAATAAACAGTGAGTTTATCTTTTCTTACATTCCCCTACAATTGGTTGGCTTTTTTCCGACTCGAATTGTAGTTGTAAGTGGGTAGAAATAAAAAAAAACAAAATTAAAAAACAAATTGCTTCATTCTATTGTCTTCGTAAGAAAACCACAAAAAAAAACCAATTTGCCATATAATTTTTTTTTTTTTTTTTTTTTTTTGCTCATATTTGAGCCATTTATGAACCGAGCTGGCTAAATTTTAACAGCAAAATTCTGATGAGGATATCTGGCATTAAAATATATCAACAAGCATATATACTTTTGATAAGATTACATTTTGTGTAGGGCTGTGGAGTCCGTGTTGGAGAGCCAGAGTTGAGGTTTTTGTACCGGAGTCGGAGTCGAAGTACCCACAAAAAATTTGCGGTTCCGACTCCAAAATTGTTCGTTATAAAAAATTTTAAAAAAATATTCTAATAATTTCCAAAATAAAAATACTTCGAAATTGGCGATGCAATATTTAAAATATTAATTCGAAATTTTCACTGAATATCAGTTAAAGTTAGAATTAAGGTTAAATTAGGAGTCGGAGTTGGATTTTCAACGGTTGGAGTCGGATTTAGCACTTTGCTAAACAAAGAAGCATACCAAGAAAAGAGTACTAAAACGGACTTGGGGGTACCGTGTTATTTTTAAAAGGAAAAAGTATTGAAAATAGTACCATAGTACTGAATTTTCCATCACTGATGTGTAGACACAAAAGCCAATGGCATGAGATTCGACTATTTCGAACAAAGTTTCTTTGATATAGGTATGCTTACAACAGTAGCATGCTCTTACTTCCATGTGTAAAAGCAGCGTAAAAGAACGGATACAAAGTCGGTCCGGTTTTTTCTTCACTTTATTTACCTCTAGGAGAGCAGAATGTATGCATTAAATTTTTTTAAATCCAGTTCTCCCACTTTTCAAAACCCTATTACATTTATTTAAAATAAATACATCTACATTTGCAATTTAAGCTAACATTTGGTTTTCAAAAATGTTTTTCTTTTATTTATTTTGGCTTCAAATACACCGCGTTGTTCCTGTTTAATTTTACAAGTTTTTTCTTATTTCTTTTGAAAAATAAATAACAAAAAAATAAACAATTAAACACAACACTGTCTTTTATTATTAATTAAACTACATGTTTATTTATAAATGTTTGATCTATTTTTTAACACAAAAAAAAGGTATTTGCAAGATCAAATAACAACAACAACAAATGCTATTTTTAAAATAATCGATCAATTTTTTGGAAAATATTTTCCGGCTCCAAAAAAATATATATTTTTTTTAAACATATAACAAATCGTTGGTCTCATGTAGAAAGGCCCTAACACTATTTTTTTCCATTTTGAGATTTTTAGTGATTCTAATACATTCCGCACAAATAGACCTCGTCACAAAAATTAAATGCAATAGCATCAAAAATAACGGTTGCTTGTAAGCAAATGCGCATTTTGATACACAAATTTTCATTATAGTTATAGTCGGAATCATGTGAGTTAGGGCCTTTCTACATGAGACTAACGAAATTCAAAATAGTATTTTTTTTTTTTTTTTTTTTGTAAAAAACAAAGTACCAATTGGAAATTTTGAGATAAACTAAACACAGTTTTAATTCCCGACATCTGCCGAAATCAGGGTACACTAAAAAAAGTAAATGCATTTGCTCAGCTGATCGTTTGTAATATATTCTGGTACCCCGTTTTTCGTCATTTTCTTTGTTAAGCCACGACGTGATTTCTAAAGCGATCTAACTAATAATGAGTCTGGAACCGTACTTCTAGAAGCTACTGACTCCTGTAGTACCAGAGAAAATCTCTAGTCAGCCACGATCTCAAGAGATCTGTGAATTTTTAACTCTGCCGAATTACAGGTATTGATTGCATGTGATTGTTCCGCAGGACGTTATACTAAAAGGTAGAATATTCTTAGGATATTTCCCTGAATACCTTCGGGGAGTGCAAACAAGAATATAGACATTTGACAAATATTTCACAAAACATATTATTAGAACTTTTTTGTAATCAAATTACGTTAATTGTTCTGCCACCAAATTGAGTTTCTCAAGGTGTCCGTAGAGCAAAACTGCTCTTTACTGTCGAAGCCAATCTCCAAGAAAATAAGAAATTGTCATGTGTCTAAGAAATTTTATAAAAAAATTTGGATTTTCATTTTTCAAAAACGCGTTTTGGTTAGACCTCAATCTATAATATAAAAAAGCAAGCAAGTAAAACTTCTTTAAAGGTCTTTTTTACTTTCTGCTTTCAATTAATTTTTTCCAACCGGGTTTTTAATAAAACTTTTGTTTTTACAAATTTCCCTGAATTGTAAAAACTAAATTTTGTTTTTTTTTGGCTTTTATTTAAATAAACAGCCACAACAAAGATCAAATATATTTAAATTGAAATAAAGTCAATGGAAAAAAGACCCCTGTGAAAAAATTTCATAATTATTTATTTTTCTATTTTTTTGTTTTCATTTCTCTTAAATTTTTTTTTTTTTTGCCTTAATTCTCTTGATCTTTAATAAAAATGACGTTAATGCTGCATTTTATTGGTTTGAAATTTGTTTCAAATTTATTTTAGTAATTTTTTGGTCAATTAAATGGCAATAAATTGGCGGGAACGAACTATTTACGAGTAGCTTATGATTTAATAGGCAAATATAAATTCTATTGATTTCTATAATTATAATAAATATTTGTATAATTGAAAATGAATTGTTGTTTTTGTTTTCTCAAATTTCTTGGGTGTTTTTTTTTAGTATTTTTATATGAATTTAATTGAAATGTCAGTGACACTGACACCTTTTGAAGAAATTTTATTAAATGAACTATGAAAGCTATGTAACCGTGAACTATATTTAAGAATTTGTTGTATTGAAATTGTAACAAGACAAACAGTTGTAAAGCAGAGAAAGTTTTGTCTTTAAAATAGATTCTGACAGTTCTGTGTTATATTTTCCCTTTTTATATATAAATTATTTTACAGACTTGTTACTATTAAAAGATCTTACCCATTTTAAATGAAACATAACTAAATAAAAACAATTAGAAGCGAATGTTTGAATCAAACACAGAACACAGATTTTTTTCTGCAGCTTCCAAACATGTGAGGCAGGGTTAGCAAAAACAGTTTTAGAAATGTATAAGCTTGCATCACAATTGTAGTTTTTAAGTTGAATAGTACAATAACACACATTTTTATACCTATACTGTGTATATCTTGGTGGCTCGCTATGCTAGTTGTTAGTGAGATAGTCTGCGAAGGTTCCGGCTTCGACTCCCGCAAGAGACTCTGGTCTGTTTCCTACAACGTGCTGAAAGTCTTAGTTAATTTTGGGTTTTAACTATTGAGATCGATTTTTTCAAAACCTGGTTTTCGAATATTACGAATAATTGCTGTTTAAAAAAAACCCGGTTTTCGGTTGGGCATATAAAAAATAACCGGTAAACCGGATTTATTTGAATAAATAAAAACACAAAAATCAAATTAGTTTTTGAAATACAAAGTTAATTTGAATAAGAACAAAACAACTTACAAAGGAAAGGAACCAACCAGAATATGAATAATGGCTTAAGCAACTCATGTAAATCATATGTGTCAAAACATAATGAACTTAAGGAAACGTTTTGTTAAGTTTTATGAATCGAAACTGATTGCATATTCCGTACGGATTGCACATTCCGTACGGAAAGCTTTTTATTATTTTTAAAAAAGAAGCTCAAGTCTGTTTAAGCACATTCTGGTTGGGCCTTTAAGGTCAAATAAACATAACAAATGGCTTGGCAAACACACACTTTTTTAACGTTTTGTGTTCGCCAATAAACAACACAAGCATATTTCGTACAAACATTAATTTTTCATTTTGGTTTTGTTTTGAATTAATTCAGATGACGACAGTGCTGCGGCAATTTTGTTGCTGTTTATTTAAAACGGAGAAGAAATATAAAATAAAGGAAAATAATTTGGAGTAAAGAGTGGTTTAAATAACGATGTGTTTTGTTGCAAACAATGCCACAAAACTACTGAACATGATTTTAATGCTTCTTTATCAACGTCTTCACGCTGCAAAGTTTTCGTTGAAATAAAAAATGGACACTTAAAAATAGCCGGCTTGAGGAAAACTAAATAAAACCGATTTAAACCGGTCGAATAATAACACTGTGCTCGAAACTGACACTTTTTCTTAGACAAGCTGGGCACATGGCGTTTTAGCATAATTCGGGTACGCTGAATCCAGTTGTGCCCACCGTTTTTTAGGTTAGCTCTTGTTTACGAGGTGTACCGTTATTTCGAAAATGGAGGAGGTTGCACAACATATATTCGCGTAACTCAAAAACGGTTCAGTTTATTGAAATTACTAAAAAACCGAAATTCCGCAATAAAATTTCCTTTAAGAAAATTAAAACTTTATTTTAATATGAGCAGTCGTTTTAGAAACATATTTTTTTTTTTTTTTTTTTTTTTTTTGAAAAAAAAAAATAATTTTATTATCAAAATTTTGAAATTTTTAGTTTTTAAAAATTAAAACGCCAGTGTTACCGTTCGATCTCCCTAGTATAAAACTTTGGCGACAATAGCTTTTACGTTAGCTTCTATATCATGAAAAAATGTTGTGACATACGGCAGTAAGATGCATCTATTGATAAGAAAAAAACTTGTAACCATTTCCAGGTTCATGCAGTTTTTTAAGGAGGCTAAATAAATAAACCTCTTTTTTCCTTTAATTTGAAATGAGAAAAAAATTCGTTTTGTTTTGCGGCTCGTCAATATAGATTATCATGTCGATTCAAAATAAGTTCGAAATAACTCTAAGTTTAATTACAATCATATTTAATCTCGGAAGCGTTTGACCGAAACTACACGTCCTCAATTGTTCTGTTGAATTGTTTGTAAAGGCCTCGTTACTTTTACGTAAACGTACGCGTCGCGGATCAGCTGTTTCGTTTTCCTTGCCAAGCTTATGTTTAAATAGGTACTCTAACGTTAACGTGACGTTGCGTTGCGAATAAAACTGATACAATTAAAAGTTGTCTCCATATCAGCTGTTAAAAAATGTTATGTTTGTGTTTATTGATAAAACGAACATTCCATCGACGCACGCAACATTTTTTCATAAATTTTTATACAAAATGCGCAAAAAACAAAAGATTAAAACTATAAATTATATAAATTCTAACAAATGTTCTGTTTTATTTTTATTACATTTCAACACGTTTACTTATTTTAAGTAACCACCAACCATTAAAGTCGACCGCAACGTTTACGTATCCGCAACATTTACGTATAAGTAACGAGGCATTTAGAGTTTTAGTGTATCTCTTTCTGTTTAAGTAGAACCTTCCCTTCTAGTTTATTTCTCTCCAGCTAAATATTTTCCTTAAGTAGGTGCGTTTGTTTACTTTTTTTAGCAAAATCCATAAGGTGAGTAAATTTTGGGCAATATAAAAATTTTACTCTCAAAACTGGCTCTTGCACAAAAACGTAAACGAACGAAAAAATTGCAAATACTTGCAGGCTAATTCAAACATATGATCGCTAAAAAGCTTAATGTTGTAAAATATGTCTAGAATATCTAGACTAACAGTATATATTCAGCCTTATTCCGGTTGTCGTTATCGTAATCGATCAAATCGTTTTTTGTAAGAGATTAAAGTAACACACAACCAGTGTTCTTTAATCTCTTACAAAAAACGACTTGATCGATTACGACGACAACTGGAATAAGGCTGATTGTTTTTTGTACTTGATGCATTGTGCTTTAATAAATATAAATTCTTAGCAAATGTATTAATTAAATGCACTTCTGTGGAAGCTTTTAGACTTGTTTAGTTTGTACACGACTTTTCATTTTGTTTCTAGTTAAATAACATACGAAAATATGTACATGAATACTTGATTTTGGATATTCGGTATCCAGAATAGTATGCAGTAAGAAGTATTCATATATTTATTAGGTTTAGATCTCAAAAATATAAATGCAATGTTATTTATTATAAATTTCATTTACTTTTCAAAAATACCTATTAGAAAACTAGTTGTTAGTTTATGCTGCACTTTTAATTCAGTTTTTGTTTTTTTAATTGTTTTTTTTTTTACAAATTTTAGACTTTTTGTTTGCAAATTGTATGGTTTGTTTACTATATTGAATCATATGTTTTTCTTTTCTACTGGATTTTACAGGCAAAAATTTGTTCAGTGAAAATTTGCAGGCTCTTTGCTGACAACTGTCACTTTACTCTCTCAGTAGATGCTCTCTTTTGCAAATTTATGTGTACGCGAACGCATTTCAGTAAAATCCAGTACAAATTTGTGCAAATTTTGGGTTAACGAACGCAGCTATTGTTAAAAAAAAAATCTATACTAAATACAAGCGACTTTGTCAACTTTTGTGCCCTGCATACAAATTTAACTCAATTGCGGCGGCGTCTTTTTCAAAACATTATTAAAATGTTTTTAATAAATGTATGTATGTATGTAGTTACTTCAGTTTGACATGGGCTCTGTTTTTTATTAATCGTTTTCTGTGCTCATTTGTTTATTTCTTTATTAATTGTTAATAGTTTATTTTAGTGGTGCCTCTCTTGGTTTTGCTTTCTAGTGCTTTTGTACCAAAAATTAAATTGACCTTGACTTAATTGTGTTTATTAAACAATTTAATTTCGTTTAAATACTTGTGTTTTTAAAGCAATTATTTAAATAATTTCATTTTAGCGGTTTCGTTTTTCATTTTGCAAAATTTTCTTGAATCGAATAGCAGAAAAATAAATGGAAATATTAAAAAGTTTAATTCGTTTTCCATTCCAAATTCCAAGAGTGTTTTTGCAATGTAAAGTTTTAATTAAATTTATCCAAAAGACTCCGAACTGAACAGAATAGTGACCCTATGATTCTGAAAGGGCATGTTGAGTAGTATAATTTTGTAAAATAAACTTATAGTCCAGCTGGTCTAAGGTTTTTTTTTTTGTTGTTTTACAGTGGGTCAACGTTTTAAATTTTTTGTCGAAGGGAGCGCTATAGTAAGTGAATAAAGTTCTGTTCCAAAAATGCTGTTGGACCGTTTTATGTTCTCCTTATTTATTTAAAATCAGTGTATAGTGTGTCAATCCTGAGTATTGCGACAGAGTTAAGTAGCTTACAAAAAATTTATATACGACGAATATCGAAAAATCAACTTCAACGCTCCTCCGAATGACCCAGAATATATATACTTTATAGGTTCTAATACCAATATAAGAAAAATTACAAACGGAATTTTAAACTTGAAACTTAAAAAGTTGAAAAAATGTGGTTAATCATACGAATTTTCATTCAAAAACCTTTTTGTTTACGTTTTCAAGGTTTTGTATTATAAATTTTTCTTTAATTTTGGTATATTTTATGATTTTTTCAACGAGATTTTTTTAAAAACTTTTTTGCTATCTTATCTCGACTTAAGATGTTTGTCAAAATGCCAAACATATACACTTTTACCTTCGGTGAAGGGCATAAAAACATATCGTCAGCTAATTATTGGTTTGACCAACCAAGCATTTAAAAAAAATGAGTTAGGTATGAGGAATATATTTTTTAATAACCCCTTTCTAAATCCAAAACCTGTTTCGCGAAATTTTTTATGGTTTCTGAGATATTAAGCATTTATTTTGCTCTATATAAACTATTTTAAAGTTTTTTAAGTATTGTTTTGCTCTACACGCCACTATTTGGCGATTGCACCAAATTCTTCATATAAAAACGTACAAAATAAATTTCACTCTTGCTTTGCTTTATTGCCGTAAGAAAAAAAAGTTAGCTTAAGCAAAAGCTGACTGTTGATTTTTTGTAGAGTTGTGTTTTTTTCATGCAATAGTTTTTGTCGCAATTGTTTTTGATATCTTCATCATGTTATACACAAACAAAGTGAGTGTTGTTTTTTAAATTGTTGTATTTCTGCATAGACCTAATAATTGAACCATAAGCAAAATAAACAACAAGAAAAAAAATAGTTTTGTAAAATAATAAACAAGTGTTAATAAATAGTAAAAATTTCTAGAATTTATTAAAAATATAAGAATGGAACTGTTTTTATTTTTTTAAATAAAACCAAATAAAAGAAAAAAAAACATCATATTTGACTTTTTATTACATTGTTAATATTATTTACTCAATGCATAACAACAAGTATACGTATGCAGCACAAAAAGCAACTTTTTAAAAATATTTTTAGAAAAGTGCCTTATGCGGCACATAAGAATATTTTTCACTGTCAATAAAATACTATTAATCTCTAACTTCATTCATGAAAGTTGACAAAAATTTAAATTTTTTCTGAACTGGGGTCAAATTACGGCATTCGAAATCGATCGAAATTTCCATTCAAATTGTATTGTAATTTCGATCGCTATCGAATGCCGTAATTTGCCCCCTGAAACATATGCCGGAAGCAGCTAAGAAAATATAAAAAATTCTATTCTATATATTTTAAGAAATCTTCATGCAAACCTTCTTTGTCGTTTTTCTCCACTTCGACTTTTTGGCATATGCGCCAAACCAATAATAAGCTGACGATATATTTTGTTAAGTTGTTACTTTTCACCAAAGTCCTTTTTTAAACTTGTGCCTTCATTAAGGACTGGCCTTGTATTTATATATGACTTGCAATTATAATTAAATCTCATAAAATGATCGCAAATATGCTTAAAAATTGGAAATTTTTAAATTTTTACAAGACTCGTACAGACTCGTACTCGGTACAGCTGATTATAGCATTTTAAGTATTTAAACATTCTGTCAGTATCAGGTATACAAAACGCAAATATGTTTTTGTAATCTTTGTTTAAAAATAATCAAGTTTATCGCCAAATTGATAACCCGATTTATGTGCATAACAAGTTACGTACAAACCTTTTTCAAAGCCTTTGTATACATATTTAACTAAAACTGTTTTCAAAGTCCAGTGCATTAAGGCGGATTCAGCTAATTATTTCCGCAATTTTATACGTATTTTGACTAGTGTTTGTTCCTGATTTATTCCTGCGGTATTCAACTGTTTGTAATTCCCACTTTCCTAAGAATTAATTGCGGGATTTCCGGGAAATTTTTAACACAAA
Source organism: Pollenia griseotomentosa (assembly GCA_963931875.1). Classification (NCBI taxonomy): domain Eukaryota; kingdom Metazoa; phylum Arthropoda; class Insecta; order Diptera; family Polleniidae; genus Pollenia; species Pollenia griseotomentosa. The sequence continues at coordinate 96,879,700 of OZ007562.1, read as the reverse complement.
ACTTTTCATAACCTCAGTTAATTTGTATTGGACCACATTATTAATATTTATTGCTGCTTATTTAGCGGATTTTCAAGAATGACCTTTATGGACTATGGAATGGAATGTAGTTAATTACCGAACTATCTTTACGAAATTTTATTTCTAGGCATAGCAAACTGTAATGGGATACAATTTAAAAAAGGCGTAGAAAAGTGTTTTCCGAGGCTGGGTTTTATTATGGGTGCGTATGATAAATTATGACTCGATCTTCAAAAAATTTAGTTGTGTAATTTCGAGTCTTATTAACTAGATAAAACTTCACCACAAAAGCATTGTTCGTTACGCTTTTAGCCTTACTTACATGATTTCCAGACAGTGGGCCGTAGGTAAATTATGAACAGATCTTGACAAAATTTAATGACATATAAACGAATTTTTTGAAATTTAATGACAATCGGTGTATTCCGCTACCAATTTATGTAAGTTTTTGTAAATTTTTAAGGGATGTTGTTGCATATTTGGGTATATAATTATTTTCTAACTGAACGGATTTCGCTGGATTTCAATCCCAAACAGCTAAGAAGAATTAAAACGAATTTAACAAGTGTAATTTTACTCGACTAAGAATTACTGAAGGACTCAGAATATACAGATATACTTAATGAAGTTTTAAATGAAATTTTGCTATTTAGTTAGGCTTGAGTTCGTCAAATTTAATTTTCATCAAATTATTTTTACCGAAGGAAGGAATTTTACAACATGAAATTAATTAAAATTTATTGATAATGTTCTATTCTTGGCTGAGCTGAGGCTCGAACTCGAGTTAAATTTACGTTTTGATAATAACCACATTCTCATCATCAGAATTCTTTGCGTTCTATCCTCCGCACCACTGCGGTGCCTACCAGCCAACAGTCAAACATCAATCGTTAACCAATGGTTTTGGTAGTTCGAATTTGCTGTTATTTAATATAATTTTTCAATTTTATTTACATGTTTCTTCCTTTTCTTCTGTTTTTTCGTAATCTTTCTGTCAAGACTTTGTCTTGAATACCTGAGTACCTATATTTGCTTATTATGTTATTGTCTACTTTTGTCGACATTTTATTTGTACAACTTGAAGTACAAATGTAAACATATATTGCTTGTGCCAAAGCTATTTTTAGAACAATTGTTATTTTCTTTAGTTAAACTGAGTATTAAAAAAGATTCACACGGAATGACAAACTTCGTATAACTTCTTTCAACACTGCCGATTAAGGCTTTAAAACTGTAAATACATATGTATGTTATTAAATGCGGTAAATGGAATTTCTCCTTTATGCTGATTTTGTTAAACAGAAAATTGTTTCAGAGTTCCTACTTCGTAATGGTGGAAAACAATTGCATTTTACCGTCTGTTCTAGGCCTAAGACTTCAAAACTTTCGGTCTTATCATGAAAATGTTGATCCTTTCCGCAGAATAAGCTCTGAATATAATAATTTTTATACTTATATTAATTTCTCTGATCCTATTGGCATCAAAAATAACCTCTTATTTGTCTTCAAATCACTTCAATCTTAAATGTTTCTCTTTTTTTTTGTTATATATCGGGTAATTTTTTAGCTATTATCTTTTTGGCAACACTAGTTTAAACAGCTAACGCACGTTTCGTGTTTTGTTTCACTGTCAAACATCTTCAGTTTGGTCTATAATTTAACCATGAATCGTCTTACAAACGAACAACGCTTGCAAATTATTGAATTTTATTATCAAAAATTATCAAAAAATTTATCGAAAAATTGTGTTCAGCGACGAAGCTAATTTTTGGCTCAGTGGGTACGTTAATAAGCAGAATTGTCGATTTTGGAGTGAAGATCTGCCAGAAGCATTGCAAGAGCTACCAATGCATCCAGAAAAAGTCACAGTTTGGTGCGGTTTATGGGCTGGTGGCATCATTGGACCGGACCGTACTTCTTCAAAGATGATGCAAATCGTAACGTAACTGTGAATGGTGAGCGCTACCGTGAGATGATATCCAACTTTTTTTTTGCCCAAAATGCAAGAGCTTGACTTGCATGTCATGTGGTTTCAACAAGACGGCGGCACATGCCACACAGCACGCTTAACAATGGACTTATTGAGAGGCGAGTTCGGTGAACATTTTATTTCACATTGGGGACCGGTCAATTGGCCGCCTAGATCGTGCGATTTAACGCCTTTAGACTATTGTTTGTGGGGCTATGTTAAAGCTCATGTCTATACACACATGCCCGCTTCAATTGACGCATTGGAAGACAACATTGAAGCATTTATTCATGAGATACCGGCCGAAATGTTGGAAAGAGTATGCCAAAATTGGACTAAGCGGATGCACCATTTGAGGCGCAGTCACGGTCAACATTTGCATGAAATAATCTTCAAACATGTAATAGTATGGACCGTACTATCGATTCAAATAAAGATTTCATGCATTTTTCTGAATTTTATGTGTTTTTTTTTTAAACTTTCCTATAGCTCTTTAAAAATCACCCATTACTAGATACTTTAGATTAACTTATATTTAGCATACTAGCCTGTAAGAAATATTAGTTTGGCGAATTTAGTGAATTCCGGGAATATGAAATCTTTTTCCCCTTTTCCCGGAAGTAAAAAAACGCGGGGAAAACCCCTAATTTTGACGTCTCTCACACAAAGAGAGAAATACATAGATAAAGTCGCAATCAGTGATGTCAGATTAGGGAATTTACCCCTGAATTGGGGATTTGATTTTGAAAACGGGAATAAAAAATTTGATTGACAGCTTCATAAAATTTAACAAAAGGTTTACTTACGTTTAATATGGTTTGACACATATGATTAACATGTATTCGCACAGTTGCTTAAACAAGCACTTTATTGTCGGGCCTTTGGTCTTCAAACGTTGGCCAAGTTAAAAAGAAATCATATATTTTTTTAATAGCGAAAAGTATGATCCAGTAACATCGACTAATATTGAACGTGCATATATTTTTATTAACGTACATTATTGTCTTGTTTGAAAATTGAAGATAATTTCAAATAGAAAACTTGAAAACACACACGAATATACTTTGTAATACAAATTTGTCCAAATAAAGCTAATTAATAGTTATTAGTTTGTGTTTTATCGCGTGTATATTTTTGTGAAATTTTTTAAGTTTTTTTGCGGTATATTTGTAAGCATTTTATAAAGGTTTAAACTTGCCCTGCTAATGTCAAAATGTACAAATAAAATGCAATACAAATAAAATATTTTATCAGAAAATTAAAGAGTATTTATTGAAGATTTTTGGGGATAAAAAAAATAAGTTTTTCGGTATTTTGGGGATGAAAATTAACAATTAATGGATAAAGTTTGAAAAACATCTGACAACCCTGATCGCGATTTAGTCAGTCTCTTTTTTTGCTTCGATCGGTTCAACTGAATTAAACCGTCGTTAAGTGGTTTAGTACTCGGTTTTAGACCCCCCTTTTAACAACTCTTGTTTTTTATTTAATACACATTTTTTTATTAGTTTACGTTTATATTTAAGTGTTTTCTGTACTTAATTGCTGTTATTTAAATTACAATTTTTCATTTAAGCTGTAGTTATTTATTATTGTTGTGTGAATTAATGTGTGCAATGTACTTGAAAAAGAAAAAATATTATTAATAAAACAACTCAATAACATTTATTAAAATGTTGATAGTTAAGCTTAAAAAAAGGTTGACAGACGAGCAGTTTTACGGCAAATGAGTTAATAGCACCAAAAATAAATTCAAATACAGCAAAAATTGTTGTTGGTTTTAAAGTCGTAGGTATATGAAATGCTGGGTTTTATTTTTAATAATAAATAATGAACTGCAAGTTTAATTCGTGTTGAAATGTTTGTGCGTTGTTTTAATATATATTTTTTTTGCTTTAAAATCAAACGAGAGCCAATTGTTTTGATTGAGAGCCCAGCTTGCAGTTTTAAACTGCGTCAGTCGGTTTTGAATTCAATTTTCAAAATTTAAAAAAAGCAGTTGTGATTAGACATTTAAACACGATTGTTTATTACCAGTGAGTGTTATATTTAAATAACTTGCATTATTTATTTGTAAAATTGTTATAGAACCGAAAAATGAATAAAAAAAAACACAAATATTTAACAGTTGCATAAAAAGCCAGAATATTCAATGCAACTTAAAAAAAAATAATTAAAAAAAAAGAGAGAAAGAATAATAAAACAGAGTTGTTTTGAATTGCTTACTGAGCTACCTAAATAAGAGCGTCAAAACTTTTAATTTTCACACAGTTTATACGAAACAAACCTTTAGAGCGCGAATTCAACACCACCCTGCTGGAAAATCTTATTTGATAGATCGTTTGGTCGTTTTATTTTATTGAAAATGTGTTGGCAATAGAATTTTCGTGTTTAAAAAAACGCTTGCCGCTCTTGTTTAGGTAGCTTAGTTAGTCTCGGTTTACACTATGAAGGTTATCTTTCAGAAAGTCTGAGTTTATGGTGCGAGGGGAGAGAAGAATAGCGTGTTTTCTACCCGTCTCACCAATAAACTTTCATAGTGTAAACCCATGAATCAAAGAAACAAGATTGCGCACTCAGCCGTACAAAAAAATTCTACTGCTCATCTTAGACTAATTATAAGTGTTTGTTGTAAAAAATGTAAGATACACACAAATTCACATGCACAAAGTCTATTTCTTCGTCACACACAAAAATAGCCTGCGCAAAATAACTTGCAAAATAACCTGCGCAATGCGCAATCTTGTTTTTTTTTCAGGGTGTAAACCCAGACTAAGCTCTTCACATTACTGCAATTGAAAACAGCTCTGTTTTATTATTCATTCTCTCTCTCTCTCTCTCTTCATTTTACTAATGTTATAAAAAGTGTTACCAAAGTGCTTTCTTTTAAATTGTGTCAATCTAAACATTATTCAAACAAAAAATATCTTATCATATATAAAAGTGTTGTTAAAAAAAAATTAGGAATTTATCACGTTTTATTTAAAGCAAACAAAAAATTTCGTTCATTTTAACACTGATAATGACAATATCTCATCAATGAAGTGTGTGTCATTAAAATGAAGAGATAAAAAAAGTAAAATAAGAAAAGGCCTTAAAAAGAGAAATAATAAAAATTTATTATTTCTTATCTGTAAATTAAAAATAAATATAAATTGAATTTTCTTTTTTAATTTAATACTGTTTTTTTTTTTTTTAATAAATTCAGTTTGTTTTAAAACTTGTTTCAGTTGTGACAAAGAAAAGTGCAATTTAAGTAAAAATTCATTAAAATTTTTAATAACAATTAAAACAAATTTTTAATAGAATCCATTAAAATCCTCTAAAATAAAAAAATCTATCCAAAAATAACACGAAATTGCAGTTAAACTGATATTCTATTCATTTATAAAAAAAAGTCAACACAAATAATTTTTAAAAATCAAATTTATAGTGAAAATTTATAAATTTTTAATTATAAAAAAAAAATATGACAAAAAATTAAAAAATTTTATGCAAAATAAAAACAAAAATAAAAGAAAAATCCTTTAAAAATATAACAAACTTTTCAAAAAATGCGCTCACCGGTTCTTAATCAAAACTTATCAGAGCCTATATTTGTTATTATTGATAACGCGAATGAGGAAAATATTCATAAAATTGATAAGTGTGTTAATTTATGCAGCGATTATGAAGTCCAACCCGTTTTAATACGCAAACAACCAAAATTTCCTACGCGAGAACGTCATTTGGCAATCAGACGCAAAAAATCTTCTGCCAATCCACAGCAGTGTGCTGGGGAGTGTGAAAAGTGAGTAGTGAAATTGACTACAAGTTTAATTAGATCTATGAAATGTTTTTATAAAAACGTAAATGTTTTTATAAAAACCATACCTTGTTTCGGCCATATCGTTTCATCATCCTTATACTTTATTTTAATTATGACTTTTTTACTTGGGTAAGCATGCGTTGCTTTGAACTTCGATAGGCGATGGGTTTAGTCAAGATACGTTCACACATAACAATGTTTGACGAAAAATCCTGAAAAAAGCTAGAACATTAAATCTGTCAATAATTTAAATTCTTTTTAAAATTGTTTTTTGGATTTAGCAAACTTTATTATAAAAAAATCGTAGAGAAATGTACTTCAGAGTTAGTCAGTTTTTGATCTTACAAACATTCTTTGAAATCAAACAAATGTTTAAACAACGTAGTGTGTTGCGTGTATAAGATAACGAATGGGTAAACAAGGCGAATGGTAAGAAAGCATGAACTGTTGAATTCAATTAAATTCCTCACTCTTCTCTCGGCCACAATGGTAAGCTAAAACTTCAGACCACGCGTTCACGCGTTGTAGCGTTTGATCATGCGACGCATACAAAGGTATAAAGTAATCCTACTTCATGCAATCGATACGTATGTATGAATATGAGTTCTACGAACTTTATGTTTAAATTAAACACCTCTTTTGTGAATATGTTTTAAAATGCCACAAAGCAGTGCAAAAGGAAATATTATCGAAGCAGTAGAAGAAGAAGTTGCCCAGAAAAGAGTGATGAATAAAGTTTTGGGGATTTCTCTTTTTACTTTTTTTAATAATTATCGGCTCCATTGCTTTTGTTTTGTTTGACGATTTTAAGTTTTTGTTTGCAAATGTCAGTTCCTGTACTAGGGATGCGAACGAAATACACGTAGCAAAAAAAGCTTTAAAGTTTTAGTATTTCGCAAAAGCTGCAATATTAAGCATTTGCAGTTTTGCAAGTCCATTTACATTAAACACTGAACTCTGATAACGTAAACGGGTACTTAATAACGCATTTATGGAGTTAGTTTTATTGACAGCTGAAGAGTAAAGTTTTTTTACACTCGTCTTCTTTGTTGCTATGTTAAAAAATCGAGAAAAGTTTTTTCTGCTTTATACTGACAAGTGTAATTTTCGTGGCATGTGTATAACGCACCACTGATCCACCACTTAATGAGTAAGTGATTAATTATTGTAAACTCGTTCCTTTCATAACAACTTAAAACTCAGTAGCGTAGTTCAGTATTAGGCTTGCAAAAGTGCAAATACAAAATAGCATAGCTCTTTTGTTGAATCCAACAAAAAATATACAGAGTTTCCGTTGGATTTAAGTAAAGTGCTACGATACTTTGCATTTGCAAGCCTAATACTGAACTCCGCTATTATTTATATAAGCAAATTAGAAACAAATGACAATTTGTTTTTCAAACTGACATTTCGCCATTTAGCAATAATTAAAATTTGACATTATTTCAAACATGTGTGCCACATTTTTATGGCAGAATATTTAATTTATTTAAACGTTGCCAATGCAAAATTCCCATTCGTTTTTTGTTTAATTATATAAAAAAATAAAAAAAAAAACAAACAAAAAAACAGCAGAAACGAAAATAAATTATAAAATTTTTGCTAGCGATAATTAATGTGAATATTATTTTATATAGCAAACATTATTTAATTTAAACAAAAAACAAGAATGAAAGTATGGTCAATCGAGCCCGACCATATAATACCCTACACAACATTATTAACACTGTGTTCAGACGGCTCATGTGTTATTTGACATGATTTCTACTTTATAGACGAGAGAGACGATTGGAAAAGAAACGAGTACACAGATTCATGTACTGGCAGTACGTTTTGCTTTTTCATTTGCTATTTTGTTTTCTTTCTTACTCGTATTCAAAGACTATAAAAAAAAATATTGTCAACATGACATGAATTGTTTGAACGTCAACGAAAGTTCAAAGAAGAAAAAGTAAGATTCATGTCAATAAGGCATGAGCCGTCTGAACAAAGTCTTAGCGACAAATTTAAAAAATGTTCCCTATTTCGGACCAATGACCAACCAGAACAGAATTATGTTATGAGATTAAGATTCCTTTTAGAGTAGTTTCTTCCGAATATTATCTACACTTCAACTTCTAAATGAAAATTTTTCTTCTTAAAGTGATTTTACGGACAAGATTTATATGGAGCTTTATGGTCCATTCTGAACCTTCCATCACGAACATTTGCCATGACATAGAAGCTTTTATAAAAATTATTGTCGTCAAATTTAATATCAGTACCAACATTTATATGGAAGTCATGACTTTAACTTGATGGTTACCCGATCAAGTTTTGCCCATCAAGTTTTAATACACTCACACTTTTTTACCAATATACTCATACTTTTAAAAATTTAAACGAACTTGCCTTTAAAATTCTATTTCCAGTGAGTGTTTCAATTTACGTTCAAGAAAACAGCTGATTTCAAGGTTAGTGAGCAAATTTTTCGTTTGGCTTTATAAATTGTTTTCTTGATGACATCTTGAAAGTAAATTGCTCAAAAATTGAATGCAGCCTACGTCACAACTTTCAATTTTTGGAAATTTTGGGCATTTCCGTCAAATTTGACCGTGACCGAAAATTTAAAAGTTATTAAAATCTGATATTGTTATAGAGAAATATTTGGATTTTACTAATTTTATAATTTTATCCATAAATTTGTTCACTTAGATGAACAATCAGACTGCAAAGTTGTGCAAACGTAATTTCTTATTTGTGAGAATGTTTTATTGTATGTTTTCTTTAATATTATATAAATATAAAAATTATTCCAAACAAATTTTCTTACATGGTCTGTAATCTAAGGAAGAGTTCGAAGAGAAATATGTTATGTATTCGGATTAACGGTTAATTTTTATTTTGTCTTAATCATTATTCAGTTAAATTATTATGGAAAAAATTTCACGTTCGAAATGTCACGTGTCGACCCAGATTTTTTCTTAAAAAAAAAATACAGAAGATTTTTGAATCAAACCAAAGACATTTTAATGTTACATTGCTACGTAAAATTCTGAAAGTAGTTTGACTTAAAAATTGTGCCAGGTTTCGCTGAATAACGCCTTTTTATATATGGCTACAAAAACTACTTCTAGTATTTTCACGTTCGAACCGCTACTTTTGCCATTATCTTTGACCTATAATCGCGCCCTCCATAAACTTTAGCATAGATAACAGTGCTTTCTTAGTGCTATAATTTAAGGGTTGAAAGAACGTAAAAATATTTGTTGTTTAAAATGTTATTGCATTTTTGATGCGTACGACTGTCACGTTCAACTCTTTGGAATTACCCATATGTAAAAGACAAACTTGAGCGTGTAACTGTAAAATACATTTTTTTGGTAGTGATATTTATATGGGAGCTATAGAAAAATATAGACCAGTTCCAATAAAACTTGGCAAGATGATTTAAGTTGCAATAACATATGATAAGACAGAATTTAATCTAAATACAAACTTAATAAGTTGTTTTACAGGCACACGGACTTTTTTCCGAAAAGTTGTTTGTTTGATTTTCACTATCTATCTATATAAATATAAAATACAAAAAAAGTTTCTACCTATGCCTATTACAGACTCCAAAACCATCCAACCGATGTGGTCCAGATCCGTTTCATTAAAAAGGCAATTTTGTGAAGATGGTTTTTGGTTATATAGTACAGGTTATCCATTTTGCGGTTTCAAAAGTAAACGTAAATAAAACATATATAAAATATTATTTTTTTTCATGATATTTCTTTTTTATTATAAAGTTTGAACGTTGAAATTATGTGTGAAACACTATATCATTTAAATGACCACCACGCGAAGTGTTGCAAGCATACTATAAAAATGGTGATTCTGGCACAGCCACATATCGTGCTTTAAGAGGAGATTATGGTTTACATAATTGTCTAACTACGCAAGCAATTGGCAAAATTGTGAAGAAATTTGAAGAGACTGGAGCGGTTACAGATATTGTAAGGCCAGTGCATCATCGTTCCGCTGAAAATATCGCTGCTGTTAGTGAAAGTGTTGCCGAATACTCGAATGTGTGGATTCCTCGTCATTCTCAGGAGTTAGGACTGTATGTTCGTATGATAACCCACTTTTTTTGCCTGCTATTGAATACGACTTGGAGAATAAGTGGTTTCAACAAGACGGTGCCACATGCCACACAACTCGAGCGAATATTGCTTTATTGCAAGAGACATTTCCTGGCAGTGTAATTTCTCGTCGTGGCGACATCAACTGGCCACCAAGATCATGCGATTTGACACCATTACACTTTTTTGTGGGGCTACGCGAAAGACCGTGTTTATGCAGATAAGCCTTTAACTCTTGAGCACTTAAGAAGAGATACCGCCCAATATGTGTCAAAAAGTGGTCCAAAATTACCTCAAAAGAATCAATGCTTGCAACACTTCGCGTGGTGGTCTTATAAATGATATAGTGTTTCACACATAATGTCAACGTTTAAACTTTATAAAAAAAAAGAAATATCATGAAAAAAAAATATTTTATATGTGTTTTATTTACGTTTACTTTTGAAACCGCAAAATGGAAAACCCTTTATTTTTTCAAAATTGGGGCCACGAGAGGATAAGGTGGGCAAATTCCGCCTCTCCGGATCTATCTATTAAATTTAAACGTAGATAGATCCCTAATTGTATGGATACATTAACTACAGAGTTTTTAAAAAATAAGACCACGACGGAAAGTAGGGGGCGATTTCTGCCTTTTCGAAAGTATTTAACAGTTCTAATGAAATTAAAAAAATGGACAGAAACCTATTTGTATGGACAGATCCCTATTTATATGGGCACATAAGCTATGCATTTTAACCCTTTCGCGCCCGCTCTTGAACGCACTGTCAGAAAAAATTTTTTTATAATTTCCTTAGTTTTTAGATCTAAATTAAGGATTTTTTGAAGATTTCAGACTTTTTGAGTTTTCGGGTGACTAGATATAGGAAGTTGCTTATAAGCAACTTTGGGCCGTTAAGGAAGTTTTGCACGTTATGAAAAATTAAGACAAACTTTTCTATTTTTTATTCATTCTTTAACCAACTCTATATGTGCTTTGATAATTTTATTATGATTGTTTTTAATAAAACGATGATTAAAATCCAAGTTGCTTATAAGAAACTTTGGGGTCGAAAGGGTTAAAAAAATTAGGAACACGAGGGGATGTGGGGGGCGATGTCTGCCTCTCCGAAAATAAGTAACAGATTCTTATGAAATTTAAAACTTAGATAGATCTCTATTTACACAGACACATAAGCTATGGATTTTTTCAAAAATGGGACTGCGATGGAAGGGAAGCGTAGTAGCACATAGGTTTCGTCGTACTGAAACAAATTTCAACAAATCATCTTTTCGAACAAGCTTCACAGAGACAGACCCAGCCAGACGGTCGGGCATCGTTATATCTATTTGAAAAGTGATTCCGATTCGATTGGTATACTAAAAGGTGGCCAGTATTTCTAATTGCTACACACATTAGCACCAACCACCTATTTTGGTGTGGATATTAAAATCTGTATTGGGGAAAAACGCATCATCCCAAATGAAAGATGATAAATTAATAATAAATATATATTTATTTATATAAAAATACAATATTTTATTTATATTTATTGTATAAACATCTGTAGGCGTATGTGATTAAATAAATAATTCATATTAACAAATTTTGTTCACCTTAAATTTTTTTGTTGTTATTAAAAATTTAAACAAACCGCAGGCAACAAATAAAATAAAAAACATTTGGCAATATTAAATTTGTATTCAAAATAAAAACAATGAATGAACGTGAACGTGAAATTTTTAAACATTAATTAAAAAAAATAAATAAAAAAGTGTGAAGAACATTATTCTGCTTGGTTTTTTATTTTTATTTTTTATAAAAAATTTTATCGCTATTTTTTAAAAGTGTGGGTATTTTTAATACTGTTTTCTTATTAAAGTTCACTCCACTTACTCACTGTGCATGGTATGAGAATGTGTGTGTTTTATTTATGGCTTTTGGACTGTGAACACGACAATGTAAAGTAATTGTCTGTCTGTGGGACAACAAATTCATCAAAAAAAAAAAAAAAAAAAAAAAAAAAAAAAAATTAAGGAAATAATCTAATTTTATACTGCTGCTATGTTGGTTAGGGCAAATAGTGTTTTATTTAAGTAAATAGTAATAATGTAAACGGAAGTTGGCAACTGCATACTGAGAGGAAAAAGCTACCAAAATTGGCAGCACTGCCAAGAAGATCAGCAGCAAATACTACTATGAAATCGAAGTCGATAAAAAAAACTGCGACTGTTAATAAACCAACTTACACAATTACATTGCGTTTACATTTGACAGTAATGGCAAGACAGTTAGAAAATACATATTAGTTGCCAAAAACATTGCTAGCTGTCTTCGTGACGTAGGCGTCCAGACAGTAGTTAAGACAGTTCACTTTGAAATATATGTGAATGTGAATGAATGTGAATGTTGCATTGAAAGTTTAGCTAAACGTGTTTTATATGAACTAAACAAACTTAAAAACAGCCTAAATTAACTATATTTTGTAAAAAAAAAACATAACACTTAACTTAAACATAAAAAATCAAAGCAAAATATATTTATTTTTTACGTTTTTTTTTCCTTTTGCTAATAAAACTTGAGATTATTGTTAGAAAATGTCAAATCACTGTCCAATACATGTCAAAAACTCAAGTAGTATGTAAAAGTTTAATATTGTGAATGCATGTGTGATGAAAATGACAAGTATTATGAAAAAAAGTTTGACATCCCATACGACTTCATCGTTTTTTGAAAAATTTCTAAACAATAATACTTTTCATTCGCTCAGGGTTGCATTTTATTTCATGTGTGCTAATAAAACTTGAGATTATTGTTAGAAAATGTCAAATCACTGTAAAATTTTACTGTCTGCAAAATTTGCTAGACAGTAGACAAGACAGTTGGAAAAGTGTGCATGTATTAGTAAAAGTTTGCATGTGTTGCTACTGTCATGCCAGTACTGCCTAATGTAAACGCCAGGTTATACTTTGTGTTAATACATGTCAAGAACTCAAGTAATATGTAAAAGTTTAAGCATTTTTAGCACTTCTTTTTGATCCCAAAACTACTTAAAAACTCACATAATCAATTCAAGTAAATTATAAATTCTCAAGTGTATCAAGAAAAAAACATGCTACCTTTTTTGCAATTTTAGCGCATACTGTTTTCTGCATCTTTGTAGTGTACGAAAAAGAAAACAACAAAGAAACGAGTATAGTTTCTTTTATTCTTATAAACAAATAAATTAAAATTGTTTATTGGGCTCAATAAACAGTAAACTGAGAACTATAGGGTGTTTTTTGTACAGGTTTGTTTTTCGAATAGAGATAAAACTGGCATTTTGTGGTCTAATCTGGCAACTCTAATGTCATTTATGTTCAGTTTGGTTTGCCATTTCATCATGAACAGGTTGACAAAAGAACAACGCTTGCAAATCGTGCAAATTTATTTCGAAAATAAGGGTTCAGTTCGCGAAGTTTACCGCAAGCTCCGTCCATTTTATGGTCGACATAATCGTCCATCAGAGCAATTAATTCGGTTAACCATGGATCGTTTTCGCACTACGTTTACTCTATGTGATAATACGCATCCGCAGAGACGTCGAACAGTGCGCACCGAAGAAACAATTGCCGCTGTAGAGCAAAGTGTTGAAGAGGACCCGAATGAATCGATTCGCCACCGTGCACAGCAATTGGAGCTTTGTCCATCAACTTTATGGAAGATTTTGCGCAAAGATCTTGGCTTGCGACCTTACAAGATCCAGCTTGTGCAAGAATTAAAGCCGCGAGACCATGCAATGCGTCGTGATTTTGGTGTATGGGCCGAAAATGAGATTGATCTCGATGCTGATTTTCATCGCAAAATTTTGTTCAGTGATGAGGCTCATTTTTGGTTGAATGGCTACGTCAACAAGCAAAATTGCCGCATTTGGAGTGAAGAGAATCCACATGAGACCCGTGAGACGCCATTACATCCACAAAAACTGACTGTTTGGTGTGCTCTATGGGCTGGTGGAGTCATTGGGCCATACTTCTTCCGAAATAATGCTGGAGAGGCAGTTTCCGTTAATGGAGACCGGTATAGAGCCATGATAACCGACTATTTTGTTCCCGAATTGGATGGCATGAATGTGGATGAGTTGTGGTTCCAATAAGACGGCGCTACTTGCCACACAGCGCACGCCACAATCGATTTATTGAAGGAAACATTCGATTAGCGCATAATTTCGCGGAATGAACCTGTCAATTGGCCACCAAGATCGTGTGATTTGACACCATTGGATTATTTTCTTTGGGGATATGTGAAGTCGCTCGTCTACGCCAACAAACCAGAAACGTTAGGGGAATTGGAAGCCAACATTCGTGGCGTTATTGCCGACATACGGCCCCATATGCTCGAAAAAGTGGTTGAAAATTGGACCTGTAGAATTGGCTTTATTCGAGCCAGCCGCGGCGGCCACATGCCTGAAATCATATTTAAACATTAATGGCATAAAATTATCCTTCCAATAAAGCCAAATTGATGGTCATTAAAACGATTTTCTTGTGTTTTATTTCAATTCGAAGTTCTATACCACTGAAAAAAACACCCGATAGAATGAAAATATAACTATTATGTTCAATTTTACGCATAAGAGATTGAACCCTGCTTTAGGTAACATTTGTTGCCACACTTTAAACATATCGGATGATATTGTAAAAAAATCGGTTCATTTGAAAAGTCAAAATGAGTTGGATATGAGTAAGATGAAAATGACATAATTGAAATTTAAAATAGATGTAACGACTTTATTTAAAATATGTTATATTGTTACATTAAAATAAGTGTTTATATAAAAAAAAAATGAATATTTTAAAAATTTCAAATGTAAGTCTTTTATTATATTCAAAAAATCAATGTTACAAAACAAGCACTTTTGTTTTTTGCTGTAGAACAAGTAAGCACTTTTTTTTGTCGAATTAGAATTTGAATTCTTCTGGCAAGCCTGATGACATAGTGGCTGTGATCCCACTATTTATACTGCCATATGTGCTACATATATTCTACATGAACCCCAGGCCTAGGGTACATTTTAAACTTTGGAATGAAATATAATACCTGTAGGAAAATAAATTTGGACATGAAGTCACTGCGTTTAGGACGATTGTAGATTCAAAAGAATTTTTTTTTACATTTGGAGCCGCATATAGAGAGTGCTCCGATTCTTTGACGCTCTTAATGGCATGTGCACCCAAATTTTCTGTAAAAATGTTATCCTAAAGGAAATTGTGACTATATATAACGCTATAACGTTACTGACGAGCAATTCTCTTGAAGATTGTTTAAGACAATTTTTTTAACCTGAGCAATTTAAAACTTCAGGAGTTAATTTTGTATATTGCACTTATAAGTCGAGATTAACAGCCAATCCCACGATGTCACATGTTAACGTTCGCATAGAAAATTACATTTAAAACAAAAACAATTTCTAAAATTAGCACACTTTTTGCGTTTGAAAAAGTTAAAAAAAGAGGATGAATAAAGCGAAGGGAGGTTAGGAAAATTATACAAAATGCTAAATACAGAAGGTAACAGAAATTTAAAAAAAAAAACACAAATTGTTTCTTATAAGCGTTTTTGTTTAAGAAAAAAATTATTATAATAAATTAATTCCTTATTAAAGTTTTTGCTCTTATAAGAAATTTATTCTTTATAAAAGTTTACACTATAATATAAGAAAACAAAAACTTCTGGATTAAAACGTGCATTCAAATGTACACACTATGTTGGATATTTTGTACAAGCACGAACTTGGTGGATATTTTTCGTAAGCAAATTTAATATTGCCCTGAAAAAATTTCTTATAAAAATTGTTTTTTGTACGCATTTTTATTATTGGTGCATGGAAATTAGTTGTGAAGAGGGTATACTCATAAGTTTGTCATTCCGTGTGAAACTTTTTTATTATTCATCTCAGACCCCATAAAGTATATATATTCTGGCTCCTTGAGTAATTCTAAGTCAATTTAGCCATGTCCGTCTGTTGAAAACACGCTCATTTTCGAAAAACTCAAAAGAAATAAACAAAATGGGTGTCAAATATCTTGTAGTTATCCTAAGCAGTTTGGGATTGAAATCCAGCAAAATCGGTGCAGTACGATCAGAGCTATGAATCAAAATGTGGAACCACCACTTTAAAAAATTGATAATTTCGTTACAAAAACTAACATCAATGGTGGAACAATGCACGGCATGATATGAGATTTTGCAAATGTTCGTTTTATTCGACTGCAAATCACACTGTGAAATTTCATTAAGATCGCTCCATAATTTACCCTAGGCCCCATATAAACCCTACTCCCGGAAAACAGTTTGGTACGCTTAAAACCGTTGTTAATAATGCTATCATAACAAAAGTTGGCACGTAATTATGGGACTAGAAATGATTCTGTAAAATTTCGTGAAGATCAGTCCATAATTTAACCTAAGCCCCATATAAACCCTACCCTCGAAAAACAGTTTAGTACGCCTAAAACCGTAATTTATAATGGAATCAGGATATAATTGAATACTTCACAGTTTTATAGGACTGCCGAGCTGAACGTTTTGTCAGAATAAATATATTGACGATATATATGGGGGATTTCATGTCAAGTGACCCAATTTTGAAATCGATGTCTTCCGATTTGGATGAAATTTGCACCAAGGTTAGTCCTGTTGGATAGTAGTTTAGACACAAATTTTCAACAAGATCGGTCTAAAAGTTTCTGAGTTAGTGGGGGTCAAAATTTGACATTTTGGCCATACAGGTGTTCTTTCTTATCCATGTAACTTATTACCTATTGGTGTTAGCAAAATTTGTCCCAAGTAGCTTCGATAGCTATTTGATCCATCTTTTGAAAAAATTTTTTTTTGTTTTTTTAAAAAATTTTTTTTATTTTTTTTTTTAAATTTAAAACTTTTTTTTATTTTTTTTTTTAGCGGGTATGTTTTTTTTTTTTTTTTTTTTGTTCAAAAGAAAGCTTATGTCTTTTCCTTTAAGGTAGTTTTGGTCGCTTTTTGGGATGCGAGTGGCTTATGTATAAAAAAAAATAATTTCTAACTCTAGACAAGGGTTTTTCAATTTTTAGCATATGTAGTGTTCTTTCTCATCCATTTAACTTATTACCTATTAGTGTTAGCAGAATTTGTCCCAAGTAGCTTCGATAGCTATTTGATCAATATTCTGAAATTTTTTTTTTTTGTTTTTTTAAAACTTTTTTTTTTAAATTTAAAATTTTTTTTTAAATGTAAAATTTTTTTTTTTTATATTTTTTTTATCAGGAATGTTTTTTTTTTTTTTTTTTTTGTTCAAAAGAAAGCTTATGTCTTACCCTTTAAGGTAGTTTTGGTCGCTTTTTGGGATGCGAGTGGCTTATGTATAAAAAAAATTATTTCTAACTCTAGACGAGGGATTTTAAATTTTTAGCATATGCACTATTTTGAATTTTTTCCTATTTGTGTTTAAGTGTTTCTAAAGCCTTAAAAATAAAACGTTTGCAAAGAAACTAGACAAATTAACCTTTCCGACGGTATGTTACAAACCCAATTACTATTTTATACCTTCGATACTATAATGCCCACAATATGTTAATCCCAGGAATAAAATCACTTTTTTTCTGTAGAAATGTTGACAAATAATTCTTTTTTTAATTTTTCCTACATAAATTTTATTAAATTATTTATCTTTATCTTTTTATTATTATTATTAGAAATTATTATTATTATAATTATATATTAGTTTAATTATTATTACAAATTAATAAAAAGAATTTAATTTGTCAACATTTCTACAGAAAAAAAGTGATTTTATTCCTGGGATTAACATATTGTGGGCATTATAGTATCGAAGGTATAAAATAGTAATTGGGTTTGTAACATACCGTCGGAAAGGTTAATTTGTCTAGTTTCTTTGCAAACGTTTTATTTTTAAGGCTTTAGAAACACTTAAACACAAATAGGAAAAAATTCAAAATAGTGCATATGCTAAAAATTTAAAATCCCTCGTCTAGAGTTAGAAATAATTTTTTTTATACATAAGCCACTCGCATCCCAAAAAGCGACCAAAACTACCTTAAAGGAAAAGACATAAGCTTTCTTTTGAACAAAAAAAAAAAAAAAAAAAAACATTCCGGATAAAAAAAAAATATAAAAAAAAAATTTTGCATTTAAAAAAAAAATTTATAATTAAAAAAAAAAAGTTTTAAAAAAACAAAAAAAAAATTTTTCAGAATATTGATCAAATAGCTATCGAAGATACTTGGGACAAATTCTGCTAACACTAATAGGTAATAAGTTAAATGGATGAGAAAGAACACTGCATATGCTAAAAATTGAAAAACCCTTGTCTAGAGTTAGAAATTATTTTTTTTTATACATAAGCCGCTCGCATCCCAAAAAGGGACCAAAACTACCTGAAAGGAAAAGACATAAGCTTTCTTTTGAACAAAAAAAAAAAAAAAAAAAACATTCCGGATAAAAAAAAAATATAAAAAAAAAATTTTGCATTTAAAAAAAAAATTTATAATTAAAAAAAAAAAGTTTTAAAAAAACAAAAAAAAAATTTTTCAGAATATTGATCAAATAGCTATCGAAGATACTTGGGACAAATTCTGCTAACACTAATAGGTAATAAGTTAAATGGATGAGAAAGAACACTGCATATGCTAAAAATTGAAAAACCCTTGTCTAGAGTTAGAAATTATTTTTTTTTATACATAAGCCGCTCGCATCCCAAAAAGGGACCAAAACTACCTGAAAGGAAAAGACATAAGCTTTCTTTTGAACAAAAAAAAAAAAAAAAAAAACATACCCGCTAAAAAAAAAAATAAAAAAAAGTTTTAAATTTAAAAAAAAAAATAAAAAAAATTTTTTAAAAAAACAAAAAAAATTTTTTTCAAAAGATGGATCAAATAGCTATCGAAGCTACTTGGGACAAATTTTGCTAACACCAATAGGTAATAAGTTACATGGATAAGAAAGAACACCTATATGGCCAAAATGTCAAATTTTGACCCCCACTAACTCAGAAACTTTTAGACCGATCTTGTTGAAAATTTGTGTCTAAACTACTATCCAATAGGACTAACCTTGGTGCAAATTTCATCCAAATCGGAAGACATCGATTTCAAAATTGGGTCACTTGACATGAAATCCCCCATATATATATAGATCCAGTCAAAAAGTCCACTAAGCTCCGAAGTTTCCACTTGTATTACTCCTAAAAGCAATATAAGTTGGTGAACAGTTCGAATACCCGAAGACCATGGAGGCATTAATTTTGTGCCACTGTCAGAAAACAACAACATGTGTGAAATTGCTGCACCGTTTTCATATTTCAATAAATATTTATCGGATAAATGGTAAAAAATCATATTAAAAAAACGCTGACTTTTTTTTTTTATATAGACTTTGACGTTTGTTATGACAAAAAATTGTCAGTTGAAGACGCTATGTTATAGAGTTGTTTTGAAAAACAGTAGATGACACCACTATCGTTGGCTTTTATTTTTTTTGTAAAACATATTAATGTTATACAAATTTGTTTCTTTTCACTGTAAGTTCGTTACATTTATATTTATTGTATTATTAAATGTTGATGATTTTATTTTATATTAATAGACGAATCCCCTGAAGAAGTGAACATAAAATTCACGAAACGTCGGGAAAAATTAAATTAAAAATGTTGCATTTTTATTTTCACAAATGAAGTTAGGCCTCACCAACAAATATATCAATATAAACATAATTCATAATTGTTTGGTGACGTTATGTCGGTTTATGGTTAGCAGTAATAGAAATACTCAGTTTTACCTGATCAAGCGTAAATCAATACATCATATAATTGTCAATAAATTTATATACGTTTCCAGGAATGGAAAAATTCCGGGAAATTATGAAATCTTTTACATACATGTCAACTGAGCGTTAAAATAGTGGGTTTACCTTTATGCCATTTAAATCTGTATCAGAAAATAAAACCTTTTAAAATTACGATATTGTATATGCATTACATTCAAAACTTACATTTGACTACATACTTCTAAATTCAATAAAGAATTTTTTTCATAAACACACTTTTCACTGCTTTTTTACACCCACAAAGTCCCCCCTCCTTAAAACGAAAGTTGTTAAAATTCAATTAAAGTGAATTGTATTTATAACATAGTCTCTTCATCTATCTACTGCAAGCAAACAAAAATAAGCTGAAAAGTGTTATATCACTTAAAAACTCCACCCACCATCTCCGCTGTGACAAACATTAAACGTGCCAACCCTTCTTTTAAAATTGACACAACTAGCAACTACATAATACTGGTAATTTTGTTTACAACCGCAAAAATTTAAGACAAGCAAAAGAAAAAGAAAAGGGCATAACATGACTGACACACAGTCAACAGGTCTTGATAAATGACGTTTTTAGTTTCGTTTTAACATGACAGCAGCATGTCTGTTAAATTGACACAACCTTTTTTTCTAATGTCATTAGAAAAATGTCTTGCCGTGTAAACAGGTTGACAAACATTAAAAACGTGCTTTAATAACTCACTCGAAAATATAATCCTCCACCGAACTCCCTTCAAGAACACAGGCACAAAACATGAATACACAACTCTACAAATGCAATGACACGGTTTGAACTTGAAAATGTCAGTGTGTCATGTGTCTTACATACTTCTGTTGTTTTTTTTTTGTTGTTGTTGTTGTTTAGCTACTTTTAAACGTGCGGGAGGGCAACTGAAGGGAGCATGGGAGAAAAATAATATTAAAAATTAAGTGCTAGATTTAATAAGGTTAATATAGCAGGGTAAATTGTTCATGCTATTTGCATGGAAAATAAGTTTTTTATATTAAAGACATTTTCACAATATAATACAAATCTTAAGCATTTTGGTGAAAATACAACCCTAACATGATAAATAATAAGATCAGGGAGGCATAATGGACATAAATATGCAACCCACTTATGAATTTCAATTCTCCTGAGTTGCTTTCCTTTTCTCATTTAAATTTAAGTGTAAAAATGGAAAAAGATTCACAGAGAATTTTTATTCATAATTGGGTTAATGATTTGACACTGGGTTCTGAGGGAGCCAATCTGTAATAATCTAAGTACTTTTGCAACTTTTGCCACAATACTTACTTTAAGGGCCATTATTACAACTTGCCGATAGGTAAAGGTAGGATTTTGTCCCACGTATAAAAAGTTTTTCACTACTACAACTTTGCTTTAAACTAAAGTTAGCACTATGTTAAAGCGTAGGTTAAAGTTAAGTTGAAGTAATAAATATCATGTTATACGTCCGGAAAACCCCTACCTTTAACTAATGGCAAGTTGTAATAATGGCCCTAAGTGAACATTTTGAGAACTTATATTTATCATTTTTACATTAAAAAAAAACACAAAAATAGTTTTTCGATACACACAGAAAAAAATCAAGTTAAAAACGTAGAAAACAAGGTTGATTTAAAATTTTTCGGTGGTGATTTTGCTTTATACGTTTTTCATGTTAATTCATCCTGACTTTACAATAACTGCGAACAACATTTTTTTCTTTTAAAATAACTTTAATTCATGTTAATTTAACATTGCAGTAAAGTTAGAGCAAAATGTAATTTATATTGAAATAACAATCCGAATCACGTTGAATGAAAGTTAATTCAAGTTGGAACAACGTGAATTTCATGTAGAATCAAATTGGTTTGAGTGTGTTATAACAGTGTGAAGAAGCTTCAGAGACATCATATGCATTTATTTAAGAATAATTCAAAACACTTACCCCTATTACACATGTTTCACTTATTTTGTATTCTCCTTTGTTAACAGAAGCATCAGCAGAATCGCCCGATATGGTTTTCGTCATCATTCTACTTTGAAAACTTGATGTACTATTTAACTAACTAATTTTAATTAAAAGAATACGGGAATTGTCTTCTTTTTATAACATGTTTTAAAAATGAAAACAAAAAAATGTATACTTAAGTATGTATGCATGTTAATTTAACAAGATAAACTTTTGATTTTAATATAAAACAGGTTTTTATGGATTCAATATTGAATCCATATTTATTTATATTTTAATATATTTTTTTTTTTATTTTAACAGTGAATAATATTAAATAAACGTGATTTAAGGTTATTTTATTTAAAATTAATATGAAATAATGATAAATTTAAATAAAGGGCATACTTTTGCAGAAATTTACCATGATTCTCAATCAACATTTTTCCATGTTAATTTTACATTGGTATTTTTTTCTGTGTGTAAATATGCGTTTTGTAAATTATTTTTTGTTTGCTTTTTGTTTATTGAGCCTTTATCATTAAAAAAAAATTGGGAGTTTTGAAGCACTTAAGAGGAAAAGCGCATAATCGAACGCTTCAATAAGAGAGTTCTTATACAGCAGTAAATGATAAAGAATAAACTATACAAAAAAGCTGTTATTTTAGTGCTGACAACAAAGAAGGTTTTAAAGCGAAAAAATAAAAATATATAATGGTTTGCGAAAATGATTGAAAAAGTTCATTTAAACAAGTAAAAGCAAAACATTAATGAATATTAAAATTTTTTACTGGTTTTTTGCTTGCATATTTTTATTTTAAAAACTTGCCCTGTTAACAAGAAATCGTTATTATACCCACACCACAATAGTAGAGATTTTATAATGCGTTTGTGCTGATGTTTGTAACACCCGAAAATATTGGTCCTAGATGCACCTTTTAGCATACCGACCGACTTAGAATTAATTTTTGAATCGATCTAACGATGTCCGTCCTTCCGACTGGCTGTCCATGTAAACCTTGTGCGCGAAATACATGGCGCAATTTTGGAGATAATTTGATTTAATTAAGAACATAGGTTCTTATTGTCACAATTGTTCCTATTCAAATGATAAAAATCGGTTCATAATTTCACATATCCCCCATACAAGCTTATTTCCGGAATAAAGTCTTTGTGCCCATTAACCATATTTTATTGTTGGCATTTCTATTAAATTCACTCTTAATCATCTTACCAAATTTGATTGAAATCAGTCCATATTTGTCTATAGCTCCCATACAAATACTACTTTCGAAAATAGCTTTAAATGCCATAACTTCCTTAAAAATTTTGATATTGACATAAAATTTGGCGACAATAAATTTTTCAATATCTACTGTGTCATAACGTAATATTTTTCTGCCAGGTCCTAAATTAACTTAAGATTCCATACAAATTCCCTTCTTTAAATCACTTAAAGGCAAACAAATCTCATATAGATGAAGATGTCTAAATAATATTCGGCACAAAGAACTTTTACATGAACCTTATGGCGATTTCTTTTCTGAAAAAAAAATATGTTACAGTATATACAATCTATGTTTAATCATCGGGATGCATTGTTGGCATTTATGACATAACCGTTGCTTCTTGCTCTTCCTTTTCCATCACAAATGCATCGACTGTTAATCTTCTCTGATTATGTTGACCGTGCACAAACTCTTTGAGGCTTTTTGGAACCAAACCAGAGATTTTACAAACTCTGGAAATTGGTAATACAGTAATTTTGACTTAGCTGCACAATCTCCTTTGCACGATTTTTTGTGCAGGTAAATCAAAAATGCAGCTATCTTAAATGTTTTTAGCTGCCTTAAAGTGCAGGTACGCAATTGTGGTTACCTGCATAAAAGTGCAGCTAAAGTAATGTGTTTGAAAGAGGAGTAACAACGTTTTTTTTAATAAATTGATAATAACAGTGACGTTCAAACAACCTGTAGTCATTTGTTATGCATTTGTATAATGAATGGGTAGCCAAATTGGTAAAAATAAAGTGGGGAACAGAATAGTCGCTGTAGTACAACGTTAAAAGTTAATAACGGCAGTTTCAAAGTAGTGTAAACAGAATACGTAGTTGAAGTAGTCTTTGAATTTAAAGCGCGAAATTTGGAACTTTGTTGCGCTACAGAGCATTCGCCAGCTTCAAATACTAATTTTATTATTATGTTCCAGGCCTAGGATTTGCTATTTATTTCATAAAATCGTGGTAAAGTTGCTGTAACCACAAACCATATGCATAAATGTAGGTACATGCAAACAACTTGTTTGCGATTTTTGCTTTTATAAACAGCTGAAATTGGATATTTATGTGAAAAAGTGGCCACCATATTTTTTCATGTGTGCAGCTAACTTTGATGTTTTATATGAAAATATTTTAACGCTGCCCAAAAATATGAAAAATGTGCAGGTATACAAAATGCACATAAAGAAGGATTTTGAATAATAATTACAGAAAATATGTATTTTGTGCAGTTAAGTAAAGTGAAGCTAAATTGAATTTTTTGAATGAAAATAATTTTAAAATGACAAAAATTTTGGGCACTTATCTTAAATGTGCAGGTAAAGAAAGTGCACTTAAAAAAGGAATTTGTATGGGATTATAAAGAATAATTTCAAAAATTATCAATTTTGTGCAGTTAAGTCAAAAGTGCACGTAAATAAAAGGCAGTTAAGTCAAAACTACTGTAGTATCTTTGCTTGCCTTCGGCTTGGTATTTGTTGAGCAATCTATTTAATTTAATCAATACACCATTTTTCGGCATTTTTTCTATACCAAGTGTTTCCCAAATTCCAATCAACTTATTTGCTACTTAAGTAGTGAATGATTTATATGAACGTTTTTTTTGTTGTTATGTTTTAGCACGTTCGCTCAAGTAAAAATAATATCTCAAGATATCCAGCTTGGTTGGTAAATTAAGATCAGTCAAAGCAGAACACGCACCAAAAAGAGTAACATCATGCTTGGCTATATGACTCATTGGGTTTTCGATAGTTGTTGATGTGGTTGTTGCTTCATCTTGCGGTGTAGAAGATGGTAGATTCATTTCGCTAAAAAAAAAAAAAAAAATTAAATATAGCTTAAACCAAAGACCATTATCAAGAGTTTTAAGAATTTTTAGTTGGCCAGCACAGCACAACAAAAGATGTCACAAAATATATCTATCTATATATATATAAAAATAAGTTGTCCTTTGTTCGTGATTTTATAACTCCAGGACCACTCAACCGATTTTCAAACGAGTGCATGTATTGGAAAGGTCTACTTTCACTGATGGTTTACATGAAGAAAAATCCCGATAGGTGCCGGGACCAAACAGCTAGTTAAATATATATTTTACTTGGTGGCCACACGATCAAGTTTTGCCTTTCAATTCCTTTCAAGTTGCAATACACTCTCACTTTTTTACTAACACACTCACACTTTTTAAATTGACCACGAGATTGCTTTCAATTTCACCTCTCCATTTGTTTGGCAATTTTAATATCAATTTAACATTACATGTTAGTCTTTATAAATGGTTTTTTTTTACGACATCTTGAAAGTAAATTGCTTACAAATTGAGTGCAGCCTACGTCACAGCTCTTAATTTTTGTAAATTTTGACAAGCAGTATATGTAAAAGACTATCAAGAACAACTTGATCGTGTGGCCGCAGGGTTAAATGTGTTGGAATGTTTAAACATTTTTTTTAAACTTTCTTCTTTTAAAATTCTTTCTTTTTCTTTGTTGTTTTTTTTCACTTCACTTCTTTACATTTATATTGAGGCTTTTGAAATACTGAAAAAATCCTAAAAACACAATATAACTACATTGGGTTTTCCAAATTCCTTTTGCCTAAATGTGGTGGTCGGTCATACATTTAGACTCGATTGGGGCACTTTAAATGTGTCAAAGTGGGATTTTTCAAAATTTGACCTTTGGGTGAAAATAAGGAACAGCAGAATTCATTTTAGAGGTACGGTTCCTAAGGCAAAGTATCTTATTTTGATCTCTAGAATACGATATTCCTTGTCCTTGTCACCTTGTAAATCGACCCGCTTTAATATACATGTAACACTTTCTAATGTTACTTATAATCACTCGAAGTGTTACATGTTGTGCAACTTCAATAGAACAAAATTAGCTGATTTTATTTACAACTATTACACTTTTATCATTAATGTGCTTCATGAGCGATTTTTAAAGCTATTCGAGCGGTTTCTGTACGCCATTACGGGTTGGAAACAAACATTGACATCACTAATGGCTTAAAAACATTAAAACGATTATAATATACAGAGACTTTTTTGATTTTAATATGCAAATATTTATATATGTATATTCTTTTAAAAAAATTTTCACACAGTTAGGAGTGGTATGAATTATAACAAACAAAATAAAACATCAAAAAACAGGGAAGTATGAACACCCTAAGTAAAAGTAAAGGGTAAAATATGCAACATGTTTTGCATGTTTTTCATCAACATATTTACAAAAGAATTTGAAATTTTTTTCCCACTGTTGTATTTTTTGTACAAACGAACACAAAAATGTAAAACATGTAACATTAATGCAACATATTGCTCGGAAAAGAAATCACCATTAACCTTATAACATAATTTTGTTCTAGAGTGTCCATGATTGCCTCAAACAGGGAACACTCTCAAAAATTTGTTTTCAAACATTTAGATGTTGGGTATCTTATGGTCGGGCTGGACCAACTATACTTTTTAACTTTTTTTTTTATCACAAAATGCATACATTTTTTACAGTGTAAGAGAAAGTGTTAGTAATTGTCGCACACAGTGGGGTCAACCTGAACAAGATATTTTTTTGATATTTGATTTTGAAGATCATTGAACCCAATTTACAGCAGACATTAAGCCCTCTTGAATTGGCACATTAAAGGCATTAAAGGCAGCCGGTTGGCAAAAATATTGCAATTTCGATTAAGCATATCTTCGCTAAGTGTGTGGAAAATGTGGAAGAGAAGCGGAAATTTCGATAGTGTGAGCGGCGAGCGTTACAGAACAACGGTAGAGGTGTCGTATTCGATTGTGTCGTTTTTTGTAAACGATTAAAGTTTCACAAATCCTGTGTTCTTGAATCTACTAAAAAAACGACACAGTCAAACTGCAATAAGGCTGAATATTTCGACTAACTTTCGATCTGCATACTCATAGGTGCCCTGCATACCCGTTGGTTTCCTATGTTTTTGGTGCCCTATGTTCTACTACATGAACTTTCTTTAAATATATTCACAAATTCCAATCAACTTATTTGCTACTTAAGTAGTGAATGATTTATATGAACGTTTTTTTTGTTGTTATGTTTTAGCACGTTCGCTCAAGTAAAAATAATATCTCAAGATATCCAGCTTGGTTGGTAAATTAAGATCAGTCAAAGCAGAACACGCACCAAAAAGAGTAACATCATGCTTGGCTATATGACTCATTGGGTTTTCGATAGTTGTTGATGTGGTTGTTGCTTCATCTTGCGGTGTAGAAGATGGTAGATTCATTTCGCTAAAAAAAAAAAAAAAAATTAAATATAGCTTAAACCAAAGACCATTATCAAGAGTTTTAAGAATTTTTAGTTGGCCAGCACAGCACAACAAAAGATGTCACAAAATATATCTATCTATATATATATAAAAATAAGTTGTCCTTTGTTCGTGATTTTATAACTCCAGGACCACTCAACCGATTTTCAAACGAGTGCATGTATTGGAAAGGTCTACTTTCACTGATGGTTTACATGAAGAAAAATCCCGATAGGTGCCGGGACCAAACAGCTAGTTAAATATATATTTTACTTGGTGGCCACACGATCAAGTTTTGCCTTTCAATTCCTTTCAAGTTGCAATACACTCTCACTTTTTTACTAACACACTCACACTTTTTAAATTGACCACGAGATTGCTTTCAATTTCACCTCTCCATTTGTTTGGCAATTTTAATATCAATTTAACATTACATGTTAGTCTTTATAAATGGTTTTTTTTTACGACATCTTGAAAGTAAATTGCTTACAAATTGAGTGCAGCCTACGTCACAGCTCTTAATTTTTGTAAATTTTGACAAGCAGTATATGTAAAAGACTATCAAGAACAACTTGATCGTGTGGCCGCAGGGTTAAATGTGTTGGAATGTTTAAACATTTTTTTTAAACTTTCTTCTTTTAAAATTCTTTCTTTTTCTTTGTTGTTTTTTTTCACTTCACTTCTTTACATTTATATTGAGGCTTTTGAAATACTGAAAAAATCCTAAAAACACAATATAACTACATTGGGTTTTCCAAATTCCTTTTGCCTAAATGTGGTGGTCGGTCATACATTTAGACTCGATTGGGGCACTTTAAATGTGTCAAAGTGGGATTTTTCAAAATTTGACCTTTGGGTGAAAATAAGGAACAGCAGAATTCATTTTAGAGGTACGGTTCCTAAGGCAAAGTATCTTATTTTGATCTCTAGAATACGATATTCCTTGTCCTTGTCACCTTGTAAATCGACCCGCTTTAATATACATGTAACACTTTCTAATGTTACTTATAATCACTCGAAGTGTTACATGTTGTGCAACTTCAATAGAACAAAATTAGCTGATTTTATTTACAACTATTACACTTTTATCATTAATGTGCTTCATGAGCGATTTTTAAAGCTATTCGAGCGGTTTCTGTACGCCATTACGGGTTGGAAACAAACATTGACATCACTAATGGCTTAAAAACATTAAAACGATTATAATATACAGAGACTTTTTTGATTTTAATATGCAAATATTTATATATGTATATTCTTTTAAAAAAATTTTCACACAGTTAGGAGTGGTATGAATTATAACAAACAAAATAAAACATCAAAAAACAGGGAAGTATGAACACCCTAAGTAAAAGTAAAGGGTAAAATATGCAACATGTTTTGCATGTTTTTCATCAACATATTTACAAAAGAATTTGAAATTTTTTTCCCACTGTTGTATTTTTTGTACAAACGAACACAAAAATGTAAAACATGTAACATTAATGCAACATATTGCTCGGAAAAGAAATCACCATTAACCTTATAACATAATTTTGTTCTAGAGTGTCCATGATTGCCTCAAACAGGGAACACTCTCAAAAATTTGTTTTCAAACATTTAGATGTTGGGTATCTTATGGTCGGGCTGGACCAACTATACTTTTTAACTTTTTTTTTTATCACAAAATGCATACATTTTTTACAGTGTAAGAGAAAGTGTTAGTAATTGTCGCACACAGTGGGGTCAACCTGAACAAGATATTTTTTTGATATTTGATTTTGAAGATCATTGAACCCAATTTACAGCAGACATTAAGCCCTCTTGAATTGGCACATTAAAGGCATTAAAGGCAGCCGGTTGGCAAAAATATTGCAATTTCGATTAAGCATATCTTCGCTAAGTGTGTGGAAAATGTGGAAGAGAAGCGGAAATTTCGATAGTGTGAGCGGCGAGCGTTACAGAACAACGGTAGAGGTGTCGTATTCGATTGTGTCGTTTTTTGTAAACGATTAAAGTTTCACAAATCCTGTGTTCTTGAATCTACTAAAAAAACGACACAGTCAAACTGCAATAAGGCTGAATATTTCGACTAACTTTCGATCTGCATACTCATAGGTGCCCTGCATACCCGTTGGTTTCCTATGTTTTTGGTGCCCTATGTTCTACTACATGAACTTTCTTTAAATATATTCACAAACTTTGTGTATAATTATTTATAGGAAACACGCTTGATGCTGACATTAAATAGAACTCGATATCCATGCAATTTTTAAAAGAAGGTATTCATTCTCGGTGTTAAATTAACTCATTTTGAATACTAAAAAGTTTCATCATTTTAGGCCTAAAATAAAATAATGTTCCGATTAGACCTATTTTAATAACAAACGAATCTTAAAAATGTTTTTATAGTTACCCTGAAAATATTTTGGACCACCTGATCCATTTTGATAAAATGGACTACTCCATGGACTGGTCCGATGTAATGCAAGCATGGACCATGTCATTCTTAAATAGTGTTTGTAGTGAGACGACATGTCTTCGTTTTTTAACGACGTGCTTTCGTTTTAAATGACTTCAAAACTAATCCTCTTGAGTATACCATGGAGTAGTTTTAAAATTACTCCTTTGTAGTCCAAAGCTTTGTTATATGGTCCTGCCCTAGGACAACGTAATTTTAAATAGACCATGTTTTTTCCATACGTTTGGGTTACTTTTGGACTAGTCCTAGTCCCTTGTGGGCTACTCTTTACACGCGTGTTTGGACTGGTCCTATTATTTGCAGGGTATTGCTTTTAAACTTGCCCACACGATAAGAGAAATAAACAGACAAACAAATTTTCTCGTAAACGTCAATTATATGTGACGTTTCATTTAATGTGTGGCAAAATCGATACACCCCCATCTTTATTGTGGTGGATATAAAATAAACAGATCGTGAAAAATGCATTAAAACAAATTGCTAATTATACAAATTGCGGCCCACAGTCCGTTTTCTAAAGCAAAATAAGCTGTTAAAAATATATTCTTACTTTCAAGTAAATCATTCTTTTAAGTCAAATTCTTAATGTTGCGGTTTTGTCATAATTTCCCTTAGGGGTTTAATTTGGGGTTATTATTTTGCACAAATATTATTTTTATTTTATTAGATGTTTTAAAATAATGACATTGAAACCATGTACGAAATATAAAAATGTCATATCATTCGTTTAGAAATTTATGTTTGGGTTGTAAAATTAAACAGAAAATTCATAAAGTATTTATGGATGCAGAAAGTTTAGAGGGGGAATTTAATAAGTCTTTAATAGCTTTGAAAAAGGAGGAAGGCTGGAGAAACAGGATTCTTTAAATTGAGAGCATATAGAGGAATTTTTCTTAAACATTTTATCTACTGGTTTATAATATGAAATTTATATCCATCCTTAAAAGCAGTTAAAATAAAATGAGTTATTTAGGCACGATTTTTTTTTCTGTTTAATAGTATTAAAACATATAAAAAAATAGTACTTGATAAAAACGTTGCTTTTGTTTTTTTAATGGGTTAAATAATAAAATTATTCTTTTTTTAACAAATGAATTTCGAATGGTTTAATGCACGACCGTAAATAACAGTTATCCAGACAATTTAAACTTAAAATAAACCTCCTCAAATGAGTTTTATTTTATGACGGCGTAATAAAACTTATCAAATGAGTTTTATTTTACGATAGCAAAATAAAACTCCCCAAAAGAGTGTTATTTTGTAACGGAAAAATAAAAGTCTTTTTTAAGAGTTTGCTTCGACCTTTTATTTTTACGTTGAAAAAAAACTGTTTTAAATGGAATTATGTATACTTTTAAATTCACAAAATAACAGTTATCAAATAGTTTTTTTATATCACTTATAACGTTACGGTTTCTGGTTTAAAGCAGAGTTCGTCAAACACATACATATTTTTATAGTAAATTGGTAGAACATTCTTTAAAAATCTGTAAGAAGAAAATAAAATGGTTTATATCAACGGTTCCCAAATAGGGATTTACATACCTTTTGCGGTCCGTGACAGATTGCGAGTGCTATTCATTTGGCCTGGGGCCTGATTCTGGCAGTCGGGATCGAGTAATTTCTCGATTCAAAAGCAATTTAATATATAATAATTTCAGTCAATACTGAACGAATCGGAATTATTTT
Organism: Pollenia griseotomentosa; assembly: GCA_963931875.1. Classification (NCBI taxonomy): domain Eukaryota; kingdom Metazoa; phylum Arthropoda; class Insecta; order Diptera; family Polleniidae; genus Pollenia; species Pollenia griseotomentosa. The sequence continues at coordinate 96,848,326 of OZ007562.1, read as the reverse complement.
TTCAGTGTTGTAAAGCATTAATTTGAGTTTCACAATACTGGAAAAATAATATCGATTTGTTCAGTATCGACTGAAATAAAATTGCTTTCGAATCGAGAAAGTACTCGATCACGACTGCCAGAATTAGGCCCCAGAATTAGATATGTGGTTTAAATCGGATGGCGTAACGTGCCATACAGCTCATGACATATTGGACATTCTTTACGAGCATTTTGAGAGCATGAAGGTTGTGAACTAGCCACCGAGATCGTGCAATTTGACCCCGTTAAAATTTTTTTTGTGGGAAGTCGCAGGTCTATGTGAATAAGCCACAGCGACCCTTAAAGCCAACATTACCCAAGCCATCGGCTAAATTTAGCTCGATTTATGCGCTAGTCTTGGATAATTTGGCATTTCGGATGCGCACTTCTCAGTGAAGCCGCGGTGGGCATTTGCACGATGTAATATTACATATATACAGGCATCGATACGCCTTTTAAACAAATACAAAATTTCTATTATAACTAGAGTTTTTCTTTTCCCGGACTTTTTCATTTCCCGGGAAAGCGGGATTTATTTTTAATTTCCCGGGATCCCGCTCAATACAAATCGATGCAAAATATTGTTTAATTTAATTTATTTGAACAAATAACATTTCCTGAGATCAATTAAATAAGTTTATAAATGCCTTCAACTTTCTCAAATTTCTGTGGCAAAACAGAAAAAGTGCCTAATGGCACCTTAAGATCTTCATGGGCAAAATTTCAATTATTTTGTAGGATAAGTAGTGTTAAGGAATAAAAGCTTAACCGCAGAGAAAAGATGATTATACTAAATTCGGATAAAATTTCCAAAAACCTTTCATGTTTTAAATTGTTCTCCTAAAAAACTAAACAAATCGACTTCAGCACTTATTTCTGCAAAATGAATTCATTTGCTTTTTTATAAAACCAAAAAAGTTAAATTATATAAACAAATTATTTCTTTGAAAATAGGATTTAAGTTCACAATAAGCATTTACAGAAGCGTTTGAAAGCCTATTTCCAATTTTTATCAAGAAGATTTCAATGAGAAAACACGTTTCCCTTCTACGGATGTTTACCTTTATAGTCGAAGGAACATTATATAAGCTCTAGACACTTTCAGTTTTCTTAGCACTTCCTTCAAAACTTGTAATTCTTTTTTTAAAAAAATTGTTTTCTTCGAATCGAATAAGCGTTTTCTTTATTAATAACTTTTGTCATAATTTCTTACAGAATCTAATCCGAAAAATCTTTTATGCAGATGCAAGTGGGTACAACATTTTTTCGATTTTATAAAATAAATCTGGGTCTTTGAACAAATTAAAAATTCTGTGCATTTTTATTCTTCTTCTTTCGAAATTTCAGAGCAATAAACATTAAACATTACCTTACTTATCGGTTATAAATTGACATCTCTTTGGCGTTTGGTAAAACTGTCTTAAGTCAAAAACTGTAGTTTTTCGTTATGTTATATTGAAAAATATTTATTAAGTGTTTTACATTGACTTTTTTCCTAAGAGCAGATGATAACGGAGTTGTGATATACTAAAGTGATTTAAACCAAACCAAAGAGAATTAAAAAGATTGAATTAAAGCCAATCAAAAACTCAAAATGAGTTTTTTTGCCCTAAGACCGTTTTGCCTAACGCCTTAAAGTTGCCATAATTATAATTAAAAAATCCCGGGAATTCCCGCACAAATTTCCCGGGAAAAATGTGCGGGATCCCGGTATTTTTGTCCCCGGAATTCACGTATGAAAAACACTAATTATAACTCACACATACTGTTCTTGTTTTTTTTTTTTAATTAAAAAATCAAAAGCTCTTTAAAAAGATAAAGGTGACATGCAGTAAATCCGGTAGTTTGAAAAGGTTATAAACAGCAAAAGAAAAAGTGTGATTAAAAGACTGCTGCTTTTAAAATCCTCTTTGTTTCCCTTCTAACTCTTATCTTAAATTTTAATATTTCTCTTCAAAAATATGTGTAAATTAAATTTGCTTATTTGAAGTCAAGTATTTAAAGTCAATGGCCCATAACTATAGTCATAAACAAAGCATACTTTAAGAGTTCTAAAGTAAACTTTTCTTAAAAATATGCTTTTGATCTACTATAGACAAGTTAAAGCATACTTTACACGTTAAAACCGATGTTAATTTTAAAACCAGCTGAAGTTGTTTTTAACTCATTTAACAACAGCATCAGCTGTTTTCCGCCAGCAAAAAAGTACTTACAAAAAGTTAAAAATGATTATGTTACAAGATATTGGCCGATATTTTACAATTATTAATGATTTGGAGGAAAACTTTTATGGAAAGATACACAAAATACATTGTATAGGCCCTAATTGCCCAAAAATTACATTGAAAGCAAAAACGAAGCCAAAATATTTTGTAATTTGTTGTTGCTTTTTACATAAATTTATATTGCGTGTTAAAAATTTTCAACTCCGCAAGATATGCAGTGTTTTTTTTATATATTAATTTTCAATGTCAGCTGCTTAGAGTTGCCCCTTGCTTATATTTTGTTGTAAGTTATATGAAACAATTTTCTACATTTGAGGTGGCACCCAGTTAAAGTCGGTTTAATATAAAACCTACTTTAATTTCGACTATAGTATCAAAATAATTAAAAGAATGTTTTTATTTTAAAGTTGTTTTTAAAAAGAACCGACTTTAGCGTTTGACTATGATTATGGGCCAATATTTACAAATATTTAGCATTTAATAATTTTTTTTTATTTCGACAACAAAATGCCAAAAACGATTATCTTTAGCACGAGAGTTCAATGTTTCAACAATGGCCGCATAACAATTATCTGTCTGTCCGTCTGTCTGTCTGTCTTACGAATCATTCAACTATATCTAACTATTCATTAATTTCTTTTCGTTTCGTCTGTTAACTAAGCAGACACGTTTGTTTACCTTTTTGTGTGTTTCTCCTCTATCATTGTAGATTCATATTCAAGTACTTACCGTTTGCGTTTGTGCTATTTTTAATCTTAAAATTTTTTTTTGTTTCTATTTTCACTAATAATAATAAGAAATAACACGTATAAATTGACTTTGTGAAATCTATGAAGAACAGTTTAAATTTTTTGTTCTATTTTTTATATTTTATTTTGTTTATTTGCTACAAAGAATAATGTGCTGTTTCCACAATACGGGCGATTGGTTGAGCAGTAAAATTTGAATGAAAAACACTCAATTAGTTTTTGGAGTAAATTTAACTCTACAATTAATCGCCTGTATTGTAAAAACCGCACATGAATACTTTTGTGTAGTAAATACCTTAATACAAAAACGTTCAGCACATTAATGTTGTTCGTTCGTTTCAGTTGTGTTCAGCGCACTGGTACAATTGTACCAAACTTGGTACAATCGAAACTTCATTGGTACACTGGTACAATTCATCCCCTTTTGGTACAATTAAAAAAAAAATACCCATGAAGTTTTATCATTTCTTTGTGGTGGATTAACTCACTTTTCTTTTCAATAATACATTTTTAATAACATCTCCAGCCGCGACCAGTAGCTCGTTTCTGTATTTCTCGCATCGTAAAATTTCTTGCATGAAGTGTGAAACAAAAAATTCCATCGTTTCTCGATTTATGAGATAAAAGTGTTTCTGTATTTGAATGCGAAAACAGACACAACAAATTCTGTTTATACTGGAATATTTCCAGTAATTAAGTGTCAAATAAAAGCGAAACGTCAACAAAAGAAATAAATATAATAAAAACAGGGCTGCCAGATTTGACGAGTTATCGTCATCTTGACGATTTTTTGTTCCGATATTAACAAAGTGACGTTTTGATGATTTTTTCTAAAAAAGTGACGAAAGCAAAAACAAAATCAAAAATATTTTATAATTTTGTTGTTACTTTCTATAGAAATTCATCTTGAATTTTTAAATTTCAAACACTTCTATTTTGTGGCGTTGAAAATTGAAAAAAAAATAATATGAATGTCTGTAGAAAGCAACAACAAATTTATAAAATATTTTTGATTTTATTTTTGCTTTTAATGAAATTGTTGGCGTTGCGTTTTACACTATAAGCCCCTTAGTCTTCGAAAAAAGATAATTGTAAATATTTTTATATGTTTGTTTATTAGAAAAAAAGATATCTTTAGAAACAAGGCTGCTTAAATTTTTATATTTATCCCTATTGTGAAAATTGTCCTCGAAATTGTTTGTTTTTTCCCTAAAAAATGTATCGGCAAAAGCAAAATTTTTAGGGAAAGTAATGGACCGACTTGGCTTATTTTGAACATTTAATACTTCTTATATACATATACAAAATATGATTGATATTTGATATTCTTATCTTATATGTACACTTTTGTGCCAAAACCATTATTCCGGCAAGAAAGAAATTTGTTTGTCTCCCAGTAAAAACTTTTTCAAAATGGATAGCTTCTTTCACTCGTTATTAAGTAGCTTTCTTCTATAAGAACTTCGATAACTACTTTTTTCTGGATGTATTAAGATATAAAAAAATGACTTACTTTTGAATTTGTTCTTTTTGGCACAACCCTTGTAAAATTCATTAGTTTTTCAGTAGAATTGTATGTAGTGCTTTTATGTGTTTCTGATTACTTAACATATTATTTTGTAGGCGATGATTTTACTGGGTCTTTAACCCGTTTATTTATGAACCGATTTTTTTAATTTTAACTACAAGGTATTCTACTAAGTCTATTTCAGGTAAAAAAGAAAAAGATTATAGGAATAGGTAAATTAAAGATTTATATCTCAATTATTAAATAATAATTATTAAATACCCATGAACTTTAACTATGTTTTTGTTTGATTATTTTTTAATAAAAGTCGAAACAAATTTGTTTAAAATTGATTTTAAATTGCACGATTTTTAAAACAAAAAAGACGATTTTTTTTATTTTTTCTCAGGAAATTGACGATTTTGACACAAATTTATCTGGCAGCACTGATTAAAACCAAAACAAGAAAAGGCTAACAAAAATTTAAACTAACTAAATATAACAATTGTTTTTTGTTTATTTTCATCATATATATTATGCATTTATCATTAATATTCCTTCTATTTTTTTATTTATTAAAAAAAAATAGTATATAAACATATTTTAAATTCAAAATATCTACATTTTGTTTTTCTCGCCACCAATTTCAAATGTGACTTATTTTGACAGTTCTTGAAAAAAACTTTTCGCAAAATATTGTTATAGAAACACTTTTTCTCGCATCCTTCCAATAATTGCTGGAAAATTATTTAAATGACAGATAATTCTCGCAAAAAAAAGATACAGAAACACTTGTGTGAGAAAAACCATTTTTTGTTTCATTTTTCACTGTTTCTGTCCCGATTCACTGGTTTCAGTCGGAAAATTTTACGATGCGAGAAATACAGAAACGGGCTACAGTACTACCAAATATTGTATTATTGTTAATTAAGGTTCGGATGTTATACTAAAATATAAAGTACATAAGTGTATGTACTCGTATCCCTGTAGAAGCCTAGGATTAAATGTCTCTAAATCGCCAATTGTGTCGATTGTTTTGGTGACACTGAGAAAAAAGAGAAAGAGAGTGCCCCGGTAGGCTAGCTGGTAGTGAGCTAGTCTATCAGTGCTGGGGTTGCGGGTTCGATTCCCGCCAGAGACTTTGGTTCCTGCAGACAAGCGTAGAGCTTCGCGGGATTAGCTTAGGGATTTAAAAAAAAAAAACAAACATACAAATTTTTGCTTCTTCTTAATTTTTATACCCATACCACAATAGTGGAGAGGGTAATATACGATTGTGCTGATGTGTGTAACACAGAAAATAATACTTTCTGAGTCGATTCACCGATGTCCCTCCGTCCGGCTGGCTGGCTGGTTGTCTGTCCATGTAACCTTGTTGGTAGAGTACAGGTCGCAATTTTGAATTCATAAGGACAAAGCATACTAAAAATGGTGAGAATCGGTCTATAATTTCACATGACCCCATACAAACTTCTTTCCAGAATAGTGTTAGTCCCTAAAAACCATCCTATTACGTTGGTATTTCGGACCAGACTTATGAAGATATCATAATAATAGTCAACACAAAAAAGTTTACATAAATCTTAACCTCATAATATAATTTTGTTCTGGCGGGTCCATGAATGCCCATGGGGTTCACTCTGGAAAATTTGTCTGTATACACTGTGGTGTAGAGTATTAAATGCTCGGGCTCTTTATAAAATAAAAAAGTGTTATGAATTCTTACTATGTATGGTTATTCATTTTATAGCGAAATTTTGGTACAATTTATGTTAATTTGGAACAATTTTGCGACGGTAAAATAAATGTCAATTTGGTACAATTTTGCCATCGAGACGGTACAATTTAAGAATTGGCAGATCCCAACAGTGGTTCAGCGCCCTTTTGGCTGGTAACGAAAAAAAAAAACCAAAAGTCAACAACATTTTTTTTTTAACAAAAACAAAACATGTACACAACACAAATATACACACAGGCTGTTCGTGCTGTGGTCGTGCAAATTGCCAAGCAATTACAAAACTAGTAGGAAGCGTGTCTAAAATTTTTTTTTGCTCATTCCTTTATCAATGTGAAAAAAAACGCTACAGAATATAAAAATATAATGTATGTCTACTGAACCACTACAATTGTACTGTACAATTGTACAGAACACTACATAATGTTTGTGGAAATAGTTATGAACGGTATTACGGATTGTGTACTAATACGAAAACGCTAAAAAATAGATAACGTTTCTGGGTGTATGTGCCGTACGCTAGATCATGTTTGGTTTATTTCAAACCACTGACAATGGAACCAATTGACAAAATCCCGCCCCTTAGATCATTTTAAGGCGAAAAAATGTTTAATTGATATTGCTATGTAGACAATATTCGGTGGAATTTTTATATAAATCTTAACCCTATAACATAATTTTGCTCTGGTGAGTCCATGACTGCCCATGTGAAATTCGAAATCATGTCTGTAAATACCGTCGTTGGGATGGATCTTCTTTATTTATGCTTTCCTTTATGCAAATATAATTAAATTGTTGAATGTTTTGTTATCAAGTAGGCCAATTTAGTTTTTTAGGGTAAATTTTCAACAATTATTTAAATAATGCTTAAAAGTTTTTATAACATATTTAATGCGCATAAAATACTGCTTGTAAAGCATGTTTTGTAAGAGCAAGGTTATAGAAATCACAGGGGTAAGACTGGGTTTTTAGAAAATCAACCTAGTTACAAACGGGGATTAAAAACTGCTGTCAAACCAAAAACTGTCGAACAAAAAACGAAAATTTGTGTACAACTTTATTATAGATTGAGATACTGGGTTACAAAATTGGCCATTAACTGTTATTTAATTTTCAACCGAGTTTCTTAAGCAAAATTTAATAAACAAAAAATCTCTTATTTGTCATTCGTTATTGACTCCAGCTGCCCTAAATATTTTTAATAAACAAATTATGTTTAAAACAAAATCCATCTTTTTTCTCTTATCGACATTAATTAAACTAGTGTTCGCCTAATGGTCAAAATTCGACCATAAATTTTTATGTAAATATGAAGAAAACATAGTTCATCTAAGTATATATGAATTTACATGTTTCTAGCATTTGTTTTTCCGTCTTAGTGGATCGATTTGGCGAGGGACCAACCTCCGGTTCATATTTTATCTTCTACGGGAGTTAATTTAATTTTGTAAGTTCAATATAAAAATATCAGAAAATATCAATTGAAAACAAAAAGTCTCCTTTATAGACTGTCATCCACTCAGGACACTGCATGTTTAATTTTATGTTTCTATGTCTAATATTACCGAAAATTAATTAAAGTACCAGATGTAAAACGAAAAGGTACCAAAAAGCTCCCTCTTAGACATTCTTATTCCCTCAGGACCATGCATGCTTATTTTTAACTCTGTAGGTCGAATATTAACAAAAATTAAAATGTACCAGATGAAAAACAAAAAGTACCAACATTTTTCGTCTTATATGTTCGCATTTTCTCAGTAACCTGCACCTATAATATGATGTTTCTAAGTTCAATATTTAAGAGGATTTTAAAATTATCACATGAAGCACGGAAAAGTAAAAGAAAGAAATTTAATTTCCCGTATTTCCCCTTTTTGAAACTTTTTTCCCATAGAGGTTCGATTGACAAACAAAGGAAGAATACGTTCTTAACTGTTTTGCCTGTGCCGATTTTTACATAAGATTTATATAGTCAAAATATTCAAAAACCGGTTTCTGAAAAATGTCGAATAATCTACTACCCTATTTTTTTATTATTTGATAATTGAAAAAAACAAATTTTTTTGTATTTGTGTTAGTAGCAAATTTGAACGCTTATAACTCTGAAATTATTGAACAGATTTTAATAAAATATATATTGTGCACTTCTGGTAGTAAATACCTTTCAAATGGTGTATATTTTGTTCAAATCGGTTGACATACAAAGGAGGAAAGTGTTCTTAACTGTTTTGCCTTTGCCGATTTATATATAGATTTTTTATATTTTTCAATGTCTTTATATTTAAAGTTAAAAAAAATTTCAAACTTTTACAACTACATACAGTGCACTTGCGATAATATGAACTAATTAAAACAAAGCCAGTTCACTTTTGCAAGATTGTTCGCATTTGCGAATGGCATCTAATTTCCCTTCAAAAACGTTTTTTCCATAAAAATAAAAGTTTCTAATGATGAATTTTTTTTATTTATTGGATTTAAAAAACTATTGATTTTTAAAAAGAAGAACAAACTTAAAGTTATGCGCAAAAGTCTGTGATTTTCTTTCGTTCAATCAGTTTAAAAACGCCCCGCTCTCTTAAAAATCTCCAGATATTTTTCGTGTCCGCTAACAGTGAGCTTTTTGTTTCTCATTTTCAAAAACCATCGATGAATGCATTTTCCTTTTTTGGGTATTCGGAAGACCGCGCATTTTTCTTTTTCCAAGTCAAATAAACGTATTGTTAGCAAATAAAAAAAAATGATTGATTTGCTAAATTAGTAATACCTTTACCTAAATGTTCTAAGTTTTCTGATTTTTCTTTTTAAAGTTCAAAACTTATGCTTTTTTTAATTCATCTTTAAGAACTTTTCCCGTTACAATTATATTTAAAAATGTGTATAGAATGCCATGTTAATGTGAGAACTAAGTAAAAAGTGTATGCAAAACGTTCTGATTAACGACTGAAGATAATTTTAAAGCAGATAGCTAGCGAAACCCCCAAGTTATTATGCAGTTGAATAAAAATTGATTTTGATTTTAACACTGTGTAGGTAGATAAAAACCGTTAAAAATACAACTATAAGTTGTTCATATTTTAAAGCTTTTGCACAAGTTCATATTTTAGAGCAGTCAATGGAAGAAAATAAGTGTTCATATTTTGGGGTGTTCATATATTAGGGTGTTCATATTATCGCGAGTGCACTGTATTTACGTTTTTTTATGGATTTATACGTTTTGTTAATGCTAAAGTTTTTTTTTTGTTGTTGTTTATTTTTGTACTGAAAATTTGCAAAAAAGAAATTCATATTGAAATGGAAAATAAATAAAATGATAAACAAACAAATGAACTTGTATACAAAGAATATTTTTATTTTTGTATAAATTTAATTATTTTTTGTTATTTTAGTGGTTTTTTAAAAAAATATACAATGTCTATTTTATTATTGAAAACAAAAAACACAAAACTCATGCATATGTTTAATTATAATAGTTTTTAAAAAACACTTCTTTAGGTAGAACTATATTGCAAAAAGATTTGTTACGTAAAAACTAAAATCTTCATACTTTCAATGTAAATAAACACGCAGATTCTTAATAATTGGTAGACATCACTTTTAATAATACCCCATCATGTTTGTTTACATTATTTTATTAAACCCACCACCAGCAGTGGTGAATGAAAATGTACAGTACATTTCGCTTAAAGTCACATCCTTTAGTTGCAACCAAATCGTGGACTGTATCGCTAAGGTAATTATAAGCCTTATTCACATAAACGCCTCTATAAGTCATATAACCTAATATATTCAATTAATGTGAATATAGAAAAAAAAAATCATATTTATTACGCTGACAGCAGGCTTATGGTTTTGCAACAGAGATGCATACTGTATAAAAAAAAATAATTATCCCAGATACCAAGACAAAAACTAATTTGTTCGGGTAAAGAGTTGATGATAAAAACTAAGCGACTTAATTAGAATTTGTAGTATATAGTTTTTGGCTTTGAAAATTGAAAGGAACTTGGACCATGTTGCTAATGTCACTATATCGCTAATAATTAGCTTTACTTAAGCCTTTGCAAGCCGCTGATAAATGGAATATATGGAAAATGTGCTTATATCGCTAAAGTATAAATATAGTACTTTCTATTAAATTTAATTATAGCGGAAGAAAATAGAGGTAAAATAGACTAAATCGCTAATGTGACTAAAAACGGTAGTGACTGACTATCAACAAAATGTACTGTATGTCATTCCGTGTGAAACTTTTTTCATATTTATCTAAGACCCATAAAGTATACATATATGTATATTCCAAGGCCTTGAGTAGTTCTTAGTCGATTTATCCATGTCCATCTGTCTTTCCGTCTGTTAAAATCATGCTCTCTTTCAAACGACTCAAAAGAAAAGAACAATATTGGTGTCAAATTGTTTATAATTCTCGTAAGCAGTTTTAGATTCAAATACAGCAAATTCGGTTCGGTAGGATAACAGTAATCAATCAAAATGTGCAACAACTACCCTTAAAAACCAACAAATGTAAATATGGCCGAAATGCAAATAAATTTGTTTATGACAAGAAATTGAATTATGACAAGAAATCATATCAAAAAATTTTGTGAAGATCGTTAGTTACATAGTTTACCATATGTAACATATAAAGCCCACTCTCGAAAAACAGTTAAGTTCGCATTAGATCGTAATGAATAATGCTATTGTAATAGTTTTATATGACAAGAAATCATACTTCGTAAGGATCAGTCAATAATTTACCATAGTTCCCATAGAAACCCTACTCTCGGGAACCCGTTTAGTACTTTTGCGAGTAACGAATAATGATGTAATAAAATTCCATCTGTCAAAGTTCCATAAGACTGGAAATCATATTGTCAACTTTTGTGCCGATCGGTACATAATTTACCATACGCCCCATATATACCCCACTCCGTTAATATTCTAACTGTCGGTGGAGGGAATCCAAGATTTGAGAAAACCAAATATAAAACTAACTTGTTTTTTATTTATACTAGACAGTTGGCATCATTGTATCTTTATGACCGCCATTTTACACACACATATTTCACTTTGACAACAACTTTTCAATCTTCCTTTAAACTTTCTTTCACTTCTGGACACGTTAAATTTACTTAGACAAATTTCGGGGGGTTTTTTTTTTGTTTTCGCTTGTCCAGTTAAACACGCAACCAAATAAATACAACTTTCTATGTACAAATCTCTGATTCTGTGGAAGCATGTAAACGAAATGGCGGTGAATAGGCCATATAATTCGAAGGCTAAATGACAACATTGCTCGACAAGCGCTTAGGTAGAGCCCGCAGGGAAGAGGCTTGCTTGGGGGTGCACCTGCTAGAACGTGTAGAAGGTCGATAGAGGCAGAGCTGCAAGCAGCAAACTACTTATGGAATGACGTCAACCAAACATCTCGAAGTAGAGTACATATAAGAGGATGGTTAAGGCTCTAAGCTCCACTGGAAGTCCAAGATAACAGAAGAAGTATAAAAGATGACAAAGCAACATTGCCAGTTCATCAAAATCTGTACTTACCCTCTCATACTTTAGGCCCACCAATAATATGCATAGCCTTGCTAAACCTACTGTCAAAAATTAACAAAAAGTATTAAAAAAAACAAAATCAAAAAACATTTAATTTCGTACGGAATGTGCGATCATTTTCGCACTTTGCTTAAGCCATAGTTATAGTAGTATACACGTGAAGCCCATGTGCACCGCGACCCAAAGTATCTTTTGTGCAGCCCATACGTCTCACCATGTCAAGTTTAGGCTGCGTATAAAGCCCATTACCCTGAAAGCCAATGATTTCATAAGGTTAAACAAAAGGTTTCCTTAAGTTCAATATGGTTTGCCTCATATGATTTACATGTATTCGCACATTTGATTAAGCCAACTTAAGCACATTATGGTTGGGCCTTTTCTTCTCTGCTCTCCTACACCCTCTTTGAAAGTCAAACCAATTAAGAGTTCAAGGCAATATAAATTCGCCTTGATGTTAAGCATTATGATAGTGTAGTTTGTTATAGTGTTTTTTTCAATTCGCCATAACTGCAACAGGATTTTCATAACTTTTTTTTCTTTTTTCTTCTTAGTTTTTCGGTTAATAAATAATGTTATTTTAAATCAGTTTCATTATATTATTGTTTTTTTTTTTTTTTTTAATATATATATATATATTTCTTGTGTTTTTGGTTCGTTTTATAATTAATTTATTGTGTTTTTACAAGTGAAAAAAAGAATCGAAAGGAATAATAATAAATAGAAACATAAATAAATATTTTGCCAAAAATATTTTGTTTCATGCGATTCGTAGATTTAACTTACAAGATTTTTAACTTTTTCTCTAAGTTTGTATTATTTTTAAAGTAAAATTTTAATTTTACTAGTGTTTTTGACAAAAAGACTTATATACTAGCAGATAAATCAAGAGCAATGGAACATTTTTAGGTTGCCAGATAAAATTGGTAGAAAATCGAAAATTTTTATAAAAAATATCGTAAATATGGCATCTTTTGAAAATAGTCAAAACTGGTCAATAGCAAAACAAATTTTCGAAAATACATTTTTACTTGCAGCAATATTTTTGTTTTTAACTTTAGAACTAAAAAATTATTCGAATAATAAATTCAAATCTTTAATTACCCCCCCCCACCACACGAGCAATTTGTGATGTCTTAGCACCAGCAATAACACCAGCAAAATAACTGCGTCAAATTGCCAATGTTTAAAGTGGTTAATGAAATGTTAAACACTTCTTTTTGTAACAAAAAAAAAAAAAAAAGGAAAACAACTTTAAAGTAAATTGAATTTGACAGCTTGTGTTAAAAGATATTTTTTTTCTCCTTCTGTTCCAATCGTTTTTTATGTTGTAAAGACTGACTTAAATTCATATGTTACACTTTCCTTTCCTTCCTTTGAGGTTTTTATTTTCCTTAAATTGTCGTTTTGTTTTTAAAGATTTGTATTTCTTCTTTTAAAGTTTATTTTTTTTTTATTACAAAACATATTAAATTGATTATTCTCTGGTGATCCATTAAACATTTAACTTTGTACGTACGTACGGATGAGAGGGGTTGAAGGAAATTATATCAAAATGTTTACACAAACCAATTTTATCGTAAATCAAGTTGAAACATAAATAACAAAAACTTATTTTCGCTCACTCTAAGAAATACTCCAACATACATACGTGTTGATTATTAAAAATATGTAGACCATTTGAAATGGAAGCATACGGAAATTGCTTGAGTTCCGTTTATTTTAATGTTAAAACACTTGTAAGGCCAAGACAGGATAATAGAAATGTTAAATAACATACAATTACTTAAGCTTACACATGTTTTACAAATTTATTTGCCTTTTGGATATAAAGGAAGAAGAAGATTTATGATTAAGTGCGAAGGAATCTTATGAATTTAAATCTTTTTTTAACCCAGCAAATAAATACTTTCAAAAGACTCAAAAGTACAAAAATATCATTCTGAGCGATTATTCGAAAAAGTTGTAAATTTGTTGATTAATTTCCTGTTAAATATCAGATTGTCATTAATCCACAGAATGTTTTTATTACAATTATAATTGCATTCGATTCATTATATTCGAATAATGTTTTTAAGATTCTTTAAAAAATTAAAATTTTGAACCAATTTTTTTTTTTTGTAAATTTTATTCAAACTATTCCAGTTAATTATTCGAATCATTTAAATTAATTATTCAATTTATTCGATTATGTATTTAAGATTTTTAATTATTCGAATAATTTTTATATTCAAACAGTTCCAGTTGATTATTCGAATTTATTCGACTATTTGAATGACACTTTCAATTATTCGAATCATTTTTATATGATTTTTATATTGAGGCAATCCCAGTTGATTTTTTTGAATCATAAAATTAAATGATTCAAGAGGATTATTTTGTAAATCACTTCACCTTGCGTCAAGAAATTGTTCATATAAAATTTTTTAATTTTCAAAAATTGTTATGAAAATATTTCTAAAGGTGTGTTGAAGTATTTTACTAAATTAAGGGGCAAATTATTTTATTCGACTTTGTATTGAATGACATTATTCGAATCATTTAACTCGATATTTAAAATAATTTTGATCGATTATTTAAATGTTAATAATTCCTATGTTATTCGAGTAATTTTTTTAAACAATTTCAGTTGATTATTAGAATAAATTTTTTTTAGAATAATTTTTTTTAAATAACATGAAAAACACCTCGTATTTAATAAAAGTTCTTTATTCAAAACGAATTTACAATTGTTTAAAATTCGTACGTGATTTTTCGAATAATTAGCTACCATTAATGACTTTTAATTAATAATTCCAAAAATTTTGGTAAAAGTATTTTATATAAATATTGAAAATCTTCTTCATCTTGAATAATAAAAAATTTGTTTAGTCTAGAAATAATTTTAATCGAATATAGTTACTATAAATACATATTTTCAAGGACACAAAGAATTTGCTTAAATTGCTAATTCAAATAATTTATTTAAAACGTAAGTGATTTCTTATCATTAATTTTAGTCGATTTTAATTATTTTATTCGAATTTTTTTTTTATTTTAACTTTGATACTATTCTCCCTTCTTTATATTCTTTATATGATTATTATGTTCAGTTTCTTAAACTACTTAATTTTATCAAATTTATTCGATTAAAGTAATTTGCAATCGATTATTCGAGTATTTTTAATCGTATAATTTGCTTTGATTATTCTAAACTAAATAATTCTGTAAAGTTATTTTAAATATTTTATAAAGTTATTTATTTATTTTCTGTAGTTCAAATAATATTTGATTAAAATAATACAAATTATTCGATTATATTATTTGATTACTTAAATCGATTTACTTAACTTTAAATACTTAAGGAAGGCTATCTTAAACACCGCACCATACAGTAAAGTACTCTACAGTGAGTCTAATTGTCGCTTATAAATTGCTTTGGTATTTCCGTAGCCCAAATCCAGTTTGGCTTGTTGACGTAGCTATTTATTAGAAATTGGACTTTATCGCGGATTTTCAAACTGTTAATAAAAATAAAGTCTGGATTTTTTCGGAAACGAAATGCATTTTTGTTAGATTATGTAGTTAGCCAAGGCTCCCCAAGTATTCTTCACAAAATGCCAAAAAAAAAAAAGATGTAATATAAAAGTTATTCAAACAGTAAAGTTCAATTTGCACCACCCTATATCACAAATATTATATTGATGAAAATTGTATTTAATTTTCGTATCGTTTTATTTGATCAATCGAGTAAATTTATTTGATTATTCGAGTAATTTTATTCGATTGTTCGAGTAATTTTATTCGATTATTCGAGTTACTTTATTCGATTATTTGAATTAAATTATTTGATAAATCAATTCGTTTTATTAAATTAACTTAAGCGACTTTCTTAGATTTTAACTATTGACAATATTTAATTTAAAAAATAATTTTTTTGTTGTCGCTATTGATAAAAAAAAAATCCCCATGTATTAAAAGATTTGTAACATGTGATTCCCTAAATCGAACTAAATAAATCAATAGAATGACCAAAAGTATTAAGAAGATTTAATGACTTGAGAATTTGCTCGAGCAAAAATACTTTTCTATGGATAAAATGCTAAAAAAAAAATTGTAATCGCGTTGTCATTTTGCTTCCATTTTAATTTTTTACACGTGGGAGTGAATGAAATGTTAGTTTTTCGTTTGATTATTAGACCGTTATACTTTCGTAAGAACATAAACATACATTTTCGATTATTACTGTTCCATTTTTATAGTTTTCTATAGTGTGGTAACAGTTAATTAAGTATTTGTCGGAAATATTGAGACTCTTTAATTTGTGTTAACACTTAATTATTATAAGTTCGCCTAATTTGTTATAAAAAATACTATTTTCCCCAAACATTTATTCGGAAAAATTAATTTGGTGCCAAAAGAAACATGTAAAACTGTGTTCTTGTGTTTGTAAAGTGTGTTGTAGCAATTTTCTTTTTGTATTCCCGGTGGTAAAAGCCGTTTCTTCTGCATTTATAAATCATTATGACACAGATATTAATCTTATTTTTGTAACTATAATTAGATTGAGAAAAAAAGCAACAAAAAAGTATTGGGAAATAAAAGAAAACTAAGTATGGAAAGAAAACAATGCACTGGACAACAATATTTTTCTCAGCAAGATTTCTATGGAAAAGTTGCTTTGTGAGTAAGTTTTCTATATAAAAGTTGCTTGCATTCCATATCAGATTTAAAAAAAAGTTGCTGGCAAAGCAATCACTGCTGCAGTGATGCAAAATTTTATTGCTGATGCGTAATCACCTGTTGCAGTTGTGATGCTGATGCTTTTTTACTGCACAACAGCTGTGCAAAGTTAAATTTTTGGAATACAAGGCTTAATTTCGATACATAAGCGATAACAAATTTTATTGAAAATATTAAACCAAAAAGTGACAGTTTTCTTATTAACTACAAGAAAAAGCTTAAAAAAACGAATTATTTTATGTTAAGAGTTATTGCATTAGGAAATAAGATAATAAAAAATTGCCAAAATTTGCTGCTGAGCTGCATAAAAAAACGTTTGCCATATGAAAGTGATGCCAAGTTTCTTAGAAGTATTTGAAATTGGAAAATTTAAATAAAATAAAAAGTGATGATTTGCGAAAAGAAAACAATAAATAGATGTGAAGGACAATTGCGCAAACGCATTAAAGAGTGCCAATCGTTAGATTTGCTACCATTTTCTTTTGCATCGTAATAGAGAGTAACCCCCCCGCATTTAGTGCTGGTTCACAGTCTTCAAGTTGTGACCGTCAAGTCTTGAGTTTTTTGGAGACATAGAAATGGCGTTGTCTTTTCCCTTCTTTCTAAAAGCTCAAGACTTGACGGCTACAACTTGAAGAGTGTGAACCAGCACTTACGAACGTAATTTTGCTTACAATCTGAGTATTTTTTTTTACAAAAAAGCTGCTTGCAGTGAGTTTACTGAAAGAATACAAACCAATTTACATTTTTTTTAGTATTTTGTTAGCCAGTGTAAATATTTAAAAATAAATTTGTTACAATGTATTACAATAAATCATTGGCTCCCCCGAGTGTTAACTACAAATTTGAAAATAAAACAGTTTTTTAAAGCCATTTAAATTTGCTTTATTACCTATAAAATTAATATTAAAATATGATGCCTTTGATCATTTTCTTTCTCTCAGTGGATTACTAAAAAAATACTAAATAAGTTCACTAATATTACACTACATCTGGAAATGTCTGATATGTTCAGTATACGCTAAATTTAAATCATACATGAGTGTGTGTAAGCATGAGATGTGTTATATTGTTTGACACATTTTGTTTTTTTGCTCTTTTGAAATGTCATGCTGACACATTGACATGTTTGTTCGTTGTTCCCCAACAGAGGCACAACATTTATGTATTAAAATTCAACATTTAACAGCCAATATCGTTGTCGTCGTTATTTGAGCTCATTAAAATGTATTTTCCAGCATTTATTGATGTGTGCAACCTGTTGCAGATAAATATGCATATGAGTATGCACATGAAGGCAAACATAAAACAAAGTAAATACTGGTATGTGTATATGTACGACATGCTCAAAAAATATTGTAATTTATACTCTGTCATAGTCACTTACCTACAACATTTAAGTTTAAAAAAAGTTATCAGGGCTGCCAATTGATTACGGGAAAAACAAATCGACATTTTTTTACGATGTATTCCATGTAAACTTAAGCTTCGTGGTCAGATCTTACAATAGGTGCGTTTAAGTAATTGTAAAATTTGCTCTCACAAAAAGCTGTTGTCCAAAAAAGTACGCGAACGCAAATTTTGTAAAAATTCGTAAAATAAAGGCAACAGCTGATGACAAATAATTAAAGTGTTGAAAAATGTTTACACTTTTGACTACTTAACTCGTTTTCTTATCGGTACTCGATTAAATACTTTTTATAAAAAAAAATTTTTGGAAAATTCAAACAAATTATTTTACGTAATCTTTCATATTTGTTTGTTTTTTTATTTTATTTGATGTTACTAATTTGTGGCGGGTTAATTTATTCAAAAGAACATGAATAATTTTTTGCTATTGATTACTTAAGTACCCAAGTACTTTTATAACTCTAAAAAATTAACATATCAAAAAAAGTTTCATATGTTGGTATTTAGCCAAATAAATGCTTCACAAACAAGTTTAATTAATTAATATTTATTCACATTTTGTTTATGTTTAATTTTTATTTCAACTTTTCTTTTATTTAACAATTTTTTCACAATTTGTAAGCATTTTGTTTGTTACTTTTGTTTGTTTACCTTTTGAAACATATGTTTTTTTGTTTTACTAAATTTTACTGCAAAAATTTCTGCAGTAAAAATTTGTAAATACTCAGACAAGAACTGTCACTTTTCGCTCTCAATTTGTTTTCTCATTTACTGCATTTTGTGTACTCGAACGCAATTTCGTAAAATGCAGTAAAGTTCAGTAAAAAAATAGTAACAACTTTTGTGTTCTCGAACGCATCTAATGTTGTCATTAAAATTGACTAAAAATGTCTTGCAACTGTGTGAACATTGTACGCTATTTTCATTTGGCAGATGTGTTAAATTAATGCATCTGAGAATGGCACCATTGTCAGAAAAATGACAACATTGTAAGATCTGACCATCGTCTGTACGAAGCTTTAGTAATACAAAAATTTTAACTAACTGAGTGTCTTAAATTTAATTATGACAATAATTTACCCCCTGATTATGTTAAACACTCAAGAATGTTATCATTACAATTTTTGAATATTCGCAAATTGATGGGATTTATAAAATAACCGCCATATTTAATTATTTTATTTAATAGAAATAACCACATTAAATTTTTGTTACTAAATAGGTTTTTCTTTTGAGATTTTTATTAAAATTATTTTATTTAATTGAACTAACTTAAAAACAAATATTTTTAACAAATAGAATCTGGGAATTATTTATTTTCATAAGTTACTTTTGTTATAGTCAAAGTTTTTTATTTTTCGAATTTATTCTATGAGCTAAATTTCAGTTATGTATTTTATAAAGCTTTTTGTAATAGTCCTATTCCTTCAATTTTTAGGAATGACTTTATACACTACCAGACTAATATCTTGTGTCTTCTTGTTACAATTTACCTTAGCTATCCTTTGGATAGAAATGAAGTATAGTGTATGTACATAAAAATAAATTTGTAAAATAAAATATGTTGAATATACAATTATTTTTAATTATCTTACAAAGCAGCAACTTTTTCAAACAAAAACATGACCACCAAAGCAGCAACTTTCCAATAGAAAACTTGACAACCATAGCAACAACTTCTCTATAGAAAACTTGACAGGGCAAGAACATTTTTTATAGAAAATCTAACTACAAGGCAAGCAAATTTTTTAAAAAAAACTTGACCACAAATCAAACAACTTTTCCACAGGTAACTTGCTTCGATTGCAAGCTACTTTTCTTGTTGACATTGCAAACAACATCTTTGTAAAAAAAAATTTGACATTGCAAGAAATTTTTATATTAAAAGTTATTGAAATTGCAAATTTTCTATGGAAGACATGTCTAGCTTGCAAGTAACTTTTCTATAGAAAATTTTTTTATTGCTGAATAAATCCATTTTTTTTTTCTTAGAATACTTGCTGGCAACTCTAGTGAGAACAAAACAATAAACACTATTGAAAACGAATACAACACGTGGTAGAGAAAAAAAACTCCTACAGCAGGAACAACTACATCAGCAACAAAATCAACAAAGAAAAACAATCAAAATAAACAGAGAGAATGCCAAAATAAATTGGTTGACTTAATTTTTATCAGCTGTTTCGTTTAATTAAGCCTCAACAAACAGAACCAACAATGTAGATGTCAATGTTGTGATTATTTGATATTAAAACTACAAACAATAACGGACTTTTATAAAATGAACATTTTTACTAACACAGGGCTGCCAGATTTGGGGTTCTTACCTCAAATAAGTGGAAATTTTGCTATAAATTTTTGATTTGGGCGCAAAGTTTGAATTTGTCGCAATTCGTAAAGTAAAGTTTTGACAACCCTAAAAAAATTCGACAGCTGACAGTTTCGGGTTAGCAAACGTATTAATTATTGAAAAATATTTTGCATAAATTAATTTATTATTGGACAAAAATATATCTGCTGATGTTTGTGAGATTCAGGCCCGTTTTCACGACTTAACGATAGCTAAATGTAGGAATTTATAGCACAGATAATAAGTTTTAAATTATCACAAGTTGCCTTTAATCTAAAAGTGAAGGATAAGCTAAAGCGAGGAACGTTCTACCTTTAACCTTTGTCGTAAGGTTTAGATTTGAGATTGCCATATTATATTCACATATTTTTTATATATGGCAACTCCAAGTATACGTATATTTTGTAACAAACTCGTATTATGACAAATACAATTTACAAAATGTTAAATTCGCGTGTACGCGGTATTTCATTAATATTTGCCATTATTAAAAAATATTTGTGCACACAAAAATTTAAAATGAGAAAAGTAAAAGAAAGTACTTAGTTGCCAGTTCTTTTTTTTATTTTGGCAAAAATAATCGGTTTTTACTTTAGTATTGGCACTTTTTTAAAATGTTAAGTTTATTTTATACAGAAGTTGTGAAAAATAGTTGAAGGTAACTTTATATCTCACTAGTGCTAAAGGTACCATCAACTATTTCGATTTTTATAGGTAAGTTCACGGGACTCAGTCAAATAAACTTTCATACCAATAACTATTCGGACAAATGACGTTCAGCTAAAATGAATGCAATGTTGGCGAAAGGTTTCCAACTTTCACGATGCAACTGGGACAAAACACTCAGGGGTGTGCTGAAAATCTCAAACACAAAACGCAAGAATTTTAAAAGTCGTTTTTAAGTTAGATTTCTGAAATAAAAGAATTTTATGACAAATATTATACAAACATTTCTCTATTAAACAGAATTTTATAACAAAAATTCTAAAAATTAGATTAAAATTCTTGCGTTTTGTGTTTGCGATTTCCAGCACACGCCCCACTATAAATAATTGACTCAGGCTGCATTTAAAATGCTTTCCAATGAATTTAACAATGACGGAAATTCGATTTATTGTGCTAAAAAATTAAAATATGAATATAAAAATGCATCTGTTTAAGATAAAATTGAGCCACACTGATACATTTACAAAAATATATAATTAATACATTCATAATCTATTAAGCATAAAATAATAAAAAAAAATACTACATACTTTGTTTCAAGAAATTTTTTGGTGGGTTTTTTAGAGTGGATATTTTGGAGATTTTTTTAATTTGGGGAGAATGAAAAAATGTATGTGTCAGCCCTGCAAACGTACATTAAAAAAGGGGATTGTTTTGAATGACGTTTTTAAACTAAAAATAAACACCCCAAGTTGATGATTTAGCAGTAAAACGGAAAAGATTTTCTATTTCTATTAAATATATTTGTCGTCATCAGTTTTTTTTAATAAGCTTTCCCATATATTTCTCTTTAAAAGAAAAATATAGGATTTAAAAAAATGACAAAAACTCATTTAATATAAGATTAAAAATGATAGTTAAATTTTACTCTCTGTCTCTCTTTCTGGTGGTGGGTTAATAAACACACAATTTTCTTTACAGTAATGGTGGGAAATATATTTCTGGATGATAGTGCTGAAAAGTGTTGGGGACCAGGGATGGAAATCATGTTGCAATTGTTCTTTCTTTTAGTCGATTTTAAACTTTGTTGGTACCGTTTGGCTCAAATAACCAAATATATTTACAGCTCCCTTGGTCACTTGGTCCAAAAAATTATAAGCAAAATAAATTGTCTAGTATACCTTAATTTAGTCAGTTATTTGCACGGAATGTTATCAAAAGGTTGTATTTTTTATCACCCTTAAAAGTTCGTTCGTTTACACTGACTAGTTTTATGGAATTTAAAATTCTACATTTACTAAGTCCACTTTTATGAACTCTTAGACACCTCTCAGACAACTTTTTGCAAGAAAGGCGCTTTTTATTCCGAATTTGGTATTCACTAATATAATCGTAAGACACAATTGAACCGTATGAAAGTGTATGACTTAGAAACTTTTTCAAATTAAAATGTAAAATATTTTATACAAGGAAACAATAGCTCGCGCAAAAGTAAAAGCGTAGCTACTTTTTACGACGGCTTAGGTCTTATTCCGTTTTATACGCTGTCATAGAAAAAGTAAAATTATCGGAGGAACGTAGTACCGTACGGCGTTGATACGCTGTCAAGTTAAAACGTATAATTGGTTATACAAAGGAACACATACGCATAATTCTAGTTTATACGCCAGTTCCGACCGTGTTGTTATAGAAAAATACATTTAACATTTATAATTTTTTATATTTATAAAATTTTATATTACATATAATCAGCGTTTAAAAAACTGCAGTTAACGTAGAAAAACTGCCGTTTTTCCACTTCTTCATTTTTTATTGGCCAAAAGAAAAAATGTAGCTTTTACTTCTGATTCATTAAATATAAAAAGTCGCTGTCAAGCCAACTCAAAAAGCGAAAAGTTGTAGACAAATTTTAGTTTTTTGTTCGACAGTTTTTGGTTTCGACTACGTATAATTTTTTGTGATTTCAAATTGAATATTTAAAAATAAAATTAAAGAAGCAAAAAATAAATAAAAATTTCAATAAATGGTGGTTAGAGTAGTATTTATAAAATATGTTTTAAATAAAAACAAGTAAGAGTGCAATATTCGGCTATGCCGAATCTTATTTACCCTTCACCATGGTTGGGAAAGTACAGAAGTTTTTATATACATTATGGGTCCTAAGTTATCTGGCTGCTAGTATTATCACGCAGCCATCCGGTCGATTCAGTAAAGGAGTGGATCCTGTTTACATCAACATCAGAGAGACAAGTTTTGTCCCCAAGGGCTCTTCGACCAAACATTTCGAGTCTTAGATCTCCGAATGCCGGGCAATTACAGAGAAGATGTTCCGTTGACTCTTCCTCCTCCTCCTCGCCGCAACTTCTACATAAGTCATTGTAAGGGAGCCCCAGCCTCTGGGCGTGCCTCCCAATGGGCCAGTGGCCAGTTATAACCGCAATCAGGTTTCTAAGATGATGTCTGGACAGCTGTAATGCCCGCCGTGTCCTTTTCTCATCTATGATGGGCCAGATTTTCCTGGTTTCCAAACAGGTAGTTTCATCGTGCCACCTCTGACTGGCGATAATATGAAACTTGTGCGCTATAAGTTGCTTACTCCTTGGGAGTGAAGCACCCACATTATATGTTGAACCGTCTCGATTCAAGGTGGTGCCTACATACGCCAACGAATCCGCCATGCAGTTCCCCAGTATGTCCCTGTATCCAGGGACCCAATTAAGGGTGTCCAGTGAATGTCTCGCTATCTCCTCCAGAGACATCCAGCATTCTCGGACAATTCTCGATGTGATGAACACATTCTCCAGGGATCTTATGGCCGCCTTGCTATCGGTAATAATGTGAATATCGCTTCCAGATATTTCACTGTACCAGATGCGCCTCGCGGCTGTGTGGATGGCTATTATCTCGGCCTGGATGACACTGCAGTGGTCCGGCAGCCTCATAGGAATGCTCCAGTTTGGCTGCTCGGAGTATATGCCAGAACCGACACCATACAGTGTTTTAGACCCGTCCGTGAAAATTTGAATCGCATTCGCGAGAATTTGTAGGTCATCATAGTCGACCACGTTATCCAAAATGCTTACCGTGAAGCCAGGATCAAAGATTGGCTCGGGTGTGACATAATCAACATCCATGTGCCAATTAATTTCATTCAGAATATTAGCATGTCCGATATTATAATCCCTCCATGCTCCGGTGGCCCTTAGTCTTACCGCCGCGTTCGCAGCTAGCCTTTTCGCCAAAATGTCTGGTTTAAAATCGTAAACAGTGCCTAAGAGGGGGTTGTTCTAATGGCACCTGTTACCGCTATCGCCACCATTCTCATTGTACGTTCAAACCTAGTTTGATGACTCTTCACCCTGAGCGCCGGCCACCAAACAGCCGCCCCGTAGAATAAAATGGGTTTAATGACACATTCGTATAGCCAGTATACATTCCTCGGGTTAATTCCCCAGTTTAGGCCAATGGCCCCTTTGCAGCAATATAATGCAGTTGCCGCCTTATTAGTCCTGGAAATGGTGTTCATCCTCCAGTTCAGTTTCCCCTGTCCTAGCGAATGGGGTAGTCATCATGCCGCGATGCGAGGGCTTAAGTACAAGGACGTTTAGAGTCATGCTGGCGGTAGTGACGATTCAAGACCGGTAGGGCCTCCCATGCCAGAAGGGTCTAAGCCGACTACAAACCAAGAACTACCCCCCCCCCCTGTCTATTAGCGTCTGGACTCCCCTACGACAGTCCTTAAATTCGAGGCTATAAATTCGATGTTAAAGAATTGAAAACTTAAAACATACTTGTAAGTTTGCCTAATTAACATTAAGTTCTGTTTTCGTAGATTCTAAATATGTGGCAAGAAATCAATTTTTCCCAAATCAATCAGGAAACATGTACATTCGCTTTGAAAAAAAAACGAAACCGTCATGTACAATTCGTTTTAAAAGTTGCAAAAAAATTAAAAAAAACCACTTTCCATCCCTGTTTTGTGGGGGGGGGGGACTCAGGGATGTTTGTATGTGCTCTTTTTTTCACTTTACCTTTTGAATTTATTAATTCAACCGCTTTATTGTTATTGTTTTTATTTTAGCTGCTGCTGATTCTGCTGTTGTCGTTTTTGTTGTTTACATTTTCTGTATTCTTCTCCTTTTACGATGTTTCTGCTGTACGTTCATACATGTTTTGTTTCGCAGCCAGTCAGCCAGTCAGTCAGTATACTGTTTTGTTGATTTATAAATCAACAAAACAACCGTTGTTTTTCTGTTAAGTTTGTATTAGTGTGTGTGTGTTTTGTTTTTGCTTGTATTTTATGTTTGATTAAATTCGATAGAACAGTTTGAATTTGAAAGTTGAACTGATCACACAGACTTTGTGTTGTGTGTATCGGGCATCGTCAGTCATTTTGTTCGTAAATGTTGTCACAAGAGGCGTATAAGTATTGTTGATTATTTGTCAAAACGAATTCATTTTACGCGCGCGTAAATACTTTTTTTCAATCAAACAAGCAGGCATATTTTGAAGCGTTAAAGAAGAAATTTTTTCCAGTAATTGTTGAATTTTTATTACAATAAAAAAGTGTATAAAAATTAAAAAACTTTGTTTCAGTTAAAGGAAAAATAAAAAAAAAATATTTAATAATAAACAAATGTTGCAAAATTAATGAATACAAATTTAAATTAATGTGTTGACATAATTTGATTAAAAGTGCAATATTATTTTTAAAAAATTGTTGTTGTCATTACTAAAGCTGACATTTACAAAAAAAATTTAATTTTGCTGTATTGGGTAAATTTTTAAATGACAATTTCGACATTTAAACATAAAAATAATATAAAGAGAAAAATAATTAACTAATGAAAATTAAATAAAACAAAATAAAAACAATAAAATTTTGTAATCATGTGCTAGAAAGTATAAAAAGATATAATATTTTTGAATATTATCAAAAAATTATATGGTATTTGTTTTTTTGTTTTCCTTTTTTTAATTTAAATAAATTTTAAAGTTTTCAAATTAAATTTAAAGTGCTTGTTGCAGAAATTTAAAAATTTTCTATTTAGTTTTCCGAATTTTTCTGACCTAAAAACGATTTTCTAATAAATGGGTATTTATTGTAAATGTAACACATTCCAAAAATTGCTAATGATTATTTTGCTTTTCACCTAACGTTTAAATATTTGCTAGCAATTACAAAGTTGCAGAGATTTGTTTAAGATTTTAAATTATTACAAATTATTAAAACTTATTTTAAAAAATATTTTTTTTTGTTTTTGTTAAAATATAATTATTCGGCTATGTTCTGGAAATTAAAATCGATGAAGATTTCCAGTTGAATTTTTGTAAACATGAACGTTACTTTTAGTGATAACAAAAGTTGTTTAGGTAGAGAAAAGTTGTCCTCAAAGTATGAGGTATATAAAAGGTATATATGAACTTTGAACACGGGAGAGATTTCAAAGTTTGTTCGATTTAAATTTTACGCGATTTCGATTTCCAGAACATGCCCGATAATTTGCCAAATTATTCAGTTGACCAAACATACACTTTGCAACACAGAAAATACAAACTCCTTCTCGTGTCGAATTTCTCAAAGTGCTTATCGCAACTAACAAAACCCTAAATGGGTTTAATAGTATAGCTGCCGTTCGGATTTTATGACCTTACACTGAAAGAATTTTCTTCACAGATCCAATGGATTTTGACAATAATCCAATGAAAATTTACATTAAAAGCCAACCTATGTAACCCTTCATTGGATTAATGAAGAATGTTACATTAGCCTCCCGTTAATTAAATGTTTCATAAAATCGATAAAAATTTTAATTTGTTCAATGACATAAATTCATTTAATTACTGATTAAATTCGGTAATTTTTATGACAGTCTTTTAATAGTTTAATGATTGTTGTGGTTATATAGGTATTTATGTTTATTTATTTCAGCCATTTTTCAATGTGTGTTTTAAGTTGTTGTGAATTATATTTTTTTTATTCCTGTTTCAAATCATCAAGTTATATTAATTTTATTTCGTTTATATATTTCTGTTACATCATGTTATATTCTACGTGTATAAGCTTACCTTTTAGTAAATTGTATTTAATTCATTTTCCACCCCTGCTCTTGCTTCTTTCTATTTTTCTGGCTTGTACTTCTACGTAAATTTTGTGTATTTAAATTAACAATTAAAAAAAAGAATGTAAGAATAGTTTGCTCTTTTTGCTTCTTTTTTGTTGTTTGTTATTGAACCTATTACTAACATTAAGCTAAATTCAGTGTTTCATTGTCGTTATGAATTTTTTCATTGATCTTATGAAACATTGAAATT
This sequence comes from Pollenia griseotomentosa, assembly GCA_963931875.1. NCBI lineage: Eukaryota > Metazoa > Arthropoda > Insecta > Diptera > Polleniidae > Pollenia > Pollenia griseotomentosa. Next base: position 96,821,074 of record OZ007562.1, on the reverse strand, counting down.
TAAAATTTTTTCATATATTTTCATGTCTATCGCTTAAAATGGAATTAAAAAAAATTTTTTACAGCAGTTCTAGAAAGAAAATATTTTCTAGTAATAAGTATTTTGAAGTTAGAGACCTTTATCTTGTTTTCATGGATTTAGTGACATTTTTCATTGAAAATATGATTTTACACTTTTTTCATTAACTGAAAAATATTTGAATCATTAATTAATAGTTCATTTTAATCTTAAAAAACCTATTGAAGTAATGTATAACAATTAGTTGAATATTTCTTTTGAAAAAGATATTAAGTTCTCATTCATTTAAAGAAAAATTTCAACGAAATTACGAAACTCAATTTCGTAGAGTTAATGAAATTGCTTCATAATGTTTTATTCAACATTTTTTATTTTTCGAATTTATTCTATGAGTTACATTTCAGTTATGTATTTTATAAAGCTTTTTTGTAATAGTTATATTCCTTAAATTTTTAGGAATGACTTTTATACACTACCAGACTATTATATTGTATTTTCTTGTTACATTTTACCTTAGCTATCCTTTGGATAGCAATGAAGTATATTGTATGTACAGAAAAGTTTACAATTATTAGACACCAGCAGAATGTAATGCATTTTCTGGCCCGCTATGGCCTTCATCAGCATTCTTTGTGTTACACTGGATAGTGATACTTTATAAATTGAATGTATTTAACTCAACTATCTTTAACAAATAGAAACTGGGAATTATCTCCTGAAATTGATTCATTAGATTTATGAAGCATAATTCTTTCAGTGTATGAAGATTTTGGCTATAGAGAACTTCACCACCAAATTAGCATTGCAAGCAAGTTTACAATTGAAAACTTGTTTGCTATAGAACCAATTTTTTTTTTTTAACTTGTTGACATTGTAAGCAATTTTTCTAAAGAAAACCTGTTGCCATAACAAGCAACTTTTCTATAGAAAACCTATTGCCATAACCAGCAACTTTTCTATAGAAAACCTGTTGCCATAACCAGCAACTTTTCTATAGAAAACCTGTTGGCATTGCAAGCAACTTTTCTATAAAAAACCTGTTGCCATTGCAAGCAACTTTTCTATAGAAAAATTCTTGGCTTTGCAAGCAAATTTTCTATAGAAAAATTCTTGGCTTTGCAAGCAAATTTTCTATAGAAAACTTGTTAAAAAAAACTTGATCACTTTTAAAGCAACTTTTCTTTAGAAACTCACTATCTAAAGTAAAAATCGAAGAAATTTTGAAAACGAGCCTTTAAAAAAAATTCATAAAAATATTCTTTTTTATATACTTCATACTTTGAGTACCAATTATATTTACAGCTCTTACAAATCAGGGAAAACTACAGTAATTTTCTAAATAATTAAAATCAAAATCTCGTTCGATTTCAATTCCACTTCATTTCAATTTGTAGAACATGCCTGATTATATGTTTTCGAAAGTGTACCGATTATTAAAGCTTCAATATTTTTTTATGTTAATATACTTTTTTAAATTTTTAGAGGAAATATTATACATTTTCTCAACAAATGTTTTAGAATTTTTATTTATACTTTCAATACAATAACGCACATTTATTAATTAGGTCACCACCCAATTTGTCATTTATCTTGACAGAAAAAGTAATCAAACGCATTAAACACACATGTCTGTTGAAATTCGCATAATCTGGTCTAGATTGAAATTTGATTTTTTTTTTAATGAAAAATTGAAGGAGTGCTGCAGCGTGGCATGTGTGGCATCATTAATTATAAACTATGTAATATAAAATTTTATTTATGCTTGTTTCACAAAAACATTTTCTCAAACATTTCAAATCCCACTGTATCTCATTTAAATGGAAAATTAAAAAACTATGAAATCAGAAATATTACATAGTTAAATGTTCTTTAAATTATGACAACACTTGTTAAATATTTGACCAAATAAGCGTAACCACTACTTTCGTTAATAGAAAGTCTGATTTAACATGGTCTTAAGGCCACTTTCAGTTAAAACTAACTATTAATTAACCTTCCAGTTAACAATATGTTTTTGACAGTTATAACTGATAGTTTATTATAAATGAACTTTGTGAAATTGGTCGTTAATATCACAAAATAAATTTAGTAATACTGCTAGACATAGCTGAAACCTATTCTAATTTTTTTTTTGTCAGATTTGGTATCATAATCAAAATAAATATAGGAATTGATGGAAGTTATATTTAAATTTGCCTGTTGCTCGCGTTTTTTACGTCAATAATTTGCCAAGTGCGACCGTATCTTTAGTCTAGCACAAATTAACAAAGGAATTAAATGAATTACAAATTCTTATCTAGGTACAGTAGACGCTCGCAAATTAGAACCGCTTTGTTTTTGAGGCAATTCTAATTTCTGAATTATTCTAATTTCTGGACGTTTTTATTTCGAATAAAAAATAAAAATTACTTAAATTTTTTTTAATTCAATTTTATTTGATTGACATTAAATGTATTTTTTAAAATTAAAAATACCGTGTCGTTTCTTATATGTATTTGGAAAACTATCCATTGCTTCCACGGAATGCATTTTCATCTTTATAGGGATATTCCTCTCTAAATATTTTTTTAGCTTTCTCTTTAAACCACTCATACAGACGACTTACCATATTTGGGTATTCAGCGCTGTGCAAAGATTTATTGCTTGCTTCCTGATATGTGTTAAAAACAGCATTTAATATTGCAGTTCTATGTGATTTGATATAGCTGATCGAAGATGTCGTAACATTAATATTCCCTTCAAACCCTTTGTTAAGCTTTTCTAATATTTTGACCTTCGTTTCCAATGATAAAGTGTTTTTTTGCGTTTATTTGAAATTTCGAATGATACACTTTCACTTTTCAATAGAGACTTCCAAAATATGTACACATGTTTCGAATTTCACAAATAAACTAGCCACAAATATATATAAATGCGACAAAAAAACAACAAATAAGGAAACACATCTAAAATTTGGTAATTCCCCTTTTTAGTTTTACATGTTCAAACAGAATAAAAATAAATTGCGGATTTCTTGTGTTCAAATAACAAAAAAAAAAAAAACGCTCTTAAATTAGAACTATAAATTCGAATTTTAGAGCGTTCAATGTATTGCAAACACTGATTCTAATTTCTGGACGTTCGAATTACTGAAAGCTTTAATTTGTGAGCGTCTACTGTATCAGTTTTTGGTTTTTTATTTCTTAAAAATTTTCCACTGGGTCTGCTTCTGAATACATTAAACAAATTTGCAAAGCAAAAAAAAATCTTTTTCCAATTAAAATAAATAAATGCAGCGTATAATAAAAACAAAACACATCAATATTTCTCATCATATTTGTCAAACACTTGTCTAACAGATTAATTAAGAAAATGAGATTACTGCCATTCAACACACAGATACAATCCAGACGAATATTACAAAAACAAATAAGAATAGGAAAATAACTGTAACAGCACTTAACTGCTTTACCATCTGCTCGTTTGTTTGTCTGACTGTATCTTAGTTTACTCACTACTGAGTAAATCTTGAATGCAACGATAGATTTCAACAATGAAACCGAGTGCATTGATTAGAGTTGCCAATAGAAAAGCAAATAATTTGCATGCAATGTCAAAAGAAAGAGAAAGTGATATACAAAGGTATGTACTCAGGGATGGAAAATAAAACGTATACATGTACATATTTAGAAATTTCAGTATGATACTGGTGCAATCTGTGTGAAAATTTTAAATATCAAAAAACTTTTAACACATGTGGTGAAACAAAATTTTAAAATTTCTGATATTTCAAACAAATTTCTTATGAAGAAGTTTTGTGAATTTAGAAAACATGACTAAGGAAAAGCATTTGATTAACTTTTATAGATAACTTGACCACAAGCAATTATTTTTTATAGAAAATCGCAAGAAACTTTTTAATACAAAACTTGTTTAGATTTCAAGCAACTTCTCTATAAAAAGCTTGTTGGGTTGCGAACAACTTCTCTAGAGAAAACTTTTTAGTTTTGTTTGCCTGTTTCTATTGATAAGGTTGCAAGCAACTTTTCTATAGAAAACTTGTTTAGATTGCAAGCAACTTTTCCATAGAAAACTTGTTTTTGACATAAGCACCTTTTCAATAGAAACATTGTTAAGATTGCAATCAACTTTTCTTCAGAACACTTGTTGGAAAAATTGCCTGTTTCTATAGAAAACTTGGTAATATTGCAAGCAACTTTTTTATAGAAGACTTGTTTAAATTGCAGGCAACTTTTCTATAAAAAAATTGGTAACGTTAAAGGAGCTTTTGAATAGAAAACTAATTGAAATTGCAAGTACACTTATGTATTAAGAATACAAGAAACTTTTCTATAGAAACCTTGTTGCGATTGTAAGAAACTTTTATAAACTTGTTGATATTGCAAAAAAATATTTCTTGCAAGCAATTTTTTAATGGGAAAACTTGTTGAGATTGAAAGCAGGGTTCGAAAATAAACATCAAATATCGATTCTTAGTGTTCGGTTCGGTAGATTTGTGAAAAACACAAACGCTAATAGTTATCTTTCGAACACAAAAAAAAAAATAGATACTGTCTTATCCAACTCAACAAAAAGATGAGAACATTTAATTTCGTTCGGTTTTTTTTAACCACAAACTTCATTGTGTTCGGTTCAGCTCATCAATGTTCATTCGTTTCTGTTGTGCTTAACGCCTTTTTGGCTGGTAAAAAAAAACCAAAAAATTTTTACAAAAACAAAATACACATACGAAAAAAAGCCAGCACAATAATTTTACACAAATAAAACATATACAAAATACACACACAAGCTGTTCGTGCTGCGGTCGTTGCAAAAATTTTTTGTTTGTTCATTTCTTAATCAATGTAGAAAAAGAAACATTTATATAAACATTAAAATATAATATTTGTCTATAGTATCACTACAACAGAAGAACAGAACACAAACAGAAATAGTTACGAACGGTATTAAGGGTTGTGTTCGTCTACACAAACACTAAAAAATAGATATCGTTCCTAGGTGTGTGAGCCGAACGCTAAAAAAAGTTCTGTTTATTTTCGAACACTGATTGAAAGCGAATTTTCTATAGAAAATCTGTTAAAATGGCAGCAAACTTTTCTATAAAAAAATTGTAAAGATGGCAAGCAACATTTCTATAAACAGTTTTTCTTTGGAAAACACTTACACTCTAAACAAATTACTTTTAGAAAATTCTATAAAATAACGGTTCAATCTTTAATTGAAACTAATCACTTCAACTCCTACTGACTATAGAAAGACCATAATATATTCTCTTTATAAAAATTCTCTAAAAAAATTATAAGTTTTCAAAAGCAGTTTAAACTTAAACTAGCTCGACACACATTTGACTCTTAAGTGACTCTATTAAGTTCTAGTGCTAGCAATCACATTACAGCACTGCGTTTACATGTATATCAAGTGCAACATGATAACTACTAACTTTGTATGGATGTGTGTATCTAACTACTCTTCTAAGATTTTTATTGCCATTTTTTTTTTCATTTTCCATTATAATGACACTTTTCATTTAAAGTGCTTTTTATTGATGTTTCCTGTGCAGCAGCGTGTGCTACACTTGCAGCTGTTTTAAGTGTAAATTATGGGTTTCTTTTGTCTTCGCTTAATGCGAGAGGATAAAAAGGGCATACAAGCGTACATATTTGTATCTATTGACACATCTGAAAAGGAATTCGTTGGATTTTATTGTAAAATAATAGATTTTTTGGATAGTTATTGATTTGAAGATTCAGGTAATAAGTTTCACAAAGCTTTGTGAAAAATTGGTTTTGGTATTACGAATAAATTTCTGATAGTGGTCCATTGGAAGGGCTGACTTCCAAAACGTACTAATACAAAGTTCGTATACAATTTTACTACTGTATTTTAACAATGTACATGTACAAAGTACCGAAACAATGCAACTATGTGTTTTGTTTATTAAAACGTTTTGAAATGTAAGTGATGCAATGCATAGTACTTTTTAAATAAATCTGTATTGCTTGCAAATTAAATGTTAAATGTCACAAAGCATCAACTTTAAAACCGATGCTCTGATTGCTTTTTTGATGCGTTACTAATACTTAGCAGTGACGTTTTGGAAGGGTTTGCATTGTAAATATATATATTGTACTGCGGCGTTATGAAACATTATACTTTGTTCTAATACAAAGCAATTGACGTTTTGGAAGTCAGCCAAGATGCCATTGTATGCCTAGTCCAATGGACTATTTAGTTCTAATTAACCTTAATTTGCATACTTTTCCATAAAATATTTTAAAATTTTTTTTTTCAAATTCTCATATTTCAATCAAACTACATTGTACATACATATTTATAGTATCAAAAAATATTATAAACTCCAACCCATTTATGAAATTTAAACCATCACTAACTGTAAATACTCCTAAACAAATGACACTCAATAAATATTTGTCTTTTTCAACCTCTTAGCCCATCCACTAAAAGTTAATTGTATTTGCCAAAGTGTATTCAAATTTCTATTACAATTTTGTAACTGTGTAAATATTTGTTTCCATATTTAATATTGTAAACACATTTAACCATCTGCCTAAAAAGAATCACTTAGAGAGCATAAAACTTTTAACTACATCTTGTTTAATTGAGAATTTAAAACTCATAATTACATTGATTGTGTTTGTTGACTTTATTACAAATTTCGTTACAATAGCAAAACCGATTTCATTACGGACAACGTTAGAAGTAACTACTTGAGATGTGTAATACACAAGGAACATAGGTTTAATCTGAATTTCGCATTACTGTCACCGATAAAAATGGATTATACCCTTTAGAAACCATTTTAAATGCTTATTTGTTGGCACTTAAATTACAGACGCTTAAATTGCTCAATGTGTGGCAGTTTTAGGGTTTAATAAGATGTACAAACTTAATAAAAAAAGGATTTTTTGTTGTACAATACACATATGAGTAGAATACAAGTATGTATTATCTTTTTCCTATAACCCTGAAGTTCTGAAGAAGTAAAACAGTAGACCGAACGTTCGAGTTCGGTTACGAAGTTCGGCAAAAATTACCAAACTGTACCAAACTTTATTTATTATCAAGTGTGTTTATGAAAAATCCACGAAAGCACCACATATAGAAGTTTAAGAAGAACAGGATCAAAACGTTGTTGAAAAAAAAATAATTTATTTAAATATAAATTTATGTTAAAAATTTGTTTTTCATGTCACATAAAAATTAAATTATGTATATGAAAAACTATATTTAAATAGGAATTGATATTTAAATAGAATTGGTGAAATTGGCCATAAGTCTTCGAAATACAGATATATTTAAAAAATGGAACTCCAGGATTTCAACGGAAATAACCTTATAGCAGCACCACCTACCAGCGTTGCTAGTTAACAGCTATTTAGTGCTGCTGAGCAACATTTTTTTTACGCAGAAAAATTGCTTTATAGCCATTAAAATATAAAATTTTGAGTACTAATATGTATTCTTTGTTGAACTACGGTACTATAGAATTATGTTTTTTTTCTGCGTTTTTATAAACCTTTTTTTTTAATATTTTCTGTTTTTTTTTTAACTATAAAATAGTTTTACTTCTTTAATGTAAAATTTTTCTTTTAATTTTGCACCTCGTCAGCTCTATATTGGTTTGGCGCATATGCCAAAAAGTCTTAGTGATAAAAAACGACAATTAAGGTTTAAATAAAGTTTTCTGAAAATATATCCGATTGGATTTTTTTGTGTTTTCACTTCTGTTTCTGGCATATGTTTTGAAGAAAAATGTAAGTTCATGTTCATAAACGAACTTTGAAGTTTATAGTATTTTATTGAAAGTGAAAATTATTGTTTTGTGCCGCATACACCAATTTTTTAAATTTATTTCTAAAAAGTAGCTTTTTTGCTGCATACGTATACTTACTGCTGTGTATTGAGTTGTTGACATTTTAATTTGCTTTTACTACTTTTTTTCTTGCGCCAATAAAGCGAAACAATAGTAAAATAATTTTCTTATTGTCATTTTATTTTGCTTACGCTTTAACTGCTGTTTTCTTACGGCAATGAAGCAGAGCACGAATGAAATTTGTTTTGAACGTTTTGTATGTGGAATTTGCAGCTTTCGTCAAACAGTAGAGTGTAGAGCAAAACAAAACTTAAAAAACTTTAAAATAGTAGATAAAAATAATTCTTATTATGTATTTAAAAAACCATAACAAATTTCGTGAAACAAGTTTTGGACTCAGAAAGTGAAAATGTTTTGAATTCTTGAAATGTTATTTTGTTTTATATAAATAATTTAAAAAAAAAGTACAATTAAGCTTTGTTCACAATGGGAGCAACAATTTAATTTTTTCTTCTATCTTTTTTCTTCCCAAAGTATTTCATATATTCTCCTTTAATTTTATAAACAAAAATGTAACTAAAGTTTTTTTAAAAAATTGAGTCAACTAGAACTTCAGAAACAATTTGTATGAAATTGTTTCTGACGTTTAAAATAATTTTATTTAGGTTTAAATGAAAATTTTAACAAAATGTTCCAACAAATGATAATAAATACTTCAAATTGTTCTAAGCAAAATTTGCAAACGGTTTCTTTATTTAAAATGTGTGTTGTTGCGAAAAAAATTGGTGCTCTATTATGAACACCAGTGAAAATGTTGCTGCCTATTGTGAACGAAGCTTTAAGCTTTGTTCACAATGAGAGCAAAAATTTAATTTTTTCTTCTATCTTCTTTCAGAAGAATATTTCATATATTTTCCTTTCATACTTCAAACAAAAATAAAACTAAAGTTATTTTTTAAAAAAAGTTGAGTCTACTTCTACTTCAGCAACAATTTGTATGAAATTAAAATTGACGTTTATAATAATTTTATTTAGTTTTGAATGAAAATTTTAACAAAATGTTTTAAAAAATAATAATAAACCAGTAATATTGTTGTGGGCGAAATTTTCAAACGTTTTCTTAATGCAAAATACTGAGTTTCTGAAAAAAATTGTTGGTGTATTTTGAACACCAGTGAAAATGTTGCTGCCTATTGTGAACGAAGCTTTATTCTGATTCGGGTTCGACCGAACTTTAACAAATTTTCCAAAGTTTGGTTTCGGGTTCAGTCTGAAAAAGTGCGTTTGGTCGGACACTATTAAGCAATCTTCTTTATTAGAAATGGCAAAAGGAGTTAGAAATTGTGCTAACTTGCTTTTAAAATTGTGCGTTTATTGTAAATTAATTGTACCAAGACACACTTTTTATAGTTTATTGTAATGTTTTAAGGAATTTGAATAAATACACTTAAGCTGTTTAACTGCCACTTACTTGATGACCAGAATATATGTATGTCTGGTATACACTGCAAAGAGCTGAACATATTTTCGATAACCAGTAGTAGTCGTAGGGTTCAATCTAAAGAATCTAAAGATTCAGATCTAACTAATATTTTTTCATCTTTTTTTTCTGGGAAATTCGTAGCTTACAACTATAGCTTAGAAGAGACTTGATCAAATAGTTACATTGTAGATCCAGTGGATGATATCAGCTACGTCCAGTTCCTCAGGAAATTTGCACATTTTTAACTACACTTAACAATTGTTTTCCTGGTTGCATTAACTTCGCGATTAGTGTACTATTATACTTTTAAAAATCAAATAGTGCGTTTCACACCCTCCAAGTGGCGAATAAGGGTATACTTAGTTGTCATTCCGTGTGAATCTTTTTAGTATTTATCTAAGACCCCATAAAGCATTTATATTATGGGTCCATGAGTACTTTAAGCCATGTCCGCCTGTTTGTTCGATTGTCCGCCTGTTGAAAACACGCTCACTTTCGAACAACTCAGGAGCAACAACTATTGGTATCAAATTGTTTCTAGTTATCCTAAAGCCCTTATGACACTACATTTTTTATTCATTAATTGATATAGAATTGATAGAAAGAAACAGTAAATGTTAGAAAGAGCTAACTATACATAATGTAAATAAAGATTTTTGTTTTTTTTTTCTCTTGTTATGGTTTTGTTTCAGGGATGGCGTTAAGAATTTTTAAAATTGTACCAACAACCTTTAAAACTTTTACTTTTTTACCCTAATTGTACTAAAAGATTTTTTTTAGTTGAAATTAATTTTATTTATGTTCATAAAAAACACCAAAAAAAGGTATTATAAATCTTAGTTTAAAAAGTATCAACAAAAAAGTACAATTGAAACAACTTAGCCATCCCTGTTTTGTTTATTTTATTAAATGTTGCCAACTTTTTGTTTATGAGAAACCTAAAAACAGAAAGCGGTAAATCGCTGAATTTGCCCATAAACCGCTGATTCAGCAACACTTTAAATATTTCAAGCTGGAAATGTCAATTTTAAGTTAAACAATTTTACATTTTTTTTGACATAACTTCATTTTTTATCGATAACTTTAGTAAAATTTTTGACGGTTTGCCATTTATCTTCATACAGCTTAACTCTTTGCACTTGGTAAATTTTTGTATTACATTATATTTGTACTGCTCACCAAAACTTGAACAATGCATTAAAAATGTAGTGTCATAAGGGCTTAAGCAGATTGGAATTGAAATCCAGCAAAATCGGTTCAGGAGAAAAAAATTTATGAATCCAAATGTGGAACAACCACCCTTAAAAATTGCTAATTCTGTTACAAAAACTAACATAAAATCCATTTAATGTAACTTGTCCTAAAAGCGAATCTGTACTGTCCAATCCGTGTGTTTTTCCAAAAGTCTTCATTTGTGGCAATTTTTAAAAAATTTGTAAACATTAAAATCTTAACTCACGTATAGCTCCTTCGAGCGGACAACTCTCATATGCGGACGGGTTTTTAAGAGCAAAGGTTTTTCTAGTTCTCTCTTGACGCATTAATACCAACGTTTACGTTGACGGTTATCTCTTGCAGGAGCTTTTACTGTTTACTGTATTTTCTGTTTAAAGTGATTCAACATAATAGAAATTGTATTTCATAAGAGATCTATAAAATAACGGTACGTTGTTATCATCAGAACTACTGGGTGTTACTTCTTTGTCTGTATTTTTAAATAAAGTGTAGGTGTAACATTTTAATTAGCAGTTAAAAGTTGTAGTTATAAAATCAAAACTAAAAAAGCAGTGAACTTTATGGTAAAAGGAATTAAAAATAAAATTAAAACACATTTATTAGAAAATGCAATGTAAAATTCATCTTAAAACAAACATCAAACTCCTCAATAATTTTATTAATGATTTAAAGTCTCACTCCGTATTCAAAACGGATTATTAACTTTAACTAACGTTCATAAAGGAAAACTTTCATAGAAAATTTGTTTTGTAAACCTTAACAAAATTTAAAGTTTTTTTAGTTTACGTCATTCTTGCTCGCTTTAGATCGTTATTCTCAAGCAAGAAGTTTTGAAATTTCCTGGGTTTGGGCAATTCGCTCCCTTGAAAGACAATGTGACGAAAATATTTTGTCAGCAAAATTTTTAAATAAAGCTGATATTAAAGACTTAAATTTTTTTAATAGATTTCTAAGAAAAGGAATTCAGTTTATCAGCAGAACTAAAACGGCTCATACACCACAGTATTTAAAAACATATTTTCGAGAGTGTACCCTATTTGGACTCGCAACAACAAATTTATGTTATAAATACGTTTAAGATTCATGTAAAAGTTTGATTTAGGTAATCGGCTATTTTTATATAGCCAATGTCAACAAACCTCTCTAAAAACATGCATAAGTGAAGGTAACAGTGTTGCCAATCCATGTGTAATTGCACATATTGTATGTAATTTTTGCTTGCATGTGTAGTCTTTGTGTAATTAGTTGCATGTGCTATTTTACTTTGTTCTATTTTTTTTCTATCATTTTTGACAGACAAGATTTTCTTTTCGAAAATTGCTTTTTGTCATTTTTTTCAGAGTCTATCACAGTCAAAAAAGCTTTTTCCAATCTGACTTTTTTCACTTTCTATCTCCACGAGCAATACTCTATTCTCAAATTGTATTGCTAATGAGTAATAAATCATTAATTTTTTAAACGCTGGTTTTTAGTTGAACTAAATTTGAATTTATATGTAGTCTAAACTTAACTACTATAAATCAATGTCCCATGTATTATATGTTGTTAAAAAAATAAAATGTGGCAGCACTACGATAAATCTTATCGAATTCATATGGGCGTATTGGTAGTTTACACGCCCAATTTTATGCGTTTAAAGATGGTTTATATGTTTAGTAATTTATAGATTTGTTGGTTTAAACACATTTTAAACCAAAAAGAGAGTTTAACTTGCTCTGATTTTTTAGCCGTAAGTCTGGGTTTACACTGTGAGTTTTTTTTTCAAAAAGTCTGAGTCGATTGGTGAGACTTTTAGATTTTAAATTCTTTGCCATTTGTTTTTGCTCTACCTAAAAAAAGCGTGACGAGTCTAGAGATTTTGGAATTTAAAATGTAAGTTTCTAATGTTTTATTTAATACAAAATAAATTTGAGCTAAAAATTGTATTAATAATATAGTAATTATAGCTATAAAGGACTCAATAAGACTGTATAGTCGATAAGTACGTTAATGCTATGCTAGTTTCACCCATTGTTCGGAACAAAAAAATTGTTCAAAAAAAAAGGATGAATCTACCTTAAGTCAATAAGTTTGTTTGAATCAAACAGAACCACTCCGAGCGAATTTTAAAAATTTGTTGCTAAGGATTGTACAAAAACATTTTTGTGCTGTTCTTCTCAAATACAGCGCGCGAATAAGTGTCGTTATACATGTTCATCCAGTTTGTTCTTACTACAACAATTGGTAAGCTTTGCTTTTGTTGTAAGCCTAACCATTTGATTGCAAATAAGAAATATCGATAAGGTTTTTCAAGGCGAATTCATTCTAGCAAAGCCACTTTTTCGATTTGTGTATGTAATTTTGCTACAAACGTGTAGTTACACAGTCATGTGTAATTTTCGAATTCTTCATTGGCAACACTGTGCATAAGTGAAGGTAAAGATCTCAATTAGTTGTTATTAAACTTTAAACCGAGATGGACGATAATGCTTGTTTTTTAAAAATACAAAAAAAAAAAAACAAAATAATTTAATCTGTTATTTATAGGATTTCTGTATGACGTGCTGAATCCCAATTTTTCATATTTGATAAATACACTGAAATTTATTGTTGAGGGAAAGCAAGCTTCTATGCGCATTTCACTGGTTGCTGAGCAAAAATGAAAACAAAAATCTTTTTTTTTTAGCGCAAACATACTAATATATATTTTCAAATCTCTTAACGAGATAGCATTAATTTTTCGTTAAGTATTTTGTTTAGATTTCTTATAACTGAATTAATTGCGTCAGTTTTCAGTTTGTTTAATAAAAACTGATAAATCTGGGAAAGTAAATTATCCTCGAACTATGTTTTCCCAGAACTATTAATTGTGAAGCTATTTTTTAAGGAAATAATTTAATATTTTCTTGACTTTTTTTGGGGATTTAATTAAGAATATAACGAACTTGATTCTTATTGAAATCAATAATTACATATTTTATATAAAATCTTCCGGGTTAAAAATTTGTATACAATTTTTTCTTTTACCCAAATTAAATGTCGTTACTTTTAAGCAAATTTAATAAATCTTTACAAATGTTACAATTTATTTCAACATACATAAAACAACTTCAAAAAATCCAAAAAAAAAAAAAAAATAAATAAAAAAGTTATAAAGGAATTAAGAAAAACAAGCACGAAACAATTATTCGTATTAACATTGCAAAAGTGCATTTGGTGATATATTTAAATCTTTATGACGTAGGGGACAGGGTGAAGCAAAAAGAGATAAATACAATCAGTTCCTTAGAAGAAAAAAGTTTAAAAAAATTTAAATTAAAATTCAAACCTGTTTAAGATAAAAGGTTGAAATGCTAAAATGTATCCCCTGCAGTGCTTGTGATGGCTCTAGACGGGTCAAATGTATGACCAACCAAACTATTTCTTTCTTCCTCACCATTTGTTTCCAACATACCTACCCGCTATCTCCATTTCGTAAGGGGGCCCAAATACAAAATGTAAAAAAAGTACCATAATTCCATAGGAGTTGCTCCTAGGAGGATAAAATGTGTGACCGACCTCGATTAGTTTTTCCTCCCAAACATTTTCTCAAAACATACTTGCCCTTTATCACCAACCCTTAGAGGAGCTCCTATACAAATATGGCGTTTTATGAAATTCCTAAAGCTTCGTACAGACGATGGTCAGATCTTACAATATTGGTAAGCAGCGTTGCTTAAATTGCATTAAAATTGGCTAAAATGTCTTACAACTATGTGAACATTGTAAGCTCATTTGTATTTGCAGAAGTGCAAAATTAATTAATTTATTATTATTATATGTCTATTCCTTACAGACAATTTAAAAAATAATTGATTACAAAATGTTACACATAAAAATATAATACATAATTAACAATAAGATTACTAAGTGTTAAGAAATGTGATTATTGCCCTTTTTATAGCTTCAGGATTTGATGAAAAGTCAATAAACCTATATAAGTTGTTAAATGCATTGCTCATTCTCCTGAGAGGGTCAGCATTAGCATAATTAGCTCTAACAAATGTTACTGATAAAGGTATGTAATTCCGGGATGGACGTTGAGGAATGTTGAGAGAAATATCATTTATCAAAAATCCACAGCAGATGTCACCATTAATAACATTGAATAAAAATGACACATTAAGCATAGTTCTACGACTTTTTAATGTAGGAAGTTTAATAAGAGCAAGACGAGCAGCATATGAAGGCAAGTTCAAGGGGTTAAAACGTAATCCTCGAAGACAAAACAACAGGAATTGTTTTTGGACCGACTCAATGGCATTGGAATGGATTTGGTAAATAGGGTCCCATATTATCGATCCATATTCAAGAATAGGTCGAACTAGTGCCATGAATAAAGTTTTACCAATATACGGATCATTAAACTCTTTAGCCCAACGTTTTATGTAACCCAGTGAACCTCTTGCTCTATTTATTATAGTTGTTATATGCAAAGTAAAACTCAATTTAGGATCAAATAATATACCAAGATCTTGGAAGCTGTCAACTAATTCCACTTTATAATCACCCAAAAAACAAATCAGCTGCATTGTCAGAAAAACATTGCTGTTGGCAACGCCTGCTTACAATATTGTAAGATCTGACCATCGTCTGTACGAAGCTTAAGTTAAATTAAATTTTCATCTTTTGTGAATAAAATTAAAAGTTGTTGACAGATTTTTATCATTTATGTCATGTTTTGTTTGGAACCTTGTTTTCTATACTTGTAGATGCATAGCTGCATTTCCAATTTTTTATAAATATTTAAAAAAAAAGCAAACATTTCGAAATTTTGCTAAAAAATTATTTTTTTGTAAAAAAAAAAATATGTTTTTAAAACGACTGCGCTTATTAGCAAAAAGTTAAGCATTACTTAAATGTAATTTTATTGCGGAATTTTCATTTATTCAATAAACTAAACCGTTTTTGAGTAACGCGAATATATGTTGTGCAACCTCCTCCATTTCCGAAATAACGGTTTATCTCGAAAACAAGAGCTTACCTAAAAAAAACGGTTAGCACCACTGGAATCAGCGTACTCGAATTAGATAAACCTGCCGGTTGCCACGCTTTTCAGTTTTTTCACTTATCACAGTGTTATTACCTCTTTTTCAATTTCCCTGTCTCTTAAAAAAAAATATTGTACACATGTGTTAATTTTTCCGAGTTTATTGTTTAAAAATATTTGCATAAAATGTCAATAGTTTTTTTTTATTATTATATTATTCATTAATTTCACTCAAGTTCACAACATTTTTATAATGTTAATAAAGTTTGCGGTTTAAGCTGCATTTTGTTTTGGCGTTCGTCTGTCATTTTATCTCTCTGTGTTTCTACCTGACTGCCTGTTCTTTTTGCTCATTTCAGCTTCTTATTTATCGATTTTAAATATCACTGTCAACATGATTCACTGATTTTGATTTTTCAACATTTATTTCCGGTTTCACAGCTCGTTGTGATTTTGCTTCAATACAAGATGTGTTTAATTATTATTAATTGACTTGTTTTCTATGTAAGAGATTAAAGGAAGAAATGAATTTGAATAGAGGAATTTTAAATGACTATTTTTTTTTTTTTTTGAAATATTTTATTTAAATTTATTAATAAATTTAAAAAAGCAATTTGTAAAAGGTACTTACAAAAAGATTAAAGAAGAATTATTGAAATTAAGATTCGATTTTTATTTCTTTTTTTTTAAATTTGTCACATTTATAGAGCAGGGATTAAAGTTTCAGTTTACGGCCTACAGAGATGTACAAAATACTGTGGATTAAAGTATTTCATGCAAGGAATTTATTATATTTGAAGAAATGTAAAATTTCAATAGATCACACGTTGATTAGACTTGATAAAACTAGATAAGACTATTCCTTGAAATAAAGGGTGTTTTTTAAGACTGATGGACTGATAGAAATTGTAAAAAATTACAAAAAAATAAAGAACAAGTAAGAGTGCTATATTCGGCTGTGCCGAATCTTATAAACCCTTCACCATTGTGCGAGCAGATACCAGAGCAACTAGACAAAAACAAAATAATTTTTACATATACATACATATGTATTTACAATACTAAAAGCTTCATTATAAATTAAATTTTAAAATCGAAAACTGGTAAATATTTTTTTAAAATCGTTTTTAGGACAAAAAAAAATTTCTCTTTGAAAAACCAAGATTCGAACCAGAGGACTCACAGTTTCTAAACTCAACCCCCTAGACGCCTGAACCATGAACGAACGTTGTTTGAACATCATTAAAATTAAATATGGCTCCTTTTACCATTCACAACTCAACTCAGTTGTGTCAACTCAACTCAGCAAAGTTGTAAACCGAATCAACTTATTTGAGTTGTGAACCGTTATAGTGGCCTATATTCACCAAAATGGTCTGTACCATATATGTGTGTTTGTTTGTTTCTTTTAGTAAAGGCATTGTTGTCATACCGTAGATTTATCTTTTTTGGCGAGTTTTTAAGTGGCAAAAATAATCAAAAATTCCCCGTTTCTATTTGTTAAAATTATTTCGTTAAATAGATGAAATAATAAAGAAGGGTGGTAACGAAAATCATATTGGGCATTATGCTAGTATATGTACACAAATGGAGAGGGGGGGAGAGACGGATATCGTTAAATCAACATCGCTTTTCATAAGGACCCAGAATATATATACTTTATAGGGTGTAGTATCAATATTGTAGAAATTACAAACGGAATGACAAACTTATATATACCCTTTTACCTTCGGTGAAGGGTATAAAAAGAGTAATTTTTGGGAATTCAGTATTTCGGTTATAACTCAGCCATTTTTTAACCGATTTGACAGATTTATATACTGACGTGTTAAAGAAGAAATTTACTATTTACTTGAGTTATAAACCTTGGACTCGGGAAGATCTATTGTGTCCGAAAATGGGTATTTTCCAAAAAAAAAATTATATTTTGGTCATAACTTTTTTGTATCTGAACCGATTTTTCCGAAATTTTCAGAAAATATTTTCTACTAAAGATTTCCGTTCTTTTGATATATAACGCGTAACCATAGGTCATATGACAGTCCAAAAAAGCAGGTTTTTATACAATTTTTGATATTTTTTGCACGGGAGGTACCACGCCCACTTGTTCAATCCCGCCCACATTTTGTGGAATGCTGTATATTGATAACCTTAATGTGTGTACCTAATTTGGAAACTTTGGCTCTTGCCGTTCACCAGATATACACAGCGTGGCCATTTTGGCATTTTTGCAGCTAGATTTAGCATTTTTTTGTCTGATTTTGCTGCAAATTTTTCATTTAGCAGTTAGCATTTTATTTAGCATTTTTCAACTAAATATTTAGCATTTTTTAGCATTATTTAATTTAAGAATATTCAAGTAATATTTTTTTGAAAATCTACCACACTTTTTTGTTGAATGCACATACAAAACCCTACTCTTTTGCTATAGAAACTGTACAATCTTTTTAAATATCTTTCATATCAAATTGTTTTAAAATTTGATCAGTTTGATCCATTAAATTCATGTTAAGCTGATTTTTTCCATTAACGATTTTGAAAAATTTTTGGAAACGAAAAGTGATACCATAATTTTATACAAATACGAATTACATGCCGAGATTTTATAGCTCAATTAATATGTCAACTTAGACAACGATTGCCAAAAAGTTTAATAATTTAACAAATGCTAACTTTTATTGTGTAGAAAACAGTTTAAAAGCTAATAAATGCAACTTAAGCGAACATTTTAAAGAAGAAATAATAGATTTCACTGTAGAAGAAATTACAACTTTGGAACATAAGTGGCAGAAACTAAATTCATATGAATTGTTAAATAAGAACTCAACAGTTGATTTCTGGATAAATGTATATGGATATAAAAAAGCAATAAATGAAAATCCATTTAGTGAATTAGCTTCTTTTGCAATAAAGTTCTGGGTTTTGCCATTTAGCAACGCGGAAGTTAAAATAGGTTTTTAGTTGTATAAATCTCTTGAAAACGAAAATTCGAAATATACTGACGTTAAAGACTTTGAATTCGCTACTTTATATTAAGTGGGGTTTAAAATTTTGCCATAGTTTTAAAAAAATGTACGATCACACATAAAAATGCGATAAGGACATATATTATAATGATATCTCGATCGATTCTTCAGAAGTTGAAGCATAATATTAATTTTGATGACTTATTTAATTAATAAAATGAAATGAAATAAAATTATTTTTTCTTTTATATTTTTAAGACTTTTTATGTTTACTAAATATTTTATTTATTTTAATCAGTTTGTTCTATTGATATGATGTAAGTTTATAAGGAAGAATTATGTAAAATAAATCATATATGGGTATTTCCTCAGAAAGGTAAACCAGAATGAACATTTAAAATGTTGATAATTATCGTCTTTTATTGTTTATTATTATAAAAGAGTCTATGTTGTAAAGGTTTCATAGCATATCTCAGCTGTTTTACTTGAGGAAATTGCGCTGGAAACTCGAAAATTTTATATTTTCTTTTTAAGCTACCATCTTTATGTAACTATTTTGCATGCAAAAAATATGTTATGTTTGCACTCTTTCTTCATAATCTCTTCATTACAATCAATTGTAAATTGAGTATTAAGTTTTTTGTTACTGAAATTTTAAGATATTTATAAGAAAATCCATGGTGATAACAAAAAAAAAACTTATGGAAAAATCGTACGTTTGCGACCGGTACATAAGCCAATTAAACAAAAGCCAATAGAGATATTTTATTGTGTAAATACTGGATAGAGACCTACATTAACACACTTTTAAAATAAACTAATCACTTTTGAATATTCCGTTCCATTACGCAGATTTTTACATTTCCCTTCTGTCAGCCAAAGTTGACTTCTATTTTGCGTACGTTCGTGACCACATGTTTATGTTTATAACTAGGAAAAGTTTTGTTTTCTATATTATTTGTACAGCAAAAACGTACGAACGTACGTTCGTGACCCTAGGAAATGCCCATATAAAGTAATATTAACTAAAATAACAAAAAATAATACAATTTAAATTTTAGCATTATTTTTTGGCAGTTTAAGATTTTTGTTAGCATTTTTTAGCATTATTTTAAAGCCGATTTAGCTTTAAAATCTTTTTGGATATGGCCACACTGGATATACACAAAAAAGTTATAAAAATACAACAACAACAAGGGATTTTTGGAAAAAATTAGAGGTAGTCGTGGTTTTTTGCTCATATCTCAGCCATTTTTGGACCGATGTGGCTGAATTTCAATAGCAAGAAATGGTGGACTATATGTGACATAAGTGTGAAACAACCTAGCCGCTATCATGTCTGGAGTCTCCGGAAAACACATATCAAACGTAAGACGGACAGACGGACGGACAGACGGACGGATATCCTTAAATCAACATCGCTTTTCATAAGGACCCAGAATATATATACTTTATAGGGTGTAGTATCAATATTGTAGAAATTACAAACGGAATGACAAACTTATATATACCCTTTTACCTTCGGTGAAGGGTATGAAAATACGTGCCGTAAACATTTGAAAATTATTTCGTGGGTGTTCATTCTGGAAGTCCAGTTTTAATCTAGTTTTGCAAAAACGATTAATTTTTCTGAATGTATTGGGGTCAGTAGCCAATAAAAACTTTTTATCAATTTGCGAAACACTAATGGTACATTTAAAAAAATTAGCGCAGAATTATGCGATACGCAATAAGACACACAGAGATGCAGTTAAGTAAGTGAACGAATCTAAACAAGTTTTATAAAAAAAAAATTAAATTTCAAGTGCCGCAGCATTTCCTTACTAAGAAGCAGCTTTGTAAGGTGGTGCTTCAAAGTGGGAACTCACCATATAAAATTCATGCCTTCCGTAAGCGAGATGGTAAACGAAACTCTAACATTTCTTCCTTATACAAACCTGCTTCGTTTGAAGCTCAATGCGTAGTGTCTGTTGTGGATTGGTCTCTCTACATATGGGATAATGTTGTTTATTTAAAAACCCTTTCAGGTGGACGTTTATGTGCGCCCTAAAGATCACAAGGTCGTCTATAAATTGCGCGAATCGATAAGGGATTTTTAAAGTAAATTTGGATAATTTAGTAGCTAAATTTAATCACGATGATTTGCCAGAGTACAATTAACATAAATGTCAAAGTGTGAGCGTAGTATGACAGTTTGCGTAACCTTTTGTTTTGTGTATTCTGTGATTAATTATGAGGTATCAAGGTTATATATAACTCCGACATTGAGTCGATGTTGATATGTTTTAAATTATAGTGTGCAAAGCAAAAATTAGTCGAAATATTTTATAGTTTTTTATTCGATTTACCGTCGATAGTCGTTTAAAATAGTTGTGGTATAAGTTCTTGAAAATCCCAGATTTCCAAACAAAAAATAATTTAAAAAAATTTGTATGATCCTTTGCTTTTTCCCACAGTTTCCCGGGCGAAAACTTAACAATTGCTTAGAAATATGGAGCGGGTTTTACAAACATTTAAGATTTTTTTTCGGAAATCTCGTTAAGATATTTTCTATATTAAGGAACATATTGAGGCAGAAGAAGGGGTTTTATTATATGTGACCTTCTCCGAGAAAAGGGACCTAGTGCGTCAAAAAACGGTTTTGGACTTAAAAGTGGATTCTGGTACCTAAAAGGGTGTAGAATAAGATGAAATGAGTTCGATTTCTGATAAAAATTTATTTACCCCATAAAAACGTACAAAACGAACTTGGGAAAATCGATAAAAATAAGAAAAACATTAAAATTTAAATTTTCTCAAAACTTCATTTTCACACACTAGGTCACTTTTCTCGGAGAAAGGGTTACATATTTCATAAAAATTTTGTATGAAGGTTGGCCCTGAACCTAAAATAGGTTTTTGCTATAAAATCGTAACGTTATCTTATGTAACCATGACATTTTAGGAGATGATGCAAGTGTTGCCAATTAATTCATTTATTTAAAAAAAACGGAAACTGAAAATGATTAAGCTTAAGCTATTGCAGTAAAGGCTCGATATTAATGAGGCTTCAAAAATCCCATCACCTGCAATTGTAGCTAATAAAAAGTTTACATTTCATGGTTTCTGAATCAAAATTCAAAACCCTTTAATCATACACATTCTTAATTTTTCGTCACGCGTGCTTTATTACAACAACGTTTGATTGGGTGACGTCGACACATGAACACTATAACATTTCCCTTAAATTAGAAAACATAAAAACTTGTTTTCGCTTTGCTCTTGTTTTATTGTGATTTATTCAAAGCAAACCTTCTGTTGCTTTCACAAACACTCGCAAATATTGTTTTAAAAAAGCCCTTCCTTCTCCTTTATATTACTGGAGTCGCAAAGAAGATCTGCAATTTTTATATACACAACAGAAGTGTCGAAAATCTTTAAAAAAAAATTTGAATCGATAGATAGTTAGCTTTCAAGCGAGAAAGAGGACATCGTTTGCTTTTTCTTTAAAATATGTACACTGAGCGGGATAAAGATAAACAACATAGTTTATGGTTAAACAAAATCCTTAAGTACAAACACACAACACTCTATAAAGTGTCCTCTTGTTAAGAATCTATGCTTTAAAACAGTGGTAAGCACCGCAAAGCAGCAAAACTTTGTTTTGTAAAAATTACAAAGCAACATCAGAGCAAACACAAGTAAAAAATGAGTGCGGAAAAATTAAGAAAACTCCTGCCGCCATTTTAGAACTTACGGCGGTCCTGATATCTCTCATATGGAAAGGTTGTTCACAACCCTTTAAGGCGCATATAGACGACATGTTTTTGTCATCTGACATGTCAAATTTTCAAGTCACATGTAATTGTGCATGTCTGTCAAAATCGCTGTTTTACATAAGCTTTATAATATTCGATCACAAACGTACATGTAATTTGCTTCTGACATTGTCTCTGTTTTTTTCGCATTGTTATTGCAGAAACCAAAGTAGTGCTCGGTTTCAAACTAACTTGCTGCCGCCATGAAAAGTTTTATTTGCGCCGTAAAATAGTTCAGCCATCTTAACATTTTTTTCTTTTAATTCAAAGATACCAATTTGGGATTTTATAATAAAACGGTTTTTATATATATATTCACATAAATTCTATTCAATGGTAAGATGATCAAACATATCTCGGTATTGTAAAAAATTAACTTCAGCCGGCTAATGATTCCGTCAATAGTGGACGCCGCTGCCGGTTTCTTGCCGGCATAGCTTTCTGATGTCAGATGGTTTGTCAGAAGAAAATAG
This sequence comes from Pollenia griseotomentosa, assembly GCA_963931875.1. NCBI lineage: Eukaryota > Metazoa > Arthropoda > Insecta > Diptera > Polleniidae > Pollenia > Pollenia griseotomentosa. Next base: position 96,798,259 of record OZ007562.1, on the reverse strand, counting down.
AGCACGCTCTAATTGAAATTTTGTCAGATGACTTTGCGTCTGACTTTTACAGAAGCAAAGTTAAAAAGGTAACACACAACATGTATGTGTTTTGAAGTGAAAAATTTGACATGTCAGATGACAAAAACATGTCGTGTACGGTCGCCTTTAATTGTGAAATTAAAAAGAGCGTGTTTGCAGACCCCATGTGTCTCAGTTAATGAATGAAGTTAAGAAGAACTATTAAGCTTTAAATTTTCTGTTGTACAGTGTTATCAATTTCATATTTTTTTTATTTTTTTTTTTTTTTTTTTTGCAAACCAGTTTAATATCAAAATCATTTTACGTTTTATTCAAATCAAATCAAAGTCAAGAGCAACTAAATATGCAAAAACTAAACGAATTAACGGAAACATACAACAACACCTAAAATTTTAACGAAGCCATCACCTCAAGTATTCAGACAAACAGACGGCCAATATAAACAATAAAATTAAAGAAAAATTGAGACCACAGATAAATATTGAAATTTAAATAAACAAACTCAAAATAAAGACAAAAAACAAATGTGATTAAACTATACAAAAAAGTAAATAAAACTATACAAAAAAATTAAATTAAATCCTTTAACATTGTATGACCTTGACTACCGAATACATTTACAAAATTCATTGAAAACAAAGTAAAGGGCGTTGAAACTGAAGTACGAAAAAAAACATCTGGTTAAATACGAATATTTTAAGACTACAGCATTTCGTAGGCAGTGTTTTGTGTTCTCATTTAACTAATTAAACGTAATTGATAACAAATCTCTACTCCATCACTCAAATACTTTTACAAGTCTGGTAATTTGAAATTTTTATCGTTACCTAAAACGCAAAAGGGCGTAACAACACTTTTTTTAATTTTATTGGGACATGTTATTTCGTCCAGTGCATCATAATCAATCAAAACTCGATTTTGAATTTTTTTGTTGTCACGCCCTTTTGCATTTTAGTTGACGATATGAAGAAATTAAATTGAACATGCAAAAAATTCTTTTCATAAAAAAATATTTGTAGCTAAACAAATAAATTAATTTCCTATTCAGATTTATTTATAAACGTTTAGAGATTACAAACGTTAATAATCTGTTGAATACACAAAGTGTTGGATAATTTTTTTTAATTGATTATTTTAATTACTTTAATTTTTCTTTATGAAAACGTAGCGAAGAGTGTTTTAGTAAAAACGTTTTATTAATTTATTATGATATATTTTTGCTATAATAGTTCATATTGCAGAAGCATGAATCAAAAAAACAAGATTGCGCACTCAGCCGTACATAACAATTTTCTACTGCGCATCTACGTCATCATAGACTAAAAATTAGTGTTTGTTGTAAAAAATGTAAGACACACACAAATGCACATACACAAATTCTATTTCTTCGTCACACACAAAAATAACGGACCTGCGCAATGCGCAATCTTGTTTCTTTGATTCAGGTTGCAGAAGTATTACGAAAACTATCATTCTACGAGAAATGTGTTTTATGCGCACTATGATCCGGGGGCTTCTCAAAAAAAGAGCACACAAAGTTTGTAAAGTACAAGGGGTTAGCCACGAAATTTGCAGCATATATATTAGCGTGGCCGTTAGTTGTATGGAGAACTTTTTTTTTTGATTTCTTATACTCTCCCCCTCCAAATCGGTTCAGTTTTATGTAAAAAAAAATACAAAAAAATTTCGTAGCGATAAGTTGTGTTTTAGGAAGGGCGTCCGCCCCTCAAAGTTTGCCATCAAGCCATTTATTCAAATGTAATTTGTTTGCATTTTACAAGAATATGATATATGGCAATATTTTAGCTTTTCTAGTCAACAACATAAGCCTCCAAGAAAGTTTTTTGCTAAGACTAATATCTTAGAAAATAATTAAGAAAATAACAACAAAATACCAAACATTTAATATACGTTTTATATATATAAAAAGGCGATTTAATGTCAAATGAAACAATTTTGAAATCGATGTCTTCCGATTTGGATGAAATTTACACCAAGGTTAGTCCTATTAGATAGTAGTTTACACACAAGATCGGTCAAAATGTTTCAGAGGTAGAGGGGGTCAAAGTTTTCCATACAGGTGTTCTTTCTCATCCATGTAATTTATTACCTATTGGTGTTAGCAAAATTTGTCCCAAGTAGCTTAGATAGCTATTTAATCAATCTTTTTGAAAAATATTTTTTTGTTTTTTTTAAAAAATTTTTTATTTTTTTTTTTTAATTTAAAACTTTTTTTTTTTTATTTTTTTTAGCCAAGTGTTAAGTTTAAAAAAAAAAATTTAAAAAATTTTTTAAAAAAACAAAAAAAAATTTTTCAAAAAGATTGATTAAATAGCTATCTAAGCTACTTGGGACAAATTTTGCTTACACCAATAGGTAATAAGTTACATGGATGAGAAAGAACACCTGTATGGCCAAAATGTCAAACTTTGACCCCCTCTAACTCAGAAACTTTTAGACCGATCTTGTTGAAAATTTGTGTCTAAGCTACTATCTAACAGTACTTAAAGTAGTGTAATTTCATTTAAATCGAAAGACATCTATTTCAAAATTGGGTCACTTGACATTAAATCCCCCTTTGATATATATGAAACGTATATAAAATGTTTGGTATTTTGTTTTTATTTTCTTAATTATTTTCTAAAATATTGACTTTAGCAAAAAACTTCTTAGAGGCTTATGTTGTTGACTAGAAGAGCTAAAATATTGCCATATATCATATTCTTGTAAAATGCAAACAAATTACATTTGAATAAATGGCTTGATGGCAAACTTTGAGGGACGGACGCCCCCCCCCCCCTAAAACACAACTTATCGCTACGAAATTTTTTTGTATTTTTTTTTTTTTACATAAAACTGAACCGATTTAGGGGGGGGAGAATATAAGAAATCAAAATAAAAAAAATAACGGCCACCCTTATATATATATATATATATATAACTTTTCCAATATTTTCAAAACTTAGATCGGCATATTAGAACTAATAGCATGGCACACTGTTGGTATCTGGCAATTCGAAATTGTACCAAATTAACATAAATTGTACGAATATTTCGCTATAAAATAAAAAAGCATACAGAGTAATTCTTAAAATTATTTTAATTTAATAGAAATAAAAACAAAACAAGTTAAAAAAGTATAGTCAGTCAAGCTTAACCATTTGATGTCATACACCACAGTATATGAAGACCAATTTCCGAGAGACTACTTTATTTGTGAATGTGAAAGTTCTTTGTGCCGAATATTATTAAGATATCTTTATCTATATGAGCTATGTTTGCCCTTGTTTGATTTTAGGAAGCGCGCTTATATGGGACCTATGGTTAATACTGGACCTACCAGGGAAAAGTTTCGTCATTACATAGAAGCTATCGTACATTTACGCTTATTTTTATGTGAATACTAACATTTATTTGAAAGTAATGGCATTGAAAGCTATTTTCGAGAGTATTATTTGTATGTAAAATATGGAGATTGCAATAAATTAATTTGGTCAAAATTTAAATATAATACCAACATAATAAGATGGTACAAAATTAAGAAGAAGCAACAATTTTTCTGTTTCTCTCTTTTTGTCAATCATGTACGAAAAAAAACAATATTGCAATTTTTGACAGTGCTGGTCAGGGCTGGAGATATGGTATTAAAAATTGTATTATTGAAAAGATTCACCTCAAAGAAATTATAAAACTTCGTGAGTATTTTTTTTTCAATTGTTCCAAGAAAGAATGCATTGTACCAGTGTACCAACAAAGTTTCGATTATACCAACAAATACCATCAGTGGGTTGACATTGAAAAAAGTTAAACTTGGATTCGTCGCTCCAGAGAACTCTATTCCAGTATCGTGGATCTTTTCTAGGCATTTCTCTTGCAAGCTCCAACCGCTTCTTTATATATTTTATTATTATTTTTTTTTTGGGGAAACATGCGTTTTTTTTTGTGCAATGCACCCACTGATTTAATCGCCTTGTTAAATATTGTCCGTGTAGATATTTCTAAAGATAATTGCTATCCATTTCCAGCCGTTATTTCACGCGAAGATAAAAATAATTTTTTAACTGGCACTAAAATAACTCTATCGTCTGTTGGAGTGGTCTTCCGTGCCCAAGGCTTTCTGGCTGGGATTTCAAATTCCTTTATCAACTTATACAAGGTAACTGCGATAGTTTTTCTTTAAACATCGGTTATTATTATGTGGCCACCAGAGAAAAGAGTAGAAATTGTTAATTTTAATAAAACCCGGCCAAATTGCGGCACTTTAAAGATATTTAAAATTGATCCCATTCTGGATAACTCGTCTACCTATTCATTAATTTCTATACAAAGGGACTTAAACTAGAGTAATGTCGTGCAGACGGCTTAGCCTTAACAGCTCATTTTTGCACTATCTAATCAATAGAGATGTAGTAGGGTATGAATTTCATGGCTGTTCTGGAAATCGAAAACGCAAAACGCAAGAATTTGGAATTATATTTGTCATAAAATTCTTTTATTACAGAAAATGAAAGATATCTATCCTAAGCTCGTCGCAGAAAACACCAGATCCGACACCTTCCTTGAATGTCCGGTACTTCACTCGGCGTTAATGAAATTTCACGTCAAACACACTAAACGATCAATCTAAGGTATCAAGCATAGAAGATTGACTAGAATCGAAACTATCTTAAAACAACACAAAGATTGTCTCTTAAAATGCCATACTTGTGTAATGGCGGCCATACCCTACACAAGTTCAGTGGTCAAGTCTGGCATTGTACAGTGCGTTTGTGTAGTGTATGGCGGTGTTTTTGCTATTTAGAACTTGAGTAGTGTATGTTAAAAACGTTGACTTCTGTCGCTGTATTTAGGAGGGACAGGGTTCCTTGAATTATGCAACTAATCGCCTGAATGCGCATTAAAAGCAGCAATGACTTCATGAGTACGACGAAAAATAATGAAATGGTTAATGGAAAACCAAAAAAAAAAAAAAAAACTGTGTTCTTTTTTTTATTTGCACATGTTTTCTTCTTCGTCGATTATCAATTTAAAACAAAAATTGCACTGTTTACTTTAATAGTTTGTATCTTCGTTTACGCAGTGCCAGGCTTGAGTATTAAACTTGTGTAGTGTGTGGCCGCCATAAGAAAATTTTTTACCAGCACAATCACTGAGTTAGGGGTTTTCCTCTCTTTAGATTCGTATCTATCATCTATGGTATCAAAGGTCTTGTAATCTTTACAACTAAAATACAGGTTTTAAGTAGTGTGATCTTATCAAACATACGTCGATGAGCTTTTGAGGTTATTAGAGAAATCAACAAAAAATTATTCCCAACACTTCTTTTTTAACTACTTTCTTAAATTCCTTAGTTTTGTTTTATTTCTCTGAATTATTTCCCACCTTTTAACATTCTTTAAAAACAAAATTAATTGTATCACATTTGAGTGAGTAATTTTAATAAAATTTCATTTTGTGTAAATATTAATATTAGCTGGTATTCTATGAATAGACCTCATTCGGTAAATATGTGATTAAGTGTTTAAATTTAATGAATAATTAACGTTATTTATTTTCAGTTAGATAAAATATTTTTGTTAGGATTCTGAGTTTGCCGTAATAAAATTGATAATGAAAATAAAATCAAAATTCAATAAGCGCTATAAATAGCAATTCATTAAGGGGTTTCTTAAATATTTTTACAAACATTTTTTTTTTCGTAGATAACTATGACATTTAAACACAACCTAAATTTTGTTTAAGCTTGTAAATAAAATATCGTTACCGCAAAGTCATTTCAATTTAATTTAATAAATTGAATCTTTATTACTTTTTTTTTTTTTTTTTTTTTTGCTAAAGAACTTTAATAGAAGTGTATTTTTTTAGGTTTACTTTTTGTGAAACATTATTGTATCTTGTTTTTTAAATGCTGCTTTTTTAAAGAATTTTTTTATGTAGTGCTGATTCACACGCTTCATGTTTTAGCCTTTAAATCTTTAGTTTTTAGGGGAGAGAGGTAAAGTTATGGCATTCTCTTTTCCTTTTCTCCTTTAAACTCAATACTTGAAGCCAAAAACCTGAAACGTGTCAATCAGCACTTAAAAAAAAATACAAGCAGACAGACAATCATTTAAAAAAAGCAAAAACAAAAATCTTTATATTTTCGGCATACCAAAACGGTTTACTCACCTTTTTTATGGCTTTATAGTCTGATCACTAAAATAAAAATAATAAAAATATCGCTATAGAAATTGCAAATAAAAAAAAAAATTAAAGAGGAACCTTAATTGTATTATACACCTAAAAAATCTTTAAATTATTGAAAAAGAAGTAGTTGGCTAAGCCCAACCATATGATACCCTACACCACTTACTGGTCGCTATTTGGGAACTATCGGCAATTATGAACCTTCTAGAAGAAAATGTTATGATGTTTACATAAGATTTATTTTTTTATGTGCTTTCCGGGATGGGAGTCTTAAGCAGGGTTGCCAATCCATGTGTAATTATACATTTTGTGTGTAATTTTTAATTGCATGTGTAGCCCATGTGCAATTAGTAGGGATTTCCATGTGCATGTTTTTGTCGATATTATCTTTCCAATTTTCGTTAAAATGGAATCGATTTGTTTTTGCATATTGTTGCATGTTTTGGTGAAAATGCATATTTTTGCATATTTAGGTTTTAAACGCATATTTTTGCATATTTTGAGTGATTTTCTTTTTTAATTTTCATATAATAAAAAAAGTTCTTAAAATAATTTTTAAATACACAAAAAAAACCTTCCAATAAAAATTTTAAAATAAATAAATAAATTATTTTGGAGCTTTACTTTTAATACAAGATTTTTAAGATTTTGACAAAAGATCGTTCTTTTTAAAACGATGCAGCACATTACATGGTAAAGGCTTCCAATGGGTAAACTATTTTACCTACACTATTTTACAAGTTGCTTGCTTGGCACATGGGTTATACCACGTTGCAGAGGAAATTAGAAGCCAATTCGATAATATTGCAATTTTTAATGGTTCCCTTTCGGCCAGTAGTAACAAGAATGTTAGAAGAGCTTGTTGATGCCGATGATTAAAATTAACAATGTGGAAGGAAGAATAGCCCGATAGATTAAAAAAAATCCAAAACGTTTTGCAAAAAAAATTAAGGATTTCAAAAAATAAAATAAATTTAAAATATTTCTTATCTGATCTGAAATTAAAGTGGGATCTGAAAACCATTTTTTTCAAAATGCATTTGCATTCTTCAAGTACAACACAAAGTTTTACTTTTTATGAAACAGTACTTATTTATTTAAATTTATATAAATGTGACATTTTATTTTAAAAAATGCAATTTGGTGTCTGTTTCTTAAAATTTTGTTTTATACTAAAAAAACTCATCCTTTTCGGGAGCAAAATTTTGAGGAAACAGACACCAAATTGCATTTTTTTAAAATAAAATGTCACATTTTTTGTAGAAAAGAAAACACCATTAAACAAACAAACATTTTAATTAATTAAAAGATATTTGAATAACAATAGACTGCATTTTTTATATTTTTGTTTTTGTAAAATTGAAAACGATTTTTTATAGAAATTTTTTAAGTTTTTAGTGCATATATTTTATTTTTTAAGTGCATTTTTTAAGCGCATATTTTCTATTTTTAAGTGCATGAAAATATCATTTCTAGCAATAAGTTGCATGTGTAATCTATGTGTAATTTTACTTTAAGTTCTATTTTTTCATTAATGCTTGACAGTCAAGATTTTCTTTCCAAACATTGAGTTTTTGTAATTTTTTTTTCGGTATTCATCACAAGCAAAATTGTTTTTTACACCCTGACTTTTTTTCACTTTCCATCTCCACGAGCAATACTCTACAGTGAAATTGTATTTCCAAAGCTGCCAACACACCAGTGATTTGTGCGTATGATTTGTTTGTGCTCGGCGCCTTGTTAGTTGTTAATGGGGCTTTCCGCACACAAATCACAAGTAATTAAAAATGTTCAATTTCTTTTGATTTGTTCAATGTGTTAGTTATGTATAGGGATGAGATTTTCATACATTAAGAAATCGAAAATATGCGCATAAAATATGCACTAAAAACTCCAAAATATGCATTAAAAAAATAAAAAATATGCACTAAAAACTTGAACATTTTCAATAAAAAAGTGTTTTTTTTAATTTTATTTAAAATAAAAAAATACAGTCAATTGTTATTCAAAGGTACAATATTTTTTAAAACTTATTTAAACGTTTGTTTGCATAAACAAATAAAAAGTAAACCTGCTCGGACGCAAAAAAAAAATTTTACATTGAAAAAATTCTCTAAATGTCAATAAAAGTTATAGGAGCATACTTGAAGGATGCCAATTCATTTAGAAAATATATAATTTCTAATTCAGATCCCACATTTGATTCCAGATCCAAAATGGTTAAAATTTGTTTTCTTTTTTGAAAACCTAAATTTTTTTAATTTTTTTTTTTAATTTGTTGGGCTATTTTTTCTTCCACATTGTTCATTTTACTTTCTGCAATATCAACTAATTTGAGATGACTATTAAGTGAACAAAATCCCTCCAATTCAGTTATTGTTTCACCAATAAATCCGTAGTTAAAAAATACAAATGCTAATTAATCTTTTACTTTTTTAATTGCATAAGCATCGGTAGCAACAAGTTCTTTAATAATTGCTCAAAGTTTTCGAATAGTATTCTACAGCATCTAGCCAGGTTCCCCATCTTGTTAATACTGGCTGCGGTGGTAACGGTACCAAAAGATACATTTCATACAACATTGCAACTCGTGAAGGAGCCTTTAAAAATATTTTTCCCCCTATGAAACCAATAATCAATGTTTTCGAATTAGATTCTAATTTCCTCTGCAACTCGGTGTAACTCATGTGCCAAGCAAGTAAAATGTAACTGTTTTGGATAAAACATTTTAAGCCATGCAAGGTGCAGCATTGGTTAAAAATAGAAGAATTCACTAAAAAATTAAATTAAATTAAATTAAAATGAATAATTTTGTTGCAAAAACCAATATAATAGTGGCAGAATGAACAAATTGACATAATATTTTGCACAAATTCAAATTTAATGTGACTAGAAATCATACTACTAAGTTTCTTGATATAAACCCTACTCTCTGTCATAGTTTCAAAAGACTTTAAATCCGACAATAAAATTTTGTGGTCTGTAATGTTCCATAGACCCCTTATAAAAAGACTCCTCCTTTAATAATCTAACTCTCGGTGAAGGTTATCAAAGATTCGGCACAGCTGAATGCAGCAAATTGATATTTTTTATATCGCGAGTGCAGCGAGATTTTTTGCCTTAAAAATTACTAAAATTAATCTAATAATACTAATTATTTCATGCCCGTTGTTAAAGCATTACCTTTAGTATTCTCTATTATCATACTGTTAGTAAAAATGTTTGTTGGGTATTCATCAACACACTTAGATGCCAATTTTTACTCACACCACCCATTTCGTAGATTCTTTAAAAACAATTACACTTCGTTTGTTTTTTTTGCTTATAAAATATTTTAAAGTGTTTGTGTTAAACATTCTATTATTTTTTTTGGAAAAATGTTTATTTTATAACAATTGTATTAATATTTTAATGTTTCTTTAATTTTTCAATATTTCTTTTTGTTTTTTTTTCGCAAATAGTTTATAACTAAATAAAATAACTAAAAATAAGTGGTTTGTTAAAAAAAAGAAAGGAATGCCGTGTTAATAATACTAATTAAATCTTATTTTCTTTGCGCTAATTGTTTGTCTTAATGAAAAGGCACAGTGGTTTTGCAATAAATATATTTTAACTTCTACTAATCTTCAGGGGATTTAAAACACTGTCAAATTAAAAATTACAAAAAATACAAAAAAGTTGATACGTCCTCACTGTTTGTCATATTTTCATCAACTGAAAATATATTGATGAAAATATGACAAACAGTGAGGACATATCAACTTTTTTGTAATTTTTAATTTGACAGTGTTTTAAATCCCCTGAAGATGACCATCGATGTATGGTCGAAATATCGGATGAAAAATAAAAAACAAAATTAAAAATACAAAAATTTATGGAATTTTTTATTTTAATTTGTATATGACCTTAAGCCAAACAAAAACAACAACATTTAAAAGACTTTTAAAAAAAAGGGATTTATATTTAACCGATTTTAAGTTTTGGTTGAAGCTTTTATATAAAAAGCATATAAGTCTTAATTATGCCTGTGACTCTTTGGTAATAGATTAAAGGAAATAAGTTCTCGTTCTCTTTAATCTATTACCAAACAATCGCAGGCGAATTTTAAATTCGCTATCCACGATAAGGGTGATTGAACATCGGAATAATTAAGGGAAAGCTAAATATTAACACAAAACTTCCTTTTATGGTTCGAAACTTTTGACTGCTAGCCGTCGTCAATGGCGGTGAGAGCAAAACTGCAAAGATTTCTGAGGAGATAGTGTGATTACTATCGAAACCTGCCTGTGAGTTTTAGTCCTGGTTCACTCAAGAATAAAAAATTATCAATAAATTTTAATTTATTTCATGTTGTAAAATTTCTTTCTTCAGTAAAAAATTATTTAATAAAAATGAAATTTGATGAACTAAAGCCTGATTAAAATATAAAAATTTGGATTGAAAACAAGGCTGCCAGGTACTTTTTTCCTTGTCCCCAAAAAATAAAAATAAATCCCCAAAAATCCCCAAACTACAAAAAAAATAACCTTAAAAAGTTAATATTTTTTTATTGATTTTTTCTGACCAAATTTAAAATTTTTAGTAAAAAAATTATTTTATTTTGTTTGTAGCGCCTGGTTTCGGCATGTTTTTTTTTAAATCCTTTTTAGCGATTTTAGTGAGGAATTACAAGCAGCACAATATGCAGTTTATAAGAATTTGGAGCTTGTTCAATCGGTTTTAGCCATCCTTAAAATCAACAATAAAAATACATATATCCCGAACTTTATTATATTGTCTTTCATACTTACTTATTTTTGGGGAAGAAATATTTGCTTGAAAATTGTCTTTAAAAATCAAAAAATGTATGTGTTTTCAACGGTTTTAGATTCTTTTTTTAAAACAATCACTCAAGAACCCAGCTAGCATTTTGTATCATAATCTAATCATTTAGGAATCAGCTTAAGGGGCAAAATACCCGTATATGAGCTCATTTTTCAATCATAAATGATACTCTCGTTGTGAGAAAATGGTACCCTACCAAAGAATCACCTGAAAGAATCATTTGTGATACAATTTTCTGATTCCATTTTGATCATTTTTATATTAGTTTTTCTAATCATTATTGAATCGTTTTTGTCTCATTTTTTAATCATAAATTATATAGATTTTGGTTATATGCATTTTATATAATTGTTTAAATGTCATGTTTTTTAATTTTTCCAAAAAAATCAGCACCATTATTGCTTTTGAACCAAACAAAAGTAATTGGTTTTTCGCAAAGAAGAGAACAAACAATTTGCACTAACATTTATGTTCATAAATTGTCCATAATTTATGTGCTTCTTTTTAAGCCAAGCTTTTTATTTCTTTGGCTGACATGAAAGTTTCTATTTTTATTTTTTCCATTTGGCAAAAACAAAAATTCAAAATCATTATTTAAACATATAAATGAATCATATATGAATCCTTTTTCAATCACTCAAGTGATAAATCAGTTTTAAATCATCAAAACTGATCTGAAAAGAATCATTTGGGTGATTTTTACAAAAAATAATCACCCAAATGCTAGCTGGGAATAATAACATAAGTTTATTAAGTACATTTTACACACTAACAAAAATATTAATTAGAACCCTTTACATCGTATAAGTTGTTAATAAGAGTAAAATAAAAGTTTAGCTACTTTTTTCATATTTTATATACGAAACAAAGAAAAATAAGCGTAAATAATAAAAGAAGGGAAAATATATTAAAAATGTGTAAAATCTCCAAAAAACCCCAGATTATTTTTATTAAATCTCCAAAAAAAATCCTTAATCTCCAAATGAATTTCTTCCTTTTTGCTTGCATGAAATCCCCAACTTTGAGGATAAATTCCCAAGTCTGACAACCCTGATTAAAAACCACAATACTAATTATTACTTTTTTTTATCAATAAAATGTTCTAATCTTCAAACTGTATTTGTACAATTTATGATTGTATATATTTAGATAAGATAAAGAAAAGATTAGAAAAATGAGAAAACCTGTTAAATCAATCCTATCGATATCACCAACGTCATATTTTATCAAAACAAAACAAAAAAATATTGGATCTCTAATAATTGTAACTTAACCCTTTCCCTGTCCTGTGCATCACATATGATGCACAGCAAGTTGCTTTCATACGCTTGTGCATCACATGTGATTCACAAATGGTATTTTTTTCAAGGTTTTTTCTTTAATGGACGTGAGAGAAATAATGAATTAAAGAAGCAAAACGTGTGAAGATAGCAATTTTTTATATTGTGTCAAGTCCCCACATGCCTGACTTTTCTACGTAAGAAGTTATATGGAAATAAAGAGGACGCTTTTTTAATAACGAAAAAATAGTAAATTCACTTTTATTTATTTAAAACTACCAAAAAATTAACAAAAAATTCGATTCTTTAATTCTTACATTATAAAAATATAAATGTTATCACCAAAAATGTTATTTCAGCCTTTATGATTATCATTAAAACAGGTTAAACATAATGCCTTTTGAAATTCAGCGCACTCAGTTGAAACTTGTTTGGTTTTTCTAATTGCAGATTTTCTATCTTCAGTCTCAGATAATTTCCGATAGCATTCTGAACACCTTTTGCGAACGATTTTTCCGTCATCTTTTCGAGGAATAGTTGTCAGCACGTGTACAGCCCTTGGCACAGTTTGTCTAGTCTCTTCAGTGGATATTGTGATATCAATCAATGCCATTGCAATGGATTTTGAAACCTCTTGTATATTTAATTTTTTTCTCGCATAAAACTTGTTGTATAAGACCCAGGTGTTTAAAATCGATACGCTTACACATTCGAAAAATACCTTACGATACCACTTAACGCTTTTACGAGCAGGACTGTAATATGATATCATCTGATCAGAAAGATCCACACCACCTTTTACACGATTGTAATCTAATATTACAGAAGGCTTCAACAATTTCTCTCCTTGTGGAATTTTTTTACCAGTGTCTTTCATATCAGGACGGTGAAAAGTTGAAATCATATGTATTTCCCTCTTGTCCTGAAATTTTATCACTTCCCAAAAAATTGGCCTTTCTTCAATTTAACAGTTTTTAAATTTGGTAGTCCTACTCTATTTGATCGCAATGTTCCACAGTAATCAGTTCTTTTTTGTTTTAGAAACATTGTCAGAGGAATACTGCTGTACCAGTTATCAGCAACTAGTAGTCTTCCCTCATTCAATAAATCCTCGGCAAGTGAAGCAACAATGGTTCCAGAATAATCCAGTTCTGGAATTTTTTCAGATGATCCCTTACCACAATATATTGAGAAATTCCAAACATAGCCACTCATCTCGCAAAGTTTAAATATTTTAATGCCATATTTATGAGCTTTTCCAGGATTATATTGTTTGAATAGGAGTCTTCCTTTGTGTGAAATCATTGTTTCGTCTACCGAAATTTCTGCACCTGGAGTATACACTTCCTGGTACTTTGAAATCAGAAGTTTGGTGAAGTTTGATATCTTGTACAAACGGTCTTCAGGCGGAGCAATGCTGTTATCACTAACATGCCAGTTTCTTAAAATTTAGGTGAAACGATTGTAGGTCATGTTAATTTTATGAAACAATGGATGATAATAAATCTCATCTTTTTTCCAATAGTCTTCCATGTTGGGATATTTGATGAGACCTGAAATAATTATAACACCCAGAAAGTTCTTCATTTCAGTCATTGTCACATCTGACCATCTATTCATACGCGAATTACGACGCAGCTGATTATTTTCTATAAATTGTCTTGCATATCTGTTTGTCTCTGTAACCATCAATTCCATTATTTGCTCATCAAAAAACTGCTGAAATATGTTAATTGGCATAGGTTCCCCGTTATCAACGGTAACGCGTTTATTTAACCCATAGCTTCCAATAAAATCCAACCTTTCCCCAGCTTCAAAAGTGGAGCTCCATTGCTGGGATTCAGGCATTCTGGATGCTGCCGATGTAGATGGATTTTGATCCAATTCTTCGTCCTCATAGTTTTCTTCTATTTCGTCGGGTGTTGAAAATGATGAAAAACTTAAATCCGAAGGAACATAGTCATCACCGCTATCCTGAGAGGGGTCCTCTTCATCACTATCGGAATCTTCGCTTCTCATTCTTTTTTGACCATAAAATGTTTTTGGGTCCATAATTTAGCTGTAAAACAAGTTATTTTTCAGTTTTTTTTTTTTTTTTTTGTGAATCATATGTGATGCACAGAACGTCTGGTTAAAAACTATGATAAAAAAATGTCTGTGCATCACATATGATTCACACTTTTTTTTTTAAGAAAAACCGTTTCTACATTACTTTAATTACATATTATAATAAAAGAAACAACAAGCAGTGCATAAAAACCGTTTTAAACAAAATTAAAATTTTGGACGTACGGCACAAAATTTTTTTTTTTGTATGGGGACAGGGAAAGGGTTAAACAACACGGTTTAAAAAAACATACAGTTTCATCCGGTTACGAAGTTTCTTACACTCAACTAAAACTCAACTCACAGCGCCCTCTTGAGTTTCTTGAACTACACTAAAATTCCACTATACTTCTTTTTGTGAAAACTTTTGATGACATTAAAATAATTTAACGACTACTTTAAAACATAACGAATATTTTGTCATAACATTCTTACTAGAACAATCTGAACAGTGATTTGAACAACACAATTATACATATTTATACAAACGGGCATGATCTGACAATCCTAAAACGCTTAACATTTGCGATTCTGACTTGAAATTACATAAATGGTAAATCCGTAAATCGTGATCTTAAGAAGTGTTGCGACTTCAAATTGCAAAAGTATGTGTAAGAGAACTAGAATATTTTTAAGAAACTATGGTAGACCGCAAGCAAAACTCACGAGTTTCAGAACACCATAAAACAAATCTGGCGTTTTGCGATTTCAAATCGTGAGACAATTTGCAATTTAAAACTAATTCGATAACTTTAAACTAAAACTACAAATAATTCTTGTCTTTTTATTTAAAAAAAAAAAAATAAACACAAAAACTAAAAACACAACAACTAAAAATTCTATTCTAAAAGAAAAAAAGCTTTGGCCAAAATCATCTCCTAAACCACAGTGCCAAATAATTTTCTCACACACTGGTCAATTTGTTATCGTTGTTGTTGTTGTTTTTAATCATCAGTATCATAAAATCAAAAGAAAATCTTTGTACTGTGTGCTATAGCCTATAGAGATGATGATGATGATGATATTGATAAATATGATGACGTTTAAAATTAAAAATTGATGAGGTGGTGATTGTGGTTGTGGGCTATAATTTGGCGTTTTCCAGAAATAAAGAAAATAAATTAAAAACTTATAATCGCGTTTGATGTTGTTTTTAACAATGCGTTCCGCAGCAGTAAAATCTTATTAAACAAATATTAAATCAATTTTCAAATGATTACACAGTGCAACACGAAAAAAACTAACCATATACGGACACCACTACGTGATAAAAGACCAAAAAAATATTCGCAGTGAAATATTTCCCGAAAATTTTCACTTTTGCGGCTACATAAGCGCTACCTAAACGGTGTTAAGAATCATTCCTAGAAAGTTTTTATGTTCTAGCAAGTTGTTTACTGAGATCTTATGTACAATTTTGTAGTTAATTGTTTCCTTGAACTTTGAACGGTTTGCAATCAATGGACCTGAACAGGCGAAAAAAGGCAAAAGAAAATCGAATTTTTTTAAGTTTTTTGCGATTTTGATCTTGAAGATAAAGTTTTTTATTTTATATGTTATTTTTGTTCTTTATGACAAGAGCTACAACTTTGCTTTAGAGAGTAAATCAAAATTCTAACGGTTTGCAAGATAGGAGCCTGAGAAAATGTTCACTTTTTTGCAAAAATTACACCGAGGCCCCAAATCTTTAGGGGCCAAAAAAAAAGTTCATCACTTTGGTCAAAGCTGGGAAACACGGGTCTTTTATTTTTGGTCTTTTATCACGTAGTGGTGACCGTACATGGTTTTAGATAGCATAGTAGCTCAATGTTGAAGTAAAGAAAAAACAAATAAAATTAAAAAATTTTCGGGAAATTTTTCACTTTTGCGGTTACTTAAGCGCTACCTTACCGATGTTAAGAATCATTTCTAGGAAGTTCATATGCTCTAGAAAGTTGTTAATTGAGATCTAAGGTACATTTTTGTAGTTGATTGTTTCCATGAATTTTTAACGGTTTGCTACCTATGGACCTGAACAGTGGAAAAAAGGTAAAAAAAAATGGAATTTTCGGGAAATTTTTTACTTTTGCGGCTACTTAAACGGTGCTAAGAATCAATCCTAGGAAGTTCATTTGTTATCAGAAGTTGTTAACTGAGATCTTAGGTACATTTTTGTAGTTGAATGTTTCCTTGAATTTTGAACGGTTTGCTAGCTATGGATCTGAACAGGCGGAAAAAGGCAAAAGAAAATCGAATTTTTTAAAGTTTTTTGCGATTTTGATCTTGAAGGTGAAGTTTCTTTGATTTTATGTGTTCAACAATTTTGTTATTTATGGCAAGAGCTTGTCTTTGTTTCAGAGGGTAAATCAAAATTCCGAACGGTTTGCAAGATATGAGCCTGACAAAATGATCACTTTTTTGCAAAAATGACTCCGAGGCCCCAAATCTTGGGGGGCTCATAAAAAAATGCATGACTTTGGGTAAAACTGGGAGACACGGGTCTTTTATCACGTAGTGGTGTCCGTATTTGGTTATTTTTCCATGACTTAAAAAATTAAACACAGTGTTATTAATGAATTTTTAAACAGCGAAGATATTTTTATAATCACACCATTTCCACTGATATTTTGGAATTAAAAAAAAAATAATCAGCTCAATTACGAATAAAAAATGCACGGAAAATTTTTCTCTTTCCCTATTACTCCTATTTAAAATTCCGCATAAAATTTCGATCTTTTTCCCGAAAAAAATTCCCCTGCAAAACAAAAGGGAGTTTATAAAAAAACTGTAAGTAGGATTTTTGAAGGATGCTGCAAACGAGCTTAACAACATGGCACCACCAATTAGTTGTGTTTTTGAATCGAAAAAAAATTGTTATTAATATTCTTAAAAGTAATTTATCAATAAAAAAAAAAGTAGATGAGCTACCTAAACAAGAGCGGCAAGCGTTTTTTTAAACATGAAAATTCTATTGCACATACATTTGCAATAAAACATACCGACCTAGCGATCTGTCAAAAAAGATTTTTCAGAAACGAGGTGTTGATTTCGAGTTCTAATTGTTTCTTTTGAAAACTTTTGTCATGGTATTAGGTATCTTAATAAGTACTGCGAATGGCTGCATCACAAGTAAAAAAAGTTTACAGGTTGAATAAAATCATACCTCGAAGTTGTGCCGTTGGTGGTCCCGATAAACCTGACACAAAAGAAATTTTTAATAAAGAACTTGCAAAGCTTTTTTCTTCTTTTTATTTTTCATTTCGAACTAAATTAATTTTACATTAATTTGCACAGCCACAAAAAAAAATTCAATGTAAATAAGCAAATTGGTGTGGCATTATTATTTTTTTTTTTTATTATTCCCGCTGAATTTATAATTGGAGGATTTTTTTTTCGAGAAAAGTATTTTCCGTGAGAAAAAAATTCCTTCGGATTATTCGTGATTGGGCTGAATAGCTTAAATATCTAAACGTATTCTAAGAAAGAAAAAAATAAATACCATAAAATTTTTTGTAATAAAAATAAATTATTTTAGATTTTAGAAAAAAAAGAAACACCTTATTAAAAATAAAATCTAGTCATCTTTAAACACTGCTTACAAATGGCATCAATGTGAAAATTGTTTTTAAAAAATACAAAACAAAAAAGACGTTGTCACAATTGATCACAATAAAATGGTAAAAATGCTTGACATGGATCGTCATGCTGATTGCCCCTTATGGGATGCATTGGCTTCAAATGAAGTTCCTTGGACTGGTGTGCGTTATGCCTGTCTTAATGTTTTACATGCCTATTGTAAAGTATTTGATAAGAAAGAAATCTATGATCTCATTGTAAGGTAAGTTGGCAAAATGAAAGAAATTAAAAAAAAAAATAAGTGAAATCTAAAAACTGTAAAATTTTACATAGCGTTTAAAACAAAATATAAGCTTTAAACAAAAATTATTTGAAGTTTAACTAACGGCTTTATGTTAAAAAAAAAAAATAATATGAGCTTAAAGTGTTTGTAAATATGTACCGGGTTTCCATACATTTTATTTTTTTTTTAATAAACGAACACTACAAGTTCACATTGATTTTTAGCATAAGGCTGTTTTTTTTAAATGTTAAAAGAATTATCAAAAGTAATTTAAAAGAATATTTAAATTTCGTAAGTGTTTCAATATTATTTCGAGCATTAAATCGCCACAGCTTCCTCGATTTTTGTGAAGCCCAATTTACGTCCGTTTTCTTATTCGTTTTGGAAATGGCGTAATAATTGCTAAAATATTTTTTAATACACATGTACATATTCAGAAATTAACGTTTTTTATTTAAATTTAAAAACACACACATTAAAGCTTATCTAAATAAAAGCTTTCTATAAAAAAAATGTTTATTAACAGTGTAGTTAGCAAAACATGCTCTTCCACATAACTTAATAAAAGCTTTTTAAAAGTTTATAACACTAACAGTAAATAACTTGCAATACGGCGTATGAGTATCAGATAAATGAAAATTATTCTTTAAAGTTGATCTTTTAAATTTTGTTAAAATAAATTACAGTGTGACATAATAACAAATAAAATATGTATTTCTCTTTCTTTTCTGAAAAAATTTTTAAATATATAAAATTTTGTGAAACACAAAAATTGGATTTTAAATTAAATTTATACTTACATATTCAAATACATATAATAAATTTATTATCAATAATTAGTATTGTGGTTATTTTGTTGAACTGTTTATGGTTTTTAATCCAAATTTTGATATTTTAATCATTTTAATTTTCATTAAACTATTTTTATGAATAAAGAAATTTTACAACATGACATCAATTAAAATTTATTGATAATTTTTCATCCTTGAAAAATTATCTAGGCTTTCACGGACAGGTTACGCTTTCATATTTCAATTGCAACCAGGGCTGTGGAGTCGGAGTCGGAGTCGGAGTTGAGGTTTTTGTACCGGAGTCGGAGTCGGAGTCGAAGTACCCACAAAAACTAGCGACTCCGACTCCGACTTTTTTGCATTACAATTTTTCTAATATTTTTTAAAATAAAAAATTTTAATGACCAATTTCTCCAATTCTTTTTAAATATCAATTCATATTTAAATATAATTTTTCTAATAATTTTATTTTTATTTGACATAAAAAAAACAAATTTTAAACATAAATTGATATTTAGATAAATTAGTGGAATTGGCCATAAGAGGGTCTGCTTTTTGAAATTGTGAAGTCAGAAAATAAGGACCAGTATACTTTTCATATGAGTAGGTGAGTTTCAAAAATTAAAAAATTGAGATAACATCTTATTTTGACAATTTATAAGAATAGTTATATAGATTGTATCAAAGCATGTCCTTTTCTATGTTTTAATGTGACCTCAAATTTCTGTAACAAAAACCAGCGGGTTCACTATTTGAATTTCGCCAAGATATCGTTAATGAAATAGAGCCGAATTAAGGAATTAAAAAATTAAATTTGTAAAGATGTTGATTTTTATTTATCGTATACTAACAAATATTTTTGTAGCCATGTTCATGAATATGACTTGAAATCTGCTGTAGCTCCTGTGGTGAAAGCATTAAGTGAACTACATTTTAAGTTCCAACCTTCAAGGTGAATTATAATAGAAAAAAAGGAAAAGGAACTCGGAAATACATGATATTGTTCCAGATATAATTCCCATCAATGTGGGAAAAATTATTTGAGAATACTTTTATCTACTCACTTTAGGGAAAATTGGAGAGATAATAAAGACTTGCAATTTAAAATTTCGGTCTTGGACAATAATAATATTGAATTAGGAACGGAAAAATGCAATGGCGAGTACACTGAAGAAAAAGATTTAAATTTAGCAGTTTAAAAATTCACATTTTTTTTAACTCTGCAGGTGGGAGATAAACTACATCAAGCCACATTTTGAAAACTTTACAGCAGACCGCGCAAACATGTTGATAATCGCAAATGATGTTTATGTTATGAAAATGTGCATTTGTACGAATATTTTATATGATCCTAACATATTTTTTTTATGTCGATGATATACTTAAAAAATTACGTCCTAAAAGGTTCGTTACCTTCTATGGTACTGTTCCATGCCTTGAGACAAACAGCACCAAGTCCAACAACAAAAGGGGTACTATTTCCCAAAAATAATAGAAGGCTAACAACATTTTTTTACGTTACATTTCTCTTCAAAATGTGTTATATAAATTGTAGAACTAACATCTGAAGGCGCATATGCATGTTTTAATAAACTTTATAAAATTTTCCTGAGAATGATTTGACTTAATAAATAAAATGTATATTAAAAACAAAAGACCTCACTTCACAATTTGCAAAAAAGGACTGTCCTTTGCCTCTATTAATATTGTGGTAAACAACACTAAGTACACTCGATGCCTTTAACGTTTAAGCCAATTGGACTTGCTGTTGTTTTCAACTTTTCTATCTCGAAAGCTACATTATGGACTTATGGAAATTCACACATCTATAAATTCCAACAGTATAAAAAACGTTATTTGAAAAAGATGTGAATTGGTGTAGTTTATCTCTCCCCTACAGAACTATTTTTACATTTTTTAGCACTGTTTGCATAATATTAATAAATTAATATAACCTTTAAAATATACTAAAATTCAATGATACCATACAGATTGAAGCAAAACTCGTTTCTTTCGAAAGTTCGTAACAAAACTCGTTCGTTCTAAAATTAAATCTATTATTTTTTTATATTTCAGTTGGTTTAAATTTCTCAACTGTTAAGTTATAAGTCAAGAATGTCAGAACACTTTAGAATTGAAAAAAGGTTCAACTCATTTGGTCTATTTAATCGGGCACTATATGTTTTTTGCATTTTTTCCAAAATCCAAATAAAATATTTTGCAGCTTTCCTACTCATATGTTAGTAACTAGTATGTTAAAGCTCAATGCGCGGCACGTTAGAATTAAAATATCGATTTGAAATTTTTACAGAATCATTTTCTTGCTATATTTAACCATTTAACAGGTACTAAATTAAAAAAGAGTTTAAAGTCCAAAAAAAAACTAGTCTCTTAAATAATGCTAGGTTAGAGTAGGAGTCGGAGTCGGAGTCGGAGTCGGAGTCGGAGTCGGAGTCGTGCTTAAAAAATTTCACCAAAAGGAGTCGGAGTCGGAGTTATAACTTTTTCTTAACGACTCCACAGCCCTGATTGCAACCACTCAATCTCTTCAGAGGGTTTTGCCGTTTAACACTCACAGCCATTGACGACTGCTGGCAGTCAATATTAGAACATCAATCTTTAAACCAAATTGTATTTAGCCTTTGGTAGTTAAGAGTTTGCTTTGAACGACTATCTATTTTAATCGATTTACGGAAGTAGGGAAATAATAGTAAATCAATTAAAATAGATAATCAAAATCAAAGCAAATTTCGATCTTTTATTTAATTTCCAATTTTATTCATTAATTTATCACTTTTCACTCCAAAGTTACAGCATAAATTGTGAACTAAGGTCTTTTTTCCAAAAACAATAATGCGCTTAGCGGGTTAAAAAAAATTTGTTTTAACTTTTATTTTTCTAAAATGCTGTGTTTTTATGTGCTTGTAATAACTCAACAATAAAAAATATAATATTTTAAAACTACGGTACCATCAACCCATTGTGCGACGATATTACATTTTGTTCATTATAAAACATAAAAAAAATTTTTTTTTTAAATTACGAATTATAAAGGAAAAATAATTAGTTAAATGTAAGAAATTAAGAAAAATTTAATAAATTTGCATATGTTTACATTCACATCAAAATCACTTCCGTTTTATGTCACGTACGATATGCACCTAGTTTACTCCATAATTTAATTTCGAGAGAGGATGAGAAGGGGACTCAATGCATACTACACATGCAGGAACTCCATTGGTAAGAACTGGGGTCTGAGGCCGGATATGGTTTACACATCGGTTGTTAGGCCTATACTTACCTATGGATGCACTGTCTGGTGGGGTGCGTTGGGAGTGGATAGCTATAGGAAGATGCTCAGCAAGGTTCAAAGAAGTGCATCTCTTGGCATTACAGGCGCTAGGAGAAGCACTCCGCAGGCAGCGCTGGACATCCTACTATATCTGTCCCCTATTGAACATTATGTGAGGAGTGTGGCTGCTAGGAACTTACTTAGACTTTACGAGTCTTCTTTAGTTAGGCCTATGCGGGATGATCACACGAGAATTTTGTACGAGATGGGTCTACTTGGTCAGGGTAATACTCTCGAGGGTATTTCGGATCATAGGACTATGACCCTGGACTTTGGTGCAACACCACCGGTGGACTTCCCGGATAGGTAAAATTGGAGTGGGTCCAACGGACTGTTTGAGGGGTGGGCAGTATTTACGGATGGATCCAAGATGGAAACCGGCAATGGTGCCGGTGTGTATATTGCAGACACCGATGTGAAAAGGTCATTCAGACTCCCCGATGAGTGCAGTGTCTTCCAGGCTGAGATCCTAGCGATCTGGAGGGCGACGGAGGTGATACTGGAACACATCGTGGGTGGATCTGTGGTGACAATTTACGTCGATAGTAAGGCTGCGCTTTGGGCATTGACAAATTATACGGTGCGATCGCGCCTGGTCGCTAGGTGTAGAAATGCTCTTAGGGAACTCATGGAGGCATTCAATGTAAGGCTGTGTTGGGTACCCGGACACTGCATGGTTGATGGAAATGAGGTGGCGGACGAACTGGCGAGAGCGGGTTCGAATCTGGACTTAGTGGTAACGGACAGGGGGGTAAAGCCTCCCCTATGTTACTACTTTGGTGTGATAAGGGAAAATTTCCATGATGACGTTAACCGATCCTGGAGGGACAGAGTGGATTGCAGGGTGTCTAGGGCACTATGGCCCAGATTGGACGCGGGGGCAACCAGGGTTCTACTGGGATTGGATAGGGGTGGTCTTAGAACGCTTATAGGGTTCTTGACGGGTCATTGTCCTGTTAGGGCCTTTATGGAAAAATGGGACAACACCATACCGGACTTCTGCAGATTATGCGATGAATCGGAGGAGCTGGAGACAGTCGAGCATGTACTATGCCATTGTCCTAGGATGCAGGGTCTCAGACAGAAGTGGCTGGGAGAAAGGTTTCACGACGAACTGGGGTGCATCGCTGGATGTAATCCGGCTGATCTACTGGAGTTTGTCAGGGAAATAGTGCGGTTGTTTCTGTTGAGGGGACTGTAGAGAGGGAAATTGTTTTTCACATTACCTACTAATTTTCTAATTTTCTGGATTTCATCCATCCTATACTTCTTTTCTTTACTTTTCTCTTTTCTACATTCTTTCTTTTTATCGAAGGGATTCACAATGGACCGTACCGGTCTCCGGGTGGAGGTGTGCCTTTGGGCACATAACCCTTCTTAACCTAACCTAACCTACTCCATAATTTGGAGAACTAGGTTCCAAAGTGAAACATAATGATACAATTATTATACAGTTACGCCTCTCTAAAGGCGTACAAATGTTGCATACGAAAACTTTGTTAAGTTTTTCAATAAATATTTTAATCTTAGTTATTTAAACTTTTTTATTTATCAACTCTTAAAATTCCTGGGTTATCTCTTACCATACGAGCATTAAAGATTTTTTTTAATTTCTTTTGGTATTTTTAAATAATTACATAATAAAATTCATTTGTTTTAACAAATACCAATAGAAATTCTGATAAACCAAAAAAACTTCGAAATGTTTTCTAAAATGGATTTTTCTTTAAAAGCTGATAATATAAAGTAAACTATACTGGCCTATGACCTGAACTCGAACCAGAACTTTAATTTAAACTTAGCTTAAACTAGAACTGATCTCGAACAAAAACTAAACCTCAACTTACATAGAATTTAACAATAACTGAACTAGAACTGCATTAGAATTAAATTAGAACTGAATTAGAATTGAACTAGAACTAAACTTGAACTGGAACTAAGCTAGAACTGAATTAGAACTTAACTAAAACGTGAAGAGAACTGAGTCTTAAGGAAAAAATTTAAAAGCCCATAATTAAATCGTCGCCAGTAAATTTTCTATCATTTTATTGTTTTTTTTTTTTATTTTCTTATGTTCTCATTTTCTGTTTACAAAGTGTATAAAATTTAATGAAAGTATGGTAGGAATAAGTTTCTACATGTGAGAGTCCAACAAAAAAAAATACTCTCAAAATAAAATATATTCTATTTAACGACGGCTTTCTACGGCAAATTTGTATGTTAAATTGTATGGAAACTTTGGTATCGACGCAGCCTGTTTGAACAATCCAACTAAACTAGAACAGAACTAGAACTGAGAACTAGAACTAAGCTGAACCAAAACTGAAGTAGAACAAAACTATTGATTGATTGATTCTTTATTAGATAAGACAGTACAACAAGAACGGTATCTTATATTACAGTACTGTAGAATTAGTACATACATATGTGGCACAATAAAATAAAATGAAATGAAAATTAAACATATAAATAAATAATAATTAATACAAATAAGTAAACAAATATAAAAAGAATATAAAAAAATTAGTATTTATTAATTATTAAAATAATTTACCAAAAAAAAAAATTTTTTACCAAAAATGTTTAAAAATGGAAGATTTGAAACTGTTTGCACTGCTAATGAATTGAATATGGGGAGGTAGTCGGTTCCACAGACGAATTGTGGAAACGTAAAAATGTCTTACTGATATTTGGCTACGGTAGCGAATGGAGTTTATATTTTTTCCTCTGTTAGATCTTAAAAAAGTTAATCTTCTGTATAAATATTCAGGTTGTTTAGTAAAAATCAACTTTTGTAGAAACAATTGTAGAAATATTTTGTAAATAGGGCATTTTGTTTTTTTTGCGTAAAAAATCGCAGACTTTTGTCAAACTATTCCAAAATATTTGTGAACATTTTTGTTGATGCAATACATAAGAATCAATGAAAAAGTCGATTTTTAATTTTTGGTACTTTTATACTAATTTTTTTTTAAATATTTTTTGTACCATAAATTTTCGTATTAATTCGAATGTGTATTCTGAGTCAAATTACAATCTATGTATAAAGCTTTCATACTTTAATAGTCTTATTTCTTCAATATTTATCAGGAATATTTTCTATGCACTATGAGAATTGTTTTATGTACCAATACATTTGAATAAAAGACTGAAAGAAATATTTGCATATTTTATGCAAACACATAAATTTACAGTTATGGGAATATGTATTTAATTTACTTTCTATGTACCTACATATCGCTCATTTGCTGCAAGACCGGCATAAATCAAAAAACACAATTTTGGAATTAGTAATGCAGATTTGTTCGCTATGTTTTTCTTTATATTGTGTATAAAATTCATCTTTATATCTTTTATACTTTCCCCATTTTAAGAGAATGTATCGTTATTTTTTCTAAGTGATTAGAGCAAATCAAAAACTTTAAACGCGTTTATCTCGAAATTTATTTTTTTGAGTTATGCCGGTCTTGCAGCAAATGAGCGATATGTATATAAATTTTTTTATATCAACTTCGCTTTATTTAAAAGAAATATAATATTTTCAGTTAAATTAATATATAATTCATTCATTATAATGATACCATTATTTAAGAAAATTTAGCATTTTTTTAGCATTTTCAAAATTTTTTTTAGCATTTTTAGCCCCATTTAGCATCCAATTTTTTTAGTTGTGGTCACACTGCTTTCCCGTTACAAATGTTTGTTGTATTGCCCACTTTGTTTACGTTTACTTTGTTTATGGAAGAACTCTTAATTTTAAAACACCAGCTGCTAAACCTAAATTTAGTACTTGTTTTTTTTCTGTATAGAACCTGAACTTAAACTTTAATTAGAACCTTAACGAGAGCATGTCACATTTCGAGGGCAGGTCAATAAGTCCGTGAGTTTTTGAATTTTCTACCTCTTAGCTAAAAGGACATCTGTCAGTTCTATCCTATCAAAATTTCAATAAGTTGCGTCATTAACTTTGAGAAGAAAATGGAAAAAATGTAATTTCGTGTACCATTAAGCATTATGTTTTGCGGAGAAAAACAATCACTCAAATTAAAACTTAGCTTGATATATAAATACTATGGGAACTCCGGCTATAAATTAAAATGGTCAAAAAGTGGTTTGCTGAATTTCCTTTTGTATCAATACTATATTATTAAATAAATTAAAACAACTTCTTTTGTCTTTCCAGAAAAACTTGCCAATCCTGCAAATGTCCCCGCGAAGCTCATGCCATATACCAACAACAAACGACATCCGTACACGAACGTTTGGGTTTCAAAGTTGTTTCACCAGCCGAATCGGGTGTAGAGCCACGTGATCTCGGCTATACATGGGTGCCGCCAGGCATACGTGTCTCATCACGTATTAATCGCTATTTCGAACATTTGCCAACGGAAAAAGTGCCAAAAGTAGGAAGCGAAGGAGCACGTTACCGAGAACAACAGATCTCATATCAATTGCCCAAACAAGATCTCTCGCTGGAGCACTGTAAACATTTGGAGGATTTGCATGAAGCATCTTATGAGGATTTTGTGACGGCTCGCAATGAAATAGCTTTGGATATAGGTGAGTGAAAAAAAGTAAAACTTATATGAGCCTTTTCGCAAGTTATTGGAATTTTGGTTTAATTTTTTAAAGGTTATGTGAAAGATGCTCCTTATGATGAGCACTGTGCCCATTGTGATGGTGAAATAAGTGTGGGGGAAATGGTTGTGGCCGCCCCAAAGTTTGTGGAAAGTGTTATGTGGCATCCACGCTGCTTTACTTGCAACACTTGCAATGAATTGCTGGTCGATTTAACATATTGTGTTCACGAGGATAAAATCTATTGTGAACGTCATTATGGAGAACTATTAAAACCTCGTTGTGCAGGCTGTGATGAGGTAAGTTTAGATTTTTTTTTCTTTTCTTCTTTCCTTGATGAGTTTAACAAAGTTTTTTCAAAGTTTCATATAAAGTTCAAATGATGACATAACCTTTAAGTTATTGGTAAAGACTAATAGAACATTAGACTATAATAAAAAAAAAAGAAATGTAAGCAAATCTGTAAGAAACACGCGATTTGTTTTTTTTTTTTTAATTACCTTAAAAGATTTTTTTTTTTAAATGATTGCTTAATATTGACCAATATAGAAATTTATCTAAATTTTGGTTGAAATTTTTTTTTTATCTTATGCATTTTGTCTATAAATTTAATATTTACTATTTTTAAACATGATTTTCATGTTTATACGTTTTTTTTTTTCTAATTCATTCTACAATTAGGAGTGGCCATAATATGTGTCATCATCATTCCTTGGCACACACATGTACTTTATTTATTCTTAGTTGTTTCTTCTATTTTTTTTATATTTTTCTCTTTATCATACCGACATTGAACTTTGATTACTTTAAATACAATTAATGTTGAGGTGTAAACACTTTTTGCTCTTAGTCCACTCTTTTCCCCTTTATTCTCATGCGCCATTATTCATTCATTCGTTCCTTAACAAAATTAAACAAAAACGGAAGCGGAAATAAGTTAAAGGCAGTAACGTTACATGTAGTTCATTCCAATAAGTTTAGTTCTAGTGTAAAGTTCATATTGTTGTTGTTGTTGCTGTTATTATTTAAAGCAATTTTTTATTGTTTCAAAAATGTGTAAAAAAAATTTGTTGTAAGTATGTACATCGAAATTGAAAATATTTTTCGAAATTCAGTTGTTTTGAAATAAATTCCGAAAAAATTATAAAAACTAGAAAAATCAAAATTCAAAAGGGTAAACTTCTGTATTTTTTTATTAAATTCGAATTAGCTCCTTTACGACTGAAGGGAACGATATAAAGATTGTTTTTTAGAGTTTCACAACTTTGAGGTGGCATCACTGCTTTATTTGAGCACCCATTTGCCAGCTGATAGTAGCTTTTTGTTTAGTTTGCTTTAAAATTTCATTATAAATCGACTTAAGCTACGGTCACACATGTCAAATATTTGACGAAATAAACGGGACCAACAAGCAAACTTAATAATCGTTTCCTTTAATTTCAATATTTATTTTGATTATAATACCACATCTTACACAAAACAGTTTTTCGCTATGTCTAGTAGTATACTTAGCTTATTTTGTGATATTAAGACCATGTTAAATCTCACCAACTATTAACAAAAGAAGGGGTTACGCTTATTTGGTCAAATATTTAATAAATGTGACCGTAGCTTTACACCAAAGCAATGCGTGCAAATTGTTTTTAATCAATATAATTCGGCGAATGGGCTGAAGTACAAATCATATTTAAACATTAATTTCATACAATTTTCTTTCCAATAATGCCCATTTCATTGATATTAAAAATATATTTCCTTGTTTTATTATGATTTAAACTTGTGTCATACAATAAAAAACACCCTTTACAATATAAAAAAATTTGAAAAAATTTTAGTACCCATTTGTCTTATTTCTGTCCATTTACTGTTCTCATTTAGCCAAATAAAATAAATGATGATGTCAAAAATACAGCCAAAATATTTTCAAAAAAAAAAAAAAAAAAACGACCAAAATACAAGACAAAGGCACAGATAATAAACTGTCAAATCTTCGCTAATTAATAAAACAAAATGTTTGAAAAGTGATATAAAAAAAAAACAATTAATGGCAATATTTGTAAGAAATTATTGAAAAAATTATAAGAAATTAAAGAAAAAAAAATCAAAGCATGTTGTATTGAATGCAATTAGCGAAAGTCAATCAAAAATTCACCCACCATCGCACCTTTTTTATTAATAAAGATTAATTTCTTTTATTTTCATTATACACAAGCATAACATACACACATAAACACATTAAAAATGTATGTATACAGGGTGTCGCATAAGTTACGTTACGATATATTTAGTGAATAACTTTTTAATTTTAAATTTTATTTAACATTGGCATTTATTAAAATTAAGATTTTCTTTTGGAAATATGTTCACATTTTGTTTTAAAGGTTATCCCCTTATGCAAGAAAAATTAAAGTTATAATAAGTTAACTAACACATATAAACCTTTTGCTGGGCTTAATGCATTGGTAAACTAATGCGAATTTAACTTTTTTTGCATAAGGGGGAATATCTTTCAAATGGTGCCCATTGTTTGCTTCGTCCTGACATAATCTTTCCAGAGCATTTCCCATAACTTTTCTTACAGCCCTACCTAAATAACGTAAATAAAAGCGGAAACCGGAATATTTTCTTCCACTTAGTTCTTACGCTCAAGTGTCATACCTTTGTTTAAATAAAACCCACATAATTGAAATAAAAAATGGAGATAAACCCGCTAGATTCGCATAAAAACAGCGCTATTTCGGTATGCCACATATAAATTATATGGGGATGAGAACTTTTAACAGCTAGAAAACGCTTTCCACTTTTATTTAGGTATTAGGTATTTAGGCTGTTAGAATATCAGGTCTTCATTTCTTCGCGGATATTCGCCTTAGCTGTTGGATGGTTAAAATCAGAAAATCGCGATATTATTCGATCGCCAAAAATGATCCATAATTCAACAAGCTGTGGCTCAATCTTGTTGGAATCACAATTCTGGATTGTTCTGTACCTCGAATCTTAAAATTTTTTAATCATTGCCCGGTATTGAGTTGCCATTCACATTAATCGCATCATGCTCGTCGTTTTCGAAAAAATATGGTCCAATAATCGTTTCTAAAATTATTGCCCACCATACACTGAAAAGACAAAACAATCCATACGTACTTAATTTAAGCCGAAACGTTGTCAATAAATCAAGTACAGAATGCTTGATTCAAGTACAGATTAATCAAGTGCCCCGTAATCCCGATTAGTACTTGAAATAATCCGAAAGTGAGAAAAGATTCAAACCTAAACACTTACCCCGAACCAGAGATAGAGAGAATATTATTATTTACTTACCCGTTACACGTGTCTGTTTCACTTTTGTTTCACTTTTGTTGTATTCCGCCCTTTGTTTACAGAAGAACCCTCAATTATAAGACACCAGCAGAATGCCCGATATGGTTTTCGTAATCCATCTACTTTGAACATTTTATGTACATATTTAACTAAATAATTTTTACAAATAAAATATGGAAATTATTTCTTTTTTCTTACTTTTTAAACATGAAAGTAATCTATATTTTTCTTATTGTAGTGTTGTTATTGTTTCTTCAACCAACTTTTACAAAGACATGCGTATGCACGCATTGGATTTCGAAAGTTGTCCCATTTTGGATTGATTTAAGTGCCCCAATACCCCGGTTTGCGTCGTTTTCGAAGTTGCGTTTTTTTAAATTTCTGTGATTTCGAAGTTGCGTCGTTTTTTTTTTCACTTTGCGTAGCATGGCTTCGAAGTTGCATCGCTATTGCTTCGGTTTGCGTCGTTAATATAAAAATGTTCGTACAAAGCTTAAACAGAAATAGGGAATTTCCCGTTTAAGTCTAATATGAAGGTTGTCTGCTGATTGCAGCTGTGTTTCAAATTACATTTGCTGAAGTAAAGCACAGTTAGAACAAAAAGTGGTCGTTTTGACGCGTTCTAAATCAGGGGAATAGGCTGCTGTATTAAAAGAAACCTTGAACTAGACCCTTCTACAGTAAGATCCAATTGATGGTCCAGGGACGCTGATAAATTAAGGAAATTTGTTAAAACAAGAACATCGTTACAACATTACAGGTAACAAAAATCAGAAGTCTTTAATGAAAAAAATTAAGCCAGTTCTTACTAGTTTTTGGATTGAAGATCAAAATCAGCGATGAATGCCCTTAAAACAAATGGTTATTCAAAAGAGAGCTTTTACTTTATTTAAGGATTTAAAATAAAATTATCCGTTATAAAGTCCATCAAATGAAAATTTATTTTTTAGCTAAAATTATGAATCTCAGAACCAATTAAATGAAAATCAATACAAATGTATGGAAAATCGTGCTTCGGTTTGCGTCGAGTTTTTCCGGTCCCAATTAGCGACGCAAACCGGGGTATTGGTGTACTTTTTAGTGTAATTCGTACTTATATTTTAAAGAACGACTCGTACTAAAGTAAATTGCCGTTAGGTAAAGGGAGAATTTTGTCGGACATATAACAAGTCATTTATTATATCAACTTCAGTTGAAAGCAAAGTTGTAATAGTGAAAACTTACAACGGCATGTTGAATTAATTGCTCTTAGTGGGTGCTTTTTATGTAATTATTCTTGGATTTTGGGTGCCCCATATTCTGCAATTCGGTTTATACACGTGACCATTGTGGTGAAAATACATTATTCAATAGGTTCTTTGTGTCTGAATAATCCAATGCAAAATTTCAAAATAAAATTGAACAACTTTTGGTTTTTTGCTCTGTCCCAATTTTTTTAAAGTTAATGGCAAAACCAAATAAAAAGTGAACAAAAAATGTATTCACTTATTAAACCATAACGTTACTTATGCGCCACCCTGTACATTGCCAGCGACTTCTGCATCAAAACAAATGTAAATTAAAACAAAACAACGAAAAATTAAATGCTCGCAAATGCGTGTTTAAGGTCAGTTTCTTATTTTTGTTTGAAAAATACTTTTTATTTTTACTTTGTATTTGTTTTAGAATTCGCTAAAGAAAATGCTAAGCAAAAAAAAAAAAAAACCATAAACAAAATAATAAATTTTCTCGTAAAAATACCTCCAACAAACAAACATATGTAAAAATGTAGGGTATGGTAAAATGTAGTTTCGAGTCATTTTTAGTTAATAGTTTTAAATTCTTTGAAATGTAGACCTCACCTCTCTTCATAACACCAAAATACGTAGATAAAAAAAATCTTATAATTTAGTCGGGCAAATAACACAGTGCAACAAAATTCGGCTTATGCAACGCGAAAGAAAACTAGACTACTGGTAGAGTAAATCTGCCAAAGAAAGAGAAAGAAATTTCGGGCCTTGATTTTTTTGAAAAGGCGTTTGGAATAAGTCAGAAAAATGAACTTAATGTACTTCTGAGCTAAAAAATTATTTCAGATGTCTTCAGTAGAGTTGTATGGCGATTCTTTTGTTAGAATAACTTTAATTTTAAGGGGTCATTTATTTTACACAAAAGCTTGTTTTTTTAAAGGTTTTTTACTTTTATTTTATTTATTGTATAATGTTAAGCATTTTTGAAAACAGGACAAAAAAGACCCCAGAAAAGGAAAATATAGGGTTAATTTTTTCTTAGAAAAAAAGCCATAAGATTTTTTTTGCATAAATCCTAGCTCAGAAATACTTGATACTGTCATTTATTTATTTATTTTATTAATTTATTTGGCCTA
The DNA here is from genome assembly GCA_963931875.1 of Pollenia griseotomentosa. Lineage (NCBI taxonomy): Eukaryota > Metazoa > Arthropoda > Insecta > Diptera > Polleniidae > Pollenia > Pollenia griseotomentosa. The sequence goes on along the minus strand of OZ007562.1, from coordinate 96,765,597 downwards.
CTTTCGCGTAAAAGTTGGAAAAAAGGACAGAAATGGTCCCTTAAAATGAATTGAATATTGAGGCTGGTTTTTTTTTGTTTTTGTTGCACAGTGTAGTTAAATTAGATGAGTTATCAACAGTAGACCACCTAAAAAATTTGTTTGGCTTAATGCGCCCATACACGATTATAGCATGTACAACAATCAAGTGATTGATTGTGCCATCCAATTGACCCTGCATGTGCATATAGTGTAATTTTACGGTTTGCTGTTAATTTTAGCGTTAATTCTAGGAGCTAGTAAATGCTACGCGGCTCTAAATGCTTAAAAAAAATTGTCGAAAATTTTACTTACAAAATATCGAGGGTTTTACTTTAATACTGTCTCAATTAAAAGCACAAATTTTCTAAAGAGCAAAATAAAACAATTTAAGTCACTTTAATTTTGAATTTTGTTAAAGATCCTCATGTTCTTAAAACATGTATAAAGCAAACACATATTTTAAGTATGTTTGTATAAAAAGTATTTTATTAAAGGCCCCTATTATGAATTAAATTAGAATATCGATCATCAACTATCGAATGGACATTTTGCACTCTGAGTTAGTTGACAGAACTGTCGAAAATTTCTTGGCATTACTGATACTTTATATTTTACCTTAATCAAAGTATAAATTTATGGTCAATGTTGTAAGGTTTTATATAAATACCCCGCAAATCCATTTTGATAAAATGGACTTCTCCATGGACTGGTCCAATGTAATGCAAGCACGGACCATGTCATTGTTAAAAAGTGTTTGTAGTGTTTTCACGACATCTTTTCGTGTTTTAACGACTTCAAAACTAATCCTCTTAAGTATACCATGGAGTAGTTTTAAGACTACTCCTTTGTAATCCAAAGCTGGGTTATATGGTCCTGCCCTAGGACATCGTAATGTTAAATAGACTACGTTTTTTCATACGTTTGGGCTACTTTTAGACTAGTCCTAGTCTCTTGCGGGCTACATTTTACACGCGTTTTTAGACTAGTTCTATTATTTGCAGGGTAAATAAAGTTTATGATTTCTCTTTGTGATCTTCATACACAATAAGAATACTGTATTAAAACAACTCAGCATAAAGATAAGAACATTTCATTGCGTTCTGCTTTTTTTTCGTAAAAAACCACAAACTTCGCTGTGTTCGGTTCAGCATATTAATGTTCGTTGTGCTCAGCGTTCTTTTGACTGGCAAAGACAACAAACAATTTTTTACACAAAAACAAAATACATACATATGTTCATTTATTTTAGTTATTTTGCTTTTAATAATTTTTGCCAAATGTCTTTTTAACGAAAAGACATTTTTTTACAAAAACCAAACATTCGTGCTGTGGTCGTGCAAATTGCCGAGCAACAACAACAATACTTGTGAGCAGCGTTGCCACGACCAAAAAAATTTTGTAACCAAAATGTAAAAATAAAGTAACCAAAAGCGAAAAAAAGTAACCAAAATTATTTTGTATCAAAAGTACTATTTTGTTCGCACTTCAGTTTAAAAATATGTCTAAAGAAGAAATTGTGTTTGTTTGTATCTTGTAGGCTCATTAGCCACTGGACCGATTTCGGGAAAGAACAATAGGATATACAATTTTTCGAAATTGTTAGTGGAAGTGGCACTTCCTACACAAACTTATTTTCGTAATTTTTAAAAATTTTATGAGCTATAGCTTTCATTATTTTTATATAAAGAGCTCTTACTGTGTGTTATATTATTAAAGTGCTAAATTTTGCGGTAGATCTTTAATTTATAGATGATTTTAGCCCAGTGGTATATACTCATATGGGTAATTCCAAAGTGTTGAACGTGACAGTCGTACGCATCAAAAATGCAACAACATTTTAAACAACAAATATTTTTACGTTCTTTTAACCCTTAAATTATAGCACTAAGAAAGCACTATTATCTATGCTAAAGTTTTTGGGGGGCGCGATTCTAGGTCAAAGATAATGGCAAAAGAAGTAGCGGTTCGAACGTGAAAAAAATAGAAGTAGTTTTTGTGGCCATGTATAAAAAGTTGTAGTTCAGCGAAACCTGGCACAATTTTTTAGTCAAACTACTTTCAGAATTTTACATAGCAATGTAACATTAAAATGTCTTTGGTTTGGTTCCAAAATCGTCTGTACTATTTTTTGTTTAAGCTAAAATCTGGTTCGATACGTGACAATTCGAACGTGAAATTTTTTCCACAATAATTTAACTGAATAATGATTAATACAAAATAAAAATTTACCGTTAATTCGAATAACATATTTCTCTTCGAACTCTTCCTTAGATTACAGACCATGTAAGAAATTTTTTTTGGAATAATTTTCATCAAATATCACCTCTTTTAAGGAAGATAATATTAAAGAAAATATACAATAAAACATACTCACAAATAAGAAAGTACGTTTGCACAACTTTGCAGTCTGATTGTTCATCTAAGTGAACAAATTTATGGGTAAATTTATAAAATTAGTAAAATCTAAATATTTCTTCATAACAATTTCGTAAAATAATCAGATTTTAATAACTTTTAAATTTTCGGTCACGGTGGACCATTTGGCGGAAATGCCCATATTAAACGGGATCGGATCGGAAGGGCCTTTGACCTTTTCATTTATCTAGAAAAGTGTTTCAGTTAGCCATATGAAGCATGAAGAGTAGCAGATAATGGCCATTTACACTTGATAGTCTGTTAAAGCTTAAGCTTCTAAAAAAATTATTCTTAACTAGATGAAAAAAGTATTGGTTTAAGATGCACAAATACCACACACAATTTTTAAAGGTCAAAAAAGCGGAGCGGGTAGTTCTTGCTCCAAAACAAAAAATTGGTTATTTTTGTGTTGAAAAAAAGTAACCAAAATGGAAAAAAAGTACACAAGTACACATTGAGAAAAAAAGTAACCAGTTTTGGTTAAAAGTAACCAAAACGGCAACGCTGCTTGTGAGAATCGTTGCTAAAATTTTTGTTTTTTCATTCCTTCGTCAATGTGAAAAAAACACACTACAGAACATTAAAATAGAATCTGTATTCATAAAAATATTTTGAATTTAATAAAAGTTTACAAAAAAATTTAAATGTTCTTTAATGAACGTTTATTAAATTTAATTATCGTTTATGAATATAAATATTTAGAAATACTACAATTGTGCTTTATTTAAACGAAAAACAGAACCCTACATAATATTTGTTACTTTTGTTAAAAATAGTTATAAACGGTATTAAGGTTTGTGTACCAATCCACAAACACTTAAAAAAAGTAGATATCGTTTCTGGGTTTGTGTGCTGTACGGTAAATAATGTTCGCTTTATTTTCGAACACTGATTTTAATTACGAGTTTAGAAAACAAACCTTATTCAGCCTTATTGCGGTTCTCGATCTCGAAAGTAAGTCGTTTTTGTAATAGATTAAAGAACACATGTTCTGTGTTACTTTAATCTACTACAAAAAATGACCTAGACGTTAACAATCGCGAAAACCGTTATAAGGCGGATTATGTAAACCCAGTCTTGGAATAAATAGAGAAGAAATTTACTTTTACCCCTAACTAATATTTGTTTATTATAAACAAATGCTTTATTTTAAGACATCAAACAATGACGTTTTTAGACCAAACATTTTTAATATTTCCATCTCTTGTTGTTTGCTAAAACGGAGGAGGATATTCGGTCATCGGTTTATAAAATTTATATGAATAAAATACTAGAAATGTGCAAAAATATGTTCCCCTTTATTATTAATTTAATGATGATGAGTTTTATAGTCGAAAACAAATAAAAATTAACAAAGTCACAAAAAAATCAAAAAAAAAAAAAAAAAAAAGGAAAGAAAATTAAAAGAAAAAAGAAGAAGGTGCAGCCAAAATATGTTTACTTCATTTTCTTTTTGGCATTTGTTAGCGAGAAAACACGGTGTTTATACCTTGAAAATAATATTGAACGGTGTGCGCATTGTTGACTTTCCTTTAATTTTTTTAAAATTGTTTGAAAATACTTTTCATTTTGTTTTTAAACGAAAAATTTCTATCACTCAATACTCAATAAGTTTCTTTGAATGGTTTTTTTTTTTAAAAGAATTTAAAAATTAATTAAACATTTTATTCGACCGGTAACAGCGTTAACGTACGTGATTCATTAAAATGATGCCGCATAATTGTTTTATTTACTTCAATTGTTTTTAATTTTATTTTTAAATTTCTTTTATTGCGACAGTGTTCTAAATTTCTAATTAAAAATATTAACGATCCCTTAACGATCTATCAACGATTTACCAACGATTTGATTAGTAGCAAATCGATCGATTAACACGAAACATCTTCGAACTGAATATTTTATAAGGAACATTTTCATTTTATTTAAAATTAAACGCAAAGTGGTCGTCGGTAATTGCCTATCAGCCAAAAAGCCAGCCAGCCAGCCATTAAATTTATTTAGTGATTGAGTAGATTTGTTAAAAAACACATACAAATTCGCCACAGAGCTTTTAAATTTCTCCAGATTTTTTCAAACATAAATTTACAAGTTACAAAAAATAAAAATTAAAAAATAAATAATTAGTGTATCAAGAAAACCCCCGTTATTAAATTAATAAATAAGAGTTTTATTCTTAGGTGAATTACACAATCGTGGTGAATTTTATATAATATTTAAACAAAATGAAATATTAAATTATTTTTTGAAATACAGTGTACGTTTAAACGTTCAGCTGTTACAAATATACGAAAAATTTTCTTAAGTTTTACCAAATTTCTTCAAATTCCATTAAAAACCTTCAAAACAATATTACGCAAGTGAAATTTTGAAAATCAGAAATTGTTTTATTTTTCTTATTACGCGTAAAAAACGATTTTCAAGCAAATGTTTTCGTAGTTGAATAATTGAAAAAAAAAAAAACAAAACAAAAATAAAAGAACACACAAAAAATTTTATTACAAAAAAACAAAAACAAGAACAATTTCTTTGCGCAAAAGCAAAAAAAAAAAAAACAAAAATTGTTTGAAAAATGGGTGAACTATTTTCAGAATTTGGTGATTTAGTGTTTACACTGGTCATTGGCTATATAAGTGCCATTGAATTCTTATATGTTGTACGTCATCTCTATCACTACTCATTCAATCATGACGCCAACGTAAACAACGACAATGACGGCGAAAATTTGTCACAACTGCAAAATAGTATGCGCCAACAGCTGGCCAATGCCAAGAATAAAGAAGCTTTGGCTGGTACTCAAGTAATGAAAGATGGTGTTCCTTACAAAGATGGCTTTCGTCTAGAGGCCCAACAATCTTTAATAGATCAGTTAAAGGAGCAACTAAAAAACAAGGAGTTATCAGATTTAAAACGCCAGGAATTGGAAAAGGAATTAGCCAAACAAATGAAAACTGCCGAAAAATTGCGCAAGGAATTGGCTGAAGCTGAGGCAAAATATCAGCGCCATCTAAAGCAGGAGGAGGAGGCGAAAGCTAAAAGGTTATTAGAAGAGCAAAAGCAACGTGAGAAAGAAGAGCGTGCTAAAAAGGAAGCTGAAGAACAGACCCTTAAACTGATTGAGGCAGAAAAGCAAAGAGAGTTGGAACAACGTAAGAGGGAAGAAGAAGAACGCATTAAAATGGAAAACGAACAAAAAGCTAAAGAACAAGAACGCCAACGCAAAGAAGAAGAGCAGGCGCGTAAAATGGCTGAGGCAGAAAAGCAAAGAGAGTTGGAAAAACGTAAAAGAGAAGAGGAAGAACGTAATAAAATGGAAAACGAACAAAAAGCTAAAGAACAAGAACGTCAACGTGAAGAAAAACAGCGTAAAGAAGAAGAACAGAGGCAACTAGAGGAAGCTGAGAAAAATGCAACAAAATTACAAGAAGCTGAAAAACAAAGAGAAGCTGAACAACGTAAACTAGAAGAAGAACAGGAAATAGCACGTCTAGAAGCCGAAGAAAACGAACGCAAACTTCTCGAAGCAGAAAAGCAAAAAGAACACGAGCAACGCCTACAAGAACAGCAACAGGAAGAAGAATTAGCCGAAGTTGAAGAAAATGCCCAACGTCTGTTAGCTCTTGAAAAAGCTCATGAAGAAAAGCAGGCCGAAGAAGAAGCCAAAAATCTATTCGCAATTGAACATCGTTTGGAAGAACAGCTTAGGGCAGCTGAAAAAGAAACCGATCTCACAGAAAAAGAACAGCAACTTATAGAGTCAATTAAAAGCCGTGACCTAAGAGGAGAACAAGGTAATGAACAAAGAGAAGCCGAACTTTTAAGAAAAATACTACAAGCCCGTGAGCAGTTGGGCGAGGAATCGGAGGAAGAACAAAGTATCCGACTTTTACAAAGAGAACGAGATCAGGAAGCCAAACAGAAGCGTGTAGAAGAAAATGCAATACTATTTATGGAAGCGGAGAATGAAATGGCCGCACTGCAGGCCAAAATGTTAGATGCTGCGGAGAAAAGAGAATTTAATGTAAATCTCGACAGTGCTCCTCAAACTCCCGCAGTAGAAGAGCCTTGTATAAAGAGAACATTGTCTCCTTTAATGGATAGAGATTCTCCGCATAGTACAGTTAAAACACAATTGGCTCAGGATTTGACAGATCCTTACTATATAAGCTCGAAACCTCTTATGTTTCCAGGAGTATCAGATGATGCTTCTTCCATAGATCCAGCCTCAAGTCAACAATCTTCCTTTAGCACCCAACCTTCTGAAGAAATAACGACCGGAACTGATTCACAATACCTCCAACAGGAGCGTCAGGAACCCGATGGTGAGGATACTCCGTTAATCAATATGCAATATTCGGATGATTACCTGCGTTCTCTGGATGGCATTAAACAACGACCACTTGTGCGCGAAGATGGCTCAGGACGTCGAAGAGCTTTTAAAAAGCGACGGTCTAGTAACAGTTCAAATTCATCACGTGAATCACGGCATTCGCGTGATGAGGAATTGAAGATGTTCACCTCGTTGGAGGAAGAAGAAATGAAAGATACCGCCGATTCGGAATTTACACCCTTACGTTACACCTCTGAACCCACTTTGAAAGTTAAAGGTCATCATAGACGCCATAAGAGAAGCCCCGCCAAAGATATGAGACATGGTGATGATAGTTTACGCAGTTCTTTGGAACGTTTGGGTGAGGAGACCAGCGATCCCTGGGGTGAAGTAAAACCCGAACATTACAAACATACGGAATTTTGGAAAAGGGAAAAAAACTTATCCATAGATGAGGAAACGGAATTTGAAAAACCAACATCGAGTGAGGATGTGGCCTACGATACAGCTACTAACATGCCAAGCGCTTCATCGTTTGAGAAAGCTACTCAAATACAGAATGAAGAGGCTCTGACGGCACTACAGAAGCATTCAGCAAAAAGGGATGCAACGGTAAGTTAATATACATAAGTATGTACTAATTGAACGAAAAGATAATTTAGTTGTTCTGTTTTTTGAACAGAAGGAAATATCAGATGATCAAGCTGCGGCCAAAGAAGAATCAGCTCGAAGTGACAATACAAATGTGAGTTTTTGTAATCTTTCTTAGTAACTACTAACTGATTTATATAGAGGGGTTTTAAAAGAGCTTCTGGATTGAGGACGATTAATTTGATAAATTTGATTTGATATTTCTTCTCTTCTCATCTTATAAATATTATTCTTTGACTTTTGAAGGCAGCTTTTCTGCTTTAAAGTTATCTCAAAAGCTTCACAACTCAACTGGCAAAAAAAATCTTTTTTGATTTTGGAACTTTTAAACTTTTAATTCGATACCAGAAGCCTTTAAAATCCTCCCTGGATATTGTTTATCCCATTAATTAAAATTTCACTTAATTCAATTCGAATAATGAACTAATATTCAAAATTATGACGCTCTTAACATGGCCATAACTTCTCTTCAAACATTCTCATCTATTCACTTCAGCTCTTAATATGCATAACCCAAAGTTTTAATACCTCTTTACCTTAATTTTTTAACGCTTTACTATTTGTGCCTGTCCCCGCTTTTGTAAACACTTAGCTTCAAACTTCCCCGAAAGCGGAAAAAGAAGCTTCACCTGCACGTTCCTCTGCTTCGCCACGCTTACGACGTAGTCCACGAATAGAAGAAATGGATCAATACGAAGAACGTTGGAAAGAGACAAGCAATACTTCAGATAAAAGCGGATACAGCACCGCACAAAATACACCTACAATAAATGTACAATCTCCTTTAGATTTCGCACCATGGCGTGATGAACATGGCTTAATGATGGAGGGTTTAAGTGATTTCTATGACTTTACAGCAGCAATAAATCCATCACGTTCTAATCCTGCTTCCAGGAATGTTTCGCCAGCAAATACAGCGCCAAATACTCCACTACCCAAAGACGTTTTATTTCAAATCGACATTTCAAATGAGGAAGTAAATGAAAAGAAAACTGTTGAAATTTACGATGATACTGAAAATTTACAGACTAATGAATTTAAGAAGGAGAATATTATTAAATTTATAGACTCTTTACATGGTAATGAAGCGACAGAAGCCATGGAAGAAGAATTCAAAAATCAAACGTCCTTAGAGTCAAATGATGTTGTAAAATATTATCTAAAAAATGTTGCGGATGATCCAGCACAGTCTGCAGCTTATCAAGCGAGTTTAGTACCTCTGGTTAATATAATAGACGACGTGCCAGCTGATGGTTTTCCCACTTTAGATGATAATGAACCTAAAGATACCACTATGAATGACTTGGTAAGTAGCTTAAGAATGCAGCAGTCTAACAGATCACGTTCGCGTTCCAAATCTCCTTTGCCTACACCAGATAATTTACAGCGTAGTGTAGAAAATCGTCGCTTTAAAATGATCAAACACAATGAAGATATTTTAGAGAAATTAATCGAAACAAAATTATTACCCGAATTAACTCCCCCGGAGGAGATAGAAGAAAAATCCCAAAAAGAAGAAAGAAAAGCTTCTGAAAAAAATTTGGTCCCGGACAATGAGAACTGTTCTGAAGAGCAAACGAATTCACTTGTGCAATCATTGCAAATTGACCACAGAAGATCTAGATCCAAAAGTCCTATGCGTTTGCCAACACCCGAAAATTTGAGTAGGGGTTTGGAAAAGAGGCGCAGTAAACTAATAGAACGTAATGATGAGCTTATCAAACAATTGGAAGAACGTTCCCATACTCCTGAGTCTCCAACAATAGTGGTAGAACACGTTTATGTGGAAGAAGGTTCCGAAGAGACCAACAATATTTCCTCCCAAAAGAAAGAACCTCGATCACCTTCTGAAGAAGATGATTGTTCTAGAGAAAAAATGGATTTATTAGTGCAGTCTTTACGAGAAGCTCGTAGTAAAACCAGGTCAAAAAGTCCAATGCGTTTTAAAGAAGTCGACAATTTAAATAAGACTTCAGAATCTACCACTTTTTATGGTTTTCAACATAGTGAATATATGGAAAATACTCAATACACCGATACTTTATCAGCTCCAACCATATCAATTGAAGTTTCAGAATCTGCAAGTAAACCAAGAACATCGCCAAACGTAGACGAAGATGTAAATGATTGTTCAAAACAAAGTATGGACTTATTAGTGCAGTCTTTACGGGAGGCCAGAAGTAGATCAAGATCCAAGAGTCCTATGCGCTTTCCAAATGAAGAACTTTCACAGCATATAAAAGAAGGTGCTCAAACTCAGGAACCATCTGCTTTGGCAGTAGAATATGTTTATGAATTTGAAAAAGCTGAAGACACAGAGCAGCGTTTCAGACACTCCAGATCTATGTCGCCTTCACGTTCTCATTCACTCTCACCTGGAGCAACTGCAGCACATCGTTCTAATACACCATCTAGATCTTTATCTTCCCAGCCTGATGATTATAATGAATTTCATGTCATGCTTAATTTGGAGGGGTCCCAAAATAAAACTCTTTCAATAAGCAGCGAAGAAAAGGAATCTTTACATTTGGCTGAACGCCAAAGACAATTAGATGAAGAAGCTTTGGAAAGATTGAGAAATGCTTCAGAGGAAATGGAGTTAAGAACTTTATCTCCTTTAGTTTTAGATAAAGATGAGTTAGGGGAACAACAAAGCAAAGATTATTTATCAAACCTACCGATAACTGAAAGGGCAAAAATGTTAAGGAAATCTCCGACAACTCCCGACTATGATCGCACTATTTCCGAAGAAATGCGTGATGTAGAGCGTATAAAAAAGGAAAGGCTAAAAAAAGGGTTCAAACGGTCCACCTATGTAGGAGAGTCTATGGATCTGGGCAGTGAATTTGAACCTTTAAGAAGAGAGGCTGCACATTTTCTACGTTCACGCAGTCCTTCGCCCTCATTTTCCCTTATAGACAGTGCAGCTGCCCAACTACAAGCTGAAGGAAAACGCAAGCTACAAGAAATAGTATTGCAAGAAATAACAACTAGTAATAGTGACACCAAAGAGACGAAAAGTACCGGTGCCATACGCAAAACAGAACGTGTTAGCTCATGCGAAATAGAGCTCTCACTAACCAATGAAACCGAGGATACAAAACTTATCAAAGAAGAACTGCTTAGTAGCACATTTCAAGCAACCGTAGAAACTGATGAACTAGAAGAGCTTAGACGCAAAAATGCTGAATTTAGAAGATCTAACAGTACAAGCCGTTCACCTTTGCGTGAATCCCAATTAGAAGAGTTGGCCAATATTGAGTCACTGGTGAAAAAAAAAATATTAAAAGACAAAATGCTTGATAAAGACTCTTTTAACTCTAAAAACTTTCAAGATTTTTCCCGTCATTTAAACACAGATTTTTTTGATACTGATCGTAGAGCCTCTGACTCGGCTTTAATCAAAGTGCCAGAAATATTGGTACAACTGAAAGATGATACAGATATGGAGCCAGAGGAATATCATCATTTTCGTAGATTTTCTTTAGCTCAAGAAGAACAAACCGAAGAATATCCAGGAGATGACTATATTTTTATACAACAGGTTGAGGTGAGAACAAGAAGTGGTTCTAGAACTTGGTTGAGAGAAGATTTCTACACTGAAAATATTGAGGAGTATTTGGGAAGCAGGGAAGAACAGAAGAAAAAAGAGAGTTCAGCAGAAAAGGAGTCGCAGTCTCAGTCTGCTGTAGTTGAAGCTCAAAGTACAAATGATCATCAGCACGAACAAGGAAATGTGGCAGCTGCTGACGATGATGACGATTACTCTAATCCCAGCGATGATGATAGGCAAACAGTGGTCGAGGTAGATGATGAGATCGATGAGGATATTTCCGATTTCAATGATCGCGGTCCGGCTGAAGAGTCTCATCATGAAACATCCGAGTGTGAAGAGGCTGAACGTGAAATGGATCGTTTTGCCGGTCGTGAAGCTAGTGATTGGAATCGTGTGGTTGACGTAGATGATGCTCTTCTCAGTGAAAATCGTGCTTATGATTTGGTTACTAGCGAAGAGGATGAAGGAGCTGTGGGTGGCTTTAATAATTCCCCTTATGACTCTGATTCTTTCGCCATTGACCAAATTTATGATGAAGCCGTTAAAAATCGTAAACAATCGGGTATTTTACGAGAATATGACAGTATCCTTATGCAAATGTCTGTGGGGAGTGAAGTAGATGAACAGTATTTATTGTGGTCTAAAACTAAAAGCAAAAAGAAACCTAAGAATATAGAATTTAATACACAATTTCTGGATAATGAACGTAAAGATTCTGAGATGCGTTACTTGGGTGATGCTAATGGCTCAGCAAGACAATCTGCCAGATTACGTTCTCGCTATGGTTATAATCCAGTATTGCAAACGAAGTGTTTAGAGGATGATTTGCAGGTCGATTTAAATTACAAACCTAAACGTGAATATAATTGGCGCAAGAACTTTAAACTGGACGATGAAAATATTAAAGAAGATCACGATATCGCTTTTGCCGATATAAAGTTCGAAGAGGAGAAAAATGAAAATTATGTCTCTGAAAAACAGTGGGAAGAGTTAAATGGTAACGTGGATATAGAAAGTGAAATGATAGATGTACGCAAATTTAGTTTAGGAGGTGAAAGTGTTACTTTATTTAGTCGCAGTCCTGAAAGAAATATGAGTTTGGTAAAAGACTCTTGTGAAGATGATGAAGAATTGTTAAATGAGTTTTTAGACAAGGAAGAAGTTAAAGAGGAAATATTGCAAAAAGTCGAAAAGCCTAAGAAAAAGAAAACCAAAAGGAAGCTCCATAAAGAATCCAAAGACAGTTTGGAAGAAACTATGAATAGAGAAGATGAAGAGGCCTATGATAACCAGGTATACAGTCGACGTAGTAGTAGTATACAAAAGGAAGCAGATTCGACAAAACGCAAGTCACGCTCTAGACGCAGCTCAAAGAGCAGCCTAACAAATGAGGATAATTTGGGCTTATTTTCTCCACGCAACAGTGTAAACGGCAATGAAGCTATAGCCAATATAATAGAAGAGTTCTCAGATTTGTCTAAGAAAACTTCTAGACCTAAAAAACTGAAGAAACGCAAGAAAGTCAAGGAAACTATGGCCAATGTAGCCGAAAGCCCAATCGAAACAAAAGATGAATTACAAAACAGTATGGAACCATTAAATGATATACCAGCCGTTTCAGCAGTTATTACTCCAGAATCTTCTTGTGCCAATATACTTTCTACTCTAAGTCCTCAAAATAGCGTATGCGTTACTCCAGCGTCCATAGATACGGATGTGAGTTTATCTGTAGAGGAATTAAGGGAAAATGTTAAAGACGCCACTACCACTAGTTCCTCAACCACAGCCAGTAGTCCTTCGGCAAATTTATCAAGAACTTCTTCTGTTGTTACAACTCCAGTGGACACATTTGATATTTTAAAGGATGCCAATTTCTATCCACTTTTCTAAAGCAGTTTCTTGTAATGGAAAAAAATGTAAATATTGCAAATGTGTTTGTGAACGGTGTCCTTAGCTGTGGCAATGTTGGTTAAATGTAAAACAATGTTGGTTGTATTTTCTTCTAGCGTGTTACCTTGCACAGATGGGGAGTGAATTTTTAATTTCTGAATAAAACATTTATAAAATTTCTCTTGTCTAAAGTAGAGGTGTAAACGATTTAATGGTTTCCAATAAGAAAGAATGCCTCTGCGAGGCATAAGAAATTTTATAAGAATTGTTCAAGTCATTTATTTGCTACCCCACTGTACCTTGTTGCTTGACGTTTTATTGTTTCTCTTTTTTCGTTTTATAATTTTTTTTTCTTGCTCAAATATTTATTTAATTTTTGTATTTTTTATTTTATTCTTTTATTTTTTTTTAGACATGTTCATGAAAATTAAACAAAATATCAAAAAAGAAACTACATAAATATTCCCAAGTAGCAAAATTGCACAAAATATATATTTTGTTTGTTCGTTTTCTCGCTTCCCGAACGTCCGTCCTATCCTGCCTACCTGCCCGCCCGCCTAGTGCCAACAGCAATTGCACGAAAAAATGCATAAAAAAAACAAAACGGCTACAACAACGCCAACATCTCATCATCTCAAAATTACAATACGACACTTTGCTACGATCGAAAAGAAAAATTAGAAACAAAAAAAAAGACACAAAAAAATTCAAATTTTAAAACATTCAAGTGTGGAACCTAACAAGCGTCAAGGTTTCATCTCCTTGACAAAAAAAAAAAGAAACGTCTACGCATTCTACAGCCATAAATATTATGAAATGTTTATGAACGAATTGAATCAAAGTTTTTTTTTTTAGAATATTGCAAAATTAATTTATAAATGTTATATAAATAATGTATAAAGGAATTTGTTAGTTGACAGTTCATATTGAGTAGTTTAAATAAAATATCATTGTTTTGCTAATTTTCTTAAATAAATTCTTTTTATTTTAAAATGCTTGCTTTAATTATTTTATCCAAAAACATAATCATTATTTACTCAAAACAAAAAAAAAAAATTTAAATTTAGCTGAAAATGTTTATTTATTACTCGGAATGCGGACATACTGGGGTAAATTGTTTGTTTGTTTGTATTCATTCCACTTAGGGAACAAAAGAAGAAATTCCCAGCCACTAAAAATAAGATGAAAAAAAACACATTTGGCATTTAACAATTATTTCTTCCAAATGGTGTTGAATGCGAAATACAATTAAGTACTTATAAAAAGGGAAGGTATGCTTAAAGGAAGAGGTAATTTTTTATACTTCTACTTCTAGGTTCATATTTTTCAAAAGCAAAAATAAAAAATCATTATAAATTTTGTAAGTTTTAAAGTTATAAGGCCTTCTTTGTTTAACTCTAATCCTGGGGGGTTAACGCGTATTTCGATTCAAAAGAAATAATTTATGAGTTCGATCAATTTGTACTGTGTATTGCGATTTTCGTACTATTTTTTTCGAATGAACGGAAGTTGTTAATATCTTTTCGAAAATAAAAAGTTCCTTTAGTAACGGCAACTCTTTATTACGAACAATAAAAATCCCTTTCGAAACTCCAACTCCGTATTAAGAAAACGAGCGTCAGTTATGTAAAAAGCGTTAGGAAATTGTTCGAAAGCTATTTTGTTAGTGACTAACGGCCTAATTTATAAAAAATAAAACCGGTTAATAAAGGGTTAATAAAATAGATTTTCATACAAAATCCGTTTAATAAACCCTTTATTAACATGTTTTATTTTTTATAAATAAGGCTGAAAGTGCAAATGATAAAGTTCAAGATAAATAATAGTATAAAACAAACAAATTAAACCTTATAATATTATAATTGATATCAAATAAATGTTTATTGACGTTATTATTGAATGTTCTTGAAATTTTAAAAAAATTAAAAAAAAATGACATTTACAAACAAAACGCAGTAAGTAATGGTTGGTTTTTTCTGTTGACTCTTCAAACCACATGGAAATAGAATAAATTTTTATTAAAAAAACACAATTATAATATTTTTAACACATTGAATAGTATTTATTATTTGTTTTTTTGTGGGATATTTTCGTCCATTTTGGTATTTTAATAGCAGTGCTACCAACTTTTAATCAAATTTCCCATTTGTTTATAAATACAACTCTGTCATCGTTTCGAACTAGTTACATAGTACAATTTAACTTTCGAATCGGAAATTGCTTTCGAAAAATTTAGCTTTTCGAATCAAAATACGTGGTAGCCCCCCTGTCTTTATGGGTCAAAATTGCCCAAACAGTTTTTATTTTGCTTATTATTTTCCAAACTAGTCAATAAATTTTTTTGAAATTTTTAAACTATTTTTTTTTTATTACAAAAAAGGTACCAAATCTGTAAACATGGTTCAAATTACCCAAAACTTTAAGTCAATACAATATGTTCAAGCAATTCAAAATATTCAAACAATGCTTTACATCATTTAATAGATTTATGTATGTACTCATTCCGAATCTTGCATAAAATGCATTAAATTCAAAAAAAAAACCAAATTTACAAATGTATGGCGAACTTTCTATATGGGACAAAATTGACCCACAAATACTACATGCGTTTTATTTTTTTAGTACACGAAAAGTCAATACAATTTATATTGGGCAAAATTGATCGTGGTTGGCGTATTTTTAATACGCTTGCGACTGGTTGGTAATATATTTAAGGAAATAAGTTCAAGTCGAAGGCGTATTTTAAAATCGCCAACCACGATAAGGGTGAATAATACCACATTCGTTTAATTTTTCGTGTGCAGGAAAAGGGTTAAGGTTTTAAAAATTTAGATATGGCAACTTATTTGTATACACTACAAATAAGTGGCCATCTTTTAAAAAATGCTGTGCAGGCAAAAAGTAAAAAAAGCTTTTTTACTATCCATCATTCCGTGGTTCACTTGAAGATATACACATCAAAGTCATATAATATAGGGCCCTCTCGTATGGGAACTTAGAAAAATTCTGCATTACCCTAAAAGCTTTGATTAAATTTTTTGGTCCAAAAATAAAAAATTCTGCTCATATTATAATTGTAAAAGTTTGTATGTTTGTGGATGAAATTTGTGAAGACTGATATGCTTTCAAGCCCTGATTAAAACATAGGGTTCTCTTTAAGGGGAAACAATTGATAGTTATGGTACTCAATATCTTTTCGATAAATTTGGTATACAGGTTGCATATGATCTAGATTAAAATAAAGGGTACTTTTTAAGTGTTAAAACGGGATAAAATTTTCTATATTTGCGATAAATTTGGTATACATCCAGATTAAAATTTATATAAACATACAGTGTGCTTTCTGGGGGTCTAAAATGCCTTTTCTCTTTACGATAAATTTGGTGTAGAGAACGCATATGGTCCAGATTTAAATATAGGGTACTTTTTTAAGAGGAAAAACGGGAAAAAATTGTATACAGATTGCATAGGGTCCAGTGATCGGAATATATATCAAGACACCCTTTGCTTTTTACATGGACAGCTGAATGTCGGTTGCTCAAGTGCATCGAGTGCTTAAAACGTATACATATGTCGCACTTTATCAACAAAAATCAAATTTTAAAAATTTTCAGTAGAATCAAAACTTTTTTCTTCCAAAATGTAAAAAAAATAAAATTTTTGATTTTTGAATATTAAATCTTCTAATCACCCTTATCGTGGTTGGCGAATTTTAAAAACGCCTGCGACTAATTGGTAATAGATTAAAGGAAATAAGTTTACGTTCTCTTTAATCTATTACCAAACAGTCGCAGGCGTATCAAAATTTGCCAACCACCATAAGGGTGAATGTAGTGAAAAGAAATATTTAAACCTAAAATATCGTGAATAATTTTTCCCTCGCAATTTTTTCCCTTTTCACATATTTGCGATCATGAATAACTCCCAGAAAAAAATGTTATTCAAAGGAGAATAGTAACGTGAAAAAATTTTCACGGGAATAAATTCCCTTTATCGTGAAAAGTTTTTTCCCTCGTAATTTGTTTACGTTTCCCTTAGATTTTCTCACTTTATTTTTGCTAGGGAATAGAACATGTTTGTGAGTAGTTCCTTCTATAAATCAAATATTAAGGGCTAGATCCGTTAATAAGGCACAAACCGGTATATTGGTTAACAAAATGCAAAACAACAAGTCGATTGCCTGCGGATTTGTGACAGACGTGGTGGCAGAAGTTTGGAAAATATTTTACTACATAAAATTTAAAAGTGCAAAAAACTAACGTTGTAATCAACCTATCCCTCCAATACTAATTATTTAGGTTTATTATTTTAACTTTTCTTTAAAATATATACGTGTATATTTTTAATCAAAAATTTCATTGATTTTTAATTTTTTATAATCTTTCTTCTTTTTTTTACATTTACTGGAACTGATAGCCTAAACATTTTTCACATACGATTCACGATTGCTTTTTTCCCTTCGAGGGGAATGAAAATTTCATTGGAACAAAAATTCCACTTGTTATTCACGATTGGGGTGAATAAAATTATTGTAAATTTTTATTATATAAAAATTTATTTCGAATGTGCTTCTATGAGTCAAAGTTCAATTTAAAAAGCTTTTTAAAATAGTCCTATTCTCCCAATATTTCACATACATTTTGCTTAAGCCAACTTTTGGTTAACATTGAAGCTATAGATATGTACATATAACTAGGCCGTGTTTTTGAGATGTGGATTAAGCTAAAACTTAGTTTAACGTATTCTGAAACTCGGATTTTTCCAGCGCAATGTGATTTTTTTTATTATTTCATTAAAAACCAACATTTTAAGCAAAACTAAGCTGTTCCGTCAAAATTGTATATACAAACTTGGTAATGGCAGTTAAAATCTGTTTTCAGACTAACTAAACCCAGTTTAACTGAGATGTTTAAGACTCAGCCTTAGAAATGATTCTATACACTACTAGAATATCTTTCTTGACTCTTAGAAGCACATTCGAAAAAAATTTTAAAATAATAAAGATTATTTATGAAAAGGAAATAATTACCCTATTCTATTATTGTAAATTTGTATTTGATAAACCCTTGTCTATAAAACTTGCTCTAATTTTCACGTGAACAAAGTCACGGGTAAAAGCTAGTTAATTGTAAATACATTTGGGGGATTCACAAGGTAGTCATAGTCATAAAGTCATACATATGTATGTCTTAAAATAATAACAAGAGAAAATATGACTGATGTGAGCAAACCATGGGGGGGGGGTTTTCTACTGTATAGTTATGACAAAACAATAAACACAGAATAAAAAGTACGTTTAGGACTTTTTAGTTTGAAACAAAACAAAAATTTTGTTTTACTATTTTAATATATTAGAATATTATGACAATAACACACACACCTTGGTAATACCTCAATTATAAAATATTAATTAGAAAAAAACTTTACTAAAAATTCAGTTTTTCATTGCTAAACTTAGCAAACTAAATAGCTACATGAAAGGCCGATTATAGTAAAAAAATTTAACCCGCCTCGCCCGACTTAAAATAAATAAGCTTGAGCAGCCAAAAATCAGCATAAAATCGGTAGTGAAATTTAGCTTAAAATATTCTTAAAGACCGTTACACACTATCCCACAAAGTCTAACGTATTTTTCAAAAATGCTTCCCTGATCTAATATTTCTTGGAACAATTTTAAAAAACAACAACAACTAATCATGACAGGGTTGCATTTTCGTAAATTACTAAAGACTTTGTGGGATAGTGTATAACGGCCTTAAACGACAAGAAATCACATTGAAAAATTTTATAAAAGTCAATTGTTTTCCATAAATCCCAACAAAAAAAACCCATTCCCAAAAAATATTTAAATGCATATAATTGGAGTATTGCATCAAATATTCGGCATTGCCAAGTACAGCACTCTTTGTTTTGTTTTCTGAAATTGTGTTCTTCTAGTTGTACCAGTTTCTGTTACTTCTTTAACAAGTAAATATGTGACAGCGCATAGAGAAAGGGACCTAAAGGTAAAAAAATCAATTTTCATTTTATTTTTTTTTTTTTTTTTTTGATGTGGACAACATCTGAGCATCGAATAAGACCGATCCCATGCCCCAAAAGTGTTTCCTCCCAGAGATATGCGCGTTTTATGATGTACACCAAAGATTAACAGCCGTATTCATAAAAACTTATTGATGATTAATTGACTGTTTTTAAGCAAAAATTGCTAAAGTTGTATTCATAAACGAAAAATAGTCTATTGAACCTTTAATAAACCATTCATAAAGTAAGAAAATTTATTGTTGGATTGCCCTTCTTTAAACCAAAAATAAAATGACATTTTGAAAGGTCTTTGCATTTTATGATATTAATTTTGTGAAATATGTTGAAAAATAATGACAAAATGTTTTATTTATTACAACGGACATGTTAAATACATTTTACTAATTTTTTTTTTTATTTTAGACAGCCAATTTAAAGTTATATTGATAATTATTTAAAAAAAATTTATATGATTTAAATGAATATGTTCAGGGGCAAATGCAGATATTCTCTTTAATTATTTATTAAATTATTGCAACTAGTTGTTTTTCTTTTGTTTAAAACAACAAATTATTGTTCAAAAATATTAAAATAATAAAATAAACAAATCATAATAATAGTGATGTTAATAAAAAGTAAACAACTTTTTATTCGAATACTTTCTTATCGTATATTTAAAAAAGGTTCAAACAAATGTTTTTATGATACTTTTCGGAAACATTTTGTTCAGAAACTAAAATATTGGGTGCGTTCGTAAATGCATCACTGCGCTCCATCAGTGATTTCAAATGGTTATATATATATCAGTGAAGTAAATGTGGACCAAAAAATTGTGAAATACTCCACAAAAATAATAGTCACACAATAAAAAAAATTATAATTATTTTTTATCCGCTTTAAAAAAAGTTTGCTTTTCTGATGCAGCGCAGTGATGCATTTACGAACGCACCCAATATGTATGTAGTTTTATTTGATAAGAATAATTTTGAAGGGGAACAATTAAAAAAAAATTATAAAAAAAATTTAAATATAGAATATCATGTAAATAGAATATCACTGCCAAAAAGTAAAACAAAATTAATTTTAACAATTTTTAATTTTTTGCAAACATCATCTTTTACACATGAAATAATTTTTTCAAATAAAATGGCAGCCAAATATAAAGAAAGTTGCCATACTTAAACAGAAAATCGCTGCAAACAGTTAATAGTAAAAAAGCTGTTATTGTACGTTTATGAATACAAATTTTTATAAGAGGTTTATAAGACAAAAAGCGTTTAATAGTTATTACATACTTTAAGCTTAAAATAAGAACTTTTTATGAATATGGCTGTAAATCTTTAAAATGGCTCTCCTGAACCAACCCGGTTTTTACCCTTAGGTCCCTTTCTATTTTGCTCGTCACATATGTAAATATTTAATTGTAAAATGCAACTCGGCGACCATTGTGCAAACAAACGAATTAAAAATAATTGCTTTCGTGGTATGTACTCTGTTGTTCTGTATAAATTTTCTGTTAAGCCTAAAGATATGCTTTGAAACTTTTACATTAAAGCAAATCAAACGCTCTATTTACACTCAGCAAATTCATATAGTCATTTGTTGTACGTTTTCCACTTTTCTTTTGATGTTAAAAAATTTGTTTATTTCAAATAACACAATTTCTTTGTGTTTATTTCTTTCTTTAAACATTTTCTTGTCAGTTTGATGTCTTTATTTCTAAATCACTGCCAAAAAGTAAAACAAAATTAATTTTAACAATTTTTAATTTTTTGCAAACATCATCTTTTACACATGAAATAATTTTTTCAAATAAAATGACACTTTAAAAAACATTCAAAAAAAGAGATAAAATATAAAAAGCAATTTTTTTGTAGAACAACAACAAAGAAACATTAATAATTTTTTTTTTTTAGTTTGTCATATTTTGCAAATTTAAAATAAAAACTGACATTGAACAAACAAAGTGTGTCAAATAATTTATGTTTTTTTTATAAATATTTTTTGATGAAAATAAAGAACTTCTTTTTGGTGATATTTAAAGATATTTGTTTAACATTTAAAGGAAAAGCAGTCAACTTAAGGGTACTTTTTTAGAGTTGCAGAATTTGAAATTTAAAATAAAGCAAAGACAAATATTTTCATATTTATTAAACTTGATTAAGTGTATACCCAAGAAAGAAATGTATCATTTTGCGAACACCAACGGTACATTTATAAAAATAAGCGCACAATTATGCGCTATGCAATAAGACACAGAGATGCAGTAAAGTAAGTGAAGGACATTCTTAACAAGTTTTATAAAAAAAAAAAATAACATTTCAAGTGCTACGGCATTCTCTTACAACGAAGAGGTTTGTGGGTAGATAATTTGATGGCACTAATGTTAAAATAGGATATGACCCAAATCCTGGTCGCCAGGGCTGGCGCCTACTCTAATTTTTACACACTTTCGGCCACACATTAGGTTTTAAGGAATGAAATGGCGTTAGGAGTTATCATATCTGCAATTCGGCTTATATGTATTTAACAAGAAGTGTAATTCATCACTAAACAAAAATTTCAACTAAAAAAAGTTTGTGTCGTAAATAGAACTAAATAGAATAGAAGAATAAAATGTTGAAATACATATGTAAGTAAATGCTTGAATTTTTATTTTATGCACGTTAATGTGTTATTTATGTATTTATATAAACATATTTCATATTAACGTTTCCTTTTGGATCAGAAATTTGGTTTTTATTGTTCCCGTACTTTTTTACATTTTTGTCTATTAGTGAGAGACATTTTTGTTTACTCTCATTTAACCGAACTTTACCCAAAAAGTAGGGATCACACCTTCATACATATAAGTGTCGCCAACTTTTAACCCCACAAACAACTCTGGAAATATATTTTAAAGCTGTTTTAGGGGAAACATTTTTTTTCAACCGTTTTGGACAGTAAAATATTATAAAATAAAATAAAATATCAAAAACGTTTTTTTCAGCATTTATTTTATAAATAATACGATATGACGAAAATCCCTACATTTTGGAGATTATGAAAAATCTGTCCGATTTTCCCTACGCTTCTATTTAAGTATCAAAAACACCTACATGTAGGGATTTTCCCTTACTTCTGGCAACACTGCCTAAAGGCAATAACGAGCAACAAGGAAAAGCAAAAGTAAAAAAGTTATGAAAAAGCTTAACGTAAATATTTGAAGCATTTCATATTTACATATGTTAATTCGATCAGTCAAAAAAATCGACACAAAACGATATCATTTCGTATTAATGACGCTCAATGGAATAAGAGTGATATTGTTAACTGACAGTTATGGCAATAGTTAATTATAACTGAACTTGGTGACATTGTCCGTAAATCTATTAACTTATAAATTTATTATTTAGGCGATATGTCAGTTGGTTGAAATTTTTCTTTAAACTTTGGTATGACACCTTATTTATTAGAAGTATTTAATATTTGGTTAAATAGATGATTTGAATAAATATTTTTACGTTATAAATAAGGATTGTGAATCCGCTTTTCGAAAAATTGATCTGGGAATGAGGAAAAGAAAGATGGGAAATTTTCCAGAAATCTCGGGGACAGTAATATCCATTTTTAATTCGACTAAAACTCTAGTAGAGACATAAAATGTCATTGAATTTAGACAAAAGCGTTAAACTGGGAATATACAGAGAAATCTTTCATGACCGGACACCGAAAGGACCAATGTGTCAAGGGATGTCCTCTCAAAAAAAAGTAAATGTTTTTCTTTTGGAGTCCGTTAAGTGAGGCTTCACTGTATTTCCCCCTTTTGGAGTCCGTTAAGTGAGGCTTCACTGTATTTCCCCCTTTTGGAAGGTAAATTCCCACCTTTTTTGGAAAATTTATATAATAAATCGAAAATTGTGTAGAAAAATTGTGTTGACTCGAAACGTTGCTTACAGAGGCCTTTTTACACCTTTACCAACTAAATTCAAAGTCATGCCTGTTCCCCAAACCAAAAAAGTCATAAAAAAATGCAGTCTAACATATTACTTTTAAATGTTACCTTTTGCTTAAATGAATCAAGCATACCTTTTGATGCTTAACTGCCTGTTCATCTAATTCCGAACGAAGACTCCGTTCGCTTAACTTACATTTAAAACAATAACAAATTATAAAAAATTGTTTTTGTTTTAGATGTAAGTTAACGAACGAAGTCTTCATTCGACATCGATGAACAGGCTTTAAGTATTTAAGCAACCTATTCCTGGCCCCTTAATTTTACTCTATAAGTTAAAAATTGTTTATATTCCACGTGAACATGTTGTATCAAGACATTAATTTTCAAAGAATGTTTGAATAATCGTATGTATATGTATATAGAATTTAGTTTTGATTTATTACTTAATTTCTTGACAAGTTGTGTCTGCTTTGAAAATAACAAACTGGTCAATATGACTTTTGAAATTATGTTTGTATGTATATACCCTACACATGGAAGTTTAGATTTGTTAGAATGTCTTACTAACTGTGCAAACCGTAAAAAAAATATATGTATATTTCTATGTAAAAAGTACACAATTCATCTCCGATGATATAAAAAATAATAATTTTTAAAATAAATGTACTTCTTTTTGTTTAAAATTATTTTATTACTCGTAAACAAGGCACATTCAAAACACCCCGTCTTGACTAGCCATCGTTCTGGTCAAACAACAAACAATTTTATGTGCACACATAAATTTTGATTTTAAAGACTGCTCCTATCGATGTTTTATTCTGGTTCAAACAACGTTGTGCAAGCATTTATCCAAATTTTCTGCAGTATTGCCACATAAATAAACCTGTGGTTTTCACGAATAATCGCGTAAGTCCGTTTTTACCGAAATTGAGATAATGATGTCAAAGTGCTACATTTTGCATTAGGTTTTTATAAGTATTAAGCTTTTTAGAATATAATGTAGTATTATTAATTTTTTTCTGCTAAAAACAACTTAAGTTAATTGTTTAATAAAATATTTTGCTATTATAACGATTTATGTCGACATACAACGCCAAAAATTGTAAAATTGCTGAATATGTTTCCAAATAAAAAGCATATGTGATGTTATGTTGTTATTCGTGCAAAAAATATGAAAGTATTTTTTGAAAATTTTTCTATTAATAACAACTTATATGTACATGTGCGTTTATTGTTGACTTCTTTAGTTGCAACAACAGCAGATGAGCGGTTGTTTGTAATTTTAAGTCCATACGTTGTGCTATAAGTATCAAAAACTGTGAATATGTCGCCAACTTGTGTGCTAAAAATAACAACGTAAGTCGTCATGTGTGATTAAAATGATAACATTTATTTTCACAAAAAATAACTTATGTGGAGATATGATGTTATATTGCACACACTTAATGAGTCAATCAAACATATGCATTTTTAATCCTTTTACAGATTGTGATCCTGTGAGGATTTTTTCATGAAAACTATGTATAATACGTAGAAAGTCACTGTTAAGAGGATAGTAAAGAAAAAAGTTTAAAAAAGCATCTACAGAAGCCGCAATTGAAAAAAATAATTGTTTTTGCTCTCCTAAAAAGTTTGGTTTTATAACTTACGCGATTATTCGTGAAAACCACAGAAACGTCATCTTGATCGTATATGTATACATATATATAATGAAAAAAGCATTTTACGTAAATAACAACGAATTGTTCTCAATTCAATAACGTATTGTACTCATTTTTAAAATGGTTTGTTCTTAGTTCGAGAGCGTGCCGTTGACCTTTTGAGAAGGAATCGATCTCAAATCGATAACAAGTCGTTGCAATTTTAAGAACAAACGGAAAAGAGTCGAAATCACGGGATGCGACATTTATTCTGTAGTTACAAATCCAAATTCAACTACAGTTTTGTTAAAGAAATGAAATTTGATTAAAATTAGAAAAGCTTTTCCATTCAAAGCTTTTCTAATTTTAATCAAATTTCATTAATTCCTTAAGGCACTAAAGATTCGTTTTGACCTAAATATTAAATGCAAATTATTTAATATCCAAAATTTATTACTATGCATTTTATTTTTAACTGTTTAAACAGTTTTGCAAACGTAAAATAGAAAAAACAAATTTTCTTAATTAATTTATGACACTTCCATATAAATTAACGATAACAATATGGTTTTTTTTCATTATAATTTTATTAAGCTAAATGTTCAACTTTTTTTTATTGTATAATTTTGAATTTTATTTTTCTTTTTTTTTCAAAAATTAAAATATAATACTGCTTAACATAAAAAAAAAATATTTTGGTCGTGTGCAAAGGATTTATGACTAAAATCAAATCAAAATCACAGCATTTTTATTTTTGGCAACATTTTGGTGTTTTTTCGGATATTTTTGGAATAAAAAATGTTTTTTTTTTTTTTTTCGTTTTATAATTTAATCATTGTTGATAATCCCAAAAAAATGATTAATAAAATTTGCTTAAATATATGTATAACGTTTGTAAAAAAAAAAATTCTATCAATTAAAATCGAATTTTTTTTTTATTTTTTATTAGAAGAGAAGAGAAAAAGAGGGCTGGGAAATTTTTGTCTGCTTTCAAGAAATTTTTATTATTGATATTTAAATGCACTTAATAAATTTTCAAAAATAATTTGAGACATTTGTTCAATTAATGGATTAATAAAATATTTATCAAAAATGTTCTGTTAATTGGTATTTTTCTATATTGAAATTAAAAGAAATCGATTTTAAAATTCTTGGATTTTTTTTTAATTTTTGCATTAACCGTTTGAACAGTAATTTAAAAAGGAAAAATTTATAATTTTGTAATCAGCACATAATCTATCAAAAATTTGCTTGTTTCAAAAATATAATCAATTTAACGGCGCTTACATTAATCTAACGACGGCCCAGCTAACAACGGTAGACTTGCTATAATTGTGATCTCAACTTTTTTGATTTTAAAACCATACCTACAATTATAGCAACCTTTGTGGGAGTAAAGTAATAAAAAATTTGCTTTGTCAAAATTATATCAAAATAAAAATTTTGTTTTCGTAATTTTTAGGAGAACAGACGGAGAATTTTAAGTGTTCGTGTTGCTTGACCAATCGGCACGCGTAAAAAATACCGATCACTATTTTAAAGCATTAAAATCGCCAAATTAGCCTTAAATTTTTTAAATGGGTAAAATAAATTAATGTCGAATACTATAAAAATATAAATTAATGGCGAATACTTTTCGTTTGCCCCGGGTGGCTAATTTTTGACAATATTTTTGTTTTTATAGAATCATATTTAGGGTTGTTGTTAAATCTGATTTTTGTCATTATCAAAATCGAAATCGAGAAAACATTTAATTTTGTGTCACAGAAACAGACTCTATTGCTTTTGTGTTCGAATCAGAATTGTTATCCGAATTTGGTGTCACAGAAACTCTTTTGTTGTCTTTGATTTTTGTTAAGATTTTTGGTTTAAGCGGGTAATTTTTGGCGCATATTGTAAATGAAATTTTACTTAATAAATTTTTAAAAACAAATAAATATTTTATTATTTACACTGTACGACAAATTTCAACTTTTGGCCCCACCCATGATCAAACTGACCAGATTCTGAAAATATAGTTTAAAAATAATATATGTATCTCTCAGTTTTTCTAGATCAATTCATTTCGCGTTTTTACGAGCAATTCCATTTAATGCGAATCTACCTGTCAATTACTTGGAAAAGTTTTGATTAAACCTACACCAGTTGATCGAGATACCAGATTTTTTGCTTAAGTACTTGGTCTCAGATGTTATGTGTAAAAAATGAGCAAAAATATAAATTGTATTAAAAATATAAGCAAACAAAAATAAAACAGATGCCAAATTACGGCATTCGATATTGATCGTAATTTCTATTTAAATTGTATTAAAATCTCGATCGAATTTGGCCCCAACTGATTCGCACATTGGCTTTGTTTGTTATAGAGCTAAGGCGAAACTCAATTCATATCAAACTCGATTTTTAATTCTGATAAATGACAATTCTGACTTGGATTGCAACCACTTTGAATATAAGCAATATTTCACTCGTAAAACTGATCTGGGCGGGGCATAGGGTTGCCAGAAACTAAGCTTCAAATAACTGAACAATGTAAAAAATTCACCTGGATTTTGAAATTTAAAAATACATATTTAGGGCCTAATTGTGTAAAACGCAGCGCAACGCCAAAAATTACATGGAAAGCAAAAACAAAAGTATTTTATAATTTTGTTGTTGATTTGTACAGAAATTCACATTGAATTTTTAAATTTCAAACGCTGCATATATCTTGTGGCGTTGCAAATTCTTAAACGCAAAAATTTTAAAATATTTTTGACTTTGTTTTTGCTTTCAATGTAATTTTTGCGTTGCGTTGCGTATTACACAATTAGGGTCTTAATTTTTTTTACGCTTAAGAATTAAAATTCAGTCTTACATCATAATAGACAGCGTCACCTAAAATCTAAAGAGCCATTAATAACAAAGATATTCAAAATAGACTTTTTGATTGGTTATGATGTATTTTGTATTTATTACATCACCAGTGAATGCAATTGTGTGTTTTTCTTTGTGCATCCAAAGAAGGCAGAAACAATATAATTATCTGTTTAGAACTTTTGATGAATTTTGGCATCGATTTGTTAGAGAATATTTTTACCTTTTGGAAAATACATATTCATAAAAAATATTTTTGATTTATAAAAGGTTTATTAAACAGATTTTCATTAAAAATTCGTTTAATAAACCTGTTATAAACCAGAAATAATTTTTATGAATAATAAAAAAAATATTATTTGAAATTAAAAAAAATGTTTAACTGGACAAACTGTATTTGAGCTGGTAACTGGATAAGATCCAAAAAAAAACTGGCCGTCTGGCAACCCTTGCGGGGCAGCAGCTCGCGCATCATTGTCATCAAGGCGAATTCATTCCAGGTGACCTGGCTGGCTACGTAAGCAACAGCTAAAAACTAACCGAGTGCCAAAGTGGTGTACCGTTCTGGTGGTTCTGGGTAATTTTTCATAAATTCTATAACTATGAAATTTATAACGTTTTTAAATTTTTACATTTTAAAACACACAATTTAAATTAAAAACAAAATGTTTACTACACAGAAAAAATTCTCCAAAATTGTTCTCCAATTAAAGCATTAATCAAAAATATAATCAATTTTAATTAAAAAATTAATCAAGTGAATTAAACGTTTAATCAAGTGAATTAAACGTTTTATTAATACTATTAACTGGTTTAATTGATACTATTAATTTGTTTACTGGTGCAGATTTAATTAATTTTTTAATTAATATCACAAATTTTTTTATTTAAAATCCATTTTTATTTTTTTCTGTGTACAGTGTTGTATTATTTTTACACAACGTTAAAGTTTTTTACAGTTCTGAGTTATAGTTTTTTTGAACTTTTACAACCGTTGTTAACACCACTTTATAACCTTTTATTTGCTTAAGAACTTAATAAAACCCTGATTTGACATGGTGGAGAACCAAATATGTATAACTTAAATCCTCCTGGCAGAGTACTATTGAAAACTCTGCTTGATTACTAATGGAGACTATAATACTCTGGAGCGGACTTTTCGGCGGTCAGATGAAGATTTAGGTCGATCGATAATTGTGGAGAAACCTTATATTTTGTGTAATATCCTAGCAATATAACCAGGATTTAAAAAACTGCAGTCGAAACCAAGAACTATCGAACAAAAAAAACGAATATTTGTGTAAAACTTTTCGCTCTTTGAGTTGGAATGACAGCGACTGTTTACATCTTATGAATGAGAAGTCATAGCAACTGTTTTTTTTTTTTTTTTTTTTTTTTGCCAATGACAAATGAAAAAGTGAAAGAAATAGCAGTTTTTCTACTTTGACTGCAGTTTTTAAACGCTGAATAAACTATAAAAGTTAACCAAAAAATATTTCAAATCGAAAAAACATACATATATACTAAATAATAATATAATCCGCATTTTTTGATGAACCTTTTATATGCAAAAACAAATAGTCTGTCTTCATTTGTTCGCCTCACTTTTAGTAAAATCTACAAATTACCAAAATATTTAAAAATTTTATTAACACTAAAAAATCTATGATTCATTTAAAATCTTTTTTGTTTAAATGTAGTTTGAAGAAATGGTCTAATAAACATTTTCAGATGTGAACATTATTTATGTTTTAAACAGTCGCTATTAAATGATCGAATCATTAATAATTTGATTTAAATGTTTTAAATTGTTTGTTTCAACAAAAAACAAGAACATGAAGCAAGTTGTTCATTATTCAACGAAATTCATTCAAAACAATTAATCATAATTTGAGTCAAAATTTTGACAAGGGCATACTACAGACGCTATCTGTCAAAAGACAACAAAATATATCTTATAGGGGCAAACTGATTTTTTGTACTAGGGTTGCAACTAGAGCAGCATACCATGGCCACACAACAAACTGGCTCATCAAACTCACATTTTTGTAATTGTGTTGGTAACAAAAACCCAACAAACACGAAGGTTTGATCTCAAATTGAAAATAATTTCAAATCCAACCTTTTCTCAGATGACAAACGTTTAATAATAATTTTAAAATCAAAGCATTTATCATCAAAAAGGGAAGTTATTTTCAATTAAGAAATGCATTTATTTTAAGTTGCTTTCAAACGTTATCCTCAAATGTTTTTCATAGTTCGATGGTTTGAAGTCTATGTGCGGCTGTGTTAAGCAAAACAAAATATTTCCAACACAGGCATTTGGTAAAAGATATAAGATTAAATCGTTGTCGTCGTCATATCGTTGTGTTTAACATTATCTGGCATCGTCTTGTGAGTGTGTCGTTTTTTGTAATACATTTATCAGTCATACCTGAACAAGAGCGGAAAGCGTTTTCTAGCTGTCAAAAATTCTCATGCCCACACAATTTGTATGAAGCATACCGAAATAGCGCGGATGCAACGCTTTGCAATCGGAAAATCCGATTTTGACAGCGCGTTAAATAGTGAAGTTGGCCGCTTTTGTTAATTAATAATGGCAATTTAGCTATTTTTGGCCAATCGAGCGGTTTTATCTCCATGTTTTGTTTCTTTTATGTGGGTTTTATTAAACATTAAAGATAACACTACTGTTTTTGACTGAACGTTGACGCTTTTTTAAAGGTATGGCATTTCAGCGCAAGAGCAAAGCGGAAGAAAACGTTCCGCCTTCCGCTTTTATTTAGGTATGGCTGTAAGTAACACACAACCTGTGTTTTTAATCTATTACAAAAAACGACTCACTCGTTAACAACAACGCCTTACACAATCAGCGTTAAAACAGAATTTAGTCTTCAACTTCAGGCAAAAATCCTAAAGCCCATAATTAAACGTCGTTAGTAACTTTAAATTCTCTCTCATTTCTTTCTTTTGCTTTTGTCCTTATTTTTCTTTGTTTACAAAATATATGAAATTTAATGAGAGTATGGTAGCATTGTTAAGCGAATATGTGCCTATATGTAGGAGCATTAGAACAAACGTTCTCAAAATAAAATAGATTTTATTTCACGACCGCATTCTCTGGCAAAATTTTATGTCAAATTGTATTGAAAACATTGTTCAGCCCCAGTTCTGTTTCATCATTAAGGCCAATTATATTTTCGAACCATTTTATTCTAAATGTGCTCAATTGGGTTAAGGTCTGGAATTCACCTGTGGACTAGGGAGGTGAATTCAGCTGTCTTGGCGTATGATAAAGAAGCCAGTCTTAAACAATAGGAGCAGTAGGCTTGGGAACGTTATCTTGGTGGAAATTCCATTGGCTTCCCAGGCCCACGCTTTTAACAGAGAACATCAGATTTTGTTAAACAAAATGTTTTTTTTCAGTTTTTCTTTTGTTATGATTTTGCAAAACAAACAAAAAGCGGTTAATCGCTGAATTTGCCCCTAAACCGCTGATTCAGCAACACTTTTAATATTTTAAGCTTGAACTGTCAATTTTAAGTTGAACAATTTCAATTTTTTTTTTTTTTTTTACATAACTTAATTTTTTATCGATAACTTTTTTAAAATTTTTGACATTTTTCTAATTATCTTACCTAGCATTTACACATGAAAGTAAATTTCTTGAAAGTCGCAATACACTAACACTTTTTCACTAACACATACATAATTTTGGTACTTTCAGCCAATCGGCTGTTTCTTCGATTTTTCGTTGATAATACGTATACTCTAGTTGCAAGAAAGTACTTTCATGTGTAAACCCCAGGTCAATACAGCTGAACTCTTTGCACTTGGTAAAATTTTTCTATTACATTATATTTGCACTGTTCACCAAAATCTGAACAATGCATTAAAATTTTAGTGTCTACGGCCTTTAGCAAAGTCTAGGCGAAGTTGACGATTCTTAGCGGAAAAAAGAGTCTTTTTGCATGCTGTTCTACTTTTATAACCATTATCATGCAAACCGCTTATTACTGTTTTTGGTGAAACAATAATATTCGAACATCTTGCAATGTGCTCCGCTAATTGTGGGGCACTTATTTTTGGATCCTAATGGTTATCTTTAAGCGCACTGCTAACATCGCTTCTTGAAAGAGTTTCTTATGTCTTTCAGAACTTGGCTTATTTTCAGTACAATATCCGACAAATATTTCTGTTTCTGGAGATTGGCAAGAGCTAATGTTTCCAAATAAGGTACAATTATCAAATTAGGTACAGTTATCAATTTACAACATCCGACAAAATATGGCGGGATTGGCGAGTGGGCGCGGCACAAAGTTCATTTATTTATATCTAAAGAACGGTATTTATATAAATTTCTGTTATTATCGCACCATTATGAAGGGTATTTAAGATTCGGCAAAGACGAATATAGCGCTCTTGTTATTTATGACAACTGTTTTAGTTTACCGTTTATTTTAAGAGGTTGCCAGTCTCAGTCGAAAATGTCTTGTCTAAATGACAAGCAAACAACAAAATATGATTCAGGAAATCTTAAAATTCTTGAAATTAAAAAAATAACAATAATTTTTCAACGCTAAATCAAATTTTATTATTTATTATGTATGTATTTACTATTCATCTATTTTATGGCAATTTTTAATTCATTTAAAAACCCTTAATACAAAGTTTTATGCTCTTTAATCTTCTAAAAATTTCTAAATTTTATAATGAATAATAATTTTCTTTACAAATTTAAATGCATATCATTTTTAAATACCTGACTGCATTTTTCTCTGAAGAAAAAAAAAAACACTTGATATTTTTAGAAAATGATGCTTAATGCAAAGAGTTTTGCTTTTTTGTAAAAAGTATTTTTTCATATTGCATTTCTCTTGTATAATTCAGAAATTTAAAAACGAAAATGTAAAAAACATACAAGAAAATATTATTATTCATACTGCAAAAATATTTATGACAATTTGTTCTAATTTTTTTTTTTTTTTTATTAATTTTTCAAAATTTCTAATTTCAAAGCTAGAAAAAATAATATTTGTAGAAAATTAAAAAAAAATCGGACTAAAGATTTTGCCAAAATATGAAAAATGTATGGCATTTGCTTTTTATTTTGTAATAAAAATTTATATGTATGTGATTAAATATATGTGGCATTTTGAAAAACCATCTTAAGTCAAATTTTTAAAAGTTGAAAAAAATGTTTTTAATCATACGAATTTTCATTCCAAAAACATTTTTGTTAACGTTTTTAAAATTTTGTATTATTGACGAAATTTTTATTTAATTTTGGTTTTTTTTATTTTTTAATAAAAATGATTTTTTCACCGAGTTTTTATTAAAAACTTTTTTGCTATCTTATCTCGACTAAAGATGTTTTGTCAAAATGCCACAGATATGTAGATGTATGTGGTCAGAGTGTGAACTAACGGGTTATCCATTTAGTGGTTTCAAAACCGCCGGTCTGGCAAGGCTGTGAGCTGTTTAATATCTGTCATCTCGATCGTTTAGCAATCGAAGAACGCGCAAAAATAACTAGAAAATGTGGTGTTTCAAACGTGGCCAATTTTCGAGCATTACGGTGTGATTATGGTTGTCATAAACGACCTTCTATGCAAGAAATTGGCAAAATTATAAAGAAATTTTAAGAGAGTGAAAGAGTTTAAGATGAGGCCAGGCCTGCGCATCATAGCGATGAGCGCACGCACAACACGACCCATTTTGGCTTTATTGCAAGGGAAGTGTCCAGAGCGCGTAGTTTCACGTTTAAGCAATGTCAATTGGCCGCATCATCATGCGATGTATCACCGTTAGGCTATTTTGTGGAGCTCAGTCAAAGACCGGATAACCCCCCAACATTGGAGCATTTGAAACCCAACATTCGTCAAGTTATCGCCAAGACACCGCCCAAACTGTGGGGAAAAGTAGTCAAAAACTACCTCAAATGGGACGACTGCTCCAACCACCAACCATTTAGAGGCGGTCATTTAAATGACATTGTATTTCGTAAGTAATGGCAACGTCCAAGCATTATAATGAAATAAAAGTTTTTTAAAAATCATAGTTTTATGTCTTTTTTTTAATATAAAGGAAAGGCTTTATAATAGTTCAGGGATGGAAAATTGAGATTTGAAAAGATGCTGAACTTCGAAGGCAAATATTTTTTTATTATTTTTTGGGCTTTAAAAGTTTCGCACTCGTTTTGTTTAAATTTCCAGAACATGGCTGATTGTCAAATTTAATTACATACATATTTATATATTTTAAGATGGAAAACAAGTATGTATAAGCCTGTCCTATAATACAGTTGGTGTTATTAAAGTTTGCCATGCCGGAAAGCAACTTGATACAAAGGGGTTTTTAAAAGATGCAATCCAAAATGCGTAAAGCACAAATTCACTAGGTTTACCACTCAATGCCTCACCGAATTTAAAAAGCAATTCATAATAATGCTGGCATTAGCCATTATCAATTAATTTTGTTTATTACTATTATTAAAAAATTGGTTAAATAATATTCTTTATTAAAGTAATTCGGAGTGTATGTTAAGAGATTTTTTTCGGCATAGATTTAACTGTCAGATCTGGCAAATCTATGACCGCTTGTGCTAAATTCGTTAATTCGAAAATATCTTTTAATTTACATATATCAGGTACATATTTGTACTCATGACTGTTCATTTTTTTTTTTTTGCTTCTTCACAATTTTACTTAAAAATCCGTCCGTCCATCCCTTCACACATCATGTAAATATTTTGTTATTTTTTATGTCAAGTACATTATTAAAAATAAATATATATTTAATACATTTAAAAAATAAAAAAGTAATTTTTTATGAGTCAAGGTTTTTTCTGGCACTTTGGGGTTCCTTTTCTTAATAAGTTTTTTGTGCGCAAATACTTTTTTTAAGTGGTACAACAATCATAATGTTTATATTATAAAATACGTAAAAAAAATATTAAAATAACACTTGATAATTATGTTTAAATAATACGATTCGCTACACCCTTGAGATTTGCAACAAATTAAGTGAAAATATTTTTTTAGGTGCAAAATTTTTTTCAAATAAATTCTAGAAAATTTTCCAAATATTTTTTAGCTTTTTTTTCTTTTAATTAAGAAAACTATTTCCTAAGGTTTTGTTTAATGAGCTGCAATATTTTAATTTAATTTTAATAGAAATTATTTGTAATATTAACAATATTTAATGAAATTAATAGAAAACAATTAAAATTTTAATTAGCTACAATTATTTTTTTGTTTTTTTCGAGGTTGTGCTAATTTCTTTTAAATAACAAAGATAAATAAATAAATTAAACCAAAAGAGTCTTTAAATAATTTTTGTTAAGAAATATTGAAATTTTTTCTAATCAGATCAAAAAATAAAATTTTAATTAGAATATAACAAAAATACTTTTGGTTTTGTTTACTTATTTTGAAAGTTTCTGTCAAATTTCACTATTTTTAACAGTTCGAACCAATTTGTATTGATTTGTTAGTATTTTGCTAATAATGGTTGACATTTCGAGCCGTAAAAAATAACAATGCAATGCAAAAAACCCTATGTTGTTTTTGTTGTAGTTGAATTCGCCTTCGTTACTGTGTTTTTTAAGGGGGAAGAGAACATGCTGTTCTTATTCCCCCTCTCATCAATAAACTCAGACTTTCTGAAAGAAATCTTTAATAGTGTGTAGCCAGACTTAAAATTTTTTTTGCAAGTAACGCTAGTGCCGCACATAAATATTGGCACAACGAGCTTTTTTCATTTCACGGTCATTTTAGGAGCATTATAAATATCATATTGTTGGAAAAATATTTAATATTAATTAGTTCATATTATTATTAAAACATTCAACAAAATTTCATCAAAAAATCTGCATAAAATAAATTTTTGGTAGGAATTTGCCAAAAAAACAGCACAATTATGCAGCACAAAACTATTGGCACAATTCGCCGTGCAGCGGGCATGAACATAAAAATTCTTGTTGTGCCAATAAATATGTGCGGCACTGTACATATACGATAATGTACTAGTTTAACCCGGTGCGCTTTGCTCACTTTTTTCAGATGCCTTGTATTGATATCGAAGCCATTTGTACTAAAATTTGTAACTTTTACTGCTTCTAATCTATTTTGAATTTGTATGGGAGGTGCCACGCCAACTTACTTACACTCACTTTTTAACAGATTTTGTGTATTGACAACTCAGCGAAATGTATTTTGTGCCATGCCTACACCTCCAATCTCGCCCACATTTTGTCGGATGTTGTGTATTGATAACCAGGATTTTTGTTCAATAAACTTTGGCTCTTCCCGTTCTCTAGATATACAGAAAAGAAAAGAAAAACAACAGCAACAAGGGATTTTTGGGTAAATTAGAGGGAGTCGTGGTTTTTGCTCTTACCTCTAATGAGTTGAGTTCTAAACCTTAATAGGAGCATTAATTTATTGGCGCATATTCAGAAATCATAACTAAAGTTGTAACTAACAAAACAGAAACTAAAAAATAGTTCATAGATAGTTATAGATCTTATTCACAATTCATAACTAACGTAGTAACAGCTCTCAGCTGATAGAAGAAATGCAACCATGCATATTAGCATTTAGAGAAAATTAAATGTCGATTATATTTTGAACGATATATTCTGTAATTAATTAAAAAGCTTATAAAACTATTAAAATCTCATTTTTTGTTCTTTAAAAAATTAACGCAAATTCTAAAAAAGTTGTTTTTTGGTTATAAAAGTATATAAGTCAATTAAAATAATAATAAAAATATTCAAAAGAATTTTATCGACTAAGAACACATCTCTAGTTTATTTTTTTATGGATTTTTTTTGGTGCAGCAGAAATTTATTTCAAACACAAATTATAATTGCAGCGTGTTTTATACGTCTTAACAGTTTTTTGTCATGTTTTTATCTGTTATTATTTGAATATCACTTATAATTCTTTCCATTTATTTTTTATAACCACTTCAAAAATGTTGTACTTTTGAAATAAATTATAAAATGATATCAATCAGCTGTTCTTTGAATGTATTAGTTAGTTGGCATTTAGTTACAGCTTTACCTATAATTAAGTGTAAACTTTTTATGCTGCAAGTAATCATCTGTGAATAGCTTAAATAGGTACTTAAAAAAGTTTACACTTGGTAATGATTTATGAATATGCGCCATTGTTTTTGTCACTTTTGGGCGGCCAGCGATATTATATTGTTCGGATTATTGCCAATATATAGTCCCAAATGCTTGAAAAGTATTCGAAGGCTATATTTTAGAATATACTACTTCCGAACCAACTGCGAGGCTCAGATGCCTGGAATAATTTGGAACAACTTACATAACGAAGTTATCTTGCGTTTAATCTTAGTATTTTGTTTCAGTTCAAAGCTGACCTTTAACCCTTCATGCACCTGTTGCGCGAGTATGCCAAAAAGAGGACATTTAAAAGCCATTTTTTTATTTCTTACGGTTAATTTTTGCAAAGCAAAATATGACAAAAAAAAAGTGTAGTCCCTGACATCAGCTTTGTTTTCAACTTGCACAAAGGTAAATTCTATTGGTTTTTCATATTCAACTTTCGAAACAATTAAGGCTCACCAAAAACATTTGGTGCATTAAAGGGTTAAAAATACACACTTTAGATAAACTTATTTATTTAGGCCCTTATTTTGTAAAGCGCATACGCAACGCCAAAAATTGCATTGAGAACAAAAACAAAATCAAAAATATTTCATAATTTTATCGTTGCTTTCTACAGAAATTCATATTGAATTTTTAAATTTCAAACATATCAAACATATCTTGTGGATTTGAAAATTTTTAAACGCAATATGAATTTCTGTAGAAAGCAACAATAAAATTATGAAATATTTTTGACTTTGTTTTTGTTCTCAATGCAATTTTTGACTTTGATTTTGATTTCAGTGCAGTTTTTGGTGTTGCGTTTTACATAATTACGGCCTTATTAATATTTTCTCTAAATCGTCCCCTCCATTATACAATGTTATTGTATATTTTATTCGCCATATTATTTTCATTTTGCCCTATATTATGCAATAAATGAAACAATGGTTTAAAATTAAATATGGCGCAGCTTTCAATAAAGAGATAAACATAACCTATAAACAAAACAACATTGTACAATGTTGCCAATACATTTCACAGTATGTTGCACTTTTTTAGTATTTTGATTATTGCCAATATATTGTGCCACCTTCGAATATCACAAACACATTGGCGATATAATTGTACAATACAAAAAATTTAACAATGATATTAACCCTTCGTCTTACGCATGAGTCTGGCCAGACCATTTTCATTGCATTTTGAATGGAAAATCAAAACATATGGAACACGGAGGGTTAAAAGTATGTGAGCCGCTTTAAAGTTCTTATTTTCTTTTCCCTTTTTCCACCATAAATCTCGCCTAACATTAAGCACTTTTTGGTTCCAACATTTGTATTTTTTTTTAACTAAAATTTTTTATGAATGACAACATTTAAAATGACCGGTGTGGCGTCATTGTTGGGTTAAAAATGTCGATTTATGGCACTAAAAAGAAAAATAAACTGTTATTTTTAAATAATAAAAAAACTCATCAAAAATAATTAAAATGCCAAAATTTAAAAAAAGAAAATTGATTTTGATGAGCTGAAATGGCATGGAATGGCAAGTACAAGTTTTAACGTGTGTTAAATTCATTATTCTGTACACTTTTAGTGTTTTTTCTTTTCGATGAAACTAATGGTAGATGATATTTTCCGTGTAGTCGAGCAGACAGTCGTTTAAATTGTTTGTCGGTACTGGCTGAAATGAAATGAACAAGTGTGTCGTGTGCACCAAAAAGCATTTTTTTAAAGAAAATACACAGTATAATTTTTTAAATGTGTGTTTCTTAAATTTCATATGGATCTGGTACGCGCGTCTGAGCATTTTCAAAAATTTTTTTTGTTTTTATTTAAAACAAAAATTGGCGCATTAAATCGTTCATTTACCATTAGAAATGAATGAAAATGGCTACATTAGTATTAAAACATATTATAAGAAACATGTGTACTACATTGCGAAGGTGGAAAGGCCTGGCCTGGCCTGGCTACCGCACAGCACAGTGGTAGTAAAACTTTTTTTATTTATTTAATTATTTTTTATTTAGTTATTTTTCAAAATAAGTTTAAAATTTAGTTGTTCTTGGCTTTAGTTTCTTTCAATTTTTTAATACTGTTTAATT
Source organism: Pollenia griseotomentosa (assembly GCA_963931875.1). Taxonomy (NCBI): domain Eukaryota; kingdom Metazoa; phylum Arthropoda; class Insecta; order Diptera; family Polleniidae; genus Pollenia; species Pollenia griseotomentosa. Next base: position 96,727,055 of record OZ007562.1, on the reverse strand, counting down.
TTTTACTCCATTAAAATTAATTTCCTTTGCTAATTATGTGTTAATAAATGTATTCATACCAATCTTTATCGCTGTTTTTTTTTTTTTTTTTTTTGTTAAACACAATTAAATAAAAATATGTACCTTAATTTAACTATTTTTTTGTTTAATTTTTAGTTTGACGCAGAATATTAAAACAAATTTGAAAGAAAGCCAATTTTTTTTAAATGATAGGAAATAAAAGCAAAGCATTTTAGTAAATTCGCCAAATACTGCAATTTCATTAAAATAAACAACTATGTACATCCAATTATAAACAATAATTCAAGTAATCAATCAATAAAAAAAATACGCAACGCTTACACTTTAATTGTGTTAACGATATCGTTAACTACATAGTTCGATATGGCAACATCGTTAATTTCATAAAAATAGCGGGTAAACAAATACGACTATCATGTGAAAACAAAAAAAAATCATGACTTTAAATAAAAAATATTATGAATCCAGAAGTCAGTTACAATTAGCCGCATTTAGGTTATAGTTAACACTCTAAATAATTAGCAATCGCTACTGCTAACCGAATGAAAGTGGTGAATTTATTAATCCCAGAGGTGGAATTATTGAAACTCTCCTGAATACTGAGTAAAATAAAAATTATAGGAATAGAAGATTACCTAATCAAATATTCTTGTAGGAATAACCAAGAATGACAGAATACAAGATTTCCCTCAAGGCGAATTCATGTTTGCGGTGGTGGCCATACTACTCTAAGTACAATACCAAAACACAATATTGTATTTTATTTGCTACTTTCGTTGGTCGATATGTCAAAACACAAGCAACTTTTGACATTTTTCTCTCAAAGTTGGAAATAAAGTAGCACAGATGTGCTTTCAACGCCACCTGAAAAATGAATTCGTCTTGATTACGCTATGCACGTGATTTCCCGTTAAATGGCGTACATAGTTTCTCCAAAAAATTCACTTATTTCTTTTTAAGAAATGTATGGTGCATTGAATACGAGCTGGCAACCAGGGGTGCCAGATAATTTTGATAAAAAATCGGCATATTTTAAAAAAAAAATCGGCATTATCGCCACTTTAATTTAAAAAAATCGGCAAATTAAAAAAATTTATTTTAAATATAATAAAACCTATTTTTATTAACAACAAATAACAATTCAACATTAACTAATGTTTATACCTAACTTATGACATTTCAACATAAACCAATCAAAATAAACGTTTTACAAATAAATTGTAGTTAAAAAAAAAATTATTTTTTTTTTTTAACTTTCATATATTTAAGTATATTTCTCCTTTTTAATATCAGCATGAAAACAGTCCGAATTATTAAACTTTAAATAATCTTTAAAATAGAATAACTTGCAAAGATTAATTTTCCAGGGAACCAAAACTTTATTACATTAAAAAATTCTTTCCACATTTGCGGAAGGAAGGAACAAAAATTGTAGAAAATACTGCCATAAAATATTGACGTTATAAATCTGAAATTTTTTGCCAAAAAGTCTGCCAATTTACTTAATTTTCCTTACATTACAATTGGCTATCTGATATATGTATTAACATCGTCCTCAATTTTAAATAAAAATATAAATTTAGCTTTCCTTCATTCTTTTGTAAGTATTTATGTATTCATTTTCAAACATAAATGTAAAGAGTTGTATCAAAGGTTTTCTTGGGAGTCAAAAATTTTATATATTCAGCCCAATTATGAATACAAATTCCCCGGGAGTTTTTTCCCTTTTCCCATTCTTACATTAAATTTACATAGGAAAAATTGGAGAAGGGAGAAAACTCCCGGGGAGTTTTTATTCATAATTGGGCTGATTATATTATATTTTCCTTATAGAAAAAGAAACTTTAACTGAATTGTTTTATTTTGTCTTTAATTCCTCATAGTGAAATATTTTTCAAATAAAAATGTATTAACTGAACACACACATTACAAACACTGCATATAATATTTAATAACCCTAACTCTTTTTTAGTAGAAGCGCTGACTTAATAACAGATGTCTCTATTTTAATGTTATAAGTATTATAGTATCGCCCAAAATTAGTATATTATTATCAAACAAACAAAAAGTAATCGTCTTTTAAGGCTCAGTTAGCCGGGAGTAACAGTAACGTTGCAAATCAGCTGATTCATTTTGTTGTATGTAAAGCAATTAGAACGATTATAGTTAGCAGTAAGATGTTACGTCTCAATCTGTTAGAAATAAATTGGTCTTACTTCTTCACGGTAAGGTTACTGTTACTCCCGGCTAACGGAGCCTTTAAGCGTTAATTAAAAAATCGGCATTTTAAGAGCGAAAATCGGCAAATCGGCACTTTATTAATTTAGGTGCAAAAAATCGGCAAAATGCCGATAAATCGGCAAATATGGCAGGCCTGCTGGCAACCCCGGAAATAAAATCTTAAGTTTGGGAATGCAGTTCGCGTGACGTACTTGTCCGACATGCGCAAAAGATTTCAGGATTTTAACTTTCTGTTTTATTCGTTAATCTGCTCTGGGGCAGCAGTTTTACGTTTCACCTCGCATTGGCTTATGGCTTGGCGCCGCATAACTGCACTGAGTTACAGTTTTTGCGGTTTCACCATTAAGCATATGCAATCGTTTATAACCTAAAATTTTTACCGTATTTATCTGTAAGAGAACCAAAGAAAAAACTCAAAGTGACTGGTGGACAACCATATAAAACTCAGGCGTTTTACTGGTGAACACCAAAATACTCTAAAGAGGATTCTTTATGAAATCACTAAAAGTTTCACTTTCTTGTAATACCACTATAATTTTTATACCCAAAGGTGGAAAAGTTATTATGCGATTGTGCGGATTTGCGTAAAAAATAGTTCGAAATGCACCTTTTATTATACCGACCGACTCACATTTGGATTCGATATAATATTTAAGCAAAGTTCGCCCGTTAATATGCTTCTAGCGGAAAATTCTTTCTGTCTTTAAGAAATATTTTCTTGTAGTTGTGGTCTACTTCTCAAAGCCGTGGGAAGGGATATCCTGAAAATCCCACTAAAGGGCTGATTTTTTACCACTTATGGGAGAGTTCGGCCTGAGGTAAGAGCCTTATTCCAGCAGGTTAGAAGCTCCAGCTCCTAAACGAGGGTCGAGTGTATAATAATCTTGCCGGATTATGCACTGGACTGTCTACCTGAGTGTGTTGGTTGCGCTCACATTAGGGGGCAGTTGGCATTGTTTGTCCCCCAGTGGTTAAGATTCACCATGGAGAAGGCTCTAAAGCAGGTATCCATGTAAATATTTTCCACAGCTTCCCTAAAATCACTTGAGGCCGAAAAAATCTAATATAGATATTTATTTAATCAAAAAGTAATTTCAATTTTTGGGAATACAAAATTTTAATTTCAAAAGATTTTGTTATTCGTGCTTAATTCCCAGTTTTTATTATTGATAAAAACACTTGAAATTTATTGTTGATGGGATAAGCTATTCCTATGCGCATTTCACTGGTTGCTTATTTAAGCACGAATAACAAAATCTTTTGAAATTAAAATTTTGTATTCCCAAAAATTGAAATTACTTTTTGATAATAAACAGGCAAGTGCACCGCCTAAAAAAACACTTAATTGACAACATATTTTGTAAGTTGTTGTTTGTTTTTATTTTGTTTTTCTTAACCTACTTACAACTACAGTTAATGTTGAGAGAATTTCAACTAATTGTAGTGGGGAATGTAAGATGAGATAAACCCACTGTTTATTGTTGATGTGTTTTGTTTAAACTTTGATATTGTTACAAGTAGAACTGTTGCTATAAGTCTTATACGCTTAACAGTTTTATTTGGTTTAATATCTTTAGTTTTTCCAAAATCTTTATGGATGAAGTTTCCTGATGATCTGGCCTAAGCAACCAGTGAAATGCGCATAGGAATAGCTTATCCCATCAACAATAAATTTCAAGTGTTTTTTATCAATAATAAAAACTGGGAATTAAGCACGAATAACAAAATCTTTTGAAATTAATATTTATTTAATATTTGGCACGGAGAACTCTTAGATGAATCTTTAACTGATAACATAATTTTCTTTTGGTGAGTCCATTATTGCCTATTGGCCCGAAAAAGAGTAGACTTTTAAAATTGTGTCGGATTACTACAACGTTATGAACGTCTAAGTTACTATTGCTTAATTAGCAAACTTAGAATATACTCTGGTGTAGGGTATCATATAGTTGACCGACTATAATTTTCACTTGTTTTTTTTTTTAATTTTAATAATATCGGGTCAGCAGAATTAAAACCGAAAATTTTACCATTAAAACCATATTTATTTATTTAAGCATTTATTTTAAATTCTTGTAATTATTCGGTGCGAATCAAGTATTCTGTTAACGATTTCTGTTTTTATTTTAGTTATAAATTATTTAAATTTCCATAAAAATATCTTTTCTACCTCAGCATGTTAACCGAATTTTACGAGTGTGTGTTTTCAAACAAAATATTTTAAATTTATTGAAATAATTTTTTTATTTTTTTTTTTTATAAACAAACATAATTTTTTTCTACAGTTTCAATAATATAAACAAATCTTTTTGAAAGTTGAACGTCATGTAGTGTTTTTAAATCGTAAAGAAAATAAATTTTGCTTAAAAATTTAAAAAAATTATATTGATTTGAATTTTACCACTTAAACAAATTTAATGGAAATTTAGTCAATGTTTTATTTTTTTAGGAATGAGAGAAAATTTAGTTTAAATTAAATATGAATGTACACGATATTGGCTCGAATAAGAATTAAATCATTGGTTACAATAACAGGACTACGAAAAACTAACAATAGCCGTACATAAACAAGAGCGGAAGGCGGAACGTTTTCTTTCGCTTAGCTTTAACGCCGATATGCCATACCCAAACAAAAGCGTCAACCCACATTATATAAATTAAAAATGGAGATCAAACCACTAGATTGACCAAAAAATAGCTAGACTGTCATTATTCACTATTCACAACTTCACTATTAAATGCGCTGTCAAAATCAGATTTTCCAATTGCAAAGCGTTGACGATGCGCTATATTTTGACAACAAAAAAACTTGTGCCGCGTTAATTTAGGTACGGCTGTAAAGAAAATCAAATAAATTAATTTATTTTTTTTCTATTTCATAACTTGTTTGTTTTTTTATCATAAATAGAATTTTCGTTAAAAAAATGAGCATTTTCTCAAAATTTTTTTAAAATAAATTAAAGTTACAGAAAGTAACGGATATAAGAAAATAAAAAAATGCCACGAGAATTTTTCTTATAAGCATTTTTTTTTTCTTCTTTTAAGCAGTTATTTTGTATAAGAAATTTATTTCATATAAAAGTTTTTACTCTTAATCCTAGTACTCTGCTCAAATTTCTGAAAAATATTGAGCAACATTTATTATTTTCAAAATTTTGAACTGCATCAATGTTCCATAAACAAACCCCACGCGCGTTTTACTAGAAATTATTTTTAACAAGATTTTGTTTGTAGTGCTTAGTTCCCAATTTTTATTCTTGATAAAAACACTGAAATTTATTGTTGATGGGATAAGCTATTCCTATGCGCATTTCACTGGTTGCTTAGGCCAGATAATCAGGAAACTTCATCCAAAGATTTAAGAAAAACTAATGATATTAAAGCAAATAAAACTGTTAAGCGTAAAAGAATCATAAGCAACAGTTCTACTTGTAACAATATCAAAGGTTAAACAACAACAATAAACAGTGAGTTTATCTTTTCTTACATTCCCCACTACAATTGGTTGGTTGTTAATTACAAATTTTATATTCCAAAAAATTACTTTACTATGAAAGTTTTCTTTCAGGAAGTCTAAGCTTATCGGTGAGAGAAGAAGAGAACATGCTGATATCCATCCTACCGGGTAGGTTAAACACTGAAAGAATTTTCTTCGCAATACCAATTAATTTTGACATTAATCCCATGAAAAATTGCATTAAAAAGGAACCTATGCAGCGCTTCGTTGGATCAATGAAACCTGTTTCATTTAAATGTATTTAATGAAACATTACATTAGATCTATGAATATTATTCATTGGATGAATACTTTCAATAAAGTAAAAAAAAATTTTTCTTATTTAATTTTTTTTTTTTTTATTTATTTTTGTTTTTTTATTTAATTTAATTTTTTTTATTTTATTTTTTTCTGTCTCAGGCGGGAATCGATCGCGCAACCTCGGTGTTGATAGACTAGCTCACTACCAGCTAGCCTACCGGGGCAGTCTAGTTTTTGGATAAAAAAACTACGTTTTTTACTCAATTAAGAGCGTAAATATGAGATTAAATTGTCCATAACAATAATAACAAAGTTGATTGAAAGTTTTTGTTTCATTACTATAATGACATTTTTATTGTCATAATGAAAATTTAAATTTATGAAGGCAATTATTGAAATATGTTGCTTTTATAAAAAAATTTTTGATTTCAAAAATTTAATGGCATATAACATTAGATGTATGAAATAATTAAATCTTACATTTTTTAATTAACAATTAAACATTTTTTTACGGAAACTATAATTTTGTATTAATTTATGAATATAGTTATGTTTGTATATTGTTTTTTTATGTTCCCAATTAAAATTTTTTGTTTAACTTGGACAAACTTATGTTTTCATATATTCAATGAAAATTTTTAACGTAATTACGAAATCCAATGAAGCGATTTTAACAAAAAGACTTCATTATAACTAGGAAATTCCATTTAGATAATGAAAATTTTCATTTGACCAATGAAAATTTTTTTATGAAAATGATTCATTAAATATATGAAACATTTTTCTTTCCGTGAAGTTAAGTTAAAATAATAAATAACTTGTTATACGTCCAAAAACAATTCTGCGCCACGTATAAAAACTTTTTTAATAACAACTTTGCTTTCAACTGAAGTGCGTAATATGGCTGACTTCCTAAACGAAATGTTGCAATGTAACACGAAAGGAATAGCTTCAAAAAAATCACTTCTTTTCTGTAGACAATGCTTTGAGTTCATTATTGCGTGGTAGTCGTATTCACTGTACAATTGTTGCGAAATATTTTCATTGTTTGTGGTTTTTTTCAACGCATTTGTTTTAAGTGCTGCTTTGCAACACTGCGTTAAGAAAGTCAGTCTACGTTAAAGTCAAATTCTTCATACCAGATAGGTTGAAGTAAAGTTGAAATAATAAAAACCTTGTTATACGACTAGCCTTTAACTAACGGCAAGTTGTAATAATGGGCCTTCGTTGATTGGTAAACTAACGAGAACTTTAACTTTTTTCAGCGTTTAAAAAACTTCTTCCTTTGTCATTTGCTATCAAACCAACTCAAAAAGCAAAAAGTTGTGAACAAATTTTCTTTTTTGTTTGACAGTTTTTGGTTTCGACTGCAGTTTTTTAAACCCTGCTTTTTTTTGCAAAAGGCAGGCTATCTTTAAGCCTTTGTAAGTGTGCAACAACACATTTTAGAGCAAATTTCTCATTTATAATGGTAAATTTTGCAAAACAAAATTTAACAAAAAAAAAAAAAATTGTAGTCTCTGACACCCAATCCACAACAGACATGAGTTGCTGTTAAAACATAATTTTAAGCCTTCATGTTAAATTTGTAATATCTTGATGGTGAAATACCATACCTACGTTAATGTTAAGATTTTTTCATTATTCTTTTATTGTCGGAAAAGAAAAAATGCACCAAAATAACTGTAGTCAAACTTAGCGTCGTTTTATGTAACAAAAGCGTTGTTAAAACACATGAAAGAGACTCTTACGTGATCAGTCTGTACTTAACACTAGCATCATATTAGTGGTAATGTTAACCTCTTCATGTCTGTTTTAGACGCGTTGTTGTTTCAACTTAACTTTTAACATGCACATAAGTGAATGGTTTTTGTGTTTTACATATATGGCCATTTCCAATGAAAAGTCTTCTTTTCGTTACGTAACGCCAGCAAGCAATTAAACTTGATTCTCAAAAAAATTTTATTTGTATAATTTTTTTATATTTTGGTGTAAAGCGCAACTAGCTCTACATTAGGTACCAAACTGGATAACATTTGAACAACATGGACCCAAAATAAATACTTATTTGCTTATAGGCGTTACGTTACAAAAAGTAGACATTTAGCTGGAAATGCCCATATTTTACTTTTGAAAAACAATAAGCTGCCCCAAAGACGTTTAGTACAGGGTTACATTAAAAAAAAAATACCTACGTACATATTCTTAATTAACCTTCACCTTTCAAAAAGGAAATTTATAAAAAACGGAACAAAACTCGTCATTCATCTTGTTACGACCGGCCAATATTAAAAACAATAAAAATTTGTTTCGTAATTTTGTTTTATTTTATTATATTTTTGAAAAAAATTTAATTAGTATTTGTATTTGCTTTTTTAAAAGTTAATTTTTTATTTGTTTATTTTTCAAAGACCAACCAAAATCATATTGTGTATTGAAAAAATCAACACTGTTTTGATTATTACATTGATCTCGTATCCAAATACAGAAAAAGAAAACAAAACAAGCCAAATAAAATGAAGGAGAAAAAACGGTTTACGTTGGCTAAAAAGCCAACACAAATACGCGATCAATATTGCCGCGAATGGCCCTCGATAACTCGATTATTTTTGGTGAAAACAAAACAGATGTTTTAATTAATAAAATCGAACAAAAAAAATTCCCACACGCATTGTAAATAAATGTAATGCAATTTTAATAGAAAACACAGACAGACTATTTATTCTTAAGAGCAACAATCTGCTGTTCCATATTTTTTTCTCAATTTAACGATTTTACAGTTCGTGAAAAGAAGCGAACAAAATTGTTCTTCTCTTGCATTTCTTAAGAAAATTTTAACAAAAATATTTTTACATTTTCCCCAAAAACAGAAAAATTATATTTCTCGAGTGGTTCTCGCATAAGATCTACATAGAGGAAAATTTTTAAAATTTTTAATGCTCTTTCTTTCAACTCGAAATAAACGAGGAACAGTGGGATGGAAGGTAAAAAAATGTTAAGCAACAAAACTAATGCATTAATTTCAGTGTTTACAACACTGAAAAAATAAGAAAGAAAGAAAGAATAAGAAATTAAATGGCTTTCAAATCGGAGAAGTATTCGATCACGACTGCCAGAATAAGCCCCAGATTTTTTTGCTTTTGTTTTTTTTTATGCTTTTCGTTTTTTTTTTTACAGTAGCTTAAGCTAGCTGTAGGCTGTTGTTAATTATACCAAATCAAAATGTTTTTGACTTAACTTAAATTTTTTTCGGTTTCAATTCGTTTGATTTCGATCTTTTTTAAACTCTAAATAAAAAAAAGCTTTGGTATTATATAAATTTCCTTTCTTGGGGCTTTTTAAAGACTAACTCGAATAAGGGGAATTTAATAAAACTTTCACTTAAAAATGGTATTTCATAGATTTTAACGATTGCTATTAAAGAAAATTTATTATTTTTAATTGCAAATATGGCATTATATTATTTAACATCTGGAATTAGGACCATATATTACCTACAAATAAATTTCTACTAATTCGAATTACCGAGCCCACTGTTTTTTTACATAAAATAATAAAAAACAAACCATTTGAAATACACTTGATTTTTAGTGTTAAATAGCTTTTAGATAAGAAGAGTTTGTGAGAGAAAGAAAGTACCGCTATATACATATACAATTTGTTTTATTCTTTGTTACATATGGAAGTACTTTACTGTTACAAAAACTGTTTGCTCTTCCTTTTCAGGCTCCCTACATTAATCAAAATAAATGTTGGATAAATTTACAATATTTTGTTTTTAGTTATTTCAAAATTATTCTAACACTGATCGTATTGCTAAGAAATTTTTATAAAAATTGTAGAAAAGAACTAATAGCTTGAAGAAAAATTCAATATTGCAACATTTTCATGAAACGTTAAAATACATAATTTAAATTATGGAGTGCAGAGCCGGAAAAATTTCAAGTTATAATTTTAATTTTTTAAATTTTGTCAAGGGACCTGGGAAATTATTCAAATTATCGAGAGATGCAAATTAACGAGTTTCAAACAATCGACAGTCGACTTTATTTGGAAATACTTTTGGTGGGCTTCCTATGAAATCAATAGTAGAAACTACATACATAGTCTCTTAAAACCTAGACAACCCCTTTCCTAAACACTACCCAATAAAAAATTGAGCCTCAAACGAAGCAGGTTTGTAAGGGAGAAATGTATGAGAATGAGTTTCGCTTATCATCTCGCTTAAAGAAGACATAAATTTTATATGGTGAGTTCCCACTTTGAAGGAATACATCTTTGACACAAAACAGCGCTTATTTAACGCATACAAAACTGGTGAGTGTAGCTATCAGATTTACACACAGAATGTTTTGTTACAGTTATTTTTAGGTATTCTCCTTTACAAACCTGCTTCGTAGTAAGGGAATGCCGTGGCACTTGATATGTGATTTTTTTTAATAAAACTTCTAAAGAGTTCGTTCACTTAGTGAGCTACCTAAATAAGAACGGCAAGCGTTTTTTGTATGTCAAAAATTTATACGAAACAACCATTTTGAATGCGAGTTAGACACCACCCGGCTGAAAAATTTTAATTGACAGATCGATATGTCGGGTTTTTTTTATTGACATTCTATTTCGCTTGCCGCTCTTGGTTAGGTAGCTTAGTTACTTTACTGCATCTCTGATTGTCTTATTGCTTAGCGCATAATTGTGCTCTTATTTTTGTAAATGTACCAACCATTAATGCTTCGCAAAATTATAAAATTGTTTATTAGCTGGATAATTCAAAAACCTCGAGTGATATATTACCTTGATTGCGATTCGAAAGAAAAATGGTAGCAAACCGAGTGATTGGTACTCTTTAATAGGTTTGCGTATTTGTCTTTCGCATTATTTTGTTTTCCTTTTCGCAAATCTTCACTATTTATTTCATTTAAATTTTCAAACAAAACACTTTAAGCGACTTCACTTTCCTTTTTTATTTTTACATATTTTCACATTCCATTAATTTTTGCCAGTGTTGCTTCGTTGTCAAAAAATTTTGCAAAAGGGTTTACGGAAGCGATAGAAAGCACCAAATTGGCCTTTTATCGCATTTAGCTTTCGTATCGAAATCTCATTAGCATCGCAAAAGAAAGCATCCCCCTGATTGACTGACTCTTAAAGAATACAATACAAATTAAAAAATGTTTACACTTGTCTATATTGGCAACACTACATTCCATTACTTTGTTTACATTATGTTTTTGCCATGTTGCCAAATCTATAAAAAAAAAATGGCTGGAGTTAAAGTGTGATAGGAAAATTTAAAATTTACAGAAATTTGAATTCGACCATACTCTCTATAAAATTCTCGCCTCCCTTTATTTTAATTATCAGAAACAATTTCATTTAGAATTGAATACAAAATTTCGAATGCTGAGCGTTTTTGTGTATCTAACCGTAGGATTGAGATTGTTTTTTTTTTTATTTTTATGTATTTTTCTCTAGATTTTCCTAAAAGTCATTTTAGTTTGAAATAAACATACGGTCGCACAAACAGTTGAGATTCTGTGGTGAGAAAGTAAAAAACATTGCGTTCGAAAACAAATATTGAAAAACTAAAAAAGAAAAATTCTTTTGATCAATAAAAAGAAATTTAAGAGAGCGCAATTAAAAAAAAATAAACGAGTAAAATCCCAAAAATTATTGGCCAAAATAGAAAATTCCAAGCAAAAAAGTTTAGTCGGTCAAACGCGGGCGGTATTCATACGTTAAACGGATCTTAAACGATTTCGCTTTAAGTATACTATACGAATTTATTCGATTTAAATAATTATTTAATAAAAAAAAACACAAGTTTAAAAAATGGCGGATGTTGAAATTATCCAAAACGTATCGGAAGTTAAGAAAACAAAGAAAGTTAAGAAAACTTCAAAACGCCGCGAATCGGAAGTTCAAATAACCGAAGTTGAACAAACCAATGAAGAGAGGGGGTACGTGTCGTCGTTTAAGTAGAAAAAAGTTATATAAAAAAAAAAAATAAAGTTCATTTGGAGTTTTTTTTTCTTTTTTGAAAGAAAGAAAAGAATGTTTGTGGAAATTGGAAAAGAAAATTAAGAAACTGAGATGAGAGTTGAATTTCAATTGTTGTAAATACAACAAAAAAGTTTTCTTTTCAAATTATAACTTTTTGTAAAGACTTTGTTGAGTTATTGAAATATTTAAAGCAATTTTAATAAAACAAATATAAATTCTAGTTAATTATTTATGTTTTAAATAATTCTCATATAGAATGGAAAAAACAAGATTTTGAAATATTTTGTTAAATCAAAGTAAATTAATTATGTTTAAAAATTACTTTTAATTTTTTCTTAATTAAGTTAGAAACTGTTGAGACTTAAAAATTATTAAATTAGTAAACATATTTAATAAGTGTTTGAAAATTAAAAAACAATTAATAAATTTTTATACACTTTTGGACACAAGTTTTTAGGACGTTGAAAATCGTCATATTCAACGAAAATATTTGATATTTAAAAGTTTTTATGAAATTTGTACCCATTTTTTTAAATTTTTTTAATTTTCTGAAATTTCAATATTTATTTTATTAATTTAAAGTTCCAAAAACAATTACAATTTATACAAAAACCTAATTTTCTGTCGGGAATCGAACGCACAACCCTTGCACTGATAGACTAACTCACTATTGTGAAGCCTACTGGGGCCTCCTAATTTTCTGAAATTTCAATAATATAAAAATCATTTTCAAGATAATATAAAAAGTTATAATTTTATTACAAAACAAATTCATAAAACTTTAAAAAGAAATTATTTCAATTATTTTAAAAACAAATTTATATTTTGAAGTTTAACAATTTGCACTGAAATTTCAATTTTGTTCATTTTATGATTTTTAGATTCTTTACTAAAATATTAAAAAAAAAATATACACAAAAAAAAGATTAACATTAATTAAAGGGCTTATTTTTTAAATCAATTTACCCCACTTTTAAAATATTTTCATACAAACTTTTAAAAATTGAGAAAAAAAATTTTGGAATATTTTTTATTATTTTTGGTGTAGGAATAGCCCCCCTAAATTTTTAAAAATATAATTTTTTTTTAATTTATTTTAAATTTTATAATCTACAACAAAACAAAACTTTTTAGAATCCCGTAACATATCGCATTTTTTCCTTAAATGCCATCCATTATCGTTCATTTTATTGTAAAATTTTCCAAATAAAAAAAAGACATTGTCGATTTCACCAATTTTTTTAATTTATTCAATTTATGTTTAAAATTCGTTTTTCATGTCAAATAAAAATAACATAATATGAAAAACTATGTTTAATTATGAATTAGTATTTAAATAGAATAGGTGAAATTAGCCATTAATATTTTATACTTTATTTATATTATTTACTTTACACAAAACTCAATTTCTTGAATCTCAAACAAAATAAAAAGCAATTTTATACTCAAAAAATCTATACTTTTCAATAAAATATTAATCAATCTTTAAAACAAAATTCAATATTCTTCCAACAAGTAAAACTTAAAATGAATTTTACAAAACGACACGTAACTCCCTCCAAACTAAACAAAAGGTAGTTAAAATGTATACATATATAAAATAAATTTAAACAAAAAGTTTACGCAAATATTTAAACAAAAAACCACACTTAACACTCCACTTTACTATCTACACAAAGCCAATAAAGAAAACACAAATTATACATCATGTAAAAACTAAAAAAAAAGTGAAAGTTTTCTAAAATTTTTAAAGAAAATTATCTAAACATATGTTTTGTAAAATTGTAAAATAAAAAAAATTAAAATTTTAAACAAAATGTGTTGCTTTGAAGTAAAAAAAATCAAAAATTCAAAAATAATTACAGTTATAAAACCAACAATATTCCACCAATAAGGATTATTACACCTTTTTTCTATTTACCAAAATAAATTACAACTATGTTTTACTTCTACTACTCACCACTTACACCCACTACTTCAACTATTATTTACTTTTATTTACTCTTCACCACAAAACAAAACTTCAATAAAAAATAAACAACACCACCTACCAAACCAACCCCCACTTTTTAACACAATACACTGAACAAAATATTCTCTATAAAACTTAATAAAAATGTGAAAATTATTCTATAACAAAAAAAAAATCGAAAATCGTCAATTCATCAACCTGGATTACAATGTTCCCTTCTATTTGTATTTTCTTTTACAGTTAATTTTCAGTGGTGAATATACGAAGGCCATGGATAAGGATTGGCATTCTGGCCACTTCTGTTGCTGGCAATGTGATGAAAGTCTTACCGGCCAGCGTTATGTAATACGCGATGATCATCCCTACTGCATCAAGTGTTACGAGAATGTGTTCGCAAACACTTGTGAAGAGTGCAACAAGATCATCGGTATCGATTCCAAGGTGAGTAAATTTTTAAGTAAAAATAAAAGAATTATTTCTATACTCTCGGCACAAAAAAAAACGGAAAATTATTCATAATTACATCATTTTTGGGTTTATTTTTGGCTTTTCAGTTCGAAAGAGCAACAAAAATTTTTTGTTTTTGTAGAAATTTTAAAATTCACTAGAATGTCTGATGAGTTGAGAATTCCACTGCAGTCAGTTTGGTACATTTACTTACTCATAGATTTAGTTTCGCTTGAAGAAAAAAATGTGTCTGCAATTTTGTAAATGAAAATTAATGAACTGCATCTACACAGAATATGATTCAAACATTTTATTAAATTGTTTTGAAATTTTTATTCTCTTATATTTTTAATTAGAATTATTTTAAGAAAATGTTGTAATAAAAAAATAAAATAATTGTCGTGGGGTTTAACATAGAAGTAGATTTTTATGAAAATGTCTTCGTCTAGATCTTCGCTTCAAATAAACCTTGGGAGATATTTTATGTCCTCATTTTAGATATTCAAGCGAGCTTTTATTCAGTAACCCCTTTGGCATTCTAAAAAATGATTTCTTGAATTGTATTTTATTCAATTCTAATCTTTTAATTATCTTTCAAGTCGCTATCCATAGGCTAATCAGGAAGATTATATTGGATTTGTCCTGGGCCTGGAGTTGTAGGATCATATATCAGAGCATTGTCGTCTTAAGTAGACATAGCCATTTCCAGTTTACTAATGAGGATGAGGAGTAGTACCCTAAGGAGCACAATAGTTGTCAACACAGGAAATTAATTTATCACGTAAATGTTCAATCAAATGGATAGGGGCGTCGCAAACTTTTGCTGAGTGTGCGTAGAAATTGATGAACTCGAGACCATTCAGCATATGGGTAATTCCAAAGTGTTGAACGTGACAGTCGTACGCATCAAAAATGTAATAACATTTAAAACAACAAATATTTTTACGTTCTTTTAACCCTTAAATTATAGCACTAAGAAAGCACTATTATATATGCTAAAGTTTATGGCGGCGCGATTCTAGGTCAAAGATAATGGCAAAAGAAGTAGCGGTTCGAACGTGAAAAAAAATAGAAGTAGTTTTTGTGGCCATGTATAAAAAGGCGTAATTCAGCGAAACCTGGCACAATTTTTTAGTCAAACTACTTTCAGAATTGTAACATTTAAATGTCTTTGGTTTGATTCCAAAATTTTCTATATTTTTTTTTTTTTTTTTTTTTGTTTAAGCCAAAATCTGGTTCGATACGTGACATTTCGAACGTGACATTTTTTTTTATAATAATTTAACTGAATAATGATTAATAAAAATTTACCGTTAAACCGAATAATATATTTCTTTTCGAACTCTTCCTTAGAGTACGAACCATGTAAGAAAATTTTTTTGGAATAATTTTCATTAAATATCACCTCTTTTAAGGAAGATAATATTAAGGAAAACATGCAATTAAACATTCTCACAAATAAGAAATTATGTTTGCACAACTTTGCAGTCTGATTGTTTATCTAAGTGAACAAATTTATCGGTAAATTTATAAAATTAGTAATATCTAAATATTTCTCTATAACAATATCGTAAAATAATAAGCTTTTTATAACTTTAAAATTTTCGGTCACGGTGGACCTTTTGACGGAAATGCCCATATTGTCTGACATTGCCCTAAGTTAGTGGTACACAAGTCTAGATGTCTAGAAAGCTATTCCTACTTTGATCTAAGGAACGTCTCAATGAGTAAACAAAAAAACATTATTAGCTTCAATAAAAAATTTACGATCTCTTTTTTTCACTGCCTTTAACTTTAGTTTCCCCTTTCATCAAATAGATTCTCAATCTCTTTTCTTAATCTTTTTCTTTACTAGAAATCCCATAATAGATCTAATTGGTGTCCAAATAGAAGTGATAATGCTCAAGTGTTATCATAAACCTTTTCGAACTTAACCTAACCTATGGTCATCTTTCGAGAAATCTTATTTATTTTAAATATTAAGCTTACAATGCTTACAAGTATAAAGTATTAACAAATGTTTTCGTTGGTCCTGCTAAACGTAAAAGTTAAGTAACTTCTTTAATAGTGTTTTTTATACGCCACGTTTATTGTTTTAAAAATTTGTAGATGTAATAAATTGGCTAGACTCTGTAATGTAAGGTACCCTCGATAAACATTAACACATCTGCCCACTTGAACGAGTCAAAGTCCCAAAAGTACTGGATATAAACAGGCTTCTTTTTTTTCGTTGGTTATCATTGTAGGGAAGATTTAATCTTGTGCATAAAAAGTTAAAAATAATAAACCCTCAGCATAGGTGAGGTTCAAGAATTTTACTGCGTTTCGAAATATATTTGTTCAGAGGGCCATATGCATGGATCATAAAATTCCAATTCATAGATATTTAACATTATAGAAACGCGATCTTCACTAGTTAATTTCCCTAGTATCGAGACATTATTAATATTCTCATTTAAAGTCGTCATCATGTCAGTTTTTTATGGCATTTTTGCCATTTCTTCAATTATTTCGTTAAAAAACATTTTTGGTCCAGCTTGCCAAAAAAAATACTTTTTTGCAACCTAGAAAAAATTTTTAAATAAGCATAGCGAATATGAGGCAGAATCTATTCGAAATGCTAAATAAATGTTGCAAAAATTTAACGTAAAAAGGGACTAATGGCCATTTTTTTTTAGGGAAAATATGTTACAGTATATACATATAACACTTTCTAATGTTACCCGTAAACCCGCGAAGGGTTACATGTTGTGCAACTTCAATAGACGTTTTTCATCAACATATTCAAAAAAAGAAGAACTTTCCCACAGTTGTATTTTTTTTACAAACGAACATAAAAATGTAGAACATGTAACATTTATGCAACATATTTCTCAGAAAAGAAATTGCCATTAGTGGACATAAAAGAACACTTTCAATACATCTACTGAACTTAAAACTTAATAAAATAAATGTTTCTTAAATAAAAACATGTTTACGTTTGCCAGTTTTGCCAATTTTCGTTGCCCTGTTCATCAAGCATTTTCAATCAAATTTGTTTATTGTGTAGTATCTTGATCTTACGATGCGTTTAAGTTGTTTAAATATTAGAAGAATAAAGCACAAATAACTCTCTGACTTTTTAAGAAGAAATCTTAAAAGGCTTTTTATATGGTGATTTCAGCAAATGGGAAAGGGCTTTCTAAATACGTATTTCTTATCTTTTCAATTCTGACCTAACGTTCGGGTCCCGTGTCAAAGTTCGCCAAAAAGCTATGTTTGGTTTGTTTTTGGCGTTCGGAAAAATTTACACCGAATACCGAACTTTAACTGATCTTTGCAAAAAAAAAACTTTGGTTTTAGACTGAAGGTCGGTCTGATGAATCCATTGAAGTTCAGGTTTGGGTTCGGTTTGAATGAGTGCTCGGTCGGACCAAACTATCATGCTCATGTTGTGTTTTGATTAAATTCGTAGAATGCTCGGCTGAATAACATCATTCGTGTTTGGAAAAGAGCAATTTACAATACAGGCCTGCAAAATTTGGAAAAAGTCGAAACCTGGGAAAATCGCAAAACATTTAAAAAATAGGCAAAAATGACATGAATATAGCGAAAACCCGGATTTTTCAAAATTTAGTTCAAAACATCTCGAGAAGGAACAAGATATTACAAAGGTTTAACATTTATTTTAAAGGTAATTGGTAGGATTTTAAGACGACAACATCAGGTTTAAGAAAAAAAGAATAATTAGCGCAGTAATAACGTCACGAATATGGCGAAAAACAGGGTTATATAAAACTTTAAGCGAAGACAATATCGTGATATGTAATACCGAAATTCTGAGTACAGATTCGGATTCAGCGCAACTCATACCTTTAGCAGAGTATACTCTGATCCATTCAATGGGTTGTTGGCCTGTATAAAAATAAAGGATACCAAACTAATTTCTAGGGAGATCGATCGAATAGTATCCGACCGGTTTAAACCGGTTATTTTAGTTTTTCCCAAGTCGAATATCTTAAAATGTCCATTTTTCGAATATCGAATAAACTGGTTATTTTGGTAAAATAAACCGGTTATTTTTGTAATGTGTAATTTATATACGTTTTCCTTACTTTTGTTATAAATGTATCCGCAATTGAAGTATTTTTTTAATTGAATATAGGGCAAACTTAAACTTTTTGTGAAGAACGTCAAAACAAAATGTAACAAAAGTCAAAACCTTTTTTAAGACCAGTGTAAATACAAATCGCATATATATGCGTGTATTCTTGTAACAAAAACCAAAAACAATTCAAAATACTACAAACAAAAAAAAAGTTTGACTGAAAAAGTAATTAGCAATTTGACACTATTCTAAATATTATAAACATATGTAGTACATTTGTATAAAGTGTCATCCCTGGTGATATTTCGTACTGATTTAAAATACAAAGGAGCTTAAAGGACCATAAAATAATAAGTTGCAAAGGTTCTTCAACGTCACGACTTCTAAATCACCTTTAATTAGTCTAAAAGCTTGACATAAATATACGCCAAGGAAAACTGAACTCTGTTCCAAGTAGTTCTTAAGAGACTGCAAATTATACTTAACTAAAATATACTTATTTTATTGGGTGAAATATTAGCCAGTCGTGTTACCGAGGACGGTTTGTCCGTTAAGGCACTAAAAACTCTAGAATATCTTCATGCTTAAAACTACAACATACCGGCGGAATCAACGAAATAGGAAAATTCAACAGTTTTATTTCATACAAAAAGCATGTTAATGTTACTATTCGTGTCTATAATGCTGACACAAAGTATAGTTGAAGTCTACTGATTCATATAGACATGCATAACCACCAACAAATTAAAACTCATTTACAATAAATTTGGGAGAATATCTAAAATAACAAATTTCTTAAATTCCTATAATTTCTTAAAACCAAAGTTTTTCAAAATGTTTACAGCTATGTTCACACTTATTAAATATTTGAAGTCCTACACGTAACCATTAGTTTTCTTAAATAATGGTTTGCTTTTGCAAAACGTTTGGCTAGAGCAAACATTTAACAGTTTCTAAATTACATTAAGGGTCCTCATGATATCGCTTAAAATTGCCATTTGTGCAAATGGGCAAACTTGCGAGACTCGTTTCATGAAGAACCTTTTTTAATTTTTGTGTAATTTTAAACAATTAATGTCAGTTTGTAAGAAATGTCTATAAAAAAAAATAAACTAAAAAAGAAAATTCAAAAATATCAAATCAAAAGTTGAAATTTGTGATTAATATGTGAAATTTGTTTTTAAAAACGCACAAAGAAAGCAAAAAGACAAATTTGCTTGGATTTTTCAGTGAAAACGACGTTAAAAGCACTAAAAAATCTGTATGTATATATGCACAATTGAACAGCGCAAGTTTACGAGTCAAAATTGTTGGGCAAATTTACCAAGTTTGTGTAAATGAATTCTCATACAATTTTTGACAGTTCATTTACGAGGGCGTAAAAATGCACAGTTTGCACAGATTACGAGACTTATACACGATATCATGAGGACCCTTATTATAAAATTATTATCTTAGACATAAAGTTTAGTAAATAAATAGAAATTGTTAAAAATAAAGTCTGAACACACCTTAAGTCATTTCTATGTATTTTGTTAACCGAAAACCGGGTTTTTTTTAAATAGCAACTATTCGGAATATTCGAAAACCGGTTTTTGAAAAAAGTGGAATAATCGATCTCCCTACTAATTTCACTATACTATTTATATTAGAAAGCTAATGTTGACATATCGCTCTGGTTCCTCTAAAGGCGGTTAAATTTATAAATTTTTAGTAGAGACAAATAACAGTTTTCTTTTTATATATTCACTTATACTACAATTGTATTTTTGGCAAAATACTAGAGAAATTTATCTAAGATTTTTACTGTGCGTAGATATGACCACTGTACATTGACTTCGTGCAAAAAGTGAAAATTCAAAAATTTTAAATTCACTCTCTTTAGGGAACGCAGTGCGATATTGTAGGTTAACGTGGTTCAATAATTACCTCTTTTCTAATACCGATCTTTTGCCATGAGTGGCAAAATTTCTCGATCTTTTCTGTAGGGATTAACCAAGGAATTCAATTTAAAGGGTGGTCCAGCCAAAAATCACGATGTAATTGTAAATAAACAAAAAGTTTTCAGAGAATTATCTTAAAATTTTTTAATATCAAAAAATAAATACAAAATATCGGTCAAATGCTCGCCACGACTTCGGTGTCATACCTCTATTCGATTGTCAATATTTTCAATGACTCTGAGATATAATTCAGGTTCAATGTCTTTAATGTGCCGAATTATCTGATCCTTTAGCTCTTGAATTGTTCTTGGCTTATTGACGTACAATTTTTCTTTTAAATATCCCCAAAGAAATAAGTTCAACGGTGTTAAATCACATGACCGTGGCGGCCAATTAACATCGCCATGACGTGAGATAACATACCCATTGAATTATTCACGCAAAAGAGCCATTGTTTCGTTGGCTATGTGGCAAGTTGGCTATGAGGCACCATCCAGTTGGACCCACATATCGTCCAGGTCCAAATCCTCAATTTCTGGACATAAGATGTCCTTTATTATCTTGCGACCATTTACGGTAACTGGTTGGCCCTCCTCGTTTTCAAATTCAAAAAAGTACGGCCCGATGACGCCGCCAGCCGCAGAATAAACTGGGCGAGCATGCACAGGTGTTTCCACATTTCCCGACCCAGTTTTCTCAAATTTGCGCACTATTCTCCCGATTGTTGACTCATTTGGTCGATTGTGCTGACCAAAAAAATTACGAAGTGCACGAAATGCAGTTTGATTTGAACGCCCATTTTCGTAAAAGGCTTCAACAATCTTAACGCCCTGCTCAATTGTGTACATCTCCATGGTTGAATTTGTCAAACACTGAAACAAAGAAATGTCAAATTAAGTTGGGCAAAAGTCTTGACCTGTGCATTATGGTTGGACCACGCTTTACATAATACCACAGCAAATTTAGAAAATGTAGTTCATTAATTTCAACTTAATAGTAGAAATAAATATTTAGAAAACTTCCAAAAAATATTGAAAATTTTCTGGGAATTTTTGAAATCGATTAAAAGTTTTTAAATTGCATAATTCAAGCAGGGTTGGCTGCCCACTGGGTAACCCAGAAAAACCCACCCGGGTTTTAATGGGTATTTTATTAAAAAAAAACCCAAGTTGTTTTTTCTTCATATTGATTAAAACAAAGATGGTATAATTTTTACATTTTTTTACAGGAAAATAAAAGAAAATGATTATAAAATGCATACAATGGGTTTATATGCCCATTTGTACGTATGTTGATTTAACGTTAGTGGGCTTTTCTCTTTTTATTAATTGAATTTAGCCTTTTCTAAATCTAATTCATTTTTATAATCAAAATCAGGCTTTTTAAAATGAATTTGATTTGCGGAATTTCCTATCTATATTAAAATCCTATACCTAAAAAGTGGCGCAGATTTTAAATGTCGATACATTTCAACAAGAGCTAATGCTTTTTCCAATCCAAAACGATTTCTATGGTTACTCTATATTTAACAGTAAGGGGAAAGAATGTTTTCTATTGATGCTGAATTTTAAATTTTTGACCATTGTTGTTCATTTCAAATTTTTTGGATTGCAAAAAAGGAAAATGGAAAATTGCACTCATGTTGAATGTCTTTATTATAATTTAAAAGTTTAATTTTGTAAATATTTGTCGTGTCAAAAAAAGTGAAACAGCCTGCCATCTCATTATTACGTCGTTAATGGAAATAGATTATGTATATGAAAATAATGGTAAATGGAAAAAGCTTTAAAAACTGCAATGTTTCAACTTTGAAACCTGATTGTTGACACTTAATTGGTTTAAGGTTGTTTAAATTGGAGCTTTTAGTGTAAATACTTTTGCTTGTGTTTGTTGTAAAAAAATGCATTTTTCCATTTTTTCGATCAAAAAAAATCTGAACTGAATACCGTTATTGTAAAAAATATTCTGCAACTTTAATTTTAAATGCCAAACAGGGTGCAGGAAATGAGAGGTGCTTTTGACTTATCCATTTTTCTGCTATCTATGTTTTCTTGACTAATTAGTTTGTATATATACATGTTTGGGATGCAGTACGCTTTTCAACAAAATTCCGTTTTGACAGTAGTATGTTATGGTTTAACCAATTACATCAATGGCAGTTGCAATTGTAGCGGAGTCACTTTGTACAGCACTTAGATCTTTTTGAACATTGAGTAAGATTTGTTGGAGATTCAAAGCTTCTTTATACAACTGAACGTTAATTAAAATTCTATGAATGTCATTGTCAAATTCATTTGTCTGTTCCGATCATATTTGGGCATAAAAGTTCAAAAAAGTTCCACTGTACTTCACTTGGCAGTTGAGGCATACATGTAAGGACTTATCCCTGCTTTTCTTTTAACCATCCATGCATTTCATGATGCCATAAAAAATATTGAAGATTTTCTTGCTAAATCTATACCGAAAAGAGCTAAGTTGACAACATTGCTTGGACCAATTATTATATAAATGGCAAACTGTTGACAGTTTGCCATTTATCTTAATACAGCTTATTTCTTTGCACTGTTCACCAAAACTTGGACAATGCATTAAAAATGTAGTGTCATAAGGCCTTTAGTAACATTTATTTCAATTTGATTGTATAATTTATAAATAATATTTTTTATTGCTTTATCTTAGGATCTTTCCTACAAAGACAAACATTGGCATGAAGCCTGCTTCTTGTGTTTCAAGTGTCATCTGTCGTTGGTGGACAAACAATTTGGCGCTAAGGCCGATAAAATCTATTGTGGCAACTGTTACGATGCTCAATTTGCATCACGTTGCGATGGTTGTGGTGAAGTTTTCCGTGCTGGTAAGTTATTTTTTTTTTCGCTACCTTCATATTATTATTAAAACGTAATATTTTTGTTAAACAAAAAACCTAAATAGGCGTAAACATTGTTGCAGTGTAATCCAAGCCCTGGCAATGCAAAACAATTAAATTAAATTTAAATATGTATATTTATACCCTTCACCACAAGTGGCGGAAAAGGGTATATAAAAGTTTGTCATTTTTTTTATTTAAACTTGCTACTGGTATTACACAAAAATTAATGCGACTAAAAAGCACATTTAAAAAAAAACTTATTTAAATATAAATTTGGGTTCATTGTCACCAAAATGATTCAAATTTAAATGTAGTTTAGTTAAAGGTGAGGAGAAGTGAAGTGAACCATACTCATGATCCGCACTAATTGTTATAACTTATGTGGTACTTTGTATGTAGAATGTGTGTCTTGTTAAAAAAAAAACACCTCCCACACCTGATGATGTGTTTTGTAGTGGTTTCTTAAACCCTGAACTTAATAATTTACTTGACTTGAAATTTTTTGTTTATCTTTCCTGAGTTTGATATTTTTTCCACATTTCGTTTTTTTTTTAATTTTTTGTTTAAAAACTAATTACCTTTTTAATAATTACGTTCATGGAATTTTATGGCTGTTTTGCGAATTAGTGTTTGAATAATGAAATCATCTTGATTGCCTTAAATTAAAACCTTATTGAATTTAAAAGTCACAAACGACCTGTTTAATTATATGTACATTTGTTGCCTTACATTTTCTTTAAAATGATTTAATATAATTGCATTATTTTAAATTGTTTATTTACGATATAAAAAAATTATGCATAAAGTGCAGTTGATTGTTTTGATTTATTTATTGTTTACTTTCGAAATGCAGTCTTTCCGATTTTTTTTTTATTAAAAAATTTTTTTGAATAAATTAGATGCAAAAAGTTATTAAAGTAAAAGCATTGTATGTACCATATATGTGAACTTTTACACTTTGTTAACAATACTGAATTGGCAACACTTTTATTTTGTTCTCATTTCTTTTTATGCAATTTTACAATATTGCCATATCTTCCACACCGTTCAGACTATGCATAGTTACGTGTGCATAAGAACAAAGCCTTGGCAGAAGTGCCGAAACTCAATTTTTTATGTTCTTTGAAGTGAAGAAAACCCATATAAAAAGCAATAATAACGATCAAGCCGGCGTTTTTTATAAGGCAATGCAGCAGTGATGTTAGACATCGTTGTGCGAACAAATGTTTAAAAAACGCTGTTTGAACAAGAACAAAACATCGACACTATCCAAATTCATGTGTGCAAAAAAAAAACTGTTTGTTGTTTGAACATTGCGATGGATAGTCTGAACGGTATGTTACCGATGTGTCGACATCTTAACCTAACCGCCAAACCACACGAGCAGTTTGTAATGTCTTAACACAAGCAATAACGCCAGTATGATATTAAACCTTGTTAATTGTCAAAACGACTGGTAGGTTTTACAAGGTAAATATTTATAAGAAAAATTAATTATAAACTGTTTTATGCAATTTACCACTTTTTCATATTAAATAGTTTTTTTCTTCTCCTGTAAAATTAATTATAAACTGTTTAATGCAATTTATCACTTAATCATATTAAAACGTTTTTTCTTCTCCTCTAAAATTTTCAAAATGTTAGATAGGCCCTTTTGCGTTTTAGGTGACGATATATTTTAAGTTGACAAATATGCTGTATATAACAACTATATCGTCAAAAGTCGTAATGGAGAAAAACGAAGTTTTTTGTAAATAAACCCGATAAAATTTATTTTTATTTTCACCTTCCGGCATGTCTTTTGAAAAAATATCTCAATTTTTGTGATCGTTCATGAACGAACTCAGAAGTTAATAGCATCTTATTGAAAGTGAAAATTATTGTTTTGTGCCGCATACGCGACTTTTCTAAATTTATTTTTAAAAAGTATCGATCTATTTTCATCACATATACCTTGATAGGTGTTTGAACTGTTTTAAAAATATATAATTGAGTTTTTTCCCTAATTTTAGTTACATGTTTAACTCTGAAGTAAATGTCAATTGAATTTTACACTGTTTGTTAAAAAATAATAACTTAGCATAACATTTGTTACTAAACATGTGTTCTAATAGGGTGACCGTTAAAATCAAAAGTTGGATTTCTTTAGGTATCACCAGCCAAAATGATGGGTATTAATAAAAAAAACAACACATACAAAATTTTAGGACGATAGGCAAAGGCTAAGCCGTCCGTCCCTCACGCCCACCAAAGTTTGAGAAAAATTATATTTTTACATGTAATCTGACTTTTATGTTTCATAACATAGAAAATAATTATTTTGTAGAAAAGTTGTTAACAAGCCGTCCTGAATCTCTTATTAAACAAAATAAACTAAAAAATATCGAATAAACCCCTAAAAAAAAATCAAATTTTTATTTTTTTAAAGAAAAGCATTTTCAATGAATCACGATATTTAACCTAATTCGGGTACGCTGAATCCAGTGGTGAAACCGTTCTTTTTTTTTTAGGTTAGGTCTTGTTTTCGTTATGTTATTTTAAAAATGGAGAAGGTTACACAACATAAATTCGCGTAACTCAAAAACGGTTTAGTTTATTGAAATTGCTAAACCGAAAATCCGCAATAAAATTACCTTTAAGTGAAGCTAAACTTTTTTCTTGTAGGCGCAGTTGTTTAAGAAACTTTATTTTTTTGGTAAAAAATAATTTTTTCGCAAAATTTCAAAATTTTTGTTCTTTAAAAAAATCATAAAAAATTGGAAAGTGGAGCTATGCTTATAATTTTTTTCTTGACATATAACGAATAAACGAATTTGCAAACAAAAAAAGGCAGAAGTTATTTAAATCTGTTTACAACTTTTGATGTTATTTACAAGAGACGAAAAATTTCCATGAAATTTAAGAATTTTATAAAACGCAATATTTGTATGGGAGCCTCCCTAAAAAGTAGAGAAAAAGGGCAAGTATGTTTAAAAAAAATGTTAAAAACAAAAAAACTAATGGAGGTCGTTTATACATTTTATCCCCCTAAGGAAATCTCTTGGCAGTTATGGCGCTTTTTCTTCAATATATTTCTAGTCTGTATTGGCAATTTTGTATGGGATCCCCCTTAAAGAAGAGAGATAGCGGGTAGGTATGCTGAAAACAAATGATGAGGATACAAAATAAAGTGGGGCCGGTCATACATTTGACCAATCTAGGGGCATCCTAGGCGCTGCAGGGGCCAAATTTAAGAATTTAATCAAATCGCCATACATATTTGTATGGGAGCCCCCCTAAGGGGTGGAGATATATGGCAAGTATGTTTTATGAAAATGTTAAGCACAAACAACTAATGAAGGTCCGTCATACATTTTATCTCCCTAAGGGCGATTCCTTAGCAGTTATGGGGCTTTTTCTTACTAGTCTGTATTGGCAATTTCGTATGTGTGCTAGAAACAAATGATATGTGTTGGACTATGTTTTTTTGTAAGCAAACGCACACAAACACAAATTTTAAAGCTGAATTGACGTGTGTAGGAAAAAATAGTTCTAAAGAAAAAATTCGCATCAATGCTGCTGGTTGCTTTTTATTTTAATTAGGTTTTGTTAAATATGAGATTTAGAGAAAACTTGTTAGGACAAAAGTTGTTAGAAACTTTACTAATAACAACTTCTTAGTAAACGATCTTTATGTAAAATTAATATTTTCCAAGTGATGAGGCATAAAAGTCGGACTTTGAAATTTTTCTCAAACTTTGGCGGGCGTAAGGGACGGCTTAGCCTTCGCCAATTATCTAAAATTTTTTGGCGTCGTTTTTTATTAATACCCACCGAATTGGGGGGTGACACGTATTAATTCAGGGCACAACAACAGACATGATTTGCTGTTAACACATGATGTAATAAGAGCGGTATTAAAACATATGCATTAACAACAGTGTTATAACATGAGAAAACCTCTTAGATGATGAGTCTACACATAACACTTATATCAAAATAGTGTTAATGTTAAGCATTTCATGTCTGTTGTAGACTGACTGCCATTTAACTTGACAGTTGTTACGGCAATAATTGACAAACTTATTGCTAGTGTATTTTAGACCATTTGAAGGTAAAATATCAAATTCTCATAGCTTTACCTTACAAGGAAATGTTTACAACATTGTCAGTTTTACTGCTTTTTACAAGTATTTGACTACTTTTTTTATATTTTTCTTTTTATTATTATAAATTTTTTTAATCAAAACATAAATCCTACACTTAAGTATAAATTCTAATTTGCCTTCAATATTACATTAAAAAAGTTATTAATTTTTTTTATAATTTATTATTATTTACATACCTTTTAAATAAAATATTTATGGTGGGTTTTGAAAATTAAAATACTGAAAACTAAATTTTTTTTATAGATTTTATAAAAGTAGTTTCCCTTATTGATAATAAAAAAATATTTCAAACAGGTTTTCTTTAAAATATCCAAAAGTTTTACGCATTAACATAATAATTTTTTGTTTAAATGATAAATTCAAAAATTTGTTTTCAAATTGTTTAAATGAAAGATTTTTCAGATAATTTGAAACTGCAACATAGATTTATTCAAAAATTCAAAATTAAAAAAGCCTTTGGCATAGTACAGCGAACTATTTGCGATTTGAATTTTTTTTACTGATAGAAATTGACAAAGATTCGGACTAAGGATTATCTGTATTAAGGAATTGTTTTTGTTTTTAAAGATTACTTTAAAAGTTTTGGAGCAGTCACTACTTCAGACTTCTTTAGAAATTATTATCGTACCAGCCGGTCTATAATGCTGAAATAATAAATCAAATCACCATTCATATGAATAAAAGCTCCGGTTGACAAAAAATACCGCAACCAAATATGCTTCAGTTACTGCTGCTAGATTTGACGATTTATCGTCAAGTTGACTATTTTTTGTTTAGAAATTAGTAAAGTTCCTATTTACTAGTTTTTTTTTTTTAAAGTGACGATTTTATTTGCTCTGGAAAATATGACAACTTTTATATTTTTGTATTTTAGGCAGCAAATAAAAAAAAAACATTCTTGTTAACGCTTCAACTTTAATTTTCTCATGTAAAACCTTTGAAGTGCAACGGGCAATGCAGAGTCTTCGTTGGCTAGACCTAAGTGGGATGATCATACGAAGATCTTCTCGAGGGAATTTCGAATCATGGGGCTATGACCTTAGACTTCGGTGTAACGCAACCAGTGTAATCACGAATAGGGAAGATTGGTGAGGTTGGTCTTACACCAAATCGATCCACTAAGACGAGATTTTTAGAAATTCTAACGTTTAGGGGCTAAAAAAAGTAAAAAGTGTAAATTCGGTACGTTTTTTAAATTCGGCCCTTTTGGGTATTAAAGGTCTTTTGGAACTTTTTTTCCACCCTTTTTAAACTAATTAACAAAGAAATACAAATTATGTCACATTCTTAACTTATCTAAAATATTATACAAATATAAATTTGGTTCTTTTTCGAATGTTAAAGGGGTAAAAATCTTACCTATGTATACTTTTTTGCAAAACAGTTTTCTCCATTCATGGACTTACACTGAAAGAATTTTCTTCGTAATATCAATGAATTTTGATATTAATCCCATGAAAAATTGCATTAAAAAGGATCCTATACAGCGCTTCGTTGGATCAATAAGACCGGTTTCATTAAAATTTATTTAATGAAGCATTACATTAGATCTATGAATATTATTCATTGGATGAATACTTTCAATAAAGTAAAAATTTTTTTTCTTATTTTATTTTTTTTTTTATTTTTTTTTTTTTTTTTATTTATTTTTGTTTTTTTATTTAATTTTTTTTATTTTATTTTATTATTTTTCTGTCTCTGGCGGGAATCGATCGCGCTACCTCGGTGCTGATAGACTAGTTCACTACCAGCTAGCCTACCGGGGCAGTGTAGTTTTTGGATAAAAAAAACTATGTTTTTTACTCAATTAAGAGCGTAAATATGAGATTAAATTGTCCATAACAACAATACAAAGTTGATTGAAAGTGAATTGAAAGTTTTTGTTTCATTACTATAATGACATGTTTATTGTCATAATGAAAATTTAAATTTATGAAGGCAATTATTGAAATATGTTGCTTTTATAAAAAAAATGTTTGATTTCATAAATTTAATGGCATATAACATTAGATGTATGAAATAATTAAATCTTACATTTTTTAATTAACAATTAAACATTTTTTTAAGGAAACTATAATTTTGTATTAATTAATGAATATAGTTATGTTTGTATATTGTTTTTTTATGTTCCCAATTAAAATTTTTTGTTTAACTTGGACAAACTTAAGTTTTCATATATCCAATGAAAATTTTTAACGTAATTACGAAATCCAATGAAGCGATTTTAACGAAAAGACTTCATTATAACTAGGAAATTCCATTAAGACAATGAAAATTTTCAAATAACTAATGAAAATTTTTTTATGAAAATGATTCATTAAATATATGAAGCATTTTTCTTTCAGTGTACTTACACGTAATATGGAAATTATGGGCTCCCACCACTAAATTCAAATTTTTGATACTTCAATGGGGAGAAAAAAAAGTATCAAAAAGGGGAAAAGGGAAAAATTTAATGTCTCTCTTATTTTTCCGTTCTACACTTGGTACTTTTTGAATTTTCTATATATAATATGGGAATTACTATAACGGTCAAAAACATATTGTTAACTGGAAGTTAAAGTAATACATAGTTAGTTTTAACAGAACTTGGTGAAATTGGCGGTTAGAGACATAAACTTAGGGGCCTGAGTGAATAAGAAGATGTTGGTACTGTTGTAATTATCAACATTTTTATATCTTTTTCTATAAATTATTAATTGAAGTATACAAAAAAAATAAAATTAATAACAATTCTATAACTCTGTTGCTGCAGCCGTCATTCAGCTTAAAATCTAATTTAAAAAAAAAAACAAAACAAACTTTAATTGAGATGATTCATGGAATTTAACTTTAAATAAAAAAAAGTGATACAATTAACATTTTTTACTTAGAACAATTCGTTTGAAATTAAAAGTGTTTTTATTAAGAAAAAGTACGAAATAATTAGAATTGCATAATTTTTAAAATTTTTATACAAGGTGATGCAAAAGTTGTCAACCATTGTTCTTTGACTGTTATTTTATTTTTTTAATGAAAATTAGTTTTGCTTTTGGATTGTGTTTATTTGATGTTAAAATTTGTTTTTTTTTCATAAAGCAGAAAAAGTTGTAACGGCCAAGTGGCCGGCGAAGAACACAGAAAAAAAATAAAATTTGATTTCAATTAAAAAAGTTGTGATATTTATTTCAAAAATAATTTAATTTGCACCATTAAAAGAATTAATTGTATCAATTAAATGTTTAATGCACTTGATTAAATTTTTAATTAAACTGATTTTATTTTTCATTTATGTTTTAATTGGTGAACAATTTTGGAGAATTTTTTCTGTGAATTGATGACCATACTTGCCAGATTGATGGGCTTTTCCATCACTTTTGCCAGAAATTCAGGCGATAAGTTCCCGTATTCCTGAAGGGTATTCTTTTTTAAGGGCTTTCACAGTCTGAGGCTTGTTGAAATACACTCGTAATTTTAAGAAACCTTACAAAAATAAGTCTAGAAGAGGTTAATCTGGTGATTTTAACAGCCAGTGCAAGTCACTAAAGTGAAAGATAAGCCGACCCGGAAATGCAGCCGTTAGAAAATCGAAACAATTATTCCCCGTTCTTGAGTAGTACAGCTCTCCATTTCTTATTGACGTGTATTTTGTATATATTAAATTTATGATTTTCAAAGCAAAATTGGCATTAAGGAACATTTGCAAAATTATTGCATATAACGATAGGAAAATGACTTTTGCACCACCTTGTAGTTTAACATTTAAATTTAGCTATGGCAACAATGTAAAATAAAAACATGTAAGAAAGTTTAGTCAGTCAATTCCGATTAAACGATGCCAAATTTTCGAGAGTGTGTTTAACTCACTTGGAACCCATGTGCAATTATGGATCCGCTAAAAGAAAATTATTTTTTAAAGTTAAGATTCACATAAGAGTTTTTTGTACCGAATACTATCTTGATAAATACATTTATAGGATAATTGTTCGTCTAAAGGGGATTTTAAGGAGCTGGTTCATATGGCACCCATGGTCATTTTAAGACCTACCGGCACGATATTTTGACATTACATAGATACATATTATAAGTTACTATCGCCTAA
This sequence comes from Pollenia griseotomentosa, assembly GCA_963931875.1. Taxonomy (NCBI): domain Eukaryota; kingdom Metazoa; phylum Arthropoda; class Insecta; order Diptera; family Polleniidae; genus Pollenia; species Pollenia griseotomentosa. Next base: position 96,695,489 of record OZ007562.1, on the reverse strand, counting down.
TATTATATCGGATTATTTGTAAAGGTGTTAATAACAGTTGGTTAGATGATTAAGGTTGCAATAAAATAAGGTCAAATTTAATCTAAATACTAACATAATTAAATGGTTTTTGGGCACAGACTCTTTCCCGATGGATGGATGGACATCATTATATTGATTTAAAAAAACAGTAAGCTTTTTAAATAATTATCAAAGTAATTTTTGGGAATACAAAATTTTTAATTGATAAAATTGTAGTGGGGAATGTAAGTAATAAACTCACTGTTTATTGTTGGTATTTTGTATAAGCTTTGTTATCGTTGCAAATAGGACTTTTTGAGTGTTTGTAATTCTCATTCACTCTGCAGTTTTGTTTGCTTTTCTAAAATTTTTTATGAGAATGTTTCCTGATAATCTGCCCTAAGCAACCAGTGAAATGCGCATAGAAACTAACTTATCCTCCAACAATAAATTCCAGTGCAATTATCTAGAATAAAAATTAAGAATTAAGCACGACAAACAAAATCTTATTGTTTCTAAATAATTATTTAGACAATGGCAACGCTGCAATATCTTTTACACTCGCGCGCTATTACAGTGCGCAGTACTCTTAATGTTTTAATTCTTTTACATTAATATATTTTCATATTCTTCTTCTTTATGTCACTTTCTCATTGCAATAAATAAAAAACCACAACTACTCAAAGTACACAGTAAATAAATATTAATCGGCTGGTTTGGTTGAATGACATTGTTACTTGAGATATTGAAATTGTTTAATTACATGAGTATATATGTTTGTATGTAGGTTTGTAACAGCAATGCCGATTTATACTCATTAAAAGCTACTTTAAACTACTACACTTTGTATTAATACATGTCAAAAACTCAAGTTATATGTAAAAGTGTGATGGTGGGAATGCAATGTCTTATGAAAATGACAGCTAAAACGAAAAGAATTCTACAACCCATATAATCGTTTTTTAAAATTTTTCCAAACAATAATACTTTTGAATTGATCAGGGTTGCATTTTAGCAAAAGCTAAAAAAATATGTCTGATAGTGTGAATACAAACTGTAATGTTAAATTAGAATTTTTGACAGTCGCAACAAAACTCATTACATTTCTATCTTACAAAGTATAATGAAATGCGTAAAACTTGTACTTTACACCTGGTTGATAAATGTCAAGTTTATGTGATTAGTTTTGGTTTTATTTATTTTTTTTTTCAAGGGATTACGTTCATGTACGATTAAACACAATAAAATGTAGGATATGGTCACAAGATATAGTTAGGATATCGATTATTCAAAAGACGTTGAATTCTCTTAACCGTTTTCAAATTAATTATAATGTGACGGTAGCGAAAGTTTTGAAATAGTTGAGATCAAAGAACTCGTTACTTATACGTAAATGTTGCGGACACGTATACGCTGTGGTTGACTTCAATGGATGGTAGATACTTATAGGCTTTTTACACTGATCAACATCTAACATCTACCATCAAAGATGTAGAAAATGTGAAACACTCGTTTACATTGCTCACATCTAACATCTACCATCAAACAAAAATGTCACCATTTTTAAAAAAAAAAATATTTTTTTAAATTAAAAATGTTTTTTTCTCATAAAAGTGCCAAAATTTAAAAAGAAAACACAAAAATGTATTTGAAATTCAATTTGTTTAAAAATATAAAAAATACTCAACAAAAAAACATTGCAATAAAAGATAAAACTTGACAAATGGTAATGCTGCTTTCAAAACAAACTTCTTTTTGTCAGTGATGCCACAATAATAATAGAACTTATTGCGACTTTTCTAGTGATGACACTAAAATAATCGAAAGATGTAGAATGGAATAAAATGAGATAGGAACATATTTTTAAGATGTTGAAAGATGTTGGTTTTTAGCCCTATGTATTTATTACACAGAGAAAACAGATTCGTGATCACAACCGAATTTGGCGCCAATCGAATTTCGTCGGTTGCATGTACTATCACACAATTCGGTTCCAATTACTGGAAATTTCGTTGCTTAGTACAATATTGTTGATAGCAAAATTTGAACTTTAGTTCACTATCAGTCATAACAACAGATATTGTTAGTTGTTAGTATGATTATTAGAAACAAAATTGTGCTTATACCCGAATATATGATAGCTGCAACTGAATTAACACATAATTGGTATTCATAACAAGAGATTTGATTGTCGTTATTAATATTTTTTTTTAACCGGTCAAATGTAGCCCATAAGGGGCAAGGACTTGTCCAAAGGTAACCCCAATGAATGGAAAAAATGGCTTATATTACAGTACGATGTCCTTGGGGAGGACCATATAACCCAGCTTGCATTACAAAGGAGAAGTCTTAAAACTACTCCATGGTATACTCCAGAGGATTAGCTTTGAAATCGTTTCAAAACGAAAACATGTCGTTAAAAAACGAACCCCTGTCGTTTCACTGCAAACTCTTTTTAATAATGACATGTTCCATACTTGCATTACATTGGACCAGCCCAGGATCAAAATGGATCAAGTAGTCCAATATAATTTGCAGGGCATAAAAAAATAATACATACATACATATGTACGTGCATATGTTCATACCTATAAGAATACGTAAATTACTAACCCCTATTTATTAAGTTTTTGCACATTTTCCATTTTTGAATGCAAAGATATTTTTTAAATATAAAATTAAAAATTATTTTAATCTATCAAATATTTTGACAGAAAATTAAGTAAGCAATTGGGGCTTTTTACTATTTTTCGGTTGTGAATTCCGAATAATTATATTTTCATTTGTTGTACTCGAATTGAAACTATTCCAAGAATCAATAATTAGCTGCAATAAATGAATTAACATTTATATTACAAAATTTATTGACGAAAGCAAATTATTGATTGCAATGGCCAATATTCAGTATTGCCCTGTATTAAATTCGGTTGTGATTCTAACCATTTGTACTAATTTTTAGAACTAGATTAAATTAGTTATCATAACTAATAAAATAATTGAAGGAATCGTATTTCAGTTAGAACAACGTTTTAATAATCAGGATAATTGAAAATCAGTTAGAACTATACATTTTTAATAGTTGCAATAGTTGTTTCCCAACCAATTTGTTTTCTGTGTGTATGGAAAGGTGTTAACATCTTCGCAAATTGTGGCAAATTGATGGTAGATGTTAGATGTTGAACAGTGTAAAAAGGCTATTTCAATGCGTAATGTGATGTTGAAGTGTGTTAAAAAGAAAATAGAAAATTTGTTCAAATTAGTTACGATGATTTAAAAAAAAAATTCTTTACAATTTTCATAAATTTTAACTTTTGTTATTTGTGTGTTTTTTTATAAAACTATAAAAAGAAAACGTCGTGATAAAATGTTTGCTCTGTCAAGAAACGAAAACAAATATAAAATTCTTTTACAGCTTGGGGACTGCTCTCTGACAAATCGCAAATCGAGTGGTTATTAAGGGCGTGTCAGATACACCTTCTTCGCTTTGCGTGACGTTTCTTATTTGGACAGAAAAGCGTAAAGCAAAAGGTGCATGACACAATAAAAACTTTGACAACACTAACGCATTGTGTGTAAAAAAAAATAAATAAAAAAAATTATACTAGCAGATTGTCAAAGCGCGCAAAAAGATGAGAGTAGCCTAACTTTTCGCTTCGCTCTGCGTTAAAAGTACTTTATGTGACATGTTTCGTATAAGTATGTATATTTCATCTTATATCTCAAAAAGAATCTCTAACGCAACGCGAAGCAAAAGTTTTTTCTGACATTGCCTTTACTCTTTAAGATTTGCGCCTTTGTCTCTCGCATTTCAGAAAAAAACACGTTAAGCGACTTTTATTTTATATTTTTCTTAACATTTCATTACTGTCAATCAGCACCATCATTAAATTGTATTGCCAGTGTTGCTTCGTTTTCAAAAAATTTTGCGAAAGGGTTTGCGCAAGCGATAAAGAGTACCAAATTGGCCTCTTATCGCATTAAGCATTAGTATCGAAATTGCATTAGCATCGCAATAGAGAGTTTACCTCCGGATACATATAAAAAAAGTAAAGTTTTAAATTTAACAGGTTCACCCGCAACGCAACGTCACTTTTACGTAAGAGTGCTTAAGCTTGGTAAGGAAAACGGAACAGCTGTGGAGCTGTTTTTGCGTTGCGAAAGTCAATTTTAGCAAAGTTGCCTTTCGCATCTTTTTATTTTTTCTTTTCGCAAATAATCACTTTTTTCGCAAATAATCACTTTGTTTTATTTAAATTTTACAATTTCAAATATTTTTACATATTTTGCCATTCCATTACTGTCAAACTACGCCATCTTTATTTTTTATTGCCAGTGTTGCTTCATTTTCAAAAAATTTGGCGAAAGTGGTAGAGAGTACCAAGTTGGCATTAAGCTTTCGCATCGAAATTGTTTTCGATTCGCAATAGAGAGTATTTATGTAAAAGTAACGAGGCCTTAGGGCTTGTTTTCACATCATCATTTTCATTTATACCCTTTGTACACTTGCATACATTTCGGAGGAACGCATGGAAAATGTTGAAAATAAGAAATACGCATTCGCAAAATTAAGCAAAATAAGGCTTGCAAAAAAGGAAAAACTTGGGAAATGGTAACGCTGCTTTTAAAGCAACTACCATTTTGTCAGTGATGCCACAATAATAATAGAATTTATTGCCACTTTTCTAGTGATGACACTAAAAGAATCGAAAAATGTAAAAGGGAACAAAATGAGATAGTAACATTTTGTAAAGATGTTGAAAGATTTTGATTTTTAGCCCAATGTATTTCTTATGGGAAAATTCAAACATCTTCGCAAATTGATGTTAAATGTTGACAAGTGTGAAAAGGCTATTAGATTACAAAACATTAATAAAAAATTATGAGTTTGAATGGATAAAAAATCATTTTATTTTTCAATGAAGGTGTAAAAAAAAAAAAAAAAAAAAAACGTAAAAAACGTTTTACTCTTTTTAAACAACAGAAACAACAACAACATTTAAAGAAACCAAATAAATTTTTGGTTGGTTTCAATGTAGGTTAAAAAAGAATGAAAAAAACTCCGTATTCAATTTTTTTAAACTGTTTAGTTAAATAGGTAGTACATCAAATACAAAAATAGAATAGACGAGTCGTTCTGCAGCCGTTTTAGGTTACATTTCTTCTTCTTTAGACGAGGAAAGGATACAGCAACAGTGAGTGAAGAAGAAAAACATTGTCAGCCTTATTCAAAAAAAAATTTTAATTTTGGTTTAAAGAACATATTAGTAATCAGCACTTTACGCTTAATAACCTTTTTGTAAAAATTTGTATACAAAAAACGTATATTAGTTAATAATGACTTTAAGAATTTTGTTAGTTTAAGACTGGTAACACCGTTTCATGCACTTGTCATTTCAATTCTAGTAATGCAAAAAAAATGAATATTATTTTTATCCGTAACCGTATTTGTAAATTATTTTACCTATCTATAGACTAAAAGGAAATATTTTTCTTTAAAAAAAAATTAGTTTGCTTTCATTTTATTCAGAAATATAAAAAAAGAAAATAAAAACATTAATAAATATCAATAATCATACATGACTATAGTTTCTTTCGAATAAAAATAAATTGATTAACCATTATTTTATTTGTTGTGCGAATAAAACCCTTTTGATTTATGTAATATTGAGCTAAATCACCACCAGTTTTTCTAATTCTTATGTGAGTTCCATCAATTGCCCCAATAACAGTGGGGAAGTTGCGAATTTCTTTAAATTGTTTTGAAACTTTCACTACATCTTGCACGGGAGCAGGCATTTTGATTTTATCGTTTGCTAGTTTGGCGATAGCTCGAGCCACTTTTGCACAAATTCTGCTGACCGTTGCTTGAGATAGGCCATGAATGTCATCAGCATCGTCCTGCACCTAAAAATCGAATTTTTTCTACTTAAAATTCGCTCTTATAAATTGCAAAACTTACTTCTCTTCTGCCCCAACTGCGCAAGGCAACCAATACCTGCAATTCTGCCGATGTTCCACATCCTCTTCTGTCCAATGAAATATCATTTTTTATTAAATTTGTTATGTTTTTTACGGTTTGCTTATTAAACCGATATTTCTTTTTGAATTCGATGTCAGGAAGGAAAAACGGATCAGGCCTATCTTTATAAATTCTTTGGCGTCTGCAGTTGGATATTTGCGTTAAAAATTTTGTTAAAATAGAAGACAAGTCAAAACCTACTTATTTTTTTAATTTTTTTAAATAAAACTTTTTTGTTTGATTCAGCAAAATAATTTGTTTGAAATTTTTATGAATTTCAGTAAACTTTTTGTTTGATTCAGTTAAATTATTTGTTTAAAAAAATCAGTGTTTTTTTCAATAAACGAAATGCAAATAAATTGTTTGAATATGCAAATTTGTTTATAGGACCGATTTCAAACAAAAAATGTTTTGATTCTACAAATTTTTTGTTTGAATGGGAAAAATAATTTTTTTCTGTGTTGTTGAAGTCAAATCTCTCTCCGCCGTGCCATTATTTCAGGTTTGAAAACAGGAAATATTCATTCTGGGCTAAATCCGGAGAAAAGGGTGAATATGGCAGATAATTCGATGTTTTTATGTTCTCCTCAAATCACGAGGTATTTTGCTATCAATATCAATGGCTGTGATAATAAACTAAATGACGCAGGTTATTTAAATTTTAAGAAAGGCAGTGTTGCTCTTTTAGCTTAGAGGCGGAAAATTCAAAAAGTCACGAACTTTTTGACCTGCAATCGCACAAACGACATTAGAGTAAGATAAAAAATACGTTATGTGGGTTTTAATTAAAAAAATTAAACTTAAATGACGTTTTTTTTTTTTTTGCTGCACTTATAATTATTATTATTGTTGTTTATTCAATAAATTGTAACAATACAAAAACAAACAATACTTTAAAAACAAACAAACAATTTTGCGTTTAAGTGTGGTTTGTATAAAAAAATCGTCTTGTTTTTTTATTTTCACCAAAAAAGGCAGAACTTAATTGTAAACAGAAGGCTTTTAATTTTTTTAAATTATTACTTTTTATGCAATTCTTTATTATTTTTATAGTTTGGGTGTTTATGAAGCTTTTTAAGATCACAATATGTTTTTTTAAAAAAGAATATTTGTTTTGCATGTACGTGAATTATTAAAAAAATAAACTAAGGCTATTTGATATAACTCTCATAACCTGATCGCAGGTGATAATATATAATATATAATAACTGATATAACTGCATTTATATTTTTAAAATAAGGGCTAATAAATCATTGCAAGTTAAACTCTCTTTTTTGTTTAAAATGTGTTTAGACCAGCCAAGCTTTTGACAACAACGAGGTATTTAACACAAAGTTTAACCGCCTGTTTGTAGAACATGAGCGCAAGACTCGTTCGTTTAACTTACATATATTTAAAACAAAAACAAAATTTAGAAATTTCTTTTTATTTTAAATGTTAGTTAAGCGAGCGAGTTCAACTAATCGAGCGTTAAACCATTTACCTATTTATTAGATTGGCCTCTCTTTTTAGTTTTATAGAAAATGTAAAAGTTTAAAAGTCATATTATTGTTATGCTTATACAATTTATCCTCGGTCACTGCTACCCTAAATGAGCGAAAGTCCTCCTTTTCCAAAAATTTAATTTATTTTTTATACAAATTCTATTCATTTTGCATACTGGAACTAAGAACATGTCGAGCCCTAACCGCAAAAATAACGTAAGCGATATAATTTCCAATTTTCGTTTTTTTAATAAATGACTTTATTGGCAACACTTGCATCATCTCCTAAAATATCATGGTCACATAAGGTACCGTTAAGATTTTAAAGCAAGAACAATTTTATCGTAAGCGACAAATCTGTGGTTGTCATGGGCAACCGCGTATGTCTATTTTTTTCGATTTTGAGATGTTGATGCCAAATTGCCTAATTTTAAACGCTCTTTACATGTTTCTAAAAATTGTTGAAAAAAGATGGATCAATACCGATTTTTTAACGTAATAACAAAGTTCAATAAGTGCAATACCTAGCCCATAGTTTGATCTAGAATGGTTTTTCGGCTCTACTAAAAAATTTGATTTAAAGACATACGCGGTTGCCCATGAAAACAACAGAAATTTCATACAAAATTTATATGAAATAAAATTAAAAAAAATCTATCTTTGATTTTTGACGCTTACGTTATTTTTGCGGTTAGGGCTCGACATGTTCTTATGGCGATTTCTATTCTGAGAAAAAAATGCTACAGTATATGCATGTAACACTTTTTCATGTTACCTATAATCACTCGAAGTGTTACATGTTGTACAACATCAATCGAACAGAATTAGCTGCCTTTATTTCCAACTATTACACTTTTATTATTAATGTAGTTCATTAGCGATTTTTAAAAGTATTCGACTATTTGCTGCACACTTACTTTACGGTTTGGAAACAGACATTGACATCACTTATTGCTTGAACAAATTTAAAACGATTATAAATACATAGAATTTTCCACCAAAATAAAAAAAACGATTTAATTCAAAATGGAGTATGCCGTCGAAGAATATTTAGATGTAGAATTCTTTTGACAAAACTTTTAAAATATTATGACAAACAAAACAAAATATTGGTTGTACAAACAAAGTAGTAAGTAACAAAGTTGTAAAACAGGGCAGTATGAACCCTTAAGTAAAAGTAAGGGTAAAACATGTAACATGTTTTGCATGTTTTTCTCAACATTTTCACAAAAGAACTTGAAAATTTTTCCCACAGTTGTATTTTTTGTACAAACGAACACAAAATGTAGAACATGTAACATTAATGCAACATTTTTCTCAGAAAAGAAATCGCCATTAGTTTCAAAATTATTTGCGATTAACTAACTTACTGTTTATATGTCAATTTTCTTAGTGAAAATTCTTATTTTTAAGTAATGCCAGATGGAAAATTTACTCATTTATTAGCACTGTATGTATGTATGTAAACTTTTTATTTTTTTTAATGAAAAAGATCAAAAATTGTTGTGTATTATTAAATATATTTGCACATTTTTGATTAAATTTTACTTTTGTTGCCACATCAAAAAAAAAACGTAAAACGGTTAAAAGTGTAGCAATGCTTAAAATCTTATTTGCAAATATTGTCTTTAATCAGGAATTGTTTTCATGAGTTAGCTATTCGCAAAGAAAAATTTAATTCACTGTTTATGCGGCAATATTCTCTACTTGCAATATATTTATTTGCGAATAAGTTGTGCGTATAAACGTAGTAATATTTACCTAAGAATAAAGTTGCAGAAATTTTTCAACTAATATATATTTTAATTTAGCGAAGCCATTTTATATTTTTAAAAACTATAGAAAAAAAACTTTTACTTATCGTTAAAATTTCAGTACCAATTTGCAATTTTATTTAAACTTATCGGCAAAATTTCTGCTTTAATTATAACTTATCGATAAAATTTCTATTGATATAATAGATAATCGATTAAAGTTCTGCAAAAATTTAAAAATATCGAAACATTTCCTATAGAACTTCAAATAAATTTATTTACAGACATCGATAAATTACCTTTTTCTTTCAAAAAAAACAACTTAATTTTTTTGTGGTTTTTCATAACATTAGGTCCCGTTTTCACAACTTACCGATAGCTAAAGGTTGAATTTTATCGGCCGTATAAAAAGTGTTCCATTATTACAACTTTACTTTAACCTATCAGGAAGGATGAAACTTAATTAACTTTATCGCTCACTTTAGGTAAAATTAAAGTTTTAATATTGGAACACTTTTTATAAAGTCTACTTTTGGCTATCGATAAGTTGTGAAAAGGCCTAAAATTAATCCAGTAAGTTAAATGAAAAAAAGTAAATTTCTATGAAATTATTATGTATCGATAATTGCGATTTATCGAAATTTTTACTATACAAATTTAAAGACTTCGATAAATTTTAGTAATTATCTAGTCTATCAATGTAAGAACTGAGTTTGATTTCCACCAGAGACTGTTCTACTTCACTAAAACGGGCTGAAGGTCTAAGTTACTATTGCTTGGTAAATTAAGTTGGAATATAATTTGTAACTCTTATTCAACAAATATGTAAATAAAAACGAAAAAATTCTTTTAAAACTCTATTCTCTATTTATGTAGTAAACAAACATTTGAACATTTTTTTTAATATTTTAACACTTTGAAAAATGTTACAAGATTTTTTCACATTTAAATTAATAACGGCAACGCCAACATTTTGAGAACATGCTATTATTGCACATTAAATGCATAAATAAATGAAAAAACACCACAGCAACAGTGGGAAAAAAATACAAGTTCTCGTAACTACTTAAACAATATTTCTTCATAGACGAAATAAACACACGCACTAAGCGTGAATTTTACAGAACACCTTTTCAACATATTTTTCGCAAAAAAAAAGCCAAAAACAGTTTCTTGTTACCTGTTGCTACATGTAAACAAGTTTACGAAAACTTATTGGACAGGGTGTTTTTGTGAGTTAAATATTTAAATATTATTTACATACACCGTGTAACTAGACAGAATGAGTTTAAATGACAACAGAAATTGTGCCTGAAAGTATTCAGTTGTTTAGTGTCCAGAGAACTTTTCAACCATAAATGAAAAATGCTGATGGAAATAATAGTAAGGACAAATTATTTAAAAAGTGTTTACACTAGCATCATATAAAATAAAAATTGAAATTTTTCAGAGGAAAAGGTATGGGCAATCTGAAATGCAGCACTTTTATTTTTTTTTATTATTACATATTTATTTGCAATCTATCTTACGATAATAAGCAAATGAGTTAGGTTTAAACGAATAACATGTCTGTTTGCTTTCAATTGAAAAAAATTAAGTTATATATGAAAATAATATTTAAATTAAATATTTAATAATCTAAATTTTTTTTTTCTTAAACCCCTTAAGTAGTACTGAAAATCGTAATTTTACATTTTACACTAGTGTAAACGAATTTTTCCAATTTCGATTAATATGTTTTTACGTTCGCTGTTGTTGTTTCTTTTTTCTTCAATTGCGCCTCAGGTTATTAATGAACTTGTTATAGTTGCTGATGTTGTTGGGTTGCATCAATGTTGTAAGTTGAGTCTGGTTAATTATAAATATTTTTCTAAAGTTTTTGCGTTGGCTGCAGACAATTAACAATTATAGAACAGCAACATTTTTAAAAAATGTTTTTTAAGGAAATAAATTTCAAAACACATTTAAAAATTCACTTGACATTTCATTAACTACAATTAAAGAATAAATAGTTGGAATGGTAGGCATACATATTTTGAATAATATGAAGGAAATTTCAAAATTTAAATAAGGTAATCTTAATAATAACTTTAAATATTTTGTAATTAAATTTAAGATATAGAAATATTTTTTAAAGAAAACTTTTTTGTAGAAATTTTAAAATACAAATCGATTTCCATAAACAATTTGAAAAGAGTGAAAATGAAATTTGAAAAAATTTCAAGATATCGATAAATTTTCTTAACGGATTTCAAGACATCAACCAATTTTGAACATAAATATTAAAGTACCGATACATTTTCATAATTTTTCATTAAAAATAGACAACAATTAAATTTTTTTTAAATTTAAAACTATCGATAAAATGTGTATAGAAATTAAAATTTGTCGATACAATTTCTACAGAAATGACCAAATTTCTAAAGAAATTTAGATTTGTACTAAAATTTATTGTTAGAAGAAACTGGCCAGATCATCAGGAAACATTCTCCAAAAAAAATTTAAAAAAGCTAAAGATATTAGCAAATTAAACTGCAGAGTGAATGAGAATTGCAAACACTGCCCAGTAACAAAAATTGGGGTTTTTGAAGCACTTAAGAGAAAAAGCGCATAATCGAGCGCTTCAATAAGAGAGCTCTTATACAGCAGTAAATGATAAAGAATAAACTATACAAAAAAGCTGTTATTTTAGTGCTGACAACAAAGAAGGTTTTAAAGCGAAAAAATAAAAATATATAATGGTTTGCGAAAATGATTGAAAAAGGGCATTTAAACAAGTAAAAGCAAAACATTAACGAATATGTTAATATAGTTAGCCCTTTAAAAGCACTTTAGGAGTGCTTTGTTTGCATGTTAAAAGAAGCGCTTATTGTGAGCAGTCCTCCAAACCGGGAACACTCCATACAAAAATCAGGCATCCCATCAGCAGGTTTGAAGCGATTTGAGGTATGAATTCATACATAAAACCTGCTCCTTTTGGAGCACATTCTTACTGGGTGAAGTCTTATTTGCAACGATATCAAAGCTTAAACAAAAACAACAATAAACAGTGAGTTTATCTTTTCTTACATTCCCCACTACAATTATAAATTTTTTATAGAAATTTCAATTTATCGATAAAATTTCTACGGAAACTTTAAGTTATCGATAAAATTTCTACATAAATTTAAAGTTATCGATGAAATTTCTACAGAAATTTAAAAATTATCGATAAAATTTGCACAGAAATTTAAATTTATCGATAAGATTTCTACAGAAATTTAAAGCTATCGATAAATTTTCTACAGAAATTTTAATTTATCAATAAAATTTCTACAGATATTTAATGTTATCGATAAAATGTCTACAGAAATTTAAATTTATCGATAAAATTTCTTTAGAAATTTAAATTTATCAATACAATTTCTACAAAAATTTAAATATATTGATAAAATTTCTATAGAAATTTAAAGGTATGGCAAGTCTTTAGCTTTTTTGCGGTGATGCCTCGATATAGCAACATGCGACTTTTTCTATGTGTACCACTTATGCCCAATTTTTGGAATTGATATTAAAACACACTAAACACTTAAATGTAACTTAATTCACCGATGTGGTACATTTAAATTCATTTTAAATTTCCATTGGAAAAACTTAGCAACAGGCAAAGCAATAGCAAACAAGAATTTGTTAAAATTTTTAACTAATTTTGTTCTTTACGAGACATAAATTTTCGAACAATAACACCAAAATTTTGTTATTGGAAATTTATTGTAGGAAATTTACATTAAAACAACAATAAAAAAACTCAAATTTGTTTTTGTTCTCGATATAAATTTCTAAACGAAAATATTTATTTTAATTTCAAGAACACGCAGATTGTTTAATGTAAGAATTTTCATTTATCGGAATTTAATTATCCCAATTTAATTCATAATAAAATACATAAAATAATTAACATAAAGTATGTCAGTATTTTTATGAGATGTCTCACTTAAAGTGTGAGTAACTGTATATATTTTAGTAATTAAACTCAAATAGAAAAACTGCTGCTTCAGCAAATTCATTCAGAAAATTTTGTCCGTATTTGTGTACATATTTCTATTAAAATACAACTATCAATAGAAAACTTAAACAGGGCTTAAATTACTCTCTCACCACACAAAAATGAAAAATAAAACTTTGCGTTTTATATTATCTAAAATTTTTTGCAAAAAAAAAACAACAAAGAAAAGCGAAGGGTAGTTGCTTAAAAGCAATAACAAACAACGAATAAATATTATTAATCGAATAACTAAAACCGCAATATTGTAATTGAACCATTTTTTTTTTTTTTTTGCATTTTGGCAGCACAGAAATGTAAACAAAAAAAAAAAATATCACTAAATTATGTTTTTACTCACTCACACTATTAAACATTCGTTAAACGGGCTCTCAAATTTGACATAATGCTGGAAATAGAGTTGCCAGATTAGTTACTAGGTGTTAGCATTCCTTTTAGTTTAAGATTTTATAAAATTTTCTGGATTAATAGTGTAGACTTTTTAAAATAAGAAGCCTATCTTTGAATTTATGTATGTACCCCGAACTATTATTTTTTAAAGAAATATTAATAATTTTCTTATTAGCGTGTTTTTTATGCAACTATTTCGTATAAGAAAGTTATTTCTTAGAAAGGTTTATACTATTATAAGAAAAAAATTTCTTATTTGTTGTATGCACAGATAACATACATTTAATATTTGGTTTTAAAGTAAAACAAATTAACAACTTGGCCAACGATGTCGAGCGCTATCGCTTGCTTGGATGTTCAACAACTAACAGCGGATTTGTGACCCATTTAAACTTTTCAGCACAACAAGTCGAATAACAATGCAAGCTAGCGATAACGTAATAGTTTTACTATGAAATATTTTGCAAAATGTATACTAAGTTTGTCATTCCGTGTGAAACATTTTTGTTATTCATCTTAGACCCCTAAAGAATATATATTCTGACTCCTTGAGTATGTCCGTCCGCTTGTTGAAAACGTGGTCACTTTCGAAAAACACAAAAGAAAAGAACAATGTTGGTGTCAAATTGCTTCTAGTCATCCTAAGCAGTTTGGGATTGAAATCAAGCAAAATCGGTTGGTTAGTATAAGAGTTACGAGTCAAATGTGGCAAAACCACCCTAAAAACATTTGATAATTTTGTTAAAAAAAAAAACTAATAGGCCATTTACATTGCAAATTATACCCTAAAGTAACATGATTTTGTTCATACAAATGTTCGTTGCATTTGTAAAACAGATAATAAGATTATTGCACTAAAAGAATAACAAACTAATATGTATGTACATAAAAAAATTAGAAACGGAAACAATGTCTTCTTAGGAAATAATTTTTTCACAACAAAATCATCTGGTATCTTTATTAACAGTAAACACTCTGATGTACAAGCAAAAACAACAAAAAATAATTACCAGGTTTACTCTTGATTTACTCAACTACACTAACACTAAAAAACAGTGGGTTCCAAACAAACGAACAAATCGTAGAAACAGCAAACAACAAGTAAACAAAACAGGCATAAACAAGCATTGACTTGTATTGTTTAGGTTAAAAGCACCATGCGACTTAAATGAATTCAGTAATAAAACGGCATTCGATGAGCGTAGAATGTCTTAACGGAAATCTAAAGCTTTAACAGCAAACTCAACAATACAAAATTTATTTTTTTCACAATAATAAGCAAAAATAAAAATTTTGCGAATATTAAAAATAAAATACTTAATTTTTTCCATTAACTAAAAAAATATTATAAATTTTTAAACGAAATTAAAGCACGCGTGTGTGAAGTACAGAAAATAAAATTTTAAAACATGTAAATTTATGGTTTTCAAATTATTTTGCATTTTCATATTCAATTTAATAGCAAAAACAAAACATTGGTTAATACAACGAATTAAGTGCGAAACGATTTGTTATTATAAACAAATAACAAAATATTTAGCATTTTTAATGAAAATTTGTGCATAATAAATATTTTTTTATTTATTTTGAATTCTAGGAATTAACTAAATAAAGTGGATGGATTTTTTTAAATGCTTAATTTAACAAGAAATATTATAAATTAGCTATTTTTTACATTCTTTCAAAAAAAAAAAAAAAACAGAAAGATTTAGTTAAAAAAAAGTTTAATATTTGCAGTTGGTAATGAAGATAGTAAAAAAATAGTGAATAAATGCAAAGTTTTCATAACTTTTTATAAATAAATAAATAATAAAATTAAATTAATAAATAATATTTAATATTATTATTCATTTTTCAAGTCGTCATTGACAACAATCGATTACTATTTACGTCACTTGGTATTTTCTAAGACGCTTTTAATTCGACGTCAAGTAGAATTGGCTCTGTTTTAGTTAAAAGTTATTTTTGCGATGACTCTAATGTAAGTTAAAGAAATTTTAGTTGGAACTTTAATATCTGTGCGTTTAAAATAAAAAATGCAAATTATAATGAACTTATGGACACAAATTGTTTGTTTGGGTATGTGATTGTTAAAATCTAATAGTTAAATAAGTCCATCAAAGGTTACAATGTTAAACTTCAGGCAAATGCCCACTATGTTGTAAGATTTAACGGCCAGTTTCACCAATTCTATTTAAATATCAATTCATATTTAAATATATATTTATAAGTTTTTCATATAATTTTATTTTTATTTGACATGAAAAACGAATTTTAAACATAAATTGATATTTAAAGAAATTGGTGAAATTGGCCATGTCTTATGTCTAAAGCCGTCAGGATAAATAATTTACTTTAAGTTTTGACAAAAACATACTTTCAAATTAACTTAATTTTACCATAAATTTATTAAAAAAAAAAACAATTAGAGATAATATTTTTCATAACGCTTATTTCTTTATAAGTATTTGCATTTTCGTCATTAAGTTTCGCAAGCATACGGGAAAACCGTCTGCTGCACTTTTTTCACTATAAAAATAAAGCAACATTTTCCACAAAACCCCTTTTTGATGAACTTTAGATGTAGATAATAGATGTTGATCAGTTTAAAAAGCCTGTAACACTTTTTATGTATTTATACCAGTGTTGCCAGTAGTAGGAATTAATCCATATCATGTTTGTTTTACCTTTTGCCACATTTTTCATACATTTTATGAATTTTCAATGTAAAATACAGCTTGAAAATGTAGAAAAAGCCTTTTCCAGTATTATAGTCTTTTGAGGAATTTTGAATTATATTGTGTATAAGGAATTTTTTTTTTTGCTAAATATAACTTTACTAAATTGTCCACAATTAGGCAGCTTTGGGTCAAAATGGTGAAAAAGATATAAACAATTAAACACATTGGACATTTTAGCAATTTTTAGGCACAATGTGCTTCTAGCAAGTCCACACGAGAAGGAGTTTGCACTCGATGACTTCAAAAATGTTGTACTGTGTAATTACTCAGCCTTATTACGGTTGCCGCTGTCGTTAATGACGGTGTCGCTGTGTTCGCAGTTCCAGCGAAAAGTGTACTTTTTGTAACGTAAAGCCAGAAATAATTTATATTGTTTCTCAAAAAATTGTATATGTTTAGTTTACTTTTTTATATTTTGGTGTAAAGCGCAACTAGCTCTACATTTAGTAACAAAAGGGATAACGGTTGAACAACATGGTCCTTAAATATAACCTTATTTGCATTCTGGCGTTACATTAAAAAAAAATAAACTTTTCGCTGAAAATGCCCATATGTACCGTTAAACGAGCAAAGATTTTTAAATTTGATAGCTTGAAAAATAAATCTATATAAGCCCAAAGCTTACTTCAAAAAGGTTTTATACAAAACGTCTGGCTCAATTCGCAGTCTTATTCAGTTTTGTAATACAAGTCAAATCCCCTTCTGTCTTTAACGTCACGGCAGCGCATATTTCTTATATTCTTAGCGTCGATTGTTGTAATTGTTTTCTTTTTCATTACTTTGCATATATAGAAACCCTTTTTACAAATTTGAATGCTTCATTTAATTGTTTTACATTTTGTCGTACAAATATCACGTCACGTCAAAATGGAAATGTCCATATTACAAAAAACGACACAGTACACAGAAAAAATTATTGCCGAATTATTTTCAAACAACCGCTTGTTTGAAAATTTTTTTAATTTCTATAAATATTTTTACTGATTCAATCAATATTTTTGTTTGATTTTTATTTAACCAACAAAAATGTGGACAACTCTTCAAAAATAAAATAAACGCGTTATTGGTGTCAAGTTTTCATAATTTTGTATGAAATATTTAACGCTCTTTAATGTTGTCGTCTTTTTGCATTTTTTTTTTTGATCGTAAGCAACACTTCTTTATGTGAAATATAAGAACAACAACAAAAAACACACACAGTCTATTTTTGGACGCTTTAAAAAAGTGCAACTATAAGAAAAACAATAGCAGACACGACATTATAAGAAACAAAATCCCGTATTCAATTTTTTAAAACTGTTTGGTTAAATACATCAAATACAAAAATAGAATGATGACGAAAAACATATCGAGTCGGTCTGCTGCCGTTTTTGGTTACATTTCTTCTTTAGCAAAGGAAAGGATACAGCAACAGAGAGTGATAAAGAAAAACATTGTGTTGTGTGTATAAATAAGACTTCGTTCAAAAATTATTCCAACAAAAAAATGTGTTTCAAAGCCAGTCGGCGGCTCTGCTTTGCCGTCACCTTCTCATACAGTGCTTACTTGTGTGCGCGTCATTGCTTGTGCAAAAACTTTTTTTTTTTTTTTTTTGAATTTCAGTAAACTTTTTGTTTGATTCAGTTAAATTATTTGTTTGAAAAAATTAGTGTTTTTTTTCAGTAAACAAAATGCAAATAAATTGTTTGAATATGCAAATTTGTTTGTAGGACCGATTTCAGACAAAAAATTGTTTGATTCTACAAATTTTTTGTTTGAATTGGAAAAATAATTTTTTCTGTGTAGTTGCCGACAACGACAACCGTTTTAAAGCTGAATATTTTTATTTTTTTCAAAAAATATTTAAAAAATTAGATATTTTCTTGATTAAAATTTGTATTTTGAATAAGATATTTGAACAAATATTGAAGGAATTTATGTATGTCAATTTCGAAACAATATTCTGGCAACAATGGTTTATATAAAAATTTGTTTAACATTCCTTGACTGTCTCAAAATACACAAAATATCAATATTTAAGTTCAATTTTATGTCAATAGACGAAACATATGTATGAATGTATGTATGCCTTTTTGACAACACCAGAAAAACATCTTAATTACATATCTTTCACCAACATCAAGACATTACAAAACAAACATTAAATATAATTTGTTGTTGTTTTTTATCTATTAAAACCAAAAAAAAAAAAAAAAAATCA
Source organism: Pollenia griseotomentosa (assembly GCA_963931875.1). NCBI lineage: Eukaryota > Metazoa > Arthropoda > Insecta > Diptera > Polleniidae > Pollenia > Pollenia griseotomentosa. Next base: position 96,676,858 of record OZ007562.1, on the reverse strand, counting down.
ACTAAATAATAATGAAAAAAGTGGTTGTTACAATTTGTAGGTGTTATTTTTTAAATTTTGTCAGATGTTTTTTTTAGATTAGTTGTTGTATTGCGAAGAAAAAAATAATACAATTTAAGGTCAAATGTTTGAAGATCAATTAATTATTTAAAGTTGTTACAATCATTTTTAATTTTTAATTTGTACTATTTTGCTCTATTCCAAGAAAATTTAAACGTTATTTTGTTCTAATCAATCTAAATTGAGCTTTCAATTGGCATTCAATAAACACTTTAAATGATTTTAATCTTCTTTAAATTTTTTATATTGTGATATGTTTATAATAGGTTTAAAATAAAACTGATGCAAAAAAAAATTAAGGCAAATAAAATAGATTTATGGAAAAGATAAATACAAAATAGAAATTTGTTAGTTTAGAAAAGTTAGGCAACTTCGATTTTCGTAAATTCATGAAAGTCCTGGCTTTTGACTACCCCCGGGGGGATGGACTCTATCGACAACGTACTGTTCAATGGTTTTCCCTCTCTTCTGTTATTTATTTTTAATGAAATATTCTAGAAGCCTAAAAAATTATATTTAAAAAATTTAACACATTCAAATCATTGAACATTTTTCAAACTCTATACTGAACTGTCACTGTCACAAACAAGTGCAGATGACCAATTAACGCAAGTGTCTGAACGTGTTGAAGCAAAAACTAAATGCTTTACTACACGCAAAGAAAAAATATGGTTGGGTACGGTTACGGCAACTACACTATGTTTTTTGTAACAATATATTGTTGGCGTACACAACAAATATTTATTAAATAAAAGCAACATTATAGTTACTGTAAACATATCAATGTTTATCGCAATTATAAATTTGAGTATTGTTGACTAAATAATATTTTATTATTCTAACAACTAAATAATGATAACTTTGAAAACATATTAAATTTCTTACAAACATAACATGATAACTGTTTATACGTGTAGTTATAGAATGCTTAATATGCAAACAAAATATATTTAGGCCCGCGCCCACGATGTCAACAGCAACATTTCTTTCGTATATTTGTATTGCAAACAAAAACAAATTTAATTATTATTATTATTCATTTATTAAATCTACAGAATTAATTCTTAGACTAAATTTATATTTTTGAGCACTGGCTGCATAGGCCATCGGCTCTTCAAATTTTAGTTTTTTATTATTGTTTTCAATATAAATATGCGAAAGAAATGTTCTTGTCGACATCGCGGGGTGGCAGTTACTCTAATAATATTTTGTTTGCGCCATTTGTCAAATAATTTTATATCAGTTCTGTCGTAATATTTTAAACTAATTAAAAAAAATTAACGAATTGTTCATTAAATAAAAAATTTTTAATTACAATAGCATTTCTAATAACATTTTTATTTTTTTTTTCTTTGTGAAAGTGCAAAAAATATTGACCATTGCATGTAAGTTTAATGTTATTTTAATAGAAAAAGTAAAAAAAAATTCTAAAAAATAATTTATAAATAATTGCGACCTACGACAAATGATAACAACGATATTATGATAACCTACGATTATAATATGCTTACAGTAATCATAATATGATTCTATAAGATATGATATGATTACTTTTAACTTATTATTTTTAACATGATAATAATATTATTTTTTCTAAACCTATTATTTTTAACATCATAATATTATCTGTGACATTTTGACAAAACATCTTAAGTCGAGATAAGATAGCAAAAAAGTTTTTAAAAAAATCTCGCTGAAACAATGATTTTAATCAAATAACACTACGTGACAAAATTTCAACAAAGTCGTGACCAAATGAATCTGACAGCTAATCTTTATGTAAAATCCGCTGAATCCGAATATGAACTCAGAATTGTCAAAAGTAGAACAGTTTTTCAGATATTCCAAAATAACCGTTATTTGTGTTTTTAAAAAAGATGATGTGACTGAAATGCAAATATCTTAAAAAATTTTAAACGAATTATGTATTTCTTTCTTTTAAGTAAAAGATTATAAAATAACCATGGATTGCTTGTGAAGATTGGTCAAGAAATGACAGAGTTACAGGGGACAAAAGTTCAAGCTTCATTGGTACAAAAATGACAAAAATACACTGACAATATTATTACAGTAACGAACTGTAGTTTATTTAAGAAATATTCCGTTCAGTCATTTTTAAATAAATAAACTTTTAAAATTCCAAGCAAATTTATTTTTAACTGATTCTAACAGTTATTCAAAAAACTAAGTGCATATTAATACGGATTTTCAGTTGCAGTTAATATTGTCCGTTGATTGAGTTAAATTCTTCTTTATGTTAAAGTAAATAAAAATGTAATTTAAAGCAACGAAAAGTTCATTTAATTTTTACTGTCAAAATTCAACCGCGAATTCCGTAAAAACAAATCAATATTCAGTTATCTTATATAAATTAATTGTCAAAAAATTAACTACATATTCCGTAAAAACAAATAAATATGCAGTTATTTTATAAAATTTTACTGTCAAAAATTCAACACCATATTCAGTAAAAACAATTAAATATTCAGTTATTTTATATAATTTTACTACCAAAAATTAATTTTTACTTATCTATAAAAAATGAATTGCTTGTTTTGTGTAAGCAATTCCCATTTTCTATTTGTTAAAATAATTTAGTTAAATACATCAAATTTTAAAAGTAAAATAATTGCAAAGCCATATCGGTCATGCTGCTGGTGTCTTATAATTGAGAGTTCTTCTGTAAACAACTGACCACGTACAACAAAAGTAAAACAAACGTGTGTAACTGGGTAAGTAAATAAAAATATTCTCCCTCTCACGCTTATAAGAAAAACAAGCGGACAGGTGTCTGTCTGGTATTTTTTAGAAATTCGGCTCTTTTGTGGAGTAAACGAAAATTTAATAAAATAACTGAATATTTAATTGTTTTTACTGAATATGGGGTCAATTTTTTGACAGTAAAATTTTAATAAATAACTGAATATTTAATCGTTTTTACTGAATATGGTGTTGAATTTTTGACAGTAAAATTTTACAAAATAACTGAATATTTATTTGATTTTACGGAATATGGTGTTGAATTTTTGAAAGTAAAAATTAAATGAACTTTTTGTTAAAAATAAATGAAAAATAGGTAGACCGGTTTTTAATTGAACTTTCATTTATTTTATATTACAATTTCAGTTAATTTTACGTACAGAATATTGTGAGTGTACAGAAGATTTAGTAAATTAACCCACATAGAAATTCAAAACTTTCAAGCAACTTTTAATATTGTTTGTTACTAAAAATTTAGCTTTGTATATTTATTTGTTGTGGGTTAATTCAATTAATCTTCTGTAACTTTGTCATTTTTGCACCGATCTGGATCCTATTGGGCACAAAATGTTCGTATTGAAATAGGCTAAAATTTTATTTTTTGGATATTTGCATATCAGTCACATCATCTTTTTTAAAAACACAAATAACGGTTATTTTGGAATATCTCAAAAACTGTTCTACTTTTGACAATTCTGACTTCATATTCGGATTCAGCGGAAAATTTTACATAAGGATTACGTTTCAAATGCATTTGGTCAAAAAATTGTCACGTAGTGTAATTAAATAAACCAAAATTAAAGAAAAATTTCGTTAATAATACAAAATTTTATAAACGTAAACAAAAATGATTTTGAATGAAAATTCGCATGATTAACAACGTTTTTTTTTTTCAACTTTTTAAATCTGACTTAAGATGTTTTGTCAGAATGCCAAAGATATGATGTCTTCTTAACTTATTATGATTAACATGATAATAATTTGATTAAGGGAAACATATTATGATGTAATATTACAAATATATTTGGTCATAATATGATTCAAGAATAATAGTAATATGTTTACTACAACCACGAATCTTATCATAATATGTTCCCCTTAGAATATGTTTACCACAAACATGTTTTTTCTTTGCGTGTATGGTAAAAGTGCAGGTATAAGGAATACTCTGAAAAATTAACAAGGGAATGACAAATACAAATACACAAATATTTTTTTTAATGTGAGTTTGTATGTTAATTTCTCTGATAATACCCAATAAAAAATGTTATCATTTAACGAAGCACTAAAGGTACATTTAAAAATATAAGCACACAATTATGCGCTACGCAATAAGACATACAGGAATGCAGTAAAGTAAGTAAAGAAGCTCTTAGCAAGTTTTATTAAAGAAAAAATAATATTTCAAGTGCCACTGCATTTTACTACTAAGAAGAAGTTTTGTAAGGGAGAGCATCCAAAATAACTGTAAAAAAATTATTTAGTGTGTAAAGCTAATAGCTACGTTCAAGAGTTTTTAAATGCGTTAAATAAAGAGCTTGTTGTGTCAAACATGTATTGCTTCAAAGTGGGAACACGCCATATAAAATGCATGTCTACCGTAAGCGATATGGTAAGCGAAACTCTTACATTTCTCCCTTACAAACCTGCTTCGTTTGAACCTCAATTTTTTATTGGTTATTGCAACAACAATTCTTTGCAAAAACAATTCTTTGTATGCGTACGCCACATTAGACACATAAGTAAAGCTCAAATTTGAAGTGACATAACCATAACCACAAAAACCGCTCTTTGAACCAATCTTATGGACAACACTGTATTTGACCATAACGACATAAACATATAAACCAAATGAGTTTTGGTTTTTGGTAAACATCCCAAATTCTCTAAGACTGCACGAGATAATTTTCAAATACTTGGAGTATAGGAATAAATTTGTTACTGAATTGAAAGGGTTTGAAAGAAACAAGTACTATCAAGGGTGTATTTAATGAATTCTTGTACCCTCACAACACTATTTAAATTGTGGGGCATATCATTTGTAAACACATTTAATTTTTGTTTTGTGTTGGATTTTTCAATATAATTGTGGAGGCCTAAATAATGTACAATGTACTCAAAGATGTAAAAGAGTTTTGAATTTTCCATGCCTGCTATACTCACTTTTCGCTCCTCTTCAATATTTAGGAAAAAAAATTCCAATCTTTCTTAAATTATGCAACAAAATATCCATTTACTCCAAAATGATCAAATGATATTCGAAAAATAAAACCAATTAAAACCGTGATGAAATGTTCCGACATATGAAGATACATATGTCCCAACAAAATATTTTTCCGGGGAACTTACTGGTAATAAAAAAGCTTCTTTAAACCCTACTATTAGTACATCAATACAATTAAAAGTCAGAAATGAAAGTGCAAGTACTTGTTATCTTGTTTTTACATTTTTGGTGTTGAAAGTTTTTGAACTTGTAAACGCTTACGGAATAATTTATCAGTTTTATAAGATTTGCATGGAATTCATGATACCCGTTTTATTTACTCATATGTATGATATCGAACAGTTGTAATATTGAACAAATAGTGCGTGCTTCGATTTAAATTAAATTTTGCATGACTTTATTAATATTTAATGACAGCTCTTTTATTACGGTTTGTTTATACTTTAATGTCTTTGCAAAAAAAAAAAACAATTTTTTAAAGTAAATGAAAAAACAAATTAGGGTAGCAACGTTTTTGAATTTGGATAAAATTGTGTAATAGCCCTAGGTCTGATAGGTCTTTGGTGGTGGAGACCGGTTCTAGTTTTAACACTTTCTATGGATAAGACCTATCACTTTTACATGGGGTTGTCATTGGAGGGGGTCAATTGACACCATATGACCAGTCACACATCTATTCTTAATGGACGTGTTTAGTGACAGTTACTACAATGTAGTATTATTTCAATAAAACAAGTCCTAGAATTAAATTCAAGATACAAATTTAAGAAAGTCCCAAAAAATGTATCACACCACCTGGAATACTCTACTGTAATTCACTACTTTTTCTACATTTTTGTTCTTCATAAACCAGATACATGATTGGTTCTCCATTTACTGGTCATGATTTCTTTCTTTATGTACCTGTTCTATTATTACAACTCCCAGGAACAGTCCGTTGGACCAATTGGCACAAATTTTCCGCAGGGAGGTTATAAACCTAATTTGTAATTCATGATTTTAAAGAATAACAAATTTATATATGTTGTAGGCTGACCCCAGGGGTAAAGATATACCCTAGACTGGTTATTGATGAGTCTACCATGGGAAATACATGGTAAATGTAGTTTGTATCCAAATCGCGTTAGTGAAATGCCATGTTAGGTATCGATTGTAGCCCATAACTTTAGACAGAGTTTTATACATTGGCAAAGGTAATGTGGCTTCGGCATGATCCCGACACTCATGTACACAAATTGCCACCTATGTAATTTCAAGATCGTTGGTGGACGCAGTGTTTTGAGTATACCGTGAGATTAGACCAGCCCTATTATATACAGCTCTCCTCATTAATTTTGCTTAGGTTACAAATTAGATCGATAATTTTTACATACCCAACAAGAATATTTACAAAATTCTCCAAAAACATGAACATGGGAGGAAAAGACTTCCAAGCGTGAAGAGCGATATCGCCTTTAAAAAACGTATGTACACTAAGGCCCTAATCATGTAAAACGCAACGCAACGCCAAAGAATTACATTGAAAGCAAAAACAAAGTCATAAATATTTTGTAATTTTGTTGTTGCTTAGAAATTCATGTACCGTTTTAGGATTTTTAACGCCACAAGCTATGCAGCGTTTAAAATTTTAAAACGCAATGTGAATTTCTGTAGAAAGTAACAACAAAATTACAAAATATTTATGACTTTGTTTTTGCTTTCAATGTAATTCTTTGGCGTTGCGTTGCGTTTTACATGATTAGGGCCTAGATAACGAAATTAAGCACAGTGTTTGATAAAACTCGCAATATGTATTTTCTTGTTGAGGAGCTCTTCCATTTTAAGAGGACCCATTAGGGTGGGCCAAAACAAATTATTTTTTTCTTATCGACTTCTAATAGCGAAAATATCTTGTATTTTTAGTGTAAGAGCCCGCGGTTTGACCTTCAATTTTGTTAAATTTTGAACAAAACAAAAATAGCATTGTATTGCAGAAAAACATATTACTGTATTTTAACGACTTTTAAGTTCGTAAAAATAGTGTCAGAAGCATCAATGACTCTTTGCTATAAAAAATCAAGAGAAGGTATAATATAGACGAAACTTGAATCAATACGAGAGATTCCCGGATTTGACAGTAAACAAGATTTTGTGACTAAAAAATGATTTTATTGTTTTATGTTGTATAAGAACCAAAGTTTTATTTTTTTTTTTTAAGTTTAATTTAAAATTTTTTCAGTTTTAATTAATAATAATTGATAGTAAATAAAATATTAAAATTTAAAAAATGGACTTTTTTTAAATATACTTTATTCTTAGGAGCTCCTGCGCGGGCTCATGATGTAAATTTTTTTTATTTTTATGCAATTTTTATTTGTTGTAACGTAAGACAAAAAAAAATATTGCTATAAGAATATGATTCGAGAACTTTTAATTTTTCTGATACATCAGACCAAAGATAATTTCAATCAAGTAATGGTTAAGCGAGTAACCGCATCTTTTTAACGGCAATTTGTGGAATAAAAAAAACACATATTTCAAAAGCAAATTATAGCATAGATTACTGTGCTATTTACTGATTAATAGGTGAATAAAAAAAAATAGGGGAATAAAAAAAACAAATATTTCAAAAGAAAATTATATCATAGATTACTGTGCTATTTACTGATTAATAGGTGAATTATATTATATTTCTTAAATTATTTATTTTTTTACCATGTGTTCAATACCAGCAGTATTGTTTTGTCATTATTTCATTGTTTTTACTTTTTAATAGATTTGTCAACAATAAAGACGATATTAAAATGTGTTATTGACAGCACACGTCCATAAAAATAATAATGAATAAATTTTGTACAGGCTTCAGATAATATTAAGAGTAATCACTTGCACCAGTAAAAAAGTTAAATAAAAATGTATAATTTTTATATTTTTTTTCAACAAGCAAAAAAATTATTTAATAAATCTTATTTTGTATAGACTGTTTTTGGAACATTTTCCTAATTGTTACTGTCTATGAACACCTCTGTTAAAATTCTAAACAAAAAGACTAATAACGTATGGCATTGCATTTAATGACCAATAAATACATTACAAAACGTTAATTTATTAAAATTTGTTTTTGTTTTTTTTTTCTTTATTAAATACAATGTCATGTGGAATAAATAAAGACAACAATTGGCATAAATATCGCAAATTGTTTGTCTCATAAATAACAAATTTCAATAAAAGAAAGAAAAAACTTAACAAATCGTCACCTCCAAATTAATATAAAAAGTTTATGTTTATTTATATGGGTTTGTTTTTTTTTAGAAATTTTCTTTAATATTTTTTTTTTTTTTTTGTTTTTATTTAAAAAAATATAAAATGGAGAAATTTTTACAACTTACAAATGGCTGTAAATGCCAAGTTGAAATCAACATAACTTTATGGTGGTTTTAATTTCCAAATATTATTAAGAATTTACTATTTCTCTTTTACTTTATATTTCCGGCTTTTAAAAATAGTTTTAAGACCTGCTGGTCATTAACAAAATTTTGTAAACAACCTTAACAAAATACCAGTATCAGTTAACAAAATACAGAGGCGTATTAAAGTCTATCTAGTTAAGAGTAGAAAAACATACTTGTTATGTTGCTCAACTTCAAAGCGAAAATAATTTTTTAAAACTTAATGCAATCACACGATTAAAAACACATATTATTATATAATGTGTCATAAATATAAACCTATAGCTGAAAATACGAGGTCAGTTAAAAAAGCCCGAGACTTCTTAATCACGGAGTGTATGTGACTTACCCCCCGTTTCCACATGCAAGTACAAGTTCGAAAAACTCAATACACTCACACTTTTTTACTAACACTCACACAATTTTTGTACTTTCAGCCAATCGGCTGTTTTGTCGATTTTTCGTTGATAATACGTATACACTACTTGCAAGTAATTACTTGCATGTGGAAACGTAGGGTTAAAGAAACACCAAATTTGTCTGGGACATAAAATTGGCAGATCTCTTTAATACATGCAGATGTGGAAAATTTTACATGGATACCTGCCCGTAGGCCTTCTACATTGTAGATCTTATCCACCGGTTAACAAACCATGCGTTTACATGTCCTTTAGCAAACATCGCCCTAAGATGGAGAAAAATTATTTTTATATAGCAGTCTGCTTAAAATGACAACTTTGTGTCATTTTTCTGTACAGTGGTGGATCATACATTTCTTTAGAAATCTGTCATGAAATTGTAAGACGATTAACCTACTTTGACCTTTTCTGCATCGGTTGGGCTGAAGAAATTTTGTTTAAGCTGCCGAATGTTTCAGCTCGAAAATGATAAAGCTATCTCAGGCTCTGTAAAGTGAGTTTGGGTAGTGTATGCGGTGTTTTTGTAAAATGAGTAAAATTCAACACGATTTTGATATTTGCTCAAGTTTATAAAACTGTAGGGTGAATTTGTATAGTATATGTTAAAAACGTTTCCTTTGTTCACGGTATTTTAGGAGATGACAACAAAAATGGGCGAGGAAAAATTATCCTGCACAGGGTTTCTAGAATTATACAAAGAATCGCCTAAATTCTGGCGAATTAAAAGCAGCAATAAACTCATGAAAGTCGAATACAACAAAAAATAATGAAGAGGTTAATAAAAAAAGGAAAAATGTTTGGTTTTATTATTATTTGCACATGTTGCCTTCTTTAAAAAAAAATATTACACAGCTTACTTGCATAGTCTGTGTGTCACAAAATTCGTTTACGCAGTGCCAGACTTGAGCAGTGTACTTGTGAAGTGTATGGCCGGCATTAGAAGAAAATGTGTTTACTTTGTTGTTGTAACTTAACACAAACGAAGTTTTGAGAAAGTGGCCGTTGCTAGTGAATATTCTGTGCTAAAAATTAAATTTCTTAAAGTTGTCAGTCAGCTGATCAATTAAAATTATTATAACAGATCTATAAACTATAACTTTACGATCCACAACTAGTGCTTTTTTACTATTTAATAGGACCATAATACCACATATTTGGCTGTAGTGACTTGCACAAACGACAGAACTTGCTTAACATTTTGTAAGATGTCTAATGACAAACAGTTGTGCAGTAGAAGTTTTTAAGTTTTATTAGCAAAAGGCTAGTTTTCACTATCATACAAGTCTTACGTTTTCCATAATACTCTGTGAGACGGAAATCAAAATGAGTTTTTTTGCGACTGTCAAAAAATCTAATGTAACAATTTAATTGTAGTCACAAATCACACATGAATATCCTTTTGTTAAAATGTATAATTGTTTTAAAAAATTTCCAAAAAACGATGAAGCCGTATGAGATGTCAAATTTTTTTTCGTAATACTTGTCATTTCATGACACATTGCATTCACATTATCGCACTTTTTCATATTACTTAAGTTTTTGACATGTATTAATACAAAGTATAATAGTGTAAACCAGCCTTAAGCAAATAAATTTATAAAAGTCAGTGACTTATTGACCTGACCTCGTTTATAGATTTAATATCTATGAATATGACATGATATACATCTATACATTTTTAAATTTATAAATATACATACTCCCATTTGTGTAGGTATCTTTTATAATAGTAACCATCAATTTTCAACCATTACAACCCATATTAAAAACGTTTTCATACATCTATATGTATGTATGTCACTATGACAATATTTTATTCCACGTACTATTTATTGATTTATCTTTGAAACGATTTGACAGTTAAAGTAAATACACAAACATAGCAGATATTCCGATATTATATTACTGCACATAACTGTTTATTAAATCGAGAAATTAATATAAAATCAAATACTTAAATTGAAATTGAATACCATAGTGTGTGGACACTATTTAACAATGCACAATGTTGAATATTGCAAATAGACATTTTTGTAGCAGACGTAGGCAAACGTGTGGTTGGAATTCATATTAATTATTGTGTGTGTTTTTTATGTTTGACGGAAAATTACATAGATTTTGTTTATAATTTAATTCATTCACAGCCAATAGTAATTAATCGTGGTAAATGTTTTCATTTGAAATAAATATAGGAAATAGGTACGCAATAGCCAATAAATATATGTACACGCAGAGAAAATAACATGTTAAAATATGGTCACCTCCAACAAAACTATTTTAATGAAAACTTTAAACATATTATGCTAAATTTAACCATATAATGGTTGCCTCTAATCATGTAATGGTTAAATATGACAAAAATTTGTTTTTAAATTAACAATAGCATTTTCCTCTTTTCCAAGGGCAACATGCTATGGTTGCAAAACAACCATACTAATATAAATGTTTAACATATTTTAGTTATTATTAACTATTACATGTTCGGAGGCAACCATAATATGGTTATGGCCTCTTGATAGATGACTAATTTAGCCATAACATGGTTGTCGCTGACAATAATATTGTTAAATTTAACATAATATGTATGTTTAAAATTTTCTTTAAAAATAATTCTGTTGGAGGTGACCATATTTAAACATGTTTTTTCTCTGGGTGTATATAGAAATGAATACATAAATATAAATAAATATTTTTGTTATGTTATTAGGTGTCGAAAAATTAATAAGTCTGAGCTTTATTCCTAATTATTACATAAATATTTAATCAGTGCATTTTACTTTTTGCAATTATTAAGTAATGATTTTTTGTTATTGAATTTGGCAACATTTTAAATAACTGCTAGTCTTAAAAATATGTAAACAAAAACAGCTGTGTAGCAAGAAAAACAAGAAAGAACCTTGAAATCAAAACAAACAAAAAATATAATATAATTTTACAAAAAGAATCTGGGAATTTATTTCTCATGGTGAGTAACATTTTATTTTATAAATTTTCATACTAATTCAAATTTACAACTTTTACATTCTGCTGGTATCTAACAGTTGTATAAATTGTCTGTACAATTTACTTCATTGCTAGCGAAAGGATAGCTAAAGTTAGCCTCGTAACAAAAATATACAAAACGAAAATTCTGATAGTGCATAGAAAATATTCCTGGAAAATATTAAAGGAATAAGACTATTAAAGTATAACAGCTTTTAAAAGTTGTAATTTGACTTAGAATACACATTCGAATTAATATGAAAATTTATAATTTTACAAAAGTAAATAAAAAATTAATTAAACGAAAAAAATTTAGCAGTTAGGTAAATAAATTCGTCGTATTCAAATATAACACTATAAGGGTATTCAAAAAAAGTTTTTCTTCAAAATTTCCCGGGAATCCCGGAATTATTTCCCGGATAAGAGGGGAATTGAAAACAATTGAAAATCCCGGGAACAAACTCTGGCAACACTTTGTTTTTTTTTTTTTTAATCTAATACTAATCCCGTGAAGCTCTACGCTTGTCTGCAGGAAACCAGAGTCTTTGGCCGAAATCGAACCTGCAACCCCGTCACGGATAGACTAGCTCACTACCAGCTAAAACCCCATCATTGTTTTTTTTTTTTTTTTTTTGAAATGTGTGTTTGGAAATTTGCAAAGTAAAAATTTTTTAAACAAATAATGTTTTTTGGCCTAGATTGTCTCAGAAAAATCTAATTGAGGTGTGGACCTTCAGCTTTAGTACAATATTCTAACTGTCGTAATATTTGCAAATACCGTTGTGATCTATTTGATTAAACGAGCGACCTTGCGGATATATATAAGTATATTTATGTACATTTTTGTGTGGAAATATTGTATGATCACCGAAAAGATGGTTTCGAGCCCACAAACCAATCTGCACTGTTGCTCCAAGGTCATGTTAACCTATTATTACCAAAAGGTTTTTGTTGATAGTTCCAACTATAGCGTTAAAGTTACCCAAAAATATTTGTATGTCAGCAACATGTAATGAGTTTGTAATAAAGGGTGTTTTTTTTTTTTTTTTGAGTGATGCAACTTTGAGTTGTCATCACTGCTTTATTTGACCACCCATTTAACAGCTGGTAGTTGCTTTTTGTTTAGTTTGCTTTGACATTTCATTATAAATTTACTTACACTAGAGCAACGTGTGCAAATTGTTGACATTTTAAATCAAAATAATTCGACAAATAGGCTGAAGCACAAATTTATGTTGATTTTGGATTTCCATTCAAAATTTTATTTTCCGATGAAGCCCATTTTTGGTTGAATGGGAACGTAAATAAGCAGAATTGTCGCATTTAGAGTGAGGAGAATCCACAAGCTTTTGTCCAAACAGCATTACGTCCACAGAAAAGACCTGTTTGGTGCGCTTTATGGGCTGGCGTAGTCATTGGCCCATATGTCTTCAAAAAAGATGATGGTCAGAATGCGAAAAGTTGTTGAAATTGGTGTTCCAGATTGCGCTTTCTAAGCGCATATTTAAACATCATATTTTATTATGATTTAAACTTTTATCACTCTATAAAAACACCCTTTAGCTTTTAATTGATTGTAGAAGTAATACTCGCCGGGTACGGTTGGAGCATTACATTGTACAATAGATATTACAAAGGTTAAACACTTATTTTAAAGGAAATCGACAAGACGAAATCGACAAATCGAGAAAGACGACACATCAGGTTTTATAAATAAAGATGAACTCGAGCAGTTATAACGTCTTGAATATGGCGAAAACAGGATCTTTTTCAACTTTAAGCTAAGATATTACAAAAACCTGATGTAATGCAGAGTACAGAATGAGTACAGATTCGGATTCAGCGCACCTTATTCCCTTAGCAAAGTATACTCTCTGGTGTATGGTTTTTTGGTATGGTTTAGTATATTACGTTGCTAAAGCAGGACCACAATTGACCATGCATTATCCTATATTGGACGTTGTTTCAAAATAAATAAATTGCGAAAAAAACTCGGTTTATTTTTTCTTTTATAACTCTAATTCAAAACTTACTATAAAGTAAGTGGCATCACTCAAATAAAATCACATTTAAAAAAATCGCAATTCTGTTTTTAATCAGGCAACTTCAATTTGTTAAGAAATCGTTTTAGCGGTTTTTCTCAATTTTATGTAAATATAATTTTTTTTTTTTTTTTTTCATTTAAAAGGTATTAAATTTAGGTTATTTAATTTTAAACAGAGACAGAAACATAAATAAAAAATCATATATAAATTCAAATTAAATTAATAATTAATTTGTCTAAATAATTACCTGTCCATCCATTTTTGGTAATTACAAATTAGTCTAAAAATAAAAAAAAAATCAAATTAACATTAATTTAAAACATCAATTCTTAATGACCTCTATAAAATTAAGTGTATTAAAAAAAACAAAAACGCGATTATTTGGTTACACATGCGTAAAGTGTGTAATTAAAATATGTTTTGAACTTTTAACAAAAATTTATAACTATTGAAATTTTAAAATATTAGCAATGATTATTAAAAATAACTATTTGATATAAGAAACATTTTTAATTGAATTCCAAGAGTTCCACAGACTACACATTTACTGCCGTACTCATAAAATATAAAATAAGTTTGAAATGTGTTTAAGGCAAAATTTTCAAACAAATTTTTCTTAAAATGCATTTCATTTCATTTTCAAACAGAGTTTTATTTTGTAAGAAACCCGTTTTATTTTCAATTGACTTTGTTCAAAAAAAAACAACTCTGAGTATCCAAAAATAATTGCAAATACTCGCTACTCACAACTTAATACTTTGCCAGCACGTTAGTCGAGGTATCTATAAACAGTCTTCTTATACACTAAGAAAACGGTTCAGGTTCGGGGGTGATCTGATTAAGAACGAAAGGTCAAAACCGTTAAAGGCTAGTTAACACTATTATACTGTGTATTAATACATATAAAAAACTCAGGTTATATGAGAAAGTGTGATAGTGTGAATGCAATCTGTCATGAAATGACAAGTATTACGAAAAAAAATTTGACATCCCATACGGCTTCATCGTTTTTTGAAATTTTTCAAAACAATTATACTTTCAATTTGATCAGGGTTGCATTTTAACAAAAGCATGTTTATGTGAGATAGTGTGAATACAAACTGTAATTTTACATTCGATTTTTTGACGATCGCAACAAAACTCGTTCGATTTGTATCTCACAAAGTAATATGAAAAAACGTAAGACTTGTGTGATAGTGTAAACTAGCCTTAAGTAATATTTCCGATCCATTTCTATTTCAAATCTATTTAAAATATATATTCAGAGTTTTCATGATATTGCTTAAAATTACCATTTGTGCAAATGGGCAAACTTGCGAGACTCGATTTATGAAGAACCTTTTTAATTTTGGTGTAATTTTAAACAATTAATGTCAGTTTGTAAGAAACGTCAATACAAAAGTAAATTCAAAAAGAAAATTCAAAAATATTTCAAATAAAAGTTGAAATTTGTGATTAACATGTGGAATTTGTTTTTCAAAATGCACAAAGAAAGCCAAAAGACTAATTTGCTCAAATTATTGCTAGAATTTATTGTTTGTGATTTATAAACACTTGGATTTTTCATTGAAAACGAAGTTAAAAGCACTAAAATATCTATTTGTATAAATGCACAATTAAACAGCGCAAGCTAACGAGTCAAAATTGTTGGGCAGATTTACGAAGTTTGTGCAAATGAATTGTCATACAATTTTTGACAGTTCACTTGCGAGGCACTGTTGGGATCTGACAATTCTTAAATTGTACCGTCTCAATGGCAAAATTGTACCAAATTGACATAAATTGTACCAAACCTTCGCTATAAAATAAAGAAGCAAACATAGTAATTCATAACACTTTTTATTCAATAAAATTATAAACAAAACAAGCAAAAAACTATAGTCGGTCAAGCCCGACCATTTGATACCCCACGCCACAGAATATAAAGACTCTTTTTGCAACCCATGGGCAATAATGGACCAGGCAGAACAAAATTATGTTAGGAGGTAAAGGTTAATGTGAAATTTCTTTGTTTGACTATTATTTAGATATCTTCACCGATATGAGATTTTCTTGCCCTTAAGTGATTTTAGGATATATATATATACATATATATATATATGGGCATTTCCCCAGAATGGTCTACCAGGATGAAAAAATAAAATGTTGAAAATCTTTGTCTTTTATTGTTTATTATTATAAAAAAAAGTCTATGGGGGGTGTGCTGGAAATCGCAAACGCAAAACGCAAAAATTTGGAGGCTGTTTTTAATACACCCTACAAGAAGAGAATCAGCGAGTTGTCACTTTTTTCACGTTGGTGTTAAGAAAATGATAGAATGAAATGACCGAAATCAAATTTTCTGTCATTTCATTCTATCATTTTCTTAACACCAACGTGAAAAAAGTGACAACTCGCTCAATCTCTTCTTGTAGGGCACTTTTAATCTAATTTTTATAATTTTTGTTATAAAATTCTGTTTAATAGAGAAATGTTTGTATAATATTTGTCATAAAATTCTTTTATTACAGAAATATTACTCAAAAACGACTTTTAAAATTCTTGCGTTTTGCGTTTTCGATTTCCAGCACACCCCTGTATGTTGTTATAAAAGAATGGTTTCATAGCATATCTCAGCTGTTTTACTTGAGGAAATTGCACTGGAAACTGGAAAATTTTATATATTCTTATATTTTCTACTTCTAAAGACATTTTTATATACTTATTTTAAATGCAAAAAATATGTTATGTTTACACTCTTTCTTCATAATCTCTACATTACAATCAGTTGTAAAAGGAGTATTAAGTTTTCTTGTTAAGGAAATTTAAGGATATTTATGGGAAAATGCATGGTGATAATAATAAAAAAAACATATGGACAAATCGTACGTTCGCGACCGGTACATAAGCCAATTAAACAAAAACCAAGAGAGGTATTTTATTTTGTAAATGCTGGATGGAGACCTTAATTAATACACTTTCAAAATAAATTAACCACTTTTGAATATTCCGTTCCATTACGCAGATTTTTACATTTCACTACTGTCATCCAAAGTTGACTTCTATTTTGCGTACGTTCGTGACCTCATGTTTACAACTATTATTATGAAAACTTAAACTCGATGAAACCCATCTTTTGCACTAAACATAGAGCTATCAAAATGCTATCGAATCGCAAAAAAAATTCTAGGTAAAGTTTTGTTTTCTTTATTTTTTGCATATTAAAATGGAAATGCCCATATATTATATGGGACCTATGTTTAATATTGGACCTACCATTTATGATATGGTAGCTATCTTAAAAGTTATTGTAGCCAATTTTTATGTTAATACCAGCATTTACTCTTTCCAAGAGAAGTATAAAAAATATGGACCGATTCCAATAAAATTTGGTAAGACAATTTAGATTGCAATAAAATAAGTTTTGCCCAAATTTAATCTAAATACCAACATAATAAAAGCCTATTAACACAAACCCTATTCTGAAAAGAAGTTTGTATGACGGCTACGTGAAATTACGAAACGCTTTTCACGATTTTTAGTAGGTTTAGTACTATTGAATTGAAAGCAATGTACAAAATCGCATCAAATTACCTTCAAAATTGCAACCTGGGGCCTAATTCTGGCAGTCGTGATGGAGCCTAATTTTGGCATTCGTGATCGAGTACTTTCTCGATTCGAAAGCAATTTTATTTCAGTCGATACTCAACGAATCGAAATTATTTTTTCAGTATTGTGAAACTCAAATTAATGCTTTACAACACTGAAAAAATAATTCCGATTCGTTCAGTATTGACTGAAATAATTAGATTTTAAATTGTTTTCGAATCGAGAAAGTACTCGATCACGAATGCCAAAATTAGGCCCCTGCACTTTGCGCAGAAGGTTACATGGACAAAAGCCCAACCATCCTGCAACTACCCTGACTGAGGGACATTGTTAAATCGACTCATATGCATCTGCACTATCGAGGTAGGGCAATACAAAATAAAAAGGAATAACAAATTTCACTTTTCTTGTCAAAAGCAGACAAAATTGTAGACAGTGTAACAAAAACAAAAGTGGCGATTTGGATACACTTGATTCCAGGCTTCCTACAGGGATATACTTAGTATAACATCATAAACACAAATTAACTCTAATGCAATTTTTGGTAGTTCTGGTCAGAGCTGGAGATATGTTAATAAAGTTTTATTACTGAAAAGAAAAGTGAGTTAATAACCCACCTAAAAGAAATGATAAAACTACGTGGGTATTTTATTTTAATTGTACCAAAGATAGATGAATTGTACCAGTGTACCAATTAAGTTTCGATTGTACCAAATTTGGTACAATTGTACCACAAATCCGATCAGTGTTGCGAGGGCGTACAAATGCACAGTTTGCACAGATTGCGAGACTTTTAAAGCTACGGTCAGACTTATCAAATATTTGACGAAAAAAACGGGACCAACAACCAAACTAAAAAAGCATTTCGCTTAATATCAATATTTATTTTTATTAAAATACCACATCTTACAAAAAACTGTTTTTTGCTACGTCTAGTAGTATAATTAGTTTATTTTGTGATATTAAGACCATTTTAAATTTACTATTAACAAAAGAAGGGGTTACGCTTATTTGATCAAATATTTAATAAGTGTGACCGTAGCTTAAGCGACATCACGAAAACCCCTTATTGTTTTGTTGGCCTAAGTAGTACCGTATATCTAAAGATATATTCATGCATATTAAGGGTTACCAAAGGTGACATTGCATCTCTTGCAGGTGTTTTCACGACATAAAAGTCAACTGCAAAATTAAAAATATTTGTCTAAAGGATATTTCACACTATTACACAAATCTTAAATGTTTTGACGAAAATGCATCTCATTTTTTGTTTTATTGTTTAAAAATTTAAAAAAAAAACACAATAAAAACTTATCATGGCAGGCTGGCATTTTCCTCAAAAGACTTGTGAGATAATGTAAAGTAGCTATAAACGATATTGTGAAACAGTCTAATGTCTGGAAAACAACACTAAAGACGACCTAGCAAAAACAACCTAGTTGCATAACTCATACATAACGCTGCATAACTCATACATAACGCATACAGGAAGGTTTAATCAAAATGGTTTGGTGAAACAATCTGCTCTTTGGGCAAAATTATATAATCTAGATATGATGCGGGAAATCCGACTTGCTACTTACTTAGGTTTCGTATGCACAAAATAAGAACATTGAAATTTTTCATAATGGGTCACTGGTTGATAGGGGCCAATGCAATGAGATTGGGCCTAAATTATAATAACTTCTGTGGGAGCTGTCGCAAAAAAAAACTGAAACTTTATTATCTCTGACAATTCCCTGGTCCTAGGAAAATTAGAATAAGGCATTTTGGGAAACCAAAATTACCCTATCTGGATGCTCTATCTGAGGTAGGGCTTAGGCTAATCCATCTTTTCAGCAGGAAAGTGTTTGAAGGCTGCTGTTGTGCCTATGGTGTAATCTGGCTCTAACTCTGATTAAGGGTATCACAACTGGACCGTTATAAGGATCCAAGTGAGCCGTCCACGTGTCGGCTGCACCTTAAACCTAACCTTACCTATGTATGTGTATTGTTTTCAAAGCCTCTGATCCCGAAATGAAATAAAATGTTTAATTTTAGACCATAAAACTTACATTTTTACTTTGCCATTTTTCTAAAAAGAAAATATAATTTACTAAAAGGACCGGCAGAAGCATATTTGTTCAACAAAAAATAAGTGTTTTTTTGCATTACTTTTGTCATAAGTAAGCTTTAAAATACACCTTCAATAAGAAAAAGAAAAGAACCGGATGTAACAAAATTTTTTGCAATTGCTCTAATTTACTCGAAACTCGCCTTTCGAAGGTTTTCGGGACTGACGACTACGAATCTGGTATTAGATTTTGAAAATTGAAAATCCAATATGTCGGACTTTTTTTTGTTAAGTTAACAAGCCGATTTTGATACATCTGATCGCTTTTATGGCTTGAAACTAGTTATCCGGGGGTTTTTTGGATTGTAGATTATAAATCTGTTCTTATATTTTGAAAATTCATAATGTTATTCTTAATAAATTACTCAAGCTTAAGGTCACTTTTTAAAATTAATAAAAATATTTTAATTTTTATTTTCGATAATTCGATTTCCGTTGGACAATTTACTAAATTTCATAATGGCAAATCCAATGGCTGATTATTTTCTGTAACATGTACAAAAAATAGTCCGCCATATTGGATACGCCATTTTGAATTTTCAAGATCTAATACCAGATTTGTAATCAGTGACCCAGAGAGCCGTTGAGTGACGAACCGCAAGCAAATTCCATAATGTTATAAAAAATAATACGTCATATTGGATCCGCCATTTTAAATTTTCAAAATGTAATACCAGATTCGTAATCTTCGAACCTAAATCGTAATCTTCGAACCTAAAAACAATCAGGTAACGAGTTTCAAGTCATAAAAGCATTCAGGCGTATCAAAATTCACTTGTTTCAAACAAATCCAATAACATTACAAAAAATATTCAACCATATTGGCTGCGCCATTGTGAATTTTCAAAATCCAATAACAGATTCGTAAGCAGCGTTAAGGCGTTTCAAAATAAACGTGTTAACTTCAAAATCGTTTTTCTCCAAAACTCATTTTTTGCCCCTAGGTCCCTTTTAACTGAAACTGACACATATACTTTTAAAAAACCGTACTTTTTTCTTGTTGGTACTTTTTGATTGTGTTGAATCCTTTCCTTACGATTTTTTTAAGGTTATTTCACAATAACTTGTGAAAAAAATAGATTTTTTACAAAATGTTACAATAAAATTGAGTCATAAAAACTTACTTTTTAAAAAAAAAAAATCTTGTTTTTGGCAAAAAATTTGTTATAGGAAGACTTTTAGTCTTTTCAAACATGCCATCATTATACATATACAATATGTATATATATTTTTTTTCTAAATCTCAAAATGACATCATTTAAAATAATATAAAAATCATTTAGAATAAAATATTTATAAAAAAAAAACTATGATAAATTTGTTTTCTTATAAATCTTAAGCTATTTAAGCGTAATAATAAAATATTTATAACAAAAAGTAAAAGTTGTTAGATTAATAAATTTAATTTTCTAAGAATATTGTTTAAAATTTATTTTTAATCTGTTTAATAAGAGGAAATGAGTTTTTTATAAGGCAAAGGAAATTAATACCATTTTTGTAAATTTACACAAATATTCTACCTTAATTAGTTTTTTAAGGTTTGAATAAAAGCACTTTATTAGCTTCATTAAATTACTTTGTTTTTAAAAGATTCTTGACATCTTAAAATTTAGTTAAATACAATTTTATAATTTAAAATGACAAATGTTCGCCGCGCTTGCGTATTTTTTGTTATTGTCTTAATGTCTTTAAAGTTATTTTTAGAAAATTACCTTAAAATAAAAACGTTTATTTTAGGTTTTATTTAAAAACATGTTAAAATAAAAGTTTTTTTTCCATTGTGTTTTGTTATAAACTTTTAAATACAGGTTGTGGGGCGTAAAAAAATTTTTAATGGGAATACGAACAAGTCTTCAGAGTTTTTAATTAACAATTGGACAGTTATTTATAAAAAAATTACCTAATGTTTTATTAAATAGAAACTGGGAATTATTTTCTTTCGCAGGTTACTTTATATTATATTCAACATTTTTTATTTTTCGAATTTATTCTATGAGTTAAAGTCATTCCTGAAAAATTGAAGGAATAAGACTATTACAAAAAAGCTTTATTAAATTACATAACTGAAATTTAACTCATAGAATAAATTCGAAAAATAAAAAATGTTGAATCTAATGTTTTATTAAAAAAAAATATCAGGTGTCGCTGTTTAGTGTTTTTGTCGCTGCAACTTTTGTCGGTTCTTCTTTAAAATTGCTTTTGCGTTTACATTATGCAATTTTAATCGCAAAAATGTTTCTTCAAATAAGAGATCGAATGAGCAAACAAAGCGAATCGAAGAGTACAATCACTTGTGTTCCCCTTTTTATTTCCTGTGTCCCCTCTCGCCCATAAAGTAAAAATTGCAGCGTCCAAAATCGCACAATGTAAACAGGTACTTATTAATACTTTAATGGCCTGGGGAAATTTTAATAACTTTATAATATTTTAACAAAATTATGTCGTTTATGTATCATTAGAACGATAATTTAGTACACATTTCAATTCTTTTACATTGTATTGCAAAAGTAATTATTTAATGGCAAAATTTTTACAAAAACAGTAAAAAATTAATTTTTCCCTTGTAAATGCACTTTTAAACTAAAGGGC
The DNA here is from genome assembly GCA_963931875.1 of Pollenia griseotomentosa. Classification (NCBI taxonomy): domain Eukaryota; kingdom Metazoa; phylum Arthropoda; class Insecta; order Diptera; family Polleniidae; genus Pollenia; species Pollenia griseotomentosa. The sequence goes on along the minus strand of OZ007562.1, from coordinate 96,654,650 downwards.
GGATGAGCCACGCCTTCCCGATATGCGATTAGCTTAATTTTTTGCGAAACAGTTTTTCCAGTTTTATAAACAGTACAAAAATGTTGAATAAAGTACTTTTCTGCTTAGTGGTCAGTACCATCTAAATTTTGCAATTTTCCATCACTGCGCCTAGTACAACTTTAACAACCTGTCAAAAATGTTGCCACAACTTTCAAACGCTTTCAAATTAATAAATCATTAAAATTAATAAAAGCCAACATGAAAACATAAACAATTTTTGACATTTCGGGTTTGAAGACCCAATTTGCCTTTGCACAGCTGATGATGACGTAGGCTGATGAGGCCACATAATAATAAATCATAAATAAATAACTTTTTTTGAAAGAAAGTACTTTTGATAACATTTACGACGGGTTTTTCAGATGTGGATTAAGTGTAAACTTAGTTTAACGTAGTCTGAAATTCGGATTTTTCCAGCGAAACGTGGACTGTTCCGTCCAAATTTTGTCTACAAACTTGGTAATGGCGGCACAAATCTGTTTTCAGATTAACTTAACCTAGTTTAACTGCGATCTCAAAAACCCAGCCTAGTAGTTAAAAGCTACTTCCTATTTAGAACACTCTTGCGACAAAAAAAAAATTAAATCCACTTTATTTAAAATTCATCTAAATCAAAATTAATAATTTTAAAATTATACTACAAAGCAACTGAAATTAAAAAACAAAAACTATTTCAATAATTAAAAAAAAAATAAACAGTAACCAAAAAACTCTTAACAAAATGACCGATGTTGATGTTTTATCGTCGCGCATGAAATCCCGTTTACATATACAAGCGAAAACGATCGGTGCCGATCGCATAAAAAAAGCCAAAGAAAATAATGAAGACATTGCGGTTTTGAGTATGTTCCTGCCAAATGCTTCGGCACGTGAGGAAAATTTAAAATTCTATTGTTCCCTTGGTGATTATTGTCGTTTGGGGGATCCAAAATTGACAAAAGCAGGTAAATGATCTTATTTTCTTATAAAAAAAACAAGAGACATGAAAAATTATTAAACGCGTGAGTCATTTGTGAACTTTTTATTGTTTGAAATTTATGACATCAGTTAAGAAAATTTCTTTTTATCTATATACAGACAGACATACATATTAAAGATTTTTGATAGTTTTTAAGCTTTAATAAGTGCTTTTTTAAGAATACATAGTTACAAATATGAATATAATAAACGCCTACTAACAATTAGAAACACAAGTATCAAAATATGTATATTTAATATTAATAAATTGTGAAATTGTGTGAGATTTTAGCCAAAAATATAACTATTGTTTGAAAAAAAAGAATAAAAGATGAATCAATTTTATTTCAAGTTTTTTCGTATAATTTTTATTAAAAAATGACATCATAAGTATGATAGAAAAGAATTAAAAAATTGAATTAATTAATATAAATTTAAAAATATTTTATTAATAACGGTAAATATCAATTGTATAGAGGGAAAAAACTATTCCCAAAAAGGGGAACATTTTTTCAGCATTGCACTTTTATTTTGAGTTTTTCGAAAGTGAGCTCGTTTTCAACAGATGGATATATGGGGAATTTCATCTCAAGTGATCCAATTTTTAAATCGATGTCTTTTGATTTGGATAAAACTACTATTGGATATTAGTTTGTTTGCTTTCTTTAGAGCAAAAAAAAAAAACATTCCGTATAAAAAAAAATAAAAAATAATTTTAAATTTAAAAAAAAAAAATTTTTCAAAAGATTAATCAAATAGCTATCGAAGCTACTTGTGACAAATTTTGCTAACACCAATAGGTAATAATTAACATGAATGAGAAAGAACACTGCGTATGCCAAAAATTGAAAACCCCTCGTCTAGAGTTAGAAATTATTTTTTTTATACATAAGTCACTCGCATCCCAAAAAGCGACTACCTGACTACCTTAAAGGAAATGACATAGGCTTTCTTTTGAGCAAAAAAAAACATACCGGATAAAGAAAATAAAACAAAATTTTAAATTTAAAAAAACAAATTTTAAAAAATTTTTTAAAACAACAAAAAAAAAATTTCAAAATATTGATCAAATAGCTATCAAAGCTACTTGGGACAAATTTTGCTAACACCAATAGGTAATAAGTTACACCTGTATGGCCAAAATGTCAAACTTTGACCCCCTCTAACTCAGAAACCAATAGGACTAACCTTGGTGGAAATTTCATCCAAATCGGAAGATATCGATTTAAAAATTGGGTCACTTGACATGAAATCCCCCATATATAACTAGTATATATGCCAAAAACAAGTACGATAAACGGTTACATTTCGTTTTTAAAACACTAGATTAAATTGTGCAAACCAAGTGTTAAAAATTATCAAGTAAGCATTTTACAATGTAAACTTTAACAAATATTAAAAACACAACTGTGCTAATATTTTGCCTTAAAACTTAAAAAAATATTTATAAAAAATGCCACCTAAGCTTTAAAGAAATATTTATCTTTATTTAAGATTTAACCTTCAAAAGTTCGTATACTTTATAACTTTATCTTAAGTTAACTAAAACTTAAAAAAAAAAACTTAAGCCTTAAGAGTAACAACCTGCAAAGAAATATTTTAATTTCATGTTTAATATAATTACAGTTGAAAAAGTAATTGAATATTTTGTTTACAAAAGTTCATAGACCTAAATGGGTTGGCAATTATTTTTAAATTAGCATAATAGTAAAATTGTTTATTGTTTGTTAGGTTTGCAAAAAAAAAAAAAAAAAAAAAAATTGTAACAACACAAAATCTGTTTTTGTTTTTCTTTTTTTCAAAAATAAGTTTCCACACGGCATCGCAATTTAATAAAGATAATTAAAATACTTATAGAAGATATTAATGCACAAATTATTTTAATAAAAAGTCAATAAGACAAATAATAAAATAAAGCAAAATTATTTACAGCAGAAAAAAATACACGTCATCACCTTTTATTATAATTTATTTAGAATATTTAAACCGGGTGTTTTCTTTAGCTGCAAGAGAACTTTCGATATCGATAACTATGGTTTGACATTCCGTGTACGGTCAAGTTAATCGGCCTAGTAGCAAGCAATTCGTGCAGTTATTGATCGTTTTCGCACTTATTTTATTATTATTATTATCGATTTAAAACCCTCAACAAGACAAAGAAATGCGCGTACCGAAGAGAATAAGAAAGAAATAAGCAAGAAGCTACCGTAAAGGTAAAAGGCGAGCACAATCGAGCCATGCTGACTGAATTTTTGTTTCCAAAAATTAATCAGCTAAACATCAACGACATTTGGTTGCAACAAGAAGCAACTTGCCATACAACGCGCTGCGCTTAACAAAACAATCGATTTATTGCAAAATCGATTTTTTGACAACTTTATTTTTAGAAGCGGTCCTATTCACTCGGGCCACTCGTGCGTGCGATTTTACGCCGCTGGCTTACTTTTTATTAGGGCTATGTTAAGTCATTGGCTTATGCCGACAAACCAGCAACTCTTGAAGCACTGGAAGCCAATAATCAAGCCACCATTGACGCCATAGGGCCAGAGTTATTGAAACAAGTAATCAAAAATTGAACATCTGACGCGATCGGCCCACAAAGTGAATTTGCAATTTTTAAATTCAATTGTTGACATTATTATTAATTTGCAAAATTTCAATAATACTTGGACCTCACTCAGCAGAAAATGGAGAAGGGTATTTTTTTATTAATAATGCAGGATTCTATCTGGTCGTCATTGGACAAACGGTAGCTCTCCCATAATAAAGTTATTTAAACTTTTCATGCACCACATCTATTTATAAGCTTTATAAAATGTTTAGTGGTCTTTACTTACAGCCGTACCTAAACAAGAGCAGAAAGCGTTTACTAGCTGTCAAAAATTCTCATGCCCATAAAATTTGTATGAAACATCCCTAAATTACGCTCAATCGCAGTAAACAAAGAGAGAGAGAGGTATATAGTGAGTATTGTATAAACAAAGAGGAAGAGGATTTATTTCTATTTCAATCAATTGCGTCTGTCTAGATCAGGCAGATAAATCGTGAACTGCTTTTATTTGTGTCTCATTGTTCTTATAGGAATTAATAAAGAATTTATATATGTTTAATTTCTAGGACGTTTAAATAGGCTTTTTCAGCTTCTGAGTGCATATTCTTAGGTAACCGTTTGACCCGACCCGATTTCAAATAAAAAACAAGTAAGAGTGATATATCGGATATGGGCATTTCCAGCAAAAAGTCTACTTTTTGTAACGTAAGGCAACCAAGTAATTAAAATTGTTTCTCAAAAAATTTTATATGTATAATTTGGTTTTTTATATTTTGGTGTAAAGCGCAACTAGCTCTACATTAAATAACAAAAGGAATGACATTTGAACAACATGGGGCCAAACTACAAGCTTATTTGCTTGCTGGCGTTATCTTACAAAAAGTAGACTTTTCGCTGGAAATGCCCACATGCCTAATCTTATATACCCTTCACCATGGTACGATAAGAACATAAAGTTAGATAAATACCAGTCTTTAGATATAAATCAATCTATTTTGTGCCACGCCCTCTTCTTCAATCCCGCCCAGAGAGGTTGTGTATTGACAACCAAGTTGCTGATACCTTATTAGGATAGGATACCTTATTGGTTCTTGTCGTTCTCCAAAAAAATTAAAAAAAATACAACAAGGGATTAACGGGTAAAATTAGAGGCAGTTGTGGTTTTTTACTCATAACTCAGTCATTCATGAACCGATCTGACTCAATTTAAATAGCAAACTATAGCGGAGTGTATGTGACATAAATATATAACAATGTAGTCCCCACAGTTTCTGGGGCCTTTCGGAAAACTCATTTCAACATACACACGGACAGGCGGATATCGTTGAATCTACTTCGCTGTTCATAAGGACCTAGAAGCGTCTAAGATCAATATTGTAGAAATTGCAAACGGAATGACAAACTTATAAATACATACGTATAACTTATATGGTGATGGATATAAATACTTAAAGAATTTTTTCTTTTGTATGAACTTTAAAATTTTAATAAATGAAATCAGAAAGATTTTAGGGTTGTGTTGTTGCCATATATGCTGCCTTATGATAGGCATTTTGACAGCTTCAGCCAATGACAAACACTTATTTTTTCACCTTATACTATATAACAATTTAGCATTGAATCTCAATATTTTGATTTAAAATCAATAATTTGAAATTAAACTTAAACTTCTGTGTTCCTAAAGCCTTTGCGTGTAATAAAATTAAAACTAAAAGTTTTTTTTATACAAAAAAATAATAAATAAAGGCAATAAATATTGTAGGGCAATTGCTCAAAGTCAAAAACATTCGATTTTATTCGCAAGTTTATTTTTTTGGGTTTAAGATCTTTCAATTGAAATTGAGAAGATTTTCCTTCAAAAATCTCATCGCGTGACACAGAGCCATTAAATTTTTGTATTATCATTTGTAATAAAGTGGAAGGGATTGTAGACAATAGCCCGTTATTTTCATTTTTGAATTTCGTATAAATTGAGACTTTAGTGAAAAAAAAATAAAAGCACTTTAAATGTGGGAAATAATTAAATAAAAAACTAAAATAAATATGAAGAATTAGGGGCGTTCGTCAACTTATGTATTCGAAAGTTTTAATGCAATTATAAAGCATAGATTCCCGTTGTAATTGTTGGAAAAATCTAATTGAATTCTTAAAATCTTTTTTTAATTTTGTAATTATAATAAATAAATGCATTATTTACAGTTGATTCATAAAAAAAATTTTTTTTTTTTTTTATTGCAAAATTTTTTAACATCACAATCACTTGTGTTTAATGAGGCTGAAAATTTTCAATTCATCACTCAACATCAACAAAATGATTGTAATATTTTTGCACTATCACTAAGTGTGAGTTGAAACTGCAAAATGAATGCACTACCCCCATCTATGGCTGTGCGTAGCACTGCGGCCGTACAACAAACTTATAATTCCTTCACTTTCCCGTTTCACTTTAATCGTATTCTTACTCTTTGTTATTAATTTTTTACTCATAAATAATTTATATTTTTTTACAAGAAATTAAGGTTTTCTAAGGCGAATCCACTTTACTTAATATGTAATTTTTCTTTAATTGGAAAACACATTCATATTTAATCGCCATTTTTGGCCAAGTTTTTATTTGATTTGAGAATAACATTTGATAACAATTTGATATTAAATTGATAAAACATTGTATGGCAAATGTTTATATTCAAATCATTTTCAATTTAAATTCAAATGTTAAAATAATACAATTCAAAAAGGTTTGAGAATTGTGCTTGATATCAAATGATAGAGTAATTTTATATCAAAGGTTTGACTTGATGTTTGTTGGTTGCGTATTGTTGTGTTTGTTTTGTCAGGGTTCAACTTTTGCTGCTTAATTTTTTTGTCAAATTTAACACTTTGAGAGTTTTTTGTCTGAAAATTTTTTAATTCTCTATTAAACTCTCATTCGTTCGTTTTCTAATGAAATTCTATTTTTTAGCTGTTTACTACAACTACGAATAAAAGCACAAATATTGCTGGCGTGTACAAGCATATCCGTGTTAACCCCCTTTATTATTTGTTCTCCTAAAAGTTGAGCATCAAAATTTGAAGCATGTAGGCCCTGACTTAAGGTCCAATTAGACGTGACATAACCATAAAAAAAGTGTATTACCATAACCACTGCATTACCAAAATGACATAAACACGCAATACAAACCAATTCAATTTTGGTTTCTAAATTCGCCGTTACGGCTGTGGCATTATGGTTATGTAATTAGACCTTTACTCTTTCCTAAGTCATCGTCCAGACTTACAATTTTTGTTGCAGCAATTCCTGAGCTTATAGGTGATAGAGATAAAAAAATTGGGGAGGGCTTCACAGCTTGATGTACTTACTCTGAATTTCTGTTTTGTTATGTAATTCTTACACTTATCAACTTGAATTTGGCTGTAGATGTATTTTTATTTCTACATAAAATATAAAAAGGACAAGATAAAAATACAAAATTGCAACCATAGAATTTCATGATCTGGACACTAGTGCAATTTCAACAGAAAATTTTAAAAAATCGCAGCAACAAAAATTGAATGTCTTGACAGTGACTAAATAACCTGTTACTTTAAATGTTGCCGTGTCTAAGTAATAAACAAACTCTTAATTTAACAAAAAAAATCCAAACTTTTGTTTACTCAAATTTTTGCAATTAAATATTTTAATCGCAAAAATCTAAAATATTACAGAAAATTTATATTTCGCCATTTTTGGATTACAAAATTGCTTTCATTCCTTTCTTCATAAAAAAAATTTATTAAAAATTAAATTTAATGAACTTTAGCCTGATTAAAATTTCAAAATTTGGATTTAAATTACTTTTTTTAAATTTCTGTTAAATGGTAATTTTTTTATTTAAGTAATTTGATTTTGCTTTTTTCTCTTTTTAGGCACAAAGAAAATGGAATACAAGACCAGGCAATGGCATGAGAATTGTTTTTGCTGTTGCGTTTGCAAAAGCGCCATTGGCACCAAGTCATTTATCCCAAGAGAACAGGAAATTTATTGCGCCGGTTGTTATGAGGAGAAATTCGCTACTAGATGCATTAAGTGCAACAAGGTAAGAAAGCGAAACGGTCAACAAAAACATATAGAGGAAATAGTGTTGGGTATACTTATAACTTTTTGGCGATTTTAATAAAAAACAAGTAAGAGTGCTATATTCGGCTATGCCGAATCTTATATACCCTTCACCATTGTGCGAGCAGAATGCAGAGCAACTAAATAATTTTTACATATACATACATATATACATATTTACAATACTTAAAACTTCATTATAAATGAAATTTAAAAAGCGAAAACTGGTAAATATTTTTTTAAAATCGTTTTTAGAACATAAAAATATTAAAAAAAATTTATTTTTAAAAAACCAAGATTCGAACCAGGGAACTCACAGTTTCTAACTTAACACACCCCCTAGACAACTGAACCATAAAGGGACGCTGTTAAAATATCATTAAAATGAAATATGGAGAAGAAGAGACGACAATCGGATTTGAACTTCGCTTTTCATAAGGACACAGAATATATATACTTTATAGGGTGTAGGACCTTCGGTGAAGGGTATAAAAACCAAACTTAATTATAAAAAAGAGTAATTTTTGGGATTTCAGTATTTTGGTCACAAAATTCAGGTTTTAATACAATTTTTAATACTTTTTGTATTGGAGGTACCACGCCCACTTCTCCAATCCCGCCCACATTTTGTGGGATGGTGTGTATTTATAACCTTAATGTTTGTACCTAATTTGAAAACTTTGGCTCTTGCCGTTCTCCAGATATACAGAAAAAAGTAATAAAAATACAACAACCACAAGGGATTTTTTGGAAAAATTAGAGGCAGTCGTGGTTTTTTGGTCATATCTCAGCCATTGTTGGACCGATCTGGCTGAATTTCAATAGCAAGAAATGGTGGACTATATGTGACATGTCTGGAGTCTCCGGAAAACACATATCAAACGTAAGACGGACGGACAGACGGACGGATGTCGTTAAATCAACTTCTCTCCTCATAAGGACCCAGAATATATATACTTTATAGGGTCTAAGATCAATTTTGTAGAAATTACAAACGGAATGACAAACTTATATATACCCTTTTCCACCTGTGGTGAAGGGTATAAAAAATATATGAACGTTTATTAAAAAAAAAACACTAGGTTTTTGTAAATAAAATCTATAAGACAAAAAAGAAAAAACAGAAAAAAGGTACTTTTGACTTCAAGAAGTTTTCTTGACAAAAAGTATAAAAAACAAAAGTAAGGAAGAACATGTAAATCGATTAAAATAGATAATCATTCACAACAACAAATTTCGATCCACCAAGTAAAAATACCATTTGGTTTAAAGATTGATGTTTGACTAATGACTGCCAGCCGTCGTCAATGTCGGTGAGTGTTAAACGATACGAGATAGTGTGGTTACTTTTGAAAAATGTCAAATCGACCTGTTCGTAAACGTGGGTTTCCTCCCCCGGTCAGTCATTAATGAAAAACTATCGATAAATTTAAACTCATTTTACGTTGTAAAGTTCTTTTGTTTATAAAAATAATTTAATGAAAATTAATTTTGATAAAGTTTAGCCTGATTAAAATACAAAGATTTGGATTGAATATATGTAATATTTAAAATTTATAAGGATTAAATATTTTAAACTTCAACCGTAAATTTGCCAAAAGACAGAAACTTTGTTGTTGTCCAATGTTTGAAGCACAAAGTACACAGAGGTAAAAAAATTGACGTATAAAAAAATGCCCAAATGAGTTGTGAGCTTTCGAAAAAAGAGACAGACAGCATTTTTTTGGTAGTGAAGTGGTAATGTGTAAAGGCCCAAATACACTGATCAAAATAATCATCAAGCATTGTGGAAGTATTAGTGACAATGTGTTTGTATGTGTCAAACCGACGATACTGGATAGAAAATCAAAAAATTTAGATATGACGGCGAATAGTACGTCCAGCTCACGTACACGAGTGAATTAGCCTGGTGGAAAAACATTTGCCAAGTGTTTTTGGCCTTTTAAACACAAAATTAACCAAAAGGTCAAATTTCGAAGAAAGAAATAGACATAAACACCTTCTGTCTCTTGACACCTCTGTTTACTTTGTAGTTTGAATTCACTCCAAAACGTTGGCAACCAAAACATCACATTAATTGTTGATCTTATAGACATATATTTTTCTTTAATTATTTACGATTAGTTACGTACTGTAAAACCTATTTTACCTTGTGTGTGTTTTTTTCTATTCCAGGTCATAACATCTGGTGGTGTAACCTACAAGAATGAACCCTGGCATCGTGAGTGTTTCACTTGCACTCACTGCAACATAACATTAGCTGGACAACGTTTTACTAGTCGCGACGAGAAACCCTATTGTGCCGATTGTTTTGGCGAACTATTTGCCAAACGTTGCACTTCGTGTGTTAAGCCGATAACTGGTAAGTTAAAAAATCAATTTAAAACAAATTTTTATTTCACTTTTTTTTTTTTTGAAGGTATTGGCGGCACTCGTTTTATATCATTCGAAGATCGCCATTGGCATCATGATTGTTTCGTGTGTGCTAGCTGCAAGACTAGTCTAGTCGGACGCGGTTTTATAACCGATGGGCCTGATATAATTTGCCCAGAATGCGCCAAACAAAAATTAATGTAAATTTATCAGACAATGAACAAATAAAAATCAATGCACAGCATAAAAATATTAATTAAACTGCATATTCTAAATTATTGGAAACAAATTGGAGCAATAAAATTTCTAAAAACAAAAACAAAAATCTTATAAAAATTTCTATAAAATTAAAAACAAAAAATTTTTTAATTAATAAACAACTTTTACAAATCTAAAATAAAAACGAAAATTTAAACACAATTTAAAAAAAAAAAGTTATGTACTTGCATTTCATACGAAAGAAACAAGAAATAAAATATTTTCAAACAATTTTGAAAATTTAAATGCACAACAAAAATTTTATTCAAAAACTCTTCTTAATTAAAATGAAACCTAAAAAAAATTAATTTTTCTTTAAGTATTTCTTTATTTTTGTTTTTAATTTAATTATGTTTTTCCTAACCTTGGGTTATAGTTGTAAACATTATTGTATATTTAATTTAATATTTATTATAATGTTTTGAATTTTTTCTGTTTAATTTTTATTTTTTTTTTTAACATTATTTTATACTTTTAAAAAAAAAAATTGTTTTTTCTTTAAACATTTTGTCCTAATAATTAATAATTTTTTTTTTGTAAACTAAACAACTAGATTAAAAAAAAAACAATAAAATTGTTTATAATTTATATCACTTTTAATAAGAATTATTAAAAATTCCCTTTTATAACAACAATAATATTAATATTGCTTAAAACTTTTCAAATTATTTAACTGACTTTTTCTAGCAAATCCTAAAAAAAATTGATTTTTAGCAAACAATGGCTTTACAACTAAAAAAAATAAGTAAATAAATAAAAATGAATTTACTTAATTGTTAATATTTTTAAAGAAAATAAAAAAAAAACCCCTAAAAACTATTTAAACATTTTCCTAATTTTATTAATTAATTTAAAATAAAAGAACAAAATGAATAATAAAATTTATTTAAAATTTGTTAAATATATTTATGTAATTTTATTAATTTAACTTTACGTTATTGAATGATTGATAGAAGAACCATAAAGCAAACAGAAAGGAAAATAATAATATATTAAATGTATTTTCGTAAACTGAAGAAATAAATAAACTTAATGTAATAAAAGAATATCGAAAATTGGATTAAAATTATTTCCGACCAAACGACGAACGGGACCCGGTTATTTCCGGTTTATTTTTCAAAATCAAAGTCAACATTTTGTTTAAAATCCTTAAAAATTTGAGTGAAATATATAAAAAAAAAAACTCTAATTATTTCTGTTTAGAAACAAAATAAAACTGTAAGCAATGTTTTGGAAAACGAATTCAAACATCTCATACTTTGAGGCTCTGTTAGCTTTACCAGAACTACTTTTAAGGGCCATTATTATAGCTTGCCGTTAGTTAAAGGTAGAATTTTGTCCCATGTATAAAAAGTTTTAATCTATTACAACTTTGCTTTAAACTTATGCGAGCAATATGTTAAAGGCAAATTCATCCCACCGTTTAGGTTAAAGTTAAGTTGAAATAATAGATAACTTGTTATACTTTCGACAAAATCCTACCTTTAACTACATACATCCATTTAAAAAAAAATTGAGGAAAATCTCAATATATTTTAATTTCACTCGATTCCAGAAAATAACCGTATATACAGTGTCGGGAAAATAATAGGGACAGTGTTTAAAAGTTTCCTTAATGCATAAATAATATGTTGTATATATACAGTGCCGGTCAAAAAAATAGCACCAATAGCCTATTATATGTTCATTCTAGTGAAAAATAATACATTGTTCTAATTATTTTAAGTTAAGTATGCAATACTGTTGTAATATGTATATTCTCTCTGAGCGTCTTTATTTTTTCCAAAAAATGTTACCGGTTCTTCTCCAATGATCGAAATTGTAAAAAAGCCCCACATCAGTGCAGTCATTAAAATAGCACCGAATAACAAAAATTCTTTAAAAAATATTAATAGTGATTTAATAGTTGAAATAAATGGATCAAATACTAAAGGTAAAGAAAAATAAAATAATTCATCGCATATTACATTATTGATTTTACATTATTGATATTACATTATTGATTTTCATAGAAATGGGACGTGGTAAGCATTGTACACCTGCAAAACGTGCTTTTATAAAAAAAATGTTTTCTGAGCATGTATCATATTCTGAAATTAGAAACTTTATTGGGTACTCCAATAAAATGATTGTGAATGCAAAAAAATTTACTAAAGAGTCGGAAACACGTGGTCGCAAGAAAGTTTTACCACCATAAATGGTTAAGGGTTTGGTCAGACACTGCAAGAAGAGCCCGTTTATGCCAGCTACAGAGCTAAAAAAGGAGCTAAGTGTGACCCCCTCCTCTCACGTAAGCATGTTGCAAAACGTTTGGAGTTTGAAAGAACTCATTTGGAATGACCAACTGAAAAGTGGAGCCTGTTATTTGGACAGATTTGGACAGATGAATCCAGCGTTTTTACGCTGAATTCAATCCAAAATTCAAAACGAAAACCGTCAAACATGGTGGTTCAAGCATTATGGTATGGGGGTGCTTTTCCTACTATGGAGTCGGACCCATATATTGAATCAGAACAATCATGGATAAGAAACTATACGTTAATATCCTCCAGGAAGTAATGCTACCATATGTTTCTAAGGAAATGCCGCTTCGGTGGGAGTTTCAGCAAGACAATGACCCGAAGCATACCAGCAAACTTCCCAAAAATGGTTTCAGGACAATAAAATAAACGTTATGGAATGGCCAGCTCAGTCCCCAGATCTAAATCCATTCGAGAACTAATGGAGAGATATAAAGAAAGGAGTATCCCAAATACAACTAACAAGTTACGAAGCCCTTTGGGTGGCAGTTCAGCAAATCTGGAACAGAATTTCAAAGGAGAGGTGCCAAAATCTAGTGAAATCGATGCAAAAACGTTGTGCATAGGTTATTATCAATAATGGGCACGCAACAAAATATTAATTTCAATATGAGAGGACATCATAAAAAACAGAATTCAAAATTTTTAATTTATTTTTAGTTTAAGTACTAATTTTTAATACAATAAGAGCTTATTTTTTCATATGCCAGTTATAAATAACAAAAATGGATAATAGTTTTCCGCTTTTTAGCTGTTATTGGCAGGACTGTCAAATGTGGCGATTTCTTAATCCTTTTGTCGATGGAAATTTACGTTTGGCGATATGGTGATTATATTTTCGAAATTTAAAACGATTGGCGATATGCGAAATGCATTTTATGGCCCCTATTAAGGTTAACAACTCAACTCAGTTGAGTTGTAATTTCTTAATTTTTGTATTATGGCTTACAACTTTGCTATTTTGCGGTGAACAAAAACATAACACAAATTACAACTGATCACAATCAGTTGTCTTAATTACAACTCAACTGAGTTGAGTTGTAAACCGTAATAGGGGCCTATGTAAATATTTTCTAATTTACATACACATATCTAAAATATTATAAAAACTCTTTTCTGTTTTGTGTAAATTTTATTTCAATGTTATAATTCTTATTATAAAAAAATGTTTCAAAATTGTTCTAATATATCATAACGTACATTCAATGGGGAAAAAGTATATGACTCACGGTCAAAAGTTTTTTTACCAAATAATCTTAAAAAAACATTAAATAAATATACATACCTAAAAGTTATAAACAGTAAAATTTCAAATTTCTTTAAACTTACAGCCATTTCTTACAGAAAATTCCATAGATTTTAAAATTATATTGATAAATCAGTGTAATTTTAAAAAATCTTTAAAATTCCTACGTGTATTTTCAAATGTGTATATAAATATACTTCTAAAAATAACCTAAATTCAGAACCTTTAACTTATTTTCAAATTTTTAAAAACAGTAGAACGACTTTTGTGTAATTTTTCAGTAATTTTCTAAAATCGATTCCGGATGATTTTATGCACTTCCTACTTTAAGTACTAATTATCTTTACTTCTCTTAAAATCAAGAAAAACTTCATTTGTTAACGATTTCAGATCATGGCGTTTTTAATATAAAAATCACAAATCTTAAAAGAATTATTTGGTTGCTGTTTTGAAAGGGATTTTAAAAAACTTCCGTTCATTGGTAACAAATAATGAAAAAATCGTAGTACACAGTACAAATTATTCGAGCTCTTAAATAATTGTACCAAGAAAAACATATTCGCTCGTAATTATTATTGTTTTAGAAAAAAGTAACCAAAATGAAAAAAATATTCACATCTCCACATTGAAAGAAATAACCAAAAACGGCAGCTCTGTCCTTGAGTAATTCTAAGTCGATTTAGCCATGTCCGTCTGTCTGTCCGTCACGCTCACTTTCGAAAAACTCAAAAAAATAAAAAAAAAATCAATGTCAAATTGCTTGTAGTTATCCTAAGCAGTTTGGGATTGAAATCCAGCTAAATCGGTTCAGTAGGATCAAAGCTATGAATCAAAATGTGGAACCTACACTTTAAAAAATTGATAATTTTGTTACAAAAACTAACATAAATGATTGAAAAGTGCACGAAATGATATGAAATTTTGCAAATATTCGTTTTATTCGACTGGAAATCACACTGTAAAATTTCATGAAGATCGGTCCAAAATTTACCCTAGGCCCCATATACACCCTACTCCCGGAAAACAGTTTAGTACGCCTAAAACCGTAATAATTAATGCTATCATAACAAAATTTGCCACGTCCAAGTTTTCTAAGACTAAAAATGACAATGTGAAATTTCATGAAGATCGGTCGATAATTAACCCTAGGCCCCATATAAACCCTACTTCCGGAAAACAGTTTAGCACGCCTGAAACCGTAATAAATAATGCTATCATAATAGCATTTGTCGGTCAATAATTTCATATAGGGTTAGCCGCAACCAATTTTAATGCTGATGTCTGTTTTTATAAAGATAAATTAATAATAAATAGACATCATATAGATATCACTCCTGAAATATTCAAATTGTCGGTGGAGGGTATCAAAGATTCGGCACAGCAGAATATAACACTCTAACTTTTTTTTTTTTTTTTTTGGTAAAAATTAGCTATCTACATAAAAAATATTAGTGTATATAATAAAATGATAAAAATTGTTATTACAAAGTAGACATATCCTTTATATATCAAAGGGTTGGAAATTGTGTCTAGATTTCAAAATCGATTATAAGTTTAAAATTCGTTAAGGACATTTTGCAAAAAATTTAAGTAAATTAATAAAAATAAAAAATAAAAAAAATGTGTTTATAAGTTTTTGTCAATAATATCAATTTTTATTTATGCAATTAAATCTTTATTAGGTAATATTATTTAATAAAATTTTACAAGTAAATAGATTTCGTAGAGCTTAGTTACAAAACGAATCTGAATATATTGGTTACCAAGCACGGGTCTCAGGATTTCTATTGCACAATTATTATAAACACATTGGGTCATATAAACAGTGCTTAAAATTTTTGATTCTTGCTTTGCGATTAGAGAAAATGTGTCATTAAGTGATTAAAATATTAATAGTATATATGTCGCTTAACAATGTTTTTCTATAAATAAAACGGATACTTTTTTAGATAAAACTTGCAAAAAAATCTACTCTTTCAGAATTTTAACTTCAAATTATATAACTTCTTAATTAAAACAGATTTTTTTCCCCAATTTGCAAAATTTAGAATATTATTTGCTTTGCTGGTAATTCAAAAGAAAATATTTCAAAAAACTTATGATAAATTTGCGTCTTATATTTGCAAAATACTAGACCAAGGTAGGTAAAAAAATAACAAGTTTTAGTTTTCAAAGTCGGATATTTCCTAAACTGTGAGAGATGAATTAAAAAGAACTCGACAAGAGCGTTTCTTAATATTTTACTTTTCCATAATATATTATAGACTGTGTTGTTAATAAAAAAATTCGTGTTACTTACAATTACAAATAGTTTTCCTTACAGCTCATTTTTGTTTTTGTTCAATTAGTGCTATCTGCTTATTTCAATTTTCAAATCGATAAAATTTTATTTTAAATTTGTAAATAGTGTAAATCAGACATATAAGCGCGAATATCTGGAATTGAAAAAATTGACAAATGTATTGATTTAGACGTTGTTGTTAAATAACATTGTTAACATTGTGATTTTGCAGGTATCACTTTTTGAATAACTCTCGATATGGTAAATTTTTGACCTAACAATACAAAATTTTCGCATGACATATAAGAGTTATTGTTTCCAAATTTTATCATCCCAATTATGAATAAAAATTCCCCGGGAGTTTTCTCCCTTCTCCCATGTTTGCAATAGAATTAACATAGGAAAAATGGGAGAAGTGAGAAAACTCCTGGGGAATTTTTATTCATAATTGGGCTGTATATCAATACCAACAATTTATAAGAAAGTTATGGCCTCTTCGTTCCTCTCTAGTAACCAGAGCGTTTTTAGTTCATCTAGAAAAATGATAGATATTTCAGACTACTAAAATCATCTTTATAAAATTATTATCGATGCATAGCTCATGAATATATCCCTAAATCGTACCTTTAACAACTTTTCGGTTTTTTTAAATTGTTTTCAATACATTTGGGACGTTAATAAGAAAACCAAATTTTACCAAATATATAAAAAAAAAACTCTAATTATTTCTGTTTAGAAACAAAATAAAACTGTAAGCAATGTTTTGGAAAACGAATTCAAACATCTCATACTTTGAGGCTCTGTTAGCTTTACCAGAACTACTTTTAAGGGCCATTAATATAGCTTGCCGTTAGTTAAAGGTAGAATTTTGTCCCATGTATAAAAAGTTTTAATCTATTACAACTTTGCTTTAAACTTATGCGAGCAATATGTTAAAGGCAAATTCATCCCACCGTTTAGGTTAAAGTTAAGTTGAAATAATAGATAACTTGTTATACTTTCGACAAAATCCTACCTTTAACTACATACATCCATTTAAAAAAAAATTGAGGAAAATCTCAATATATTTTAATTTCACTCGATTCCAGAAAATAACCGTATATACAGTGTCGGGAAAATAATAGGGACAGTGTTTAAAAGTTTCCTTAATGCATAAATAATATGTTGTATATATACAGTGCCGGTCAAAAAAATAGCACCAATAGCCTATTATATGTTCATTCTAGTGAAAAATAATACATTGTTCTAATTATTTTAAGTTAAGTATGCAATACTGTTGTAATATGTATATTCTCTCTGAGCGTCTTTATTTTTTCCAAAAAATGTTACCGGTTCTTCTCCAATGATCGAAATTGTAAAAAAGCCCCACATCAGTGCAGTCATTAAAATAGCACCGAATAACAAAAATTCTTTAAAAAATATTAATAGTGATTTAATAGTTGAAATAAATGGATCAAATACTAAAGGTAAAGAAAAATAAAATAATTCATCGCATATTACATTATTGATTTTACATTATTGATATTACATTATTGATTTTCATAGAAATGGGACGTGGTAAGCATTGTACACCTGCAAAACGTGCTTTTATAAAAAAAATGTTTTCTGAGCATGTATCATATTCTGAAATTAGAAACTTTATTGGGTACTCCAATAAAATGATTGTGAATGCAAAAAAATTTACTAAAGAGTCGGAAACACGTGGTCGCAAGAAAGTTTTACCACCATAAATGGTTAAGGGTTTGGTCAGACACTGCAAGAAGAGCCCGTTTATGCCAGCTACAGAGCTAAAAAAGGAGCTAAGTGTGACCCCCTCCTCTCACGTAAGCATGTTGCAAAACGTTTGGAGTTTGAAAGAACTCATTTGGAATGACCAACTGAAAAGTGGAGCCTGTTATTTGGACAGATTTGGACAGATGAATCCAGCGTTTTTACGCTGAATTCAATCCAAAATTCAAAACGAAAACCGTCAAACATGGTGGTTCAAGCATTATGGTATGGGGGTGCTTTTCCTACTATGGAGTCGGACCCATATATTGAATCAGAACAATCATGGATAAGAAACTATACGTTAATATCCTCCAGGAAGTAATGCTACCATATGTTTCTAAGGAAATGCCGCTTCGGTGGGTGTTTCAGCAAGACAATGACCCGAAGCATACCAGCAAACTTCCCAAAAATGGTTTCAGGACAATAAAATAAACGTTATGGAATGGCCAGCTCAGTCCCCAGATCTAAATCCATTCGAGAACTAATGGAGAGATATAAAGAAAGGAGTATCCCAAATACAACTAACAAGTTACGAAGCCCTTTGGGTGGCAGTTCAGCAAATCTGGAACAGAATTTCAAAGGAGAGGTGCCAAAATCTAGTGAAATCGATGCAAAAACGTTGTGCATAGGTTATTATCAATAATGGGCACGCAACAAAATATTAATTTCAATATGAGAGGACATCATAAAAAACAGAATTCAAAATTTTTAATTTATTTTTAGTTTAAGTACTAATTTTTAATACAATAAGAGCTTATTTTTTCATATGCCAGTTATAAATAACAAAAATGGATAATAGTTTTCCGCTTTTTAGCTGTTATTGGCAGGACTGTCAAATGTGGCGATTTCTTAATCCTTTTGTCGATGGAAATTTACGTTTGGCGATATGGTGATTATATTTTCGAAATTTAAAACGATTGGCGATATGCGAAATGCATTTTATGGCCCCTATTACGGTTAACAACTCAACTCAGTTGAGTTGTAATTTCTTAATTTTTGTATTATGGCTTACAACTTTGCTATTTTGCGGTGAACAAAAACATAACACAAATTACAACTGATCACAATCAGTTGTCTTAATTACAACTCAACTGAGTTGAGTTGTAAACCGTAATAGGGGCCTATGTAAATATTTTCTAATTTACATACACATATCTAAAATATTATAAAAACTCTTTTCTGTTTTGTGTAAATTTTATTTCAATGTTATAATTCTTATTATAAAAAAATGTTTCAAAATTGTTCTAATATATCATAACGTACATTCAATGGGGAAAAAGTATATGACTCACGGTCAAAAGTTTTTTTACCAAATAATCTTAAAAAAACATTAAATAAATATACATACCTAAAAGTTATAAACAGTAAAATTTCAAATTTCTTTAAACTTACAGCCATTTCTTACAGAAAATTCCATAGATTTTAAAATTATATTGATAAATCAGTGTAATTTTAAAAAATCTTTAAAATTCCTACGTGTATTTTCAAATGTGTATATAAATATACTTCTAAAAATAACCTAAATTCAGAACCTTTAACTTATTTTCAAATTTTTAAAAACAGTAGAACGACTTTTGTGTAATTTTTCAGTAATTTTCTAAAATCGATTCCGGATGATTTTATGCACTTCCTACTTTAAGTACTAATTATCTTTACTTCTCTTAAAATCAAGAAAAACTTCATTTGTTAACGATTTCAGATCATGGCGTTTTTAATATAAAAATCACACATCTTAAAAGAATTATTTGGTTGCTGTTTTGAAAGGGATTTTAAAAAACTTCCGTTCATTGGTAACAAATAATGAAAAAATCGTAGTACACAGTACAAATTATTCGAGCTCTTAAATAATTGTACCAAGAAAAACATATTCGCTCGTAATTATTATTGTTTTAGAAAAAAGTAACCAAAATGAAAAAAATATTCACATCTCCACATTGAAAGAAATAACCAAAAACGGCAGCTCTGTCCTTGAGTAATTCTAAGTCGATTTAGCCATGTCCGTCTGTCTGTCCGTCACGCTCACTTTCGAAAAACTCAAAAAAATAAAAAAAAATCAATGTCAAATTGCTTGTAGTTATCCTAAGCAGTTTGGGATTGAAATCCAGCTAAATCGGTTCAGTAGGATCAAAGCTATGAATCAAAATGTGGAACCTACACTTTAAAAAATTGATAATTTTGTTACAAAAACTAACATAAATGATTGAAAAGTGCACGAAATGATATGAAATTTTGCAAATATTCGTTTTATTCGACTGGAAGTCACACTGTAAAATTTCATGAAGATCGGTCCAAAATTTACCCTAGGCCCCATATACACCCTACTCCCGGAAAACAGTTTAGTACGCCTAAAACCGTAATAATTAATGCTATCATAACAAAATTTGCCACGTCCAAGTTTTCTAAGACTAAAAATGACAATGTGAAATTTCATGAAGATCGGTCGATAATTAACCCTAGGCCCCATATAAACCCTACTTCCGGAAAACAGTTTAGCACGCCTGAAACCGTAATAAATAATGCTATCATAATAGCATTTGTCGGTCAATAATTTCATATAGGGTTAGCCGCAACCAATTTTAATGCTGATGTCTGTTTTTATAAAGATAAATTAATAATAAATAGACATCATATAGATATCACTCCTGAAATATTCAAATTGTCGGTGGAGGGTATCAAAGATTCGGCACAGCAGAATATAACACTCTAACTTTTTTTTTTTTTTTTGGTAAAAATTAGCTATCTACATAAAAAATATTAGTTCTATGAGTTAAATTTCAGTTATGTATTTTATAAAGCTTTTTTTTGTAATAGTTCTATTCCTTAAATTTTTAGGAATGACTTTTATACACTACCAGACTATTAGAATATAATATAAAGTAACCTGCGAAAGGAAATAATTCCCAGTTTCTAAAAAATATTAGTGTATATAATAAAATGATAAAAATTGTTATTACAAAGTAGACATATCCTTTATATATCAAAGGGTTGGAAATTGTGTCTAGATTTCAAAATCGATTATAAGTTTAAAATTCGTTAAGGACATTTTGCAAAAAATTTAAGTAAATTAATAAAAATAAAAAATAAAAAAAATGTGTTTATAAGTTTTTGTCAATAATATCAATTTTTATTTATGCAATTAAATCTTTATTAGGTAATATTATTTAATAAAATTTTACAAGTAAATAGATTTCGTAGAGCTTAGTTACAAAACGAATCTGAATATATTGGTTACCAAGCACGGGTCTCAGGATTTCTATTGCACAATTATTATAAACACATTGGGTCATATAAACAGTGCTTAAAATTTTTGATTCTTGCTTTGCGATTAGAGAAAATGTGTCATTAAGTGATTAAAATATTAATAGTATATATGTCGCTTAACAATGTTTTTCTATAAATAAAACGGATACTTTTTTAGATAAAACTTGCAAAAAAATCTACTCTTTCAGAATTTTAACTTCAAATTATATAACTTCTTAATTAAAACAGATTTTTTCCCCCAATTTGCAAAATTTAGAATATTATTTGCTTTGCTGGTAATTCAAAAGAAAATATTTCAAAAAACTTATGATAAATTTGCGTCTTATATTTGCAAAATACTAGACCAAGGTAGGTAAAAAAATAACAAGTTTTAGTTTTCAAAGTCGGATATTTCCTAAACTGTGAGAGATGAATTAAAAAGAACTCGACAAGAGCGTTTCTTAATATTTTACTTTTCCATAATATATTATAGACTGTGTTGTTAATAAAAAAATTCGTGTTACTTACAATTACAAATAGTTTTCCTTACAGCTCATTTTTGTTTTTGTTCAATTAGTGCTATCTGCTTATTTCAATTTTCAAATCGATAAAATTTTATTTTAAATTTGTAAATAGTGTAAATCAGACATATAAGCGCGAATATCTGGAATTGAAAAAATTGACAAATGTATTGATTTAGACGTTGTTGTTAAATAACATTGTTAACATTGTGATTTTGCAGGTATCACTTTTTGAATAACCCTCGATATGGTAAATTTTTGACCTAACAATACAAAATTTTCGCATGACATATAAGAGTTATTGTTTCCAAATTTTATCATCCCAATTATGAATAAAAATTCCCCGGGAGTTTTCTCCCTTCTCCCATGTTTGCAATAGAATTAACATAGGAAAAATGGGAGAAGTGAGAAAACTCCTGGGGAATTTTTATTCATAATTGGGCTGTATATCAATACCAACAATTTATAAGAAAGTTATGGCCTCTTCGTTCCTCTCTAGTAACCAGAGCGTTTTTAGTTCATCTAGAAAAATGATAGATATTTCAGACTACTAAAATCATCTTTATAAAATTATTATCGATGCATAGCTCATGAATATATCCCTAAATCGTACCTTTAACAACTTTTCGGTTTTTTTAAATTGTTTTCAATACATTTGGGACGTTAATAAGAAAACCAAATTTTACCAAATATATAAAAAAAAAACTCTAATTATTTCTGTTTAGAAACAAAATAAAACTGTAAGCAATGTTTTGGAAAACGAATTCAAACATCTCATACTTTGAGGCTCTGTTAGCTTTACCAGAACTACTTTTAAGGGCCATTAATATAGCTTGCCGTTAGTTAAAGGTAGAATTTTGTCCCATGTATAAAAAGTTTTAATCTATTACAACTTTGCTTTAAACTTATGCGAGCAATATGTTAAAGGCAAATTCATCCCACCGTTTAGGTTAAAGTTAAGTTGAAATAATAGATAACTTGTTATACTTTCGACAAAATCCTACCTTTAACTACATACATCCATTTAAAAAAAAATTGAGGAAAATCTCAATATATTTTAATTTCACTCGATTCCAGAAAATAACCGTATATACAGTGTCGGGAAAATAATAGGGACAATGTTTAAAAGTTTCCTTAATGCATAAATAATATGTTGTATATATACAGTGCCGGTCAAAAAAATAGCACCAATAGCCTATTATATGTTCATTCTAGTGAAAAATAATACATTGTTCTAATTATTTTAAGTTAAGTATGCAATACTGTTGTAATATGTATATTCTCTCTGAGCGTCTTTATTTTTTCCAAAAAATGTTACCGGTTCTTCTCCAATGATCGAAATTGTAAAAAAGCCCCACATCAGTGCAGTCATTAAAATAGCACCGAATAACAAAAATTCTTTAAAAAATATTAATAGTGATTTAATAGTTGAAATAAATGGATCAAATACTAAAGGTAAAGAAAAATAAAATAATTCATCGCATATTACATTATTGATTTTACATTATTGATATTACATTATTGATTTTCATAGAAATGGGACGTGGTAAGCATTGTACACCTGCAAAACGTGCTTTTATAAAAAAAATGTTTTCTGAGCATGTATCATATTCTGAAATTAGAAACTTTATTGGGTACTCCAATAAAATGATTGTGAATGCAAAAAAATTTACTAAAGAGTCGGAAACACGTGGTCGCAAGAAAGTTTTACCACCATAAATGGTTAAGGGTTTGGTCAGACACTGCAAGAAGAGCCCGTTTATGCCAGCTACAGAGCTAAAAAAGGAGCTAAGTGTGACCCCCTCCTCTCACGTAAGCATGTTGCAAAACGTTTGGAGTTTGAAAGAACTCATTTGGAATGACCAACTGAAAAGTGGAGCCTGTTATTTGGACAGATTTGGACAGATGAATCCAGCGTTTTTACGCTGAATTCAATCCAAAATTCAAAACGAAAACCGTCAAACATGGTGGTTCAAGCATTATGGTATGGGGGTGCTTTTCCTACTATGGAGTCGGACCCATATATTGAATCAGAACAATCATGGATAAGAAACTATACGTTAATATCCTCCAGGAAGTAATGCTACCATATGTTTCTAAGGAAATGCCGCTTCGGTGGGTGTTTCAGCAAGACAATGACCCGAAGCATACCAGCAAACTTCCCAAAAATGGTTTCAGGACAATAAAATAAACGTTATGGAATGGCCAGCTCAGTCCCCAGATCTAAATCCATTCGAGAACTAATGGAGAGATATAAAGAAAGGAGTATCCCAAATACAACTAACAAGTTACGAAGCCCTTTTGGTGGCAGTTCAGCAAATCTGGAACAGAATTTCAAAGGAGAGGTGCCAAAATCTAGTGAAATCGATGCAAAAACGTTGTGCATAGGTTATTATCAATAATGGGCACGCAACAAAATATTAATTTCAATATGAGAGGACATCATAAAAAACAGAATTCAAAATTTTTAATTTATTTTTAGTTTAAGTACTAATTTTTAATACAATAAGAGCTTATTTTTTCATATGCCAGTTATAAATAACAAAAATGGATAATAGTTTTCCGCTTTTTAGCTGTTATTGGCAGGACTGTCAAATGTGGCGATTTCTTAATCCTTTTGTCGATGGAAATTTACGTTTGGCGATATGGTGATTATATTTTCGAAAT
The DNA here is from genome assembly GCA_963931875.1 of Pollenia griseotomentosa. NCBI lineage: Eukaryota > Metazoa > Arthropoda > Insecta > Diptera > Polleniidae > Pollenia > Pollenia griseotomentosa. The sequence continues at coordinate 96,630,348 of OZ007562.1, read as the reverse complement.
TTAAAACGATTGGCGATATGCGAAATGCATTTTATGGCCCCTATTACGGTTAACAACTCAACTCAGTTGAGTTGTAATTTCTTAATTTTTGTATTATGGCTTACAACTTTGCTATTTTGCGGTGAACAAAAACATAACACAAATTACAACTGATCACAATCAGTTGTCTTAATTACAACTCAACTGAGTTGAGTTGTAAACCGTAATAGGGGCCTATGTAAATATTTTCTAATTTACATACACATATCTAAAATATTATAAAAACTCTTTTCTGTTTTGTGTAAATTTTATTTCAATGTTATAATTCTTATTATAAAAAAATGTTTCAAAATTGTTCTAATATATCATAACGTACATTCAATGGGGAAAAAGTATATGACTCACGGTCAAAAGTTTTTTTACCAAATAATCTTAAAAAAACATTAAATAAATATACATACCTAAAAGTTATAAACAGTAAAATTTCAAATTTCTTTAAACTTACAGCCATTTCTTACAGAAAATTCCATAGATTTTAAAATTATATTGATAAATCAGTGTAATTTTAAAAAATCTTTAAAATTCCTACGTGTATTTTCAAATGTGTATATAAATATACTTCTAAAAATAACCTAAATTCAGAACCTTTAACTTATTTTCAAATTTTTAAAAACAGTAGAACGACTTTTGTGTAATTTTTCAGTAATTTTCTAAAATCGATTCCGGATGATTTTATGCACTTCCTACTTTAAGTACTAATTATCTTTACTTCTCTTAAAATCAAGAAAAACTTCATTTGTTAACGATTTCAGATCATGGCGTTTTTAATATAAAAATCACAAATCTTAAAAGAATTATTTGGTTGCTGTTTTGAAAGGGATTTTAAAAAACTTCCGTTCATTGGTAACAAATAATGAAAAAATCGTAGTACACAGTACAAATTATTCGAGCTCTTAAATAATTGTACCAAGAAAAACATATTCGCTCGTAATTATTATTGTTTTAGAAAAAAGTAACCAAAATGAAAAAAATATTCACATCTCCACATTGAAAGAAATAACCAAAAACGGCAGCTCTGTCCTTGAGTAATTCTAAGTCGATTTAGCCATGTCCGTCTGTCTGTCCGTCACGCTCACTTTCGAAAAACTCAAAAAAATAAAAAAAAAATCAATGTCAAATTGCTTGTAGTTATCCTAAGCAGTTTGGGATTGAAATTCAGCTAAATCGGTTCAGTAGGATCAAAGCTATGAATCAAAATGTGGAACCTACACTTTAAAAAATTGATAATTTTGTTACAAAAACTAACATAAATGATTGAAAAGTGCACGAAATGATATGAAATTTTGCAAATATTCGTTTTATTTGACTGGAAATCACACTGTTAAATTTCATGAAGATCGGTCCAAAATTTACCCTAGGCCCCATATACACCCTACTCCCGGAAAACAGTTTAGTACGCCTAAAACCGTAATAATTAATGCTATCATAACAAAATTTGCCACGTCCAAGTTTTCTAAGACTAAAAATGACAATGTGAAATTTCATGAAGATCGGTCGATAATTAACCCTAGGCCCCATATAAACCCTACTTCCGGAAAACAGTTTAGCACGCCTGAAACCGTAATAAATAATGCTATCATAATAGCATTTGTCGGTCAATAATTTCATATAGGGTTAGCCGCAACCAATTTTAATGCTGATGTCTGTTTTTATAAAGATAAATTAATAATAAATAGACATCATATAGATATCACTCCTGAAATATTCAAATTGTCGGTGGAGGGTATCAAAGATTCGGCACAGCAGAATATAACACTCTAACTTTTTTTTTTTTTTTTTTGGTAAAAATTAGCTATCTACCATGGTGAAATAAACAGGTGGCAGCACTACGCCAGATGACGATTTTTTGCTCTTGCATTGTTTGTCTAGGTTTATGTCAAAGTTTTGTTTATGTTTACAAAATGTCCACGTTTTGTGCTGTGATTATTGTATTTTATTAAAGTTTTTGATGATATTAAATTAAAATAAATAAGATATTGACCATAATTAAATAAAAATTGGCTAAAAATTAATTTATTTCATCACGTTCAGCGGCACGCTTTGATTTTTGTTTAAAGTATTTTTTGACGTAAACGGTGATGTAATTTCCATTTTTGTTGTAATGTTGTATTTGTTGCCGTAACGATGCCACCTGCTTATTCCACCATGGCTATCTACATAAAAAATATTAGTGTATATAATAAAATGATAAAAATTGTTATTACAAAGTAGACATATCCTTTATATATCAAATGGTTGGAAATTGTGTCTAGATTTCAAAATCGATTATAAGTTTAAAATTCGTTAAGGACATTTTGCAAAAAATTTAAGTAAATTAATAAAAATAAAAAATAAAAAAAATGTGTTTATAAGTTTTTGTCAATAATATCAATTTTTATTTATGCAATTAAATCTTTATTAGGTAATATTATTTAATAAAATTTTACAAGTAAATAGATTTCGTAGAGCTTAGTTACAAAACGAATCTGAATATATTGGTTACCAAGCACGGGTCTCAGGATTTCTATTGCACAATTATTATAAACACATTGGGTCATATAAACAGTGCTTAAAATTTTTGATTCTTGCTTTGCGATTAGAGAAAATGTGTCATTAAGTGATTAAAATATTAATAGTATATATGTCGCTTAACAATGTTTTTCTATAAATAAAACGGATACTTTTTTAGATAAAACTTGCAAAAAAATCTACTCTTTCAGAATTTTAACTTCAAATTATATAACTTCTTAATTAAAACAGATTTTTTTCCCCAATTTGCAAAATTTAGAATATTATTTGCTTTGCTGGTAATTCAAAAGAAAATATTTCAAAAAACTTATGATAAATTTGCGTCTTATATTTGCAAAATACTAGACCAAGGTAGGTAAAAAAATAACAAGTTTTAGTTTTCAAAGTCGGATATTTCCTAAACTGTGAGAGATGAATTAAAAAGAACTCGACAAGAGCGTTTCTTAATATTTTACTTTTCCATAATATATTATAGACTGTGTTGTTAATAAAAAAATTCGTGTTACTTACAATTACAAATAGTTTTCCTTACAGCTCATTTTTGTTTTTGTTCAATTAGTGCTATCTGCTTATTTCAATTTTCAAATCGATAAAATTTTATTTTAAATTTGTAAATAGTGTAAATCAGACATATAAGCGCGAATATCTGGAATTGAAAAAATTGACAAATGTATTGATTTAGACGTTGTTGTTAAATAACATTGTTAACATTGTGATTTTGCAGGTATCACTTTTTGAATAACCCTCGATATGGTAAATTTTTGACCTAACAATACAAAATTTTCGCATGACATATAAGAGTTATTGTTTCCAAATTTTATCATCCCAATTATGAATAAAAATTCCCCGGGAGTTTTCTCCCTTCTCCCATGTTTGCAATAGAATTAACATAGGAAAAATGGGAGAAGTGAGAAAACTCCTGGGGAATTTTTATTCATAATTGGGCTGTATATCAATACCAACAATTTATAAGAAAGTTATGGCCTCTTCGTTCCTCTCTAGTAACCAGAGCGTTTTTAGTTCATCTAGAAAAATGATAGATATTTCAGACTACTAAAATCATCTTTATAAAATTATTATCGATGCATAGCTCATGAATATATCCCTAAATCGTACCTTTAACAACTTTTCGGTTTTTTTAAATTGTTTTCAATACATTTTGGACGTTAATAAGAAAACCAAATTTTACCAATTGATTTTACGAAGTAAAAAATTTATGGATTTTTGGCCGGAATTGACCACTATGTAATGAAACAAAACAAAAAGGAACGACGATCATTATATTATCTCTTAATAACAACTGGGTTTGTGGCAGATCTTTTATTTCTGTAGAAATATTGAATTTATTTGTCTATATTTGGAGTATAAGCATATAAAACGTTTTCGAATACAATTGCCACTAACATTCTACAATAAAGACCATTAAATATATGTATATCGACTTCAAAATATTAAGCTTTGTGTGTAAAACTTAGGGGCAGTCGTATTTTTTTCTCATATCACGGATATTTATTGGACCTATCTGGCTTAATTTCAGTAGCAATCTATTCCAGACTATAAGTGGTATAAATGTATAACAACCTAGATCCCATCATATCTAGTGGCTTCAAAAAGTAAAATTCAACTTACACACGGACAGACGGAAATCGGTAAAATAATACCCCTACTAATAAGAATCCAGAAAACATATACATACATAAGTGTATACTTTTCGGTGCCAACAACAATATTGTTTAAATTACAAACGTAACCGAACCAAGTCATAAAATATTATACATACATATATGTATCAATAAGTGTTTAGTTCCTAAAGAAACGGTAATAAATCCAAGTCAATGACTCCAAAATTAAATAGAAGTTCACTTACTCAAACTCAAATTATTTTCGAATTTTCTTTTCCATAAATTAATTACTCTGGCGGGAAAAATATGTTTAAAATACTCAGCAATTTAAAATAAGTGCTCATTTGGGACGAGTTGACATCAAAGCCACAAATGGAAGAATGTGACTTTGTGAAATTCATATGTCTGAACAGATCCCAAACATAGCAAATCTCATACATACGAGCTCAATCCGCTATTAGTTCAGACAACAATTTGCAAAGAAAGTTTTAAAGGAATCTAAGTTTTAGTTTTTAAAAATACCGAACTTTAAGGATATAAACAACGATATAAATCTAAAGTTAAGAGAGGATCGAAGAGGTATTTGATCAAAATTAAAATTGATACAATCACCGGCTTCGCAGACTAGTTCATACATTGTTCAAGAAATAATTTTCTTAAAATTACACTGTTATGGTAAAAATTAAAAAAGTATTGGCTACTTTTTTTTATCATGAAGTGAAGAAACTGACAATTTTTAAACATTTTATTTAAGTTAATTTTATATTGGATACTAAAATATGAATCTACTTACCTTAACATAAAAAAATAGCGTTTTTATTTAATTTTTTTATATTTTCCCTAAAATCACTATTTTAACTTTTCTAAAAGTTGTTTTCTGTAAACTGTTATTTATATAAAATGGCAGCCATAAATTAGAAATACACCTGGCAGTACCGTAGTACATTGTTGTAAAAAGTAGTAGTAGACACATAAAAGCTGTGAGCGGTTGCTGTTTTTATATTGTTTTTTTTTGCAACACTTTAGCAAACAAATACTATACAAGCTTTTAAAAATTAGTTTTCTTTTACTTTTTTTTCTATTTAAAGTAAATCTCTTCTAATATGTTTTAATTGTGTGTATCTACATATATTTTTTTATTTAAAACTAGCAAAACTTCGACAACACTGCTACCATATAATACGTTAAATAACAACTCTGCAGATTGGCTACATGTGTCAAACGAGCTCGTCTATTTCATTTTTTTTTTTGTTAATAAAAGAATATAAAAACGAGGATTGAATTAAAAATATTATTGCTAAAAAAGGAAATAATTGCTTTGATTGTACACAAAAAAGTGTATAGATTGTGAACTTTTTAGTGGAAAATAAATATTTTAACATAACACAATGGTTTTGGCTGAAAAAGAAAAGGTAATTATTCGTTTTTATATCTACATACATACATGCATATGTAATTTGGTAAACGTCGTGGAATTTTATATAAAATGGTGCAATCAATGTGTTTTTCGCTTTAAGTTACCTCTGCGGACGAATACACGTTTAAGTCATTCATTAATTTTTCATAAAAAATCACTATTGATTTATACAGAAAACCTTTGTAAATGATTCAATTGAGATTTTTGGAATGCATTTTCATATCCTTTGCACAGGCGGAATGGGTATACATACATATATGCGTACGTTTGTTTTCCTGTTTTTAATATCTTCAATATTGGTTGTGGACCCTATAAAGTATAGGTACTTTTTTATTCTAGGTCCTTATGGCTAGCGAATTTGTTTTAACGATGTGTGTGTGTGTCTGTTAAAACGGGATTTTTGAAGGGACTTATATTAAACATAGGCCGGAATAGTTTGCTTTTGATGTTCATCCAGATTGATCTTTAAATGGCCCAGATATGAGCAAAGAACCACGATTATCTCATTATTATTTTTATTCTCCTTATAATCAATGATCTTTACTTAAGTAAACTTGTGAAATACTGATAGTGAAAATGAACATAATTGCGTTATAAATGACCGAGATATAGACAAATTTAAATTATGGCACTATTGCGCCAATACCATATGAGCTAAGGACTAAATTTGTTTCAATTATTTCTTAAATTTAAAGAGTAGTATCTATAAAACATTAAAAATGAGCAAAAACGACCCAAACCTGACTCCAACAAAAAATAGTTTTCAAAATTAAAAATCAAAATTAAAGTTGAAACTAACTACATATTACTTTAACTTCCAGTTAACAATATGTTTTGACAGCTATAACTGATAGTTAATTATAACTGAACTTGGTGAAATTGGTCAATAAAATAATTGCCTGGCCTTATTTTCATAAAATGTTCGTGTCAAAAAGGAGTTAAGTAGTCAAAAGTGTAAACATATTTTCAACACTACATTTATTTGCCATCAGCAGTTCCCTAAATTTTACACGTACTATTTTGGGGAATAGCTTTTTTAGGGTACATTTTTGAGTTTACTCATTATTTACTTATTTACTGCAATTTACTATAAAATTATTCGAACGCACCTAATATTGCCAAGCCAAAGTAATGAATTTTGGATCAACTGTATCAGAACGCTTCGCATACCCAGTAGTGATATTCAATTTGTTAGCCATATCCAATGTCTTGGATTATGGTTGGATAATTAACCATTGGCTTATAATAGGTGTTAAATGTTACCAATAAAGGCTTTAAAAGAGTTGAACGTTACATATTTTGTTAAAGAAGTCGCAATAATGTGTCGATATTATGTACGTATGTAGATTTTTGATTGATGTCCATTTTTAAATTATGTAAAGTTGAGAAAGTTACTTTGTTTTTACAAAATTTATTTGTGCAATAAAAAAATTTTTGTATTTAGATTGCTCAACAAAAATTAAGTTTTAATACAAAATTTGTAAGATATAGAAAATAGATTTTGCAGCGAAGAAAGGCTAGGTGTAATCAACAAATTATTTGTACATTTTTACAGTTTTTTGTACACGTGTTAAAGAGTGATAAAAACAATTTAAGATTAATACCTATGTACTGTATAAAAAATTTAAATAATACATAATTAAATATTTCTTCCCTAATACCAAAGACAAAAACTAATTTTTTCAAGAGTAGAATTAATGACAAAAAAAATTATGTTATTCTTAGTTCTTTTTATGGTTTTGTGCTTCAAAACTAAAAAGAAGTTGGTACATTCTGTAAACCAATTTATGATTGCTTTGTCGATATTTTTAATATTTGGGTCTGAATCTTTTAACTAGATCGATGAGATACTGGTTTAAACGAGTTGATAATTAATTCTCTATTTTTAAAAATCTACCGTACTAGCTGGGACACTATATTTATCGACTGCTTCCTTTGTCTTGAGTCCACCTTCATATATTATCATATAGCGCGAAAAATATATGCTTAAGTTTGCTTAAGAAACTGTGCGAGTACATGTAAATCATGTGTGTCAAACCATATTGAACTTAGGAATAAAATTTTTTTTAATTTTGTTTTTGTTGTTTTTAATGTATTTATTAATTTTTGACAGAAGCTTATGCATATTATATATTTTTGTATATTTCAACACTGTTATTGGCATACGTTCTTAATTGTAAAATAAAAGTGATCCATGCGCAAACAAAAGGCAAACGGCATTAATAATTTTGTTGATGTTTTGCTTACATTTTGTTTTTAAGTAAAGAACACAGTACGTTACTTTGTATCGAAACAGTAGCAAAACCAAATTAATGCAATGTGCTTTGGAACTCACCCTATTTCCGATTATTTCGTGTGCTATAAGAAAATTTTTGATAAATACTATTAAGGGCTTATGGGCCAATATTTCTTATGCTCTCACTCTTTACGAACGAAGAAACTCTTTTCTTAGTATTCTATTACTACCTACCTACTATTACTCTGAGTTAGGGTGTGAAGATTGATTTTGCACCAACCTTTCCATCTAACCTAACATATGCGACGTGAATATCAAATTAACAACCCTACTATAAAAATTTGTTTTGCGATCTGGTACCCATTGCTCCATTTTGTTACTATTGTGAACGGGATTAAAGAACAATTTACATGAACAGTTTGATGTAAACGTACAAGACGCAACCATTCAGATATTATATAAAGCATTTACTGTAGGTAGGTAGGTAGAAAGGCTGGTGTGAAGTCTCCTTCACAGCTTCACCCAGAGACCAGTAAGGTCCATTGTGACGCCTTAATTAGAGATAGCTATATAGAGATAGAAAGTAGGTGAAATAAACAGCGAAAGCACAAGTCAGATTCAAAAGATAGATAGAAAAGAAGGTTTCGGACCAAACCCGAGAGAAATCCTACTCAACCAAATTCGCCCTACGTGCGGTCAGCACCCAGTCTCCCCTCGCGTAGCCAGGCCATCCCCATTAAGAATCCTATCAGATTCTCAAGTCCGCAACCTGAGACATCCCCTTATTCGCCCAGGAATCTACTGCCCAGCCACCTCAGCCTGCTGCCCTGTAGCCTGGGATAGTGGCATAAAATGTGCTCAACTGTCTCCAACTCCTCAGGGTCCTCACACAACCTGCACATATCCGACAAGTCGGATCCCATCCTCACCGCCATCCTGCCTATCATGCAGTGGCCCGTGATCATTCCTATCATGGTGCTAACGCAGACCCTACTCCTGCCCAGCAGCGACCCCGAATCGGACTTTCCATGCACCGGCCACAGTGTCCGGGATACCCGGCAGTCCGTTCGGCTCCCCCAGGCCCGATTGGTCGCGCCTAGAACCCACTCCCTGATTCTTCCAAAATAGAAGCCTATTAGAGGCCTAACCGCCTCCATACAGTTAGGATCCTCCATCTCTGAGCCTTGTCTTGCCAACTCATCAGCAACCTCATTGCCGCCTATGTCTCAGTGACCCGGCACCCAGCACAACCTTAGCAAATACTCCCCTAAGACACCCTCCAGAGCCTTCCTACAATCATCAACTAGCTTGGAGTTCACATAACAGCCCCTTACGGTCATAAGAGCCGCCTGGCTGTCCACATATATAGTGACCTCCGAGCCCCTATCAATGTTGTCCCTCATAAGTTCCGCGGCCCTCAAGACCCCCAGAACCTCCGCTTGAAAAACACTGCAATAGTCAGGAAGCCTATATGACCTACTAATGTTTAGATCCTCAATGTAGACCCCCGCACCCGTGCCCCTCATCTTCGAGTTATCAGTAAAAATAGCAAATCCACCAAATAATCTGCTCCTACCTGACCACCTCTCCCTAGAAGGCACTATTACCTTCGGCAGCCGCCAAAAATACACCCTGGTACCCACATAATCAGTGGAGCCGGGTGGCCCCAGGTAATAGCCACCAGCCTCAATCTCACTCAGGGTCCGTGAGTGACCCTGCGTGACATTCCCCGTTAATCCTAACTCCCTCAGTCCAAGAATGCTCCTGGCCGCCATTCCCATCACATACTGCTCAATAGGCAGAAGATGTAGAATGACATCCAGGGCAGCTTGAGGAGAACTCCTCATGGCACCTGTCATGCCAATTGAAGCACAACTCAGAGCCTTAGAAAGAAGGTTCTTACGACTAGCCAATCTCAATGACTCCCACCAAACACAGCATCCATACGTAAGAATGGGTCTAACCACGCTGAAGATTTCGTCGAGTAGTTTGTTCTCTAGCATCTGCCATTTCTCGACACTGATTCTTCCATCGGGATCCATACGATCCATATTGGTCCTCTCTGGCGTCAGTCCTCTTAGTGATTTCCTTGCGGAGATCCTTAAGAGGGCCGGCACCAGTCTGGCTAGTCCTCTTAGCCGCTGGAGATTTCTGGTCATCACCAGACCAAACTCTCTTAACAACACCCCTTTTGGGGGACTTAGCAGAGCTCTGTCGGTGATCACCCGATTTCCTTGCAGATGATGACTGGTTTGTCCCGGTAATTCCTTTAGTGACCTTTTGGGGGTGACTGTCGGAGATTATCAGGACTTTTCCAGTCCTCATCGCGCGACTAGCAGTAGGTGATTCGTCCGCATGCTCAGCTCCCTTAGCCGTGACCATGCTGTTACGGTTAAGAGGACCAGGTGTTGACTGTTGTTCCTTTTGTTATTCCGCTGAGGATTCGTCGTCTTTACTGACAACCTTTGAATCCTCAGCAACCCTAGCTGTGTATCCCGCAGGATAGGGTATGCCAAGGATATCACCGACAGAACAATGGATTCGTTCGAATCTGGCAACGTTCTTTCGGTGCTTCCTCAGCAAATGCCTATTCCGCCCATCGTGGCTTTTTCGAAGCTCGTTCGGCTATCTGATGTGACCTGTTCTGTCGCATCCTGCCGAACAATGGGTTTTGATACACTCGCCAATCCGCTTTCCATCTCGAGTGTGTCCTCAGAAGGTGATGGTCGAGCCCTTTGGTCCCGATCATCAGCCGAAATCATTGTGATTTCGTGCTCATCATCAGAGCCCAGAGCTAGATCACCGAGTTTTTCCGAGGCCCCTGTTCGAGACGGGGAGCCGACTGGGGAGTCCATCCCGTCCTTCTCTGTCAGTTCTGTTAATAACTGACCCTCCTGAAGCAGAATATCCCTGTGAATACTCAGCCAGTCGGAGTCTGGATCTGGCACCGAATCTGCCGAGTTGTCAGAGACATTCCCTGCACCGCGTCTTAAAGTCGGGTCCTTTTTGTTTTGTTTTAAAAGTTCGTCCAGTTTTTGGTCCCACGAGTTTGCACGTACGAAAAAAGACCGTCCCGCGCAGTGACGGCTTGCTCGGACTAGGCTAAGTTACAACTGACCGTTGCCATCGGCATCAGAGGGAAGCTGTTCGCGACCAGTTTCTTTAACCACTAACTAGCCATTCAGGTCCTCGGCACTGCTGTCAACCACCTTGACCTTAAAAGTGGGGGATGTGGGATGATGGGATTATAGGTCATGGGATAGGGGATGGATGGATGGATAACCCTTGGTCATGCTGGCCTTAGAGCTTATGCCTTCTAACTTGTTTCGGCTAGACTTACCGACTCAAGTTACAAGACATACACTACAGCCAGCAATAACGTGAAACTTAATTTTTTTCGTAAAAAAATTTTTTTTATTTATTGGCGCCCTATGCTCCAGTGGGAGTTGGAGAATATATAAAAAAAATAAATTGAATATTTTTTAATATGCCAGTTATAAATAACAAAAATGGATAATAGTTTTCCGATTTTTAGCTGTTATTGGCAGGACTGTCAAATGTGGCGATTTCTTAATCCTATTGTCGATGGAAATTTACGTTCGGCGATTATTTTGGCGAAATTTAAAACGATTGGCGATATGCGAAATGCATTTTATGAAAATATTTTTTAATTTACATATATCTAAAATCAAAAAGTAATTTAAATTTTTGGGAATACAAAATTTTATTTTCAAAAGATTTTGTTATTCGTGCTTAATTCCCAGTTTTTATTATTGATAAAAACACTTGAAATTTATTGTTGATGGGATAAGCTATTCCTATGCGCATTTCACTGGTTGCTTAGGCCAGATCATCAGGAAACTTCATCCATAAAGATTTTAGAAAAACTAAAGATATTAAACAAAATAAAACTGTTAAGCGTATAAGACTTATAGCAACAGTTCTACTTGTAACAATATCAAAGTTTAAACAAAACACATCAACAATAAACAGTGGGTTTATCTCATCTTACATTCCCCACTACAATAAGTTGAAATTCTCTCAAAATTAATTGTAGTTGTAAGTAGGTTAAGAAAAACAATCTAAAATATTATAAAAACCACAATACTAATTATATTATAAAAACTTTTTTCTGTTGTGTGTAAATTTTAATTCAAATTTATAATTCTTATTATAAAAAAATGTTTCAAAATTGTTCTAATATATCATAACATACATACCGACAAGTTATAAACAGTAAAATTTCAAATTTCTTTAAACTTACAGTTATTTCTTAAAGAAAATTCCATAAATTTTAAAACTTTATTGATAAATCAATGTAATTTTAAAAAATCTTTAAAATTCCCACGTGTATTTTCAAACATGTATATAAATATACTTCTATGAATAACCTAAATTCAGAACTTTAAACTTATTTTCAAGTTTTTAAAAACACTGAAACGACTTTTGTGTAATTTTTCAGTAATTTTCTAAAATCGATTCCGGATGATGTTATGCACTTCCTACTTTAAGTACTAATTATCTCGCTCATTTAAAAAAAAATAATTGAAAATCTCCATTGATTAAAACTTCATTTGTTAACGATTTCAGATCATGGCGTTTTTAATATAAAAATCACAAATGGCAATATTTTCTTAGCAAAAATCTTTTGGTTGCTGTTTTGAAAGGGATTATAAAAAACTTCCGTTCATTGCTAACAAATAATGCAAAAATCGTAGTACACAGTACAAATTATTCGAGCTCGTAAATAATTGTACCAAGAAATACATATTCGTTCGTAATTATTATTGTTTTAGAAAAAAGTAACCAAAATGAAAAAAATATTCACATCTCCACATTGAAAAAAATATATAATCAATTTTGGTTAGAAATAACCAAAAACGGCAGCTCTGATCATTACAGTTATGCGACGCCACACGTTAACCAATACGGTGAAACGCAAAACGCACGAAGGACATACAAACAAGAACGACCTGATTGTCCTTAAAAAATGATGACAAGGAGCGTAAGCCGCTTCTCCGACAAGAACAGTTTTTCAAAACAAAAAAAAAGTAATTTTACTTGAGGGTTTCACGATCAAGTTTTGCCTTTCAAATTTAGATACACTCATATTTTTATGAATAGACTCATACTTTTAAAAATTCTGTTTAATTTACGTTTAAGAAAACAGCTGATTACAAGTTTTGTTTGTTTTTATAAATAGTTATTGACATCTTGAAAATAAATTGCTTAAAAATTTCGTGCAGTTAACGTCCCGCCCAGCTTTCAATGTTTATAAATTTTGAAGAAACAGTATATATAAAAGACTATAGAAAACTTTAACGTGTAAATTCCGTGTAAAGTGAGTTTTTACAGCCTGTTCAACGATTTCGAACGTTAACGTTCGCATAGAGAATTACATTTAAAACAAAAACAAATTTTAGAATTTTTTTTTTTTCTTTAAATGTAATTTTCTATGCGAACGTTAACGTTCGAAATCGTTGAACAGGCTGTTAATCTATTTAAAAATCTTAATTTTTCCACCCATGTTTTTTTTTTATATTTGTTGCCGTGTTCAGCTTTGCCGTTTTGGTAACTTTTAACCAAAATTTGCTATGTTTTTTAATGTGTACTTGTCAAGGCAAATTCATTTTTCAGGTGGCGTTGAAAGAACACAGCTAAAAAATCGCCATGATATATATTTTGCTTAATTTTTATTTAGAAAAAAGTAAAATTAGCTAGTGAACACAAAAATGGTACGATGTTTACTGTAAAACAGTTTATAGAAGTCTACTTATAGCAACAAAAAAAGATTTTTTGCGGCTAGTATTTTTATTGGTTCTTTCAAGAGCACTTTTAAATATGAAAACTATTTTCTCGAAGATGTTCATTATCTTCATCAGCCGTTTGAACATACTTTCAAATACTGACCATACATATGAATGCCTTAAATTTCATACATAAAAAAATTTATTTTTCAGTATTGAGCTTAACGAATTTTAAAACAAATGAATAAGCTCATTAAAAATAGCAAACAAAATCGCCAACTTGTTTGATAAATCGCCATGTCGCCAAATCAAAAATTAGGTCGCCAAACAAGTTTGAAAATCGCCACGTTTGGCGAGAAATCGCCACATCTGACAACCCTGTTTGTGTTTACACCAGAGAATGACAACAAGTACCCATCAGAAAAATATACGGAGGTTATTACCCACGCTTTTCGTTATTGTGTATACACATATTTATAACACAAATAATAACAACAGCTATGGTTGCGCGTTGCAAAAAGTATGGGTATTACTTATACTTATGCACGGCAATATCTTCACGCAACCATATTATGCAGATGTTATTCAGTAACCATGAATGTGTTTTGGTTATCTGCTGTACATTTAATATATCCATGTTTAAAAAAAATACCTTCACTATTTTTGGCACTTCTGTGTAAAAATGAAAAACATTTTAAAATTTTTAAGAAAATATAACGGCACTTGAATGTTGCACATTGATGCTAAAACATACCATTTTAGACAAAGAAATTAATACATTAAAACGCAATATGTAAAATAAACTTACGCCCAATTTTTAGGATAATATTTATATCTTTATTAAGTTAATTTTTTATATAAACTTCAATCGTATTTAAATATAGATTGATTTTTTAAGTTTTGTTTGAAAAGTCTTATTTAATTAAGATAAAAGTATGGTAGGACCCCTTTCACACTCGGCAAGTTACTTGCGCAAGTCTCTTGCGCAACTCTTGGTTTGCTATGGTTGCGCGTTGCAAAAAGTATGGGTATTAGTAATACTTATGCACGGCAATATCTTCACGCAACCATATTATGCAGATGTTATCAGTAACCATGAATGTGTTTTGGTTATCTGCTGTACATTTAATATATCCATGTTTAAAAAAAATACCTTCAGTATTTTTGGCACTTCTGTGTAAAAATGAAAAACATTTTAAAATTTTTAAGAAAATATAACGGCACTTGAATGTTGCACATTGATGCTAAAACATACCATTGTAGACAAAGAAATTAATACATTAAAACGCAATATGTAAAATAAACTTACGCCCAATTTTTAGGATAATATTTATATCTTTATTAAGTTAATTTTTTATATAAACTTCAATCGTATTTAAATATAGATTGATTTTTTAAGTTTTGTTTGAAAAGTCTTATTTAATTAAGATAAAAGTATGGTAGGACCCCTTTCACACTCGGCAAGTTACTTGCGCAAGTCTCTTGCGCAACTCTTGGTTTGTAGACGTTAGCGGTAAGGTCGGGGTAAAGAAAAAACATATTTGTACAGACTTTGTTGTTGTCGGCAAGTAACTTGCCTAGTCTGAAAGGGGTCTAGGTACTAAATACAAAAAAATAACATAAAAAAGTTTATTTATTTACAAGGTGGCCTCAAAAACAGTTGTGTGCTATTGCTTTGCCTGTTGTTGTTGTATTGGTTTCATATTGAAACCGCCTTGCTAAGTTTTTCCAATGGAAACTTAAAACGAATTAAAATGTACCACATCGGTGAATTAAGTTACATTTAATGTTTAGTGAAGAAAATTTTTTATTGAAAACGATTTTAAACATAAATGTGTTTTAATATCGGCTTGGTACTCTGACTACGAGTACATTTTCAAAATATCGTCGAAGCGCAAAGTTGAGATAATTTGTTTACTTCTCAAATTAAAAAAAAAAAATAACCAAATAGAGTTACCGAGCTAATCATATAAGCACATTTTTGGGGGAATGGTTTACATTTATTTATATAAGCATTATTTTAACAATATTAATGCTCTATAATTGACAAACTTGCTTTTATTAATGCGCGTTTCAAAAAATTAATTATAATAATACATTTATCAAGTCAAAACATTAATTAAAATTTGACAATAATTCAGTAAATTTGCAGTAAATTTTAAACAGGGTAACATTGTTCATCGTTTTGTCATTTAAGGTAGAAGTACATAACACGCGTTAAGGCCCAACTATAATATGTTTAAGCTCCTGTCAAAAAATAACAAAAATCTTTTCAAATGCATTAAAAAACACAAAAACAAAAAACATTTGATTCCGTACGGAAAGTGTGATTTGTTTCGCACCTTGCTTAAGCAAATGACAGATTCATAAAATTTAACAAAAAGTTTCCTTAAGTTCAATATGGTTTGACATATATGATTTACATGTATTCGCCCATTTGCTTAAGCCAACTTAAGCATATTATAGTTGGGCCTTTAGTGCGCGCGCGCTCTGTAGACTTCTGTCAAAAAAAGTTAAACTAGTGTATTTTCATAGAACAAGCTACATGCAAAATATTTTGACGCGTTTGCGCCAGAAAGTTGGTTAACTTTGAACTTTTTAACGCGTTGTGTATTTTTGACAAGTAATCAGCTGACAATAAAAAGAAAAATTTAACAAATTTGTGAATCATGAAAAAAAAAACTTATTGAAGAGCTTAAAAAACATACTATATTTATATAAAAAGAATAAATTCAATAATATAATAAAATCTTGATATACTTTCGAATCCGTTTTCAATGCACAAATAAGTAAACAAATAAAAAACAGCTGACAGGAATGGCTTTTGTTACGCGCGTTGTGTAACTTGCAATTTTTCATGCGCTAAGGTTTTTAAACGCACGACACACGCAGAAGTGCCAAATTTCCACTCGCATGCAATTTTTGCTGCCAAAAAAAGTGTGAGTGTATTGAGTTTTTCGAACTGGCAGTGGCATGTGTGAATGCTAGGTAAATTAAATCTTATTTGCTTTCAGTTTCTCTTTCAAGTTGACTGTCAAGAAAACACCTAATTACAATTTTAATGAGCATCTTTTTCGTGTGTCTTTATAAATTGTTTTCTTGATGACATCTTCAAAATAAATTGCTCTAAAATTGCGTGCAGCCTACATCATATCTTTAAATTTTTGTGAATTTCGAAAAGCAGTATGCGTAAAAAACTTGAAAGCAACACTTGATCGCTACGCTTTTCTTGACATATATAATTGTGTATATTGTTGATGCATTCAACATGTATACTATTTTTCATTAACTTTATAAAGATTTTTTATGTAACTTATCAATTAAGCCATATAAACTATAAAGACTATAATAGGGAAAATAGGAAAGATTTTTTGAAATGGATCAAATGTAGGAAATTTTTTAAAATTGTAGAGATTTTTATGGAGACAATTTTTGAGCGGGTTGAGAATAAATATGGATTTTTTTCGGCCTGTGTAGGGGTTTTCCAAACAAAGTTATAACATCTCTGATCTGGGTTAACCTTTTCTCTACTCCTACCGAGGCAATATGAAACCTGATAATGTGCATACATAGATTTATAGTCTGTTGATTCTTCAAAAGTTTGAAAGCTCTTACTCATACAGTTTTGCAGATGGAATAAAAAAATTGTTAGCTTTGTGTGCCAATTCCACAAAAAACTTCGAAAAATTATAAGGCGTATTGTACCTTCCAGACCATACTGTTAAAATTTTATAAAAATCGATCCAGAGGTTTATTTATCTTATATATAATATTTTTTAGCTTAAGTGCAAATAAAATAGTATTTTTAATATGTACATAAATATTTTGGTTACTTTTTGTTGCATTTGGATACTTTATTTTTACGTTTTGGTCAGCGTTGCCGTTTTGGTTACTTTTAACCAAATCTGGTTACTTTTTTTTCCAATGTGTACTTTTGTACTTTTTTTCTATTTTGGTTACTTTTTTCAACACAAAAACAACCAATTTTATGTTTTGGAACAAGTACTACCCGCTCCACTTTTTTGACCCTTAAAATTGTGTGTGGTATTTGTGCATCCAAAACCAATACTTGTTTCATCTAGCGAAAAATTATTTTTTTTAGAAACTTAAACTTTAATAATGATATTCAGTTAACCATATAAGGTATATACTTTGAAGTGAAGATGGCCATTATCTGCTATTCTTAATGCTTTATAGGTCTAACTGAAACACTTTTCTAGATAAACGATAAGGTCAAAGGCCCTTCCGATCCCATCCCCTTTAAAATGAGCATATTTCCACCGGGCACAAAGCATCTAAGTAAATATAAAAATTGTATATATGTATATATATACCATAACGCATAGCAAGACTTTAAAAGTTTTACTTTTAAGAGCTCTTTATAAAAAAGGTTGAAGGCTCTAGCTCTCAAAATTATTTTAAAATTGACGAAAATAAGTGCTAACTTTGTACAGGAGGTGCCACTTCCACTTAAAATTTCAAAAAAATATATAGCCTATTCTTCTTTCCAGACCATCGGTAAAATACTATCAAAACTTTAAAAAAAATCGGCGGCTTATGAGCAAGATATAAACAAACACTATTTATTCTTTAGACACACAATTTTAAAACTAAAGTGCGAATAAAATATTATTTTGATACAAAATAATTTCGGCTACTTTTTTTTCGCTTTTGGTTACTTTATTTTTACATTTTGGTTACAAATTTTTTTTGGTCGTGGCAACGCTAGTTTTGGTTTTAAATTTTTTTTGTCGTGGCAACACTGGTTGCTAAATCTCCGCTTTATTTGCAAATGAATAATCAGTTTGAAAATAAACATCATTCTTTAAACAACAAGTTGAAAAGCGTTTTTAAGATTTACATATATGTATATCAAATACATATAATATTTACTTACAACTGTAAAAAAAAAGTTTTAATTTGTTTTTGGGATACACTAGTGAATGTGGCTTGTTTGGATTTCAGTTGGTTGCATTTTAAATCAAGCCTGCCTTGAATTTTTGGTTTAAATTTTTCTATGACAATTGCTTTCAAAAATTATTTTGAGAGATCTATTTAACAAAAAATTTTCATTTAATTTTAACAATATTGTTTCGTTATTTTACAACATAAAAAAATTATTCTCCTAAAAACCAGTGAAACCCAAAAGAACGAAAAGTTTTAGAAAAAAAAAAGCCGAAAAATTAAAGCAAAAAAGAAATAAGGCATTAAAAAGAATTAAAAAAAAGAACACAAACACACGTGAACAAAACAATTTTTTGGAGCACAACGAGCAATAACAAAAACAGGTCCCACTAAAGAGAATATAAAGTAAAAGAAATAAAAACAGCAAGAAAAACGAGGCCATTAGCATAAGTTTTGTTTAAAAGAGAAACTTTTTTGTTTAGTATAAAAATTGTGTACGGTATTTTTGGTGACACTAGGTCTAAAATTTAAACAGAGTGCACAAGTGATCTTTTTGCTTTTTTATTTTAAATGCATTTTTTGTTATTAAATACAAGATTTAATATTTTATTCCTTTGCATAATTTTGTGTTGTTCTTTTTTGTTTCTCTTACTTTGTTTCCACTTTTATAGAAAGAAAAAGCATATTCTCTGCTTGTTCAATAAATCTTTCAATATACCCCACCTTAAAAAAGCAAAATAAAAATAAAAAAATTGTGCTGGATTGTTTCTGTGGTAGCAGTAAATGCAAAAACAACAACAAGCTTTATAAAAGTAAAATTTGAATTTACACAATATCATCATAATTATTTTCTCTTGACTTGATCTCTCTCTCACACATATTGTGTAGTCAAAGAAGAAAAAAGAAACATTTTGTTGTTCTTCGTTTATTTTATTTACTCATTAATATAATTTATTCGTTTTAAATATTTGTGTCATGATGTTCCAAAGCGACTTTCATAGAAAGAAGAATTTTGCAAATCCAAATTTGTTTAAAGTAAGATAACTATATTTACTTTTGTATAAACCATTATAAATAAAATTTCCTATTTTATTTGCTTGTTCTTTTTACAGAACTCCTCAACTACACAAAAGGAGAATGCACCAGCTGCTGCCCAAACTACACCAGCAGCCGGTCGTCAGGAAGCCAAAGAAGAAACTGCTACTAAAACAGATCAAGAAGAAGTTCGCCCCGAACATTTGTTTAAACATCCCCTACAGAACACCTGGACGTTGTGGTATTTAGAAAATGATCGTACTAAATCGTGGGAGGATATGCAAAATGAAATAACAAGCTTTGATACTGTTGAAGATTTTTGGAGGTGAGTTTATATCCATAAGTAGTTATTTAATGAAACTGATCGATTTAAAAACGATCGTTCTCAGTAACTGTGATGAATTACGAGCTATTTTAAAGTTCAATAATTAACATGTATATAATGCACTAGAATAGCTTACCGTTTATGGCAACAAGAAATACTTAATTTTTCAAAAAATGTAGGTATTCTCTAGCGGCGCTAAAATCTTTAGTAATTTTTAATGTTTCTATACCTACACTCTTAAAAAAATTTAATGAAAATGTACCGTTAGGTGTTTTTTGCACTTTGTTTTTCTGCTGAGTAAAAATCTGAAGAAATGAGTCCAACTACTCATGTACGACAAAAATATGAAGACCGATCTAGTAGTGTATTATCTTATTCAGCAAAAAGACTTAATTTAAGAAAAGTTCTAATTCACACGACAGAATTGCCAAAATAAAACAATACAAAAAGGAGTTAGTGCGAGTTTTAAAACCATTAAACTCGAAAGCTGATCATTCCTATAAAGAGAATTAAAATAAGGGGGGGAAATCTTTATATAGCCCGTAAGGGGCAATGGCTCAGATTCTGCAGTACACACATAATGTATGCAACAGTATCATCGGGCTGTTTGCTCTAAAGAGAAAAAGTTTAATTTAGTAGGGCCCTATGGTTACAGCATTTACTTTTATGACCTTCGAAAGGAACAACATCATATGCATTGGAAGTCCGTTTCATTTTTTGGTACTGCGAACCTCAATTAATTTGTACAAAAATTAATGCCACTTACGATATTGAAGTACTAAAAAAGGATTTTTCTGTTATAAGTAAACTTTTTGGACATTTATGATTTAGCCTTTGAATTGTTGTTGGCTTATTGACGTACACTTTTTCTTTTAAATATTCCCAAAGGACGGTGTCCAACGATGTAAAATCGGTCAATTAACATCGCAACGACATGAGATAACACGGCCATTGAATTTCTCGCGTAATAGAGACATTGTTTTTGAGGCATTTCTGGCCACAAGAAGTCCGTTATCATCTCGCGATAGCAAACACCATTCACGGCAACTGCTTGGCCGACCTCATTTTCGGAGAAGTACGGCCCAGCCCGATGACGCAAAATGAACTGGGCGAGCATGCACAGGTGTTTTCACATTTCCTACAGACCAAGATTACTAAAATTTGCCCATAATTCTCCCGATTGTGAGCACATTTGGTTGATAAATCTGGCCAAAAATAACTATTCAGAGTTTAAAAAAGCAATTGCGTTTTTACCAAGAACTAATATTTTTATGGCGAAAAGTCCTCCTTTTCAATACAAAAAAAAAAAGAAAATTTTTTTCATTTCACAAAAAAAACTTCTTTTTTTTGACTTGACAAAAATTAGCATTTTTTATTACAAAAAGTACTAATTCTGTAAGACATAATTTTTTTATAAAAAGTTTGATTTCTTAAATTAAGTTCTTTAATATTTATTAATAATTATTATTATTTTTTTTCCAGTCTTTACAATCACATTAAGCCTCCATCTGATATAAAAGTTGGCAGCGATTATTCTCTTTTCAAAAAAGGCATAAGACCCATGTGGGAAGATGCTGCTAACAAACAAGGTGGCCGTTGGGTTATTACATTGAATCGTTGTCCCAAACATGAATTGGATAATTTGTGGTTAGATGTGGTAAGTTTGATTTGAAAAATGTATGAAAATGTTTACATAATTTTAAATTTAATATAATTTTTTTTTTTTAGCTTTTATGTTTAATTGGTGAAGCTTTCGATCATTCAGATCAAATTTGCGGTGCCGTAGTCAATATTCGTAATAAAAACAATAAAATTTGTAAGTAATTCACGATACATTATTTTTAATATGGTAATAGTCCTTTTTACATAAAAAAGTACTTTTTCGTTATCGAAATTTGCCCCTTTTATCAATGTCAATTTTTACCAGGGCTGCCAGTTTTGGGGTTTTGACCCCAAATTAGGGGTTTTCTTGTTGCCAAAAGGGACAAAAAATTTGATTTGGGATTTGGGGCTTACATTGGGGATATTTAAAAAAAAATAGGATTTTTTGGGGAAATACAAGGAAAGAATTATTTACTAAAGCAACATTTACTAAACCATTAACTAAACCAAGAAAATTTTGCACCATTTTCGTCCAAGCCAAAAATGTCTTATTGCAAACATATGTATGTATGTATGTGTGGCTTGGTTTAAGCAAAAAATTATGACAAAGTGAACTAAAATTTAATTAAATACAGCTAAAAAAATAATGTTTTCTCAATATTTATTTAAATTAAGGTTTTGTTGCTTATAGCCAATTTCGATAAACGAATTTTAAACACATATTGGTATTTAAATAAAGTAGTGAAATTGGCTATTAATATTTTACAAAATACGAAGGAAAGCCAGAATTTTTAACATAAAAACGTGTGGCATTAGTTAGTTTAAGAAAACTTAATATAAAAATAAGAAACTTTTTTTGATTTGCTTAACATGTCAATTCAAATAAAAATTAATTGAATCAAACCAAGTTTTTTTGAACATTTTCTATAAAATTAAAAAGAGTCCCTAGCATTTGTGTATTGATGCAGGAAATTCGATTCTGTTTAATAATCAAGAAAACCAGACTACTATTAAATATGTGCATGTAGCTTGATTTGAGAAATTTTTTTCTTGTTTTTAAAAAAAAAAAAACAATCTTCCAAATCATCCCAGGCAGAAATTACGACTCTTCTAAATATTATGTACCGCTACAACCCTGTAAATACAAAATTGTGACTCTACCAAAAATATGGTACCATCACAACACTGTAGATACAAAATAACAACCTTAGTTTTTTAATACAGTTTTTAAAAAGATTCAACACCGGTACAACACCCTAAATACAAATATACGACTTTAGTTTTTTAAAGTCGTATTTACCATAAAACTATACCGCTACAACGCTGTATATACAAAAATTTAATCTTAATTTAATAGTGTCGTGTTAAAATGAAAACACAAAAACTATTTTAGGTAAGAAAATATACAAATTTTTGTTTGTTTATTTAGCGAATTTATGTAGTTACATCATATTTAATTATTAATGTAAAAGAGTAATAGCTATAATTTCATCATTAAATTTAGTAAGAATACATTTTTGTTCAACTGTATGTATATTAAACTCGACGATATTATTGTCAAGTTTTTTTACGTTATACAATTCAATTTCTTTTGATGAAAGCGGATATTCGAAAAATTCATTGATTTCAAGAAAAATGTTACTTTTTAACAAATTTCATTAGGTTTGTTTTGGGAAAATTGTTTACCCACAATTTCTGTGACTATTAGTATATGTCCATTTTGTAGTAAACATATATTATCAGGATGGGGTGTTGTAATTTTAAACCCACAAACATTTATAAAATAAAAACAAGCTCTTGATTCCGAGTTATACTTAATATTGCCTTAAGAGTATTTAGCATTTCTATTTAAATGGTATAATAAGGGAAACTTTTTATAAATGCTTTTGTTTAAATAGAACAATAAATTTTTATTATAAAATTTTCGATATATAAATCAAACTTTATTTTTAAAACGTTTTCTTATTTAAGAGGTATTGCATTGGTACAAAAATTGCAAATTTGCAACATTGTATGGGAATTATATTTTCAGTTTATCAACATCAGATCAAGATTAGTATTAAAGTTTTGTGTTTATTGCTTCAATGTTGTAAATTTAAATTTACGGCTTTGTAACAATATTTAAAATAAGAGTCGGAAGACGGTTGTGACTACGTTGGAAATTCATGAATCCAACATTGTAAATTCAAATTTACAGTACTGTGACAACACTAAAAAGAAGAGTCGGAAGACGCACATTTGGCGTTATCATTTTAATATTGTGACAACATTGTAAATTTGGTAAACAGTACGTTGTATTGATGTTTATAGTACCCCCTGCAACGTCGGAACAGCGTCGTGGTGATTGTCTTTTTCTGCCTGGGATATACCAAAAACGTGAATTTTTTGATAATGAGAAAATGTTTCTTTATTTAAGAAAATTTTACTAAATACGAACAAAATAAGTTAAAATCATAAAACTATTATTGGATTTTTTGTTTTAAGTAAAGAAATTGCTTACTTTAGAAAATAAACTTATTTCCATGTAAAGAATATGAGTTTAATTTTTCTATAGCAGACAACTAAATTTCATGCACACATAAACATTAGGATGGCCATTTTTGCAATATTACTTAATATCAATGAGCATTGGGTAAAAAAAGTTTTTTTTTTATCTAAAAAAATATCTGAAAAGTTTGAAGCTTATTTGTCAATAATATGATTATGTGTAATAAGTCCAAAATTTGTATTTTCCTAGAGAAGTTCACGTTTGTACATATACTTATTAGAGGTGTTCAAAAAAAATTAATGTGAACTTCTTAGTCAATGAATGGGCTAATTTTGTTTCTTTGTATATAAAAACATTAGTTATGAAGTTCGGTGACGATTGCAAAGAAAAGTCGATTGAAAAGTTGAATAGTGAATACATGGAAAAAAATCACTTACTTTAGTTTTTGTCAAGTTTTTAAAAGTCGTTAAAGTTTTTATTCTTGATGATAAATTAATCAAAATGTTGATACAACTATGTTTTTAAAAAGGTACAAAAACCCAAAATTGGCTTAAAACTAGCCCAGTAAAAAATAATGCCCAGATTACTTGACAGAGAAATGCAAGCACACACCTTGAACAATTTACTATTGATTTCTGCAATATATTTTTTTATTCAAGACTCAAAATTGTGAGATATTACCAACTACAAAAAATAAAATACGTTACATTATATTGCATTACATTTACGGACGGCTAAAGCAACCCTAATTCTTAAAATGTTAAACGTAAGCAATTTAGCACTAAACGCAAAAGGCTTCAAACCCGTATTCTTATGGAAATTAATAAGGCAATGTTCAAATGGATAACAGCTGCACGTGAGAGTGTAATCCAAACTAGAACTGCCTGATTTTTTTTTAACAAAAGTAGAAATAAAATTAATTCTGTATAATGAAGTTTTTTAAAAATTAAGTGGTTTTATGGCCCCATGCAGATTCAATTAAGGGAAGTTCGACTGTATATATACATATATACATATATAAAATATTTCTTCATAAAAATAATTTAATGAAAATTAAATTTAATGAACTTAAGCCTAATTAAAAATATATTATGTTTTTAATACAACTACGTATTTTCTTACAATAAAAATTATCTCTTGTAGAACATAGTACAAGTAAAACTCAAATAAATATTTAAATTATCCGTTAAAAATGGTGTATTTTTTACACGGGCTTATTTTTGGGGATTTTTTGTTTTATCCTAAAAAGAGAAAACACCTATTATCCCCTATATAGTTTTTTTTATTATTTATTATGTAAAAAAAAGTACATATCGCACAATTGCTGCCGTCGCACACTGGTTCATATTTTGAGAAGGCGGCCAAAATTATTTTTTTTTTTGTTCTCCGATTTTAAAATTTTTTTATTCATGTGAAAGTAAATACTAGTGAACCTCGGGAGCCAAAAAATTAAAACCCTATTTCAACTATTTCATTGAGAACAGGGTGGTCCGAAATGGACTTTCTCAATATTTGGTTATAGTTTTGAATTTCTGAGTCAATTTTTGAAGTTGAAATGCTCATAACTTTTTTGTTTTTTAAGATTTTTTGACAGAATAAGTTTTGTGTATTAGTTTATTTTATTAGCTATACGTGGTTTAAAGCATTAAACTCTGCGACCTCTAGAACTTTTTAATTTTTTTTTTTTTTTTATGTCAAAATTTCCCGGAAATTTCCTACTTTATAGAGCATAAGTCCTGAGCGTCAAAATGCGTCAAAAAAAAACCTATACTCTCTTGTAGTCCAGAATCTAACCTACATTTCTATACCCCATTGTACGCACGTCTGGATACGACCTTGCGAACTACAGCAATTTCTGTGACCCAAGGTAAGATATTCGGTTCAAAAAATAAGTCCTGCAAGGAAAAATTACTGAAATTAAAGAAGGTGAATCTTAAAGAATTTTCGACAAATAAAGCAGTTCAGGCCACATAAATTATCTAGCACGTCAGGTTATCAATTAATTTGGAGATGGTAAAGGTATTGCCATTGTTATGAACTTATTGTGGGTGAACGGATGCTGCAAAACGAATAGGCGACATAAATAGACTAACACGTTAGATTTCTGAGTAAGTTAAAAGGTTACACATAAGTAAATAGCCGCAACATAAACTACATAGTTTAATTACCTGAAAATTGCAAATTAATTTAAAAAAATGGAAGAACAGGTAAATGGTCAAAAAACTAGCACGCAGCTATATTTTACGTGAAAATTACCTACATGTTACCTGTTAATTTATTGCCGGTATGTTATCCTTTAAAAAAGTGTGAAAACAGGGGTTTTTTATGTTTCAAAGAAATGCTAATAAAAGATTAAATTTGTATTTAAAAAAGGGTTTTTATGTTTTAAAGAAGTAGTAACAAAAGATCATTTAAAAAAACTTCTATCAAGAGTATAAAAGTGCATGCATTCATAATTTTACCTTCATTATTGTTTAAACAATGGCTAAGTTCAGTTATAAAGTTCTCGCAGATATATATTTTCAACAGAAAGATGAAAAAGATTTTGTGTTACACATAATGAATAATCCATTTTTTAAATTATGCAACGAACAAGAAATCAAAATTCATAAGATAAAAATTAAAAATTTTTCATTAACATTAAGAAAACGGTACCTGAAATGTTCTAGAAACAAGAAAAAGTTTTATTTACACAACGAAAAATGGCTAACAAATGATCTGATTTTTAAGAAGCTGTCAATAACCGCTAAGGAAACTGGAAAAGTGGGTCGGCCCGCAAAACAAATTGACAATTGCAGTGAAAGATCACGAAGACGCAAGCTAGCAAATATCAATGAAGAAATTTCTCATAGTATGATAAAGGATTCATTTCTGCATCAAATTCAACCAACGCAAAATAAGAAA
Organism: Pollenia griseotomentosa; assembly: GCA_963931875.1. Lineage (NCBI taxonomy): Eukaryota > Metazoa > Arthropoda > Insecta > Diptera > Polleniidae > Pollenia > Pollenia griseotomentosa. The sequence continues at coordinate 96,603,520 of OZ007562.1, read as the reverse complement.
ACAAAAATTGCAATCATTAATACGATTTCTGTATGACGTGCTAAATTCCCAATTTTCCATATTTGATAAATACACTGAAATTTATTGTTGAGGGAAAGCTAGCTTCTATGCGCATTTCACTGGTTGCTTAGGCCAGCTCATCAGGAAACCTTTTCCTAAGATTTTAGAAAAGCTAGAAATATTATACGAATAAAACCCTAAAGCGAATAAGAATTTTAAACACTCAAAGTTTTACTCGTAAGTAACAATATCAAAGCTTAAACAAAACACCAACAATAAACAGTGAGTTTATCTTTTCTTACATCCCTCTACAATTGGTTGGGTTCTTTCCGACTCGAATTGTAGTTATAAGTGGGTAAAAAGAAAAAACAAAATTAAAAAACAAATTGTTTCATTCTATTGTCCTCGTAAGAAAACAACAAAAAAACCAATTTGCCAATTCAGTTTTCTGCACGGGCACATGCGAGTATATTATCAAAGTTATTTACGGGAATACAAAATTTATCATTAATACGATTTCTGTATGACGTGCTAAATTCCCAATTTTCCATATTTGATAAATACACTGAAATTTATTGTTGAGGGAAAGCTAGCTTCTATGCGCATTTCACTGGTTGCTTAGGCCAGCTCATCAGGAAACCTTTTCCTAAGATTTTAGAAAAGCTAGAAATATTATACGAATAAAACCCTAAAGCGAATAAGAATTTTAAACACTCAAAGTTTTACTCGTAAGTAACAATATCAAAGCTTAAACAAAACACCAACAATAAACAGTGAGTTTATCTTTTCTTACATCCCTCTACAATTGGTTGGGTTCTTTCCGACTCGAATTGTAGTTATAAGTGGGTAAAAAGAAAAAACAAAATTAAAAAACAAATTGTTTCATTCTATTGTCCTCGTAAGAAAACAACAAAAAAACCAATTTGCCAATTCAGTTTTCTGCACGGGCACATGCGAGTATATTATCAAAGTTATTTACGGGAATACAAAATTTATCATTAATACGATTTCTGTATGACGTGCTAAATTCCCAATTTTCCATATTTGATAAATACACTGAAATTTATTGTTGAGGGAAAGCTAGCTTCTATGCGCATTTCACTGGTTGCTTAGGCCAGCTCATCAGGAAACCTTTTCCTAAGATTTTAGAAAAGCTAGAAATATTATACGAATAAAACCCTAAAGCGAATAAGAATTTTAAACACTCAAAGTTTTACTCGTAAGTAACAATATCAAAGCTTAAACAAAACACCAACAATAAACAGTGAGTTTATCTTTTCTTACATCCCTCTACAATTGGTTGGGTTCTTTCCGACTCGAATTGTAGTTATAAGTGGGTAAAAAGAAAAAACAAAATTAAAAAACAAATTGTTTCATTCTATTGTCCTCGTAAGAAAACAACAAAAAAACCAATTTGCCAATTCAGTTTTCTGCACGGGCACATGCGAGTATATTATCAAAGTTATTTACGGGAATACAAAATTTATCATTAATACGATTTCTGTATGACGTGCTAAATTCCCAATTTTCCATATTTGATAAATACACTGAAATTTATTGTTGAGGGAAAGCTAGCTTCTATGCGCATTTCACTGGTTGCTTAGGCCAGCTCATCAGGAAACCTTTTCCTAAGATTTTAGAAAAGCTAGAAATATTATACGAATAAAACCCTAAAGCGAATAAGAATTTTAAACACTCAAAGTTTTACTCGTAAGTAACAATATCAAAGCTTAAACAAAACACCAACAATAAACAGTGAGTTTATCTTTTCTTACATCCCTCTACAATTGGTTGGGTTCTTTCCGACTCGAATTGTAGTTATAAGTGGGTAAAAAGAAAAAACAAAATTAAAAAACAAATTGTTTCATTCTATTGTCCTCGTAAGAAAACAACAAAAAAACCAATTTGCCAATTCAGTTTTCTGCACGGGCACATGCGAGTATATTATCAAAGTTATTTACGGGAATACAAAATTTATCATTAATACGATTTCTGTATGACGTGCTAAATTCCCAATTTTCCATATTTGATAAATACACTGAAATTTATTGTTGAGGGAAAGCTAGCTTCTATGCGCATTTCACTGGTTGCTTAGGCCAGCTCATCAGGAAACCTTTTCCTAAGATTTTAGAAAAGCTAGAAATATTATACGAATAAAACCCTAAAGCGAATAAGAATTTTAAACACTCAAAGTTTTACTCGTAAGTAACAATATCAAAGCTTAAACAAAACACCAACAATAAACAGTGAGTTTATCTTTTCTTACATCCCTCTACAATTGGTTGGGTTCTTTCCGACTCGAATTGTAGTTATAAGTGGGTAAAAAGAAAAAACAAAATTAAAAAACAAATTGTTTCATTCTATTGTCCTCGTAAGAAAACAACAAAAAAACCAATTTGCCAATTCAGTTTTCTGCACGGGCACATGCGAGTATATTATCAAAGTTATTTACGGGAATACAAAATTTATCATTAATACGATTTCTGTATGACGTGCTAAATTCCCAATTTTCCATATTTGATAAATACACTGAAATTTATTGTTGAGGGAAAGCTAGCTTCTATGCGCATTTCACTGGTTGCTTAGGCCAGCTCATCAGGAAACCTTTTCCTAAGATTTTAGAAAAGCTAGAAATATTATACGAATAAAACCCTAAAGCGAATAAGAATTTTAAACACTCAAAGTTTTACTCGTAAGTAACAATATCAAAGCTTAAACAAAACACCAACAATAAACAGTGAGTTTATCTTTTCTTACATCCCTCTACAATTGGTTGGGTTCTTTCCGACTCGAATTGTAGTTATAAGTGGGTAAAAAGAAAAAACAAAATTAAAAAACAAATTGTTTCATTCTATTGTCCTCGTAAGAAAACAACAAAAAAACCAATTTGCCAATTCAGTTTTCTGCACGGGCACATGCGAGTATATTATCAAAGTTATTTACGGGAATACAAAATTTATCATTAATACGATTTCTGTATGACGTGCTAAATTCCCAATTTTCCATATTTGATAAATACACTGAAATTTATTGTTGAGGGAAAGCTAGCTTCTATGCGCATTTCACTGGTTGCTTAGGCCAGCTCATCAGGAAACCTTTTCCTAAGATTTTAGAAAAGCTAGAAATATTATACGAATAAAACCCTAAAGCGAATAAGAATTTTAAACACTCAAAGTTTTACTCGTAAGTAACAATATCAAAGCTTAAACAAAACACCAACAATAAACAGTGAGTTTATCTTTTCTTACATCCCTCTACAATTGGTTGGGTTCTTTCCGACTCGAATTGTAGTTATAAGTGGGTAAAAAGAAAAAACAAAATTAAAAAACAAATTGTTTCATTCTATTGTCCTCGTAAGAAAACAACAAAAAAACCAATTTGCCAATTCAGTTTTCTGCACGGGCACATGCGAGTATATTATCAAAGTTATTTACGGGAATACAAAATTTATCATTAATACGATTTCTGTATGACGTGCTAAATTCCCAATTTTCCATATTTGATAAATACACTGAAATTTATTGTTGAGGGAAAGCTAGCTTCTATGCGCATTTCACTGGTTGCTTAGGCCAGCTCATCAGGAAACCTTTTCCTAAGATTTTAGAAAAGCTAGAAATATTATACGAATAAAACCCTAAAGCGAATAAGAATTTTAAACACTCAAACACTCAAAACACGCAATAATTGAAAAAATAGTGGAAGCGAGCCCTAAACGCACAAAGAGGATTTTAAAAAGTATGCCTACACCAACTGAAGAAATGAAATTTACTCCAGAAGAAGCATTTGCACTATTTTTGGATTTAAAACTGACAAAAAATCAGTATACAGAACTGCGAAAGCGAACCAATGAAAAAAACTGTGGAATCTTTCCAGCATATCGAGATTTAGTTTCTGTCAAAAAAGAGTGCTTACCTTCACAAACGGCTATTAGTGTAACTTCAAGTTCAGCAGAAGTAAAATTGCAGGCTCTTCTCGAACACACTGCAGAACGATTATTAAATACACTTGATGCTGACTGTTTAAAAAAACTTAAAAATTGCAGCATCACTTTATTTTCTAAATGGGGATGTGATGGAAGCTCTGGTCAGAAACAATACAAGCAATGTAATTCAGAAAACTCATCTGATGCCAACTTATTCATGGTATCTTTAGTTCCATTACGTTTAAGAAAAACTTATATTGGCTTAGAGCCGTCAACCAGTAGAGTTACAGAAATGGATGTATGGAAAAATGAAATTCCCTCTTCAACAAAGTATTGCAGACCAATAAAGTTTGTTTACAAAAAGGAAACTAAAGATGTCATAACTGAAGAAGTTCGAAAAATAAAAGATCAAATTAAAGAACTTCAACCGGCAATATTTAAATTTGATGACCAATGCATTGAAATTAATTTTCAAATGTTCCTTACAATGATCGATGGAAAAGTTGCTCAAGCATTAACCGAAACAAAGTCTTCGTCAAGCTGTACCATATGCCAAAAGACATCAAGTCAATTAAGCCAACCCCCATCACAAGACAATAGTTTCAATGAAGCATACGAATTTGGAATGTCCCCTCTTCATACCAGAATTCGTTTTATGGAGCATATTCTTAAATTGGGTTATGATTTGGAATTTGGCCCGTTAGGCGAAACAGTGAGAAAAAACAAAGAAAATGTGGAAAAAAGGAAACAAACAAAAAAACAAATTCAAGAAAAATACCTTCACCTAGGCCTTATAATTGATCAGCCAAAACAAGGAGAAGGAAATTCAAATGATGGAAACACTGCAAGGAGATTCTTTTCCGATCCAGAAACTGCAGCATCTATCACAGGAGTACATTTTGAATTAATAAGACGATTCCAGATCATTTTACAAGTTATATCATGTAGCAGAAAGATAAATGCAAAAAAATTTGGGCAGTATGCAAATGAAACAGCAATTCTTTATAACAAAAAATACTCTTGGAGACATATGCCAACCACAGTTCATAAAATTTTATATCATGGGGAACAAATAGTTCAACACAATATGCTACCAATTGGAGATCTATCTGAAGAAGCGCAAGAAAAAAGGAACAAAGACTACAGATTCTTCCGCGAGCATAACACAAGAAAAATGTCCAGATGTTGTACTAATGAAGATCTTATTACTATTTTGTTGTGCACATCAGATCCATATATGTCCAGTATTCGACGAAAATGGAAATCAACCTCAATCGAATTAGAGGAAGAAGCTAAACAACTTCTCGAAAATGAAACCCAAAGCTATTTAGAAGAAATTTTTACTAATATTGTTTAATTTAAAATTGTTTATAGATTATAATTTGTTTTTGTTTTAAGTATATATTTGTATTAATGTATAAAAATAAAATACACATACATCTCTAACCAAAAATAAAAGTTGAATTACCTAAAATGTTATCGATAGCCAATAATGCTATTTGGGAATTTTTTAAAATATTCCTTTTCAGTTTTATCCTTATAACAACTCGTCTTTCCTAAAAACGCCAACCTTTGGCCCCTGTGAATATTGGGACTAAAAAATTTACAGGGGCCAAATATTGGCATTTTCTGACAGGATCTAAGTTATACAATAAAAAATAAGTATCAGTTGTAAAATACAAGAGAAATAATCATAAATTATAAAAAAATCATATTTGAAATATTCAACTTTTACACCGAAATTCAACAAAAAAATGAAAATGCATTTTGAACTCCCCATAACTTTTGCTCCTATCAGTCGAATTTTACGTTTTATAGCGCAAATTAAAGCCTAACATCGCACCTATCGAGCAAAAAAAATCGCATAAAAAAATACCGATCCAGTCAAAAGTTATGGAATTTTGACCGCCTTCTCGTAAAATTTCCCACTGTGCGTCGTCATAACTCAAAAATTTCATTTCGAAATAAACGTGTTTAAAGTCAAGGCTGCCAGGTACTTTTTTCCCTGTCCCCAAAAAATTAAAAAATATCCCCAAATTCTCAAATCCCCAAAAAAACAAAACCTTAATAGCTAATATGTTTTTTTTTTTTTTGTTTTGACCAAATTTTAATTTTTTTTTTTTTTTTTTTTTTAATATGTAGTTAGAAAAATGTTATTTAGAAATCCCCGAAAATCCCCAAAAGAAAATTTTTAGTCATAAAAATCAATATATTTTGTTTGTAGCGACTGCATGTTTTTTTTTAAATCCTTTTTATGCGATTCAAGTGAGGAATTACAAGCAGAACAATATGCTGTTATTCAAGACGAATGAGCCAATTTATATGAATTTGGAGTTTGTTCAATCGGTTAAAGCCATCCTTATACATAATCAACAATAAAAATACATATATCCGTCCGTCATTGATTTAGTACTTCGATGCATCATAACTACTAACTAGTAGCCTAGCATTTTTTCCCAATCTTTATTATATTGTCTTTCATATTTACTTATTTTTGGGAAAGACATACATATTTGCATCAAAATTGTCTTTAAAAGATCAAAAATTGCATGTATTGTCAACGGTTTTAGGTTCTATTTTTAAATTCTTTTTTTTTAAACACACTCAAGAAAAATAACATAATTTGGATTTGATAAGAGTAAGATAAAAGTTTTGCTACTTTTTTTCATATTTTATATACGAAACAAAGAAAAATAAGCGTAAATAATAAAAAAGTGTAAAATCCCCAAAAAAATCTCCGAAATTTTTTTTAAATCCCCAAAAAAAATCCCCAAATGACTTTCTTTGTCCTTTTTGCTCACATGAAATCCCCAACTTTGGGGATAAATCTCCAAGTCTGACAGCCCTGTTTAAAGTTTTGGATTTGATCGCACGACAATAATAACGACACATCTTCTTCAAACGGGGAGTGTATAAAAGATATTGGGGGTATTCACGTCACAAGTTGCACCCTTGCGAAAAAGCAAAAGTGCAAAAATATAACAACAACCACACAGACAATTAGTTGTGCGTAAATAATTGTCTTTGTGGTTGTTGTTATGTTTTTGCACTTTTGCTTTTTTGCAAGGGTGCAACTTGTGACGTGAATACCCTTATTAAGATTAATTTTATACACAATACGAGTATAAAGAAAGTCATAGTGAACAATTCTGCATCACTTACTCCAAAATTTGATTTTTTGAGTTATGACCACGTTGCAGCAAATGAGCGATATGTACTTAAATTTCTTATAAAAATCTTTTCTTTCCTTGAAAGCGTGTCCTTTTTACACAAATCAGGAAAAGCTTTTATCTTTTCCGAAAACGTTATTTGCAAAGCAACTCGCTTTTAAAAAAGGCCTCTTACAATGCAGCCGTGTAGAATTTAAAATGTTATCTATCAGAAACTTATCGATGCGTACAAAGTAAGCAAACTGCATCGTTAAATTTGATGATACATTTTTGACTTTGACTGCAAAGTATTATGATGTTTTGGAACACAAGGTATGTTCAGATCTAACAAATATTTGACGAAAATGGCAAAAAAAAAAAAACGTGACCAGTAAATTTATCAAACCTTAGCTTTATTTTTTAACAATTTTTATATATGAGGGATTCACAAGGTGTGCTATCAAGTCATATCGTCATAATGTCCTAAATAATATTTTACAATTGTTTAAAAAAATATTGTTTTGTTTCAAATCCCGCAACAGTACATACTAGAGTATCCACTCGATTAATCGAACAACGAATTTTTCCGCCATTATTTGATCGAATAATTAAAATTTCCAATTTAGAATAACTAATAACTCGAACAAATTGTGCCAACTAATCGAATAAAATTAATTTCTTAGAAAATTCTATTTTTTTAATGTAAAAATATTATTTTTAGATTTCTAACTGATTCAATACCATCAAACTAAATTACATGTTACCTTTTCCATTTATTTTCATTTGTTCTAAGCATATTTTGGTCCCTCTTTAGAATTGAGCGTGTGTGTGACAAATTACATATGTAACTCACTAAAAACGTAAATTCCATACGAAAGTAATTTCGCACTAAAGTAGATATTTTTTTCATATTCATTTTGGCGTTTGTGTAAAACGTGCGCTGTGTGTCAGATTATGGATTAAAAGTTTTTACCCGACTGTCAATTTCTTTATTACAGTTTCTTCTAATCGGCTGGTTGTTGACAAAAATAAAGGAAATTAAAAGGGTATTACAAAAGTATGTGTGTTTTGGAAACCGAATACACATGAGTGAAATTAAAATCAAACTAATTTAAAAAACGATCCTGTTTAAAAGTTTATAAAAAATCCCTTATATACATATATATATATATATTTATCATATATTGAATTCTTATCTTTACCAAAACTTCTCGTTGAATCAGGAAAAGCCAACGGTGATTTTAAAAAACATTCAACTGAGAATCTCCGTCGACTTCAATTCAATTTCACTAGACTTCCAGGAATAATAAATTGGTTTAAAATGTTTTTCAAATAGAGATGTACAGTTATGTGAAAAATAATAGGGAGAGTGCCTACCCAAACTTACATTATACATATCTACAACCGAATAAAAAATCTAAAATTCTTTCTTGTTAAACCGATTTATTTTTTCTTAAACGGTAGAAAAAAAGATTAATAACAAAATTTTTGCTATTCCTATAATATATTTTGATTTTTTTGTGATATTGTATGAATTTATATAGTTTAACGTGTGAAACAAAATAAGGACACTATGAAATCTTAAAGCTATAACTAACTTAAGTACAACTAAATAGATATTTATGATGAATATTGTTGCATAAATCCTTAGTGCCACATTAGTACTTTGTTGCGGATCCTTTGTTATCCAGAACAGCAGCACATCTAGGCGTTGAGTCGACCAAATTTTGACAAACATGTAGCGGTATTGCGATTCACGCATCCTGTATAAGATTCCAAAGCTTGTCGCAATTTGATGGACACTTTCCTCTGATTGCCTGCCCCTTTAACTTCGCTCCACAAATTTTCTAATGGGTTCAAATCAGGAGACTGAGCTGGCCATTCTAAAACATTGATCTTGTTGTCCTGGAACCACTTCTTTGTGTACTTTGTCGGATGCTTTGGGTCATTATCCTGCTGGAAAACCCATTTGAGTGGCATATTTTCTTCGGCATACGGCAGCATTGTATTTTTCAAAATTTCATTGTAATAAGCCGATTTCATTATGTTCTGGATACGATATAAAGGACCCACACCATAATGAGAGAATGACCCCCAATACCACCACCATGTTTGACCGTCTTTAAAGTATATTTTGGATTGAATTCTTGATGGATAGGTCTTCTTACATGGTGGACACCTCTATCAGAAGAAAACAAGTTGACTTTTGTTTCATCGGACCACAGAATGTTACGGCATTTTTCTTTAAGCCAATTGATATGATTTTTTGCAAACTCTAATCTTTGTTTTATATTCTTTTTGGATAACAATGGCACTTTTCTTGAACTACGGCGGGATCTAAATTCCTCACCGATGAGTGTTTTTCGAATTGTTGATGTGTCAACGTCCATGTTTAAATCATTTTTTATTCGTTTAGATGTGATAAATGTATTTTTTTTACGCATCGAATGATACTTCTCTTTATAGTAGGTGTAATTTTTGGTTTTCTACCACGGGTTTCATCCTTGGGAATCGATTTAGTAGAATTTTCGACCATCGTTTTTGAAATACCGAGCATTTGTGATATTTTACTGCACGAATGTCCGCTTTTACTTATATTTTTAATATTATTTCGAGTAGCGAGGTCGCAATGCGTATTTCTACCCATATTTGCCTAAAAAGTTTAAAAATTGCAATTCATTTATGCTATGAATTTGTTTTACCCATTTACTTAAAAAAAAGTATTTTTAATTTTTATTATCGTATTTTTACCAAAACGAAAAAAAACTGTCCTGATTATTGATTATTTTTCATAGCAGAAATCGCGCACTTTACATAGAAAATACAGGGGTGTGCTGGAAATCGAAAACGTAAAACGATTTGGGAGTTCTTTTTAATGCACTTTAAATCCAATTTTTATAATGTTTGTTTTAAAATTCTGTTTAATAGACAAATATTTGTATAATATTTGTCAGATAATTCTTTTATTACAGAAATCTAAGTAAAAACCGACTGTTAAAATTCTTGCGTTTTACGTTTTCGATTTCCAGCACACCCCTGATAATTTGTTATCAAAACGAAAGAAAAAGAAACGAAAATTATAACGGGATTTCTTAATTTATCACAAATTCTTTAATTTTACATAAAATTGTAAACACCAAAGACGGTTCTTATTATTTTTCAGATAATTGTATGTTTTTACCCATTGAATAAAATTATTTGAATTGTTCGAGTAATTCGAACAATTTAAAAACTTTATTCGAATTATCGAGCAATTTCAAAATTCAAAAATCTATTTATTCCTTACTCGAACAAAACCAAAAGTCGAATAATTGGATACTCTAGTACATATCTGCTTCATTTTAAAGGCAAATTTTTTCTCAAATATTCTTCCTTTGCTAGAGCATTTTATTTTTTACGAGAAATAAAAAAATCCCTATATAAATAATATAAATAAAACGTATTTTCACAAAAATAAAAGAAAATTATGTATACAATTTTTTTTTTTTTTTTTAATTTAATTTATGTATTCGCCCCTACAATGTGTTTTACATTGCCCTTGTTGTAAAATTTAAATAATTTTAAATGACTACTACCGGGAACACAACACTTATTTAATATAATATTTAATTTATTTTATCTTTAAATATAGCAATTTGGACCGCTAATGGCAACAATGAGGAAGCCGCTTTAGAAATTGGCCATAAATTGAGGGAAGCCCTACGTTTAGGTCGTCAAAATTTGCAATATCAGCTTCACAAGGATACAATGGTTAAAACGGGCTCAAATGTTAAAGCCGTCTATACATTGTAAATGGATTTTAAATTTTCATTAAAAAAAGTGAGAGGAGAAGTGCGTGGTAGTCAGAAACAAATAAATAAAACTAAATTGTGTAAAAAGTCATGATCATGCACACAGATTTATATTATTTAAACCTACCCCCACACGTAGTTCATCCCTTCATAAAACAAATCTAACTAACACTTTCTCTGGAAATATAGACCAACTCCAACAGGTTGGTATTTAAAAAAAAATCAACGAAAAAACATCTAAACTAAAAATGCAGCAAAAATGTTCACCTAAAGTAACTAAACAGAAAATTTATAAAATTTTTCCATTTTTATCCCTAAAACAATAAAAAATAATAAAAAGGAACAAGCAAAATAAAAAGAAACAGGTTTGAGGTGTGGTTTATTAATAACACTTATAATTATTCATGAAAATTCTATTAGTAACAGAAAATTTTTAAACTTTTTCGTAAAAAGCGGGTCTTTATCAAGTTTTCTAACCTCTAATTTGAAATAAGGTATATGTTTATATATTTTCTTAGCAATCTTATAAACCAAAAAATTTGTTAAAATTGATAAGTAGGAATGAATTTTCAAAACCGCACTTACAACTGAGAAAGTACGTTTGTTTCTTGTTTAAAAAAAAATTAATATTACAATCCTTATTACTTTGTCGCGTCTCTTTATTTTGTTGAATGAAGTTTTTATGATTAATTTTAAATGCAAACCAACACATATACATTAAACTAAATAAAATTTTGAATAAAAATAAATTATCGATAACAAAATACGTAAAAGAAACTGATGCTATTATTTTCAAATTAATAAAATAGTAACTGCCTGTTTAACGATTTCGAACGTTAATGTTCACATACAAAATTACATTTAAAACAAAAACCAATTTTCGAAAATCGTTCGAAATCGATGAACAGGCTGTGAGTAAGTATACATACTTCCAGGAGACTTAGCGGGATTTTGTCGAGACGTTGCGATGAGCGTTTTAAATTTTAAATTGGAAAAGAATACAGTTCGTTTTTTTTTTTTTTTTTTTTTTTTTAACTCAATTATATAATGTATTTTGAAAGTGCTTTCCGATTTTGATTAAGCATTTAATTAAAAGCAAGGTAAGGCGAAACGAACGAAATTTCATACACAGCACAAATTATAATCAGGGGTGTGCCGGAAATCTAAAACGATTTGGGAGTTCTTTTTAATACACTTTAAATCCAATTTTTATAATGTTTGTTATAAAATTCTGTTTAATAGACAAATATTTGTCATATAATTCTTTTAATTAAAAAACGACTGTTAAAATTTTTGCGTTTTACGTTTTCAATTTCCAGCACACCACTGAATAAGTTTGGATAAACTCCAAATATAAAATAGAAACTAAAATCTAAAAATTTGAGCAAAATCGTCAACGGTTTCTGACATCAATAAAAAAACGCTAGAATCAAGTGTAGAAAGAAATCGTCATACATATATCAGATTCGCTTGATAAAAACTCGTAAACCCTACTGGATATCTTTCTAACATTAATTGTAGTTGTAAATGAATAAAGAAACAAGTAAGAGTGCTATATTCGGCTATGCCGAATCTTATATACCCTTCACCATGGTTTGGAAAGAACAGAAGTTTATATATTTATCTAAATATATGTATATATATATATATATATATATATATATATATATATATATATATATATATATATATGTATATTTATATTATATATATCGTTTAGTTTTATTTAATTATTTGCACATATTTGCGTGGTATTAAATACTTATATTAAAAGTTTAATTAATATATAGCAAGTTTAGTTTTGATCGAATTTCAGTATTTGGTCATAACTCGGCCAATTTCTAACCGCTTTGACACATTTTTACACCGACATCTTAAAAAATAAAATTACTATTTACTTTGGTGATAAAACTTGGAGTCGAGAAGTTCTATGGTTCGCGAAAATAGGTATTTAAAAAAAAACTATATTTTTGACATGACTTTTTTACCGATTTTCCGAGTTTTTCAGCAAATATGTTTTAAAGATTTCCGATATTTTTATATCTTAAACGTATAAATAGGTCATATTACAGCTCTAAAATTTTAGTTTTTATAAAAATTTAATGTTTTTTAGTCCTTTTTTTTTGAGTATTTTGCTCAAAACTTAACCATTTTTAACCTATTCGACAGATTTATATACCGACGTGCTTAAGAATAATATTACCATTAAATTGGGTTATAGGTATATATGTATATATACGTACATATATGTACATACATATATTTAAACAAACTTAATTATAAAAATAATAAATAAAAACAAACTTAAGCTAGATTTACACTATTGAAATTTTCTTCAAAATTGCTCTTCAAAATGCTTCAAACTCGTGTAAACAGCAAAATTTTGAAGAGTTTGAAGCATTTTGAAGAGCAAATTTCTTCAAAATTTTGCTGTTTACACGAGTTTGAAGCATTTTGAAGAAAATTTCAATCGTGTAAATCTAGCTTTAATTATAAAAAAGAGTAATTTTTGGGATTTCAGTATTTTGATTATAACTCAGCCATTTTTTAACCGATTTGACAGATTTATATACCGACCTGTTTAAGAATAAATTTACCAGTTAGTTGGGTTATAAAGCTTGGACTCGGGAAGACCTACGGTTCCCGAAAGTGGGGATTTTGAAAAAATTTAATTTTGGTCATAACTTTTTGTATCAGCCGATTTTCCTGAAATTTTCAGAAAATATTTTTTACTAAAGATTTCCGATCTTTTAATATATAAGTAGAGTTTTTTTCCGGAGTTTTTCGATTCCCGGGAAAGCGGGAAATTTTTTTAAATATCCCGGGATCCCGCTCCATACAAATAGTACAAAGTAAATTTGTTTTTAATTAATGAAAAAAACTTTTATAAACAAACGTAAGGGAACTTGTCTACAAAGTAAGTAAAATAAATGCTTAAATGCTACAAATATTAATTGAAATATGTAAGTTCCTTAATATTATGCTCTAGATACAAGATAAAAAGATAACATAAACATAACAATTTAATTCATAAAAACCATAACAATGACGTATCAAGATATGAGATCGAAAAGTTAATTCATAAAATATTTTAATAAATATATTAACATTTTTTAACGGCTTAGGAAATAATTTTGTGTCACACTTAAAGCGTTTAGTGAGTCGTCAAAGAGTATATTTCTGATTTTATTTACTGTTTTATTACCATGTTTCCGAAAAAATTCGTTCACTTTTTTACCGAGGTTGGACACATAGTTGAAAGTGCCCGTTGTTGCATTCTTCTGATGTCAAGGTTGATGCCAAAAATAGCTTCATCCGGACTACTTCTTACAAACCTTTTCTTTTCATTAGGCCCATCTGCAATCTTTAGGACAATGTGTTTTTGTAGATATGACTATGTTGCAATGAAGGAGTGACATGTTTAGGTATCTCCTATTTTTAAGACTTGTCCATGGACAATGAGAATTTACTGCCTGCATCTTACTTTGAATTTATGTTCTTTATCAACTCTTCACTTCACTTAATTTATTAATTATCAACTGTTTCACTGCCCATTCTGCTTTTAATACATTTATTGCAGCAAGAGACATTGATTTAAATACATGTACTCACTTCTTGTAATTGATCTAATCCACAACCCATCCACAGATGCTAATTTTTAAAGAAAAGAAAACTAAATTTCAGAATAAAAATAGCTGTTTTCTGAATCTATGAGCAATTTGTTAATTCCCGGGATCCCGCAAAAAAAATCCCGGGAAAACGGGAATTCCCGGGAAAAAATCCTATATATAAGGGATAACCATAGGTCATATGACAGTCGAACAAATTAGGTTTTTATAACATTTTTGATATTGTTTGTACGGGAGGTACTACGCCCACTTCTCCAATCCCGCCCACATTTTGTGGGATGCTGTGTACTGATAACCTTAATGTGAGTACCTAATTTGGAAACTTTGGCTCTTGCCGTTCTCCAGATATACGGAAAAAAGTATTAAAAATACAACAACAACAAGGGATTTTTGGAAAAAATTAGAGGTAGTCGTGGTTTTTTTGCTCATATCTCAGCCATTTTTTGACCGATCTGGCTGAAATTCAATAGCAAGAAATAGTGGACTATATGTGACATAAATGTAAACAACCTAGCCGCTATCATGTCTGGAGTATCCGGAAAACACATATCAAACGTAAGACTGACGGACAGACAGACATCGTTAAATCAACTTCTCTCCTCATAAGGACCCAGAATATATATACTTTATAGGGTCTAAGATCAATATTATAGAAATTACAAACGGAATGACAAACTTATATATACGCTTCTCCACCTGTGGTGAAGGGTATAAAAACAAGATTAAAAACAAACTGCTTATTGTTTTCGCAAGAATATCAAAATAAAAAAATTTGCCAGTTCAGTTTTTGATACAAATTTATTATCTGTAAGAAAAGATAAACTAACTGTTTATTGTTGTTGTTTTTGTTTAAGCTTTGATATTGTTACAAGTAAAACTGTGGCTTATAATTCTTATTCGCTTAACAGTTTTTTATGTGTTATATCTTTAGTTTTTCTAAAATCTTTGGATGAAGTTTCCTGACGATCTGGCCTAAGCAACCAGTAAATGCGCATAGGAATAGCTTATCCCCTCAACAATAAATTTCAGTTTATCAATATTATGAATTGGGAATGTAGTACATTTAAACGAAACCTTATTATTAAAGTTGTTTTTGGGAATACATGATTTTTTGTTAATGAGATTTTGTTTGTTGTGCTAAATTTCCAATTTTCATTCTTGATAAATACACTCCTTAACCAACTTTCAACTACAATTAATGTTGGGAGAATATCCAAGCAATTGTAGTGGGGAATGTAAGAAAAAATAAACTCACTGTTTTTGATTGGTATTTTGCTTTAGCTTTGACATCGTTGCAAATAAGACTTGAGTGTTTGTAATCCATTCACCCTGCAGTTTTATTTCCATAACATATTTGGCTTTTCTACAGTTTTTGGGAAAAGGTTTCCTGCTGATCTGGTCTGAGAAACCAGTGGAATTTGCATAGGAACTAGCTTATCCTAAATTTCGTTGTATTTATCAAGAATGAAAATTGGGAAGTAAAAGAACAAACAAAATCTTATAAATGAAAAATTATGTATACATATATTCCCAAAATTAACTTTGGAAACAAAAAAAAATTGTATGACACTTGAAGTGCACGACAGTGCTCGTTATTTAACACAGTAGAAACAGCAAGTTTAGTGTTTCCCTTAATATATCTAGAAACATTGAAAACGATTCCTTAACAAGACAAACTTTGCATGAAGATATGGGTCGACTTTACCGTCGAGTTTTGGCTTTACTAATACCAAATTGCTTCTTGGCATAGATTGAGGATTTTGATTGGTGCCATGACACGGTCCAGTCAGGCACATTATGAATAGGTGTAATTATGTCAAGATGTAGATAGAAGATTGGGAAAGCATAAGGTTAGATGATTTAGCCGTCAATTCCGCAAGGGGCAAAGTGATATCCCTACGAATTTTGTTATAACTTTTTAACTTTCGCACTTATGTTATTTCAAATATCAACATAAATTGCAATTTTTCAATTAATTTAAGGCATGAAAATACATACATACAATGCACAATCCTTATCCCCCGTTTCCACATGCAAGTACAAGTTCGAAAAACGCAATACACTCACACTTTCTCACTAACTTTCACAGTTTTTGTACTTTCAGCCAATAGGCTGTTTCCTTGATGTTTCGTTGATAATACGTATACACTACATGCAAGTAATTACTTGCATGTGGAAACGTAGGGTTAGTGTACCCTTCGTACAGGTAGCTGTTTTAAAAAAATAAAATCCATGAAATTTAAAAGTATAACAATTTGGAAAAATATATTGTTATCAATTTATAATAAACATAAATACATTTTTAAAAAATAACAGTCGGGACAACATCTGTAAAAAAAATTAAATATAGGTACAATAGATAACTATGGAATATTCTACATATTTTTTATTACACGAATGTTTAATTTTTGTTCTAGACCCTATTCTATCACAGAACCTGTTCGTTACTACATCCTTTGTAAAAAATCTATTTAGACATTATAGCTTCAAGTTTGCGACGCAAATCCTTTCTGCGGCACTCATCTAAAGCACGGGATATTTTTTGTAAATGATCCTTTGCATCTATAGAGTCATCTTCCTCAAATGCTTGAAATATTTTATAGATTCTTGTATTAAGATCACGATACTGTATTTCAATATCATCCATAGCACCCTGACGAATTTCCAATTCTCGCCCCAAACAACGCCAAGCTGTGCCAATTTCACTGGCAATTAGTTTATAAATTGCTGCACGTTTCTCTTTCGTCAGTATTTGGTCACAAGGTTTAGATTTGGCATTGTTTGTTACTGGTTGAGAACAATTAGCATTCAATTCACTATGGAAACCATTTCTAAGATCACTTATTTGCAAACGTGTAGCGCACTCATGAGCCAACCGTATTTCACGATATTGATTAAAGAGCTCAACTGGTTGAAGTTCCTTTGAAAAATTATAACTTGTTATTATATTAGTCAATTGACCACCATAATGATCAGCAATTTCCCTGAAAGGTTCAATGTCAAATTCGGATAATACATCATGCCGTTCCAGGCAATCAATTAAATCGGCCACTGTGTGTATGCGATACATATTACGGGCGGAACCAATATCATTGCGAAACATATGCTTAATATCCTCTATATTATCTTGAGCGATTTCATCATTAGCTACAATATTCTTTAAAACTTCATATGAAAGAGGCTGGACCATTTTATTATCTAAGATTTAATGTAAATTTTTACAATTTCTTTTTTTGTGCTTTTTTGTTTTGCTTATTCACTGCTTCTTAACAGGTATGTTTTATTCTTGCAGACAATTAATTTAACAGATGTTTATTATAATATGATTTTCCATCTCTGATTTTTTTATAATGTATCAAAAATCTAAGCCCCTACAACAAAAAATAACGGCGACTTCGTTTGGAAATGTGGGTGGCAAATCAAGGCGTGTATTGCTCTGGCAATTGATTATTTTGGCAGTTGTCGAGTTTGTTGAAGAAATATCAAAAGATTTTGATGTTTTCAAGTTACCAAGTAAAGGCCTTATGACACTACATTTTTAATGCATTGTTCAAGTTTTGGTGAACAGTGCAAATATAATGTAATAGAAAAATTTACCAAGTGCAAAAAGTTCAGCTGTATTAAGATAAATAGCAAAATGTCAAACATTTTAAAAAAAGATCGATAAAAAATGCAGTTATGTCAAAAAAATGTAAAATTGTTCAACTTGAAATATTAAGTGCTGCTGAATCAGCGGTCTATGGACAAATTCAACGATTTACCGCTTCTTGTTTGTTTTGTTTTTATTGGCGTGGTCTTTTCTGAGTAAAATAAAATTTACATTTTTTATGTTCTTTTCTGAAAAACACGTGTTATTTAAAAGTGTAAAGCGTTTTTTTCTGATGATGTTCCCTTTAAAATTTAAAAAAAAAATTCTACATGTTCAACACTCATTTTAATAAAAGGGGCATGAGTCACAGAGCACACAGAAGCGTCACGAGGCAGAAAATATTGTGTTTTTTCTGTCTTTTTCTTTGCCCTTTTTGTGTTTTTTTTTTTTGATCACGCAATTTGTGTTGATTGCGACGGCCTGTTTTTATACATTGCCACTTCACTACCAAAAAAACGTTTTCTTTCTCTTTCTTCGAAAGCTGGCCTCACAAATTATTTGGGCATTTTTCATACGTCACTTTTTTCATCTATGTTTGCTCTGTGCCGTAAACACTAACAATGCAATACAAAAAACATCTGTTGTTTCTGTTGGCTTTGGATTGTTTTAGTCTTGCCACCACCTGTAATTGAATTTACCTTGCGCTAATTGTACTGCCGAAATTTGTGTTCTTTTGTAAACGTAAAATATGAAACACTTCTTAAAAATTAGGGGAGCATTTAAAAATGTTGCCAAGTCAAATGTCACATTTATGCAACACTTTTTTTTAGAAATGAAAACGCCATTTGTTTCTCATAAACAAAAAGTGGACAACATTAAATAAAATAAACAAAATCATAACAAAAGAAAAACTGAATAAAAAATTTTGTTTACATTTTTTATAGTTCGCTCTTTCCAACATTTGTTGTTTCTTTCTATCAATTCTATATCAATTCAATGAATAAATAATGTAGTGTAGTGATGTGTGTGTTCGAGTCTCCTGATCAGCTGTCAAAATTAATGTTTGTAGTTTTCTGTTGCACGATAAAAGTAAAGTATTCCATAAAGGAGTTGGAGTACTCCAAATATATGGTGGTCGATTTAACATTACGTTGTCCTAGGAGTGAACCATACAACCCAGTTTTGCATTACAACGGAGTAGTCTTAAAACTTCTCCATGTTCATACATACTCCTAGTGGGTTAGTTTTGAAACTACTCCATGGTGCACTCCAGAAGATTAGTTTTAACTTCGTTTAAAAACGAAGACATGTCGTTTCACTAGAAACTCTTTTAAACAATGACATGGTCCTTGCTTGCATAACAATGGTCCAGCCAAGAGACTGGACAAAATGGATCACGTAGTCCAATATTATCTGCAGGAATTTTAGAAATCGTCTTTTATTTCATTAAATCTTAAAATTAATATGAAATCTTCGAAATCAGTTCATGAAGTGTGTGGCCAAGAATAAATACAGCCAATTTACACAGAGACTTTTACGACGTCGCTTTTTCGACGACTCTTCGCAATTAAAATTAAATAAAGTATCTGGCTTATTGGCCATAAGCAATAAGCCAGATATTTATTTGGTTTATTGAATAAAGTATTTTATTGTCTTTGAAGTCGTAGAGTTTTGGTTTGATGTGACTTGAGAAGATATTGAGAGTAAAAAGTATTGTTTTGTGCCGCATACGCCACTTTTCTTAATTTATTTTTAGACGGTTGCTTTTTGTTACATTTTACTAAAAAGTTACCATTGATGAATTTTCTTCTTTTATTTAGTTTTATTCTACAAAAGCAGTTTAGTTTTTATAAATTGTTTGCTATTTATTAACACGTGTTTATTAGTTTATAAAACTATTTTCAACAAATTTAATTTTTTGTTGTAATTTTATGTCATTTTCGTTTCATTTTGAAATGAAGCAAAGAAAGAGTTTAATTTATTTTGTTTTATTCATAGTTTTATTAGTATCCTATTATATAAGATATATAAATCCCATTTGATTTAAAAAAACACTGTCTCCAAGTTCCGTGTCGGATTTATTTATGAACTAGTTGTTTTCAAACTTACATTATTTTTTCTAATTAGTTACCAAAAAGCAAAACATAAATTTAACAATGCAAATATCTATAAAGATATAGGTTTTTGTTATTTATTTTAGAAACTACAAAAATTTAGATAGCTACCTTAAATTCTATATCTCTGATATGCACTAAAATAATTTTGATTATTTTGTAAAGGAAATTCTTAGACACGCTTTTGTGTAGAATCCATTAATATCAATTATATATACTTTTTATTCAACACAACAATTAAAAATACTTTTAGTTTAAATAATTATTTAATTTTATAAAATTTTCACTTGTCAAACGTTATATTTAAAGTTGGCAAATCGATATTTTAAGTTGGCAACTTTATAGCAAACAGTTGGGTATCACAATAAAATGAGTTTGGTTGTGCATAAGTTGGGTTGACTCCAACACGACCAAACTGAGTTGAGTGGAGAACCGCAATAGGGGCATAATTCGTTTATTTCCTTTGCAATAAAAAATTCTGTTGGAATGCTTTTTAGTAGTCTCAATATCATTTAATGTTTAGTAGACTGAATGAAAGTTTTGTGTGGGAATTCATTCAAGGATCTAGATTTTATAAGAAAAAAAACTATTCAAAATGTACTGAGTTTGAGAAAATTCAAATCATTTAAATAAATTGTAAACTCTGTTTTAATAACTATTACAAAAAATTAGGCTTAAAGAATGAAGAATAAAATTATTCCATTATGAATGACATAAAAGAATTGGCAAATAAAAATATTTAAAGCTCAATTAATTCCAAATAGAATTATTTTTTTTTTTTTAAGTTTGTTTACAGATAATGCTATGTTCATACGACGATATAAACCACTAGTATCGCTATCTGATACAAGATTGGCAAACATGATGTTCATACGATTCATTCTTGTGTCATTTTGGCATTTTTTTGTGTTAGTGGGATTTTATATAAAATAAATAAAAAAAGTAAGTAATAATTAAAAATATACTATTTAATACTTTTATTAATATTACTACATATTTTATAGTTATCACTTTATTTTATTTAACATCAATTTTTATTTTGTTTTTTTTTTATTTTTGTTTTGGAAGCTAGTTCAGATAAACTTACCATAATTGTTATCAAAATTGGAGATGATAGTATATTTTTCCTGTTTCGCAGCATGTTTCTCAATGAAATGCTGGGTACACACAATGCAATGCATTTACGCAATCTAGCAAATTAAATTCATATTCATTCATTTTTCATTCATTCCAGATTACATCAACATCAAAACGTATTGATATTTTGAGATTGCATGTAGATTGCACTGTGTGTACCCAGCATAACGACCTGTTTTGCTCTCCAAATTTTGTATGGCAATACATGTTGCTTTGACCATGTTTGGCTGCGAAACAGGAATGGGAGAGCAAAACACGAATATAGCTGTCCGTGTGAACATGGTATAAAGTAATATTAAACAACTTTTTGGAAAGTGTAATTTATAAAAGTATTCTGGCAATGCTGCTAACAATGAAATGCCAAGCATCCAGCCATGATAAAATAATACAGGTGGCATCGCTACGGCAACAAATACAACATTAAAATTAAAGTTTGCCTCAGTATACGTCAAAAATAATTTTAAACAAGAATGAAATCGTGCTGCTAAACGTGATGAAATAAATAAATTTTAAGCCATTTTTTATTAAATTTTGGTCAATATCTTATTTATTTTTCATTCACAATATCAAAACTCTAATAAAATACAATAATCACAACGCAAAATATGGATTCTGTAAACATAAACCAAACTTTTGGCTACAGAGCAAAAAATTGTCATCTGCCGAAGCAAAGACATCGGTTTATTTCATTATGCGTCCAAGGTATATTTATAGCAGGTAGCCGCGAGATTACAACAATTGTACAATAAAACAAACAACAGGGCTTTTTATTGTTGTTATGTGGTACGAACTGTCAAACAGCAAAGGGGTTGATAAGAGACAAAAAAGACAAAAGATAAAGACAAAAAACTTGTTTACTTGTTTTCTATACAACATTTGACAGTTCGTACCACAAAACAAGCAAATAAAAAATAAACAGCTGGCTTTCCGAGACTACCTGCTATAAATATACCTTGTATGCGTCCAGCTGTATTTACTTTGACATTTGTATATCCCTTGGCGTATGGTTTTTGTAGTTGGAATAGAAATGATAACACCTTTTAACTAGCGTTTCAAACAATATATTCATTTTATAAAACCAGTATTAATTTCTCTTGTCTGGCAAGATTTCTAGTCATTTATGAAGAGTCGTCAAAACGGTGCGTGTGGTGTTAAGAAATCGCGAATGCAATAAAAAACGAAAGAAAGAGATTTTAAGAGTTAATATTACAAAATTAAAGTTTTAAAAGAAATATGTAAATAAAATAATTTTAAAAATATATTTATTAAAAAATAAAATATATTAGTTTCAACAAAAATCTAGTTTGTTTATTACACGTATTAAAGAAATCTAGCGAAAAGGAGAGAGTTGGTCAAGGCATAAAAATATAATAGAATGTCTGTATGTATGTGTGTGTTTGTTTCTTACCTTAAACAAAATGAATTTGTTACAAAATCCATATGTTTAGATTAGTTTAAAACCATTTTCAGTCAATAAAATTAAACAAAGTAAAACTAATTTAAAAATTATTAAAAATGTATGATTAGATTTTGTAAAGTAAGTGCTTTTATTAGTAAAATTTTGTTCTAAATTTACATTTCTCATATACGCCCTTTATTGCAGACATTATGCACAAACACATACACACGAATATATAGGTATTTCATACATTTATATACTTTCTTGGCAAGATGTGTAATCAAAATTGGCCATATAAGACATAAACTAACAAAGAGAAGTAACGACAACAGCAACAATAAAATAAATGTACTGTGACTAAAATAACAACAAATAAATAAATAAATATGATGCGTTTTTTTGTTATTGTTTATTTTCTTTGTCATCAAATTATGATTGATAAGTGCTAATATGCACCATATATATTTGTGTGTATATACTTACAAAAATATGTATATATTAATGAATGTGCAGTAGGTATAATTGTTATTGTTGCTTTGTCTTTTAAGACAAAAAATACAAAACAAACAAGCATATAAACAGCGTGTTGTGGCTACAACAGAAGGCAGGCAAAGAAAATATTGGAAAATCTAATAGAAATACAAAAACAAAGCGAATAATTGCAGAAATCAAAGTAAAAAAGAGTCAAAAGATAAATGAAAATACGGGCATGCCAAATAGAATAAAAACAAAAACGCAAAAAATTAAAGAAAACGTCATTAAAATCAATTTCTAATAGAAAAATAATCCAAAATCTATAACGATTATTAGTAAATACCTAGGTAAAAAAAATTAAAAAGAAAATGTTGAAAATTTTACTGAAATCTAATAAAAATTGTTTTTTTTTTCTAAATAACTAGTGCTAATTTTAAACAAAGAAATTTTAAACAACAATTAAATCATGTTTCAATGAATTTTTTTTTCATCTTGTTTTGATTTAATATTTTCTTTTCCTTTTGTAAAAGAAAAATAAGATTTTTACTAAAAAAAACCAAACTAAACAAGAAAATCAAAAATAATTATTTAACGAAATTAAAGAACAACATTTAACAACAAAAATGCCCTGCGATAATACAACAAAGAATTCTTCAGACATTGAACATGCCGATTGGAGTACTGGCACTACTAGTCAACCTTATAATGTTAGGTAAGTTTAGTTTTTTTTTTAATAATATTTATAGAAATTTTATTGAATTAACTTTATTAGGTAGGTAGGTATTAACAATTCGTTAAAGTCACGTTGGTATACAATCTGTTTAAAATTTTCTTAAATATTTTCTAGTTGAACCTCAAATTTCATGATTATTCATTGAATCTTCATTAAAATTTAATTGCATTACTGAAGCTGTTCAATCAAGAGTGAACACTATAAATATAATTTTTATATTAATTATTAAAATTCCTATAAAATATTGTTATTATTTTATCCACATTTGTTTAAGTATTTTTTAATTGAATCATAGGTATTTTATGCACGTTAGAAAAGAAAAAAATCTAATATCTTAACTAATTTTTCGTTTTCTGAAGAAGCAAAATACGGAATTAAAACCACTTTCGATCGGAATGGAATTCTATGACAGGCCTGTAAAATTGGCTGCACTAAATTTAGTACTCTATATAAAAAATCAAACCCGATTGGAAATTCATTAATCAGTTTTTTTTTTAACTTCGCTTCACTAATTATTTGCTTCTTGTTCCTTGAGCTATTAACAACCCTTTGTTGCGACTACGACGCAATTTACCTTTTATCCGTGTTTTTTGCTCGTTAATCTCATAGAACTTACGTTAAAACTTATACATTAAAATTAAACCTAACTTACCTAACCTAATTAAGATTTGAAGTCACTAGATTGGTGTGTTGGAAATCGCAAACACAAAAAAAAAAAATGGTTATTTCAACTCGAAAGCGAAGACCAAAGTGACTTCTAAGTGAACTTGTATTCGTTACATAAATTGAGTATCACGAAGCACAAATAACAACGTTATAATAAAATTTAATGTGTTTTTATTTAATGTAGGTATTTTTAAAAAATACAAAATTTTTATTAATTACATTAAAAAAAAAACCAAATTAAAAAATATGTATGTGTTACTTTTGTCGATATGGTTTTTTCTTCGTTCAACGCGCGAGCGTTATCACACGCAAAAATTAAATTGGCGATTTTGAACTCACAATTGATACCTATACAATCTCGCGTTTTTCAGCACTTACTTACCTAAAACTTATACTTACCGAAAATATGCAATTGGATGTCTTTCCTTGTGCGACCAATGAAGGAAGAAACAATATATTTATCCGTTTTAGAGCTTTTTCTGAATTTTGGCATCGATTGGTTAGTGCATATTTTTGAATATCTTACCGTTTGCAGCATATTTTTGCATAATTTAGTTAAAAGAGATTTTTTGGAGCGTTTTTCAGGTTTTTAACGCATATTTTGTCTTTTTGAGGCATATTTTGATATATTTTTTTAGAAGCCTGCAAGAGCTTCGCAGGAAAAAATTTTTTTTTTCCGAAATAGGTATAGGCTTTTCAATTTCGCCATTTATTTACATTTAATGTTAACTCGAAAATTGTAAGACAAAGGTAGGTTGTCATTAAAGAAAAATATTATTTAAAACTTAAGAATTTTATGTACATATAAGCAAAAATCAATTATATATGTATGTTCTTGGCGGTGTGTGTAATACATAGAAATCTGGACCAATCCTTTAGTATACCGATCGATTTAGAATCACTTTTAAAAGTGACATAACGATAACAATCCGTCCGTCTGGCTGGTTGCCTGAGTTGTAGATGATAATTTGTTTAAATTTGGTAAGCACATTTTAATTGTACTAAGAACGATGTCTATGTAAACGGTGAGAATGACATACTTACATACATTAAAAAAATAAAAAATTATTTCAATTAAAAAATTTGTGATATGAATAAGAAAATTAATTAAATTTGCACCAGTAAACAAAATAATAGTATCAATTAAATATTTTTTGATATTAACAACACTCTGAGTAACGTTTAATTCACTTGATTAAATTTTTAATTAAAACCAAGGATTGAAAATAACAGTTATTATCAAAATTTCAGCTTAAAAAGTCAGACAGAAACAATTTGTCTATACGTTATTTGTGTATAGCATTGTGGTGGTTTTAAGCCAAGGAATAAAATACTTAAAATACTTTTATTTTTTTCCTTTTTTGAAAAAAGTAAAAAAATAATGATATTTTTTGAGTCAAAAATAAAAGTTAAAATTTAACTGATATTTTTTCAGTCAAAACTAAAAGTTAAAATTTGACTAATATTTTTCAGTCAAAAATAAAAGTTAAAATTTGACAGATTTCAGTAAAAAATAAAAGTTAAAGTTTGGTCAAATATAATAAGAAAACGAAGTTAAAAGTTGAAATACATATGTGCTTCACTAATTTTTAAAGTTACGAAAAATTTATCTATACTTAATATTTATTATAAAGCAGAAAAGTTTGTATGTTTCTTTGTTTGTATGTTTGTGACAGGTAATCTCCAGAATTGCCGGTCCAATTTTAAAATATGTTTCAACAAAATGAAGAATGGAACCTCCTTACGGACAAAGGCTATAAAAGGTTCCACTAAAGTTCTTTGGATATGATCCAGGGGCGCTAAACCGCCATTACTCAGAAAATATTAATCACACTGTGAAAGTTTAAAAAACAGACAAGCCGGGCACCTGGCGTTTTAAACTAATTCGGGTACGCTGAATCCAGTGGCGCTAACATATATTTACAATTGAATTTACATAGGAAAAATGGGAGAATGGAGAAAACTCACGGGGAATTTTTATTCATAATTGGGCTGAAATAGAATCTGTGTAAATATTTTCGAAAGATAAAGCATTCAATAACTGCTTTCACTCTATATACTTCTGGCAACACATCTATAACAAATTATTTTTTTTCAAAAGTTTCTTATTCATACATATCGTTGTTCTCATGTAGCAAGGTCCTAACTCACATGATCGCAATTTTACAGGAGAAGGTAAAAACATAATAGTATATAAATCAAAATATAAAATTGATTGTAAAACCTTAATTTTTGATACTCTTGCATTAAATTTTTGTGATGAGGTGTATTTGTGTGAAATGCATTGTAATCGCTAAAAATACTTAATTTCGAAAAAAACGAGTTAGGGCGTTTCTACATGAAACCAACGATATACATATGTACACATACATACATGTATATATATATATGGCTATATAAATATTCAGGGTTAATAAATTTATAAAAAGCGATTTTGTTTATACAAAAAAAAAAAAGAATACACACCAAAATTTAAAAAATTAGAATAAAATAATTTTATTCAGTATGAATCATGCAGTAAAAACAATAAATATTGAACCATTAACGTACCTTAAATTTGTATTAAAGTTTATTTATTTAAAAAATATTTTTTTATATGCATTTATTATTATTATTTAATTATGCTTGAGGTCTTTTTTATATTAAAAATATATTAAATTTATTAAACCAATATTTCGGCACTCCGTTGTGTGCCTTCTTCAGGGTTTTTCTTGAATTTTTGACAAAATTAACAATTTTTAACAAATTAAATAAATATATATATGCATATTAACATATAAATTTTTTTATATTATGCAATTAAATTGTCATATAATATTCTAAATATAGTATAATTTTGTAAGTGCCGTTTAATCTTAGCATTTCTATAAACATTTAAAATAATTTGCATAAGATAAGGGCATTTAATTAATGGACTTGATTTATTACTTATGACTTATGACGTTGATTTTGAAACAGTGTTAAAAATGCTACAATTGCAATTTAATTGCTATTATTATAACTACTGATTTCAGAAATATTTGTAGTAGTAGCAATAGCAGTAAAATGTTTTATTGTTACTTAAATATTACACCAAGGGAAACCGGAAATATGCCTAAACAATTGTTTTATGCGCATTAAACATGCAGCAAAAACTTTCAAAAATGATCTAAAAATTGCTAAAAAAATATGCCCCAAAAATTGCTTATTTGAAAACAAAACAACCAGTCAAAAGTTAAAGTCGGTATAGCCATACCATGCGCCACCGTATTTACAGACGGATTTTCTAGCTGTACCCTGAAATAATTGGCATTCATGGACCCATCAGAACAAACCTATGTTATGAAATTAAGATTAATATATATAAAAGTTAGTTGTGCCGAATATAATCCAGAATACTACAAACAAACTTGGTTGCGTAGGCGTCCAGACAGTAGTTAAGACAGTTCACTTTTAAAAATATGTCAAACGTGAATGTTGCAATGCAAGTTCCACCTAATGAACTAAACAAATTAAAAAAAGCTTAAAATAACCACATATATTGTGTAAACAAATATAACACTTATCTTAAACATAAAAAATCCAAGCAGAATACATACATATATGTATTTATTTTTTTTTACTTGATTTTTTTTCTTTTGCGAACAAAACTTCAAATTACTGTTAGCAAATGTCAAATCATTGTCTTATCATTATCTAATCATTGACTCCATTCGACTAACAATTATAGAGTGAAATTTTAAGTTCATTAACTTATAAAAAATTAAGAAATAACTGATAAATAGGTACATTTTTACGAAGTTTCTAATACATATTTATTAATTTATCAGCATATTATGTATAGTTTTTTTTTTTCGAAAAAAAAAAACGCTTTCCTTAGCAGCAGAAGATGTATATTCTTTTGTGGAACTTTTTTTCTTTTCTTTGCAGTAGTGATTTTTCGCTAATTTTAAAGCATCTCTAATATCTGCTTAAAACGACTTATCGGTACTGCGTTCGCAATATGTTCCCGCTGAAAGTTAAATCCTAAAAGAATACCAAATTATAGTGAAATATTGTAATTCCTACATAAGAGTTGAATGGGTGCATTGCATGTAATTTTTCATGGGTTCACTTATTTAAAATTCATTCGAATTTTGGAAGGCATTTTAAATTCATTCAAGTAGTTAAGTGATAAAGAAGTCATGAAAATATCCCTTCTACTTGAACAACTTCCAAAGTTTTTGCTGGGTATATAGATTGATTCTGCCTTTATTAGTCGCACAAGGAAAAAATATGTTATTGCCAGACCTGGGACATTTGCATTAAATATGCCAATGCAGTGAAAATTTGTTTACCTTAAACCAAATCAATGCAAGTTTACTGCATTACCACTAACTTTGACACATTTAATGCACTATTTCTATTATTTCCGTATCAATAAATATCAAACAATTGTATGGCAATTAATGCATTACTTTTGAATTTTTATTAAAATACATCATGAAAAGTGCATTACTGTTGCATTATCACCAGAGTAGTGTAAACTTTATAATGATTTTTTTTTGTATTCTGACTAAAACATTCTGAACAAAAAACCTAAATAAAACTTAAAACTGTTTTAATCATATAACATAAATAAGCAGAGATTACAACAAATTCGAAATATAATTGTTTTTGGTTTTCTGTTTCTATTGTTTTTTTTTTTCTTATTGTAGAAATAAAAGTTCATTCTTATTGGTTTTCCAAAAAGTTTTTAAAATTTACTTGTGACATTTTAAAGCCATAAAATAATAGCTGCATTCGCTTACCACCAAATTTGTACAAATTTGTACTGGATTTTACTGAAATGCGTTCGCGTACACATAAATTTTCATATTACTCACCTACTGGATTTAAGTAAACGAACGCACATAAAGTATGTATTTGTTACAACTTTAAGCGAATTTGATTCAAAAAAATTAGAATAAAAATCAAAAATAACAAAAATTAAATGTGTTATGTTTATATTTTTCGGCTTGAGGTCTGTTTCATAAAATAGAATAAAAATAAAAATAAAAACTCTTGTTTTGTTTTATTTTTATTATTTATTTGTTCCAATATTTCGACCAACTTTGTTGGTCATCCTCAGGGAAATAGCTATGATCTAAAATAATATAAATTTAAACATGTTTCTTAATTTTAATAACAAACAATTAATTTACTTAATATTTTATGCAGTGTTGTCCGATGTTGTCGTTTTAAGTTCTTTTCACTGACTGTCTAATAATTTTCTTTTGTTTATTACTCTTGTGTTTGTTTATTGTATGACGATATATGTGAGCGCAATTATCGGTATCAGTTTTGTAGTTAATTCTCTTTTCGTTTGGTGTATTTATAATATGTAGCATCTCCTGCATGTATCGTTTAGTGTAATTATTCTCTCCCACAAGTATTCTCACCTTATCAAAGTCTGGTTGATGTCCCGTTTTTGCACAGTGGGCTGCTAGTGCTGTTTTTTGTGTTAAAGGTTTGTCATTTGATTTTAAGTCGGATTTGTGCGATGATAATCTTGTCTTTAATTTTGTCTTCGTTGTACCAACATATATCTTTTGGCATATGTCAGTATCGTCACCCTTACATTTTAGCTGATATACTAGATTGGATTTATCTAGTTTGTCTATTCGGGATTTCATGTTATTAAACAATCTGTTCATTGTGTTGCTCGTTTTCATTGCTAATAAGTAATTTTCTTTGTTGTATATGTCTGAATACTTCATCCTTTCCGACAGCCCAGGTATATATTCTATCGACCTATATATCTTCGGTGGTTCCTTCGTCCTTAGGTTGTCATTTAACCTAGTCTTATTAATAACATATTTTATCAAGCTGTTTATAGTTTTGTATGGAAAGTCGTTTTTTCGTAATATATGTTTTATCTTCTTCCTGTTTTCGTCGTGAAATTCTGTATTGCTAGTATCTAGTACCCTTGTTATAAAGTTTGTCGCCGTGTTTATTATTATCCTTCTAGGATGTTTGGAATAATAATTAACAAGTCTACCAGATGCTTGGGGTTTTTGATACCAGTTTACTTTAATTATATTACTTTTTCTGATAATTAAAGAGTCTAGATATGTTAATTGATTGTCCTTTTCTTTCTCCAGTGTAAATTGTATTTGTTTGTTATATGAGTTAAGAGTCTCTAACAAAAATTATCAACAGGAAAAAACAATTCTGTGGCATTTTGACAAAACATCTTAAGTCAAATTTTAAAAATTGAAAAAAATTTTGTTAATCATACGAATTTTCATTAAAAAAAATTTTTTGTTTACGTTTTTAAAATATTGTATTATAAACGAAATTTTTCTTTATTTTATTATTTGATAAAAATGATTTCTGTGGCATTTTGACAAAACATCTTAAGTCGAGATAAGATAGCAAACAAGTTTTTTAAAAAAACTCGGTGAAAAAATCATCTTTATCAAATAATAAAATAAACCAAAACTAAAGAACAATTTCGTTAATACATAATACAAAATTTTAAAAACATAAACAAAGATGTTTTTTTAATTAAAATTTGTATGATTAACAACATTTTTTTCAACTTTTTAAATTTGACTTAAGATGTTTTGTCAAAATGCCACAGACTTTATCCCGAATTTTTTTCAAAAACTTTATTGCTGTCTTATCTCGACTTAAGATGTTTTGTCAAAATGCCACAGAATTATATTTTATTTATTTTTTTTTTTTTGATAAATTTCGAAATTGTTTCGTTCCCTGCTTCTTTGTGTTAGGTGATCAAAAAAAATGTTCAAGTTTTATAAAAGATTGTTGTTCTTAATATGTTTTTTAACAACTCTGTGAATTTGATTTTTTTAGCTTTGACCAAGGTATATTTACACAAGGTAGACTCATTTGGGAGTGTAGACATGCTGCTCTATAAAAGGAGCCAATTTGTCAAAATTGTCTTCATATAAAACAAAAACAATTTAACGCACACATGTACAAATTTTGGCTCATATACACGCAATTTGACGTTTTGGCTCCAACTAGGGGTAAACAGCTGACAAACATATGAGCCAACGAGTTTACCTTGTGTAAATATACCTTGGCTTCGACTACAACTTTTGCTAATGTCAGACTTCATTCTTAGAGACTTTGTTCATATTTCTGTCAAACATTGTTACTGTTTGGTCGCTTTCTGATCGATTAAGCGTGGATAAACATTAGGGTTGCCACGAACCAAAGTTCAAATAACTGGACAATGTAAAAAATCACCTAGATTTTGAAAAAATAACTGGACAATTAAAAAATACATATTTAATTTTTTACACGTAATAATTAAAATTGCAGTCTTAAGTCATATTAGATATCGTCAGCAGAAATCTAAAGTGCCATAAATAACAAAAAGATTCATAATCGACTTTTTTATTTGTTATGATGTATTTTGGTCAATTACATCATTACTGAAACCGTAAATATGATTTTTCATGTTTTTCCTTGTGCAGCCAAAGAAAACAGAAACAATCAGAGGTGTGCTGGAAATCGAAAACGTAAGACGCAAGAACTTTAAAAGTCGTTTTTAATAAGACTCCTGTAATCAAAGAATTTTATAAGAAATATTATACAAATATTTCTCTATTAAACAGAGTTTTATAACAAAAGTTAGATTAAAAAACAACTTCAAAATGTGTTTTACGTTTTCGATTTCCAGCCCACCCCTGATTAGATTTATTCGTTTTAGAGCTTATTATTAATTTCAGCATCGATTTGTTAGAGCATATTTTACCCTTTGCATAATGTAGTAAAAATAGAATATTTTTAGCATTTTTTTTAGTTTATAGCGCCTATTTCATCGTTTTAAAGCATATTTGGATATGTGTTAAATTTAATTAGATGCCTACAAGACTGACTGAGACTTTCACAAAAATTTAGTCTTATCAAAATTTCGGAAGGACATTCCTTTCTTATGGGTCTAGAATATTTCAAATATTTAAAGTACTTTCACAAAAAGTCTTGCTAATTGGAATGGAAAAAGACAAACGAAATAAATTTATCTGTATAGAATTTGCACTTTATTCACATATATTTATTCACTTATTCATAAAAAATAACACAGGTTAATTATGGGCTTATTAAACAAATTTTCAAAGAAAATTCTTCTCATAAACCTTTAATAAACCTCTTTTTATGACTAAGGCCGTTAGTATATAATTAATAAAAAAAATTATTATTTGAATTTAAAGAAATTATTTAACTGGACAAATTGTGTTTGAGCTGGCAACTGGAGAGGACCCAAAAAACTGCACAATTCAGGTCATTCCAGGTCGTCTGGCAACCCTTATATATATACATATATAGATACATATGTACCGTTAGGAGAAAAATAATTTAAATATCGAAACATGTCATGGTAACCTGCCGGCCCGGGTTCGAGCCCCCGCCACGGTCAAAAATGAAAGATTATCAATAACAATTTTAATTAATTTTCATGTTGTAAAACACCTTTCTTCATAAAAATAATTTAATGAAAATTAAATTTAATGAACTTAAGCCTAATTGAAAATATTAAAAATTTGGATTAAAAACCATAAATAGTTCAACAAAATAACCACAATACTAATTATTGTTAAAAGCTAAGGCACGAGCTCTATGTGTTCATTTGTCCTTCAAGTTGTGCTGAAAAAGGTCAACAAGAAAAAGAAAGACAAAAATGGAAAAAAACAAAAAAAAAAAAAAAAAAATGTACTTTGGACTTCAAGAAAAATTCTTGACAAAAGTACGAAAAAACAGAAGTAAGGAAGAACATGTAAAATCAATTAAAATAGATAATCATTCAAAAAAGCAAACTTCGATCTACCAAAGGTTAAAATACAATTTGGTTTAAGGATTGATGTTTGACTATTGACGTCAGCAGCCTTCGATGGCTGCGAGTGTAAAACGGCAAATCCATTTGAGAAGATCGAGTGGTTGCGATCGAAACATGTCATGGTAACCTGCCGGCCCGGGTTCGAGCCCCCGCCACGGTCAAAAATGAAAGATTATCAATAACAATTTTAATTAATTTTCATGTTGTAAAACACCTTTCTTCATAAAAATAATTTAATGAAAATTAAATTTAATGAACTTAAGCCTAATTGAAAATATTAAAAATTTGGATTAAAAACCATAAATAGTTCAACAAAATAACCACAATACTAATTATATATAAATTTATATACAGTGGCCGACAAAAGTCTACATACGACCCTCATTTCTTCCACCTGACGAGACCAAAAGCATTATGAAAAAAAGTAATGATGCAGTTTTTTTTTGAAATCTGGTTTTATTAATAGAAAACGAAAAAAATAACATACTTTAATATACACTTTAAAAAATATTTACAAAAAACGAAAAAATAGCATTGACAAAAGTCTACATACGGCCAACATGTCATGCCTTGTGTTTTGCTTGCTGCTGGATGATAACGGCTAATTACCGTTATTTTTTTAAATTTACTTTTCTGCATGTTTTACATTTCAAATCAATTGCATTCGGTTGTATTCTGGACAGTTCCCAGCATAATTCAATTATAACAACGACCTCGCGAAAATAAATTTCAACTGATGTGAGAAACTTAGTAGTAAAATATAGAAACGAGAAAAAATCTTTCGGGGAAATATCAAAACTGTTGAATTTAAGTAAAGCAACAGTTGAAACTGTATTAAATAATTTTAAAAACACTGGTTCTATTGAAAATATAATATATAATAAACCGCGTAGTGGTCGCCCTAAAAAGCTTAGTCGCAGAGATGTCAGCTTTATAATAAAATAAGTGGAAAAAAATCTAAAAGTGAATGCCACAACGCTGGCCCAAGAGCTAACAATAAGATCAAATACGGTTCTGCATCCACGAACAATTCAAAGAACCCCAAATAATACTGGTTTCCACAGCAGAAATCCGCGCAAAAAACCCCTTATAAGCGAATAAAACCGAAAACTTCGCTTGGAATTCTCCAAAATTAATTTGACAAAGGATTTGAATTCTGGAAACGAGTTTTGTTTAGAGATGAGTCAAAATACAATATTTTTGGAAGTGATGGAAAAGCGAAAGTTTGGAGAAAAGCTAATACAGCGATGAATCCGACGCACTTAGTACCTACTGTTAAGCATGGGGGTGGCAACGTGATGGTTTGGGGTGCTGTCGCTGCATCTGGTGTAGGAAATCTTGTATTTGTCGAAGGTTATATGGATCCGTTTCAATATAAGTCTATTTTAGAACAAAATCTGGGAGCATCGGTCAATAAATTAGATCTTGGTGAGAGTTGGATTTTCCAACAAGACAACGACCCGAAACACAACGCTCAAGTTGTAAAAGAATGGCTGCTTTACTATGCCCCCCGACATTTGCACACACCACCTCAAAGCCCGGACTTAAATGTCATTGAACACGTTTGAGAGATTTTGGAATGTAAAATCAGAAAGCATCATATTACTAGCGTGCCAATGTTGAAAAAGATGCTGAAAGAAAAATGGCTAAGAATTACGCCGATTGAATTGGAACATTTAGTTAATTCAATGCCCAGACGCTTACAGGCTGTTAAAGATGCCAATGGTGGCCCAACCAAATACTAAATTTAATAATAAAAATATTATTTAATGTTTCAATGAAGTTTTTTATGTTAGCTTACAAGCCGTATGTAGACTTTTGTCAATGCTATTTTTTTGTTTTTTGTAAATATTTTTTAAAGTGTATATTGAAGTAAGTTGTTTTTTTTCGTTTTCTATTAATAAAACCAGATTTCAAACAAACCTGCATCATTACTTTTCTTCATAATGCTTTTGGTCTCGTCAGGTGGAAGAAATGAGGGTCGTATGTAGACTTTTGTCGGCCACTGTATATGGGTGTTTCTCTGGTTATGCACGCGACATTTGTACGCGTTTTATTGTGTTTGAATATTAAAAAAATAGAAAAGGATTGGAATTTTAGAATGAATTCTAGAATCGTTACATTGTTTGTGATGAGTTCTTTCTAAAAAGTATATATAATGGTAAATTGAGCACTGGGTACCCAAATGCCATGCAATCAAAGTTGACTTACTCACGTGACAAAAATAGAAGTGCCTTTTAGGACCGTAAGAAAAAGTGCGAAAGTAAGTGAATTGTAGGAGGTTTTTATTTCGGAAAAAATGTTTTTATAAAGGTTAGTAATGGGCCTTTATAATCATGTTTTGTTCAAAAGCAACTATGCATGGGTTGGCGAAGAAAAAAATAAATTGTAAATTACGCACGTGACATTACGCACGTGACACTTTTTACATATATGTTTTTTTTATTATTATCACCATGCAGATTCCCATAAATATCTTCAAATTTGCTTAACAAGCAACTTAATACTCAATTTGCAATTGATTGTAATGGAGAGCTAATGAAGAAAGAGTGTACACAACATATTTTTTGCATGTAAAATAAGTACATAAAAATGTCTTTAGAGGTAGAAAATATAAAATTTTCCAGTTTCCAGCGCAATTTCCTCAAGTAAAACAGCTGAGATATGCTATGAAACCATTCTTTTATAACAACATAGATTTTTTTATAATAATAAACAATAAAAGACAAAGATTGTCAACATTTTATTTTTTCATCCTGGTAGACCATTCTGGAGAAATGGTCATATACATATATATATTTATATTATTATTTAAACAAAAGTTTATCGCCTGTTTATCAATTTCGAACGAAAAAAACAAAAACCATAATATAAAATTTGTTTTTGTTTTAAATGTAAGATAAGCTAAAGAAGTTTTGGTTCGGAAATAAATGAACATACATATATGTA
This sequence comes from Pollenia griseotomentosa, assembly GCA_963931875.1. NCBI lineage: Eukaryota > Metazoa > Arthropoda > Insecta > Diptera > Polleniidae > Pollenia > Pollenia griseotomentosa. The sequence goes on along the minus strand of OZ007562.1, from coordinate 96,567,162 downwards.
TATACGACTTTTATTTTGCAAAAAATAAATAAAAATTAATTCTTTCCTATCAAAAGTAATTTTTAGGAATACAAAATTTTAATTTAAAAGATTTTGTTATTCGTGCTTAATTCCCAATTTGTATTCTTGATAAAAACACTGAAATTTATTGTTGATGGGATAAGCTATTCCTATGCGCATTTCACTAGTTGCTTAGGCCAGATCGTCGGGAAACTTCATCCATAAAGATTTTAGAAAAACTAAAGATATTAAACCAAATAAAACTGTTAAGCGTATAAGAAACATAAGCAACAGTTCTACTTGTAACAATATTAAAGTTTAAACAAAAACATCAACAATAAACAGGGAGTTTATTTCTTCTTATATTCCCAACTACAATTGATTGGAAAAAACAAAATGCAAAAAAAAAACACCTTGCAAAAGCATGTTGCCAGTTAAGTTTTTTTTTAGGCCTTACACTTGCCAGTTTGTTATCAAAAGTAATTTTTGGGAATACAAAATTTTAATTTAAAAGATTTTGTTATTCGTGCTTAATTCCCAATTTTTATTCTTGATAAAAACACTGAAATTTTTTGTTGATGGGATAAGCTTTCCAATTTTTTTTTTTGTTTTATTGAAAATAAATTTGATGAACTCGAGCATAATTAAAGAATATCAAAAAATTTAAAATTAACAGTTCAACTAAAAATCAAAATTGTTCTTATTAATTCTTTTCGCTATTTGTTAGAAAACAATAAGAATGTCGGCTAACACATCAGAACTTTCCAGTCTTTTTTCATTAAATTTCTGTCACATATCTTTTAGAAATGCCGGTAAAAACCCCAGAATGTCTGCCAGAATGCGTGTCAACTACTTCATATATTTTTGGGTCAGAAATCTAACAGAATTATTATACGATTCCGACTTTTTCTCTCTCAGATATCTGGAAGATGTTAGACTATTTTGCTTGCTGGGTAAGAAACTAAAGGGGGTAATAGAAATGTTTGCAAAAATATGGCTTCAAGTTTTTACGTTGTGTAACTAGACTATTTGTTAATTTTTATTGTTAGTGCTAGTTTTTTAATACTGTTTTGAAACAGGTTTCTGTTTTAAGAATCGGGCCCTAATTTGTTTGTTTATTAAATGACACAAATAACATAGAAAGCGACAGGAAAAAAAGAGAGATATTCTCTCTGGCAAATATGTACTACAAAAAAAAAAATTAGCAGATTAAAGCGGCTCATACACTTGCAATAAAATTGTTAAATTTTACGTATTGTACAATTTTATCGCCAATATGTATGTGATATACGAAGGTGGCACAATATGTTGGCAACAATCAAAAGACTTTTGATTTTTTTGCACAACGAAAAGAAAGTGAAATGTGTTGGCAACATTGTACAATGCTGTTTATGTTATTCCTAAAGGTTATGTTCATCTTTTTATTGAATGAATGAAACCATTGTGCAATTTATTACATAATATAGAACAAAATGAAAATAATATGGCGAATATCATATTCAATAATATTGCAAGTGTATGGGCCGCTTAAGACGTGATTGAAAATATTTAACATTCAGCATATTTTACTATGAAATTATTTTTTACTTTTAACTAAAATTTATATTTATTATATAAAATCTTTTCTACTAATTTTTAAAATGAAACCATCATACCAACAGAATGAATTCAACAAACTTAATATACTCTGTAGTATTTTATTTCAAAATTCAATCAATACTTAGCACTTAAGAGTAATTGTCACCCTAAGTTAAAAAAAGTAAATAAAAATAAATTATATGCATGTGATATTTTATTTGTTCTACACAAACCCAGGTAAAATGGAAAAAAAATCTAAATGACAAAGTAATTAATGAAACGAAATGTGAATACATGCTTGACTTTAACAAAAATAAATCAATAAATTAAAGTAGAATTTTCCTCAATACAATTAATGACTATTTCCATTTTATTTAAAAAAAAAATTTTTCAGTGATACAATTTAGTTCTTTGTTTAAATTGTAAATAATAAAAGGTGTTACTCTAATATTTAAACGGTCAAGTTCAGTTAAAATTAACTATTACTATAACTAAAGAAATACTTACACACAAATAGGAAACAAAAATTAAAATAATGCATATACTAAAAATCAAAAAAGCGTTGTTTTGATTTACAAAACATTAATGTTGATATATATCCATCGCATCGCACTAAACGACCAAAAAGCACTTTAATGAAAGGACCTAAGCTTTCTTTTGAGCAAAAAAGGCCCATTTTGAAAAAAAAAAAAATTGTTTTTGCCAAAACAAAGTCATACAAAAAAATTTTTTTTTAAAGATTGATGATATGGGCATTTCCGCCAAATGGTCCACCGTGACCGAAAATTTAAAAGTTATTAAAATCTGATTATTTTACGATATTGTTATGGAGAAATATTTAGATTTTACTAATTTTATAGGTTTACCCATAAATTTGTTCACTTAGATGAACAATCAGACTGCAAAGTTGTGCAAACGTAATTTCTTATTTGTGAGTATGTTTTATTGTATATTTTCTTTAATATTATCTTCCTTAAAAGAGGTGATATTTGATGAAAATTATTCCAAAAAAAATTTCTTACGTGGTCTGTAATCTAAGGAAGAGTTCGAAGAGAAATATGTTATTCGAATTAACGGTAAATTTTTATTTTGTATTAATCATTATTCAGTTAAATTATTGTGGAAAAAATTTCACGTTCGAATTGTCACGTATCGAACCAGATTTTGGCTTAAACAAAAAATAGTACAGACGATTTTGGAACCAAACCAAAGACATTTTAATGTTACATTGCTATGTAAAATTCTGAAAGTAGTTTGACTAAAAAATTGTGCCAGGTTTCGCTGAATTACAACTTTTTATACATGGCCACAAAAACTACTTCTATTTTTTTCACGTTCGAACCGCTACTTCTTTTGCCATTATCTTTGACCTAGAATCGCGCCCCCCATAAACTTTAGCATAGATAATAGTGCTTTCTTAGTGCTATAATTTAAGGGTTAAAAGAACGTAAAAATATTTGTTGTTTAAAATGTTGTTGTATTTTTGATGCGTACGACTGTCACGTTCAACACTTTGGAATTACCCATATACAAAATTTCTAAGTTACATGGATAAGAACAAAAAAAAGCTGTTTGTCCAAAATGTCAAATTTTGACGCCCTATAACTCAGAGAGTGCTTGACCGATCTTGTTGTGCCCAAACTACTTTCAAATAGGACTAACCTTGGTGCAAATTTTATCCCAATCGGAAGACATCGGCTTTAAAAGTTGTGTCACTTGACATGAAATCCCCCATATAGTAGCAATAGTTTGAGAAAATAAATTTTATTTTACAGGGAAAATGTAACAACGAGAAGTTTTAAAAGGCCACTTATACCTTTAAATTAACTCAACTCTTGCAATCGGACAATTAATAGCAAGTTGTAATAATGGGCCTTAGGGTCAGTTATAATGCGTTATAAGCGTTGCATTATAACTGAAACAAATTGAGAGGTGGCACTTGAAATTTATTCAAAATTTAAAAACAGTAGTAGTGATTTCCAACTGTCGGCAAGTAAGGCTTAAATTGCAGGTCCAAATGTTTGGAGAAAAAAGGGATTTTTGTTATACATATATTCATTAAAACAAACAAAAAAAAAAAACTTAAGTCTTAACATAGCTTATTTTTTCAATTTTATTTTATTTTAAGTATCCTACTTTAAATAAGAAAAACATAAGCTCACATAATCTTGAAATTCTTAGGCTTATATTAAGTCGATTCGGTAAAACCTACAAGTACTGAGTTTGAGACGGCTTAAAAAAACTAGCAGTCAGATCGAAGTAATTCTTTTTTATTTGATTGTAACATTTAGTCTAAAATATCACTGCATATTGCATTAAGAGTATGTTAACCATTGACTTTTTTCCGTTTAAAGTTAGATTAGAAAAAGCATCAAACAAAAACTAAGCCATATTCTTTCTTACAATGACATACGATGATATGTTGAGATCGGAATTTAAATGGTACTGTTTTTTGGTGTTTGGCATTTTTTTTTCCTGTTTTAGAAACTTTATTTATATTTCTTTCATTTATGGAGGTGACTGGCACAATTTTTTTTTCAACCCACCTTAATGTACATACACTTGGAAATTGTTTGAATTGTACTAAATTAGTCACTGTCGTCCCATTGTGCATTTAAAGATCAATTGGTACAAAAGACAAGTAAAAGCTTTGGATGTGCCGAATCTTTGATACCCTCCGCCAAGAATAAGAATATTTCAGACGTGGGTTTTATACTGAGCTCACAGTATTTCATTGCGTTTCGATCTTAAGCGCATTAAAGGCTATTCCAAAATTCGCTTAATGTGGGACCTAAGGTAAATTATTATCCGATCTTAACGAAATTTGGCAATGTGATTTCTTGCTTATAAAACTACGAAAAAGTAAAATTTACTATAATGGCATTATTCGTTACCTTTTTAGGCGTACTAAAGTGTTTCCCGAGAGTGGGCTATATATGGGGCCTATGGTAAATTATAAACCGATCTTTATTTTTTATGTCTTATTTATTTACTTAATTCCACCACCGCACAGTGGGGTGAAACATATGCAAAACGAGGATTAATTCGGGGAAGCCAGTAATTTATGACAGATTTTTTTTTGGATTCTGTGTATATTGATTACTAAAAAAAATTTTTGTTGTAAAATTTTAGTGGAATTTTAATTTTGTTTTTTTTTTTAATAAACTAAAAACAAAACTATGTAATTTTTTCGAACAATATTTTTTTTTTTCAAACAAGGCACATTCATTGCTAAAATATGGAATTAAAAATCATCTTCATAATTATCTTCGCCTGCATCAAAACAGTAATCGTCATGTTATCATCATTAACATCGGAAATATTTAGCAGAATAAGTTAATCAAGTGCTGTTTGTGGTAAATTGAAATTATGTTTTTTTTTTTTAACATAATGTTTGTGTTTGCTTGAAATTAAAGTATCTGTACTGAAATTCTGTAACTTTTCACTGACAAAAAATTGTCGTTAAGTAGTCAAAATTCGTTAGCTAATGATAATTGTCGTTAAGAACTATTCTGTAATGAAATTTTAACAATTTTTATCGGCAAACAATGTCGGTAGCTAACGATACAAAAAAAGTTCTTGTTAAATAATAACGATAATAAATATACTGTTGAAAGATTTTTATTATGTTAAGTAAATATATATTGTCGATAAAGCCCGACCCTACATAACAGTATTTGGGCGATCATTACCGAAATTCTGTAACTTTTTAACGACAAAAAATTGTCGTTAAGTAGTCAAAATTCGTTAGCTAACGATAATTGTCGTTAAGAACTATTCTGTAATGAAATTTTAACAATTTTTATCGGCAAACAATGTCGGTAGCTAACGACACAAAAAAAGTTCTTGTTAAATAATAACGATAATAAATGTACTGTTAACAGATTAAAAATATAGAGTAAAGAAACCAATTTTTAACACAAAAAAGTATAGTCGATCAGTATTTGGGCGATCATGTTTCCGCCAAAAAGAGTATGTTGTGAGGTTAAGATTCACATAAGAGATTTTTGTACCAAATATTATCTAAATATCTATAACTATGATAACTACTATGAGATAACATAGAAGCTATTATTAAGGTAACTTATTTTAAGTGTATTCGTATGGGAGCTGTGGTCAAATATGGACGGATTCTATTATTGCTGATTTATGTAGGTTGCAACAAAATATTTTTGGACCTAATTAAATCAAAATGTCTATAAAACAAGATGGTTAATGGACAAAAAACCCTATTCCTGAAAGAAGTTTGCATGTGGGCTATGAAAAATAAATAACCGCTTCTCCGCTTTTTAAAAGGCTTCGACCTTGTGGCAATAAAATCATATGTTCCAAATTTTATAAAATTATTTCCAAAATTTGACCTGTAATTTGCGCACAAGGTTATCTTGGACAGACAAGCTGCTAGAAGGACGGGCCTCGTTAGATGGATTCTGAAATTGATTTTAAATCAATCGTTATACTAAACGGTGGGCCCAGAATCTATATTTAAATGTGTTACACACATTTGCACAAACACATAATATCCTCTTCAGATACAGTAGTGTGGGTATAAAAAGTAAGAGCAGAATGATGTGCTAGAGTGGTTAAGGCACCTCGAACTTTTTCCCTATGTATAAAAAGATTTTAAACCAACATATTTGTTTAGAAATATAATCAATATTTACACTTTTTCATTCATGTTTTGTTAAAATAAATTTTTTACAAGCAAATTTATTTTATATTTTTTTATTAATTTTAAAAATTTTAACTTTGACGTTCTTACATTTTTACCGATATTTGTCGTTATTTTTTCTTACCGAATACATTTGTTAACTTAAAATAGAGAATAACAAATTCGTTAAGGTGACCGAGATTTCTCGTTACTTAACGATATCGGTAGTTAAAATAAAAAAGTTACAGAATTGAGGTACTGAAGTTATAAGACACCGATTAAAAATGTATTGATTATATTTTATAAGACTCGAGCATATTGTTCTCTAAAATTTTTTAAATCTTTATAACGAGCTTCTTGTGCCTCCTCAGAAAGTTAGCCTATTGGCAATAGAGCATAAGCTACTATTTCGGGTACATGAATTAAGAACTTGTGTAAAGTGGGAGGCATATAAAACCATGGGTAAAGTTTTACGAAAAGATTTGCGGTTTTATGGCTAAAGTTGCGAAATTTTTGAAGTGAATCTCGTGACCATAGGAAACAACAATAAGTATTATATGCAATTTTTTTATCAATTCTACATCAATTTTTGTAATTTTAGCAGAAACTTCTGCATTTCGGAAAAATAACTAAAACTTAAATAATCATTTAAAGGAAACAAATCAGAAAAAAACAAATTAATGTGTTTCAAAAAATCTCAAATATTTTCAAATGGGGCAAACACGGGCAAGGTTTTTTTTGATTATGTAAGCTGAAACACCATATTTTAGGAATATATAAAAAATTTTGCCCAAGTATTCTTGCAAACATTTTAAAAATTTCTTTAAAAAAAACAAATTTTTTTGACCAATTAAAAAAAAAAAAAAATTTTTAATATTTCAGCAACATTTTTCTTTACAAAAATTTATTAATAAATTAGTCAAATACCTGAAGTTAATGGATCCATTCTTAAAAATAGGGTTTTCTAAGGGAAAACTAACTTCAGTTTTGAATTAATCCTCGAATGTCATTGTCGAAACTTCTTGTTTTCACAAATTTCGTATTTAAAGCCAATAAACAACGATAAAAACTTGAAGTTAGATTAGTATTGTTCTGTGAAATAATTAAAACAGAACAAAGCTCCAAAACACAGTGTGTTAAAAACCGTTAAACATTTTCTAACGTTTGACATTAAAGAATGCATTGTTTTTTAATTTAATATTAAGCTTTTTTGTTTGATGGAATTTTTTTATATTTATATGTATTAGGAGATATTCTTTCGTATTAAAAATATAACAATAATTCCAAGAAATTTTATTGCAACCCTCATATAATCTTTTAAACATTCACTTCTCACTTTAACTGTAAATATTTCAATTAGGGTCACATTTAAAACTGCTTATTTTTATAATTTTTGTAATGCATTTTATTGAAGTGTTTCAACAACTTAAATCCCTGCTGTTTAATAAATACCGTTTGTGTGAGCAATAAGTGTGATTCTGGTATTATTATTTTTTTTTCTTAAGATTAATTTTAGAGAATTAGTGTTAAGCGCAATGATCTACATATTCGCATTGTCAAAGATTAAAATTGCAAAACGAAACTTTATAAATTAAAAACATGTTGGCATTAAAACACATATATAGCCTCTCCCACGATGTCAACCACTATCGTTTGTTTGCATTTTCAACGACAAACAGCTGATGGGCACTCCACTAACAATTTTCAGCACAAGTCGCTTGGAGAAGTAAAAGAAAGAAATTTAATTTCCCGTATTTCCCCTTTTACTTTTTTTCTCCCCAATGAAGCATCACACATTTCAATATTGAAGTGAAAAAAAGGTACGACTTTCACCCCAAATTTGTATTTATTTGGGGTGTATATTTTTTTGCATTTCTTTTAGTTAAGGAGATATGAGGTTAGTGAGTTTACACGTTTTTATCCCCTTAAAATTCGAATTTTTAAACATCGCGCCTAAAGCACCTATTACACGATAATAATTGGGATAAGAGAATGCTAACTAATATAAAAAAATTTTGGAAACCATCGTGCCAAATTGACATGCACGAATTTTACTCTATTACACGAGTATGTTGACATGTCATCAGAACAAACTGACATGTCAAGTAGGATAGTGTAATAAGCGCTTAAGAGGCAAGAGACCAACTTTCGGTCCAAATTTCAACATTTTAACTTCAGGCTTTAAGGCTGTGCGATGATTAATCAGATATTCAGAAACGTTACAATTTTATATATAAATTTTTTTTATAAAGATGCATATGTATTTTTATACCCTGTCCTTTTTTATTATTCATCTTAGACCCCATAAAGTATATACATACATATATTCTGGATCCTTGAGTAATTCTAATTCCCTAATTATATAAAATGCAACGCAACGCCAAAGAATTACATTGAAAGCAAAAACAGTGTAATTCTTTGGCGTTGCGTTGCGTTTTACATAATGAGGGACTAAGTCGATTTAGCTATGTCCATCTGTCTGTCCGTCTGTTGAAAACACGCTCACTTTCGGAAAACTCAAAAGAAAAGAACAATATTGGTGTCAAATTTCTTTTAGTCATCCTGAACCGTTTGAGATTTAAATGCAGCAAAATCGGTTCAGTAGGATAAAAGATATTAATCCAATGTAGAACCACCACCCTAAAAAATGTACAATTTTGTTACAAAAACTAACAAAGGCATTTTAGCGATACGGCTGCAGGTAGCTGAATAGTGGCGTTTTGGCTACAGGGAAAACTAGTTCAAACATTTTTTATGTACTTAATGTAACGTAAGGTACGTTAAAATAATAAAATAGGACTGCTTTAGACTTTTTCTTTGATGCTATGTAAAATCTAAATCATAAGCCCTCAATGGTTCCGCTAATTACTTAAAACATTTCGTTTCATCGAAAATTTACATTAAATATTGAAAAGATTTCTTTTAAATATTTTTTTAAACTTATACAACGCCCGTTTCTTATTATATCATGGCGCTCCGGCACCGGGTAAAAGTTATTGTCGCCAATTTTTGTGTTAATCAACATTTATAATGAAATTATGGCATTAAAAGCTATTTTCGGAAGTAGTATGTATTTCCAAATTTCATCAAATAACCTCCAAAATTGAGACCTGTACTTTGCACACAAGGTTTACTTGAACAGCTAGCCAGGCAGCCGGACGGACATCGTTAACTCGACTCAGAAAGTGATTCTGAGCCGATCGGTAAAGAACCAATATTTTGAGGTGCTACAAACATCAGCACAAATGCATTATACCCTCTCCACTATTGTGGTGTGGCTATAATAAATAAATATGTAAGTTATATTTTAAATTAAAACTTTAATTACCACTTTCCTACCATGAATAATCATTTACATACTTTCTTTTTACACTTTTCTGCTGTTGGCCTCTTTCCAATACAATCTATTTTTTCTTTTTAAGTCCATTCTAATTTATAGCTTTAACAAAAAAAAAATTCATTTAATTTTTGATAAGTTTCTGTTTATCATATAACACAATAACTATTGATAACAAACTATTTTTTTTAGCTAAATTTACTGCATTACCCCGGTGGGGGAACGCCTAATTTAGTGCTCTTATTAAACCAATTTCAAGAGTGTTTTGTTTATAAAATATTTGTCCTAAAATAATTTTGTTTAATCTCTAATATTGGTACCTTACCCTTCTTCTTTCTTTTCTCTCTATTCCCTAACAAACAGCACTTACATATAAAATTTTTGAATGATTATAAGACAAAAAGCCCGACATGAACATAAAATCCTATTGAAAGTTTCGATTTGTTTGTTTATATTGGTGGTATAAATAAGTTCTCACTGAGTATTTTAGTAACAATTAAGGATTTATTTTACTATGACTTCCCATGTTTCCGACTAAAAAATAATTATTAGTTTTAGAGGACATAAAGATGTTAATTAAATTTTTGACTCAAGTGAGGTCCACTTCAGCAGTGTTGTACTGAATCTATTGAAATAATTGGCATTCAGACAGGCCATAGTGTAGCCTATTAATTGGTTTAGAGAAATAACAAAATTTCTGTTTTCCTAATTATTTTATACAGAATGATGACAAAACGAATTTTGTTTAGGGTCTGGTTTAAAAAGCTGTACTCGTTGCGAGATTTTTCAAGTCTGACCCACGATGTCGATCAACAACTTAAGCAAGCGACAAGTCACTCATTATCGTTCTATTAAGCGCGCTACTAACTTTCTTCTTGTCGGTCGTCGGGTTTTATACTGCCCACAGATGAGGCAATATTGAAACATGTTTTACTACATATATTATCAGCAGGAAAACCAAAAATATGCTATTGCATGTTTTTCCTTGTGTGACCAATGAAGGTAGAATCAATATATTTATCCGTTCTAGGGCTTTTTATGAATTTTGGCATCGATTTGTTAGTGCATATTTTTGCATATTTCACCATTTGTAGCATTTTTTGCATAATTTGGTTGAAAGAGCCTTTTTGCAGCATTTTTTTAAGTTTTTAGCGCATATTTTGTTTTTTGGGGCATATTTCGATACAAGAGCTTTCGCAACATAAAGATAAATGTTATTTTAAACTTTACAATTTTATATTTTAGAAAAAGTTAAGGATAAAGCAATTATAAACGTTTTTGGCGATGTGTGTAATACATAGAAATCCGGACCAATATTTCAGTATATCGACTCAGAATCACTTTTTAAAGTGATATAACGATATACATCCGTCAGTCTGGCTAGTTGCCTGTCCATGTTAACCTTTTGCGCAAAGTATTACAAGTTTCAATCTACACTACACTTTTTAATTGTACTAAGGATGAAGTCTATGTACATAGTGAGAATAGGTATACAGTTTCACATATTACCCATAAAAACTTCTTTTCAAAATAGACTCTTTGTGTTGATAAACCATTTAATTATGTTGGTATTTAGATTAAATTCGCCCCAAACATATTTTACTGCAAATTAAATTCTTTTAGAATCGGTTCACATTTGCCCAAAGCTCCCATATATAAATAGCTTTAACTTCCTTTTAAATGTTTACATTTATAAACAATTAAGCCACCGTCCCTAAAATCTCTTTTAGACAAAAAATCTCATATGGATGTAAATATTTAGTAAATATTCGGCACAAATAACTCTTATATGAATTTTAACCTCTTGCCATAACTCATTTCCAAATAGGGTAAAATCTCGAAAATTTGTCTGTAAACACTATGAAGTTTATGCTTTACCGATTATAATTTTAGGATTGTTTTTATTAAATGGAACTGTTATTATATTTTCAAGTTTTTACTGCATATTTAATGCGCATAAATTATTGCAACTAGTCTTAATACCTACTCAAAATCGATTGCTTTTTTTTTGCTATAGATGCTAATCGTTGCACTAAAACAGTGTATTCATTGAGTTAAGAAAAAAATTCTCCGCGAAAAAATTATGAAAATTTGTATTTAACAGATTTGAACTGTTTTTAATGGAGCATAAAAAATATCGTTTAATAGCACATGAGTATAAAAATTTTCAAACCTGAATATCACGTTTAAGAGTGCTAACTTTGAAAAATTACCGGCGCCATTAAATTAATGGTGTTTTCTTTTCTAAAAAAAAAAATAATGCACAATGCATTATTAGGTAACACGCACCCTTACAAAGTGATTTCACACTGAACACCAATGTGTATTTAGCGCGTTTAATATTGAAAGCAAAGTTTGTACTAATAAGCGATATTCAACACGGTTGTAGCAATTTTCAACATTAAGTTTTATTTGAATTCCAATAAGCGGTAACATTACTGAATTTCAATAAATAAAGTCAGCTGTTGTTAAAAATTTTGCGCCAAAAAAAATAATTACTAAATAAAAGTAAAACAAACGAAAAACAAAAAGTTTTTATATCCATGACAATGAAACCAAAAATCACAATATAACACAAAAGTACTTAACGCAGATGCAAAAAAAGGGTATTATCTCACACTCAATTATAACTGGGGGTAAGAAATGGAACAAATTTGCCATTTATTTTTGCAACATATTGAGAAAGGAAAACGACAACTTTTCACATTTTTGCATATATTTTTAGAATATAACAAAAACCCGCGCGAATGGTTGCATACATGGAACATTATTGTCAGAAAATAAAACAGCATAAGCGTACTCAAGTTAGCTTTGCTGGTAGGGATCCAAGCTTTTTAAAAAAAATAAACATCCAAATGCGTGCACAGTGTTGTTAAGCTTCGTACAGACGGTGGTCAGATCATACAATTTTGTCATTAAAATTGCCTAAAAATGTCTTGCAACTGTGTGAACATTGTAAGCTCATTTTCATTTGGCAGATGTGTAAAATTAATGCATCTTGACCATGGCACCATTGTCAGAAAAATTACAACATTATTGCATATTTAACCATAAAATATTTAGAGGCAAGCATAATATGGTTGTGTATTCTTAATGGAATACACAACCATAACAGAGTTCATACTAAGTAGAGCCATCTTTTAACAAACAACGAAAACTTATGTTGCTATTTATTTTAGTTATAGAATACATAATTGGATGTTGTATGTGCATTTTTTTTTTCTTCGGACCCAACTAAATCTAACTAGTATAGTTATTTGTTTTTTTTTTAAATGATAAGATTATAAAATACTTTTTTCACACTTTATAAATTATAAAAAATGTGTGTTAAATGAATGAAAGAATATAAACAAGATATCGCGCAAATCTAATAAATAACAAAAACTACAACGAATTCATTAAAAATTATAGCTCAAGTGTTTTTTGCTGTCAAAACAAATCTATTTACGAGCTGTACATATTTGTTTATGTTTTTAGTATATACATTTAAATATGTGTTCGTATTATTTATAGTATAGTTTGTTTTTATTTTTTATAAATAAGAAAAATGGAATACAAACTTTGTCGTTATCAAACCTTCATGTGTATCTTCCTCTCTCACTCTCGTGCTTTCGTCATTAAGAAATTAAAAATGAGAATTAAAAAGCATTGATTAAATTTAAAATTTAAATATGTGCATAAAATATTATTAAACATTTTATTTAATTAGGGCTCATTTTAAGTAAACATAGTTTTATACTGTTCGCAGGCTTTTAAAAACTTTTAAGGCTCAGTTAGCCGGGAGTAACAGTAACTTAACCTTATCGTAAAATATTAAGACCAATCTATTTCTTACAGATTGAGTCGTAACAATTTACTGCTAACTAGCTATAATCGTTCTAATTGCTTTACATCCAACAAAATGAAGCAGCTGATTTTCAACGTTACTGTTATTCCCGGCTAACTGAGCCTTAAACTAAGCTACCTAAACAAGAGTGGCAAACGTTTTTTTAAACATGAAAATTCGTACGCCAATACATTTGCAATAAAACAAACCGACGTAGCAATCTGCCAAATCAGATTTTCCAGCCGGGTGGTGTTATATTCGCGTAATCTTTTATTCTATTATTCTTGTGGTAAAACAATGGGCTTACATTACCCTAGGTAGGGACTATAATTTTTTAAAAAAAATATTCACATCCAAAGGTTTTTTCTTTATACAGTGTTTATTAAAAAAAAAAAAAAAACAGCGATGCCGCACATCTCGCTTGAAAAGTAAGGGAGCAGGGAAACCATAAATATGCAATTGCACGTTTTTTCTTGTGCGGCCAATGAAGGCAGAAACAATATTTTTCTCCGTTTTAGAGCTTTTTATGGCATCGATTTGTTAGTGAATATATTTGCATTTTCTAGCATTTGCAGCATTTTTTTGCATAATTTAATTAAAAGAGCCTTTTTGCAGCATTTTTTAAGTTTATAACGAATTTTTTTCTTTTTGAGGCAATTATTTAGAAATTAGATACCTAAAGAGCTTTCGCAACAAATTAAAAAACACAGACTGGTTGTCTGTCCATGTTAACCTTGTGCGCAAAGAACAAGTTGCAATCTTGTAAGATAATGTGTTCAAATTTGGTAAATATATTTGAATTGTTCTAAAGGCCCAAATACACTAGTCAAATGCTTGTCCAGCCGGCGAATTCAACGTGTACGTGTGCTGGACGTTGTCTGTGTTGTCTGTGTCACACATACAAACACATTTTCACTAATACTACTACAATGCTTGATGAGTACTTTGATCAATGTATTTGGGCCTTAAGGCCGAAGTCTATGTAAATGGTGAGAATCGGTCTATAATTTAATATATTCCCCATAAAAACTTCTTTCCAAATTAGACTTTTTGTGTCCGTAAACCATTTAATTAGAAAAAATATTTTTCTGCAAATTAAATTCTTTTCGAATCGGTTCACATTTGCCCAAAGCTCCCATCTATAAATAGCTTTATATTCCTTTTAAATATTAACATTTATAAACAATTTAGGGATCATCCCTAAAATATGAATGTTAATATCTAGATAATATTAGGCATAAATAACTCTTATATTAATTTTAACCTTTAAACGTAACTTTGTGAGCCTATGACTGCCCATAGTTTCCAAATAGGGTAAAATCTCGAAAACTCGTCTGTAAATACTATGGTTTTTGGGCTTTTGGGATTATAATTGTAGGATTGTTTTTATTAAATGGAACTGTTATTAAATTGTTGAATATTTTGTTTTCAAATTAGAAATTTTTGTTTTTTTTTTTTTTTTGGCATATTTTTAACAATTTTCAGGGCATATTTTCAAGTTTTTGCTGCATATTTAATGCGCATAAAACACTTTTAGACATATTTCTGGTTTCCCTGGTAATGAGCTACTGTTTAATTTTTTGTCTCTCTATTTTTATTTTGAGCGATTTTTTTTTGCAATTCGTGTTGTGTATGTGGACCAGTGTTGCAAAATTGAAATTTTGAAATGGTACTGAATTTTAACTAAAAGAGTACTTTTTCCAAGAAATGGTACTTTTTGTTAAAAAATAAAATAATTTTTTACGAAAATAAAAGCAACAAAAAATATTTTATTGGAATTCATTTATCTATGTATTAAAGAGCAAACAGTATTTATATTAAAGATACATAATATTTTTGTTATACATAAGCGTTTAGCTACGGTCACACTCATCAAATATTTGACCAAATAAGTATTGACGGAATAATTAGCCGGTTGAAGTTAATATTGTTCAATACCGATATATGTATGATAATTTCACCATTTTATAGAAATTATGAACATAGATAAAGAAAAAACGTTTAATTATATTATCCTAAAATTTAAAATTTAAAAAAAGAAATGTTAAGATGGCTGAACTCTTTTACGGCGCAAATAAAACATTTTGTAGCGGCCGCACGCTATTTTGAAAACGAGAACTAATTTGGTTTCTGCAAAAACTATGCGAAAAAAACAGAGACAATGTCAGAAGCAAATTACATGTACGTTTGTGACCGAATATTATAAACCTTATGTAAAACAGCAATTTTGACAGACATGCACAATTACATGTGACTTTTTAGAGATCATAAGAAATATAATATGTAACTAGTTACAACAGCTACTATCATTTGATTTTAATAGAAATTTAGTTTGAAACTTTAAACAGTTTCTACGTGTAAACGATTTCTTGCTTTGCTTTTTTACATAATAATGCATTTCAAAATATGCGTTCAAGTGATGCTGAGAAATGTGGTATCGATAAAATTCCAAAAGCAATCTTTGAAATGTCATCCATTTCGCTCTTAATTAAATATTTTCAGTTCTGAAATGCTTTATTTCTGAGAGATCCGCTAGAACACGGAATTGATAATAGTTTTCTTTCTCGCTTGTTAATGACATTAATAACAATGGTGTTATGCTATTGGTTTTCCCGGAAACAATATTTTCTGGAGTGAAGCCGCTTATAATTTAAAGTAAAAAACAAATGTTTCTCTAAATCTCAGATAATATGTTTCTTTCAATTTATAAACAATTTCGTTGTTAACTTTGCATGTTTCTATAAATATGTCAAATCGAGTTCCCTAAAAAGATACATTTTAAGGTAAATGGTCTTCTTTTAAATTCAAATTTTCCACTAATAAATTATCCAATGCATCTTTTTTTTTAAATTTTCTTGTGACTTGTAAGAGCAAATATCACATTCTGTATAGCAAAGTATGAATCCTGGCGTCCTCGCTTTCATCTCAATATTAACGTTGTTAATTATATTTAATACACAACAATATAAATTTTGCAAAAGTCATGATTACCAAAGTCTGCTATTGAAATGATCTCATCACGGTTAAAAAGCGCAAAGGATAAACAAGTACTAAAAACAACGCGGGGGTACTCCGGTATTTTTAATGTGAAAAAGTACTGAAAAAAGTACTAAAGTACTGAATTTTTCAACACTGATGTGGACAAAGCCGATAAACTTTGTAACCCAAGATACATTAACAAAGACAACTACTAGAAAGTAAATAAAAGTTGATGTATTGTAGAGTTCTACAAAGATCCAGCTATGTAATAGTATGTATGTTGGTTCAGTCTTCTAAGTTTAAACAAACCATAAAAATAGTTTCGTCAAAGTTAGTTTTGCATAAAAGCCATATATGCTTGAATAACTACTTTTGGCAGTATAGCGACCAAACGCGATATTGTCTAGTCAATGACATAAAATGTGTCTAAATATTTTTGTAGGGATTTATCGTTAATTTCTAACATGCCTCTGTGCTTGCGAATACAATTCAAAGGCATATACTAAATATCTAAGAAAACTCTTCTTTTAGGATTGGGATATTTTGAAGGATGCGGTGCTGATTAACTTTTTTAATTCTGCTATAATCTGGCTAAGATTCAATAAGGATTGTTATTCTTGTGACAAATAAAAAACTTTTATCCGATATCTCTGCGGCTTGACAAACACGCTTTCTGTTTGCAAAAAAACAAACATTATAAAGTTTAATACCGGGTGTTTTTTTCAGTGGTATAGAACTTCGAATTGAAATAAAACACAAGAAAATCGTTTTAATGACCATCAATTTGGCTTTATTGGAAGGATAATTTTATGCCATTAATTTTTAAATATGATTTCAGGCATGTGGCCGCCGCGGCTGGCTCGAATAAAGCCAATTCTACAGGTCCAATTTTCAACCACTTTTTCGAGCATATGGGGCCGTATGTCGGCAATAACGCCACGAATGTTGGCTTCCAATTCCCCTAACGTTTCTGGTTTGTTGGCGTAGACGAGCGACTTCAAATATCCCCAAAGAAAATAGTCCAATGGTGTCAAATCACACGATCTCGGTGGCCAATTGACAGGTCCATTCCGCGAAATTATGCGCTCATCGAATGTTTCCTTCAATAAATCGATTGTGGCGTGCGCTGTGTGGCATGTAGCGCCGTCTTGTTGGAACTACAACTCATCCACATTCATGCCATCCAATTCGGGAACAAAATAGTCGGTTATCATGGCTCTATACCGGTCTCCATTAACGGTAACTGCCTCTCCGGCATTATTTCGGAAGAAGTATGGCCCAATGACTCCACCAGCCCATAGAGCACACCAAACAGTCAGTTTTTGTGGATGTAATGGCGTCTCAAGGGTCTCATGTGGATTCTCTTCACTCCAAATGCGGCAATTTTGCTTGTTGACGTAGCCATTCAACCAAAAATGAGCCTCATCACTGAACAAAATTTTGCGATGAAAATCAGCATCGAGATCAATCTCATTTTCGGCCCATACACCAAGCGTTGTTCTTTTGTCAACCTGTTCATGATGAAATGGCAAACCAAACTGAACATAAATGACATTAGAGTTGCCAGATTTGACCACAAAATGCCAGTTTAATCTCTATTCGAAAAACAAACCTGTAAAAAAAACACCCGATACATACAATCAAACGTACAATCTTTATTTTAAACTAGGTCTGGTTAAAAATCAAAACCCGTTGTCAATTGTTTTGCTTAAGGCGAATTCATTCAGGTGCAGAGAGTTATGCTGACTGTCCCTTTTTTGTAAGTAGATTTATATTTACTCTGAATGTCAATTTCTTTGAGATTTATAATAAATGCATATCGTTAGCTAAAAGGCAAAAAGGCGTAACTAACAAAAAATTGAAAATCGTGTTTTTGATTGGTTATTATGAATGCCATTGAACTACATGTCTTGACAAAATTTTACACTTCTGCCATTAAAAATTACGCTTTTATTAACAAAAAACAAAGGGACGTAACTACAAGAGTGTTAATTTTATATATGCAAAATTACGTAATAACCCATTTTTTTCTAAAAAAAATATAATAAAATGGTATCCTTTTAAAATTGATTGAAGAATTCCATTAAGACTTATGAATGCATGTTGTCTGACATGTTTATAGTTTTCATTTTATAAAGTTTTTTGCTTCTCCTGTAAAATTATATTTTTGTTAGTTACGCCTTTTTGCATTTTAGCTAACGATATAAACTCTTTCTGATGCGTTACTGGTATAAAATCGGCTATGTTTTGACAATCATTACCAATAGAAAGACGAAAATTAAGTTCCAATTAGAAATTCGAAATTATTTATGCAAACGTATGTATGAAGAAAACAAACATAAATGCATAGCATAATGATAGCATAAACGAATTCACATTTTTTGTTTCGACTTAGTTGATTGATTTAGCGTGGGACCAACCTCCGGTCCATATGTTATCTTCCACTCAAGTTCGTAAATGATTAATTTTATTTTGTAAGTTAAATAATATAAAAAAAAAATCAGAAAGTACCAATTGAAAAACAAAAAGGTAACAAAAAGTCTCCTCTTGTAGCTTCTCAATCACTCTGGACTCTGCACTTTGAATATTATGTTTCTAGGTCCAGTATTAATAAAAACTCAAAAAGTAACAACCAATGAATTAATTTTTCTAAGTTATATACTGACGGAAATTCAAAAAGTACCAAAAAGTTCCCTCTTATAGATTCTCATCCACTCAGGACATTTCATGTGTAACTTAATGTTTCTAGGTCCAATATTACCAAAAATTAAAAAAGTACCAGTTGTAGCACGAAAAAGTACCAAAAAGCTCCCCTTTACAGATTCTTATTCACTCATAGGTTTTATTAAAGGTTTTATTGTTAATAAGAGAGCATTATTAACGTTAAAATCTCTGGTTTCATTTCATATTGTGTTCTATTCTAACATTTAGTGGTTTCAAAACCGCCGTTATGGCAAGGCTGTTAAATATCTGTCATCTGAAGTGTAATTTGTTTTGTGAAAGGTTTGACATTTTACGAATATAGATTCACAGAAAAAAATTTTGCACCAGTAAAAGCATTAATCAAAAATAAAACCAGTTTTAATTAAAAATGTAATCAAGTGAATTAAACGTTTATTCAAGTGAATTAAACTTTACATCAAGTGTATTAAGCGTGTTATTGACAATATTAATTTGCACCAGTAAAAAAATTAATAATATCAATTTAACGTTTAATTCACTTGGTTAAACGTTTGATTTACTTGATTAAACGTTTTATTCACTTGATTAAATTTTTAATGCACCGTTTTTTTCTGTGTTGTTTTAGAACCGAAGAAAGCTTTAAAACTTACTACGAAAGTTATGGTTCAAACATGGCCACTTATCGAGCATTATGGGTTGTTGATCATGGTCGTCATAATTGACATACTGTGCAAGGAATTGGCAAGATTATAAAGAAATTTGTAGAGACTGTAAGCGTTACAGATGTTGCCAGTCCTGTACTTCATCGCAATGTGCGCACTGCCGGACATATAGCTTCTGGCAGTGAAAGTGTGGTGGATAGTTCGAATTTGTCGATTCCACGGCGTTCTCAGAAGTTGGTCTTATCTAACAGCTCATTATGGCGTATTTTGCATTTGGACTTGCACCTCCATCCATATAAAGTCCAACCCATGCAAAATTAAACAAAAACAAACAGTTTCCAGAACGCATAATTTCAAGTTTTGGCAACGTCAATTGGCTACCAATATCATGCCATCTGACGCCGCCCTAACGTTGAAGCATTTGAAAACCAATATTCGTTACGTTATTGCCGAGATACCGTCCGCAATGTGCGAAAAAGTGGTAGGAAACTACCTTAAAAGGATCGGTCATTTAAATGACATTGCATTTCGTACGGCAAAGGTACGGAAAGATCCAAGCATTATATTGAAAAAAAAGTATCTTCGAAATAATACACTCACAATATTATTACAGAAAAGGACTGTAGTTTATTGAGGAAGTATTCCGTTCAGTCATTTTTAGATAAATAAACATTTAAATTTCCAAGCAAATTTATTTTTAACTGATTCGAACATTTATTCAAAAAACTAAAGCGGCTCATACACTTGCAATAAAATTGTTCAATTTTACGTATTGCACAATTATATCGACAATGTGTATGTAATATTCGAAGGAGGCCCAATGTATTGGCAACAAACAAAAGACTTGATTTTTATTGAACAACGAAGCGAAAGTGAAATGTGTTGATAACATTGTACAATGCTGTTTGTGTTATTTCTATAGGTAATGTTCACCTTTTTATTGAATGAATGAAACCATTGTGCGACTTATTGCATAATATAGGACAAAATGGAAATAATATGGCGAATATCAATTACAATAATATTGCTAGTGTATGGGCCGCTTTAGTGCACATTAATACGGATTTTCAGTTTCAGTTAATATTGTCCGTTGATTAAGTAAAAGTCTTCTGTATGTAAAATTTAATGAAAATGCAATTCAAAATAACGAAAAGTTTATTTAATTTTTACTGTCAAAAATTCAACCCCATATTCCCCATATAAAAACAAATGAATTTTCAGTTATTTTATATAATTTAAGTATTAAAAAATTAACTACATATTCCTTTAAAACAAATGAATTTTCAGTTATGTATTTTAAATAATTTAACTACCAAAAAATAAATTTGTGGTTATCTATAAAAAACGATTTACTTGTTTTGTGTAAAAAATTCCCATATTCTATTTGTAAAGTTATTTAGTTTAATACTTTCAATTTTAAATGTAACTGCGAAAACCATATTGGTCATGCTGCTGGAGTCTTAATTGTGAGTTCTTCTGTTAACAAACGGGTCAATACAACAAAAGTAAAACAAACATGTGTAACGGGGTAAGTAAGTAATAATATTCTTCCTCTCTCTCATAAGGAAAACAAGCGGTTTGGTGTCTGGATTTTTTAGAAATTCGGCTATTTTGTGGAGTAAACGAGTAAAATCGGTTTTATGTAAAATTACTGAATTACTTTTAATAACTGAATATTCCTTTGTTTTTACGGAATCTGTTGAATTTTTGACAGTAAAAATTAAATTAACTTTTCGTTAAAAATAAATTAAAAAAATAACTATGTAGACCGGGGTTTCATATATTTTATATCAAAATTTTAGTTTATTTTAAGTACAGAATATTGTGAATGTAGTTTAATGTGTGTTTTATTCAACTTAACTATTAAAACTAAAAAATGGATAACCCGTTACAACATTGATTTATATGTAGTATTGAACACATCAATCACCTGTTTTGTGTTGCAATAATTCAATTCCGAAACCACTGTATTTTCAATATGACGATGACAGTTTATTTAAAATATCATGTAACAACAAAGCTCGTAAAGATTGCAATGTTTTTGCCTTTGACAGACGGTTCTTTGATAATAGTTAATACAAAAATTAAAAAAAAAATACAAACGGAAAGCGAAAATAACAATAAAAATTCATTTCTATATTGTAGATTTATGCAAATGTTGTATAAGCTTTCCATTTCATAAGGGAGCACACTTAACAGCGAACAGAAACGCACAGCAGGCCAAACTAAATAAAGCAACCAGGCAATCAGCCAACGTTGAGCTTCAGTCAAGTCGAATGTGTTCAACAAGACAAACACAATCATTAAGCATTCAAATTGGATTAAAAGCTTATGATTGATTGGTAATATGATTGATAAATGGACAGATGGATGGTTTCTTTTCCACTTGATTAAGTTGTTGCCACAGCCCATAACTTTATTTAAGTTTTTTTTCAAAAATTCTTAATTCTGGAACAATATGTTCGCTCAAATGTACTGTTAATATTGGTTAACCTTGGTAATTTAATATTTTATTTAATTAATTCTACTTTTTTGTTTTTTTTTTACTAAACGGGTTTTTGTGGAGTGTTTTTTGTTGGTTTTTGCAACAGTTTTTTATTTCACTTCAGCAAAATGTAAAATGAAATAAAATTTAAAAAGGTTTTAAATTAGTTTTTAAGATTTTTAGAGATTTTCTAGAAAAATTAAAGTGTAAATGCCCCAGTAAAAATAAAAATAATTAAAAGTATCATAACTAATTTTTTTACAAATGAATGTGAGCTATTTTGTAAAACTGTTCAAAAGTCGTGCAACGTCAATCACTTTGTAGAATCTTCAAATGGCTTAAGAATATTTTTTAAAAACTCGCATTGGGAGTGAAGATAATTTTACAAGAGTAACAGTTTCATTGAATCCAGCATTGCCAGAAAGAAGATTTCATCTTATTTTTAAAGATTTTTAGACCAAAATAAGATTTGAAGATCTTTTTTCTTGCAGTTTTTTTAACAGTCAGTTTTTAAAACAATGAGGTTTTGTATCAGCTTGTTGTCTATTGGTCTTGCACACTTTTGTACCCATTGTCTAGCATACACAAAAATGCATCATTATTTCTGGGCATACAAAATTTTAAAAATGCATCTTAGATAAGCGGTTGTTAATTTTGGGAATATTGATGAAACAAATTATTTGCAAAAAGAAAAACCGTATTTTTATAAAGTTTTATATATTAAAGCACAAAAAAGTTCATGAATTTAGTACCAAAAGGTAAAACTAATGGAACTTAACCCTAGGATTACCGTATTGGTGTGGCCAGACCAAATTTGTGTTTTGCTTTCAATATTTTTCGAATATAACAAAAAATCAAGGGCGTAAATTCTATAAATGATGTGTGCTGAATCGAATGAAACTAATTTGGATTCGGTTGGAGCAAATTAGTGGGGTCAAAATCTATTTTTATGTAAAAGTCTAAGAAATTACCCTCTTGGCCAGACCAAATAGAACAAAATATCAAAAAAAAAAAAAAAAAAAAAAAAAACAGAAACGTTAATTCTATAAATGATATGTTCTGAATTGAATGAATCAAGTTTGAATTAAATTAGAAAACTACGACCCGTTATGTTCAAAGTTCAATTTAACCAAGCGGAAAACTCGTTTCACTTAGATGCAATGTGACAAATATGGGACTACATATTCGATGACTTATACATTGACTTAACTGCCTTTTGTTTAAGTGCACTTTTGACTTAAAAATTTAAGATGGCAAAAAATTTTTGGAAAAAAGTTCGACTTGTGGAAGTGTGGCCACGCGTGGTGTAAATATTTTAATTTGAGTTATAGAAAAATTCAAGATTAAGAAGTTTAAGAGTTCAAGTTATAGAAACAAAATCATGTGAATTGGCCTGGCCTGTCCATCGCTATTGACAATAGATTCCCTTCGACTTAACGAATTTTCGACTTACAGAAGTTCGACTTATATAAGTTCAACTGTATTTTAATCAGAGTTCGAAAAACAGTAAATTACACCAAGTTAGTTTACATACACATACACATTCTATACAAGAATACAAAATCAAAAAAAATTTTATTTGTTTCTGAATTTGTACACAAAGAAAATATGGTACACAATCACATTCGTTGTCGAACGCAAACACTATGATAACTTACGGATCTTGTTTTTGCATACGTGTAGTGTTTTTTTTAACGTACGCGATCTGTATTTTTTAATGAACGAGCAGTGAACTTTTAGCGTAAGTGTGCTTTTTTTTTTAGTGTGAGCTTAGTGAATATGTAATGCTCTTTTTTTTAAAAAGGTAAGATTTATAATAATAAATTCTTTGTAACTATGGGAAAGAAAATAAGTTTTAATGGTTTATTTATTGAAAAAAGCCAGTATATGATTTGAAGGTGAGTGAGCTTTATAACAGGAGTGCAAAAATATAAAAAAATGCAAAAGTGCACTAATGTTTTAAGAAGATATAGATTGCATTTATACCGAAAATAAATCTGAATTGGTATTTACAACGGTCGCTCAGAAATAGAGTAAAGAAAAATAAAGGTGCGTTTGTGTTTTGCAATGATGCATCAGAAGCAGATGAAGTAATGTATTTCCGAACAGGACCGGGCTTATCAGTTTACCGAGTCATTCTGATATTTTAAAGAACTCTACTGTTGATGATATTGTTGGATTTGGAGCAATTCTCCTGCGGATGTGGTTAAAAAGCTAATTTAACAGAATTTTATCAAGTTGACCGAACAGTATATATTCTATACCTCTAGAGATGACTACCGTGGAAATTATTTAAAAGAGGAATTAAAAAAGTCTATTATTATTTTATTCGAACTGGCTGATCAATTTGGTTATGATGTTAATTAAAAAAGATTCTTAAACTGTGTACCAAAGAGTTTTTAATAATATTCAATCTATAGAAACTAACCGAGTCTTGAATAAATCCATTAACAGAGTATTTATATATTTTTATTCTTTAAATGAGTAAATATTGATTTTAATCCCCTAGACGAGTGAGTTTCGAATTTTTAATCTACTGCAATAATAATAATAAATAAAATCTATTAAAAATTCCCTCTTTAATGTTTCTGTTTGTTGTGTAAAACTATTAATTTTACACGTAAAATGCATTTTACTTATTGATTTTAGTATTAAACTATAGAAAATCATTAGCTAGTAATAGCGACTATTTACCTCTATTATCACGTTTTACAAGTTTGTTTTGTTTATTTTTTTTATACATATGTATATATATTTAACAAAAAAGTATTAGGGAAAAATGTATGTTCATTGAAAATTAAAATAATTTTGCAATCTGCAATTCATACACATTTTAGTTGCGTGAATATACATATTGTATGTATGTATGTAAATGTAAACAATATTGTATACCAAATAATAATCATATGCATACATGACAAAATTTTATACTTGGAGGTCAAAAATATAGAGAAAAAAAATTAAGAGCCCAAATTTTACGACGTTGCTAAATATTGTTTAGGGTTATCAGAGTTGGGGGTAGTGCATTAAATATTTAGTGCACTAATGTTTCCACTTAATCCCACTATAGTGACAACATTTTGATTTTCCACTATTTTTCATCACTATGGTGGTAGTAAAACATATTTTAACTACCACTAAAAAAATTAGTGGTAGTGAAAATGTTTCCACTACCACTAAACATTACAATAAAATAGTGCAAATTTTTAACAGTCACTACATGAATGCTTTTATTATATTATATGCACTAAAATCTCAAAAAATAGTGTTTAAAGAAATATTCCAAACAAATTGAAAATACATATAGTCAAAATATATCCATTTTATTATTTTTTATTGTATAAAAAAAATAAAATAAAAACTTAAAATTTTTAAGTAAAGTAAATTTAAGGAATTAAAATCTTAGCAATTTTAATTTGTACTACATAATATAATTTAACAACGTAGGTATATCGCAATATAACCTAATGTTTTAAGAAATAAACTTAAAGAATAAAATATATAGTAAAAAAAAAAAAAATGAAACATACCCGGTATTTAAATTCGTCAACATACTTTTTTGATAGCTAAAAGCCAACTTGTCTACACTTTTTTTTTGAAAAATTTGTTTTGTTGAAAGCAAATAATTGCAAAGGTTTTTATGTACCAATCAATATGTATTTAATTTTATTTGATTTCTTATATTAATGTATTGATGAAACTTCCTTATTTTTTTGTATTACTATTTTCTTTTGTTTTTTAATTTTGCTACTTCTTTAATATTAGTATTAATTAATTTAATAAAAAATAAAAATAAAAAAGTATAAAATAATTCAATATAATGATATGTATTTGAGTTCCATTAACATTAGTGAATGATTAAATTTTTCACTATCCTGTAAGTGGAGAAAAAAAATTTGCACAAAAGGTTTTTCACTAAATTAATTTTAGTGAAACACTTTCTTGTACCACTACCACTATTGCTTAGTGAGGCTGTTATTTTTCAACTCACCACTAAATAGCTATTAGTGATAGTGAAAAATTTTGCACTATCAATAACTTTTAGTGGAAACTGCAAATTTAGTGCAATACCTCCAACTCTGAGGGTTATATACATAGTTTTAATGAAATTATATAGTACCATATTTCCTATTTGGAAACATGCTTTATTCTTTTAGGCTTTTTACTATTGCTTAGTGAGGCTGTTATTTTTCAACTCACCACTAAATAGCTATTAGTGATAGTGAAAAATTTTGCACTATCAATAACTTTTAGTGGAAACTGCAAATTTAGTGCACTACCTCCAACTCTGAGGGTTATATACATAGTTCTAATGAAATTATATAGTACCAAATTTCCTCTTTGGAAAAATGCTTTATTCTTTTAGGCTTTTTACTGGTCTGTCCCCTTTTTGACCGCTCAGACAGTTCAACAAAAGTCCAATATTTTGTTATCACCGATTTTCAAAATATTAATTTATAATTTTAATAAGAATCATATTAAAAATTAAATTGCAAAGAAATTATAAGTCAAACTATTGACAATTGTTTTAAAAATAAATACATATGTTATTTAAGAAAAAAATATGACGTTTGCAAATTTGATCAGAAGGAAATTATCATTATTCTTCGCAATTTATTATCGATACTGGGCTGCAATTTTTTTTCGTCAAATTGGTTGAATAGAAGTCTTTAAAAAATAGTATGCTGTATCACTGTTCAAAGAAAAAATTCTCGTCATATTATTTTTAGTTAAACCATTAATCAAAAATAAAATTCGTTTCAATTAAAAATTTAATCAAGTGAACATTACTGCCGAAAATGTTGCTGATATCAAAAAATATTTAATTGATACTAAATGGTGGTCTAACCAAAATGCACGATGTCAATTGTGAGTCACACCTTCGTCATGTTTTTGTCCCAACTTAATTTGTCATTTCTTTGTTTCAGTGTTTGACAAATTCAACCACGGAGAGGTACACAATTAAGCGTTAAGGGCGTTGGTCAGCATATTAAATGTGTCCACAGTTTAGGCAAATCGGGTATGTAGGAAACATGTGAAAACACCAGTGCATGCTCGGCAAGTTTGTTTTGCGTCATCAAACCGTACTTCTTCGAAAATGAGGTCGGCCAAGCAGTTACCGTAAATGGTGTTTACTACCGCGAAATGAAAACGGACTTGTTGTGGCCAGAAATTGAGGAGATGGACCTTGACGATATGGAGTTCCAACAGGATGGTGCCACTTGCCGCACAACCAACGAAACAATGGCTCTTTTGCGCGAGAAATTCAATGGCCGTGTTATTTTACTTCGTCGCGATGTCATGATCATGTGATTTGACACCGTTGGACTTCTTTATTTGGGGTTATTTAAAAGAAAAATTTACGTCAATAAGCCAAGAATAATTCAAGAGCTAAAGGATCAGATAATTCTGCACATTAACAACATTGAACCTCAATTATGTCTCAGAGTCATTGAAAATATGGAACATCGGATAGAGGTATGGCACCGAAGCTGTGGCGAGCATTTGGCCGATATTTTGTTTCACACATAATTGTCAAAGATCCTTTTATAATAATAAAAACAAGTAAGAGTGCTATATTCGGCTATGCCGAATCTTATATACCCTTCACCATTGTGCGAGCAGAATACAAACCAACTAAATAATTTTTACATATTACAAGAAGAGACGACAACCGGATTTGAACTTCGCTTTTCATAAGGACCCAGAATATATATACTTTATAGGGTGTAGGACCTTCGGTGAAGGGTATAAAAAACAAACTTAATTATAAAAAAGAGTAATTTTTGGGATTTCAGTATTTTGGTCATAACTCTGCTATTTCTTAACCGATTTGACAGATTTATATATACCGACGTGTTAAAGAAGAAATTTGCCAGATATTTTGGTTATAAAACTTGGACTCGGGAAGATCTATGGTTCCCGAAAATGGGTATTTTTTTAAAAAAAAAATTAATATTTTGGTCATAACTTTTTCGTATCTGAACCGATTTTCCCGAGTTTTTCAGAAAATATTTTCTATTAAAAATTTCCGATCTTTTGATATATAACAGTCAAAAAATTCATTTTTGAAAACTTTGGCTCTTGCCGTTCTCCAGATAGACATAAAAAGTAATAAAAATACAACAACCACAAGGGATTTTTTTTGGAAAAATTCGAGGCAGTCGTGGTTTTTTGGTCATATCTCAGCCATTGTTGGACCGATCTGGCGTAAGACGGACAGACGGACGGACGGATTTCGTTAAATCAACTTCTCTCCTCATAAGGACCCAGAATATATATACTTTATAGGGTCTAAGATCAATATTGTAGAAATTACAAACGGAATGACAAACTTATATATATTTATTGTGTTTTATTTTAACGATGCTAACAAATTAAAATTTCAAAAAATTTAATTTGAAATTCCCGAAAATTCCCGGAAAAAATTTCCCGGGAATTATTAAAAAAAAATATGTCCCGGGATTCACGGGAATTCTTTCCCGCGTAGAAACTCTATGCACTATTCATGGTGTGCTGTAGGGCTTCCAATCGGGAAATCCGGGGATTTTCGGGACTAGGCGAATCCCGAATCTGATTTCTAATCCCGGGATTTTCGGGATTCAGATTTTTATTTAATTTATTTATTTAATCTGAAAACATATTTGTGCCGCCATTACAAAGTCTCTATACATAATTTTGACGGAACAGCTTAGTTTTGCTTAAAATGTTGGTCTTTAATACAACTCAACTCTAGTTCAGTTGAAATTTTGCAGTTTTTGTATTATGGTTTACAACTCTTTGTTATAGCGGTTAACAAAGCCATCAAAAATTTTCAACTCATCACTAGCAGTTGTTCAATTTCAACTCAACTGTATTGAGTTGTAAACTATAATAGGGGCAAAAATAATAAAAAAATTACACTTCGCCGGAAAAATCTGAGTTTTATACAACATTCGATCCACATTCGATCAATTATTAATTTAAGTTTGTTTTTATTTTATTTTTACAAATAAATAACATACGTTCATGAAATGTGTATTTTAACTCGAAAATTAAGTTTTTTTTTATATACATAGTTTGAAGTTTTTTTTTTTTTGGTATATAAAAAAAAAAAAATTTTAAAAATCCCGAAATATCCCGAAATTTTTTTAAATATCCCGTGAATCCCGGGATTCAAAATATCCCGAAAGCCCCGGGATTCCGAAATCAGAATCCCGAAAACCAATCCAGATTGGAAGCCCTAGTGTGCTGTTAGAATAATAATACAAAAGTAGTGCATTAATTGGCATTCACTATAGTGGTATTTAAAAAAAATGCACTAATTTGACAAGGATATCGACCACTTTGCGCGAAATTATCGTATGTTACAAAACCAAATTTTACAGGTCTGCCATTTTTATATTTTTCTTTGCATTCGCTTGCAATAACAAAATGAAAATATACAATCAATTTTTGGAGCAGCGAAGTGGAATTCGCCTACAATATTTTGTCAGGTGACTTCACTTTGAATGTAGATCAAGATTGCATCAAAAACTCGATTTCAAAAAAATTGGCAAATACGATAATTTCGCGCAAAGGGGTCGATATAATGAAGTGCAAAAATAGTGCTTAAAAATTCTTATAGTAAGGTAGGGGTAATGCAATTATTACAAATCATCCGGGTCTGATAATAAGAAACGTTAAAAAAGTAAAAATGATAAGTTATATTATTTCCTGCTACATTATTAACCACA
Source organism: Pollenia griseotomentosa (assembly GCA_963931875.1). Classification (NCBI taxonomy): domain Eukaryota; kingdom Metazoa; phylum Arthropoda; class Insecta; order Diptera; family Polleniidae; genus Pollenia; species Pollenia griseotomentosa. Next base: position 96,537,247 of record OZ007562.1, on the reverse strand, counting down.
ACTGCTTCTATAAAAAAAAAAATATTAAATTGAAACGCAAGCACAAGCAAAAATATATTTAATGATAGCAGCCAAAGTAATTGTTAAATTTATACTAGTCGGCCCTTTTCTACAACTGTCCGAATGCAGAAAGACATACACATACCAAAAGAAAAAAAAGCATTTATGGCGATAATGGCTATGATTTCAACTGCATAAAATTATAAAATAATGCGTAATCATTATAATACAAATATGTAATCATATTTTACACATCTGCATATTAAACAGGATTGGCTGACAAATGTCATCGTCATCATCATAATCTTCATTGTCACATTATCATAATGATGACTTCAATATGCCTCTTTGTCTCCTCATGACAATACAGTTTTGTATTGTTCGTTTTTATTATTTGTTGCAATTGCACTTTTTAATATTCCTCGTCATGATCCAAAGTAAATACTTGGTTTTACCAATTAATTTTAATTAAATTTAACAAAAAGAAAAAAAAATTATTATTGTAATTGTGTATAATTTTTGTGCTGTTGCTGTATGTGGAGCTTAAGGCCACACCCAAAATTCTAGAGTAATTAAATCTGAATCAGTTGATACATGTACTAATTGTCATTTTTATGGAGTTCATTTTTTCTGATGCAGAAAACTCGCAGTAATGTCTATGACACTCGGTCTTTAAATTTTAAACTTTATGGTAACAAAAATTATTCACAGCAAGGATGTGGGACTGTACTAGGGTTTCTTATTTTCCCGGATTTTTTCATTCTTAAATTTCATTACATGCTTGGTATCGTCTTTAAATTTTCTCATTGCATTACAAAAGATTTCAGGAAACAAATCTTAATAAAAATTACTGAAAATTAAGTCGAAAACTTCTAGCTAGCGCAGATGGGGTTTGTTATACCATAGAGGAGGACATCCTTGCGCTAAAGGCAGGCTATGCAGACAATCTTTATGCTATGTTCATAGTTGGGTTTTTCAACGCTCTTAAGCAAAATATTGATTAAGTTAATCAAAGCCGTTATATTACATTTGAGATAATGGAGTTGGTAGCGAAAGACAGCAGATTAATTAAAAAAAGAACAAAGTTTTAAAAATGGAAATAAAAACTTTAATAAAATAGTTAGCAATATAGGCTGACTTCCAAAACGTACTAATACAAAGTTCGTACACAATTTTACTACTGTATTTTAACAATGTACATGTACAAAGTACCGAAAAAATGCAACTATGTGTTTATTAAAACGTTTTGAAATGTAAGTGATGCAATGCATAATACTTTTAACATAAATCTGTATTGCTTGCAAATTAAATGTTAAATGTCACAAAGCATCAACTTTTAAACCGATGCTCTGATTGCTTTTTTGATGCGTTACTAATACTTAGCAGTGACGTTTTGGAAGGGTTTGCATTGTATATATATTGTACTGCGGCGTTTTGAAACATTATACTTTGTTCTAATACAAAGCAATTGACGTTTTGGAAGTCAGCCTTATTTTAAACTTATTGATAGAATTGTGAACATTAATGAATTATTTAAAGACGAAATAAAAACGTATAGAAGAAAGCGTCGTTTATTGTGGCCTATACTACATCATAGTCAGTTTGAGGTATGTTCAGATCAGTGATGTTATACGTAGGGAAAAATCGCCGTAGGGAAAAAAAGAACAGACTTTTGCAATTCAATCAAATGTAGGGACTTTTGTGTAATGTTGGAAAACTGTATACATTTGGCAATCTTTTTCGATTAGAAATAGCACACCAATAAGATTGTTAATACAGCAACATTACAAAATGTTAAAGTTCCTTGAGTCATCGCTAGACGTCATTGCGGCATTGATTTTAACGTAAATTTGTGAAAACCTCCTTTACAAAAATGGAGATCTTTTGAACTTAATTTGCCAGAGCAATAAATAGATCATTTGTAAAAGATGGCCAGCGAAAAGTTTAGGAGTAAAGTCACCAAAATGAAAAGTTTGAATGAACATTTCATGTACCCCCTTAAGTCGGAATTAGCTTTCTTTGAATTATCACTGCCTCATGCCAATACAGATAGCGAGAGGATTTTTTCTATCATCACTAATGTTCGCACTAAGGAAAGAAATCAGAATAAGTCATAAAATATTTTCTTCAATTGCATTGTCCGCTCTTTTTTACAAACCAATGTAAAAAATGTTATACCTTCTAGTGCGCCACAACTTATTAACTTAAATAAATGGTATCCTTACCCATGTAGGATTGTTAGGAGATCACTATTCAAAATTGATACGGGCAAACAATTAGATCACAAATGATACTCTCGTTGTGAGAAAATGGTACCCTACCATTTTATCTTAGGTTTTATAACCGTTCTTGAGTTTTTTCCGACTTATTTTTGAATCGTAAATTATACAGTTTTTGATTATGTTTCAAATATTTTTAATTTTTTTTTCTCTGATAAAAGCAGCACTAATATGGCTTTTGATTATTTGAACAAACTTTATTTTGAATCAAACAAAAGTTGTCGGTTTCTCGCAAAGAAATGAAGAAACCATTCGCACTTTCACTTATTTTTATAAACTTATAATTTTTTTTGTTTTTATTTGTTCGGCAATGAATCATATATGAATCCTTTTTAATCGCTCAAGTGATAAATCAGTTTTTAATCATCAAACGTGATCTAAAAAGAATCATTTAGTTGATTTTTACAAAAAATTATCACCCAAATGCTAGCTGGGAGCATTTTTAAATAAAAATTTTATAAAAATGGTTTTATTTGTATTTATATATCATTTAAAAGTTGTAGGGATTGTTGTAGAGACAATTTTTTAACGCATAGGGAAAAATAGGAAATTTTTTCGGGCTACGTATGGACTTTTCAAAAAAGTGTATAACATCACTGGTTCAGATGATTTCATGTGATTAATGAAAATGATTAAGTTTTAATCATGTCAAGTTAAAGTGATTATAAAATTATTTAAATGTATGGAAAATCATCTCGATATTGATTTGATAAAAGTTTAATAACTAGGTATGCGATTTTCATGCAAATGCATGTTTTTTGTCGATAGTCTAAAATCTATGTCGACCAATTATCTTTCCGAATCATTAAATTTGCGTTAAAATGGCATCGATTTGTTTTTGCATATTGTTGCATATTTTGGTTATAAATGCATATTTTTGCATATTTTAAAACTTTTGCGTAATATATTTTTTAAATTTTCATATTAAAAAAAAGTTCTTCAAAAAATTTCCAAATTGTATACAAAAATTTATCTTAAAAAAATTTTTTTTTTTTTAAATTCATCAATAAATTTTTTTGAGCTCTGCTTAAAATACAAGATTTCGACAAAAGATCCTTCAATTTTTAACCAATGCAGCACCTTACATGGTTTAGGCTCGGTTACACCGAGTTGCAGAGAAAGTTAGAAGCCAATTCGATAATATTGATTTATTGGTTTCATACGGGAACAAATATTTTAAAAGGCTCCTTCACGAGCTGCAATTTTTAATGAAATGTATCTCTTGGTACCGTCACCACAGCAGCCAGTATTAACAAGAAGGGGAATCTGGATACATGTCTCAGAATTCTTTTCAAAAAACTTTGAGCAATTTAAGAATGTTATTGAAGAACTTGTTGTTACCGATGCTTATGCCATAAAAAAAGTAAAATAAATATTAAATTTAAATAACATCAAAAGTCAATTAGCATTTGTATTTTCCAACTTCGGATATATGTATTGGTGAAGCAATAACTAAATAGGAAGGATTTAGTTCACCTAATAGTCAACTCAAATTCATTTATATGGCAGAAAGTAAAATTAACATGTGGAAGGAAAAATAGCTCGACAAACTAAAAAAAATCCATAACGTGTTGCAAAAAAATACAGGATTTCACAAAAAATAAAACAAATTTCAACTACTTTTTGATCTGGATTCAAATGTGGGATCTGAATTAGAAAATTAATATTCTCCAAATGAAATGGCATCCTTCAAGTATGCCTCAACTTCGGTTGAGGTTGAGAGATTATTTTCCATGTAATAAAGCTTTTTAACAGACAAAGGCTTAAGCTAGATTTACACGATTGAAATTTTCTTCAAAATTGCTCTTCAAAATGCTTCAAACTCGTGCAAACAGCAAAATTTTGAAAAAATTTTGCTGTTTACACGAGTTTGTAGCATTTTGAAGAGCAAATTTCTTCAAAATTTTGCTGTTTACACGAGTTTGAAGCATTTTGAAGAGCAATTTTGAAGAAAATTTCAATCGTGTAAATCTAGCTTAACTTTTGATAATATGTATAAATTTAAATTATAAAGTTATTTAAATTAAGTCTAAAAAATATTATACCTTTGAATTAAAATAGAATAAAAACAACAACAGAATTTTTTATTTTGTTTTGTTTTAAATAATTAAAAAAAAAGCTTTTTTTATTGAAAATGGTCAAGCTATTAGTGCATATTTCTTATTTTTTGAATGCATATTTTGGAGTTTTTTGTGCATATTTTCGATTTTTTAGTGCATGAAAATCTCATCCCTATTAAAAACGTTTGCGATGTTTAACTCTATAAATGTGGACATAGCATCAGTCAGCAATTCGAGATTTTAATGTTCGGCATTTTCTTATTTTGGATTTTTGAACTCGGGATTTTTGAATTCGGGATTTTAATTAATCATAACAATTACTGAAAATAAAAGTTTTTTTACTTGATCTAACAGCCGTTATTTTGACTATATCATTGAGGAACTGGTCAAAATAAGAATACGTAAAATCGCAAAAAAAAAAATGTTTCTAAACTACAGTAAAATTAAATTTTAACCCAATAAAATCGAAAAATCCCTTTAAAAAATTCAGGGAGACTGCATCCGTTAGGGACTCCAAACATAGTGGTCGTCCAAAAACAAGCCGTTCAAATGTCGACATTAGGGAGATCGAACGGTTAGTACTCGACCGGTTTTAAATATTTTAAAATGTCCATTTTACGAATATCGAATAAACCGGTTATTTTTGTAAAATAAACCGGTTATTATAGTAATGTGTAATTTATATACGTTTTCCTTACTTTTGTTATAAATGTACCCGTAGTTTAAGTATTTTTCTAATTCCATATCGAACTTATATAAAAGACAAGGGGCCCTAAAATGATCAGTTGCAAAGGTTCTTCAACGTTACGACTTATTAATCAACTTTAATTAGTGCACAAGTTTGACATAAATATACGCCAAGTAAAACTAAAATATGCTGCCAAAAATTAATCATTAGTTGAAATATTAGCCTGTTGTGTTGCCGAGGACGGAATGCCCGTTAAGACTCTAAAAAATCTTAATCTAGTTCTAGCATATCTTCAGACTTAAAAATACAACATACCGGCGGAATCAACGATATCGAAAAATTCAGTAGTTTTATTTGTTAAAACACCAAGAACTCAAAATAAAATTGAAGGAATCAAACAATGTCATGGAAGGTTTTAAATTGTGATCGACGAATTAACAGATATTTCATACAAAAAGCATGTTCATATTTCTATTCGTTTCTATAATGCCGAAAAAAAATAATTTTAAATAGGTATATAATCCTGGCTAAGAGGTTTTGTTTGCAACTTTCAAAAATAGTTGAAGTCTGCTGATTCATTTTAACCACCAACAAATTAAAACTCAACGAAAGTTCAAAAGCTATGTTCGCAACTATTAAATTTTTGACGTCCTACACGTAACCACTAGATTTCTTAAAGAATTTTTAACTTTTGCAAAACGTTTGGCTAGAGCAAATATTACTTAACAGTTCTAAATTACATTATACAATTATCATCCTAGAAACAAACCTTAGTAAATAAATAGTAATTGCTTAAAATAAAAATGGCAGCTATTCGGAATATTCGAAAACCGGTTTTTGATAAAAGTCGAATAATCGATCTCCCTAGTCGAATAATCGTCTCTTCACAGTTGACGAAGCTAAAACACTATGCCGACCATATTTTGTATGACATTTTCGAAAATGTTTTACATTTAAAACAACACAATTCAAATTTAGTTATGTATAAGTTATTAACCCTAAGTGGAAAATTTATTAAATCATTCTTTAAATATTAACCTAAATATCTTGAACTTTTTCCAGGAAATAACAATTACTCGAAAAATTTTAATAAACTGCGCAGTTCTTTAAAAAGTATCTTTTAAATTTATTCACACCATTTTAAAATTTTATATATTTCTTTTTTGTTATATTTTTGACTCATTAAATATTAAAAAAAATTTTGTTAAAGAAAATTTGGATTTTGGTTAAAACATTTTTTTTTTTTTTTAACATTAAAAATTGTTTTAATGTTTGCCTGCAATTTTTTTTTAGCTTTGTCTAAAGAATCAAAATTATTTTTTTTTGTTAAAAATTTCAATTCAAATAAATGTTTCAGTTAAGAACGAATTATAAAATGTATTTATTAAAAGCTGTGATTGTTATCGCAATCTTCGAAAACAAATCAATAAAATTTTTTTTTTAAATACATACATATATAAAAATTAACTGCACGTTTTAAAAAAACCACATACATTTTAAAATTAACAACAATATGTGTGGTGGCAGACAGACAGACAAACATTATAATATACACTAAGTTAACCGTACTCCCTGACTGACCGCTTTAGTATCGGCAGTTACGTTTTAAAAACCTGAATTGAACACAAATACTAAATATATGGTTTTGCAAGTACCTTTTTTTTTGAAATATAGAAAATATTAGGAATTGTATTAGGGTGGCTCAAAATGTAAAACATATTTAAATTATTGTAAAAGCGATTTTGAAATAACGATATAAAACTGAGGTGTTTATGTTCCAAAATCAATTTTTTCTGACAATATGGTATATATTTATTAATATCTGTTAAGTTAATGAAAGGAAAACGCGGGTAGCAAATAACAAAAATGTACACCGTTCGTTGTCCAAGAAAATTAATCACCTTTGTTATGAGTTTGACAACGGATGGGGTGTCAATATTTAAGAAACTTCTCGTTGTTACTTTGCCACAATTGTTTTCATTTCGACAAAGCATTGTCTATTTTAAAATTGCTTTCATTTTGACAATACACCGTTGAAGAGTTTCTACGCGGGAAAGAATTCCCGGGAATCCCGGGACATTTTTTTAAAATTAATCTCGGGAAATTTTTTCCGGGAATTTTAAATTAAATTTTTTTAAATTTTAATTTGTTAGCATCGTTAAAATCAAAAACGATCAATAAAAATATATTCTTTACTAAAATAAATAAAAACTTCCTACAAATCGAACTATTTTTCCTACGCCAATAAATCGACGGTCTTTTTAATTGCTGATGAAATGTCTAAAAAGCTTCTAAAAGTAGAAAATAAAAATATTAACGATACACCATCACCAACACCAGAACCATCTACAAATTCTAAAAAAATAAATGTAAAGAAAATAAAAAAGCCTGAAAAAATCTTAAAAAAAGAATTTGACGTCTATGAAGTCACGGGCAACAGGCCAACAAATTTATAATCTTTGTATGATGCGCTTCTTCCTATAAAACCAACGTCTGTAGAGAGCGAGAGCACGTTTTCGGTAGCCGGCAATATACATATCAACAAGGATTAGAAATAGAACCTCCGATGAACTTTTAAATGCTTTAATAATACTAAAAATATTTTTCTTAAAAGAAAAATAATTTGACCAATTTGCTATTAATAATAACTACTAAATGTTAATAAGTTTTAATAATTCGTGATCTCAAAAAAAAAAAAAAAAATATATATATGTATATACACACACATATAATATGCATGTACATATGAATGTAACTATTTGGTTTTCAGTGGAATTAATAAAGCTAATTTTTTTAGACTGTTTTAAAAACTTTTGTCTTGAACTCATTTAATGAAATCATTGTTTTATTCAAAAAATCCCGGGATTCCCGGGAATAAGATTTTTTTGTTTCGTTTCCCGGGAATAGAAAAAATACGGAAAATTAGAAATCCTACACCGTTGTTATATTGACACAATTGACACACTTACTTTATAAATTGAATGTATTTAACTCAACAATTTTTTAACAAATAGAAACTGGAAATTATTTCCTTTCGAAAGGAAATAATTCCCAGTTTCTTTTTTATGATATTTTTTTTTTGAATTTAGTAGTGCTGCCAAATTTTAATCTTAATTAAATAAGACTTTTCAAATAAAACTTAAAAAAATCAATCTGTATTTAAATACGATTTAAGTTAATATGAAAATTAACTTAATATAGATTTAAATACTATCCTGAAAATTGGGCATTAGTTTTATAGAAATCACTTCATTGCTTTGATTTTATTTTACAACTTAACTTTCGTCATTTTCAAACTGATTTAAAATATATTTTTTGCATTATAAATTATATTTTGTTCTTCTTAATGTAAGATTTTAATTTGCACTTTTAAATAACTAATAGATAAACAAGAAAACTATGCAACAAGGATACAACGTATTGTTTATGATTTGTTATCAAGGTGTTTACAATTTTACAACAAAAAGTTATTGACTTGACAAAGTGTGGTATTTTTTACTATTTCGATCTCAATTTTACAACATTTCGTTCTTGATTTTACATATTTTTCACTTTTTCTTCTTTATTTAAAAATGGTTTGCTTATATTTGATAACGAACGTTGTCAAATCTGAATGACCCTAATAACTAACTGTTGCCTTCTTAATAGTTTGTGCTTCAATAATAACACAAGTGCATACTTTTGCGTATAAAATTTAAATATTTTACAAATCAATTAAAGGGCCATGATCATAAAAATATAATTATATATTTTATTACTATTTAGTTTTTTTTAATGAATTGTTTTTGAATTGATTTTTCTTGATATTCATCATCAATGTCATCACTATTATCATGGCATTTATTGAGCAACTAGCCTTTTTTATAAAAATTAATTTCACTTCGTAAACTATTCAAGTTTAATATCACGTGTGTGTAAAACCGTCTTTCGTTTTTATCAGGGGTGGAAATTTCAGCCCTGTTGTATTTTTATACCCTACACCACTAGTGATATACTAAGTTTGTCATTCCCTGTGATACTTTTTGAATGTTCATCCAAGACCCCATAAAGTTTAAATTCTGGTTCCTTGAGTAATTCAAAGTCGATTTAACCATGTCCGTCTGTTGAAATCACGCTCAATTCCAAATGCCTCACCAGAAAAGAACAATTAAAGTGTAAAATCGTTTCCAGTTCTTTTAAACAGTTTGGGATAGAAATCCAGCAAAATCGAATAAATTTAAAAAGAGTAATATTCCAAAAAAATCGATATTTCTGTTACAAAAACTAATATTGTAAGTAAAGGTATTGTAGAGAGTGGCTTGTAATTTACTTACAGTCTACTGAAATATTTTAACTCTCGGTGTAGGAGTCCACAAAACCGAACCATTTTTGGTTGCCCACGTCAGTGTTGCCAAAACTTGGTGGCCAAAAATGGCTAAATTTAGGGGAAAAAATGGCTAAAAGTTTCTTTTAAATAAAAACACATTAAAATTCAATAGCAAAACAGATAAAATGCATTTAAAGTTGTTTACGATAAAATTGTAAGTTAAGATCAATTTGTTAAAAAAGAATAAAAGTAAATTAATATTTTGATAGATATTTAAAAAATAAAATCATCGATAAATTCGATGTCGTTATTGTTCATTTCATAGGAATCACTTGTGCCTATTAGTTTTAAATAATTTGAAGGAAAATCATAATCACCACAACATATACCCCACCAGATCTACAATAAAAAACAAGTAAGAAAGTATAGTCGGTGGTGCCTTACACCACATTAGAACCTACATATGTACCAAATTTTATAAAAAAAATCTCCAATATTGCGACCTGCACTTTGTGCACAAGGTTGACATGGATAGCCAGTCAGCCGGACAAACATCTTTGATTCGACACAGAAAGTAATTCTGAGTCAATCGGTATACGTAAAAGTGAGCTTTGGACCAATATTTAAAGGTGCTACAAACATCAGCAGAAACGCATAGTACCCTCTCCACTATTGTGGTGTTGGTAAAAATATTTTATTGTTATGGTAAAAATATTTACCTAATTGATAAAATCGAATTAACGATTGCTAAATGTAACCTATTTCTCAAAGTACTTTATACGATGTTTACTTGGCTAAACACCCTCTCTACTTCAGCATTAGACCATGTAAGTGAGAGTAACTTTATAGTCAATTCTGAAATTTCTAAAAAAATTTTGATGCCGCCTGCATCTCTTTATTGAAATACTTGCAACCAGAAAGAAACACCGATGTTTGTGTTGATTCATTTTAAAAATTTTATATTGGAATACTGTTCCTTTATTTTGAAATATGTTTCATCATCATAGTTTATAGCGATTTTCAACATTTATAAAAGTTGTGATTTTAATTAAAGGCGTTTAAATTATAAAAAATGTTTATTTTACTTTTATAAATTTTTATAATAAAATAAAATTATTCTTTTAAAAGAAAAAAGGCAAAAAAAATTTTATGGCTAAACAAGTTGAAAAATGGCTAAAAAAATGGCTAATGGCTAAACTCATTTTTTAATTGCTAAACAGGGTGAAAAATGGCTTAATCTAGCCACTAAATTGGCAAAACTGGACCACGTTGACTCCTTTTCCAGAAATCTGGACTCATCCCTCATAAAAGCGTTAACATTAGTTCTGTTAAGTGATTAACAATATTCTGTTATTAATTTTAAAATTTAACTTCACACACATGTTTCCAAAGCATATACGCCTTTAAAATTCTGCCTTGGGATTGTCGCAATAGTGAAGAGACTGTGCTAATAACAACAGTGATAATGCGAACCACTAAAATCGATCAAAGAATATTTGTTTTTGTACGTTTTTTGTTTGTAGGTTAATATCATTTTTTTCAGGGATTCTATACCATTTCAAAATCTGAATTTTCCATCCCTGGTATTTATGCATTTTTATGACACGCAATCATACTAAATTACCAATTACTACAAGTATTTCCACCATACATATTTCCTATTAATATTTAATAAAACCAAGTGCTTTCTATTTTTCGCTCTCTATCTCTCCTTCCTCTCTTTTACTAGATATAAATAAATTATTACAATACAATATGTAAAATTGTTAAAGCAATTTATTAAGAGCAGTAAAAAAATATAACTGTAGATATTTGTTATTTATTTATAAAATGTTGTTTTAAATATTAATAGACCCCTTACACCAGTTTAATTAATTTAAAATAATATTTGAAATATGTTAATTGTCTTAATTTTCTTCCTTATTGATTTCTTTGCAGATTTGGTTCCGCCAGTAGTCAGGCATCACAGAGTAGCGGTGACATTTGCCGTATTTGTCATTGCGAGAGTGATCCACAGAATCCACTTTTAACACCCTGCTATTGTTCGGGCAGTCTTAAGTATGTCCATCAAGCATGCCTACAACAGTGGCTAACAGCTTCCGAGACAAATTCCTGCGAATTATGCAAATTTCCATTTATAATGCATACAAAAATTAAACCATTTAATGAGGTTAGTAGAAAATTTAGAATTTAAATATTTAAGAATTCTCTTAGACTGCAGTTAATCAGGATATAGTCAATTTTTAATAAAAAGGCGCTGTAAACTGCGAAAAAAATAAAAATTGATTTCAATTACAATATTTGTGATATTAATTAAAAAATTAATTAAATTTGCTCCAGTAAACAAATTAATAGTAAACTTTAAATTAAACGTTTTTTTCACTTGATTAAATTTTTAATTAAAAATGATTTTATTTTTTATTAATGCTTTAATTGTAGAAAAATGTTGGAGAATATTTTTTCTGTGTGCGTTATCGTGTATTGAATCAAATCTAGTGCTCCAAAAATACTTAATTTTTTCGAAAAAAAAAAAAAGTTGTTCAAACATGTTTATGTAATTATTTTCGGTCATTCGGGAACTTTGTACCACATAACCCCTCCCTCTCTGCTGTAATTGAAGCTCAGAAATTTTTTTGAAAAACTCAAATAGGGCAAACGGTAAAACATTTTTCGCAGAAAGGAAAACGCCATTTGAGAATATGTCCTCTGTGATCTATCGTTTTCATCTTGGAGAATCAATCTTAATGGGAAATGACAATGCTACCGTAATCTGTAAACGATTAACCCAAATTTAATTTGGTAAACGTTTCTTTTTTTTCCAAAATTAGTTAACTAGTTTATTTTTTTAATAATTTTTAAACGAAGCGAGAAAACTTGCGGGCAATTTTTATTCAAGATTGGATGAATATTTAATGAACTCTTAAATAGGACTATAAACCAAGCAAAAATTCTACTTACATTTCGCCAACAACTCCCTAAACGCATTATCTGTCGTATATATGCGCTACTTGCAACCTTACATTACCGCAATTTATAAACTTTGCCGTCAAAAGCATATGCACGTAGCTCAGTTGACTATAGCGCAACAAAAACAAGATTCTTAATTGGAGAGTACTTTTTTTTTACCAATCTTAAGAAGTTATTTTTTATGTAAAAATCAATGTAAACTGTCAATTAAATATAATGGACGTGACGGAGTTGTGATTAAGAATTATGACTAATTGTAGGAACACAATTACTCCTTATGAAAGTAGCAGCGTAGCATGCTGCCACCGTATTGTCGTAGAAATATTATATAAAATGAAATTATTGTTGTGTTTTTTACAGGGCCGAAAAAAGTACTAACTCCGACTCCGACTCCAAACGCTGAAATTTTTTAAGTGCGACTCCGACTCCAACTCACGACTCCGACTCCTACAATAATCTTGATGCTGAATGTATATGAGACTGGTCCTAATTTGACTATAAACTCTTTTTATACGCTCCACCACTATTGGTGAATGAGGGTATACTAAGTTTGTCATTCCATGTGAAACTTTTTTATTATGCATCTTATACCCCTGGTTTCTTGAGTAATTCTAAGTCGATTTAGCCATGTCAGTCTGTCTTTCTGTTGAAAATACGCTCACTTTCGAAAACAAAACTTAAAACAAAAGTTCAATCTTGGTGTAAAATTGCTTCTAGTTATCCTAAGCAGTTTGGGAGTGAAATACCGCAAAATCCGATCAGTAGGATCATAATTATCAATCAAAATGTAGAACCACCACCCTTAAAAATTGACAATTTTGTTACAAAAACTTACGTAAAAGGTGCCATAATGAACTTCTAAAACCGTAACAAATATAGCTATCATATTTAAATATGCTTTCGTAAAGATTGGTCCATAATTTACCATAGCCCCATATAAAGCCTACTACCGGAAAACAGTTTAGTACGCAAAAAAACGTAATAAATATCGTTATCATAATAAAATTTGGTACGACACAGTTTTTTAAGACACTGCAAAATTTCGTGAAGATCGGTCCATAATTTACTCTAGGCCCCATATAAAGCCTACCCTCGGAAAACAGTTATGGCCATTTTCTCATTAGGCTATTATCTTTTTTCGCAACGAAAAACTGCACATTAAAGAAATTTGGTTTTCTCAATGTCTCATTTGCTTCTATTTTGTCGCAATGCTAACCGGCACTCATCTGCCAATTATTTATTTTCCTTTTATTTGACTTACAGATAAATTCAATCAGCTGACTCCCAACTTTTACATGTATTTTGAGTGGTGTTGCCAACTCAAACCAATGTTTTTTGTCGGTATATTGAGAAACCCAAAATCGTTAACGGACAGTTTATCGCTATAATAAATTTATGTTGACATTAGGTAACAGACAGTTTATCGATACATTGAGAAAATGGCCATTAGTTTGTTAAATAACGTAATAACTTACGCTATTGTAATGCAATTTCACACTATCACGCTATAAAATTAGAAGATTGGTCTATTATTTTCTATATAATGCCCCATATAATGCTCACGTCCTTGCGAAAATTTTCAATATTTTGCTCTTTCTATTAATTATGTTCCCAAAAATTTAAGCTCAAAATTCTTCAATATCACTCAAATAGACTAAATTTGCCACAATAACACATAATTGAGAAATACTCAATTGGTAACCTCTTATTACATAAAAGGGTGCAAGATCTTTGACGTGTTTAGGAAAGTCGTTATTAAAATCGAACTTTTTTAACAGACCATTAAAAAGTGCAATATAAAACTTTAAAGAATAAACTCCAAGATCTATTACATTAACTTTAAACAACTTATATGAATCTAGTGCTAAAGATATTTCAGAATCTAAAAAAAAATTTCAGATTTTTACGAAGAAGTTAACACAATTAAAATAATAAATAACAGAGAAAATACAAGACCATTTAATAACATGAAAACATCACTTAGGGCCATTATTACAACTTACAAATAGTTATTTTTAGGATGCTATCTGACAGATAAATAGTTTTTGGTTATTACAAGTTAACATTAACCTAAAAAGTGACTGATAAGCTAACATCAGGTTTGTCCTCATGGTAACTTTACAAGTGAACTTTAAGAACTTGAAGATGTCATATTTTCTGCTGAAGATACATATGGTAACTTCAATGATAGTCTTAAATTACTCAACTTTTTCAAAAAACACAATTTAACACAAAAAAACAAAACAATTTACCATTAAAACCAAAAATAAAGCACAAAAATTTACTTTTGTTTTTAATTAATAAATAAAACAAAACTAAGTCGTTGCCACTATGTATTTTATACAACCAAAAGTAGTCGGTATATTCTGCAATGTTGCCACAGTATATAAATTACATTTTTTATTTTATCGGACAGTTGTAATAATGGAAAAAACTTATTGGTCACTTTATCGTTCAATATAGCTATTGTTCACGTTAACTATCAGCAACTTTATCATTAGGTTGTAATAATGGCCCTTAATGTTTGTATCCAATATACTGCAAATTTAAAATAATGTATTTATAAAAACTTGAAAAAACTTTAATTAAATATAAAACTATTTTGCATCTCAAAAAAAGGGAAAACTTGATAAATGCCATGGCTGCCATGGGGCCATATAAATGTCCCTCCTGAAAATCATTTTAGTTCGGCATAAACTGTAACGAATCATGATATATTATTCAAGTTAGTTCAAATTGCTAGAAATAAAAGCATAACACTTTCTGATTGCCGTACAATTGGTTTGAACCGGAACCAATTTTTATACTGACGTCCGTTTTATGAAGATTATTTAATAATTTATAGCTCTCATATATTCTAACTGTCGGTGGAAGGTGTCAAAGATTCGGACATCCGAATATAGCACTCTTTTTAATATTTATAGCACTCTTTTTAATATTTTATGCCGAAAAACTTTGGAGTCGGAGTCGCGAGTTTTTGTGGGTACTACGACTCCGACTCCGACTTCGGTAAAAAAACCTCAACTCCGACTCTTCAACTCCGACTCCACAGCCCTGTTTTTTTATACAAAATAAAAGGAGAAAACTAAAAACAAGAATTTGAATAAATTTAAAATTTTCTTATATTATGTTCAAAAGAAAAAAATACGGCATTGTGAGTAGCTGGAACGTGTTTTTAGAAATTTACGGCGGTAATCCGTCCTAATTGTGTTCCTAGTATAACAACTAAAGACGTTGTTTGTAGAATCCTAAGTTTAAATCTTAGCTCAGCTATACTGTCTTTCCGCTATGCATGCAAATGTTTCTATTAACAAAATATGAAGATTCTCTGTAACGAAATAAAAATTCTTTTAAATGGGAACATTTCTTAAAAAAATAATGAGTTATTGCACTTTAAAAAAGCATTCAACGAAGTTTCTAATTAAACGTTACTTGGTAAGAGAGGTTTATGTTGGGACCCTTTGCTAATGGGTTAATTATTTCTAGAATAATTTTGTTATACAGGGGTGTGCTGGAAATCGAAAACGTAAAATTTTTGTTATAAAATTCTGTTTAATAGAGAAATATTTGTATAATGTCATAAAATTCTTTTATTACAGAAATCTTATTAAAAAACGACTTATAAAACTCTTGCGTTATACGTTTTCGATTTCCGCACACCCCTGATAATCATTTTAGAACTGAACAAAAACACTTGTTAGAGTTTTAAAAAAATGCTTTTCTATTTGTTTATATGTATGTATAAATATATCGCACACTAAATCGTAAACAGTCATAACTTAAAATTTATCATAATCATTTATTTTTTCTTATACCACTTCACAAATCAAATCTATAACGACCACGAAAATTTCGTTTGCGTCCCTGTCTTCTTTAACATTTGTGCAACATAAAAAAATTTAAACCATATTTTTAAAGCCTCTCCTGAACACTTTTTAATTTTGAGTTGTGACTGTCTATGATTAAGTGTGCGATATGTATTTAGTAAAAAAATATTTTGCAAATATATATCTTGTGTCTATTATATTGAAAAAATACTTATACTTTTTTAACCAACTTTTTATTCATTTTTATTAAAAAATTATTTATCCCAGGGCACTTAAAATTGTCGAGGGCACCACTTCTTACAACAATACAAAAACAACAGACATTTTGTTTTTGTGTAATATCGAGTCAACATTCGTTGGAAAAAAAACGAAAACGAAACGAATTATAGACGCCAAGACCAACTATACTTTGTACCGATTATATAAACACGTATTTAAAAAAATAATACATTTTAAAATGTGTTTTTTATTTAAAAAATGCTTGTTTTTACATCTGTATATTTATTTAAAAAAAAATTAGCATAAAGAGGCAAATACTTATGTATTTTTTTTATGTTCATATGTATGTATGTTGTACTTGGAAATTTTAGTTCTAAATCTGATACTTAAACATTCTGTACAAACATTTTATATTGTAATGTAGGGTACACAATATAATGAATCTTATTCTCTTTATTCCAATTATTTTTTTTATTTTGTTCAATAACACTGTGCTAGTTGCAAAATTAGACAAGCCGGGCACATGGCGTTTTGCATAATTCGGGTACGCTGAATCCAATGGTGCCCACCGTTTTTTTTTAGGTTAGCTCTTGTTTTCGAGATATACCGTTATTTCGAAAATGGAGGAGGTTGCATAACATATATTCGCGTAACTCAAAAAAGGTTTAGTTTATTAAAATTACTAAAAAAAATTCCGCAATAAAATTGCCTTTAAGAAGTCGTTTTAGAAACATTATTTTATTATCATAACTTTTTTTATCAACATTTCGAAATTTTTGTTTTTTAAAAATTCATAAAAAATTGGAAAATGAAGCTAGGCTTCTAACTTTTTGCAGACATATAAAAAACAAAGCTGGAAACAAAACAAGCCATAAATGATTATGAATAAATGAAATCTGTTACTAACTTTTGATTTTATTCACAAAAGTCTCCTGGGCTTTTTTTAATATACTGTGAGCGTCGAAATAAAGTAAAAAAGAATTTAAATTTTTAGAAGTTTTTTGTTATTTACAAAACTTTGGACAATGTTATTACAATATAAAATTTAAAATGTTAAATACTTCAAAAACAACATCCTAGGCGCTGCAGGGGCCAAATTGAAGAATTTTATTAAACCGCCAAATGCCCAGGAGTCGCCCCAAGTAAGATAAAATGCATGACCGTCCTTAATTAGTTTTTTGTCCTTAACATTTTCTCGATACATACTTGCCACTTATCTCCCCTTTTTTGACTTTTGTTAATAAAATCAAAAGTTGCTAACAGATTTTAATCATTTATGTCTTGTTTTGTTTGCAGCTTCGTTTTTTATATGTCTGCATTTTCCAAAATTTCGAAATTATGTTTCTAAAACGACTGCTCATATTAAAAAACATTTTACTTTTCTTAAAGGCAATTCTATTGCGGAATTTCGGTTCAATAAACTAAACCTTTTTTGAGTTACGCGAATATATGTTGTGCAACCTCCTCCATTTTCGAAATAAAGCTATATCTCTAAAACAAGAGCTAACCTAAAAAACGGTGGGCACCATTGGATTCAGCGTACCCGAATTTATGCTAAAACGCCATGTGCCCGGCTTGTCTAAATTTGCAACAAAATAAAAAAAAAATTATTGGAATCAAGAGAATAAGATTCATGTTATTGTGTACCCTACATTACAATATAATGTTTGTACAGAATGTTGATACCATTGGATTCAGCGTACCCGAATTATGCTAAAACACGACATGTGCCCGGCTTGTCTCAAAAAAGTGTCAATTTCGAGCACAGTGTAATTAACACTTTCTTTTTTATAAGCATATATTTATATATATTTAGCTGGTTAGGCCTAACTCCGCCTATGTAAATAAAAAATTTTTTCCTGACGTTTCGTGAATTTAACACTTTCAATTGACATAATATTGTAAAGTGATACTTTTTCCGCACTCAAATATGTATATACTTTTTGTTTTTGAAATACACATCATTAAATTAATAATATAAAATATAAGTATATAAAAAAAACTTGACATTGATTAATCGTAACACTATACACAAATTTTTCTTTAATTACCCTTTTTTTTTTTAAAATGGGATAAAAAAGACTAACTCAATTGAATTAATTATATCTGATTGATCATGATTTAATTAACCAAAACACATCAAAACCAATCAAAAAGTCGATTTTCTTGTTTTGGTTATTTAAGGCTTTTTAGATTTTAGGTGACGATATGTAATATGAAATTAGACGGAATTTTAATTGTTAAAAAAAATTGCTTTTGTTTTACTATTGCTAGTTATTTTAATTTTGGTTTTTGGCAACCCTATATGGAGCGCTTGGGGAATTATTGACCGCTCTTCACGAAATTAATTTTGCATTGTGATATAAAGTCTTATAAAAATATTACAAACTAAAATCGACAAAAATGTAATTTTCGCTACGGGTTTAAGCATACTAAAGTTTTTTCTAAAGTGTTTATTATATGGTGCGCAAAATAATTATAGACCGATCTTAACGAAATTTGATAGTGTAATTTTATTACAATTTATTACAATATAAATTCTCGTAACGGTTCTACGCGTAATAAAGTGTTTTGCAAGAGTGAGCTTTATATGGGGCCTATGGTAAATTATGAACCGATCTTAAAGAAATTTGACACTTGCTTGCAGTTCTTTACGCAAGACCAGCTGATAGCATTTCAGTGTTCACAGAAAATAATCAAGTTAGCACAAAGAAAATAACTCCATTTTATACTTTTCTTTGCTAAACTTAATTATTATCACAGCTTGCCCATGCCATTCACAAAACACCGAGCGTTGTGTTAATATAGGTGGTCAACGATGACCAACGCATGGGCCATATTTTTGCTAAGCTAAAAAGCCACCAAAAAACCATGCTTTGATTTTTTATTTTGGAATACTTGGGACTGATCAAATGCAAATGAAGTAGACAAATGAATATCGAAGTTGATTGACCGATATCCGTGAATCCGTTAAAATTGATTTTTCGAAGACCCCAGACATGATTGGGACTAGTTTGTTATTATTTACATCACACATAGACTCGAGCAATTTTCTATTTAAATTATAAGATATAGATATGAACAAAAAGCCACAACTGCCTCCAATTTTACCCACAAATCCTTTGTGTTTTTTTTTGTCTATCTGGAGAACGTCAAGAGCCAAAGTTTCCAAATAACTTACAAGCATCTTTCTAAAAACTGGGAGGGATTGGTCTCGGCAATATCCATACAAAGACATTATAGATTTCTGTATATCTGGAGAACGGAAAGAGCCAAAGTTTCCAAATAAGGTATAAGCATTTTAGTTATCAATAGACAAAATACGACAAAGTGTAGGCGATATTGGAGAAGTGGGCGTGGCACAAAAAAAATGTATTTGTATCTAAAGGACGGTAAGAGCAAAATTTGATACACGAAGCTGGGCTATCAATACAAAGCCTCTTTAAAAATATAGGCGTGATTAGAGAAGTGGACGTAGTCTGCTATTAATGGACGTCAAATACAAAACAAATGGCTTATTAAAATCTTGATAGAAGTCAACAGACAGATGCCTGCAAGGCGAATTCATACAGGTGAATACTGAATGTCAAGCTTTGTTTACAGTTTGTGAAAAAATTAAAATTCAATAAAAATCTAAATACTTAAAAACAACTTACTAAAATTAAATTAAATAAAACAAAAAAGTGAATATAAAATATAAACACAAGCAACAATTGATTTGCAGTACAGGAAAAAATTTACCTTCTAAAGCAGTTGTGTATATTTTGTAAAAAAAAAATTCCCTTTTTTATATTATCAACAAATAATTTTGACATTCACTCTGACTTTTTACAAAAACAAAATACACAGTATTTTTTCAAAAAAAGAGATGTATGAATTCGCCTTAGATCCCAGTAAACAAGAGCAGTGTTACCCTTTCAGTTAGGTTGTACATAAATGGATATTGGAATACACTACCATTCGTCTACAGAATGCAATTTTATCAAAAATGTATACTTTCACAAAAATTATAACTTTCACCTTTCTTAAATTGTCTGAACCCTATTTTGTTTGGTGTTCCCTTTTTTTTTAATAAATGTTAACAAAAAGCGAAATTGTCATTTTAAGTCTCTTTGATTACTACAGCTGACCTTATTAAGGATTTAAAAATAAATAAATAACATCTTTAATGACAACTAATTTATATGGACACTTTTAATCTTTCGATTACAGAGTGCAGTGTTTGTATTTTAAGCTTATTACTTTAAAATAAAACTTGCAACAAAACGTAAAAAAGCTATAAAAAATAATTACTTTTGCGTTTATTTTAAGAGCAGGACATTAAAGTTAATGTCATTTTGAATGCAAGTTTTTGAAAACAATATTTTTTAAGGATTTTTATAAAGATACAAAAGTTTTGCGTAATTAAACTTAAAACTAATGATGTTTTTTTCCTAAGCGAGGTTTTGTAAGTTGTAATTTGATTTTTATAAACGATTTTAATTAAATAACAGCATGTATTTAGACTAGGACTTGCAAATTGATTATTCGCTGGGGTATTCATTCGGTTAACCGTTAATCGGTAAACCGATTAATAACTACCCGATTAACTGATCGGTTAATTTAAAATTGGCTATTTTCGATTACGATTAAACCGGTTAATTTCAGTCGCTTAACCGATGTAATTTTTAAGTTTTTGTAGTATTTTAACTATTTTTTTGCGTTTATAAATATCTCATATAAAAAAGGTATGTGTTTAGAATATATTTTTTCATACAATATATTTCCTTCTAGCAATACACTCTGAAAATACAGTATAAAAACAGAAAATAAGGAATTCGGAAATAAACTTTTTGCGAAATGTTTGGTGCTGAGTTATTCTTAGGGTGAGTCAGATTAGGACCTAACAACGGAAGAAACTCTCGATAGTAACGCAAACAATCTTTTAACAGAATTAACCGAAACCATTTGAAGTGTTAAAATGTTAAAAAATTAAAACAGGACTCTAATGGCATAAGGGAAGATTTTATATGTTTAGAGAAATTCAGAAAAAGGACAGAGAAATTAGATATTCTGTACTATTATAGGTTACTTTTGATTTCTCCAACATCTACGATAAGTGAAAGTGTTTTTTTTTTACAAGTCAAGTTTTACCAAAACTAAAGAAAAGAATCGCTTAAACCCTAAACATTTTAACCAAATTATTTTCTTACAAGTCAAGTTTTACCAAAACTAAAGAAAAGAATCGCTTAAACCCTAAACATTTTAACCAAATTATTTTCTTAAAAGTTTTTTTTTATAAAATCTTCTTAAACTATTGAAATAATTAATAAAATGATCTCACAGTTTATTTTTTAATAAAAACATAATAAGGGTAGTCACGGTGGTCATTGTGCAAATTTGCAATTTGTAAGTTTGCAGTGCAAATTGAGTTTGATCGTGAGCATTCCACTTTAATTTTTTGTGCAAATATGAAATTTTTCTAAAAAGTTATTCTGGCAACAAAAAAAAACTTCTGGCAGCCCTGTAAAAAATCTGCATTTGTTTTCAATTATACGCAAGCATATTAAAATAATTTTTTTCTTTTTATCTATTTTATATTAAAATCCACGACAATGTTCAATTTATAATATGTCAAACGTTATTGTTTACGTTTGTTTGCAACAGAGCAAATATGCACTTCTAATTTTGCTAATGGTTTTTTTAGTGCAAACGAAGTAAAAAACAGCAAATTGCAAATACGTACATTTTGTTGTTGTGTTGTGCAAATGTGTGTATTTTTGCACGCATTTGCATCGTTTGCATACTTTGCACTACCCATCGTGATTTCCCCTAATATGTATAAATTACAAAATATGTTTTACATGTTTATGAATTATTTGTTTGTTTGCTCGTTTTAGTTCAAGAATTGTTATGTTTGTTATTTTATTGTTTTGTTTTTACTAATTAATTCCAAATAATAAATAATTTTTGCATTTTTAATTATTGAAATAACTTAATTTATAAGAAAACATTATTAATCGGTTAAGCGGTTAAGCGATTAATCACAAAATTAACCTCGTTTAATTAATCGAGCGATTAACCGATTAAAGCACCTTTAAATCGTTATCGTTATTGCACAAAAATTCCTACGACTATGACTAGAAATCTTAAGTGGTTGTTTTTGTTGGCGTCGACATTTAGTGCAATGTCCAGAGATTTGTAGAAGTTACATTTAAAATTCATATCGCTATATCGTACTAAACTAAAATAAAAAATACTTAGGCAGTTATTCTGATTCGATCGGTAAACTTAATAAGTGTATGTTAGAGTTGTCAATTATTCGCATTTCAACTTTGTTCAAATAATTTTTTTTGTTGGTTCGATCAAACGATTAAATCTATAAAATTATTCGATTAATCGATGAGAAACGTAAAACTTTTCATCTTAACTCCATATGGTTGTATTACTTAAAGGCATTGTAAAACAATTAATTCCACAATAATCCGATATTACATTAGCGTTGGCAGACCAGCTATCTTCAGCTAAACTGTTGCATACTATTTCTTCTATAGAGCAACCGCTGTCTCCCTTTAAGGTAGTTTTGGTCGCTTTTTGGGATGCGAGTGGCTTATGTGTAAAAAAAAAATAATTTCTGACTCTAGACGAGGGTTTTTCAATTTTTAGCATATGCAGCACCATTTTGAATTTTTTCCTAAAAGACCAGAACTAACTTAAAGGCAAAGACATAAGCTTTCTTTTAAGCAAAAAAAACATAAAAAATAGTTTTACATTAAAAAAAAAACAAAAAAATTTCTCGCGTGAAGCTCTGTTGAAGAGATCTAAGGAACGCTTATTTCACGCTTTGAAAACTAAAATGATGTGAAGTGAAAAAAATAAACATTTTAGCGCTTAAAATTTTTTTTATAAATCTTAAACATTTTTTGCAATTAAAGGGTTATAGTTTTATAAATATTATGTAAAGTTAAAATTTTTTATTTTTTACCAAAAGAATAAATGATTTTACTTTATCAACAATGCAGTAGAAAATATAATCTTAAAAAACGAATAAACAGCATTTAGCACCGCATTTAAGAATTGTAGGATAGTATGTCTTATCTTACAGCAGTAGAGTAAGGCAGTAATTTTAAGAAGCAAAAAAGGAAGCGGTTGGTATGCAGTTTACGTGTTATTGCTTCCAAATCTTAAAAAATGTTTGATGGGCTGTGTAGTCCATCGTTTAAAATTAAGCTCGAATAGAACAATTTCGGGAAAATGGAAAAAACTATTAAATCCATTTGTTCAAATCTATATTAATCGCACTAGCCTTTTATAAATGGAAGATTTTTGCTTAAATAATCTAAATTAATGGCTCTTTTTTGGTTAATTCAATAAGATTTCCCTATATCATTCATTGAAAATTATATCATAAAAAATTAATATGTGTTTTAAATATGTTTTTGTAATTTTAAATTAATAAATGTGAAAACATTTTTTTTTTATATATATATATAGTTGTACACAAATTTTCGTTTTTTGTTCGACAGTTTTTGGTTTGGACTGCAGTTATTTAAACCCTGGGAACACATACAATTTTTAATAGTTTCTAAAATTTGAAGTTAGTTTCTCATTAAGAAGATAATAGATAGATAGATTTTTTTTTTTTAATTTCCTAAGCTAATCCCGCGAAGCTCTATGCTTGTCTGCAGGAAAGAAACTAGAGTCTCTGGCGGGAATCGAACCCGCAACCTCGGCGCTGATAGACTAGCTCGCTACCAGCTAGCCTACCGAGGCACATAAAAATGCGATCATTCGATAATCGCTATTGACGGAAACATTTTTAATAGTAATCGCGATTATAAAAAAAATGCTGTTAAATACAAACAATTAGGGCTTATAAATTAGTGAATGTGTAAACGCTGGTTTAGTTGAACTAGTTAAACTTAAATTAAAATGTAGTTTAAACTCAACAGCTTTAAATCAGTGCCCCATATATTTTTACACAAAACGTATCTTAAATTATCTTTTGTTTAAAATAAAAATATAAAGCATGTTTTAAATATTTACTTAGAAAAATCTATTGCCTCTTTAAGTGATTAACACAAAATTAAAATTTTAATAACACTGTCCTTAAGGCATGGAATTTAAAAATACATACAAAAAACTCATTATTTTTACATTAGTTGTTAATATTTAGAACAACTATGTCTCCTAGAGTTTTATTTAAATATACAAATTAAACTAGTTAACAAAAATTACTTACTCCATTATGTTTACCATTTGGAATATCGCTGCCTTAAATTTGTAAATAAAATAAATCAGCGTATCTGTAACGGACGTATTAAAAGTCAAAGTAAGACAAGTAAGAATGCTACATTAGGCTGTGCCGAATCTTTGATACCCTCCACCGTCAGTTAGAATATTGCCGGCTGGGCCCTATATGGGATCTATAAATTAAATTGAAAATTAATCTTTATATTCAACATTTTTCATTTTTTCGAATTTATTCTATGAGCTAAATTTCAGTTATGTATTTTATAAAGCTTTTTTTAATAGTTCTATTCCTTCAATTTTTCAGAAATGACTATTAAAAAAAAGCTTTATAAAATACATAACTGAAATTTAGCTCATAGAATAAATTCGAAAAAATGAAAAATGTTGAATATAATGTAAAGTAACCTTCGGAAGGAAATAATTCCCAGTTTCTATTAATTAATCTTTATAAAAAATCTTTACACTGAACCAAAAATCCAATGAAAATGTACGTTAAGCAAACAAAATTACGTTTATTAAAATATTTTCGCTGGCTCAACAAATTATTTGTTAATATAATGAAAATTTAGGTATTATTTTCATTATATTAACGAATTATTCGTTGAGCCAGCGAAAATATTTTAATAAGCGTAATTTTGTTTGCTTAACGTACATTTTCATTGGATTTTTGGTTCAGTGTATGCTTTCATTTCTAGTCATCAGTGCATTATACCACCATTTATGTTAGTTTTTGTAAAAAAATCATCACTTTTTTAGGGTGGTGGTTATACATTTGGGCTCTCATAACTCTCATTTACTGAACCGATTGTGCTAGATTTCATTCCTTACTGCTTAGGAAAAGTAAAAGCAATTTGACAGAAATTTGGTTTGGTTTATTTAATTGTAATACCGATACATACCGTTATAATAATTGTTATACCGGTATACCGATACCGATATAATTAACAAACCGATACCGATACTGAAATAAAGAAAAGTTAAGTACCGATACCGAAATTTGTTTCGGTATCCAACCTTGGTATTAACTATATAAATGTAACGCAGAAATATTCAGCCTCAACCAACAACCCGAAAAAGTGATTCTTTTCCTCATTTTAAAAAAGCAACAAATATTGATCGCCTTTCATTAAAATCTTCTACAACCATTCATGCATTCGTTAATTAAATAGTCTTTCCAATAATTTTCATTTCATAAATACTGGGTTAAGCCTTTAAACGTCTACTGTCGTTTTCAAAAAATTCTGACACACAAAAATCATTGTCGGTCAGTGTTGTACGACAAATATTTATACTGCAAGTGTTTAGTAAGGAATCATTGTAATTTTAACCTCAATTCAGCTAAATATATACATACAATTTTTTGTTTAATATACATATGGCCATTTTCTCAATATACCGACAAACTGTCTGTTACTTAATGTCAACATAAATTTATTAGACCGATAAACTGTCTGTTAACAATTTTGGGTTTCTCAATATACCGACAAAAACATTGTTTTCAGTTGGCAACACCTCTCAAAATACATGTAAAAGTTGGGAATCAGCTGATTGAATTTATCTGTACGGCAAATAAAAGGAAAATAAATAATTGGCAGATGAGTGCCGGTTAGTTTTGCAACAGGATAGAAGCAAATGAGACATTGAGAAAACCGAATTTCTTTAATGTGCAGTTTTTCGTTGGGAAAAAAGATAATCATGTAATGAGAAAACGGCCAATAATCTTACACAAATAAATGTGTTTTTATATACTCGTATCTATCAATATATTTTTTTTATATACTGCATTATATATTTGTTCTCTTGTTTGTTTAATTACAGTGGCGCAGCCTTGATATATCTGGTATTGAAAGAAGGCGATTGTGCTGCTCGGTATTGTTTCATTGTGCTGCCGCTTTGTGTGTCATTTGGTCTCTTTGTGTACTAATTGAACGGGCTGCAGAAGATGTACAACATGGACACATAGGTATGACCAAAAAAATTAAAGAAATAAGAACAAATGGTGAATCAAAAGAATTGGTAATAACCCAGCAGCGAACAGTGTTAAATATTTAGAAGTAGAATTTGTGTGTTATTTAGAAATATACACACATTCATACATATATACATGCATAGATACATATGTATGTAAAGATAGCAAAAGCTAATACATAAAATTAGCTACCTATTCTTTTGCCTTTCTGCATTTTACTTGGAGTGCCCCGGTAGGCTAGCTGGTAGTGAGCTAGTCTATCAGTGCCCGGGTTGCAGATTCGATTCCCGCCAGAAAGTCTAGTCCTGCAGAGAAGCGTAGAGCTTCGCGGGATTAGTATAGGTAAAAAAATATATAATAACATATATATAAAATGGATAATTTTTTTTCGAAATTTTTGATAAAAAAAAAACTTGATAAAAGTATCATTATAATAAGTAGAAATGGTAAATGGTATAAGAAACGAAGTTGTTCGCTGGGTTATCTCTATTATACGGTTTATTATTGATTATATTCGTAATATAGTGAATCAATTATTACAGATAAATAATAAAATTGAGTACAACCAAATTTTTTTAAGGTTTCAAAGCTTAATTACTAAATTCTCCCTATTAAACGTGTAATAGTTTCATTAAAAATGTTCATATACATCCATGACAAGAAGATCCAACTAAGAAGACCTTAATACATAATTGTGGTTTTATGCTTATTTCCGTTTTGCATAACAAAAAAAAAATCAATCATGTATAAATTTTAATAAAATTCGCTGAAAATTTTTTAAAGAATCGACTTTAGTAATTATGAAATTTTATTTACATATTTTTAGTTCTAGTTTAGTTACCCAGTGTTTAAAAAACTAGACTCCACAAAAGCACAAAATAATCTATTTAAAAAATGTTAAAAACTTGTAGTCCTTCATTTACTATTGCTACCGCTACCGTCCCATTTTGGTTGCAGCACCTACTACCTACTTAAGTAGTTATAGAATAGCAGAAAAATAACATTTACGTATTTGTTAAATAACATTGAAGCAGTTTTAGAATAACATTGAAGTTGTATGTTAATACATTGAAGCAGTCATAAAATAACATTTTGGTAGCAGCAGAAGCAAGGTATATTTACACAAGGTAGACTCATTTGGGAGTGTAGACAATTTGCTCTATAAAAGGAACCATGTTGTCAAAATTGTCTTCATATAAAACAAAAACAGTTTAACGCACACATGTACAAATTTTGGCTCATATCCACGAAATTTGACGTTGTGGTTCCAACTATGGGTAAACAGCTGACAAACATATGCGCCAAGGTATATTTACACAAGGTAGACTCATTTGGGAGTGTAGACATGCTGCTCTATAAAAGGAGCCAATTTGTCAAAATTGTCTTCATATAAAACAAAAACAATTTAACGCACACATGTACAAATTTTGGCTCATATACACGCAATTTGACTTTTTGGCTCCAACTAGGGGTAAACAGCTGACAAACATATGAGCCAACGAGTTTACCTTGTGTAAATATACCTTGATATGGGCCAACGAGTTTACCTTGTGTAAATATACCTTGAGCAGAAGTAATCAAACCAGGGCTACCGTTAGGATTTTTTGAAAAATCGCACAAAAGGTCGTTTTATAAAAATAAAGTCGCAGAAAAAAGTCGTTTGAGAAAAAAAAAATCGCACATCTTTTTTACGTTTTTTATTAATAAAAAGCATAGCAAAACCAAAATAAAACAATTTAAAAAGAAAAACAGTCCGTTGCATTTTTTCATTTTCAGAAGCTTTTTTTAAAATATTAATGAGTTTTTCCATGTCGCTGAAGATGATCGTTTAGTTCACTAAAAGCTGTTTACAAACACTGCAACAGAGCGCTTTGACTCCATGTCTTGGTTAAGCTATTTATACTTCAGTTCCCTGTTTTTCGAATGGTATCAACAAATATTACGTTTCTTGGAAGGACCTGCAGTGATGTTAACGTTATCTTCTTTTATTGACTTTCATTTTGTAAAATGAGCACTGCAAACTCCACAATTTTTTATTTTCAAAAGCTATTTTGCTAAAAATATTCTTTGAAACATTGCGAAAAATTTCTTAAATACATAATACATTGTATAAATGACAAGGTTGCAAAAAAGTAATAAAATTGTTGCCAAAGGAACAATTATCTGTGAATTGCTTTTAAATTTTAGTGTACGTTTGTGTTATAATTAGTGTTGCCAGAAAACCATTTCAAAACATACAGCCTGTTCGTCGATTTCGAACGTTAACGTTCGCATAGAAAATTATATTTAAAACAAAAACAAAATTCGAATATTTGTTTTTGTTTTAAATGCTATTTTGTATGCGAACGTTAACGTTCGAAATCGACGAACTGGCTGATAATCACCAATTTTTTTAAGCTTATTTTTTTAAGCTTATTGACCGTGGCCGGTCAAAAATGAAAGATTATCGATAACAATTTTAATTAATTTTCATGTTGTAAAATTCCTTTCTTCATAAAAATAATTTAATGAAAATTAAATTTAATGAACTTAAGCCTGATTAAAATTATTGAAAATTTGGATTAAAAACCATAAAATAGTTCGACAAAATAACCACAATACTAATTACTTTAATTAAATTTATAATTTTTGAAATTGAAATGTTTTAATTTAAAATATTGAGATTGTCGATTCTTTTTTGAATGTTTTTTGCGATTTTGATCTTCAAGATGAAGTTTTTTTGATTTTATATGTTCACAATTTTTGTTCTTTATGGCAAGAGCTACGGTTTGCAAAATATGAGTCTGAGAAGATGATCACTTTTTTGCAAAAATGACACCGAGGCCCCAAATCTTTGGGGGCCCATAAAAAAAGTGCATAACTTTGGGCAAAACTGGGTTAGGTTAGGTTAGAGTGGCCAATCACAAAGACCCCGCATAGTCCAAATAGGTCCCTAGCGTTACCACATTGTACGATAACCCTTAGAAGAAAGTTGGAAAAAGGTAATTCCGATGTGTTGATACTCAGAGTACCCCAAACTCTCTTGACGAATGCTAGGAGTCTCATTAACCCAATTCCAGAGACTTGGAAGTAATGATCTCCCAGACAGTTCGCCCTGAAGCGCACGGGTGCTGGACAGTAGCAGAGTATATGCTCCACTGTCTCCTTTTCCCTGGTACCCCAAAGAATCTACAATTGTCACCATTCAGCCGCCCCGGCCTCTGGGCATATACCGCAGTCCAACAGTGACCCGTTATAAAACCTACCGGAAGTCTACAATCCCTTCTCGTAGCGACAGAAGAATTTTCGTCGACACTGGATCATAGGATCCCCATATTACCCTGGAAACCCTGCACGTTCTGGTATTTTCCCATACCGCCTCTGATTTCCTCCGTATCTCTCCTAATATTCTGAATTGGAGCCGGAAGGGCCCTCACCCTATCGTTTTGTAAGTGGACCCCCCGTTTCGCCAATTCGTCCGCTTCCTCGTTGCCCTCTATGCCCTGGTGGCCGCGAACCCAGTAGATGTGTACTCTCCTGTTGGTACAGAGTATATCTATCGAGTCCCTACACTCCTGGACGATTGAAGAATATGAATATTTAGCGGATATCGCCCTGATCGCCGCCTGAGACACACTGGTCTTTTTTTGTTGGTCTTTTATCACGTAGTGGTATCCGTTTTTATTTATTTTTTTCCTGATGCACTCACTGTGTTATTGACACATTGTAGTTTAGCGATTTTTTCAAGTAAACAGCATGCGCTTATCAGAATTCGCCGGTACTTAAAATGGGTTAGAATTAAAAATTAATATTGAAAATTGGTCGATTTCAATTTCACTGGAATTCGATTTCCAGAACATGGCTGTATAATTTTTGTATAATATGTATTTTGTTCGACCTTTAATATTTCAAATATTACTAAATTTTCGAGCTTAAGGTCTTTTTGTAACTGACAAATTAAAAAATTTTTAATTCAAAAACAAAAAAAATATTTTTCAAATCAAACTTGATCTATCACAATATAAATAAATTTTTAACTTCCGTTTCTATTTTTATAAATTAAGTGTCTATAATTTTGTGCTACATTTTCAGTGTCTGACTTTAAATTAATTCTTGAAATTGTCGGAACCTTTATAATTTGTAACATTTCTAACAAAAATCTACGTTTATAATTATTTTCTGTGTTTAAAACAGTTGTATTTTCAAAATCTGGATAATGATTTAGATTAGCACAATGAGTTGATAAAGCTGTTTTTTGTGATATATTTCTATATTTTTGATCTGATTTATGTCCTGCTATCCTAGTTTTCAGTTTATTTACCTTATTACACTGTCCACTAACATTACCCTTACATGGTATTTTATAAACAATATTTGACATATCCATCTTCTTTATTTTGTCTTTCATTTTAGTAAATAGTTTACCTACTGTGTTAAAAGATTTATGAGCTATTTTGTATATTTTGCTATCATATATATTTGATTTTTCTAATCTTTCTGAAAATATAGGTATATATGTTACCGACTTATAAATCCTTTGTTCTGTAATACTATTTTGGTTATTTATTCTACAATTATTATGTTGTATTAATAAATCTGTTATTAATTGCTTAGGAAAACTGTTATCAGTTAAAATGCCTGAAATCTTCCTTTTATTATCTCTATGAAATTCTGAATCACTTATTTTTAGAACTCTTTCTATAAAATTTTTAGCTGTATTAATAATTATTCTCTTTGGATGTTTCGAGAAATAATTAATAATTCTACCAGAAGATGTTGGTTTTTGATACCAATCTATTAATACCCTATTTCCTCTTCTAAAAATTCTAATCAAAGTGTCCAAATATGATATTCTTGAATTAGATTCCCTTTCAATTGTAAATTTAATATCTGAATGAAAAGAGTTAAAAATATCTAACATTTGCTCTATTCCTGATTCAGAAATTATACAAAATAAATCGTCAACATATTTTGTCAAGATCTTCGGTTTTATAATTAATTTCTCAACACATATATCTAATAACCTTTCCATAACTATATCTGCTACAATCGGAGAAGCTGGCGAACCCATTGGAAGTCCTTTCATTTGGTTATATATATGATTATTTAATTGAAAATATCTACTATCTATTATACAAAATTTAAGAATACGTAAGAATAAGTCCTTCTCCATATTCGTATGTTCCCTTATTATATTCCATTTTTCATCTACTATATTTATAGCTAAGTCTATTGGAATGCTAGGAAACAATGAAACTACATCAAGAGACATTAACCTATCATTATTATCTAATGTAATATTCCTAATTCTGTCTTTAAATTGAAGAGAATCCTTAACATTATATTTTGAATTTTCAGTAATTTTATTAAGAATTCTTGTTATATATTTACATAGTTCATATGATGGAGAATTTATCATTGAACATATTGGCCTCAATGGAAAATCCATTTTATGAATTTTTGGAAGACCGTATAGCCTAGGTGCCATTGCCGTATTAGTTTTAAGTTTATTCCTTTCCTGAAGAAGGCACTCAAGGAAGTGCCGAAATATTGGTTTTTAAATAATCGTTAAAAGTTTTTTTATAACAAAAAGACCTTAAGCTCGAAAATTTAGTAATATTTGTATAATTTTTGTTTAATAAAACTGCATTCAATTGTTTTTTTTTTTTTTAATTTTTCTTATAATTTTAAAAATATATGCGACGTACGAATAATGATGTCCTTAACTGTACATAAGTATACATATTTACAAATATGTATAACTCCACGGTTTTGCTAACTTACCTAAAATACTAAAAATATTGAAATTATTTGATTTTGATATGTGTGCATTTGATTTTTCATGTATGCCTTTTTTGCAATTAAACAACTTTTTTCTAATTTGTTTTAAAATATTTCATTGCATTACCAGAATGGCCATTTTGGACAAAATTAGCGGTGGTAGCTGTTGGCCTAACGGGTGGCATTGTCTTTATGTACATACAATGCAAAGCTTATTTGCATTTATGTCATCGTTGGAAAGCTAGAAATAGGTAAGAGAAGACATGAAGTGAAAAAAGTTATCAAAACACATCATGAGAGTAAGACAAATGAAACAACAAGATTAATGAATGACATTGCACGATAATAATGACTGTGCCTGATTGTTTGTTGTTTTCATTATTTACAGAATATTGCTTATACAAAATGCTCCCGAAAAGGTTCATCCCAATTCACCACCCTCCCCATTAGCACAACAACGTAACAATGGCCGCAATAATGGCTGTTCAAATCAGTCACACATTGCGAACTCAACACCCCATAGTGTCAATATTAATATTGATGTTAATGTGGCAAATCCAAGACCTACAACTAGTTATAATTACGCTTCCACCGTAGAGGTAAATGAAGTTGAAGATGTTGCCGATGGCAGTGACAATTTGCCAACATCACCGCATCATATGTTGCAACATGCAGATCTTGATGTTGATTCTATGATATCACAGACATCGGTGGGTGGTTTACCGTCACGAGTTTTGGGTGGAAAACACCATCACAATAATCATACGGCTTTACAGCAGCAGCAACAACAACAGCATCATCAACATCATCACCACCAACATCATCATTCACAATTGGGCCAAGTGGCTGTAGCAGCTAATATAGAGTGTACACAATCTCAGCATAATTATGATCGAGACTATGCTCTGGACGATGTTGTTTCACAGATCTCTTCGTTCCGTCCTTGTCCACAAGGTTCGGGCAGTATGACACCCTTCCATGACTCCATACACAATGTGCTGGAACATTCTGAAGATTCCAGTCGTGTGTCGGTAAATGATTTATGTGTTGGCTCGCGTCAAGACCTAAGTACTGATGGTCTATCAACTGACACGGGTCGTGAGCATGCTTTACAATTAAGTAGTTTTAGTGGTAAGAGAATTGTTTTTGAGTTTATTTATAATAGTTCTAAGCACTATAGGACTATATACATATGTAGTTTTAAAATATTAACCAGATCTAAATATGTATGTAGAGGACCTTTTAAAATTCTAAGACGATTCAGTTATGTCTTAAGCGTATGTATCTGGTTTTTACAAACCTCTTTTCAATATATATAAGGGTTTTAACTGAAGCAGTTTTAGGGATTGTGATTTTCCACACATATCTCCTATAAAACTGGACCATTTCGTTTGATAATTTCTCTTTGTGCATACAAATATCTTCCGGAAAAAGAGTTATGGCCCCTTTTACGGTTTACAACTCAACTCAGTTGAGTTATAATTAAGACAACTGGTTGTGATCAGTTGTAATTTTTGTTATGTTTTTGTTCACCGCAATATAGCAAAGTTGTAAACCATAATACAAAAATTAAGAAATTACAACTCAACTGAGTTGAGTTGAGTTGTAAACCGTAATAGGGGCCTATGTTTGAAAAAGATAAACCCGAAAAGATTCAGCGTAGTTAAACTTGGTACAAATTAATGCTTTAAAAACATAAGAATTATCAGGGGTTGTTTTTAATAAACTTTGAATCTAATTTTTAAAATTTTTGTTATAAAATTCGGTTTAATAGAGAAATATTTGTTATAAATTTCTTTTATTACAGAAATCTTATCAAAAAACGACTTTTAAAATTCTTGCGTTTTACGTTTACGATTTCCAGCACACCCCTGTATTTGATGTTAAAATTAGATTCATGTTTTAAAGTAATAACCGAAGTAAGAATTTTAAAATAATAAACTTTATTTATCAGCCATGTCACAGAGTACAATTCCGTTCGGAAACGGAATTCATTCTGTATTTTAGTGCTTCAGAAAATTAATTACGAAAATATTTTCGGAATGAAACTAATTTTGTTTTCATGAACGGAATGGTAGTTTTCTGTATTTTAAAGGGCAAATAACTATCAAAATAGGCTTTCTATCAAAAAACAAATATGTTTGCTTTTTTTCTTTTTCAAAAGAAGTATATTTAAAATAATGTTTAGCGCTTTGGTTTTTTTTATGAAATAAAGGGTACGTTCGTAAATGCATCACTGCGCTGCATCGGTAATCATATGTTTATATATATCAGTGAATTAGATGTGGACCAAACAATTTTCAAATATTCTATAAAAAATATTCACACACTAAAAAAATTATAATTATTCTTTTATCGCCATTAAAAAAAAGTTTGCTTTTCTGATGCAGCGCTGTGATGCATTTACGAACGTTTACTTTATTTTATAAATATTTAAAACTCTTTACAAATACTTTTAAAAGAACAAAATTTTCGTAATGGATTTATGAAGCCTTGTCATATCTTGCCATATTTTGGTTACATAAAAGTCGCTTAAACAAAGTTTTCATTTTGATGAAAACGATTGGAATCTAAAGCACCAAAAATGATTTCGAACGGAATGGCAAATACGGAATTGACAGCATTCCGAACGGAATCTGTGACACAGCTGTATATTATAGAATTTAACTTTAAACAGTGTACAATATTCGGATCCATATATCTGTGGCTTTCATGAGCAATCGATTATGTTTGAAACTCAAATTTTTTAGGAGAGCCGAAAAAACATTCTAGATTAAACTATGGGTTAGGTATTGCACTCTTTGAACTTTGTTATTACGTTAAACAAATCGGTATTGGTTCATCTTTTTTCAGAACCCTGTAAAGAGCGTTTAAGATTAAGTAATATGTTAAAAAAAATTCGGCACATTCGAATATAGTATTTTCTTTAAATTTATAATAAGTTTTTCTCTCTTACTTTAAAGGTAGTGGCGATCATAAGGCTCCCTCCGTTAGTTCGGGCGTTTCGCATGCTGTGGCCAATGGCTTGGGGGGTTTTGTCTACAAACCCCATACAAAACGTTATTCCAACTCGTCTATATTCCTAGAAAATCGTGATATACTCAATGATTCTGTAGACTTAGATCTCGACACTGGTCCTTATTTGAAGCATGAGTATGGAGGCGGCCATAATTCCAACATATTAACACCGCCAGACAGCGATGGCACTTGCACCGATAAGCTAGAACAATATTTGGGCAAAGATTTGCGCAGATATTCGGATACAAAACTGCTGGGCAGTGTAGATGTTGAAGCTTGTGATCCTATGTTAGAA
Source organism: Pollenia griseotomentosa (assembly GCA_963931875.1). Taxonomy (NCBI): domain Eukaryota; kingdom Metazoa; phylum Arthropoda; class Insecta; order Diptera; family Polleniidae; genus Pollenia; species Pollenia griseotomentosa. Next base: position 96,501,627 of record OZ007562.1, on the reverse strand, counting down.
TGTCATGCATCAGCTGCTCACAGAACAAATTTAAATCTACAACCGCCACCCACAACACGCATGCGTCAATTAGTTAAACAACATTCAGAATCGGCAGCCTCGACATCAGCCCATAATAACCATACTGTGCTCGATATGGAATTGCCACAATCACCGTTGTCACCTTCCGTGGTACAAAATCTACCCCAGAGTCAAGTACTAATGAGGCGTTCGGTTCATACAGTTGATATGGGCAGAGAATTCGATAACACGGGTGTTCCTAAAGCCAATAACAATAGTATCAATAGCAGTAAGAACAGCCAACACCAGCAACACAGTCATCAGCATATTGACAAGGGCCGTCTATTCTTTAAATCGTTGCCAAATTTAAGCAGCAGTTGCGAAAGTCTCATTAAAAAATAAGTTTTAATTTATGTTTAATTTTTTTTATATTTTTGTCCTCTCTATTGTTTTACAACTCTACATAATGAAATTCAATTTCAATACCATGAATTTGGTTTTTTACAGAATTTAAGTATAAATAAAAAATATATATATTTAATTAAATTGTGAAAACAGTAAAGTAAAACAAAAGAAAAAGCAAGAAAGAAAAAACGTTAGAGTGGAGCATGGACTTTATGTTTTATATCATTTAGCTACAAGAATATGTTCTTTTATTTGCCTCCATCTAGTTTGCTAAGCAATAGTTTTGATTCCGTAAATTTTTCCTGCTTTTTATTTGTTTCTTGTTTAAAAGTTTTTAAAACAAATACATATTTATTAATTAGAATTTTTTAGATAAAAAAATACAAAAAATAAACTAAAATTTTTATATGTTATGAGAAAATACATATGTTTATAATTTAACATTTAGAGAAGGACGTCCAAAAAAAAAATGGTTTAAGCTTAAATGTAATTGAACTAAATCAGCAGAAAAAAGCGGGAATTTGGTTTTTTTAAAGGATCATAAATTGAATTCATATTTGTATTATTAAATATTTTAAACATTTTCAGGGCAGCTGAAAAATAAAGACATTTGGATTTATTATTTTAAATTGAAAATTTGTAAAAATGGTGGGTGCTTTTAAAAATCTACTTGAATTAGGCTTGCAAAATTGCAAGCTGCAGATTTAAGAGATCTTAGTTAAATTGCATTTAAAGATTTTGTAGTACTTTACAGTGCTTTAATCTGCAATAAGTTTGTGGGTGATTCGCAAAGAAGCTAATTGATTCCAAGCAATAACTTATTTAAATTCTTGTTCCATTATTATAAAAAATAAAATAAAAGATAGACTTTTTTTAAAAGGAAACCTTGTTACAAAATTACAATATTTTGTTTTGTTTTCAATAACTGACCTACCCTTTACTTAATTTGGATTTGACAGTGGGAGAATATTCTTCAACTGTTTGACCTTGACACCAAGTAGGAGGGTAAATAACTACTTACATGTCATCGACATAAAAAACACCAATATTATTGCATACAACTTTTTAAGGCATCTTCCACCTTTCCATATTTTTTCTTTTCTTTTATATTTTAGATTTTCCAGTAAAAAAATATGAGAAAGTATTTATGAGTTTGATTTTCATAAAAAGTCAAAAAGGAAAATGTAAGATAATTAATGAAGGGTGTTCTGGAAATCGAAAACGCAAGAATTTGAAAGTTGCTTTTAACCCATTTTCCGCCGCAATAAGTAAACTATATTTGTAGAAGCTCTTGATGTACTTACAACAATATTTCTGTAAACTAGGTTAGGTTAGGTTAAATGGGCAGCCGTCACGACGACGGCTCACTTGGGTCCTTATAGCGGTCCCTTTGTGATACCCCTAGCCAGTGACAGGAGTCAGCCGGTATCCACCAGACTATTCCTCAGAGGTCAACTGCAGCCTCGAACCACCCCGACTCTCTGCAGAACAGGGAGATCGATTTCAGTCCCACATTGGACAAATCGTCCAGACATGGCAATTCTGGTCTCCCAAAATGCCTAAACCTAATGCTCTCTAGACCGGGGCAACTTCTGTAAACTAAGATCTTGTCAATTTAAATGATGCGATTAAAGAGAAATATGGGAATTGTATTTCAAAATGATTGTTTTATTCTAGAATTGTACCACAGCCAGTTTAAATTTGGATATTTATTACTGCCTGTTTAACGAATTCGAACGTCAACGTTCGCATAGAAAATTACATTTAAAACAAAAACAAGGCGAATTCATCCCAGGTAATCTCGGTACTACAACAAGTACAACTCGTACAAAAACCACAAGCAATTTGTTTTTGTAAAATCATTGTACAATGTCAAAGACGGAAATAAAACAAAACAGAAACAAAGATAATAAAAGAGAATAAACAAAATTTTGACATCCAACAGTGATTTTAGCTAATATCAGCAGGGCTTTTAAGACCACCTGTAATAAATTCGCCTTGAACAAAAACAAATTTTCGAATTTTGTTAAAAGGCTGTTAATTCAGCTAAAATTAGTCTTACACCCAAGTTTCATGATGATTTTTTCCCCTATTTTCAAGTCATGGGTAGAAAAAAAGACATGAATCGTGTTTCTTTTTTGCCATTCCTGTTCGCACTTAATTTTGTTTTTTAATTTATCAGGGGTGTTCTGGAAATCGAAAACGCAAAACGCAAGAATTTGGAAGGTGTTTTTAATGCACTTTTAATCAAATTTGTATAACTTTTGCTATGAAATTCTGTTCAATAGAGAAATATTCGTCATAAAATTCATTTATCACAGAAATATTTTTAAAAAACGACGTTTATAATTCATGCCTCTTCGATTTCCAGAACACCCCTGTATGTTTTATTTTTATTTCAAAGTGACAATTGCCTCTGCACTTAATTTTGTTCAAGGCGAATTAACTACAGGTGGTGTCGAAACGGCATCTGATTTTGACAGTTCGGGCTTATTTGTTTTGGTTTGTTAGTGTTTTGCTAATAATGGTTGACATTTCGAGCTAATGGCACTAACAATGCAATGCAAAAAACCCTATGTTGTTTCTGTTGTTTTTGGATTGTTGTAGTTCCGACACCACCTGTAGTTGAATTCGCCTTGATTTTGTTTTTTAATTTATGTTTTATTTTTAATTCAAAGTGACAATTGCCTTTTAAAATATTGAAAAATAAAAAAATTTAATTTAAAAAAAATTCAATACATACATACATACATATATAAGGAAAGCAAAAAAAAAAAAAAAAAATCAACAAAAAAAGAAACATTGTGAAAATTTAACAAGTTTGTGGCAGTTTCTTTAAAAAAGAACTACAAAAAAGACATGTCTTTTAAATCATCGTGAAAATTTGGTCCCTTTTATGCAGAGTACCGAAACGTTCACTCATTTTTCAGTCATGAGCGAGCGTGAAAAATTAAAAATTTTACTGCTTTTTCATCCTCATGAGGGTGAGGAAAAAAACTAATTTGAATTTCCTCATTCATGAAAAATGAGCAAACAAAAAAATTCATAAGTGAATTTGTCAGATATGAAAAAGTTAAAAAAATTCACAATCAAATTCCTCATAATGAAAAAAACGCAACCATTAACAGCGGGAAAATGAAGCAGTAAAGAGGCCTTATAGAGGGCCTTTTTGCCGATATAAAGTTTTCTAATTTATACAGTGTGTTATTGGAGACCAAAACCACGACTTCTTGCATCTACTTTAAAGGCTTTCTTAAAATAATAAAGAATAAAGCTTTATTCCAATGTAATTGTATTTGCTAATAATGCGAAGTGAATAAATTAATAATTAAAATTGGTACACATTCCAACATAACTACTAATAAAACGATTTCGATAGGCCTTATCTTAGAAAAGAAAATTTAAATTTGTAAAATATTTTATAAAAACCCTTCTAAAAGAACTTTTAAAATAAGGCAGAGTGGAATAAGTAAAAGTTTATTAAAAATACAGCTGTAAACCTTCTTTAAGGCCTAAAAAGTGAATGCGCTGGCAATTTTTCCCGCTGGACAACACGACAGCATGTGTGTGTATTTGTTTGTGTAAAATATTTTTGGTAAAGGCAACCAGCCAAAGTGTCTGTTGGATTTTTTGAAGGAAACAATTATTGAAAAAAAATTAAAAGAACTGCACATATCGTCATCTTAAATGCAGAATAATGTAACATCACATTAATAAGTTTACATGCAAGGCATAAAACTTTGTAATATGTTAATTATTTGAAATTTAAAAGAATTTTAAATATTTCAGCTCAAAATGCGATAACCGATATATTTTTGAGGAAAAAATATTATATTTATGGTTATTTTTGAAGTTGTGTGTGTTACGTTAAATTAATTTGTAATTTTCAGAAATAAAAAGACGTATCATCAAAAAATGTATATTAGTATTAAGTGAAACAAACATTTAAAATAATTAAATATTTTTTGTTAAATTACCGGAAAAATAGAATATATATATGATAACCACACGAATATTTATATTATTATAGATATTATGATATACCTATTATGTATAATTTTTTATTGATTTTAATTACTAATAGTAGTGGTTTAAACTAAAAATTGTACTTCATTAAATTTAGCTATGAATTAATTTAAAAAGCTATCTTTTTCATTCTAATTTAAAAGTATTTTGTTCTTCTTAAAATTAGTTTTTTTTTACAACGAACAAATTTTGCAAATAAATATTTGACTCATATTCATACATACCTATTTGTCTCCATATAACGGATTATTTCAAATGAACTCTGCATCGCATACTTACAAAGATTCACTTGGAAGAATGCAAACCTTACAAAAAAAACAGATTATTTTAAATAAACTAATAAAAAATATTTCTTTTGTATTATAAACTTTTTAAATGATGAAGAAATTTTGTGGTCCCATACAGATTCATTATAGGGAAGTTCGACTGTATTTAAATTTATTAAAAAGGAAATACATACATATATTAACTCAAAAATCTAAGGACCTGCAGATGTTGCCACTTATTCTTGGAAATTCTTAGCGTTTGGGAGTGCAATGAGGTAGGCTGCAAAATTTCAAAATTACTAACGGTTCGGTTCTTTTAATTTTAAAGCACTTTTTTATTTTTTCTTATGCAATACTGAAAATTATTATTATAAATCATTATCTGTTCACTAATTTCACTAACACCGTAGTGACAGTTATAAAACAGATTACCCAGTTTTGATGTTTAATAATATTAATGTGCTCTTATAAAATGAATTAAAAACTCTGCTAATTTTTTTCTTGAGTGTGATTATACATTATGTTGTTAAAAAAATTATATATGTATTTAATGATACGTCATTTTTAATTTTGTAAATAACTTGGTTTTTTTTTAAGATAGAAGTTTAAAATTTTATAAAAATATGTAACGTGAATCGTAATCAACAAAAAAAAGTCAACTTCAAATGTTCCAATAATATCTCCATTGTTTTGCATTTATGCTAACGATATGTGTTTTGTTTGTAAAAAAAATTCCTTGATGCCTTTAAAAGGTCCCTGTTTCTTTCGTCAAAAAGACGTACCTTAAGGCAGCAATTATTAAGAAAAAAAAATAGCCACAAGAATTTGTTGGTATTTTGTGCTTGTAAAAATATTTTGGTTTCTGTACCAATCGCGACGGTGGTTTTTTTTTCTTTGAAAACACTTTTCTTAAGTAAGTAAAAATATTTGAAAAAAAAAATTAAAAAGGTCTTGTTTTGCTACAATTTATGTGTAAGTAACCAATATACATAAAAGCAAATGTGACAGTATCAAAAAATCTGTTTTGTTAATTGTAGTGTTGACCTTTATTGTTTTTTTATTTTTTTTTGCAATCAGGGACATCATCACTTTCACTTTCATTATCACTTTTGATGTCCTGCCGATGAACAAGTTTATAATGACTTTTTATAATCGATTTTATCTTTCCACAAAGTTCCTTTTTGCATGATGTTATTAAACAAGTGCTTTTGTTTGAAGATGCATTATACGACACAAATTTTTTTATGTTGAACTGTTTTTTGGCATTGTTAAACTTTTGAACTTAGACACACACTCCACGTCAATCACCTATTAAGAACTGCTTTCAGTAAAAACTATCTATATGAATATATGTAAATATTTTGCATTGCCAGTGCAAAATGTTTTACAGTTATTGCCTGTCACAATGATAAAAAGGTAACCACAATACTTAGAAAAATTTACAATAAGAAAAGGCAACAGGATAATTCATTCAAACATCTGTGCATACATTTTAATTCTACCTATTGGTATATCATAACTTTTTACAAAATACCAAATGCGCACCTGTGTTTGCCTGCAAAAATTTATAAAGTCATTATAACAGGTCAAATTTACGTTAAATAAATTACCATAAAATGGTAAGGTTAACTCTTTGGGCTCGGTTATATAATTGTAGCATAAAAAAAGTAAGAAATAAATTTAGAGCGAAACAGTAAAGTTTCATTAATACATCAATAAAACACATCTTCTTTTGCAAAAATTCTACCTAGTGTCACATTTGCTGTTATGTATATTGGTTACTTACACAAATTGTAGCAAAACAAGACCTTTTTAATTTTCAAAGAAAAAAAAAAAAAAACCACCGGCGCGATTTGTACAGAAACCAAAATATTTTTACAAGCACAAAATACCAACAAATTCTTGTGGCTATTTTTTTTTTCTTAATAATTGCTGCCTTTAGGTACGTCTTTTTGACGAAAGAAACAGGGACCTTTTAAAGGCATCAAGGAATTTTTTTTACAAACAAAACACATATCGTTAGCATAAATGCAAAACAATGGAGATATTATTGGAACATTTGAAGTTGACTTTTTTTTGTTGATTACGATTCACGTTACATATTTTTATAAAATTTTAAACTTCTATCTTAAAAAAAAACCAAGTTATTTACAAAATTAAAAATGACGTATCATTAAATACATATATAATTTTTTTAACAACATAATGTATAATCACACTCAAGAAAAAAATTAGCAGAGTTTTTAATTCTTTTTAAAAGAGCACATAAATATTTTTAAACATCAAAACTGGGTAATCTGTTTTATAACTGTCACTACGGTGTTAGTGAAATTAGTGAACAAATAATGATTTATAATAATAATTTTCTGTATTGCATAAGAAAAAATAAAAAAGTGCTTTAAAATTAAAAGAACCGAACCGTAAGTAATTTTGAAATTTTGCAGCCTACCTCATTGCACTCCCAAACGCTAAGAATTTCCAAGAATAAGTGGCAACATCTGCAGGTCCTTAGATTTTTGAGTTAATATATGTATGTATTTCCTTTTTAATAAATCTAAATACAGTCGAACTTCCCTATAATGAATCTGTATGGGACCACAAAATTTCTTCATCATTTAAAAAGTTTATAATACAAAAGAAATATTTTTTATTAGTTTATTTAAAATAATCTGTTTTTTTTGTAAGGTTTGCATTCTTCCAAGTGAATCTTTGTAAGTATGCGATGCAGAGTTCATTTGAAATAATCCGTTATATGGAGACAAATAGGTATGTATGAATATGAGTCAAATATTTATTTGCAAAATTTGTTCGTTGTAAAAAAAAACTAATTTTAAGGAGAACAAAATACATTTTTTATTTTTCGAATTTATTCTATGAGTTAAATTTCAGTTATGTATTTTATAAAGCTTTTTTGTAATAGTCTTATTCCTTCAATTTTTCAGGAATGACTTTATACACTACCAGACTATTATATTGTATATACTTTTAAATTAGAATGAAAAAGATAGCTTTTTAAATTAATTCATAGCTAAATTTAATGAAGTACAATTTTTAGTTTAAACCACTACTATTAGTAATTAAAATCAATAAAAAATTATACATAATAGGTATATCATAATATCTATAATAATATAAATATTCGTGTGGTTATCATATATATATTCTATTTTTCCGGTAATTTAACAAAAAATATTTAATTATTTTAAATGTTTGTTTCACTTAATACTAATATACATTTTTTGATGATACGTCTTTTTATTTCTGAAAATTACAAATTAATTTAACGTAACACACACAACTTCAAAAATAACCATAAATATAATATTTTTTCCTCAAAAATATATCGGTTATCGCATTTTGAGCTGAAATATTTAAAATTCTTTTAAATTTCAAATAATTAACATATTACAAAGTTTTATGCCTTGCATGTAAACTTATTAATGTGATGTTACATTATTCTGCATTTAAGATGACGATATGTGCAGTTCTTTTAATTTTTTTTCAATAATTGTTTCCTACAAAAAATCCAACAGACACTTTGGCTGGTTGCCTTTACCAAAAATATTTTACACAAACAAATACACACACAGGCATTTCGAGCTGTGGTCATGCAAACTGTCGAGCAACAACAACATTACTAGTGAGGATCGTTTCTAAAAATATTTTTTTCCTCATTCCTCATGACTGAAGAAAGGCAAAAATGTATTTTTCCTCAAAAACATAAATGAATTTGGCGAAATATTAACAATTCAATTATGACTGTGAAAAAAGTTACATATTTTACATTTTTCATTTATGAAAAAAATTCAAGAATGGTTGAATATGAGCGATCACATATGAATTTCTCTGAACTCTGCTTTTATGAGTTACATTCGACAAACGATTATGAGTTGACAGCCCTGTCGTAAATTTCGTTGTGCATCGAATTTTTCAACGAAAGTAAATTTGCTTTCGACGGTGCAAATAAATTTGAAAAACTTGTTGAAAATTTAAATATTTGTAAATTTTTTTGTGTTCGTATACCAAATACTACATTCCTAATAAATTTTGCTCATTTTATGCAAGTCCAACGTCGTAAACAGCTATTGGAAAGGCCCGTTTGTAAACAACTATAATTCCGTCGTTGTCACCTTTAACTTTAATTTTTTTAAATTGTAAACAAATAAATAAAAAAAAACAAAAAAAAAATTCGTTCGATCAGCTAATTTGACTGCTGTCGAAAATTATATATATATATATGTATTACAAATTTGCAAGTTTTTCCAATTCGATTTGATTAAAAAATGAAGCTCTAAGATAACATATGACTTCAGATTTTTAGAATTGACAATCCTAGTGCCACGGACATGTTACAATTTAATTTTGGGGCTACTCTGATTAAATCCAAGACTTTGTGGGATAGTGTGTAACGGCCTTAAAGGGGTACGTCGTTACACTTTAGATTTGGTTCTTGGCCGAAAGAAGGACTCTTAAACAACTTGATAAAATTGAAAAAGAAAAAAATACTCTTTTTTTTTTATACACATGATAGTTAGTCTTTAGAAAGTGGGACTTTTAATAACCTATGTGACAGTTTTTTGACCAAATATATGTGACACCTAACTTATGTAAAACTGCCCGCTGAATTCGAATATGTCAGAAGTTATTTAGGTATATCTCGAAAACTGTTCTACTTTTGTCCATTCTGACTTCCGATTCAGCGACCAATTTTACATAAAGATTTGGGACACAGTGTAATTATTGATTTGAAATAAAAGTAAATAAATAAATTCGGTTATTAATAAACATTCTCTTAATTCGTAAAACTGTTCTGGGTGGAAAAGTAGCTCGCGCGTCATTGTCACTATTTTTTAAAAGGCAGCCTTTCTTGTTTGTGTGACTTCGCACGTTTTAATTGTTTTGCATCGCATAACTCTTCTGCGTGACAGTTTTTCGAGTTTCAACCTTTGCCTTTTGCTTTCAACATTTTTTTGCAACGTGCTGGTAGAGTAGCAATTAAAACTTAATTTAAATACATATTTATAAGAATCTGACTTGAAGTTTCGGCTTTCTTCATAAAGGTGTAGGTCGGTCGATAGCTCATTAGTTGAACGCGGTTTTTTGTGATGACTTTCTCTTGAGTGACTTTGCTGTTGAAGGGATAACTAACAAACAAAATCAGGGTTGTGCTGAAAATCGAAAACGTAAAACGCAAGAATTTTAAAATTTTTAATAAGATTTCTATAATAAAAGAAACAAAAATTATATTAATTAGATTAGGAGTGTTTTAAAGACAACTTTAAAATTTTTGCGTTTTACGTTTTCGATTTCCAGCATACCTCTGAATATTCTTTTTCAACACAGTTACATAAAATTTTTTTTTAACTATAAAAATATCAAATACAACTTGGTAATAAAGCTTTGAATCTTAAACAAAAAAAAAAAAAAAAAAAACAAACTACAAACAAATTATAACTTTATCTAAAGCCAAGAAAAGCATTTAGTTACTTAAACCATTATTAATTGTGCTCAAAAATGTATTTCGAAACAAAATTCTATGACCGTTTTTATAAAATGTCAATGAATTCGATTAATTGACTATTATTAATTAAAAAGTAAATTTATTTTTTTTAATAAATTTAGCTAGAAATAAAAAAAACACAATACATACTTATGGTGTTTTCTTTTCTACAAAAAAATGTGACATTTTATTTTTAAAAAACGCAATTTGGTGTCTGTTTCTTAAAAATTTTGCTCCCAAAAAGGGTGGCTTGTTTTATTACAAAAAACTCATCCCTTTCGGGAGCAAAATTTTTAAGAAACAGACACCAAATTGCATTTTTTTAAATAAAATGTCACATTTTTTTGTAGAAAAGAAAACACCATTACAACAAGAAATATTAGTTTCCTTTATTTAAAAAATAAAATACAATTAATTATTTAAAAATATTATATAAAAAAAAATTGTACGTTAATGTAAAGCTAAAAGAGGATCAAAAAACATTTGATTTGTGTATGATGAATTTTAAAAAATTATTTTGCCAAATAAAGTTTTAATTTAATAATTCAAATGGTTTGAAACTAAAGTTAAGACAGACGATTTTTAATTCATTAAACAGAAATGTTTTTTTTTTTTTTTAATAATGAAAGTGTGAAAAAATTATGTATGTTTAATAAGACTGTATATAGACTAACAAGAACAAATATAAAAATTAAAACCTTTTAACATTAATTTAAGGAGGTAAAAAAAGTTCTGTTTTGTGTTAATAAAATGCTTAAAATCAACGAAAATGAATTAATAAACTTAGTGTGGAAACAATAAATGATTGATGAAAAGAATTATTTTTATTATTTTTTTTTTTTTGTGCCAAAAATTATTTTTGATGTACATATTTGGCTTTTATGGCTGCTATTATACTGTTTCATAGTCTAGCAACAGAATTAACATCTCTAAGAGATCGTATATTTGTATCAAAATCTGGGGCCTGATTCTCGCAGTCGTGATCGAGTACTTTCTCGATTCGAAAGCAATTTAATATCTAATTATTTCAGTCAATACTGAACGAATCTGAATTATTTACTGTTGTAAAGCATTAATTTAAGTTTCACACTACTGAAAAAATAATTTCGATTCGTTCAGTATCGACTGAAAGAATTAGAAATAAAATTGCTTTCGAATCGAGAAAGCACTCGATGACGACTGCCAGAATTAGGCCCCTGTATCTTTTTTTGAACTAAGACCCTTTGAACAATTTTAAGTCAACCCTGCACCATTCTTGTTATTACTTTTACCTTAGATATTGTTTACTTTCCTTATGTTTAATACTCTTTGCCGATGATTTAAGTTATTTTATTTTGGTTTTATTTTTAACTAAAACTTATGTTAGAATAATCACGGCTTTTGTAAAAAAGGGAAACATTTTTTTTAAAACGGATGTTTCAGTATTTTAATTGATAAGATGGAAGGCCCTAGTTTTTAAATTAATTGACATTGCAGGATTTTAAACATTCCGTAGTTGTGGGAATTCCTCGGAATAACGTGAAATCGACGCACAGTGCTTTGACCCCATATAGTAAATCGGCAAAACTAGAAGAGTTATCGTAGAGAGGTGAAACTTTGTATACTGATACTTTCAGCCGTATTCATAACAAAAATTTAGCCACAATTTGTACACTACGTACAACGAGCTGCTAACTAGAATGCCGATTAAGCCTAGCAGCTTGTTAGCACAGTGTTTATTCATAACGAACTTTTCTCCATCTGCTAACTTTTAATAAATCAACTCTGAATTTTAATGATGCCACATTATATTTCCCAAAAATGCAGCACGTTGTACAAAAATCATCGCTGGTTTTGACATTTTTTTTTATCTTTTCCTCCACATTTAACAATTTTAAAAAGTTTTAAAAATTAAAAAAAGATTAAACTAAAAAAAAACAGTAATAAAAAAAAAAATTTAACATTAAACAGCTGTTTTTCAAAAGTTGCAAATCGTTAGCCAGAAGTGGTAAGGCCTGGAACAGAATAAAGTAGTTGTAGTAGTACATAGTTGGAACTGACGAATGCTTTGTAGAGCTTCAACTGCAACGACTACAACAACTGGTATTCTGTTGACAGGACTTTGAAACTGCCGTTTTTAACTTTAGACAGCTTGCAGCGCTATTCGTAACGTTGTACTAGAGCGACTATTCTGTTCCCCACTTAAGTACATTATAAATAAACGTTATGCTTACTTCATGCCAAATATTCATTATGAATACGGCTGTTTTTTATGTCTAAGTTAAGAAACAATTTTAGTTTGCAAGGATATCTTATTGGTTCCTATAAATAGAGTCAACTCAAAATTTAAACATTTTAAGTAGAGGCAAAAAACTGATATTCTTAAATATTATGGCATTGTAAAGAAATACGATTAAGAAGTGTACAACGGTAGTTGTTTTTGTAATTTTTTCAGGGACTCTAAGAATAACAAGTTTTTTGAGTTGTTCCCCTTTATATGAAATTGGTTCATTTATATGGTGGTGTCTTTCATAAATATAGAAACAAAACGAAATATAACAGCACAATAAACTTACCTATAACAACTAAAAAGAGACAAAACAAAATAGAACATTATTACTAGCACAACTTAAAATATTTCTCTTTAGTTGAAACAAAACTGATGTGAATTCAGCTATAATTTGGGTACAACTCAAAATATTTTTCTTTAGTTGACTCTGGAGAAGCTACTTTTATATCAACTGTATTATATTTTGGCGAAAGAGTCGTAACATTATTGTTTATTAAAATTTTCAAAAATCGAAAAAAGTATTTATGGAATGTTGTTGGGTGGATAGAAGTTTAAAATTACAAAAATCAAAATCAAAAAATCCAGTTTGGACCATTATTAAGAAAGTTATGAACAAAAATCAAAAAAAAAGTATCATTTGAGGGAGTTATCAAAAAAATTTTAAAATTTACCAAAAAGACCCTCTTGAAATGTACTTAAAAATATCACAAAATTGGGAAAATCCAAAAACTTTTTGTTTAAAACCATCAGATTTGGCGTGGAATACCCCTTATATATATATGGAAACAAATGTTTTGAAAAAAGCAATAAAATAAGATACAATTTTTCTCCTTAAACGTTCGAATTTCGAAAAAGTACCAGATTTGTGTTTTTTAGATAAGTTACGAATGTTTTATAATTTTTGTTTCTATATTTTTTTTATTTAAAAGGTATATAACGAGACAAAAAAGTTTAAAAATACAGGTTTTACCCGTTTAATCCCTAAAACGGCCGAATTTCAAAAAAGTACCTGTCACCTTATTTTTACCGCCTTTTTTTTTAAATAATAGGTGTTACATTTTTTTTCATCTCTTTTAATTTTCGAGATATGATGTTACCAAATTTACCCGTTTTTACCCCCTAAACATTCGATCGTTTATATATACATATATGTATATGTATGTATATCGTTAGCCAAAATGCAAAAGGAAGTAACTAACAAAAAATTCAAAATCGAGTTGTTGATTGATTATGAATGCTAATAAACTACAAGTCTTGACAAAATTTTACACTTCTGCAATCAAAAATTACGCTTTTATTAACAAAAAATGAAGGGACGTAACTACAAATTTGTTTATTTAATACATATATGCTAAACAATGTAATTACACATTTTTTCTTACGAAATATAAAATAGTTGTTTTCTTTGTTTGAAGAATTTCATGGACGACTTATCAATGCATGTTTTTCTGGCATGTTTATAATTTTCGTTTTACAAAGTTTTGTGCTTCTCCTGTAAAATTATATTTTTGTTAGTTACGCCTTTTTGCATTTTAGCTAACGATATATAGATTTAACCCTACATTCATAAAAAATATTTCAGGTTATTAACAGGTTTATTAAACGAATTTCCTATGGAAATCTGTTTAATAAACCTCTAATAAATCAAAAATATTTTTTATGAATATGGGGGTTAATAATCTGTTTTAAATACAATATTGTACATATTTCCATTTTCCGACAGAAAATCTTGTATTTTTTTAGCAGTGCTTATAATCCCGGATAATACGGTCAATCGATGCACAAAATGTTCTTGCCGGCTAATCGCATCACGGATAATCCATATACATATATACATACATATATTTAGTTTCGTCAAAACTTTGTAAATTATTAGGGTGACCCTAAAAAAAATTATAAGTTTCAATGTAAAACATTTATCTATTTTAAAGTACATGATAATTTTGGTCAATAACCTTTACTAATTACAATAAAAGTTTAAATAACTATTTTTGCATAATAAATAAAAGTGTATAATTATTTTCTATTTTTAGTCAAATTTAAATACTTACATGTGACTTAACAAAATATGTAAATTAAATATTTATCAAGCTAAAATGGAATTAAAAAAATATAATATATAAATCATTTGCATTTTTCTCAAGGTTTTATTTACTATAATTACTTACTTATCATATTATTAAATTAAATCTGTAATAATAAAGCTAAAAGAGAACCCGTCAAATACTATTAATTTTTATTAATTTAAATAAATAATGCAATTTTCAAAATCCAAGAGACTTGTGACTCTGTTCCGTGGCAGGGCAGGTAGTCAACTTCTGCTTTTTGAACTTAGGCTACTTGTTGGTTTTATTAATTAACTGGATTTTTTTTTTATAAACTATTAAAAATTTAGAATACAAATAGTTGCACTCAAAAAAAAAAATTCGCATGAAAATGGGTAATATATATAATTTCCCTGCGGGAAAATTATGTCAATTGGTCCAACAGACTGGGCTGGGATTTGTGAAAATAGAACAAGTACAAAAAGAAAGAACTCATGACCAGTGAAAGGAGAACCAATCATTTAACTGGTTTATGAAGAACAAAAAGGTAGAAAAAGTAATAATTACAGTAAAGTCTTTACCGGTGGTGTGACACATTTTTTGGGACTTTCTAAAATTTAGTTATTGAATTTTATTCTAGGACTTGTTTTATTGAAATAATACTACATTGTAGTAACTAACACTAAACACGTTCATTGAGAATAGATGTGTGACTGGTCAAATGGTGTCAATTGACCCTCTCCAATGACAACCCCATGTAAAAGTGATAGGTCTTATTCATATAAAGTGTTAGAACTAGAACCGGTCTCTACCACCAAAGACCTATCACGGAACTACTTTGGTGTCAGTTCGCTTCCCTCTAGGGAAACGTCTTACCTCTTTTGTAAAAAGAAAAAATTAACCTTTAGGGAATCTAAGAAATGACCCAATCATGTTGTTTGTAAAAATTATTTTCCATTTATTTATTACGTATAAAAGAATTAGAAAATTTAACATTTTAATGAAAATATTAAACTTATTGACCTAACCCCAAGATTCATCATCAGCTATTTTTAACGGCTTTTCCATATATATTTGCTATTTCAGTTAAGTTTAAGAAGCGTAAATACAGAAAAAATCTTGTTTTGAAAACTTTTCTAAATATTTATAGAGATTCAAAAAAGTGTACCAGAAATTTTCGTGGAACCTAAATATAGATATTATAGAGTAATATTGATCCAAAACTTAGCTGAGGAGACTTGCGGATACGACTTTTACATCATTTTTTTTTAACTTCACAAATTGTTATATGTACTTTTTTAAACATCTATGTACTTAAATATGTATATGAATTTGTTGTATGTAATTTGCTTTCGGTACAACTTGGTATAAAATATATAATATTTGAATTGAAGAGACAGATGGATATGCCTAAACCAGGGTTTGAAACCGCTAATGATGGTTAAAATGCAAGACAATTTTCCCTAGCCTCAACATGCTGCATCATTAACAGTAGTTGACAAGAATCTTCTGCAAAATTTAGAAACCATTCTAAGAACCATGGCTTGTTGTTATGCAGTTGATATAGAAGCTTTCAGAAACAATTCATCTAATTATATCCTTGGTACAACATGAATTCCAGCCTACATAAAATCGAAATGTCTCGCGAATTAACAATGAGAGATCTGTCAAATACTTCACTCAATATTTCAGACCTCGATATTGTTATTATTGATTTTAAAAGACATATCATAAACACATTGATCGTCTTCATCAAGCACTACAAGATTTATTGTTAAAATCTAGTATCTAAGAAGATTCAGAATACGAAAGTAACTAATTTGCTTAAATAAAATAAATTCTAAATTAAAAGAAATAATTTTTGTTTCATTTAAAACTTATATTGGAATAATACTGCATGTAGGGTACTTTTTCAAGCTCTCCCATGTTTTGCAATATCAATAAAAGATAACACAGATAGACATTAAAAAATTTTCAATACAAAAAAGTTATAAAACTATGGATTCTGTTATAAATTATGGTACAAAACATCTTCCAAAATTACAATAATTGATAAAAAACGTTAAAATCTTAGCTTTGATCCACTATAACTCAGGCATTTTTATCTGATTAAAGCCACTATTGAACGCGTAATTCAGTAGCAAACATTAATTATTTAAATTGGAGCAGACTTTGACTCTGGGAGGCGGCTGAAAGAAAAGTACATATACAGCATTAACACAAATGGACCGTTATCTGATAAGTTTGACGTGATGGAAAACAACTAAGCTCATATTCGACTTTAGCATGCCAAACAAACATAAGAATCAGTTGGAATGGTTAAAAAAAACTTTTTTATGTGGACCTGTGTAATTAAAGAAATAATAGTAATAATAATAGTGATAATAACAAAATAACCAATTAATTTATTAAATTAAAACATAATTTAAAAATCAAGCATATTCTTTTTTTAAATGTTTGAACAATGGTTCATAAATTAAAACTTTTCAAAAATATTACTTCGCTCTGTGCCATGTACCAAAAGTTACGAAAATATGGCCAAAATTATACGTTCAAGTTACTTTGGTCCTTCAAAAGCTACGAAAAATGTATCATTTGTAACCAAACGACATCCCTGCTACACACACTAATTTTTTAGTTTCTCTTGTGTCTCCTTCATGAAGATTACAAATTAATTTATAGTGTAGATTTATTAAAGAAAATAAAAATAGTTGTTCAAAAAAAAGAAAAGTTATTAATAAAAAATCTCAACACATGTTGTATAATAAATAAGCAAAATCAGTGTTTCATGAAAGCAAATATGCAATGAAAATTGTAATCAAATGTGTATGGTAATAGAAAAACGGGAATACAAACATGTTTTTTAACGTTAAATTTTGCGGGAAAATAGTTTTGGTCTTCTTCCTATTAGGATTAAAGAACAGACAATTGATAACAGCTTAATTCTTAAAATAAGTGTTGGTAAATGTCTTTATTTGTTTTATTGAATATCAAGGCGAATTCAACTACAGGTGGTGTCGGAACTACAACAATCCAAAAACAAAAGAAACAACATAGGGTTTTTTGCATTGCATTGTTAGTGCCATTAGCTCGAAATGTCAACCATTATTAGCAAAACACTAACAAATCAAAACAAATAAGCCCGAACTGTCAAAATCAGATGCCGTTTCGACACCAGCTGTAGTTAATTCGCCTTGTTGAATATGTTTGTCAAAATTTGTTTACAATAGTGGTATTCACCGAACTTGTTAATTTGTTACTCGCAAGGTATATTTACACAAGGTAAACTCGTTGGCCCATATGTTTGTCAGCTGTTTACCCATAGTTGGAACCACAACGTCAAATTGCGTGTATATGAGCCAAAATTTGTACATGTGTGCGTTAAATTGTTTTTGTTTTATATGAAGACAATTTTGACAACATGGTTCCTTTTATAGAGCAGCATGTCTACACTCCCAAATGAGTCTACCTTGTGTAAATATACCTTGGTTACTCGATAGTTTGTTAATTTGTTAAAGTTACCAACTGTGAACGACACCCTTTTTAAAACTTTGTTAGTCTGGTAACTTTCGTAGTAAAACATCTGATTTATTGTTCTGACACAATTTATTATTCACGAAAATTACCAAAACACAAAATTTTTTAGAAATGACTTTTTTATTATATTTATTTAGAAACTGCAACAGCTGATTGTGAGTTACCAACTAACAACTATTTTATCAGGGGTACCGTGTCGTTAATTTGTTAAATGTTAATCCGGTTTTTAATCCAAAATTTTTAATATTTTTAATTAGGCTTAAGTTCATTAAATTTAATTTTCATTAAATTATTTTTATGAAGGAATTTTACCACATGAAAATCAATTAAAATTGTTATTGATAATCTTTCATTCTTGACCGTGGCCGCGATTCGAACCGCGGCCGGCAGGTTACTATGACATGTTTCGATCGCAACCACTCGATCTTCTCAAATGGATTTGTCGTTTTACACTCGCAGCCATCGACGACTGCTGACGTCAATAGTCAAACATCAATCCTTAAACCAAATTGTATTTTAACCTTTGGTGGATCGAAGTTTGCTTTTTTGAATGATTATCCATTTTAATTGATTTTACATGTTCTTCCTTACTTCTGTTTTTTCGTACTTTTGTCAAGAATTTTTCTTGAAGTCCAAAGTACATTTTTTGTTTTTTCATTTTTGTCTTTCTTTTTCTTGTTGACCTTTTTCAGCACAACTTGAAGGACAAATGAACACATAGAGCTCGTGCCTTAGCTTTTTTAACAATAATTAGTATTGTGGTTATTTTGTTGAACTATTTATGGTTTTTAATCCAAAATTTTTAATATTCTTAATTAGGCTTAAGTTCATTAAATTTAATTTTCATTAAATTATTTTTATGAAGAAAGGAATTTTACCACATGAAAATCAATTAAAATTGTTATTGATAATCTTTCATTCTTGACCGTAGCCGGGATTCGAACCGCGGCCGGCAGGTTACCATGACATGTTTCGATCGCAACCACTCGATCTTCTCAAATGGATTTGCCGTTTTACACTCGCAGCCATCGACGACTGCTGACGTCAATAGTCAAACATCAATCCTTAAACCAAATTGTATTTTAACCTTTGGTGGATCGAAGTTTGCTTTTTTGAATGATTATCCATTTTAATTGATTTTACATGTTCTTCATTACTTCTGTTTTTTCGTACTTTTGTCAAGAATTTTTCTTGAAGTCCAAAGTACATTTTTTATTTTTTCATTTTTGTCTTTCTTTTTCTTGTTGACCTTTTTCAGCACAACTTGAAGGACAAATGAACACATAGAGCTCGTGCCTTAGCTTTTTTAACAATAATTAGTACCTATTGTTTTAAATAAATATACAAAAAC
This sequence comes from Pollenia griseotomentosa, assembly GCA_963931875.1. NCBI lineage: Eukaryota > Metazoa > Arthropoda > Insecta > Diptera > Polleniidae > Pollenia > Pollenia griseotomentosa. The sequence goes on along the minus strand of OZ007562.1, from coordinate 96,482,228 downwards.
AAAATGCGTGCAAAAAAGTAAGGATTAACGACTAACAAACTAACAAGCTCGGTGTGAATACCACTAATGTTTTAGTCTTCGGTAAAGCTTCGTACAGACGGTGGTCAGATCTTACAATGTTTTAAAATTGACTAAAAATGTCTTGCAACTGTGAGAACATTGTACGCTATTTTCATTTGGCCGATGTGTTAAATTAATGCATCTGACAATGGCACCATTGTTAGAAAAATGACAACATTGTAAGATCTGACCATCGTCTGTACGAAGCTTTATTCTTATTTAGTCTTTCGCGCATTTCCTCCATTTTTTGTGTTTCCGTTAGTTCATATAAATTAATTGAAATTTAGAAAAATTAAAAGAAAATTACAAAAAAGGTTTTGCTTAAAATAAAATAGAAGTAAAAGTAAAATGAGTTAAACTAAATATAAAATCGTGTGAAATAATAAAAAGTTGGATTATTCATTTAAGGGGATAACGTGCTTGGTCCACTTCTTATTGCAAGAAGTCGCCGTGTGTTTTGTGACTAGTGAAATAAATAAGAAGTTTGTATCTATTAGGAAAGGGAAATGGAATATTAGTACAATCAAATTGTTAAGTAACTGTTATAATTCAAATTATAATTTACAATATTTAAATAATGGTGAGTTTTTACTATTTTTTAATTTATAATTTTATGTTTTTATACCCTCCACCACAGGTGGAAAGAGAATACAAATATTAGTTGGTCATCTCGTTTGTTATTTCTGCAATATTAATCTTAGACCCTATAAAGTATGTTTAGGTACATATCGCGGCTCCAAAAATTTTCATTTGTTATAAACATGTAAAAATTATATTTTCTTTCATATAGGTACATAAATACATACATATATAATTTTTTTCGCTATATAAGGCACTCAATAGAAAGAAATTGCCTGTTCATTAAATGCGATGTTCGCTAAATCGAATGTTCGTAAAGGCCCAGCCATTCTAATGTTGGTTTGACAAAAAATTTAATATGAACTTGAATTTACGCACATTTTTTACCCTTACTTAATAGTCTTCACCTGAGATATCTGATATAATATGTGGGAGAACGTCGGCAGAATGAGAGAACACACTTCTTCATGTTAATCTTAATGTTTTTATTCTTTTTTTGTTTAAAATATTGTTTTTTTTTAAGACTTATCACAAGAGGTTCACTATTTGCACTAAAAAATTAAACATTTTAATAATAGCTTCTTATTATTGTTTTATATTTTATTTTTGACAGCTTATCTTATAAGACAGTTGTTATAAGATTTCTTATAACAACTATCATAACATTTATTATAATATTAATACTAAAGCGGCCCATACACTTGCAATACTATTGTATATTATATTCGCCATATTATTTCCATTTTGTCCTATATTATGCAATAAGTTGCACAATAGCTTCATTCATTCAATAAAAAGGTTAACATAACCTATAGGAAGAACATAAACAGCATTGCCAACACATTTCACTTTCTTTTCGTTGTGCAATAAAAATCAAAAGTCTTTTGATTGTTGCCAATATATTGTGCCACAATCGAATATCACCATACACATTAGCGATGTAATTGTTCAATACGTAAAATTGAACAATTTTATTGCAAGTGTATGAGCAGATTAACACTATTTGAGAGTTCACACGTAAGATAGTACTCTGCGATTGAATTTGATGTAAGCTGATATAAAAATCTACTATCTTATCTTAGGTGGATACCCTGTGTTAAAGCAGCTAATTTTGTTCTATTGAAGTTGACCAACATGTAACACTTCGAGTGATAATAGGTAACATTAGAAAGTGTAACAGGTATATACTGTAACATATTTTTCTCAGAAAAGAAATCGCCATTAGTTAATTTTAAAAATGTAATTACAAAATAAAGTATGTATAATTTAATTAATCGCAAATATACAAGCATCATTGTGTAACGATTCATTCAAGGCGAATGATTTATTGAAATACAAGCATCATTGTGCAAAGATTTATTCAAGGCGAATGATTTATTGAAATACAAGCATCATTGTGTAAGGATTTATTCAAGGCGAATGATTTTTTATTGAAATAAAAAGTATCCTTTCTAGGGTTAATTAAATTTAAAGCTATAATTTTTAAGAAACCCTGCTGTCAGAAGAATTTTGCGAATAGCTGTGGGATATCAATTCAAAGTGCATGCCGACAAACAAAAAGTAAATATTAGAGATAAACGTTTTAATTTTATGTTGTAAATAAATAAGAAATAATGTCGCTTTTTCCGGCTTATAATTTAGAACCAAAAACTGTCGAAGAAAATAACAAGCCAGCTACTTCTTCGAATACTGTAAATGAACAAAATAATTGGTTGGAGAATAATAGTTTCGCAATAGAAACAAAGGATTTAACATCATTACAATATAAGACCTCTGCAGAAGAAAATCAAATTTCAGACGATTCCTCACAGGATTCTTGTGACAGTGAGAATGAAAGAGCACATACACAAAGCTCGCTATCATCTGATGAAGGAGTAAAACGTAAGCATAAAAAAACAAATGAATTATATAAGTTAGCAGCTGAACCAGTATTAGATTTTACGGGCCAAGAAGAATTCTATGTGGATAAAAATAAAGCCAAACAGTATCATACCGTTAAAACCTTACATAAACCAGCATGTCCTAGATATAGAATACATTACCACACTTTAGGTAGAAATTATTACAAAAAAGATAAAACCAAGCAAAAACGTTATTATCGATATCGAGGAGACACCAAAGGAGATGAAAATTTAACTAATTCCATTAATTCTTTAGCAGAGAATGAGTATACTTTAAAAATGGGGGAATTAAATCGTAAAACAATTGAAAATTGCCAGGACTTAAAATCATGGCTAGATTTAATAGCTTTGCAAGATAGAAATCCTTATAAATGGTCTCGTTTAAGAGTGGCCGAAAAAAAACTCGATTATGTTCAAAAAGCTTTAATTTATCATCCCGGCCAAGAGGAATTGTACAAAGTTTATATAGCCATAATAACTCAAGCCTATACTTCACATGATGTTAGTAAAATGTTGGAACCATTACTGGCAAAAGATCCATATAGTCTTGTTTTATGGCAGGCTTTGATAATGTGCACCCAAGGCACAATGGCCCGCTGCACAGTGCCTGAAGTTTTGCGTATATATGAAAGATGTATGAAAAAAATGTTTCACAATCACAAACAAATCTCTAATATAGAAGTGAGTGATGCCGTAATGTTGGAATTGTTTTACAATTGTTGCTTATTTTTAAGACAAGCGGGTTTGTATGAGCAATTTTTTGCTTTAATCAAACTAGCCATTGAATTAAATGTAGCCATGAGCAGTAAGATTTTGGAAGATTTGCAACCAAAAACACAAGATGAGCAAACATTGGTGGAATATGAAGAACTTATTTTACAATCAGGCTTACCTATGAACGAAATATGGCTGAGAATAGAAAAGCTAAGGCAGAGCTTTAATTTTCTACCCTATCCGGGAGACCAAGGTAATTGCAGTGATCCTCAGCGCATAGTGTTTAATGAAGACATTTGCCATTATGTGTATCCGTTAAAATCTCAAGAAAACTCTTTTAAGTTGTTAATAACAATATTTAAACTTTTGAAACTACCCTTTATAAACAGCCACATATTAGCTTTGGAATTTCAAGAAGATACAGACGCCATAGAAGATATGTTAGCTGTATATATAAATTCCAATTACATTTGCTCTTGGGATCAGCAAGAATTTTTTACAAGTTTATTTCAACTCAGCAAAGAAATGGTAATTACACCTACTTTTCTTAGTAACACCATAGCTAATGAACTGTACTTCCAATGTTTGAAAAATCTGCTGATAAATTGTGCCCAATCGTATGAGCAAATAGATGAAAGAAAGAGATTAATATTTCTCCAACTGTGGTGTCGTTATGAACGCTTTCTTTTGATACTTGAAAAGCTTAATGGCAAACTTTCTCCCGATTTCATACTACAGGGGCGTAAGCGTTTTAAAGCACTCCTTAAACAACGACAAAACCGCAATTGTCTACAACTTTATGTGGAATTTGCTTTGTACGAATATGAGGCAGATGCTTCAAAAGAAAATATAGAGAAAATATTCCAAAACCTTCTACAAGCATATAACAAAGAAGATAATCTTCAATCTGAATTGGCCTATGTGTACCTGACATATGCCGAAATGTTGGTAAAATGGAAGGAATATGATAAAGCTTCCCAACTACTTTCACTATATGCTCTTAAGTTGGAATTCGACCAGCTGGAAAGTATAACAAATGCAAGAAAACTTTTGGCTTTAAATAAACTAAAAGAAAAAATTGACTCCACCATAAAAATAGAACAAAATGTAGAAATAATGCTATTGGAGCAGCATTTTATGAATGATTGTACTTTGAGTCAAGTAAATATCTACTGTTTGCTCAGTTATATACTGCAACAAAAACAACAAGCTTTAGAATATCTGCAAAAGTTATTGGCTATATTTAAAAGTGACAAAAATCCTCGCCATTCTTATCTTAAAGAACATATTTATGAAATTTATATTAAAATTTTACAACTACCTAAAGGTAACAGTTATATATCCCCCAAGTTCATACAGCAATCAATTTATGAAGGTTTACAAGAATATCCTAATAATTTGTATTTATTACAAAAATGGGGCTGCCAACAGTCCATGCCTTGGTACAAACTAAGAGCAGGCTATATAAAATTAAATCCCTCCATAAAATCGGTGATTTATCTTATAGCTTTGGCACGTTGCCGTTTTATAAATACTTTAACATCTGCAAGCACCTCCATACAAAATCAAACTTTATTTCCCAGCGCCAACAACGATCTTCATTATCATGAAATGTTAGTGCGTCAACGAATTATTAATCTTTTCAAGGTTTTAATACCAAATGATTCTAACTCATCATCCCTAAGTTTGTACTCAAGTTTACAACACAACTCCTTGTTTTGGCGTTGTTATTTGAGTTGTTTGTCGGATGAAAATTGTTCGTTTGATCTGAGCAAGAAATGTTTACTTACTGCGTTGGATGAGTGTCCTTGGAGCAAGTCTTTGTATTTGGATGGTGCTACTTATGTACCTCAAGAATTGTCACATTTACAGGATCTAATAATTGAGAAACAACTGAGGATCTATGCTTTGCCTGAAGAATTGGAGATTTTAAGAGAGCGTTAATGTTTTTATTTATGTAGTTATATTTTTAATAGTTAATGGTTTAAATAAACATAGTTAAGCAATGTAAAATATTTTTTGTAGTAAGTACATATATAAATAAAAGAACTTTGACAAAAAAAAAGATTTTTAAATTTATCTTAATTGCAAAACAAAAAATATTGAATTACATCTTTTTGGTTTGATTTATCATTAATTTTAACTTATTTTCTTTAGAAAATTTTACTTTCAATTGTTTGCATCAAAAATTCATATTCATTTTATATATGTAATTGAGATTAACATCTTGTTTAAAAAAAAATTATTTCTCCCAATAGTTCGCTACTTCTTTGTATGGCATCTTAAAAAAAAACAAGAGTGCTATATTTGGCTATGCCGAATCTTACATACCCTTACAACTACAAATAATGTTGGAAGAATTCCAACCAATTGTGGTGGGGAATAAAAGAAAAGATAAACTCACTGTTTATTGTTGGTATTTTGTTTAAGCTTTGATATCGTGGCAAATAGGACTTTTTGAGTGTTTCACTCTGTAGTTTTAGTTACTTATATCTGGCTTTTCTTAAATTTTTTTGGGAGAATGTTTCCTGATGATCTGGCCTAAGCAAATAGTGAAATGCGCATAGAAAATAGCTTATTCTCCAACAATAAATTTCAGTGTTTTTATCAAGAATACAAATTGGGAATTAAGCACGACAAACAAAATCTTATTAATTGATTTTTAGTTAAACATTTAAGGCATATGGAAAAGAATTTTTTAACAACCGTATTTTTACGATATTTTTACAATTTTTTGCATATTTTTATTTTTTTTATATATATGTATACTTATATGTATATATATAAACTTGATGGTAGCGGGTATTAACACTCACTTCTGGAAAAAATCGACACGTAATATTCATATATATCCGCTGTAAAAATATCGTGCTGTTTTGTCTATTTTTTGGAAATATATATCGTTAGCTAAAATGCCAAAAGGCGTAACTAACAAAAATATAATTTTATAGAAGAAGCAAAAAACTTTCTAAAATGAAAACTATAAACATGTCAGAAAACAAGCATTTATAAGTCTTCCATGGAATTCTTCAAAAATTTTTAAAAGGAAGCCATTTCATTATATTTTGTTAAAAATAAAAATGGGTTATTACGTAGTTTCGCATTTATAAAATATACACTCTTGTAGTTACGTCCCTTTGTTTTATGTGAATAAAAGCGTAATTTTGATCGCAGAAGTGTAAAATTTTGTAAAGACATGTAATTCAATGGTAAATTTACTTTGAAAATCTGCCATCGGTTTTCGCAACGAACAGGCGACTTCATGATTTAAATGACGCAACTTATTTTTTCACAAAAGAAGGCGATGTGTTGATTTTGGGAAAATAAACTGTCAACTAGACTTCAAGGCCCTGCAATGAGTTTCCAGACACAAACAAAATTATTTATATGTTGGAATATTAGAAACATTTCTACCCCAGGCTAGATTGTAGTTTTAATAACTTTTTTCAATAATAAACTACAGGTTCTAAATCACTATGATAGTCATATTTATCCAAATCTAAGAGTCCATCTGCCGACATTTACTACCAAACTTTTGAAAATATATATTAATTGATTGAAGTCTTTTCCTCAAAAGAAACCGAAACTTTGGTTAAGAAGACTGCATTTTTTATCAACAATATTTAAAAAGAAATAAATGTCATCACTGAAATTGAATCTTCATTAAGTATCTGAAGTAAGAATTTCAAATAACACCTGAATTACACCACGACAGTAAAAATTATACCAAATTCGGGTAAATACCCTCAAAGTGGCAACACTGGTCACATTGCCAATTTTATCTGGCAACTTTTCTCAAGAGTAAAAATTTCAAAATAATCTTCAATATTTTTTAAGAGCTTGACTAGAGTGAATTCGCCTTGAGCTTAAAGTTCTCGTAATTTTTTTATATAAAAAATTAAATTTCTCTTAAAGTTATTGACGAGTATAAAAACGAAAAGCTCAATTGTGTTCTCTTCAGTTGAGTTAATAAAGCAAACAAGTTTGGTTGTGTGAAGAAGCGGTAAAAAAACAAGGAAAAAAAGTGTTTCATTTAAATTGCAAAAAGGGAAAGAAAGAAGAATTTCATCAAAATGTCTCTTGTACCATTGTTAGTAAATTTGGCTCGTGGTTTGGAAAGCGATTACCATCATGGTCTTATGGACGATTGGGATCGTTTATTGGAAGATGATTTTGGTTTTGGCATAAGTCCCGCTGATATTTTTCGGCCTCGTTTAGCTTCGTCTGCGGGACATCATCATCATCATTTAGTGCCCAGAAGTTCTACATATGCGCCATATTTGTTAAACAGACGCCAACGTCAGCATCGTGATAAAAATGATTCGCCATCTGGTAACACTGCTTTATTGCCGACCGTTGGCAAAGATGGCTTCCAAGTGTGCATGGATGTGTCACAATTCACACCCAACGAATTGACTGTGAAAACTGTAGACAATACAGTCATTGTGGAGGGCAAACATGAGGAAAGGGAAGATGAACATGGTCTTATACAACGACACTTTGTGCGCAAATATACACTGCCCAAAGATTACGATCCAAAAGATGTATTCTCCACTATTTCGTCGGATGGAGTTCTTACTGTTAAGGCCCCACCCCCACCCAGTAAAGCCCTCACTGCCAACGAACGCGTCGTGCAGATACAACAAACTGGTCCAGCTCATTTAAATGTTAAACAGCCTGATCAAGCTCAAGCTATTAAACAGCAGAATCAGGCTCAGAGCAATGGTGCTGCTGGTGGGGAGAAAGTTGAAGCTGCCAAATCAAATTCGAAGAATTAAAAAAAAACAGTCGATTGAATTGAACAAACAACAGCCTTTCAAGTAAATTGTCCTTATTTCATTTATACAGTGTTTTTTAGCTATAGGGTGTGCTCATGAATTCTAATTTTAATTTTCTATATTCCATGTCATTATTTTCTATATTCCATTTCATTATTTTTTATGTTTAAGTTTTTTTCTTATGGTTTATTATAGATTATGCTGCTGTGTAATTTAAAGCAACCAATATGTAATGAATTCTTTTAAACTAAATAAAAATAAATATTTTCTATCTTTATAAATAATGATGTTTGTTTTATTTTTATACATGCGTTTACTTGGTTTTGCTTCCAAAGTATGTTAGTGGGTCGTGTAAAAGATTTTAAACACGTGGTTTTTATTTTAAACCTTCCCACACATCGTTACCTTACTACCCGTCTCCACTATCCATCAACTTGGTAAGAACAGCATGTCGCACATGAATTCTGCTCGTGTAGACTGTTCATGTTCATGTTTCGTCCATGTGCTGCCATCGTTGCCCAAACATTCGTCTTAGCATCCATGTGCGCCATGATGTTGGCCATACAATGTATTTTCTGTATACAAGTAAACGCCACAACAACAAAAATTGTGGCCAATCAGAACATGAACATCAACACGTATTCGCCACATACAAGAACGTGAACAAATTAATACCGTTGCTCTGCCGGAGTTATGGTCATGTCATGTTCAAATCGAAAGCGCATGGAGACGTGGGGTTAAAGACGAAATAACCTATCTGCAGTTTTCAAAAGTTTACGGGAGAGGGGACGTTATAAAATTGGAACTATTTACAATATTGAAACGAAAATAACACATTTTGATTAAAATGAAACCAGAAATATATATCGGTTAAGAAAATTTTGTTTTTCTAAACACAGCTAATGTCATGTCACTTAGGTTATTTGGAATTGTAAAAATCTGAAACCAAATAACCTGTCAGCAGTACTAATTAGTATGAATTAATAACAATTTCTTTATACATATGAATATTATATACATTCAGCCCAGTCATGAATAAAAATTCCCCGGGAGTTTTTTCCCTTTTCCTACTTTTACAATTGAATTAACATAGGAAAAATGAGAGAAGGGAGAAAACTCCCGGGGAATTTTCATTCATAATTGGAATGATTAAATAACAGTTATAATTTCTTTTAGTGGTTTTAAGAAAAAGGGTACTTAATGTTTGTTAAAATTCCACTTATGCAACAAAATTAAACTTTTATCGTGATTTTTGATGATTTATTTTTCTCTTTTTTTTTGTGCGTAACGGTCCTCTAGGTACAAAAACTTTGTCATTTCTAATATTACATGTTCAAAATTTTGCACACATATGCGTTATGATACAGGGAATAAAAATCCAAAATAAACTCAATTTTGAAATTTTTGCAGATAGGGTATTAGGTTTTTAAGAAGACGATATGTAACTTCATGCATACCTATTTCGCGTGAGGTTAACATATCGTCACCTAGAACGCAAAAGGCCTTATCTAACCCTACGTTACCACATGGAAGTAATTAGCTCTGTTCCACATGCATAACGAAACAGTCCGAACTTGCCCAAAGTTACCCAAAAGCGTTCCACATAACAATTTTTGTTCAATTATGAGAGTAATTGAGAGAGTAATTTTTTTCATTTCCTGTACAAATTTGCACGAACTTTTTCTTTGGGTAAGTTCGGACAAGAATTTAACAATCAGCTGTTTTTTTTTACATATGAAACTGAAAATTAATCAAAAAATTTGCAAGCAAAAGAAAAAGTTTAGTTTTTGTTAAAAAATATATTAAAAAGCAAAATGGAAGGTTTTAATGAAAAAGTTAAAGTGGTAAATACATTAGTGAATAGATATTTTACAAAATTTATAAATACTTTTAAAAAATTTACACTGGCTCAGCTTTTCTTTCAGTTTTTTTTAAATTATTTTTAACATCTGTTGGAAATGATGCAAAAGTTTTGTTTTTATAATGTTATTGCTTTTAAGCGTCTAAAATCACTTAAATAGATTTTAATTTAAAAAGTAAGCACCATTAGTATTACAAGAAGTGCAAAAATGGTTTTTTGCGTTCCAGCTATTTTGGGTAGTTTTCGCAAATTTAGAGAGTAATTTTCATTTTACTCTCATTAGTCCGAACTTGCCCGAGATCTTGTGGAACACACCTATTATGTACTTGCAAGTAGTGAATACGTATTATTATCGAAAAAGTACAAAAATTGTGTGAATGTTAGTCAAAAAGTGTGAGTGTATTAAGTTTTTCGAACTTGCACTTGCATATGGAAACGGGGGAAGCATTTTGAAAATTTTACAGAAGAAGAAAAAAACTTTAATATGATAAATTCCATTAAACTGTTTGTAATTAATTTTTATACCCTTCACCAAAGGTAAAAGGGTATATATAACTTTGTCATTCCGTTTGTAATTTGTACAATATTGATCCTACACCCTATAAAGTATTTATATTCTGGGTCCTTATGAAAAGCGAAGTTCAGATCCGATTGTCCGTCTGTCTGTTGAAATGGGTTTTCCGAAGCCCCCAGATATGATGGGGGCTTGGTTATGTCAGGTATTATTATTATATTATTGCTATTGAAATTCAGCCAGATCGTTCCAAAAATGGCTGAGATATGAGCAAAAAACCACGACTACCTCTAATTTTTTTCCAAAAATCCCTTGTTGTTGTATTTTAATTACTTTTTTCTGTATATCTGGAGAACGGCAAGAGCCAAAGTTTCCAAATTACATAGGTACAAATATTTAGGTTATCGATACACAGCATCCCACAAAATGTGGGCGGGCAGAAGTAGGCGTGGTACCTTCCGTACAACAAATATCAAAAATTGTATAAAAACCTGGATTTTTGGACTGTGATATGACCTATGGTTACGCCTTATATGTATATCAAAACATCGGAAATCTTTAGTAGAAAGTATTCTGAAAATTTCGGAAAAATCGTTTCAGACACAGAGTACAGCAGTCGTGCAACAAAAGGTTATTGACATTTTAAAAGAGGGTCAAACAGTACGAAGTAGTTAAAAAAAGTGTAATTAAAAAAAAGGTTCATAACAGGTATACAGGGCGTCGAAAAAAGGTCAAATTGGCACTTTTGCATTACAGCGCTCAAATTATGCTTCTAACCAGGGAAACCATAAAAATGCAATTGCATGTTTTTCCTTGTGCGACCATTGAAGGTAGAAACAATATATTTTTCCGTTTTAGAGCTTTTTATGAATTTTGGCATCGATTTGTTAGTCCAGTGTGTTAATCCAAAAAGTGTCACAATGCCCATGGACTTTATGACACTTTTAAAAGTCATAATGTACATCAGAGCGGTGTTATAACGTCCACAACTTAACTTATAACAAAAAAACATTAAAATGTGTAAAATTTGTTTTAAAATACCGTTAAAATAGCAAGTGATTATCTAAACTTAAGACTATGAAGCAGCTTTAAGGCAGGCTTTAGAAAATGTGTTTCCTAATGCGTCATTAAAAGGTTGCTGGTTTCATTACTGCCAAGCTCTGAAACGCAGAGGTCAAAAGATAAGCAGATTTGGAAATTTAATAAAAAGAAATAAAGACTGTGGTAATTGGTACCGAATCGCTAACTAAGGCATCGCTGCACAGCCGGCCTTCGGCCGAGCGCAAGGATTTTCTCTTCTATGGTATATCAGAGACCGGCTTCGCTAACTAAAGCTGCTCTGCGTAGTCGGTATTTGTTATACCATAGAGGAGAAAATCCTTGCGCCCAAAAGTATTTTCGTTATTTATTTACTGCCGTATTCATAAAAAATTAAAATGGATTTGAAATGCATTTTAAGAAAAATTTGTTTGAAAATTTTGCCTTAAAACACATTTCAAACTCATTTTATTTTTTATGAATACGGCAGTTAATATATACACCGAGAGAAAAAACAGCAAAACCATTTTTAAAAAATTTTAACCATATTATGTTAAATTTAACTAAATCATTGTCACCGACAACCATATTATGGTTAAATTAGTTTCTTTAAAAATAGTTTTGTTGGTTGTGACCAAAACATGTTTTTCTCTGCGTGTATGTAGATCTTTTTGTATTTAACTTCTTTAATAAAAGTGTCATAATGTCGATTTGCAAAGTGTCATAACGCCCGCGGACATTATGACACTTTTAAAAGTGACACTTTTTGGAGTGTCATAGTGTCCATGGACGTTATGACATGCCACCATATTTTACCGTTTGCATCAATTTTTTTCATAATTTAGTTAAAAGAGCCTTTTTGCAGCATTTTTTTTATATATAAACACAAATTAAGGAACATTCAATTATATACATAGGTTTTTTGCGATGTGTGTAATGTATAGACCAATCTATTAAAATGATCTAACGATATCCATCCGTTGTCCGTCCACGTTAACCTTGTGCGCAAATGGCACTGTTATTAAATTGTTGAATATTTTGTTTTCAAATCAGCAATTTTTGAATTTTTTGGGTCATATTTTGAACAATTTGGAAGTTTTTACTGCATATTTAATGCGCATAAGACGCGTTTTTTAGAGCATATTTCTTGTTTTCCTGCTTATAACTTATTTTGTTGGATTCATGAATGGTCTCAAAAAGGGTACACTTTAAAAAATTGTCTATCAGGTATGTGATGAAAACCGATCGATTTCAAAATGAACGTTTTTAAAAGGTGTGCAGCTCAATCATGAATAAAAATTCCCCGGGAGTTTTTTCCATTTCCTACTTTTACAATTGAATTAACATAGGAAAAATGAGAGAAGGGAGAAAACTCCCGGGGAATTTTTATTCATAATTGGGATGGTGATGAATTTCGACTGATTTTAAAATCCATTTCTGAATTTTAGTCTTAAATTTTCGTTCAGAATACACTTCAGTTAACGTATATAATCGTCCATGTTCTGGAAAACGCAGCGTTTTCAAATCGCTTACGATTTGAAAAACGCATTTCAGCATGTTCTGAAAACCAGACGATTTGCTAGCGTTTTGCTTTTTTTCGAAGTTGTGTTTGAGCGAAAAAAACATATGTTTCATCATAACAAAACGTAAACAAACAAATAATTTACAAATTAGTTCTGTGAAATAAATTTAAAATTAAAATGCCTACAGCGTTCTTACATGTTCATAAGTAAACTACTGCGACAAAGAATTGACAAACTCAAAGCAAATTTTTAAATTGCATTTTTTTAATTAAAATCGTAAAAAAATTTTACTAGTTTTTCCTTAAATAAAAAGAAAACATATTAAATTGAAATTGTGGGCCATTTCTTTTTCTCTTTAAAGTGCAGTTTTAATAAAATAGACCAGATCGCTTAAGTACCTACAGTTGTGTTCAAAAAAATAGGAGTGCCCTTCACAAAAATCTATTTTGTTATTTTTTTACAAAAAACACAAAATTTTATGTCATTTTTTTTTCTAACATTAAACAAGAAATTCTTAAGAAATTATTACATAATTCCTGAGGTGATTAAAGCTATTAAAATAAAAATATATACATTTTTAACAAAACATGATGAAAATCCATTGTTCAAAATAATAAGAGTATTGTACTTTTCATTAAAAAATGTAAACAAAAAAAATTCAAAACAAGTTTAACACCTTCGGAATGTTTAATATTTCGTAGAAAAGCCTCGGTTCTTAACAACGGCGGCACATCGCCGCGGCATGGAGTCGATTAGGTCTCTACAACGGTTTACTGGGATGCTACTCCACGCATCCTGGACTGTGCGCCATAAAGCCTTAGCATTGGACGGTTTCTTTTCGGAAACATATTTTTTAACATCCCCCCATAGGTGTTCTATGGGGTTGAGGTCAGGGGACTGAGCGGGCCATGGCATAACCTCAACCCCGTTGGTACGAAACCACTTCTTGGCTAATTTGCTGGTATGTTTCGGGTCATTGTCTTGTTGGTAGACCCATTTTAGAGGCATATTCCACTCCGCGTATGGTAGCATGACATTATCTAAAATTTCGACGTACACCCGTTGGTCCATGATCCGTTTTACTTCATATAATGGTCCAACACCATTGTAAGAAAAAGATCCCCAAATCATAACTTTTGCTCCTACATGTTTGACGGTCTTTCTGGTGAATTGTGGGAGATATTCCGTATTGGGTGGACGTCGGACATATTGTCTAGAACCAGTTCCTCCAAATAGAACGATCTTACTTTCATCCGCCCACAATACGTTTCGCCATTTTTCTTTAGGCCAGTTTAGGTGATCCTGGGCGAATTTCAAACGGGCGTCTGCCTGTTTTTTAGTGAGTAAGGGTACCTTTCTGGGACTTCTGGCAAATAAATTATTTTCGACTAAACGTCTTCGAATAGTAACGGTGCTTACGCTTAGATTAAGATCCTTTTGGATTTTTTTTGAGGACGCAGAAGGATCAACCTTACTAAAACGTACTATGCGACGGTCATCTATAGGCGTTGTTTTACGTTTTCGACCTCGAGTTTCGCCTTTTTCCGTATACCGTAAAGCATTGGCTATCATCTGGTCTGAGCACGACATAATTTTTTTTATTTCCCGATAAGTTTTGCCTTCATTTCTAAGATTTTTTATTAAATTTCGTTTCTCTTCAGTGCAATGCTTACCACGCCCCACTATTTAAAAATTTTGTAAATTAAATTAAAGAAATGTAACCATAGAGCTTATTCATACTTACTTTTTGAATTTATAGCTTAAATTTTAAAAGTTTAACAATTAAATTTCTCACTTAAGGCAAATACTCCTATTTTTATGATCAATGCACTTTGGAACCAAAAAAGAAAATAAATTAATTGCAGCATAAACACTACAATTAGCTTGATTATTATTTTTGTGTTTTACTTTCCACATTCCATACTATGTACCGTTAGAATATGGCTTACTTAAAAAGTTGCCACATTTCTAAAGATCAATTGAATAAATATATGATATGGATACTCCTATTTTTTTGAACACAGCTGTATACACTAGCGGTTTGAAAACGCCAAATTTCTAGCGTTTTCGTTTTTCAGAACACCTGTTTGGCGTTTTCAAATTGAAAACGCAAATTTTAAGCGTTTTGCGCTTTTCAGAACATGGGCGAATATAAAATTTAAAAGAATAAAGACTGAAAATAAGCGAATCGTTTCGTTTTTAAAATCGATTTCCATCACATACCTGTATAAATACTGAGGTGTAGGGTAACATACATACATATGTATGTATGGTCTTGATCGATTATATTTTCTTACATGTTCTTTTATTCTGCAAATTGTAATAATAAATCATAATTTATTTTTGATAAAATTACTACATAGTAGTTTATTTTTCAAGTTGAGAATAGAAAAAGTTACATAAATGAATTTTGTATACTAAGCAAACTTATAAATAATTCTTAGAAATTATTAAAAGAAACAGTAAAGTTGTTTATTTTATCTGCATTTTTTCAGCGTCATTGTTTTCTTGATTTTTCGACTCCTCCAGTTGTTTAACACTCAAATGAGCTGGACCAGTCTGCTGTATTTGAACAATGCGTTCATTATTGTTTTTAACTTTGCTGGGTGGTGGTGGGGCTTTAACAGTAAGAACACCATCTGATGATATGGTTGAGACAACATCTTTGGGATCATAACCTTTGGGTAATGAATACTTGCGTATAAAGTGTCTTTGTATGAAACCGTGGTCATCTTCACGTTCCTCGTGTTTACCCTCAACGACAACCGATCGATCCAACGTCTTGACAGTCAATTCATTGGGTGTAAACTGCGAGACATCCATGCAAACTTGAAAACCATCTTTGCCAACTTGAGGTACTAGCTCAGATTTGTTTAGTTCTTCAGTTCTTCCACGACTAGGACGTTGAAATTTAGCCAACACATAAGGATTATAACGACGACGTGGAGCACGCATTACCAAAGAGCGTTGAGGGGGGCGAAAAATGTCGATGGGATGGATTCCCAAACCGAAAGCATCTTCCATAAAATTTTCCATTTCATTGAAGGCATCAAATTCACTGAACAATGGCACCAAAGACATATTGTTGTATTTTCTTTTAGTTTTTGTAAAAGTTTTACTAAATTACTATTTCAGTTTTTTTTTCAAAAACAACAAAAAATACACCAGTAGCTTTCCCTTAACTCGGTTTTTTCACTTCTGCAGCTGTTTCTTCTTTAACGGTTCAATAAGAACTGAAGAGAAATTTGCATTTCTGACGTTTTTATACTCTTGAGTACTTTGTTATAGAATAAAAGAGAAAATTCGAGAAAATTCTTTTGAAAATGAGAGTGAGTTAAAAGAGAATTATAAAGAGAACGTATTATAGAATATTAATATTCGTAAAACGTATTGCAGTTTTTAAGAGACCGGCATTTAAATTGTTATCTTTTGTATAAAAATGTACATATGTACGTATATACAAATGTATATACTTTGTATATAATTAAAGTATAATTTAGTACGAAACAAAAAGTACATATTAATAAATAAACTGCGGTACATACTTCAATTATATTATTTTGCAATTCATTATAGAAACTTCTGGAAACCAAGTTTTCAAGATAAATACAAGATATGTATGTACATACACATGTATGAAGTCATAATAAATAATATTGTATAGGTAGGTATATTTAAAAATATTGTATGTACTATGTAGGTATGTAAATAAATATCGCTCCTTTATCACAGAGTACAGTTTCATTGCTACATAGGGTAAGTGCGCCTAATGTCGGCATGTACCAGTAGTCGGCATCTTTTGCATTTAAACGTTAATAAATAAGAAATGCGGGTTTTAGATTAATAAATATCATCAAGTTTGTCAAGAAAATTTACTCATCTTTCTATTAGTAATAATTTAATTGGAGTAAGATGAGTATTTTCGCCAAATTTTGAAGTCTTGAGTGACAAGTTATTGGACTTGTGCGGTAACCCTTGTTTTTCAAAAAAAA
Organism: Pollenia griseotomentosa; assembly: GCA_963931875.1. Taxonomy (NCBI): domain Eukaryota; kingdom Metazoa; phylum Arthropoda; class Insecta; order Diptera; family Polleniidae; genus Pollenia; species Pollenia griseotomentosa. The sequence continues at coordinate 96,465,268 of OZ007562.1, read as the reverse complement.
AAATTAGTGTTAGAGCTAACTTAAAAAGGCCAATAGTCATATTATTTATTATAATTATGTTACCAATAAAGTTTGAAAAGGTAAAAAGTCTATTAAATTTTATCGTAAAAGTAAAAAAATGTACAAAAAGTTAATATTTTATTAATTTTGTTGGGTGCCGACATTAGGAACAAAAATTTACAAAATTTCCTTTGGTCGGCATTGGGTGCCGACCACTGGCAAATCAGTATTTTTCTCTGATTACACTCAAATTTTAGTAAATTGTTCATCAATCGTGCCTCTTGCCTCTGAGATAACAGAAAATGAGTTTAAAACGAGTTTACCCAGTAGTCGGCATGATTTGTTTTGAGTATCTCATGACCTGCCGACTTTAGGATAAGTGTTGTCCTAAAGTCGGCAGCAATTTTATTTCTAGTTTAACGGTATATGGGGTCCTTAAACAGGATAATTTTTAAAATTTGTAAGGACTATTACTTATTTACATTTCCTTTACATAATAATTTCAGTAAAGTTAGATATGAAAAGCAGGAAAACAATGCAATTGTTTAAGTTTACTGAAGTGATCCTACAAATAAAAAGTTTTAATATCTATACTAGGTGCCAGCCAGAAATGTTGCCTTCCACCCACCATTTTACAGGACAGAATACAAGTTTAGTCATATGCTAAAGAGGAAAAGTTAGTAAAATGGTGGCACTTGCTAAATGTAAACTTCCGGTAAAAATTGATTACATTCTGAATACAGTGTATGCGATTATAAAGGAAGATGGACGCACTACAACATTTAAAAATGATCGTCCTGGAATTAGCATTTAAGCTTAGCTGTTAAGAAAGCAGAGGCAATTAGTAAAGGACGAGCTTTAGTCCCTGAATAAGGCATCAGCAACTGTTTCACTGATTTAAAAACCATCTCATTGAACAAAATGCTGTTGATATTTAAGATGATCCGTCCAGAATATTTAATGGCAAAAAGACAAGTCCCAATGGTTGAATTTCAATATGTAAAATTTTAATTTGAAATCCAACAATCAATTGTCCGATGATGAATGCAATACATTTTTTTTATTCAATTTATTAAAAGATTGCAATTTAAATATTGCATTCAAATTCAGTAATTGCAATAAAAATGAAATCAGAATCAAAATCTTCTTTTCCTTCAAATGAAACACTCCTTCTTTTAGAAATAAGCCTGACTGTGATAATTACAAAGTATTGCAATCTTACAAATCTGAAATCATTTCGAAATCAATGAATGAAATCAGTTTGGTGGAAATCATTTTGATTGCAGATTTTTACAGGTCTGCCTCCAACAAAACTTATTTAAAAGAAAAATCTTAATCATATGCTTTCTTTAACAATAATTTTGTCACCAGTGATTTAGGTTAAAATAGTTCTTCACCAAGAAGACACAACCACATTATGGTTGCCTCCGAACATGTTTTGGGTAATAACAAAAATATATTTAACACTTATAATAGCATGGTTATTTTTCAACCATAGCATGTTGCTCTTGGGAAAGAGGAAAATACTAATTGTTAAATTATACCACGAGTAAACAAATTATTGACATATTTAGCCATAACATCAAAATATGGTTGTGACTACAACAAAATGGTTAAACTAACCATAATATGTATTAAAATTCTCGTTAAAAATAGTTTTGTTGGAGGGAAACTTTTTTTCTACGCGTGTACACCCATAGAAAAACATGTTTTAATATGGTCACCTCCAACAAAACTATTTTTAAAGAAAATTTTGAAATTATTTTGCTTAATTTAACCATATTATGGTTAAATTAGTCGTCCAACAAGAAGCCACAACCATATTATGGTTGCCTCCGAACATGTTATGGTTAATAATAACTATTTTATTTTTATTTTATTTTTATTTTCTTATAATTTTTTTAATTGTCGTATTTAACCACAACATGTTTTGAGGCAACCATAATATGGTTATGGTGACTTGATGGAGGACTTATTTAACCATAATATGGTTGTCGGAGACAATAATATGGTTAAACTAAACATATGGTCAAAATTATCTTTAAAAATGGTTTTGTTGGAGGTGACCATATTAAAACATGTTTTTTCTCTGCGTGTAATGCCTACATAAACGTACAAATGTACATTTTAAGCATTTTAGAAAGTAAAAAGCTTTAATTTTCAATAAATGATCCATTAAACTCTTGTATAAATTGGTTTTTTCTTTAAAAAATAGCCATGCCGACTATAGGATCATTACATGCCGAGGATTGGTAAATCGTATGCCGACTACTGGCAAATGCCGTGTATTTTAGAAAAAAGTAAAATTACTCAAATTTAATATAAAATATGTCTAAAAACTCTTATATGAATCGAAAATATACATATTGCTGAACTGTAGTGGCTAGTTGCCATCCCAGTATCACGTTTATGTACGTAAGGGCACCAGTTTAAAAATGAAAAAAAAGTTAAACTGCCGACTACTGGTACACTTACCCTATTCAAATCTCAAAAAAATCGAACTTAGCAAAATGCGAGTAAAGTTTTCAAACAGTTATGCCAGTAATGCAGATTTATCTGCATTTTGTAGATTTTATATCCCAAAATTGCCAAAATACAGATTTTCCGATTTTGGTTAGGTTAGGTTAAGAAGGGTTATGCGCAAAAGGGCACACCTCTACTTGGAGACCAATCCGATCCATTGTGAATCCCCTCAATATACATAGAGGAAGAAGAAAGGTAACATAGGTACGTATTCCACGGATAATTACCTCGGCTCAGCGAATAAAGGCCTAACGAACTAACGCCTAAAAAAAAAAAATGAAATAATGCCTAAAAATTGCAACAAAAAATTATATAGGAATTAGGCGGTTGTTCATTATGAAATAATGTCTGATTTTTCATAATGAAAGAAAGCCTAACAATCAAAAATGAAAAAACGCCTAATTAGATATTTATTCATTTTTGATTGTTAGGCTTTCTTTCATTAATGTTAGGCGATTTTTCATTTTGCTAAAAGTGTGATTTTTATTACTATTATGCGTGAATTCATTGAAAACTAACAGTTGTATTTACGGTTAGACAAATGTTTTTGCAATTTGTTATCAGTTGTCGTCATTCGTTAAACTTCTATCACTACGAGCAAGGCCCATTGAAATAAATACAAGATATGTATGTACATACACATGTATGAAGTCATAATAAATAATATTGTATAGGTAGGTATATTTAAAAATATTGTATGTATGTAGGTATGTAAATAAATATCGCTCCTTTATCACAGAGTACAGTTTCATTGCTACATAGGTATTCAAATCTCAAAAAAATCGAACTTAGCAAAATGCGAGTAAAGTTTTCAAACAGTTATGCCAGTAATGCAGATTTATCTGCATTTTGTAGATTTTATATCCCAAAATTGCCAAAATACAGATTTTCCGATTTTGGTTAGGTTAGGTTAAGAAGGGTTATGCGCAAAAGGGCACACCTCTACTTGGAGACCAATCCGATCCATTGTGAATCCCCTCAATATACATAGAGGAAGAAGAAAGGTAACATAGGTACGTATTCCACGGATAATTACCTCGGCTCAGCGAATAAAGGCCTAACGAACTAACGCCTAAAAAAAAAAAATGAAATAATGCCTAAAAATTGCAACAAAAAATTATATAGGAATTAGGCGGTTGTTCATTATGAAATAATGTCTGATTTTTCATAATGAAAGAAAGCCTAACAATCAAAAATGAAAAAACGCCTAATTAGATATTTATTCATTTTTGATTGTTAGGCTTTCTTTCATTAATGTTAGGCGATTTTTCATTTTGCTAAAAGTGTGATTTTTATTACTATTATGCGTGAATTCATTGAAAACTAACAGTTGTATTTACGGTTAGACAAATGTTTTTGCAATTTGTTATCAGTTGTCGTCATTCGTTAAACTTCTATCACTACGAGCAAGGCCCATTGAAAAGGTCTGCGCAAGAAGCCTGATGATCATTGTTTATGTTCTTTTTAGTTGTCAAAAGTTGTTTTGATTTTGCTTACATGTGCATGTATACGTTTGTTTACGTTTGTGGTATGCCACACATACACGTTTTTTCCTTTTGCTTTGTATATGTGGTAGTAAATTTTTGACAACTAAAAAGAATCGTTTTTTGTTTTTGTACAAGTAAGCAGACCTAATAGATGGGCCTTGACTACGAGCAAGTCATTCATAAGTGTTGGACATTAAAAATTATATTATAATTAAAAATGGATTACGAAATTATTTCTGGCAAGAGGATTTCCCTTTTACAAAATGCATACGCTATCTTGTAAACATTCTGTAAAAGGGAAAATTATTAGTTTTTAAAATTATAAAAGCAATTGGTTTTCCCTTTTACAAAATGCATACACTATCTTGTAAACATTCTGTAAAAGGGAAAATTATTAGTTTTTAAAATTATAAAAACAATTGATTTTCCCTTTTAATTCCAGTTGTTAGGTTTTCTTTCATTAGGTATTAATTCATAATGAAAGAAACCCTAACAATTTAGACTTTCTTTCATTTTTATAATTAGACTTTCCTTCATTTTTAAAGTTAGACGTTCTTTCACTTTCTTCTTAGGCGTTCTTGTTTAGGCATTCTTTCATTTTGAAAAATTAGGCGTTAGTTCGTTAGGACTTTATTCGCTGAGCCAATTACCTCGCCAAAAATGCTAGTATTTTTGTGTAATTATGCGGGGAAAGCATTTAAACGAATACGCTTAACTACCTCGTTGAGATAATTATAAGAATACGTTTAACTACCTCATTGAGTTAATTAAGCGTATACGTTTAAATACCTCAGTGAGGTAACAAGATACCTTAACTTTGGTGTATGAAAAAAAGTTAAGACATACCTAGGAATTTTTTCAGGTATTTTTCAGATAAATCTAAAGAGATAGCAATAAAAAACAATGGGATTTGCTGTCTTAAATTTTATCTGTAACACTCAATTCACATGAGGGCTTTTACGACGTCGATTTGTCGACGTCTCTTTTGGTTTGTTGGCGAGCGGTGTAGAGAAGAAAGAGGGGTAAACAAAACGACTCGTTTTGTGTTGTTCATGTCGTTTTTTATATTTCTCTTTTAACTTCAACATTTTTTATTTTTCGAATTTATTCTATGAGTTAAATTTCAGTTATGTATTTTATAAAGCTTTTTTGTAATAGTCTTATTCCTTCAATTTTTCAGGAATGACTTTATACACTACCAGACTATTATATTGTATCTTCTTGTTACATTTTACCTACGCTATCCTTTGGATAGCAATGAAGTATATTGTATGCACAGAAAAATTTACAATTATTAGACACCAGCAGAATGTAATGTAAAATAAAAAATGTTGAATATAATATAAAGTAACCTACGAAAGGAAATAATTCCCAGTTTCTATTTCTCTTTTAACTTTTTCCTTTTACGTTTTATTCTTTTTCTTACTTTGAAGTGTGTGGTTGAAAATACAGTGAGATCTCGATTATCGATAATAGACGGGACCGGCAGCATTCTTGATTATTTATTTTTTGGTGTATTTCTTATTTTATGTAAATATATAATGTATTATTATGTAAACATGAGGAAAAAAGTAATTTTGGCAGAACATACTTCCAGTACGTTGGGAAATTCTCTTTCTTCGTTTATTTAAATTTGTTTTGATTGTTCAAAAGTAAACGAAAAAAAGATAATTTGTTTATAATTTCGGATAACAGAGGTAATGCCGGATAATAGAGGTAATTCAAATCAATGCAAAAAATTTTTTATTTTCCAGTCAATTGAAGCTGCCGGTAATTCGAATGACGGATAATCAAGGCCATACTATAAATAAAAAAAAGACATGCAACTAAAAATCTTCATATGAACGCAAAGAGATTTTGGAAGTTGCTTTAAAAGGGAATCCAGATAAAACGACGTCGTAAAAGCCCTCATGTGAATTGAGTGTAAGGCTTTTTGAGATGTCCTGTCACATCCTAATAACAAAAGCGTACTCACCGTAAATATGCAATTGTATGGTTTTTCTTGTCCTATCAATGAAGGCAGAAACGGTATAGGTTTTTATCCGTTTAAGAGCTTTTTATAAATTTTGTCACCGATTTGTTTGTGAATAATTTGCATATTTTAGCTTTTGCTGCATTTTATTGCACACATAATTAACGGTTTTTAAGCATATTTCAATACATGCTCAGCAAATAAAAAACATTGCTTAAAATTCTGGTTAACAAATAAATTTTCTGTTGCTTTAATTTCGCCATCTACATTTAATTTTCACTCTACAATTCAAAGCCAAAGCACACTTTCGTTGAAGATAAATGTTATTCCAAACTGTAAAGTTTTAAACCTACGTAGGTATATATGCAAAAATTAAGAAAAAAGCACAAATATTTAAAACTTTTTTGTGTTGAAAGTAAAAAAAAAATATACCTATTTCCTTTTTTATACCTTATACTTATACCTACCAGAACTACTTTTAAAATAAGGAAAGCTAAATTTAAAAAATTTAATTTAAAATCTTCATCGATTTCAAATTCCTGAACATTTTGAAATGAGTTGTTATATATTTTTCTGAATAAACTACATAAAAAATGTTATAAATGTGTTTTGAAGATTTTTGAAATTTTGACGCAGATTTTGCAGAATTTTTGATGAAAGTTGTGGTTTTTGCTGATTTTTTCCTCTAAAAGTTCTGGCAACACTGTTTTCAAAATGTATGTACCAGTGTTCCAATTTGAAATTTTGAAATGGTACTTAACGTGAACTAAAAGAGTACTTTCTCCCACCAAACGGTACTTTTTGTTGAAAAATAAAACAATCATTTATGAAAATAAAAGGAACACCAAATATATTATTTATTTAAGAGCAAACAGTATTTATATTAAAGGTTAGCATGTAAATAATATTTCTGATATAGGTACATAATCGTAAGTTGCGATTTTTTCAGTATTTTCTAAAGAAAATTATTTAAAATACCTACCTAGTTGATATTTTTATAAATAAGTAAATAGATAAAAAATTTAATCTTTGTACACATAAAGTTATACTGGTAGACTACTTATATTTTAACTTTTGCAAAGTTACATAGGTACTAAGAACTTAGTTCTAAAATAAAGTTTAAAACATTTATGTTTAAAACAAAAGCTTTTAATTCAGTATTTAAAGATAACGCAAATTTTTTTTAAGAGATCATAAGAAATATTAAAACAACAACATATCATTTGATTTTAATAGATCTGTATTTTTTTTATCAATCTTGAAACAGTTTCTATTGTAAATGAAGAGGTCCATAACAAAACGCAATAATTACACCATAACATTTTTTTGGATAAACGACAAAATTTAATTTAAGTAAGTACCTAGCACATAATTTTTTTTAAATTATTATTGTCTACAAAAAATAATATTAATCCCAAATTTATTATTTTATCTGACAGCTTGTTTTAAATTTATTTAAATAGCAAATTTGGAATTATTGCGTTTTGGTCCGAATCATAATATTTATTCATGTAATTATTGCGTTTTGTTATCGACCTCCTTAATTAACTTAACAAAGCGAAAGGTATTAACTAAACAAAAATTCCGTACGTTTTACAGTTATCTAAGAGTTACCATCAGAGCATAATTTATTTATAATGTTGACTTTTTTAAAATTTCTTGTGGCGATTTATTGCAAAGATGTGTAATTATTGCATTTTGCTCTGAACCATTATACCTATTTGATATTGAATTGCAGTGTAGTTATTGAGTTTTGGAATACTTTATAATAAAGGTAATATAGATTTTAATGTGTAGAATAGGATTCAATCAAAAAATCAAAAAACTTCAAAAATGTAATTATTGCGTTTTGTTATGGACCTCCTCAAATGATTTCTTCTTTTGCTTTTTACATCATTTTTAATTGAAAATGTGCGTTCAACTGATGCTGAGGAAGCAATAAGTGAAATGTCAGCAAACATTAGTTCATCCATTTCGTTCTTTATTTTGGCTATATTTTTCCAAAAAAAAATTTAAATATTTTCAGTTCTTAAATGCTTAACTTCTAAAAGACCCGCCAGTATACGGAATTGAGAGTGGATATTTTCATAGTTTTCTTTCTCGTTTGGAAATAGCGTTAGTAACATTGGTATTATGCTATTGGATTTCTCGGAAACAATATTTTGTGGAGTAAAGCTGCTTATCATTTTTATGGTTTAATTTTTAAAACAAAAGTTAGTTCTTAATGTTTTAAAAAATTACAAAGAATGGCAAAACTCGATAAAAAAAATTTAAATTAGCGGAAATTCGCATATTTCTTTAACAAGTAAAGGTACAGTCACGCAATTTGGTACAAGTAATATATGACTAACAACACAACTTCTGTAGAAAAATGGGCGGAATTGGATAATTGCCACGCCCACTTCCCATAATAGATAAAATATAATTTTTTTAAATTCGTTTATAATTAATAGCAAGATTGCCTTATCTTCAGTAGGACAATTGGGGAAAATTGCAATACCCTTGTTTTAATCAAACAACACATTACCCATGCATATCTCGTTACCTAAAATTCAAACGGACCAATTAACAAAAAACAAAAATGAATATTTTCAATAGAAAAAACATTATAACCATTAAAAAAAATACCAATGTTACTAACGTCCTTGTGCATTTAAAGTTACGATATGTGTACCTTAAAAAATAAAAAAGTTATTTTTTTAAAAAAGATTTTTCTTTTTATTTTCAATTCAATTCAAAAAATACAGTACAAAGTTTATTAAAAATAAAAAATATAAATAAATTTTTATAAGAATAAGAAAAGTAATATATATACTTATATATACAGTAGACTCGCGGTAACGTGAACTATTAAAACCTAAGGGTGTTCACGTTTGCGAAGTTGTTCATGTTTACGAAGGTGTAATTTTTTACATCTTAAAAATAAAATAGACATATATTTAACTTAAATTCATATATTTTTTTTTATTAATTCATATTCATTAATTCATATTCGTATTTGTTTTGTTAAGAAAAACAATTTACATTAAAATTATTTAAAAAAATGGGTTATCTTTTTTTGGATTTTCTTTTTTTGCAAAAAGCTGAACACCGCTAGTCACGCTTGATCTTTTTTTTATTTTTTCTATTACATCCACTTTTTTTTTTAAGTTAAAAAATTTTTTAGTTTTTGCGACATTTTTCACGACACACTTTATATCAAACTCAAAACAAACTAAGCAAATCAACAGCTCGCGTTACACAAAATGCCAGAATATATTCATAAGCAATCATTTACGGGGATTCCCAGTTTTTAAAGAAGTAGTGATTGCTTAAAAATGTTCAAAAGAAAACAACTTTTTCTATGTTCCATGAATTTTACATTCGTTCACGTTATAGGGCTTTTTTACTGTGTTCACGCTACAGAGTAGTCAGTGTAAAAAAAATTATGTTCATGCTAGCCGGTGTTCACGTAAGGCGGTGTTTTTGTTATCGCGAGTCTACTGTATATGTTTGATATCATTCTTCTGCAATATAAACATCCGGGTCTTGCAGCAAATCCAAAATTGTGGGTGTTAAAATTCCTTTTTTAGTTTTTGGGGGTTTTCGCAAACTACAGATGAATGGATCCGACGATATTAAGAGCCTGTTATCTGTTATATCTATTATCATTGCTAATGCTTGATCAGCAGAAAGGCTCATGGGCTTATCTGAAACAATTCTACTTTTTTGTAAAAGTGTTCCCCTTTTTGGAGAAGCATTTATAAGCTCACGAACAATTGAGGCCGAAGTTCGTTTGCCATCTAAGTTCATTTTCATTTCGGCTGCCATAAATAACTGATTATGATCAACCGTATTCAAAAGTTCTCTTGCTTTCCTTTTTCTTGTTACTTCTGAGCACTCATGGAATTTTTTCTCTGGGGTTCCACTAGAAGAAACCGAAGAAGAAATGGTTTTATCACAAATAAATTGTGATAAATCAATTTCTAGAGACAACCAACCATTATTTGTTTTCAAAAATCGAAGTTTTGTTCTTTTTGATATCTGCCATTTTGAGTTTATTTGTGCGCAAATTTTTTGAGAAAAAAGTTTTATTTCTTGCAAATTAAGAGTTTGTTTTGAACCAGTAGGAATATTTCCTGAAATAAATTCAAATACACGCAGACATTTTTAATTTTTTTCTACAAGCAGCCAAACATCAAAAATTTGTTGGCGCGAAATACAAGAATTCATAATCAGTTTTTGGATCGGGAATAGTGGGGGGCAAGTTGGGGCAGATTTTTTTGGTTGATTCAGAAAGAAGACAAAATAGGTAATCTGATGCAAATAATGCGACTACTTTTGCTTGCTTGTGTATATATTTTTATGTCCAATGAAAAAAAAATTTTTTCAAAATAACTTCTAAAAAGAGATATATTTAAAAACCTTCAAACTTTTATTCTGATCACGTGTTTTACAATTGATAAATTCTGTTAACAAAAAATATACAAAACTACAAAATAAAAAAAAATTCATGAAGATATTGCATTTTATAAAAAAGTTACAACCATTCAAAGTTGGGCTACGCGCCTTAACTTGCTTATGTCTAGCAAAAGTCTGCAATTACAGTGAAGTTTAAGTTGCTGTTACTTCATAACGCTGTTAATTTTTTTAATTCCAAATGCAATTATATGTAGTTTGGATTGTTATCAATCAATTCTAGTAAAAATTCTTTAAAAAAACAACAAACAAAAAATTGGATTTTGATAAGCTAAAATGTTAAAACCTTACAGTGTGCAGCGGCATGAAAGCAAAGTCTAGTAGGTATTTATTAAAAATTGTTAAAGCTGTAAAGAATCAGAAAACTTACAGAAAAAATTGCTGCTATAATCGCAAACTGGGAAACAAACCCTAAAATTTATTTAAACTCCCTAAATCGGTAAAAAAAAAACAAAATGTCAACAATTAACAAAAAAAAAAAAAAAAATGTTTGCAAAAATAGCGAAAATTCGCGAAAATTTTTAATAATTCGAACAAGCCATAAAATTGATTAAAAGTCCACAAAAGTATAAGGAATGGAAAAAATTCTGTAAAAATTGCTAAATTAGGGGAAATTCGCAAAAAAAATTGCTAAGTCTGGGATCACACTATGAAAGTTTTCTTTCAAAAAGTCTGAGTTTATTGGTGAGTGGGGTAGAGAACATGCTTTTCTTCTCACCTCTCTCAACCATAAACTCAGATTTTCCGAAAGAAAACTTTCATAGTGTGAACCCAGACTTACAGCGGTATAATAACAAAGTCTACTATTTATTAAAAATCGTTAAAGCTGTAAAGAATCAAAAAACTTACAATACAAAAATCGCTTCTATCGGAAACATGACTAAAATTTGGGATTATTATTATTTTTTTCTTATTGCTGAAAAAAGGTTAATACTTATATGTTTAGCTATTTGTTAAAGAAATCTAATAATTATATTGTTTGTTTGTAAATTGTTTGTAAAAAAACAATTAAAGGCCCAACCATAATGTGCTTAAGTTGGCTGAAGCAAATGTACGAATACATGTAAATCATATGAGACAAACCATATTGTACTTAAGGAAACTTTTTGTCAAATTTTATGAAACTGTCATTTGCTTAAGCAAAGTGCGAAACTGATCACACATTCCGTACGGAATCAAATGTTTGTTGATTTTATTTTTGTTTTTTTTTTTTTAAATACATTTGGAAGACTTTTTGTTTATTTTTGACAGTAGGTTAAACAAGTCTATGCTTATCATGGTTGGGCCTTAAATGTCTATCGACTACTCGTTATCGAATGACATAATCTCAAATTCCGATAGAAGTTTTTTGATAACGAATGGGACGATTTCAAAAAGTAAAATTTCGATCAAAGTCACTCGATCACGACTGCGACGATCTGGGTCCAATATTGTGGTTAATTTATTGAACTGTTTATGGTTTTTTAATCCAAATTTTGATATTAAAATCAGGCTAAAGTTCGTTGAATTTTATTTTCATTAAATTATTTTTATGAGGAAAGGAATTTTACATTAAATGAATTAAAATTTATTGACAATTTTTCATTCTTGGCTGAACTGGGAATCGAACCCAGGTTTTTACAGACAGGTTGCCCCTACGTTATGATTGCCGTTAAGCCCTCACTGCCATTGACGACGGCTGCCGTCAATAGTCAAACCTTAGTTTTTAAACCAAATGGTATTTTAACTTTGGTAGAACAAAATTTGTTTTGAATGATTACGCTGCTGAACAGATATTTTGCGGTCGGGAATTTGATTGCAAATTCATACTAATTTGAGGTCTCTGATTTCAAATCTAATCTCCATTTTTCTCTATCAGCTCTACTTTTCGAGATATACCGTTATGTCCAAAAAAAGTACGGAAATAAACAGAAGTTGGGAAAAACATGTAAAATCAATTAAAATGGATAATCATTCAAAAAAGCAAATTTCGATCTACCAAAGGTTAAAATACAATTTGGTTTAGGGATTGATGTTTGACTATTGACGTCAGCAGTCGTCGATGGCTGCGAGTGTAAAACGGCAAATCCATTTGAGAAGATCGAGTGGTTGCGATCGAAACATGTCATGGTAACCTGCCGGCCGCGGTTCGAATCCCGGCCACGGTCAAGAATGAAAGATTATCAGTAGGGCAACTAAAAAAAGCAAATGCTTATTTTTTGGTTTAAAAGATAGAGAGATTTTGATTGAACACAAATTCCGATCATAAAAAAACAAAGAAAATGAGCTATATTTGTTTGGGCTTTTTTTTTGCTTATTTTGATAATATGTATTTGTTTTCGGTAAACATTTTTTTAAAGATGTAGACACTGTTTCAAAAATAGAAAATGGCTTGAAAAATATTAAGAATTGTAAATGGAAAAATAAACAACGATTTTGAGTCATGTAGAAAAAACGTATTAAAAAGTCGGAAACCGTATTTTTTCGGGCTACGAAAATCGAGCTCGCACTGTATTACTTTTAAACTGTTTTATGGCCAATTCAAACTCCAAATGATTTGGATAATATTATTTTTATTGAATATAATAATAATACATTTAAAAATTTTTATATACAAATGTAAATATATTTCTTATTTAATTTTAAATGAAAATGGTCTCCCATCTACGCCGTCGCCTTTTTTTAAATTTTGGAGGTATTTAATATTCGGCACAGCCGAAGGCAACTTGTTTTGTGTTTAATTAAATTGTAAAAATGGATTAGTGCTTTTTTACGCTTTTTTTGTTCAAAATAGTGCTTTTTTAAATTTTAAAGTGCTTTTTGCTCTCAAAAAGCTGGCATCACTGGATCAAGGGCATAGACTCATGAGTGGACCCAGAAGAAATTAAAACATTTTTGGAAGAGAAGGGATTTAAAATAAAAAACGTTACAAATATTAAAAACAGGGGAAAAAAATCAGAACCTGGCGACGTTAAGCTTTAAAAAAAATGAAACGCATCCTATTTATAATTTAAAATATATTCTCTACAGAAGAATAAGTATAGAGGAGCCTCACAAAAGAAATGGCCCAGCTCAATGTCTTAACTTCCAAGAATTTGGCCATACTAAAGCATACTGCTATTTACCCCTTGTTTGCGTAGCATGTGGTGAAGTGCATGGCACAGTTCTTTGCGATAAGTCCCAATTTACACTAGGGACATTTCTTGCCGGACATTTTTTGAATTCTCTTTTAATCTTACCTGAAGCGTTTACATATAAAGTCAGACAGAAAAATAATATAAAGCAACAAGATGTAAACTACGAAAAGTAAGAAAGAGAAATTAAAAAATAGCCAGTACAGATAGTCATGTACTACACACTCTACCTTTTCGACCCCTCGCCATCAAACTTCATCTATCCGGCAAGAAATGTCCCTAGTGTAAATTGCGACTAACAGCCCGTTCAACGATTTCGAACGTTAACGTTCGCATAGAAAATAACATTTAAAACAAAAACAATATTCGACAATTTGTTTTTGTTTTAAATGAAATTTTCTATGCGAACGTAAACGTTCGATATCGTTGAACAGGCTGTAAGTCTTAAACCGACCCCAACGTAAAAAAATGTAGCAACTGTGGCGGTAATCACACTGCCAATTATAGCGGATGCCCTGTATATACTATCGTCAAGCAGTGATGCCAACTTAGTGCTTTTGGCACTATTTATGGTGCTTTTTGATGCCTCAAAACGCCAAAATCTTATCCACAGTGCCAAACTAACTGCCTGTTTGTAGAACGCGAGCGCAAAAGTGACTCGTTCAACTTACATTTAAAACAAAAACAAAATTTCAAAATTAGTTTTTGTTTTAAATGTAATTTAAACGTGTCACTTTTGTGCTCGCGTTCTACAAGCAGGTAGTAAGAAAAAGCGCTAACTTGGTGCTTTTTCAAGTTTTCGTTAGTGCCTTTAGTGCTTTTTACAATTTTAATTTTTTTGTACCATTTTTTAAAACTTCGATTATATTGATGATTAAGATGAGATTTGCTTTTGGGGGTACAGTTTTGGGAAGGCCTGCAAAGATTTTAAGATTTCAAATGATAAAAAAAAGTGATAAAAGAAAGTTGCATTCGTTTTACCAAAAACTTTATTTACGAGGTTTGAGGTAGGCTTCCTAGCAATTTGGAAATTTTACAAAACGTTTCACTTTTAAGCGTTGACAACATATTTAGTAATCGTAATAAAACGATTAGTTTTCTGTTGTTTCGTCTCATATATAAAAGGTACGTGTTTAGAAAATATTTTTTAATACATCATATTTCCCTCTTTTAATACTTTCTAAAAACACAGTACAAAAACAGAAACTTAGGAATTCGGAAATAAACTTTTTTGCAGAATGTTCGGTGCTGAGCTTTACCAAGATGAGTCAGGTGATGGATGACCTGACAACAGAAGAAACTGTTGATAGTAACAATAACAATCTTTGAATAGGATTAACCGAAACAATTAAAAGTGTTTAAAGTGAAAGTTTTATATGTTTAGGGAAATCCAGGAAAAAGACTGAGAAATTAGATATTCTGTATGATGGGTTGCTTTCGATTTCTCCAACATCTTGGATAATTGAAAGAATTTTTTCCAGGTCAAGTTTTGAAAAAACTAAAGAAAAGAATCGCTTAAATCTAAAACATTTAAGACAAATTATTTTTCTAAAAGATTTTTTTATAAGAGTTTAACTACTGAAATAATTAACAAAATAATCTCACAGTTTATTTTTTAATAAATACATAATATGTATACTTTATAAAATATGTGTTGAAAAATTCAGTACTTTGGTACTTTTTTCAGTACTTTTTAATACTAAAAATACCGCAGTACCCCCGCGTTGTTTTCAGTACTTTTTTATCCTTTGAGCTTTTTTACTCCTAACTTTTTAACTGTGATATGATTATTTCGGTAGCAGGCTTTGGTCATCATGTGTTTGTTGCAAAATTTATGTTGTTGTATTTTAAAAATAATTAACGACGTTAATATTGAAATGCGAAGCGTAGACGCCAGGATTCATATTTTGCTTTCCAGAATGGGATATTTGTGTTTACAAGTGGCAAGAAAATTTATAAAAAGGGATGCATTGGATAATTTGTTAGTGGAAAATATAAATGAAAACCATATTTATAGAAACATGCAATGTTAAGGAAATGGTTTATAAAATTTGCAAAATATTCAGAACTAAATTTTGTTTTGAAAATAAATCCTTAAAAGTGATAATCAGCTTCACTCCAGAAAATATTGATTGCGGAAAAACTAATAGCATAATACTGTTGTTATTTATGTTTTTTACAAACGATAAAGAAAACTAAATCAATATCAATTCTCAATTCCGTGTTCTAGAGGATCTTTCAGAAAGAAGGCATTTCAGAACTGAATATATTAAAATTTCTTGGAAAAATATAGCTAATATAAGAAACAAAACTAATGTTTGCTGTCATTTCACATATTGCTTTTGGTATTTTATCGATACCACATTTCTGAGCATCAATTGAACGCAAAAGTTAAAATATAAATATAAATACATAAGTATAAATTTATGTTGACAAAAATAAAATTTTTAATTAATTTACTTATTCATAAATATATGAACCATTTAAAATAATTTGCTTTAGAAATGACTGAAAAACGTACCTTAAGCGGTTCATACACTTGCAATATAACTGTTCAATTTTATCGCCAATGTGCATGTGATATTCGAAGGTTACACAATTTATTGGCAAGAATCGAAATCAGAAAAGAAGTTCAATATACTGTGAAATGTGTTGACAAAAATGTACTATGTTGTTTTGCTTTAAAGGTTATGTTTTTTTTTAATAAGATATGCGATTAATTAATTAAAACTATTGTGCCGCTTTTGTATAACAGAAATATTATTTAAGGCCGTTATACACTATCCCACAAAGTCTTTAGTAATTTATGAAAATGCAACCATGTCATGATAAGTTGTTATTGTTTTTTAAAAATGTTCAAAGAATAATTACATAAGGGAAGCATTTTTGAAAAATACGTAATACTTTGTGGGATAGTGTGTAGCGGCCTTTAAAGCTAGTTTACACTATTTTACTTTGTATTAATACATGTCCAAAACTCAAGTAATATGTAAAAGTCTGATAGTGTGAATGCATGTGTGATGAAAATGACAAGTATTATGAAAAAAGTTTGACATCCCATACGACTTCATCGTTTTTTGAAAAATTTCTAAACAATAATACTTTTCATTGGATCAGGGTTGCATTTTATATCATGTGTGAGTGTTTATACTTTGTGTGATGGTGTGAACACAAACTGTTATGTTAAATTAGATTTTTTGACAGTCGCAACAAAACTCATTAGATTTCTATCTCACAAAGTATTATGGAATACGTAAGACTTGTGAGATAGTGTAAACTAGCCTTTACATGTGCACCTCAAATACTGTTTGCTATTAATTACTTAGATATAGGGATGAAACGATACGAGTAAATACAAGTACATATTCGATACTTTTATACAAGTACCAACTATTTTTGTAATCGATACTTAGACACCGAGTACCAAGTAGTATCGGTAAAAAAATACTCGGTATCGGTCAAAAGTAATCGCTTCACTTTAGCATTGAAATTATTTTTTAACTGAAGCAGTGTTTTTTAATAGTAAAAAAAATTATAAATCTTTAAAAATAAAAAGGTGCAAAATAAAATTTATTTAAAATGGGCCCACCAAAATCTAGTGTTTGGCTACATTACACTAGAAAAGGTGGAAAAAGTGCTTTTAAAGATATTGAAAGCGATTTAATCGTTTTGTTTTGAAAATAGTTTTACATCACATATCTGTTTATTTCCTTAGCTTTTGTTTACTAATGATAATTTTAGTAACATAGTATACTACAAGATCTCACCCTTTTTTTTTTTGTTATGTTTTATAAACCTGAAAAACGGGTTATTTTATTGAATTATTATCTAAGATTCTTTTGTTTTTCTTTTGTTATAATAAAAATAATTTAAAATACATACTATTGATCTTTTATTTTTTAAAAAAAATATTAATTTTCAGACAAAAATATACTCTTTGACTATATTAAAAAAATTACAAACTTTTCTTAAATCAGTGTTGAAGGAAAACTTTTGGCTCATGTCCCAAATTTTTAAGTACTCAAAATTCCCATTCCAAAATTTAAATCCCCTTTTATTAAACTTATTCATTAATTATAAAGTTAAATTAATAACATTTATTATTTTCAAAAAATAAACTATATATATACATTAAAATTATATAGTGACCAGTGATGCCAACTTAGAGCTTTTGGCATTATTTATGGTGGCTTTTGATGCCTCAAAACGCCAAAATTTTATCCATAGTGCCAAACAAAGAAAAAGCACTAACTTGGTGCTTTTTCAATTTTTCATTAGTGCCTTTAGTGCTTTTTACAATTTTTATTTTTTTTTTTTCTACCATTTTTTAAAACTTCGATTATATAGAGAATGATTTAGATGGGATTTGCTATTTGAGGTACAATTTTGAGAAGGCCTGTAAAGATTTTTAGATTTCAAATGATAAAAAAAGTGATAAAAGAATGTTGCGTTCGTTTTACCAAAAACTTTATTTACGAGGTTTGAGCTAGGCTTCCTAGCAATTTGGAAATTTTAAAAAACTTATCACTTTTTAAGGTTGACAACATATTTAGTAATCGTAATAAAACGATGTATTTGTTTGCGGTAAACGTTTTTTTAAAGATGTAGACACTTTCCAAAATAGCAAATGGCTTGGAAAATATTAGGAATTGTGAATGGAAAAATAAACAACGATTTTGAGTTATGTAGAAAAAACGTATTGAAACAAAAAAAGAGCAGTAACTTGGTATAAGCAAAGTGCTAATTAAAAATAGCTGACAGATAATGCTTTTGTAACGAGCGTTGTGTAACCTGGCATTTTTCATGCGCTTTAGTTTTTAAACGCAAGACACTCGTCTCCAAATAACCGCGTGTTGTGCACTTATTCCTCTAGTGCTATTACAAAAAGGTTTGACTAAGTATCAGAAGGCTGTCATTAAGTTTTATAAACAATGGTCGGTCATTGCAAATTTTCGGTAATTGCAACAGGCTAGATTTTTTCGAGGTACGAAAATCGAGCTCGCACTTTGTTACTTTAAAACTGTTTTATGGCCAATTCAAACTCATTTGATGATAATCCAAATGATTTATATAAAAATGTAATTTAATTTTAAATAAAAACGGTCACCCATCAACGCCGTAGCCTTTTTTTAAATTTTGGAGGTATATAATATTCGGCACAGCCGAATGCAACTTTTTTTGTGTTTAATTAAATTGTGAAAATTGTTTAGTGCTTTTTACGCTTTTGTTTGTTCGAAATAGTGCTTTTTAGTGCCTTTTTTAAATTTAAAGTGCTTTTTGCTCTCAAAAAGTTGACATCACTGATAGTGACTGACATTGTCGGAGTGCTAATTGAATTGTTTAGTACTAAACTACCTTATCTGCAAGAACATGATCATTTATAAATGCTTGTATTGTATGTATTATTCATCATTCGAACCGATACAAGTAAGTTCCGATACAAGTAAGTATCGATACTTTTTTCCCGATACTAAGTAGGTATCGATGCTTTACGAGCGATACCACAACGAGTAAAAGTATCGATACCCTAGAGGTATCGTTTCATCCCTACTTAGATACATGAATTCCAATAAAAATTATTTTGCTCCTTTTATTTGCATAAATCATTGTTTTTTTTTTTACCAAAAAGTACCGTTTGGTGGGAAAAATACTCTTTTAGTTGAAGTTCAGTACCATATCAAAATTTCAATTTTGCAACACTGGGCCAGATCGTCAGGAAACTTCAACCATAAAGATATTAGAAAAACTAAAGATATTAAACCAAATAAAACTATTAAGCGTATAAGAATTATAAGCAACAGTTCTACTTGTAACAATATCAAAGTTTAAACAAAGTGTTTTGTTTGTTATTGTATGGTTTTTTTATACCCTCCACCACAACAAGTTGTGAAGAGGATATACTAAGTTTGTCATGCCGTGTGAAACTTTTTTTTTATTCATCTCAGACCCCATAAAGTATATATATTCTGGCTCCTTGAGTAATTCTAAGTCGATTTAGCCATGTCCGTCTGTCTGTTGAAAACACGCTCACTTTCGAAAAACTCAAAAGAAATAAAAAAAACTAGGTGTCAAGTTGCTTATAGTTATCCTAAGCAGTTTGGGATTGAAATCCAGCCAAATCGGTTCAGTGGGATCGGAGCTTTGAATCAAAATGTGTAACCACCACTTTAAAAAATTGATAATTTTGTAACAAAAACTAACATAAATGATTGAAAAATGCACAAAATGATATGAAATTTTGCAAATGTTCGTTTTATTCGATTAGAAATCATAGAATTTCATGAAGATCGGTCCATAATTTACCCTAGGTCCCATAAAAACCCTACTCCCAGAAAACAGTTTAGTAAGCCTAAAACCGTAATTAATAACGGTATCATAACAAAATTTGGCACGTCACAGTTTTCAAAGACTTAAAATGACACGCAGCTATTAATGGCACAAAACATTAGCGGTTTTCACTATTAGTGGTAAAGTACCATTGTAACAGCACCCCAACCACTTAATGTTTTAAACTATTTATTTAAAACGCTTTGGGTAAACACACAAAGAGTGAAAACCGCTATTATAAAAAAAGTATTTTGGTACAACTAAGATCAAAATGTACAATTTTAGAGACAAGACAATTTAGGAAATCTTATTGCCAACCCCAACGTTTGTGTGCGCAAGTTCACAAATATTTTTATATACACAAAATTAGCTTTCCTGTAATGTCGACGAAAAGTTTGTTTAAATGAGACCAGTGTGAGAAATGCGCAGAGAGTAAAATAAACAAGTAAATATTAGATAAACAAACTTTTAGACTTCTTGATGTTTTACTGCTAATTTTATGAAGAACATTTTAATGAAGGAATTTAAAAAGTTTTTAAATGTTGTATTTTCAGAAAATTTCAATTTTAGTTTAAATTCTACAGCTTAGTCAAAACTAATATTTTAGAATCTATAATTGTTTGTATATTTTACAAAGTTAATTCATATACAATTATGGATACATTTTACGAAAGGATACATCCACCGAATTTCGTTCGTTTTTTTTAAACGATTGGAAAATTAAACTAAAAGAGATTCTGGTCTTGAATCATAAGTAAAATTAAATTTAAAAAAATTTATTTTTATTGAAATAGTTGTATTCAATCAATATATTTACTTATAAAAAAATTAATAATTACGCATGTTAGAGACTGTATTTTTTCTTACAAAGCTGTTTTTCAAATAATTTTTTATGGACGGGGTTTGGCGAATAAATTAACTGTTAACACGAATTTTACCATGTTTATAAATCAATAACATTTTTTTTATTTCTGAGACGAAAACACAAACTTATATTTATCTGTTTTGATAATACTTTCAATTTATTGAACAAAACTTTAAAACTCGGCACTAAAAATATCGTAAATTTAAGAGCAAATCAATATGGTAGGAGATAAAACTTAAAAATTTTACAAACTATTGACTCCCTGAGATTTGAGGATGTAAAAAGATGTAATAGAACTAAACACTTTTGATTAGCTCTTGATTTGATATATCAACTTAAGAATTTTCTCCTTCATCACCATCCTTTTCCTATTCTTCTTTGGGATTTTCCTTAACATTTAAGTGAGCTAAACCGACTTGCTGAATTTGTATTGGTTTTCCGTTAGTTGTATCCTCAATTTGTGGTTTTGGGACACTGATGGTTAGAACACCATCTAAAGATAGCGTGGATACAGCTTTATCTGGATCATAGTCTTTGGGCAAAGCATAACGCCGTACGATGTGTCTGGAAATGTAACCGTGATTATCTGCACGTTCCTCATGTTTGCCCTCAACAACAATACAATTGTCCACTACTTTAACATTCAATTCGTTGGGTTTGAATTGTTGGACATCCATGCACACCTGGAAACCATCTTTGCCAATAGTGGAAATGGGAGCAGCAATTTGTTTCTCACAACTACGCAGTTGTTGTGTTTTGTCGGCAGCTTTAGCCAATGCCATATAGGCCGGATGGCGGGCGTAACAGTAAGGTGAATCGTAGAATGGTGAAGTGGCCAATGAGAGACGGTTAAGGTCGTCAGCCAAGCTCAATAACAGTGGTAGATTTGCCATATTAAGTGATTTTGTTTAAAACTTTTAAAATATTTTTTTGTAATACTTTGAAGTTCTTTTGCGTCCTTAGAAAACCGACTGGGGAAAAATGCTTTTTAATTTATTTGGTTTGTTGCATTTGCTTTTCTGTCTTCAACTAATGCTTTAATCGAAATTATGACCAGTACTTATACTTTCACAACTTCCTCACTTACATACGTGGATGTGTAGATACTCATTTTATTTAAAGGGTGTGATTACTTCGTTTATTGATTTTTTGGAAGAGAAAAGTTATTGCGTTTTTGATTTTTGGCGTTTATTTTAACACTCCTAGCATATTTACTGTTGCCACATTTTTTTTAACACTTTATACTTAAGAAACCGATAAAATTTTTATATAGCTAAAATATACTAATTTGTATACAAATTTAGAAAGATGTAAAACTTGTAAATTACAATAATAAAATATAAAACATAAAAATTAGCGTTATTATACTCTTCACAGGTGGAAAGGTTAAAAATAAGTTTGTAATTTCTATAAAGGATATATATTCTGGTTTCTTATGAGAAGCGAATTTGACTTAACGATGCCCCTCCATCCGTGTGTTGGTTGATATGGGGTTTCCAAAAGTCTTAGAAACGATGGGGACTACGTTATTATACATATGTATATTTATGTCACATGTATTCCGATAAAGTTTTCTATTGAAATTCAGCCAGATCGGTCTAGAAATGTCTTAGATATTAGCAAACAAACTCAGTAGAATACTGATAGTGAAAATTCACAAAATCAGTCCATAAATATACAAATATGTATCAATTTTTTCCCAAAATAATGGTTTCAGCTCCCATACAATATGAGCTAGGAGGGCCAAATCTGGCAAAGATATGCAACAAACAAATTTTTAATTATTAGAAGAATTAAATTTTAAAAAGAAGCCAAATCGGTCCATTATTTATAAATCCTTTTATCCGAAGTAATGGCCAGCAAAGATACTAGGAAATGTTTAATATAATACTAGCTGGTGTAAAAACGAATATAAAGAAATATAAATCATCGGAAAAAAAGCTTCGGTCATTCGCCTTTGTGCCGAAGATTATTATTGAAAAAAACGGAGTACCAGCAGTTATGTCTCCCTTTTTATTTCCTCCTTCGTATTCGTGTATTAACTTAACAATGGCGCAATTAAAATTGCCCTGTGTGATCCAGCACTAACGTTTGCGTAAGTTTTCACATTATTCTCTACAAAAAAATGAAAAAAGTCCTGCAATTTAATAACTATAGTATAATTCATTTCAGGATTTTACATTGTCCCCATTCAAATGTCCTTATAAAAAAGGGCTATATTTGCTCTTCATATACTAGTCCAAAGAAGAAAAAAACCCTAATTATCTTTTTTTTTTGCGACAGATTACTTAACAGACAATTAAAAAGTGACGTGTGAAAAAGGCCCAAGTCAGTTGCGAAGGCAGCTTTCGAAGAAACAGACAGAAAGCCTTTTTTGGTAGTGAAGTGGCAATGTTTAAAGACAAATGGCGTGATCAAAACAAATATAACAAACCACAAACCACGTATATAACATACAAGCCGCCCATCACTGTTTTACAAATGTCACGCAACAACGGTATGAAATTCTATTTTATACAGAATGGTACGTTGCAACTACGGTACATTACATTTCGGTAAGCTTTTGTATTGGATTGCACATAACAAAAAGCTAACAGCTGATTGATACAGTACAGGTACGGTACAGCAACGTTCGCCTAACTGAGCCTTTAGGCGCCCCATCCCTTTTGTGTTATTCGCCATATTATTTCAATTTTGCCACATATTATGCAATAAGTGACACAATGGTTTCAATTAAAATATGGCGCAACTTTCATTAAAAAAAAAGAAAACAAACAAGGCCTATAAGCAAAACAACATTGTTCAATGTTGCCCACACATTTCACAGTATATTGCACTTCTTTTCAATAAAAATCAAAACTTGCCAATATATTGTGCCACCTTGAATGCCACATACACATTATACACATTGCACTCAGAGAAAAAACATGGTTGAAGTATGGTTAAAAAAACATAGTATGGTTGTTGCCATTGCAGGGACCATACTATGTTTTTTTGTTGTTTTTGACAAAACTTTTTTTCAAGATTGATAATATTTTGTTTCTATTTAAAAATAAAGTGTTTACCTTCCTTGAAACTTCAAATATGGTTGAATTTAACAATATAATGTTTTAAAACAAACAAGTTGAAAAAAAATGGATGAAATAAATAACCATAATATGGTTAACATTGACCATATTATTGTTAATTCTGACCATAATATGTGCATGAAAGTGAAAGTAATTTAATTCAAAATAAAAAATTTTTAAAAAAAATATCGTAGCCTTGCACTGAGCCTTTAGGCGCCCCATCCCTTTTGTGTTATTCGCCATATTATTTCAATTTTGCCACATATTATGCAATAAGTGACACAATGGTTTCAATTAAAATATGGCGCAACTTTCATTAAAAAAAAAAGAAAACAAACAAGCCTATAAGCAAAACAACATTGTTCAATGTTGCCCACACATTTCACAGTATATTGCACTTCTTTTCAATAAAAATCAAAACTTGCCAATATATTGTGCCACCTTGAATGACACATACACATTATACACATTGCACTCAGAGAAAAAACATGGTTGAAGTATGGTTAAAAAAAACATAGTATGGTTGTTGCCATTGCAGGGACCATACTATGTTTTTTTGTTGTTTTTGACAAAACTTTTTTTCAAGATTGATAATATTTTGTTTCTATTTAAAAATAAAGTGTTTACCTTCCTTGAAACTTCAAATATGGTTGAATTTAACAATATAATGTTTTAAAACAAACAAGTTGAAAAAAAAAATGGATGAAATAAATAACCATAATATGGTTAACATTGACCATATTATTGTTAATTCTGACCATAATATGTGCATGAAAGTGAAAGTAATTTAATTCAAAATAAAAAATTTAAAAAAAAAATATCGTAGCCTTGCAATTTTTTGATAAAAAATTTCTTCTGTGACAGGTTAATCGGAAAGACCAATGGGCTTCACCCCCTTGACGTATGATTTTATTCTTATACGATTACGATTTTTTCTGAAGAAGGAAACAGTTGCTCTTTGTTTGGGCCACCTTTGTTTGTTTTTTTATGGGCAACAAACATTTTCCAATCAGTAACATAATCATTTGGAGGCCCCTTGGAGCTAACGAGCATCGTTCCAACAACTCTACTCTGCTTTCTAAACTTGCTTCTATTTTGCAAGGGAATTTTTTTGTCGCGAAGAATAGGAAATTTCATGCGGAATTTTTATTTATAATAGGGCAAAGATAAAAGCTTTCCGTGGACTTTTTTCTGTAATTGGGCTGAATTATTAAGAAAGTATCATCGCTGGTATCTACAATTTATATTTGCATGCAAAAGATTAAAAAATTTTTAATATTTTTCGTGCGTTGCATCTGGCTGTGCCGAATCTTTAATAACTACAATCCACCTACAATCAGAATTTTTGTGAATGGGGCGTTTTATGGAATCTACACAGAAAAAAATTCTCGCAAATGTTTTTTTTTCAACTAAGCCATTAATCAAAAAATGTTGTTAATATCAGAAAATATTAAATTGATAATATTAATTTGTATACTGGTGCAAATTTAATAGATTTTTCAATTAATATTACAAATTTTTAAATTAAAGAAATTGGGCTGGAATCTGGAAAATTTTTTATTTTCTTTTTAAGCTACATACTTCTAAAGACAAATTTATATAATTATTTTACATGCAAAAAATATGTTAGTTTTGCAATCTTTCTTCCTAATCTCTCCATTACAATCAATTGTAAATTAAGTATTAAATTTTTTGTTAAGGAAATTTGAAGATATTTATGGGGAAATGCATGGTGATAATAATAAAAAAAAAACATATGCTACAATCGTACGTTCGCGAACTGTACGTTCGCCAATTAAACAAAAACCAATATAGATATTTTATTGTATAAATACTGGATAGAGACCTACATGAATACACTTTTAAAATAAATGAATCACTTTTGAATATTCCGTTCCATGTTTTCTATATTATTTGTACATCAAAAGCGTACGAACGATGTTCATGACCCCAGGATATGCCCATATATGTCAAATACCATTAGAATATGATCTGTTGTTATCACACTTTTTTAAAAGATCAACAGTATAATAAAATCTCAGCAACATTTATTTAATCTTTTTAGTCCAAATCTAACGTAAATCAATGAATTCAATGTCATCCTATTTCTAATCTTGGTTTTTATAAGGTTCATACCGCTAAAAATTCTTTCAACTTCCGCGTTACTAAATGGCAAAACCAAAAACTTCATAACAAAAGAAGCTAACTCGTTGAAAGCATTTTCTTTTAAAGCGTTTCTGTACTCATTAGAGTTTTTTTTCCCGGACTTTTTTGATTCCCGGGAAAGCGGGAAATTTTTTAAATTTCCCGGGATCCCGGGATCCCGCTCCATATAAATAATATAAAGTATATTTTGTTATTAATTAATGAAAAAAACTTTTATAAAAAAACGTAAGGAAACTTGTTTACAAAGAAAGTAAAAGAAATGGTTCAATACCAAAAAATTAATTGAAGATTGAAATAGGAACTTGAATTATTATCACCTAACTCCTTTATTCCCTATTATTATGCTTTTATTCAGTTTTATTATTCTCTGGATACAAGATAAAAAGATAACATAAACATAACAATTTAATTCATAAAACAATAATAAAAAAAAAAAATTAAGGTACTCAAGATATGAGATCAAAAAGTTAATTAATAAAATAGATAAAATACTTTAAAGAAATATATAACATTTTTTAATGGCTTAGGAAATAACTTTCTGATACACTCAAAGCGCTTTGTAAGTCGCCAAAAAGTATATTCCTGATTTTATTTACTAATTATCATGTTTCCGAAAAATTTCGTTAATTTTTTACCGAGGTTGGACAAATAGTTAAAAGTGCACCGTTGTAGCATGCTTCGGATTCACAATCAGAAGCAATTTTTTCTTGTTTATAAACAACGTCTATGTCAGTCAAATAAATGTATGTCAAGGTTGATGAAAAATTAGCATCAGCCGGGCTGCTTCTTACAAACCTTTTCATTTCAATAGGTCCATTTGTAATCTTTAGGACAATGTCTTTTTCAAGTTGTATGTTGTAGTATCTTACACGAGTTTCCAAAATGTTATTTAATTTCGGTTTCCCCGCACTTCACGGGTATATAAACCAACACAAATTGAAATTGAAAATTTGTGTTTATCACCTAATAAACATATCGCTCCTTCATTGCATCATAGTCATATCTCAAAATTTGAAGTAACTTTAGCAAAGTTTTCCTTCATACCTTCTCGTATTATATCTCAAACTGAACCAAAGTTATATCAAAATATATCTTTAAATCGGTACATTTTGAAAACTTTAATCGCATTTTGCCAAGATCGTTTGTTTTTGTAGATATGACTATGTTGCAATAAAGGAGCGATATGTTTAGGTATCTCCTATTTTTAAGACTTGTTCATGGACAATGAAACTTTACTGCCTACATCTTATTTTGAATTAATGTACTTTATTAACTCTTCACTTTACTAAATGTAGTAATTATTAACTGTTGCACTGCCCATTCTGCTTTTAGTAGATTTATTGCATCAGAAGATATTGATTTAAATACATGAATTCACTTCTTGTAATTGATCTAATCCACAACCCATCCACAGATGCAAATTTAGAGAGAATATAAGACTAAATTTCAAAGTATAAATAGCTATTTTCTGAAATGATGAGGAATTTTCTATTTCCCGGGATCCCGCAAGAAAAATCCCGGGAAAACGGGATATAAAATAATTGAAATTCAATAGTTGAACTTTTTTTTTTTTTTTTTTTTTTATTTTTTTTTTTTAATTTCCTAAGCTAATACCGCGAAGCCTTATGCTTGTCTGCAGGAAGAAAACCAGAGTCTCTGGCGGGAATCGAACCCGCAACCTCGGCGCTGATAGACTAGCTCGCTACCAGCTAGCCTACCGAGGCACTCACATCCATTCGCATGCATTCAGCTTTTGCCATTGCTGTTCCAAAACCGTTATTTCTTCTGTAGTAAAATCTACCATTTCTTTTTTTAAATTTTGTTGGTGTAATCAGGGTTACTATAATATACATTTGGATGAACGTATAAATGACAAAGTACAATGATAGAGATTGACAGAAGTCTAAAGTTATAGGTATTGTAAAATAGCAATACCTATATAAAATTTATAAGATTAAAAAAATGCTAAAGCGCTTAAAATATTGGCAATTAAATAAACTATTTGTTAAAAAAATAAAACATTCCAGATCTTTACTATAACGTAGAAAAAAAAAAACGAAATAAAAATGAAAAATTTTGAAAAAAAAACGTAAAAAATAGGCAAATTTTGAACTACCATAACTCAGCCATTTCTTATCAGATAGAAATTCTTAGCATATCGAAGAAAAAGGCATTCAATTACCTTTCCAACGATATGCCACTTATCTCGATCGGTTGGGCTTCACAAGGGTTTGAGTAGGACGATACACCGAAGAACACAAAAGTACCGGTATCTAAAAAACGGTACTTAAAAAAAAATTACAGCGTTATTCGTGTTCAGGAGGTCCCAATTAACTTATCTAGGCATGTGGCGTTCTTGGTATTTTTCCATATTAAAAATTTGTAAAGCAGTGTTATGAAAACCATAAAACTGTAAAAAAATATATAAGGAGTGTATAAGAACACTCTTGGTACGTTTTTCATTAAAATTATTTGGCGAAAAGTTCAAATAATTATGCGATACAGTCTGAATTCAAAGTAACATATGGATGTGTCAGAAGCTAAAAGGCCTAACTGCACTTTTTGAAAATATTCCAATTTTGTCATATCACTTTCTAATTAGTTGTAAACTCTTTAAAAATTATTTTGTTTTTGTGTTATTACAATATTTATACCCACACCACAATATAAAATATTGGTCCTAGACCAACCTTCAAGTATACCGATCGACTTAGAATCACTTTCTGAGTCGAACTAACGATGTCCGTCCGGCTGGCTGGCAGGTTGGTAAAATTTGGGACATAGGTTCTTATTGGCACAAGGACCAAGCCTATTGAAAATGGGCCGAATCGTAGGACCACGAGGGAAGATAGGGGGAAATTTCTTCCTCTCAGAAACTATCAAACCGATGTTAATGAAATTTAAAACATAGATAGAACCATATCTTTATGGACACAAAAGGTATGCATTTTTTTAAAAATAGGACCACAAGGGGAGATAGGGGCAGTTTTTGCCTCTCAAACCGATTTTTATGAAATTTAAAACATAGATAGATCCAAATCTATATAGACACATAGGCTATACAGTTTTTCAAAAATAGGACCACAAGGGGAGGTAGGGGGCAATTTCTGCCTCTCACAAACTTTCAACTCAATTTTAATGAAGTTTATAAACATAGATAAATCCATATTTATATGGACACATAAGCATGATGTGTTTTTAGATACTGTGGTGTAGGGTATCATATGGTCGGGCTTGACCGACTATACTTTCTTACTTGTTTTTATTAAAAATATGAAAAATCGCTATAGGGTTTGAATCCTATTTGGTTTTTTTCAGAAGTTACCAGCCAGATAATAGGAAAATACGCAGGGTGTCTGGTGGCAAATTTATATTTTTAAATACGTGATGGTAAAAAAAAAGGTAAAAAAGCAAATTTTTTTCACCTAACAAATAAAAAAATAAAATTTTAAAAACGTATAAACCGACTTGAATACTTTGGAACAGATAGAATCATTAAAGGGGAGAATTAAACCATTGGCAGCATTAATATGCAGTCAATGATCTAAATTTACTATATACATAAATATTTTGACTATATTCTTGCTATAATATTTTAAAAAGTGTTTGAAGTAAGAAAAATTATTTTGTCAGACTTGCCCGCTGAGTTTTAATAGCAAGTATAAGTAGAGAACTGTTTCGATATTTTTAAATCAGGCTAAAGTTTATTATATTTAATTTTGATTTAAAGCTTTTAATTAAGGAGGAATTTTACAACATGAAATGAATTTAAATTTATTAATAATTTTATCCTTGACTAAAAATAGAAAACATAAAAACAGAAATGTACAAAAGAAAGGAAGAAATATGTAAATAAATTAAAAAATAGATAATCAATAACAGCAATTTTCGATCCACCAAAATAACATTGGTTTGATTATTAATGTTTGACTATAGACTGCTAGCTCTCACAGTGGCGGAGAGGGTAAAACTGCAAAGAACTCTGATGAGAAAGTGGTTGTTCTCGAAAGATTCGACCTGAGTTCGAGCCCGTGCTCAGTCAAGGATAAAATTAATCAATAAAAAAAACAACAACATCTATCAATTAATTTTAATTTATTCCATGTTTTTAAATTTCCTCCTATAAAAAGTAAATGTGATGAACTTAAGCCTGATTTAAAAATATCGATGATTTCAATTAAACAATGAACAGTTCAATAAAAACGACAGAATAATTGTAAAGAAATGCTTAAGAATTTTTTTTAAATGAAACTTGGAAAAAAAAATTATAAACAAAAAAATGTTGAAACTTTTTCAAAACTTTTTAGACAAACTTTATCAAGTGAATTAAAAATAGGATTTTTCCCCCTTTTTGATTCCCTGGAAAGCGGATAGTAAAAATCATTTTCTCGGGATTCCGGTATTCGCGCAATATAAGTTCAATTTACCGTATTTAATAACAGTATTTTCAGTTTAACACCCTTATGCCCGTATTCATAAAAATATTTTAAATTTAATAAAGGTTTACAAAACAAATTTGCTATGAAAATTTCCCTTAATAAACGTTTTTTAAATTTAATAATCGTTAAACCTGACACCTAATTTTTATGTAAAATTGGCCGCTGAATCCGAATTCCAAAATAACCGTTATTTGTGTTTTTAAAAAAGATGATGTTACTTAAATGCAAATATCTTCAAAAATATTTAATGGATCTTAGTAATTTTTTTATTTTAGTAATTTTATTACCTTTCACTAAAAAGAATGAAAAACATAATCCACATACAAGCTTCTTTCCGGAATAGGGTATTTGTGCCCATAAATCATCTTATAATGTTGGTATTAAAATAAAATTTGGTCTAAACTACTTTTATTGCAATCAAAATTGTCTTACCAAATATTATTGGAATCGGTTCATATTTGACCATAGCTCCCATGCAAATACTACTCCGGAAATAGCTTTTACTGGTATAACTTCCTTATACATAAAAATTGGCGACAATGACTTTTTCGATAGCTACTATGTCATGACAAAATGTTGTACAGATGGGTCCAAAACTAGCCATAGCTCCCATATAAACCTCCTTCCTAAAGTCACTAAAAGTCACTAAATTTATAAAGATGAAGATATCTAAATAACATTCGGCACAAAGAACTTTTATAAGAATCTTAAACTCAATTATAGTGCCGGTTCACACACGTCAAGTTTGACTCGTCAAGTCCTGAGTTTTTATGGGAGAGGGGAAAAGAAATGGCATTCTCTTTTCCCTTCTCACCTAAAAGCTCAAGATTTGACGAGTCAAACTTGACGTGTGTAAACCGGCACATATACAGCCCAATTATGAATAAAAATTCCACGGGTGTTTTCTCCCTTCTCCCATTTTTCCTATGTAAGTTCAATTGTAAAAATGGGAAAAGGGAAAAAACACCTAGGGAACTAGTATTCATAATTGGGCTAATAATTTAGTTCTGGCGGGTTCATGGGTCCCAAATAGGGTACAATCGCAAAAATTTGTGCTTACTGCGGTGTAAAGTATCATATGGTCGGGCTTGACCGACTATACTTTTATACTTGTTAGTAATGAAACGGTTGGCTTTAAAATTATTCTTCATATGCCCTAAATGTTAAATTAAAAAATGTTTTGCTTCTACTGAACATTTTTAAATTTTGATCAAGTGCGATATCAAAATAAAAAAAATATTATTTTATGGGGAATTAAAAAAAATAGGCCTCATAAAAACCTATTTCTGAAAACACTTTAGTACGCGTTAATGCGTAAAAAAAATAATTGTAATATATGTAGAATAGAAATAACATTTTGTGAAGATCGATCTATAATTTACCAAGGGGGTTATATAAAGCCCATTCTCAAAAATCAGCTAAATAAGCCCAAAACGGCAACAAATATTGATACTGTGATGAAAGCGTATACAACCGAGGTGTTGGACAGGCGAGCTGAAAGCTCAAAGGTACACTGTCAGTATGTTGTCCAATAGGGCGAAATATACGCGTGGGGATGCAGGGGTGTGCTGGAAATCGCAAACGCAAAACGCAAGAATTTTAAAAGTAATTTTTTAGTAAGATTTCTATAATAAAAGAATTTTATGACAAATATTATACAAACATTTCTCTATTAAACAGAATTTTATAAAAAAAATTATAAAAATTATATTAAAAGTGTATTAAAAACAGCCTCCAAATTCTTGCGTTTTGCGTTTGCGATTTCCAGCACATCCCCAATGAGGATTGGAGGAACTTTAGGATAAGTCATATAAGGGATAAGGGTGACATGAGAAGAGCGAAAAGGGACTCGGATCAAACTTAGCTATTCAGTGGATTCTATAATGAGATGTCCAGGTTTAGAAAAATGTAATTCAAGGTTTGATATTTAGTTGGATAAAACAACTAAACCCATGAGTCCCACAAGATTAACAAAAGTTTAAAAAAAGTTTTAAACTTAAACACAAGAAAAACTCAATTTTGAATTTAATTATACATATAAAAATAACTTGTTCGAAATTTAACTATTTCAGCCACTTTGGTGGATATGTTGAAAACTTAATACTTGTTGAAATTATTGAAATTACTTGTTGAATTAACTTTAGCACTTTAAATAAATAAAAAAAACAACAAACATTTTTTTAAATTTTTTTTAATACTTTAGTTTTATTGAAAAACAATTATTTATAGAACAAAAAGTTTGACCGAAAATTTACCAAACATTAAATTTAAGAAAAAACTTATGTACAAATTTAACAGACTATTGACTCTCTGAGGTGTTAAGGTGATTTTTTGGCAGCTTCACTGATACAAATTAAGCCTTTTCACCTTCACCTCCCTGTTTATCATCTTTGGGATTTTCCTTGACATTCAAATGGGCTGGACCAACTTGTTGGATTTGAATTTGTCTTGAATCGGTTCTGTCTTCAATTTGTGGCTTTGGAACACTAACAGTTAAAACACCATCTGAAGATAGTGTAGAAACAACCTTGTTAGGATCATAGCCCTTAGGCAAGGCGTAACGACGTACAAAGTGTCTGGAAATGTAGCCATGATCATCTTCACGTTCCTCATGTTTACCCTCTACAATTACACTCTTATCCACCACTTTGACAGTCAACTCGCTGGGTTTGAATTGTTGAACTTCCATACACACCTGGAAACCATCTTTGCCTATAGTTGTCACAGGACCAGCTGTTTGTTTATCTCTATTACGCAACTGTTGTGTTTGATCGGCAGCATTGGCCAAAGCCAAATAGGCTGGATGACGAACGTAGTAGAAAGGTGACTCGTAAAATGGTGAATTGGTTAAAGATAGACTTCTTAAGTCGTCAGCCAAGCTCAACAATAGTGGTATGTTTGCCATTTTGCTTTTAATTCTTTGATTTTCTTGAACTGTATAATATTTTAATTCTTGTTTGATAGAGCAGAGTTCTTTTTCTTCCTTAGGAAACTAATTGAACAAATGCCTTTAAGTTCGCTTGATTTGTTTTATTCGCTTTGTTGTATTTAACTGATGCCGCTAGAGAAATTGCAGCCGGTATTTATACTTCTCGTTCACATACACTCATCTGTATGTAAAAGTATGTGTGAAAAATGCTTTCTGAAGTGAAAAGCCCTATCAATAAGCGTTCTAGTAAATTATTCGATAATTCTAGTATATTCACCATACATCTATACAATTCTTGTATAAAAGAGTACATTGATTCCATTTTTTATTTTTAAACTGAGAGTTGAAATTGTTTGTATTGTTATCTCTATTTGTTGCAGTTTTTTTTTATTTTTACATGCAGAGAAATAAAAGCTTTTCTACGTTTCAGAGTACATATTAAACTCTAAATATTTACCGGTAAATATTAAGAGAACGGTATTCTAGAAAATTGCATTTACTCTGTATAATATTGAAATAATGCACATTCAGATGCATACATACTTACATATGTACATACATGCATATTTGAAATGTAAGCTATGTACATATATATATATATATACATGAACTTATGTATATGACTTATGTGTACCTATTATTATTCATTTAATTAAAATTTTTGAAGACTGCTAAAACTAATAATTTTTTGTTTATTTCCATATAAAATGTACCTATCTGGTACTTTTCCTGAAATACCTACTATGTACATTCATATGTAGGAAATTGAGTTTTACACAGTGAATTTTTAGGCGAAATACATATGTACATACATATGTATATAAGTATATGCAAAGCGAAATGGAAATAACCATAGAAAAAATTATTGCTTGATTTCATAATAGGTACATACATACATACATAGGTACTTATTTATATACATATGTTTTCAATAATAGGTACAATTTTCGCTTAATATCGAAAATAACACATTCCTTCACCAAATTATTTTGTAAAAAGAATTCCATTTTCATACCTACATACTTATTAACGTTTATGTAGTACCTATACGCTTTTGTGGTTAAATTAAGTTTAATGCAAAAATTATTTCTATACCTACAAATCTATGCTTACCATTACAAGAAATTTACGTAGGCATTTATTTTTGGAATACATAATACCTACCTACTGCCAGACAATTTTGTATGAGATTTATAGGTATTAAAATAAGAATTATTAGGACATCCTTTAGCACAAACGTAAACAAAAATATACATGTAGTATAAGAAAAATGTAAACAACTATTGACATCCTTGAGGAATAAACCAAATAAACATCTGGCTTCTTGTGCAGACCTATTGGATAGACTTGGTCAACATATGGTGTGTTCTGTTTTCGGTGGTCGGCTTTTCAAAGCTTGTACCTACACACACTAGTTTTTTATGTAAACAAACCTTTTTTTTATTAGCAATATTTTTGACAACCAGACCACAGAAGCAGTGTAGTTGTAGAGTTGACCTCACCTTGGACCCAGCTATAATTTGCATGAGCTTGCTTAAGCTACTGTCCAAAATTAACAAAAAGCCTCAAAAATGTTTAAAAAAACAAAAACAAAATTAAAAATACCTAGGCATTTGAATCCGTACGGAAAGTGCGATCTGTTTCGCACTTTGCTTAAGCAAATGACAGTTTCGTTAAATTAAACAAAAAGTTTTCTTAAGTTCAATATGGTTTGACATATATAAATCACATGTATTCGCATAATTATTTAAGCCGACTTAAGCATATTATAGTTGGGCCTTAATGAGGCCACCAAGTACATATGTATTCAGTTCGCCTTGCAGCTAACTTCACATTTTTTGAATATTCGGGTTTTGATGCGGTGCAATAGACTAAACATACATTGGCAGTTTTCAGAAAAAAATACTATTTTATAAGTTTCATTTCTTGCTTTACAATGGTACGTAAAAGTGCTAAGTTATTTTTTAATATAAAACAAAATTGCATTTAAAAATTTAAAATTTATTGAGAACTAAACATTTAAGGAAGTTTTTTCTTTCTCCAGTAAAATTTATTAAATTTAACTTGGCTCTTTTACGATTAAAGGCAAAGAAATTATTTTTCAGTTAATACCTACAAGAGTAAAAATTTAAGAGATTATGGGAAATTCAAAACTCCAACACTAGTGGTGAATGAAAGTATACCAAGTTTTTCATTCCTTGTGACCTTATACAATTCTAGTTGTAAGTCGATTGAACCGTGTTCGTCTGTCTGTCCGTCTGTTGAAATCACGCACATTTCCGAACGACTCAATAGAAAAGAACAATTTTAGTGTCGAACTCTCCTAAGCAGTTTGGGATTAAATCTAAATCGGCTTAGTATAAAAAGATTTATAAGCCCCATTGTGTAACAACCACCCTTTGTCTCAAAACTAACAAAATTTGACGGAAATTTTGCAAAAATTCATTTTATATGACTAGAAATCATACTACTAACTTACGGGGGGATCGGTTCATAATTTACCATGGGTCCCATATAAAGTCCACTCTCAGAAAATATTTTAGTACGACTAAAACCGTAACGCAAGATTCTATTAAAATAAAATGTAGTCGATTATAGTCCCATAAGACTAGAAATCACACTAGCGAATTTCGTTAAGATCAATCCATAATTTACCATAGGCCCCATATAAAGCCCGTTCTCAGAAAATACTTTAGTACGCCTAAAACCGAAATAAATAATGCTATTGTAGTAAAATTTTCATAAGAATAGACATAACACTGAACACATTTCGAGAAGATCGGTTCATAACTTACCAAAGGCCCCATATAAAGCTCACTCTTGGAAATTATTTAAATACACCTGTAACCGTGACAAAAATATTGGGGTAAAATTTAGCTTTTTATGGTTAGATAATCGGTCCATAATTTGCCATAGGTATAAAGCGGCCTTCCAAATAGTACTTTAGGAAGCTAAAAAATTGTAGTATTATATTGAAATTTGTAAAGTTTAATTTTTTAATATTAGCTATCACCCAACCAAATACGATTCCCCCCCTGAAAAACTTGAATGCGGCTAAAACAGATACGAATCATAATATTTTATTAAAATTAGGTAAAATTAAGTTTCATATGACTAGAAATAAAAACATAAAACTTTCTGATGGTCGGCCCATAATCTATCTTATGTAAGTCTAAAAACGCAACGAATTTAAATACAGTAAACATTCGATAATCCGGATAATTGATTGCATACCCCAATCCGGAGTAGCGAATTATCCGGATTACCGCATGTACATATGTATTTATTCAAAATTATAATAATTCATAGCAAAAAAACGCATGTGCAAACATACTCATATCACACTAATCTAACTGCATTTTACAAAGCATGCTGTGATTTGAATAAAAAAATAAATAGAAACGGGTGTTATTCAATCCGGATTATAGAGTTGCAATCAATCCGGATTATAGAATACGTAATGACTGTATTTTTCAAAGCATGCTTCGATTTGAATAAAAAAAATAGATTAAAACGGGTGTTATTCAATCCGGACTATATAGTTGCAATCAATCCGGAGTATAGAATACGCAATGAGCTGCAAAATTCTGTCCGGATTACCGAATATTCCGGATTAGTAGAGTCCGGATTATCGAATTTACACTGTAATTTTTTTTATAAAAATTGGTTCATAATAGGTATGAATTTTTATACCTATCATGAAATTTTTCAACTCTCGGTGGAGGGCATGAAAGATTCGGCACAGTCGAACATACAAAGCACTCTTACTTGCTTTTATCTAATTATCAAAATAAGAAATATTAAAAATAAAAGTCTAAAAAATTTAAATCTTATGTACCTATATAAAAAATTTTATTACGAATTAAGCTGAAATTCCATAAAATAAAATTACTTTTAGCACACTTTTGAAGTTATAAAAATATTTTAAAACTCAGTTTCAGTAGCTTCGGTTTTCGATACATATTTCTTTAAATCAAAAAGTATCTACAAGATACATACACACAAGCTTTTTATGAAACAGAGTTTCTATACTCTCACATTCATATTGTATCCCTCCAAGTTTTTTTTTTTATTTACAAGTTTAATTCCAGTTTCATCCAGAAATTCCTTATTCTTTTCTCAATATAAATGTTTTCTTTTATAAGTACTTTATGTATGTATCTTTTGTAAATTTATTTTAGTTTCTTTTGTTTTCCATTTTTAGGTACGTGGTGCAAAAAAAAAAAAATAAAATTTGTACAAACAAAAAAGATATAAAAAAACCCATAAAAGTACGAAGTACAATATCGTTAAGTTATTTATTTATTCATTTCATTTTATTTTTATATTGTGTCGCAGTCTTAATGCGGTTGCGTATCTCTTGAATATGTTTTCAGAGTTCTCAACGCCCTTTGGCAGAGGAGTATTAGCGTATAAGTAAATCACACTAGAGCCTCGTAAGTTTATGTTGGGTGCTATGGAATAAACAAAGAAATGTGTATGAGCCGTTCACAGAGCGACAAGATTTATTATCACGCACCACTGTTCAAACACATATGATTGCAATAAAATACAATATTAAAATATAGTTGCCATTTATTGTAAAAAATTCAAAAACAGGGATAAACAATAATTTGTTTAAAAATAAATATTATAGTGAGTACTAAAAGAATAATAACACTTATTTCTAAAAAAAAGTTTAGATGGATATCTGTGGCATTTTGACAAAACATCTTAAGTTAAATTTAAAAAGTTGAAAAAAATGTTGTCAATCATACAAATTTTCATTAAAAAAACATTTTCGTTTACGTTTTTAAAATTTTGTATTACTAACGAAATGTTTCTTTAATTTTGGTTTATTTTATCTATATATATAAAAAGAAGTGTACACTTTGATGTCAGCACTAACTGCGAAAACGGTTCGACCGATTTAAACCAAAAGGTAAGGGTACTTTGGGGATAGTCTGTAGATGGTTTATGTGAAGTTTACACAACATCGGCCCAGTGTTTCCGGAGATATGGCATTTAGATTTTTCTATATATATTTGCCTTTCATTTTCCATATTATGATTTTTTATTGTCATTTGAAAAGTTACCAAACCATGTATCGTAATGTCCTATGTGTACAATGACTAGAGAAATGACCGAAATCAAGTTTTCAGTCATTTCTTTCTATCATTTTCTTAACACCAACGTGAAAAAGTGACTACTCGCTCATTCACTTCTTGTAGGGTTGTTACTTGTGTACAAGAACAAATTGTTGGCAGAATAAGAGAAACACAATTGTTTTTGTTTTTTGTTGTAGAGAAAACGTATTGCACGAATACCCAAATAAAAAGCAACAAAAACAGTCAAGATAACGTTTATAAATATGCTAATACTGCAGTGATGTAATGCTGGGTACACACAATGCAATGCATTTACGCAATCTAGCGAATTAAATTCATTTTCATTCATTCCAGATTGCATCAACATAAAACAAAACGTATTGATATTTTGAGATTGCATGTAGATTGCACAGTGTGTACCCAGCATTAGGCATCGTTGAGCGAACAAATGTTTTAACAAAGCTGTTTTAACAAGAACAAAACATCGACAAGAGCAGTCTTCACTATCCAAATTCATGTGTGCACAACAAATTGTTTTTGTTTGAATATAGCGATGGCTTATCTAGAGGGTATGTAAGAGAATGTTGCTAAATGTCCATGCATTTTGTATAACGATTTCAATATGACAAGCTTTCTTTTAGTGTCATTTTTTGACTTAAGGCCAATTTTTTTTACTGATCGTATTTGAACCGACATACTTGTAAAGTTTGTATGTCTATATATGGCTTGATCCTTTAGCCAGTTAATCTGGAATGCAGTTCCCATTTGTAATATTCATCCGATAAAAGCATTTGTCGAATGTTCTTAGATTAAGAATTTGCATAGTCTATGTGATAAGAAAGTTATTTTTTCGAAATCGACAGTGACTCCGTGTTCACACCACACAACTCTTCCGGAATTGGAACCCCCAATCAAACTTGACCCAGGGGTAATACCGAAGTGGCTAGAGCCAGCCCGTTGTGTTGAGATATTTCAGCAAGCTGAGTTTCACCTGCGATATCTCCGAGAGTCCTTGTAGAAGGTAATTCCCAAATCATCCATGTCGTGTTGCAATCACATAGAAGATGAAATACTTTCTCCTCAGTTCCAGGTTCCCTGCAGCTGCGGCAGCATTCATTAAAAGGGAGGCCGAGTGTCATAGAGTGCTTGCCGATCGTCCAGTGACCAGTAAGCACGTGTATAAGTCTCGACACGTCTCTCCGATTGAAGTTGAGAAGTCGCTCAGAGCGACCTATGTCATATGTGGGCCACGTTAATTTGGTAGCCCTGCAGCCATCTAGTTTCCTCCATTTATCTTCAGCCATATCCAGATAGTGTCTAAAGATTTCGCTTCTGATAGTTCCCAGGGGTGTTGCGATTGCCACACCCTGTGAAATATACAAAGCGGCTCCAGTCTTGCCCAGCTCATCCGCCTGTTTATTACGGTAATGATGCTCAGGGACCCCAAATTAAGGTAATGTTAGATAGGCTGCCCAGTCTGGATAGTTCCTTCTTACACTGGTTGTTTGATTTTATTGACGTCAGAGCCGCCTGGCTTTCGACGAAAATGCCAATTTTGCCGCTGATGTTACTACATGCCTCTCTTATCGTAAGTATTTCAGCCTGAAATACGCTGGCCCAATCCGGCAGGCGATAATTTATACAATGTGGCTCGAAAACATCCATATAACGGAAATTTTAGGAAGTTTAACGATCTTTTGAAAGCACTGTTCAATTACACTAAAGACGACATTTTTATGACAATAAAAAATTTCTTTGGAATTAACCAATATGTATATGTAACGCATAGCTTGTGCTTTAGGGAATGTGTAAAAAAGTCAAAAACGTTTTAGATTCTGGAAGATACTAGTCGAAGTGGTATTACTGATATATAAATTAGGAAGTGTTGCCAATGCGTCTTTAGCAAATGCTAATACTTTAAAAAATTTATACATGTTCAAAATCCAACTTAATATTTTTAACCGATCTAACTGTTTCTCTCACAATTCCGCACCTACAAATCATTTTAGGATATTTTAAGGCCTAACTATATTATGCTTAAGTTGGCTTAAACTTCTGTCAAAAATTAACAATAAGCCTCTCAAATGCATTTCAAAAAACCAAAACAAAATAAAAACATTTGATTCCGTACAGAAAGTGCGACCTGTTTCGCACTTTGCTTTAGCAAATGACAGATT
Organism: Pollenia griseotomentosa; assembly: GCA_963931875.1. NCBI lineage: Eukaryota > Metazoa > Arthropoda > Insecta > Diptera > Polleniidae > Pollenia > Pollenia griseotomentosa. Next base: position 96,424,657 of record OZ007562.1, on the reverse strand, counting down.
CATTAAACTTAACAAAAAGTTTCCTTAAGTTCAATATGGTTTGTCACATAAAATTTACATGTATTCGCACAGTTGCTTAAGTCAACTTAATCATATTATGGTTGGGGCTTTAGGTATTTATTGCTTAAAAATAAGGCAGTTTTTATTTGCTTGGGGCAGCTCTGATTGTTGCAAACAAAACCAAACGCAACTGAGACTTTAACCAGCAATCAGCCGACCAAACAGCTGTTGTTGTTGGTGGTGTTTGTTTTTTTTTAGCATGTATTTCATTTTTTGTTTTTGCAATCTTGTTGCCGGTACAATGACCGGCATTTTATTCGGTTGAGTATGTTATTTTCGTTGCTGTTGCTACTAACTCTCTTTAGTTATTGTCAGCTGTTTTTTGTTGTCGTTGTTGGCTGCTGTTTTTTGCGTTGAGGGGTGAATGCGAGAGTAGATGAGATTCTCTGCAGTTTGTTTCTAAAAGGAAACATTGTAGGCTTTTAAGTATGTAGGCCTTGAGAAGTTTTAAATAAAAATATATTTCTTAATTTTAATTAACAACCTCAAGAACGTGTTAGAAAATAGCTCTGTTCCACAAGCATAACGAAACAGTCCGAACTTGCACAAAGTTACCCAAAAGCGTTCAGATAACAATTTTTGTGCAATTAAGAGACTAATTGAGAGAGTAATTTTTTTCATTTCCTGTACAAATTTGCACGAACTTTTTCTTTGGGTAAGTTCGGACGAGAAAAACAGTCAGCTGTTTTTGTTTACATATGAAACTGATAAATAATTCAATAAATTTACAAGCAAAAGAAAAAGTTTAGTACAAAAAATATATAAAAAATTACAATGATGCAAATGTTTTGGTTTTATAATGTTATGACTTTTAAGCGTCTAAAATCACTTAAATAGATCTTAATTTGAAAAGTAAGCAGCATTAGTATTTGAAGAAGTTGTTTTTTTGCTTTCCAGAAATTTTGGGTAGTTTCGGCAAGTTTAGAGAGTAATTTGCATTTTACTGTCATTAGTCGGAACTTGCCCGAGATCTTGTGGAACACACCTAATATGTATTGATTTTTCTTTTAATACCATTAATTCAAATTTCTATACTAAAAATTGTAAAACAAAAATTAGTTTTTCTAGGAAAACATATCGTCATATTATTTCAAAAAAAAATTACATTGAACAAATTTTACAGGAGAAGCAAAAAACCCTCTACATTGAAAAAATAAACAAAATTTTTCACAATTAAAAAAACCAAACAGATAATCTCTTATTAAAACACAACAAAAAAAAAAAACTATTTGTTGATAAACAAAAAAAAAAAAAAAAAAAAATACAAAACTTTTTTTTTGTGTTTGTTTCTAATTGTTCATTGAAAGGCGTTTTCACTACGGCCTTTTAAAATGTTTTTGATAAGAATGAGTTGTGGGAGTGTAAAATTTTTTAGAAGCATGTAATTTTATACGGTGCATCATAACCGATCAAATCATGGTTGTATATTCCCTTAGATTATTTTTTAGGAATAAGTATTTATTTCATTACATGTAGGTACCTTTAATATTGACTTTTATTTTTGGTCTTTTATAATGGCCACTATAAAAAAGTTTTGTTGGCCTTTTATGTCATGCTATCTTCAATACAATATAGGTATTAAAGATAGATATCTTTGCAAGTAAATAACGGTTTCAGGAGCCCTTCCATCTAAGGCCCATTTACATCAAGCCTGCCTATCCCTCTTAGTTATCAAAATATATATTTTTAGTCATGTAGAACCGGTACCATCATGCAGCGAACACATACATGCATATGCATGTTTGCAAGTTAGTGCTCATGGTCACATACACACATGCCTGCGCACTGCATTCAAAATATGTTTATGGATACATATGTATTTGCAATTTCCAGCCAGTTTCCAGGCAAAACCGGTCGCATTTTGCCGGTATCAATTGTGTTTTTGCATGTATGTATCTTTCTATGGGACTTGAATTTATCTGTGATTTTCTCAAGTGTTTCTGTTAATTTCTCTCTATATAGTATACCTATATTTTTTCTTTTCATACGCTTTTTTGTGTTTATGCAATGCAAGGTTTTTGAAAGAAAATTCCATCACGAAATGTCGTGAATTATATTGTGTTAATAGATTGAACTTGAATTGAACTAATGTAAGATATTAAAAGTCATAGGTACTTAAATATTAATAATTTCTTGTATTTACGAATAAATACATCATGTGAAATGAATTACAGTGTATAGGTACTACTATAAATATGTATGTACATATGTATGTACCTATGCATGTTTTTATTTTATTTTTTAACTGCCAAAAAGCAAAGCTTTTTAAATGTTTCAAAGGAATATGATCAAATCTTTTAAATTAAGTCCTGTAAAACCTTTCAAATTTGTCGATACCTATTAATATAAAAATCGCGAAAAAAAAGTTAATTAGGCTTAAATTTTATGCAAATCACGTTAATGTAGGTACATACATATGTATTATAAAAAAGTGTTATGTAATTTTCAACATTTTTTTCTTATTTTATTTTAAAATATTTCAATAAACAACATTATAGGTAGAATAATTTTTCGCCAACACATACATACATATGTACCTACATACATACATAAAAGTTTTGAGCACTCGATACTCTTGAGCAACCGACATTCAACTGTCCCTCTGAAAATGTCCATATGAAATTTGTATATTCAGGGACTGGACCATATAAAATCTGCATACGAAATTTATCAAAACGAGAAAAAGTACCAATTTGTTCCCTTTTTCCATCATAAAAAGTACCCTGGGCCATATGCTGTCTCTACTCAAAAATTTTCGACAACACAAAAAGTACTAAAGGTAAAAGAGTAGCAGCTTTTCCTGTATGTTAATGTAGGCTTTAATCTGTATGTATACCAAATTTATCAAAAAGAGAAAAAGGTTCAATTGTGTCCCGTTTTAAACCCTAAAATTACCAATATGATATAATTTAATTTGAATGCAATCTGTATACCAAATTTATTAAAAAGTACTCCAATTTTTTTCACGTTTTACCTCTTAAAAAGTACCCTATATTTGAATCTGGACCATGTTTCTATAAACAATATTATAGTAATTATTATTTTTCGCCAACACTCCTGAGCAAACGACATTCAACTGTCGATATTATAGCAAAGGTCTAAATATGTATATTCCAGACACTGGATCATATGTTATCCGCAAACAAAATTTATCAAGAATGAAAAAAGTACCAAAAGTGTAAAGTTTTTCTCTTTTTACATCATAAAAAGTACCCTATGTTTTAATCTGGGCCATATGTTATCTCTATACCAAATTTTTCGAAAAGAGAAGAATTACCAAAGATAAAAGAGTACCAAGACTACCACCTTATTCGTCATTTTAGGTCCCCAGAAAGTACACTCTATTTTAACACATTTTTCGCCTCCAAGTTGCACAGGGGGACAGAGCTAATGAATGGAGAAAAATGTTTTGTACAAAAAGTACCAAAAATAGTTACGATTTTCACCCCTTATATGTTCGAATTTCGAAAAAGTACCAAATTCATATTCGTATTTCTTTGATAAGTTTTGAATGTGGCATTAACTTTGTTTCTATGTTTATTGGTTCAAAAGATTGATGGGGTGTCAAAAAAGTACCAAAATTTAGGTTTTACCCGTTTACTCCCTAATAGGGCCGAATTTCAAAAAAGTACCAGACACCTGTCCGCTTAATTTTCTAAAGAACAACGATAAGTATTAAATTTTTTTTGTAGCTCTTAGTTTTACTCTTTTTTACCCCCTTAACATTCTAATTTCCAAAAATCCCGTCTTAGTGGACCGATTTAGGGAAAGACCCACCTCCGGTCCAAATTTCAAGTTTTTAGCTTTGGACGTTTAGGCTGTGCGATGATGAATCAGTCAGTAACGTTACAATTTTATATACATACATACATATATAGATTAGGATTAAAAGTTAAAAATTTTATTCTAACCAAATTTACCGAGCAGTAAAAACTTAGACATTCAGTCCGTTGCAGTGAAACATGCCATAGTACTGATAGACTAGCTCCTGCCAGACTAGCCTACCGCATAGAAAAAATTCTTGCCAATTTTTTTTAACTAAACAATTAATCAAAAATAAAATCAATTTTAATTAAAAATTTAATCAAGTGAATTAAATGTTTACTTATGTCAACAACATATAAGCAGAAAATGTTCTTAATTTAAAAAAATATTAAATTGATACTATTGATTTGTTTACTGGTGCAAATTTAGTTAATTTTTTAATTAATTGAAATCAAATTTTTAATATTTTCTGTGCGGGTCACCCATTTTTTAATTTAGCAGTTGTCTTTTATATTCACAATCCTGTTAAAAAAAAACCTCGAAGGAAAACATGTGCAAATTAAGGAACTTTAAGTCTTGCGCTACAGCTATGTAGTCATGATGACATTTGTCCTTACGTTTAACTTGGAGTTTTAACGAAGACCCCTTAAAGCCTTCAATCTCAAGTCATCTTAAACAATCTCCGAAATTGTTTTAAACGAGCATGTTCGTTCAATTTGTATAAAAGTATGTAATGTGAACTCAATATTGCAGCAGTTTGTTTAACTTTCCAGGAAAAAAACAAAAGTTTAACAATCTTTCGTTGATTTGGACTGGGTCATTCTGGCGAATGAGAATAATAAAAAGCTATAACCTTGAATCCAAAGGTCAACAAAAGATTTAATTGTCTTAAAAACTAGAATTTAATGTTGAACGTAAAACATTAGGCTTTTTTACACCTGTCATCGACTAAAATAGAGCATAAAAGTTATAATCCTTATCTAAATATGTAGGTATACACCAATTACAGGAAAGGTTTCTAAATATAGATGATTTGTTCTTTACATCCGCGGATTAATGGATTAACGACATCTGCATAATGTCCCTAAGAAAAATTGCAAGCAAATGAAGAAACATACAGGTAGAAAATATAAGTTTGATATACTTTAACTTTGTGAACTTAAATACAGCTTAAATTGAAGCCCAGGGAAGTTTCCGCGATTTTTTTTTTTAATTTGTTAATCTTTAACTAAAAAAGTTGTCATATTAAAAAATTTTGAATGTATTACATACATACTTATATTAAAAATATCCACTTGGTGAATATATTGTACATAGGAATGCGTAGGTTCGAGACATTTTTTTTTTTAGGTTTTGAAAGCTTGCAGACAGTTTTTCTTTTGTAAATGGATATAGAAAAGAAACCTTGTCAAAAAGAAAACTTCTCTAATGTCTGTGATTAAGTTTTAAGTTACGAATAAACTTATTAATGTCTTTAAACATTTAAAATTTGTTTGTGTTTTGAATATACGAAAATGTTATTTACATTTGTTTCTTAAGTTACAATTCAATTCGAGGTGTTTCGATTCGTTGTTTAAAAAATCGATATTTGTTTCACAACAGCATCAACATAATATTCGTTGTTGTCGCCGACGTCTGATTTCTTTTACTATTTCGTTTCATACAAAATTTGTGGCAAGAGTTAAAGGGGATGTGAACGCAATAGACAAATGAATAGACGGGCATGGTAGAAAATGATGAAAAATTGCAGAAAAAAATTTAATAAAGAAATTACAAACACACAAAAGAAGTATGTGTGTGAGAGAGAGAGAGAGAGAGAGAGAGAGAGTGAGAAACTAAAGACTATGTAATACACACAATTCCATGCAGACAGGAACAGAGATACAGATACAAACTACGATGGCACAAGTACCGGCGAAACAATCCAACGAATACACAAACCCAAGGAAGTAGTAAGTAACGATTCAATGAAAAACAAGAGACAACATTCCACGTACAACATCAACAACAAATAATAATGAATTCCATTCAGCACTGCCAACTGGTTTAGAAACGGCGAAAGACGCACACATTCAGCCATGGAGAGCAGCAAAATGCAAAAAACCAGTTAAGAAATCATACGGGCGTGTGTGTTTTTGGCGACGACGACAACGACGCATCACTCGGCGATTGCATTCAAACGGTTTCAGACCAAACGGAAGAACAACATTTTAATAAACAGTTTTAAATTACAGTGTGGTGGAATAAAAAATTACAAAAATAAAAACTATATACATATACATATATACCTAACATATAGTTAGTATATAATATAAAGTAAAAGTATATAATATACAGAAGAAAAAGTTAAAGAAAAAAAAAAATTGAGAAAAAAAGGATATACATTTTTGCAATAAAGAAAATTAAAAATGTCCCTAATACCGTTTATTTTGGATTTGGCAGATGAACTCCATGAGTTCAGCCGTTGTCTGGCCAGTGGGGTAGATATAAATGACTTTGGCTTTGGTCTCTATACTGGCTCGGATCAACAACAGCACCAACACCAACAGCAGCCGCAGCAACAGCAGTCCCAAACCAGTCCCAGGCGTAATAGAACTTCTTCATTTTCCTCGTTTTGGATGCCCTCGAAACGTCATCATCCCTATAATCGCATAAAAACAGCATGCTGTGCCAAGTCTGGTGATGAAACTGTAGCTAATCTGGAAAAATCGGATGCTGGCTCTTCAAGCATAGGTGGTACACCAGGGAAATCAGCCTCTTATTCGGTGGTCAATAAGAATGGCTTTCAGGTGAGCATGAATGTGAAGCAATTTGCACCAAACGAGCTGTCGGTGAAAACAATCGATAACTGCATTGTGGTCGAAGGCAGACATGACGACAAAGAAGATGGCCATGGCGTCATTTCGAGGCACTTTGTACGCAAGTATATGTTGCCAAAGGGTTACGATCCCAATGATGTGCTCTCGACTTTGTCTTCGGATGGTATATTGACGGTGAAGGCTCCACCACCACCACCGCCGGCTGCGAAAAACGACGATGAGCCAAATGAGCGGATTATAGAAATTCAGCCAACACCAGGACCAACCCCTGTATTGGCGGTGTCTGCAAAGGACACACCAGCAAAGGAAACAACGAAAAAGTTAGCAACAACAACACCATCGGCTCGTTTGGAGTGCCAGTTGCCCGAAAAGAGACAAAAATTAGATTTGCCTCCAGAGCCGGAGGAGTCTACAGAGACACCAGCACCAATAGCACCAGCCACGGTCTCAGTAAATGATACTGATGCAGCAGCATCTGCTCCAGTAGCTGGAAAAGAAACAGAACTTGAATCCAATGATGTTGAAATGGAAACAGCCGATGAACAAATCACTGAAATTGCAGTTCAAGAGACATCAGATGTTGCTGTAGCTGAGAATGAAGTAGAGAGAAAAGCCGAAATCATTGAACAAGCAGAAAAACAACAACTAGAAAAAGAACAGGAAAATTTAGAAGATGAGACTGAAAAAAAGTTATTGGATGAGTGCATGTCTGAATCCAATGGAGATACAAAAACAGCTTGTGAAAATATGGAAGAATCTTGTAGTGATATGAGTGCTGAAGGAGCTACAGAAAAAATCAAAGAAACTCCTGCAGCAAATATTGAAACTAAAGTTCAAGAAAATATTGAAAATGAAACTAAAATGGAGATAGATGGTGAAGAGGATGATGAAGGCCATAATAATGACGATGGAAAAACGGGCAATACAGAAATTATTGTATCCACGATTAAAACGGCTGATAGTGAAACAAAAACGGCTGTAACATCAGCAGCTGCTAGCGATGATGGTTCTGCAAAAAAAATTGGCACAGCCTCAGAAAAAACTAATAACACAGACACTTCCAGCAGCAACACAACAAACACCACAACCACCATCAATAACAACAACACAAGCACAAACCGCAGCAGCACCACCATCACAACCACCAACAATTCTTCTTCTGTAGAAAACACAGAAATTTCTGCAAAAGATATTAAAGGTGGAAATGGTGTTGTAACCGGCGAAATTCCCCTGGATATTCCAAACTCTGCCGACAATGATTCTGCCATTACCACTACTACTACGACAAATAAAACTAAAGTCTCAGCAGACAGCAAGGCTGAATCTGTGGCTGATGAAGAGGGTGATTCTAAAACAGCTGTGTTGAGTACTGATACCACAACAACAGAAAGCATTATTGATGATGTTGCTCTGCTAAAAGCTGCTACAGCTGACCCAGCCGATATTACAGACAATACAGAGGAAAATGTCATACTCACTGAATCCATGGATGGTATAACAACTACGACAGACTCAAACACAACCACAACCACCACAGTTGACAATGTGGAGTGTTCGCTGTTTGCTAAGAAAACACATTTAGGTAATGGCAACAATACAACAGCAACACCACTAGTGGGTACTGAAGAAATGGCCAATTAAAAATATCTACACTTTTAATTTTATTTTTTCCAACACCTTTCCCTCATTCCCTGTAATCATTCACAAATTTTTCCCAAACAACCAACAACAGACAAAGAGACTTTGAATGCAAATCAGAAAAACACGACCGAATAATACAGAGATAAATTCTTGAACGGTAAAAGAGGAACTGAACTTAGTTAGCGTACGCTCTTATATAACTCTTATACGAGTATACTCAAGAAAAATGATTTAAATATAACAACTACTTACATATACTATAATTATACTATAGTACTAAACTCTAAGAAAAGACAAATTCTACATGTAGTAGCAAAAAACTGCCTGCAAAATGATAGAAGCAGCAGCAGTGGACGCTTTTTTTTAAACAAATAAAAAATATTACAATTAAATTCATTTTTTTTTTACATATGAAATTTTTTTAATCGTTTTGACGAAAAGTATTTCTTTGGCTAAGACAGTATAAATAAAAATTTAAAATATACCACAGCCAATTTTCCTATATTTTATAAAAAAAATATTCCTATTTTTTTTTCTTTAAATTTTTTTTTTTACATATTTTCCATATACATATTTAAGTACAATAGTTTTCATAATAATAAACAATAAATAAAAATAATATTGATTATAATGATGAAATTATGTATTGAAAATAAAATGAATACTTTAAAAGAGAAGAAAAAAATAAAATTAATAAAAACAAAAATTAAAAAAAAATACTATTTCAACTATTTAATTTTAAGTATTTACCTTAAATACATCATAAAAAAGAAAAATAAAACAAATCAAATATAAACATTATAATAAATAAAAGAAAACCAATATTAATTATGAAATAATTAATGACATAAATAAAATAAAACAAACAAAAAATAAATATATATATTGAAAAAATCAGTGATTTTTGATTTCAAATTTATTGCAACAGCCTCTCGATTGATAAACATATAATGATAATGATGAATTAATTAATAAAATAAAAATTCTCTGAATAATGTTTAATAAACATATTAATTGCATAATTGAATGTGAGAATAAATATTTAAGTGTGTTTTTATTTAATTATACCGTTGACCAAAGTTAAAAAGGTTTGTAATATTTATATATTTATGAATATTCTGGATCCTAATGAGTAGGGGAGTTGATCTATCGATGTTATTCATTCCGTGTCTATGTTAAAATCAACATTCCGAAGAACTTATATATGATAGGACCTAGCTTGTTATATATTTACGTATCGCACTTAATAAACAAGAGTGTATTAACAAAAATTTTAAAATTTTCAGTAGAAGCAAAACAATTTTTAATTTTACATTAAAGGCATATGAAAAAAATTTTAAACCAACCTTTTCATCAGGGGTTAAAAAACTGCAGTCGAAACAAAAAACTGCTTACATTTAATGAATCAGAAGTAAAAACAGCAGTTTTTTTGCCAATGACAAATAAAGAACTGCAAGAAATGACAGTTTTTTTACTTTGACTGCAATTTTTAAACGCTGCTTTTCATTACCAAACAGAAGACAAACTGCATGATATTTTTACAGCGGGTAGATATGAATATTACATGGTACATATTTCTTTTAAAAAGTAGAAAAAAATAAAAATTTTGAGTTAATACCCTCTTGTTGATCACATCACATATAGTCTGGATTAGATTACAATTTCAATACCGCCAGGGCAATCCATAAATGGCTGAGATATGGCCAAGAAACCACAAATGCCTCGAATTTTTAAACACAAAACTTTACTTTTTGAAGTCCCTATTAATTGATAAACTTAACGGTTGCACTTAAACAATAAAAGAGCTTATTAGAATACTGGTAGTAAAAATTTCGATATCGGACATGTTCTATAAATCGAAGTGAAGTGGATTTAAAATCGAAAAAATTTTGAAAACAAGCCTGTAAAGAGAGGTCATAAAAATGTTCCTTTTTAGGTATTTCATACTTTAAGTACCAATTGAAGCACAGCCGCGAATAACGTTGACAAAGCCACATTTTGCAAAAACTGTTTTTTTTTTTTTCAGATAACCGTTAACCTTACTCTCTTACAGAGCTTAAACATCAAATCAACCAAAATGATGCAACTTAACGCCTTCAAAATGACATACAAAGAGTCAGCCAGTGGAAGAACGTTGTAAGTTACTAACAAAACAATGAAACCGAAAAGGTTTTGCAGTGTGGAATATTGCATAATTTAATATTATATATTTAAATAAAATAATATTGCCTTTTGCATAAAAATTCTTATTATCATTATTTTTAATGTAAAAAATGCCTGTAAAAAACGTTTTTTTTTTTTTGCTCTCCTGAAAAATTATTATTTTGTAACTTAAAACGTTATTCGCGGCTGTGTCATTTTGTAAATAATTGCAATCAAAATCTCGTTCGATTTCTATTGCACTTCATTTCGATTTATAGAACATGCCCGACAAATAACTATATATTTTTACCGGAAATTATAAAGACAAAATTTGGCCAAAATATGTTTTGTGAATAAGGTATTTCAAATGTTGAACCGTATCGGACCATTATTTCACAGAATAGGATTTTGGCACGAAAGCGACCGTAAAAAACAAACAAGGATAATTAAATCCGCTTATAGTTAAAAAAATTAATCCTAAAAAATAAATGGAAATGTATGTTTCTTCTGTATGTTTCTTTATTACAGAACTCATTGAAAAATTACATGCTGAAAACGTAAACAGTTTTATTTGTTTATAAAAAATACCAAAACAAATGACTCATATAAATATCTAGTATGAAAAACCTTAGAAAGAAAATTTTAATTAACAGCGCAAAAACGACGTCACAATTATACACAGAAAAAAACCCAAGAAAATAAAATTTAATAAGTATTTAGACAAGACAGACGCTAAAAGCAGTTTCAAAATTCAAAAGGTTGCAGAGGGTACTTTTTTGTAGGTGTTAGTGATAATTATATATACCAAAAACTAGAGTATCCAATAATTTAACATTTGGTTTTGTTTGAGTAAGGGCTTAAAATTATTCGAATAAATTAAAGAATTTTATACAGTGGAAAAAAATATACCTACATGTCTTAAACAAAAATGTAGTTAAACAGATTTTAATAAAATTAAAAACCGATTTTTTATGGAAAATTTTTAAGTTTTTAGTGCATATTTTTTATGTTTTTAGTGCCTATTAGAGTATCCAATTATTCGACTTTTGGTTTTGTTCGAGTAAGGAATTAATCGATTTTTGAATTTTAAAATTGCTCGACTAATCGTATAAAGGTTTTAAATTGTTCGAATTACCTGAAGAATTCAAATTATTTGTCCAATGGGAAAAAACAAACATATCTATTTGAACTCATACTTTTATTTTATTAATAAACAGAAAAAGAGAGGTGCCAGCCAGTTATAAAAAACATTATAACCAATTTATTACATATTTCTTAAATTTTTTATTTGTTAATTTTTTTTTAAAATCACCTGATTTTAAAAGAAGTTCTGTTAAAGATAACAATTCAATGTTTAATATATAAAAGGAATTTTTTTATAATCTTTTAAAACAGCATCCTTCACATCTAACCGATAGCTTAAAGTAGACTTTAACCGGCCTTATAAAAAGTGTTCCGTTAGTAAAATTTTACTTCAATCTAAAGCGAGCGATAAAGTAGATTAAGGTTTATCCTACCTGATAGGTAAAAGAAAAGTTGTAATAATGGAACACTTGTTATAAGGCCGATAAAATCCTACCATCTATCGGTAAGTTGTGAAAACGGGCCTTAGGGTTTTAAGACTAAAGTAATGACATCTCAAATGTCACATCCTGCCGATTTGAAGATACGAGGTAATAAAAAAAATTACAGTAGGGTAATAACAGGTAATCCATTATCTGACAGTACATGGTTTACACATTTATAACTGCTGATGAATTTTTCTTTTACGAATTTGACGTTTATAGTCAGCGTTTAAAAAACTGCAGTCAAGGTAGGAAAACTGCCATTTCTTTCACTTCTTCATTTGTCATTGACCAAAATAAACTTTTGCTTTTACTTCTGATTCATTAAATATAAACAGTCGCTATCAAACCCACTCAAAAAGCGAAAAGTTGTACACAAATTTTCGTTTTTTGTTAGACAGTTTTTGGTTTCGACTGCAGTATTTAAAACCCTGTTAATAGTGATTTACATAATATTTCACACATCTCAAATATAAAAATTGGACTAAAATATGTTTTAAAAACGCGAAAAGTTGTACACAAATTTTCGTTTTTTGTTAGACAGTTTTTGGTTTCGACTGCAGTATTTAAAACCCTGTTAATAGTGATTTACATAATATTTCACACAGCTCAAATATAAAAATTGGACTAAAATATGTTTTAAAGTATGAGTAATGAAAATAAATGCAAAATGTAACAACTTGTAATTTAGTTTTAAGGTTAGAAATTTAAACAAAATATTTTTACATTAAAAAAGTAGAATTTTCTAAGAAATTAATTTTATTCGATTAATTGACATAAATTGTTTGAGTTATTCGTTATTCGAAATTGGCTATTTTAATTATTCGATCAAATAATGGTGGAAAAATTCCTCGATTAATCGAGTGGATACTCTAGTGCATATTTTAAATTTTTTATTACATATTTAAAGCGCATATTTTCGATATTTTTGGGCATGAAAATCTCAACCTTAATATATTTTCAATAAATATATTCAAAACAATGTGTAATGAAAATAAATAGAGAATGTTATAACACGCAATTTAGTTAGTTTGAGGATATTTAATCAATTAGTTAGTTTTATATTAAAAAGAGATTTTCTTAGAAATAAATTTTAATCGATTAATAGACATAAATTGTTAGAGTTATTAAGTCAAATAATGGCGAAAAATTCCTCGATTAATCGAGAGAATATCTATAAAAACACTCTGTATAGAGAAAACAAGTCAAATATAATAAGAGGATTTCCATCAGAAGAAAATAAAAAAAGAACAGTTAACAATATTGACATGACTTGTCCATATTCAGTGAACGAAAATATCGAAGAAGCATTTTTTTTTAAAAATTTCATTATTATTAAATAAAGAAGTTAAAAAAAAAAATATTTAGCTAAGCAGTTTAGTAGCTACACGCAGAGAAAAACATGTTTCAATATGGTCACCTCCAACAAAACTATTTTTAAAGAAAATTAAATACATATTATTGTTAAATTAGTCCTCCATCAAGAAGCTACAACCATTTTATAGTTGCCTCTAAACAGTTATGGTAAAATATGAAAATAATTTATTTTTAAATAGCATTTTCCTTTTTCCAAGAGCAACATGTCATGGTTGAAAAACAACCATGCTATTATAAGTGTAAAACATAATTAATAATAATATGTTAAGAAATTTTTCTCGATGAATGGCTAATTAAACAATAATTTAGTTGTCGGTGACAATAATATGGTCAAATTAAACATTATCGTGAATAACAAGCGGAATTTTTGTTCCCATGAAATTTTCATTCCCCTCGAAGGGAAAAAAGCAATTGTGAATCTTCCGTGAAAAATTTTTCACGCTATCAGTTCCAGTGAATTTAAAAAAATGAAGAAAGATTAAAAAAATTAAAAATCAATGAAATTTTTGTTAAAAAATATAAACGTATACATATATTTTAAAGAAAATTTAAAAAAATAAAGCAAAATATTTAGTATTGGAGGGATAGTTTGTTTACAACGTTAGTTTTTTGCACTTTTTAAATTTTATTTAGTAAAATATTTTCCAAAATTCTGCCACCACGTCTTTCGAAATCTTCACAAATCCGAAGGCAATCGACCTGTTGTTTTGCATTTTGTTGATCAATATATCAGTTTATGCCTTATTAACGGATCTTGCCCTTAATATTCGAGCTATAAGAAGAAGTTTTTACACACATATTATGGTCCCCAGCAAAAAGAAAGTGAGAAAATCAAAGGGAAAAGTGAACAAATTACGAGGGAAAAAATTATTTACGATAAGGGGAAAATTTTCGCTTGACAGTTTTTTCACGTTTTTATTCTCCTTGGAATTACTTCAAAAAAATTTTCCATGGTAGTTTTTTATGTGAAAAGGGAAAAAATTACGAGGGTAAAATTATTCACGATAGGGGTGCATATGTTGAAAATTTTCTTTAAAAATAGTATTGTTGGAGGTGACCATATTGAAACATGTTTTTTTTCTGGGTGCAGCATTTATGAAATCTTTTTAAACCCAACGCAGTAATTCTATAAATGTAGAAGGCATGTTCTATACACAATAGACTTCGAACCTGCCTTTTTAAGGATATTGATACTGAAGTCCCGCCGCACGCCGGAGAAAAAAAATCTGTATAAAAAAGCGATTTTCTGGTCTCAAGCAGATTCATTATAGGGATTTCTATTTTTATATATATACATATATATATATATATATATATATATATATATATATATATATATATATATATATATATATACATATATCTATGTATATATTTTTATATATAAAATTAAATTTTAATTATTTTTCTAACAAAAAAAGATTTTTTTTTAAATCCTGTCGAAATTCGTGAGACTTTGAATCTAAATATCATTCTTACTAGCAAAGGAAAATCAAAATCCATTTAAGATTCGGAAAATTGAGAATTATCAATATTATGATCAATATTTTAAATTGAAATATTCAACAAATCGATTTCAAAACGAACGTTTTTTAAGGTGTGTGGAATTTTAAAATCCATTTCTGAATAATAGTCTTAAATTTTCGTTCAGAATACACTTCAGTTAAAGTATAGAAGGCCGGCCATTCACGTACAGTTTAAACTGTCAGTTTTAACTGAACAGAATTAACTGTTAACTGAGATGTACACACACGTGCAGTTCAATACTTCACTTTTTAACATGGATTCGAACGAGCAGGATGGTTTGGCTAATACGCACTCTCGCTCGACACAAATTGAACTGAGAACGGTACAGTTGAACTCCCACACACGTTCACTTCAGTTGAAAAAATATAAAAATTTTATATTTCTCAGTTAAACTGAACCGTTGAGTTGAACTGTCAGTTAATTCCCACATACATACGTACAGTTTTAACTGTTCACAATTATATACAATTTAAAAGAATAAAGACTCAAAATAAAAAGAATATGTATCTAAAATCCATTTTAAAGATACTGAAAACGGTATTTTCAAATCGTTTCGTTTTTTAAATCGATTTCTATCCAATAGACCCCTTTCAGATTCGTCAAGTTAGCTGCGCAAGTTACTTGCCGATGTCAAAAAAGTCTGTAAAAAACTTTTTTCCCTTACCCCGATTTTACCGCTGACGTCTACAAACCAAGAGTTGCGCAAGAGACTTGCGCAAGTAACTTGCCGAGTGTGAAAAAGGTCATACCTGATTATAAGCGAATTTAGAGCAACATTTTTATATTCCCTTCCATTTCTACGGTTCTGTTTAACTATATACCTTCTACCATATAAGTAAATTACCACGCTCACAAGCACTTAAACGTGCAATAATTAACGATTAAGTAAATGTATAATCTATTTAAACCATTTTGACTGTATTTGTATATATTTGGGACATATTTAAGCAAAGAAAGCCAAAATAATAAAACATAGTTCTGTCTGCTGCTGCACACCTTCGATAACGGATCTTGAGAAAATATTATTTCATTCAGCTGCCAAACCTTTTAGTCGTCACACACGAGTACAAAGTTTTAATAATCAACGAAATATATAAACAATTTTAGTTTAAAAGTTTATTAAACAAAAAAAAAAAAAAAAATTACAATTACAATTTTTAAAAAAATAAAAAATTCTGTGCAAATGACACTTGTGCCAACAACCTATCGCAGTCTTGCGCGTGAATTTGATCGTCCGCGCTATTATCCACCATATGATTTTCATTTGTATCCATACCTTTGGGATGATCCACGTCTGTTGTGGCCCTCGAGTTCGCTACTAAATCCAATGGACGAATTAGTTACGCGTCGTGTACGTAATCAATTTATACAATCCCATTTGCTCGACTGGTCGTATCCTCTCATTTGGGACAACTATTACAATGGTGAACGTGTTCGTATCGACGAAAAGGGCTTTCAAGTGCATATTGATGTAAGTCAATTTAGGCCTCACGAAATCGAGGTCAAGACCAATGATGATTATATCATAGTGGAGGGTAAACATGGCAGGCGTACGGACAGTGGCAATAGTTATGTGGAACGTCGCTTTTTTCGCAAGTACCTTTTGCCTCGAGGCTTTAATCCCAATGATGTTATATCGGACTTATCCACAAATGGATATTTAACAATAAAGTGTCCCCCACCACCGCCACCTAAGAAAACAATTACATCGGGAGAACGCTCGGTTAATATCCATGAAACGGGCAAATATGCCATACCTTGGAAATAATTGCTAAATGGAGAGCAATAGTGAAAAATCTTTAGCAAAAAAGAAAAATATAAAAACATTGCTAAATAAAATTATATTGGCAATAGCATTGGCAAAATCGTTTAACAATGAAAAGTGCAAGTTGTGTATAAAGAAAAGGAAAAACACATACATTTATTTTAACCCTTGATTAGACACAAGAGGGTTTAGTAAGCAAATTTGTTTTTAATTCTAAAAGAGTATAAAGTATGTTAAAAATAAGAAAAATATATGTATAAGTTTAATTTTGTGATGAAAGACATATTAAAAAATATTCTAAATTGTAAATTGTATTCAAACCAAAATCAAAAAATGTATAGTTGTTTTTATTAAACATTAAATTTTATAGATCTTAAAATTTTTTGAATTCACAATATTGCTTTTAAAATTTCTCCAAAGAATTTTTAAAAACAACAACTAAAAATTGTAACTTTTACGTCCTCAGTTCTTTACAAATTCTAATTAATTTGTTTGTAAGTTGCACAATTTATGCAGTTCTTTCGGGGGTTAATAAACAATTATTCTCTCTTCTTAACAAAATGTATTTATTATATATGACAGAAAAACTTGTACACGTACAGGAAATCAAATAATTTTCAAGGTCATAAAATCTAAATTTAATTTAAAATTTCGAAAATCTTTTTTCTGTATATGTAAACAAAAAATTAAATAAATAAATAATTAAAAAAAAATAAATTTACAAAATCTTTAAATAAACAAGAGTTTTCTTAAAAAACGTATATTTCATCGCGTTACTGCTTCAACCACGTAAGCGCCATTTTTTCAAAATTGACTTTTTTTTTTGTTGTCACCCGATTGCATTCTCATCTTGACAACTTTGTATGAAAAAAATAATTAAGACCATTTCAAAACCTCGCAAGATCCAAACAGAATGACACTTGCATGCAAAATAGAAAAGTTTTTTTTTTTTTTAAAGTTGGAAATTTTAAATTCTCACACATACAGTTTCAGTCTAGTCGGAGCATTTTTGATCCGTCAGCAGGTCCGCAAAGTCAGTACCTTCGGTTAAAAAAGGACACTTTTCGTCAACTAACTCAAAAACTATATTTTATTTTCAGCACAAATGTTCCTCGAGCCCCCATTATTTTAATAAAATGAAACTCTATCTCGATATTTAAACATGACTCCCGTCCAAAAAACCGTTCTGATCCGAAATTCGTTTTCGGACTTTAAGGGGTTGACGCGTCGCGTGTTCATAGGGGGGTTAATTTCTAAGACCGACCTAACTATTTTTACATAACCCAAATTGCTTTTAAAGAATTCAAACAAAGCGCTCACTCTGCTTCTAAAAGTTACCGTAAAATTTATAAAAAAATATGAAATTCGTCATATTCGAGTTATTTTTAACATTTTTCAAAAACGAACATTTTCACGGTGCGATGCATAAAAATAATTTTTTGAAGTTAAAGCTTTGTTCACAATGGGAGCAACAATATTGTTTTGTCTTCTATCTTATTTCTTCCCAAAGTATTTCATATATTTTCCTTTCATTTTTCGAACCAAATGTAACTAAAGTTTTATTTTTTAAAAGTTGAGTCCAAGGTTAATTAACACAAGGTAGACTCATTTGGGAGTGTAGACATGCTGCTCTATAAAAAAAACCGACTGTTCAAAATTGTCTTCACATAAAACAGAAACAATTTAACACACACATACATATACACGAAATTTGACAATTGGGTTCTAACTGGGGTAAACAGCTGACAAACATATGGGCCAACGAGTCTACCTTGTGTTCATGTACCTTGGTTGAGTCTACTTCAACTTTAACAACAATTTGTATGAAATTGAAAATGACATTTGTAATAATTGTATTTAGTTTTGAATGAAAATTTTAACAAAATATTTAAAAAAATAATAATAAATATGTAAGTAAAATTGTTGTGGGCAAAAATTTGCTAACGGTTTCTTATTGCAAAATGTGTGAGTTTGTGAAAAAAAATTGTTGCTGTATTTTGAACACCAGTGAAAATGTTGCATTAAGAAACCGTTTGCAAATTTTGCCACAGCAATATTACTTATTTATTATTATTTTTAAAAACATTTTGTTAAAATATTTATTTAAAAACGAAATTGTTGCTCCCATATATGCACTGAAAATTCTTAAAAATATGCCCCAAAAAATTCAAAAATTGCTAATTTGAAAACAAAATATTCAACAATTTAATAACAGTTTCATTAAATAAAAACAATCCCAAAATTATAATCGCTTAAGCCCAAACACCATAGTATTTACAGGCAACATTTCAAGGTTTTACTCTATTGGGAAACGATGGGCAGTCATCGGCTCACAAAAACAAAGTTGTGTTAAAAGGTTAAAATTCATATAAAAGTTATTTGTGCCGAATAATTTCTAGGTATTAACATTCATAGATTAGATTTTTTGTCTTAAAGGGATTTTAGGGACGGCCGCCTAATTGTTTAATTTTGTTAACATTCTATAAAGCTTTTTAGAGATGGAAGCTTTGGGCAAATGTGGACTGTTCCGAAAATAATTTAATTGGCAGTAAAAATATTTTTGGGGCGAATTTAATTTAAATACCAACATAATTAGATGGTTTACGGACGCAAAGAGTCTAATTTGGAAAGAAGTTTCAATGGGAAACATGTAAAATTAAAGACCGAGTCTCATCATTTGCATAGACATAGTCCTAAGTACAATTAAAATGTAGTAACCAAATTTGATAAAATTATTTACAAGATGGCAACTTGTACTTTGCGCACAAGGTTAACATGGACAGGCAACCAACCAGACGAACGAATGGGTTTCGTAAGATCACGTTAAAACGAGATTCTTAATCGATCGGCATACTAAAATATTGGTACTGATTTCTATGTATTACACACATCGCCAAAAACGTATATAATATTGCTTTATTGTGAACACCGAGTGTAAATGTTGCTACCTTTGTGAACGAAGCTTTTTTGTCAAAAAAGCATAAAGTGTAGGAAAAAATAAAAGAGACACATACATTTTTTATTATGGGTCGATTACGGATGGCAACACAACTTCAGTTGCGTTGTCATAAAGCAACGAAACTGACATTTAAATTGGTATTAGGTACGGCAACATTGTTTAGTTGCCAAAATGTCATCGATAATGATATTTTGACAGTTTGACAACTAAAAATAAATATAACAAATTAAAAAAAAAGTGATTCAAAGTGAATTAAAAGTTAAAATAAATAAAATAAAAAAAATATGACTAGTTCGGTGGACCTATTTTTCGCTAACCAAGAGGAGGCGGGAAATGTAGCATCTATTAGACGCTATTAAAGAGATACATATATCAAAGCTTCTACCGTTTGTTATTGCCGCTCGTTAGTATTTTGGAGGTCAGTAACTTTTACCAAAACTTCAACTAAGTTTTTGCAAAAGACATGTCCATGTATTTCAGTGCTGGCTCTTGTTACCCCAAAAGACCGAACACCAAGAGCAATTTGACTATTATTTTCCATTTCGTGGATTAAAAGTTCAAACTGTTTTCAAGTCGTTATTTTTACCATTCTGAAATCTAAAATTAAAGAAATAAATACATACAGGCCTGTTCTGCAAATCACTTTTACTCAAATCACGTGATTTCAAATCACATGTGCCTACTAAAATCCCACGTGTGATATATTAGTGTCCCGTTTTTGTGTGTTTTGGTGTGATGTTCATTTGAAATCACGTGATTTTCAGAACAGGCCCAAAAAACTTAAAAACCACAAGCATTTTATTAAAAATATTCATACTTATTAGTTTTGCCGACTTCTTTGCTTTGAAAAATACAAGCAGCAACAATGGCAATATGACAATAATATAAATTTGGAAACTTGCAACAAAACATCAGTACAGATTTAACAGATAAAAATAGTGCAAGTCCACTGCTATTCTAAAATTATAATATGAACGAAATAATATTTTTTTTTAGGTTTTCTTCCCCATTTAAGACGAACAACAGTAACGTTCGTCACCCTGAAAATGTCCATTCCTATTTTTTACCAAATTTAAACGAATTTTTGACTTCTTTCGGGAGTGAAGTGATATAATTTTTGACAAAAATGGACCGATTTCCATAAAATTTGGTTACATTATTGGGATTAATTATTTTGGAAAATGAAAAATAGACATTTGTATGGAAGCTGGGTGAAATCATGAACCTTTTTTGAAAATATTGAATAAGCTTCGTCCTTGAGCCAATAGAGGCTTATAAAACAACTTTTATTACACAAGTGCAACAAAATTCCGGTCATTGCCGCCAGCCTCAACACTTGCAACGCGAAATGAAAGTATACTACCTGTAGAGCAAATCGCCAAAGAGTTTTACGAAGTTACGAGTTTAAGTAAGAATATTTTTTGCATCAGATTTCACTAGGGGTCTTCTAAGACCAAAACAATCGCGCAATTTATGTAAAACGGGTTTTCGAAAAATTCAAAAATTTCAAGGCCCGGAATTTCGAAAATTCCCCTAGTGAAATTTGATGCAGAAAATATTCGTAGAACATTTTAAGCATCTAAAGTGCCGTTTTAGTATATTTTTGTGTGGAAGTTAAAAAATGACCCCTTAAAATGAGTGTTAAAGGGTTAATATATTCTAAGAAAAGAATCGCCGTATAATTCTACTGAAGACATCTGACATAGCCTTTTAGCTAAGAAGTACATTTAGTATATTTTTTGAAGAAATTCAAAACTTTCAACGCCCGAAATTTCGAAAATCCGTTTTAACTATATCACACGAACTTTTGATCTTAGAAGACCCCTAGTGAAATTTGATACAGATAATATTCGTAGAACATTTTAATCCTTAAAAGTGCCGTTTTAGTATACTTTTGTGTAAGAGTTGGGAAAAAGGACAAAAATTACCCCTTAAAATGAGAGTTAGAGGGTTAATAAATTCCAAGAAAAGAATCGCCATACGATTCTACTGAAAACATCTGAAAGTATTTTTTAGCTCAGAAGTTCATTTAGTATATTTTTTTTTTTGACTACACCAAATGCCTTTTCAAAAAATTCAGAAACTTTAGGGGCCCATATTTCGAGAACCCGAGCTAACTTTTCAAAACTTTTTGGCAGATTTGCTCTACTAGTAGTATACCTTCATTTCGCGTTGCGATTGTTGAGGCTTTTTTTTTTTTGTTGCACAGTGTTATTAAGACCTGTACTTTGTGCACAAGGCCAACATGGACAAAGAGACAGCTATCCAAACGGATAGACAGACATGTATTTGTTCATATGGGCGGTATAGTAAAAGGTAACTATAGTAGTAATATTTTTATGCGTAACGAACTTTAACTGAAAGCCATAGTACAGTCCACACCAAGATATGTATGTTGGTGTAGGGTATACGAATTAGTACAGGCTTAGCAAAAGCTTCCATACACGTAGAAAAAAAATATGGTTGGTGGTAACCATATTCTAAGAGCAACATACTATTGTTGGATTTTAACAATGTTTATGTTTGCAGGTTACCTTATTATGTTTAAATATGACCATAGTATGGTTAAAATCAGCAAAAAAATTCCCGAAATCAACCATAATATGGTCAAAATTAACCATATTTTGGTCAATATTAACCATAATAATTGTAAAAACTAACCATATTATGTTCAAAATTAACCATAATATGGTCAAAATTAACAATAAAATGGTCAATGTTAATCATATTATGATTATTTACTTCATCCATTTTTTCAATTTGTTTGATAAGTGTCAAATTATAATATTATTTAATTTTATATTCCTGATAAGTGTTATGTTCCACTCTTATAAAAAATTCACTTTGATTCATATTCCAGCCTGTGACGACCTTCATTACCATTTTTTCTGTTCAATTAGCTTATTCTACGTAAATTTATGTATTTTAATCAATAATTAAAATAAAATGAATGGGAATTTTAAGCAAACCAAGTAAAATGCAAACGACCAGAATGTTGTTGCTTCCTAATCATATTATTTTAAATTTAAAATTAAAAATACAATGTTTTAAAATATTATAGTTTCGAACATATAATTGTTATTAAATATTAACCATAACATGTTTGGAGGCAACCATACTATGGTTATAGCTTTTAGATAGATGAATTTAACCATAATATGGTTGCCGTGACAATAATATGGTTAAGGTAACCATAATATGTTTGAGTGTATAGTTGTAACTTTATTTTATTTAAACATTATATTGTTAAATTTAACCATATTTGAAGTTTTAAGGGAGGTAAACACTTTATTGTTAGATAGAAACAAAATTTTATCAATCGTGAAAAAAGTTTTGTTAAAGACAACAAAAGCTTGTTTGTTGCCATTGCAGGGACCATAATATGTTTTTTTAACCCTACTTCAACCATGTTTTTTCTCTGCGTGTAAAAGGTCTACTCAGTGTATTTGTTATTTTAAAAACATTGAAGCAAAATTTATTAAAAATAATCAATCGGACTGTAGGCCTGGGTTTTTGTATAGATCTATTCAAATTTTGATATAACTTTCATATAATTTTCTTCCCGGAAATTGCTTTATATTGCAAAATCCCCTGATTAATGCTTTTATGTATTAAGAAAAACTCACTACAAATACACATCCCTTGAATAAAATAAGTGAGTTTTCTAAATTTGGCCGTGCCGATTTTATCTTATCTGCCACCATTATTTTCATTAGTATTTTCCGCACATTTTGTTGCTTTAGCTCATCCCTAATGTTTAATCCCCGGTGGACTTTTGTATGGTGGCTAAGAGAAATAATGGACCAATTTGGCTCTTATTCAATATGAAGCGAATCTGTCATCCAAAAATGAACAGAGCGGCGGATCGACTTAGAATGTCACAAGGATCTAAAATATACATAGATATGTACTTTATAGGGTCTCGAAATAATCATCTTTCGAAGTACTACTAACAGAATGACCAAAACAATCTTCACCCAACTTTTGGTGTTGGGTAAAAAAAAAATCGATTTTTTAACGATCTGTCATATTGAGAAAATTTTCAACATAACGGGTTATTCTTTTGAAATATTAAATTCTGTTATGATAGTTTTGCCTAGAAAATATTCGACCTAGAATTCTCACTTACTTAGATTGACGAATATGCTCGGTTTTCGAGAATAATTGTTCAATGGTAGTGACGCCTTTATAATATCTAAGAAACGGTCGGAATAGATTCTTAACAAAAGTTAAATTGATTTCCTATATACGGAGAAGGAAACATTTTTCAAAGAACATATCGTTACCTAAAACTAAACAAAAAATTAAAAATCAACTTTTGCATTAAATCTGATGTATTGTATCAACACAAATGTACACAAAAATTTGGAATCTCTCGACCAACATTATCGATTTTGACAAAAAACAATCGACAAAAGATTATATGATAAACCTTAAAGACCTAACCAACAGTTTGTATAATATGCAATATGGTTTATTATCAAACACTGATAGGCTTTACAAAAAAAAAAAAAAATGGAAGAAATATTAATTACAAACTGTTTAATGCAATTTACATTTTAAATGGTTTTTTTATTCTCCTGCAAAATTTTCAAAATGTTAGAAAGGGCCTTTTGCGTTTTCGGTGACGATATATACACAAAGCAAGTTTATTTAATAAAACGAAAAAAGGGATATACTTAGTTCTTTGAAAGTTTTTTTGGTATCCAAGAAAAGGAATCATTTAAATTAATCTTTTCTAGATAGGTTCCTATTTCTTCTGTTTCAAAATGTAAAAATGTGAGAAACTTTATTTTAGAAATATGTCAGAGCAGTTTTCTCTCAAAGTCCCCAACAATACATTCATAATGTATAATTTAATTTCAGTTTAATTTAAATTTAAACCACTTTTTGATTATTTTTTCATTTATCGAACTTTTTATTTTTTAATTAACTACTTTTTTAAAACTATTTTACAGCACAACTAAATAATCCAAATCAGTCCAAATTCTCTTTAATACAATTGTTCTTAGAAACTACATTCGATCACATCGCTTATTTGTTCTCCTTTTTATTGGCACCTTCTTCAGAAGTTTCTTTTGATTTTATAGACTCCATACGTTGTATTGGAATTTCACGAGCTTTTTCCTCAATTTGTGGCTTAGGAACACTAACCGTTAGGACACCATCTGATGATAAAGTTGAAATGGCATTATCTGTTTCATAGCCATTCGGTACTGCCAGGCGGCGAACAAAATGCCGGGAAACATAACCGTTGTCATCGTGATGTTCCTCTGATTTACCTTCTACAATCACATGATTGTCTACAACTTTGACTGTTAGCTCCTCTGGCTTAAATTCGGATACATTTATAGTGACTTGGTAGCCATCTTTGTTGATTTTAGCTAAGTCTTCTTGCATTAAACGGTTTAACTGGTTCCATGGAGATACCCGATAAGTTGTTGCAAAAGGATATTCAAAGAATGGCGAAGAAGGCATCGCCAAGCGTCTTAAGTCTTCAGCCATACGCCACAGCATTGGTAGAGTACGCATTTTACTTTTTTGTAAGATTTGTTCACTGGTTTTTAAAAAAATTTTATAAGTTTTAAATTCGCGTGTATTTCTTATTGCTAGGCAATTCGTATTTCGGTTTGTTGTTTACTGATAACAGAGTGTCTTACAACGCTCCTATTTATACCATAGCAAATAGTCAGTGAGATGTTTTTGTATATGCTCTCAATTGTCTATTGAATACGAGTAAATTCTCGTTTTTCGTGGTATTTGCGAGAATGTTTTGTTAAAGTAAGAGAATTGTGCATTTATAAAAAATATTTCAATCATATAAGTATATATGTATGTACAAAGAACTGTTTTTGTTTAGTTATTTAACGATTTGTATTTGTTAAGTACTTTTGGGGGTAAAGAAATATTTAGTGGTTCATTGGCCGAACTTTCAAGAAAGTTATCGAATATTCAAAAAAAAAATTGTCAGATTAGGGGATTTATTCACAAATTGGGAATTATATTTTTGAACGCGGGATAAAAATTTAATTTGGTGATTTCGTTGCGGATACTTTTTTAATTTTGAGTATTTTTTTATAATAATTTAATTTGGTACCTATAGAACCATTTTTTATGGCAACACAAACAATGTTTGAAAAAAAACTCTTTGTTTGACGAATCTTTCAATTAATAATACAATTTTAGGCTATTTAAAGGCTTATTTTGTAAATCCCTTCACCTTGCTTTAAGAAATTTTCCATATACATACATACATAAAATTTTTTCAATTTTCATAATTTGTATGTTTGTTTTAGAAAATAACCCTCTTAATCAGATCGCTTTGACAAAAGAAGATAAATTTTTACCCCCTTATTCATAAAAAATATTTCAATTTTATAAGAGGTTAACTAAACTAAATTTTTATATGTATTAATTGTATCTCATAAACCTGTTATTAACATGAAATATTTTTTATGAATAAGGCCTTTAATATCTAAAAAGTTGATTGCAACCAAGGCCTATCCAATAGGTCTGCTTACTATTACAATAATACAACAATACAAAAAACAACAGGCATTTTGTTTGTGTAAAATTCCTCGCCGTTGTCAAAATCTTACTACTACATAGGCAAAACAAAAGGAAAAATGTGTTTTGTGTGCATGTATGTGTGGCAAAAAACCAAAAAAGTAAACAAGAATATACACGTATAAGGAAAATGTAAACAACTTGTGATATCGTTGAGGAAAAAACCAAATAAACATCTGGCTTCTTAAGCAGACCTATTGGATAGACCTTGATTGCAACAAATGTTAAAGCGTTTTCCAACAAATCTTAATTTTTTCAAGTCTTTAAAAGATTTTGCTCCATACACAGATATACATATAAGCTGTAACCAATTGGATAAATATTTATAAACATAAAGATGCCGCTGGATTATGGTCATTTGAGGATTTAGCCAAATTGGATTGTTACAGATGTGGTCAATTCAGAGCACTATGGCCGTATGATAGCCGAATTTTTTTGGAGACGGTGCCACAAATCGGCCACAAAGATCTTGCGATTTGATGCCGTTGGACTTTTTTCTGGGGTAACGTCAAGGACCGCGTCTACGCGGGCAATTCCCTTACGTTGGAGTATTTGAAAACAAACATTTTAGTTATCGCCGAGATACCATATGCAAAATATGCGAAAAAGTGTTAGAAAACTACCTCAAAAAGATCGACTGCTGTAGCCAATCTAGAGACGAATGATATTGTATTTCAGACGTAATGGCAAGGTACAAACATGATAATGAATTTAAAGTTTCATAGAAATCATAACTTTAGATGTGTTTTATTAAACTTTACTTTTGAAACCGACAAAGGATAGGCCAATATATCAAAAATAGAGAAGGATGACAAATTTGAATGTGAACTTAAGAGAAAATACCCATTTATTTAGTTAGCGCAAAATTTATTTATACAAACATTAGCTAAAATGTACAAATGAAATTAAGTACAAATATGACAAATTTTAAACTCAATGTTATTATAATTATAAAATATTAAATATATTAAATTATAAAATAATTCGGAGGATACAAATTTACAGTTTGGAGATACAATTTGAAAAACATTTGGCAACCCTGTAATGTGTAAAAATATGATGCTGTTAATAATTTTTTCTTATTACTAGCGGATAATTTTTATAGGCTATGGAAATTATAGGAGTCCTTTTCTGTGGCATGCGAATTGGAGGCAAACTTCGAAATTTCAGGAATAATTATCCATATTATTATACATACATATGTACATTAAAAAAACCTTTTTCGGATAGAAAGATTATTGATTTAAAATAAACATACAGCCCAATTATGAATACAAATTCTCCGGGAGTTTTTTTACTTTTCCCATTTTCACAATTGAATTTACATAGGAAAACTGGGAGAAGGGAGAAAACTCCCGGGGAATTTTTATTCTTAATTGGGGTGATGGTGTGTTAACGTGGTTCAAACATTTTAAAGTAAAATATTTAACTGAAATTGCTGGATTCTTTTCAAAATAAATTAGTTTTAGAAAAAAAAACTTAAACATAGGTATTACTAATTAGAAAAAGAATAATTTTTTGTTGGTTTGCTTAAAATTGATCATACATACTAGTCCTTATATTATAAGACATTCAACAACAAATTTAATAAAATTCGAAAAAAATATTCTTGTGGGGAAGTATTAATTTCTACAAAAGCATGATTGTAATCATCTAAAATTAGGAAGATTTTCCATTGTAGGTTTCCTGCCAACTGATCGGTTCTCTAGGAATAAATTGGAGACATTTTTAAAACCTCTTGGTTTTTTGGTTGTGTCTTTAAATACCTATTAGACTTTGAAGCAAAGAGTACGCAGATGGTGAATGTCAACTACATACTTATGTGTTTGCAAGGTTTCTAGAATGTTTTATCGATAAAACTTAACTGGAAAGGACCAAGGCGAATTCAACTACAGGTGGTGTCGGAACTACAACAATCCAAAAACAACAGAAACAACATAGGGTGTTTTGCATTGCATTGTTAGTGCCATTAGCTCGAAATGTCAACCATTATTAGCAAAACACTAACAAATCAAAACAAATAAGGCCGAACTGTCAAAATCAGATGCCGTTTCGACACCACCTGTAGTTAATTCGCCTTGGAAAGGACAAAGAGTGCATCTTTCGGCACTCTTCTATTCAATGTCACCGACAGATCGACTTTCTTTCAAACTTAATTTTCAATACCTTTGTGATTTAAAAATAATGTTCATTTGTTTGTCTACTAAACAATTAATATGGCTCATTAAAACGTACAAATAATCACATTTACATATTTTAAATTAATTAATCATCACAAATTTGTGTCCGAAAAGTCGGCAAACGCACATAAGAAACAGACAAGTTAATATACATACATACATATGTACATATATACATAAGTACATATGTACATGTAGGTTTGTATATAAATTCGTACTTATTCATTATTCATTCATATCAGTCTAAAAATAAAATTCAGTACAAATAAATATTTGTGTCTATTGTTTATTTTCTCATGTTGAGGTAGGCAAGTCTTCATTATAAAATTTCTACCTACATATAAATGTATGTAAGTGTGTTCATATGTACGTTTTGGCTGTAAAACTGTCAAGAATAAAAAAAATAATTTCACAAATAACAAACAAAATTACTCACACAAAGTTCTATGGTTCCAGAAACATTTCGTAAATTCTAGTATAATAAGCAAATGAATTCACAAAAAATATTATAGAGAGGGTGACTCTTGATTAATGAGAAAGAACTTTAAGAATAATTGTAGAAGAGAACAACATTCGTGTATAATATTTTTCTTAAAACTAAAATAGAAAAGAGAAAAAAACAAATAAGAGTGCTATATTCGGCGTTGCCGAATCTGCAATACCCTCCACCAAGAGTTTTAAAATTTCAGGAATTTGCTTTATATGGGATCTAAAACTTATCAACCACCCAGCGGGAAAAGGTAATCAACAGGAATCGAGAAAGTAATACATATCTTGTATAATATTTGATTCCAGAATTCATTATTCTTAACACAGACCATGTCCTAGGATTGTAATAAATTATTTTAATGTATCCTGCGAATGAATTCAATAATTCATCCTTGATAATAAAAATTAGTAGACGACATAAAAAGGCAAGAAATAACGGTTTTTTATTAAGAAAATATGTAATAAAAAAACACGAATAATACTCACGAACGGAAAGAATTCATTCCATGTTCTGCAAATGAGGGAATATACGTGGTAATCAATTCATAATTATTTTGTCTGATAAAATTACCTTCTCGATTCCAATGAATGCGTTATTATTCTTTCAAAAATAATAAGTACATTATTTTTTTAATTATTTGTGTAATCAATTCCTCATTTTCCCGCTGGGCAATAAAACTGTCCTCACAGTATTATAATTTGCTGCGGGATTAGGCATATTTAATTCTATTTCAAAAATTAAAAAAAAATTAATTTGACCTAATTTAATTTTATTTAATCAGTATTTTTTTTAGAATATTATTGGGTGTATTAAAGTGACTTTCAGGAAGAGATTTTATATTAGACCTATCGTAAATTATGGATCCATCACCACAAAATTCGGTAGAGTGATTTCTAGTATTAAAAAAACCTAAATTAGACCAAATTTCAATTTTGTAATTTAATTTTTTTTTTAGCATTTTATGCCTCTCAAAGTGCCTTTTGGAAAGCCGCTTTAGATGGGTCTTGTGGTAAATTATGGACCGATCTTCACGAAATTTAGCAGACTGTTTTCTACTCCTATGAAACTAGAACAGACCAAATTTTACTCCAAAAATCATTTTTGTTTGCGGGTTTAGGCATACTAGAGTGTTTTACGAGAGTGGGTTTTATGTGAGGCCTCTGGTAAATTATAGAAAAATCTTTACGAAACTCGGTTAAGGGATTTTTAATCTAATGAACTAGGACAGACCAAATTTTACTCGAAAAACATTATTCGTTACGGTTTTTGGCATACTTAAGTGTTTTCCATGAGTGGACTATGGTAAATTGTGGACCGATCTTCACAAGATTTAGAAGTCTGATTTCCAGTCATGTAATTAAATGAGAATCGGCGCATTCTGTCTTCAACCTATGCTAGTTTTGTAACAAAAATTTAAATTTATTGAGTGGTTATTCCACATTTGAGTTTAAAGTTATTTTCCTACTGAACTGTAACACGAGAAACAATTTTACACCAAAGTTCTTCTTTTTTGTTGAGTGTTGCAAAATTGAGTGCATTTTCAACAGACGGACCGACAGGCGGTAATGGCTAAATCGATTAAGAATTAGGGACGTAACGATACGCCTTTTTGCCGATACGATTCTGATGCCGATACTCGAAAAAAAATATCGGCGATACTGATGCCAATACGAATATTAAATTTAAATTCTAGGTAAAACAAGAAAGAAAGTATAGTCGGTCAAGCCCGACAATATGATACCCTACACCACAGTATTTAAAAAACATCATGCTTATGTGTCCATATTAATATGGATTTATCTGTTTTTATAAACTTCATAAAAATCGGATTGAAAGTTTGTGAGAGGCAGAAATTGCCCCTACCTCCCATTGTGGTCCTATTTTTGAAAAACTGCATAGCTTATGTGTCCATATAAATATGTTTCTATCTATGATTTAAATTTCATTAAAATCGGTGTGATAGTTTCTGAGGGGTAGAAATTTCCCCCTATCTTCCCTCGTGATCCTACGATTCGGCTCATTTTCAATAGGCTTGGTCCTCGTACCAATAAGAACCTATGCACCAAATTTTATTAAATTATCTCCAAAATTGCGGCCTGTACTTTGCGCACAAGGTTACATGGACAGCCAGCCAGCCAGCCGGACGGACATCGTTAGTTTGATTTAAAAAAGTGATTCTAAGTCGATCGGTATACTTGAAGATGGGTCTATGACCAATATTTTAAGGTGGTACACACATCAGCACAAATGCATAATACCCTCTCCACTATTCTGGTGTGGGTATAATCATGGTGGAATAAGCAGGTGGCATCGTTACGGCAACAAATGCAACATTACAACAAAAATGGAAACTACATCACCGTTTACGTCAAAAAATACTTTAAACAAAAATCAAAGCGTGCCGCTGAACGTGATGAAATAAATAAATTTTTAGCCAATTTTTATTTAATTATGGTCAATATCTTATTTATTTAAATTTAATATTATCAAAAACTTTAGTAAAATACAATAATCACAGCACAAAACGTGAACTTTTTGTAAACATAAACAAAACTTTGACATAAACCTAGACAAACAATGCAAGAGCAAAAAATCGTCATCTGGCGTAGTGCTGCCACCTGTTTATTCCACCATGGGTATAATTAATAAAACTCAGATAGGGTAATTTCTTTTTTATACAAAGTGTAAAAGATTATTAATATTTAAAATTGATATTTAATAAAGTTTTTAAAAACAACCAATTGAATTTGAATTCATGGTAAAATTAGCAAAATTTTATCTTTATTAGGCAAAAAAACAGTGTAAGAGATTAATAATACTTAAAATTAATATTAATAAGATTTTTGAAATAAAAAAACAAATTATTCTCAACTTTTGCGGAGATAGACGATTTCCCAATTCTGCTTAAAGAACCCCTGCAGAACTTAAGTATTTCTGCGCCATGTCTTAAAATTTTGGGTATAACATTTAACTGCGCCAGTAAATAAAATTAGAAGATTTAAGGTATATTTCAACTTCTTCTTAGGATGGACAGAGGATCAACCTTCTCGAAATGTCCTTTTAAGATTTTCAAAAACGCTACAAAGGTCAGTTATTTTATGCTTATCATAACATTTACTAGGTGTAGGAGAAACCGTGTCTTTAACACTTTCGGATCGCAGAGTCATGTTATGTTAACTGATGTAATGGAGCATCTGTAATTCCTAAACATAGCATTACAAGGAAAAGATAAAGTTATTTCTCATCTTATTTAAACAATTTTAGGTTTAATTAAAAAAACTTAGCTTTTTTAACACGATATAACTACAAAATTGTTCAATCACTTTCCACTTTTAGCAATGGTTTATCGTTTCCTCATTATATTTTGAATGAAAGTGCCATAGGAGAAATAGAATTATTAGAACTTCACGAGGATCGCAATCTTAAAATGTATCACATATCAAAACAATCTGCAAATGGGGTTTGAAAACTAGTAACATAATCAAATAACCCCAATATAAAAAAGCTGCTTGCTGTGAGTCATTTTTTCAAGAATAAAGTTTATAAAATTAAAGCACCATTCACCACTCACAAATTATTCACCCTTATTGTGTTTGGCGTATTTAGAATACGCCTACGACTGTTTGGTAATAGATTAAAGAGAACGTGAACTTATTTTCTTTAATCTATTACCAAACCGTCGTAGGCGTATTTTAAATACGCCAAACACAATAAGGGTGATTATTGAAGGGAATTTTTTATAAAAATATTTGTTTTATTATACCCGATATTTCGTCTCCTTTGTGCGACTTCTTCAGGGAAAATTAACAAATTAAAATTTCTTAAATATACCAATGAACAATTTGGATGGAAATCAAGTGCAAACAATTGGTAATCAAGTTCGAATTTCAAGTTTCAAGAGTTGAGATATGTTTTTGTTACACTTTATTTCAATAGCATTTTCCAGTAAAATGGGAATTTGAAATCAAGTGAATATTAGTAAAATACGTTTAAACTTGAATAGCATTTAAAAATACGTTAGAACTCAAGTTTATTTCCAGTTAAATTTTAAACACTTGAAATTTTATTTTTGAGAGCTTATTGGGATGTAGTTATCAGTGTTGCCAATTTAGCTATTTAGTGGCTAGATTTAACTATTTTTCACCCTGTTTAGCCATTAAAAAATGAGTTTAGCCATTAGCCATTTTTTTTTAACCATTTTTCAACTTGTTTAGCCATAAAATTTTTTTGTCGTTTTTCTTTTAAAAGCATAATTTGCATTTTATTATAAAAATTTAAAAAGTAAAATAAACATTTTTAACAATTAAAACGCCTTTTATTTAAATCACAACTTTTACAACAGCAAATCGCTATAAACTATGATGATGAAACATCTTTCAAAATAAAGGAACAGTATTCCAATATTAAATTTATAAATGGATTAACACAAACATCGGTGTTTCTTTCTGGTTGCAAGAATTTCAATAAAGAGATGCAGACGGCAACAAATTTTTTTTAGAAATATCAAAATTGCCTATAAAGTTGCTCTCACTTCCATGGTCTAATCAGTGTTGCCGTTAGGATACGAAAGATACATTTTTCGTATCTTTTGACTACTTCAGGTATCATGTATAATCCTGACATTTTTTGTATCTTTTGAATCTGTACGCAAAATGTACAGAAACAAAACATTCGAGAATTTTTAGCCAACTAAAACTTATTAAGACTGATCATCGTAATCGTCTCAATACTAATACAATAGCAGCCAAGGCGCATTGACTAGAAGGTGAGGTCAACTCTACAACAACACTGCTTCTGTGGTTGGATTGTCAAAAATATTTCTAGTAAAAAAAGGTTAGTTTACATAAAAAATTAGTTTGCATACACACTTTGACAAGTCGACCTCCGAAAAAAACACTATATGTAGACTTCACCCCACCTTCTAGTGAATTCGCCTTGATAGCAGCCTCAATAATGGAGAAAGAAAACATTAAGGGGTTACAACATACGATCCACCTAAATCGATGATTACTAGTAGTGCGAAGTTGTTCTGAGGAAATTTGAACATGTTTTTTATTTTAAGGAATTTTATATGAACTTTTTAATATAATTGCCTTAGTATAAACGCCTTAACTCGTATATTAATTTTTACAAAAATGAATTTGTTTTGATAACATCCAAAGATAATTACATTTAATTAATTTTAAAGTTTGCTTACTGTATTTTTTAAAAATTACATACATATGTACCTAATATTTATGACTTAAATAAATATAAAAATGAATTTATACAAAATAATTTGCTTTACAATATTCATTTAAATATGAAATAAAAATGTTATATAAATAAATGTTAAACGTTAAAAATGGACTTTAAAATTTTTTAAAAACGTATGTATCTTTTTGGGAAAAAGTGTACTGGCAATACTAGGTCTAATGCTGAAGTGGAGAGAGTGTATTTAGCCAAGTACACATCGTTAAAAGTAATTTGAGAAATAGGTTACTTTTAGCAACCGTTAATTCGATTTTATCAGTTATTTTTAAAATAACAATAAAATATAAACTATGCGTTTGTGCTGATGTTTGTAACACCTTAAATATTGGTCCTAAGCCCACCTTTAAGTATACCGATTGACTCAGAATCACTTTCTGAGCCGAATAAATGTTTGTCCGGCTGGATGGCTGTCCATGAAAACCTTGTGCGCAAAGTGCAGGTCACCATTTTGGAGATTATTTGATACAAAGGTTCTAATGTGGTGTAGGGTATCATATAGTCGGGGTACTTCTTACGTGTTTTTTATTGTAGATCTGGACTCAAAAGGTTGGGTAAATGTTGTCGTGATTATGATTAACCTTTAAATTATTTAAAACGAGTGATTCCTTTGAGATGAACAATAAAGCCTCGAATTTATCGATGATTTAAGTTTTTAAATATCTATCAAAATATTAATTTACGTTTATTCTTATTCAACAAAGTGATCTTAACTTACAATTTTATCGTAAACAACTTTAAATGAATTATTTCTGTTTTGTTATTGAATTTTAATGTGTTTTTATTTAAAAAAGCTTTTAGCCATTTTTTAACCATTTTTTCCCGTAAATTTAGCCATTTTTTGGTCACCAAGTTTTGGCAACACTGGTAGTTATGGAAAAAAAATTTTAAACTGTTATACATAAAAATTTTTAAACAAAAAGCATAAAATATTTCGCTATCTTTCCTTTGGAAACACCAAATATGTCAAAATTCGGCCTTTGACCTTTATGATTTTAGTGTTAAAGTTTTCCGATTTGAGTAAACCCTTCAGGTTAACGGTATCCTACGAAGACAAAAACTCTTATACAAGAAAATACAGGCATATTTTAAGTAAAAATTATCTCTAGGCACAATTTTTACAAAAACTGAAAAATATTAATTTGAAATTTTTTAATTTGCATAGTTGTTTGTTTTATTAAATTCTTTTCAATTGAGTTTTTAAATTTGAGACTAGGGGCAAACTTGTTCATGTAACATATGTTGGAAACTTCATAGCGAACAATTTTTTCTTACAAAATTTTGTTGTAAAATTAATAGCCTTTAAGTTACAGATCAGATGTTCTGTGAAATTATGTTATTTAATAAATTTTAGCGGGCTTGGGGCACGTCTTAACGACAACCTATTCACCAGGAATTTTTCAGTATAATTTTTTTGCTAAAATTCAACAACTGGGTGAGAATGAAAACGTCTGACAAAATAAATCGCCATATACATAGCTGTTAAAATCGTTTGAAGGAAATTTTCTTGTTATTATACTTACCGATTTCTAAGAATCATACAGAATTTGGCGTACAAATATCATTGTTTGGAATGAAAACTAAAAGCTGCATGAAATCTTAATTTAAATACTCTTCTCTTTCCACTCCCATTTTAAAGTAAAAAGTTTATTTTTACATACACGTAAATTGAAATTTTTAATTTATCGATATTTCACACGCAGAGAAAGATTGTTGAAGTGGAATTAAAATTATGCATGGTCCGGGTTTAAGATATATTCTCGTCTAAATTTCAATTTTATTAAGTCTTGTGTTTTGTTGTTGATAGGGATTATACATGCATCACCTATTTTTAAACTATTTTTCAAAAAAGTTTTTTAGCAAAACGTACCTAAGTACAAAATGTCACCCTTTTTTGGCAGAAATAATTGTGATTTTTTTATATTAATTTTTATTTTGTGATTTTTTTTATTACAGAAATAATTGTATTTATAGTTTAATTATTTTCTGAGTTTTATTTCTTCTGTCAGAAGAACAAAAGGAATCACAAGTAATAACAGGCCTGTTACGGAAATCAATTCCGATCGAAAGTGCAAGTGATTTCGTATCTTGCTTCACATAAAACGAAATAACTTTCGATCGGAATTGAGTTTTGTGACAGGCCTGAATAATGAGAATGGAAAAAATTGGAAAAATAAAGCATTCTATGTTATTTGACAAGATTTGTAAATGTTTGAGCTTTATAGAACTATATAATACCAAATCCCGAATGCCTGTTTTTTTAAATTAATATGTAAACATTATTATTTTATTTGCAATTGCTTTGAATTGGATAGTTTATTTAGTTATTTTATTTCCGTTAATTTCTTTAAGGCTGATAAATGACTAAGCGATTGTTTCGTAGAATCCATTATTGTAAACCTTCCCGTTTAGACCATTCCAACCATGATCCTAAATATGGTTTAGCTCTAAAATAAATATTAAAAAAAGTTTTTACTTTAGCGAAATATAAATAAAAGTATAATTATAGATGTACATATGTATTTGTGTAGATAGTTTTACTAGTAACAAAATATTTAAAATTTTATCAAAACTTTTAAAGGACATTTTCTAAATTTTGCTAAAATTAATTTTAAAATATTGATGTCTATAGTATATAATTTATTTTTCTAAACTCAAATCAAAATTCACAGCGCTTTTGGAATTCTGTTATTTAAATTTCTAATTGTAATACATATATGTACTTACTTTATCCAGCCATTCTCTTTAGCCAAATCTGAACCCATTTGAGCATATTGACCTCCTAGACAAGAAAATATTACCACAGCATCTTTGGGCGGCTTTTGAGCACCATATTTGGATGCAAAATCTGCATCGCTTAACATTAAGGCTTCCTTTAATTCCATAACTGAAAGTGCAAATAAAATAGTATCCAAAAATTCCTTTTAATATATGTATGACCTTTGTTGCAACATAGTCATATCTCAAAAAATCAAAAATTTCAAGCTACTTAAGCAAAAGTATTCCTTCATACATACCTTCATTAAACCAGTATATAAAGGTGCATTTTGAAAACTTTAATCGCATTTTGCCAAGTTTGATTTTTTTTGAGATATGACTATGTTGCAATAAAGGAGCGATATGTACATACAAAACTTTATCACTTACATGGTATATTTATTCCACCGGGTATAGAACCATCCTTTTCAACTAATTCCTGGCTTCTAACGTCAATCAAATATTTCTCAGGATGATTTGGTAAATCCTTAACCTCTTCATAGGTAGCAAGTTCATTGTTTTCATTAGCCGCTACGACAATTTGAAATACAACAAAAATCACAAAGCAGCAAACCACTAGAACTCTCATGTTGAAAATTAAAAAATGTTCAATAAATTTTTAAATTCTCTACGAAAACCTTTAATACACGTTTAGTGTGCAGCAAATCTGTACTGATCTGTGTTTTGAAATTCTGTTTTATATATAAAATTTGTGTCAAATAACAAAACAGCTTTTACATTCACATGAATCTAATGCCCTTCGTTTAAAGGGAAGAAGGTGTATTGCATGACGAAAATCGTGTAATTTAGAGCTATTGAATACACAAATCGCCTCAATTAAGATTAATTATGCACTATGGGAAAAGGGTACAAATTTTGTGATACAAATTTTGCAATTTCAAAACGACTGAATGAATTAAACATAAAAATTGCTGATTTTAAATAAATTATTGAAATTTAGATGTTTTAATGCGAAAAAGAAGTGGTCACAGATTTTTAACCTCTTAGCTCTGGGAATATAAGAAGTAAAGGGATATAAAATTTGTTCTCGTTTGGGAATACCCTGCTATGGGACATTTGAAGTAATAGGCAGTATTAGAAATATGGATGTAAAATATGTCGGACTTGAATTCACTAACTTTTAAAACTTTAAAAGGTGTTAACTTTAACCACACATTTTTATGTTTGCACACAGAAAGAAAAACACTCGGTATAAATTAAGTTTTTTATGATTACTTTAAGAACGAGTCGTACTCAAAAATTCAAGCACGAATAACAATAAAACGTTCTCAAAACAATCCTAAATGATTGTTTTGAAACACTCCGATTTACGCATGTTTTGATTTTCTATACACATTGAAAAAAGGTCTGGCCAGACTCATGTGTACTACGAAGGGTTAAAAAGTAAATTTGAACTCTTGCTTCTCATTTATTTTATATTTTTGGTTAAATATTTACATAAGATTTCTAAAGTAAAAACCATATCGGCCATAATGTTGGTGTTTTATCATTCCGTAAGTTGTTTTTTATTGCCTTTGTTCATAATAACTATACACAAGGATTGTGAATTAATTAAAAGAAAGTTCATGTAGTAGAACATAGGGCACCCCGTTAGGTGTAATACGGATATTTTAATTAATCATAATAATTTTTTTTTTCTTATTTCATTTTTGGTTTTTTTCAAGCACGAATTCGGGATAGAATCAACTTTATAATACTTGAATCACGGTTGATAAAGTTGGTACAATTGTCCTTTTTTTGGTACAATTCAAACCTAAAAAGTACGCTGATACCCCCGTGACTCATTTGGTACTATTTCCAAATTTTTCAAACCTATTGTTATTTGATATAAAATTGCAACTCGTATTTACTTGCCATTGAATATAAACGGAGTAAAGTGTTTGGTGCAAATAGTCTTGCGAAATAGGAAATGCTAAATTTCGTAGCTTTTTTATGAAATTTAACGAAAGCTCTGTGTATGTTGTTGGTGGATTTAAAAAAACACCTATGCTATTTTGCATTTGATCTCTTGCAAGAGCATTTGCACCAAACACTGAACTCCGCTATTGTGAATAGATTTTTTGCACTTGTTCATTGAACGATTGAATATGCCACATTCTAAATCAAGTATTAGCGGCAGCATATAAGCCTGCATTTTCTGATGATATTTACAATTTTTTTTAAAGATTTAAGAAACCACTTATGCAAAATTTCTAGTAGAAGAGACGTCTTCGTCTTATTTCAAGATTATTTTTCATATTTGATAAATACACCGAAATTTATTGTTGAGGGAGAGCTAGCTTCTATGCGCATTTCACTGGTTGCTTAGGCCAGATCATCAGGCAACCTTTTCCAAAGATTTTAGAAAAGCTAAAAATATTATACAAATAAAACCCTAAAGCGAATAAGAATTTTAAACACTCAGGGTCTTATAGCCTTTTTACACTGATCAACATCTACCATCAATTTTCCACAATTTGCGAAGATGTTAACATCTTTCCATAACAAATACATAGGGCTAAAAAGCAATATCTTTAAAATATGTTCCTATCTCATATCATTCCATTCAACATCTTTCGATTATTTTAGTGTCATCACTAGAAAAGTGGCAATAAGTTTTATTACCATTTTTCAACTTTTTTCTTTTATTGCAATGTTTTTTTGTTTAGTATTTTTTATATTTTAAACAAATGGAACTTCAAATACATTTTTGTGTTTTCTTTTTAAATTTTGGCACTTTTGTAGAAAAAAACATTTTTATTTTTAAAACATTTTTTTTTTCAAAATGGTAACATTTTTGTTTGATGGTAGATGTTAGATGTGAGCAATGTAATAGACTTTTCACACTTGTCAACATTTAACATCAATTTGCGAAGATGTTGGAATTTTCCCATAAGAAATACATAGGGCTAAAAATTTTTCAACATCTTTACAGAATGTTACTATCTCATTTTGTTCCCTTTTACATTTTTCGATTCTTTTAGTGTCATCACTAGAAAAGTGGCAATAAATTCTATTATTATTGTGGCATCACTGACAAAATGGAAGTTGCTTTGAAAGTAGCGTTACCATTTCTCAAGTTTTTACTTTTTTGCAAGCCTTATTTTGCTTAATTTTGCTTAAATTATTAAACAAAATGAATGAGAAAAACATTTTTGTGTTATCTTTTAGAATGTTGGCACTTTTGTAGAAAAAAAGTATTTAAAAAAATAAAAGTTTTTTTTTCAGAAATGGTGACATTTTTTATTAATGGTAGATGTTAGATGTTTCAAGTGTGAACGCGTATTTCACATATTCAACATCTTCCATGCGTTCCTCCGGAATGTATGCAAGTGTACAAAGGGTATAAACGAGTGTTTCACAATTCTACATCTTTGATGGTAGATGTTAGATGTTGATCAGTGTAAAAAGGCTATTACTTGTAACAATATCAAAGCTTAAACAAACACCACTCCTAATATTTTTAAATATTCGTCAAAGAGATTGTTGTCAAGTCATTATTATTTTACTCTGAATGATTTTGAAGAAGATTTTACAAGCGCTTGATTAAATTTTCTTATATCCGGATTTTCTACTCCAGCTTATAAAATGTCTTTCCTGTTTCTGCAATACGTATTGAAAATTTTAAACACAATAAATTTGGAAATGCCATCCCAAGATGCTTGTGTGCTCAAATTTTAAGAGCTCTTAAACTTTTTGATTCGTCAAATGGGGCGCAATTTTTTGAAAAAGGGGTTTTTAGACAAATTCGAATTATCAAAGCTAAGATTTGAAGAAAATCATCTGCCAATTAACGGTATTTATATATCCAGAAATAATATTGAAAATATAGTACAATAAAAAATTTCGCGAAGCTTTAAAAAATAAAGTTAACTTCGACGACGAAATTTTAAACTGGCTGGCAAAATTTACTCCAGAAAATGTGATTTCAGTTAAAACCAGTATAGCACAGCTTTTATCAAAAATATTTCTTAATGAAAGTGCAAAATATGATACTAGTTATTAACGAGTTTCAAATTTTTTTTGTTGTATATATGTAGATGCTTTACAAAACTTAAAAATCGAAAATATTTATGTTTTTTGGTTCAATGAAAAACGAATAAGATCAGTGTTTAGTAGAATAAACAAAGGAATATTTTCCATTCTATTTGGCGAAAGTGAAAAGAAAATTTTCATGTCAAAATATTATAAAAACTAAGCAACGAAATAGACTGTATGTGCCAACGGTTTGAAGTCTAACTGAAACAAAAGACTTTCTTTTATAAAAAAAATGGATAAAAATAAAGTACGATTTTAAAAGTTCGTTAGTACGATATTGGTTTTCTCATTTATCATCCCTGACTTGAATCAAGCGCGTTTTGAGATTGATTCCATCTTAGTTTTACTTAAATCAATCTCATTTTCGTATTATTTTAAGTACGAATTCGGAAATAAACAATTTTATAATTCTTGAATCAAGCGCATTTTAAGATTGATTCAATCTTAGTTTTCACAATTCTAAATCAATCTCACGAAATCGGGATTAAATATGGATAATTTATTTTTATTTTGTGATTGAAAATCCGTACTTGAATCAATCTTTCCGTACTTGATTCAATAAAACCCGTACGCACCGTACTATTAATACCGCTTTGGATTTGAGTACGGATGGATTAATGTTTCTTTTGAGTGCACTTACCACTATGTGATTCACTAACTTATTAATAACCATGGTACACACTATTAAATTTCTCTCTATTGATATATCGTGGCAACTCTGCTCCAAGCGAAACATCAAAATAAGATAATAATAACAAAGAAAAATAAAAAAACAAAACAAAAACCTTTAATTTATAGATTTTAAATAGTATTGTGCAAAATGCATAAAACATTACTAATTTTCTTTATTTTATTTTAATTTTTTATTAATTTAATTTTAATTAACTTATAATTTTTTTAATTTTATTTGAGTCAAATGGTTGGCTTTAGGATAAATAAATAATAAGCCCCACGGACAAGAAGTGGATAAATTGTAGCCTAAATACCTCAAAGCCACATTATTCATCGACTCGAAACAAGG
The DNA here is from genome assembly GCA_963931875.1 of Pollenia griseotomentosa. Classification (NCBI taxonomy): domain Eukaryota; kingdom Metazoa; phylum Arthropoda; class Insecta; order Diptera; family Polleniidae; genus Pollenia; species Pollenia griseotomentosa. The sequence continues at coordinate 96,382,734 of OZ007562.1, read as the reverse complement.
ATTCAATATTGAGCAATGTTATTTTACCATTTTTAATTTAAAATTAATATAAAACAATGATTATTTTAAATAAAGTCCATACTTTTGCAAAAATTTACTATGATTTTTAATCCACATTGCGCCATGTTACTTTAACATTGATAATTTTTTCTGTGTGTAGATACAACGATAAATAAACACTTTTCTAAGCGGATTAAACCACACGAAAAATGCTGGTGTTAATTAACCACAATTTGTTTTGTTAAAAATAACAGCTTTTAAACGAAACAAATGTGGTTTAAAAAGCATAGTGAATCGCACTACTGGATGGGATCTTTAAAGATAAAGAACCCCATTTTCATTTCTAGCAGGGGTATCTTCTAAAATAACATTAAAAAAATATTTGTCTATGGACAAAAGACTTTTCTGTTAAAACCAAAATCAACTTATGTAAATAATGGGTTCAATTCGTTAAGTTGGCCTAAAATTGTAACGGATAGAACAATTCTAATTTTGTTAAAAATAGTGGATTAATATGTATGTACATAATTTAAAAATCTGCAACGAATATCTAATTTTGTTGGATCTTTAAATATACATTAGAAAAGTTTAAAAAAGAATTCCACGGCCTAATAATCCCACAGTTCCAAAAAAAAATTATAAATTTAAAGTTTAAAGATGGGACTTTAGCCATTAAGCCAATTGGGGCCAGGGCTGGGAAATGCTTTTATAGTTTTTTATAACAGAAAAATATTTTTTTTTATTAAAAAAGATATCTGCTTAAACATTTTGGTATAAAATTAATAATTAGTTGATTACATTAAAAACATTAATTTTTAAATAAATAAATAAATTTTAGTTTTCAATTGCATATAACTTGCACACCTCAAGCAAGTTTTAGACTTAAGTAAGCACAAAATGTTTTGATATCAAATCGAGCCGTTACCGATTTTCGGTTTTTGATAAAATCGAATATATATGAAGATTCGCCACATCTCTTAAAATTTCATAACTGTAAAAAGATGTGTTACGAAGTTACAACAAAAGCAATTTTATTGTATGGTTTGTTTTCATTTTTAATTGACCGCGTAGTACGACTTACAATAAAATTGTTCGCAACAAATTAGAATTGGTATTGGATACAAAACTAGATAAACAGACTGGTTAATTTCGTGTATGATGCGTAAGTGTATTCAAAAGCATAAAGGAGATGGTGGCAAAAGACAGTTAAGCTACAATTATGTTATGACTTTTAATAATACTAGATACAAAGTGTGTCAACAATTTTTGCTGAAAACACTTCACACATCACAACAAATCAAGATACTGCTAAATACTGTTTGACAAAACTGCGCAGTTTCTTAACGGCGATTGTTAATTAGGAAATGACCCACTATTAAATTTGGGACACCAACGATCTGGCGGGAGTACCGTAGTCATCCTGAAGGTTGTTATTTTTAGTACTATTTAAAACGAAGAAAATAAACTAAAATGTGAAGAGGTTTTCTAATTATTTCAGAACCATTTTAATGGGTTTAAATTTTTTTTAATAAAAAAAAAAATGGGAAAACAATTGGATTTTTCAAGTTTTTAAGGAGTAAATTAAAAATACATCATTTGGAACATCCTTGCAATACAAGTTAGATATCGCCAAGGTGATTCTATTGAAATTAAAGAAATTTTTGTGTAGATTAATAATCCAGAAAATATTATAAAGTTTGAAGGGTCATTCTTGAAATATTAAGCGAATAATACAAAAAATGGTGTTAATATGCAAATATTAAAAGTCACTTTAAAACTAAAGCCGCTAGAAAAAAACTATCACTCTCAATTTAATTTAAAGCAATGGACAAAAGTCAGGAAACTTTTGGAAACTTTGGATAAAATACTGCCTGCATACTGAATTTAAAGGTTATACTGATAATTAAAGCAAAAATAATTAGAAAAACCCTTCTCCTGTAAAATTAGCTATTAGGCACTTACACTGATAGAAAAGGCGTCATAACGCTGATGTATTTTGACATCAGTACTATGACAAGTGTCTTCGTTTTTGACCCCATGACACTTTTCATCATTGTGATGTCAACCTTAACATCACTTGGCCAAAGTGTCATCAGGGTCAAAATGAAATTATGTCATCAATGGGATGACACATCGGCATCACAGAAATGACGAACATGTCCTCAGTACGATGACGCAGTAACATAGGAGAAAGGACACATTAGCATTAATTTAATGACATTTTGTCATTAAGTAAAAGTCATTGGAATTGACTTAAGTCAAAGTGTGAGAATATTATTATTTACTTAGCCGTTTCACGTTTGTTGAGCTACGACATTTGTTTACAGCAGAACTCTCAATAATAAGACACCAGCACCATGCCCCATATGGTTTTCGGTATCATTCTACTTTGAAAAATTGATGTTTTTAACTAAATAATTTAAAAATTAGAATATAGGAATTTTTGCTTCTTATAATACATTGTAATCATGAAAATAACGTTAATAATATAAAAAATGTGGCATCGAATTGATGTCACTATATTCATAAAATAGATGACACGTAAAAAATGACAAAATTGTACGAAGACGTTAGTCATTGGATTGATGTTACTTTTTGCGTCATTGATGCCATTTGTAGTAACATTGATGTCACAATTCTGATGTTAGGGCATCATCAATATGAAGATGAATTTTTCTATCTGTGTACAATATTTCGGCGGGAATGACTCGAAATAACAAACAGAAAAATGCCATGAATTTCAAAATTTTTATTGTCCAATGTGTCTCTCTTTATGGTCCCATCCATCATTAACACCTAAATAATTCTCTGCTGTACGTATGATAAACTTCAAGTCAATCTGTTCAGCCGTTTGGAAGTGACATATTTATTAACCAGCTTTTGTAATTTTGCCCCACTGTGATAAAATTAAATTTAAAAAAAATTTAATTCGAGTTAAAATAGGTGTGTCGTTAAAAAATTATCTACTAGAGACGGAAACTTACGCTCACGAATGAAGAATTGATCACGAAAGTCAATAAAATTTTCAGTTTTTAAACAAATAGTACGATCTTAATAAAGGTGATAAAGTTCCGAAACTTTGAACATATGCCGAATTCAAAAACTTAAATTGGTTTTCAAAATATTGAAGGAATAAGACTATTAAAATATAAAAGCTTTATAAATTGTAATTTGATTTAAAATACACATTCGAATTAATATGAAAATTTAAATTATATATAATTAGTAAATTATAATCCTTTTTCTTCGACTTTTTTTATTAAATTTTATACTTTATTAAATTATTTAAGCTTAAGGTCACTTTTTTTCCATTTATTGTCAAAGTTTATTTTATTTTAAAAAATTTCCTGAAGAAGATTTCCAACGGAAATCGAAATATCGAATAAAAACATTTTAATTAATTTTTTAAAAAAGTGACCTTAAGCTTAAATAATTTAATAAAGTATAAAATTATATATATAATTTAATTTTGATAAAAATCAAGATATTACGTATTTTAAGAACAGACTAAATTTCAGGTTTAAATGTTACACGGGCTCATCTCTTTCCTGAAGTACTGTGAGTAATTATATGGAACATTAGAACTAATAATTTTCTCCGCATTATATTAATATTTATATTAACAAAATTGCAGTATGTTTTCAATTAACAAATAAATATAAATCGTGTGAATAAGAGAACATTTCACAATTTTAATAAATTTGAAAATTCTAAAAATAAAGGGAATGTGATACCGAACTTTTCTTTCTAACTTATCAATCAGTTTTTTATAGAATACAAAAATAATTAATAAATTTTTTTTCGATAACATAAATTTTGTTCCACAATATTCTAATTCCAATTTTTCAGATTTGATTGCGGTTTTTCGATTTTGGCGAATTTTGGTTCAAAGCAAGTTAAAATGTTAAAGCTGATTGAACCCAATGTTTTATATTCACAACCATCCAAAAACATGAATAGCGAGATCAGTTTTTGAGATCGTTAGTAAACTTATTAAGATCATTTAAACACCAAACCAGTGTTACCAGATTTTTTTTAAAAACATGTTTAAAAAGTATTTTTTTACAAAAATTAAACAATTGATATCAGAAATTTTTTTTCATAAGTTCATAATAATAATTTTAAAGCTTAATTTTTTTTAAAGATTTTTTTGAATGAAAATAAATTAAATTTTTGCAGGACATAAAATTAACAGCCTAAATTTAGGGAGTTCCTTCTTTTGGCAATGCTCCATTGACCCTACGTTAAAGTATATTATATATTAATATTAGATACCATTCCTCATCATTCAAGGTCCGGTCTGCTCAAAACATTTTTCGCTAAATACATACATATGTACATAGTTATAGCGGTTATCAGCTTCCAATATCAAAACATAGTACAATTTTTCTGGTAAGGCATTTGTATGAGAGCTGGGTTCGATACTGGGGCTTTAAAAATCACTTTATGTAATTAATAATGATGAGATTTTCATGCACTAAAAATTATGCGTTTAAAATGTGCACTAAAAAGCATAAAAATCGTTTTTTAATTTTACTAAAAACAAAAATATTAAAAATTTAGTCTATTGTTTTAAATATCTTTAAAAAATTTGAATAACTAATGTAAATTTTTGTTTGTTTAAATAAATGAGAACTGTTTTATTAAAAGTAAAACTTTGGCTTGTACCTTAAGAATGCCAATGCATTTTGAAAAATTTTATTTTCAGATCCCATTGATTCCCATTTGAAATTTATTTAATTTTTTGAAATCCTTAATTTTTTTGCAAACGTTTTGGATTTTTTTTTAATTTGTCGGGCTTTTCTTCCTTAACAATCTCAATTAATTTGACTTGAGTATTAAGTAAACTAAATCCCTCCTAATAAGTTATTGTTTCACCAATATATCCGTAATTGGAAAATACAAATGCTAATTGACTTCTGATGTTATTTAAATTTAATATTTCTTTTACTTTTTTAATTGCATAATTATCGGTTTCAACAAGCTCTTCTAACATTCTTAAATTACTCAAAGTTTTTTTAATAGAATTCTTAAGCATCTAGCCATATCCCTATCTTGTTACTACTGGCTTTGGTGGAAGGGAAATCAAGGGACACATTTCATTTGAAATTGCAATATTATCGAATTGGTTTCTAATTTCCTCTTCAACGCGGTATAACCCATGTGCCAAGCAAGTAACTTGTAACAGTTTTGGATAAAATATTTTAAAATAGATGGATCTTTTGTCGAAATCTTGAAAATCTTGTATTTAAAGGAAAGCTACAAAAGAATTTATTTATTAATTAAAATTTTTTTTTGTGTATTTAAAAATTTTTTAGAACTTTTTTTAATATGGAAATTAAAAAAAATCACTCAAAAATATCAAAATATGCATTAAAAACCTAAATATGCAAAAATATGCATTTTCACCAAAATATGCAACAATGTGCAAAAAGAAATCGATGTCATTTTAACGCAAATTTAATGATTCGGAAAGATAGTTGGTCGACATCGTTCTTAGACTATCGACAAAAAACATGCACTTGCATGGAAATAGCATTCCTAGTAATTAAAGAGTTTTAAACAAAATTTTTACCCTATTCTCTTACCTATTTCAGGACAAAATTGAAAAAGATGTATTTGCGAACAAGTAAAATAATAGGAACAAAATTTTTATATACGAGTATATTTGGTGCCAGTAAAGTTTTATATTTAGACTCTATTGTATTATAAGCCTTTTTTCTAATGAACTTTAGGATAGTCTAATATGTTTTATAGTAAACTAAATTAAAAAATAAAATAAAACTCATATACATACATAACGATTTCGAACGTTAACGTTCGCATAGAAAATTATATTTAAAACAAAAACAAAATTCAAAAATTAGTTTTTGCTTTAAATGTAATTTTCGAAATCGATAAGTTTTCCCACTTACTTAAACTTAAAGTCGTACTTAAAAATGTACGAATAACAGCAAAAGCAACAACAAAATTACAAAATATTAAGGACTTTGTTTTTGCTTTCAATGTAATATTTTGGCGTTGCGTTGCGTTTTATATAATTAGGGCCTAAAATAAATTTCGCAAATTGATCTTAAATTGAAGACATGACAAATTGTGAACCAAACTGCAAAACAATTGTGTTGCGCAATTTAGTCTTGATTTTAATTTAATAGTTATAAGATTTTTACAATAAACTTTTTGATTGTATACCTAGAATAATAACCTTTACTAATTGCAAAGTTATAAAATTAATCTTTTCTCCAAAAAAATCCATATTCATATTTTTTATAAAATCTACTCCGATCTGTACTCATAAAAAATTCTGTTAATAACTATAAAAAATTCACTTAATCACTTTTTATAAACTTTTTAAACGAAATAACAGTTTACACATTCAAACCTTCCCAATCAGTGTAGAATCATAGTTAAACCAATTAAATAAATTTCTATGACAGTACAAAACAATATTAGTTTTTTATTAGACAATAAAATTTATAAATGTGTATTTAAGCAACAATTGCGTTTAGTTAATAAGTTTTTAAGCTACAAAATATATTAGAAAACAACATTAAACGTTAAGTTGAATTTGAATTTTATGTGCTGTTTTCACAACACAAGTGATTGAACGAGTAGTAAAATTTATATTTGAAGCACTCAGTTTTTTGAGTGTTTTTCATATAAATTTTACTACATGTTCAATAACTTGTGTTGTGAAAACAGAACATTAAAATGTTTAAATCGGACCCATTACAAATGTGATTTTGAATATATGTATAAAATCATAATTATCTCTCATTCAGGCAAGTCAACAAAAAGAGTTGAAATTTGAAAACATTAACAGCCAAATTTACCAAGTTCAGTTTCAATAAACTATCGAATTGACGGTCAAAAAACATATTGTTAACTGGCAGTTATAGTTATAGTTAAATATAACTGATCTTGGTGAAATTGGCTATAAGTCTTTAATAATATCGATGGGCAATTGCGTACCAATCCTTATCATATATCGCCACAGGTGGAAAGGATTTATATATGTATATAAAATGTTCATTCCGTTTGTAGTTTCTGCAATATTGCAATATATAAGTGCATTAAAATTGCAGTTTCTTTTTTATCAAGACCGATTATAACCATTTTTCTACCATTTCTTCGATCCCACAAAAAAAATTTTTCATTGGTGGGAATTTTCTTAGGTTTTAAGCACGAACATGATTCAGATAAAGTGCATTTACAAGCAGCACCGACGAAAAGCCTTTTTTCAGAAGATTTTAAAAAACACTTCACTTTTCCTTCAAAACTACCACTTTGTTTGTTTATGGGGTATCTTTTTAAACTGAGGTGCTTTTTAAAATAAGTTGCTTAGTTGCGATTGGAATTAAAGCGTTGGTGCAAAATATTGCTGATCTGTTCAACAACAATTGCATATATATCTGAATTGGATGGATTATACTTTAATTTCAGGGGCCTAATTCTGGCAGTCGTGATCGAGTATTTTCTCGACTCGAAAGCAATTTTATTTCAGTTGATACTGAACGAATCGAAATTATTTTTTAGTATTGTGAAACTCAAATTAATGCTTTACAACACTGAAAAAATAATTCCGTTTCGTTCAGTATTGTCTGAAATAATTAGATATTAAATTGCTTTCGAATCGAGAAATTACTCGATCACGACTGCCAGAATCAGGCCCCTGGTCGTTATTGACAAATAAAAATAAATTAATTTTCGTCTCTTATAGTAAATAGCTGCCGAACGTCATTTTATATGGTCCTTATAATGGGTGATTTTTTAAGCGTAGTTTTTTTCAAAAATCTAATAAAACACTCAAATTTGCATCATATATTCAAAATTTTTATTGAAATCGATAAAATGGTCTATGCCATTAACTTTTTAAAAATAACTTCATGTAAATATTGCCCGCGGCTCCGGTTCAAATGGTCCATTCGTAAGGTCCAATTTTGCACCACTTTTTCGAACATTTCGGCCTGTATTCCATGAATAACACGTGTTATGTTATACTCTTAGGCTTCAGTCGTGTTTGGATTGTCCACATAGACCAACGACTTCATATAACCCCACAAGAAATAGTCAAGAGGCGTCAAATCACATGATCTTGGCGTCCAACTCACAGGGACATTTCCGAGAGATAAACTGCTCACCAAATTCATCCTTCAATATGTCCATTGTTTCACGAGCTGTGAGGCATGTGGCACCGTCTTGTTGAAACCACATATTAACCAAGTCCAACTCAGCCAATTGGGGCAAAAAAAAATCGCGTATCATATCTCGATATCGTTCGCCGTTGACGGTAACGTTTCTTACACGGTCGTCTTTGAAGAAAAATGGGCCGATGATGCCACCAGCCCATAAACCACACCAAACTGTCTTTTTTCGGGAAGCTCTTGTACGGCATGTGGTTGTTCTTCACTCCAGATGCGCCAGTTTTGCTTGTTTACGTATCCATTTAGCCAGAAATGAGCCTCATCGCTGAAAACAATTTTTCGATAAAACAGTGGATTTCCATAGAGCTGAATTTTGATAATAAATTTCAACGATTTGCAGTCGTTGCTCGTTTGTGAGTTTCTCCATGATGAAATGGCAGAGAGATACTGAACACTTTTTACTTTCACAGATGTAGTTTGGACACAATTACCAACCAGTGCTGCCAGCCCGAAAAACTTAATTCATAAAAAATCACCCTTTATAACCTAGAACTCATTATTCAAAAATCATAAAATCTGCTTTTAACATAGTCACTATCGCAACAGCACTTGTATAGTACAAAAATTTATTTGGTTACTTGATTTACCTGAATTAGTTCCTAATTGGTAGCGGACTCTATGTCCGTTTGTCTGTCCGCACAACAGGGCTCGAAAAATGTTCAAAATTTCAAAGAACGGTAGAGGACTCAAGATATTGTTTTATTTTATTTTAAGAGTTATTTTGGTAATCTACGACTAATTTCGCAAATTTCTAGAAACAAAAAAAAAATTTTTTGGGACACACCTTTACACAGTGCTAGTTCAAAAATGTAACAAGTGTACGCTGAATCCAGTGATGCTAACCGTTTTTTAGGTTAGCTCTTGTTTAAAAAAAATTAAGATTAAAAATTATGGTTAATATACCTTAAAATGCAATTTTTCAGTTTTCTACCATTAATTAATTTTTATATCGATTGAAATTTCATATTATTGATAAACATGCTCCCTAAAGAAACTTTTTAAAAAATTAATTGACTAGAAAAATGTTTAAGTGATCTACTTATTTATATAAACTTAGTACAAAACACTTGCGAAAACGTGAACACTCAAATTCATGATTGTCTTAATATTCATTTTCAGCTTTTATGCTTTTTCAATCGATATACATATGTATATCGATATAAAAATTAATAAATGGTCGAAAACTAAAAAAATTGCTTTTTTTAGATACTTCGATCGACTTTTGTTATTTCGATTTTTCGTTGAAGATAAGATAACAAAAGCAAATTTGTTTACAGAAAATTAGGTAAACATTAAATAATAATGCTAGGAACACAATCGAGTCGTACGTCGTATGAACGTAGGACGTAACGCCGTAAGAAACACGCTTCACTTACTCACAATTCCGTCGTAAACGTATTTTGTTTCCTTTTGATAACAATATTGAAAAGTTCCGAATTTATTCAGATTATTGTTTTTTTTTCTATCCTTTTATTTTGTTATCAAATATTTAAAAACACAAAAATAATTTAATTTTATATTTAAAATTTTTATTCTATGCCAATACGGTCGTAACCGGCGTATGAAATCGAATTAGATTAATGTCGACGTACAACGTAGATACGCTTCAACGTCTACGACTGCTATTATGTGCCTTTGTATAAAATATTATACGTTTTAATTTGACAACGTACCTACGTTCATACGGTGCAATTGTGTTCCTACGCTAACATTAAATAAATTTGTATGTATGTACATTTTACATATGTATTAAAATTCTGGTTATCAGTGCCCATGTTCTGTAACTCTCGCGTCGAGAAACTTTTCGATTGAAATGTGTGAAATGAAACAAAAATGCCACATATTGAAACAAACAGCTGTTTTTCTCACTAAACTGTGTCTGTAATTTTATTGGCGAGTTCTAGCTGTCACGTAAGGAAATTACTCGCCAATTTACAGAAAAAGTGTGTCTGTAACATTTTTGTGAGAAAAGTTCCCGCTTTGAACTGTCAAATAAACTCACGAATAAAAATGGGGCGAGAAAAAATTTTAACACTAAAAAACAATTAAAAATGCAGAATACAAAGAATAATTATAATAATATTTTATTCTTGGCACATTTTTTTATTGTTTAATTCTTTTACTTTTAATATTTTTATAAAATATACGAATATTTTCAAAGCTCGTTTGCAAACAACAAACATTAAAGTCGCACTTTACATTATTTGGTATAGCCGACGGTTGTATTTTCGCCGCCGTCGTTGAAAAACTTTTGATTTTAGTAAATTTTAGTCGCCGTTAACGATATGTGTTACTGGCGCTCTCACCGTCTGCAATGTCACATCGGCTTCGAGTGCAATGTTGTGACATTTATAACGTAACAACGTAATCTCTTTTGATAGTTTTCGACATGAGTTACAGACACACTTTTTTCTCACTTTTCGAAAAACGATGGAATATTTTGTTTCACATCTTTTCGATGCGAGAAGTTCTCACTATAGTTACAGAACATGGGTACAGGTATGTGATGAAAATCAATTATTAAATTATCGTTTTTCAAACGTGTAATAAGTTTCGAGCGATTTTTAAGTCCATATCTGAATTATATGCTAAATTTTATGTTCAAAATACAGTTAAAATTTAAGGAATATATCCAGAAAATATATAAGAAATCAATGATTAAAGTTACGGAAAACAATATTATCGGTTTCAAATCGTTTCATTTAAAAGTCGATTACCATCTAGGGATGCAAGCGATAAAAAAAAAAATAATAATAATGTTAACGTCAATTTTTTAAAGGACGACACATTGACTTCAAAACTTAAAAACATCGACATTGCCATTCAATCTGTTTGCACTTGTTTCGTTTATTTTTATAACATTTTTTTTATAACATTTTTTTCAACTAAACCCTTTAATTAAAATTATAGAATTATAGATTTATTATTTTGGCTTGAGGTCTTATATAAATAATAAATAAAATTCAACTATACACAAGAATAAATTATAGAAAATGTTTAATAAAGATGTCATATTAAAGGGCACACAGTGACCTTAAAATGAAATGGGTTTTTTTTATTTATTTTCCAATCTTCAGAGGTCAGGCGCGGATCCAGCTTGACCCTTAGGAGAGAGGGGGATTTTTTATGATACAAAAAAAGTAAAAAATTAGTTTTTAAAAGTTTATTTAAAACAATATGTGTATATTATATTAAAAAAAAAATCAACTAACTATAAGGTAAAATAAAATATAAGATCATTACTGAAACTCTGTAACTTTTTAACGACAAAAAATTGTCGTAAAGTAGTCAAAATTTGTTAACTAACGATCATTGTCGTTAAGAGCTATTCTATAATGAAATGTTAACCATTTTTACCGGCAAACAATGTCGGTAGCTAACGACACAAAAAAGTTCTTGTTAAATAATAACGATAATAAATGTACTGTTAACAGATTTAAAATATAGAGTAAACAAGCCAATTTTTAACACAAAAAAGTAAGAAAGTATAGTCGATCAGTATTTGGGCGATCATGTTTCCGCCAAAAAGAGTATGTTGTGAGGTTAAGATTTACATAAGAGATTTTTTTGCCAAATATTATCTAAATATCTATTACTATTACTATGATAACTACTATGAGATAATATAGAAGCTATAATTAAGGCTATTTATTATAAGTGTATTTGTATGGGAGCTGTGGTCAAATATGGACCGATTCTAATAAAATAAGTTCTGCTGATTTATGTAGGTTGCGACAATATACTTTGGACCTAATTAAACCCAACTGTTTTTAAAACAAAATTGTTAATGGGCACAAAACCTATTGAAAGTTTGCATGTGGGCTATGAAAAATAAATTACCGCTTTTCACCATTTTGAAAAGGCGTCGGTCGACCTTGTGACAATAAATGCATATGTGCTAAATTTGATAAAACTATTTCTAAAATTGCGACCTGTAATTTGCGCACAAGGTTATCTTGGACAGACAACCAGCCAGTCTGATATAAGGAAGAACCTCGTTAAATCAATTCTAAAATTGATTCTGAGTGAATCGATACACTAAAAGGTGGGTCCAGATCTATATTTAAATGTGTTACACACATTTGCAAAAAAACATAATATCCTCCCTCTTCACATACAGTAGTGTGGGTATAAAAAGTAAGAGCAGAATGTTGTACTAAAGTGGCTCAGGCACCTCGAACTTTTTCCCTATGTATAAAAAGATTTGAATCTAACATATTTGTTTAGAAATATAACACTGTGTTAGTTGCAAAATTAGACAAGCCGGGCATGCCGTTTAAGCATAATTCGGTTACGCTGATTCCAATGGTGCCCACCGTTTTTTCAGGTTAGCTCTTGTTTTCGAGATATACCGTTATTTCGAAAATGGAGGAGGTTGCACAACATACATTCGCGTAACTCAAAAACGGTTTAGTTTATTGAATTTACTAAAAAAAACCGAAATTCCGCAATAAAAAATAATATGAGCTGGCGTTTTAGAAACATATTTTTTTTTTTGGAAAAAAAATAATTTTCTTATCAAAATTTCTAACATTTAATAAAAAAAGGTCGAAGAGAATAATATTATAATTTATTATCAAATGTTCGAAATTTTAGTTTTTTTAAAATTCATAAAGAACTGGAAAATGCAGCTAGGCTTCTTATTTCTTGCAGACATATAAAAAACGCATACCATACATACCTATGCGCTATCTCCGTTCCTTAAGGGGCTCCCATACAAAATGTTCAATGCAGACTAGAGATATATTGAAGAAAAAGTCCCATAAATGCCCAGGAGTTGCCCCTAGTGGGATAAAATGTATGACCGACCTCATTTAGTTTTTTGTCTTTAACATTTTCTCAAGACATACTTTCTTTCCCCTTATCTCCACTTCTTAGGGGGGCTCCCATACAAATATTGGGTTTTATGAAATTCTTAAATTAATTAAAATTTGTCGACTTTTGTGAATAAAATCAAAAGTTGTAAACAGATTTTAATCATTTATGGCTTGTTTTATTTGCTCCTAGATGGGTCAAATGTATGACCAACCCCACTTTGTTTTTCATCTTAATAATTTTTTTCCAACATACCTACCCGCTACATCCATTCCTAAAGGGGGCTCCCATATAAAATAGTCAAAACAGATTAGAAATATATTGAAGAAAAAGCCCCATAACTGCCAAGGAATCGCTCCTAGGAGGATAAAATAAATGACCGACCTCCATTAGTTTTTTGTTCTTATTATTTGCTTAAAACATACTTGCCATATATCTCCACCCCTTAGGGGGGCTCCCATACAAATATGGCCGTTTAATGAAATAATTAAATTTTGCCCCTGCAGCGCCTAGGATGCCCCTAGATGGGTCAAATGTATGACCAACCCCACTTTGTTTTTCATCTTAATAATTTTTTTCCAACATACCTACCCGCTACATCCATTCCTAAAGGGGGCTCCCATATAAAATAGTCAAAACAGATTAGAAATATATTGAAGAAAAAGCCCCATAACTGCCAAGGAATCGCTCCTAGGAGGATAAAATAAATGACCGACCTCCATTAGTTTTTTGTTCTTATTATTTGCTTAAAACATACTTGCCATATATCTCCACCCCTTAGGGGGGCTCCCATACAAATATGGCCGTTTAATGAAATAATTAAATTTTGCCCCTGCAGCGCCTAGGATGCCCCTAGATGGGTCAATGTATGACCAACCCCACTGAAATTCGCAAAAAAATTCGTTCCTAATGCCGGCAGCCAAAAAATAAGTTAAAATAATATTTTTTTTGAAGATTTATAAATTAAAAGCAATATTTGAACATATTTCTACCTTTAAAACCCGTTTTGGTAAAAATATTATTTATATTAGTACGATTACCACTTGTTCTAGTTTGCCTTGGCACTAAAAAATTATTTAAAAAACAGGCACTATGGAGCGTGTATAAAGCTTGACACTAAATAAGGACCAATATAGATTTAAGTTCTCATTCTAGCCAAATGAAAATACAACATAGTGGGAAATGAGTGTATTTTTAATTAAAGCTGAATTCGAAATATATTTAAAATTTCCGTAATTCTTATTTATTTAAGTTTTAACTCAACAGTGCCGACTATTGGTGCATGCCGAACTTAGGGGCTTTCACCTATAATGAAAAAGCAAAAAATTGCTCAAAAATACAAAATATACATATATAGGTATTTGTTTTTAATTAACTACAATTTATTTATAAAACGTTTTTTTAATTGATTATTATGGCCTTTTTATGTTTTACGCTGGGTCTCCACGTAGCAATATTTATTGCTAAGTACGAGCAATAACGTCGGTAGAACAATGGAGCAATAATTGCTGATTATATTGCTGGAGAACACTTGAAATTGCTTTGCCATAAATTTGCAATTTTCACCGCGAGTAGTTGTCCAAATGTTTTATGTTGTGTTTTCAAGTGGTTGTTAAATTTTCTTTTTTCAATTAATAAATTAACTTAATAAAATTATTAATTGTAATTGTCGTAGCTGTGTTTTGTATTACTTTTTGGTTTATTTGCACACAAACACACAAATAAATAAACAACCGTACAGAGATATAAAATGTGAGATATAACAACTGATTTGACAGCAGATTGCTAAGCAATAATTGCTCAAGCAATCAGAAGAGCAATCATTGCGCAATAGATTGCCACTCATGGCAATATGCGGTCTATACGTCGCAAATTTAATGGAGCAATCAAATTCGACGTTTGCCGCAATAAATATTGCTACGTGGAGACCCGGGGTTAAGCTTCGTTTACAATCAAAGAAACATTTTTCCTTGGTGTTCATAATAGAGCAACAATTTCTTTTGCAACCACACACATACCGTTTGCAAATTTTAGCCACAACAATACATTTATTTTTATTTTGTACAACATTATGTTCAAATTTTTATTCAAAATAAATAAAATTATTTTAAACGTCAGAAACAATTTCATACAAATTGTTGCTGAAGTTCTAGTTGACTCAAATTTTTAAAAAAAACTTTAGTTACATGTTTGTTTATAATATGAAAGGAAAGTATATGAAATACTTTAGGAAGAAATAAGATAGAAGAAAAAACGAAATTGTAGCTCTGATTGTGAACAAAGCTTTAAACATAAGTTTATGCTTTTTTTCTGTTTTGTTTTAAAAATATGTTTTATTTTATTTAAAAAGGGTATTTTAAATTTGCCGGTTTATTGCCGTTTTTTTAAATTAAAGTACCGATAATGCCGATTTTTTTTCTTTTTTAGAAAATGTCCCGATTTCTTATCAAAATCTTCTGGCACCCCTGGCCTTGGGTAATACTGAAAAAATTATACAGACTTCGCAGTGATGCTATTAGGATACGGAAGATACTTTATTCGTATATTTTGATGACTTCAGGTACCATGTATTATCCTAAAGGCCCAACTATAATATGCTTAAGCTCCTGTCAAAATAACAAATAACAAAAATCTTTTCAAATGCATTTAAAAACACAAAAACAAAACCAAAAACATTTGATTCCGTACGGAAAGTGCGATTTGTTTCGCACCTTGCTTAAGCAAATGACTGATTCATAAAATTTAACAAAAAGTTTCCTTAAGTTCAATATGGTTTGACATATATGATTTACATGTATTTGCCCATTTGCTTAAGCCAACTTAAGCATATTATATGTAGTTGGGCCTTAACATTTTTCGTATCTTTTGAATCTGTACCAGTGTTACCACCATCAAAATTCAAAATTATACTTGAGATGAAGCAAAATTATCCGATTTAAATGAAATTACACCTGATATAAAATTTAAGTTTTATTTAATACAAAGACATTTACAAAGTAGCAAAAACACAACAAACTCATTGAAAAAAGATCAATATTAGTCAAACTGGTAAATCTTAAAAACAATTAATAAAACATTAAAATAAAACTTCTAAAATAATGTGTTTAGTTGCATATATCTAGGGAAGGTTCAAAATGCTCATTATCATTCCTTTGGAATGGGTGTTTTTTAAGCCTGATAGAGCTTACGAAAGGCTAGCTGTCGAACGAACTGTCATACTGCTCTCACTTTTTGCTCAGGCACATCATCATGAATAGATTCATGCTTGAACAACACCCCCAAATTATCCACACTGACTCTGAAAATCAACCATCGATTTTCGCAACTTTAGGGGACTTCATTATTTAAATGACGCAACTTATTTTTTCACAAGGACAAGGACCGTAGGACTATGAAGTCACTGGTTTGTGCTGATAAGCCAGCAACAATTGACGTCTTAGATGTCAACATTGTTTATTTTTTTCTGGACATGCAGCCAGCAATTCTCGAAAAAGAGGAACAAAATTGGACGTCTGCAATGCATTTCGTCAAGGACAGGCGCGGTGCCTATTTGTTTGAAATCAGTTTCAATTGGTAGTGCCGTATATTAATCAACGATTGTCTACCATTTTAAGTTTCATGGTTTTAAAAAAATACCGTTTATACCTTATTTAGTAAAAAAAATGCCTGCATAGATTTATACAACTGTCCCTTTCGTAATTCAGTTTTATAACTGTTAAAGGCGTTAAATTTTCTTTAAACTAAAGCATTTGAAAAATTAATTATATGTTGGAATATTGGAAACATTTCTTCCCCCAGGATAGTTTTTAGTTTGAAAAACTTTTTTCAATAGACTTTAGGTTCTAAATCACTATGATAGTCAACTTAATCCAAATCTATGAGTCCATCTTGCTGCGACATTCATTATAGAACTTTTGAAAATATATATTTAATGATTGAAGACTTTTCTTTAAAAAAAACCTAGACTTTGGTTCAGAAGACTGTGCGATTATTTTCTACAATATTTAAAAATAAATAATTATCACTGATATCGAATCTTGATTTTATTTGGGTATCTGAAGCAGTGTTGTCATATGTGGCGATTTCTCGCCAAACGTGGCGATTTTCAAACTTGTTTGGCGACCTAATTTTTGATTTGGTGACATGGCGACTTTTTGGCGATTTAAAAAAATAGTTGGCGATTTTGTTGGCTATTTTTGATGAGCTATGGATTTGTTTTAAAATTCGTTACATTCAATAAGAAGAAAAAATATTACTTTTATTATAGTATTTTTATGTATGAAATTTGAGGCATTCATATATATGTATGATCAGTATTTGAAAGTATGTATGTTCAAATGGCTGATGAAGATAATAAAAATCTTCGAGAAAATTGTTTTTCGTTTTTAACAGTGCTCTTGAAAGAATCAAAAAATATAATTCCTTAAAACATGAATATATTTAAAGTCTTTGAACATATTTCCATTATATGGATGTGCCAATTTATTATCATAGATAAAAAACGTTGTTGTTAAAGATTTTTATGAATCCTAACGTACCTTTTGATGTTTGCGAAACACACTCGAAAAAATTAGAGTTTGTTAATTGTAAAGAGGGTTTTAATGATGACATTGTATCATTCTCGAAATTTCACTGGCAACACTGATACTTCGTTTTTAAATAAAGAGGAGCAAGGCGAATTCAACTACTAGTTGAATTCGCCTTGAAAGAGGAGTAAATTATTTTAAATTTGAAAAGAGTAATTAAAATTTTTTGCAATCGAGAGAGTACAATTTCCTTAAGAGCAAAATTACTCAATAAATATAAGAGAAATGTTTGTTTTAAGAGATTAATATAAAAAAAGCTTTCAAAGAGAGCACAAAAAAACTTTCGAGAAAATACTTGAACTTTTTGGTAGTCGGTAATTGGGTATAAAAGCCACCAAAACGCAGCAAGCTGCATCACTTGAACAAGTAATTTTCCAAAGTGAAGGTGTAAACGTAAAAGTAAAATCGTTTATTATAACAAATATTGTTAAAACAGCAATTTTTAAGGAATAAAATAACAATATAAAACAAAATGTCTGGTTTGCCACTATTATTGAGTCTCATCGATGAATTGGATCGCGAATCCAATCCATCTTACTACGGCAATGACTTTGGATTGGGTGTGTCTCCCTATCTTATTCATCGTCAATCTCAACGTGAACCAACGCAACCCAGTATGGTTGGATATACCTTGCCCTTAGCTCTACTTAATCGTCTCAGCGAGCAACGTGCCAGTCGCCATGGCGGAGAAAAGAAGGAAAATCGTGTTTCACCAGTTGGCAAAGATGGTTTCCAAGTGTGCATGGATGTGGGTCAATTTAAACCAAGTGAACTAAACGTTAAAGTGGTTGAAAACTCGATTGTAATTGAAGGTAAACATGAGGAACGTGAAGATCAGCATGGCTTCATTCAACGTCATTTTGTACGTCGCTATGTTCTGCCCAAGGGCTATGATGCCGATAAGGTAGTTTCAACTCTTTCTTCGGATGGTGTACTTACTGTTAGTGTACCCAAACCACAAGAGGAGCAAAAATCCACTGAACGAGTTGTACAGATACAACAAACTGGACCGGCTCACTTAAATGTAAAGCAAAATTCTCAGGAGAAAGTTGGAGACGCTGCCACCAATGATGCTGCTAGTGGTGATAAAGAAAGCAAATAGATTTGCATAAGGAAGGATCCATATTGGATCTCAAATTAAAGTCACGTAATCTTTATTTAAACTACTATAAAGCTACATACATATATATCAAATATATACTACATTCATGAATTCCTTTAATTTATAGTTATAAGTATTCTTTTTTCATTGCATTTGACAATTTCTTTATGTTTAATTTGAAAAATGCCTTTATTTGTAAATAAAGCAAACATTAATCCCAAATGACAAAAAGATTTGTAGTTATTTACTTCAGGTGTAAGAATTTGATTTTTGTTAGAAACACCACGTTCAGGTTTTCTATGAAAATCGGATCATCTGTAAAAGGTGATACCTATACAGGCCTGAAAATCACGTGTGTTTTTGAGTTTCTCGATGTGCTTTTAGAACAGGCCTGATAGTACGGCTACGTTCGTAAATGCATCAGAAAAGCGAACTTTTTTTAATGTGACCAAGGCGAATTGACTAGAAGGTAAGGTCAGCTCTACAACAACACTACTTCTGTGGTCGGGTTGTCAAAAATATTGCTAGTAAAAAAATAGGTTTGCTTAAAAAAAAACTAGTTTGTATACAAACTTTGACAAGTCGACCACCGAAAAAAAACATATCATTACTCTAATATAGAAAAGCCCTTACTTACGTTTTCCTTACTTTACAGGAAAAGAAGAAAACTTTATAAAAATTATAGTCTTGTAATCGCGAATTTTTTTAAACGCAGTTTTTTTTTATTAAATTCTATAAGCAATAAAATAAAAAATTGCCTTTAAAAAAATCGCTACTACAAGACTATAATTTTTATTAAGTTTTTTCCTACTCCTGTAAAGTAAAGAAAACGTTAGTAAGGGCTTTTCTATATTAAAGCAACGATATGTTTTACCTTCTAGGTAATTTCCATGTTCGAAAAAGTATCTAAAAATTATGTTAAAGTTACTTAAAAATTTAGAAAATTTACCAATAATATCAAAGTTAATTTATATTATTTTTGGAAAATTATCTTAGTTCAATTTTGTACAAGAACATATTTTAAGGTAAATTGACTACTCTTTTTTGATAAAATAGGCATTAAAAAAATTATACATATCAGTTTTGTTTATTGCAGTCATAATTCATCATAAACATACTTAATATAAGTAAAGTATGTATTTTAATTATGAAAATTCATCCAGCATCGTCTACGTATTGATACCTATCTTTTTGTCTTATTTTTGAGTATTCAAATAACAGTTTTACCCTGAGAAAATGCATTTATATCATGGTCGACTACGGTTTTTCGGCTTAGGCTCTGTGCTGAAAGTTCATAAAAATATTCCATTTGATCTATTTAATTTGTTGATTACCAATTAGCTTTACAAGCACATCTCTTGAAAACCATTTTGTAGATAATTGAGCTTAAAAACTCGTTCGATTTCAATTTCACTTCATTTCGATTTCTAGAACATATCCGATTGATGTTTCCTAGTTGAGAAGTGCGTGCTGACGCCATTTTTTGTGTAGGGCGCACACGTCAACAAAATTAGTTTAATTAGAAAATCTTTTTAAAAATTCTGTTGTCTTTTTGATTGACAGATTGTGCTTCGAAAGGATTCACTATTTTAATAAATTTAAAAATTTCTGTGCCATGCACCAAATGTTACGAAATACCTCAGTGAGGTTATTAAACGTATTTATTTACAAGATACCTTAACTTTGATGTATGAAAAAAATTTAAGAAATAGGAATTTTTACATGTATCAGCTTATCTAAAGAGATAGCAATAAAAAACAATGGGATTTGCTGTCTTAATTTTTTTCTGTAATGATTTTTGAGATGTCCTGTCATATCCTACTAACAAAAGCGTACTCATAAATACAAACCTATGATCAGGAAACCGTAAGTCCCAATTTACACTAGGGACATTTGTTGCCGGACATTTTTTGAATTCTCTTTTAATCTTACCTGAAGCGTTTACATATGAAGTCAGACAGAAAAATAATATAAAGCAACAAGATGTAAACTACGAAAAGTAAGAAAGAGAAATGAAAAAATGTCCAGTACAGATAGTCATGTACTACACACTCTACCTTTTCGACCCCTCGCCATCAAACTTCGTCTGTCCGGCAAGAAATGTCCCTAGTGTTATTTGCGACAATCGCATGTTTTTTCTTGTGCGACAAATGAGGCAGAAACAATATACATATTTTATTTTTTGGTTTAAAAAAAATAACTTAAAAAGAACAAAATGGCAAAAAATCATACAATTTTTCATACATTTTCAAATTTTGTCCTCTCAACTTCACTCAACTTCACAAAGAAAGAAATAAATAATCCGTTAAAATTTTTTAAGATATGTATTTGCATTTAAGTCTCATCATCTTTTTTAAAAACACAAATAACGGTTATTTTGGAATATCTCAAAAACTGTTCTACTGATGACTTTTGACTTTATATTCGGATTCAGCAGAAAATTTTACATTAAGATTAGCTGTCAGATTTATTTGTTGAAAATTTGTGACATAGTGTTATCAGGCCTGTACTAAAAATCACTTAAACTCAAATCAAGTGATTTCAAATCACATGTGCCTTTTAAAATCACACGTGTGATATTTTGTTGTTCGGTTTTTGTGTGTTTCGGTGCGATTTTCAATTGGCAAAAGCACACCGAGAAACACTAAAACGGTATGACTTTGAGAACCCCACAAAATTACACTTGTGATTTTAAAATCACTTGATTTGAAATCACGTAATTTTCAGAACAGGCCCGTATACTAGTAAATAAATAATGTTTTTTGGGCATATTTTTTTTTTAATTTTTAGGGCATATTTTAAAATTATTAACATGTAAACTTGGTTGCATTACTTGCTATGTTGTTGTGAATTGTCAAATAGTACTGAGGCAATTAAACGAATGAAATTTTGCTGTACTCTTGTTTTAGGAGTTTAATTTTTAAGGCAATTAACCGAATTGGGTATTTAATCGTCGGCAATTAAGCGTGGATTTTTGTTTAAAAAAATGGAAGGAAAATAACGGGGATTTAAAACTCAAGGTAAATAAGCGTGAAAGGCATTTAAGCGTGGGGTAATTAACCGGGTAATACTGTATAAAAGCAAATTACATTTGATTTAGACTTTTCTGATTAATAAAATAAAAATACAACTTTAATATCAAGTAAACAATTACACTGTGCTAGAATTTGACACTTTTTTTGAGACAAGCTGAGTACCTGTCGTTTTAAACGTTTTTTTATGTTAGCTCTGGTTTTCGAGATATACCGTTATTTCGAAAATGGAGGAGGTTGCACAACATATAGAAGTGACAGAGGAGGTGAATTCAAAAATAAATCACTAAGCAACTTTTTGAAAAGCAAAGGAATTAGTCAACAATTTACAGCACCATATACTCCAGAACAAAATGGGGTAGCTGAACGTAAAAAAAAGAAGTTTTATAGAAATGACTCGCTGTTTGCTAATCGAATCCGGATTCGAACTTAAGTATTGGGCAGAGGCAGTAAATACTGCGAATTATTTACAAAACAGATCTAAGTCAATTTATAAAACTTTTTATGGTATTCAAAACAACCACCTATGAAGCATATAAAATCGTTTGGTTGTCAGTTATATTTTCACATTAATAAAAAATTTCGTCCAAAATTGGATAAAGTTGCTAAAAAGGGATCTCTTGTTGGATTTTGTGATGAATCAAAGGCATATTGAATACTTGATAAAGATACAGATAAAATAGTTATTTCCAGAGATGTCAAGTTTACAGAAAAAAATGAATTTTTTAATAGTAACAAAAACTATAGTAACAGTTTAGTTCCTATAGAATTATTGAATGCTAATGACAAGGAATATGAAAATAACTGCTAATGAGATTGAAACTGAAAAAATTTTGAATGCTAATGACAAGGAATATGAAAATAAGAATTTGTTAGATGAGATCTGTGAAGATAATTATAATACTGCTAATGAGATTGAAACTGATAAAAATTTCTCAAATAACAGATCAAATACTGATGATTTAATGCAACAAAATAATAAAACCCAAAGTGCTAATAAAATTCAATCAGCTGTTAGAAAATCATCAAGAACTAACAAAGGTGTACGACCAGATAGATATAATTGTAAAGCTGTTACATTTCAACCAACAACATAAAAAGAAGCAATTGAATGTTCTAGGAGGAAGAAATGCAAGCAATGTATTCGAATAATACTTGGGATTGCCTTAAGGAAGGAAGCCCATAGGGTGTAAATGGCTTTATAAAGTAAAGACGATGGCTGGCTGAACTGTCAAATATAAAGCACGTCTCGTAGCAAAAGGTTTTTCTCAAAAATATGGTCAAGATTATGACAAAGTATTTGCTCCTGTAATAAAACGGTCCCCCTTTAGAACACTCTTAGCCGTTGCGTCGTATAAAAAAATGCTTGTCCATCACATTGATTTTAAAACTGCGTGAAATTTTTTTGAAACAACCAGAAGGATATGAAAATTCCACAAAGAAGAATATAGTATGTAAATTAAATAGAAGTATTTATGGTTTAAAACAGTCAGCAAGATGTTGGAATAAAAAACTTAATGAATCTTTAATAAGTTTAGGATTTAGAAGGGGAAATACTGACTGTTGTTTATATACCAAAGGAGATAATAAAAATATTATATATTTACTAGTATATGTGGATGATGAGAAATCATTGAAAAAAATTTAAATTATTATAAATGAAATTGTTAAAGGAATTTTTAAATTATTTAAAATTACCAATCTCGGAGCTCTTTAACTATTTCTAGGAATAGAAGTTAAAAGAGTTTGTGGAAAATTTTATGTACAACAAAAAGCTTATATAAACAAAATCCTTGAAGTATATGGAATGGTGATTTCAAAAAGTTCAAAAATACCTTTGGATGTTGGAATCTAAAAGAAAATTTATTATCAAATGATTTTATAGACGAGCAATTGGATCTTTATAATAATATTATAAATAACACCAGACCTGGGGCCAGATTCTGGCATTCGTGATCGAGTAATTTCTCGATTCGAAAGCAATTTAATATCTAATTATTTCAGTCAATACTGAAGGAATTGGAACTACTTTTTCGTTATTGTAAAGCTTTCATTTGAGTTTCATAATACTGAAAAAAATAATTTCGATTCGTTCAGTATTGACTGAAATAAAATTGCTTTCGAATCGAGAAAGTACTCGATCACGAATGCCAGAATTAGGCCCCAGATATTACTGTTGCTGTATCCATACTAAGTCACAAAGTATCATGTCCCACCAAAAGAGATTTTAAAAGCTGTGTATTGAACAAATGATCTTAAACTCATTGGATATGCTGATGCAGACTGTGTGAAATCGTGAAATCAAAGAGGCTAAGGGAATTAAATTTGAATACTGCCCTACCGAAGAAATGTTAGCAGACCTATTAACAAAACCATTAAGAAATGTAAAAATAACTAAATTTCGAAAAATGATTGGTCTTATTTAAATGTTTTGCAAATTGAGAAGGGGTGTTGAACAAAATGTTTTTATATAATACTTGTTTAAATACACTTTGTAAAACAATAATCTTTTTTATTAACACGATTTCTCTATGACGTGCTAAATTCCCAATTTTTCGTTTTGATAAGTACACTGAAATTTATTGTTGAGGGAAAGCTAGCTTCTATTCGCATTTCACTGGTTGCTTAGGCCAGCTCATCAGGAAACCTTTTCCTAAGATTTTAGAAAAGCTAAAAATATTATACGAATAAAACCCTAAAGCAAATAAGAATTTTAAACACTCAAAGTCTTACTTGTAACAATATCAAAGCTTAAACAAAACACCAACAATCATAATTTCTCCTTTTCGTATTTGAATATTATGTTATTGAAAGAAAAAATAATTATTCTAGTTATTATATCGTGCCTGAATTCCTTTGTTAATGAACTTTTACAATTTATTATTATAAAATCACATCCGCTGTTATTATTAATAACCCGAAAGGATATTTATTAATTAGAAGTTTATCCAATAATACCCTCCACAACCACTTGTGGTAAATGAGGATAAACTTACAGGCGTGTGCTGGAATAAGATTTCTGTAATAAAAGAATTTTATGCCAATTGTTATGCAAACATTTCTCTATTAAACAGAATTTTATAACAAAAATTGTAAAAATTATATAAAAAGTGCATTAAAAACAATTTCCAAATTCTTGCGTTTTCGATTTCCAGCACACCCCTGTAAGCTTGTTATTCCGTGTGAAACTTTTTTATTAGATTTATTGAATTCATATAGTAATCCCGGAAGCCTTAAAGGCCGAATGGATTACATGGTATTTCTACAAGTAGATACATTTACTTTTAATTATTTAAAACTAGCCCTAGTTGCGCGAAACATGTATATTACAGGAATTAGGAAAGAAAAAATATACATACATAATATAAGGTCCAGATAGCCAGTGATAAAAGACGAGAAAAAAATATGTGTCTGAAAATTATGAACACTAAGCGAAAAATTGCGCGCATTGTACGGGATAACACTGTTCCACAGTCTGGATATTCTAACAACAAACGTCTTCTCCATAACATATAATAGCTGAAGTACGAGAGGAGTGCGAGTATTGCGGGCATCCAAATTTTTATATTTTATAAAATAAACTAATAAGCCGGTAATTTACGAAATCATTGAAATACATTCCTAGAAACTCCTTCGTCTCAACTGAAACATGAGCTCTCCAATCTAGTCTATATACAAAACGTATTACCCAATTAAAACACTTCCTCAGCTTAGCAATATTCGTTATTGTCGTGGCAGTGTAAATCCCCATGCCATATATAAAAATTGGCATAACCAAGAATTTAGCTATTATCCTCCTAATATGGAGAGTTAAAAAATATCCAAGAGTATTAACCCTTCTAAGTGTTAAATTGGCCCTAGACACAATATTACATATATGCCTTCCAAAAGTTATCCTTTCATCCAAAGAGAAGCCTAGGGATTTGTAGCTAGACATATACTCAGTGTCCCTGCCGCACACATTTAATTGCGGAAATGGCATTGCACAATTGCCAAACCTCATTGCATACGTTTTTATCGGGTTAAGTTTTAATTTATTCCGATCAGCCCATTGAGTGACTTTGCACAAGTCATTATAAAATAAGTTTACAAATTCAGACATAGAAGTCCTACCATCAAAACAACAATACAGTTGTACATCATCCGCATAATTTTGTGCAGTGCTGAATGACAGAGTTTTATAAAGGCATTGATAAACATCATAAATAGTAAAGGAGCCATAACAAATCCTTGAGGAACTCCACAGTAGATTCGAGCACATTCAGACATGTTGTTCTTTACTTTTACATATTGGTACGGTACCAATGGTACCTATTATATTAAAACGAAGAAATCAATCTTCAAGCTCCCGACGAGAACTTATATTGATGATGCAATTTTTGTAAAAGCAATGCGTGATTGATAGAATCAAATGCTTTACTGTAGCTCGTTTCTGTATTTCTCGCATCGTAAAATTTCTTACATGAAGTGTGAAACAAAAAATTCCATCGTTTCTCGATTTATGAGATAAAAGTGTTTCTGTATTTGAATGCGAAAACAGACACAACAAATTCTGTTTATACTGGAATATTTCCAGTAATTAAGTGTCAAATAAAAGCGAAACGTCAACAAAAGAAATAAATATAATAAAAACAGGGCTGCCAGATTTGACGAGTTATCGTCATCTTGACGATTTTTTGTTCCGATATTAACAAAGTCACGTTTTGATGATTTTTTCTAAAAAAGTGACGAAAGCAAAAACAAAATCAAAAATATTTTATAATTTTGTTGTTACTTTCTATAGAAATTCATCTTGAATTTTTAAATTTCAAACACTTCTATTTTGTGGCGTTGAAAATTGAAAAAAAAAAAATAATATGAATGTCTGTAGAAAGCAACAACAAATTTATAAAATATTTTTGATTTTATTTTAGCTTTTAATGAAATTGTTGGCGTTGCGTTTTACACTATAAGCCCCTTAGTCTTCGAAATAAGATAATTGTAAATATTTTTGTATGTTTGTTTATTAGAAAAAAAGATATCTTTAGAAACAAGGCTGCTTAAATTTTTATATTTATCCCTATTGTGAAAATTGTCCTCGAAATTGTTTGTTTCTTCCCTAAAAAATGTATCGGCAAAAGGAAAGTAATGGACCGACTTGGCTTATTTTGAACATTTTAAACTTCTTATATACATATACGAAATATGATTGATATTTGATATTCTTATCTTATAGTACACTTTTGTGCCAAAACCATTATTCCGGCAAGAAAGAAATTTGTTTGTCTCCCAGTAAAAACTTTTTCAAAATGGATAGCTTCTTTCACTCGATATTAAGTAGCTTTCTTCCATAAGAACTTCGAATTAAGATAAAAAAAATGACTTACTTTTGAGTTTGTTCTTTTTGGCACAACCCTTGTAAAATTCATTAGTTTTTCAGTAGAATTGTATGTAGTGCTTTTATGTGTTTCTGATTACTTAACATATTATTTTGTAGGCGAAGATTTTACTGGGTCTTTAACCCGTTTATTTATGAACCGATTTTTTTAATTTTAACTACAAGGTATTCTACTAAGTCTATTTCAGGTAAAAAAGAAAAAGATTATAGGAATAGGTAAATTAAAGATTTATATCTCAATTATTAAATAATAATTATTAAATACCCATGAACAAAACATAGTTAAGTTTTTGTTTGATTATTTTTTAATAAAAGTCGAAACAAATTTGTTTAAAATTGATTTTAAATTGCACGATTTTTAAAACAAAAAAGACGATATTTTTTATTTTTTTTCAGGAAATTGACGATTTTGACACAAATTTATCTGGCAGCACTGATTAAAACCAAAACAAGAAAAGGCTAACAAAAATTTAAACTAACAAAATATAACAATTGTTTTTTGTTTATTTTCATCATATAAATTATGCATTTATCATTTATATTCCATCTATTTTTTTATTTATTTAAAAAAAATAGTATATAAACATATTTTAAATTCAAAATATCTACATTTTGTTTTTCTCGCCACCAATTTCAAATGTGACTTATTTTGACAGTTCTTGAAAGAAACTTTTCGCAAAATATTGATATAGAAACACTTTTTCTCGCATCCTTCCAATAATTGCTGGAAAATTATTTAAATGACAGATAATTCTCGCAAAAAAAAGATACAGAAACACTTGCGTGAGAAAAACCATTTTTTGTTTCATTTCACACTATTTTTGTTGCAATTCACACGTTTCATGCGAAGAGTTTTACGATGTGAGATATATAGAAACGGGCTACTGAAATCTAAAAAGACAACTACAGCACCATAACCAATGTTCAAATTCTTCCTAATTTTCTCTGTTAGATCCAGTCCTAAAGTAGTTGTGCTATGGCCTGCTCGAAACCCAGATTGACCAGCAGATATCATATTATTTTGACCCATATAGGTCACGATGCGTTTATTCATTATAATCTCCAGTATCTTATTACAAATTTTATTTAAAACATTCAAGACTTGAAAAGTATCACCAATTCCTTTTTCAACAAAACCCGCGTACTTCAACCTATTCCAAATCTCACCTGGACTTTCATTGCCAAGCAACCGCTCACATTCTCTCCTTTTAAACTTTCTTATAATTAGATTCATCCTATTGCGGTATTTGCAGAAAATTTTCCAACGTCTATAATCCATTTGTTCATTATAGGCTTTAAATGCCAGCTGTCTTACCTCAATAATCTCTCTACATTCAAACCACTTGTCTCTCCTCTTAATTTTCCTTCTTATTACTCATCACAGAGCCCATAAAGTATATTTACATATGTATATATTCTGGCTCTTTGAGTAATTCTAAGTCAATTTAGCCATGTCTGTCAGTTGAAAACACACTCACTTTCGAAAAACAATGTTGGTGTCAAATCGTGAAGATCGGTCCATAATTTACCATAGGCCCCATATAAAGCCTACTCTCGGAAAACTGTTTAGTACGCCTCGAACCGAAACGAATAATTTTTTTGCAGCAGAATTTGGTCTTTCGTTGTTTTATAAGGCTTTAAATCACAGTATTAAATGTCGTGAAGATCGATGTAGTGATTTTCTACATCACCAATGCTAAAATTACTGCTTTGAGTTACTTACTTTATTGATAGTGAGCGTCGTGGTTAAAATTGAGATATTTCTAGTGCTAGTATTTTTTATTAAGTCTTCTAAAAATAAAAATATTATAATGGTAAAATCAACAAAAGTTATTTAAGTAACTAATTAAAAAAAATTTAATTAAGAAGGTTTCGTTTAAATGTGCTACATTCCCATTTCATACTATTGATAAACTGAAATTTATTGATGAAGGGATGTGCTATTCCTATGCGCATTTCACTGGTTGCTTAGGCCAGATAATCAGGAAACTTCATCCAAAGATTTTAGAAAAACTAAAGATGCTATACAAATAAAACTGTTAAGCGAATAAGAATTATAAGCCACAGTTTTACTTGTAACAATATCAAAGCTTAAACAAAAACAACAACAATAAACAGTGAGTTTTATTTTATTTTGCCAGTTCAGTTTTATTTACACTGCCACATGCATATTAGTTATCAAAGTTTTTCTTGCGATTCAAAAATTTAATTAACAAGGTTTCGTTTAAATGTACTACATTCCCATTTCATACTATTGCTAAACTGAAATTTATTGTTGAAGGGATAAGCTATTTACTGGTTGCTTAGGCCAGATCGTACAGATGTAACAATATCAAAATGTAACAATATCAAAACTTAAACAACAACAATAAACAGTGAGTTTCAAAAAATTTGTTTTGGAAATATTTTTAATGTTTTTTGATAAAGTGCTTCATAAATGGGGTATTTTCGATATATACATTAAGTTTCAAAAATTTAAGAGCGAGATCGGCCGAATTTTATTAATAGATCTTCTAATATGAGATTTCAGCTTAGATATCCTAACAAAAAATTGCGTATTAATTGCGGTTTTCTAGTTATTTCAATTATTGTGAAAGAACTCAGTTGGTAAAAACATTTGCTGAAGCAAAAGTGCTGTATTTTGGGGTGATGCACAGAGGGTTGAACAGTACCAAAAATGAGGATTAATTCAAAAATAAAGTTAGTTTTTCCTATAAGTATTTGGTACCATATAAAAGTAGATAAAATTCAAATTCAAATGTTTGTGAGAATACTTGGGCAAAACTTTTTATATATTCTTAAAATATGGTATTTCAATTTGAGGTTTTGTGAAACACATTAACTTGTTTTTTCTGTTTTGTTTTCGTTTAAATGATAACACTATTAAATCACAAATGAACTTCTTAAACAATGTCATTAAAAGTCTAATCTTGGAATTTAAAAATCAACAGTGGAATAACGTTCTGTCTAATCTACCCAAAGGTTCTTCAAAGTTTTGGAAGATATCTAAAGCTCTTAAGAAGAAAACGAACTGTATACCTACACTAAAGCAAAATAATAGTTTATATGTAACTAATAACGAAAAAACTGAAATACTGGCTCAAAATTTCTTTTCGAATCATAATATTTCTTCAAATTTAAGTGATTTGGATACAGAAAGAGTGGTTAGCTGTACTTTAAGTACGATTGATAATGATCAAAACTTAAGTCATATAACTGTCATTATCGATATTTTAAAAAATATAATTAAGAATTTAAAAAACAAAAAAGCGCCAGGAATTGATGGCATCTCAAATCTTTGTCTGAAGAAAGTTTCATCTAAAGGTTTAAAAGTTTTGCGTCGTATTTACAACTCATGCTTAAGTTTTTGCTATTTCCCTATTGCTATTTTGCTATTTGGAAGGAATCAAAAACCATCGCGATTCCCAAACCTGGAAAAGACAGTAGCAATCCCAACTGCTATCGACCAATAAGTTTATTAAACACAATGGCTAAAATTTTCGAAAAAATTATTAAGGAAAAACTAGTTTGTTTCATGGAAGAAACTAACATATTACCGCCACAACAGTTTGGATTCCGTTCGGAACATAACACAATTCAGCCTCTTGTTAGAATAAGAAATATTGTCAAGAGCTCCTTTAATGAAGGTAAATCTACAGGAATGGTCCTAATGGACATAAAAGCGGCCTTTGATTCTGTTTGGCATGATGCCCTCATCCATAAACTATATACAATTGGACTGGATCCTGCGCTTGTTAAATTAATAAGAAGCTTCTTGTCAAACAGAACATTCAAAGTTCATATTGGTAATATTCGTTCCCAGAATTATGATATTCCTGCCGGATGTCCACAAGGATCATGTCTATCGCCAATTTTATACAATATATTCACGCATGACTTTCCTACTTTGCATGGATGTAATTCATCTATTTTTGCAGATGACACAGCAATACTTAGTTCAGAAATATTACCAGAAGATATCATTCACAACTTGGAGGAATCAACTAAAATAGTTACTGACTATTTTAGGAAATGGAAAATAATGATCAACCCCGCAAAAACTCAATCTATTTTCTTTACAAAAAGAAGAAAAAGTTTATTTCTACCACAAACCAATGTTATTGTCGATACCGTATCCGTTCCCTGGGATGACAAAGTTAAATATCTTGGTGTAATGCTGGATAAAAAGCTTTTATTTAATGAACATATAAAATATATAGTTCACAAAATAAATACAACAATTAAAATAATGTATCCGTTGATAAACAGAAAGTCTGAACTCCACAACAAACTTCTTATTTTAAAAACAATTTTCCATTCAATAATGTTATATGCGGCGCCTGCTTGGTATATCACGTCCGATTGCCATGTTAAAAAACTTCAAATATGTCGGAATAAATTACTCAAAATGATATATAATTTGCCAATACATTTTTCAACACAAACATTGCACTCTATGTCTAACATAAAATTAGTTAAAAACAAACTCAATATATTAACTCTAAACTTTAAAAATCGTTGTAGATACTCTAGCTATTCACACATCAATGCATTAGTTTGATAACATTCATCCTTAATTTTTACCCTCTAACTTTATTGCTCTTCTTATGGGTTTTTTTTGTTTCTTTTCCCTAAATAAATACATGTTACACTAAATAAAACTAATATTATAAAAAACCCCTGTAGATAATTAAGAAGAAAAATGTAGTATTAATTGATCTCTTAAATTAAAAAAAAAAAAATCTAATTATTGTGTAAATATAAATATTATTATAACAATAAAATTGAAAAAAAAAAAAAAAAAAAAAAATGATAACACTACGTCACAAAATTTCTAATCTAATCTTAATGTAAAATTTTTGAGACATGTATTCCAAAATAACCGTTATTCGTGTTTTTTAAAAAGATGATGTGACTGAAATGCAAATATCTTAAAAAATTCAACGGATTATGTATTTCTTTCTTTTTAGTGAAAGGTTATAAAATTTCTAAAATAACCATGGATTGCTTTTGAAGATTGGTCAAGAAATGACAGAGTTACAGGGGACAAAAGTTCAAGCTTCATTGAAAATTTTATGAGTTTGCTTAATTTTGCTCTTTTCAAGTTATTTTTTTAAACCAATGATTAAAAAATGTTAATGTTTTATTGCATGCGACATTAGACATTATTTTAATATGAACATTTTGCGCCCAACAATACATAGATTGGTACAAAAATGAAAAAGCAACAAAAGATTTAGTAAATTAGGATAAAAAAACTACATAATTAAAATTTAGCACAAACAACACTTGATTTGCTTATTCTGCTAAATATTTCCGATGTTGATGATGATAACATGAAGATTAGGATTTTGATGAAGGTGAAGATAATTATAAAGGCGATTTTTAATTCCATATTTTAGCAATGAATGTGCCATGTTTCAAAAAAAAAATATATTGTTCAAAAAAATTACATTGATTTTTTTTTAAAGTTTTTAGTTTATTTATTAAAACAAAATGAAAATTGCACTAAAATTTTACAACAAAAGTTTTTTTTATATATCAATATACACAGAATCCAAAAAAAAATTGTTGTCATAAATTACAGGCTTCCCTGAATTAATCCTCGTTTTGCATTTGTTTCACCCCACTGTGCGATGCAAAGAAAAAAAATACAGTTCTAGAAACTTCATTGATATATTTACGTACATACCTTTTGTTCTAGGTCTGACTGGAGCAATTTTTTTTTTGTTTTGGGTTCGACCTTGTTAATATAATATGTGTGTGAAAAACGAAAAAAAGAGGCGTGTCATAAAGGTGAGTATAACGTATGCGGAATGAAATATGGATTGATTTTCAACCATTAGTGAAAAAATAACACAAAATATCTATGTATATGTAATATCAAAACAAAAAGCTATCCTTATAATTATTTTGCTAGAGATCAGTACAAAATTTCATTAAAGGAATTAAAACTAGTGTTTTTCATACGGGATTTTCCGGGATCCGGTACATTTTTCGGTAACAAATTCCGGGAAATTTGTGCGCGAATTCATGGGATTTTTTAATGCTGATATAATTGTAAATAAGTTGTTCTATGAAAAAGACCTTAGCCGTTAAGCAGATCTTTGGTTTAATTCACTTTAGTCTAGATTCTAGAACAACTGCTTCTATTCGTTATCATCTTCTCTTAGGAAAAAAGCCTATGAAATACACCAGATAAATATTTTTCAAATTTACATAACGAAAAACTACAGTTTTTGACTTAAGACTTTTTTGCCAAACGCCAACAAAATGTAAATTCATATCCGATAGGTTAGGCATGTTTAAATGTTTAATGCTCTGAAATTTCAAACGAAAAAGAGTACCCAGCTTTATTTTGGTGCTGACGATTAGTGACAAAATTTTTCACAGGAAGAACAGAATTAAAATTAGGAATATACAAAGGAACAGCAGTTTTTCAATTTAAAGATTAATTAATCAATATAAAGATAGAAGTAATAATAATACAATAATTACAATGGAACCGAAAATATACAAATCTTTATCATAACATATCGGAAAGAATTAGGAGATTAAAGAACTTTGAGACTTACAAATATAAAGTTGCATATAAGTCTTAGTCTGCTTTCACATGTTTCATCTTTTGATGCTCAACTCCTATGTTTTTAGGTGAGGGAAGAAAGAAGAAAGGGGGTTAGTACGGAGATGCCTGTACTCGGTCAGCACGCTTTGTGTTTTTATTCGTTGGTATATGCACAACGATGGCTGCGTGTAATTTTTTATTTTCTTTTTCCTTTGATTTGCTGTTATTAAAATTATTGTTGTGTTGAACCGTAAAAAGTTGAAACCCGTTGCTGCGTGTGATTATATTGGCATCTTTAAAAGGGAATTGAAAAGAAGTTGAGCATCAAAAGATGAAACGTGTAAATTCAGACTTACAACACATTAAATAGTTTATTCAGCAGGACAAAGGATCTACAAAATTCCTTGTAATGGAAATGATAATGGAAATTACAACAAAGTTTATATAGGTACAACAAAAAAAAATTAAGGACTTGAGTTGCTTGACATAGATCAGATCATAAACATAGAAACATTAATCAACAGCGTTATCTCATCAACGTTGTGAATTAAATCACTATCTATATTTTGAAAATGCATCTGTTTTAAATACTGAAACCAACTACAAACGCAGATATGTTTATATTAGAAATGTTACACATAATTAATACATCCTCAACTGAATAATAATAATATATGTATGTAAATAGTTATAAAAAATAAATTAATACACCAAGAATGAATTTCAAAGCAGACACGGGAAATATAGCTAAAGGGTGGTTAAATTTCAAGGGCCGATGTTGATTTTGAATAAAACACAAACTATTTAGGAAATTATTGTAATTTTATTTTATTATGATATATTGGTATTACTCAATTATGTATGGAACAAAATATCGGCCAAATGGGCGCCGCGACCACGGCGGCACACCTCCATCCGATGGTCCAAATTTTCGATGACCCTGAGGCATAATGGAGGTTCTATGCCGTTAATGTGCCGAATTATCTCATCCTTTAGCTCTTGAATTGTTGCTGGATTATCGACGTACACCTTTTCTATCAAATAACCCCAAAGAAAAAAGTCCAACGGTGTCAAGTCACATGATCTTGGCGGCCAATTGACATCGCCATTACGTGAGATAACACGGCCATTGAATTTGTTGCGCAAAAGAGCCATTGTTTCGTTAGCTGTGTGGCAAGTGGCACCGTCCTGCTGAAACCACATATCGTCCACATTCATATCTTCCAATTCGGGCCATAAAAAGTTCGTTATCATCTCACGATAGCGAACACCATTCACAGTAACTGCCTGACCGGCCTCATTTTGGAAAAAATACGGCCCGATGATGCCGCCAGCCCATAAACCGCACCAAACAGTCACTCTTTGTGGGTGCATTTGTTTTTCGACAATCACTCTTGGATTATTATTCGCCCAAATGCGGAAATTCTGCTTATCGACAAATTCACTGAGGTGAAAATGTGCCTCATCACTGAAGTCTGGATAACTTTAACACGTTGTTGGATTGTGTATCTCTCCATGGTTCAAATTGAGTAAGTCTGAAATAGAGAAATGTCAAATAAAATTCGGAAAAAAACTTGGCGTTTAGGTGTGGTTCACATTCAACATCGGCCCTTACAATTTAACCACCCTTTAGTAATAATAGAAATTTAGTTAGTTAGAGATAAAATATTGGATAAAACTACATTTTCAAATAGATTTATTTAAATATGTATGTATGTGCTATAAATATGTTAGATAAAAATTAAGTTTAGTATACTAAAATGGTTATATGTTATAGTAATATTCTTAAAAAATGCCCCCATCCCATTCATATCTATGTGTGGGTACTCAAATTAAAGGTAATTTGCTCATAATTTTAAATATTTTGTATTTTTTAATGTTTTATGTTCGATTTTTTTAAAATTTTTTTTTAACTATTAGCCTTCGGCCGGGCGCAAGGATTATCTCTTATATGGTATAACAAAAACCGGCTTCGCTAACTAAAGCTTATTTGCATAGACGGCCTTCGGCCGGGCGCAAGGATTTTATGCTCTATGGTATAACAAATACCGGCTTCGCTAACTAAAGCTTTTCTGCACCTAACAGATGCTTAAATTAACCTAGAGAGGAAAATAATATGCGAATACAAAAACAAAACAAAAAATTTGAGTACCCACACATATCACTAAGTGAGCGGGACA
Organism: Pollenia griseotomentosa; assembly: GCA_963931875.1. NCBI lineage: Eukaryota > Metazoa > Arthropoda > Insecta > Diptera > Polleniidae > Pollenia > Pollenia griseotomentosa. Next base: position 96,346,873 of record OZ007562.1, on the reverse strand, counting down.
GTTTTTTTTCCTCCCCCTTAAATTTTAATTTTGTTTTTTTCTTTTTTTATTCTGAATCGGCTGGCATATTTTTTTATTTTTTTTTCGTACTCGTAGAAAAATTTATTAATATATAAGAAACTTCGATCACACAATTGGTTCTACACACCGGAGCAGAGAAGCAATCCGATTAAAAATTTTCGGCGCGGCTGAAGACCAAAAATATTCGGCGGCGGCGGCTGAGCTGCTTTGCGCCGGAATATTCGGTAATCCGGACAGAATTTTGCAGCTCATTGCGTACTCTATAATCCGGATTGATTGCAACTATATAGTCCGGATTGAATAACACCCGTTTTAATCTATTTCTTTTATTAAAATCAAAGCATGCTTTGAAAAATACAGTCATTGCGTATCCTATAATCCGGATTGATTGCAACTCTATAATCCGGATTGAATAACACCCGTTTTTATTTATTTTTTTATTTAAATCACAGCATGCTTTGTAAAATGCAGTTAGATTAGTGTGATATGAGTATGTTTGCACATGCGTTTTTTTGCTATGAATTATTATAATTTTTAATAAATACATACATGCGGTAATCCGGATAATTCGCTACTCCAGATTGAGGTCTGCAATCAATTATCCGGATTATCGAATTTTTACTGTAATGATTTATTCGTTTAAAAAGTAAAAATTTTATAATAGATAAATTAAATTCTCAGAATAAAAATACTATTTAAAGTAAATACCTTGTTAGTTGTACTACGGTCAGTAACATTAAGATTTTCTTAAAATTTGGAAACATCCGGCATTTTAAGATAGTAAATTAATTAATTTTTAAAATTTATATTTATATGTTGGTCTATTATTTTTTATAAAAATACCTATTTGTTTTATTTAATCCGATATTTCGTCACGCCTTTGTGTAACTTCTTCAGGGAAAATTAACGATTTAAAATTTCTTAAATTATTTTGGAAAAAAATTTTTAAACTGATATACAAATTTTAAAATAAACAGCAAATTCTTCTTTTGGTACTTTTATTATATTATTTAACGTAGTTATATTTTAGAAATGTTGAAAATAATAAAAGTACCAACAACGTTAAGAATTAACTTTGAATCAGATACAGATAATGTAGCAAAAAATTAAAGACACTTAGGCCCGTTTTCACAACTTACCGATAGCTAAAAGTAGACTTTAACCGGCCTTGTAAAAAGTGTTCCACTATTAAAGGTTAAAGAACCTAAAGTGAGCGATAAAGTAAATAAAGGTTCATCGTACCTGGTAGGTTAAAGTTAAGTAGTAATAATGGAACACTTTTTTATTTTATACTGTAATAGATTTTTTTTTATATTTGAAAAATTGTTGTTTGGTTTAAAAATTTGCTTTTTATTTGAAATCTTGTGTGACAGTTTGAAAAAAGTTTTCCATAATTATTTAAGAAATTTTAAATTGTTAATTTTCACTGAAGTCACACGAAATTTCGGATAAAATAAAACAATTATTTTTATAAAAAAATTAAACCTCAAGCTTAATAAATAAATATAATTTTAAATAAAGGTCGAACAATAGACAATTTTTAGTATGGGCTCAACTAAATGATTGTTGTGCACGAATAGTTGTCTTTCTACGGTGAATGGATTTAGACGGCTTCTCTTGGATGTAATGCAAGCTCCTGCTACAGAAAAGGCTTCCTCCGATGATGTGGACGTAGCAGGAATTCCAAAACAGAATCCCGCTAATTTAGACAATTTTGGAAACATCTTTAATGATACACATAAAGTAAAAAATTAATTTTATAAAAAATACCTCTTCATTTTTTTTCCACCAATCCAAACAATCAATTTTCTCCTCAAAATATTCTAGTACATGCCACAAAATATATAATTTCTTTCCTTATTGCTGATAGTTTCTAAAATAATGAAAGCTATCCAAGATTTCTGGATAATAGGTAACCAATCTTTTAAACAATCAGTATTCAAAATTATGTTTAAGTGCTACCCGTTAAGCTATGCATTGATAATGTTGGTTAAAATATTTTTATTACATATAATAAATAATAATCTATAAAAATTCATAATTGTTACAGTGTCTGACAATAATAGATGAATTTAATATAACGAAATACAACCATGGATTGTCATCTCAGCAACACCAACTTTACAAATCTTGCTTCTAAAACAACAATAACTGACCTAAATTTAATTAATATTATTTTTTCAAAAATACTAAAGCTTCGTACAGACCAAGGTATATTTACACAAGGTAAACTCGTTGGCCCATATGTTTGTCAGCTGTTTACCCCTAGTTGGAACCCAAACGTCAAATTTCGTGTATATGAGCCACAATTTGTACATGAGTGCGTTAAATTGTTTTTGTTTTATATGAAGAAAATTTTGACAACTCGGTTCCTTTTATAGAGCAGCATGTCTACACTCCCAAATGAGTCTACCTTGTGTAAATATACCTTGGTACAGACTATGGCAGATCTTACAATATTGGTAAGCAGCGTTGCTTAAACTGCATTAAAATTGGCTAAAACGTCTTACAACTGTGTGAACATTTTAAGCTCATTTGTATTTGCAGAAGTGCAAAATTAATGCATCTGACAATCGCACCATTGTCAGAAAAATATTGCTGTTGGCAACGCCTGCTTACAATATTGTAAGATCTGACCACCGTCTGTAGGAAGCTTAAGCAATATAAACCGTTAAATACTTTTCGCTAATTAAACTTAAATTGTTTACAAATTTTCACCAAAACATTTGTATATTCTCTGACAAGGAATAAGGACCCCAAGGGGTTGAGAACCGTTGCTTTGAATTACAACTCTATAGGAACACAAAATTGTAAAATTTCCGCAACTTGCAACTATGTACTGCGCATAATCAAAAAAAGCTTAAAATGTAATAATACCTAATTTATTTTAAACATAATTTATGTATAAAATTTTTCATGATACTTATGTTTAAGTAAAGAAAGTACATCTGTGAGTAAATCTACTTAAACATCAAAAGATTTTAAAAGTGTATATCTTTTTGTCAAAATTAAGCCCCTTATTCTTTTTTTAATTTTAAGGACAAAAAGCTTTTAAAGTTTCCCATTGACTGGTGTTATTTGTACACGACATACATATAATTTGTTGCACAAAAAATAATTCCAGGGTATTCCACATCAAAAACTTTAAAATAGATGTTTAAACCCAGTTAACCAAAACATTGATACCTCTACTAAAAATTTGTAAATTTTTAGTTAACACGTTTACGAGCAACCTGCGCGATATTTATTAAATAATTAAATATGACCAACTTTTTTCAAAAAGCAAATTGTTTAACATTCGACAATTTTTTCGAACTCCAAAAATAAAATAATTTCATTAATCAACAAAAGTGTTGTATAAATTTAAAGCCGGTAAAATGTTATCAGTCCAATTCCGGGTGCTTAGCGTTTTCAAAATATTAATAAATTGCCGAGGAATGTGCCTTCCTAATTAGCTAAATTTTATACATACATAATAATTTGTAAATGCACATTTTTCATAGTACATAAACATACATATTTACTTATACATATATATATATATATATATGTATATATATATATACTACCTGTTTGGTCTCGGCGCTGCTATGGATTTTCTAAATAAAAATAAAAAATTAGATACTGGAGAATTTTGTTAATAACTTAACCCCAGCGCTATCTACCTGGTTAAAATGGTATCAGGAAATATTTGTTTGCTTAATAAATATATTTTTTGAATTTCAGCCAAATCGTACCATAAATAAAAAAAATTAAATATAACAACAACAGCGCCGCCTATCGGGGTTAAACTTAAGAGAAACCTGGCTCCCGACTAAACTTATTTATTGTCCAAGTTTAGTGTCAATCGGTAAAGCGGTTCTTGATTTTTAGGAGCACATACACGGCACAAACGTTTTTATATAAATAGATTTATATATTTATATCTACATATGTATGTATATGTACTTAGAAAAAAATATATATCGATATAAGTATGTATATAAAATTCTCGTGTCACGTTGTTTGTAATTGAACTCCTCCGAAACGGCTTGACCGATTTTTACGAAATTTTGTATGTGTATTTGTTAGGTATGAAATTAGATCGTAAGATATATTTCATACCGTTAGAGGGCAAAAAGGTAAAAGCTCCCCCTCCCTATACTTCTTAGCTAATCACTTTAAAAAAAAAAAAACGATACGTCATATTCAAACCTACCGGCTGTAAAAATAAATTGCTATTTTGTCTACTTTTTGGTAATGAAACGCTTGGTAAAAATAAATATTTTTTATATGCCTGTAGTATTGAATTAAAAGTTATTTTGATTCTACTTGTTGATTGAGTGCGATATGTAATCAGGATGTAATGTCAAAGAATAGTTTAGTAAAATAACCTTATCTTATTATTATTATTTTTTTTTTTAATAACTCGTTGACGTTTCCTGATTTAGAGAACAAGCGAGCTTTATTTGATAATTTGATAAGAAGTTCGTTATTAACGATATTGTTAGTTTTCAGTAAAATATGGTTTTATTTTACGAAAAATTACATTTGATTTAAATTTTTTAGTTTTTTCTTATTCAAGAGTGTTCCCACTTCGTTTAAGGGATTTTTTTCCAATTCGGAATTTTTAAAATTTAAGCTTTTTTTATACTTTACGAATTTTTTTTTTTTTTTTGGTTTCACAATTTTATCAGATCTTTTTTAATTTGTGTAATCTTTTCCTGTTTTAATATTGCTTGTCAGATTATTTTTTGTGTTTCTTTTCTAAGTGCTTTTTTGGTTTCGTAATTTTTTTAACATATCCGACCTTTTACCGATTTGTAAATTTTTGATAATTAAGATTGCTCCCAATTTTGTAATGCTTTTAATTTAATTTGATAGTGGCAATTGTAATCGGGTCTGTAAATTTTTTCAGCATTAGTTATTTTTTGACCTACTTACTGTTCTTGTTAAATTAGTTTTATTCCAAGCCTTGTTGTACATTAGGCAAAGTTGAGGCATTATTTATTTTATCGAATATAAAATAGCAAATTTAAGATATTTAAAATTTTGAACTTTTTATCCAAAAAATAATAAACAAATAAAATTTGTTTATTGGGTATGCATATCCAGGCCTTTCAACTGCAATATGCATGCTAATAAAAAAAATCAAATTCAGGTCGTATATACTATAGGTATCGACTAAATTTTCCTGTATACATACATACATATGTATGAATGTATATAAAACGAAAGTAAAACGAAATGTATTCATTTGTCTTTTAACATCAAACAATACTACAAGTCTTACCAAAGTTAAAAAATCATCGGAGAAAAAAGGATATATTTAAGAGAGTTTATTTAGTCTGTCACATACATACACAGCTAAGAAAATAAATTTATTTAAAGTACTAAAATGTCCAATTTACCATTTGTATTAAATTTTGATCCACATCCATTTTATAATCCTGATATATTTCCAAATAATGTCTATCGTCGTTTACATTCGAGACATCATCATTCCCTTGATATGCATACTATGGGCTTAATCTCAGCACTGGCTCCACATATTCGACACCTGGAGGCAAGCGGTAAGCTTAAGGAAGATTTGGCTCATGTGCCAATTAAAGATGTCGGCCAAGATAAAGATCATGATTTTGTTATACACATCGATGTGGGACTTTTCCAGCCTGAAGAATTAAATGTGAAAATAGTCACTGACCACTTGATTATTGAGGGAAAACATGAGGAAAGAGAAGCCGATGACATAGGTTTTGTCTCACGTCATTTTAAGCGCCGTTATGAATTACCCAAGGGTCATAATCCAGACGATATAATTTGTAAACTTTCCTCGGATGGTGTTTTAAGCGTTATGTTACCCAAGTCAAAAGAGGAACCCAAAGAACGTATAATACCAATACAGCAAACTGGACCAAATGATTTATTTTTAAAGAATAAATCTGAAAATGGAGTCAAGGAGAAATCTAAGAGTGAGGAAGAAAATCAGTAGATTAAGGCCAATACATACCAAAGCTAAGAAATTAATTCAATTATGTTTTCGCATTTACATTTAGCATAGAGATTTTCGACTCAAAAATTGCATACTTTAAGAAATTACATTCCGAAGATTTACGTATCTACAAAAAAGGGCTTTTGCTATTTTCCGTATTTTTAGACTTTCCCTTAAATTATTCTACAATTCAAACGTATTTTCACTAATATTTACTCATTTTGTATTTTGAAAAAATGTGAATTTTTATAGTTTAAATTGGAATTAAATAAGACTCAATTTTATCAATGTTTATTAATAATAATAATAAAAGTAACTTTAAAGAAATTTTATTAGCACTTAAATTACATTAATGAATATAAAAAAAGTAAAAATCACTTGGCTTAAAGCATTGAAAACAAAGTATATAATTGAAAAAAAATATATGTATGTCTAAATTTTACAATTTTTTTAAACAAAATAAATTAAGTATTTATCCGACTCGTATTTTACTCTAGCATTATACTACATACATATGTAAACTTTTACTAATTATCAGAAAAATAAAATTATTCAACAAAAAAACTCTTAATGTGAAAACAAAATTACTTTTGACTATATCAATTAATTTGTTAAAATATTTACTGGCAAAAAAAGTTAAAGTTTACATTATTAACTAATACATTAAACCCATACACTTTTGCTGGCTTGATGTTTGGTTAACGAATTTGAACTTTTTTTCATAAGAGGGTTTAGTTCTTATTTATAAAAAATGTTTTAGGTTTCCAAAAGGATTTTTTTTTTCTATCAAAAATTTGTTAAATAAATTTTTTACAAAAATTAATTAAAGGTAAAATTCCTTTGAGCTTAATTTACCAGGGTTTAAAAAACTACAGTCAAAATGAAAAAATTGCTTTTTCTTCCACTTTTTGATTTTACATTGAACAAAAATAAACCGTTGCTTTTACTTCTGATTCATTAAATGAAAACAGTCGCAGTGAAGGCAAAAGCAAAAAACGAAATGTTGTACACAACAAAGAACATTGGCAGTCGTCATGTTAGAAAGTGTTTGGTTTGAAAGATTGAAACTTTTAATAAATCCCGAAGTTAACGAAGATGGGACGTTGTGTTCATTGTATATATATGAAAGCGATGATGTTATTTACAGTTTTATTTAATTTCAAAAAATTAAAAAGATTTGTTAAGCTTAAAAATAATAAATATGTACTTATGTACATATTTATGTTTTTATGAACGCATATATTATTAAAAAAAATATGGAAAATAAAAACACAAACACAACGTCCCATCTTCGATAACTACGGGATTTTTTAAAAGTTTTGGTCTGTCAAACCAAACACTTCCGAACATGTCGACCGCCGATGTTCTTTGTCGTGTACAACATTTCGTGTTTTGCTTTTGCCTTCACTGCGACTGTGTTCATTTAATGAATCAGAAGTAAAGCCAACAGTTTATTTTTGTCCAATGACAAATGAAGATGTCGAAGTTACAGCATAATCTTATGACTTTTACTATCTCAACTGCAGCTTTTTAAACGCTGTAATTTACTATTATTTTATAGCTTTATTCACCATATTCACCAGCCAAGTTCTGGCTGGAAATCAAATGAGTAAAATTAAAATCGAACAAATTTTGACAACTATTCTTTAAAGCTTATGAAAATAGTCCCTTTAAAAAGGTAATACTTCGAGGACCACTTATTTTTCAAAAAATTTAATTTAAAAAAAGAATTACATACATACATTTTCTAAATTGCTAGTAGGTACATAAATACACTACTGATAAAGACATTTCAAAAACCAAAGACATTTTTTTTAATAAAAAAAATTTGAATTAGAGGATTGTGCAAAGTATGAGAAAATATAATAAAGTGTGTACATATGTGTTTAATTTTATTTATTTTTCTTTAAAGTTTAGTTTCTTTAAAATATTATAGTTTCCTTGCGCATACTTGTTCCTCAGAACATCAGAAAACTCCGCAGTACCCATCAGCAAATAAAAATGGAGTACACGTTCCATTTGCTGTATTTCCAAGATCATTCAAATTCATAATATGTTAAAAGAAATGGGACACCACTATAAACTGGTAGCAAACCAGAAGCACGACCACCACTTAATACATATTGTTTTCAACCCAGTAGGTAAAAAATTAGTTTACAAGCTGATATAGAAAATCCATAATAATCATGAAGTTTTCTCACTAAAATTTAATGTTTCAACCTATCAAATTTCTTAGCCAAGTTTAGCGAACTCAGTCTCTTCTTTTAAAATCAGGAAAAGCTACGTTTATTGTTAAAAAAAAAATCAATTGCGAATCTCCATAAATTTTTATCGATTTCCGGAGCTGGTTGAAATCAGTTTTTCGCCACATGTGGCGGTTGCCATATATTTAAATCACACATGAAATAGATTGCTATTTTAATTTTCCCAGAATCGTCCATAAATAGAAACTTAATTTTTTCATTGTTGTAAATTTAAATTTACGGGTTTGTGACAATATTGAAAACCAGAGTCGGAAGACGGTTATTTGGCGTTATCGTTTTAATGCTGTGACTACGTTGTAAATTTGTAAATTCAATATTCCAAATTTAAATTTACAGTATTATGGCAACACTAATGGCTCACGCTTATGATTTTAAAATATTTAAATTAAAAATTACTACAAATATCATTAGAAGAGTCGACAATAACTTAAAGTTAAAAATAAAAACAAATCTTGAATGACTCATCAAAAAAATAGTTGGAGGTAAGTTGCCGTTTTCTCCCGACAAAAGTATATTTTATGATTAGAAGATGAACGCATATTTTGGTTTTTTAATCGCGCTAAAAAGTCAAAAAAACTCGCAGTTGATTTAAAATTTAAAAAAATCCTAGCTGGGACATGATATTCATAAATTTTAAAAATATATACATATCTCTGGCCGTATAAAAAAACTAGGTAACTCCGAATTCCCAAAAATTGGAATTATGGCCTGCTCATCAATTTCTAACGAAGACTTCGTTCGCTTAACTTACATGTAAAACAAAAACAATATATTTTAAATTGTTTTTGTTTTAAATGTAAGCTAAGTCTTCGTTCGGAAAAAGATGGCAATTAGTTTTACTACCTGTTTTTTTTTCTAAATAAAATAAAAATTTTCGCTTGGGAATTTATATGTATTGAAAACAAAAACAAATTTGAGACTTTTTTTTATTGTTATTTTACGGCCAAGTTCACCAAGTTAAGTTAAAACTAACTATTACTTTAACTTCCAGTGAACAATATGTTTTTGACAGTTATAGCTGATTGTTAGTTATAACGAAGCTTGGTGAAATTGGCAGTTAATGTAAATTCTCAAACGAAGTAAGAGGTGTAGGGAAGATAACGGATTTGATAAAGATGCACCAAAACGCATGAATAGGCATTTTATTCGTTTTTGTCATGTTTGTTTTACTGCCTATTTCCGATGTGCGAAAGAATTCTTAAAACTTTGTTTTTGTTTTAAATGTTATTGTTCGAAAGAAAGAAGAAAGAAAGAATTTTTTCGCACATTATTTTAATTTTTAAATATTTTTTTATTCGAAATGTTCTCAACTTTTGTGCTGAAGAAAAAATTACGCATTCGACTGTATTTTTTTAAATTTTACAATCAAACGGTAAAAACAAACCAAAATTTTGCACTTTTAATGATAAATAACATTGATCTTTTTAAGAGAATTTGCTACATATTTTTAAAGAAATTTAACGAAAATATACAGTTTTATAAAAAATTTCCTTTTAAAATTGGCGGTTGGGGTACCAGGCACAAACTAATCAATCAACTTAAGTATTATGTATTTTTATTGCCTAATATATATACGAAGGTTTAATGTATAGATGTACATATGTTTATACATATTTTCAAATATTTTGCATTTGTAAAAATTCACGTTTTTTTCTTTCACGATCTTCCATTTTTTTACGTTGCAATTCTAGCATTTGAGTCCGCAATTTTTGTAATTCCTCTTTAGTATTATCTTGTTTTACAGTTATTTTCCCCATTTGCTCCTTATTAATTATTTGCGATATAGGTAATATTTGAATACATTTCGAAGATGAATTCTCAACTGATATTGTGGAGTTATCATTATCTTGCTTATTTAATACATGCTTTAAAACTGTATAATTTAAATTAGTATCAAATGATATCGAAGAACAATCTTTGTTTGCAATTGGTTTGGCATTTAAAATATTGTCCTGCTCTGAAAATCCTTCATTTATATATTTACATGGTTTACTCTTCTGATCATTATTTTCGAGATTTGTACTTATTATTTTTGTCCTCGGAACTTCATTTTTAATCGAACTTTCTTGTTGTACCATTTTTGTTAATATTTGCAATAGTTCCCGATGTCGACGTTCACGATTTTGTTCTCGTATTTCATTGATTTCCAATAAGGTATTTCTTATAGTTTCACCCAGGGCATGTAATGCACTTGAAGATGTTATTTGTCTATGTTGTTCTGTATGATTTTCTATAATATTACCAAAATCTATGCCATCAGCAACATTATCATCGTCTTCGCTGGTAACAAGCTCTTGAGCCACAGCAGCTAAAACCTTTTTGCGTTTGGCTGCACCAGGGCTCTGTTCAGTTATTCTAGGATTGGTCATTATGCCCTAGAAGATAAAGTAGTGTTTATTTTATTTATTATTTTGCAAAATTATACATACCAAATAGTTCTTAATAGTTTCACTTTTTTACCTTTCGTTTTTGTATTTCTAACCAGGGTTGTCAGATATGGCGATTTCTCGCCAAACGTGGCGACTTTTGAACTGGTTTGGCGACTAAATTTTCGATTTGGCGTCATGGCGATTGTTTGGCGATTTATAATTTTGTATTCCAAAAAAAATTACTTTGATTTATTAAATAGTTGGATATTTTCGATAAACCATAAGTTTGTTTTAAAATTCGTTAAATTCAATACGAAAAAATAATATTATTTTTATTCTAGTATTTTAATGCATGTAATTTGAGTCATTCATGTGTTTGTATGGCCAGTATTTGAAACTAAATTATGTGGAAATGTTATCAGATAATGAAAATCTTCGAGAAAAAGATTTTCGGTTTTATGGGTAAAGTCGCGACATTTTTAAAGTGAATCTCGTGACCACAGAAAACAACAATTAGTATTATACGAAATTTATCTACTTTTATGTGGTACCAAATACTCATACGAAAAACTACTTTCATTTTTTAATTAATCCTCGTTTTTTGTACTGTTCATCAGACCCCTGCGCCGTGGGATTTTATCGGCGGCGGCGGCTGACGCAATATACACTCAGTGGCGGCTCGAAGCCAGCTGTTAGCCGATAGAATATATAAAAATTAAATGAACATTTGTGTGCACATATTTGTATTGGTTTATAATATGTGCGTTCGTTTACTTTTCCAGTAAAATCCAGTAGGTGAGTTATATGAAAATTTTACAAATTTATGTGTACATGTTCAACACTCATTTTAATTAAAAGGGCATGAGTGCAGCACTAGATTGAATTCGCCTTGGTTAGTGCCATTAGCTCGAAATGTCAACCATTATTAAAAAGTTATTCAAACTACAATCTAGCCTAGGGGAGAAATGTTCCCAATATTCCAACATATAATTAATTTTGTTTGTGTCTGGAAAATTTCAATTGCTTTAGATTGAATAATATTTAACGCCCTTATCAAAATGGTAGAAAACACAAAACAAATGAATTTTAATCGCAGATAAATCACAGCATTACCATTTAAAACTGATTTAAACAAATAGGCACCGCGCCTTTCCTTGACGAAACGCATTGCCGACGTCCAATTTTGTTCCTCTTTTCGAGCATTGCTAGCTGCATGTCACGAATAAAATGAACTAATTGTTGCTGGTTTATTAGCATAAACCAGTGACTTCACAGGGCTACGGAAAACAATCAAGTCGTGTCACATCGCACGGCCTTGAAGTCTTATTAACAGTTTATTTTCGCTAAATTAACACATCGCCTTCATTTGTGAAAAAATAAGTTGCGTTATTTTAAATCATGAAGGCGCCTATACGTTGCGAAAACCGATGGCTGATTTGCAAACTAAATTTAGATAATTTGGTAGCATTGTTCAAGCATGATGTGCCTGAGCAAAAAGTGAGAGCAGTATGACAGTTCGTTTTACAGCTAACATTTTATTTATTTATTTATTTAAGAAAAAAAATTGTAACTTCTACAACAAAACATCAGTCTTAAACAGTAGAAATCTTATGATGTTATTTTGGAAAATGAAAAATAATAAACTTAAGTCTAGGTATAGTTATTACAAAATTGATATAAATAAAATAATTGTAATTATACCAAACAAATAAATAACGAAGCTCTATCGGGCTTAAAAAACACGCATTATAAAGGAATATCAATGAGCATTTTGAACCTTCTCTAGATAGTATATGCAATCAAATGTGAAAGCTAAACTCATTATTTTAGGAGTTTTATTTTATGTTTTATTTATTTGAGTTGCTTCATCTCAAATGTAATTTTGAATTTTTGCTGATGATTACACTGCTAAATACCAACTTTTGAAACTTTTTTTTGTTATGTTAGTGCTGGATCACATACGTAAAGTTTGACTCGTCAAGTCATGAGTTTTTAGGAGAGAAGGGAAAAGAGAATGCCATTTATTTTCCCCTCTCACCAAAAAACTCAAGACTTCACGAGCAATGATGTCAGATGTAGGGAAAATTCCCTACTTGTAGGGAATTTTTCTCCAAAATTCAGACTGTAGGGAAAAAAAGACAGATTTTTTTTTCGTAAAAATGTAGGAAATTTTTCCTTTGCATGTAAATTAAAATATAATCTAACTGACTTGTAAGAAAACCTCTGTGGTATTAAAGCACATTGCTTCAATAATTACAATCTGGCTACTTTGTTATTGAATAATTGCTTTTGAGTATTAAGTACCCAAGTGCTCAATACTTTTACAACTCTTATAACATTTTATACGGTGAAATATACCACAAATTATAAAATATACTAAAATATAGAATTTCAATATATAAAGGAATTTAAATATAAAGTGCAGTTATTCTGTATTCATATTAAATATTCCAAGAATTGTAAGTTACAAAAAATATTCTTTGACTTTCGCTGTTAATATTTATTTGTTAAAAACGCCATCTTTGTAAGTATTATTTTTATAAAAAAAGACTGTGCTAACATCGTAATATTATAGGAAATGTCGTCAGACTCAGATTCTTCGAAAGACTGCCAAAAGAAATATAGAAAACAACGATTCCGCAAGAGTTGGTTGAATGAAGAAACTTTCAAAGGATGGCTTGCAGAAGTTAACGATAAATTTAAATGCAAATGCATTATTTAATGTATGTTATTGTTTTTTGTTTAAAGTAAATAAAATTTACTATATTGAATTATTAATAATATTTGAGTTTTACTAGTACCTAATATAAGGTAGGGAAAATTGTAGGGGAAAAATATTGCTGTTGCAGGGAAGTGTGGGGATTTTTTTATGCACTCGTAGGGAACTATTAAAATTTCACGTGACATCACTGTTCACGAGTCAAACTTGACGTGTGTGAACCAGCACTTAACTTTTTAGAATTGTAAAAGTGTGAAGTATTTGGGTACTTAAGTATCAATAGCAAAAAAATGATTGATGTTCTTTTGAATAAATTAACCCGCTTCGAATTAGTAAAATCAAATAAAATAAAAAACAAACAAATATGAAATATTTTATAAAACAATTGGTTTGAATTTTTCAAAAATGTTCGTGTTATACGAAGTATTTAATCGAGTACCGATAATAAAACGAGTTAAGTAGTCAAAAGTGTAAACATTTTTACGTGAGCCAAGATAGCGTCGAATTTGAGAATTTAAAAACCGGGAAAGCAAAATACCCAAATTATGGTGATTTGCAGAATAAGAACAAAAAGTTTGCGTCGAATTTAGGAATTTAAGAAAGGGAAGTAAAAATAACATATATTTTTAATAAAAAAAACAAAAAAACAAAGAATAATTAACACAAATTAAAAAATACACTTTTAGGAACAAAATGAGCGATGCGTGTAAAAAATCATTTGGTCTGTTCCGAGATATTTGGGTGCATCCAAAATGGTCAGTAAAAAGCGTTGCTGATTTATCCCATGGAACACAGGCTTTTGCACGGTATAAACTGTATATATTTTGAAAGTAAATCGCTTTCCGGACAAAATGAGCGATGCGTGCAAAAAGTCGTTCGGTTAGTTCCCGAGATATTTGGGTGCATCCAAAATGGTCAGTTAAAAGCGTTGCTGATTTATCCCATGGAACACAGGCTTTTGCACGGTATAAACTGTATATATTCTGAAAGTAAATCGTTTTCCGGACAAAATGAGCTATGCGTGCAAAAAACCGTTCGGTTAGTTCCCGAGCTATACGAGTTCATCCAAAATGGTCAGTAAAAAGCGTTGCTGATTTATCCCATGGAACACAGGCTTTTGCACGGTATAAACTGTATATATTCTGAAAGTAAATCATTTCATTCGATATCGATAGTCATGATACCAAAAAAAATCAATTTTGCTCGATATCGTATGCGGTAATTACCCCCTGCACTTATTTTTTAAGTAATAATAAAAAAAAGTATTTATAAACTATTCAAAAAATTTAACATGACACAAATCAATAAAAAAAAACAAATATGAAGATTGCAAAAAATAAATTGTTTGTATTTTCGTAAAATTTTCATGTTATAAAAAAAATTAAACCGAGTACATATTGATAAGAAAACGAGTTAAAGGCTAGATTACACTATCTCACAAGTTTTACGTATTCCATAATACTTTGTGGGATAGAAATCTAATGAGTTTTTTTGCGACTGTCAAAAAATCTAATTTAACATGACAGTTTGTGTTCACACCATCACACATGAAATAAAATGCAACCCTGATCCAATGAAAAGTATTATTGTTTAGAAATTTTTCAAAAAACAATGAAGTCGTATGGGATGTCAAACTTTTTTCATAATACTTGTCATTTTCGTGACACATTGCATTCAAACTATCACACTTTGTCATATTACTTGAGTTTTTGACATGTATTAATACAAAGTAAAATAGTGTAATCTAGCCTTAAGTTGTCAAAAGTTTAAAAATATTTCAGAACTTCTTTTATTTGCCTTCAGCTATTCTCTAAATTTCACGAATTCTCGCAAATTTTCCGTTCGCGTACTTTTTTGGCCAACAGCTGTTTTGAGAGTAATTTTTCAATTTAATCAGTAACTTCTTATTTACTGCATTTTACTCTAACTCCTTATCTACAACTGACATTAAAAACTCTTATAACAAGATGTTATAAAAGCGTTGTTAAAACCTTTGCATTAACAACCGTGTAATAACATGAGAAAAACTAACATGATTAGTCTATACTTAACACTAAAATCATATTAGTAATATAGTAATATGTATGATTTTAGTGTTTATGTTAAGCATTTCATGTCAGTTGTAGACTGCATGCGAAAGTATACGAACGCACCTATTTATTAAAAAGTAAATATTTAGCAGCTGACCACAATATTTCATAACGAATTAAGACAAAATGCTTTGTTTATTTCCTCGGCAAGTTAGAATTTTTGGTAGTATTTTTACAAAAAATATCCAACAACCTTCAAGGATTCCAACGTTTCGTTCATTATACATCACATCAAGTAAGCGAGAAAAAAATCACAAATTTGTCCTAATAATCAAATTTCCTTAAAATTCACTCAGCATTTAGGCATGGCGAATACGAATGGCAAGATCCTAAATCAGAAGATGAAATGTAATAAAAATATCTTTAAATAATTTATAATAAATTGTGCAATATTATAACTTAATAATATGGGTTCCATTTTAGTGTGCGGGTTTCCTACATTGATAAAAATGGTAAAAAAACTGAGGTGAAAGGTAAAATTGGCGATAATGTTTTATATTTGGCCCATCGTTATGAAATTGAAATGGAGGGTAATAAAAGAGTACAATATAAAATATTTGCCAAAAATTTTTAATATATTTTTTCCAGGCGCCTGTGAAGCTTCATTAGCCTGCACTACATGTCATGTCTATGTACATGATGATTATTTAGACAAATTACCAGAAGCCGAGGAAAAAGAAGACGATTTATTAGATATGGCTCCTTTTCTTAAAGAAAACTCACGATTAGGCTGTCAAATAATTTTAACAAAAGAATTAGATGGGATCGAATTAAGATTACCCAAAGCCACAAGAAATTTCTATGTAGATGGCCATACACCAAAACCTCATTAGACGCATTATGTTAATGTGTAAACTACAAATAATTGGAGCTGGGGTGAACTCATTATATTATAATATACATACATACATGTTTTGTAAATGTTTAAGAAGTATTTGTTTATAAAACAAAGTGATTTTTTTTTTATAAAAACATTAAAAAGCTGTACTCATGTTTTTATTAACCGTCATTTTAAGTTATAAAATTGAAAAAAAAAACTAATGATACTAAAAAAATATTAACAAAATTAGCGCTCAGTGGCTAAACAACAAACTTCAAATTGAAAACGATAAACTTGTGAACATTTAAAATTGGAAAAAGATAACGATTAACCTAGGAATCTAACAGTTGTATAAAATTTTCTGTACAATTTACTTCATTGCTAGCCAAAGGATAGCTAAAGTAAGCTTCGTAACAGAAATATACAAACAAAAATTCTGATAGTGCATAGAAAATATTAAGACTATTAAAGTATAAAAGCTTTTGAGGATTGTAATTTGACTTAGAATACGCATTCGAATAATCACCCTTATCGTGGTTGGCGAATTTAAAATACGCCTGCGACTGTTTGGTAATAGATTAAAGAGAACATAAACTTATTTACTTTAATCTATTACCAAACAGTCTAAGGCGTATTTTAAATTCGCCAACCACGATAAGAATAAATATGAAAATTTATGATAACGATTATCGTTAAAAGAAAAATACAAGTTTTAGATAAATAGGTATACAAATGGAAAGAGTGTTACGGGATTAGCAATTAAATATGGTTTAGCCAAATCTACAATATGTATGTACTTTTCTAAAAAATAAGCCAAAGCTGTTGAATAGTATGAAGAAAACTATTTTCTGTAGTAAACACCGAATGCAATGAAATATGGAGGGTTTAAGTGGTTCCAAATGCGGCGCAAACAACGCGTTCCAATTAGTGGAGAAATATTAAAATTAAAGGCAGAGGATTTCTACAATCAGGATTATAATGGTAACTTTAAAGCCAGTAATGGATGGCTTAAAAAAGAGATTCGGAATAAGATTAAGAAATGTGGTGAAAAATTATCTGCAAGGAAGGAGTTAGTAGAAACTTTTAAAAAGGAAGGGTGCGTTCGTTATTGCATCACTGCGCTGCATCAAAAGGGTTATATGTATATTTATCAGTGAAGTAAATGTGGACCAAAAAATTGTGAAATACTCCACAAAAATAAAAGTCACACAATCAGGTGTGTAATGAAATTCGACCGATTTAAAAAGTAAATCGGTTTTACGATTGTTTCGTTTCCACATATCACATTTTTAATTGACATTTGTAAAATATTTTAAGAAAATTTATCAACATTAGTTTTATAATTTTAATTAACAAATATTGCTTTAACTATTATTTTATATCTGCATCCTTTCCTTGAAATTTTCTGGCAGATCTCTTAGATGTAATTTGGATGTTGTAGACATATTTGAATTTCTTTTGCCAAGTTGAATTTTCGGTCTTAATGGATAATCAGTTAAACCAAGCTCATCATCAGATGAAGAAACATCTCCACCTATTATTGCCGTTGCATTATTTATTCCATCGACCAAAGAGTATAGTCCACAAATCAAACCAACAGGAGCTCCTCCAGTTAATATTGTTGGTTGCAATTTTCTTCTTAATAGAGGCTTTCCAGTCACCCCACACCTAATAGTTATAAGGCCATAAAATATTTTTTGGTTAAGAGGA
This sequence comes from Pollenia griseotomentosa, assembly GCA_963931875.1. Lineage (NCBI taxonomy): Eukaryota > Metazoa > Arthropoda > Insecta > Diptera > Polleniidae > Pollenia > Pollenia griseotomentosa. Next base: position 96,328,909 of record OZ007562.1, on the reverse strand, counting down.
TGATGTGCAAGCAAATGGCAAATACGCAGTACATTATTTTATGATGCAATGAAGGAGCATGATGTAGAGGATTGGTGCATTTGCGAAATAATGCAGTCAAAAAGCACCGCAAAATAATTAGGTATGTCCATCAGATGCAATTCAGTATTACATTAATGAACAGGTTCTATATAAAGTTAATTTAAGATACAAACATAAGGACCTGCTCGTAAATGTAATGCTTGATTGCATCTAATAGAAAAAACCTGATTATTTTACGATACTTTTTATAAACTTCGAAACATCAGGATCAATTTCATGGAATAAATTAAAGTATCTTTTTAGAGATGACTCTTATGCGTTCCCCTGCTTCATATGTGTAAAATAAAAATTACTTTTTACTATTTTTAACAACGTTTAACTTAAATTTTTGGTACACTTTATCGCTTTTCGATAAAAAAAATAAGACGATTTAAAAACGAGTTTAAACTGGTACTATCGAAATTCGTTTCATGGTAATTACCATGTTTTAAAACACTTAATTTTTAATGAAACAAAATGGAATATGAAATCGATACATTAATTCGACGCATGTTACCATATCACATGTTTTGTCGATTTCAAAAAGTTTGGACGACGAAATCGATTTCCATCACATACCTGAATAAAAAAAATTCGGCTTTAAAAAAAGTTTGCTTTTCTGATGCAGCGCAGTGTTGCATTTACGAACGCACCCGAACTGCTTATAATCATACATGATAATGATATATCTGAGGAGGCATTTTTTAAGGCAGATGAGACCGGGTTATTTTGGAAAATGCTTCGTGACAGTTTTTCAAACAACGCACTTTCTATTTTACAATGTCCCAGAGAATGCACTTGCGATTATTTCAAATAGTCGTTAATAAAGTTGAACCGAAAAAAATACACAAAATTATTAATTGTATTAATTTACAAGTCGAATTTATAACTTATCTCATAAAATTTTTTTAAGATAAGCATTTCAGTATTTCTGCTTCTTCCATTTTTTTGAAAACGTGAATACCAAAGCGAAATGACTAGAAGGTGAGGTCAACACTACAACACAAAAATATTGCTAGTAAAAAGGTTTGTTTACATAAAAATCTAGTTTGTATACAAACTTTGACAAGTCGACCACCGAAAAAAACCCCATCAGCCCAATTATGAATACAAATTCCCCGGTAGTTTTTTTCCTTTTCCCATTTTTACAATTGAATTAACATAGGAAAACTGGGAGAAGGGGGAAAAATCCCGGGGAATTTTTATTCATAATTGGGGTGCATATGTTGACTTGACCCCACCTTCTAGTCAATTCGCCTTGGTGAATACCTTTTATATCACATTTGTAACTTATCAATAAAATACAAATGCAAATTTGGTACCTTTTTTAAAATCGAGCGTGTTAGGGGTAAAAATCGAACCTATTTTTACTTCGCAAAATATTTTTCTCCATTAATTGACATACACATACTTACGTATTTAATTAATAATTCGGCTGAAAAGTCCATGAAAGAAAGGAAGATGCTAACAAAGCAGCAGGTTAAATGCTAGTTAGTAAAATAAAAGTATAAATTCAAACAGAAGTGTATCCACTTTAACATGCAGACAAATATCGTGAAATCAACTTTGCTACTGATGACCCAGAATAAATATACTTTTTGTTTTCTAAGACCAATAATGTCAAAATTACAAACGAAAATTAATTTTAAAATGAAACCATTGTTTTTCAATCTGCTTCAAATTTTATTTTAAAAACGTTTTTCAGTTAAAATGTTACTTTAATTACAAAAAAAAAAAAAAAATTTATAGTCATCTTAAATTAAAAAAAGAATAGAAAATAGCATTCAAAAATAATTAAAGAAATCTTTAACATAAAATATCTTCATTGTTTTATTCTTCTTGAACCAAGTACAAATCAAGCACAAAAATAAATCAATAAAATTGAACTAAATTATAATTTAATTATAATAAAAAAATTAACATAGGATTAAAAATCGTAAATAAAAAAAATGGAAAAAGGCTTTTAAAAGAAGAAACTTACTTCTAATAAAAATAGCATACAAAATAAGAAAAGAACATTTAATAATTCTTAAAAAGTCTTTAATCGACTAACAAAAAATTGTTTATATTACCATGTTGTGAGAAGAGTTGTTATTCCGAAATGTTATAATTTTAATAAACACAAGAACATTAGTAATATTCAATTAATGTATTTTTTGTTTTAGATACATTAAAAAAAATAATAAACGAGGTAACATGAACAATTACAAAATGAAAAGAAAAAGTTACATATGTGGTTTATAAGCTGTTCTAATTACTTAAGATATTAAGGATATAAAATAAGAGAACAGTCTAGTTTTAATTTCAATTTGAATCGGGTGAATTTGAGCGCGAACGTGAGGGAGAACGTGAACCTGAACGCGACCGAGAACCTGAACGAGATCGTGATTGAGAGTGTGAGCCAGAACGCGATCGAGACTGAGAACGGGATCGGGATTTGGAACGTGAAGGTGAACGTGAAATTGACCTAGAACCAGATCGAGAGCGAGATCTGGAATGTTCAACTTCTTCCTCCTTGTTGGCTTCACTATTTTCACTCTTGGCGCTTTTCTCACTCTTAACACTTTTATCACTTTTTTCGCTCTTAACACTTTTCTCGCGTTCACCTCGTTTTGCATTCTCTTCGTCTTTAGCCTCCTCATCAACATTAGTTTTTTTGGCTTCTTCTTTTGTACTGGCACGCGAATCACGTGAATCTTCCTCACTTTTAAGCTCTTCCTTAGCATCGTCTTTATCGGATGATTCCGTAGCAGTGCTTGCTGCAGTTACTTCTTCTTTAGGAGAAACATTTTCTCGTTCACGCTTTTCTCTTTCTTTTTCTCTGTTTGCTGCTAGAGTTGCGCTTGCACCAATTCCTCCCCCGTTGTTCTTTTTGTTGCTCTTTTTCAGCGTAGCTACTTCCTTAAGTAGTGAAGCCACCTTTCTATTAAGGTTATCAACTTTCATTTCATTCAATCTGTCAATGTCCTTTAACTTGTTTCGCATTTCAATTTCTTTTTCAAAGTTTTTACCTTTCAGTTCCGTAAGCTGAAAAAAAACATCGGAAATAAATTTTAATGTCGTTTAAGACTGGATATATTTAAAATTTTTTACCAATTTATCTTTTTCCAACAATTCTTTGTCCTTTTGTGTCAACCGTTTCTCCAGACTGGCTATGCGTTCTTTTAAAGTTGTCATGGCCACAACATGATCGGCCGAATTTGGATCAATACTCACTACTGCTGGTGCAGCAATTGATCCCAAGCCTATACTACCATTACCACTGCCTGAAGAGCCAGTTCGTGATATTTTTTCAGGCATATCAAGGCCCGCAGCACTGACAGCTGAAACTCCCACACTTGGATTATTGCTACTAGTTTTTGCAATATCGCCACGAGAGGTTTTTTTGGCTGAAACGGATGAACTATCGCGATTTGATTTTTCATGGGGTCTTTTTTTCGATGATATTCGACCCTCTTGTTGTGCCTTCAAATAGGCTCGTTTATATGCACAGGTACAAAGCCAACACAATAATTTGCCGTTAACCTACAATATGCATAAACAAATTACATATGAATACTTCAACTACTTTAAAACAGTTTAATTAATTTATGAACGCAAACATAATTTTCTCTACTTTTGAGCTACTTTTAAATATTTTTGAACTATAACTTCAAATTTTAAAAATTATTTTTTTTTTTAACTAGAAAACTACATTTATAAATACTTGAAAACAATCTATAATGTCCTTAAATAAGTTATGTTTTTATTTTTAGTCGTTGAACGATTTTTTTATTTTTCGCACCTTTTTATTTTCATCTCGTCTGTCGAACGCTGATCTTAGTTTACATTCATCACATTGTACTGGCGGTCCATATCTGGCCTCGTAGCTAGCACATCTTTATGTTTTGTTTTATTTCAATTCAATCAATCAATAAAGTCGATGGTAGTTGTGGTTATGTCCAAGACATCAATCAAGGGGTTGGATTTAAGTTATATCGTTTAAAATATTTGTGTTTTTATATATGTAGAAAAGAGAAGAAGAAAAATGTTTGCGTTCATAAAACGTGGAATAAAAAATTATACAATTTATTAGTATAAATTCATTAAGGATTTATACAAACTGCATATTAAATTTTAAATGAATATGTTAACGTTCGTTCATCTTTTACCATTGAATACACAAACAGTTTTGATATGTATTAGAAAGGAATAAATAAAAATGTTTACACATTTGTAAAATATAAAAGCTGACATTGAGTTTTGAATATTTTAAATTTAACCTTCTGGAAAATTTTATAATAGTTTCGGTTTGAAACCTTTCTTTTATATTTTCGATCTTGCTTGTCTGAGAATTTAATAAATTGAAAAAATAATAAGTAACAAAAACCATTAGGCAATTCTGTGTTCTATGTCGACATATTGGTTGTATTTGCTATAATTTTATTAATGATGCGTTCATATATATGACACAATTAGAACACCTTGTGAATTACCTAATGTTTTCGGCATATCATAAAACAAAACAAAAATTAATGACGAATATAAGAAATGATAAATAGTATATGGTAATTAAATTTACATTCTGGTTTTTGTTACGATAGTCGTTGCCAGATAAACATTAATATTAAATAATCTATAATAATGTTTTCTCTTACCCAATAAAAACTCAAAATTCTAGATCAGATCCTTATACCTACATAGTCAGTATAATAAGGAAAGATATTTATAATTTTTAATCAATTAAGATTATCTCAACGAGTTTACCATTTTTTTTTAATTTTCGAAAAACGGTAATTTTTTAATAAAATAGTTGAATTGAATTTAAAATTTTGTTGTTTTTATAATCATTATTTTAATAAATTATAGACTTTAGAAACCTGCAACAAACACCTATGGCATCATAAAATCCCCTCACAAAATTTTAAGCTTTATTTGGTTTAAAATGAAAACGCTTATCGTTAATAAAAAGTAAAAACTTTTTTCCATGAAATTTTGCTTCTCTACACATAAGGGAACAAATATCGCGGGAAATTTAATTCACGATAAAAGTCAAATGTTTTTCTGGCAAGCTTTAAAAAATTATTTCTTAAATACCTATGTCGTAAAAAATCTGTATTGGTACCACTCTGAAAGTCTTACATAGGCATTTGTTGTCTACCACAGACATCGCCGATTATTTACAAAATTTTGTGTACTCAATTAGCAAAAAAGATAAACCACACAGCATTTTCAAATTAAAAACAAAATATATATAGAAAAGAATTATACATACCTCATACACTTGGAACCGCCAAAAGCTGCAACAATTTTACAACATTCACAGGCACTAGGTTTACCATATTTACTCAGATTATGTTCGCATTTTTTGCAAATATTCTGAGCTTTCCTATAGTCGGTCAATAAATTCATTTTCAGAACAGATTATAATAAAAAAAAATAAAATTTATGCAAACATTTAACTCAATACTTACGAATTTGGTTGAAATTCTGAACGGCAATATGAACATTTAACTACAGAGGTAGAACCACGACAACTCTAAAAACATAAAATACGAATTAGTAAAATATTTTTTGTTCAGTGTATGAATGAAATTTTTAATTTCGAAAATCAAAAGCACTAAAAACAATTCTTTTTTTACCGCGTCACAAAAAAAATTTTGCTTTTTAGTTATTGCATTTTTTGTTTTCTTGAGCATTGCCTGCCATTTATTTACACAAAGATTCTAATGTTCAAAGTTTATTCAAACTTTGTTACATATATATTTTTGCTATTATCACCTTGCAAAGTTGAGTTCCCGACGATAGCTCCTCAAATGGATGTCTTGAGAAACACTTTGAACACGCAAATAATACTTTTCCACTCATACTTTTTCTTATTTTCTTTGCTTTTCAAATAGTTCTTTTAAAATTTTGTTTTATTTGATAGGTTGATTATTTTTTGTTAAATTTTTGCTTAATTTTACTTTTTTTTTGCAAAAGACGCAAACCTCTTCTTGTCAAAAAAAATAAAAATGGCGAAGAATATTTGTTCGAAGATACTACGAAAGCGTTGACAATATCTCAATCTGGCAAATTAAAAGTTTGACTTTTTGAGAGTTGTATTTTATTTGATTTTATGGGCTTACACGTTACCCTAACTGCCCGTCTATACCAGAGATAATTATTGCGACATATATTGCAGTATATGTCAAAACTATGCTATCTTTAATGTAGACAGCAATATTTTGTACATATGTATTTATTGGCGGCAATCTATGTTGCAATAGTTGTTACTGCCCTTCTATACCAGAGATAATTATTGCGACATATATTGCAGTAAACTTCAAAATTATGTTATCTTTAATGTAGACAGCAATTTTTTGTACATATTTATTGCCGGCAATTTATGTTGCAATAATTGTTAGTTCATTTTCCTTGACAATTATTGCTAACATAAAACGTCAAATTTGGCTGTCAAATGAGAAAGATGAAGCAAAATAGAAGCAAATTGTGTGAGAAAGAAATTAAATTTGTGAAATGGTAGCACATTATAATTGTAGTAAAAGAATTAAATTAAAGAATTTAATAAACACTAAAATAAAATTACAAGTATTATATTTATTAATATAATTTTTTTCTTGTTCGATCTTTATTATTTAAATTTATATTAATTTGTTTAAGGTTGAGTTCTTTTTTCTATAAAAATATTAATTTTACTTTAACAAAAAAAAAAAAAAAAAATTAAAAAAAAAGACCTCAAGCTTAAACAAATTAATAAACATTTAAGTAATAAAGTCGAATAAGAAAGAATTTATAATAATAAAAATAATTATTGCAAGATAGCGGCAGTTTATGCACTGCACCTTCTTCCTTGCTTTTTTCAAATTATGAGTTACAGTGCAGCCACACGATCAAGATTTTCTTAATAGTCTTTTACATATACTAATTGTCAAAATTAACAAAAATTAAAAGTTGTGACGTAGGCTGCATTAAATTTTTGAGCAATTTACATTCAAGATGTCATCAAGAAAACAATTTATAAAGGCAAACGAAAAATTTGCTCACTAACCTTGAAATCAGCTGTTTTCTTGAACGTAAATTGAAGAACTCTCTGGAAAGAGAATTTTAAAGGCAAGTTCGTTTCAATTTTTAAAAGTATGAGTGTATTGGTAGAAAAGTGTGAGAGTATTAAAACTTGATAGGCAAAACTTGATCGTGTAACCCTCAAGTTAGCATAAATACGTTTTCCCATGCCTTTAACATAAGCTGAGCAATAAAAAATATTGCTCTGTTATTCTGCTGACGTTATTGCCAACTTACTGAGATATTTATCTTTAGTGTAGACCTAGGGTTAGTCCCTTTTTGTTTGATTTTCCATTTGAAAAAAGGAGCAAAAAAAAAAAAAAAAAAAAATTAAAAGCAAATCGTGTAAGGAAGAAATTAAATTTGTGAAATAGTAGCAAATTATAATTGTAGTAAAAGAATTAAATAAACACTAAAATAAAATTGCAAAAATTATTTTTATTCATATAATTTTTTTTTGATTCGATCTTTATTATTTAATTTGATATTAATTTGTTTAAGTTTTAGTTTGTAGTGATCTGTCATCTGACTACTCTTACTATAAGATTACGACTCTGTATTATTACTATTATTATGTTATGTAACAACTCTGGAATTGCTGAACAGATGTTTTTCTATAACAAAGCAACCCTGTTTCTGCATTTCCGGCATTCTTTCTTTTTATTTTGGACTGGTATTAATAAAACACATTGTTTCTTTAAAAACTTAACAATAAAGAGTTAAAATCATAACCGAAAACCCACTGTGCCTTTATAAGTTCTTTCTTATATAAAACTATTAATTTTACTTAAACAAAAAAAAATACATTTTAATTTTTTATTTTTTTTCTTTAGATTATTAAAAATAATGATAATAAAAACTTTTCGGCAAAAAAAAAAAAGAAAGTTTTAAATTTAAATTACATGCAAATTTACAGTTTATAACTTTTTTTTATGGAAAAACGTTACATATCCACAATCGCGATGACATTTAAAACGTTATTCCACGTTTCAAAACCATTTACTTTGTATCATTTTGTAAGTAACTTACAACGTTCTTCCACTAGTTGGCTCTTTGTATGTCATTTTGAAGGCGTTGAAGTGCATAATTTTAAATGTTAAATTGTTCTCTTACAATATATAAACAACAAACAAAATTAGTTCAACAACAACAAAAACATTAATAACAAAAATACTCCATTTTTAACGCGTCAAAAGAAAGTTTACACATTTAGGGAAATTATAAAACAACGCATTTAGTACTTTGTTTGGTATCCTTTGGCTTTTAAACTGCTTCAGGCCTCCTTGGCATTGATTCTACCAATTTTGATGTTACCTCTATTGGGATTTTGGACCACTCTTCCTGCAGGTTGACCATTTTGAAATATGGTCAACCTATGATTGGATAAATGTTAACAAACTAATAAATTACAAAGAAATATTAATAAAATTTATTGCTAGTTAAAAAAGATGAAAATGGATTAAAATGTTTATACAGTATTCCACGGATAATTACCTCGCCATTACTTTCTGTGTTGTTGTCAATTGTCAAATAGTACTAAGGCAATTAAACGAATGAATTTAGGTGTAAATTTGTTTTGGGAGTTTAATTTTTAAGGCAATTACCCGAATTGGGTTATTAAGCGTAAGGCAATTAAACGTGGATTTTTGTTTGAAAAATGTAATAAAAAAACGGGGATTTAAAACTCAAGGAAAATAAGCTTGAAAGGCACTTAAGCGTGGGGTAATTAATCGGTTTATACTGTATAATCTAGCGTCCAAGGTATTTATTTTTATAAATTAAAAAAAAAATTCAAGTCACATTAATACCTAGAATTCACGCACTTATTGTGTCTCGTTTGACGAATTTACGCAACGAATTCTTGCCGACGGATTTGTCGTACTATGCGAAGTTCGTCGTTCGTCCCAGTTTACGATAAACTATATACAAAAATTAGCATGAATCAAAGAAACAAGATTGCGCATTGCGTAGGTCCGTTATTTTTGTGTGTGCCAAAGAAATAGAATTTATTTTTGTGCATTTCTGTATGTCTTACATTCTTTACAACAAAGACAGTATATTATGATCTGTCTGATCTGTCTGTCCAAATACTCCCACAGATGTTCAATGGGATTAAGGTCCGGTGACTGTGGGTTCAGTTGTTTCGGTGTATGATACAACAACAATAACTTTAACAAGCTTAGAGGAATGCTTTGAATCGTTGTCCTGTTGGAAATCCAGGTTCGGTTTAGATGTAGTTTTCTGACGCTGGGTTTCAAATTTTCTTTAAGAATGTTTAGGTAGTCGGTTTTGTTCATTAAACTGTCAAAAAATATGAGTTTTCCCACGCCACTAGCCGCCATACACTCCCACACCATCACCGAACCCCCACCATGCTTTACGGTGGATACTACATTATTTTGGTCGAACTCTTGATTCTTGCTTATTCAAACGTTACTTGTTTTTTTACTTCCGAAAATCTCCAACTTGCTTTCGTCTGTAAAAAGAACATTATTCCAAAACGATTTTTCTTCGTTTTTGTACTTTTTTTTGCGAATTCTTGATGTCGCTTTTTATTTCGTTCGGAAATGTGAGATTTTTTCTTTGAACTCTCCCATATAGACCGTTTGCGTGTAGAGCTCGACGAACCGTACTGGCACTAACTCTCACTCCAGACGAATCTGTTAACTCTTCGCATAATTATACTGCACTTACTGTGGGATCTTTTTTTACTGCTCTCACAATTGACCGTACTTCGAGGTTGTTAAGCCGTTTTGGTCCTCCGGCACGTTGCTGATATTCTAAACCTCCAAAATTTTTTTTGTTTGTCTATAATTTTTTTTAAAAGTATTATGGCTTCTTCCTATTAGAAAGGCGATTACACGTAACGATTTGCCTTCATTTTTAAATTTTATTACTAACTCTCTTGTTTCAATTGCAGTTTGGTTTTAAATTACTCTCGGTGAAACAAGAAAAGCTACTATCTTAAAATCTCATAAAACCAATAGCAAGATCCACAAGAAATGATAAATCAAGACAAAAATAAAGAATAACGGTGTATTTTTTATGTAACTAGAAAAACCTTATTGAAATTCTTAATGTGTACACTTCCTTTTGACGCGTTAAAAATGGAGTATTTTTGTTTTTGTTATTACTGTTTTTGTTGTTGTTGAACTAATTTTGTTTTTTGTTTATATATTGTAAGAACAATTAAACATTTGCTGAAGTATATTTTAAATGGAAAAAATTGGGGTTTTAATATGTAAATAAAACTTTTTAAATGTAAAAACAAGTTGTACACTTTCTTTTGACGCTGACTGTATAATAAAAAATTTTCACACGGAATGACCATCTTAGTATACACTCAATCCCAGAACAGACGGTGAAATGCAACTGCAACGAAACTGCAACTTCTATCTATTATCGAGTTTCATTTGAATTTATGCCATAGACTCCTTTGAGGGACCACACATGACGCTACGATTTTGAGACCGGCTTGAAATGCATTGGAAATCAGTTACATTGAAACCGGCGTGCAGGAAACTCGTGTTTGCGTTTCATCTGTACTCAAAGAAAATTGGAATGATTGTGATAATTTCATTACATTTTGGTACAATTTAGGTTGCAGGGTGTGAGGAAAACGATTGAAACTAGTTTGAAAACAATGATTTCTAAAGGGTTTCGTTGCAGTTGCGTTTTACCGTCTGTTCTGGGCCTCCCTCATTCACCACTATTGGTGATGGAGGGTATAACAAGCTTTTAGCAGAATATGTATGTTTTTAATGTTTATATGTGCACACACAATCACAGCTGCCAAAACAAATGCATTTTCAATTCAGCGATTTGTGTTACTACATATCAGCAAACAAAAATGTCTTGCCTATCTGTTACATAAAATAGCGATTGATACAATAATGTTTTTCCTAATTATAAGTCACTTGAAAATAATATTTCGTATTAAAAATAAACATTTTTAACCAAAAATCGAATGCTCTTATCCACAATATGCACTTAAGCAAAATGCACGTGCACGATTTTTTTCTAACAAAATTTAGCCAATATACACAATGCTTTGTATTTTGTGCAGATAGTCAAAAATGCAGTTAAGTGAAATGCAGCTAAACGAAAAATTATTATCAAAAATTTTAGGCAATACTTATTTTATAAATTACCAATTATCTTAGGCAATTAAGCGGATCATACACTTGCAATAAAATTGTTCAATTTTACGTATTGTACAATTATATCGTTAATGTATATGTGATATTCGATTGTGGCACAACATATTGGCAACAATCAAAAGACTTTTGATTTTTATTGCACAACGAAAAGAAAGTGAAATGTGTTGGCAACATTTTGCAATGCTGTTTATGTTATTCCTATAGGTTATGTTTACCTTTTTATTGAATGAATGAAACTATTGTGCACCTTATTGCATAATATAGGACAAAATGGAAATAATATGGCGAATATAATATACAATAGTATTGCAAGTGTATGGGCCGCTTTAAACTTAGCTTTTTGTTTTTATATAAAAATAAATTACGCGCCTTGGTAAAATTACCTAGATTATTTTTTTGTGTGCAACAATAATTTTTGAAATTTTATTTTAGTGCTTATTTTTCAAAAAAAAAAAAAAATATATTTTAGTGTTAATTTTTAATTATTAACGCCTGTATTTATAAAAAATTTTTAAATTTAATAAAGGTTTACAAAACAAATTTTGTATGAAAATTCTCCTTAATAAACGTTTGTTAAATTTAATAATCGTTTATAAATACGGGGGTTAATCATTATCCTTCAATTATATTTTGCTACCATTTCACAAACATAATTTCTTTCCCACGCAATTTGCTTTTTATTTTTTTTTTGCTTCTTTTTTTCATTTGACAACCAAATTTGACTTTTTATGCTAGCAATAATTGTCAACGAAATGGACTTACTTGAGGGTTAAACGATCAAGTTTTGTCTATAAAGTTTTAATACACTCACACTTTTTTACCAATACACTCATACTTTAAAAAATTGAAACGAACTTGCCTTTAAAATTCTCTCTCCAGTGAGTGTTTCAATTTACGTTCAAGAAAGCAGCTGATTTCAAGGTTAGTAAGCAAATTTTTCGTTTGTCTTTATAAATTGTTTTCTTGATGACATCTTGAAAGTAAATTGTTCAAAAATTTAATGCAGTCTACGTCACAACTTTCAATTTTTGGAAATTTTGGCAAACAGTATATGTAAAAGACTATCAAGAAAAACCTGAGCGTGTAACTGCAGTGTTTCTTATATGTACAAAAAATTGATATCTTCATTTAAGATAACATAATTTTAACTTACTTGGAGGCCACACGATCAAGTTTTGCCTTTCAATTCCTTTCAATTTGCAATACATTCTCACTTTTTTACGAGATTGCTTTCAATTTCACCTTTCCATTTGTTTGGCAATTTCACTTTCAATTTAACAGCTGATTACATGTTTGTCTTTATAAATTGTTTTCTTGATGACATCTTGAAAGTAAATTGGTTACAAATTTAGTGCAGCCTACGTTACAGCTTTCAATTTATGTAAATTTAGACAAGCAGTATATGTTAAAGACTATCAAGAACAACTTTATCGTGTGGCCGCAGGGTTACTGCAATATCGTCAGGTTATTATTGTTTTAGCCTACAAGCCATCAAGTCGGTTTCGAGAAAAACGATAAAATAGGTTTACAAACAATTTTCTCAAAAACCTCTCGATAGACTTTTTTTGAAACGCTCCTAATTGATTTCTACGTATGTTTTTAACAAAACTATACACTTTCATGAGTTTACATGCAATAAATCCAAAGTTTTAATGGTTTTTCTAAAATAACATTTTGTCGTTTTGTGCTCCATATCAAATTTTATTTCGTATTATGATGTTTTCTTTGACGTGGAGCAAAGTAAGTCTATGGCAAAAACATTGAAGTTGATAGTTAATAGAGATTTATAAGGACAGGTTGGTATGTTTTAGAATGGTGATTATTGCTAAACTCTCTCATATAAGCCCCGAAATGCAGATGGATTATATATATTAAATATATTATGGTTTTTAAATTTTGCAATATTTATATTTTATAAGCAATATAACACAAAAACAGTTCTTCTGTTATGATTAAAAAAAATTGTATAATAAATAATAGATATTGTACTTAAGTCTTTAACGACAGCCTTTTTTAGTAAACTTTATAGTTATATATAAATATAAAAGTATCAAAAACTGAAAACTAAAAGAAATCAGAGCTGCTTAAAATGTTTTGTGTTAGCTAGCGCAAATAAATATTCAACAATTAGTTTTGTTGTGGGCTCCATATTCATCTCAAGTTTCACATTGTAACCAATAAATTTAAACTATTGTGACGGTTTATTTTAACCTACGTTGTTCATTATTCGAATGGCGCAAAACAATAGTAAAGTATAATTTTGTTATGTTTGTGTGCAAAATTTGCTCCATATGCAAAAAATTGTCATATGTAGCAATATAATGTTCAATGAACTTAAAAATGTGGATGTAGACCAAAGTCGATGCTGAATATCTCAGATTCTATACGAGATATCAAAAAATGGATTTTGGAATATGAAAGAGAACATTTATGCCATATATAATCCATTCCTAACTAATTTTTTTCAAAAATGGCGTGTAGGCTAAAACAATAATCACCTGACGATATATGTCGCAATATTTATCTCTGATATAGACGGGCAGTTATTTATAACATTTCTGTCATAAGAAGGCAACACTGGAAAAATTTACGTAGAAATACAGTGCTACCAACATAATGCAACAACAAAAAACTTGAAGCAAAATTTGAATTTTTCAAACGCCTAATCCAACAACAAACAACAGCACTAACCTATTAGAAAGAAATTGTTTTTTGTTGAAAAGAAATAATTAAAGCCGAATATAACAATAAAGTTTAAAATGTCTACGGAGCAAAAGAATATTAAAGTAGTTGTGCGTGTGCGGCCGTATAATCGGCGAGAGTTAGAACAGAATCAAAGGACTATTGTAAAAGTTTTAGACAAAACTACGCTTTTGTTTGATCCAGACGAAGAAGATGATGAATTTTTCTTTCAAGGATCGAAGTTAAATTACCGCGATATTACAAAACGAGTAAATAAAAAATTGTCTATGGAATATGATTGTGTTTTTGATACAGACACAACAAATATGCAAATATTTGAAGAATGTACAGCACCGCTGGTGGATTCGGTGTTGAATGGGTAAGTAAGCCAACAAAGTTATTTACCTAGGTTGTGTCATACAGCCCAATTATGAATACAAATTCCCCGGGAGTTTTCATATTTAAATTCAATTGTAAAAATGGGAGAAGGGAATAAACTCACGGGAAATTTTTATTCATATTAAGGCTAAATAGCAATAGGGGAGGGTTTCCTTTATAGGTGCTTTGTTTACAAAAAAATGGTCACTGTTTTATTATTTTAGCTATAATTGTTCTGTATTTGTTTATGGCGCTACGGGAGCGGGTAAAACGTTTACTATGTTGGGTAGCGAAACATATCCTGGTTTGACATTTCTTACCATGCGAGATCTCTTTGAGAAAATTGAAGCACAAAGCGATGTACGGAAATTCGACGTGGGAGTCAGCTACTTAGAAGTTTATAATGAACAAGTAATGAATCTTTTAACAAAAAGTGGCCCATTAAAATTGCGTGAAGACTCAAATGGTGTTGTAGTTAGTGGTTTAGTGCTAAAACCAATTTTTAGTGCAGAAGAACTATTAGAACTATTGGCACTAGGAAACTCACACCGAACACAACATCCCACTGATGCCAATGCTGAGAGCTCAAGATCACATGCTGTGTTTCAAGTTCATATACGTATGACAGACCGTAAGACAGGTACAAAACGTATGGTTAAATTATCAATGATTGATTTAGCCGGCAGCGAACGAGCAGCGAGTACAAAAGGTATAGGTGTAAGGTTTAAGGAAGGAGCAAGTATTAACAAAAGTCTACTGGCACTTGGAAACTGCATTAACAGACTGGCAGACGGTTCAAAACATATACCCTATCGCGATTCAAATTTAACAAGAATTTTAAAAGATTCATTGGGAGGAAATTGTCAAACGTTAATGGTGGCAAATGTATCTATGAGTTCATTAACTTATGAAGATACTTATAATACATTAAAGGTAGGTTTAAATATTTTGATATTGTATGTTTTTATTTACATAGGTATATCTATTTATTGAATCTTCATACTTCACTTGTTCAAAAATAGTATATGAACTCAATGTTTTTATTTTTATACTTGTTGGAAAAAATCGACACGCAATATTCATATCTAATCGCTGTACAAATACCGTGCGATTTTGTCTGCTCTTTGGTAAAGAAACGGATGGTTTAAAAATTGTTTTTAATATGTCTTCTATGTAAAATTAAAAATTGTTTTGCTTCTACTAAAAATTTTTAAATTTTGAGTTAATACAGTATTGTTGAACAAGTGCGATATATTAAGTATGAACTGACAATAATTAGTCAACACTTAGTGTAATAGGCCTTATGAGTGTTGTCGTAGTCGAAAACCAGTTGGTTTAAATGTTTGTATGATGATTGTCGTAAAAGACACAAATACGACAAACCGTCTGTGTTCTACATTGTCGTTTTAGTAGATTTAAATTTATAGGTTTCGACAAAAATTTCAAACGACTGCCACTTCGACCACGGTAACGATTCGTAATAAGGCCGAATGTATTTTTTGATTAACATCCTTCAATTGTTAATGAAATGAAATAATTTGAAGATTGATAAAAATTTTATAAATTTTTACAGTATGCAAGTCGCGCGAAAAAGATACGTACAACATTGCGCCAAAATGCCTTAAAGTCCAATATGCCTAAGGAATTTTATGTTAAGAAAGTAAATGAACTTATGGAAGAAAATGATCGACTTAAACAGACAAATTCAGCTTTAGAGGCTAAGGCTAGTAAAGCGACTACATTCGATGAAACAGAACTTAGACCATGGTATGTTCGTATTGATCAGATTTACTCATCGATCATAAGAACACAAGAACAATATATCACTTTAAAAAGTCATGTAAAAAATCTATCCTTTCGCATAAAACTTAAGACTGATATAGAGAATTCGCGAAAAATGTTATATGATGATTGTGAATCGCAGGAGGTAAGTTTCTATTAAACTTTATTTAAAGTATTATTTTTAAATATTAATTAAATGTCGATCGCTGAAACGTTGTATACTATGGCTGAAACTTTAAAAGGTTTCTTAATCTATACGGAATAACATTTTTTTATATGAAAAATTTCTTAACGCAGGTGAAAGGATTTACCGCATGTTGAAAATCAGAAAGATAGTAAGGCCTTCATGAAATTGCTTAAAAGTCTCGCAATCTCAGCAAACTACTAAACTGGTAAAAATATTATAAAAATTAATTTACACAATCTAAGTAAATTTGCCTAACAATTTTGTCTCTTAGGGGGGTGTGCTGGAAATCGCAAACGCAAAACGCAAGAATTTGGAGGCTGTTTTTAATACACTTTTAATCTAATTTTTATAATTTTTGTTGTAAAAATCTGTTTAATAGAGAAATGTTTGTATAATATTTGTCATAAAATTCTTTTATTATAGAAATCTTACTAAAAAACGACTTTTAAAATTCTTGCGTTTTGCGTTTGCGATTTCCAGCACACCCCTGTTAAACTTGCGCTGTTATATTACCAAACATTTATTTACGTACCACAAACAAAAAATTCTTGGAATAATCTGAGTAATAGGCTGTTTTCCTAAACGCCTATTGTATTGTAGTAATACACGGCAACATGTTCTTAAATGCAACCATAACCATTTTGATAATGCATTTTTTTTCTTAAATGCAACTTTGAAGTTGACACTGCGCAGAGAAAAGACAATAAAGCAGTTAAAAAAATGTTGATGCAAAACATATACACTAGGGCTATAACCAAATTTTTGGCATAGTACCACGGAGTGGCCAAGAATGTTTTAGTAATGAAAACACATGTGTCCCGTTGTTTTGCGAAAAAAAAACCACGCAGGGAAGCAAATTTCTAAAACCTTCTAAGAAATTTTGAACCGCGATGAATTGTAAACCCTAGGAAAATTTTTTAATCTAAAGCAGTGGATAAATTCCATAAATAGCATTTAAGTAATACGTATAGGAATATATGCAAATATCAGGTGTATATTTTTTAAAATTTCCGTGAGATAAAAATGGTTGTTTCAAACTTCAACCCAATCCCTGCATGAACTTTTTTAACAATCCGAAAAAATTATCATATATTTTATTAATAACTTTTAATGTTCTACACGACTATACTATGCCTTTTTTGCCATTCGAAAAAGGTGTGAAAAATATAGCCCTAATATACACCTACAATACAATATGAATAAAGTTCAGAAACATTCATATGTGATCGCTTATATATAACAATTCATGAATTTTTTTCATAAATGAAAAATGTAAAATATGTAACTTTTTTTCACAGTCATAAATGAATTGTTAATATTTCGCCAATTCATTTATGTTGGTGAGGAAAAATAAATTTTTGCCTTTCATCAGTCATAAAGAATGAGGAAGAAAAAAGGTTTAGAAACGCTCCTCACTAGTAATGATGTTGCTCGACAGTTTGCATGACCACAGCATGGAATGCCTATGTGTGTAATTTGTTTGTTTAAAATAATTTTGGTAAAGGCAACCAGCCAAAGTGTCTGTTGGATTTTTTGTAGGCAAAAATACATACATATCTTAAATGCAGAATAATGTAACATCACATTTCTTAAGTTTACATGCAAAGTAAAAAACTTGGTAAAATGGCAATTATTTGAGATTTAAAAGCAATTTTAAATATTTCAGCTAAAAATGCGATAACCGATATATTTTTGAGGAAAAAATATTATTTTCTAAGTTGTGTTTGTTACGTTATATTAATTTGTATTTTTCAGAAACAAAAAGACATCATCAACGAAAGTATATTAGTATTAAGTGAAACAAACATTAAAAATTTTAAATAATTAAGGCCCCTATTACGGTTCACAACGCAACTCAGTTGAGTTGTAATTAAGACAACTTGTGATCAGTTGTAATTTTTGTTATGTTTTTTCACCGCAATATAGCAAAGTTGTAAACCGTAATACAAAATTTAAAAATTTCAACTCAACTGAGTTGAGTTGTGAACCGTAAAAGGGGCCTAAATGTTTTTGTTACATAGCAAGTCTAATCTTATAATATTTTAATATATATGTATATAAATAAGTTGTCCTATGTTCGTGATTTTATAACTCGAGAACCACTCAACCGATTTTCAAACGAGTACATGCGTTGGAAAGGTCTACTTCAACTGGGGGTTAATAAAAAAACTCCAGATAGGTGGCGTTGTTGTCGTGATATTAAAATTTTTTTTTAATGATGGTAGATAGCGCTGGGGTCAAGTTATTAACAAAATTCTCCAGTATTTAATTTTTATTTAGAAAATCCCGAGCACCGCCGGGACAAAACAGCTAGTAGAATATAAAGATAAAGTACCTAAATGGTTATAATTGCAATAATGTCCTTAATTATGTAAAACGCAACTCACACCAAAGAATTACATTGAAAGCAAAAACAATGTCATACATATTTTGTAATTTTGTTGGTTTCTACAGAATTTTGTAAATTTAATGTAGTGTTTTCAACACCGTTGCGGCTGGTACAGAAACCAAAATTTTTTCACAAGACCAAAATACATGTCCTCTGTTCTTATGCTGGGTACAGACAGTGCAATCTACATGCATATTAGTTATCAAAGTTTTTCTTGGGATTCAAAAATGTAATTAACAAGGTTTCGTTTAAATGTGCTACATTCCCATTTCATACTATTGATAAACTGAAATTTATTGTTGAAGGGATAAGCTATTCCTATGCGCATTTCACTGGTTACTTAGGCCAAATCGTCAGGAAACTTCATCCAAAGATTTTAGAAAAACTAAAGATATTACACATAAAAAATTGTTAAGCGAATAAGAACTATTAGCCACAGTTTTACAATAATATCAAAGCTTAAACAAAAACAACAACAATAAACAGTGAGTTTATCTTTATTATTAATTTTTAATTATACTTATTCCACTCTGCCTTCTTCGAAAAGGTCTTTTAGAATGGTTTTTGTAAGATATTTTACAAATTTCAATTTTCTATTTTAGGCCTATCGAAATTTATTTATTAGTAGTTTTGTTGGAATGTGTAGCAAGTTCAGTTATTAATTTACTCACTAAGTTTAAGTTTTCGTGTCTTTTTATACAGTATTGAAGTTTCTTACAAACTGAAAATAATTGATAAAAATTGCACACAACTAAAAAGAGGCTTAATAAAAAATTAAAATTTTAAGCGATTTCATGAGGATATTTAGTAAATCACTTACAAATTTAAATTATTTTATAAACAAATCGATTTTTAAAAATAAAAGTAAAAAATTATAAATAATTCCACAAAAAAATTATTAAGTAGAAATTTGAAAACCGATTATGACCTATACTGGCGTGCTTCGGAAAAAGGCATTATTAAAACTTACTGCCTTTTTAATTTTGATGCCAATTAATTCCTTAAATGATTTACTTACGACTAATAATTAAATAAATCATAAGAAATGTTATTTCAAAGAAAAAACTATCTTTTAAGTTCGTCAAATATTTTAAATTAATAACAAAATAAAAAATCCAAAATTTAAATTTCAGTTTTCTCTGATTTTTATTTTTACACTTTACTGCCTTTTTCTATAGCACGGCAGTATAGGTTTCTACAAAAATATTGAATACTTTCCTACAAAACATCAAACATATGTCTACCATAGATTTGTTACTCTTGGCTCAGAAGTAGAGACCTTCATGAATGCCATTAAAATATACCATAATCTTATCATTTAGCAATCAGCTGAAAGACGAAAATACCCTTATATGAGCTCATTTTTCAATCACAAATGATACTCTCGTTGTGAGAAAATGGTATCCTACCAATTAATCACCTGAAAGAATCATTTGTGGTACAATTTTCTGATACATTTTTTATCATTTTAGGGTAAGTTTTAATAATCATTATTAAATCGTTTTCGTCTCATTTTTCAATCGTTTATTATATAGTTTTTGATTATATTTCATATAATTTTTTTAATTGTCATGTTTTTTAATTTTTCTCCGATAAAATCAGCACCTTTATGGCTTTTGATTATTCAATACCAAAAGAAGAGAAGAAACAATTTGCACTAACATTTATGTTCATAAATTGTCAATAAGTTTTGGGCTTCTTTTTAAGCCAAGCTTTTTTTTGATTGGCTGACACGAAAGTTTCTATTTTTTTTTTTTTTTTTTTTTTTTTTTTTGATTTGGCAAAAACAAAAATTCAAAATATTTAAAAATTGTTATTTTAACATATCAATGAATCATATATGAATTCTTTTTCTATCGCTCAAGTGATAAATCAGTTTTTAATCATCAAAACTGATCTGAAAAGACTAATTTAGGTGATTTTTACAAAAAATAATCACCCAAATGCTAGATGGGTTATTGCAGGTAATATAAAAGCATTTTTCAATTATAAATGATGCTCTCGTTGTGAGAAAATGGTACCCTACCGATGAATCACGTGAAAGAATCATTTGTGATAAAATTTTCTGATTCCTTTTTGATCATTTGGTTTTTATAATCATTATTGAATCGTTTTTGTCTCATTTTTCAATCGTAAATTATATACTTTTTGATTATATTTCACATTTTTTTTTATTTGTCATATTTTTTATTTTTTTTTTCGGTAAAATCAGCACCTTAATGGCTTTTGATTATTCGAACCATCTTTATTTTGTTACGAAAGTTATCGAATTTTTGCAAAGAAGAGAAAAAACCATTTGCACTAACATTTATGTTCATAAACTGCTAATAATTTTTGGGCTTTTAATTTGTTTGGCTGACACGAAAGTTTCTATTTTTATTTTTTTGATTTGACAAAAACAAATATTTAAAAATCATTATTTTATCATATCACTGAATCATATATGAATCCTTTTTCTATCACTCAAGTGATAAATCAGTTTTTAATCATCAAAACTGATCTGAAAAGGCTCACTTAGGTGATTCTTACAAAAAATAATCACCCAAATGCTAGCTGGGTATGAATGAAAGTCTGGGTTCACACTATGAAAGTTTTCTTTCTAAAAGTCTAAGCTTATTGGTAAGAGGGGAGATAATAATCACCTCTATCGTGAATAAGAAGTGGAATTTTTGTTCCCATGAAATTTTCATTCCCCTCGAAGGGAAAAAAGCAATCGTGAATCTCATGTGAAAAATTTTTCACGCGATATATATATTTATAATGTAAAAAAAGAATAAAGATTAGAAAAAATTAAAAATCAATGAAATTTTTGTTTAAAAACATACACGGGAATATTTTAAAAAAAGCTAAAATAATTAATCTGAATAATTAGTATTGGAGGGATAGGTTGATTACAACGTAAGTTTTTTGCACTTTTTAAATTTTATGTAGTTCCCAAAATTCTGCCACCACGTCTTTCACAAATCCGGCGGCATCAACCTGTTGTTTTGCATTTTGTTGACCAATATAACGGTTTGTGTCTTTTTAACGGATCTAGCCCTTAATATTTGATATATAGGAGGAACTACTAACATACATGTTCTATTCCCTAGCAAAAATAAAGTGAGAAAATCTAAGGGAAACGTGAACAAATTACGAGGGAAAAAACTTTTCACGATAAGGGGAATTTATTCCCGTGATTATTTTTTCACGTTATTATTCTCCTTTGAATTACCTTTTTTCATGAGAGTTGCTCATGATCGCGAATATGTGAAAAGGGGAAAAATTACGAGGGAAAAATAATTCACCATAGGGGTGAATAGCCTATTCTCTTCCCCTCTCATCAATAAACTCAGACTTTCTGCAAGAAAACTTTCATAGTGTGAACCAGAGTTGATAAAGTTGGTATAATTGTACTTTTTTTGGTACAATACAAAACTAAAAAGTGCGCTGAAACCCCCGTCACTCATTTGGTACTATTTCCAAATTTTGCAAACCTACCTATGGGCATTTCCGCCAAAAGGTCCACCGTGACCGAAAATTTAAAAGTTATTAAAAGCTTATTTTTTACGATATTGTTATAGAGAAATATTTAGATTTTACTAATTTTATAAATTTACCAATAATTTGTTTGTTCACTTAGATGAAAAATCAGCAAAATTGTGCAAACGTAATATCTTATTTGTGAGAATGTTTTATTGTATATTTTCTTTAATATTATCTTCCTTAAAAGAGGTGATATTTGATGAAAATTATTCCAAAAAAATTTTTTAATCATTATTCAGTTAAATTATAATGAAAAAAAATGTCACGTTCGAAATGTCACGTATCGAACCAGATTTTGGCTTAAACAAAAAAAAAAAAAAAAAAATACAGAAGATTTTTGAATCAAACCAAAGACATTTAAATGTTACATTGCTACGTAAAATTCTGAAAGTAGTTTGACTAAAAAATTGTGCCAGGTTTCTCTGAATTACGCCTTTTTATACATGGCCACAAAAACTACTTCTATTTTTTTCACGTTCGAACCGCTACTTTTGCCATTATCTTTGACCTAGAATCGCGCCCCCCATAAACTTTAGCATAGATAATACTGCTTTCTTAGTGCTATAATTTAAGGGTTAAAAGAACGTAAAAAATTTGTTGTTATAAAATGTTATTGCATTTTTGATGCGTACGAATGTCACGTTCAACACTTTGGAATTACCCATATTTATAATTGATATAAAATAGCAACTCGTATTTACTGAATATAAGCGGAGTTTAGTGTTTGGTGCAATTAGTTTTGCGAAAATGCAAAATGTCGTGGCTTTTTCATGAAATCTTAGGGAAACTCTATTTTTTGTTGTTGGATTTAACAAAACAGCTATGATATTTTGCATTTGCTCTTTTGCAAAACCATTTTTACCAAACACTGAACTCCGCTATTGAGAATAGATTTTTGCACTTGTTCATTGAACGATTGCTTATGCCACATTCGAAATTTAGTATCAGCGGCAGCATACAAGTGTGCATTTTCTGATGATATTGATAAGTTTTTAAAAGATATAGGAAACCACGTCTGCAAAAGTTTTACACAGTAGAAAAGGCGACTTCCTCTCAATTCAAGATTATTTTGGAACGAATTCATAATATTTTCAAATATTCGACCACAAGATGGTTGTCACGCCAAGACGTAATCAACAGAATTTTGGAACAGTGGGAGCCCACTCCACTATTATTAATTTACTCCGAATTATTTTGAAGGCGATTTTACAAGCGCTAAATAAAATTTTTTATATTCGGACTTTCTACTCTTTTCCTGTTTCTGCAGTACGTATTGAAAATTGTAAACAAAATAAATTTGGAAATCCGAAGATGCTCGTATGCACATATTTTTAGAAAGCTTAAAAATTTTATTTTCGTTTAAAATTCGAGATTGTATTTTGAGAAATATCCGTCAATTTTCCACACAAAAGACGATAAATTCTAAAATGTGTATGAAAACGCTCTCTGGCGGCAATCAAAAATAAAAATAAATGGATTTCTCGACCCTAAAAAACTTGGAAAACTAATTGTTTTGAAAAATCTGGGGCTCGAAATTAATTTTTGACCTATTGTTTTTTTGGCAAAGTTTCTTGGAATGACTTATAGAACAAGAATCGCGATGTGCTTTTGACGCGAAAAAATTTTATCCACCCTATTATTCACCCATATCGTGAATAACAAGTGGAATTTTTGTTCCCATGAAATTTTCATTCCCCTCGAAGGGAAAAAAGCAATCGGGAATCTCATGTGAAAAATTTTTCACGCTATCACTTCCAGTGAAAGTAAAAAAGAAGAAATATTAAAAAAATTAAAAATCAATGACATTTTTGTTCAAAATGTACACGTATATGTATATTTTAAAGAAAAGTTAAAATAATAAAGCAAAATATTTAGTATTGCAGTGATAGTTTGATCACAACGTTAGTTTTTTGCACTTTTTAAATATTATGTACATAGTAAAATATTTTCCAAAATTCTACCACCACGTCTTTTGAAAGCTTCACAAATCCGCACGCAATCGACTTGTTGTTTTGCATTTTGTTAACCAATATATCGGTTTGTGCCTTATTACGGATCTAGCCCATTATATTCGGTTTATAGGAGGAACTACTTACATACATGTTCCGTTCCCTAGCAAAAATAAAGTGAGAAAATCTAAGGGAAATGTGAACAAATTACGAGGGAAAAATCTTTTCACGTTAAGGGGAATTATTTAACGTGAACATTTTTTCACGTTATTATTCCCATTTGAATTACCTCTTTTTCATAGGAGTTTTTCACGCTGGGTCTCCACGTTGCAATATTTATTGCTAAGTACAAGCAAAAACGTCGGCAGAACAATGACAGAACAATGGAGCAATAATTGCTGAATTTATTGCTGGAGAACACTTGAAATTGCTTTACCATAAATTTGCAATTTTCACCGCGAGTAGTCGTATAAAGTTTTGTGGCTGTACATATTTATAACAAATGTTTTATGTTGTGTTTTGAAGTGGTTGTGAAATTTTCTTTTTTAAATTAATAAAATAATTAATTGTAATTGTCGTAGCTGTGTTTTGTATTACTTTTATGTTTATTTGCGTTAAAAAAAAGTTAAATTGTTCTATTGAAATAATAAAAATATACAAAAAAATAAATTCGTCGTTTGATTTTGTTGATCTTGACGTTTATTAAAAAATATAATATATAATAATATATTTATTGATTGCTTTTTTAATAAATAAACACACAAACAAAAAACAACCGTACAGAGAAATGAAATGTCAGATAAATTACAACTGATTTGACAGCATATTGCTAAGCAATAATTGCTCAAGCAATAAGAAGAGCAATCATTGCGCAATGGATTGCCACTCATGGCAATATGCGGTCTATACGTCGCAAATTTTATGGAGCAATGAAATTTGACGTTTGCCGCAATAAATATTGCTATATCATATATCATGGTCGCAAATATGTGAAAAGGGGACTAATTTCGAGGGAAAAATTATTCACGACAGGGGTGAAAGTCTAACGTGAAAAAATGTTCACGGGAAAAAATTTCCCTTATCGTGAAAAGATTTTTCCCTCTTAATTTGTTCACATTTCCCTTAGATTTGTTCACTTTATTTTTGGTAGGGAACAGAACATGTATGTAAGTAGTTCCTCCTATAAATCGAATATTCAGGGTTGTTTCCGTTAATAAAGCACAAACCGATATATTGGTCAACAAAATGTAAAACAACAGGTCGATTACCTGTGGATTTGTAAAGCTTTCGAAGGCAGAATGTTGGCAAATATTTTACTATATAAAATTTTAAAAGTGCAAAAACTAACGTTGTATGTGTACGTGTATATTTTTGAACAAAAATTTCATTGATTTTTAATTTTTTTAATTTTTCTTCTTTTTTACATTCACTACTGGAACTGATAGCGTGAAAAATTTCTCACATGAGATTCACGATTGCTTTTTTCCCTTCGAGGGGAATGAAAATTTCATGGGAACAAAAATTACACATGTTATTCACGATAGGGGTGTTTATTTTTGCTAGGGAACAGAAGATGTATGTAAGTAGTTCATCCTATAAATCGAATATTGAGGGCTAGATCCGTTGATAAGGCACAAACCGATATATTGGTTTACAAAATGCAAAACAACAAGTCGATTGCCTGCGGATTTGTAAAGCGTGGTGGCAGAGTTTTGGAAAATATTTTACTATGTAGGTACGTACATAAAATTTAAAAAGTGCAAAAAACTAACTTGTAATCAAACTATCCCTCTAATACTAAATATTTTGCTTTATTATTTTAACTTTTCTTTAAAATATATTAGTGTATATTTTGAACAAAAATTTCATTGATTTTTAATTTTTTATAATCTTTCTTCTTTTTTTTACATTCACTGGATCTGATAGCGTGAAAACTTTTTCACAAGAGATTCACGCAGCGTTGCCAGAATAAAGATTTTATTGTATTTTTAAAGATTTTTAGACCAAAATAAGATTTGAAGATCTTTTTTCTCAAACTAAGATTTTTTATTTTTAGAAATAAAAATTCTTAACTTTAAATTTTGTACAACAAACATATTTTTTTGCAGTTTTTTAAACAGTCAATTTTTAAAACAATGAGGTTTTGTATCAGCTTGTTGTCTATTGGTTTTGCACAATTTTGTACCCACCCAGTAAAAAGTGTGCTCCAAAAGGAGCAGGTTTTATGTATGAATTCATACCTCAAATCGCTTCAAAACTGTTGATGAGATGCCTGATTTTTGTATGGGGTGTTCCCGGTTTGGAGGACTATTTTCTGCTGACAATAAGCGCTTCTTTTAACATGCAAGCAAAGCACTCCTAAAGTGCTGTTTTAAGGGCTAATTATATTAACATATTCATTAATGTTTTGCTTTTTCTTGTTCAAATAACTTTTTTCACACATTTTCGTAAACCATGATATATTTTTATTTTTTTTTCGCTTAAAAACCTTCTTCGTTTTTAGCACTAAAGTAGCAGCTTTTTTTGTATATTTTGTTATTTATCTATTACTGCTGTATAAGAGCTCTATTATTAAAGCGCTCGACTATGCGCTTTTTCTCTTAAGTGCTTCAAAAAACCCCAATTTTTTTTACTGGGCATTGTCTAGCATACACAAAAATGCATCATTATTTTTGGGCACACAAAATTTTAAAAATGCATCTTAGATAAGCGGTTGTTCATTTTGGGAATATTGATGAAAAAAAATTATTTGTAAAAAGAAAAACCGTATTTTTATAAAGTTTTAATATATTAAAGCACAAAAAAGTTTATGAATTTAGTACCAAAAGGTAAAACTTATGGAACTTTGCCCTAGGATTACCGTTTTGGTGTCGCCAGACCAAATTTGTGTTTTGCTTTCAATATTTTTCGAATAATATAACAAAAAATCAAGGGCGTGAATTCTATAAATGATGTGTGCTAAATCGAATGAAACTAATTTGGATTCGGTTAAAGCAAATTAGTGGGGTAAAATTCTATTTTTATTTAAAAGTCTATGAAATTACCCTCGTGGCCAGACCAAATTTTTTTTTCTTGCAATATTTTTCAAATAGGACAAAATATCATAAAAACAGAAACGTAAATTCTATAAATGATATGTTCTGAATTAAATGAATCAAATCAAAAAACCACGGCCCGTTATGTTCAAAGTTCAATTTAACCAAGCGGAAAACTCGTTTCACTTAGATTCGAAAAAGCAATGTGAAAAATAACGGACTACATATTCGATGACTTATACAGTAAATTATACAGTAGTTTTGACTTACCTGCCTTTTGTTTAAGTGCACTTTTGATTTAACTTCAAAAAATTAATCATTTTTGTCATTATTCTTTATTCCCATACAAATTTCTTTTTTTAGTACACTTTTTATAAATGCACATTTGAGATAAATGCCCAAAATTTTTGGCATTTTAAAATTATTTTCATACAAAAAATCAAAGTTAGCTGCACTTTGACTCAGCTGCCCTAAATACATATTTTCCGTAATTTTTATTTAAAATCCTTGCTTAAGTGCATTTTGTATACCTGCATATTTATGATATATTTGGGGAGCTTTAAAACATTTTTATATAAAACATCAAAGTTAGCTGCACACATGGAAAAAATATGGTGGCCACTTTTCATATAAATATAAAATTTTATAAAATTTTAATAAAATATAAATTTATTAATAAAAACGATTTTTATTCTTTTTTTTAACACTTTACTTTAGCTGCACTTTTAATCAGGTTACCACAATTGTGTACCTGTACATTAAGGCAGATAAATACATTTAAGATAACAGCACTTTTGATTTATCTGCACAAAAAATCGTGCAAAGGAGATTGTGCAGCTAAGTTAAAATTACTGTATAATAAATTCGTATAATCTAAAATAATAGACATACATTCAATAAAAAATATATATATTTATTTACTTTTTATTTAATTGGGCATTTTAGCTGTTCTAATTTTGGTTTGAAAATTCCACATTCCATGTTTATGATAATTTTTAAACAAAGTATATATACATTAGTTGTTTACAATGTTTTTTAAAAGGTGTACCAACATTATTTTAATAGCAACTTCATTAGGAATACATTTTGGAAAATTCATACATTTTCAATGAGCTTTTATTAAATGCAATTTTCTCCAAATGCCTTCGATATAACAACGGTATCAACAAATATGATACTAAATTGAGAACCCTAGAGATTTCATATGATGTATGAGCTTCATAGCTCCAAAACTAAAATCTTCTTGCCCAAAATTTATATATCTCTAATTTTAGAATTTAATTACTTTTTTACGTTCTTATTTATTAGAAAAAAATGGATTTAAAATATATTTTTAGAAAGAATTTTATGAAAAAAAGGCCTAAAAACACAATTTAAACCTACAATCTAATACCGCAATTATGTATTTCAATTTATATAGTTTCCATAATAAGAAGTATTTCCTTTAAAAAAAAATAATAATTTTAACTTCTTTGCCATTGTTATTAAACATTTTAAGATTTTTCTCTTCAAAATAAGATTTACACATTTTTCGCCAAATGAAGATTTTCCTTCCAAATTTTCTGGCAATGCTGGATTCACGATTGCTTTTTTCCCTTCGAGGGGAATGAAAATTTCTTGGGAACAAAAATTCCATTTTTTATTCACGATAGGGGTTAATGATCATGTATTTTTTGCTATCTAAAAAAAATAAATTTATAACAAAAAATGATTTAGTACTATTGGGACAGAAAAAGTACGATTTTAAAAGTTCGTTGGTACGATATTGGTTTTCTCATTTATCATTCCTGGTGTGAACCCAGACAACCATTTATGCAGGTCTCTACTCAACAGATAAATTGAACATTTTTTAACGCCAAAATGTTGGTACCTTAAAAAAGAGGCGGTGTTTTAAATTCTTTATTAGGTAGAGAGAGTTTCAAAACTTAATTTGCAATGCAATCGGACAATGTCATGCATTCCTAAACGAAACCATATAAACATTGACAATTTCATACGTCCCTAAATGTATAATAAAAGTTATCAATGGGCAATGGCAAACTGTGCATCAATAATTTTGTTGATGCTTTGTTGACCTTTTTTTTTACAAAGTAAACAAAACAGCACGTTACTTTGTAAAGAAACAGTATTAAACCCGAATCACTTCAATGTTCTTGTACATATTGTTGGATTTCTACTTTGCAATATATTCTCTATTAATTAATAAGCAGACAATATAACAATTTAACACTTTATTAACATTCGTTCGGTCTTTTCTTTTTATTAATTTTAAGAGTCGCCTAAAAGTTCTTTTTGTTTAGTTTGCATTAATTTATCGGCTTCGGCTATATACTTGTCAGCTATGGCAGTTATTTGATTTTGAACAGCAAACATATCATCCTTTGAGATTTCCGTTTGTTTCTTTAACTTTTTAATGTTGGCATTTTGTATATCTTTAATAGTATCCCTATATTTAATAAATAAAGACTTAGCATTTTTTGATAAATTTTCACGATGTTCCTTGGTGACTTTAGGAATGGGTATAAAAAGTGTTGTGCCATCTTGTTGGGGATTTAAATTCATACCACTCTTTTCGATTGCCTTTAAAACATCTGGTATAGTTTGGGGAAATGCTATCATGTTTACAACAATTGTTTTAGGATTTTTACGAGATATTTGAGCCAATTCCTGCAATTCATGTTCCGTACCATCGACCATAACACGCAGTGTATCAATAGCACCAGTTGTAGAACGTAGTGATAAATGCTTTATAAAGTCATCTTTCATTTGTTGAACTGCCTTTTGCATTTGAATGTTAAATGCATCGTAATTAATGATTTCTCTTAATTGGGATTCATTGATTTCCACCTTAGAGTTTTTTTTGCCGGTCTTTTCCTTTTTTCTATCTTTGGTTTTTGCGTAACAACTATTTGTAGTTGATAGCAATACTGCATGCTGTTTAACTGTTGTTGGTGCAAACAGATTTGTTTCTCGTATCAAATTTACCTTGATAAATAAAAATGAGGAACGTAATACTCCATTGCGTATTAAAGGAGTTAATTTAGTTGAAAACATGACACAAAATTTGTATTTGTAATATTTCTACCAAAAAATTCGATATTTTTTGATTGCAGCAATTTTTGACATTCCTTTTTGTGCTGTAAACAGTGTTACCGTATTTTTTTAACGGTCAGCTGTTTGTGGTTTGTTTAATAAACTTGCATGCAAAGCTTCATGGTGCCCACAGACGAGGCAACATTAGTCGAAACATGTCTTACTACTTATGTTTTAGTTTTTACCACAAACGATGACACTAAAAACGAAACTTCAGTATTGTGTGTTTTTTTTTTTTTGGCTGAAGTGCACTTTGCGGGGCGTACGAAAAAAAAATATAAAAAATATGCCACCCGATCCAGAATTAAAAAAAAAAATACCAAAATTAATATTTAAGGGGGCTGAGGCCCGTGGGGACCCCTGGGTTCAAAAAACCGCCCCGCCCACTGAATGGTATGTGTGGGTACTCAAATTAAAGGTAATTGTGCAACAAAAACGAAAATAATAAAATTTTGGGTGGGCGGCACTTCAAGGGCCCTCTGGGGCAAAAAAAGTTTCCCCCCCATAACTTTTATGCATATCTGTGTGGGTACTCAAATTAAAGGTAATTTGCTCACAATTGCCAATATGTATTTTGTTTTTGTATTCGTTTAATATTTTCCTCTCTAGGTTAATTTATGTATCTTTTATAGGTATGCAGAGAAGTTTTAGTTAGCGAAGCCGGTCTTTGTTATACCATAGAGAAGAAAATCCTTTTGCCCGGCCGAAGGCCGGCTATGCAGAGAAGCTTTAGTAAGCGAAGCCGGTCTTTGTTATACCATAGAGGAGAAAATCCTTGCGTCCGGCCGAAGGCCGGCTATACAGAGAAGCTTTAGTTAGCGAAGCCGGTCTTTGTTATACCATAGAGGAGAAAATCCTTGCGCCAGGCCGAAGGCCGGCTATACAGAAAAGCTTTAGTTAGCGAAGCCGGTCTTTGTTATACCATAGAGGAGAAAATCCTTGCGCCCGGCCAAAAATCCCGCGATTTTTATACAACATTAAAAAAGCCAAATAAAAACAAAATATTTACAATCGTAAGCAAAATACCTTTCATTCGAGTACCCACACATAGTTATAAGGGTGGGAGGGGCAATTTTTTTACCCCCCAGAGGGACCCAGAAGTCCGGCTCGACCTAAATTTTATTAATTTCGTATTTTTTACACAATTACCTTTAATTTGAGTACCCACACATACCACTAAGTGGGCGGGCCGCTTTTTTTGATCCATGGGGTCCCAGGGGCCTCAGCCCCCTTAAATTTTAATTTTGGTTTTTTTCTTTTTTTATTCCAGAGGGGTTCCAATTTTTTTTTTTTTTTTTTTTCGTACGCCCCGTAAAGTGCACTTTTGCCTTTTTTTAATATAGAAGTATGTACCAGAGAATGACAACAAGTACCCATAAGAAAAATATACAGAGGTATTTACCCACGCTTACCCTGCCTTTACACATGCAAGTAGTGGCATGCCATTACTGTATACATATTATCAAAGAAAATTTGTTCGAAATAGTCGAATCTCATGCCATTGGCTTTTGAGTTCACACATGCCTAGGGATGCAAACGATACATCGATGTTTAGAAAACTTCGATGTATCGTTCATAAACATCGATATTAACATCGATGTTTTGATGGACGATATATCGGCGATACATCGGCATCAAAACTAAAAAACATCGACATCGTCCATTAAAATTTTCATTTATTTAAATTTTTTTTAATAATATTCAAACCATTTTTAATTAAAATTTTTTTAATTTTTTTTTTTAAATAAACCCTTATTTTAAAAATATAAAAAGTGTATTTCAAAGCATAGCAGTACAAAGTAGGCACGGCACGTACATATGTAGATATGTACAGTTATTTCCGCTCAATTGAGTTTCTAAAACTGAACGACTTTTGACGCAATAAAACGGGAACTCAATTAAACAGTACTCGGTTAATTGAATCACCGACGCAACAAAAGCGAAAATCGCTTAATTGAGCAAGATGTGCAATAAAGCGAAACACCCATGTGTAGATAGAAAATAAAACTCATTTCTTTATTTATTTTATATAACAGAAACATGACTTTCTTGCCGCAATATAATTTTTTTTTAACGTTTGTTGAGCAAAAACACATTAAGTAGAGGGAATCAATTAACCGAAACATTTGCTCTTGATTTTCGCAATGCGTTCTTATTTTTCGAAATAATTAAGCGGGTGACGCAATTAAACGGAACTCAACTATACGGGTATTTTTACATAGACAGTTATACTGAATGATTTCGTTCCACGATTTTTAGTGCAATAAAACGGGAAACTCAATTATTCGGGGCTCAATTAACCGAAAACAACTGTACATACTATGCATTGCATAGCTTTATGTAATAAGGGGTAGCCCCTTTTATTTGAAGAAATGTTAAAACAATTTTGGAGACTGCAAGTGTGAAGGCCCAACTTTAATATGCGTCAAATCATATTGTACTGAAGAAAACTTTCTGTTAAGTTTTATAAATCTGTAATTTGCTTAAGCAAGGTGTGAAACTGATTGCACTTTCTGTACGGAATCAAATGTTTTTTATATTGTTTTTGTGTTTTTAAATGCATTTGACAGGTTTTTTTTGTTAATTTTTAACAGAAGCTTAAGCAAGCTTATGCATATTATAGTTGGGCTTTAAGATTTTCAGTACCAAAGACGAATTTGAGCAGCCCGTAAGTATAGCTGCAAATTAGTGTATAACATCGATGTTAAAACATCGATGTATCGTATTTTTTACCGATGTTTTTTAGTATCGATGCTTATCGTGGAAACATCGACGGTTTTAAACATCGATGTTTTTTAGAACGATGTTGCATCCCTACACATGCCACTGCGAGTTCATTTTCAAAATGTCTGTAAAGCGTCAACTTGATATAATTTGTTGACTTCTCAAATTAACAGCCAGGCCCACGATGTCACACGTAAACGTTCGCATAGAAAATTACATTTAAAACAAAAAGAAATTTTAGAAATTGTTTTTGTTTTAAATGTAATTTTCTATTCGAACGTTAACGTGTGACATCGTGGGCCTGGCTGTAAAAAAAAGTATCAAGAAACCAAATAGAGTTACCGAGTTAATCATATAAGCACATTTTTGGGGAAATGGCTTACATTTATTTATATAAGCATAATTTTAACAATATTAATGCTCTATAATTAACAAACTTGCTTATATTAATGCGCGTTTACATTTATCAAGTTAAAACTTTAATTACAGTTCGACAATAATCCAGTAAATTTGCATTAAATTTTTAACAGGGTAACATTGTTCATCGTTTTGCCATTTAATGGCATGCAACTGCCAAATTTCCACTCGCATGCAATTTTTGCTGTCATTGCGAAAAATGTGAGTGTATAAGTAAAAAAGTGTGACTGTATTGAGTTTTTCGAACTGGCAGTGGCATGTGTAAATGCTAGGTTATTGTTATAGTGTATACACAAATTTATAACTTAAATAATAACAACAGCTATGGTTGTGCGTTGCAAAAAGTATGGTTATTACTTATACTTATGCACGGCAATATCTTCACGCACCATATTCAGTAAACAAAAATACATGAATATTATGCAGATATTATTCAATACCCATGAATGTGTTTTGGTTATCTGCCATACATATGAAATATCCATGTTTAAAAAAATACCTTCAGTATTTTTGGCACTTCTGTGTAAAAATGAAAAAAAAATTTTTACCAAAAATGTGCTTTGATCATGGGCCTATGTAAATATTTTTAATGATACATTAAATAAATTTGTCCGTAACATTAGCAGTACCTATGTAAAACTACACATAAGATATACATTTTTATAAAAAAATAGGACCACGAGGGAAGCTTGGGGATATTTTCTGCCTCCAAAACTATCCAACAGATTTTAATAAAATTTAAAACATAGATAGATTTTTATTTATTTGGACACAGTAGCTATGTATTTTTTTTAAAACTATGACCACGAGGAGAAAATTACATGTACGTTTTGGATCGAATAATAAAAAAAATTGTTAAACAGCAATTTTGACACACATGCACAATAACATGTGACCTGAAAAGTTGACAAGTCAGATGTAAAAAACATGCCGAACATGTATCGTAAGCAAACGCTATAACAACAAATGTATATACATAAATGTATTGAGTGGTTGTCTCACTCTTTCTTATTAGCACAACATACAAATCAATACTTACATGCATACATATTCTGTCTCTGTCACTTATCTATGCTATGCGCGTGTGACAGCGGCAAGTGCATGTGTATGGTAACTGCGTTTATATTTTAACAACTACAGTGTGTAAAATAAATTATGGTAAAATTAAAAAAAAAATTTATTGGCTTTACGGAACTGTTATAAAAGCATACATGTGGAAGATTTTATTTGAGTTTTCTTCGATACAATTTTTGCTTTAAATTTTCAAACATTCTAGCAGTCCACACTGAATTAGTTTTTTTTTTAATTGATAGGTAAAATGAGAAAATTTTTAATACATTTTGTTTTAAAAAAAATTTTAAGATCAAAGTTTTAAGTCAGTTTAAAAAATAGAAAATTAAGTATGGATATTTAATATGTTTTTAATTTATTTAAAGCCAACACCATTTATTGTGACTAAATGTTAATAGAAAAATTTGCGCTTAGTTTTTTAAAAAGCTTTAAAATTATCTTGATATTTTTCTGAATAACAACACAAAAATATTTTGCCTAGTTCCAAAATTTTTAAAATTGCATTTGCCATCTCTGCTTTCTTTCTCGCTCTGTATGTTTACGTTATACATACGTTAATACACATACTTATATGGGCATTGCAGATAGCTAACAGAAATTTTATTTACTTGGTGGCCACACGATCAAGTTTTGCCTTTCAATTCCTTTCAATTTGCAATACACTCTCACTTTTTTACTAACACACTCACACTTTTTAAATTGACCACGAGATTGCTTTCAATTTCACCTCTCCATTTGTTTGGCAATTTTACTATCAATTTAACACCCAGGCTACAACTGACATCAAATGGTTAACATTAACACTAACACCATGTTAGTGTTAGGTATAGCCTCTTCATGTTAGTGTTTTGTTTGTGTTTTAACAGCGTTGTTAAGCAATCTGTTTTGAAAGCTATTTTATAACATATCTTGACGTTTAAGTTTGACAGACATTGTAAGATCTGACCATCGTCTGTACGAAGCTTAACAAATATACGCGGAAGAAAGTCAAGTTTATGAATGTGTGAGAAACTTAGTAAAATAGCTGGAATAATACTAGTGGATAAAATATTGTATGAAAATGCAGAAGATTTTAAATTAACCCATTTACACCCGCTGTGCCAATTTGGGAACACTTAATATTTTTGCAACTTACGAACAAGTTTTTGATATTATTCAATATACAGTATCGGCCAAAACCTAAGCACCCCCACAGTACATTTTTTTGAAATAATAATTTTTTTAAGAAAACAAAATTATTATTTTTTTTTTTTTTAATATGTATTTTATTTATTTATATCTTTATTAGTGAAAAACACAAACTTAAGGAATTCAGAATTTAATAAAAAAAGTTAAAATTCAAAAAAAAATTTAAGTCGCAAATATAAGCGGACTAAGCTAAAGCACCCCCAATTTAAGGTACAAAAAAAATATTGAAATCAATATTTCGTTGTGAATCCTTAATTCTGGATGATACACGCACATCTTTTAGGAATAGAGGATGTTAAATTATTAATTATATCAGGTGATATTGCTTCCCAGGCAATTTTTGCGGCTTCAAATACATTTTCTTTGATTTTGCAATTTTTTCGGTTGATTTTTAAGTTAACGATCTCCCACAAGTTCTCGATTGGGGTAAGATCGAGTTAATTTAAAATTAGAAAACAACGGATTAATTATTTCTAGGCTAATTAAAAATGTTTGCAGACTGGTCGCTCATCTCCTACTCATTCTGGAGGAAGGTCTCGTGAAACTTCGCGACAAGAAGACTCTTTAATTAAAAGGACAATCCAAAATGACCCTACAGCATCTTCTAGTCAATGGAGTGTCCAAAAATCGAGGATTGTGCTGTTTTCTGCGAATCTAAGTTTAATTTAAAGGATTCAGATGGCAAAAGGAGTGTACGCAGATCAAATGGACAACGGTTGAATCCTAAATAATGCAAAGGCACTGTAAAGCATGGAGGAGGCAGCATAATGGTCTCGGGTTGCTTCTCTGGGCAAGGGATTGGGCCAATTCATAAGATTGATGGAAGTATGGATGATGTAGCATCATTTTGGATTGTCCTTTTAATTAAAGAGTCTTCTTTTCGCGAAGTTTCACGTGGCCTTCCTCTAGAATGAGTAGGAGATGTGCGACCAGTCTGCAAACAATTTTTAATTAGCCTAGAAATAATTGATCTGTTGTTCTCTAATTTTAAATTATCTCGATCTTACCCCAATCGAGAACTTATGGGAGATCGTTAATCGAGGATTGTGCTGTTTTCTGAGAATCTAAGTTTAATTTAAAGGATTCAGAAGGCAAAAGGCGTGTACGCAGATCAAATGGACAACGGTTGAATCCTAAATAATGCAAAGGCACTGTAAAGCATGGAGGCGGCAGCATAATGGTTTCGGGTTGCTCCTCTGGGCAAGGGATTGGGTCAATTCATAAGATTGATGGAAGTATGGATGCTGTAGGATCATTTTGGATTGCCCTTTTAATTAAAGAGTCTTCTTTTCGCGAAGTTTTACGTGGCCTTCCTCCAGGAAGGCCAAGTTTTAGTTAGCGAAGCCGGTCTTTGTTATACCATAGAGAAGAAAATCCTTTTGCCCGGCCGAAGGCCGGCTATGCAGAGAAGCTTTAGTAAGCGAAGCCGGTCTTTGTTATACCATAGAGGAGAAAATCCTTGCGTCCGGCCGAAGGCCGGCTATACAGAGAAGCTTTAGTTAGCGAAGCCGGTCTTTGTTATACCATAGAGGAGAAAATCCTTGCGCCAGGCCGAAGGCCGGCTATACAGAAAAGCTTTAGTTAGCGAAGCCGGTCTTTGTTATACCATAGAGGAGAAAATCCTTGCGCCCGGCCAAAAATCCCGCGATTTTTATACAACATTAAAAAAGCCAAATAAAAACAAAATATTTACAATCGTAAGCAAAATACCTTTCATTCGAGTACCCACACATAGTTATAAGGGTGGGAGGGGCAATTTTTTTACCCCCCAGAGGGACCCAGAAGTCCGGCTCGACCTAAATTTTATTAATTTCGTATTTTTTACACAATTACCTTTAATTTGAGTACCCACACATACCACTAAGTGGGCGGGCCGCTTTTTTTGATCCATGGGGTCCCAGGGGCCTCAGCCCCCTTAAATTTTAATTTTGGTTTTTTTCTTTTTTTATTCCAGAGGGGTTCCAATTTTTTTTTTTTTTTTTTTCGTACGCCCCGTAAAGTGCACTTTTGCCTTTTTTTAATATAGAAGTATGTACCAGAGAATGACAACAAGTACCCATAAGAAAAATATACAGAGGTATTTACCCACGCTTACCCTGCCTTTACACATGCAAGTAGTGGCATGCCATTACTGTATACATATTATCAAAGAAAATTTGTTCGAAATAGTCGAATCTCATGCCATTGGCTTTTGAGTTCACACATGCCTAGGGATGCAAACGATACATCGATGTTTAGAAAACTTCGATGTATCGTTCATAAACATCGATATTAACATCGATGTTTTGATGGACGATATATCGGCGATACATCGGCATCAAAACTAAAAAACATCGACATCGTCCATTAAAATTTTCATTTATTTAAATTTTTTTTAATAATATTCAAACCATTTTTAATTAAAATTTTTTTAATTTTTTTTTTTTAAATAAACCCTTATTTTAAAAATATAAAAAGTGTATTTCAAAGCATAGCAGTACAAAGTAGGCACGGCACGTACATATGTAGATATGTACAGTTATTTCCGCTCAATTGAGTTTCTAAAACTGAACGACTTTTGACGCAATAAAACGGGAACTCAATTAAACAGTACTCGGTTAATTGAATCACCGACGCAACAAAAGCGAAAATCGCTTAATTGAGCAAGATGTGCAATAAAGCGAAACACCCATGTGTAGATAGAAAATAAAACTCATTTCTTTATTTATTTTATATAACAGAAACATGACTTTCTTGCCGCAATATAATTTTTTTTTAACGTTTGTTGAGCAAAAACACATTAAGTAGAGGGAATCAATTAACCGAAACATTTGCTCTTGATTTTCGCAATGCGTTCTTATTTTTCGAAATAATTAAGCGGGTGACGCAATTAAACGGAACTCAACTATACGGGTATTTTTACATAGACAGTTATACTGAATGATTTCGTTCCACGATTTTTAGTGCAATAAAACGGGAAACTCAATTATTCGGGGCTCAATTAACCGAAAACAACTGTACATACTATGCATTGCATAGCTTTATGTAATAAGGGGTAGCCCCTTTTATTTGAAGAAATGTTAAAACAATTTTGGAGACTGCAAGTGTGAAGGCCCAACTTTAATATGCGTCAAATCATATTGTACTGAAGAAAACTTTCTGTTAAGTTTTATAAATCTGTAATTTGCTTAAGCAAGGTGTGAAACTGATTGCACTTTCTGTACGGAATCAAATGTTTTTTATATTGTTTTTGTGTTTTTAAATGCATTTGACAGGTTTTTTTGTTAATTTTTAACAGAAGCTTAAGCAAGCTTATGCATATTATAGTTGGGCTTTAAGATTTTCAGTACCAAAGACGAATTTGAGCAGCCCGTAAGTATAGCTGCAAATTAGTGTATAACATCGATGTTAAAACATCGATGTATCGTATTTTTTACCGATGTTTTTTAGTATCGATGCTTATCGTGGAAACATCGACGGTTTTAAACATCGATGTTTTTTAGAACGATGTTGCATCCCTACACATGCCACTGCGAGTTCATTTTCAAAATGTCTGTAAAGCGTCAACTTGATATAATTTGTTGACTTCTCAAATTAACAGCCAGGCCCACGATGTCACACGTAAACGTTCGCATAGAAAATTACATTTAAAACAAAAAGAAATTTTAGAAATTGTTTTTGTTTTAAATGTAATTTTCTATTCGAACGTTAACGTGTGACATCGTGGGCCTGGCTGTAAAAAAAAGTATCAAGAAACCAAATAGAGTTACCGAGTTAATCATATAAGCACATTTTTGGGGAAATGGCTTACATTTATTTATATAAGCATAATTTTAACAATATTAATGCTCTATAATTAACAAACTTGCTTATATTAATGCGCGTTTACATTTATCAAGTTAAAACTTTAATTACAGTTCGACAATAATCCAGTAAATTTGCATTAAATTTTTAACAGGGTAACATTGTTCATCGTTTTGCCATTTAATGGCATGCAACTGCCAAATTTCCACTCGCATGCAATTTTTGCTGTCATTGCGAAAAATGTGAGTGTATAAGTAAAAAAGTGTGACTGTATTGAGTTTTTCGAACTGGCAGTGGCATGTGTAAATGCTAGGTTATTGTTATAGTGTATACACAAATTTATAACTTAAATAATAACAACAGCTATGGTTGTGCGTTGCAAAAAGTATGGTTATTACTTATACTTATGCACGGCAATATCTTCACGCACCATATTCAGTAAACAAAAATACATGAATATTATGCAGATATTATTCAATACCCATGAATGTGTTTTGGTTATCTGCCATACATATGAAATATCCATGTTTAAAAAAATACCTTCAGTATTTTTGGCACTTCTGTGTAAAAATGAAAAAAAAATTTTTACCAAAAATGTGCTTTGATCATGGGCCTATGTAAATATTTTTAATGATACATTAAATAAATTTGTCCGTAACATTAGCAGTACCTATGTAAAACTACACATAAGATATACATTTTTATAAAAAAATAGGACCACGAGGGAAGCTTGGGGATATTTTCTGCCTCCAAAACTATCCAACAGATTTTAATAAAATTTAAAACATAGATAGATTTTTATTTATTTGGACACAGTAGCTATGTATTTTTTTTAAAACTATGACCACGAGGAGAAAATTACATGTACGTTTTGGATCGAATAATAAAAAAAATTGTTAAACAGCAATTTTGACACACATGCACAATAACATGTGACCTGAAAAGTTGACAAGTCAGATGTAAAAAACATGCCGAACATGTATCGTAAGCAAACGCTATAACAACAAATGTATATACATAAATGTATCGAGTGGTTGTCTCACTCTTTCTTATTAGCACAACATACAAATCAATACTTACATGCATACATATTCTGTCTCTGTCACTTATCTATGCTATGCGCGTGTGACAGCGGCAAGTGCATGTGTATGGTAACTGCGTTTATATTTTAACAACTACAGTGTGTAAAATAAATTATGGTAAAATTAAAAAAAAAATTTATTGGCTTTACGGAACTGTTATAAAAGCATACATGTGGAAGATTTTATTTGAGTTTTCTTCGATACAATTTTTGCTTTAAATTTTCAAACATTCTAGCAGTCCACACTGAATTAGTTTTTTTTTTTAATTGATAGGTAAAATGAGAAAATTTTTAATACATTTTGTTTTAAAAAAAATTTTAAGATCAAAGTTTTAAGTCAGTTTAAAAAATAGAAAATTAAGTATGGATATTTAATATGTTTTTAATTTATTTAAAGCCAACACCATTTATTGTGACTAAATGTTAATAGAAAAATTTGCGCTTAGTTTTTTAAAAAGCTTTAAAATTATCTTGATATTTTTCTGAATAACAACACAAAAATATTTTGCCTAGTTCCAAAATTTTTAAAATTGCATTTGCCATCTCTGCTTTCTTTCTCGCTCTGTATGTTTACGTTATACATACGTTAATACACATACTTATATGGGCATTGCAGATAGCTAACAGAAATTTTATTTACTTGGTGGCCACACGATCAAGTTTTGCCTTTCAATTCCTTTCAATTTGCAATACACTCTCACTTTTTTACTAACACACTCACACTTTTTAAATTGACCACGAGATTGCTTTCAATTTCACCTCTCCATTTGTTTGGCAATTTTACTATCAATTTAACACCCAGGCTACAACTGACATCAAATGGTTAACATTAACACTAACACCATGTTAGTGTTAGGTATAGCCTCTTCATGTTAGTGTTTTGTTTGTGTTTTAACAGCGTTGTTAAGCAATCTGTTTTGAAAGCTATTTTATAACATATCTTGACGTTTAAGTTTGACAGACATTGTAAGATCTGACCATCGTCTGTACGAAGCTTAACAAATATACGCGGAAGAAAGTCAAGTTTATGAATGTGTGAGAAACTTAGTAAAATAGCTGGAATAATACTAGTGGATAAAATATTGTATGAAAATGCAGAAGATTTTAAATTAACCCATTTACACCCGCTGTGCCAATTTGGGAACACTTAATATTTTTGCAACTTACGAACAAGTTTTTGATATTATTCAATATACAGTATCGGCCAAAACCTAAGCACCCCCACAGTACATTTTTTTGAAATAATAATTTTTTTAAGAAAACAAAATTATTATTTTTTTTTTTTTTAATATGTATTTTATTTATTTATATCTTTATTAGTGAAAAACACAAACTTAAGGAATTCAGAATTTAATAAAAAAAGTTAAAATTCAAAAAAAAATTTAAGTCGCAAATATAAGCGGACTAAGCTAAAGCACCCCCAATTTAAGGTACAAAAAAAATATTGAAATCAATATTTCGTTGTGAATCCTTAATTCTGGATGATACACGCACATCTTTTAGGAATAGAGGATGTTAAATTATTAATTATATCAGGTGATATTGCTTCCCAGGCAATTTTTGCGGCTTCAAATACATTTTCTTTGATTTTGCAATTTTTTCGGTTGATTTTTAAGTTAACGATCTCCCACAAGTTCTCGATTGGGGTAAGATCGAGTTAATTTAAAATTAGAAAACAACGGATTAATTATTTCTAGGCTAATTAAAAATGTTTGCAGACTGGTCGCTCATCTCCTACTCATTCTGGAGGAAGGTCACGTGAAACTTCGCGACAAGAAGACTCTTTAATTAAAAGGACAATCCAAAATGACCCTACAGCATCTTCTAGTCAATGGAGTGTCCAAAAATCGAGGATTGTGCTGTTTTCTGCGAATCTAAGTTTAATTTAAAGGATTCAGATGGCAAAAGGAGTGTACGCAGATCAAATGGACAACGGTTGAATCCTAAATAATGCAAAGGCACTGTAAAGCATGGAGGAGGCAGCATAATGGTCTCGGGTTGCTTCTCTGGGCAAGGGATTGGGCCAATTCATAAGATTGATGGAAGTATGGATGATGTAGCATCATTTTGGATTGTCCTTTTAATTAAAGAGTCTTCTTTTCGCGAAGTTTCACGTGGCCTTCCTCTAGAATGAGTAGGAGATGTGCGACCAGTCTGCAAACAATTTTTAATTAGCCTAGAAATAATTGATCTGTTGTTCTCTAATTTTAAATTATCTCGATCTTACCCCAATCGAGAACTTATGGGAGATCGTTAATCGAGGATTGTGCTGTTTTCTGAGAATCTAAGTTTAATTTAAAGGATTCAGAAGGCAAAAGGCGTGTACGCAGATCAAATGGACAACGGTTGAATCCTAAATAATGCAAAGGCACTGTAAAGCATGGAGGCGGCAGCATAATGGTTTCGGGTTGCTCCTCTGGGCAAGGGATTGGGTCAATTCATAAGATTGATGGAAGTATGGATGCTGTAGGATCATTTTGGATTGCCCTTTTAATTAAAGAGTCTTCTTTTCGCGAAGTTTTACGTGGCCTTCCTCCAGAATGAGTAGGAGAT
Organism: Pollenia griseotomentosa; assembly: GCA_963931875.1. NCBI lineage: Eukaryota > Metazoa > Arthropoda > Insecta > Diptera > Polleniidae > Pollenia > Pollenia griseotomentosa. The sequence continues at coordinate 96,285,808 of OZ007562.1, read as the reverse complement.
GTGCGACCAGTCTGCAAACAATTTTTAATTTTGTACCTTAAATTGGGGGTGCTTTAGTTTTGTCCGCTTATATTTGCGACTTAAAATATTTTTTGAATTTTAACTTTTTTTTATTATTTCTGAATTCCTTAAGTTTGTGTTTTTCAATAATAAAGATATTGTTACGTTACTGCCTTTCAATAACGTTTTGGTTTATTTCCTTTATAATAAACCGTTTCGAGTTTTTTATTGCAACTTTAATAAAATAAATAAAACACAAACACTTTTAACACTGTTTACAATTAACACAACTTTATTTAGTACGAAGTCTTTTTAACAACCGTAATTTATAGCTTTTATTCACAACCAACTATAATTTTCTAAGCGTTATACGTTATTGACAAAGTCTGAACTTAGAATGATCTAATTACGCTAGTCGCCGCTAGTATTTATACAGCAATTTGGTTGTCTAGAACATTCGAAATGTTTTTCGAAGGTTCGAGGCTTTACTTATTAACCACACTTTAATTTGATGTATGGCAGCGCTAATGTTTACATAATTTTACCTCTTTACTGAAGCTTTCTTAACGGTCATTTCTAGGTCTTTATGCACATTGGGATTGAAGTGTACTAAACTATAACAATTATTAATAACAATGTAAACTAGTAAAATTACTTATGAATACAAGACAACTAATAAATACAAGACAACTTATAAATACAACTAATTCTTAACTAATAATTACAACTAATTCTTAACTAAAGTTACTTTCGTAACACTGCCCCCCACTTAAGCCTGTTCTCATCCCAGTCTTTTTGTTGTGTGCTGACTACTTTTCGTAAATGTTCCTCTAATGTACGGTTAAATCTTTCAACCATGCCGCCAGATTGCGGCTGCAATGGGGTTGTTCTTGTTTTCTTTATTCCGTACAATTCACACATTTCCTTAAATATAGCAGATTCAAAATTTCTGCCCTGGTCAGAATGTACTTCTAATGGAACACCATAGCGGCACACCCAATTGTTCACGAAGACGTCTACAACTGTCCTAGCCTCTTGATTTGGGATGGCATATACCTCCGGCCATTTACTAAAGTAATCGATGACTACTAGCACATATTTATTACCGGCATTACTTACAGGAAATGGCCCAGCTATATCCATTGCAATTCGCTCAAATGGGGCACCAGAATTATACTGCTGTAGCGGCCCACGACTTCTTCTTACTGGACCTTTAGCGGCAATGCATTGTGCGCAATTTGCTATCCAATCAGCTACAGCTTGTTGGCAGCCAACCCAGTAGAAGCGTTGTTTTAATTTTTCTAGGGTTTTTGTCACACCCAGATGACCACCGCTAGGACCGTTATGAAATTCACTCAGAACTTCTTCTACTTTCGCCGACGGCACTACCATAAGGTTTTTAACAGATTTTCCGTCAGTACTTTCCCACGTCCGGTATAAGCAGCCATTTACTACTTGAAGGCTGTTCCACAGGGCCCAGTATGCTTTCATCAGGGGACTTTCAGGAGAGATTTCGTTTCGGGTGGGTCTTTTGCCCTCTTCCTTGGCTTGTAAAATTTTTGCTAAAATGGGGCAATTTCTCTGCGCAATTGACCAATCTTCGTTGGACTCTATCTGCAATAGACGAACGTAACAGATGTTTTCTATTCCTTCAGCCCTTACGCAGTGCTTGCATTCCAGCTTACAGGGTCGTCTTGACAGAGCATCCGCATTACCATGTTTTCCACCTTTTCTGTGTTCAATGCTAAAATCGTAGCTCTGAAGGCGCTCTATCCAACGAGCTATCTGGCCTTCTGGATTTTTAAATTGCAGCAACCACCTGAGTGCAGAATGGTCTGTTCTTAAATGAAAATGTTGACCATACAAATATTTGTGAAAATGTTTTATGCACTCTAGTACAGCCAGAAGCTCTCGCCGAGTTACGCAGTAATTTCTCTCAGGCTTCGAAAGTATTCGACTGTAATAGCCTACGACTTTCTCTACACCGTTGACCACTTGGGACAGCACACCTCCAATTCCAAATCCGCTCGCATCAGTATCTAGCACAAATTTTTCGCCCGCGATTGGATAAGCCAAAATTGGTGCTGAGCACAATAATTCTTTCAACTTCTGGAATGCCCGTTCCTGTGCTTCACCCCAGTCATATGCCTGCGCCTTTTTGGTCAATTCATGCAGACTTGCAGCAATATTTGCAAAATTCGGTACAAAACGCCTGTAGTATGTACATAAACCTAGAAAACTGCGTAGCTCATGTAGATTTTTGGGGCGAGGCCAATCCATAACTGCTCGTATTTTTTCTTCGTCAGTTGAAATGCCATCAGATGTTACACGATGCCCTAGGTATTTTACTTCTTTCTGGAACAGTGAACATTTCTTGACACTTAACTTGAGTCCGGCTGTAGATATACGTTTTAACACCTCTTCGAGGTTTTTCAGGTGTTCATCAAATGTTTTTCCCATGACAATTATGTCATCAAGGTACATCAAACATGTCTTTCGGTGGAGACCTTTCAACACCTGTTCCATCAAACGCTCGAAAGTAGCCGGAGCATTACAGAGTCCAAATGGCATTACATTAAACTGCCATAAGCCATCACTTGCACTAAAAGCAGTTTTCTCTTTATCCTTGTCTGCAATTTCTACTTGCCAATAGCCGCTCTGCAGATCTAACGTAGAAAACCATTCAGTTCCGGCTAACGTGTCCAGGGTGTCATCAATCCTAGGCAATGGATAACTGTCCTTTTTAGTGACGTCATTTAGTTTCCTGTAGTCTACGCAGAACCTAGTACTTCCATCTTTCTTCTTTACCAAAACCACAGGTGAGCTCCAGGGACTTGATGATGGTTTTATTATGCCGTCCTGTTCCATTTCATTAACCAGGTCTCTAACTTCATTTCGTTTTGCTAGAGGAATGCTTCTTGGGGCCTGTTTTATTGGCTTAGCGTCGCCGGTGTTAATTTCGTGTTTCACTATTGACGTCCTGTCCTGGTTTTTACCTTTCGAAGTAAAAATAAAGGCATATTTCTTTAATAATTGCTTAGTCTTATTTCTCTCGGGCGGCCTCAGTTTTTCGGTCCATTTCCGCACATGTTCCTCTAGTAATTCCTGGTCCTTGGTACCCTTTTTAGCTGCATCTGGATGTTCCTCGCAACTTATTATTGCCTCTGTTGAAGCACATTGCCCAATCTTAAAGTTCTGCGTAAGGACCTTTTCGCTGTTGGATAAATTTAAAACTCTTACAGGAACTAAGCTGTTGCTGGTTTTAACGAGGGCATTCGCGGTTACTATATCACCTGTTAATGCTGCTGGCTCTACCACCCATACACTATTGTTGTCCTCACAATCTCCCTCCATTCGCGCCCACACTATTGTTTCTGACTTTGGTGGCAATTTTTCACGTGTTAAGGCGTGTAACTGTTTTACATGAGCCTTGTTTTCGTATCCAATATCAAGGGGAATTTCAACATTACGCCAAGTCATAATTTGTTGTCCCATATCCATATGAACACCTTGGCCAATCATAAAATCTGAGCCAATAATTACTTCGTCTACAATATCAGCCACAATAAATACATGGTGAGCGCTTGTATTGCCTATACTTAATTTTACTTTTACTTTCCCATAGACGGTGGCAGGCTCACCCGTAGCTGTTCGCAGACTCACACCCCTTAGTGGTTCAATGGGCTGTTGTATTAAATCAGGCCTAATTATCGAATGTGATGCCCCAGTGTCCACAGTCAAAACCCGTTTTTGACCGTTAATATAACCACAAGCAGTAAGTTTTCTATTACTCTGTTGCATTACTGAGATGGAGATTGTGGGGCCCTTAGATGTGGGAGCTAGCTCATGCCCCGCAGTGCTCTTTTTAGTTTAACGGGGATTCTTGTGAAGACTGGTGATTACCACGCTGGTTGTTTCTTGGCGGTGAAGCAGATCTTGAACATTTTCTTGGTGCTTTGCAGTTACGCTGTATGTGACCAGTCTTACCGCAGTTATAGCATTTGACTTTGTTTTTAGATTGCTTTTCACCTAAAGCCTTAAAAAGTGCCTCTTTCATGCCCCTCACTTCCTTTATTAACTCGCTTTCGTCCTCGCAAGCCGTATCGAGTTTTCGCACCTTGTACGTCTGTGGTCTTGAAATTATTCTTGCGGTTTCTTGGGCCAGGGCAAATGAAACAGTCTCTGCAAATGTTGGTTTTTGTGATGCACATACCGCAAGTTTAACATCAGCATCACGAATACCGTTAACAAATGCCTCCGTTTTAAAATGGTCCAAAAAGGGATGATTCTCACCAGGATAAGTTAGCTGTACCAACCGCTCAATCTCCAGTGCGAAGTCCTGTAAGGTTTCGTTTGCCTTTTGCACTCTGCCACGCAACTCCATTTTGTAGATTTCCTTTTTGTGTTCACCACCATACTTGCGTTGCAGTGCTACCATAATTTCATCATAATTGTTTCTGCTACTTACTGGTACACTTTCAAGCACTTCAGCCGCAGACCCCTTTAAAGCAAGAATTAGCTCGATGGCTTTTTCTTCACTGTTCCATGCATTTCTGTTGGCAACTGTATCGAACTGGAACTTAAAAACATTTAATGGCACACTACCGTCAAAGCAAGGGGCCTTTATTCTACTAGAAACTTCTGGAATAACTCGCACTGCTGCTTTCTGGCATTGAATGTTGTTAACTTTTGCCTCCAGATGGTGTAGTTTTTCATCAAAAACCGTTTTCACATCCGTGACTTGAGTTTTTACATCAGACAGCTTCTGGTTAAATTCTATTTCCATTTCGTTTACTCTTTCGTTTATTTCACTGGAAATTGCCTGAAGCTTCTCATTTGTGATCCTGGAATTCTCTTGAATTTCAGTTAGGATGGTGCTAGACTTCTCTTCCATTTTTCTAGAAGTTTCATCAATTTTTCTAGAAGTTTCGCTCGAGTTTTCTTTTATCATCTGTACCATGCTTTTGGGATTATAGTCCATTTTTCTAGAAGTTTCAGCTAACATCGCTGTGGAATTTTCATCCATTTTTCTAGAATTTTCTTCTGACATTTTTTCCATTTTTGCCATCATAGCAGCAAACATTGCGTTTAAATCCATACTGCTAGCAACTGCACGAGTACATACCTCTATTTCTTCTTTGTCCTCAAATTCGTAACTCACAATGTCCATATTGCGTCGCTCGAATTCATCTAATAGTCTCTTCTGCAGCTCTGCTTTATTACCTGCAGTTGACAGATCCAACTTGCCCAATTCTTTCTTGAGCTGTTCTACTTTAAGCTCTTCAAATTTCATTGCTGTCTTCTTGTTATTTTATTTTTTTTTTTTATTTTATAATTTTTTTTCACTTTTATTAATCTATTTATTTTATTTATGCAATTTCACTTCTGACACCAATTGTTACGTTACTGCCTTTCAATAACGTTTTGGTTTATTTCCTTTATAATAAACCGTTTCGAGTTCTTTATTACAACTTTAATAAAATAAATAAAACACAAACACTGTTTACAATTAACACAACTTTATTTAGTACGAAGTCTTTTTAACAACCGTAATTTATAGCTTTTATTCACAACCAACTATAATTTTCTCAGCGTTATACGTTATTGATAAAGTCTGAACTTAAAATGATCTAATTACGCTAGTCGCCGCTAGTATTTATACAGCAATTTGGTTGTCTGGAACATTCGAAATGTTTTTCGAAGGTTCGAGGCTTTACTTATTCACCACACTTTAATTTGATGTATGGCAGCGCTAATGTTTACATAATTTTACCTCTTATACTGAAGCTTTTTTAACGGTCATTTCTAGGTCTTTCTGCACATTGGGAATGAAGTGTACTAAATTATAACAATTTTTAATAAACTAGTAAAATTACTTATGAATACAAGACAACTAATAAATACAAGACAACTTATAAATACAACTAATTCTTAACTAATAATTAAAACTAATTCTTAACTAAAGTTACTTTCGTAACAATATAAATAAATAAAAAAAATAAAAAAAAAAATTTAATAATTTTGTTTTCATAAAAAAATGTTATTTAAAAAAAATATAGTGAGGGGGTGCTTAGGTTTTGGCCGATACTGTATGTTTGCCTTATTGATAAACTACAATTTCAGAAATTTCTATAACATCGAAAAAAAAAAATTTTTTTTAAGTGACTGTAATTCCTATTTGGGTAAACCTCTTTTATTTGCAAAAAAAAAAAAAATTTTGTTTATATGTAATGAATTTAATAATAGAATCAGCGTTTAAAAAGCTGCAGTTGAGATAGTAAAAGTCATAAGATTATGCTGTAACTTCGACATCTTCATTTGTCATTGGACAAAAATAAACTGTTGGCTTTACTTCTGATTCATTAAATGAACACAGTCGCAGTGAAGGCAAAAGCAAAACACGAAATGTTGTACACGACAAAGAACATCGTCAGTCGACATGTTCGGAAGTGTTTGGTTTGACAGACCAAAACTTTTAAAAAATCACGTAGTTATCGAAGATGGGACGTTGTGTTTGTGTTTTTATTTTCCATATTTTTTTTAATAATACATGCGTTCATTAAAACATAAATATGTACATAAGTACATATTTATTATTTTTAAGCTTAACAAATCTTTTTAATTTTTTGAAATTAAATAAAACTGTAAATAACATCATCGCTTTCATATATATACAATGAACACAACGTCCCATCTTCGTTAACTTCGGGATTTATTAAAAGTTTCAATCTGTCAAACCAAACACTTTCTAACATGACGACTGCCAATGTTCTTTGTTGTGTACAACATTTCGTTTTTTGCTTTTGCCTTCACTGCGACTGTTTTCATTTAATGAATCAGAAGTAAAAGCAACGGTTTATTTTTGTTCAATGAAAAATCAAAAAGTGGAAGAAAAAGCAATTTTTTCATTTTGACTGTAGTTTTTTAAACCCTGAATAAAATAAACAATAACACGATTTTTAAACAGAAGCATTCCCTACAAGAAAACTACCGGTCATTTTGGTATTTATACGACCGATAGTGATGCCCGATATATTGGTTATAGGCTCTATTAGTTTATTAACACTGCAGTTACACGCTCAAGTTTTTCTTGATTGTCTTTTACATATACTGTTTGTCAAAATTTCCAAAAATTGAAAGTTGTGACGTAGGCTGCATTAAATTTTTGAGCAATTTACTTTCAAGATGTTTTCAAGAAAACAATTTATAAATACAAACGAAAAATTGGCTCATTAGCCTTGAAATCAGCTGTTTTCTTGAACGTAACTTGAAACACTCAGTGGAAAGAGAATTTTAAAGGCAAGTTCGTTTCAGTTTTTAAAAGTAAGTGTATTGGTAAAAAAGTGTTTGTGTATTAAAACTTGATAGGCAAAACTTGATCGTGTAACCCTCAAGTAAGAGAAAAATAAAAAACACTAACCGAAACTCTTGTGTGTACATGTGATTTGGTTCTCTCTTACTTCTCTCTAATGAATTCCACTCGACTACGGAACATACTGTGAGCGCCAAATGAAAGTAAACACCAAATTTTGATTTAAAGAAATATGTATTATATTTAAACAAACAATGATATAAAAAAATAATTAAACATAATTCATTAGTAATAAAAATAAAATTAAATGCATTAAAACAAAATACTAAAATAAAGGCACATAGGAAAAAATTCAGTTTTTATTTATATTACACTTATTTGACGCGTCAAATGAAAGTAAACAAAAGTGTTTACGTTATATAAAACATTATTTTTAATACTTTGTTTGGCGTCCTTTTGACTTAATTACAGCTTCTAACCGTCTGGGCATTGATTCAACTAATTTTTTTGTATATTCAGGTGGAATTTTTCCCCATTCATCCTGCAGCGCCGCCTTAAGGTCGTTTTTGGAAGAAATATTCCTTTCTCTCACTTTTTTGTCCACATATTCCCACAAATGCTCAATAGGATTGAGGTCTGGGGATTGTGGTGGATGGTCAAGTGTTTTGGGCGTACGGTAGAGTAACCATTCCTTTACAATTTTGGACGAATGTTTTGGATCATTGTCCTGTTGAAATATCCAGTTCCTTGGTAAGCCTAATTTTTCTACACTGGGGGCAACATTCTGTTGTAGAATGCGCAGGTAATCCTCTTTCTTCATCGTAGATTCTATAAATACAAGGTTTCCAGCCCCCGATGCCGCCATGCATCCCCAGACCATTACTGAGCCTCCACCATGTTTAACGGTTTTAATCACGTTCCTGTCGTTAAACGCTTCATTCGCACTTCGCCATATTTTTGGCGGTTTTTTTGCACCGAATATTTCATACTTACTCTCATCCGTAAAAAGAATATTTTCTCAAAATGCTAATGGCTGATTTTTATATTTTTTTGCGAAATTCATTCGTTTGATTTGATTTGCTTTCGAAATATAAGGCTTTTTACGTGGTACTCTACCATGTAAGCCATTTTGGTGCAACGATCTTCTAATTGTGCTAGCACTTACTGACTTTCCAGAATTTTGTGACATATTTTCAGCTATTTTAACTGCACTAGAAGTCGGATTTGTTTTCACTTCCCTAACTATAGTTCTTACTTGCTTATCCGTAAGACGCTTGGGTGGTCTTCCTCGAGGCAAATTTTCCAGTTTTTGGTATTTTGCGTATTTGTCTATAATTTTTTTTATGGTACAATGGTTCCTGCCCACAATTTTACTTATTTCACGAAGTGATTTTCCCTTTTTACTCAAATCTATTATGATTTGACGAACATCAATTGAAGTTTGCTTTCCCATCGTTTATTTTGTGTCTAAATAGTTTCTTATTTGACATAACCTTTAAAAGTGTAGAATATTTATAACGGTACTTTCCGTTTATACTTACAAACAAAAAATATTTTAAAAAGTTGCCACTATTCTTGTATTTCAGCATATTTTTTCTAACGTGGATGCCACTGTTTACTTTCATTTGACGCGTAAATTTAGTGTAATAATAATAAAAACTGAATTTTTTTCCTACGTGCCTTAATTTTAGTATTTTGTTTTTATGCATTTAATTTTATTTTTATTACTAATGAATTATGTTGAATTATTTTTTTATATAATTGTTTGTTTAAAAATAATACATATTTTTTTTTAATCAACATACTGTGTTTACTTTCATTTGGCGCTCACAGTATATCTGTAACTTGAGGGTTACATGATCAAGTTTTGCCTATCAAGTTTTAATACTCTCATACTTTTCTACCAATACACTCATACTTTTAAAAATTTAAACGAACTTTCCTTTAAAATTCTCTTTCCAGTGAGTGTTTCAATTTACGTTCAAGAAAACAGCTGATTTCAAGGTTAGTGAGCAAATTTTTCGTTTGCCTTTATAAATTGTTTTCTTGATGACGACATCTTGAATGTAAATTGCTCAAAAATGGAATGCAGCCTACTTCACAACTTTCAATTTTTGTTAATTTTAACAAATAGTATATGGGTGTTTCTCTGGTTATGCACGCGACATTTGTACGCGTTTTATTGTGTTTGAATATTAAAAAAATAGAAGTGGATTGGAATTTTAGAATGAATTCTAGAATCGTTACATTGTTTGTGATGAGTTCTTTCTAAAAAGTATATATAATGGTAAATTGAGCACTGGGTACCCAAATGCCATGCAATCAAAGTTGACTTACTCCCGTGACAAAAATAGAAGTGCCTTTTAGGACCGTAAGAAAAAGTGCGAAAATAAGTGAATTGTAGAAGTTTTTTATTTTGGAAAAAAGGTTTTTATAAAGGTTAGTAATGGGCCTTTATAATCATGTTTTGTTCAAAAGGAACTATGCATGGGTTGGCGAAGAAAAAAATAAATTGTAAATTACGCACGTGACATTACGCACGTGACACTTTTTACATATATGTTTTTTTTTTATTATCACCACGCAGATTCCCATAAATATCTTCAAATTTGCTTAACAAGCAACTTAATACTCAATTTGCAATTGATTGTAATGGAGAGATAATGAAGAAAGAGTGTACACATAACATATTTTTTGCATGTAAAATGAGTACATAAAAATGTCTTTAGAGGTAGAAAATATAAGAAAATATAAAATTTTCCAGTTTCCAGCGCAATTTCCTCAAGTAAAACAGCTGAGATATGCTATGAAACCATTCTTTAATAACAACATAGATTTTTTTATAATAATAAACAATAAAAGACGATGATTATCAACATTTAATTTTTTCATCCTGGTAGACCATTCTGGAGAAATGCCCATATGTAAAAGACTATCAAGAAAATCTTGATCGTGTGGCTGCACTGTAACCCAGGGTTGTTAGATGTGACGATTTTTCGTCATTTTGACGATTTTTTTGAGAAAATACAGTAAAATGGCGATTTTTTTACTAAAAGTAATAGTGTTATGACGATTTTCTGGTATCAAAATAAAACACTTACAAGAAATATTTACAATTATATTGGGAACAGTTCAAAACGTAAAAATCAATTTTTCGAAATAAAAAAGTTACTGGAAATCAAAAAAAAAAAAAAAGATTCTTACCGCATCACAAACCAGGTGGCTTTCATTAGAAGCATTAGTAATTCGAATTCTACAATTATATAAAAGCCATAGATACTGCTATTTGGTCTGCTTTTTTAAAATTGGTTAAATCCGCTTTGCGTTTTTATGATTTCGATTTGCGTCGTTACATACAATTGCATTTTTTCGCTGAAGTCTTAATCACATGTGAAGAATTTTTCTATTTGCGTGTAAAAAGGCGATTCCCATTTAATTCTGTTTGGTAAGTTATTCTAAGTATAGTTGCGTATTAGGAAGTAAGAAGTTAGTTCTTAATAAGAGGTTGTGTAGAAAAATGATTGCAAAGAGATGAAAATGTATTAGTTTGGAACTAAAATTGGACGTAATAAAACGTCCAAGACTGTTGATATAGACAGAACCCTTGGTTTAGCACCTTCAACAGTAAAAACAATTTGCGATAGTGATAGCGCTATAATAAGATTGCTCGAGTTAATAGCAAATGAGATTTTATTTTTTATTTAATGTTTTTGTGAATATGGATAAATGAAATAAATAAATTTTTGTTATGTTTTTATAAAAATATATTTTTTCTTATGTTTTTCTTTTCAAATGATAAATATATTTCAGCCCACTTGCTGAAATAAATAGAAAAAAACTTAACCATATCACATTTTTATCATAAATAGAATTTCTTGCTAAAATTTTATATTTTTGAACCACTCAATGCAATAAATTGTCTCTAATTTGTAAAATTTAAATATTTGATGATATGTTGACATTTTGTTAAATGTTCTTGACGATTTTGACGAATTTTGTTGAAACTTTTGACGATTTTTGAAGAAAAAAGCCTTACAACCCTGCTGTAAAGGCTAGTTTACACTCTCACAAGTCTTACGTCTTCAAAAATACTTTGTGAGATAGAAATCTAATGAATTTTGTTGCGACTGTCAAAAAATCTAATTTAACATAACAGTTTGTATCAGTGATGCAAAACGTGGCACAATTGGGCCATTTTTGGCACTTTTGAACGTTTAATGGCCCTGTAGAAATCTATTTTGGCCCTTTCAGGTCAAAATTAAGCTAGCTGGTAGTGAGCTCGTCTATCAGAGACTCTGGCCTTCCGCAGACAAGCGTAGAGCTTCGTGGGATTAGTTACGGAAACAAATAGGTTAATACATTTTTCAATGTAATTTTCTTACTTTTTCGAACAATGCTTTTATTTACGAAAATGTTTTGTTTGTTCAGGACAAAATAAACCACAGAAGCGGTTGTTTGTATGAAAATCAAAAATTTTAAATATTTACAAAAACATCCTGTTGTTTTTGTCAAGCCAATTGATTTGTATACTTGGCCCTTTAAAGTAAGAACTGTTACTTTTATGTGCAAATCAGTCTTGCTTTAATTTAAAATTATTTTAAGTAGGTAAATATCAAAAAATCAAAGTGGACCGTCAAATGATAAAAATGCTTCATACATAAATTAAATTTTGTATTGAAAAATAAAATTTCATGTTTGCTTTTGAGCAATGGTATTTGTAAAACATAAAGTGTGTAATATTAAAGTAAAAAAACAAAAATGGATAAAAACTATGTTTTACTATTGGTTTTATTTAAATACAACATAATAATCACATATGTATGTATATTAAAGAAATTGAATGTTTGGCCCAAAACAAAAAAACTCAAAATGCATCACTGGTTTGTATTCACACCATCACACAAATGCACAAAGTAAAATGCAACCCAGATCAGAGGTCCAAGCCGATATATAATTCTAGGCGGCGGCGGCTTGAAGAAAACTAGCCGGCGGCGGCTTAAATCCGGCTGAAGCCGATGTTAAATTAATTAATTTTCTTAAATTTAAAAAAAACCCTTTTTACCTTCGTTGAAGGGTATAAAGAAAAATATTTATTTACATAAAACATATCTTGCTGAATTTATATTTTACAAGGATTTGTCTCTTGCCAATTTAAGAATCTCACAAAAAATATCCGCAATTTGAGACATCACATATTTCGATGACTGTTAACATATGTTTGGTATTTTCTAAGAACAATTGGCGTTGCTTTTGCCTTTAATTGCCTTTGATTTTGTCGTCAGCGTTTTTAGTGGTGTCTTGTGCTGCTTTGTGTTGTGTTTTAAAAATTTTAAAAAAGTTTACGTTATGGTTGGCTGCAATTTTGATTTCTACGGCGGTTTTGACATTTTTCTACATTTTTGTTGTGTTTTGATATATTTTTTGTGGAAATAATTGAAAAAATTAAAATAACAACTATGTGCCAGTTCAAGAAGCTAGTGGAAGAGCTTGTAAAAAAAATCCATCACTAGCCAGAGGATTTTGCAGGGTCTCTTTTCCTAATAAATTAAATATCCCTTGCGATTAAACTAGAGATGCTGGCCTTTTTTTGTTTTTTTTTTTTTTGTTTACACAGCCAATTACACCTGGAAATGCTGCTTTTCAAAGAAATGCAACTAAGTCTCATTCTTATCAGCATCCGTCATGTCGAAGTTTATTCATTGTGGACAAAGTTTTCTCTCCATGACTTCCAGAGTCTCCGACAAAATTTTTGAAACTTTTGAAATAATTTCAAACGCTGAGCTGGTACGATCCCTGGGCCAAAAAACGCAATGTTGCTGCAAATTATATTGTGTTTGGAACAAACGTTCCCTTTTTTAAATGAGGCTCTATTATTTCCAACACATGTTTAAAAGGTTTGATCAGCCGAAAATAACTTTAAAATCTTAAAAAGGTTAAAAAATCCATTGGCAATTGGGAAAATTTTATATGTATGTCACTAACTTTTCATTGGGCAAATTAAAAATGGAAGATTTTAGAAATCAGAATCAGAAATAAAAAAAAATTTTATTTAAACATTATTTTTTTTACAAAACTTTTTTTATTTAACTTAAAATTTTGCACAAACAGCACAGAATTTGTTTTCTTATCAAAAAACAGTAAACAAAATTAATCAGCTGGTTCTTTTGTTAGATATGTATGTGTGCTGTATTTTATTAACATTATCGATAAATAGTCAACGGCGTCATAATACTCTTACAAAATACCAATTTAACATAAAATTGATGATGTCTTTGATAAGAATTGCTGTTGCCTTAAAATTGCCGTTGTTTTTGCCGACGCCAAATAGAATAAGGGTGATTATTGTTCTAAACAATGGCCTTCATCTACAAACATATTCGTGTTACTGCCACCGTCATCGTCACCATTCATTAAAACCACTTTTATAATTAAAGTGCCAAATAAGTTAAAAATATTCCGACCACTTTCCACTTTTAATAATAATTTAGAAAAAAATTACTCTTTTACTTCAACAATAGCCATAAATTGTTTTACGCACACACTAGATACACAAATGTGAATAAACTTTCCGTTTGCCTCACAATTGAAGCAGTTATTAAGTCAAACAGCGTACAATAAATAAAACTGAACTAGTTTTCCGTTACTACTCAAAGGTGACATCAAAATGTGTTAACATAGTAACCCGCTGAGAAGCGGTTAATGTGTTTATTTTTGTTTGCTCGATTTACTGCCTTATATGTGCAGTATACCAATCACATGATTTTGTCTAACCAAAGATTTAAAATCCCAGTAAAATCCAGTAGGTGAGTAATATGAAAATTTTACAAATTTATGTGTACGCGAACGCATTGCAGTAAAATCCAGTACAAATTTTGTGGTAAACGAACGCAGCTAATTTTTGACCTTAAAAATAAAGTTATGAAATTAAAAAAACGGACTACTGTAAAATATCGACAAAAATTATTCTACATAGTTGGCACATAATGGGAAAAATTTTACTTGAAATTGTAAATAAATCATTAGAAACAGCACTGTTCCCAGAAAACTGAAAGGAAACTATGGTTACCCCAGTTAAAAAGATGGTAAAGACAAGAAAATGTGAGGAATATCGGTCCTTAATACGGTAAGAACATGCGAAAAATTATTTGAAAAAATTGTAAAGAACAGCTGAAAAAATATGTATATGGAGGAAATTTATTTTCAAAATATCAATCTGGTTTTAGAAAACACTTTTCGTGCGAAACTGCTGTATATTTGGTTGTAAATCTGTGGAAAAACATCAAGAAAACGGAAAATCAGGGCTATATTTTTATAGCCGTAATCATAACAAATAGTAAGCCACAGCTTGTACACTATGTACAACGAGCTGCATACTAGAATGCCGATTAAGCTTAGCTGCTTGTTAGCACAGACCCTACAAGAAGAGAATGAGCGAGTTGTCACCTTTTTCACGTTGGTGTTAAGAAAATGATAGAATGAAATGACCGAAATCAAGTTTTGACCGAAATCAAGTTTTCTGTCATTTCTTTCTATCATTTTCTTAACACCAACGTGAAAAAAGTGACTACTCGCTCATTCACTTCTTGTAGGGGAGTTAATTCAAAACAAATTTTTATCCATCTGCAAACTTTTAATAAATCAACTGTGAATTGTTTGATGCCACAATATATTGATCAAAAATGCAGCTCGTTTTGCATTAATCATCGCTGGTTTTGTCATTTTTATACCCTTCACTGAAGGTAAAATGGTATACATATGGACATTTCCTCAGAATGGTCAACCAGGATGTAAAAATAAAATGTTGATAATCATCGTCTTTTATTCTTTTTTATTATAAAAAAGTCCATGTTTTTATAAAAGAATGGTTTCATAACATATCTTAGCTGTTTTACGTGAGGAAATTGGGCTGGAAACTGGAAAATTTTATATGTATTTTCTACTTCTAAATACATTTTTATATAATTACTTTACATTCAAAAATATGTGATGTTTGCACTCTTTCTTTTTTTTTTTTTTTTTTTTTTTTTGATTATTTGAAATTACTCCATACCCCTTTAAATGAATAAAGGATAGAAGGTTTATTTGGCTGGTCCAAAGGAGGACAGCGCCACCAACGATTTCGTCCCAGTGGACTACAGGCTCAACTCAATCTCCTCCAGGAATGCGACTACGGATTTGTAGCTGGTTATTTTCTCCTTGATACAAAATTGAGTTATATCATCGTATTCATTAAGAACCAAATATTTGGCTCTCTGTTGATTGTAATTACTACAGTTGAAAATAATGTGAGAGTCATCCTCCGCCACCAAGCAACGCTCGCACAGGCCATCTCCTGCAGATGACACCTTCATTCTCGCCAAAGAGTGACGACTAAATGAGTGGCCGACCATCAGTCTGTTGATCTGTCTTATCTGAGGACCACTAAGGTCCGGTTTGTATCTTGAAAACCATGGTTCCCTCGCAAGAGACGGAAAAATTTTGCCATAATTGATGCCTTTTCTTCTAATCAAACTTTAATATTTTCTTTCCCAATCTTTGGATAATCTTCTCTCTATTTCCTTGATTGCATCCAATTTCGGCCATTTCATCTCTTGACTAATGCCATTTTGAATAGCTTCCTTAGCCGCCTCATCCACAATGGTATTTCCCAAGATCCCTTTATGCGACGGGATTTAATGAAATTCAACAAGCAGATACAGATATCATTTTCCCCTGGCCTCTCCAGGTTAAAGCAACCACTTTTACTGTCAGTCAATATCGCAATTCTTCTAAAACCCCTTTCAATAGCAAATTCAACAGCTTTCATCATCATAACCAGCTCCGCCGTCATTGATGACACCAAGAAGGGAAGTTTGAAATGCTGAATCATGGCCGTGTTCTCATGGTATAAAGCTCCACCTACTTTGCCATCCTTGATTGATGCATCCGTAAAAAACACCTTCCATTTTTCATTCTTAAGCCTTTCCCACTTCTGTAGATATAATTGCCCAATTATCTGTGGATTTGTGTTGTTCTTATTACTGCCTCTGATGCTATAGCCATAAAATTCATTCATTACTGCAATTTTCGGGGATCTTCTGATCAGCTGTTGCTGCCTCTCAACGTTCATTAAAATCTGATTGTACTTATTAAAAACGCGTACAATACTGGTGTCGATTGATTTTTCAATATCAGGTAGCATCTCCGATAGGCGAGTGCCCCGATGAAAAATATTAACAAGATCTTTGGCAGTCCTCAATTCAAGACGGCTTTCAGGTGGCAACTCACCTGCCATATGATATAAGTCATGAACCGGTGTGGATTTAATGAGCCCCAGTGCCCTTCTTATCTGTGCATTAATGCATATTCCAAACTTGTTCAGCGCTGTTTTCGTCAGGTTAGCAAATGAAGCTGCCGCATATTCAATCTTCGCCCGCGCGTACACTTTATAAAACTGCAAGGATCTCTTCGGGTCGATACCAAAACGGCAACCGCTTAATGTCAGCAAAAAACTACATGTCCGTGTGACCTTATCCACAGCACTGGCGACATGAGGCATAGTTGAACCACTTGCCGCTACAATTCTTCCAAGATACTTGATTTCAGTTTCCTGCTTGATTGGGGTGTTGTCTATACTTATATTTAACGTTGGGGCTCTCTTACCGAAGGCCATCACCTTAAACTTCTGTAGATTTATCCTGAGGTCCAAGCTCTTGCACTCAGATGTAAATTCCCTTATCTTGTAAATTAGATGAGTTTTTGCCTCGTCGAAATTATTTCCGAACGTAAGAATAAAAAAATCGTCCGCAAATTGAAAAATAAAGCTCACATCTCATGAAGAGAAGCCGTATACAAATTAAATAACATTGGGCTCAACCCACTGCCCTGAGCCAGACCTCTATGTGTGTGTTTTCTTTCATTTTCCAGTACCAGAGTTCTATCATTTAAGAAGGAAGAGAACCAGATTATCAGGTCTTTGTTAAGCTCGAACTTGATAAGTTTATTCACCAGCAAATCTGTATTGACATAATCGTATGCTTTCTCCAAGTCGATGCAAGCCGCCGTCACCTTCAAACCGTTTGCCTGCAAGATTCTGATGGTGTTCAAAAGATCATTTATGCATAGAACTGTGCCTATACCCTTCCTGAAGGCGAATGACTTTGTCGGTAACAATTTGTTTCTATCAATATGCTCCTCCATAATTGGTTTAACTAATCCCTCAATGCACTTAAAAAGAACCGACAATAGGCATATAGGTCTAAAGTTACAAATTTCCGTGGCGTCACCCTTTTTAGGTATAGGGTGTATCTTGACTATTCTCCATGATTCAGGGATTATACCAGTTCTCCAAGTGTCGCACAGCACACTGAATAGCTTCCTCCTACCCTCATCCGAAAGATTCAGAAGCATACGGTATGAAATACCATCCGCCCCCTTTGCAGAATCAGGATTTCTGCTACTCAAAAATTCCACAAAAGCTTCATTTTTAAAGGTAGTGTTGGTGTCCCTATTTACAAAGTCCTGCCTTTCTACAAACACATTGGTCGAGCCTAGATTAGTAATCATCGCGAAGTAAGATTTATTTTCCTCCTTGCTCCATGAATTATGAACTCTTTTTAAACAGTTATACTTCTTAAGATTATTCAATTTTTTCCACATAATGTTTGGGGACTCCGGTTTGGAAAGCTCCCCCTGAAGCTCGCTAAAGTTCTGCCGCTTACGCGCCCTAATGTGATCACGAAATTCTTTGTCCGCATTAACGGCTGATGTGGCATCCTCGAAAGACTTTGTTTTATAGTACCTTAATCTCGCTGCAATTCTTAGCCTGAATAACCTTGTTGACACGTCATCCCACCATGATTTGGGAACATACTGCCTAGAAGATTTTATGTTTATAGTGTTGCGCTTAATGATCTCACCGAAGCCAGTGCTAATTCCTTCAATGTTATCCGCGATTTCCATATTTTTTATCTCCTTGTACACTTTGTTGTATACCACCTTACGCACTTTCTCATTCACCTTGCAAGTTATGTACATTGTTTTCAATGACAATGGGTTTATGGTTGCTGCCAGATATTTTTATATTCAAGGTTCTCCACGAAAAGATAGAAGAATGAATTCCCCTTCATCATTGTCAAATCCAGGGTGGACTCTGTAGTCGGCCCACAAAAAGTTGTTGAACCATCATTCAGAAAATCATAGCCAAAGTTATGCACCATACCCTCCAAAGCCCGACCCTTCTCATCCAGAACAGGACTTCCCCAGGTCGGCGATTTGGCATTGAAATCTCCCGCAATTATTGTCGTCTTAGTCGAGTTGGTAAAAAATGTCATAATTTTGTTCATTTCGTTCTCCACAAAGACCCCGTCCTTATCAGGTGGTATATATACACTCACCAGATTAAAATTTTTCTCCAAGTTAAACGTAGAAATTGATACTGCCTCACATACTGTTATTAACCTGTTGATCGAAAATTTTATGTTATTTTTGATATAAATACCGACTCCACCATATCCGTCGTTTCTATATTTTCCTATATAGTTATAGTTATAGTTATAGTTTAACATGCTTGTGCTTCTGTTGTCCTTTAACCAAGTCTCGGAGAGAATTGCTATATCGAAATTATTGTTGTTGAGAAAAAATTCAAGTGTCTCCTTGGTACCCTTTTTGTTTAAACTATGAATGTTGTACTGTAAAATCTTCATTGTGATTACTCTATATTTTGTAGGCTCGGACTATATCCAGCCTGTCTTTTTCTATTGCTGCTTCATCTATCGTTTCCTTGATATTTTTTAATAAATTTATGTTACCTTTTGAATTTCCCTCATTGTCTTTATTATTCATCCATGATGTTATAACCATATTCAACTTTTTAATCAGCCTGTCAAAGTCAGTGGATCTGTGTGGGTTTTCGAGATCTCTCGTAAAGGAAGATCTCTCCCCAGGGCCCGCCGTCACCCTCTTCCATGGTTTCTTTTGCCTTTTCCTCCTCTCTTTTTCTATTCAAATTTACCTTCATCACTTTGGCATAAGAGTTGTTTTTTCCTCCGGTATGTTAAAAATCAAACCAGTTTTGGTAAAAAGGTGGTCAAACACCTTCACATCGTACCCAAAGTCACTCAATTTTACCTCATCAATTAAACTGTTGGCATGAGCAGTCGAGTTAACAACAACCTTGCAGCGAGAATAACCAATCTTTATAACATCAGTAACTCCTGGCGTTTTTAACTCCATTAAGGCTCGGGTTAACCTGAATTGATTAATAGGCACTCTAACTTGCGTCTCAATTTTCATTCCATCATTGTCTTCAGAGGTAACGGTCTTAGTTTTCGTGTCAATATATACGACATATGGTCCACGATGCACTGCATCATATTTTCTTGGCATATCACCATGAGTAAATAAGAGATCCATATCCTCCTTATAAGCCTGACCAGCAACACAAGTAGGGGAGACATTTGTAGCATTTTGTTTTTGTATGTTAATATCAGTCGTCAAATCAGTAGCCGCGGTGTTTCCATTGTCCTTTTTCAATCGTTTGTTGTCGCCAATTCCATCCGTATCTTTCCCCATTCTGAGGAAAGAGAGCACCCACTGGGATGCTAACACTAAAAGTTACAAAAAACTGTTGCCGCGTATGCTTATCAAAAAGTTCTTAAAGAAAATCAATATACTATGAGAGTCAAAAGTGAGTAAACACCAGTTAAGTATTTTGTTTTTTTAAGATAATGAAAATAATAAATTAAGATATATCGATTTTCTTTACAAAAACAAAATTATTTATTCATTATTTATAACTTTAAAACATAACAAATAGTTTAAGTTAAAACACAATACTTTTTTATACTTTTAAATAAAAAAAGTCAATTAACAACGCCTCAAAAGTTAGTATACAGCTACATAAAAATTTAACATAAATTCATAGAATTCTATATTTTTTCGAAATTAATATTTTGTGTGGCCTCCCTTTGCTTTTTTTACACATTTTATTCTATTTGGCATAGAGTCCACCAACTTTTTGGTATACTCGGTTGGAATTTTGCCCCATTCCTCTCTTAGAGCTTCCTTAAGGGTTTCTTGGCTATTTATGTTCCTTTTACGGATCTTTCGGTCTAAATAATCCCAAATATTCTCAATAGGATTGAGATCTGGGGACTGTGGTGGATGACAAAGTTGACTTGGTGTTCGGTATATCAACCATTCCTTCGCCAAACGGGATGTATGCTTGGGGTCATTGTCTTGTTGAAAGATCCAATGTCCAGGCAAATCCAATTTGGCTACGCTTGGTAGAACATTTTTTGCTAAAATCTGTATATAGCCTTGCGAATTCATTGTCGTATTAATGAAGTCAAGCTCACCAACTCCAGATGCCGCAAAACAGCCCCAAACCATAACGGAGCCACCACCATGCTTAACAGTGCATTGAATATTTTGCTCAGCTAAATTTTTCGATGTTTTTCTCCACCAAAAATCTCGAACTTACTCTCATCAGTGAAGATAACTCTTTTCCAAAAATTAAAATCTTTGTTTTCGTACATTTTAACGTAATTCATACGTTTCTTTTTATTTACTTTGGAAATAAAAGGCTTCTTTCTCGGACGTCTGCCATTAAATCCATATTTATGCAATATACGCCTTATAGTACTGCCGCTAACTTGTTTTTCGGAATCTACACTAATGTCTTTGGCAATTTGCACCACACTAGAACGAGGATTTTTTTTTTACAGTGGCTGCAATCTTTCCTTCTTCCCTTTCATTCAATATCTTTGGACGACCTGTTCTCTTAAAATTGTCTATTTTTTTATAGTTTTTAAATTTATCCAAAATTTTTTTTACAGAAGTGTGATGTCTTCCTACAATTTTCCCGATTTCACGAAATGATTTGTCTTGTTTTCTTAAATCAATTATAATTTTTCTCGTTTCTATTGAGATTTCAGTTCTCATCTTTGTAGAAATTCTTTATAAAGTTTTAACGACTTTTTCACAACGAATGTTGATAACTAATTAACTAAAATTTAAAATTAACCACTGCTATTTTGTCTTTTCTTAAAAAACTTAATACAAAATTAACTGTAAATCTAACGGTTTTAGCAAAAACAACAAAGCAGAATGATAATGTATACTCACTTATGAAGCGTAATTTTTAAAGATTTTGTTTTTACATCTACTGAAAACAAAATTTTAGTTGAATTTTTGAATATTTTATGCTGGTAATGAAATGGGAATAAAAAAATCTTTTAATTTTGACTGGAAGAATTATTTCACTGGTTACATTGTCACCGTAATAAAAGAAAATGTAAAATTATCGCTGATGTTGACTCACTTTTGACGCTCATAGTATATCAGTATCACCGTCAATTAAATCGAAAATTTAAAGTTTTCCGAGCTAAATTACCAGTTAAATATAATTTACCACGAAATCACAAAAAATTCACAACCGACGCGCTTGGCAGTGCTACCAACCTCCACACTCTTTCTTTATAAACTCTTCATTACAATCAATTGTAAATTGAGTATTAAGGTGTTTGTTAAGGAAATAAGAAGGTATTTATTGGAAAAAGCATGGTGATAATAAAAAAACATCGTACGTTCGCGACCGGTGCTTAAGCCAATTAAACAAAAACCAAAACAGACATTTTATTGTGTAAATACTGGATAGAGATCTACATTAATACACTTTTAAAACCAATTTATTACTTTTGAATATTCCGTTCCATTTTGAAGATTTTTTACATTTCACTACTGTCAGCCAAAGTTAACTTCTATTTTGCGTACGTTCGTGACTACATGTTTATAACTATCATTATGAAAACTTAAACTCGATGAAACCCATCTTTTGCACTAAACATAGAGCTACCCAAGTGCTATCGAATCGCAAAAAAAAAAAAAAAAAAAAAAATTCTAGGAAAAGTTTTATTTTCTATATTATTTGTACATCAAAAGTATACGAACGTACGTTCGTGACCCCAATAATATCAATATTGATCTTAGACCCTATAAAGTACGTCTCTCCGTTGAAATGGGTTTTCAGAAACCCCCAGATATGATGGGGACTTGTTAGTTATATAATTACACTGTGCTAGTTGCAAAATTAGACACGCCGGGCACATGGCGTTTTAGCATAATTTGGGTACGCTGAATCCAATGGTGCCCACCGTTTTTAGATTAGCTCTTGTTTTCGAGATATACCGTTATTTCGAAAATGGAGGAGGTTGCACAACATATATTCGCGTAACTCAAATACGGTTCAGTTTATTGAAATTACTAAAAAAACCAAAACTCCGCAATATTCTTTAAGAAAAGTAAAACTTTTTTTAATATGAGCAGTCATTTTAGAAACATAATTTTGGGAAAAAAAATAATTTTATTATCAAAATTTCGAAATTTTTATTAACAAGGTTTCATTTAAATGTGCTACATTCCCATTTCATACTACAATTGGTTGATTTTTTGTCAACTCTAAATGCAGTTGTAAGTGGGAAAAGAAAAAATAAAAACAAATTACTTTATTTTATTTTGCCAGTTCAGTTTTATTTACACTGCCACATGCATATTAGTTATCAAAGTTTTTCTTGGGATTCAAAAATTAAATTAACAAGGTTTTATTTAAATGTGCTGCATTCCCATTTCATACTATTGATAAACTGAAATTTATTGTTGAAGGGACAAGCTATTCCTATGCGCATTTCACTGGTTGCTTAGGCCAGATCCTCAGGAAACTTCATCCAAAGATTTTAGAAAAACTAAAGATATTACACATATAAAACTGTTAAGCGAATAAGAATTATAAGCCACAGTTTTACTTGTAACAATACCAAAGCTTAAACAACAACAATAAACAGTGAGTTTATCTTTTCTTACAGTCCCGGCTACAATTGGTTGATTTTTTTGTCAACTCTAAATGTAGTTGTAAGTGGGAAAAGAAAAAACAAAAATAAAAAGAAATTACTTTATTTTATTTTGCCAGCTCAGTTTTATTTACACTGCCACATGCATATTAGTTATCAAAGTTTTTCTTGGGATTCAAAAATTAAATTAACAAGGTTTCATTTAAATGTGCTGCATTCCCATTTCATACTATTGATAAACTGAAATATATTGTTGAAGGGATAAGCTATTCCTATGCGCATTTCACTGGTTGCTTAGGCCAGATCGTCTGGAAACTTCATCCAAAGATTTTAGAAAAACTAAAGATATTGCACATATAAAACTGTTAAGCGAATAAGAATTATAAGCCACAGTTTTTTTTTTTTTGTTTTTTACAAATTCATAAAAAAATTGGAAAATGCAGCTAGGCTTCTAATTTTTTGCAGACATATAAAAAATGGAAGCTTCAAACAAAACAAGCCATAAATGATTAAAATCCGTTTATTTTATTCACAAAAGTCGACAATTTTTAATTAATTTAAGAATTTCATAAAACGCAATATTTGTATGGGAGCCCCCCTAAGAAGTGGTGATAAGGGGAAAGTATGTCTCGAGAAAATGTTAAATACAAACAACTAAATGAGGTCGGTCATACATTTTATCCCACTCAGGGCAACTCCTGGGCATTTATTGGATTTTTTCTTCAATGTATCTCTAGACTGCATTGAACATTTTGTATGGGAGCCCCCTTAAGGAATGGAGATAGCACATAGGTATGTTAGAAATATATGATTGAGATAAAAAATAAAGTGGGGTTGGTCATACATTTGACCCATCTAGGGGCATCCTAGGCGCTGCAGGGGCAAAATTTAAGAATTTAATTAAGCGTCCATATTTGTATGGGAGCCCCCCTAAGGGGTGGAGATATATGGCAATATGTTTTAAGAAAATGTTAAGAACGAAAAACTAAATGAGGCCGGTCATACATTTTATCCCACTAGGGGAAACTCCTGGGCATTTATGGGACTGTTTCTTCAATATATTTCTAGTCTGCATTGAACATTTTGTGTGGGAGCCCCCTTTAGGAATGGATATATCAGGTAGGTATGTTAGAAATAAATGATTGAGATGAAAAAAAAATTGGGTTTGCTCATACATTTGACCCATCTAGGAGCATCAAGACCCATCAAGTTCAAGACGCTCGTCATTTAATTAAATAAACTATTTGGTAAAAGAATAAAACATTCCAGATCTTTACTATAACGTAGAAAAAAAACGAAATAAAAAATTTAAAAAAATAACGTAAAAATAGGCAAATTTTGAACTTTGTGGTGCCATAACTCAGCCACTTCTTTTCAGATATTTGTGGCATGTCGACGGAAAAGGCATTCAATTACCTTTCCAACGATATTCCATTTATCTCGATCGGACTTTTCGGTTGGGCTCCACAAGGGTTGAAGTGAGACTATACGAAAAACACAAAAGTACCGTTATCTAAAAAACGGTACTTAGAAAAAAAAAAAATTACAGCGTTTTTCGTGTTTAGGAGGTCCCAACTAACTTATTTAGGCATGTGGAGTTCTTGGTATTTTTTGGCTGTAAACCAGTGTAATATCATCTCCAACTATTTCGATAAGATAGTTAAACAAATCTTGAATAAACTTCACTTCTTAATGCACTGGGTAAGAGAACCGTCTAAAATTCAAGATCACGAGCGCAGCAATATATGTATGCGCCGAGCGTGCGATTAAGGTGGTGCAGAATATATGTACATATATATGTATGCCAACTATGTAAAACCATACGCTCAATAAACTAAAAGTTTTTGTTTTACAATTTTTAGCCTTTTTCGCTCATTTTAACTTTAAAAATACATATGTAAACCTATATGTTCGTACAATAACTGAATAATAAATGGAATAAAAAAATAAATAAATTTAGAAATCATAATTTTTAAAAAATAATAATTAAAGGCGCTTTAACAATCGTTTTCGGTGCGGAAACTTTTTTGACAAATGAACCTAAAAAACGGTTTTTTTGTATCAACAACATTCCCCACATGGTACTGTAGTGGTATTTTACACTCCAAAAAAAGTTTAACTCTAATAAATTTGTCGACCCCTAAATCCGATGTTTTTTTAATTTTATTTTTATGTATATCTAGAGAACGGTAGGAGCCACAATTTCCAAATTAGGAACCAGCATCTTTGTTATCAAAACACAACAGCCGACAAAATGTGGGTGCGGCACTTCTCATACAAAGACATTTAAGATTTCTGTATATCTGGAGAAAGGCAAATGACAAAGTTTCCAAATTAGATACAAGCATCTTTGGTTATCAATACACAGCATCCGGCAAAATTTGTGTGAGATTGTACAAGTGGGCGTGGCACTTCCCATTCAAAGACATTAAAGATTTCTTAATATCTGAAGAACGGCAAGAGCCAAAGTTGCTTTTGTGTTTTGGAATAAAAGCATGGTAAATTAAAGTTGTAATTGCGGAATTAAACATAGGTTGCAGAAAAATTCTTTCACGTTCAATATCATTTTTAGAGCAGTACTAAATTACAGTTTTTTGAGAGAAAATTTTGCCCAGTTATATAATTGTATTGGAGAAATTGTTGCTTTACTTGCAGGTAACTGTAGACTGGTGCGCTGGTGCAATGGTTAGTATCATGGTCTTCATAGAAATAGAACGGTCACCAAATTTCTCCTTTATTTAAATTTCTTGGTCATCTTTTTGTGTGTCTTGGATCACTGGATCTTCGTTAATTATAGGTGTGTATTGGCTTCTTGTCGAACTTACACTTGGTGTTTGAAAACTTTCACTGCGACCCACAGTAACTTTCTTAGATCGTAAAGGCTTTTTAGCTAAAAGTCGTTTCCTGCCGAGATCACATACGCATCTTTGTTTTGTATAGTCCCACTTTTGAGCTAAATATTGAGACATTTTTATTTGTTTTTTCTTTATTCCGTGATTTATTAAGCCAAACGAAATGATACATTTGTTAACAAATGTAGCCATTATAATTTGCCAATCAGTACAACACGCTGAAGTAGTTAATGTTCAGGAAACCTCTAGAAAAAGTTGGAAGCTATAAATACAGGCTAACTCATAAATGTTAGTTTAGTTTTTTTTTTTCAGTTCGTTACTAACAGAAGTGGATACATTTTGTGAACATTATAATTAATTACAATAAAGTTGCAATTAAAAGAACTTAAAGGTTTATTTTAAAGAGAATAAACCGAAGCGCATTTTATGAAGTAAAAACGTTGCCCGCTACTTTTACGACAATAACCTTAAATAAAATTAGATTGAGAAAATACTTGCAAAAAAATAAGTCCGCAGACCTGCGTTATTATTAGATACTATTTTTCTTTGTTTAATTAAAGTTAAAATAAAACAATAATTAGTATTGTAGTTATTTTGTTGAACTATTTATGGTTTTTAATCCAAATATTTAATATTTTTAATTAGGCTTAAGTTCATCAAATTTAATTATCATTAAATTATTTTAATGAAGAAAGGAATTTTACAACATGAAAATTAATTAAAATTGTTATTGATAATCTTTCATTATTGACCGTGGCCGGGGCTCGAGTGCGAGTGTAGGACGGCAAATCCATCTGAGGAGATCGAGTGGTTGCGATCGAAACATGTCATGGTAACCTGCCGGCCAGGTTTCGAGCCCCGGCTACGGTCAAGAATGAAAGATTATCAATAACAATTTTAATTAATTTTCATGTTGTAAAATACCTTTCTTCATAAAAATAATTTAATGAAAATTAAATTTGATGAACTTAAGCCTAATTAAAAATATTAAAAATTTGGATTAAAATTAAACTTGTGCAATAATTTTTACAATTAAGACTACAACATATTTTTTTTAACTTTATCAAATTATACAGAATTTTTCTAGCTACAACGCTTCCGTGTGCCATTTAAGCAACCAAATCGATAAACTAACACGGGAAATACCGTGCTGGCGCCAAAAACTCCGTAATTTTTACAAAGATTTAAATAAGATAAAAGGAGAAATTACATCGTCGAAATATGCAAATTTTCTACAAATCTATTTAAAATACAAAAACCTAGAAATACAAAATTCGAAAAAATCTTTAATAAACAAACATATAACAGCAATTGACTCAGAACTAAGTGTAAATTTAATTTGGGTTCAAAGAGCATTGTCCTTATCGAGTCAAGTTATTAAGAACGGCAGCTTAAATACACAGCAAAGGTATTATTACGAACAATTGGAACATCATCTCTGTAATTTCATTACTCAAAATAAACTAGATATTGGAGAGAACCCTATAAGCAGTGCACAACATCCAGCATCAAGTGATGATGATGGAAATCATTTGCCTGTTGCTAATATTGATATGGAAAAGAATAACTTATGTAGCAAACGTTTGCGCTTGGACGACTATGATTTAGATGATTTAGACGATTTAAATGCCTCTAGTACGGATGATGATGGTGGTGGTGACGGTAGTAATGTGCATTTAACATTAAAAATTCCGAGTAAAAGATTAAGAAATCTTGATGAAACTCATGTTTTAAGCGAAGTTGGTAATAATGTTAATGCCACCTTCTACATGGGTCCTTCTACGTCGTCTCTGACGACGAAAACCAACATGCTCACAAAGAATAATAAAGTACTGTCATCGTTTAAATCAAACATAGTTTCCAACATACTATCTGATCAAATGGTCAAAGCACCAACAAATTCAGATCAATTGAAGAATGGTTAGTGGAAAAGTAAAAATTATTTTTATATTTTTTCTTTGAAATTTATTTTGCTTTACAGTTCTTTTGAAGTCTAAGAAATTTACACATGGCGCTGTTCTTAGGACGGTAGCTGCAGGAATTCAAAAAGAAAACAAAAAATTCAGTCCAAATCGCATTAGGAAAAGTCCTCGAACCGTCGTTACTAAAGGTATAATATTGTAAAATAAGTAAATTTTATTAAATGCATACATATGTTATTTATTATTTTATATATTTTTAGTTATTAATACAGCTGCATCTGCTTTAGTTAAACAACGTCAAGCAGTACGCTTAGCCAATGGCGGCACTGATGTCCCTATTGTCAGAATAAATAGAGCTGCTTCATTTAGAGTAAAAAAATAGAATAAACATTTTTAAATTAATTTATTGTAAAAACATATACATACATATATTTGATAATTTATATTTTAAAAATTAAAAAAAAGAAAACTCAAGATTTTCGTTCTCTTATAAATAAATCACTTTTGTAAAAACGATCACCAAACCCTTCATGTATATTGTTCGCGTTTTCTGATTTTGACGATGTTAATAAACGTTGAAATAATGTTGCCCCAGCAAACAAGATGTACGATACTACTCCCAAATGTAGTAATAAAAAAACGATATGAACTAGTAGAAAATTAAAAGATCCCAACGCAGAACTTAGGCACTGTAAATTGGCAGTCTTACAAATATAAGTAAGATCTTTATGCATACTTATTGTTGAGGGTGTAGGCCAAAAATTTGTAAGTCTTTTCCAACTATTGCTCTCTGATGATGGTTTCAATATTTCACTATTTTCTTCGTATTGACTTAACGCCTGGTTTTCCTTTATTCCATGTTTTTTTAAATCGATTTTGTTCAGTGCCTCCATTTTTTGAAAGGACACAGTCTCTCCTGTCTCCTTGTTACCTTGTGTTTTTAATGTATATGGTAAAAATGTAGTAAGATTGAGAGCCTCTTGATAATCTTTAGCTCTAATGGCGTGGTTTGTCATAAACAGTTGAGATAAAATTAGTATAAAAAACATTTTTTGTTTGAACTTTATTTTCTTCAAGAGCTGTGTTAACTGCTTTTATATGGCATAAACAATTTTTTTATACCAGTGATTTTTGATGGACACCTTGTCACCTTTGTGGCATGCAATTTTATTTAATTACAATACATTTTATTTAAATATTTAATTTATGGTTCAGTAAAATCTTATTTATGTAGAAAAAATATGGAGATAAAAACAAGTAAGAGTGCTATATTTGGCTGTTTTAAATCTTCACCGTTCACGCACTAACGCTAAAAAATTAAATATGTTGAGTACATTTTTTTTAACATATTCCTCTATTTAGGTCAAATCATGTACAAATGTATTTGGTATTTGTAAAAAACCCTAAAAATTAGAGGCAAACCTGGTTTTCCGCTCACAGACCATTCATTTATGGACCGATCTTGCTGAAATTCAAAAGCAAACTGTAACGGAGTATAGTGATATAAATATATAATTTACCTCTATCATAAATAATATTTCCCTCGTAATTTTTCCCCTTTTCACATATTTGCGATCATGAAAAACTCCCATGAAAATAAATATAATTCAGAGGAGAATAATAACGTGAAAATATGTTCACGGGGAAAAATTCCCATTTTTCCCAAAATTTTTCATGCTATCAGTTCCAGTAAATGTAAAAAAGAAGAAAAATTTAGAAATCATTGAAATTTTTGTTTAAAAATATACACGTATATAATAATAAATCTAAATAATTAGTATTGGAGGGATAGGTTGATTACAACGTTAGTTTTTTGCACTTTTAAATTTTATATAGTAAAATATTTTCCAAAATTCTGCCACCACGTCTTTCACAAATTCGGCGGCAATCAACCTGTTGTTTTGCATTTTGTTGACCAATATGTCGGTTTGTGCCTTATTAACGGATCTAGCCCTTTATATTCGATTTATAGGAGGAACTACTAACATACATGTGTTATTCCCTAGCAAAAATAAAGTGAGAAAATCTAAGGGAAATGTGAACAAATTACGAGGGAAAAAACTTTTCACGATAAGGGGAATTTATATCCGTGAACATTTTTTCACGTTATTATTCTCCTTTGAATTACATTGTTTTCATGGGAGCTGTTCGTGATCGCAAATATGTGAAAAGGGGAAAAATTATTCGCGATAGGGGTGATTGTGAACATACGTTTAGGAAAACAGCCTCCTTCTCGAAATTTTCTTATAAGATTTTAACAAACGCTCCAAAGGTCAGTTCTTGTAGACTTATCAGAACTTTTACTTGGTGTAGTGGTGACCGTGTCTTCAACATAATAAAAAGACTTTTTTTCGATCTATTGTCCTTGAAATTTTCGAACTTTGTGTCTCCAATCTTTCATTCATTGAAGTTGGCTACTAAATAAGTAATAAATTTTTCGGACTCTGCATCTCAGTTTTTCATTTATCGTATTTTCTAATAATGTTTAAAGACTGTTAACTAGCGGCATATGGTCAGACATTGTTGCAGTGGCCTTGCTTATGACTTTTGTGCTCTGTTCGAAGTAACAGTAGTAATTTGTAGTGAAATAATACATCCATATACATACGTATGGAAAGCATGAAGTAGAATTACATACTTTCAACTTAAGCATACGTCTTAAAAAAGGGTCAATAAGAAAACATACGCATTAAACTCGTGGTGTGCAACGACCTCTAGGTTAAAAATTAAAAGACAATTTTTTATTTTGTTTGATATTTTGCTCTGCTATTGAATGTGTTATTGCTTGTTATGCAAAAAATAAGCACTGAAAATTAAATTGTTTGTTCAAAAGAATTAAAAAAAATATCGTCGTATCGCTAGTAAAATATCGCCGATAACAATCGGTATTCGTTAGATCCCTATGTAGTTGTTTTTGTAATTTTTTCAGGGATTATCGAAAAATAACAAGTTTTTGAAGTTGTTCCTCTTTAATATAGAAACAAAACGAAATATAACAGCACAATAAACTTACCTTTAACTACTAAAAAGAACTTCATCAAAGTAAACCGTTGTGACATAAACACTAGCACAACTTAAGATGTTTCTCTTTAGTTAAAACAAAACGGGTATCAATTAGCATACATTTGTGGACAACTCAAAATATTTCTCTTGAGTTGAATCTGGAAAAGCTACTTTTATATCAAGAAGTGGGTTTTATTTTTGGCGAAAGAGTAGAGAAAAAAGTGAAATTTGAAAAATTTTGAGCTGACTCTCTTAAAAGAAACTAGTTTAAAGCAGGGTTTAAAATGCTATCGCCATATTAGCAAAAGCAGCCAAATTTTGCCTTTTTCCTATTAAAAAAAAAAATCTAAAATAAAAAGCCGACAAGTTCCACTGCTAAAAAAGCCCACACTTTTCAAATTATAATTTTTATAAAAAAAAAAACGCAAAATAATAATTTTCTTTAAGTAAGTAAAGTGAAAATAAACAAGTATTTTTTTTTTGTGTTACAACGTGTTCTATTGTGTCATATTGATCGTATTTGCTAAAATTTCATAATTGTCATATTAATAAAATTAATATTTTATAGTTTTCACATTACTACAATTATAAGAAATACAACTAATATAACACAATAGAATACTTTGTAATTGTACCTATTTTAAAACTAGCATTAACAAGAGTGTAATATTCGGCTATGCCCTTCACCTTGGTACAATAAGAACAGAAAGTAATATGTATAAATTACCGTTATTTAGATACATAAAAATAAATCTATTTTCTGCTACTCCCACTTCCACATTTTGTCGGATGCTGTGTATGTAGAACCAAGGTGCTTGTACATAATTTGGAAACTTTGGCTTTTGGCCTTATATATACAGAAAACTATAATGTCTTTGACAGAGGTAACTTATTGATAACCCAGTCATGTGTACCAAATTTGGATCATTTTCTCTAACCGTTCTTTAGATACAGTGAGATTCATAAATGTTTTTCATATTTTCAGTTTCAGTTTGTGCTTTGTTGTGAAACGGACGTGTATTTTCAACCCCGCATACGATTTTAACCCTTTCACGCTCAAAGTTGCTTATAAGCAACTTTGACTTTCAAAGCTAATATTTCTTTGCCTTTGCAATTTAAAGAATAACGGTAAATTGTATTGTTTGTGTTTATGCGTTTAAAGTAATAAAATGCAAAAACGTCAAAAGATATGTAAACAAGCATTTAGTTGTGGACAAGAATCCAAAGTTAGTGCGTGTAAAAAAATTTTCTCCAAAAACAGAGCCACGTAAAACTGAAATATATTAGAATTTCGAAATTATAAAATTGTTTTATCGGAACTATGGCTGAAAGAAAAGGTAATTTAAGTTATAAAAGCAAAAACAAACAAAAAAAAAATTTTTAATGTAGAGGCTAGAATTTTTTAAAATTAGAAGTTGCTTAGAAGCAACTTTGGTCGTTAAGGGTATACAAAGTTTTATATGAATATGAGTAAATTGTTGGTGAAAGGCAGAGACGCAAAGGATTGACTGATACAGATATACAGCAAATCATCGATTTTGATTGGGACAAGTCATCTGATGAAGAGGATGTTATTGAAGATGAATATTTACCAGAAATATTGGAAAAAAACATTGAGGAAATAATTGCAAATGATGAGGAAATTGAGGTGGATATTATAGATCGAATTGCTTCAAATAGCGAAACTGATAACATTGAGGAAAGCGCCGCTGCAAATCCTGTTGAAAAAATTGACAGCAAAAATTAAAAATGGAAAAATAAGAGTATGGAGGCTGTTGACACTACTTGGAAGGAAGAACAAAACTCGGATGCCGTTGTCTTGAAGCTGCCTTTTGAATATTTTTCAGATTTTTTAGATGACGAGTTATTTGAATTGATCGCAGACCAAACCAATTTATATGCTCTTCAGGAGAAAGGTATACAACTTAAATGACAACCAATTGAAATTCGACGAAATATAGGCACGCTTTTATACTTAGGCATTGTAAAGCTTCCCGGTATGAGAATGGCATGGTCAAATAAATTGAAATTAAGTCCCATTTCTGATTCCTTGTCACCGAACAGATTTGAAAAAATTAAGCAGTTTTTTCACTTCAATGATAACCCGAAGCAACCAGAAAAAGCCCATCCAAACTATAATAAATTATATAAGTTACAGCCATTACTTTCTGTACTGAAAAAATTCAATGCATTGGTTCAGGAGGAGCTTTAATCTGTCGAAGAATCGATTATAGCTTTCAAAGGTCGTTCTGGCCTATACAATACAATCCAGCAAAACCACATAAATAGGGCTTCAAAATGTTCACCCGCGCCGGGTCTTCTGGTATGGACTAGGCATATCATCAGAAATTGTTCTATATTTAGCATCAACAATGCCAAAGCTTCTGAATTACAAGCTTTTCTTTGATAATTGGTTTACATCAATAAGTCTTATGATGGCTCTCAAAGAAATGGGTATTATGGCACAGTACGCCAGAACAAAGTGGGAAATTGTGACTTGCTTTCGGAAAAAAATTAAAAAACGAGGCAGAGGCTCCTATGATCAAAAATGCGAAATACATAAATTGTAATATTGCAGTAGTTCGCTGGTTTGAAAATAAGTCCATGCAATTGCTATCTACGCTCGCAAATGACCAACCATTGACATCATGAAATAGGAAGAAGCTATTCAAAAAAACGCAAATATACACCAGATCCCTCAAACACGATGCGCTATGACAAATTAGAGCATATGGTAGTATGGGGAGAAAAAGGTCGTTGCTGTTCTTGTAAAACCGCAACGCCCTTATCAACATGCTCTAAATGTAAGGTCCATTTATGCAGTAATAAAAATAAGAATGGTTTTTTATCATATCATTACTAGTTTTCTTAATAAAATCGGAAGAATTTAGCTTTTCTTCCTAAAATAAAATAAAAAATTTATTTGTTTCTTTTAAAATTTTTATACCACTAATGCCCATTGTTGCTTAAAAGCAACTTCCTCTGGAGTCCTTCCTGGAAGGACCTGGTGTCCGAAACTTGGTATATACCTTATCTGAGCCAAAAATAAACAGAAAAACAAGGTTTCATATTTTTAACACCACCTGGAAAAAAGTGGGCATGAAAGGGTTAATTTATTATTAATTAAATTTGATTTTGGAATATAAACACTAAGCGAATGGACGCTGGAAAATATATGATATTTTTTATTTAAATTATTTAACATAAAAGTGAACAATTAAAACGAAAAATTAAATAAAGATAAATAAAGCAAAAATATATACATATGTACGTATGAATGTTCATACATGTGTATGTATACATATTCTGTGCACAAACATTTTAGTTTAAATTTCTTATTTTTGGCGTTGTTGTTGTAAAATAAAATAAATAATAAAAACATTAAAAGCACATTAAACCGGTGAAAAACAAAAACAATTTCTTGCATGAGTAAAAACAATGTAACAACAATAAAATTAAATGATAGAAATGCTTATGTGACAGTGCATGCCAACGAAAATAATGTTGAAATAAATAAAACAAAACAAAACAATAGTAACTACTTAACGGCTAAGCCAATTTTTCGCACTCGTTCCCTCTCACCCTCTTTATTTACACAAACGGTGGATAGTGACTCATTAAAAAAACTAAAAATAGACTTGGTAACAAGTGTTGCCAGGCCAACAAGTATTGCCGCTACGTCAAAAATAAATTTAGTGGGAAATGATACCATGAACCAAAACACTAATGCAATGGAAAACCCCCCTGTAAAAAGTTGCCAAAAGCCTCAAGTCCAAGTTGGTATGGACAGGTATATAACAGTCCTTAAGCGGGGTCGCAGCCCTACCTCTTCAGCTGTTGCTTCGGCATCAAAAGTGCCATCTTTTGACAAAATAAATTCCCAAAATCGCTTTGCAATTCTGGAGGATGAATCCTCTGAAGCACCAAACGTCATAAGATCGCCCAAGCCTCCCCCGATATATCTTAGGGAGCATAACTCAAATGATCTAATAAAGAGTTTAATTTCGTTGATTGGTGAAAATTCGTTTTATGTAGCCGCAATAAAGAGAGGTAGCATAAATGAAACGAAAATTCAAGTGAATCATGAAAATGATTTTCGCAAAATTATTAACAAATTTGAGGCACTTAAAAAAAGTTTTTATACATACCAACTCAAGAGCAGTAAAGGTCTCCAGGTGGTGATTAAGGGAATTGATTCATGCGTAGACCCAGAGGAAATTAAAACTTTCTTAGAAGAAAAAGGCTTCAAGATAAAACACGTGGTAAATATTAGAAATAGAGACAAAAATCCACAACCACTATTTCGAGTAGAATTAGAGCCCGGCGACATTAAGTTAAAAAAAAACGAAACGCATCCCATTTATAGTTTAAAATATATTCTACACAGAAAAATCACAATTGAGGAGCCGCACAAAAAAAATGGACCTGTTCAGTGCTTAAACTGCCAAGAATTTGGCCATACAAAGGCATACTGCTACTTACCCCCTGTTTGCGTAGTATGTGGTGAGCTATACGGTACAGTTTCTTGCGATAAGCCTAAAACCGACCCCAACGTTAAAAAATGTAGCAACTGTGGCGGTAATCACACTGCCAATTATAGAGGATGCCCTGTATATAATATCGTCAAGCAGACGGTTGGACCAAAAACAAATGCCCCTCAAATGCAGGTTGCAAATCAAGTTATCACAAATGCAATTCAAGCCCCCCAGTTTAGTAATAACAGAACCTCTTATGCTAACGTTCTAAAATCAGACCATGAGCCAATGCAAGGTGCCTCGCCAAGTAATGATGAAACTCCAGTTTCTAATTTAAGTCGTTTAGAAAAAACCATGGAAACATTAGTGCAAACAGTAAATAATTTTACGAACACAATGGGTAATATGATGCAGGAAATTCTTAGAATGCAATCAATGTTATTGCAAGCTGTACTTAACAAGCCATGAACTGTATAAAAATTTGTTTTTGGAACGCAAACGGCATTCGCCAACATAAAAATGAACTAGAATACTTTCTTAAAAATAAACAAATTGATGTCATGATGGTTTCTGAAACTCATTTGACTTCAAAAAATACGTTTAAAATAAATGGTTATATACTATATGATACAAAGGACCCTCGAGATAGAGCTTGTGGAGGTTCTGCCATTTTAATTAAAACCAGAGTCAAACACTACCTAATGGGTGATCATCGTGAAGATTATCTTCAAGCAACAAACATTTGCGTTGAAGAACTAAATAGAAACGTAGTAATCTCATCGTTATACTCCCCACCTAGATATTCAATATCAGAAGGCCAATATTATAAATATTTCAAATCATTAGGACCCTGTTTCCTGGCCGCTGGCGATTATAACGCTAAACATACCTTCTGGGGGTCCCGACTTATAACACCAAAGGGTCGTGTTCTATTTAATACTATTACTAAAATGGATTTGAATGTGATAGCGAGCGGACAACCAACATATTGGCCTACTGATCAGCAAAAAATACCAGATGTCATCGATTTTGGCGTGGTTAAAAACATCCCCTTAGAAACGATTTATGTTGAAGCTTCCTTAGAATTATCTTCCGACCACACACCAACAATTGTTACTTTAATGAACCCCAATAGAACTGTATCTCCAACTGGTTACTTAGCGACGCCAGCTACACAAATCAATTGGCTAAAATATAAAAAATATCTCAGCACCCATTGCACAGAAAATATTCCGCTTAGTACACCGGAATACGTAGATCGCGCTATTCTTAATTTTGACAGTTTTCTAAAGCTAGCTGTACAACATTCCAGTATTACCCAAAAAAAAACTAAAAATATTAAAATTTATTCCACAGATGTTGAGCGTCTCCTGTCTGAAAAAAGAAGAGCCCGAAGAGAGTGGCAATTGCACAGATCCCCTCAACTTAAGAGTTTGTTAAAAGATTGTACAAGAAGGCTAAGAAAGTTACTACAGATACAGAAAACGGATTCTCTGCAAAAATATCTTAAGGAACTTGATGCAACTCCGCAATCAGACTACTCAATATGGCGTGCAGCTAAAAATCTAAATAGGCCAGTTATCTCTAAGCCACCATTAAGAAACTTGAACGGAAGTTGGGCAAGAAATGATAACGAAAAGGGAAATCTGTTTGTTAATCATTTAAAAAACGTATTTACCCCAAATATATCTCACGATACTGCGGTCGAGTTACCACCTGTTCCTGCTAGAGCAGCTATTCCCCTCAGATTTGAGATAAGAGAAATCGAACAGGCTATTTGTGACTTAAACACTAAGAAGGCACCTGGTATTGATAAAATCAGTAATAAAATGCTTTTAGAGCTACCTCGCACAGCAAAGAAAATTATTCTTTTTATTTTTAATGCTATTTTACGCCTTGAATACTATCCTCAAAAATGGAAGGTTTCCTTAGTTACCATGATACCAAAGCCAGGTAAAGATCATACAAAAGTTGAGTCATATAGGCCAATTAGCTTATTATCAAATATGTCAAAGCTGTTTGAGAAATTATTAGTTTCAAAATTAACACCGATTTTAAGTGAAAATAGATGTATTCCAAACCATCAGTTCGGATTTCGAAGAAAACACAG
The DNA here is from genome assembly GCA_963931875.1 of Pollenia griseotomentosa. NCBI lineage: Eukaryota > Metazoa > Arthropoda > Insecta > Diptera > Polleniidae > Pollenia > Pollenia griseotomentosa. The sequence continues at coordinate 96,248,307 of OZ007562.1, read as the reverse complement.
CACAATCGAACAGACTCATCGAATAGTAAATGTCATAAGAAAAGCATTTGAAGAAAAAAAATATTGCTCAGCACTCTTCATCGATGTTTCGCAAGCATTTGATAAAGTCTGGCATGAAGGCTTATTACATAAATTGAAACAAAATTTACCAGCAAACACACACAAGCTGCTAGAAAGCTACTTAGTCGGTCGTCAATTTATTATTAAAGAAGGAAATTTCTTAAGTTCACCTCAGCCTATTGACGCTGGAGTCCCACAAGGCAGCATCCTGGGCCCTCTATTATATTTAATTTATACTTCGGACATGCCAACAAGCAACTATACACAAACTTCAACATTTGCAGACGATACAGCATTTCTAAGCGTCCACGAAAACCGTTATGAAGCATCTCGTTTCTTACAGCATCATATATTTCAACTAGAAATATGGTTAAGACAATGGAGGATAATGGTCAATGAGCAAAAATGCGTGCATATAACATTCACCTTGCGCCGGGAATCTTGCCCCCATATAACAATCAACAATCAAATAATTCCTCAACTTTCGCATGTAAAATATCTGGGTATACATCTGGATCGGCGATTAACGTGGAAATGCCATATAGAGGCAAAATTAACTCAAATGAAACTAAAAGCCATTCAAATTCATTGGCTTATTGGTAGAAACTCTGTCCTTAGTCTCGACTGCAAACTTCTTCTTTACAACTCCATCTTAAAGCCAATCTGGTGCTATGGTATTCAGTTATGGGGCACTGCCTCGGCCTCTAATATAGAAAAGATTCAAAGGCGCCAAAATAAAATTCTTCGAATAATCACAGCTGCCCCTTGGTATGTAAAAAACTCAAATATTCACAGGGATCTCAATGTTCCATTAGTCAAAACTATGATTACGAAATATGCAGTAAAATACTTAAAAAGGCTCGAATTGCATCCAAACCCACTAGCACGAAATATTTTAAATGATAGCGGCCACACTCGCTTAAGAAGAAGAGACACTGCAGCACTTATCCAATTAGATGAGTGACAAACACCTAGATAAGTGAACAGAACCCGTGATGAAGAAAATTTTTGTCTGGCACTGGCAGGACATAAAATAAAGTATTAGGTTAAGATTTGATTAATTATTGTTAGTTCATATTTAAATGTATGAAGATTCAATAAATAATATTGAGAAAAAAAAAAAAAAAAAAAAATATTTTTTTAATCCCCAAAGTTTAAAAACATTTCTCAAAATTAAGTACAAGTTGTTTAATTTTTAAGAAAAAAAGTCCATTTATTACATAGGTGATATATGCCACAATATGATAATTAAATTACAAAAACTTTTAATTTTAAAACTATTTTGACCCTCTAATTAATACTCACAAAAGTATTTTGCTTTTAAAAAAAATCATCTTAGCTTTGTAAATATTTTATATGGGTTTGCTTCGTTTATACCTTTCGATCATATTTTCGTTCGAATAAGATAACATTTTCAAGGTATTTGTCACCCAGTGGTTGAGATCCACCATAAAAAAGAGGCTATATGGCAGGTGCTTATGCAAATCTTTTCCACAACTACTAAGGTTTAAAAGACTTAAATGATCTAAAAGCCAAAGTTTAGTAGCAGACGGTACCCATTAATTTTATTTCGGCTTATAATTTGTAATTGCGTCTTTCCTGCTTAACATAGGCCCCTATTACGGTTCACAACTCAACTCAGCTGAGTTGTAAATAAAACAACTGGTTGTGTTGAGTTGTAATTTTTTAATGTTTTTGTTCGCCGCAATATAGCAAAGTTGTAAACAAAATTTAAAAAATTACAACTCAACTGAGTTGAGTTGAGTTGTGAATCGTAGCAGGGGCCGTAATGAGGGTATTCAATATAGACTTTCAGCCCGTAGTTGTTTAATTATTTTGTTTGAGACTTTATAGTCCCCTACACTTTACGAGTAGTGCCAGCCTGTTATGAAAAACCGTTTAAATTAATTTATTATTTTGGTAAAGACAAGAACTTAAAGTTTTAACCAAAGTATAATGTATGAAGTAAAATATAAAAGGGTTTTTTATAAACTTTTAAAACAGGATCGTTTTCAAAATTTATTTGATATTAATTTCACCCGTATCGTTATTGAGAACATTGCTAATAACTTATATATTTTTGTAATAACCAATTAACCAAACTCTATTTTAGTATATTGGTTATCATTATTTCGTACCAAAAAACCGATATCTTAAATGTCATAATCCAGACGATTGGAAGATACGAGGAATAAAGAAATTGACAGTCGGGTAAGAACAGGTAACCCATAATCTGAGAGTGCATAGTTTACACATTTATAAATGCTGGGGAATTTATTTTTACAATAACTGAAAACAAATTGCCTGTTTAACGATTTTTGTTATTACCAGCCAGTTTCGAACGTCAACGTTCGCATAGAAAATTACATTTAAAACAAAAACAAATGAAAAATGTGCTATTTTAGTACGAAATTTCTTACGTATGGAATTTGACGTTTATTGCGATTAACATAATAAGGGAATTCACGTCACAAGTTGCACCCTTGCAAAAAAGCAAAAGTGCAAAAACATAACAACAACCACAAAGACAATTATTTACGCACAACTAATTGTCTGTGTGGTTGTTGTTATATTTTTCACTTTTGCTCTTTCGCAAGGGTGCAACTTGTGACGTAAATACACCCAATATGTCACAAAAACCCGAATCTAAAAAGGGAGTAAAATATGTTCAAAATTATGTGTATTAAAAAATAATGCAGAAGGTAAGAACATGTAATTTATGGTGTTTTCTTTTCTACAAAAAAGTGTGACATTTTATTTTAAAAAATGCATTTTGCGTCTATTTCTTAAAAATTTTTCTCCTGAAAAGGATGAGTTTTTTAGAATAAAACAAGCCACCCTTTTCGGGAGCAAATTTTTAAAGAAACAGACACCAAATTGCATTTTTTTTTAAATAAAATATCGCATTTTTTTGTAGAAAAGAAAGCACCATTAGTAATAAGTAGGGCAACCAAAAAAAAGCACTAAAAAAACAGTTTTAAGCTCTTAAAAAAGCGTTTAAAAACATGAAAATAAGCTGTTAAAATTTAAAAAAAAAGCAATTTAAAATTGTTAATTTTCCACTTAATTCGTTTAATATGTTGTTATAGTAAATTATAAGTTGATGCAATAAATTTTCGAAAAGAAAACTATGTCTGTTTGGAGTCAGCAAGTTCTTGTACATAGAAAAAGTTCTTCCTACGTCTACAGATGTTAAGGGAGCATATTTAAAATTGAGTATTTGCTCTGAAGTATATTTTATACGATTGGACTCATAATTTCGCTTGCTCCCAAAATATATGTTCACTTAGAAAACCAATGAAAGATTTTTCGTTTCCAATTTTGTTACAACTTCGTGTAAAACCCCAAAATTTGCAGAAATTAACAATATTTGATATACAGAGAAATTCTTAATAGCTAAAACTATATTAAAAAAGCAAAAAATAAGACGTTACTATACCAAAAACAGAGAGAAGGGGAGCTAACAGACGTTACTTTATACAAAAACTATATTTAAAATGAAATAAGACGTTACAAAGTATAATGGTAAAAGACGTTACAGACTGAGGAATTTGATCGTAAGAATACAGCTATGGAATTTTCGAGAGAAAAGAACTTAAACAAGCAAATAATAAAATAAGTTGATAAAAAGGCTTAATACTAAAAACAAAAACACATAAAAATTATACACAACACTATAAAAAGTACGTTACAGTACCGCTAAGACAGAGTTGCATAAAAATCAAGTAAGAAAGTAAAGTCGGTCAAGCACGACCGTATGATACCCAACACAACAGTATTTAAAAACAAGTTTCGAGAGTATTTGGCTATATGAATAGGGATCTATCTATGTTTTAAATTACTATAGTTACTGATGGGCAGAAATTTACCCTATCTCCCCTCGTGGTCCTATTTTTTAAAAAATGCATACCTTACGTGTCCATATAAATATGGATCTATATATGTACATATGTCTTAAATTGCATTTAAATTGGTTTGATAGTAGGCACAAAGATCCTCTTCCGAATAGCAGCTTGTATGGGGGCTATATTAAATTATGGGCCGATTCGTCATTGTGCCAATTAGAACCCAAATTTCATTAAATTATCTTTAAAATTGCGACCTGTACTTTGCACACGGAGTCACATGGACAGCCAGCCAGCCGAACGGACATGATTAGATCGACTCAGAAAGTGATTTGATTTGAGTTGATCGGTATACTTTAGGACCAATATTTTAAGGTGTTTCTCACATAGGCTTGCCAGATATGAAATCCATAAAAACAGTACATCGGGAAAAAAACGGCAGTACATTAATGTAAAAAGAAGTACAATTTTTTTTTATTTTATTAACTTAAAATTCAGTACATCAAAAACAATTTTGAGTTCTTTTATTCCTGTTTCAATATAAATTCCCAAGCGAAAATTTTAAATTTATTTTGAAAAACAGGCAGTTAATGTAACTATAAACAAAAATTATAAAATTCAATGCATAGCAAGAGCACAAAATAGAAATCTTTTTTTTTAATATAAAACCCCTTATTCATAAAAAATAAAACAGGTTTATAAGAGGTTTATGAAACGAATTTACTATGAAAATTTGTTAAATAAATCTTTTAAAAACCTGTTTTATTTTTAACGAATAAGGCCATAAGTATTTAATATACTTATGCAGTGACATCTTTAAATTTGTCAGATGTTTCAAATTAAATGTTTAAAACAAAAACGCTTTGTTTATTTTTATAAAAATATTAATATTAATTTTCAATTTAATGTTACGTGTTTGTTAAACAATTTAATTATTCTAATTTTACAATTTAATAATTCTAGTTTAAGAATTAAATTAATGTAAATTTAAAAAATTACAAATATTTATCACTTTTTTTGTTCTTCGTTAACAATGCCATTTTTTATTTATTTAAAATAAGTTTTTATTATTAATTCACTTCGCTCTTTTCTCCAAAAAGAAAATTTTTTTCAGTTGTTTGAATGAGGAAGTGAAAATACAAATAAAAAATACGAAACAGTTTTGGGACAACAAGTAAGCTTTTACGGTTCGATGGTTTTTTTTAAATCTTTTAACTGCAGGCGACATTGAGTTGGTACATGACGCAGCATTTCAAACCATTTCAAATCGCAAAACTTAAACATTTCTTTCAGGTTTGCAGTGTTTTTAGTTCGAAAATTTGTCGAAATTTGGTTTTTTGCACTTTTAATACAATATGCACAAAGTATGTTTTATTTTGTGCAAAAAAAGTACAAAATGAAGTACAAAAGCTAAAAAAAAGTACAATTGCGTACTTCTTTAATGGTTATGCAGTAAGCAGTACAAATGGTAAAAAAAAGTACGCGTACTTCTGAAAACAGTACGTCTGGCAAGCCTATTCTCACATCAGCACCAGTGTTGCCGTTAGGATACGAAAGATACATTTTTCGTATCTTTTGACTTCTTCAGGTATCATGTATAATCCTGACATTTTTCGTATCTTTTGAATCTGTACGCAAAATGTACAGAAACAAAAAATTCGAAAATTTTTAGCCAACTTAAGCTTATTAAGACTGATCATCGTCACCGACTCAATACTAATACAATAGCAGCCAAGACGCATTGACTAAAAGGTGAGGTCAACTATACAACAACACTGCTTTTGTGGTCGGATTGTCAAAAATATTGATAGTAAAAAAAGGTTAGTTTACATAAAAAATTAGTTTGCATACACACTTTGACAAGTCGACCACCGAAAAAAAAACACCATATGTTGACTTGACCCCACCTTCTAGTGAATTCGCCTTGATAGCAGCTTTAATAATGTTGAAAGAAAACCTTAAGGGGTTGCAACATACGATGATTACTAGTAGTGCGAAGTTGTTCTGAGGATATATGAACATCTTTTATATTTTCAGGAAATTTATATGAACGTTGATATTATCGCCTAAGTATAAACGCCTAAACTCGTATATTAATTTTTACAAAAATGAATTTGTTTTGATAACATTCAAAGATAATTACATATAATTAATTTTAAAGTTTGGTTACTGTATTTTTAAAAATTACATATTCACCTAATACCTATTTATGACTTAAATAAATATAAAAATGAATTTTAACGAAATCATTTTCTTTGCAATATGCATATAAATATGAAATAAAAATGTTATGTTAATAAATATTAAACGTTAAAAATGGATTTTCAATTTTTTTTCAAAACGTATCTTTTTGGGAAAAAGTGTATCTTTTTGGAAACTAAAATGTATTTTTCTCGAAATTTCACTGGCAACACTGATCAGCACAAATGCATGATACCCTCTCCACTCTTTAGTGTAGCTATAATAACATACAGAGATAATACATGTTTTTGGGATGATATTGTTCAAGGGAAGCACAAAATATTACCATAACGTTGAACCATTTTTTTACCAGAGTTGTTACAGCACAGAAATGGTTGATTTTTTAGTATTTATAAAAAAAGTTGCACATAAAAATAAATAATAATCACGATTTTTGCAAAATATTATTAAATAAGTTTTTTTTCGTATGAACAAAAATTAAAAATTATCTTAAAATGATTAAATAATAAATAAAAATAAAATAAAATAAATAAAAATAAGTAAAAAAAGCCGATATCGCAAAAATAACTAAAAAAAAGCCGGTATTGCCAAAATAAGCAAAAAAAAGCCCTAACAAATATAGCTCATTTTCTTTGTTTTTTATGATCGGAATTTGTGTTCAATCAAAATCTGTCTATCCCCCTAGAGATAAGGTATTTAATAATTAGAAAACTAATAAGAAACCATTTTTATATTAAAAAAGTCGCATTTTCTAAGAAATTAATTTTGATAGAGGAACAATTATTTTTGCAACACACATTTTCAATTAAGGAAATGTTTGCAAATTTTTCTCAAAACATGTGTATTTATTATCATATTTTAAAGCATTTCATTAAAATTTTAATTCAAAACTAAATAAAGTTATTATAAACTTCATTTATATCATATAAATTGTAAAAAAAGCTTTAGTTACATTTTTGTTTCAAAAATTAAAAGAAAATATTAGAAATACTTTAGGAAGAAAGAAGATAGAATATATAACGAAACTGTTGCTCCCATTGTGAACAAAGCTTTAATTAACATAAATTGTTTGAGTTATTCGTTATTTGATATTGGCTATTTCAATTATTCGATCAAATAATGGTGAAAAATTCCTCGATTAATCGAATAACCATTAATCGAGTGGATACTCTTGTCTTGTTTCTTTCTGTGATGAGTATAAAAAACAACAACATGGGATTTTATGGAAAAAATTAGAGGCAGTCGTGGATTTTTGCTCATATCTCAGCCATTTATGGACCAATTAGGCTGAATTTCAATAAAAAACAAATCTGGAGCGTATGTGATATACATATATAACAACCTAGTTCCCACCATTTCTGGGGTCAGCTGCACATACGGACATCGTTTAATAAACTACGCTACTCAATATATAAATACTTTAGAGGGTCCAAGATCTATATTGTAGAAATAACAAACGGAATGACAAACTTACCTTCGGTGAAGGGTATAAAAAGGTAAAGTATTATTTGTTCATATCATGTTAACCCTTTCAGCCCCGTTGTTGCCTATAGGCAACATTGCAATCAAACACTTATAACTCCCGAAAATTTCATTTTTTCTTATAACGGTTTTCTGTTCTTAGTAAATATGCATCTTAGCAATGTGTGTGCAGAATTTAATACAATAAGCTTTGATGGTGTTAATTTGCGAACTGTTTGTTTAAGCGACCATGCGTTTTACAAATTATTTGGAAAAATTGTGTTTTTAAAAAAACTAAAGAAATTAATATTAAAAAAAAATATTTGTGTAAAAAGTGCAATCTGCTATTTAAAACAGGTTAGTTAATGATATTAAACAACAAACACAAGAAAAAAGTTTTAGCTTTGTCCCCAGTATTTTTTTTAAAACAATGTTGCCTATAGGCAACATTGGTCCATTATGTTCATAATTTACATAAGAATATCTTGTTCACTAAAAATGAGTGCAAGGGGTTTGACAAAGTTAAAAATTGAAAAAAATTATTAATTTTGATTAGGATGATTCTGCTGAAGAATGCGCAGATGAAGCCGTCGAAAAGTGTGCATATTTGGCAATTTAGGTTAGGTTAGTAAGGTTATAAAGTAAACTTCACACCCTCACCCAGACAACAATATGGTCCATTGTGACGCCTTAGTAAGTGAAAGAATTCTAGTATGAAAGAACAGGAGAAGTAAAGAGTGAAAGCACAGGAAAAGAGGAAGAAGTGGAAGATAAGAAATTGGACTGCACAATCCAAATACAACCCTACTAAACAGAAAACTGCCTTACATGTGCCTAGTCCTCAGTCTTCTGCCGCGCAACCAGGTCATTCCCATTACAAATCCGATTCTCGAGCTCCCCGAGACATCTCCTAATTCGCGTAGGAATCTGCTACCCAGTCACCTCAGCCTACTGATCTGTAGCCTGAGACAGTGGCACAGCAAGTGCTCAACTGTCTTCAACTCCTCTACATGTATCCGACATGTCAGTTCCCATTCCTACCGCCATCCTGCCTATCATACAGTGGATTGCGATAATACCAGGCCCTACTCTTGCCCAGCAGCGCATCTGAATTTGACCTACTAAGCACCGGTCACAGCATGCGCGATACCCGGCAGTATGTTCGGCTCCGCCACACCCGATAGTTCCGCTCAGAGCCCATTCCATAATTCTTCCAAAGTAGAACTGCATTGGAGGACTGACCGCCTACAAACTGTCAGGATCCCCGATTTCCGAGCCCAGTCTCGCCAACTAATCAGCTATCTCGTTGCCGGTGACGTTGCAGTGACCCGGTACCTAGCACAGTCTCACCACATAATTCCCTAAGATTTCTCCTAAAGCCCTCCTGCAATCATCCACTAGCCTGGAGTTCACATATTTGGAAATTTAATAGAGGAAACAAAACATGAAGGAAAACGAATTGGTGGCTGATTTGATTGAAGGGATTGTTGTCGATGAACATGAAAATAATAGTAGAATGGCAAATAGTTGATTGCTATAACAAAAAATATGGTCGGAGTTGATTTTGCTTCTATGTTGATGGGGCTATATAAAATTAACCACCGTTCCATATTCACCAGCTCTATCATCACCAATTTCATTACCACCCGATAGCGCAAGTTCTTGAACAAGATCTTATGTAGCAGAACCCGTAAAAAAATATAAGCTAGCCACTGAGTTGAATAGGGATCGAAAGGACGATGCAAGATATGTCACATAGGCTTTCCACGTCCGAAGTGCAGCAAATGCAGAGTATATTTATGCTGTAATCCACAAAAAAATTGTTTTCTATTATATCATACATAAAATATAAAAAAATTGCAATAAATAAATTATCAAATATCTTTAACATGTGTTTAAAGTTTACCCACAACTGCCCAATGTTGCCTATAGGCAACATCTTATATATCCTTAACCAGGATAGTTAGAACTTTAAATTTTTTATTATTTCATATCTAGGCATATACGAACTTAAATATCATAAAAAAAATTTTTTTGAACTACTCAAAAAAATTCGGGGATGAAAGGGTTAAATATATATACATAATCAAAACTCAAATAAACGTTTTAAAGCATTTTCTCCTTCAAGTCTATTGCGATGCTGTGTGTTAAAAAGTCCCGCACCACTAAACATTCGCTCGCTCGGAGCACTATTTCGTTGTGTCACTAAATATTACCTGGATATAGGTAAATGAAGCCAGTATTTTCCACCATGTCAGTAAGTATAAAAATTTACAGCCTGTTCAACGATTTCGAACGTTAGCGTATGCATAGAAAATTACATTTAAAACAAAATTCGACAATTTGTTTTTGTTTTAAATTTAATTTTCTTTTTTTCGACGTTAACGTTCGAAATCGTTGAACAGGCTGTTAAAGATGTGTAATATTTAGATGCGAAGTAGATAATTTCAAATTCATCGACACAAACGGAAGTTTATTTTATAACGAGCGAAAAAAGTATTAACGATAAGAGAAATGTTTTACCGCGAACATTTGTTTACTTTCTAAGGGCAAAAATTACGAAGGAAAATTTATTAACAATAGGAATGAATGATAAATAGATCCCTAAATAACCAAATACTATTTTTACAAGTTTTAAAACTATTTTTTTAGTCTTCAAAATGGACGTTTTTTTATACCATATTCATAACACCACTGAAATTTGCAGTTTTTTTTATTTTTTTTCATACTTTTTATAACAATTTAATTAACATAGATAACTTAGCATTAGATTTTAAAAAAATTACTTGTAAAAAGTGGCATATATTGTTATTGTCAAACATACATACAACTACAGTTTAAAGAATTTAATTTACCAAAAAAAATTAACAATTTAAGCATTTCACATAATTGCCTTAATTAATTTGTTCGGCATGTAAAACTATATGAGGATTTTCTAATTCTTTTTTACTTTGTATTAGTTTAAGTTCACGTTCAAATGCTGTTACCTTGCGTTTTCCATCACGAATTTCCGCTGGCATTGTGTCAATAGTATTTTTTATAACCGCTTGCAAGGATGCAATTGTTCGCTCAAGAGCTAAACCTAACCTTGTAGTTTGATAACTGTGAGCCAAAAAGAGTGATGCAAATAAATCACCTGTACCAGTGAAAGAGATATTGGAACCCTGTTTTGGTATATTCAAAGCATATCGCGAACCATTACGTTTGCTAAGAAAAGCACGAAGTTCTTCGGGTTTTCCCAAATCACTGCTTGATATAGCAACGGTATCAATACCTTTATCATGAAACCATTTCACTGCAGTCCATATATCGGCTTCACTTGTGATTTTCATTTCGGTTAAAAGTTCAACTTCATATTGATTAGGTGTAACAATATCAGCTAAAGGAATTATTTCTTCTCGATAAATGGGTAATAAATCTCTGGGTACATACATTTCGCCATTGTCGCCCATAACTGGATCACAAACTATTTAGTAAATTGTAAAGAAATAAAATAATGACGACCTCTTCAAAAGTGTTTGTGTGTATATGTAAATATGTATGTATGTTGTTTGTATTTATTAAGTGTTGCTCACCAAATATTAAATCTGGTTCAGTAGCTCTTAGTTTCGTGACAATTTTAGCTACTTGTCTTAAAAAAGAGGCATTTCCAATGTACCCCGTCAATAAATGTGAGTAACATTTCAAAAGATCATTGCCCTCCAGACCTTGGAAAAGGTCATCTAAATTAAAACATATAAGTATATGATTAGAAAACACTTTTAAAGGAAGTTAAAAACTTACCTAGTTCTTTTTCTTGCAACACTTGGCCCTTAACTACTTTATAGCCCGTATGATTAGAAAATTGTACCGAATTAATGGCATCAACTTCAAAGCCTAAAACCTTTTATCAAAATACATGATATAAATGTCAATTCAATGTTTTCCTTTTAAATGTTTATTACCTGTAATGGAAATGTTGCACTTTTATTGCCCACATAACCATGGACAACATGACTTTGAATAGATAATACTCGCTTTTTAATTTCTTTGTTACAACTGTTTGAAGACATGTCTATATTGTGCGGACACTTTTTTCAAATAACTTGCAAGCAATACAATAGATCTTTCTGTAAACACTTATTTTCAAAGATTCTCTTATCTGTGAGTGTGCAAATAATAAATATAAAGAAAAGTATAAATAATATTAATACGTAGATAAAGTAATTTTGTCCCCTTAGTTAGAGGGGGTCGTAACTATTACTTTTGTAGGGGGTTATAAAGTAGAAAATTATTCAAGATTGATTAAAATGTATTTTTATACCTTCACCGAAGGTAAAAGGGAATATATAAGTTTATCACTCCGTTTGTAATTTCTAAAATATTTATGTTTGACCTTAAAAAGTATGTTGAACATATACATACATACTTATATATTCTGAGTCCTTAGGAATAGCGAAGTTAATCTAACTATATCCGTCTGCCCGTGTGTATGTTGAAATGGGGTTTCCAATGACCCCAGAAACGATTGTTATGTATTTGTGTCACATACACTCCGGATTTGTTGGCTATTGAAATTCAGCCAGATCGGGCCACAAATGGATGAGATGTGAGCAAAAAAACCACGACTGCCTCTAATTTTATTCATAAATCCCTTATTGTTTGTTTGCTGTACAAGATACAAGCATCTTGTTTGTTAATACACAACGCAGGATTGAAGAAGTTGGCGTGGCACCTATAAATTTCTGTATATCTTGGGAATGGTAAAAGCTAAATTTTTAAAATTAGGTACATGCATCTTATACTAATCGCCATTTTTTTCAATAAGAAGTGGTTAATTTGTTCTAGGCAGCAAGTGAAAATAATAAATTACGCTTAAAAATTTAAAAAATGCACAAAACAATTCCATTCTTTCAATACAAAGAAATCCTATAAGGCCAATTATACATTTTTATTACCTACTTAAAATAATTTTAATTTGAAGCAAGACTTACTTGCACATAAAAGTAACAGTTCTTACTTTAAAGGGTCAACTATACAAAACAATTAGTTTGACAAAAACAACAGGATGTTTTTTATGAATATTTAAAATTTTTGATTTTCATACAAACAACCGCTTGTGTGGTTTATTTGGTCCAGTACAAACAAAACAATTTCGTAAATAAAAGTATTGTTCGAAATAGTAAGAAAATAACATTGAAAAATGTATTAACCGATTTGTTTTCTTAAATAATACCGCGAAGCTCTACGATTGTCTGCGGGAGGCCAGAGGCTCTGGCGGGAATCAAACCCGCGACTTCGGCACTGATAGACTAGTTCACTACCAGCTAGTTTAATTTTGACCTGAAAGGGCCAAAGTAGATTTCTATAGAGCCATCAAACGTCCAAAAGTGCCAAAAATGGCCCAATGTGCCATGCTTAACAATGAACGTACTTTCTGAAAAAAATAACCTTTAAAGTGTGAATCCAGCGACCTGCGCCGAAGCAGCTAACAGCCGGCTAAGCCAGCCGCGGATAAAAATATTTTTGGCCACCGCCGCCGATTTTTCAGCTAAAAATCCGGTCCAGCTTTGTCACCGATTACTTTGTAAAGAATTTTTATTTTCTAATTTTTGATATTCTCTAATTAGGCTCGAGTTCATCAAATTTAATTTTCATTAAATTATTTTCACTGAGGGAAGGAATTTTACAACTTGGAATTTTTTTTATTAAAATTTATTGATAATTTTTCTTGGCTGAGCTGGGATTTATTTTCTTTTTTAAACACTTAAGGCCCAACCATAATGTGCTTAAGTTGGCTTAAGCAAATGTGCGAATACATGTACATAAATTGTATGAGGCAAACCATATTGAACTTAAGGAAACTTTTTGCTAAGTTTAATGAAACTGTCATTTGCTTAAGCAAGGTGCGAGTCTAATCGCACATTCCGTACGGAATCAGATGTTTTTTTATTTTGTTTTTTTTTAATACATTTGAGAGACTTTTTGTTAATTTTTGACAGTAGGTTAAGCAAGGCTATGCATATTATGGTTGGGCCTTTAAGCTTCTTACAGACGACGGTGGTAAGCAGTGTAAAAGTAGCATTTTCACTGCTGAATTTAGCATTATTTATTTGGATTTAGCAGCGAATTTTTCAAATTGCATTTAGCATAATTTTCAGCCTTTTTCTTATATTTTATTAGCATTTTTTAATCGAATAAATTTAATATATTGCTATTTCACCATATAACTTAATATTTCTGTCAATCTCTATCATTGAATTTTGTCATTTATACGTTCATACAAATGTATAATAATAGCAATTCTGTAAACACCAAAAAAATTTTAAAGAAATGGTAGATTTTACTACAGAAGAAATAACGGTTTTGGAACAGCAATGGCAAAAGCTGAATGCATACGAATGGATGAACCAAAGTTCAACTATTGAATTCTGCATAGGTGTTAAAGAGTACAGAAACGCTTTAAAAGAAAATGCTTTCAACGAGTTAGCTTCTTTTGTTATGAAGTTTTTGGTTTTGCCATTTATTAACGCGGAAGTTGAAAGAATTTTTAGCGGTATGAACCTTAATAAAACCAAGATTAGAAATAGGATGGAATTGAATTCATTGATTTACGTTAGATGTGGTCTAAAAAGATTAAATAAATGTTGCTGAGATTTTACTGAAAATGCTAAATTTACTGAAAATGCTGTTGAATAGCCTTTTATGTTTTCAATAACAATTTTTGTTTTTGCTTATATTTTGTATTTAATAATATATATGTATGTTTATCTTTACCTGAAACGCAAAAAGCCCTATCTAAAATTTAGAAAATTTTCCTGGAGAAGCAAAAAACTATTTTAAATGATAAATTTATTATCGCCTTAAACTGTTTGTAATTTATTTTTCTTCTACTTTTCTTGTAAAACCTACCAGTTGTTTTGATAGTTGACAATGTTGCAAATTTTGCAACCTGTAGGCAGGGCTGGGCAGTATTTGAAATACATGTATTTGAAATACGTATTTAAAATACAAATACGTATTTTGTATTTGTATTTTAAATACATGACGTGCAAGTATTTTGTATTTTGTATTTTAAATACATATCCAGCAAGTATTTTGTATTTTAAATACATACAATAAATATAAGTAGTTTGTATTTTGTATTTTAAATACATAAAAAATGGGAGTATTTTGTATTTTAAAAACATAGTTTACAAAATATATTCTGTCAGTTTATTGATGGTTGATTGATTTTAATCTACCAAAATATAAAAAAATATGGTGTCACTTTTCATCTTTCGTGAAAAAAGTTTCCGCACCGAAAGCGTTGAAGTTTTGTTTTTATTTTTTATTTTCATCATTAAATCAGTGGCTCTTGTCTTAAATAAGTTCGTTTTCGTTTAAATTCATATATTATCTTCAACATTAAACCATTTTTCATAAGTCTAATGCAAAATCAAAAGGGTTTCAATTTCCAAAAATAAAATTTACACATAAAATGGAGTTTTAGGAATCGCTTACGGTGCGGAAACTTTTTTCACCGAATCAGCTTAAAAAAACAGTTTTTTATTATCAGAACAAAATTCCCCACATGGCGCTGGAGTGGTATTTTGCACTCAAAAAAAAGTTATAAACTTAATGTACATGACGTGGAAGTATTTTGTATTTGAAATACGTACAATAAATGGAAGTATTTTGTATTTTAAATACATACAGGATGTGTAAGTATTTTGTATTTTAAATACATACAGGATGTGTAAGTATTTTGTGTTTTGTATTTTAAATACATAACCTGAAAGTATTTTGTATTTTAAATACATAACCAGCAAGTATTTTGTATTTTAAATACCGCAAACCATGTATTTTGCCCAACACTGCCTGTAGGTTAGGGCTTTAAGCGTTTATCATTTAATATTTTGTAGATAGGGCCTTTTGTTTTTTTGTCTAAAAAATCGCTAACTTTCCAAAATCCAAAATTTTTTTTGAACATTTGTGTTGATGCAATACATAAGAATCAATAAAAAAGTTGATTTTTAATTTTTGGTAAGTTAGGGATTTTTAGGGATATTAATATACCTATGATCCATTCATGATAATGACACAATTATTTAAGAAAATGTAGCATTTTTTTAGCATTTTCAAATTTTTAGGGATACATATTAATATATAATTCATTCATGATAATGATACAATTATTTTAGAAAATTTTGGATTTTTAAATTTTTTTTGTATTGTTTTAAGCCTCATTAAGCATTCAATTGTTTTTTTTCGTTGTGGTCAGATCTTTTACAATGTTGTCATTAAAATTGACTAAAAATCTCTTGCAACTGTGTGAACATTGTACGCTATTTTCATTTGCCAGATGTGCTTAATTAATGCATCTGACAATGGCACCATTTTTTCATCCTTTTTTCCTTGACTTTCCTTAAAAAGTGCAACTCAAATAATGCCTGCCTCCAAATACTGTCAGTTCTTGTTTATAAAGCACCAACATTTTTTAAATAAAGACATACATATTTCCGCTTAATTGAGTTTCTAAAAATGCAATTTTGACGCAGTTAAACGCGAACTCAATTAAGCAATGCTCGGTTAATTGAATCGCCGACGCAATTAAAACGAAATTGAACATGATGTGCAATAAAGCGAACACCCATGTGTAGATAGAAAATAAAACTCATCTCTTTATTTATTAAGTAAAAAAAATTGCAATAATTTTTTTTACATTTGTGGAGCAAAAATACATTAAGTAGACGGTTACAATTAACCGAAACATTTGCTCTTGTTTTTCGCAATGCCGTCTTATTTTGCTAAATAATAAAGCGGGTGACGCAATTAAACGGAACTCAACTAAACGGTTATTTGGCAAAAGTGCACTTTACGGGGCGTACGAAAAAAAAAAAAAATTGGACCCCCTCTGGAATAAAAAAAGAAAAAAACCAAAATTAAAATTTAAGGGGGCTGAGGCCCCTGGGACCCCATGGATCAAAAAAAGCGGCCCGCCCACTTAGTGGTATGTGTGGGTACTCAAATTAAAGGTAATTGTGTAAAAAATACGAAATTAATAAAATTTAGGTCGAGCGGGACTTGTGGGTCCCTCTGGGGGGTAAAAAAATTGCCCCTCCCACCCTTATAACTATGTGTGGGTACTCGAATGAAAGGT
Organism: Pollenia griseotomentosa; assembly: GCA_963931875.1. Taxonomy (NCBI): domain Eukaryota; kingdom Metazoa; phylum Arthropoda; class Insecta; order Diptera; family Polleniidae; genus Pollenia; species Pollenia griseotomentosa. The sequence continues at coordinate 96,231,618 of OZ007562.1, read as the reverse complement.
ATTTTGCTTACGATTGTAAATATTTTGTTTTTATTTGGCTTTTTTAATGTTGTATAAAAATCGCGGGATTTTTTTTATTTTTTTGTAACTAAAGCTTCTCTGTATACCGGCCTTCGGCCGGTCGCAAGGATTTTCTCCTTTATGGTAAAACAAAGACCGGTTTCGCTAACTACAGCTTTTCTGTATAGCCGGCCTTCGGCCGGGCGCAAGGATTTTCTCCTCTATGGTATAACAAAGACCGGCTTCGCTAACTAAAGCTTTTCTGTATAGCCGGCCTTTGGCCGGGCGCAAGGATTTTCTCTATGGTATAACAAAGACCGGCTTCGCTAACTAAAGCTTCTCTGTATAGCCGGCCTTCGGCCGGACGCAAGGATTTTCTCCTCTATGGTATAACAAAGACCGGCTTCGCTTACTAAAGCTTCTCTGCATAGCCGGCCTTCGGCCGGGCAAAAGGATTTTATCCTCTATGGTATAACAAAGACCGCTTTCGCTAACTAAAACTTCTCTGCATACCTATAAAAGAAACATAAATTAACCTAGAGAGGAAAATATTAAACGAATACAAAAACAAAATACATATTGGCAATCGTGAGCAAATTACCTTTAATTTGAGTACCCACACAGATATACATAAGTGTTATGGGGGGGAAACTTTTTTTGCCCCAGAGGGCCCTTGAAGTGCCGCCCACCCCAAATTTTATTATTTTCGTTTTTGTTGCACAATTACCTTTAATTTGAGTACCCACACATACCATTCAGTGGGCGGGGCGGTTTTTTGGACCCAGGGGTCCCCACGGGCCTCAGCCCCCTTAAATATTAATTTTGGTATTTTTTTTTTTAATTCTGGATCGGGTGGCATATTTTTTATATTTTTTTTCGTACGCCCCGTAAAGTGCACTTCAGCCGGTTATTTTCACATAGACAGTTTACAGAATGATTTCGTTCCATGATTTTTAGTGCAATAAAAAGTGAAACTCAATTAAGCGGGGCTTAATTAACCGAAAACAACTGTATGCGAAATTGAGTTAACACAGCGTTTAAATTTGTCAGTACTGGCAAGACAGTAAGCATACAAAATAGCTGTAAAAGTGTTTATGGATTATTAAAAAAGTTTGAATGAATTGCTACTGTCTTGCCAGTACTGGCAAATGTAAACGACATGTAAGAGTAGGGAATTAAAGTATGAAAAATGGCCTAAATTGTTTGTTACGCACAAAAGCTCATTAAATTTCTATATGTATATACTATCGGCTAACAGCTGGTCAGCCGCCGATAAAATCCCACGGCGCAGGTCTCTGTATTAACTCCGACAGTGCAATATTCTTTAGGGAAATTTCTATTTTATTTATTAAAGACGAATCATTAATGAAATTTTGTACGAAATCAAAATAGCTGCTTCGTTTTTTCTATGTTATCCACACCAATTATCGATATTTTTTGCAGCAATTTAAAATTTCAAGGAAGTTAACTATATGCTATGTTCATACGACGATATAAACCATTCGTTTCGCTCTCTGAAACTAGTTTGCCAAACATGCTGTTCATACGATTCATTCTTGTTTCATTTTGACATTTTTTTTGTGTTGTAAGTGTGATTTTTTTTTTTTAAAGTAGATAAAAAAGTAAAAAAAACTTGAAAATATAATATTTAATACTTTTATTAATATTATTAGGTTATAATTATCACTTTATTTTATTAAACATAAATTTTTTTCTTTGTTTTGATTTTTTTTGAGAGCTAGTTCAGATAAACTAACGATAAATGTTATCAAAATTGGAGATGATAGTACAATTTTCCCGTTTCGCAGCCTGTTTCAAAATGAAACGACCTGTTTCGCTCTCAAAATTTTGTATGGGGACAGGGTTGTCAGATTTTTTTTTACCTTCATCGCCAAATATCATACTGAAAATCGCAAAAAATTGCCAAAAATTTATTTTCCTAAATTTTTAGTAAAAAAAAATCGCCAAATAAAAGTTTTATATAAAAAAGAGTGTATTTTACCTTTATTTAAATTTTCCATATATAGCCTTTTTCTAGTAGTGTGTTTATATTAAAGTAGACAATCGCAAAACGCTTAACATTTGTGTTTCTGACTTGAAATCGCATAATACGTGTTTTGTAAATCGCAATCGCAAGAAGTTTGGCGACGTAAAATTGCAATAGTATTGTAAGCAGAGTACGAAAACAAACAAAACGAAACGTTTGCTTTCGTTTTGTTTTGTTCTTTGCAGTGAGTAAAACAAAACCAAAACAATGAGAATGATTTTGCCATTTTGTTTTGTATTATTTTTGCTCGTGAGCGCAAATTGTACATTAATATAAAAGTACACAGCTGGAAAAGAAAAGAGTAAGAACAATATTGAAACATTCAGAGTAAAAACGTTTGACAAACGTTTGGTAATTGATTTACTCATTATAATATTTAGTCATATATATATAAATATTGTTTCTAAGTGAAATAAAAAGAGAGGTTTTTAGGTTTTTTTGTTTTTATTAATGCTTTTTTTGACTACTATAGTAATTAAAAAAAAAAAAACAAATTAAATTAAATAAAAAGTAATTAAAAAAAAAAAGAAAAAAAATTAATTAAAAAAAAAAGACGAGGCATTGTGGATTTTACTCTTGTTATGCCACTACAAAAACCAAGCAAGAACTAAATCAATTACTCAAAACAAAACGTTTCTCTATCTGTTTTGTACTCAGATGTACGATTGTAACGGTAAATTAAATAATGCAGATGAGTGGAAAGCCAATTGTTTCGTTTTCTCTCTTTGACACTTGAAAAGTTTTTGTTTTGGTTTTGCTCATGTACAATACAATTTAAAAATTTTCAATAGTTTTGTACATTTTGCAAACGTTTGCGAAATGTTTTGTTTGTTTTCATACTCTGATTGTAAGAAACTATAGCAGATCGCAAGCAAAACGCACAACTTTCGGAATACCTTAAGAAATCTAGCTTTTTGCGATTTTAGATCGTGCAATTGTCATAAGAAGGCTGACTATCTTAAAACCTAAAACTTATGAGTTCAGTTAATAAAATTTTGCAAAAAAATAATTTAATTAGGTATGCAAAATGAGTAGACTTTGATGCAAAAAAATCAGTTTTTATATGAGTGATTTTCTATGTGAATATAAATCAGAATATGGTAAAATTTTGTATTTATTTGAAGCAAAGGAGAAATGTCTTAAAAGGTGTATTCAAATTGGATATTTGGAATTGAACTGGAATACTTTAAGTCAACTCAGTCTTCTTAAAGAATAAATTTTAAAAATTACCTTCTAACCCAGATTCGTTTTCGATCTATATAAATTCAACGTTTTCAAAAATGTCAAGTGAATATTTAATTTTTTTTTAATATTCTAAGTAACTTTTTTTTTAAAAATTTCTGATTTTCTTTCGCTATTAATTCAACTATTTTTGCATACTATCCAGCATACATTATTATTTATTTATTTTAAGAATACCATAACAATTCCAGTTTTTAAAATTTATTTTGCAATTTAAAAGATTTTGTTATTCGTGCTTAATTCCCAGTTTTTATTCTTGATAAAAACACTTGAAATTTATTGTTGATGGGATAAGCTATTCCTATGCGGATGTCACTGGTTGCTTAGGCCAGATAATCAGGAAACTTCATCCATAAAGATTTTAGAAAAACTATAGATATTAAACCAAATAAAACTGTAAAGCGTATAAGAATTATAAGCAACAGTTCTACTTGTAACAATATCAAAGTTTTAACAAAAACATCAACAATAAACAGTGAGTTTATCTCTTCTTATGGCGATTTCTATTCTGAGAAAAAAATGCTACAGTATATGCATGTAACACTTTTTCATGTTACCTATAATCACTCGAAGTGTTACATGTTGTACAACTTCAATCGAACAAAATTAGATGCCTTTATTTACAACTATTACACTTTTATTATTAATGTCGTTCATTAGCGATTTTTAAAACTATTCGGCTATTTGCTGCACATTTACTTTACGGCTTGGAAACAGACATTGACATCACTTATTGCTTGAACAAATTTAAAACGATAATAAATACATAGAATTTTCCACCAAAATAAAAAAACGATTTAATTCAAAATGGAGTATACCGTCAAAGAATATTTAGATGTAGAATTCTTTTGACAAAACTTTTAAAATATTATGACAAACAAAATAAAATATTGGTTGTACAAACAAAGTAGTAAGTACCAAAGTTGTAAAACAGGGCAGTATGAACCCTTAAGTAAAAGTAAGGGTAAAACATGTAACATGTTTTGCATGTTTTTCATCAACATTTTCACAAAAGAACTTGAAAATTTTCCCCACAGTTGTATTTTTTGTACAAACGAACACAAAATGTAGAACATGTAACATTAATGCAACATTTTTCTCAGAAAAGAAATCGCCATTACATTCCCCACTACAATTGATTGGAATTCTTCCAACATTAATTTATTTGCAAAATAAGTTTTTCGGTAAAGATACGATGATTGATAAGGAAAATGTTCGAAAATATAAGAAAGCTTTATTCCAAATTTCTATGGAAACAATTTTTAAATTTTTTCAATCTTATGTATCTGGCAATATTATCAATTTATGACCTAAAATAATCACATTCGAATTGCGATTTTAAAATTTGTTAAAAATTCCAAGAAAAAACTTAGCCAGTACTCATAATTTTTTTTCATATAAATATGAAAAAAAGATAAAATGCGTTTTAGAAATCGCTAAAATAATCGCCAATTAGGTTTATAAATCGCCACGTTTGGCGAAAAATCGCCACATCTAACAGCCCTGTATGGGGAAACAAGTCGTTTCAATCATGTTTGGGGCGCGAAACAGGAATAAGAGAGCCAAACACGAATATTGCTGTCCGTGTGAACACGGTATAAGTTCGAGTACGAGACGTTTTGTTGTAAAAAAAAACACTAGGAATGGGCAAAAAATATCGATATTTAAAAATCATAATCGATATATACCGCCGATATTTAAAATACCGATATATTGATATATCGATATTGAAATACGACTATCAAATTCGATATTTTTTAAAGTCAGTCATCATTAAAAACACAAAATTTTAGCCGTTTTTCAAACAATATATTTTTTTAAGAATTGGCATCACTGCATCATATCCAGTGTTGGGCAAAATACATGGTTTGCGGTATTTAAAATACAAAATACAAAATACTTGCTGGTCATGTATTTAAAATACAAAATACAAAATACTTTCAGGTTATGTATTTAAAATACGAAATACAAAATACTTACACATCCTGTATGTATTTAAAATACAAAATACAAAATACTTACACATCCTGTATGTATTTAAAATACAAAATACAAAATACTTTCATTTATTGTACGTATTTCAAATACAAAATACTTCCACGTCATGTACATTAAGGTTATATCTTTTTTTTGAGTGCAAAATACCACTCCAGCGCTATGTGGGGAATTTTGTTCTGACAATAAAAAACTGTTTTTTAAGCTGATTCGGTGAAAAAAGTTTCCGCACCGTAAGCGATTCCTAAAACTCCATATTATGTGTAAATTTTATTTTTGGAAATTGAAACCCTTTTGATTTTGCATTAGACTTATGAAAAATGGTTTAATGTTGAAGATTATATATGAATTTAAACAAAAACGAACTTATTTAAGACAAGAGCCACTGATTTAATGATGAAAATAAAAAATAAAAACAAAACTTCAACGCTTTCGGTGCGGAAACTTTTTTCACGAAAGATGAAAAGTGACACCATATTTTTTTATATTTTGGTAGATTAAAATGCAATCAACCATCAATAAACTGACAGAATATATTTTGTAAACTATGTTTTTAAAATACAAAATACTCCCATTTTTTTATGTATTTAAAATACAAACTTATATTTATTGTATGTATTTAAAATACAAAATACAAAATACTTGCTGGATATGTATTTAAAATACAAAATACAAAATACTTGCACGTCATGTATTTAAAATACAAATACAAAATACGTATTTGTATTTTAAATACGTATTTCAAATACATGTATTTCAAATACTGCCCAGCCCTGATCATATCATATTTTTTTTAAACTAATATGAAGATCTTAAATGATTTGCATTTATAAGAAGCAGTGCCGGATACAAGAAGCAGATTGACAGGAGAGCATATAAAACAGAGTAAGTCCCAATTCACATTAAACGATTTTTATCGTTGCGATTATTGTCGTTTCCTCTTTGAAGTCGGTCTCATATTTACATTGTACGATTTTTGTCGTAACGATCTTTATACATTTTTCGTCAAATGAGAGAAAATTGAGAGAACGAATGAATGAACAAAACGTACCGAAGAATACACTCGCTTCTGTACCCTTTATAATTCCTCTCATACCTCTTGCCTATAAAGTAAGAATCGCAACGACAAAAATCGTATAATGTGAATGGGCACTAACAGAGTTGGTACTTGAATGTTTACTTCGTAATTTACTTTTTTTAGATTTCATATGGTTCTTTTGTATTTTTTCCTTTTGTTTTTGTTATAATTGATTGATTAATCGATATTTTTGAAATAAGTATCGATACTCTTAAAAAATATCGATTCGATATATTTTTCAACTTGCCCATCCCTAAAAACACTCAAATTGCAAAAACCAAAAACACATGGTTGTAACAAAAAGCATTAAATGCACCACAAAAAAAAGGGTATTCGGAAAAAAAATGTAACAGCCGTACCTGAACAAGAGCGGAAGGCGGAACGTTTTCTTCCGCTTAGCTTTTACGCAAATATGCCATATCTAAACAAGAGCGTAAACGTTTTGTCACAAACAGTAGTGTAAACCTTCTTTTTTTAAAAAAACCCACATAATAGAAATAAAAAGAAGGGAAAAAACCGCTAGACTGAAAAACAGCTAAATTGCCACTATTTATTAACAATAGCGGGCAACTTCACTATTAAACGCGCTGTCAAAATTGGATTTTCCAATTGCAAAGAGTTGACGCCGCGCTATTTAGGGATGCTTTATACAAAATGTATGCGCATGAGAATTTTTGACAGCTAGAAAACGCTTTCCGCTCTTGTTTAGGTACGGCTGTAAAGCTTAATTCAATGCGAATTCAATAGAAGATGAGGTCACCTAAACGGCTGGTTTTTTTCGATGGTCAGGCTGTCAAATTTTGTGTACACTCTGTAATTTTTCATGTAACTGAGCTACATAAACAAGAGCGGCAAGCGTTATTTTAAACATGAAAATTATATTGCCAATACATTTTCAATAACATAAAACGACCAAGCGATCTGTCAGATAAGATTTTCCAGCCAGGTAGCTTTAAATTCGCGTTTTAAATGTTTATTTCGTATAAACTGTGAAAATAAAAAGTTTTGTCAATAAGACTACAAAAGAAGTGTTGTAGAGTTGACCTCACCTTCTAGTGAATTCACGTTGGCTTAATTGACCCACAGTTTCTGAACAAATTTTTGGATTACCCGTCACTTTTCGAATTGCTTGTGGTTTTAAAAATGTACTTCTCTTCTCTACGCTCTTCTAAGTAGCTGGAGATGTTGAATCTCTCTGACTGTTATAAATTTCAAATCAGTCGCATGGCGATTTTACCTCGGGTAACACGTGCTTAAAGTTAAAAAAAGGATATATGATCCATCCCCGTGTATATATAATAAGTATTTATTATATTTAAGCTAGACGAAGCCTCCTTTGTTGACTTTTTTAATATGAAATGTTTTTTGTTTAAAAATAAAAATATATATATATGTTATTTTTGAACAAAGTCATGTTTTATTTCCTAAATAAGGTTAGATTAAATCTAAATTGTATATATTTTTTCATAAATATAGCAAAAAACCTCGAGTTTAATAAGTGGGTCATTATGACCCAACCCCCATGTCCGTGTAGCTAAAATCGGCGGCGGGTTAAAACGTGAAAATTATTCTAACACATTTCCAAAAAATATTTTCCTTTCACTTTGGCTGAAAAATTGAAATATGTATGTGAATGCACAGTACAATTGTGTCCAAACAAAAAGTAAAATATTACTACCCGTTTTTGCCAGAAATAAATATTGCAACATATATTGCAGAAAATGTCAAAACTATGTTATCTTTAATGTACAGAGCGCTTTTTTGTACATATTTATTGCCGGAAATTTATATTGCAATAATTGTTAAGCAAATTTCGTTGACAATTATTGCTAACATAAAACGTCAAATTTTGTTGTCAATTGAAAAAAAGAAGCAAAAAAATAAAATAGATGCTAATTGTATGGGAAAGAAATTAAGTTTGTGAAATGGTAGCAAATTATAATTGAATTAATTCGAATGTGTGTTCTAAGTCAAATTGCAATTTTAAAAGCTTCTATACTTTAATAGTCTTATTACTTCAATATTTATATTTATATAATAAAAGTTACTTACCATGAGAAATAAATTCCTAGATTCTATTTGTTAAAAAATTAAATAAACACCTAAATAAAATTGCAAAAGTTATTATTATTAATATAATTATTTTTCTTATTCGATCTTTATTATTTAAATTAATTTATTAAACTTGTTTGTGAAGCATTTATTTGGCTAAATACCAACATTTGAAACTTTTTTTTTTGTTATAATTAGTATTGTGGTTATTTTGTTGAACTATTTATGGTTTTTAATCCAAATTTTTAATATTTTTAATTAGGCTTAAGTTCATTAAATTTAATTGTCATTCAATTATTTGTATGAAGAAAGGAATTTTACAACATGAAAATTAATTAAAATTGTTATTGATAATCTTTCATTCTTGACCGTGGCCGGGGCTCGAACCGCGGCCGGCAGGTTACCATGACATGTTTCGATCGCAACCACTCGATTTCCTCAGATGGAATTGCCGTTTTACACTCGCAGCCATCGACGACTGCTGACGTCAATAGTCAAACATCAACCCTTAAACCAAATTGTATTTTAACCTTTGGTAGATCGAAATTTTGCTTTTTTGAATAATTATCCATTTTAATTGATTTTACATGTTTTTCCTTACTTCTGTTTTTTTCGTACTTTTGTCAAGAATTTTTCTTGAAGTCCAAGGTACATTTTTTTGTTTTTTTCATTTTAGTCTTTCTTTTTCTTGTTGACCTTTTTCAGCACAACTCGAAGGACAAATGAACACATAGAGCTCGTGCCTTAACTTTAACAATAATTAGTATTGTGGTTATTTTGTTGAACTATTTATGGTTTTTAATCCAAATTTTTAATATTTTTAATTAGGCTTAAGTTCATTAAATTTAATTTTCATTAAATTATTTTTATGAAAAAAGGAAACAGAAGTAAGGAAAAACATGTAAAATCAATTAAAATGGATAATCATTCAAAAAAGCAAAACTTCGATCTACCAAAGGTTACAATACAATTTGGTTTAAGGATTGATGTTTGACTTGTCGTCGATGGCTGCGAGTGTAAAACGGCAAATCCATCTGAGGAGATCGAGTGGTTGCGATCGAAACATGTCATGTTAACCTGCCGGCCGCGGTTCGAGCCCCGGCCACGGTCAAGAATGAAAGATTATCAAAAAAAACTTTAATTAATTTTCATGTTGTAAAATCCTTTTTTCATAAAAATAATTTAATGAAAATAAAATTTAATGAACTTAAGCCCAATTAAAAATACTAAAAATTTTTTTTGTTATGTTAATTTTTTAGAGTTGTAAAAGTGTGAAGTACTTGGTACTTAAGTTATCAATAGAAAAAATGATTCATGTTCTTTTGAATAAATTAACCCGCCACAAATTAGTAGCATCAAATAAAATAAAAAAAACAAACAAATATGAAAGATCACATAAAATAATTTTTTTGTATTTTCCAAAAATATTTGTGTTATAAAAAGTTTTTAATCGAATACCAATAAAAAACGAGTTAAGTAGTCAAAAGTGTAAACATTTTTCAACACTTCAATTATTTGTCATCAGCTGTTGCCTTTATTTTACGAATTTTTACAAAATTTGAGTTTGCGTACTTTTTGGACAACAGCTTTTTGTGAGAGAAAATTTTTTAATTTTCTCATTTACTGCATTTTACTGTAAAAGTACTCTAACGCACCTATTATCAGAGTTTTTTTTTAACAGATGTCAAGGCGAATTAAACTAATTCGCCTTGAACAGATGTATTGTCAAAAACATGGTGGTCAGGGCTGTCAGACTATTTATTTATTTAAAAATCGCCAAAACTTTTTTTAGTTTTTGACAATAATATAAATTTAATTTTTTAATTAAGGCTAGTTTACACGGTAATACATTGTATTACGACATGATGTTTAATGAGAAAAATCGTATCATGTAAAAGCAAAATGCATTGAGTGAGAGAGAATACGAATACAAAACCTGACAAGCGGTCGGTAAATGGTTTTTTTCTAAACTATTTTTTAAACTTATGTATTCTCATCACACCAGAGGTGTATTTTAACAGAGAATATTAAAGGTTGTAGCATTTTTATACAATTACAAAAACAACTCAGGAAATGTTCATGTTGTTTTTGTAAAAATTGTAAAACTGCAACCATCGGTTTTTTTGTTATTATAAGTACAAGGTATAGTCATTAGAAATTTTGTTCTCAGTTTTGAAACCCATATAACGTCAAACAAAATAAAGTATGGAAAAAAATTAAAACAAGCGTTAAAAATCAAATAAATTATTTTGACATTACATGGGTAAAAAATGAAAACTCTCCCTTATGAACATACCTGGTACTTATTATACTATGATTTTATTTAAACCATCCGTGTTAATTTGAGTCGTACGCATCAAAAATGCAATAACATTTTAAACAAAAAATATTTTTACGTTCTTTTAGCCCTTAAATTATAGCACTAAGAAAGCTAAAGTTTATGGGAGGCACGCTTCTAGGTCAAAAATAATTAAAAAAGAAGTAGTGGTTCGAAGGTGAAAAAAACAAGTGGTTTCGGAATTTTACGTAGCAATGTAACATTAAAATGTTTTTGGTTGGATTCCAAAATCTTCTGTATTTTTTTTTGTTTAAGCCAAAATCTGGTTCGATACGTGACTTTTCGAACGTGAAATTTTTTCCATAATAATTTAACGGAATAATCATTAAAAAAAAAAATTACCGTTAATCCGAATAACATACTTCTCTTCGAACTCTTCCTTAGATTACAGACCATGTAAGAAAATTTTTTTGGATTAATTTTCATCAAATATCACCTCTTTTAAGGAAGATAATATTAAAGAAAATATACAATAAAACATTCGCACAAATAAGAAATTACGTTTGCACAACTTTGCATTCTGATTGTTTACCTAAGTGAACAAATTTATGGGTAAATTTATAAGATTAGTAAAATCTAAATATTTCTCTATAACAATATCGTAAAATAATTAGCTTTTAATAACTTTAAAATTTTCGGTCACGGTGGACCTTTTGACGGAAATGCCTATATACTCACAACAGACTTTTATTGTTTTCTTTTAAGCACGGAGAGAATTTCATATTATTTTGATTCTACAAAGTCGTAATTATTGTATTACCGTGTAAACTAGTCTTTACCAACATTTTTATTAATCCTTAAAAATAAATTCGTTCCAAATAATCGCTAAAATTCGCCAAAAATAGAAATAAAGTCGCCAATATTTGGCCATGTTCTGACAATTGCACATTTTGAAATCGCAAAACGCCAAATTTATTTTATGGTGTTCCTTAACTCGTGCGTTTAGTTTGCGATCTGCTACAGTTTCTAACAAATATTCTAGTTTTCTTTTGTAATTTTAAGTCGCCAAACTTCTTGCTATTGCGATTTACAAAACACCTAATTTGCGATTTTAAGTCAGAATCGCCAATGTTAAAACTAATGGTGAACAACGGTACAAAAAATAGTCAGCCTAACACTGTCTTCACCCGAGATAAAATATCTGATGTAATATGTGAGAGAACGTCATTTCTTCATGTTAATCTTAATCTTAAGAAAGGGGAACATGTATCTTATAAGATTTCATAATCGACTGATTCCCGTACAGTAAACTGTTGTTATGATTTCTTATAACAACTGTCTCATAACATTTATTATATCCGACCCTAATAATCATGTAAAACGCAACGCCAAAGAATCACATTGAAAGCAAAAACAAAGTCATAAATATTTTGTAATTTTGTTTTTTTGTTTACATTGCGTTTTAAAATTTCAAACGCTGCATAGCTTGTGGCGTTAAAAATTTTAAAACGGTTATAATTTGTAACTCAAATCAGTTAAAAATCGCCACGTTTGGCGAGAAGTCGTCAAATCTGACAACCCTGATTGCGTTGACAATTGCGGGGTTAGGTGCAGAAGTGTTTTCGTAACTGCATGCTGGTGAAGTAAAAGAGATTAAAAAAATAATAATTCCAAAATATTTAAAAAAAGTAACATGTCTTCACTAACTCGTTTGTTGGAGCGCCATTTGCGTAATGCAAATGCTGCTAAGCAATTACGAGTTTTCAGTACACAAACATCTCCAAACAATGAGGGCGATGATGAAGGTTAGCTAAGAATTAACTTTAATGTAATTGTTTATGAGATAAAACTTTTTTTAGAGTTTCGTGTTCTTAATTTGCGCGCAACTGATCAACGACAAATAAAGAGACGGGAATATAAAAAGCCCGATGTTATGCCACCACGTACTTTAAAGATGTCAACAAACCAAGATTGGACTGCAGTTTGGCCCGGACCACGTTCATTCCACCCGGCTGCGGTGCCGTTACCCCTACGTCAAGGTTTTACAGTTAAGGGCGCTGCGCCACCTTCTAAATATGCCAATGCCGAATTGATAAAAATTCCAAATTTTCTTCATTTAACTCCACCGGCCATTAAACAACAATGTGAAGCTTTAAAAAAGTTTTGCACTCCATGGCCAAAAGGGCTGGAAACCGAAGAAAAATGGAAGCGCCATTTTCCCGTAGATGTAGTCAGCACTGATTACTGTCAAGCCATACCAACTATTCGTAATCCTGAAGCTCGTCGTGTTAGTTTAACTCTTAAATTGTCTGAACTACAATTTGATGCTCATGCTAAAGATAAATTTTTACGTTTAGTGGGCGATCGCTACAATCGTGAATCGGATGTCTTAACAATTGTAGCCGATCGTTGTCCTTTGCGCAAGCAAAACTATGAATATGCCTTGTATTTGTTAACGGCTTGTTATCACGAATCGTTCGTTACAGAACCATGGGAAAGCTCGAAGTCGGAAGCAGATATGGAGTACTACAAATATGAACGTAACAAATCAAAGGAGTCGGTTGAGTCAATACTCAATTGGGGCAAGAATTCTGAAACTGGTGAGAAATTGAAAGCTAATGAAGGATTTATTAGAAGTGTTGAGCAATTGATAAATGAGGGAGAAAATGAGTACAATTTAAACAAATACAAGGAAGAAGTTATAAAAATCCTGAATGTTAAAAAAAGCAATTAAAAGTTTATTTCTTTATTGTTTGTACTATAACTAATAATAATATGCTTACGATAAAAATACAATAGTGTTTGAAGAAATAAATCGAGTTTTCAAGAAATTTGCGCAAATGGTTATATTTAAAATATACGTCGCTACTTTTGACGGAAATGAATGATCAAATCAGAAGAAATTTAAATGAAGGTCGTTTGAATTTGTTGATAACGTTAGATCTTTCTAAAGCGTTTGATTGTATTGACAGAGGCAAGATGATTAAACAACTTTACACAGAATTTAAATTTTCACGGCAAGTCTGTAAACAAAAATATATCATATATTTCTTTAATGTACAAAATTAAGAAAGAATTTTTCCAATTAGATATTTAACAATATATTCATACTTGTCTGACCGTACTCAATTTGTTGACATTAATGGTGTTATTTCTGAAACTAATAATGTAAATTTTGGTGAACCACTGCTCATTTATTGGCACGCTTTTATTTGTATTGAATTAAAACAACACAACGCAAACTATTGAAAGCTCATGTATTTGTAAACCATTTATTTTTGCTTATGATATTTAGATTCTTTTAAGTAAGGAAAAACCATTAGATGTCTTAGAGACAGGAACAAACTATTGCTTAGAAAATGTATGGATGGCGGAGAATAATTTTACCATAAGTCTTTCTAAAACAAATTATATGGTCTTCGGTAGTCCTCTTGCTCATGTCTTTGACATGAAACTGTTACTGTTCTCCAGATATACTGAAAACTATAATGTTATTGGATGGGATATGCCACGCCCACTTATCCAATCCAGCCTATTTTTTTTTTAGCTAATATTGGGTATTGATAATCAAATTATTTGTTTCAAACTTGAAAACTTACTAAAACCGTTCTCCAAATATGTATAAGGTAATTTTTTTTAGAGGACAACCATCTGTTTTAACTGGCTGTGATCTATAAAATTTGTGTCCTCTTTTTTCTTAATGTCATCTTTTTTTTTAAAAGCAGGATTAACATTCATTTTATTTCATGCATGGAAATTGTTCTGCCATGCTTGTTCTGTTCACACTCCTACTGAACTCTCATACACATGCAGTATGAAATTTTGAATAAGTTAGTGCAATGAATTTTTAAGTTTCGTTGTTTTTTTTAAACTAATTTCCGATTAAAATAGTTTATTGTCCAAGTTTGGTGTCAATCGATCCAGCGGTTCTTGAGTTTGTTGCTCTATTATGAACACCAAATGAAATTGTTGCTAGCATTGTGTACGAGGCTTAAGCTTCGTTCACAATCAGAGAAACAATTTCGTTTTTTCTTCTATCTTTTTTCTTCGTAAAATATTTCATATATTTTCCTTTCATTTTTAAAACAAAAATGTAACTAAAATTTTTTTAAAAATGTAACTAAAGTTGAGTCAACTAGAACTTCAGCAACATTTTGTATGAAATTGTTTTTGACGTTTAAAATTGACCCTTAAGCCTAGTACTCTGTTCAAATTTGTGGAAAATGTTGAGCAACATTGATTATTCCCCACGAAAATTTTGGCATTTATCAATGCTACCAATCTTGCGAGTTTGTACAATTTGGCGTTTTTATGCAACATTGTTTCGTGTATGTAAACAAACGCCACATGTATTTTACTAAAATTATTTTTTTAATAAAAAAAAGTAAATATGGATAAAAACTGTTATCGATTGTGTTATTTTAATTTTTTATTTCTTTTTTAATATTAAGTTCATATTTTTTGCTTTTGCTTAAAATTCCACGTGAAATAAGTGCAGCTTACATTATTTCGCAGTTGTAAAAAAAATGTTGCCAGAAACATTTCGGAACTTTTTCACAAAATAAACAGAGTACAACTCCATCAACATTATTTCGTAGATATTCCGCACAAGTTTTTTTCATATGCATTTTGACAGCATTTCACGTGAAATGTTGAACAGAGTACCAGGCTTTATTCTGCGTTTCGATTCGGATCGAAATTTTCTCCGTTTTTGGCAACTTTGGTGTTTTGTGCCAATGTTCTGTAACTCCCGCGTTGAAAAACTTTTCGATTGAAATGTGAGAACTGAAACAAAAATACCATAAGTTGAAACAAACATGTTTTTCTCACTAAACTGTTACTGTATCATTTTTGGTGTGTAATAGCTGTAACGCAAGGAAATTACTCGCCAAAAATGTTTCAGTAACAGTTTAGTGAGAAAAACATGTTTGTGTACGTGTTATAATAATTTAGTTGATTATTTATTGTTATGTGCATAAGAAATCCCCATGATGATCACACTGTAAAATAAATATTTAAAGTCAAGTAAATAATTATAGCACGTTCATATTTTTAAAGAATAACTTTTATTTTTGCTCGACAAAAAATTTTAAAAAATAACTTATTTTGTTAAAAAAATCAAAATAAAAAATAGATGTTATTTTTGTTCAAAAAAATAAAAATCAAAAAAATATGCAACTTTTATTCTTAATCAAAAAAATAAAAATCAATATTCCTACATATTTTATTAGACTAGTTCATGAGTATCAGTATGGAATACTTCAATCAGTTTAACAACTTTTACTTCTATATGCTTATTTTGTTTAAAAATAACTTTTTTTCGATCCCTAGTTTTTAGTTAAAAAAAACCACATACATATGTTTTCGAAATAATCAAAGGTTAACAACTTTATTTATTATCAATCATTATTTAATAATTAATTACCGTCGTTATTAATGCCTTCGTTGGGTACGGTCAATGGTTGTGTATCAGCCATGTATTCATCATCATCTTCACTATCCATAACTACAAGACGTCTTTTTTTCCCGCTTTGCGCCTCATCATCATTTTCGTCAGAATTATCATCATCCTGATTATTTTCCAACTCTTCGTATTTTCTAAGTCGTTCTTCTAACTGAGCAATTCTTTCTTTTTTTGAGTTTAATAATACAGCAACTTTCTTTAACAATTTTCTTTCCAACTCATTTTTTTCCTCTACACATAACCTATAATCTTCCAGTAGTTCTCTAGAGTGCTCATCAAACTTATGAGCCTTTTTCACTCGGTCTGTGAGAGATTTATCTTGTTTTTGTAATAATTCTATGGCAGAGTCTAAAATTTCATTAGTGCTTCTGACCTCTTTAATGGCTATGTCTAAAAATAATATTGCTATCGATTCAGGTTGTGATTTCCATACATTAAGTTCTTCTGGTTCTAGTTTGTAATAAAACCCTGGAAGTGACAAATATGTGGATAACGCTAACCGTAACTCTTCGTAATAGTCATTGTAGGACATATCTAAATTAGAAGCAATTTCCTTCATTGCTGTATCAGTTACAACGCCCTGATAAGATTTACCACTATCGGAATCCAGGATTTTCACATAAAATTTTTCATCTTCCCATTTTATTTGTAGATAAATATAGTTTTTGTTATCGCCAGAATCTGGGGATGTTTTTAATAGTTTATTTATAGTAATAATGGACATTTACAAAAAAATATTAATTTATATTAATTTTAATTTATACAGTAAAAACACTACAATAAATAAAACTAAATTACGAACTTGTGAAATATGAATGTTTATTGTGACCAGGGTTGCTGATTGAAAATTTTTAATCCAACCAAAATTGTCTGCAAAACCAAGGCGAATATTGCTAGTAAAAAAAATAGGTTTGTTTACATAAAAAAACTAGTTTGTATACAAACTTTGACAATTCGACCACCGAAAAAAAACCACCATATGTTGACTTGACCCCACCTTCTAGTCAATTCGCCTTGTGCAAAACCTGCCAAAATCCTTTAAAACCGACCAAATTTTTGAAATATTTAAAAAAAATTATATCGTCATAAAAATGCAAAAGGGCCTATCACAATTTTTAAAAATGTTTCAGTAGTGATACGAAGTTTAATACAAAGCAAACTATTGAGATTACAAAAACAGTTTTTTATCAGGATAGTGACAATCATGCGTAATGTGTTAACGATATTAACAAAAAAAAAACCGTTGTTATAATCACAATAGCTGTCTTTTTATAAAGTTTTTATTTCTCCTGAATTTTTTTTTTTAAATTAAGATAGGCCCTTTTGCATTTTATATGAAAATATGTACGTACATATATACATATATATTTTTGATATAAAGTATACTTTTTTATTAGATAAAGCTATAAATCTACATATTATTTTTTTTGTAATATGCAATTATAGTAAAAACAAAAAAGTAAGACTTATTAACTCCTAATTTTTTAAAAAATTTATTTGCTGGTCACGTTTAACTTTAACAAAATGTATATAAATGTTAGTTTAATAACGCTTATAAATTAGAATAATTCATTAAACGTATGCAATAACACATATAGACCACTAATAAAATATGGATCAAAATTTATTAACTTTGTACAATTTTTAAAAAAAAGTATTAAACTTTGTAAGACATAGGCTGAGCTCCACTACATCCTAATACTTTGCAGACAACGTAAAAATGTATCAAAGAGTTTAACAATGCATAGTTGGCTTATTGTTTACGTGTTGGTTACTAGCTCCTCAACCGACGTTTTGGAAGTTACCATTGACTTTATAAAAACGTGATTCAAAATACGATACGGCCTTGTCTCTATGCAACATGTTCCAATATTTAGCTTTAACGTTTCTCTTGATTTTCGACTACTGATTAGTACCGCTTAGGTTTTATGATCGACTAAGGATAGTCCCACAGTTGAGAGCCAGGATCGAACGACTTGTATACTAGCATCGGTAACAGTTTCCACTTCTTGTAGCTCCTTGGCTACACACACTTATGCTAAATCGTCGGCAAACCAAACGATTGAAGCTCTTTCAGGTAGTTTTAGCTTTAGAACACCATCATACATTACGTTCCATAGCAGTTGACCAAGGACAGATCCTTGGGGAACGCCCATCGTCACCTGATACTGTTTTGTTCCTCTATCAGTATCATAAAACAGGACTCTATTTCGGAAATAATCCCTTATTATGAAAAATAAGTATTGCGGAATATTCAATCGAGTAAGGGTATTCACATTGACCTCCCAATTAGCTGTGTTGAAGGCGTTTTTTACATCTAGCGTGACGACTACGCAGTACTCTTTTGCACCATTCCTCCAGCACTTCCATTCAATTGTATGTATGTATGTATGTATGGATGTGTATATATATATGTATGTTTATTTTTGACAGCTCATCTTATAAGATAGTTGTTATAAGATTTCTTAAAACAATTGTCTCATAACATTTATTATAATATTAATACTAACACTATTTGAGAGTCCACATGAAAGATAATACTCTCTGCGATTGAATTTGACGTTTGCTGATATAAAAATCTTATATCTTATCTCAGGTGGAGACCCATGTTAGTGTTTGTGTTAAGACATCACAAATTGCTGTTGTGGTTGGGGTAAAAAATACCATAATATGACTGGCAATACTGCATCGCATGCAACTCTGTTCTAATGCACTTCTACTCTTTTATTTTCTCTTAAAAAATTTGTTTATATTGCAGCTGCTGTTTGGATTTAAATTTAAATGAAGAAGAGGATTTATTTATTTATTGTTTTGTATTGTAAAAATGATCAAACAAAAAAATGTTATAATAGTGCTTAAATATGTTAATATATGGTAATGAGTGATTCAGACGATACTGATATTCTTCTCTTAATACCACCCAATTATTATTTGACCAACGCTGAGGAAAAACTTTTGTATGACGATATAAAAGTACTAGAAAGACGACAATTTACAAGTTTACAAGAATTGCACTATTTGGAACGTCAACATCAGCAGAGATTATCGAGAAGAGATTTGACTAGTCAGTTTGAGGCCATGGATTTTGCTGATTGCAAAACTGCTGACTCTACTGATATACCTTCTTCAGTGGCACCATTATCAACAGCGACCTATCAATATTTACAACCTAACCGGAAAGCTGAACTCAATCATATCAACGCTAGGCTAAATAATATAGAAAGAGAAGATATTAATTATGGCGATAATCCGTCAGATATATCCAGTATTTCAACAAATACAGTGCGTACTCAGTTTGGTCCAAGTAAAGCAAATAGAGAACCTGTCGGTATGGTTCATTCTACGCCTAAATATATGAGTTCTTCCTTCAAAGAACAACCTCCTGGGCAAAAAGTAAATAATCGTGTTAAAGAAGTTGTTCCTAAAGAAATTGATAATTTTCTGCTTAATGATGTTATTACAAACAATACCAACTATTGGCAGCAACGCCATAGTGATGATTATCGTTTGGAACAACAGCTGCAACAAAATGCATTTTCCGATTTAACAGAAAATCTTCCAACACAAGCCACTTCATTACCAACTACCATGCAAACATTACTATCGGAAAAAACACAAGTATCTACTTGTTATCAAATGTCTAAAGGAGACAACAATCTCATAAGTTTGAGTGAAATTTGGGGCAAAAGTGGTCAAGCTACTGCCATAGCAACGTCTTCACAATCGAATCTGAAAGAGGAACAATTGAGAAGGCAGCATTTGGAGAAAACTGTAAGACAATTACAAGCACGCTTACTCGAATATCAACAGAGACTGTCTGTTGCAATAGAAGTTGATCGAACGAAAGACAATGCATTAAATAATGCTGAAATTGAAAATAAAAGGTAATTATTTCTATTTATTTTTGTTATATGCATGTTTTTTTTTATAAGTTTTTAGAAAGTACAAAATTACTATTAAAATACTTTTGTTCGTTATTCATTTAAGCTTAAATCAGGAATTAATTCAAATACGTAACAGTCTCCTAGAATCTGAACAGCATCGAAAAAAGGACAACGACAAATTGGAAACACTTCAGAAGGAACTAGCGAAAGCGGTTAGTTTAGCTAGTAAATTTCAAGAAAAAACAGAAAAGTTAGAGCAAGAGATTTCATCTTGTTCAAGGTATTTCAATGTTATCATTTATAAACTTTTCATTTGAACATATAAAAATCTAGAATTTCACTTATTTTTTTTTTTTTTAAGAAAAACCAATGAATCTTGTAATCAGTATAAGCAAAAAGTCGAAGAGTTGGAAATAAAAGCATATGCTTGCAAAAAATCTGAAGAATTAGCTATAAACGAATTGCATAAATTACGCGATAAATATGCGAAGTCCGAACATTTATATGAAAAGGTAAGTTGCATAGGTGTTTTAGTATATTACTATAATGTAAATTGATTAACTTTTAAACTAGACCAAACTGCGCTGTGAGGAATTAGAAAAAGAAAGTTCTACTTTAAGGCACCAAAAAGATATGCTGCAAGAATATCATCAAAAACAAAAAACTAGAGCAGATAATTTAGATACACAAAGGAAATCATTACAGGAATCTTTAGCTCATTTAACGGAAAATGAGGTATGTTGCTTAAATCTGGATTCACTCATGCGTTCCGAACAATATTTTTATCCGAATGATTCACCCATTTTGGTAATTTTTTCCGGGAAAACAAAGCTACCATATGGTTTACATATTGGCAGCTCAGAATTGGTTTGGGGCATAGCATGGTAATTTAACCATGATATGCGCCAAACCAATTCTGAGCTGACAATATGTGAACAACTATACAAAATGGCAGCACAGCTAGAAAACTAGGATGAATTCAAAAACGTAATTTGCAATGCAACTGAACATAGTCGTGTATTCCTAAACTTAACTATTTAAACATGTACAAAGTCATACGTAAATGTATAATAACAGTTATCGATGCGCAAACAAAGGCAAACTTTGCATCAATAACTTTGTTGCTACGTTGTTGACATTTTTTTACAAAGTTAAAAAAACAGCACGTTACTTTGTATCGAAACAGTATAAAAACCGCATCGTTGCAATGCGTTTTAATGTTTTAAAACTCCTCCATACTTGTTTGGAATTGTTTTAAAAAAGTGTGTTAAAGAAAAAACGAATTTGAAATGCATTTTTTATTTAATTATTCAGCTCAATTCGATTTTTATGTACAAATTGAAAAAAGTGACATCTAAGTTCAACTTTTTCTGAACTAAAATTAGACCCCTTTCACACTCGGCAAGTTACTTGCGCAAGTTTCTTGCGCAACTCTCGGTTTGTAGACGTTAGCGGTAAGGTCGGGGTAAAGAAAAAAAATTTTGTACAGACTTTGTTGTTGTCGGCAAGTAACTTGCGCAACTAACTTGCCGAGTTTGAAAGGGGTCTTAAACCAATTTAAGAAAAAGTTGCCGAACGAAATTATTTCTCTCTCTGTCTCTTAAAAGCAGTGTGACCACAACTAAAAAAAATTGGATGCTAAATGGGGTTTAAAGCAATGCTAAAAATGCTAAAAAAAAATTGAAAATAAATAATTGTATCATTATAATGAATGAATTATAGATTAATTTACCTGAAAATATTATATTTCTTTTAAATAAAAACAATTTAGGAACATAAACAAAGTAAATTAAATACATATTTACATACATGTAAATTTATCTATTTGCATACAACATGCAAATATTTCTTTCAGTATTTTATACAAATGTATAGGTACATAAAATAATTCTTATAGTGCATAGAAAATATTCCTGAAAAATATTGAAGGAATAAGACTATTAAAATATGAAAGCTTTATAAATTTGTAATTTGACTTAGAATATTTATTTTATTTATTATAAAATTCAATATCCCTAAAATTCCCTAACTTACCAAAAATTTAAAATCGACTTTTTCATTGATTCTTATGTACTGCATCAACACAAATGTTCACAAATATTTTGGAATAGGCCCTATCTACAAAATATAACATTATAAACGCTTAAAGCCCTAACCTACAGTTTGTAAAATATTCAACTGTCAAAACAACTGGTAGGTTTTACAAGAAAATTAGAAGAAAAATAAATTATAAACAGTTTAACTGAGCTACCTAAATAAGAGCGGCAAGCGTCAGTTTTATGTCAAAACTTTTCATTTTCACACAGTTTATACGAAACAAACCTTTAGAACGCGAATTTAACACCACCCGGCTGGAAAATCTTATTTGATAGATCGCTTGGTCGTTTTATTTTATTGAAAATGTATTGGCAACAGAATTTGCATGTCTAAAAAAACGCTTGCCGCTCTCGTTTAGGTAGCTCAGTAAGGCTATTAATAAATTTATCATTTTAAATAGTTTTTTGCTTCTCCAGTAAAATTTTCAAAACTTTAGATAGGGCTTTTTGTTACAAAATATAACATTATAAACGCTTAAAGCCCTAACCTACAGTTTTCAAAATATTCAACATTGTCAACTGTCAAAACAACTGGTAGGTTTTACAAGAAAATTAGAAGAAAAATAAATTATAAACAGTTAACGGCAATTAATAAATTTATAATTTTAAATAGTTTTTTGCTTCTCCAGTAAAATTTTCAAAACTTTAGATAGGGCTTTTTGCGTTTTAGTTACCGATATACATACATATATATTACTAAATAGAAAATATAAGTAAAAACAAAAATTGTTATTGAAAACATAAAAGGCTATTCAACAGCATTTTCAGTAAATTTAATTACACATTAAACACATCATTATATGAATAGTTTTCCTTAACAGCTAAAGTGTTGGTCAAAATACCATTAGAATATGATCTGTTTTCACCACACATTTTTATAAGATCAACAGTAATGATAAAATCTCTGCAACATTTATTTAGCCTTTTTAGTCCACATCTAACGTAAATCAATAATCTTGATTTTTATAAGGTTCATACCGCTAAAATTTTTTCAACTTTCGCGTTACTAAATGGCAAAACCGAAAACTTCATAACAAAAGAGCCTAACTCGTTGAAAGCATTTCCTTTTAAAGCGTTTCTGTACTCATAAACACCTATCCAGAATTCAATAGTTGAACTTTGGTTCATCCATTTGCATGCATTCAGCTTTTGCCATTTCTTCTTTAATTTTTTTTTGGTGTTTACAGGGTTGCTATTATTATACATTTGTATGAACGTATAAATGACAAAATACAATGATAGAGATTGACAGAAATGTTAAGTTATATTTTGAAATAGCAATATATAAAATTAATAAGATTACAAAATGCTTAAGAATGCTAAAAAATTATTAGAAAAATGTTGAAAATTATGCTAAATGCAATTTGAAAAATTCGCTGCTAAATCAAAATAAATAATGCTAAATTTAGCAGTGAAAGTGCTAAAAGGGTCACACTGCTTAAAAGTAATTTTATTGTTCGAAAGAATGAGCGAATCTAGTTAATAGATAAATAATTGTTTGTGAAATTTCATCTACTTTTTAATGAAAACTGATCAAAGTTCAAATAGTTTCATTAAAGTTTATTAAAAAAAAAATTACAAATAGACTGAGTTCTAAAAATCATTATAATTTGTAGTCAAAAAGGTATTAAGGGTAACGATGCACAGTTTGCTTATTGTGTACGTATTGATAACTTTTTTGGTGCTCTTTGGGACAGATAACATTATATAATTCTAAAGGTACTTTTACACGAAATGTATTTAGCAGTGTATTTGTCAAATTTATCATTTCAAAATGCATACATTTTGTGTAGAAGCAAAAAGAAAAAAAAATTCTTCTGTAAATGTCATCTCGATTAGCAGTGTAAAATTTTTCAATTATAACGCGTTTGAACCAGGGTTCGAAAATTAACACTAAAAATCGCTTCTTAGTGTTCGGTTCGGTAGATTTGTGAAAACACAAACGGTAATAGTGTATGTGTAGTAAATCATTAAAAAAAATAACGTTTCCCTGTTAGACATCTTTCGAACACAAACATAATACTGTTCTTATCCAACTCAACAAAAAGATAAGAACATTTTATTTCGTTCTGTTTTTTTAATAAAACAAATACATTTTTTACAAAAACAATATACAGATAGGAAAAAAGCAAAAAGCCAGCAAGTTTATTGCGTCAACTTTACTCTACGAATATTTATTTGCCACAACATATTAAATTGCGTTTGTCTCATGCAGTTTTAATGCCACATTATCTTATATGGTCTTGAAGTTTTTTCTGGTTTAATGAATTATGTAACCTCTAAGTTAGGTCGCATCGCTAACACGATTGTACGGTACGTTTATGGTGTTCGTAGAAATGATCACATATCTGAATATGTTAAACGCTTCATGGGCTGTTCTTTCAGTAATGTAATAACTTTACGTAACTTGGTGTTTTTCTATAAAATTATAAAAAGCGGGTTTCCCACGCAACTTTATTCCAAATTTCTTTTTTCCCATTCAACAAGAAACCCTCAAATTATATTGCCTAGAATTAACAATGCTTTATTTGAAAGGTCTTTTATTGTAAGAATTGTACGTCGTTGGAATACATTACCCATTAAGCTTCGTGTGTTTTCACACTCAAATAACGCCTTTCGTGTGAAAATGTTGGCTGTTCTTCCGAACTTATAGTGAGCAACAATTCATTGTATTTAATTTATAACGTGATGTTACATATATTTAGGGATCAATTGTCTTTTTATGTTTTCTATTTAATTCTACCTTTGTATATATATATATATTTGTACATTGTATATGTGTACAATGTACACTGTACATATATATATATTGATTTTTATTTTGGTCCCAACCTAAGGATTTAAGTTAAATTCCAAATTTAAATATTTTTAGTATTAATTCAGGTATATTTCTTTGTAATATAGTTTATTGGCCTAATGAGGCTTTTATATTACCTGCAATAAATTGAAATTGAAATTATTTTACACAAACAAAACACATACACAATACACCCACAAGCTATTCGTGCTGTGGTCGTTTCTAAAAGTTTTTGTTTGTTTATTTCTTCATCAATGCAAAAAAGTAACATTTAAGAACATTTAAATATAATGTTTGTCTACAGTACCACCAGTAATTGTTCTGT
This sequence comes from Pollenia griseotomentosa, assembly GCA_963931875.1. Taxonomy (NCBI): domain Eukaryota; kingdom Metazoa; phylum Arthropoda; class Insecta; order Diptera; family Polleniidae; genus Pollenia; species Pollenia griseotomentosa. The sequence continues at coordinate 96,206,360 of OZ007562.1, read as the reverse complement.
TTTTTAACGAACAGCACAACAATATATAATGTTCGGCTCTTTTTTGAAAATAGTAACGAACGGTATTACGGGTTCTGTTCGTCTACACAAACATTAAAAAATAGATATCGTTCCTGGGTGTGTGAGCCGAACGCTAAATAATGTTCTGTTTATTTTCGAACACTGGTTTGAACTGCAAGAATTCGTTGCGAGGGTTCGTCAAATGAGACACAATAGTGCGTAAATTACAGGTATTAGTGTGAAAACATTTTATGAAATTTTTAAAAATAAATATCTTAGACGCTAGATTCTTTAATTACACTGTGCTTGAAATTGACACTTTTTTTAGACAAGCCGGGCACATGGCGTTTTAGCCTAATTCGGGTACGCTGAATCCAATGGTGCCCACCATTAGATTAGCATTAGGTTAGCTGTAGTTATCGAGATATACCGTTATTTCGAAAATGGAGGAGGTTGCCCAACATATATTCGCGTAACTCAAAAACGGTTCAGTTTATTAAAATTACTAAAAAAAACCGAAATTCCGCAATATTCTTTAAGAAAAGTAAAACTTTTTTTAATATGAGCAGTCGTTTTTTGGGAAAAAAATAGTTTTATTATCAAAATTTCGAAATTTTTGTTTTTTTTACAAATTCATAAAAAATTAGAAAATGCCGCTAGGCTTCTAATTTTTGCAGACATATAAAAAACGAAGCTGCAAACAAAACAAGCCATAAATGGTTAAAATCCGTTTATTTATTTTATTCCCCTAAGAAGTGGAGATAAGGGGAAAGTATGTCTCGAGAAAATGTTAAAGACAAAAAACTATATGCGGTCGGGCATACATTTTATCCCACTAAGGGCAACTTCTGGGCATTTATGGGACTTTTTCTTCAATATATCTCTAGACTGCATTCAACATTTTGTATGGGAGCCCCCTTAAGGAATGGATATATCGGGAAGGTATGTTAGAAATAAATGATTGAGATGAAAAATAAAGTAGGGTTGGTCATACATTTAACCCATCTAGCGGAATCCTGGGCGCTGCAGGGGCCAAATTTAAGAATTTTATTTTACTTTTTTTCCTGTAAGTTTTCTTATTTTTACAGCTTTAACGATTTATAATGAAAGAAGACTTTGATATCATGCCGCTGTTAGCAAATTTTTGCGAATATCCGCTAATTTAGCAATTTTTACTGAATTTTTGCCATTCCTTATAGTTTTATGGACTTTTAATCAATTTTATGGCTTTTTTAAAATACTTAAAGTTTTCGCGAATTTTCACCATTTTTGCAAAAAATTTTTTTTTGTAGTTCCGACATTTTGTTTTTTTCACCCATTTAGCGATTTTAAATAAATTAAAGTTGCAATTTTTTCGCGAATTTTATACAAGCTCGCAATAGAAGCGATTTGTCCCTGTGCCACTTTACAGATTTCACGATTTTTAATAAATATGTATTAGACTTTGCTATCATGCTGCGCTGGCACTTTCCCAATTTATTCGTCATTCTTCTGCGTAAGAAATGGAAATAAACCTATCGCAGAGTTCGTTACGCACGACGAATTTCGACTACGCAAGATCGTGTGTACTTTCATATACACCAATGTGTTCTATTTCTGGTGAAGTTTCTAGCTTAATTTTCAATGCTTATTTTTTGCATAACAGCTAAGAGCAATAAAACATTCAAAATCAGAGCATAACAGCATACAGAATAATAAATGGTTTCTATTAATTCTAAGCATGGAGGTAAACACCACGCGTTCTATGTGTAGGTTTCTTTTTTTTTACCCTTTTTTAAGACGCATGCTAAGTAGAAAGTAATCCTACTTCATGCTTTCGATATGTAGTATATGCATTTTACGCGTTTGCTGTGTAACTTGTCAAGATTGGTACTTTTTAGTACGTTTGCGCATTTGTCTTTCGCATCTTTTAATTTTTTTCTTTTCGTAAATTATTACTATTTATTTTATTTTAATTTTCCAATTTTAATCTTTTTTACATTTCATTACTGTCAATTTGAGACTTACTTAGTCGCCAATTTCAACAAATGAACGATTTGAGACACAAATCTAGACAATTTCGAAGACAATATATTGAAAAAACGTCTTATTGAGCTACTTAACATGACTCTGTAATCCGAAAGTGTTAAAGTCACGGTCACCCCTACACCTATTAAGAGTTCTGATAAGTCTACAAGAACTGACCTTTGGCGCGTTTGTGAAAATGTTACAAGAAAATTTCGAGAAGGATTATATTCCATCCATCATACGCTGAGGTTCAGCTATACAAGAAGTCTTTTCTTATTTTTCTAGAGAGGCATTTTCGCTTGTTTACTGACGGAATGAAATGTTATACCCAAAATTAAAGAACATGGCGCAGAAATGAGTTCTGTAGCATCTGAGAGACTATTTTGCACTGCAGGTCTGCTTCAAACGGATTTGCAAAATACAAAAAAAAATCTTATTAATATTAATTTTAAATACCGATTTCTTACACTTTTTTGTTTAAAAAGTAATTTTACCATTTATTTAAATTCAATTCGTTGTTTTTTATTATAAATATTAATAATCTCCAAAACCGTAATTTTGTATAATAAAAAAATTACTCTACTTGAGTTTTGTTAATTTTATCTTGAATTTAAATTTTATATTAAATTGGTATCGCCAATATTTCCTTTTGAGTATCGGTATCGTATCGGCAAAAAGGTGTATCGTTACGTTCCTAATCAAAACGCAAAAACCAAGTTAGTTTTTGAAATTAAAAATTTGATTTGAATAAAAACAAAACAATTCTCAAAGGTAAGGAACAACAAAAAACATAGATATCACCATGGATATGACTTAGAATTTTGAAGAACTTTTGGTTTTTAGTAATTTCTAGAAATGGTTTTAGAACATAATAAATTGAAACTCCCTTCAGGAAAAGTCTAGAAATAGTTATGAAATATAAAAGGGGGTGACACATGAATAATTAGTTTTAGTTTTGTTTGGAGACATTAAACGGTTCTGTTCGTAACTAACAATTGTGAACAAAATACATAATAAATTCTAATAAAGTTTGTTAAGTTGGATAAGTGTGTGTATTTATTTGGATTTGCAATTAAATGAACTCAAACGCATTTGTTAAAGGAAAAACGTAACAATTGGTGTCAGAAGTGGGATTGCAATAACAAAAAAAAACAGAAAATGAAATAAAATAAGTAAACAAATAAAAAAAAAACAGGATAAAAAAAAACTATACAAACAACAATGAAAATCGATGAGCTAAAAGTTGAACAGCTCAAGAAAGAGTTGGGCGAGTTGGATCTGCCTACTGCAGGAAATAAAGCTGAGCTGCAGAAAAGATTAATCAATGAATTTAAGCGACGCAATATTGACATCGCAGCTTACGAATTTGATGAAAAAGAAGAAATAGAAGATGCTTCCCGGGCAGTAACAAGCAACATGGATCTTAGCACAATGTTTGCTGCCATGATGGAGAAAATGGAAAAAATGTCGGCAGAAAATTCTAGGAAAATGGACGAGAATTCTAAGAAGATGGAGAGAATGGTAAAAGAAAATTCGGCAGAAAATTCTAGAAACATGAAGGTAAAAGTAATAGAAAATTCTGCAAAAACTTCTAGAAAAATGGAAGAAAATTTAAGAAGCATGGTAAAGGAAAATTCAAGCACCATCTTAGCCTAAATTCTAGAAAATTTTAGAGTGACAAACGAGAAACTTCAGGCTACAAATGAAAAACTTGAGAAGCTTCAAGAGATTTCTACTGTTATAAACGAAAGAGTAGACGATATGGAAATATAATGGTCTGATGTAAAAACACAAGTTACTGATGTAAACATTATCTGGAAGAAAGTGCAAATAGTCTTGAGTGCCAAGAGGGAGCGGTGCGGGTTTTTTCAGAAGTCTCGAATAGAATAAGAGCACCAAGTTTTGACGGCAGCTTATCATTTAATGTTTTTAAATTCCAGTTTGACACAGTTCCCAACAAAAATGCATGGAACAATGAAGAAAAAGCAATAGAGCTGATTCTGACTTTAAAAGGAACTGCGGCTGAAATTCTAGAAAGTGTACCAGTAAGTTGCAGAAGTTGGAATGATGTCATTATGGTAGCACTGCAACGCAAGTATGGTAGTGAACACAGAAAATAAATATACAGAATATAATTACGGGGCTGAGTACAAAAGGCAAGCGAGACGCTACAGGATTTCGCACTAGAGATCGAGCGTTTGGTGTAGCTTACTTATCCAGGTGAAAGTCATCCATTGCTAGATCATTTTAAAACCGGGGCATTTGTAAACGGTATACGGGATGCTGATGTGAGACTAGCAGTTTGTGCCATGATTTGCAGAAACGGTACCGTTTGCCCTGGCACAGGAAACCGCTAGAATAATTTCAAAACCGCATATATGCTAGGTGCGCAAGCTCGATATAACAGCCGAGCACGAAGGAGATATTTTAAAGGAAATGAGAAGCATGAAGGAGGCAGTTTTGCAGGCTTTGGGCGAGAAGCAAGGTAAAAACAACGTGAAATGCTATAATTGCGGTAAGATTGGCCATATGCACCGAAACTGCAAAGCATCCAGACAACGATCCAGATCTGCTTCGCCGCGAATGGAACAAACGAAGAGCAAGTCAACAATAACCGCGGGAGCCACCGCTAAAGCTGGAAAGAGCTAGCGGTGCAGAGGAAACTGAAGGTCCCACGTTCAATTTAGTAGTGAAAACGATTAACAGAAATATTACGACTTGTGGTTACATAAATGGTGAAGTCCACATTTTGACTATCGACACTGGTGCAGGACATTCGATTATAAGAGCTGATTTGATAAAGGGAGCTGTGGAGTCACTAAGCGGTGTAAACTCGCGAACAGCTACAGGAGAGCCTGTCATTATCTATAGCAAAGCAAGAGTAGAAAAGTGAAAGTACTGATGACAAAACGGTTAAAAACCTCATTGTAGTACCGCCTTCTAAATTATGCGAGGTTGTGAAGAAATTCCACGACGCACAGTGGCGCCATTTGAGTTTTTTCGTTGCAAAAATCATATCTTTTGAACCGAATAAGATAATTGAACAGTTTAAACAGCATATGATAGATAACTGTTCAGCCTATGAAATGAGCGTTTCGAAAGGGTGCTACACTCTGTAGGGGCCTAATTATGGGTTATAAAAGTTAAAATTAGTAGAAAAATCAATTTTATGGTAACTAAAAAAAATTATTTTTACATTTTTAGATTGTTTTTATGTTTTTTCTCTAGGGTTTTATGTTTTAAATTATTACCCAACAAATTAAAAAAAAAATTATTTTTTTTTTTAAATTTATTTTTTCAATTTTCTGTAAAATATTCATCACAGTTCGTAAGAGAAGTTATATCTAAAAGACTAACCATTTCTAAACTATAATTATTTTCTAACTCTATTCTTGACTTCACATGCCGCAGGCAAGAAATAAGTGGATCGGAAGATGCTGCCAACATGTTGAAGAGGTCCTCATTTTGCCTTACCCTTAATGCTTTGAATGTGTTCTGCAATCTATATTTTTTATAAAATTTGTTAAGAGACTCCTGTGCTTCTTCAGAAAGCTCTCCAATTGGCAAAGACTGGTACTCAATTATATCTTTGCCATGCGCCAATATTTTATGGACGGTCGGGGTCAACTTCTTCTGTGGATACATTTCTGCTAAAAGAGATGCAGTTTTCGACGCATATTCTCTATATTTTGTAGAATTGACATTTTCTATGCAGTTTAAAACATCTAAGATCGTTCCCAATCTTTTCACGATTTGATTGTCAATTCCAGTGATTCTAGTTACTGCCTCATCATTTTCAAAAAATCTCCTAGAAGTGTTTCCATCGTTTGAGTTACCGTATCCGTGCTTGGGACAGTCTACTTTTAGTCCAACTTGTTTAAAAAAAGCATCCTGTATTTGCTTCTTTCTGATCTTTTCCTTATCCTTTATTGATGTATTTTCATCGAAGTTTTCCTCCTCTTGTGGTAGGGTATACGCCAGTTTTAGCAAGAATTCCATACACCTTATCCTTGCGTGCAATGGTGACATTCCATATTCGTAATTCTCCTCATTTGTAGAATCGTTTAAATTACCAAAGTTCTTCTGACTCTTTTTGCAAATCGGGCATGACATTGTTGAGGTTGTTCCTGTCAGTTCGTTTACGACTTTTCCGTCAATCATGGTCAGATGGAACTCGTAATTGCATTCAATATATTTTCCTTCTCCAATTTGCAGCTTTGTAGGCTTAATCTTGCTTATTTGTTCTTCAATGTCATTCACCGTGGTCCTTATGAGTTCTGCCGATTCCCTTGCAAACTGAAACATTATTGGTCGGCAATAATGCACTGATGACGGACGTGGATTTTTCCAGTGTAGGGAAACATCAGATTTAAGCCGCAAAGGAACAACAGATGCCATAAACATACTTCCGTCCGATATTGTAGCGTCATCGGAAGATATCCTTTGCTTATAAACGCTTTGTCCGGATGATCCATCGCAGCCCCATTTGCTGATCAATGTCAACTTCTCAGGAAGAATTTTCACCTCATTTTCAGGAAGACTCTCCAACAACCGTTTTGCTGTATGGCCCATGAGATCCTGCAGATTGGCTTTCGCAGAGACTTCCGTAAGCTCCGTATGCAGTGGTCGTGAATTTATTTTGGCTTGCGTAATATGCTTGTATCCGGGTAAAACGTCAGCGCCGTGTCGCGTTAAAGATGCCCGTAGTTTCTCATATTTCTCTTTGGAATGTTCTAAGTCCATAAACAAGGCCAAGGCTTCTTCGGATCCATACTTTTTAGTGTGTGCGTTTGTGGGCGTGGGAATGCTTTCCTTAATCCTTTTTAGTCGCAGTGGGCTTGCATCAGCAACAGATTTGGTTATCTGCGACCTAACTCTTTCACTATCCTTTGTAAATTTAATAGACAGCGCGTCCGATAACACTACGTAACAATTTTTTGACCAAATGCATTTGAAACGTAATCCTTATGTAAAATTTTCCGCTGAATCCGAATATGAAGTCAGAATTGTAGAACAGTTTTTGAGATATTCCAAAATAACCGTTATTTGTGTTTTTAAAAAAGATGATGTGACTGATATGCAAATATCCAAAAAATAAAATTTTAGCCTATTTCAATACGAACATTTTGTGCCCAATAGGATCCAGATCGGTGCAAAATTGACAAAGTTACAGAAGATTAATTGAATTCACCCACAACAAATAAATATACAAAGCTAAATTTTTAGTAACAATAAATATTAAAAGTTGCTTGAAAGTTTTGAATTTCTATGTGGGTTAAATCTTCTGTAGCTTTGTCATTTTTGTACCAATCTATGTCTTGTTGGGCGCAAAATGTTCATATTAAATAATCTAACGTCGCATGCAATAAAACATTAGGATTTTTAAATGATTGATTTAAAAAAAATAACTTTAAAAGAGCAAAATTGAACAAAATCATAAAATTTTCAATGAAGCTTGAACTTTTGTCCCCTGTAACTCTGTCATTTCTTGACCAATCTTCACAAGCAATCCATGGTTATTTTAGAAATTTTATAACCTTTTACTAAAAAAAAAAGAAATACATAATTCGTTTAAAATTTTTTAAGATATTTGCATTTCAGTCACATCATCTTTTTTAAAAACACAAATAACGGTTATTTTGGAATATCTGGAAAACTGTTCTACTTTTGACAATTCTGAGTTCATATTCGGATTCAGCGGAAAATTTTACATTAGCTGTCAGATTCATTTGGTCACGACTTTGTTGAAATTTTGTCACGTAGTGTAATTGCTTCGTGGTCAAGTCATTGGTGGCATCGGCAAGTTTCCTCTTCCTTGTGAAAATTGAACACTCCTCAAAACTTTTTTTTGGCCTTCCTTTTGCTCCTCTGGTTGATGTGGTGGGTTTATCTACTGCCAATATATCCAGGATGGTGTCTTTATTAAGCCAGTCCTCGTATTTGGAGTTGAAGTTCTGAATGGTTCGATTAGATTTCACCCATTTTGCCTTAATATTTGCATATATCAGATAAAAATTATTTTTTATAATTTCGCTTCTCTCAATATTTCCGTATAAGCTATCAAGTTCTTCTAAAGCAGCTTCCGTGAAAAAAATTGGTGTGGTTGACTTTCTAAACAGTTCAAATAATTTAAAATTGTTCAACGCCATGTTTTCAGTACTTAAATTGTTTAATGGTTTCAGTAATTGTTGCGCCAACTTTCAGTCGTAGACTAATCCAGGCATTATGCTTATTTTGCAATATATAGGATTATGCTACCATGCCTAAAAACTTACCTGTTCCCTGCATACATATGGATTTAGGCTGAATAATGCATTTTGATATTATGCACGTGTCCAAATAAGATTTGTGCCTACCTGTAGGGACCATAAGTCAATATTGTTCTTAACCATTTGCAATATATAGGCTTATGCTACCATGCCGAAAAATTTACCTGTTCCCTGCATACATATGGATTTAGGCTGAATAATGCAATTTTGATATTATGCACGTGTCCAAATAAGATTTGTGCCTACCTGGGACCATAAGTCAATATTGTTCTTGACCATTTGTACGCCAAAGTATTGTTTAAGTGAGGTACGTACCTGCTAATTTCAATGAGTAGTTTTTTTCAAACTATTAGATCAAACTACTGTCAGTCAATACAATTTCTGCAACCATGTCTTTTTAACCTTTTTTACCTCTAGAAGCCAAACGGGCACGTACGGGCAGATAAAATGTTTGAATTATGTAAAGAAATAATCATTTTAGGTCAAAGTTGAAAAATAGTGAAAAAACGGATAGATTTTAAATAGTGATTTACCAGGAGAAACACAAAGCAAACAGTTAATTTTTTTTTATTTTATTATACATTTAATAAATACATCAATCAATAAAAACAAAAAAAAGGCGATTCGTTACCTATTTTTCGTGATATTACACCTGAAATCGCAACAAATTTACTAAAAATTGTGTTTTTTTTTTGAAAACCGAAAGTCGGTCAACTTTGAACGGCTATATCTTCTAAACTAAAAATGTGATATTATTAAGAGTGGCAGATTTGAAAACGTTGAAAAGTTTCCTATAACATGGGTTTATTCAAAACTTCGTCGGCGCTAATGAAAATTTTGATTTTTGCAACCTCGTTTGCTCTTCGGGCGCTACTGTGCGACGGTACTGATGGAGGCCATCTTAGCGTAACAAAAACCATAAAGAAGTTAAAAGCAAGCTACTATTGCAAGCAAGCCGTGATTGATTGCATAATTGAATTCCCACAGTGCGTTGCAGTCAGCGGTCTAACTGGAGGAAGTGGAACACCGCTCCAGCAGTACAACTTTGGTGAACTATCCGTACCAGCAAATAATAAGGACACTACCCAAGAGCAGAAAAACGAGTTTAAACAAATGCGTTTTATCAAAAGTAATTTCTTGGGTTTTAATTCATCAAATGACCAGATGAAAGCCAGGAACAATCGAGCGCCAAATTCGGAAGGCTTTAAAGAAGGCCAGCTGGTTTTACTTATTAATCCGCAACGGAAGAAAGGACTATCTCCGAAGCTGTAGACTCATTGGGATGACGTGGTGTATCGAATTCAGAAATATAAGAGCCCAAGATCAAAAATTAAAGTGGCACATCTAGAACGACTAGCTCATTATGGAAAAAGAGAATCTGAGCCTATTAAAGTCGCACTTTACATCATTTGGTATAGCCGACGGTTGTATTTTCACCGCCGTCGTTGAAAAATTTTCAATTTTAGTAAATTTTGGTCGCCGTCAACGATATGTGTTACTGGCGTTCTCAACGTCTGCAATGTCACATCGGCTTCGAGTGCAATGTTATGACATTTATAACGTAACGACTTAATCTCTTTTGATAATTTTTGGCATGAGTTACAGACACACTTTTTTCTCACTTTTCGAGAAACGATGGAATATTTTGTTTCACATATTTTTTGATGCGAGAAGTTCTCACTATAGTTACAGAACATGGATACAGGATTATATATTTCAAATGATTTTGTTTCAGAATTATAGAAACGAATATTAAGAGCCACTTTTTGGGTAAGAGATTAGCAATTAAATTAACTTTAATCTCTGCATTTATTTTTTGAGTAGTATTTTTTTAACTTTATTTTACTAGTTTAAGCGGCCAATGGTGGTGGTTTAAACCTAAACTTAAACTGCCATTTTTTATAATTATTTTCAATTATTTAAGCTTGAGGTCAAATTTGTAAATTTCCTGACGATGCTAACCAAAGGTTAGCGAAATATTGAAAATATAAATAAATAGAATATTTTATAAAAAAAGACCTCAAGCTTAAATAATTGAAAATAATTAAACTGATATATTGCTAAGCACTTTTATATAATTTTTCCTTTCTATATTATTTCTTAAATATTTTTTTTTCTTTAAGCACAAAAAATTTCTACCTTGTAAACAAAATTAAATTCGCGCATTTTCTTCTTCTTCTTCTTTAAAAACATCCAAATTGCTTTGATAAAAACTTGACTTTTGCAAAAAAATGTTGTCATTTCTTTGTGCTCAGTATGGTAACACTACATCGTTTAAACCACCACCCAAAAATATTAATTGCAATTGGTAGTAGATTAACTTAATTCTCAGATAAGATAATTATAGGATTAAATTAACTTTAATCTCAAACCCAAAAAGTGGCTCTTATATAAACATGTTTTTCGTATGAAATATCTGTCCATTCGTCGACCCCAATTTAAATCTTTCATTGCATTGATTGACTAAAGGCAAGTTGTGATAATGGCTGTTAAGACTTTTAAGTGCCTTAATGGGGATTCCGTCTCTCGGCTTCTTTTTTGATAGCGAATTTTAGTAGCTAATGTATTATCTTTTAAGGACTACTTGAAACGGAGTCAACTTTTATTTGGCGCACAATTATGTCAAGCTTTTGGACTAACCTTTGCAACTTATCATTTCAGGGCACTTCGAGCACCTTAGGCCCAGAACAGACGGTGAAACGCAACTGCAACGAAACTGCAACTTCTAGTTATTTTCGAGTTTCATTTGAGTTTATGCCATAGACTCCTTTGAGGGACAACACATGACGAGACCATTTTGAGACCGGTTTGAAATGCATTGGAAAACAGTTGCATTAAAACGGGCGTGCAGGAAACTCGTGTTTGCGTTTCATCTGTTCTCAAAGAAAATCGAAATGATTGTGATAATTTCATTACATTATGGTACAATTTAGGTTGCAGGGTGTGTGGAAAACGATTGAAATTAGTTTCTAAACAATGATTTCTAAAGGGGTTCGTTGCAGTTGCATTTTACAGTCTGTTCTGGGCCTTAGTCTTTAAATCCCGTTCGAACTATCTCCAGAGATGACATCTGTAGCTCGTTTCTGTATTTCTCGCATCGTAAAATTTCTAACATGAAGTGTGAAACAAAAAATTCCATCGTTTCTCGATTTATGAGATAAACGTGTTTCTGTATTTGAATGCGAAAACAGACACAACAAATTCTGTTTATACTGGAATATTTCCAGTACTTTAGTGTCAAATAAAAGCGAAACGTCAACAAAAGAAATAAATATAATAAAAACAGGGCTGCCAGATTTGACGAGTTATCGTCATCTTGACGATTTTTTGTTCCGATATTAACAAAGTGACGTTTTGATGATTTTTTCTAAAAAAGTGACGAAAGCAAAAACAAAATCAAAAATATTTTATAATTTTGTTGTTACTTTCTATAGAAATTCATCTTGAATTTTTAAATTTCAAACACTTCTATTTTGTGGCGTTAAAAATTGAAAAAAAAAAATAATATGAAAGCAACAACAAATTTATAAAATATTTTTGATTTTATTTTTGCTTTTAATGAAATTGTTGGCGTTGCGTTTTACACTATAAGCCCCTTAGTCTTCGAAATAAGATAATTGTAAATATTTTTATATGTTTGTTTATTAGAAAAAAAGATACCCGTTTATTTATGAACCGATTTTTTTAATTTTTCTGAGAATGATTACCAAAGTTGGTCGAAATATTTGACTAAACAAATAAAATGAAACCAAAATGGCAGTGTTTTAATTTATCTATATTAAAAACAAAATATCTCACTTCTCAGTTTACAAAAAAAGATTCTTGATGTTCTTTATCGCTAAGCAGATTCTCCTTATTGTCTACAAACTCAGTGGTCAACAAGACTAAGTACACTTGATGATGCCCTTTACATCTAAGAAAGTTGGACTTGGTGTTTTTTTCAGCTTTTCTATCTGGAAAACTACATTAGATAGGGCTTATGGGATTCCACCTACCGATAGAGGAAAAATTCCGATTCCAACAATATAAAAAACGTATTTTGAAAATAATGTGAACTGGTGTAGTTTATCTCTCCCCTACATAACTGTTGTGTATTTTACACTGAACTGGCGATTATCTTCACTAATTCAATTGGCAGCACTAACTTCTGTCAACTCTTGGTTTTTTCTATAACTGTATAAATAATTAATTATTGCATCATCTTGTGAAGTCATACTGTTTTTCAATAAACGTTTTTTAATAAAGTTCTGTTCCTTATAATTGAAAAAGTGGTGTCAGAAGTGGGATAGGAAAACCGTGGTACTACAACGACAATGGATCCCACCCAAATTGAACCGCTGACAAAGAACATTGCAGATGCAATCCAGCAAGCGGTACAACACGCAACACAGCTAGCAATGAGTAGCGTTCCCCCACAAAATAGCGTTTCTATTACGAAGCCACCCCTATTTTCTATCCCGGAATTCAGAACGTCGGAGTCGACTACAATCTGTGACTATTTTACACGCTTCGAATGGGCACTTAAACTGAGCAAAATTTCAGAGGAAGAATATGCAGACTACGCTAGGGTGCACATGGGCCCCGAATTGAACAATACTTTGAAGGTACTAGTGAACCTAAGAACACCTGAGAGTATTTAATACAATGAATTGAAAGAAGTACTAATACAGCACTTTGACGCCGAAAAGAATAAATACGCAGAAAGCATTAGATTCCGTCGAACAGTACAGGAAAATGGCGAATCGATGGCGAACTTTGCGCTGAGACTTAAACAAGCAACGACATCGTGCGAGTACGCAGAGTTCCTTGACAGAATGTTGATTGAATAATTTCTGGTAGGACTAAAATCTCAGTCCATTTGCGATGACATAATTGCAAAGAAACCGGCCACGTTTAAAGAGTCATACGGAATAGCGCACGCATTGGAATCATCACATCAAACAGCAGCGGAAATGAAAACAACATCAGCAAACACCGATGGAGAGATTGTGGAAACGAACAAAGTGGGTATTTTAACACAACGTAATAGAGGTAGGAAACACTGTGCATATGCAGGGCAAAGGGGTTATCGGACGAGAGATGAGAATGAACACCAGGAAAAGTTACAACACACTATGTGTTACGGGTGCGGTGGACAGCATCAGCGAAAAGTGTGCAAATTCCGTAATGCCAAGTGCTATACTTGTGGAAAAACCTGCCACATCTCTAAGGTGTGTAGCTCTAAAACATTACAGCTTGGAGAGGAACAAGCCGAAGAGGAAGTCGATGTTGTTGAGAGTATACATAGAGTTAGTCTGGGTTCACACTATGAAAGTTTTCTTTCAGAAAGTCTTAGTTAATGGGTGAGAGAGGAGAGATGAAATGCATGTTCTCTTCCCCTCTCACCAATAAACTCAGACTTTCTGAAAGAAAGCTTTCATAGTGTGATCCCAGACTAAACGCCAGTAGGCCAGGTAAACGTATGATTGAAACAACCATAAATGGTTTCAACGTGCAAATGGAACTTGACACCGGTGCTCCATGTGGCATGATAAGTAGGGCCACGTTCGCCAAAATTGGAAACAAAGGTCCTCTTCAGAAGACCGAGAGGCATTTTTGTAGCTACAAAGAACACGGTATAGAATGCTTGGGCTGTACACCGGTGAACGTTAAAGTGGGCTCAACAGACTGCACGTCTATGTTGTTGATGGTCAGTTCGACTCATTGTTTGGAAGGGAGTGGATTTCACATTTTGTTGACGAAATAAACTTCAAGAAAATATTTTCTGCATCCGATCGAATTAATACTATCAAATTGCAACGCCATCGTTAATACCAAAGCAGAGTGAATCCCTTCAACAAGTTCTAAATTTGTATGATGACGTATTTAGCGACACGGCTGGCAAATTTATTGGCCCACCCATCAAATGCCATTTCAGACCGGAGATTGCACCAATATTTTTGAGAGCACGCGAAAACCCGTTGGCATTACGGGAAGCATACACGGCTGAGATAGATTCAAAAAAAGCATCTGGCTTTTATAAGCGGGTGGAATTCTCAGAATGGGCGTGTGTGCTGTTCAGAAATTTTTCTTATATTTATATGCTCGCCACTGGACCTTGGTCACCGATCATAAGCCTCTTTCTCAAATTTTACACCCATACAAATCATTACCAGTGCTTTGTATCAGCAGGATGGCAAATTATTCAGATTTTCTTTCTTATTTTGATTATGATATCGAATTTAAGAACACAAAGGCCAATGCTAATGCTGACTATTGTTTACGGGCAATACATACGGATAAAATAGCTCAGATCAAATCTCGGGAATGCACATCAATGTCTCACTTAGATTACGATGACTTCGATAGCTCTATGACTTGCCAAATAAAACAATTACCGGTGAGAAGTGAATTAATCGCGCGTGAAACGTCCAAGGATCAACAGCTGTGCCACATTTTACGAATGCTGGAAGAAGGGAAAAGTTTGAAACAATATGGGTTTAAAGAGCCAGAAACTAATTATAAACTTACGACGGGTTGCCTTACTTACGATCACAAGGTGGTGATACCTTAAAAACTTCGGCCGCGAATACTGGAAGATCTACACACAGCATACTTGGGGATGGTTAAAATGAAAGGGTTGGCAAGGGCATTCGTATATTGGCCTGGTATCGATGCGGATATAGAAAATGTGGCTAGGGAATGTTTGGACTGTGCTCAAAATGCTCACAACCCTCCCAAGTTTCGGCAGCACCACTGGGAATACCCCAAAGGACCCTGCCGGCCCAGTTGAGGGTGCAATGTTACTGATCGTAACCGACGCTTTCAGCAAATGGGTCGAGGTGAAAATCACTAAATCTGTCGGCACTGCTGCTACAATATGTGTACTTGACGAACTTTTCGCTGCTTACGGGGTTCCGGTTACTGTAGTGTCCGATAACGGCACATGCTTCACCTCTAGTGAGTTCAAACAGTATCTTGCAATGGTCGGGGTCAAATATCACAAACGTACAGCTCCTTATCATCCGTCTAGTAATGGCCAGGCAGAGAAGTATGTCCATACCATTAAGAACGCACTCAAAACCATGGGCACGACCAAAAGTAAACTTCAGGAAAACTTAAACGAATTCCTAAGGCAATATAGAAAAGCACCTCATTCAACAACTGGTCAGTCACCAGCACAGTTGTTCTTGGGACGAGGCATTCGCACGAGATTGAACCTCGTATATCCTAGCGACGTCCCAAGTACAGTTATGGAAAAACAGTATATGCAATTTCTACCAAAGTATCGATGTTTGGAAAAAGGGAATAGGGTACAATTCCTCTCGGGGAATCCACGAGCGGCAAAGTGGTTATTTGGTACAGTGTCGACACGGCTAGAAGACCTGTATTACATTAAACATTAATTCAACAGTCCGAGCTAGTTGTTATGAACCGATAGGAGAAAGATCCGAGTTCATTCGGGTGTCACCACAGGACAAAAGCGAAGTATCAGGAAGCGACTTACATTATTTTACTCCAGCGGAATCCAGTACAAATTCTGCAGCTTTGGAACGAAATGATTGGTCTTCCTAAAGTGGAACAACACCTCGGGACTCTGACCGAGAGGTCAACCCGGCATCAACACCGATGTCACTGCAGCGACAATCGGAGTCTAATCTTGAGTTATCATCAGGGCAGAATGTCCCTGCCCCCGTACGTAGATCTATGAGACTCAGGAAGAGACGTCTGGTTTACTCACCCTAGGGGGAGAAGAAATTGTTACATTTGCAAAATTTTAATAAATGATTAATTTTCCTTGTGGGCTATGTGTTGCAAAACTAGTTCGATCCCATATGGATTGCGGCAAAACTCGTTTCCTTCGAAAGTTCGTCGCAAAATTAAATCTATTATGTTTCTATATTTTAGTTGGTTTCAATTTTTCAAATGTTTAATTATTAATCAAGAATGGCATAGCACTTCAGAATCAAAAAGTTCAACTTATTTGCTCCATTAAATCGGGCGCTATATGTTTTTTGCATTTTCCCAAAAATTCGAATAAAGTGTAACGAACGAGTTTGGCATCTCACTTACTCATATGTAAATAACTATATTAAAGCTCAATGCGGCACGTGTTAGAATTAAAATATCGATTTACAGAATCATTTTCTTACTATAGTTAACCATACTGCATTAAGTTTAAGGTCAAATAAGGACCAGTCTCATATAAATACATTTAGTATCAAGGTTAGAGTAGGAGTCGGAGTCGTTCTTAAAAAATTTCAGCGGATGGAGTCGGTGTCGAAGTTATCACTATTTCTTGACGACTCCACAGCCCTGGTGTAAACTATTCCTAAAAATTGTGTATTCCTCAGCAACAGCCGCTTGTGATATAATATCGATTATTTTAATTACATTTTTTGTTTGGTAACAAATAACTACAATCAAATGCTGGTCCAATTTTATGCGGATAAAAGTTTTCGCCAGTACATTTTTGAATAATGACAAAATTTAACTGTTTTCAAAAAAAAAAAAAAAAAAAAAATGGAGTACGAATGAATACGAAATTGTTGAAAGTAATCAGAAATAATCGTTAAAAATAATCGAACTACATTTTGATTCTTTTTGATTATTTTGTAGTAATCGCCAGTAATTCTGATTATTTATTGATTACTTGTAATCGTAATCAATTAGTAATCATGCAAAACCAAAAATAATCGTATTTGTAGTCATTACTTTACCCTTAAAATAAAAGTAATCAAATAAGTAATTATTACAATTACTAATAATTACATAACAGCTATGTTTTCTACCTAGGTGGCTATAAATAACATTTTTTCAATAAAAATAGCAAAATTTGGTAAAAATTACAATAAGACGGAAGGCGGATTATCGGATTATATGGCTATGTAGTTATATTAACAGCAACAAAATATTAAAAAAAATATTTTTATAAATTTATTTTGGTGTTGTAAATATAACTTAATAACCATATAAACTGATAACCAGCCTTCCGCGAACAACTTAAATAATTCAAAAACTTGACTTATTGATTAGTCTTCTTTGAGTTACAGAACACTTTAAGAAAAAAATTGGAATTGCAACAAAAAACTTTAAAATGTCACTATCAACAACAACTGGAAAATGTAGTGACACAAAAACTCAAAGAATTCCAAGAACAATTAGACAAAACAGAAGAAACACTTAAATCTGAAGCAAGAGAACGTGAACGCTTGATAGCGGAACGTGCGGTCAAGCAATTAGAGTTAATAAATGAGAAAAACGAATTAGAATTAAATTTACTGCAGGAAAAACACAACGAAGAGGTAGAATTATATCGCATACAATTAGCAAATGCTTCAAAAAAAATTGACGATATGGAAATGAAATTAAATGTGTACAAATCAAAACGTGCTGATATTGCAGAAAAGTTACACAATGTTATGGAGACTCAATGGCAAAAGGCTTTGGAAATATTAACATCTCCCCATAATCTTACTCGAACAACACTCAATGAAACCGAGCATGAATCTCCGTCTCCAGACAATAATGAGACCCATAATAAAGCCATATACCAGCATGAATTTGAAACACCAAAATCAAGTAAAAAAGAAAATAATTTTAATTTAATGCATAAACCTGAAACTTCACCAATGGATAAACTGCAAGCCTTCATAGAATTGGTAAGTTTGACGAAAATTATTTGTCTATCTCTACATTTAACAATTTTTCTTCTTTAGTTGCTTTCAAAATCTCCCACCGATTTTAATAAATTAGATCAAATTTTAGAATTAACCGCAAAAAATAAAGAAACTAGAGAAAAACTGGAAAAATCGGCCAAAAGACATTGTAACTCTAAACCTCCATGGAAAACCTAAATTAGGTTTATTTTAAAAGCTTGCCTTTAGTCACTCGTATTCATAAAATATTTTGAGTATATTTTTATACAACACAATTTTTGTTTTTTAAATTTTAAGGTGATTTAAGAGTACGGATTTTCTTGTATAATAAGTTAAGAGTTTTAAGACTTTAAATGTTATTGGTATAGAAAAAAGTGTTGTTTAATGAATGTGTTTGTATTTTTACAAAATATCCCAGTTGACAAAATAGACGCAAATGTCGTCAACGATGTCTTCAGGACATTTTTGAATTTGTCCCTTTATAACATTGATGACGACAACTTAAGTAACAAAACGGGTATTTTGTCGTGCTTAAAATCGTATTTTCGACTTTTTTGGAGACATTTTTTAAATTTGTCTTGTATAATAATTTACTGAGGGCAACATAAGTGACCATTGCATGCGTTTTGTCGCGTTTCAAAACACTTTGACGACAAAATGCATGCCATGGTCGCGCTAACGTTGTCCTCAACTAAAAAAACTTTAAAACTGTAAATTTGTATGTAATTTAAAATTAAAATTTCTTGATATTTTGCTTTTATTATCATCATTTTTGATAACAAAAAAAAAAAAAAAATTAAAAATAAATAATCCTTCATGTTAAAAACGTTTTTTTTGCTCTCCTGAAAAATAATTATTTTGTAACTTACAACGTTATTCGCGGCTGTGCTTCGATTGTGAAATTGGACATATATATGGAGTTCCGACTGTCTCCACACATCCAGTATCCCCTATTTTCGAGCCCAGTCTCCCAAACTCATTGACCATTTCATTAGCGGTGATGTTGCAGTGATCAGCTCTTCTACAATCATTTACCATTTTGGAATTCACTAGTTGGAATTCACAACCCATCAAGGCCCTGGAATTGACAGCCCATCAAGGCCCTAAGAGCTGTCCACATGTATAGTGGATAGTGTTAATGCTAATCGGGCATTAACGACATTATAAAAAAAAAGTCGTTTATATAGTCGCCAATGACAACTTTAACCACATCGTTACCCATATGATCATTAATGACAATTTGCATGATAATGTCGCTCACATTGTCGTGTATGACTTAAGTGACCTTTGTTCGAAAAAGTCGTCGACGTTTTGCATGGCTGTCGCCAACATGTCGTCAGGGATTTACTATGGGTCTTGTACGCGTCGTCGAAGTAGTCTTGAAGACATGGCCAACTGGGATGTTCTGCAAATTTCCTTTTTAGTCAACAACTTAATACTTACATTTTTAATTTTGAGCGCTTTTTTTTCATTTTTGTATACGTTTAAATTCATTATCAAAAAATAAATTTTCAATTTATTTACATAATTTGTATTGTTTTAAAGCTTTTATGTATCTTATTTTTTTGTTATGTTACAACTTAATAAAGAATATTTTTACGAGTATCTATGATCCATCCCTAATATATAAATGATTGCTTAATAAATTTTTATTTGTGTAAATAATGATAAATTATAATTATGTTATGTTTTGTAATTGATCGTGAGTTTCAAAAAATGATATTTGTTTCTTCGTTTTAAGTTTAAGTCTTTTTATATTTTTATTTATAAGCAATTTGTGGAAATTTCGGTGAATTGCCGTACAGTCCTTTAGTTTCCCAAACTTGAATGTGAGATTGTTCGGTTAAAACCACCAAATGTTGATGTGTTGAGTATGTAAGGCTTTTAATAAAAAATAATTAATTCAATTTTAATACTGAAAATCAAATTTTTTTTTTTAAATATTTATTAAAATACTGACCTTCTTATATTTGATAGGCCTGTTACAATTTCGGTGATAAAACTTAAATTCCAACTAGACCATAAACGCACTAAACCACCTTCTACAGCAGTGGCTATAACATTAACACCCACCCCTTCTTTAATATACGAATAACAGACAGCCATTATACGATCTTCATGGACATTATGTTGTACATAACGAGCGTTAACGGAATGTAAACGCAAAATAGATTTGCCGTTCGGGTTAATGGATACATTTACAAAATCATCGAGATTCTCTTCAGTAACTTCAAAACATTCATCAGCTGGGGGTGGTGCAGAAGATAAGTTATTTTGTTTGTCTTGCATGTTGCAGTCTGAATGTGAAAGTGGTGTTAAAGTATGTTGTTGTTGTAACGAGTGAACGGTCACAATATCACCCAATGTGGGTGATATGGTAAGTAGTGTTATGGGAGAGTGATAAATTTCTGCAGGTCGTTCTATAGTGCGGACGTAAGTCCAACTTTAATATTTTAAAGAAAAAAAATATTAATCAATTTATTTACTTACATATATAAATAATCAAGGGATTTCTAGTTCAGGATTTGCAATAATGAATTCTTAAATAACCTTTTTTTAAATTCGAAGTACGAAAATTTATCACAATGTTAACTATTTTGCTTTAATAAAGTTGTGATATGGGCATTTCCACAAAAAAAGTATACTTTTTGTCATGTTACGCCACAAGCATTTTAAATTGTTTCTCAAAGAATAATTTGTAAATTATTTACTTTCTTTATTTGGGTGTAAAGAGCAAATAGCTTTACATTTATAGAAAGATAGGAAAAATTTGAAAAACATGGGTCTATAATACAAGCTTAACTGGTGGCGTAACGTGACAAAAAGAGAGCTTTTTTGTGGAAGTACCCATTTTTAACTTATAGAGAATACTAACAAAGTATTTCATTTTTAAATTAATTATATTTTTAAAAGACAAAAACGAACCTTTTTCTGAAGGACTTTCAAAACTTAATAACATATTTTAAAGCCATAAATAAAAAAGCGAACTATTTAAAACATCTGAGGATTTAAAATCTGTCAATTATTTCGCACAAATATTTGTCTACGAGGTAGTTTTTTCCCAATGGTGCAACTTTTGACGTAAATACCTTTAACACGTTGTTTAAAAACGTACGTTGTTTTTTTTTATTAAATTAATAATTAACGGTCAATTTCACCAAATTCAGTTAAAATTAACTATTACTAAAACAAAAACCCCAACATTAATTGTAGTTGTAAGTAGGTTAAGAAAAAACAAAATAAAAACAAAAACAATTTGCTTTATTGTTCTCGCAAGAAAATAAAAAAATAAAGCACGTTCCAGTTAATAGTATGTTTTTGACAGGTATAACTGAAAGTTAATTATAACCAAACTTGTTGAAATTGGTCGTAAATAAGAAAAAAGCACTTTTTACAAATTTTAGTAAGCAATATAACATTATCGGACATGTTCTAGAAATCGAAATGAAGTGGAATTGAAATCGAACGAGATTTTGATGCATATCTCACACAGAAAGAGTAAACTTTACATATTTTGGATGGTTGCGTCGAATTCTTTTTCGCCCATTGAGGCCAGTGATCGACTTGATTCTGGCGGACAACTTGCGAAGGCAAGTGTTGCGGAGGTTTTCTATTCGTTTTTGCTTGGATTTAACCATATAAAAGTCGGCGCGTAAGGGTGGGTTAAGTTCTCATCCTACATAGAGATTCGCTAACTTCTAGGCGAAAGTTTCTCGATAACATAATGGACTTTGATTTATTTGCATTCGCTCTTATTAATCAGCTAAAATTTAGACATTGTTACGTCTAAATAGTAATTCTCAACCAAAAAATAAAAAATAGCACTATAATAAATTTGCTGGATGCTGTAAAAAATAGATTCCCTTTTCGCTCAATGTAGCCCACAAGACACAAACACTAAATTTCGTGTTTTACGCATATAAGTCAAAAATATTAAAAGTACTAGAGTAATGACTCATATTTGGACACTAATCTTACCGACTCTCACAAAAAAACGAAGCAGCGGTTATAAAAATATTTTTTATTAAATATTTATTATAAAGCATTTTCACTTTTTTAAATTTTAAAAATTATAATGGGATCGCAATATTTATAACAATAAGAAACAACCAGCTTATGCTTTTTTGCATTTGAGGTAAAGAACAGAGTGTATACTAAAGGTTACATTACTTGATAGGTCACAATAACTATTACTATGGGAATTATTAAGAGATGACCAGTATGTTGCCTGTAGTATACTATATGTTACAGAGGGTTAACTTTAAAATAATATGTAATTTAATGGCCCATTTCACCAATTTATTTAAAATCAATTTTTGTTTATAATCCGTTTTTCATGTCCCTTAACCATATTTGAGTTACGCGAATATGTGTTGTGCAACCTCCTACATTTTCGAATTAACGGCATATCTTGAAAACAAGAGCTAACTTAATAAAAACGGTTAGCACCACTTGATTCAGCGTGCCCGAATTAGGTTAAAGCGCCAGGTGCCCGGCTTGTCTGTTTTTTAACTAGTTCAGTGTACTTATTGCTTAAAATTACAATGGGGGGTGTGCTGGAAATCGCAAACGCAAAACGCAAGAATTTGGAGGCTGTTTTTAATACACTTTTAATCTAATTTTTGTTATAAAATTCTGTTTAATAGAGAAATGTTTGTATAATATTTGTCATAAAATTCTTTTATTACAGAAATCTTACTAAAAAACGACTTTTAAAATTCTTGCGTTTTGCGTTTGCGATTTCCAGCACACCCCTGAATATTAAAATTTTATTTTAATGATTATTTTTTAAATTTTGCGAAAGAAACAAAATCATATCTCAAAAAAGAAAAAAAAAACACCTTTAAAGTTTCAGAATTTTTAAAGAATAGTTTAAGGTATTATATAAAAAAAATCAGCAAAAAAACACTTTTTTTGCTTAAATACAATTTAGCTTTTGGTAATTTTACCATGAATTCAAATTATATTCGTTGTTTTTAAAATCTTATTAATACCAATTTAAATATCAAAAATCTCTGGCACAGTAATTTTGTATAATAAAAATATAGTTACTTGAGTTTTGTTAATTTTACTTTGAATTTACATTTTATGTTCGTATCGGTATCGCCGATATTTTCTTTTGAGTATCGGTATCGTATCGGCAAAAAGGCGTATGGTTACTCCTTAAATAAACTCAACACATTCGGCTAATTCGGCGAAATTATGACATAACTTTTGAAAAAAAAAAAAATAACCACCGTTAAACCTATATTTTATTCAACTATTCAAATATTGTATTCAAATATTATAAGTAATTGAATAAAGCAAACTAGTAATTGATTTATTTGTAAGAATTTCTATTCAAATTTTTATAAAATGACTAATTCAAAATTAATTAACAAAATCAATTTATTTAGTTTACCATTAAAATCTTATTTTAAGTAGTGGTAGGAATTATGTAGAGTATAAATAACATTACTTTATTCCATGAAATCGCGCCATTAATTACCGTAGGTCCTATGCCCACTCTCGGAAAACACTTTAATAATCCTTACCCTTTAAGGAGTAAAGTTTCGCTGAATCCCGGGATTTTTCGGGATTGGCATTCCTAGTTCAGACCCAACCAATATTTGACAAAAAAAAAAAAAAAAAAAAAAAATTATCCGTAAATTGATCCAACTTTGGCTTTATTTTTAATAATTTCTATAGATTGATTAATATGTATTTTTAAGAAGATAATAGTAAGGGTATTCATTTCAGTTTTTTTATTGGTTGGAAAAATGGAAAAGTGGAAAAATGTAATTTTTGTTACAACAAACACAAGGAAAAACTTTTCCACCGAAAGTTGCAATTTAAACAAGCTTTAACCAAGTGTAAAAACAATCAGATTGGAAAATTACAACTTTACAATTTTTAAAGAGTTGGCAATTCATAAACGTCAAATTGAGTGTGGTTGGCACTTTATTAAAAATGTTGTTATTTTTCACAAAAAGTACTAAAATTTACATCTCTTTTTAAGATAATCAACTATGATTTTTTAAAACTCCGTTTTATTTAAATCAAATTTTAATTTTTTTTAAACGTCGTTTTTCAAAACAAAATTAAAAATGAATTTAATACAAAAAAATATTAAAAAAGAACGTTAAAATGATGTGACAATTAAATAATCAATTAATTCACTTTTAACAGCGTTTATTTGGCATCTTTAAAAAATATCAATTACTTCCAAGAATATTACAGATTTTTTTTGAGAGTTAAAACTTTTGTACTTTTTACTTTTAACTAACAAAAAATACCGTTCACGTCAATAAGAGTGCAATTTTCCTTTTTTCCAACCAAAAAAAAATTTAAATGAATACTCTTAGTATAATGTTATTTAGAAACTGTTAAATGATGTTTGATCTAGCCAAACGTTTTGCAAAAGCAAATAATTTTTTAATAAAACTAGTGGCTATCGCGAACTTTGTGGCCGGTGCCTAGGAAGTCATTCTGTGTCACTGTCCCACGCTTCAGAACAGCAGGCAGAGGTGGCTAGGTAATTGATTCTTAGGCAATTGGGTGATGACTCGGGTTGTGGGGTCGAGATTCTTACGTGATTCGTAGTGGAGACTGGGTGCTGAGGGTTTTTCCATCTGGGGGGTTACCGCGTATTTCGATTCGAAAGAATTAATTTACGAGTTCGAACAATTTGTACGATTTTACGATTTTCGTACTATTTGTTTCGAATGAACGGAAGTTTTTAATACCTTTTCGAAAACAAAAAATTCTTTTCGTAACGGCAACTCTTTATTACGAACAATAAAAATCCCTTTCGAAACTCCAACTCCCTATTACGAAAAAGAGCGTCAGTTATGTAAAAAGCGTTAGGAAATTGTTCGAAAGCTATTTTGTTAGTGACAAAGTGCAAATGACAAAGTTTAAGATAAATAATAGTGTAAAACAAACAAATCAAACCTTATAATATTATAATTGATATTAAATAAATGTTTACTAACATTCGCCCTTATTCCATTTAACGTCGTCGTCATCATCATCAATTGAATATCAAAATCAATTTTTATCGACATCGTCATCAATTCGATACAAAACTTGTATGCCATAACAGCAATGTAACGATGTCGATTGTTTATCGTTTTTTTAAGAACATCTCTAATAAGTTTTTATTAAAAATGTGCAATTTGATGTTCGTTTCTTATTAATGTTGTGCTCTCAAAGAGGATAGCTTGATTAATTCTAAAAAAATCACCCTTACTAATGCCATAAGGTATTGATTACACTAGTGGAAATTCGCAAAAATTTGATAAAAGCGGCATGAAAGAAAAATTTAATATGTATTAAAAATCGTTAAAACTGTAAAGAATCAGAAAACTTACAGGAAAAATTGCTTCTTTCGCGAACATGGCTAAAATTCGGGAATTTGAGGTAATTTAGCGATTTTCATGGAATTTTTGCTATTCCTTATAGTTTTAGGAACTTTTAATCAATTTTTTGGCTTGTTTGGAATACATAAAATTTTCGCGAATTTTCGCTATTTTTGCAAATTTTTGCAATTTTCCCGAAACTTTGTTGCTATTTGTTCATTTTTTTAATACAACATTATTATTTTTGAAAAATAAAAAAGAAAAAAAAACTGTTTCGACACCAATAAGACTGACGACAAAAACAGAGTCAATTTAAATCGATGCCAACGTTAACGTTGCGTACGGCATACCAAAAATACATCGACGCGTATCGATAAAACTTGATATTGACAATGGGCATACCGATTTGCAACAATCGACACAAAACGATATCGTTTCGTATTGATAACGCTAAATGGAATAAGGGTGATTATTATTGAAAACGTTTTAATATTTGTGGTCTTGAAATTAAAAACAAAAAACTAAAAAAAAAATTTCATTTACAAACAAAAAGCAGTATAAAGTAATCGTTGGTTTTTTCTGTTGACTCTTCAAACCACAGGGAAATGCAATACATTTTTATTAAAAAACACAATTATAATATTTTTCACACATTGAATAGTATTTATTATTTGTTTTGTTGTGGGATATTTTCGTCCATTTTGGTATTTTAATAGCAGTGCTACCAACTTTTAATCAAATTTCCCATTTGTTTATAAATACAACTCTGTCATCGTTTCGAACGAGTTACGCAGTACGGTTTAACTTTCGAATCAGAAATTGCTTTCGAAAAATGTTGCTTTTCGAATCGAAATACGCGGTAGCCCCCCTGGTTTGGTCCGAGTTTCTATCTTCCACCACTTTCTATTCTTCGGCTTTCACTCTTTACTTTTTTTCTAATAAGTACCCTATTAATAATTAAGGTGTCACAATAAATGATATTGGTCTCTGGGTGATGCTGTAAAGGTGACTTCGCACCGGCCTTTCTACCTTACCTAACCTAAAAGCGTTTTTTAATTTTATGTATTCAACAATTTCATTAGAAAGACATCGTAAGTGCGCAAAAAAAAGTGCGTGTTTTTAAAATTTTAATAAGGCACTAGACCTTTTTCTATCCCCCGTGATTAATATTTCTAGTAATCACAAGTACGAGTAATTCATGCGTGACTTTAAAAACTAGCCTCGCGTGCACACCTCTAATTTAAAATTATTATAATTCCGATTTCATATTACCAGCTCGGTATTGCAAATCCTACTGCATTTGCTATTTTAGGAAATTATAGTTAATTTTGCGAAAATTTGCTATTTGCATAATAATTTTTGACGCACTGCAAATCCTCAAAAAATAGATTTATTTTCAATACTTACTTATTTAAATCCCATATTACAGCAATACCATCTTTACCAGCCGTTACAGCAATTTTAAAGTCCACCGACAACGCTATACAGGTTATTTCATCGGTATGACGTATTAATACTGTAGGACCAGACCAGGTTAAATCAGCTCCTTCTTTACATACAGCAGCATCAGCTAAATTTAAAGAGTTCGATGATATGGTTGATGACGTTAAGTCTCCTTCCGAATCCATAGCTTTACTTGCAATTTTTCGAAAAGCTGAATTGTATGACAGTTTTAGACCCTTTACGTAACTTTGGCGACTCTTTCCAGTACGCTGATTCACTTCTACGCTGGAGCATTTGTAAATAGATAAACGCCCTGATTTATGACCGAACCATAGCTGATTCGAATTGGCATCACAGCCACAGGCAGTAATGTCATCGAATGTACTATTATAGAGTAAATTCTTGGGTTTGGCATTCAATTTATTAAGAGGTTGTATGCGTACAATACGATCATCGTAACCCCATGATATAACATTGTACGTATCACTTTCAGCTCCTTGCATAACACACGATCGCGCTGGTAAGCCATAAACCACATTCGTATTGTTAAATGATAATAAATATTCGGCGCCTAACAGCTTATGAGTATTGCCTAACGTAGGCTCTGGTAGCTGTGGTGAACCTAAATAAATGCCCCACCTTAAGCCATGTACACTTGACAATATTTGCTTATCAATTTGATACAGTAAAGGCTTTGAAGGCGGGTGTGGTGACTTAAATAGTTGACGCGGCATTTGCCCATAAGTTTTAACCATTGTTTCTACAGCTTCACGTTCAATAGGATCGTTTATTTCCGATTCTAGGAACACAGCATAAGTCTAATTAACAAAAAATGAGTAAAATTAGTAAGAATTTAATATAAAAAAAAAAAAACAAATAATAATTATTCCAGTAAACCTACCGCCGGATGAAAAACATTTATAGCTTCTACAGCCGCTTCGCCCGTTTGTTTAAAACCAAATATTAAATCAATCCAATAATGAAGATTATTACGCACCAACTCCGATTCCAAAGCTTGACGATGTATTAACACAAACAGTCGGGGATCTTTTAAACACCAGGGTGGCAAAGCCACATCTTCGACACGTTCGCCGTTTTGTCGACAACCAAAATTAAAATGTTCAAAATTTTCAAACATTTCTGGCAGACAAAAGAATTCGGGAATTAATTCCTTAACATCGGTGGGCGAATCGCGACTAGCCAAACAATATGTCGTACTTAAAGCATGAAAAGTACGATCGGGAATATCGAAATTGTTGTCTGAATTTTAGAAAAGCATTTATAAAAATAACTATTCAAACGAAGCTCGTATAAAAAAACTTACCCTGATAACGCAAAAAATAACTAGTAAATGGTGGTACTCTAACCAAAAAGTGCAATACTGTTCCAGAATTTGAATAATGTGAACTATAATGATAGGGTTTCAATATCATTGAACCCATATTGGTCATGGTATTTTCTATGTACTAAAAAAATAAACAATATAAGTAACCTTTAATAAAAAGTGCATTAATTCAAATAAAATTTCTTTAATACCGTATAATTATTTATGTAATGCTGTTCATTTTCTTCATTTTGTACGGCAATAGGTTTGGGCAACTTACGAAAATTCTTCGGTTCCGTTAAATCCAAAATATCCGTTGTGTAATTCGTTAAAATCCAAGGAAATACCGGATATTGCATGAGATCATTATAAGTACGACCAGCTATTTGATTAAGAGTCATTAAATATTCCCAATTCGTTAGCAAACCCTCGCGCCATTGTTGCGTTATCAACAGCACTTTACTATGATCGGGTAGAGTAACAATTTTATCACAAAATACATCGCGCATTATCTTCCAATCTTCTTGATTTTGCAATGAAAAAAATAGAGATTGGTTCGTATTCAAAAATATTTCAAATGCCTTTTCTTGATGCTGGTAGCGTTTTAACCAAATTTCAGTTATGTTAGAAATATCACAGTTAACATAAAAATATTTACAACGGTATGTTGCCAAAAAGTATAGCTTATGATCGGTAACAATTATTTCACCATCTATTTCTCCATCGACGGGTAAATATTTAGCTGGGAAATTGTAAAGTATCTGAGAATTTAATGATATGTTTAATTGTTGATCATAACTTGATATAAGATAGTCCAAAGGCCGCGAATATTCTAAACGTTTAGTGGGCATCGAAGTGTCACTATGACTGGATGCACTGGATTCATTAAAGTCTTGCATAAAGAAACGTTTGTCAAGATCTAAATGACATTTTCGCAATCGTGTATGTACGCGAGATGGTCCTTCGGTATCATCTAATTCCCATGACCTTAAAAATAAATAAATAGAGAAAATTTTAAATGTAGAATAAATTTACATATTTCAAATTCCTAAACAAAAAGTTTCGCCATACGAAATTCCTCCATACACTGCACAAAAATTTATATTCTCGGCTATTCTAAAATACGCGTCGAAGGAGTGAGCATTTACATGAATTTACATATTTCAAATTCCTAAACAAAAAGTTTCCCCATACGAAATTCCTCCATACACTGTACAAAAATTTATATTCTCGGCTATTCTAAAATACGCGTCGAAGAAGTGAGCATTTACATGAAAAAAAAAAAAAATTACGAAAATTTGCTATACACTTCTAAAATTAAATAACGCGAGAGTAATAACGCGTTTCTTTCTTTTTTAAAAACTGTAAATTTTGTATGATAAACAAAAACAATTTTTGTCAATTTGGCTCTGTTTTTGTTTTCATGTAAATATTCACTTCTTCGACGCGTATTTTAGAATAGCCATGAATATGTTTTTATTAAATTTAGTCAACAAAAAAGGCGAATTCATGTATAGGGTGGTTGCGATACTACAACATTGTATTTTATTTGCTTTCGTTGTTTGATATGTCAAAAACACAAGTTACTTTTGACATTCCTCTCTCTAATTTAGAAAAACAGTAGAACAGCTGTGCCATGGTCCAATTAGTAGGTCTGCTTGAAACGCCTGCTCATTTTATGCAGTGTTGTGTTTTTTACGTGCAATTGTTTTTGAAATTTCCACCATTTTTACACAAACAATTGCTTTTGTTCTTGACACTTAAGGTATATTTATATCAGGTAGCCGCGAGATTACAACAATTGTACAATACAACAAACAACAGGGCTTTTTATTGTTGTTAAATGATACGAACTGTCAAACAGCAAAGGGGTTGATAAGAGACAAAAAAGACAAAAGATAAAGACAAAAAACTTGTTAACTTGTTTACTATACAACATTTGAAAGTTCGTATCACAAAACAAGCAAATAAAAAATAAATAGCTGGCTTTCCGAGACTACCTGCTATAAAGATACCTTGTTGACACCTTTATCATTTTTTACACAAAAAAAATGCGTGTTGTTTTTTCTATCGTTGGATTGTAGTAGTTGCGCGCAGACCTACTAATTGGGCCATGAGCTGTGCTTTCAACGCCACCTTTTGTATAAATCAAAATTAAGGCCCTAAATTTGTAAAACGCAACGCAATGCCTATATTGCATATTGCTGCTAATTATTGACTGTGTCACAAGAGGTTAAACATTTTAATTTTTTACCAATAACTCTCTATCCATCACTTTAAAACCATAAAATTTGATCTAATATTCTACGAGATAAAAATTAATACAAATTAACAAAACTACTAACATTTCACTGTTATGTTCACTAAACCATGGAGCACCCTCATGAGTCAGTCTTCTAACAATATCCAGCCATTTTGTATAAGTATGTGTATCATCATAATCTTTCATGTGATTCATTAATAATTTACGTTCAGAATTCTGAAAAAAAAGAAAAGATTTTTAATTTCATTAGTATTTAACTTTTTTAAATCAAATTATTGCATGAAACCCCGAAACAAAAACCAACCTGTAATTCTGCTACTCTACGTGTCGTTATCATCGAAGATTCTATGCAGCCTTGTGCTAGCGACTCAAATCGATATACCGTTTTATCCAAAGAGGTTTTTTGTTTAGCTGTTTCGCTAGTTTTATGTAATTCCATGCGTTGTAATTCATTTTCTAAATTCCATGTTGAATCGTTTTCGGTAATACCCAAGCGTTTACATAACGGCTGTAAATGTTCAATTGGTTCATCTAAATCTTCTAGCAAACTTAACCACAAAAGAGCCTTAATCATTTTACCATCACATATAATGGCGGGCAAAAAGTCATCATCGCATGATATCCATAAAGCATCTACAATAAAACAACGTAAATCTCTGGGCTGAGAGGGTTGTAGACCCCAGGCTATGAAATTGTTGCAACGCTGATTGGTTGCTATGCTATAGGATACCAACATTTTAAACAACTCGGTTTCATTTTCTGAAGGTGATAACTTTTCACTGAAGACCATGTAAAATTGACAGCAGCGATTAATTAATAATTCCAATCTTGTTTTTGTCTCGGACATAGACAAATTCGGAAATTGCGAGACTAGAAGAGGAGAGATAGTAGTTTTACTAAAAATTAATGTGCTAAGTATATTGAAAAAGTTGTAATTAAATACTTTCAACGTCATGTTTTTCTTCAAGAAATTGATTTTTTTTTTCGAAAAAGCGATTTTTTTATCCTAAAACAATGAACTAAACATTTTTTTTTATTTTATTAAAAATTTGTTTTTTTTTTATCAAAAAAAAACATTTTGGCCCTCGGAAATGCTTTTTTTTACCAAAAATAAGTTGGAGATATCAAATATTTCTTTATTACCTTTATAACTCCATGGCACATTTGTTTTAACGAAAAACATATTCAACCAATTCAATTGCAATTTAGCTTGTATAGAGCGATATCCATTTATAACATTTTGGGGCTGTTTCTCTTGATAAAATGATAACATATTGATAACTTCCCATAATATCTGTAAAAATATGAAATTATTAACGATTTCATTTTAATTAAAAAAAATTTAAACCTACATTGATATGACCTATTGATTTGAGAGATATTTCACCAATTGTTGTTAATAAATCTGTTATAGATTCCTCAGTCTTTGTATTGTATGATGTGGTTTTGGCATAAAGATGATACAAAGCTTTAACGCAGCACTGCAAAAGACCAGCTTCAATAATTGTTTGTTGTTCTTCAGGATCCTTTAATGGAAATAAAAGTTAAAGAACAGTTAATTAAGACATTAGCTTACTTACACCTAAGTACAACTGCTTAAGAGTTTTGAAAGCCTTTTCACTAAACTCCTGTTGTATATTACTAGTGGCAGCCGATTTCGAAGCAATAGCTAGTAGAGCATTTAAACCAAAACGACTTTGTATACGCAGATCTACGTTACGGTTTAATATTGTATCCAAAGAGCCCATTGTACCACACACCCATTCTATGCATGATTCAAACATGTTGCTGTCGCAAAAACTAATTGATAATTGGTTGGCCAAATGATGCGGATATAAAGCTTTAATGCAAACTTGTATATCTTGGGGAAATAGGCGTTGAGTTAAAGCGCTTATTAGTTTAATAACAGCCGCGCGTACACTAGCACTATTGTGATTAGCTAATACTAATAAAAATTCTATTTTGATGTAATGATTTAGCACATCATCAATATCACAATCCGGCAAAAGGCATAGAAAATCTTTAAGTAACAATAATAAACCACTTTGCAAAGCTGCTATTCCTACGGAACTGTACGTATCAGTTTTCTGTAAAATTTTTGATTTTTTCTGTTGATAAGATGTTTTCGAATTGAAAACTTCATTTAAACCCGAATACTCCGAAAAATCCATATTTAAAGAAGCTGCCAAAGAATGTAAGCTGGAGTCCGATTTTCTAGGACCCAATCTCATGTGTTTCTCACCATCACTAAGTAACAAAGAACGGCTGGAATTGGCACTAATTAATCGTACTCTCTTTCTTTGAATTCTTTTGTTTTGTGGCGATTGTTTTAGGAAACTCGACATCCTTGTTTGGCATCTTGTCTTATGAGGCGGATGGCTATGCGTGTTTTTCATTGGACTGAATGATGTAGAGATAATAGAAGTCTTTTTAAATTTTAAACGCCACTTGGAAGCTTTAAGAGGATTAACCAAACGCAATGCATGTTTATTGAGTTTTGTACAATCAGCTATATTTTCTAGGTTTTCTTCAAATTCTTCAAGTGGACGTTTATAGGCTGACACAGTTTTATGTAACTTTCTCAAACGATTTATACGTGCCTGCCTAGCAGCATCTGCATCACTGGAAGAGTTTGAGTTGTAATTTGTGTGAAAATCACTTAATGGTTTTGCTACTCCTGGTTGGCTGCGCTTGGCAGGAGTTCTCTTAAATGGTGCCGTTACTCGGCCGAAATTCGCCGCTGCAGTTAATGAAGATTTATCTTTGATTGGTATTTCTGGCGTTAAAAGAAAATAAAACCTGGATCTATCATGTGTAATGTAACACTCACTGGGCTTGTGCAGTAATAACAACAATTTCATTATTTCATCTAATAGAGAAGGTTTTGGTGGTGAATCAGCAAAAACCGATATTATATTGACAAACGCCTCCGCTGCTTTTTTCGATATAAATACTGGATTTGGTGATTCAATAACATAAACTTTACACAAATTTAATAGCTCTCTCATCAAACCTTCCTTAGTGAATTGTTCGATATTAAAATCACGTTGTGGATGTTTTTCTCTTGTCAATGCCAGTATACACTGAAAAAGCATATCTAAGACATCGGAATTTTCAGCACCAGAACGATGCCAATCTGAATATCTGTGTAAAATAGAAGTAAACAGCTTGGGATAGATTACTGCAGCAATGGTTGTATCATTAACTTGTAGCACATCGCCTTTTTTTAATATGACAGGTTGCGAGCAGGCATTATTTATAATACTTCTAAGTAAATGGCAATCTTTGGTACATCTTTCCGTTTTGATGACATAACCAATTAGGTTTATATAATCATTGCGATGAAATTCGGTATATAACTGTGATTCGGAAAATGCAATATTTAGCAGAATATCTAAAGCCATAGATTGAGTTGAGGAATTAGAACTTATTTCGACAATCTGCAAAAGTATTAAATTAAAGTTTGGTTGTTGTATTTGGATAACAAATTGCTAGTCTTTAGGATTCTGTTGTATATTTAAACGTAGTTATAGTTAAAAATACTTATTTTCAGATACGGAAAATCTGTTAAAAAAATATTTAACTTAGTTAGCATGGGAATTTTTTAAACTTTTTCGGCAGTCAAACTCTATAATAAATCTAAGGGCCCTGGGCCCTGATTCTGGCAATCGTGATCGAGTACTTTCTCTATTCGAAAGCAATTTAATATCTAATTATTTCATCGAACGAATCGGAATTATTTTTTCAGTGTTGTAAAGCTTAAATTTGAGTTTCACAATACTGAAAAATAATTTCGATTCGTTCAGTATCGACTGAAAAATAAGAAATAAAATTGCTTTCGAATCGAGAAAGTACCCAATCAAACATCTGGGCATAAATTTGAGTTTCACAATACTGAAAAATAATTTCAATTCGTTCAGTATCGACTGAAAGAATTAGAAATTAAATTGCTTTCGAATCGAGAAAGTACCCAATCAAATATCTGGAAGCATTTAGACAGACAAATTTAAAAAAAAAAAACATAAGCAGCAAGCAGTCTCTTAAGAAAATTCTGCAGGAAGAGCGGCTAAAAATTTCTACTGAGCTAACTTTGAAATGAGTGGAATCGATGCTCAAGAGCCGTTGTAAAGGCAAAAAGAAATCAAACAAAGTATTATCCACTAATTTTTTCTTTGTATTTAACCGTACACCGTACGGTAGTAGCGTAGGAAGTAGATACGTTGTCCTTATAGCATTTATAAAAAAGCACACAATAGCTGGCATAGACGTAAAAGCGTATCTAAGGTATATTTACACAAGGTAGACTCGTTAGCGGACAGACGTAAACCCCAATTATCAAATTCGTGTGTATAAGCCAAAATTTGTACATGTGTGCGTTAAATTGTTTTTGTTTTATATGAAGACAATTTTGACAAGTCGGGTATTTTTATAGAGCAGCATGTCTACACTCCCAAATGAGTTTACCTTGTGTTAATGTACCTTGGAAATAATTTGTGTGCTTTCAAATTGAATATTTGATAACAAAATAAAAGGATAAATCAGGTTATATGGTTATGTAGTTATGTTAATATAACAACAAAATATATTAAAAAAAAATTTAATAAATTTATTTTGTTTATAAAATTAAATAACCATATAACCTGAAAACCAGTCTTCCTTGAACAACCTAAATAATTTGAATTAATTTAGAATTTTTGAATATTGTTATCAAAAGAAAACAAAATATATACGTTTACGACGGCATTGTGGGTAAGTGAAGCGTGTTTCTAAAAATTTACGGCGTTACGTCCTACGTTCATACGACGTACGACTCAATTGTGTTCCTAGCATAAAAACTGTACACTTTTTTGTCGCGTTAATAACGGAGTAAATTTGTTTTTTATTGTACTGTTTTTGTTGTTTTTGAAGTATTTTAAATTCTGACTTTTATATTGGAATAACATTGTCCAAAGTTTTATAAATTACAATAATTTTCCAAAAATGTAAATTCTTTTTTACTAAAATAACACATTTTACTTTGGAAAACAAGTTGTACACTTTATTTTGACGGTCACAGTATACAATTTATTTTAACTTATTGTTAAGAAGTTCTAATACTTTGTTGGTTACACTTTGCTTAAGATAGTTTTAGTGTTATCTTAAACAATAAGGGTATTTAGTTCAAATTTTTTTTATTGCAAAAAAGGAAAAATTGAAATTAAAGTAATTTTTTTTTTATTATTAATAAGATTCCTCTATGACGTGCTAAATTCCCAATTTTTATTTTTGATAAGTTCACTGAAATTTATTGTCGAGGCAAAGCTAATTTCTCTGCGCATTTCACTGGTTGCTAAGGCCAGATCATCAATAAACCTTTTTCCAAATATTTTAGAAAAGCTTAAAATATTATACAAATAAAACTGTTAAGCGAATAAGAATAATAAACACTCAAAATTCTACTTGTAACAATATCAAAACTGAAACAAAACACCAACAATAAACAGTGAGTTAATCTTTCCTTACATTCCCCTACAATTGGTTGGTTTTTTTCCGACTCGAATTGTAGTTGTAAGTAGGTAAAAGGAAAAAACAAATTGCTTCATTTTACTGTTGTAAGCCATTTTAATTTTTTTGCACGGGCAAAATTTCGGGAATACAAAATTTATTATTAATAATAATATTAATCTATGACGAGCTAAATTGCACTCCTGTTGAAGTGAGCAGTCTTAGTTATAGTTTGAAAGTGTAAGGGTAATACAACTTGCGAATCACAATTCAAATAAATTTTTTTTTTCAACGAAAGTGTAAAAATAAATTTGATTAAATATCTTATTAATACGTCGTTATTGGAAATAGATGATAGATATATATATATATATATATATATGTATATGAAAATACTTTTAAACTTTATTTTTTACACTTGGTTAAACGTTGTTTAAATTGCAACTTTTAGTGTAAAACTTTTTCCTTGTGTTTGTTGTAATCAAAAGTTGCGTTTTTCCATTTTTGCAATTAATAAAAAAAAATCTGAACTTAATACCCTTAATGCTTAGTAGGTAAAAAAGAACTAGATCTAGTAGACACTTACTCTGGCAAATAAATATAAAAGATTCGATAAACCGCCATATAAAATTGTGGCAGTTTGTAAAGATTGCAAACTATTTTGTACAAGTTCACCGTAATGTATCACACCATAAGGATGACCTAAAAAAAAAAATAAAGTTAATTGAACGCAGTTCAGATGAAACAAAAAATAATTAAGAGCTAACAAAATATTTTTAACATATGGTATATATGTAGGCAATCAAATTCAATAATACATATTATAATATTATAACAACAATGCAATTAAATTTCATGTCAAGAATAGTTTAATGCAGACTTCGAAAATAAACATCCTATATACTGCACTTTAGTGTTCTGTACGGTAGAAATAAAGAAAACACAAACGCTAATAGTGTTTGTGTAGTTAATACCTTAAAAAAAACGTTTCTTTGTTTGTGATCTCCGTACACAATAAAATACAGCAGCGTTCTGTTTTGGGGCTTTATCCCCAAATAGGGGATTTTATTTTGTAAATGGGAATACCATTTTCATGATAATCCCAAGGGGATTTTTTGGGGAAAAAGCATTTTTTACGCTGGGGATAATATATTATTATATACGCCACTTGTGCAATGGCAAGCAAGACCGGTTCGGTCAAAACGTGGGTACAAATTAAAATCTTTTTTGGTTCAAAGTTTATTGTCATACCAAGACGCTTGTAGTTCGAAACCTTTTCAAGAGTTTTCTGAAATAGTTTTAAATATGCTTTCTGTACCATCATGTAGCGCTTAAGGCTAGTTTACACTATCTCACAAGTCTGACGTATCCCATTGTACTTTGTGAGATAGAAATCTTTTGAGTTTTGTTGCAACCGTCAAAAAATCTTATTTAACATAACAGTTTGTGTTCACACCATCACAAAAGTATAAACACTCACACATGAAATAAAATGCAACCCTGATCCAATAAAAAGTATTATTGTTTAGAAATTTTTCAAAAAACGATGAAGTCGTATGGGATGTTAAACTTTTTTTTCATAATATGTACTTGTCTATTAGACTTTTACATATTACTTGAGTTTTTGACATGTATTAACACAAAGTAGAATAGTGTAAACTAGCCTTTATTTCTATAATAAATAGAACCAGAATCAATATTTGCAACGTAATGCAGAACGAGTAATTTGAAGCTCTTCTTAGAATAAAAACACACTTTAAAAATGTGTAATTCAGTTTGCTGTGAAAAATTCATTCCATCTACTCAGATGCTTACACTTTTTATTACAAGCAACATGTAAAAAAAATGGCATTGGCTGATGTACCAGAAGTTTTTGATTTTGAAGTTTTTAAAATGATAAGCATATATGCATAATTATTTTTCTTGTGCGACTTTTAAGTTACTCTTTTTATAAACCTGTGTATGTAGATAAGTTTTAATAATTAATTACACAAATTAATTTAATTTACGTAGGTAATAATGCCTTCTAGGGAGAGCTGGTCAGGGAGGGGCAGATTATTTAGCGGATTTGCTATTTTCACTAATGGCTCTAAAATGAGGATCTGGATATCAGAATGGACAGCCAGGCGGCTCTTATGGCCGTAAGGGGCTGTTATGTGAGCTCCAAGTTAGTTGATGATTGTTGGAAGGCTCTGGAGGGAGTCTAAGGAGAATACGTGTTAAGGTTGTGCTGGGTGCCGGGTCACTGCGACATAAACGGCAATGAGGTGGCTGATGAGTTAGCGAGACAGGGCTCAGAGGTGATCCCTGGATCCTAACTGTATGGAGGCGGTTAGGCCTCCCATAGGCTTATATTTTAGAAGGATCAGGGAATGGATTCTAGGCGCGACTAATCGGGCCTGGGGAACCGAACGAACTGCCCTGTATAGCGGACGCTGTGGCCGGTGCTTAGGAAGTCAGATTCGGAGTCGCTGCTAGGCAGGAGTAGGGTCTACGTTAGGGCCATGATAGGAATTATCACGGTCCACTGTATGATAGGCAGGATGGCGGTGAGGATGGGATCCGACTTATCGGATATGTGCGGGTTGTGTGAGGACCCGGAGGAGTTGGAGACAGTTGAGCACATTCTGTGGCACTATCCCAGGCTACAGAGCAGCAGGGTGAGGGGATGTCTCGGGCTGTGGACTCGAGAGTCTGATAGGATTTGTAATGGGCATGGCCTGGCTGCGCAACAGGAAATTGGGTGCTAGCCGCACGTAGGGCTAATTAAGGTTGAGTTGGATTTATTTCGGGTTTGGCATTTCTTTCTTATTTATCGTTTTTATCTGTCTTATGCTTTCGCTCTTTATTTCACCTACTTTTCATCTTTATATATCTATCTCTACATAAGGCGGCTCAATGGAGCATATTGGTCTCTGGGTGAAGGTGTGAAGGAGGCTTCACACCAGCCTTTCTACCTATCTAGCTTCGAAAAAAACGTATTCATATTTTTCCTTTATTTTTTTTTTGCTTTGGTTGGTCGATATGTCAAAAACACAAGTAACGTTTGAAATTCCTCTCTTTAATTTAAAAAAAAAGTAGCACAGTTGTGCTTTCAACGCCACCTGAATTTGCCTTTGACATAATATTATTTTATTTTTAAGAATCTGTGGGTATTTTTGGGGATAAAAAATAGCCTTTTTAAGGAGTTTTGGGAATGAAAAATCGAAAAATCGTAAATTGCTGATAAGGTATGAAATAAAGCTGGGAACCCTGAAATACATTACTAATCCAATTCAACATAAAGATGAGAAAGAAAATTTTTTTGCATTATGCTTTTCGTAAAAAACCACAAACTTCGTTGTGTTCGGTTTAGCACATTCGTTTCAGTTGTCCTGAGCGCCCTTTTGGATGGTAAAGACAACAACAATTTTTTTACAAAAAAAAAAAAAAAAAGCCAATAAAATGTTTTTACAAAACACAATTAATGTACGCAGACTATTTGTGATGTGGTCGTGCAAATTGCCAAGCAACAACAAAACTAGTAAGAAGCGTTACTAAATTTTTTGCATGGTCATTCTTTAATGTGAAAAAAACACTACAGAACATTAAAATATAATTCATGTCTACAGAACCACTACAATCGTAATGTTTTATAACAAAAAACAAAACACTACATAATGTTTGTTACTTTCATGAACTTTATGAACATTATTAAGAATTGTGTACTAATACACAAACACTAAAAAATATATAACGTTTCTGGGTGTCTGTACCGTACGCTTATTAATGTGCAGTATATTTTCGAACACTGGTTTGATATTTAAAACTACTTACCGTAAGTAATATTATCCAATTCTAGACTGGTATCATAGCACATCACCATATCTGGATTTGGAGATGAGTAACATAAAATTCGTGAATCTCGTAACGTTTTCATAGATTCTGTGTGATTGCTAAAATATGCTGTCTGCAATTTATTTGCATTTAAATAGCCGTAATTTGGTTTCCAGTTGGCTACATGACATTGTGTTAGTTCGGTAAAATCTGGACCCATGGCAGTTAAATTTAAAATTTCTTCTTTTTTGTTTAGCGCGCGATTAAATAGCATAAGATTCGAAATGGATACTCGTATGGGAAAGCAATCTAATGTTGAACGGGACTCAGTATAGCTGGTGGTGTTAGGAGATTTGGCAATATTGCCGTCGCCTAGGGCAATCATTTGAAATACGTGTGTTCTGGTGAGTAAACGTATATTACGAAAAGGAATTACAATACGATGTAGCTCTAGGCCATCCACAAGTACGCATAGATCGAATGCATCGGTTTGCATTTCTATAGCAAACGTTAAATGAGTCCATTTATTTTTTATTAAACGAAACTGTTTTAAATCCAAGTGTGTACTTTCAAAAAACGCATCCGTTTCGTTATGACCGTTGAATAGGTGCATGTTGTTAAAACTGTTAATAAATGCGAGTTTAGTGTTTTTAAATGCTTTAGAAAATGGCAAAGTCACACCAATTGCACCACCACCTGAACTAGCAGCTGTGGCGGGTTCTTGATTAAAATAATTATTATGCTGATGATTTCTTTTACTTGTTTTATTTTCAGGACTCTGTGTGCCATTTATAAAAGCATTTTGCTTGTATTCAAATGAGTCATCCATAGGTGTAGCTTTCAAAGGTATCTCAGCATTTGGTTTAAAAGTTTCAAAAATTAAATTTAGATTGTTATTTAAATAAACACTTAGCATGGCTTGATTTGTACCCACAGACAATATGTGAGACTTCTAAATCACGGAAAGAAAAAATATTTTGTACGTTTATAAGTATTAATTGTGATTTTGAAAACATACCATATATACATCACTAGAAGATCTGGTATCATCCTCTATAATCTGACTGGAACTTTTGTGACTTTGTAAGTCTTTTGCTTGTAACCACAGTGATACGGTTAAGCCCTCCGGATTCCAAAGTCGTGCATGTGTTATGGGTATAATACAAGGTGATCTTGTGAAAGGTGTATTAGCTTGGCATTGCAAATGATAGTTACGTAAACGGTCGATATGTTCGGTAACATTAAGATCACTTGTTGAAATACAATTGCCATCTAGAAATAAAGTTTTTACTTTAAATATTTTATAGAATATATTACCCTATTAAATATGTATAATATGGAGCACTAAAGGTAATTATAACAAGGAAAATTTTATTGTTGCGGTTAAGTTTATACATTTTTTTTGATTATCTTTTACAAACTGGTATTGAATATATGGATCTCTAATATGCAGTTTCTGGTAATAATAAAAAAAAAATTACAAGAAGTACATTTTTAACTCGAACTTTCTTAAGCAAAATCTATTTATAGATTTCCTTAAATTAGTAAAACAAAAAGAAAAGTTTTAAATTTAGCATATTCGCGATTAATATTCAAATCAAATACCTGTGCTATGAATGTCTATCAGTTGTTTTAATAAAATCGAACCACTTGTTCAGATACTACCATTTTTTTCAAGTCAATATTTATCATCTTAATGATGAATCCTTAAGGATTCCGCCTGTCTGCGTGTTGCTTAAAATAGATTTTCCAAAAACTTGATGGAGACTAGGTTGTTATATCGTCGGCTTAACATGCAAACCCGTAGCACATTTTACAGGAGAGACAAAAAACTTCTTATATATTTTATGTGTTCAGCTCAAATTGAAGAAAAACTACATGCTGATCGACGAGGCGTATCTTTTTCTACCACCACTACTTGTAGCTGCTTTACACTATTACACAAGTCTTACGTATTTTGACAAAAATACAAACCTGTCATGATAAGTTGTTATTGTTTTTTGAAAATTTTCAAACAGTAATTAGATCAGGGAAGCATTTTTGTAAAATACTTAACACTTTGTGGGATAGTGTATAACGACCTTTAGAAGC
This sequence comes from Pollenia griseotomentosa, assembly GCA_963931875.1. NCBI lineage: Eukaryota > Metazoa > Arthropoda > Insecta > Diptera > Polleniidae > Pollenia > Pollenia griseotomentosa. The sequence continues at coordinate 96,164,685 of OZ007562.1, read as the reverse complement.
AGTAGAGAAACGAAACTCATTGAGTGAATTATTAGTTTAAGTAAAATTAGCGGACAGGTGGTTAGTAATTTTTTGATATTCGGCTCTTTTGGGGAGCAAACGGGTAGAACCTGAATATTGAAACTTTTTTGTCAACATAGAAATAAAAATTATATCACATTTGTAACCTCCCTAAAAAACAAATTCAGGTTTGGTTCTTTTTTGAAATTCGAACGTTTAAGGGGTAAAAGTCATACCTGTTTTTAGTATTTTTTTTTAAACCTATTCATATTTAATTATGGGCTCCTACTACAATAAATTTTTGATACTCCAATAGGGAGAAATATAGTATCAAAAAGGGGAAAGAAATACGGGAAATTAAATTTCTTTCTTTTACTTTTTGGTTCTACATGTGGTTCTTTTTGAATTTTCTATAATATTGAAGAAAAATAAAAATATAGGTACAGGGTTCTGAGTGAATATGAACCAATAAAATGAAAAATATGCCATAAAAATTTAAAAACAAAATATTTATAAACAAAATATTCAATAATTTAATAACATTTTCATTTGAAAACAAGTAAGAAAGTACAGTCGGCCAAGCCCGAATATATGATACCCTACACCACAGTATTTTAAAACACATTTACGAGAGTGCACCCTATTTGGGACCCATGGAGAATCATGCTTATGTGTCCTTATAAATATGGATTTATCTATGTTTTAAATTTGATTAAAATCGGTTTGTTAGTTTCCGATAGGTAAAAATTGCCCCTTAACTTCCCTTGTGGTCCTATTTTTGAAAAACTGCATAGCTCATGTATGCATATAAATACAGATCTATCTATGTTTTAAATTTCATTTAAATCGGTTTAATAATTTCTGAGAGGCAGAGAGTGCCCTTTTACTTCCTATTTTTGGAGAACTGCATAGCTCATGTATGCATATAAATATGGATCTATCTTGTGAATAATCTACCAACATTATTATTTAAACGTTGATAATAGAATATCTATCTCATTTTCATTAATTATAACAAATAAGTCATCTACATACTAATAAACCAAGATTCATAACAAAGTATGTAGATGAATTATTTGTTATAATTAATGAAAATGAGATAGATATTCTATTATCAACGTTTAATTCTTTTGATCAGAATATTAAGTTTACTATTAAAAGGGAATTAAATAATTCGATTCCATATTTGGATACATTGGTAATTAGGAAAGAAAATAGGTTATTGATAGATTGGTATAAAAAACCAACCTCATCAGGTTGAATCTTAAATTATTTTTCTAAGCATCCTAAAAGAATTATTATTAACACAGCTAATAATCTAATAGATAGAATATTGACAATTAGTGACAATAGATTTCATGAGAAAAATAAAAGAATTATTGGAAATATTTTAAAAGATAAAAGTTTTCCTAACAAACTAATTCACAAATTGATAAGACAATATAATATAAGAAAATCTCGAAATATTAGTGAGATCTTAGCACCAAAAATATATAAATCATTAACTTATGTACCTGGATTTTCAGAAAGGTTAGAAAACTCAAATATTTATGACAAAGGGAAATATAGAATGGCACATAAGGTAAATAATAATGTTGGTAGATTATTCACAAGAATGAAGGATAGATTACAAAAGTTAGATATGTCAAATTTAATTAATAAAATACCTTGTGGTGGCAACAATAATGCACAATCTGCAAAAATATATGTAGGAACAACTGGGACGAAACTGAAAACTAGAATAGCAGGACATAAACATGACCAAAAATATAGAAATTATAATTCAGCACATGGTACAGCTTTATCAACTCATTGCAGGGATTTAAATCATTATCCAGATTTTGAGAACACATCCGTTTTGAACGTGGAAGGTTTTAAGAAAAGAAGATATATGTTAGAAATATTACAAATAACTAATGTTCCATTTGAAGGAAGGATTAATTTTAAAAAAGATTTATAGATATTTATTAAATAAGAATAAATAAATAGGTTGACGAAAAGGGAAATAGTTTTAGATCTTTGGTTGTTTTCTAAAATAAAGTTTAGATGGCTTAAGTTAGTTTTATAGAAATGAATTTCTTGACGAAAAAGGGAAATATTTTAAAATTGTTTTTTGTTTCCTCTTTTATTTTTTTTTTTTTATTTTATGAAATGTATTGTTGAATGTTGGAAAAAATTTTTTTAATTTAATTTTAATTTTTATTAATTGTCAAACACAATTTTTGTTATATTTTTGATTTAATTTTATAAATAAAATATCCTGAAGAAGATTTCCAAAGGAAATCGAAATATTGATAAAACAAATAAAAGAACTATTTGAAATAAAAGTGAACTTAAGCTCAATTATTAATAAAGAAGAATAATATTTAAAAAAAGGTCGAAGAAATTAGAATAAAATTACTTATTTAGTATACGTAACCTAAAACACAAAAGACCGTAACTAACCAAAAATTAAAAATCGACTTTGTCATTGATTCTGATGTACAACATATTGCATCAATTCAAATATCAACAAAAATTTTGGTATCTTTCGACCAAAATAAGCGATTTTATTAACAAAAAATAAACGGCCCTATCTACAAAAGATTATATGATAAATGCTAAAAGGCCTAACTAACAGTTTGCAGAATATGCAGGGCAAGTTTTTAATGGCTTATGACATTTTTGCCATTACTTCAATTATTTCATTAAAAAGCTACAAAAGCTAATTTGGTCCATTTTTTGCAATCTAGAAGAAATTTTTTAATAATCTTAGCGAATATGAGGCAGAATCTATTCGAAATGCTAAATGAATGTTGCAAAAATCGGACGTAAAAAGTGACTAAGTGTATATAAAAGAGTACTTTTAATGCAACTGCTCAATCAAGTCCATCGAAGTAACAAACAAAAAGGCTTTCTATAAATTAAAGCTTACCTTAATTGACAGTGCTAAGGAAAATATTAAAGATGTTAGTGTCGTATCTTAATATATTATTACCTTTTAATGAACTAATTGATATAATATGGCAACTCTGTTGAAAACTGAATATGAATAGCAAATGAAATAAAAGTCAGTCTTGATTAGAATGTTAACATTAACACGTGTTTTATCAGTGGCGACGAGGATAAATTAAATGCCAAATCAAGAGGAATTAAAAATTGAACCAAACCAAAAAGAGAATATAGTTATGACTACACCAAGCGCTCAATTTGTATTTGAGGCGTTTGATCCAAAACTTACAACATGGAAGCGCTGGATAAAAAGGCTGGAAACGGCATCGACCATTATAGGTGGTACCCTTTGCATTAGTAGATTCCTTAGAAAAAGAATTACAGCAACAATTAGATGACGGCATTTTGGTTAAGGTTAATCACAGTGAATGGGCAACACCGATTGCAGTGGTCAAGAAAAAAAATAATTCTGTCCGAATATGTGGAGATTTTAAAGTTACAATCAACCCGGCATTGAAAGTGGATGAACACCCTTTACCGACAATCGACGAACTCTTTGCAGCAATGGCAGGCGGGAAAAAGTTCACTAAAATAGATTTGTCTTGAGCATATCTTCAACTGGAAATACACCCCGAAGATAGAAAATATTTGACCTTGAATACACATTAGGGCTTGCATCAGCCGACACGACTGATGTTTGGTATCGCTAGCGCTCCCGCCATATGGCAGAGGTTTATGGAACAACTTTTGGCAAACATACCCGGTGTATCGGTGTTCCTTGATGATATCAAAATAACGGCTGAAACAGATGAAGAACATTTACATAGAATAGACGAAGTATTCAAAAGATTAAATGAACACAACATGCGCGTGAACTTAGAGAAATCGAATTTTATGAAACCCTCTATAGAGTATTGCGGTTTTTTGATTGATAGAGATGGAATACACAAAATTAAATCCAAAATCGAATCAATTCAACAACTTAAAACACCGGTCAACAAAGATGAAGTTCGATCATTAGTGGGTTTTATCAACTATTTATTACGGACGTTTTTTTAAGAATTTAAGCACAGTGCTATACCAAATAAACCGATTATTGCAAAAGAATGTCGAACTTGTATGGAGTGAGTGTTGTAAAAAATCATTAGAAGAAGTAAAAAAGCAAATGCAGTCGGATGTTATTTTGACACACTTCGATCCAAAGTTGCCATTAGTTTTGGCTTTAGACGCAAGCCCGTATGGAATTGGTGCCGTGCTTAGCCATCAGATGCAAGATGGAACTGAAAGGCCGAAAAAAAAAAAGTACCTTTTTGGTAGAAAGTTCATACTCGTAACCGATAATAAGCCAGTCGCGCAAATTTTTTCTCCAAAAAAGGTCTCCCCCTACTGTCAACGTCGCGCATGCAACATTATGCTATATTTTTGGAATCCTTCAACTTCGAGATACGAGTTAAAACATCTAAAGAGAATGGAAACGCTGACGCAATGTTAAACGTGACATTGAATGTTAAACGTGACACGAAATGGAACGGAAACGACTTAAATGGTATTGAAACTAACCTCATTGATGATGACAATGAAGACATAAATGCGGTTGAACTGAACATGATTGAAAATTTACCAGTAACAGTGGAAGAACTAAGAGCAAATACGGAAGTAGATGAAGAAACCAAAGTATTACGTGATTATCTAAAAGTTGGGCGAGAGTGTGATCGCCAACACCGTTTCAACATTGTACAAACAGAGTTTGGGCTCCAAAGGGGGTGTCTGCTGCGAGGTATTCGGGTGTACATTAGAGGTCTGCAAGAATAAATAAAAAGCAATTTCAACACACTCATTTGTTTTTTAACTGCAATGAGTCGAGCTCACAATCATAACGAAACAAATGAAAGAATAACCAAACACAAAACAAATAAAAACTCATTCAATTCAGTCAACTCAAATGAAATGAGATGAATATTCAAGTATATTTTGAATGTAAAATTATTTGAATTTTTACTTCTCTTTTGTATTTTTCTGTACATACATGCATATTATGTATGTATGTGTAAGCTTAACTCTTATAAATAAAAGAAGCCACAAGCTTACACACATATTATGTCAATGTATTCAAATAAATGTATTCACATTCAATTATTCAAAAATTATTTGAATGTTTTTTGTAAACTTGCTCTCTCTAACGGGTCATTCCAATGTTTTGTTATTTATGAATGACTCCTAAATTCATTTACAGTAAACAAGTTTGTTATTCATTCCATTCATTCTTATTTTTGTATGTGGCTTACTTTCTTCTTATCTTTTTGAATGTTTTTTATTTGAATAAATGTTGTGCACTTTGAGTAAAGGCAAACGAGTGAGTTATTCAAAGCAGACCTCTAGTGTACATCCCGAAAGAGCTGAGACAACGAGTGTTAAAAGAATTACATTCCGCTCATTTTGGAATAACGAAAATGAAAACACTAGCACAAGCTTATTGTTGGTGGCCAGCACTTGATCGGGACATTGAACAGTTAGTATCAAATTGCCTCGAATGCCAATCGTTTCGGCCAGAAGCCGCAAAAGTGATGCTTACACATTTTTGGTACCCACCAACAAACGTTTTCGATAGAGTACACGCTGATTTTGCTGGGCCATTCAAAGGAGAATATTTGTTTATTTTGGTCGACGCGTTTAGTAAGTGGCCTGAAGTACACATATTACCGGATATTACTGCTAAATCTACAATCAAAATTTGCCGTGACATATTTGCTACATTTGGACTTCCGAATATATTTGTTACCGATCACGAAACACAATTCACGTCGGAAGAATTTCAATATTTTTTGCGATCCAACGGGCAAGCAGAACGGTTCGTCCAAACTATTAAGAACAAGCTTAACGCTGTGAACTGCAAGCCATCAGAAATGAGGAAAGAGATTGCCAATATCCTACTTGCTTATCGAAGATCCATCCACCAAGCTACGGAAAAATCACCATCACAGCTCATGTTTGGCCGACAAATTAAAACTAAACTGGACCTTATGATACCTACAAAAGGGAAAAAAGTTTTACCTACCACGGAAACACCAAAAAATTTTGGCGAAGGAGATAGAGTTGCCGTTCGAGATTATCTTACAAAGGCAAAATGGAGATTCGGTTCAGTTTCTAAAAAACTCGGAAAATTGCACTACGAAATCAAACTGGATGATGCAAGAGTGTGGAAACGACATGTGGACCAAATGCAAAAGATTGGAAACAGCGCTAAAGCGAACTTACCACAAACAGTGAACACCCCAACACAAGTTCCAGCAACAACAAAGACTAGTGTCAGCGTGCCCATCCCGTTCCCAGCCAGACCAACAACACAGGCAGATACCCTTGTTTATGAATCATCAACACCGCCTACTAGAGTCATCGAATCCACTGACAATCCAGCCAGACCAACAATCCAAACAGATATCCCTGTTAATGAGTCATCAAAAATCCAGATTAGAAACCCTTCAAATTCAGCATCTTCGGTAATAATGAATATTCTTCCAGATAAACCGATCAACACCAAAGCCACTTCGACTACTAATGAGAAGTTCCAACCAACAGAATCATTGCGAAGGTCAGCACGACCAAAGAAAGAGCCGGAGCGGCTTAAGGATTATCACAAGCATGCAAAACAATAATTACCAGGGAAGAGCTGTCGTATCTTAATATATTATTACCTTTTAATGAACTAATTGATATAATATGGCAACTCTGTTGAAAACTGAATATGAATAGCAAATGAAATAAAAGTCAGTCTTGATTAGAATGTTAACATTAACACGTGTTTTATCAGTTAGTATAAAAGATTTTGTTGAAAAGTTTAAAAAAAGTTTTAGATCCAAATACCGGATTACAAGATTAATTAAAATAGGAAATAGAATATGTGAGTAGCCCACTTGCAAACACCGCTAAGTTAAAAAAAAAAAATACAAATTCTGTAAAACACGACATAGAACCTTGTTGTCCTTAGGTCACGAAAAGCCGCCATTGTATTTATTTTTTTTAATGCCTCCTTAAGCCATTATCAATCTTGTACAAAACTCCGTAAGTTACGCGCAATTTCTGGTTAATTATTCAATACTCATGCAAAACTCTCTATATGGCTTGGCTTTTCAATTTTAAAAACTACTTATATCGATTTTCTCATTGTTCGTGCCATTTTAAACTTGCCCTGATAATATGCAACATTGTCAACTGTCAAAAAAAACTGGTAGGTTTTACAAGAAAAATAAATTATCGGTCCAATTATCAATAAAATTTTTATTTATAATTGGGTTGTATAAACAGTTTAAGGCAATTTATCAATTAACCATTTTAAAAAGTTTCATTTTAAAAATATTAGATAGGGCTATTTTCGTTTTAGGTAACGATATGTATTTGTCATCATTTACTTACCAATATTAACTGGAAATTCTAATTCGACACTCGGTTGACATTTCTTTAATGTGTTCGTACAAATGTAATTCATATATTTTACTAATATATCTACTGGTGGATTTTTCGAAGATAATATGCCAAAAAATATGGACAAAACTTCGGGAGTATTCAAGTCAACAATTAATTCCAAAATACATTGCTGCAATTCTCTTAAGCGGACATCGTGACATTTGAGAACCGGAGCAAAACCTTTAAGTAGAAAAAGTGGGCCTCCCAAATATTCACGTATTACAAAAAGACGATTGATTAGTTGGGCCAAATTATCACACCATACCAAAGGATTTTTTATGCACTTCTGGCTGAGTTCAATTAATATATCCACCACTAAGCGGCATATGCCATCATGCAGTATATGAGTGCGATAACGTGAGGAAGGCTGAAAAGAATGCCAAAGTTCAGCAGCTTCTGAGACACCTTCGGATTCAGATATTTCCTGTATTTCAGCATCCGCCTCGTAACCCTCATCGGCAGTTAAGTAAAAATCATCTTGATCATTTTCACTAAATTCCAACTCGCTATCAGCACATATATACGATGCACGTGTAGAGAAAAAATCTGCATCACAACTATCTCCGGACAAAGGCCTTTGAGGCGGAGTAGTGGGTGTTAAGACAGCATTTTTACTCGGTAGTACTGAAGATAGTTGATGGTAATTGTAAGAAATTCCACTACCCAAACGTGAAAAAGATCTTGTACGTGGTCTAATATCACTTAAATTTGCTTGATCTTCGGTGGCTGTTATTAAAATACTTGTGCTTACTACTGCTGCAGGTTCAGTGGCACAATTTGATAGTTCGGCTATCTTGAGTAGACACTGCAACGCTTGTATAACACTATTCTCTCTTGAATGCTCTTCGGCATATTGTTCCCAATTATTGCTGGCATTTGTTAATAAAACACTTTTAAGTTTACGCAAATGCTTTTGCATTTTTTCCACTAAACAGATACACAAATAAAAATAAAAAAAAATTTCAATGAATATTTTTATTACGGAGAAGACTTAATTACTACAACAAAAATCTTTAAAAGTTATTTATTTAATTTTTGTTTTCTTATTTGTTTACACTCTTAACGAGATAAGATCATTTTTTATCAGTTCCGATTTTATACAATGTTTTAATTATCTTATTTAAATATAATTTGTATGCTTTATAATTTACTTTGTTAGTTTGATGTAACACAAGAGATGTTTGGATTAAAACTATACTAACAGTTTCAATATTTAATTTATTCAGGCGAACGTAGAATGGGAGTATTCTTTCGAGTTTGTTTGCCAAAGTACGGTTAGGTGTTTTGAGTTTTTCACTCCATGTAACGTGTGCAACCACATTGAAATAATGGTAATATAATCTAGTTATTCTTTAATGCGTCTACATTCAGGCATTAATAATGTTAACTAAAAATGTTAAAAATTGTAGTTTATTTACTACCACTTATAATCAACTCAAGTTCAGTTCTAAACTAAACATAAACGAAGAAAAATGCTTATTTTACTACAAAATGTCATTATATTGTTTTTGAGAAATCATTATAGTACACAGTGCTACAAAACTTTATTTCAAAGGTTTAACTTCATATGTTAAAAAACCGAAACTAATTTTTTATAAACATTTCGATTCACTGTCTGCTCCATAAAAATTTAAAAAAAATGTTACATTCGTTAATCTCCTCTGAACGGGAAAGCGTGGCGTCATTGTCATTACTTTTTAAGGCAATCACTGTACCGGGTTACAGTTTTTGCGATTTTCAGCATTCACCATATGTAGTACCTTATAAAACTCAAAGTTTTGGTGAAGAACCATTTAAAACGTATACACGATCTGGAGCGGATAACTATATAAGAAGATTGTGGTCGACCGATGGCTTTTAAATGATGATGATTCGTAATACATACTTTTTAAAGATGAATAATTAAATTTGAATTAAAGGCTTAAACGTCAAGTTGTAGCTTGCAACAAAAAACGTTACGTCTGCACGTAAACGAATTTTCGAAGGGACACCAAAAGAAAATACGATAATGGTTCCCACGACAATCGGTTCTATGCTCCGGAACGACTTGGAGTTCAAAGAACACCGACCAAGGATTGTCAACTCAGCACCACCTGTTCTTAAGGTCTCGCTGCTACAAAAACAACAACGAATATTGTTGCATTGACGTGTCGCATAGTCTGAGACAAGTATTAATACAAATTTTAACTTAAACAAATTGTTATCTAATTGAATTAAAGAAAGAAAAAGTCATGAATACCCTTCACCATGCCATTAAACACCTTATTGTGTCCTAGCTTATATGGTATGGGCGCTATAGTGTCAAAATCCTCGATTCCTCTGAATTTTAAAAACCAAACAAATCTATATATAAGAGAATATTTCATCAAAATAGCTTGTTTTGTTTTGTTTCGTAACAACCCCTTCTTCGGAAGGACACTTATATAGGAGCCAGGGGAAAAATGGACCGATTTGACTAATTTTTTAATTTATTATTCTTTGTGTTTAAAAAATATTTGCTCAAGTTGGTGGGACCATTATTTTGGGATAATACAAGTAGGTATTTGCATGGTGAAATAATACAGGTGGCAGCACTAGGCAACAAATGCAGCATTACAACAATAATTAAAAATAAGTCTCCGTATACGTCCAAAAATTATTTTAAACTAAAATCAAATTTTGCGATAAAATAAATACATTTTTTGCCAATTTTTATTTCACAATGGTTACTATCTTACTTAATTTTAATTTAAATAATCAAAAACTTTAATCCAATACAATAATAATCACAGCACAAAACGTGGACTTTTTGTAAACATAAAAAAAACTTTGACATAAGACTAGACAAACAATACTAGAGCAAACAAGTAAGAGTGCTATATTCGGCTGTGCCGAATCTTATATACCCTTCACCACTATACGAGCAGAATACAGAGCAAATAGACAAAAACTAAATAATTTTTACATACACATACATATTTATAATACTAAAAACTTCATTATTTTAGAGCATAAAAAAATAAAAAAAAAAAATTCTCTTTTTTAAAAACCAAGATTCGAACCAGGGGACTCACACTTTATAAACTAAACAAACCCCCTAGACAACTGAACCATGAAGAAACGTTGTTTGAATATCATTCAAATGAGATATGGCCTGTTTATTGGTTCACAACTCAACACACATAGGCAGTGTTGCCATACCGTAGATTTATATTTTTTGGCGAGTTTTTAAGTAGGAAAAAGAAACAACAATTCCCAGTATTTTGGTTATAACTCAGCCATTTTTTAACCGATTTGACAGATTTATATACCGACGTGTTTATGAAGAGATTAACTATTTACTTGGTTTATAAATCTTGGACTCGGGCAGATCTATGGTTCCCGAAAGTGGGAACTTAAAAAAATTTTTGATATTTTTTGTCCTAAAATATATATACTTTATAGGGTCTAAGATCAATATTGTAGAAATTACAAACGGATTGACAAACTTATATATACGCTTTTCCACCTGTGGTGAAGGGTATAAAAATCGTCATCTGGCGTAGTAATGCTACCAGTTTATTTTACCATGGGTATTTGTCTATAACACGTGAATTTTGTTAATTTTCACTTCTAGTATTCTACACTAAGTTTATTTATGGTAAATGTGAAAAAATAAATGTCATAAGCGGAATTCACTCTTTGCTTTTGGAGACCTTCTACATCTTGTATGTCTTGTAAATCTCGATTTAAAACACTACAAAAAATGCATACATTTTAAATTTAAGTATTGTATACGGCGTAAACATAAAAAAAATTTAAAATGTATGCATTTTGTTGTGGTCGCGTTTTAAAGCAAGATTTACAAGACCTATACATTATTATAAGACTTAAAAAAGAAAAGGTTTATGGGTAATAATGAGACATTTATGGGTAAATTTAAGATGCAGTGTTTTTGATTATACTATAAATAATAAGGGTAATCACGATGGTAATTGTGCAAATTTGCAATTTGTAAATTTGCAGTGCATATTATGATTGATCGTGAGCATACCACTTCTATTTTTTGTGCAAATGTGTTATTTTAGAGAAAATTTTATTCTGGCAACACAAAAAACTTCTGGCCACAATCTGGCAGCACTGTAAAAAATCTGCATTTGTTTACAATTATACACAAGCAAATTAAAATAAATTTTTCTTTTTAAATTATTTCAATTTAATTCTCTATTTTATGTTAAAACCAACGAAAATATTCAATTTATGAGTTTCCTTAAAAACAATATGGCGCTTAATATGTCAAATGTTATAGCTTACATTTGTTTGCAACTGAGCAAATATGCACTACTTATTTTGCTCATGGTTTTTTAGTGCAAACGAAGTAAAATAGAGCAAATTACAAATACGTACATTTTGTTGTTGTGTTGTGCAAATGTGTGCATTTTTGCACGCATTTGCATCGTTTGCACACTTTGCAATACCCATCGTGATTTCCCTTAATGTTGATACTAAATTTTTTTTTTAGGTATTTATTCCAAACAAAATGATGTCAGGTAGGAATAGAAGCAGTCACAAAATGTTTCTTAGTCGTTTCATAAGTTCTTATTTGCTTAAACTCCCAAATTGTATCATTTGTTGATTCTTATAAAGGGATCTGTTCTGGCTTAGTTATTTGAAAATTTAGAAATTTTAAGAGATTGATAAGAGTTAAGCGATTTTTTGCATGGATTCTATGGAAAATTATGAAACACTTTGTAAAGAATTGGAAAACATATTAAACACTATTCTGGTTTGTAGGTCAAAATTAGGTTTTTCAAACAATAGACTTCCAATTATAGATTATATTCTGAATTCTTAGTTAAACGACATACTTTTGTGTACACTAAATAAATATTTTATTTTCTAAATAATAAACACATACATCTCTAAAACTGGAAATAAATTATTCACTTCTTATGTTGACTAGTGTAAATATTGCAAAATATTTCAATTCTATACTATGCTCTATACGTAAATTCAAAGTAACTAACTAATAACTTGTATGGCTTCTTGGTGTTCTAAACAAATGACATGCATTCATTTATATTATATGAGAGTATAAGATTATTACAAATAGACAAAACAAACAAAACAAAGCTTTCATAGAAAATTATGAGGCATATACATATATGTAAATATGTACAAACTCACATATCTATACAAAATTTTTAGATTTAATAACATTTGGTTTTCATACATTACTCACCTTCTTCATTTTGATAACCCTTTATACAAATGGCCATAGTTGCTTCGAAAATTTTCAATAACAATTTCTTGCAGTCACTGTGCGCTTCATACAAAGGCAATAAATCCACATCTATATCGAGTTCTCTTTCTGGTTCTTCTGCTTTGTCCGATGGTTTGCTTAAATCAATCAAAGAACTCGAACCACTCAATGAGAATATTGAACCGAATATATGAAATAGTTTTTGTATAATGCCTTCATTTGATACTTGTGAGGCTAAATTTGTTGTTAGTGTTTTGGGGTCATCAGCTGAGCAATAGTTAAAGGTGTCAACATAAAGGGACGTTAAGGAGGGTGAGTTTTCTGTTGTGGTTGTTTTTTGTGTTAATCGATCAATATTTTTAAAGCTGCTTACAAAATGTTTTTGATTGCGTATATCAAATATTGTAATACTTTCATTCAAAGAACTTGCTTGCAATTGTAATGTATCCTTTTGATGCATTTGCAGAAGAAATGATGGCTGCTGTATAGTTTGTGAAGGCTTGTGTAAAAATTCCGTTACATCAAGAGATGTCGTTAAGCTTTCATGCGAATACAAACTGAATGTTGTTGTCGTTGCGGCAGAAGATTTTGATGTGGTTAAAGATGATGAGAATGACGGTGCTTCTATTGAGTGCATGGAATTTATAAAATTTTCTAATATTTCCCAGCTTGAATCAAAATCATTGTTTGTTGAGCTATGCTGGTGTTGATTGTTATCGTTTTGATGTTGATATTGACGCTGTTTATTTTTCGTAGAAAATTTATTTGCTTTTAATCTGCTCTTTGGTGGTAACATTAAAAATGCTGTTAAAGCATTATAATTTAATTGCAAAATATCTATTATAGTTTTATCTCCAGGTTTTAGAGATATTTTTGTATTGATGGTAGAATTGTAAGATTGTAAATCACTTTCATCTTTCATTTCTTCGTCATCATCTTCCTTATTTATTGAATAGATTTTAGCAAATTCGTTGTAGAAATATTGACTTGTTTTTAAAAGTTCGTAATTGAGAGTCCATTGTAAAGCTACGATGTGCAAAATGTCTACGGTTTGTAATTGCAGTGTATTTGTATTTAATGATGTTGTTGAGGCAGATTCTTCAAATAGCCAAAACTGCGTTGCTGAAGAATTTTTGTTGATGTTTTTGGCTTTTAGTAGAAGCGAATTAAATAAAAGTTGAGCTCTTTCGGAACTATTGAATTGCAACGTTATCAATCTACGACTTAAGATATTTTGTTCTTGATTTGTATCACCCAGAAATGTAATGTTATCTATGCCTATTTTTATCAAATCACATACAGCTCTTATTAAATATGGCTCTTCTAATAAATCCTCTAAGTGTTTAATATTTTCTTCATTGTAAAAAGCTTTTATAAGACGTATATCCCTTAAATACATGGCAAATATATTTAAACATTCATATATCAATTTACTTATTTCATCTTTTGAATTATTATTTGGATTTACAATTATGTGAAGACTATTACTTTTTCCAGGAGAATCACTTGATGGAGATTTTTGCCAAAACTTTAGGCCATGCTGTGGACTACTTTGTGGGCTTTTCTGAGCTATCAATTGTAATTTATATTTACGAAATATAGGCAATACTATTTCTGCCAAGATACCCGCAGCAATATCGTTTGTAAGTAAAAATGACAAATATTTAATATGCTTTAGGAAATAGATGAGATTTGTTAAATTTTCATTAATACTTTGTAATTTATTATAAAATGATTTATATATTTGCAGTAAGCCTTGGTGAAAATCTAAAGATTTCAATTTCGTATCACATTTCACACAACTAAAAGTCCCAGAACGCTTTTGAAACATAGAGGTTGGTAAAGAATTTAAGTTTTCCAGTGGTGACTTATGAAATACAGTATTTAAAATTTTGTAATAAACAAATTTATAGGCACATTTTTGATAATACGCGGATAGATTGAAAATAATATTCAATATGTTATTGATTAAAGCCAAGTTATAATGACAACAACATAAACCCGAACGTGACAAATAGAGCATTGACTGTTCCTGCAAATCCTTGGGCAAAGTAGGTAGTGTTGTTATTAGTATATGTTGGAAATAACAAGATAATTTCGGTACATTTGATAAACAATGCATTTGTTTGGTTTTCATTTTACGATAACGCATAGGTGTTGGTTTAGACTGACTGAGGTTGGAAGAAGTGTTAATTAAGTAATTATTGCTTGTGGTGGAAATCATCATATCGTATTTGTTTAAATTTTCTATGATTTTTAATAACGTACGAAAAATTAAATGATATAAAGATTTTATATCATCCTGTTCGGGCGGCTGATGTCTCAGCAAATGTTCCATTGTAGATAGGCAGCAATCAATGATATTTTCATCTATAAATTTTAGATTATATAAGTTTACCTTGGCATTCCATAAATGCTTTTGGCTATATATAGCAACCACATTATGTAATATCGCAAATATAATATATATCAAGGCATATAACAAACGTGTAGTTTGTAAATTACACTCTAAAGCCGCTATAAGTTTGGCAAAAATACATTGAAATTGTATGTCATTGAGTGAACTTTCCGTTAAAGCAAACATATTGTTCAGACATTGCTCGTTTAATTTTAATAGATAGCATTTAATGATTTCAGCATTGTGAGGTGAAGAAAAAGCTTGATTTTCCACACTTAAACAATCCAAGCTAAAATTTAAAGTCAACATAAACATTGACTGATCCGTATGCAGCGCTGTTAAATGTTCATTTTCTATGCATTTTAATAAAATTTGTATTAAAATTAATGCAATTTCATCACTAGTTTTTGTAGCATTTATAAAATCCTCTAAAGATGCACTTATTAAACATTTATTAAGTAAAATGTCCAGTTCATTTTTAATAACTGCTACATTGTTGCTGGATTTACATTTAAATTTCTGATAAAATTGTAAATTGCCAATAAAGGCAAAGATGTCTTGTTGATTGCTCAACTCGCAATAACTCTCTGACCAAGGACAATTGGGAAATAAATTTATGCACAAATTACATAGACTTTTTTGGGAGGCCACCAACTAAAATACAAAATAATTTTTAATTTAATAGTATAATATAAAAATATTCCTTTAAACATTTTTTTTACCTTAATATCCACTCTTAATAGAAACTCCAATAGATGTTGTCCCAACTGGTGGGTTAAAAATTGTCTTAACGCTATTATTTTACTACAGTCACTGGGTTGTTTAAGTATTAACTGAAATATCAATTATATTATTGTATTACAGTTTTCTGATATAAATTAATTAAATAATTTACCTGTGCAAAATTGTGATTCTTTTTTAAAAGTTGTAAAAATTGTTTATTTTTCTCAAACGTTTGTTTATCATCAATATCACTTTTTTCATTTGTGTCAAGAGAGAATTCACTTGTTTTAAAGTTTTCCACTGACGGTAAGTAGAGATCAGATTTGCTGATTATTTCATAAATTTGTTCTAGCAAAAAGGAACAAAGCTCTTCAGGTATAGGATTAAAAAAACTAAAAATATAAAACAACAGTAAAGGTTAGTATAAACATAATTTTATTAATGTTAAGAAAATTATTATGGATTAAGGCCTTACATGTAAATGTAATGATTATAAATAAAATATTTTTAAGGGTAGTTAAAAATTCTAGTAAACGATAAGACAATTTAGCAATACCAAAAAAGCTTTAATTAAAACAATGAAAGCAATCCACATTAAAGATCGCAGGTTTTGTTATTTGGTAGTATAATAAAATAAAATGGATAAAATATCATTTGGAAATGAATAAATAAATGTGGGTATTTCCTTAAAGTGTTCTGTTAAAGTTACATTGATGTTTTGTATTATAATTCATCATAAAGTAAGTGTTTGTTCCGGGTAATAAAATGGCTGATGAGCTGGCCAGGGCTGGTTCTAACGCGCGGATGATAGGTCCCGAGCCCTTCTGTGGACTAAGTTGGGCAGGGGTCCAGTCCGTCATGGAGAACTGGGCTCTGGGCGAACATAGGGGATACTGGGTATCGCTTCCGGGAATGCGTCAGGCAAGGAGATTTATCTCTCCCGGGAATGTAATGAGGACGAATGGTCTCGGCAGACGGGATCTGCGACTGCTGGTGGCCTATTTGACTGGTCACCACACGATCAAATACCACCTTTATCGGATGGGCCTGGCTGAGGATCAGAAATGCAGACTATGTCTAGACGGGGACGAGACGACGGAGCATGTACTGTGTGACTGCCCGGCGCTGGCATGGGCCAGGAGGAGGCACTTGGGGCATGGTATAATGTGTGCGTCCCGAATCGGTAATATATCGGCAAAGGCCCTGGTTGGGTTCCTATGGGAAGCGGAGGGTCTTTTGGCCAGCTAAGGGGAGTGGGTACAATAGACCTGACCTCGTCGCGGTACCTGTCACTGTGGGGAAACCTCCCCGCTCTATCGTGGAAAAAAGTGTTTTTTGAGTCAGTCTAAAATTTAAAAAAAAAAAATCCTTAGCCTTGAAGTGGATTTGGTTAAAAATTTCTTTATACCTTCCTTCTTCTAATAGGTTTATCCTAGGTTAGGTTAGGTTTTTCAAATTCTGACTATTTGAAAAATTGATTTTTTTATAATTTAAATAAAGCGAATAATCGCACATTCCACTAGTTGGTAAGAGGGTTGACTAAGTTTGTCAATCCGTGTGAAATTTTTCAAGATTCATCTATGACCACCAAGCTTGCTTGGAAATCCCACGTAGAAGCAAAATCGACTCAGATGAAATTTGATATACAGGGTAATGCATAAGTAACGTTATAATTTAATAAGTAAATACATTTTTTGTTTACGTTTTTCTTTTGTGTTTTTTTCAGAATTAATTTGGAAAAACTTGGGAAATGTATGATGCAAAGACTCAGCACAAAATAAAGAACCAAAGTTGTTCAATTTTATTTTGAAAATCAGCATTCGATTATTAAGACACAAATATCATATTGAACAATGAGCAATGAGGCCCATTGTCACCACAGTGGGCACGTGCATAAACAAATTTGCAAAATATGAATATCTCAACGTCAATGGTATTTAATACCGTGCAATGAATAAACAGTTTTTAAAGACCGAGATAGAGAATAATCCAGAATCGTCCAACTATGGCTCTCCTGCGCAAAATTTTTGGCGATCGAATCATATAGCGTTCTTGTGATTTTTACCACTGCGATCGCCCCATTTAACGTCTTATTTCTTCGGGGTAACCTTAAGGGTAGGTTAGGTTAGAAAGGCTAGTGCGAAGTAAACTCCATTGTAACGCCTTAGTGATTGAAAGAATTCTAGTAAGAAAAGAATAGGAGAAGTAGAGAGTGTAAGCACAGGAAAAGAGAAAGTAGTGAAAGATAACACTTAACAGAAAACTGTCCTACATGTACCCAGTCCCCAGTCTCCTGTTGCGCAGCCAGATTACGAATCCCGTCAGATTCTCAAACCCGTAGCCCGACACAGCTCCCAATTCGTGCAGGAATCTACTACCCAGCCACATCAGCCTGCTGTTATGTAGCCTAAGACAGTGATACAAAAAGTGCTCAACTGTCTCCAACTTGTCTGGGTCCTCACACAACCTACATATATCCGACAAGTCAAATCCCATTCTCACCGCCATCCTGCCTATCATACAGTGACCCGTGATAATACCTTTCATGGTCCTGACGCAGACCCTAATCCTGCGCAGAAGCGAATCCGAATCGGACTTCCTAAGCACCGGCCACAGCGCACGTAATACCCTCCAGTCCGCGCGGTTCCCCGAGACTCGATTAGTCCCGCTCACATTCTTCCAAAGTAAAAGCCCATTGGAGGCCTGGCCGCCTACAAACAGCCAGGATCCTATATTTTCGAGCCAAGTCTCGCCGACTCATCAGCTATCTCATTGTCGGTGATGTTGCAGTGATCCTAGAGACCTCCTAGAACCCTCCTTAAATTGTCCACTAGCCTGGAATTCACATAACAGCCCATCGTGCCCCTAAGAGCCGCCCGGCTGTCCACATTAGTGACCTCTGGGTCCTTGGCAATGTTGCTCTCTAACAATTTCACAGCCCTAAAAATCCCCAGAACCTGCGCCTGAAATACACTGCAGTCGTCAAGAAGTCTATGATACCTTCTGATGTCCAGATGCTCAATGACTAACCAGTCTCAATGCCTCTCACCAAACACAGCGTCCATACGTAACCACGGATGGAAATCATGGTACAATTGTAATTTTTTTGGTACATTTTGAATCTTGTTGGTACCGTAGTACTACCGCGGCTTACTTGGTACAATTTAAAAATCCAACGTTTAAGGCGACCGTACACGACATGTTTTTGTCATCTGACATGTCCAATTTTCCACTGCAAATAACATATATGTCGTGTGTTACCTTTTTAAATTTGCTTCTGTAAAAGTTAGATGCAAAGTCATCTCACAAAATCTCAATTAGAGCGTGCTCTATTTTCTTCTGACAACCCATCTGACATCAGAAATCTATGCCGATAAGAAACCGGCAGCGGCGTCCACTATTGACGGCATCATTAGCCGGCTGAAGTAAATATTTTACAATACCGAGATATGTATGATCATCCCACCATTGAATAGAATTTATGTAAATATATATATAAAAAACATTTCATAATAATATCCTAATTTGGTATCTTTGAATTAAATGAAAAATATGTTAAGATTGCTAAACAATTTTACGGGGTAAATAAAAATTTTCGTGGCGGCATTTTTATTTTGGTCTGGGTCCTCACACAACCTACATATATCCGACAAGTCAAATCCCATTCTCACCGCCATCCTGCCTATCATACAGTGACCCGTGATAATACCTTTCATGGTCCTGACGCAGACCCTAATCCTGCGCAGAAGCGAATCCGAATCGGACTTCCTAAGCACCGGCCACAGCGCACGTAATACCCTGCAGTCCGCGCGGTTCCCCGAGACTCGATTAGTCCCGCTCACATTCTTCCAAAGTAAAAGCCCATTGGAGGCCTGGCCGCCTACAAACAGCCAGGATCCTATATTTTCGAGCCAAGTCTCGCCGACTCATCAGCTATCTCATTGTCGGTGATGTTGCAGTGATCCTAGAGACCTCCTAGAACCCTCATTAAATTGTCCACTAGCCTGGAATTCACATAACAGCCCATCGTGCCCCTAAGAGCCGCCCGGCTGTCCACATTAGTGACCTCTGGGTCCTTGGCAATGTTGCTCTCTAACAATTCCACAGCCCTAAAAATCCCCAGAACCTGCGCCTGAAATACACTGCAGTCGTCAAGAAGTCTATGATACCTTCTGATGTCCAGATGCTCAATGACTAACCAGTCTCAATGCCTCTCACCAAACACAGCGTCCATACGTAACCACGGATGGAAATCATGGTACAATTGTAATTTTTTTGGTACATTTTGAATCTTGTTGGTACCGTAGTACTACCGCGGCTTACTTGGTACAATTTAAAAATCCAACGTTTAAGGCGACCGTACACGACATGTTTTTGTCATCTGACATGTCCAATTTTCCACTGCAAATAACATATATGTCGTGTGTTACCTTTTTAAATTTGCTTCTGTAACAGTTAGATGCAAAGTCATCTCACAAAATCTCAATTAGAGCGTGCTCTATTTTCTTCTGACAAACCATCTGACATCAGAAATCTATGCCGATAAGAAACCGGCAGCGGCGTCCACTATTGACGGCATCATTAGCCGGCTGAAGTAAATATTTTACAATACCGAGATATGTATGATCATCCCACCATTGAATAGAATTTATGTAAATATATATATAAAAAACATTTCATAATAATATCCTAATTTGGTATCTTTGAATTAAATGAAAAATATGTTAAGATTGCTAAACAATTTTACGGGGTAAATAAAAATTTTCGTGGCGGCATTTTTATTTTGGTTTTTGCAATAACTATGCGAAAAAAACCGAGACAATCAGCCTTATTACGGTTCTCGTTGTCGGTAACACAGTAAGTCGAATTTTGTAGTAGATTAAAGAACTTTAATTTAATTTACTTTAATCTACTACTGAGTCGTTTTCGACATCGAGAACCGAAATAAGGCTGAATATCGGAAACCAATTACATGTACGTTTGTAAACGAATATTACAAACCTTCTGTAAAACAGCAATTTTGACAGACATGCACAATTACAAGTGACTTAAAAAGTTGACAAGTCAGATGTAAAAAAGATGTCAACTACATGCACCTTTAACAGTATAACCCGGTTATATGTCCACGCTTAAATGTCTTTCACGCTTATTTACCTTGAGTTTTAAATTCCCGTTTTTTTCCTTCTGTTTTTCAAACAAAAATCCACGTTTAATTGCTATACGCTTAATTACCCAATTCGGGTAATTTCCTTAAAAATTAAACTTCCAAAACGAAATTACACACAAATTACATTCGTTTAATTGCCTCAGTATTATTTGACAACAACACAGCAAGTATTGCACTAAAAATTTTTATTTATTTAATAGCAAAATATTCCACAATTTAATATTTGCATTAAAATGAACTTTATTCTGGGGCTCACCAGGGTTAGGATTCATATAAGAGTTATTTGTGTTGAATATTATCTAGATACACCAAATATAAGAGATATTTTGTATTAAAGGGATTAAAGGAAAGGTCGTTTAATTTTAAATTATATCAACATTTAATCAGCTCTTTAGCTGATACGTGTAAAAATTCCTATTTCTTAATTCTTTTTCATACAACAAATATTACATATTATGCACAAAAGTTTTACAGTTTCTGTTGACGCTAAAGCTACGGTAACACTTATTAAACATTTGACCAAATAAGCACAACCATTACTTTTGTTAATAGTTAGTGAGATTTAACATGGTCTTAACATCACATAATAAAACTAATTATACTTCTAAACATAGCAAAAAACTGTTTTTTGTAACATCTCGTATTATAATCAAAATAAATATTGGAATTAAAGGAAATTATATTTAAGTTTGCCTGTTGGTCACGTTTTTTTCGTCAAATATTTGACAAGTTTGACCGTAGCTTAAGAATATGTAGTTTTTTTGTTTTTGTTGTATATTTTTTGTTTCTGTTACAAGTTTCGTTATTATTTTTTTACAAAAATGCGAAATGAGAAAATATCTAGTA
Organism: Pollenia griseotomentosa; assembly: GCA_963931875.1. Taxonomy (NCBI): domain Eukaryota; kingdom Metazoa; phylum Arthropoda; class Insecta; order Diptera; family Polleniidae; genus Pollenia; species Pollenia griseotomentosa. The sequence goes on along the minus strand of OZ007562.1, from coordinate 96,142,938 downwards.
CTTTCGTAAGTTCTGGTTTTTATGCGATAAAATCATTATAAAAGTTTTTTTTTTTTAACAACTAGTTGTATTTGATTTGTAACATATATTGAAAAATTTAATTTTTTCGAAATTTCATTTTCTTATTTATAAATTTTATTTACGATACATATATTAAAAGAAAAAAAAAACAAGTAAATGTGATATATTCGGCTATGCCGAATTTTTAATTCACTCCACCAAGAGCAAGAATCTCATATACCGTGAGCGTCAAAAGAAACTGTACACCTTTAACTTTAATATTGAAAACTATTTGATTAAACATACTTTTTTTTTTTTTATTTATAATACATAAAACTTTTATAAGTTCTGGTACATGATTGTTATGCACTAAATCATTATGAAAAGCTTTTATTGTATCAGCTAGTTATATTTTATTTAGGAATGCATAAAAAAAAAAAATAATATTCTAAATGGCCACAATTTGTCTTCCAGCATGATCGAAACCTAACAGGCCATTCGTCCATAGAATGTACGCCCTAAGTTCATAGGAATATTATAAAATGTTAAAAAGGTCACGCTTTAAGATTTGAACAACATGATGGAGTATATGCCCAATTATCTTGACAAGCAGCAGATGCCATTCCAAATGTTCAATGGGGACACTATCCCGCTTTAGTGGGAGGTCGCATATGATGGGGCTACAAACTTCATTTTTGCGAAAAAGAAGTGAAAACCTCTGCAGCGGTGTATTTTTTAATTTTATTTTAACTGATGATTGGCTTTCTAAAAGCTCAGACCTGAAACCCTTGTGCTATAAATTGTTGTATTTGTTAGAGAGCATGGTATGGACGTCATCCAAATTTGGAATCTCTAAAGCGTGCCCTTATCCGAGCAGTGGATAATTTTCCTATGGATGTAGTGCGTACTGCGATAGACTAATGGCCTGTTAGACTTCGGTCATGCTCGAAGGTAAATGGTGGCCATTTTGAATAATATTTTTTAAAATTCTAAATACATATCAAGATCTAGTTAAAATTTAATACATTTGGTGGAAGAAGCTTGCATATGTATAAAATGTATGTACTTGTAAAATACACACCAGTTTTTAAATAGTATTTATTTTTTTCAGATTTACCTTTTAAATTTCTCATCTTCCATTAATTCTTCAGAGACAAATTGAAAGTTAAATAAGAACAATTGTAACCAATGTTGCTGTAAGAAAAGTTAAGAGAATTTATTTAAAATTAGTCTGTTATTGATTGAAAACAATCAAAATACAACACAAGCAACAATCTCCTTAATATAAAAATGTGTATGGTATAAAACCATAAATACATACAGATATGAATGTACATACATATATACAATATATGTAGATATGTATGCCTATGTATGGATTGTTGCATATGTATGTATGCAAGTTTGTAGTTACCTTGACATCGACATTGTTGAAGGCCTGTGAATAGTTGTGCCAAATGTTTTTTAAAGTATCGAACAGTAAATTGTATTCTGCATGATGATGATAAACTTGTTGTTGTTGCTGATTGTTGCCAATACAAGTTGGGTCCATGGCAACTAGCAGTTTAAACTACAATAATATATTAAATAACAGCAACGATAACACACCATCAACACCAACAGAAGCCAGTATTAGCAGCAGCAGCACCCTTAGCAATATTAAACAGCAATGCAGTGCAATAAAGAGGCATACACTTCATAGCCACCACCGACATACATATGCAACTAAAAATAAAAGATACAAACATATGTAAAACAACTTGTTGTCATATATTCTGCTCGCACTTCGTTATGCAGATTATAATAGTATTTAAAAATAGCAAGTAAGTAAAAGTTTTTCTTCGTCAATGATAAAAAGGTTATGCCGGCAACTGGAGACTGATGTTTCAATGGGTAGAGTTTGTAATAAACTGGTGTATTGGAAGCCAAATAAGATATTTTTTAAATAGAATTGTTTTTTTTTTTTGTATGACAGGGAGTGATTAGAAAAGTGCAGTGTAAGTTTTCGCATACATAAATTTAAGATTACTGAGTATAGGAATATGACAGCCAGAGAATTATAACAAGTGGTTAACAGAGAGTATTTGTGATATACTATCATCGTTATAGATCAATGCGAGGCATGTGGAAAATTTTTTTTTTAACAGTCATACCACATACTGGTATGTAGTAAGTTTTAAATTAAAATTTTATAACTAAAATAAACACTGTTAATTTTAAAATATGATTCATATTTAATAGCCAGTCAAATTTTAAACCTTATTACGGAAATTATTTCAAGATAATTGACATAATTTTCTTGTTTTTAATTTAAATACGAGAAACATATATGAAGAAACATTAAGAAGATATAAAGTTGGCATTACGCATTCGTAAGAACATGATCGTCGAAAATGAGTACACAGAAAAAATTATTGCCGAATTATTTTCAAACAAACGCTTGTTTGAAATTTTTTTTAATTTCTATAAATTTTTTTACTGATTCAATCAATATTTTTGTTTGATTTTTATTTAACCAACAAAAATGTGGACAACTCTTCAAAAATATAATAAACGCGTTATTGGTGTCAAGTTTTCATAATTTTGTATGAAATATTTAACGCTCTTTAATGTTGTCGTCTTTTTGTATTTTTTTATTTGATCGTAAGCAACACTTCTTTATGTGAAATATAAAAACAACAACAAAAAACACACACAGTCTATTTTTGGACGCTTTAAAAAAGTGCAACTATAAGAAAAACAATAGCAGAAACAACATTATAAGAAACAAAATCCCGTATTCAATTTTTTAAAACTGTTTGGTTAAATACATCAAATACGACAATAAAATGATGATGATAAACATGTTGAGTCGGTCTGCTGCCAAGGAAAGCATACAGCAACAGTGAGTGAAGAAGAAAAAAAAGCATTGTGTGTATAAATTATTCCAACAAAAAAATGTGTCTCAAAGCCAGGCGCCGGCCGCTCTGCTCTGCTTTGCCTTTACCTTCTACAGTGCTTGCTTGTGTGCGCGTGCGTCATTGCTTGTGCAAAAAAAAACTTTTTTGTTTTTGTTATACCTATGATTTTCAGTAAACTATTTGTTTGATTCAGTTAAATTATTTGTTTGAAAAAATCAGTGTTTTTTTTCAATAAACGAAATGCAAATAAATTGTTTGAATATGCAAATTTGTTTGTAGGACCGATTTCAGACAAAAAATGTTTTGATTCTACAAATTTTTTGTTTGAATTGGAAAAATAATTTTTTCTGTGTATGTAGATGTTTTAAGTTATTATATAAGACTGTGTGAAAAATGTTAACTCTTTTTCGGCAGCAAAGCGACCATACTCTCATTAATCTAGGCACCAAAACAAAGACAAACTGCATACTAAGATTTCGTTTCCTGGTCTGTTGTCCTTTAAAAAGCACTTAAATTTCTTCAGGATTCCTATAAAAAATATTTTTCTTTTCATATCAAGATAAAACAGTTTTTAAACAATATTGGTATAAAGGTTAAGGAGAATCATTTTATAAAAATATTTACTTTTCGTTCTCTAAACAGAAATATAAAAAAACGTTCTTTGAAAAAAATATCCTTCCCAATTGTTGAAAGTCCTCAAACCCAAAATTTTTAAAACTTATATGTTGTAGCCTTAAGTCAGCTACATAATACTACGATATTTTATGATTCTATCCTTCTTAGTTCGAAAACTGCTATGTTTTTCCTCCCGGTACAAAATTAATTTCTAGAGAAACTTACTCTCCGGCCCACAATGTCGACAAGCACATTTTTTCGTATTTTTGTATTGAAAGCAATAATACAAAATTAAACTTGTTATGCACTGAAAGAATTTTCTTCGCAATTCCAATGAATTTTGACGTTAATCCTATAAAAAATTGCATTAAAAAGGAACCTATGCAGCGCTTCGTTGGATCAATGAAACCTGTTTCATTTAAATGTATTTAATGAAACATTACATTAGATCTATGAATATTATTCATTGGATGAATACTTTCAATAAAGTAAACAATTTTTTTTCTTATTTTATTTTATTTTCATTTATTTTTGTTTTTTTATTTAATTTTTTTTATTTTATTTTTTTTTCTGTCTCTGGCGGGAATCGATCGCGCTACCTCGGTGCTGATAGACTAGCTCACTACCAGCTAGCCTACCGGGGCAGTGTAGTTTTTGGATAGAAAAAACTATGTTTTTTACTCAATTAAGAGCGTAAATTTGAGATTACATTGTCTGTAACAACAATAAAAACGTTGATTAAAAGTGGATTGAAAGTTTTTGTTTCATTACTATAATGCCATTTTTATTGTCATAATGAAAATTTTAATTTGTGAAGGCAATTATTGAAATATGTTGCTTTTATAAAAAATGTTTGATTTCATAAATTTAATGGCATATTACATTAGATGTATGAAATAATTAAATCTTACATTTTTTAATTAACAATTAAACATTTTTTTAAGGAAACTATAATTTTGTATTAATTTATGAATATAGTTATGTTAGTATATTGTTTTTTTATGTTCCCAATTAAAATTTTTTGTTAAACTTGGACAAACTTAAGTTTTCATATATCCAATGAAAATTTTTAACGTAATTACGAAATCCAATGAAGCGATTTTAACGAAAAGACTTCATTATAACTAGGAAATTCCATTTAGACCATGAAAATTTTCATTTAACCAATGAAAATTTTTTATGAAAATGATTCATTAAATATATGAAGCATATTTCTTTCAGTTTAAGCGCTCATAATTATGCTTTTTTAACTTCCGATAGCGATAACTGTAATACTAATGAAGTGTGTTTGACTTTTTTCCAGTATATGTACTTTGGAATATCATAATGCAAAGACTAAAACTGGAACAACGTTTACAAATCGTGGAAATTAATTTAAAAAATTCGCGCTCTGTTCGTCAAACTTATAGAGCACTTTGTCAAGTTTACGGTGCGCATAAGCTATATATAGCAGCTATTACATCTGTCAAACTCACGTCTATAGACTCGAATTTATCGATCCGAAGCCATTCTCAGCAACTCGGTCTATGTCTGTCCACTACTTGGAAAATCTTGAAGAAAAAACTTGGCCTACATCCATATAAGACCCAACTGGTGCAACAATTAAATACAGCAGACCATCAATAGCGTTATGTGTTCGGTGAATGGTCTGAGACTCAACAGAAAATTGAACCAAATTGTTATCGTCAAATCATTTTCAACGATGAGGGTAATTTCTGGCTTTACCTGACTGTACTGACATTTAAAATAATAACAAAATTTGTAAGCTAATGAAAGGAAATTGTGTATGTCTTCCTGTTAAAATAGCGCAAAAAATAACATAACAAAAGTTCATACATAAATTTTTTTAACCACCCTGAAGGAAATCTGGGTGCAAATGTCTCCAAGTCACCAGTGTTGTCGACACGGGTATAATAAGTCACTAGTGCTGGTGACTGTGTCAATAGTGAATCAGTACAGATTCACTAGTGCCATTTCCTGCAGGGCATATTTTCTATATTCCAAATCTACCCAGCTAGCATTTGGGTGATTATTTTTTGTAAAAATCACCTAAATGAGTCTTTTCAGATCAGTATTGATGATTAAAAACGGATTTATCACTTGAGCGCGATAGAAAAAGGATCCATATATATTTCATTGATATGTTAAATAATAATTTTTAAATATTTTGAATTTGTGTTTTTGCCAAATGAAAAAAATAAAAATAGAAACTTTCGTGTTAGCTTAACAAATAAGAAGCTTGGCTAAAAACTTTTGTTTGTTTCAAAAAAAAGCCATAATGGTGCTGATTTTATCAAAGAAAAATTAAAAAAACATGACAATTAAAAAATGATATGAAATAAATGTATGTATGTACATACATAATCAAAAACTATATCATTTAAGATTGAAAATTGAGACGAAAACGATTCAATAATGATTATAAAAACTAACATTAAAATGATCAAAAAGGAATCAGAAAATTGTATCACAAATAATTCATCGGTGCGGTACCTATTTTCTCACAACGCGGGTATCATTTATGATTGAAAAATGAGCTCATATACGGGTATTTTTCTCTTGAAGCTGATTCCTAAATGATTATGATATTTACATATGTATGTATGTATATACATATATGAATGCATATAAATTGGAAAAGGCAGTTATGAGCAATTTTCTCCTCTGTTTGCCCAACACCATTTTAAAGGTATTAACTTACAGAAGTGCACAATATATACATATTTTATTAAAATCTGTTCATGATTTTCAGAGTTATAAGCGTTCTAATTTGCTACTTACACATATCGTCATCTTAAAGACCTAATAGCCTATCTGCAAAAATTTCAAAATTGAATTTTTTATGGATTTTTATTCCCTATATCATAACGCATATGTGTGCAAAATTTTGAACATGCAATATTACAAACACTGTTGCCAATTTGACGGTTTTACCGCGAATCTAGCGGGTTTTTAGTGTCAAAAGCGGGAAAAAATTGGATTTGGCGGTTAGCGGGAAATCTAGCGATTTTTCAAAAGTGTTTGTGGGTAAACATTTGGTATCAAATGCGTACGCCACACGTGTTCATAGTTGATAAATTTCGGATTTAAGTATATTTTCCAAGGTGTATTTATATTACAGCTGTTTATTTATATATTTTATATGGAATTTTACAACAACAATGCACAAAAACACAAATTCTTTATAGCAGTTTTGGAAATAAGTCACTAACGTAATTTTACCACAGTAACAAAATATATAACCAATATATAACGGTTAATAGAAAATATCAAGAAAAAAGAAAAGTAAAAAAGTTATGCGTGCAAACCAATAAAGGCTCTGGAGCAAACAAATATAAGTTTTATATAAAACAAACTTAAAAGTAATAAATTAAGTGAACGTGTGTTTGTGTTTTTAAAAAGTTTTTTTAAAATACAGAGCAGTAAGTTCTAAATATTATACAAAAAGTTTTTAGAAAATGCATGTTTTTTTTCTTATGAAAAGGTAATGGCGCGCAAATATGCCCAAAAGTTTAGACTTGAATGGCTGGATCATTTTAAAAAGAAAATATATTCTTAAAACTTTAAATTTCAAATTAAATAATTTAATTTAATGGAACAAATGAATAAATAATCTTAAGAACTAACCCCCTAAGTTATAATAAAAATAAAACAGGTTTATTAAGGGCTTATGAAACGGATTTTCTATGAAAATAACAAAAATGTTTGAAGACATTTGTGTTGATGCAATACATCAGAATCAATAAAAGTCGATTTTTAATTTTTGGTTATTTAGGGCCTTTTGTGTTTCAGGTAACGATATATATATATCAATGTTAATATGTAAAACTTGTTTAGATTGAAATAAAATAACGTGCAATTGTATCACACACACATATTTATGATAGAAATTACTACTAATATTAGCTTTTTGTTATTAATTTAAAGATTTTTTAAATTTTAGCGATTATTTCTAATTTTTTCCCGCTAAATGAAAATTTTAGCGGTTTCTAGCGATTTCTATGGTATGATTTAGCGGGAAGTCATGCGAAAAAGTTGGCAACATTGATTACAAATGACAAAGTTTTTGTACCTAGAGGACCGTTATGCACTAAGAAAGAGAAAAAAATCATTAAAAATCACGATACAAGTTTAATTTTGTTGCATAGTGTAATCTAAACAAACATTAAGAGCCACTTTTTGGGTTACAGTTTAGGGATTAAATTAACTTTAATCTCCGTATTTACTTTTTGAGTTGTATTTTTTTTAAACTTTTTTTGCTAGTTTAAGCGGCCAACGGTGGTGGTTTAAACCTAAACTTAAACTGTCAACATACACATGTTTTACATAAAGAACTTTTGCAAAAATATAAACAAAAAATACATTTTAAAACATGATATATTGCTTAGCACTTTTATATAATTTTTCCATTCTATATTTTTTCTTTAGCGCTACATGGTTTAAGCCACCACCCAAAAATATCAATTTCAATTGATACTAGATTAACTTAATTCTCAGATTAGCTAATTATAGAATTTAATTAACCCAAAAAGTGGATCTAAGTACTTTTTTTGCTTAACCCATTAAACGCCAAGACCATTAAAAACAAAAAAGATTGAGATTCATTTATTTGTTTATACTTAAATACAGTTAATAAATATAGAAAAAACAAAAAATTAAAAAAAAAGTTCCTGGAAGTGTGTTTTAAGGGCTGTACTCGGACGAGTACAATGGCGTCATGAGTATGCTATTTTTTTAATTATGAAAAATTTTAAAACATATTTTTTCAACACATAGAGCAACATCGCATTGCTCAAATACCCATATTATGCTGTTATGACACTCACGACATCGTAACTGATTTGTTATCCTTTTAGGAAAGAAGTTTCCACCACTAGTTGCAACGCCAGCAGTCAGCGACCGTTTGGAAACATTCACCTTCTGGGTATAGTTTCGCAAATAAAATTGAGCAATATTGCGTTGAAACCCAAGCCAGTCCATTTGAGATCTGTTTGCAACATAATCTAAAGTTTTAGGAACGTTGTTCATAAAATCAAGCACGACTCGGGATCCAAGAGGGAGTTTTGATCTTTCTACTTTTATACCTTTGGCCCCACAGTTGGTATCGAATTGGTATAAATAACCGGAACTGCTCGTTAGCATCCTATTTTTAAGACCAAATCTCACTTGTTTAACTCTTATGACTTATTTTGAGGAGTGTCTACCAAAAAAATTAGTTTGATGCATTTGAATATCACAAGGTCTCTTAAGTAGACTATTTTGCTTGATTGTAAAATTTATTGTCTGTCGGTACTGCTCAAGTGGGATATAATCTTTGATATCACTGCCGAAAAAAAACCTTCGACTTCACCTGGTGCATCATTTGGCTTGCGATCAAAAAGAATATCCTCAGCATTCCCCTCCTCTTCATCTGTGTTATAGTCCGGATTTGGTTGAATAATAGCTATATCAAAACTTTTGTGATCATCTTTATCTAGCTGTTTAAATTTGTGAAAGCTTTAGCATAAAACTTGAGGGTTTGATGGCTTGAAATTCCATTTTGGTCGAAGAAAAATTAAAAAAAAAATTATACATATCAAGCCATTGTACTCGGTTGGGTACAGCGATTTTGCTACTCAAATAACGTTGTCGAATAAAAAAATTTTTCTTGTAACTTTTTTTTAAATGTACAAACAATCACTCTTCTTCCGAAATTTATAAGAAACTTTTGTTTCAACAAAACAGTATTTACTCTATGCAGCTCAATTGTTACTGGCCTAGCTAAAAATCACAAAAATGATAAAGTGTTACAAGAACAAAAGAAAACACACTATAACGGTATATATTTTTTTAAATTTTTTTATGTGTGGCTTTAAAGCACCATGTGTTGAATGCAAAAACACATCAAAAGTTTTCTAATTTATTTTGTTATAAAATTTAAGCCTACTTAAATATTGCCTTTTTTCTGTACCCAAGCGAGTACAATGGCTGGGAATGGGTTAAACCAGTAAAAGAAATTGTGATTTATTCTTACTAATTAGTACTGCAGATAGGTTATTTGGTTTTAGATTTTTACAATTCCAAATAACCTAAGTGATATAACATAAGCTGTGTTTAGAAAAAAAAAATTTTCTCAACCGATATATATTTCTGGTTTCATTTTCATCAAAATATGTAATTTTCGTTTCAATATTGTAAATAGTTCCAATTTTATAACGTTTTTTTCATCTTTAAGGTGACGATATGCAGAACACATATATAAAAAATTCTTGGAAATCGGAAACGTAAAACGCAAGAATTTTAAAAGTCGGTTTTTAATAAGATTTCTGTAATTAAAGATTTTTATGACAAATATTATACAAATATTTCTCTATTAAACAGAATTTTATAACAAAAATTATATTAAAAGTGTAATAAAAACCACTTTCAAATTCTGGCGTTTTACGTTTACGATTTTCAGCACACCCCTGAAAGTTTTTTCTATCAAATAATGAAAAAAAAATAGGGTGGTAATTTTCGTCGACATTTTTCAGAAACCGGTTTTCGAATATTTCGACTATATAAATCGGCACAGGCAGAACGCTTTCTTCCTTTCTTTGTCAACCGCACCTCAATGGGAAGAAAAAGTATCAAATAAGGAAAATACAGGTACGAAAAAGTGCTGCATGTGATAATTTTTAAATTTTCTACAATACTGGACTTAGAAACATAATATTATAGGTGCAGGGTCCCAAGTGAATGAGAACCTATAAAATGACAAATGTTGGTACTTTTCGTTTTTCATCTGGTACTTTTTGTTAATATTCGACCTATAAAGATAACATTAAACATGCATGGCCCTAAGTGAATAAGAATATTAAGGGGGAGCTTTTTGGTACTTTTTCATTCTAAATTTGGTACTTTGATTAACTTTCATGAATATTAGACATAGAAACATAAAATTAAACACGCAATGTCCTGAATGGATGAGAATTTATAAGAGGTGACTTTTTAATACTTTTTTGTTTTTCAATTGATATTTTCTGATATTTTTTATATTGAACTTACAAAATTAAATTAAAGGCAGTATTAGTCTTTACTTTCTGTTTCTGTTCTGTTCCGTTCCGTGCTCTTACGAAAACGTAATAGTTACTTTTTCTGTAGCAACTTATCCGACATTTATGACAAATTTATTAGTTTTGCTCCGTCCATTGTTTTATTTCAATAACTTTAATGCACATAAATTTGAAGAAATTATTATTTATTTTGCTGTCACTTACAATTACTTAACAAGTTTTTGATTTTAACAAATTTAAACGCAACAGAACAGAAAAACTAATCAATTTCACAGGTTTTTTAATAACAAAAAAAAAAGATCTGCTGATTTCTAACAGAACAGAAAGTAAAGACTAATTCTGCCTTAACTCCCGTGGAAGATAACATATGAGCCGGCGGTTGGTCCCTCGCCAAATCGATCCGCTAAGACGGGGAAAATAAATGCTTGAAACATGTAAACTCATATATACTTAGATATACTATGTTTTCTTTATATTTACATACAAATTTATGGTCTAATTTCGACCATTAGGCAAACACTAGTAAGAATAAATAGTCTAAATCGTTGTGGAAAGTTTCAAAGAAAATCCGTTTCATATACCTTTTATAAGCCTGTTTTATTTTAATATAAATAAGGCTGTATAGCTTTTAACTGTGTTTTTATAATCAAGTTATAATAGTTTTGGAAATAGTAAGTTCAATATTAATTAAGTTCCGTATACCTATCACCTAATAAAGTTTTAAATTTAGTTATTGTAATATTTGGTTGTAATAGATCAGTTTTGTTTTGGCCTTCGTATAATAATAAAAAAAAGTTATTGTTTTTTTTTGTAACTTTTCAAACAATCAACGATGCATGATAATATTTTTTTAATGATTTTATTATTGCATTCAAGCAATAAAAAAATAATTAATCAATTGGAAAATATATTTTAAAAATGTAATTAAATATACTTACACTGCACTATATATAGGAAATTTCCCCGATTTTTTTGGCCAACAGTATAAATTTGAATTTTTGCAAAGTTTATTTTTTTTGCTTTAATATAATAAAAAATATAACAATGTAAACATAGCTTTTTAAATTTTTCAAAAAAATTTAATTTGTGTCACTTTTACAGTTGTTTTGATTACGATTTCTAAACCAGTTGTCAGAAAACCTTTAAGTGCAGTGAATTTTGTGACATCTTATAATAAAAGTTTTCGTAACAAAAATTTATATTTTTGAAAAATGGCAAATAATTCTATATCTATTAAATCGATAAAATTGGAAAAATTAAAGTGACCTTAAAATGAACTAATGGAATTATGAATGAGAATTTTATATAGACTTACAAAAAATATGATAACACGTGTTAGACATTATACCATAAAAGTTCTCTGAAACAATCAAATTTTTCAGGTGACTACTGCGTGCCAAATTTAGAATTATTCAACAAATGGCTAGAGAAACACAACGAAATTGACAAAAGAGCCGCTATTTACGCCCATTTCTTGTCATACATTTCTGAGAGTGATTGTTCCGAAAACTTTAAACAGTATTTAAACGAGCATTCACGATTATTTTGTTCAAATATTAATATAAAATGGCGTAATAGTTTTAGAAATTTAAAAGTTTTTGAAAAACATCATGCTGTTTGGCTTAAAGCCAGTACTTCGATCAGAAAACGTGAAACGCAGTGTGCCTCCATAAAATCGAAACCTGGACGACCGCAAACACCTTTTTGCCAAAAATCTGAGAGAAGAAAACGACGAGTTGCAGCAGAAATCTCTAAAGATCATAATAATGAAGTGGAATCCCTAATTCTTGCTGCATCTGCGTCTGCTCGTAAATGTAACCACAGTGTCCATGGACTTTATGACACTTTTAAAAGTGTCATAATGTCCGTCAGAGCACTGTCATAACCAGGGTTGTTAGGCTTTTTTCTTAAAAAATCCTCAGAAGTTTTAACAAAATTCGTCAAAATCGTCACGAACATTTACCAAAATAGTCAACAAATCGTCAAATATTTAAATATTACAAATCAGAGACAATTTATTGCAATGATTGGTTCAAAAATAACAATTTTTAGCAAGAAATTTTATTTATGATAATGAAAGTGATATGGTTAAGTTTTATTCTATTTATTTCAGCAAGTGGGCTGAAATATATACATAAGAAAACTAACAAAAATGTATTTATTTCATTTATCCATATTCATAAAAACATTAAATAAAAAAGAAAATCTCATTTGCTATTAACTCGAGCTATCTTTAAATGATTAATTTTTAGCGCTATCACTATTGCAAATTTATTTTTACTGTTGAAGGTGCTAGCTAAACCAAGGGTTCTGTCTATATCAACAGCCTTTTCTCCCGACTTGAAACGTTTTATTACGTCCAATTTTAGTTCCAAACTAATGAATTTTCTTCTCTTTGCACTCATTTTTCTACCCAACTTCTTATTAAGAAATAACTTCTTACTTCCTAACACGCAACTATACTTAGAATAACTTACCTAACAAAATTAAATGGTAATTCGCCTTTTTACACGCAAATAGAAAAATTCTTCACATGTGATTATGACTTCAGTGAAACAATCCAATCGTATGTAGCGACACAAACCGAAATCATAAAAACGCAAAGCTGATTTAACCAATTTTTAAAAAGCGACCCAAATAGGACCAACGCAAATCGGGGATCTGGTGTATATTTTTTGCAGTATCGATGGCATTCATATAATTGTAGAATTCGAATTACTAATGCTTCTAATGAAAGCCACCTGGTTTGTATTTTGAAAAATTGATTGTTACGTTTTGGATTGTTCCCAATATAATTGTAAATATTTCTTGTTAATGTTTTATTGGTGCCAGAAAATCGTCATAACACTATTATTTTTAGTAAAAAAATGGTCAATCGTCATTTTACTATATTTTCTCAAAAAAAATCGTCAAAATGACGAAATATCCTCACATCTAACAACCCTGGTCATAACTTCCGTGGACCAAAAGTGGCCCAAAAGAGTTTTCGTTATATATTTAATATATACACCCAGAGAAAAAACAACAAAACAATTTTTAAAAAAAATGTTAACCATATTATGTTTAATTTCACCAAATCATTGTCACCGACAACCATATTATGGTTAAATTAGTTTCTTTAAAAATTGTTTTGTTAGTTGTGACCATTTGTATTTAACTTTTTTAGTACACTCAAAAGAAAAATCAATCCAACCGTACTCAAATCAATCCGAAGCGGTATTAATAGAACGGTGAGTACGGATTTTCTTGAATCAAGTACAGAAAGATTGATTCAAGTACGGATTTTCAATCGCAAAATACTTAAATTAAATAATCCGAAAATGAGATTGATTTAAGTAAAACTAAGATTGAATCAATCTCAAAATGCGCTTGATTCAAGTATTATAAAGTTGATTTTATCCCGAATTAGAAAGAAAAAAATATTGTGACTGATTTACTTATGCCCGTTATATCTACAAAAAGAAAGCTTGTCATGTTTGTACTAGGGAATGGTAAATGGATTCCAAAATGGATTTTCGATTTTTCGATCGACTTTTTTTATTTCGGTTTTTGAAATCGATTAATCGAACCTCAAGATCGATTTTAAAATCGATTTCAAAATCGTTTAAGATTAATTTGCAAACTTATTCCTTATATCCTGCAAAAAGTGAAAATGTGCAAATTTTGAGATGGCCTTTAAAGGAACAAGTACGATATGTATGTACATTTCACATTAAAATTGTGTTCTTGTGTAGTCAATCAGACCTGTCACATAATTTAATTCCGATTGAAAGTGATTTCGTATCTTGCTTCACATAATATGAAATCACTTTTGATCGGAATTGATTTCTGTGACAAGCCTGTTCCTATATTAAAGTTGAAAGTATACCAAGGGTACTTATAGGTAAATACGTAAAACTACAACTTTAAACTTAAAAAACTGCATATTACACACGCGTATTATCCACAATAAAACTCAAGTTTTATTGTGTATGCGCAGAATTTAAATAAATTAAGATTAAAATTAAAAATTGCCAAATTTTGATAAATCGATTTTTAAAGCCCAATAATCGATTTCAGTATGAAATCGCATTCGTAAATTCGAATGAAAAAAATCGATTTTTTTTTATCACAAAATCGATTTTCGATTGACATCGAAATCGATTGAAATCATAATCATAATCATAGATTTCTTTTTGTATAAATTACGGGCATTACCCGTTTTACACCTTACAGAATGATAAAAACCAAAATATAAAATGAGAAGCAAGAGTTCAAATTTACTTTTTAACCCTTCGTGATACACATGAGTCTGGCCAGACCTTTTTTCAATGTGTATAGAAAATCAAAACATGCGTAAGCCGGAGGGTTAAGCACAACGAAAGGTTTAATCTCTTTTTTTCTTGATTAAAGAATTTTATAAATACTTATTTCAAGAAATTCCGGGATACGTTTAAGTGTTTTTCGTACTTGAATTTTTGAGTACGACTCGTACTCAAAGTAATCATAAAAAACTTCATTTATCCCGAGTGTTTTTCTTTCTGTGTAATTATGGACCTTATGACATGTTTCAAAATTACATAATGTCCATTTGCAAAGTGTCTTAATGACCGCGGACATTATGACATTTTCAAATGTGTCATAGTGTCTATGGATACTTTTTGATGCGTCACAGTGTGCATGGACACTGTGTCACTGGACGTTATGACATGCCCCTTTTTAAATATGTTTGTCATGTCAGCTTCCTTTAGATTCGAGTCAATTTAAAAACATTTTTTTCCAAACGGCCACAATGTTCATGCAGAAGTATCCCTGGTTACCAATGACAGCAACTATACATAAGGTTCTTGTACCTTCACGGCATATTGTTGATTCCACTGTGCTTCGAGTTGGATGCTTTGGTGAGGAGGCCTCTGATCGAAAAAGTTGACGTGTAAATAACTTAACGAATGTTTTTAATCGAGCATTGGACACATCAGATCCACTCATTTCCAGCATTTCGTTAAACAAACGCATCAAGCACCAGAAATTAAAGCTTCCACCAGAAGTGATCAAATTACTGAGATCAGAGGAGCAACTTTTTGTAGAAAATTCTCAAACAGACAAAGAAAATCCAGAAAGCGAAGGTGAAGAAATGGAGTGGTGGCATTTTGAACCCATGTTTAGTTGACAATTTGGAACTCGAAAATCAAATTGTTGAATAAAATCCTTTTTAAACATGACTTTGTTTTTTACTTCATTAAATTGGTAAAGTTAATTTCTACTGTTATATTCGAAAGGAAAGTGTACACTCGAAAAATTGCTTAGAAAAAAAGCAGTTTAGAAAACCAGATTATCTATCAAAGATCTAAAAAAATCTGGATGCGGGAACCTATAACCCGTAACCCCTTCTTAGAACTAGTTATTTGTTAATTTTTAAGTTTACTTATGTTTTTTCTGAGTGTATGAAAACCTGTTTTGCTGTAATTAATTTTGGCAACAAAAAGGGGGAAAATTTCCTATAGTGCACTGCTTGGAAATAAATATTAATAGAGTTGTTATATTAAAAACAAGAAAGAGTGCTATATTCGGCTTTGCCGAATCTTATATACTCTTCACCATAGTATTAAAAATTGTGCCAAAACCTTAAATTCGGCAGTACACTTGTTAAAAAGCAAGGTAAAAAATACATATGTATGCAAATTTGGGTTATTTATATATAAGAAAGAACTGCTTTAAATATCAAATCTGACCAGTATTTTACTTAGCTTATTTATTACGAAAGTTAAAACAGAAAGTTCATACATTTTAGAAGGCTTCGGACTTAATGTAATATTTATAAACGACGTTATATCTGGGGCCTTCTAAAACCCCATTTTAACTAACAGACGGCAGGCGAACATCATTAAATTGTATCATAATGACCCAGAATATATATACACTATAGGGTCTTATACCCCTGACAGACATAGGATTTCTATACTATACTATCATGGTATACTACATGTGTGTCAACCTAAACTTCAATTAAATCATGAAACAAAGTGGTATATTGATGGTTTAAATACTACTGTAGTATGCATACCATGGTATTGAAACTATATGTCTGTCAGGGGTATAAGATCAGTACTGTAGAAACTACAAACAGAATGATAAACCTTTAACACCAACGATGTACTATTCCAAACATTTATATAGTTCCTAAAAAAAGTCTCTCCACCGGCCAAAAGCGAAGAAAAATAGAAAACTGTTTGTTTATTAAACTACTTGCATTTTTTAAATAGAAAATAAAAATGTAAACTACTTTTTCTTAAAGATTATACATAAACAAATAATGCCGGGTCAAGAAATAAAAATAAACTGTTTCAGCAGATGTGATCACAATTCATATATAGTATTATACACAGTTGTAGATTATAGTTTGTTGACTGAGCAACTTATAATATTTTATAATAAATTTTTTAAAATTTGTTTATTTTACATAACTATAAAAAGATTGATAATAAACGTTTACGATTTTTATTAGTGCCATTTAACACAATGTTGTTTATTATTATTCTACAAAATGTTTAAAAGGTAGCAACTTTGTATTCAATAAAATTTTAATTTGAAACGTTATCTGTAATTTAAACTTTATAAAACCCTTCACCACTAGTAATGAAGATGGTATACTAGTTTTGTTACTCCGTATGAATCTTTTAAAGTATTAATTTAAGATTCCATAATATATACTTTATTTATTTTCTGGGTCCTCAAGTAATTCCAAGTCGATATAGCCATGTTTGACTCTTGAAATAACCCTCATTTTCTAACGACGCTATAGAAAAGAAAAATTGGTCTCAATTTCTTTGAGATTAAAAACCAGCTTAATCGGCTCAATAGGAAAAGAGTTATGGACCCAAATGCGGAACAACCCCTTTTAAAAAAAATGTTATTTTGCTGTTAAACAAAACTAACATTAAATAGTTTCAAAACGCACCAATTGTCATTAAATTTTGCACAAATTCGTTGTAAATGACTTTCACAATCGTTTTATAATTTTACATTCGCACATTCTTAGAAAACACCTTAACATACCTTATCAAAATTTCAATTAATTTTTGACGCCACAAAAATTTTTGTTAATAAAAAACAGCTGATGCATTGTCACTTGAAAATAGAACTCGTTCTAAATCAGAAATGAGCTAGAAAACAATGTGTTTTCCAATACTATGCTGAAGGGTATCTAAGATTTAGCACAGCCGAATATAGCACTCTTTCTTGTTTTTAGCCGTATTTTCTACACCCATGGTACTTTTTCATATTTTTTGTGTAAACTTTCTACATACATATGTACATTTAGGCTTTTTGCAAAATAAGGAGAAAATTCTTTTTCCACAATTTTGTAAAGTTCAATGAATCTAATTAAAACCAAAAAAGAGCACTTTTTTACGGAATAAAAATTGATTGTGTAGATTTAACACGTTTATTTCAAATATATTTTGAAAATTATTTCTTTTTGTAGCAATTATAATTAAAACACAATTAGAGTAAGTTAAAGAATATATCGTCGGCTTAATATGCAAACCTGCAAACTCCCTTTCAGCACATTTTACAGGAGAGAGAAAATTATTTTTTATATTTCATATTAGCAGCCTGAGAGGAAACCCAAAAATATATTTGGTTTTACACACTTCAAGACTCAAATTGAAGAAAAACTACATGCTGGTCGACGAGGCGTATCTTTCTCTTCCACAATGCAACAAAAGAAAATTTTATATAAAATATTCTAATTAACATCTTTGAAATTTATACTTATAATATAAAACAGATAATGTGTTAAAATTCACTACTAAATACGAAATTAAAAATCAATTCTTTATTAAACTTAATATAAGAAAAACAAGAATGAGTGTTATATTCGACTGTTCTACACAAACACTATTAGCGTTTGTGTTATCCACTAATCTACCGAACCCAACACTAAGGAGCGGTATTTAGTGTTTATTTTCGAACACTGCTTATATACCCTTGACCATAGTATTAAAGTTTTAAGTTCAGGAGTACACTTGTATGGGGGCCAGGTGAAATAATGGTTAGATTTGGCTCATTTTCAAAATTTATCGCTCTTCATTTGGTTAGCTGAAATGCAAAACCACGAAACTAACAAAAAATGCGAAGTTGTTTTTTTTTGATTGATGCATATCAACATCGTCCATGTCGTTTTCAATTTTTACTCTCAGATAATGAAAATTAGACATTTTATAAGCGAAAATCGAAGATACGTAACCACAAGTGCAAGTACTATTTAAACCAAAATTAATCAAAAATGAATTCATACTTTTTGCTTGAAACTAGTATATAACACATTTTTATTTTCATTGAGTCTTAATTGTTCATAGATGGTTTGAATTTTTATAATTAATTTCTTGCCATTATACATATGTTGTGATATGGCTGATGTTAACATAGATTTTCGTAGAAAAAATTCGACTGAATTGGGGACATACTTCGAAAACCATTTGAAGAAATTTCCCACCACGCTCTTGTTTACAGCCCCAAAGAAACAGAAAAGAAGGATGGCCCAAAACCACCTGGCGACGATCAACACTACAGGAAATGCATTTCATATCTCATAGTCTTGGAAGAACCTTCAAAACCATCGAAGACGGTCTATGCGCAGTATTGAGGCAGTTTGTAATCGTACGACGACGAAAATATATTTATTATCATTGAGCTTTGTAAACAATTCCACAATTCAAAAAAAAAAACTCATAAAAACATTTGTTTTCTAGCGGTAAAAAGGGTGGTCTTATTTTGAAAACGTTTAGAACACTGTAAAATATTTTTACGTTGTTTCAAAAATAATATAACACTGTTGTTAACAATTCAAACAAATATTTTATTTTGTTTTTAATTTTAAATTGTGGTTTTGAAATTAATAATTTAAAAAAAAGTTAAGATTCCCCAGAACCAGCAGAACGGTATACCATTTTGACACATGGAAACACCATCAATGGAAAAAATTAATATCTAATTTTGGTAGTAAAAATACTTAAGTATGGTGGCAACATTATGTTACTTTTAAGTTTTTATATTTTATTTTTCAATGTTGGTTTCAAACTTATTGTTAGTGATTGCGTTAGGTGGTGTTTATATTCAAAAATAGCATTTTAACGAGTTGATTAATTACAATTTTGCATCTTTCAAATAATTTTATAGTTCCTATTTTATGCGCTGTGATTTCAATTCTAACGTTTCATGAAAACAGTCTGACTTTTATACTACACAAAGTGAGTGAAGTGTCGGTCACGTTTTGAGCTGTAGTGTCAGTCACAATTTATTTTACTAATAAATATTTTTTTAAATAACTTACCGCTTTTATTTCAGCATTTTAAAATAGTTTGTTTCTTGAACTTTCGATAAAAACTCAAATTAAAGTTATTACGAAAGTGCAGAGGACAATTATTGAAGTTTAAAAACACACTCGAAAACGACTTCATTTTGCATGTAGTGTCAGTCACGTTTATATTTTACTCAATAAATTATATTTCAAAATATCAGTGGTTGCCATTTTTTTCTCTATCGGATAATTGTTGAAACTGCTACTTAGCCATGTTTAAATTGATACTAAAAAAATATTACTAATCGTAATATAAGACAAAACAAAACGCAGATTGTGTCAAATGTAGAGTCAGTCACATTTGGCATTGTCCACATGGTTAGTTATCAGCTGTTTCTTACGTAGCAATATAATTTCCCCTGGTATAAATTCGTCTTGGATTCTTTTAACAATGAAATTCTTTTTGAAAAGTAAATAAAAGGTATGTTATCTAAAATTTAAGTATCATTTTAATTTTAATAAAAAAAAAAGTTTTTTTTTAGATTCCGGTTAAAAATGAAATATTATGAAAAATATGGCTCGACAGATTCCTCCATCCCGTTTTTCAATAATGTTGCCAATGGTTGATATATGCTCGATAATGTTGTTTTTTAGCTCTTGAACTGTTGTAGGATTATTGCTGTACACTTTCGATTTCATTTGGCCAATTCATTGCTCTTCTACAAGAAATAATGCGATTTTTGAACTAAGGGTCCTAATTCTGGCAGTCGTGATCGAGTATTTTCTTGATTCGAAAGCAATTTTATTTCAGTCCATACTTTTTTTAAATTTTTTTTCTTAATAAATCTTGGAAACTTTTGCAATTTAAAAAAAAAGTTTAAATAATAAAAACACGTTGTTCCTTCGTGTAACGTACCATATTAACTAACTGAAAAGTATTGAGTCTGAAAATAAAAATTTAGAATAAAAATTCCAGGTACAAAAAATGGCAGCAAAATAAAAATGATACTTTAATTTTGGACCCCCTTAACTATATACATACCAGAGAATGACAAAAGTATCATTTTAAGTACTCTCTCAATATTAGTGAAAAAACATGTATGGACATGCATAAGTAAAGATCAAAACCATACACACACATACCAATACCTATAACAAGCTAAAGTTGAATATGTATAGGTATACGCTGCCAATGTGTATTGGCATATTCATTCTTCTTTTTGAATGTACATGCAGATATAAATAAAATTTCTGTTAGCTATCTGCAATACCCATATAAGTATGTGTATTACCGTAAGTATAACGTAAATATACAGAGCGCGAAAAAGAGCAGAGATGGCAAATGCAATTTTAAAAATTTATTCAGAAAAATATCAAGATTATTTTAAAGCATTTTAAGATTTGACTAAGCTGTTTTATAACTCGAGAACTACTCAACCTATTTACAAACCAATACATGCGTCGGAAAAGGGTACTTTTACCGAGGAAACTATCTAACAGATCTTTATGAAATTTAAAACATAGATAGATCCATATTTATATGGACACATAAGCTTTGTATTTTTTAGAAAATAGGACTAGGAGGGTAGCTCGGGGGTATTTTCTGCCTCTGCAAAACCATCCAACAGATTTTAATTAAATTTAAAACATAGAAAGGGGCCTACTTATATGGACACATAAGCTATATAGTTTTTTAAAAAATAGAACTAGGAGGGAGATATGGGCTATTTTCTGCCTCCCCAAAACTTTCTTAAATATTTTAATGAAATTAAAAATATAGATACACAGTAGCTATGTATTTTTTTTTTTTTTCAAACTAAGACCACGAGGAGCAAATTACATGTACGTTTTGGATCGAATATTAAAAAAATTTTGTTAAACAGCAATTTTGACACACATGCAGAATAACATGTGACCTAAAAAGTTGACAAGTCAGATGTAAAAAACATGTCGCAAACGCTATAAAAACCAATGTAAATAAATGTATTGAGTGGTTGTTTCACTCTTTCTTATTAGCACAACATACAAATCAATACTAACATGCATACATAAAAAACAATATATTCCATCTCGTGTCGCCCACCTATACTATGTGCGTGTGACAGCGACAAGTGCAGAAGTGCAAAGAAATTATGCGGATGCGTAAAGGTTTTTTAAATGCAAAAATAAAAATATCGTAGAGCCAAAACAATTGTTCTGCATATTTTTTTAAATGCACGCCAAATTCGTAGAATCAAGCAAAAAAATTGTTGATTTTACGCCTGTCACCGAAATTATATAAGTATATTGATTCCTAAAAGTTGTAAACATTTAAAACTGATATTTTTTTTTTCAATATACATATGAACATATTTTATATTGTCAATTTATTAAAAATATTAATTAATTGACTGAAATTAAATAATAATTGAAGCACAGCCGCGAATAACGTTGTCAGTGATAATATAATACAGTAGACGCTCAGAAATTTAAACCTTCAGAAATTCGAATTTCCAGAAATTCGAATCAGTAATTTCATTACATTTGGCGCTCTAGAATTAGAATCCAAAATTCGAATTTCCGAGCGGTTTTTTTCGTTTTTATTGTAAATATTCAGATTTTGACAATTTAGTCTTACCAAATACAAAGTAAAAAGGGGAATCCCATTTTAATAGATGATTTACAGATCTTATTGTTGTTGTTAGAGTTTAAAAGTCAGTTTTTTTGTGTTTGTATTATAAATACTTAAATGAACTGAATTGCTATTTTTTGTTATATTTCGTTAAGTTTTTTTTAAAGTTTTTATGTTAAATAAACTAAAATTAACAAGAAACGAAGTTTTTTATATCTTTATGGTCAAATTTACCTACATTTTTTTATAAAAATACCGTCCAGAAATTCGGAAATTCGAATCGCCCTAAAAACAAAGAGGTTCGAATTTACGAGCGTGTACTGTAATGTATATTTTATTCATTTACCTCTGGTAATTAAAAATAAAATAAAGTATGTAATTAAATTGAGCAAACTACCAAATAGTCCCATTTCATCATAGTTTGTTAGAAAAAAATGTGTAATTACGCGGTTTTGCATTAAGAAAATAAACACACTTGTAGTTACTTCCCTTTGTTTTTTGTTAATAAAAGCGTCACTTTTGATCGAAGAAGTGTCCAGACATGTATTTTAATGGCATTCATAAAAATCAATCAAAAAGCTGATTTTTAATTTTTTGTTAGTTACGACTTTTTGCGTTTTAGCTAACGATATACACATGCTTGTGTAATTGTGTTTTTGCTTAATGTTTAACGGTAAAACAAACAAGTGTGAGTATAACATGGGCATGCAACAATTTCTATAGAATCTACAACATTGATGTCAAAAAAATTTTGCAACTGTACTGATTTTAAAGTACAGCAAACACAAAAAACTAAGCGCAAATATTTTTATTAACATTTAATCACAATAAATGGTTTTGTCTGGAAATAAATTTAAAACATATTAAATTTTCATACTTAATTTTTTAAACTGATTTAAAACTTTGACTTTAAAAATTTTTTCAAAACAATATGTATTAAAAATTTCCTCATTTTAGGTAAATCAATTAAAAAAATAATTTAATTCAGTGTGAACTGCTATAATGTTTTGCAAATTAAAGCAAGAATTGTATCAAAGAAAACTCAAATAAAATCTTCTACATGTATGTAAGCTTTTATGACAGTTTCGTAAAGCCAATAAAATTATTTTTTTTTTTTTAATTTTACCATAATTTATTTTACACACTGTAGTTGTTAAAATATAAACGCAGTTACCATACACATGCACTTGTCGCTGTCACACCCGCAAAGCATAGATAAGTGGCACGAGAAGGCATACATGGCTTTTTATGTATGCTTGTAAGTATGGATTTGTATGTTGTGCTAATAAGAAAGAGTGAAACAACCACTCAATACATTTATTTACATTGGTTTTTATAGCGTTTGCGACATGTTTTTTACATCTGACTTGTCAACTTTTTAGGTCACATGTTATTCTGCATGTGTGTCAAAATTGCTGTTTAACAAAATTTTTTTAATATTCGATCCAAAACGTACATGTAATTTGCTCCTCGTGGTCTTAGTTTGAAAAAAAAATACATAGCTACTGTGTATCTATATTTCTAATTTCATTAAAATTTTTAAGAAAGTTTTGGGGAGGCAGAAAATACCCCATATCTCCCTCCTAGTTCTAGTTTTAAAAAAACTATATAGCTTATGTGTCCATATAAGTAGGCCCCTTTCTATGTTTTAAATTTAATTAAAATCTGTTGGATGGTTTTGCAGAGGCAGAAAATACCCCCGAGCTTCCCTCCTAGTCCTATTTTCTAAAAAATACAAAGCTTATGTGTCCATATCTATATGGATCTATCAATGTTTTAAATTTCAATAAAATCTGTTAGATAGCTTCGGAGAGCAGAAATTGCCCCTTTCCACCCCTCCTGGTCCTATTTTTTATAAAAATATAGAGCTTATGTGTAGTTTTACATAGGCAATGCTGATGACAAATTTATTTTATGTATCATAAAAAATATTTACATAGTCCCATACCTGCCAAGTGATCAAAGCACAATTTTGCTAAAAAAAAATTTTTTCATTTTTACACAGAAGTGCCAAAAATACTGAAGGTATTTTTTTTAACATGGATATTTTAAATGTATGGCAGATACCCAAAACACATTCATGGTTATTGAATAATATCTGCATAACATTCATGTATTTTTGTTTACTAAATATGGTTGCGTGAAGATATTGCCGTGCATAAGTATAAGTAATAACCATACTTTTTGCGTTATAAATATGTGCATACACAATAACGAAAAGCGTGGGTAAATACCTCTGTATATTATTCTTATGGGTACTTGTTGTCATTCTCTGATACATACATATCTTATATTTTGAAAATTTAACAGGAGATAGAAGCAAAAAAAAAAATATTCTTTTCTTGTAAAACCTACCAGTTGTTTTGACAATAAACAATGCTGCACATTATGCAAACTATTAGTTAGGGTTTTTAGCGTTTATCATATTATCCTTTATAGATAGAGCCGTTTGTTGTTTGTTTAAAAAATCGATTATTTTGGTTTGATGCAATATATCAGAAACACTGAAAAAGTCGATTTTTAACTTTTGGTTAAGTGTGCCAAGATTTTTTTTTGATGACTCATACCCAACAAGCAAATTAAAATCAAACGTTTCACTTTGCTGTGCTTAAAAATCAGTTATTGGGGTTCTGAAAATCTGTTTCAGAAGTTGTGGCATTGAAGTAAGTGTTAGCCAAAGCCACAGCTCCTTCTGCCACATCATTTACCACTTGTGAATGTTAAACTTTGTTCTTTGCATCTTGAAATGACTTGTTGGCTTCCCAATTTTTTGGATCTATTTTTAAAAAATCAACTAAAATATTGCAAGCTTCAAAAAAAAAAAAAAAAAAAAAAAAAAAAACGGTGAGGTAGGGAATTTTGGGGTAAAGTACTACTTATGACCTAGAAAAGTTTTTAACGTGGCGCGTGCAACTGCTTCACTAATAATTTTGTAGCAACCGTTTTAATAAAATAAGATCATTGAGAGGAGTGTATCGCAGGAGGGAGGGCATTGACAGAGGTACCCATTTTTGATATTTCAATTTCAATTTTTGAATTGTCCATGCAAGATTGCAGCTGGTTTCGAAAAAATTAACATTTTTAAAGAATATATAATTTTCTTTATCCAGCGAGCCTAATTAATAGCTCCTAAAGCTTTTACTGTTGGAGTGGGCTATGATCTATCACCCAAAAAGTTAAGACTCAGATGAAACAATTCTTTATATTCTTCTCTTGGTTGCATGTCTTCAGGCTGGCTTTAAGTTAAATTGTTCAAATCTTTATGTATTGGTAATTAATGCCACAACTTCTGAAACTGATTTTCAGAATTTATTGCAGGGCATAGAACTATATGCAAGAAACCCAATAAATGATTTGTAAGCAAAACAAAACGTTTGATTTTTATTTGTTTGTTGGGTATGAGTAATAATATCATAAGCTGGGTACAAATCTGAAAACCGGTATAACTCGGGCACGGTAAGAGAAAATTCAAAATTTATTGATCTTTCAAACTGCGTTCTTAGTTTGTTTCATTTTCATAAAAATTTTAAAAGTTATAAAACGTTATTTACAAAATTAATGGAAAAACTCCGAAAAATTGTAATGTTGGGTACCAAAATGAGCAAATTTGTTGAAAAAACTTATAGTTTCTGCACACAAAAATAAAGCTTGGACATTTATCTTTAAAATTATTTCCTTAAAATTAAAGAAAATCGTGATTTTTGACAAAATTATCAAGAAAACTCAAAAAAAGACCAACAAATCCGATTTTTGGCAAAATCTCGACTTGAGCGACCTCTAAACTTCTTCCAAAAAAACTGAAAAAAATCTCTAATATGCTTTACCCTATAAGCTTTTAACATATGCTTGAGCCCCAAAAATTTCTTTATATTTCATCAAAACTAAAACCATGAGCGGAGTTACGGGACAATTTCTACCTCTCCGAAAATATCTAACAGAATTTTATGAAATTTGAAAGTCCCTATTTAAATGGACTACGCTACGTTAATTCAGCAATTAATAATAAACATTTATTCTTGGTGAAGATTTATCTTACGGTCAGCAATAAGTATCTGTTAATGTACACAGTACACGGAATGTAAAAAGCCTCATGCGCATGTGATTCTGACGTCACTACAAAGCCACAATAGCAAGTTCGTGATGTGTGATGACGACAAAATAACGTCAGAACCACATACGAATGTGGCTTTTTACATTCCGTGTACTATAGGCTTAACTAAGATTTGGAATCAATAAATAAGTATGTATTCTTCTAAAAATTACTACTTTATTTAACTGCTGTAAGTTAAGGCGTACAATCCTACAAATTTTAAATGCGATGCTAATTAAAAGAGAATCGCTGTTAATTTGTTTTTTTTTTTAGAGCACATTTTCTACTGCTTTATTGAAACAGTGAAATAATTTATTCTTTTGATAAAATAATATAAAATGTCAACTAAATTTTACAATAACTAAATATAATTGTTTATAAAATACAAGGCGAATTCATAACAGGTGGTCTTATAAACCCAGGTGATAACTTTTTTTTAGCTTTGTCATTGTTGGATGTCAAAATTTGTTTATTATTTTTTTACATTGTAGTTGAAAAATTTGAGCAGGCATGAAGAAAAATTTCAACATACATATAATAAATGAATTAGAAAAAAAGTGAAAAAAGTTTCAATAGAAAATAAGTTTAAAAAAAATTAATTCACGGCATCTTCAGCATGTTTTGTGTCTACGGAAACCACCATAAAGTTTCCCAAATTTTCCAGTTTGTGTTATTGCAATTCAATGACTTTGCTTTAACTTAATGGGCTCTTTACTTATCACCCAATTTACTGAGGTCCTTGGTTAAGTGATTCCAAGACTCAAATCCTTGCTGCAAACATTTTCTCAAAATTTTGCGCATTCGCAGAATGTATTTTATTAATTAACTATTATTATTATTAATTATTGAATTCGCCTTGATTTACTTAACTAATGATTCCAACAAAATTTGTTAAAAAATCTTAGTCGGTCGGTATACTAAAAGGTGGCTATAGGACCTATAATTTTAAGTGTTAGAAACATCAGCACAAACGCATAATGGTTGTGTGGGTTTAATTAATAAGGACGGGGGCTAGCTAGTGCTTGTCATAAACAGGGAAACCGTATACATGCAATAACATGTTTTTTCTTGTGTGACCAATAAATGCCGGAACAATATATTTATTCGTTTTAGGGCTTTTTTTGAATTGGCATCGATTTGTTAGTGCATATTTTACCCCTTGCAGCATTTTTTTTGCATAATTTACTAAAAATAGCATTTTTGCAGCTTTTTTTAAGCTTATAGCGTATATTTCACCTTTTTGAAGCATCTTTTGGTACATTTAAAATTTTTTTAGATGCCTGCAAGCGCTTTCGCAGAAAATATGGTCAAGCACGACCATATGAAACCCTACACCACCGTCAGAGCAAAAAATTGTTAGTAGGTTTAGATATCTTCATGAAGGGGCTTTAAACCGGACCTATGGTTTATTTTGGACTTACCAGCACAACATTTTGTCATGTCATTGTAGCTATCGTAAAAGTCAATTTTTATTTAATTACTAACATTTTTAAGGAAGGTATTGCATTAATTTTTCGGGAGTAGTATTTGTAGTAGTTGAATATATTGAGGGGTGTGCTGGAAATAGGAAACGTAAAACGCAAGAATTTTAAAAATCGTTTTTTAATAAGATTTCTGTAATAAAAGATTTTTATGACAACTATTATACAAATATTTCTCTATTAAACAGAATTTTATAACAAAAATTATCAAATTAGATTAAAAGTGTATTATATACAAATTCCAAATTCGGGCGTTTTACGTTTACGATTTCCAGCACACCCCTTCGATCGGCATGATAGGGGCTATGAGAAGTATGCCTCAGGCGGCCCAGAATGTTATTCTTCATCTTCTGCCTACAGAGCAGTATGTGACGGGAATGGCAGCCAGAAGCATTCTTAGACTGCGGGAGTTAGAACTGGTAGGTACCTGGGCTCGCCCGGCTCCACGTATTATGTGGGCACTAAGGTCGATTTTTGGGCGTTTGCCAGAGGTAAATATTGCCGTCTAGGGAGAGCTGGTCAGGTCAGAGCGGATTGTATGGGGAATTTGATATTTTCACTGATGGCTCGAAGATGAAGGGCACGGGTGCGGGTGTCTACATTAAGGACCTGGACATCAGATGTTCATATAGACTTCTTGACGTATGCAGTGTATTTCAGGCGGAGGTTCTGGGGATTTTTAAGGCCGCGGAATTGGTAGGGAGCAACCTTGCCAGGGGATCGGAGGCCACTATATATGTGGACAGCCAGACGGCTATAAGGGCATTGATGGGCTGTTATGTAAACTCCAGCCTTGTGGCTGATTTCAAAGAGGGCTCTAGGAGAAGTCTTAGGGGCTCTAGGAGAAGTCTTAGAGAATTATGTGGAGAGGCTGTGCATGGTACCGGGTCACTGCAACAACACTGGCAACGAGACAGCTGATGAGTTGGCGAGACTGGGCTTAGAAATGGAAGATCATGAATGTTTGGAGGCGGCCAGGCCTAATGGGCTTCTTCTTTGGAATAATCAGGGAATGGATTCTGAACGGGACTAATCGAGTCTGGGGGAGCCGCACTGCAGGGTATGGCGTGCACTATGGCCGGTGCTTAGGAAGTCCGATTCAGATTCGCTGCTGGGCAGGAGTAGAGACTGCGTCAGGACCACGATAGGAATTATCACGGGCCAGTGTATGATAGGCAGGATGGCGGTGAGAAAGGGATCCGATGTGTCGGAGATATGTAGGTTGTGTGAGAACCCAGAGGCGTTGGAGACGGTTAATCACTTTCTGTGCCACTGTCCCAGCCTAGAGAACAGCAGGCTGAGGTGCGAATTGGAAGATATCTCGGGCTGCGGGCTCGATAATCTGAAGGGATTTGTAATTAGAATGACCCGGCTGCGCACCAGGAGACTGGGAACATGTAGGGCAGTTTTCTTAGTAGTAGGGTTGTTTTTGCTTGTGTTGTGTGATTTGTTTTTATCTACTACTTTCTCTTTTCGTGTGCTTTCTTTACTTCCGGTGTTCTTTTCTTTCTATAATCCTTTCATCAACCAAGGCGTCGCAATAAACCATATTGGTCTCTGTGTGAGGGTGTGAAGTTTGCTTCGCACCAGCCTTTCTAATCAACCTAGCCTAAACCATTTTTGGTTATTTTTTAGGGCATATTTTTAACAAGTTTTAGGGAATATTTTTAAATTTTTACTGCATATTAAATGCGCATAAATCACTTTTTTCAGCAGTTCAAGTTTTGTTTATATTACAAGGTAGCAACATCGTACAACAATTAAAAAAAAGGTGCCCACATCCAAGGTATATTTACACAAGGTAGACTCATTTGGGAGTGTAGACATGCTGCTCTATAAAAGGAACCAACTTGTCAAAATTGTCTTCATATAAAACAAAAACAATTTAACGCACACATGTACAAATTTTGGCTCATATACACGCAATTTGACGTTGGGGCTCCAACTAGGGGTAAACAGCCCACATCTAGTGTAATTTGTATGCATAAAAAAATAATCAGCGGTTAATATCAAGATGAAACAGATATTTTTGTACGCATGAAAAAGGACGTTTTTAGCCCACACACGGGCAGTTTTAACCGTACGGGTAAAACTGTGTCAAAAGAACGAAGTATGTATTTAAAAGTAAAATTGAAAGATGTAAATTAATTTTTTAACTTTTTCTATTGTTTATTTTATTAATTCTTTTGGAAATACTTGTTTGTTGTTTTTTATTGTTTATTTTCTGACACAGCTGATTGTTTAACAGTTTTCCCAATCTCCCCAAAGAAAAAGTACAGGCAGGGCTGCCAGATAAATTTGTAAGGAAATCGTCAGTTGTTTCGAATAATCGTCAAAAAAATCGGAGAACTTAAAATTTATTTTTTTTTTTAACAATTTTTGTTCGATTTTTATAAAAAAAAAAACATTCAAACAAAACATAATTAATCAATATTACTTATTAATCGACCTTTTTCGTTACTTTATTGTTATTTTCTTAGATTTAATCTAAATGGGCTTTCAAGGTCATTTGTATTTAAATAAAAGATTATTTATTTATATTTTCATCCTACGTTTCGTTGGTATTTTCCAACTTCATCAGGGATTTTCAGTTTATTAAATATTTAATCTTTGTTAAATTTACATTTTATAATAAAAAACACACAAGTTTTACAACATAAAACACGAAGTTGTTTAAAATTATAAAAAATAAAAATAAAAAAGTAATTTAATATCACAGGTTATTGTTGATGTATCACAGTTGAACTAAAACTGATTATTTTTTATCAAGCTAGCATTTTCGTGTAAGAGCTACTAAGAGTCTCACGAAGAGCGTCTTCGATCGTCTATTTAATCGTAGAACGATAACACGAGTGAGATTCTCCCATAGCACAGCGAAATACGCTTTTCAATCGTTGTGGGAATTGTTTAAGACGTGGGTAAAGATAATCTAAAGAGACTTTCATGTCAAGAATCGTATTAGACTCATGCAGATATTCTCTTACAACTCGTTAAATATTCGCCGTATAATTGTTGAAAATATGATTTATACAGAGAGTCGTAAAAGGTTCATTTGATGATGGTTTGACGAAAGATAAACAAAGTGTAATATTGTTGTTTTTGTACTCTCAAAATACTTAAAAATTTTCTTAAGACTTGCATGTTACAGCCGTACTTAAACAAAAGCGTCACTCGTTTTCTAGTTTTTAAATAGAGCGGCCTCAATGCTTTGCAATTGGAAAAACCGATTTTGTCGGCTCGTCTAACAGTGAAGTTTGCCGCTATTGTTATTAATAATGGCAATTTAGCTATTTTTTGGTCAATCAAGCGTTTTTATCCATATTTTTATTTATAATTTGCGGGTTTTATTAAACAAAAGCTATCACTACTGTTCGCGACACAACGTTGACGCTCTTGCTTTGCTGATATGCCAAACATCGGCGTAAAATCTAAGCGTAGGAAAACGTTCCGTATTCCGCTTTTGTTAAGGTACAGCTTTTAAACATTCCAAGATTAAAAAACGAAATTGTCAGAAACTGTAATGTTTTATTCAGACTTTGGAGACTGAAAAAATCGTCACTTTTTAGAAAAAAATCAGCAAATCGGCACTTTGCTAATTTCGGAACAAAAATCGTCAAAATGTCGATAAATCGCCAAATCTGGCAGCCCTGAGTACAGGCAACTTCGTGCAAGAAGAAGAATTTTTATCTTAATATCTCTCTCTCTCTCTGTCTTTTTACCAAATTTTGAGTAGGGGGCAGATTTCGGTAAGATTGGGATTCCGTAAAAAATGAAACAAACCAAAACAAAAAATTGGGCCTCATTCGTTGGGCGTTTTTTCGTGCCGCTACACATTTCATTATATCCGGTGTTCGAAAGTTTAATTTTTATAAAATATTTTAATTAGATCGTAAGGAATAGATATTGTAAAGCCTATAGTACATAGTACAATGTAAAAAGTCACATGCGCATGTGGTTCTGACTTAATTTTGTCGTCATCACACAACACGAACTTGCTATTGTGGCTTTGTAGTGACATCAAAATTACGTCAGAACCACATGCGTATTTGGCTTTTTACATTCCGTGTACTATCCCTACCGATAGTATTGGACTACGTGGTCCATTGTGGCTTAAATGGACTACTTACAACATGGTCCAATCTACTGTAATATGGACCATGTTATAAGAAATTAACATGCAGTGCTGCCAATAACTTCATGATGTAAACTTTTCTATAGTTTACAGTATTACACATTGATAGTCCTGATGGTGTCCATTATTAATTGTTTATTTAAAAGTGAAAGTTTGTGAAATTTGTGAAAAAAAGGTAAACAAATAAAAATACCAAGTAAATATATTTAATAATAGCAATAATAGACTACAGGGCACGCCATAAAAGGCGATTAGTAAAAAATTAAAAATGCTTAAACTACCGCTTTAGTGTACTCCATACTGTAGTGACATGGAGTACTTTTAAAACTAACCCACTTTAGTACTCCATGGAGTAGTTTAGGGACTACTTCGGTGGGTTATATGGTCCCCTCCTAGGACATCGCAATGTTAAATGAACCACCTTTTACACACATATTTGGAGTAGTTTTGGAGTACTCCTACTCCTTTATGGACTACTCTCTACATGCATGTATGGGCTAGTCTCGTTATCTGCAGGGATAGGCTTTAGCAAGGTGGCCTTAATATGACCGCAACACAACAACAACAGGCAAAGCAATAACATGCAGCTGTTTTTTGAGACCACCTTGCAAATAAATAAACTTTTTTTATGATATTTTTCTGTATTTAGTAGTGCTACCATACTTTTATCTTAATTAAATAAGACTTTTCAATTATTTAATCTGTATTTAAATACGATTTAAGTTTATATAATATAGATTTAAATACTATCCTGAAAATTGGGCATTAGATCCTTACTTAAGTATGTATCTAGCAAGTGTAAATCATTTATTTTTCTCAATGTAAAAGTATAAATCATTTATTTTAATTGATGTTCCCTTAAATGATTCATGATTCATTTTTTCATTCACAATTTTAAAAAAGATTTGATTTTTTTTTTAATCCAAAAATATTTCTTATCATTTTAAGAATTTGACACGAAAATTTTACATTATTAATAATGTACAAAATTTTGTTGGTAATTTATTGCATATGTGTATTATGCTTTTAACAGACAAATATACTCGTACAAAAGTGCCGATATTTTTATTTTAGGAAATTTGTTATTAATATATAAATATATATTATATAATCAAAAAGTAATTTCAATTTTTGGGAATACAAAATTTTAATTTCAAAAGATTTTGTTATTCGTGCTTAATGAGATAAACCCACTGTTTATTGTTGATGTGTTTTGTTTAAACTTTGATATTGTTACAAGTAGAACTGTTGCTATAAGTCTTAAACGCTTAACAGTTTTATTTGGTTTAATATCTTTAGTTTTTCTAAAATCTTTATGGATAAAGTTTCCTGATGATCTGGCCTAAGCAACCAGTGAAATGCGCATAGGAATAGCTTATCCCATCAACAATAAATTTCAAGTGTTTTTATCAATAATAAAAACTGGGAATTAAGCACGAATAACAAAATCTTTTGAAATTAAAATTTTGTATTCCCAAAAATTGAAATTACTTTTTGATAATAAACAGGCAAGTGCACGGCCTAAAAAAACACTTAATTGACAACATCTTTTGTAAAGTTGTTGTTTTTATTTTATTTTGTTTTTCTTAACCTACTTACAACTACAATTAATGTTGAGAGAATTTCAACTAATTGTAGTGGGGAATGTCAGATGAGATAAACCCACTGTTAATTGTTGATGTGTTTTGTTTAAACTTTGATATTGTTACAAGTAGAACTGTTGCTATAAGTCTTAAACGCTTAACAGTTTTATTTGGTTTAATATCTTTAGTTTTTCTAAAATCTTTATGGATGAAGTTTCCTGATGATCTGGCCTAAGCAACCAGTGAAATGCGCATAGGAATAGCTTATCCCATCAACAATAAATTTCAAGTGTTTTTATCAATAATAAAAACTGGGAATTAAGCACGAATAACAAAATCTTTTGAAATTAAAATTTTGTATTCCCAAAAATTGAAATTACTTTTTGATAATAAACAGGCAAGTGCACGGCCTAAAAAAACACTTAATTGACAACATCTTTTGTAAAGTTGTTGTTTTTATTTTATTTTGTTTTTCTTAACCTACTTACAACTACAATTAATGTTGAGAGAATTTCAACTAATTGTAGTGGGGAATGTAAGATGAGATAAACCCACTGTTAATTGTTGATGTGTTTTGTTTAAACTTTGATATTGTTACAAGTAGAACTGTTGCTATAAGTCTTAAACGCTTAACAGTTTTATTTGGTTTAATATCTTTAGTTTTTCTAAAATCTTTATGGATGAAGTTTCCTGATGATCTGGCCTAAGCAACCAGTGAAATGCGCATAGGAATAGCTTATCCCATCAACAATAAATTTCAAGTGTTTTTATCAATAATAAAAACTGGGAATTAAGCACGAATAACAAAATCTTTTGAAATTATATATTATATAAATATATTAGAATGTCTATGGCTAGAGTTCAATCTGAAAATCGTATAAGATTGATAAAAAAAAATATTTAAAAAAGTGTAGCTGCTAAATTCAGTAAGCTGCTTCTGTTAAGTACCGGTAAAAAGGTTAGTTTATCGGCGTTGTCAAATGGGACTTTTTGATAAACTTAAAAATATGTGATAAACAACAAGATATTTATTTTTCTTTTTAAATTAAAACATGAGAACTTATATGTAAACCTATCAGAAAACATTTTCAATAAAACAAAGACAAACGAAAAAGTATAATCGGGTAAGACTGATCTATGATACCCTTAACCCTTAAGTGAGTATTGCAAAATAATTTTAGATAGCAAATCCTATCTAAAGCTATGTTCACATTATGTGTATTTGTCCTGTGGATTGTCACTTTTTCACATGTTAAATTTGTACATATCGTCTGAACCCCTTAAAACAATATCATGTGTTATTTCTCTGTACACATGACATTTTTTATTTAGAACGAGTTCTATTTTCAAGGGACAAAGCATCTGACATCAGCTGTTTTTTATTAACAACATTGTTTGTGGCGGCAAAATGAATTGAAATTTTAGTACATATTTATTATAATAGTAAATAAATAAAAAATACACAAATTAATTATTAAAAATGATTTTTTTTTTATTTTTGATAGGTTATGTCAAATGTACGTTAAATACCAACAACTGAACATGTAAATTATAAACCTCAAATTTTGACATACACATGAAATCACATGAGGGTAGAAAAGTGACATTCCACATGATAAATACACATAATGTGAACATAGCTTAAGACTTGTAGTCAATTATAGCCCTAACTGCACAACATTTGGTTATTTGAGTAAGGTAAGGATTTTACTATAAAAAAAGTTATTTGTGCCAAATTGTATCTTGATACTAAAGAACTGCACAAGCACTAGAAAAATGACTTACAACCTAGCCAGCAAAATACTCCGACTTTGTCTGAAACAGACATTTCTTGCAAATGTCTGACTTCATTCTTAGAGACTTCGCTCAGATTTCTATCAGACATTGAATATACATACTGTCTGGCCGCGCTCTGATCGATTTCACATGGATATATCAGGGGGAATTTATGTACCAATATGTCTAATAGATTTCTGACGGAATTCATAAGATGTGTCTAATGGTACTTTTTTTATAAATAACAATTGTCATTAAGTTGAAAATAATTAAATTTTATTTTATTGTTCAAACAAATTTTTAAAAATGGTACGTACATTTAAAATTTTTAATTAAACACATTTATTTTGCAATAAAATTATAGCCTTCGAAATTTTTTTAATATACATAGGAAGAGATCTAGATTCTAGAGATTGTCTAAGACACAAAAAAAACTACTGGGACACGGAAATATCTTTTTTTTTTTGCTTTGCACCTTTTAAATAAACACATCAAATTTGAGCTAGTATCCTTAAATAACATAACGTGGAACAGTCCCAAAAATCGCAAGGTAATGACAAATATCTGTGTTCTAAAAATCAACTTTTTTAATGCATCTTTAACATACTTTTTATAGTATTTATGTATACTTAATATTGATTGGTTTGGATATATATCCAGAACAAGAAGCTGCTCCGTGGATGACATTGACAACAAATTGTTCAACCTTTTACAATGTATCAAAGTATAACGTCTGTACTTTTAAAGAAAAAACTTAATAAAAAAAAAAACAATATATAAAAGTCTCGTTTAACTTTCGATTACATTTCTACAAGACATCCCTTAGATTTCTGTAAGAAATCTATGCGTTTAGTCGGTCAGCTATCTGTCAGAAAACATTAAGAATGTCGTCTTATATATCCGAATTTCCCATGCCTTTTTCATTAGATTTCTGTCAGATATCTATCAGAAATGCTGGCAAAAATCCCAGAAATTCCCACTAGATGTCCGACAGAATTTGTGTCAACCACTTCATACATTTTCGGGTCAGAAATCTGACAGAATTCGTATACGATTCCGACTTTTTCGCCGACGTTTCTGTTAGATATCTGGAAGACGTCGGACTATTTAGCTTGCTGGGAAGTTATCTCATTCAATTTAAAATAGTGTGTGTATATTACGCTTTTCTTAGCGGTAACAATACTTAGTAAAGAGGCCTAATAGAAGGCCTTATTTAGCAGACACAAGCCCTCCTCGCCGTATTCCATACTTACTAATTTTTTTAAAATTTGGAGCAAGCCCTTTCACACTCGCTTTAATAACTACTTCTTTCCCTTCCCAGAGAGTAAGGAAGGCGACAAAAAAAAAATAAAACTAAACAACTTCTTTTCTCCCTTCCTAAAGAAAGGAGTAGCGAATGTGTACTAAATGTTTTGGAAGGGGTTTAAACAATACATTCATACCATTTCGCGTTGCAAGTGTTGAAGCTGGTTTTTTTTTTTTGTTGCACAGCAATATTGAAGAATAGAACAACACTCAATACAGGCTACGAAACGCTCAATATTTGTTTACGAAAAAGCACGTTGGGCTGAGCTAAATGACTTGTTTCGGCATTTTAATTGGAAACTTTGTTTCCTGGCCAATGACGTCAATTACATGGCGAAAATGTTATAATGTTAGTAATGAAAATTTTCATTCCAGAGAAGAAGCATTAAGAAATTGGCGTAAAAATAAAAACGCTGATACTGAATTTCTACGCAAACTGTCAACGTCTTCGTGTGCCAAAGTACTAAGGCGGGAAAATACTATTCACGAGCAACGTCTTCTTACTGCTCCCCGGGGCAGTAAAAGCTTCTGGTCATACGTTAAAAGAGTAAAGGCTGATGCTTGTTCATCAATGCTAATTTTTTTAAAGGATGACCGAACAAGAATTTTTCTAAATAAACTCCTTTGTCAAACTTCCAATCTTATCTACTCGTTTGCGGATGACAGCAACTTTTTCAATTCGTATTCATTTGATTATAGACCAAGCGTATCCGATGTCGGTGCTATGAGGCAAATCATAAATGATACGCTTGGTCGAGACCTTGATATAATATCGGAATGGGGTCGTGCGAAAAGGATCGAGTTTTATGCCAGAAAGACCCAATGTTGCATGCTGACGCATAAACGCACAACGGATCAAGGTACCTCCCTCATCTGTATATATGAGTGGTATAATTATTGAGGAATCTCTTGATGTTCTTGGTATGAATGTACATACAATGTGGTGTCCGTTGGACAAACATATATTCAAGGTGTCGAACAAAGCATTCAAGTGTCTAGGTTTTTTTAAAACGGTGAACGAGATACTTCACTCTATCTGATCTCCTTACTATTTATACCACCTATAACCGAACACGAATAGAATACAACTCTCTTGTGTGAGCCCGTGCTATAAAGTCAATTTTGGAGTTTCTCGACCGCGTGCAAGAGAGGGCGAAGATTTTCATAGGTCACAGTAGGGTATCCAATACCGTTGCAATGTAGGTTGTATTTGACTGTTTTATCGTTATTACAATGGGATGTGTTCTGATGAAATTAGGCATCTGGTTCTCGAAACCCGTACGTTTGTTCTTTATACACGTTTTTCCTCAAGAGCCCATCCTTTTGTGGTAGATTGCCCGGTGAATCGTACAACGCATTACAAAGAAAATTCGGCATTAAAAAATTGCATAGTGCGTGGAAGACAAAGTTATTTTTATGTATTTTATTTATTTATAATAATAAATAAAACAATCAATGAATAAGCGCCAATCTGCAGGACTAAATTCATTATGCATTGTTAAAACCAAGCGGCGTATGTCAGTACAATACGCGAAAGAATTATTCTTAATAAATCTACAAAAGTCTTAAATCGATAATGATAATTTATAGTCCCGAATATTTGTACATCTGGTGCCAAAATATTAGCTTATTTTAAATGAAATTGCTCTGTCTTTGTGACAATTTTTTGGCGTCATACCATTATATCGTGGCGATTTTGTTATCTCATTGTATATAATTGTGAAATAAGTTTCCATTTTTTTGGGTTTTAGTTAATTTTTATTGTTGGGATTATTTCATATTTTTGGTGATTTGTTTCTTTTTCAAAATTAGGGTTTTTCATGATGAACAGAGAACTGCAACGAGCACCCGTTTTTATGATTTATGATACTCGCCTTAAAACGAGTTGCGGTATAGTAAAACAGCCTATTGCTTTTGTATGTGCTCGCCAGGCTCGTAAGAAATTGTGTTTGCAACATACGAGCCTTTAGCAAACGCAATGAAATTTATATGAGTTCTGTTTTGTATTGTTTCGTAAATATATTTTTTCAACATTCGGCAATAGCATTCGTACTTCTGATAAACAACACAAGAAATGTTTGTGTAGGAATTGGAAAACACACTTGTACATTTTTACCTACCCTACCAGAAGAGAATGAGCGAGTTGTCACTTTTTCACGTTGGTGTTAAGAAAATGATAGAATGAAATGACAGAAAACTT
The DNA here is from genome assembly GCA_963931875.1 of Pollenia griseotomentosa. Classification (NCBI taxonomy): domain Eukaryota; kingdom Metazoa; phylum Arthropoda; class Insecta; order Diptera; family Polleniidae; genus Pollenia; species Pollenia griseotomentosa. The sequence continues at coordinate 96,103,931 of OZ007562.1, read as the reverse complement.
GGTTTAGGTCATTTCATTCTATCATTTTCTTAACACCAACGTGAAAAAAGTGACAACTCGCTCATTCTCTTCTGGTAGGGTAGAGTTATAATTGCCTGAGTGTACAAGTGTTTACTAGCAGCATTCGTCATTCGTAGTAATACTTAAAGCAGCGTTACCAGATGGCTTAGAAAAAAATCAATGATCGTATCTTTAAGTAAACATGTAGGGCTAAATTCATTATGAAGTAAAATGAATTTAAATGTTATTATAAGAAAAATTTTCGTGGAAAATTTTAATTAAAATATAAAACGAATGCGACAGGCTTATGAATCACAATTTTTTATACGTCAATTTCATTTATACATATGTAAATATTTTTACAAAAATATTAACCAATGGCAACTCAGCGCAGTCCGTTATTTCATTGTGCGACGTAGACACAGAATTTACTTTCAGTACTAATAACAACGACAATCAATTCTTTTTTTAAAACTGGTTAAATACATCTTCAAACTCATTCCAAGAATCCATAAATGATGAAGTAGAAAAATATAGCAGAGAAGCAGTAATTATGACTGATGACTTTGATTTATTGCAGTGGTGGCGCAAAAATGAAAAATATTATCCTCGGTTATGCAAATTCGCTCAGCATGTACACTCAATACCTGCAAGCAGTGCTGCATCGGAACGTGCCTTTTCATTTGCGGGTAATATTCTAACTGAAAAGCGAAGCAGGTTAAGGCCGAAGTCATTGGACAGTTTATTGTTTTTAAATTCATTTTTTAAAAATTTTCCACAAAATATTACGTAAAATCATTTTTGTTATTATATAAAAAATAAGTTTGAATTAAATTTGGTTTCTTTTTTCATAACCTTGAAATGTAATTTTTAATTTAATGTATGTAAAAATATAATTTTATAGATAATAATAAATAAAATGCTTTAAAAAAGCATTACTAGTTTTCATCCATAAAATAAATAACAAAACATGCACTAAATCATTTAAACGCCTAAAATCGTCTAACCTACGACCAACCATAAAATCTGGCAGCCACGTTTTCACTTAATGTGGAATTTTAAATACACGAACATTTACTAAATGAATATGCCGTAATTGTTGTTGTTACGAGCTGGTCGTAACACCTAAGGCGTGTAAGTTAAATACAAAGAACCCTACAAGAAGAGAATGAGCGAGTTGTCACTTTTTTCACGTTGGTGTTAAGAAAATGATAGAATGAAATGACAGAAAATTTGATTTCGGTCATTTCATTCTATCATTTTCTTAACACCAACGTGAAAAAAGTGACAACTCGCTGATTCTCTTCTTGTAGGGAAGTTACCGAATATGAAAATAGAAAAAAACACGAAACTTTGCTTTGAGTGGTTGTGATATTGTTCATACTTTTTTCTGAGCTCTTACTACTTTATGTAGTTAACACATGTACAAGTAAAAAGTTATTGTGTAATATTTTCATGCATGAAGCTCGCTTTGTATGAAGAACGAGCCAACGAGCCAACATATCAGTAAAAGCGAGTGCTTAAAAGTATTCGAGACTAAAAATGATTTAGTAAACAGCGAGTGCGCTCGCAAGTATTACGTATTGTTGCAGTTCTCTGATGATGAACTTATTTCCTTATTTTATGGACTTAGTTAATATTTGTTTTCGGAGCTTAGTTTTTTAGGGACTTAGTCCGAATTATATGCTTTTGCTTCTGAAACAAAATGTTTTGTCTTCAGTGTATGGCACATACTTTTAAGCACATAATTTCAAAATATAATGAGATCGGCTTATAGCATTGTTAATATTAATATTAACTTTCAACAAAATTATCTAATCATGTTGTTTAAAATAGCTAGTCTGTCAAAAATAAAACAGGTTCATTGATTTGAAGGGTATCTATTTCTTGCTTTGGTTTTAATGAAATCACACATTAAACATGCTTTTTTACTTAATGTTCTTGTTAGGTAGTCCTTTTTAGGCATTTGTCTAATAATTGTCGAGTACTTTTGAAAAATTACTTTAAAAAATAGCTGTTGCCCAGAAAAGTACGCAACGGAAAATTTTTAAAAATTCGTAAAATTTAGGAAACAGCTATATTGCCTACAATTCATTATTATTTTTCTTAGTATGAGCAAACTTAAGGCGAAACTCAATGAACTAAATTGTTTAACAAAATTCATCCTTTTCACTTCTCATTGGTAAATAGCTACCGAGCGAAGCCGGGGCGGTCAGCTAGTACTTACTATATAATAACATAAACAACATTTGCCAGTTCCTACTATAAAACAACAATAAAAAGCCCTTTTTTGTATTATTCATTAAGTACGTGAAATAACTCTAAGCTAGTTTTATAAAAAAAAAATAACCTCAATTTTGGGAATACAAAATTTTAATTTCAAAAGATTTTGTTATTCGTGCTTAATTCCCAGTTTTTATTTTTGATAAAAACACTTGAAATTTATTGTTGATGGGATAAGCTATTCCTATGCGCATTTCACTGGTTGCTTAGGCCAGATCATCAGGAAACTTCATCCATAAAGATTTTTGAAAAACTAAAGATATTAAACCAAATAAAACTGTTAAGCGTATAAGACTTATAGCAACAGTTCTACTTGTAACAATATCAAAGTTTAAACAAAACACATCAACAATAAACAGTGGGTTTATCTCATCTTACATTCCCCACTACAATTAGTTGAAATTCTCTCAACATTAACTGTAGTTGTAAGTAGGTTAAGAAAAAACAAAATAAAAACAAACAACAACTTACAAAAGATGTTGTCAATTAAGTGTTTTTTTAGGCGGTGCACTTGCCTGTTTATTATCAAAAAGTAATTTCAATTTTGGGAATACAAAATTTTAATTTCAAAAGATTTTGTTATTCGTGCTTAATTCCCAGTTTTTATTATTGATAAAAACACTTGAAATTTATTGTTGATGGGATAAGCTATTCCTATGCGCATTTCACTGGTTGCTTAGGCCAGATCATCAGGAAACTTCATCCATAAAGATTTTGGAAAAACTAAAGATATTAAACCAAATAAAACTGTTAAGCGTATAAGACTTATAGCAACAGTTCTACTTGTAACAATATCAAAGTTTAAACAAAACACATCAACAATAAACAGTGGGTTTATCTCATCTTACATTCCCCACTACAATTAGTTGAAATTCTCTCAACATTAACTGTAGTTGTAAGTAGGTTAAGAAAAAACAAAATAAAAACAAACAACAACTTACAAAAGATGTTGTCAATTAAGTGTTTTTTTAGGCGGTGCACTTGCCTGTTTATTATCAAAAAGTAATTTCAATTTTGGGAATACAAAATTTTAATTTCAAAAGATTTTGTTATTCGTGCTTAATTCCCAGTTTTTATTATTGATAAAAACACTTGAAATTTATTGTTGATGGGATAAGCTATTCCTATGCGCATTTCACTGGTTGCTTAGGCCAGATCATCAGGAAACTTCATCCATAAAGATTTTGGAAAAACTAAAGATATTAAACCAAATAAAACTGTTAAGCGTATAAGACTTATAGCAACAGTTCTACTTGTAACAATATCAAAGTTTAAACAAAACACATCAACAATAAACAGCTTATCCCATCAACAATAAATTTCAAGTGTTTTTATCAATAATAAAAACTGGGAATTAAGCACGAATAACAAAATCTTTTGAAAAAAAAATAACATTTCAAGCGCCACGCCATTCCCTTACTACGAAGCAGGTTTGTCAGGGAGAATACTAAAAAATAACTGTAACAAATTCACACATTCAGTGCGTTAATATGATAGCTACACTTTCCAGTTTTTAAATGCGTTGAATAAAGCGCTTTTTGTGTCAAAAATGTATTGCTTCAAAGTTGGCACTTATTTTATAAATTTCAGGCCTTTCGTAAGCGAGATGGTAAGCGAAACTCTCTTACAAACCTGCTTCGTTGGAAGCTCCATTTTTTATTGGGTATTATTTTGTACGTTTAAAAATTTTTTGCATGATTTTATTAATTTTTGTGAGAATCAAACTCATTTATCTACAAATTTTGGGTAACTTCTGTTTCGTAATAGATTAAATAGAACGTAAACTTATTTCTTTTAGGCGTATTTTAAATTCGCTAACCACGATAAGGGTGATTGTCTGACGCTATTCCGCAAGTTAACAGTATTAGAAAATTATTAGAAAATACAATAAATTAATAAACTGAGATAAAAAATAGTTCAGAATCAGAAAATTTGCGAGTCATTTAGTCGCCAATTTCAATGAATGAACAATTTGAGACACAAATCTCGAAAACTTCAAAGACAATAGATTGAAAAAACGTCTTGTTGAGCTACTTAACATGATTCTGCATTCCGAAAGTGTTGAAGACACGGTCACCTCTACACCTAGTAAAAGTTCTGATAAGTCTACAAGAACTGACCTTTGGAGCGTTTGTGAAAATGTTGTAAGAAAATTTCGAGAAGGATTATGCTCCATCCATCCTAAGTTTAAAGATACACTAGATTTTCTTATTTTTCTAACTCTACTTGAGTTTTGTTAATTTAACCTTGAATTTAAATTTTATATTCGTATCGGTATCGTTGATATTTCCTTTTTAGTATCGGTATCGTATCGGCAAAAAGGTGTGTCGTTACATTCCTAATTTCAATACCGCAATATGCATCATCATCAGGGAAAAAAATTAACCAATTGAACTAGCGTTTTTTAAAAATTGTAACATAAAAAAAATTATCTACACTTAAAAAATTTTTATACAAATAACACTGCGAACAGTCATTTTGCGGTCTGGAATTTGATTGTAAATTTTTACTAACTTGTGGTCTCTGATTTCAGATCTAATCTATATTTTTCTCTATCTGCTATACTTTGTATGGATAATGATATTCAGTTTTCTCAGTAAATTGTAAATAAAATCAAAAGTTTTCCACCGATTAAAATGAAACAAACCTCATTTCATTCGAAACTATGTTAAGCTAAATGTTTTTAGACCAAAACTGTGATTTTTGTCGCATTTTTATTTTTTCAAAAATTCAACGATATCTCTGAAACTTCTGCGCAAATTTAAAAACAATGTTAAGTATACCGATCGACTCAAAATCACTTTCGTAACCTTGTGCGCAAAGTACAGGTCGCAATTTTGGAAATAGTTTAATAAAATTTGCGAATTAGGTTCTTATTGGCACAAGGACCAAGCCTATTGAAAATGGGCCGAATCTTAGGACCACGAGGGATGATAGGGGGCAATTTCTGCCTCTCAGAATCTATCAAACCGATTTTAATGAAATTTAAATCATAGATAGAAACATATGTGACCTTCTCCGAGAAAAGGGACCTAGTGTGTGAAAATGAGGTTTTGAGAAAACCGCATTTAAAGTTTCATAATTTTAATGTTTTTCTCATTTTCATCGATTTTCCCAAGTTCGTTTTGTACGTTTTTATGGGGTAAATAAATTTTTATCAGAAATCTTACTCATTTCATCTTATTCTACACCCTTTTAGGTACCAGAATCCACTCTTAAGTCCAAACCCGTTTTTTGACACACTAGGTCCCTTTTCTCGGAGAAGGTCACATATTTATATGGACACCTAAGCAGTTTTTCAAAAATAGGACAACAAGTGGAGGTAGGGGGCAATTTCTGCCTCTCACAAGTTTATGAACATAGATAAATCCATATTTATATGGATACATAGGCATGATGGGTTATTAAATAATGTGGTGTAGAGTATCATATGGTCGAGCTTGACCGACATGTTTTATTCTGTGTTTAAAACTAATACAAACTAGCACAGTGGGTTGTTAATGCTGGTTTTTTGTGACGAAATATCCCAAAATTTTTGATTTGATTTGTGACCTGCAATTCTAGTTTGCAAAGTTCTTGAATAATATCATTATTCATATTTTGTAATTTATTTGTTGGATCCTTATTTGATCTCCTATGTGTCAAATTGTCCTGCACAATATTATTAATCCTCATATCATAATCACATTTGTCCATAGCAACTGTAGAACTACCCTTGCCAGCATTTAAAATAAAAAAAAAAAAAACAAATTATATATTCGGCTGTGCCGAATCTTAGATACCCTCCACCTACAGTTCGAATATTTCAGGAGTGATATCTATATGATGTCTATTTTTTATTAATTAATCTTTATAAAAACAGACATCAGCATTAAAATTGGTTGCGGTTTAGACCTATATTAATTTATTGACCGACAATCAGAAAGTTTTATGCTTTTTTTTTTAGCAATTTTAACTAGCTTGAGTAAAATATCATGATTCGTAACAGTTTAAGCCGAACTTAAATGATTTTCAGGAGGGGGATTGGAGCCATGGTAAGTTATGAACCAATCATCCCAAAATTCCGCAGAGGGATTTCTGGTATTAAAAAAACATAAATTTTAATACAGTGGTGAAATAAGTTTTAGCGTGTTCAGTGAATTTTTGAATTTTAGCTGCTAAATATGGGATCTAAGGTAAATTATGGACCGTATATCACAAAATTACATGACATTTTTTCTGACCATATGAAGCTTAGTTGGAAGAAATTTTACCGTAATATCTATATCTGCTACGCTTTTAGGCGTATTTATTCAATTTACCAGAGTGGGCTTTATATGGGGCCATAGTAAATTATGTACTGATCACCACGAAATGTATTAGTGTGATTTCTAGTCATATAAAGCTGTAAAATATTCAATTTTATTCTGATAGCATTATTTGTTACGGTTTAAGGTGTAATAAACTGTTTTCCGGGAGTAGGGTTTATATTGGGCCTATGGTATATTATAAACCGATCTCTAAGAAATTTTACAAGATGATTTCTAGTCCTATAAAACTGTGAAGTATTAAATTTTATTCTGATAGCATTCTGAAGTACGGCTTTAGGCGTACTAAACGGTTTTCCGGGAGTAGGGTTTATATGGGGCCTAGGGTAAATTATGGACCGATATTCACGAAATTTCATAGTGTCATTTACAGTCCTATAAAACTGTGACGTACCAATTTCTATTATGATAGCATTAGTTTTTACGGTTTCAGGCGTACTAAACTGTTTTCCGGGAGTAGGGCTTATATGGGGCCTAGGGTAAATTATGGACGGATCTTCATGAAATTTTACAGCATGATTTCCAGTCGAAACGAATTTTTGCAATATCCTTTATCATTTCGTGCATTGTTCCATCATTTATGTTAGTTTTTGTAACAAAATTATCAATTTTTTAAGGAGGTGGTTCCACATTTTGATTCATAGCTCTGACCCTACTAAACCGATTTTGCTGGATTTCAAGCAATTTGTTGCTTTGTTCATTTCTTTTGAGTTTTTCGAAAATGAGCGTTTTCAACAGACGGACAGACGGACATAGCTAAATCGACTGAGAATTACTCAAGGAGCCAGAATATATATACTTTATGGGGTCTAAGATGAATAATAAAAAAGTTTCACACGGAATGACAAACTTAATATACCCTCTTCTCATCTAATTGGGGTGGAGGGTATAAAAAAAATAAATATTAAAAACAATATAAAAATTTAGGGATAGGTATTTTGAAGCACTTTTTCCCTTTTGCCACAGAAATACAGGGGTGTTCTGGAAATCGCAAACGCAAAACGCAAGAATTTTAAAACTCGTTTTTTAGTAAGATTTCTGTAATAAAAGAATTTTATGACAAATATTATACAAACATTTCTCTATTAAACAGAATTTTATAACAAAAATTATAAAATTAGATTAAAAGTGTATTAAAAAAAGCCTCCAAATTCTTTCGTTTTGCGTTTGCGATTTCCAGCACACCCCCCATAAAAAAGTTGAATGCATTTATAAACTTATTTAATTGATCTCAGGATATGTTATTTGTTCAAACAAATTATATTAAGTAATATTTTGCATCGATTTGTATTGAGCGCGAGTTCCCGGAATTCCGGGAAATTGAAAAATAAATCCCGCTTTCCCGGGAAATGAAAAAGTCCGGGAAAAGAAAAACTCTACTAGCTATCGTAATTAAAAAATCAGAGTGTGCGGGTAAGAATAATTACGCAAAATTAAAATTTAATAATTTTTAAGTTATTTGTATAGGTGAAATAATTTGTTTGTACGTTGCTAAAATAATTTAATCGAGTAATGATAAGAAAACGAGTTGAGCAGACAAAAGTGTAAACATTTTTCAACACATTTATTTGCTATCAGCTGTTTTCTATATTTTACGAATTTTTACAAATTTTCCATTCATATACTTTTTTGGGCAATAGCTTTTTTTGAGAGTAATTTTTCAGTTTACTCAGTAATTACTTATTTACTGCAATTAACTGTAAAAGTACTCTAACGTTTTAACCCCTCTACAGTTTTAAATTTATACACCTAAAAAAGCTGTATAATACTTAAAACTAATAATCACAATATTGAAATTGGCTGAATTTTTAAAAATATGTACCGTAAACACCTTAAAAAACTGACCAACATCAATTTTTTTAAACAAAATCAATAATATTCTGTCAGTATAAAAGGAAAAAAGAACAAAAATGAAGTACGAAATACATCGAGTATTCACTTAACAAGGAAATCAACTTGTATAGAATAAAAATATTAAGTGTGAAAAAAATAAGCCATTGACCATAAAATAGCAATGGTTTCAGTTGAAGAGCAACAACTTCAAGGAGAATAATTTAAACAATAACAACATAGGTCGTTCTTTGCTTACAATTAAATATGATAAGAAAGACTACACAAGTTTTAAAGTTTTGAGTCCAGATTTATGTACAACAACTTGAATATACATACCTACTTTAACATTCCCTACTAAGACACAACCAATCAACCTTAACAACAGAAAAACTTTTATACGTTTAAGAAACAAATTAAAAAAGCAGCTACTCAAGGCGAATTCATGTAAACGGTGGTGTCGATACTACAACAAGCAACAACACCAAAAACACAACAATGTATTTTTTTGTTGCTATCGTTGATCCATATGTCAAAATCACAAGGAACTTTTGACATTTCTCTCTCTAATAAAGAAAAAAAAGTAGCACAGCTGTGTTTTCAACGCCACCTGAAAAATGAATTCGCCTTGCAGCTACTATAAAAATATAATTATCATATGGATGGATGTCTTGACTTGAATAAGTGCATGGTTAAAAAGATGCAAGCAGCTGGTTTCCAATTCCAACATAACTTACACTTGACTTTGTACTAAAAAAAACCGTAGAGTGAAGAAAGTGGTTGGTTGGTCAGTATGTTGGTTGCTTCATTGGATGGTTGACTTACTGGTTGAATGTGAAAATAATTATGATGATAAGAAACAATAATTCAAGAAGGAGGACAAGAATAAATTTTTTGTATACATATTTAGTATAAATCAGTGATGCTCATTCAAGCAAACAATTGTTTGGAAGCCCCACCCCTTTGTTTTTTACGCTCATTAATTTAGTTGCTCGCCAGACAGCGAAGAATGCACATGTGCGGAAGCTATGTTGATCTTGTTTCAAATACAGTGTGTAGAATAAGTAAAAAAATTCAAAAAAAATTTTAATGCTTTTACAAAACTATCATAAAAGCATAAATGTAAAAGATTTTAGTGGAGTTTTTTTTAGATATAGTTCTTACTTTAAATTTCCAAACATGCTCGCAGTTCACACTGAATTTTTTTAATGGTAATATTGAAAAATTTCCAATTCTTATTTTTTTTAAAAAATTTTTAAAAGTTAAAATTTTAAAAGTCAATTTAAAAAATAGAAAATTTAGTTCGGAATGTATTATTAAAATTCTTTTACAACCACAACAATGTCTTTCTATTAAATTAAAATAATATGTGTGCGCTTAGTTTTGCGTATCTCTGTACTTTCAAATTCTCTCGCAATACATATGCAAAACATTTTTGAGCACCCCTGCTGTAGACAAACATTATATTTTAATGTTCTATAATGTTTCTTCTTACATTGATAAAGATATTAACAAACAAAAAATTTGAGTAAAATTATTTTGCTGGCTTTTTGTTTTTCTTTTCGTATGTGTATTTTGTTTTTGGAAAAAAAGTGTATTTTTTTTTTTGTAAAAAATGTGTATTTTTTTTGCAAAAAATTTTTGGTTTTTTTGCCAGTCAAAAGCGACGATCATTAATGAACCGAACCGAACACAATGAAGTTTGTGGTTTAAAAAAAAAACCGAACGGAATTAAATGTTCTCATCTTTTGTTGAGTTAGATAAAAACAGTATTATTTTTGTGTTCGGGAGATGACAAACAGGGAAACGTTATTTTTGTTAATGATTTTCTACACAAACACTATTAGCGTTTGTGTTATCCACTGTAACCGAACCCAACACTAAGGAGCGGTATTTAGTGTTTATTTTCGAACTTATATACCCTTGACCATAGTATGTATTAAAGTTTTAAGTTCAGGAGTACAATTGTATTGGGGCCAGGTGAAATAATGGTTAGATTTGGCTCATTTTCAAAATTTATCGCTCTTCATTTGGTTAGCTGAAATGCAAAACCACGAAACTAACAAAAAATGCGAAGTTGTTTTTCTGATTGATGTATATCAACATCGTCCATGTCGTTTTCAATTTTTACTCTCAGATAATGAAAATTAGACATTTTATAAGCGAAAATCGAAGATACGTAACCACATGTGCAAGTACTATTTAAACCAAAATTAATCAAAAATTAATACATACTTTTTGCTTGAAACTAGTATATAACACAATTTTTATTTTCATTGAGTCTTAATTGTTCATAGATGGTTTGAATTTTTATAATTAATTTCTTGCCATTATACATATGTTGTGATATGGCTGATGTTAACATAGATTTTCGTAGAAAAAATTCGACTGGATTGGGGACATACTTCGAAAACCATTTGAAGAAATTTCCCACCACGCTCTTGTTTACAGCCCCAAAGAAACAGAAAAGAAGGATGGCCCAAAACCACCTGGCGACGATCAACACTACAGGAAATGCATTTCATATCTCATAGTTTTGGAAGAACCTTCAAAACCATCGAAGACGGTCTATGCGCAGTATTGAGGCAGTTTGTAATCGTACGACGACGAAAATATATTTATTATCATTGAGCTTTGTAAACAATTCCACAATTCAAAAAAAAAAAAAAAAAAAACTCATAAAAACATTTGTTTTCTAGCGGTAAAAAGGGTGGTCTAATTTTGAAAACGTTTAGAACACTGTTAAATATTTTTACGTTGTTTCAAAAATAATAATATAACACTGTTGTTAACAATTCAAACAAATATTTTATTTTGTTTTTAATTTTAAATTGTGGTTTTGAAATTAATAATTTAAAAAAAGTTAATATTCCCCAGAACCAGCAGGACGGTATACCATTTTGACACATGGAAAAAATTAATATCTAATTTTGGTAGTAAAAATACTTAAGTATGGTGGCAACATTATGTTACTTTTAAGTTTTTATAGTGGCAACAATTTTTAAATATATGTTTTTAAAAAATGTGATATTTTTTAAAAAAAAATTAGAATTAAAAAAAATAAATTTTTTGAGTTTTTGAAACATTTATATTTCTTATTTCTTAAAAGGGGTTGTTTTAAATTATTTTAGTTTCAATGTTGGTTTCAAACTTATTGTTAGTGATTGCGTTAGGTGGTGTTTATATTTAAAAATAGCATTTTAACGAGTTCATTAATTACAATTTTGTATCTTTGAAATAATTTTATAGTTCCTATTTTATGCGCTGTGATTTCAATTCTAACGTTTCATGAAATCAGTCTGACTTTTATACTACACAAAGTGAGTGAAGTGTCGGTCACGTTTTGAGCTGTAGTGTCAGTCACAATTTATTTTACTAATAAATATTTTTTTAAGTAACTTACCGCTTTTATTTCAGCATTTTATAATAGTTTGTTTCTTGAACTTTCGATAAAAACTCAAATTAAAGTTATTACGAAAGTGCAGAGGACAATTATTGAAGTTTAAAAACACTCTCGAAAACGACTTCATTTTGCATGTAGTGTCAGTCACGTTTATATTTTACTCAATAAATGATATTTCAAAATATCAGTGGTTGCCATTTTTTTCTCTATCGGATAATTGTTGAAACTGCTACTTAGCCATGTTTAAATTGATACTAAAAAAATATTACTAATCGTAATATGAGACAAAACAAAACGCAGATTGTGTCAAATGTAGAGTCAGTCACATTTGGCATTGTCCACATGGTTAGTTATCACTAGGGCAACCAAAAAAAAGCACTAAAAAAACAGTTTTAAGCTCTTAAAAAAAGCGTTTAAAAACATGAAAATAAGCTGTTAAGACTTAAAAAAAAGCAATTTAAACTTGATTATTTTCCACTTAATTCAATTGATACGTTGTTATAGTAAATTATAAGTTGATCCAATAAATTTTTTAAAAGAAAACTATGTCTGTTTGGAGTTAGCAAGTTCTTGTACATAGAAAAAGTTCTTCCTACGTCTATAGATGTTAAGGGAGCATATTTAAAATTGATTATTTGCTCTAAAGTATATTTTATACGATTGGACTCACAATTCCGCTTGCCTCCCAAAATATCCCCAATATCTTTTAATACCGAAAATCCTTAATTTTTTAATGAAACTGATTTAAATTTTGTATTAACTTTGTCTTCTATATCCCCTGGAACACGGGACATTTTTCTTACGTTCCATAACTATGTTCACTTATAAAACCAATGAAAGATTTTTTGTTTCCAATTTTGTTACAACTCCGTGTAAAATCCCAAAATTTGCAGAAATTAACAATATTTGATATGCAGAGAAATTCTAGCTAAAACTATATTAAAAAGGCCAAAAAATAAGACGTTACTATACCAAAAACAGAGAGAAGGGAAACTAACAGACGTTACTTTATACAAAAACTATATTTAAAAAGAAATAAGACGTTACAAAGTATGATGGTAAAATATGTTACAGACTGAGGAATTTGATCGTAAGAATACAGCTATGGAATTTTCGAGAGAAAAGAACTTAAACAAGCAAATATTAAATTAGGTTTATAAAAAGGCTTAACTCTAAAAACATAAACACATAAAAATTATACACAACACTATAAAAAGTACGTTACAGTACCCCTAAGACAGAGTTGCATAAAAATCAAGTAAGAAAGTATAGTCGGTCAAGCCCGACCGTATGATACCCAACACCACAGTATTTAAAAACAAGTTTCAAGAATGTATGGCTATATGAATAGGGATCATCTATGTTTTAAATTTCGTTAAAATCGTTTTAATAGTTTCTGATAGGCAGAAATTGCCCCCTATCTCCCCTCGTAGTCCTATTTTTTTAAAAAAATGCATACCTTACGTGTCCATATAAATATGGATCCATCTACGTATGTCTTTAATTGCATTTAAATTGGTTTGATAGTGGGCACAAATACCCTCTTCCGGATAGCAGCTTGTATGGGGGCTATATTAAACTATGGACCGATTCACCCTTGTGCCAATTAGAACCCACGTACCAAATTTCATTAAATTATCTTTAAAATTGCGACCTGTACTTTGCACACGAGGTTACATGGACAGCCAGCCTGCCGGACGGACATCGTTAGATCGACTCAGAAAGTGATTCTGAGTTGACCGGTATACTTTAATACCAATATTTTAAGGTGTTTCTCACATCAGCACAAATGCATAATACCCTCTCCACTCTTTAGTGTAGGTATAATAACATAAAGAGATAATATAGGTTTTTGGGATGATATTGCTCAAGGGAAGCACAAAATATTACCATAACGTTGAACGATTTTTTTAACCAGAGTTGTTACAGCACAGAAATGGTTGATTTTTTAGTATTTATAAAAAAAGTTGCACATAAAAAAAAATAATAATAACGAATTTTGCAAAATTTTATTAAATTATCTTAAAATTGCAAAATAAGCAAAAAAAAGCCGATATCGCCAAAATAACTAAAAAAAGCCGATATTGCCAAAATAAGCAAAAAAAGCCCTAACAAATATAGCTCATTTTCTTTGTTTTCTTATGATCGGAGTTTGTGTTCAATCAAAATCTTTCTATCTTGTAAACCAAAAAATAAGCATTTGCTTTTTTTTGGTTGCCCTAGTTATCACTGTTTCTTACGTAGCAATATAATTTCACCTGGTTTAAATTCGTCTTGGATTCTTTTAACAATGAAATTCTTTTTGAAAAGTAAATAAAAGGTATGTTATCTAAAATTTAAGTATCATTTTAATTTTAATAAAAAAAGAGTTTTTTTTTAGATATTAAAAACATTTTTAATTTTGGTTTATTACCAATAGGTTCCGGTTAAAAATGAAAATAAATATGAAAAATATGGCTCGGCAGATTCCTCCATCCCGTTTTTCAATAATGTTGCCAATGGTTGATATATGCTCGATAATGTTGTTTTTTAGCTCTTGAACTGTTGTAGGATTATTGCTGTACACTTTCGATTTCATTTGGCCAATTCACTGCTCTTCTACAAGAAATAATGCGATTTTTGAACTAAGGGTCCTAATTCTGGCAGACGTGATCGAGTATTTTCTTGATTCGAAAGCAATTTTATTTCAGTCGATACTTTTTTTTAAATTTTTTTTATTAATACATCTTGGTAACTTTTGCAATTTTTAAAAAAAATGTTTAAATAATAAAAACACGTTGTTCCTTCGTGTAACGTACCATATTAACTAACTGAAAAGTATTGAGTTTTAAAATAAAAATTCAGGTAGAAAAAATGGCAGCAAAATAAAAATGATACTTTAATTTTGGACACCCTTAACTACTATATACATATCTTATATTTTGAAAATTTAACAGGAGATAGAAGCAAAAAAAAAATATTCTTTTCTTGTAAAACCTACCAGTTGTTTTGACAATTAACAATGCTGCACATTATGAAAACTATTAGTTAGGGTTTTTAGCGTTTATCATATTATCCTCAACATAGCGTCTTCACCTGTCATACCAAACGTCAAACTTCATATTAAAAAAACGCTGACAAAAATTTTCGAGTTTTTTTTATATAGACTTTGACGTTTGGTATGACAAAAAATTGTCAGGTGAAGACCCACACCTATAGATAGAGCCGTTTGTTGTTTGTTTGAAAAATCGGTTATTTTGGTTTGATGCAATACATCAGAAACACTGAAAAAGTCGATTTTTAACTTTTGGTTAAGGCTATATACATAAGTGTGCCAAGATTTTTTTTGATGACTCATACCCAACAAACAAATTAAAATCAAACGTTTCACTTTGCTGTGCTTAAAAATCATTTATTGGGGTTCTGAAAATCTGTTTCAGAAGTTGTGGCATTGAATTAAGTGTTAGCCAAAGCCACTCCTCCTTCTGCCACATCATTTACCACTTGTGAATGTTAAACTTTGTTCTTTGCATCTTGAAATGATTTGTTGGCTTCCCAATTTTTTGGATCTATTTTTAAAAAACCAACTAAAATATTGCAAGCTTCAAAAAAAAAAGCAAGACTGGGTTTGGAAATTAATTCGTAAATTTTTTTATTTTTAAGGTTGTTTTTTATTAAAATTTACTACTTTGTTCTCGCTACTTGGCGTATGTAGATTTGCCATTCAACTCAATGCTTTGTGTCGATATGTTCATCAAAAAAAAAAAAAAAAACGCTAAGGTAGGGAATTTTGGGGTAAAGTACTACTGATGACCTAGAAAAGTTTTTAACGTGGCGCGTGCAACTGCTTCACTAATAATTTTGTAGTTATCCAACCGTTTTAATAAAATAAGATCATTTTTAAAGAATATATAATTTTCTTTATCCAGCGAGCCTAATTAATAGCTCCTAAAGCTTTTACTGTTGGAGTGGGCTATGATCTATCACCCAAAAAGTTAAGACTCAGATGAAACAATTCTTTATATTCTTCTCTTGGTTGCATGTCTTCAGGATGGCTTTAAGTAAAATTGTTCAAATCTTCACGTATTGGTAATTAATGTCACAACTTCTGAAACTGATTTTCAGAATTTATTGCAGGGCATAGAACTATACGCAAGAAACCCAATAAATGATTTTTAAGCAAAACAAAACGTTTGATTTTTATTTGCTTGTTGGGTATGAGTAATAATATCATAAGCTGGGTACAAATCTGAAAACCGGTATAACTCGGGCACGGTAAAGAAAATTAAAAAATATTTGTTTCTAAATTATTACAAATTTATTGATCTTTCAAACTGCGTTCTTAGTTTGTTTCATTTTCATAAAAATTTTAAAAGTTATAAAACGTTATTTACAAAATTAATGGAAAAACTCCGGAAAATTGTAATGTTGGGTACCAAAATGAGCAAATTCGTTGTAAAAACTTATAGTTTCTGCACACAAAAATAAAGCTTGGATATTTATCTTTAAAATTATTTCCTTAAAATTAAATAAAATCGTGGTTTTTGACAAAATTATAAAGAAAACTCAAAAAAGACCAACAAATCCGATTTTTGGCAAAATCTCGACTTGAGCGACCTCTAAACTTCTTCCAAAAAAACTGAAAAAAATCTCTAATATGCTTTACCCTATAAGCTTTTAACATATGCTTGAGCCCCAAAAATTTCTTCATATTTCATCAAAACTAAAACCATGAGCGGAGTTACGGGACAATTTCTGCCTCTCCGAAAATATCTAACAGAATTTTATGAAATTTGAAAGTCCCTATTTAAATGGACTACGCTACGTTAATTCAGCAATTAATAATAAACATTTATTCTTGGTGAAGATTTATCTTACGGTCAGCAATAAGTATCTCTAAGTATCTGTTAATGTAAAGCCTACAGTACACGGAATGTAAAAAGCCTCATGCGCATGTGATTCTGACGTCACTACAAAGCCACAACAGCAAGTTCGTGATGTGTGATGACGACAAAATAACGTCAGAACCACATACGAATGTGGCTTTTTACATTCCGTGTACTATAGGCTTAACTAAGATTTGGAATCAATAAATAAGTATGTATTCTTCTAAAAATTACTACTTTATTTAACTGCTGTAAGTTAAGGCGTACAATCCTTCAAATTTTAAATGCGGTGCTAATTAAAAGAGAATCGCTGTTAATTTGTTTTTTTTAGAGCACATTTTCTACTGCTTTATTGAAACAGTGAAATAATTTATTCTTTTGATAAAATAATATAAAATGTCAACTAAATTTTACAATAACTAAATATAATTGTTTATAAAATACAAGGCGAATTCATAACAGGTGGTCTTATACACCCAGGTGATAACTTTTTTTTAGCTTTGTCATTGTTGGATGTCAAAATTTGTTTATTATTTTTTTACATTTTAGTTGAAAAATTTGAGCAGGCATGAAGAAAAATTTCAACATACATATAATAAATGAATTAGAAAAAAAGTGAAAAAAGTTTCAATAGAAAATAAGTTAAAAAAAAATTAATTCACGGCATCTTCAGCATGTTTTGTGTCTACGGAAACCACCATAAAGTTTCCCAAATTGTCCAGTTTGTGTTATTGCAATTCAATGACTTTGCTTTAACTTTATGGGCTCTTTACTTATCACCCAATTTACTGAGGTCCTTGGTTAAGTGATTCCAAGACTCAAATCCTTGCTGCAAACATTTTCTCAAAATTTTGCGCATTCGCAGAATGTATTTTATTAATTAACTATTATTATTATTAATTATTGAATTCGCCTTGATTTAACTAATGATTCCAACAAAATTTGTTAAAAATCTTAGTCGGTCGGTATACTAAAAGGTGGCTATAGGACCTATATTTTTAAGTGTTAGAAACATCAGCACAAACGCATAATGGTTGTGTGAGTTTAATTAATAAGGACGGGGGCTAGCTAGTGCTTGTTATAAACAGGGAAACCGTATACATGCAATAACATGTTTTTTCTTGTGTGACCAATAAATGCCGGAACAATATATTTATTCTTTTTAGGGCTTTTTTTGAATTGGCATCGATTTGTTAGTGCATGTTTTACCCCTTGCAGCATTTTTTTGCATAATTTACTAAAAACAGCATTTTTGCAGCTTTTTTTTAATCTTATAGTGCATATTTCACCTTTTTGAAGCATCTTTTGGTACATTTAAAATTTTTTTAGATGCCTGCAAGCGCTTTCGCAGCAAATATGGTCAAGACCGACTATATGAAACCCTACACCACCGTCAGAGCAAAAAATTGTTAGTAGGTTTAGATATCTTCATGAAGGGGCTTTAAATCGGACGTATGGTTTATTTTGGACTTACCAGCACAACATTTTGTCATGTCATTGTAGCTATCGTAAAAGTCATTGTCGCCAATTTTTATGTAAATACTAACATTTTTAAGGAAGGTATTGCATTAATTTTTTGGGAGTAGTATTTGTAGTAGTTGAATATATTCAGGGGTGTGCTGGAAATAGGAAACGTAAAACGCAAGAATTTTAAAAATCGTTTTTTAGTAAGATTTCTGTAATAAAAGATTTTTATGACAACTATTATACAAATATTTCTCTATTAAACAGAATTTTATAGCAAAAATTATAAAATTAGATTAAAAGTGTATTATATACAAATTTAAAATTCTGGCGTTTTACGTTTACGATTTCCAGCACACCCCTGATAGTTTTCTAATAAGATGTGTGCTTCGATCGGCATGATAGGGGCTATGAGAAGTATGCCTCAGGCGGCCCAGAATGTTATTCTTCATCTTCTGCCTACAGAGCAGTTTGTGACGGGAATGGCAGCCAGAAGCATTCTTAGACTGCGGGAGTTAGGACTGGCAGGTACCTGGGCTCGCCCGGCTCCACGGATTATGTGGGCACTAAGGTCGATTTTGGGCGTTTGGGAGAGCTGGTTAGGTCAGAGCGGATTGTATGGGGAATTTGATATTTTCACTGATGGCTCGAAGATGAAGGGCACGGGTGCGGGTGTCTACATTTTAAGGACCTGGACATCAGATGTTCATATAGACTTCTTGACGTATGCAGTGTATTTCAGGCGGAGGTTCTGGGGATTTTTAAGGCCGCGGAATTGGTAGGGAGCAACATTACCAGGGGATCGGAGGCCACTATATATGTGGACAGCCAGACGGCTCTTAGGGCATTGATGGGCTGTTATGTAAACTCCAGGCTTGTGGCTGATTTCAAAGAGGGCTCTAGGAGAAGTCTTAGGGGCTCTAGGAGAAGTCTTAGGGAATTATGTGGAGAGGCTGTGCATGGTACCGGGTCACTGCAACAACACTGGCAACGAGACAGCTGATGAGTTGGCGAGACTGGGCTTAGAAATGGTAGATCATGAATGTTTGGAGGCGGCCAGGCCTAATGGGCTGCTTCTTTGGAATAATCAGGGAATGGATTCTGAACGGGACTAATCGAGTCTGGGGGAGCCGCACTGCAGGGTATGGCGTGCACTATGGCAGGTGCTTAGGAAGTCCGATTCAGATTCGCTGCTGGGCAGGAGTAGAGACTGCGTCAGGACCACGATAGGAATTATCACGGGCCAGTGTATGAAAGGCAGGATGGCGGTGAGAAAGGGATCCGATTTGTCGGAGATATGTAGGTTGTGTGAGAACCCAGAGGCGTTGGAGACGGTTAATCACTTTCTGTGCCACTGAGGTGCAAATTGGAAGATATCTCGGGCTGCGGGCTCGATAATCGGAAGGGATTTGTAATTAGAATGACCCGGCTGCGCACCAAGAGACTAGGAACATGTAGGGCAGTTTTCTTAGTAGTAGGGTTGTTTTTGCTTGTGTTGTGTGATTTGTTTTTATCTACTACTTTCTCTTTTCGTGTGCTTTCTTTACTTCCGGTGTTCTTTTCTTTCTATAATCCTTTCATCAACCAAGGCGTCGCAATAAACCATATTGGTCTCTGTGTGAGGGTGTGAAGTTTGCTTCGCACCAGCCTTTCTAATCAACCTAGCCTAAACCATTTTTGGTTATTTTTTAGGGCATATTTTTAACAAGTTTTAGGGAATATTAAATGCGCATAAATCACTTTTTTCAGCAGTTCAAGTTTTGTTTATATTACAAGGTAGCAACATTGTACAACAATTAAAACAAAGGTGCCAACATCTAGTTTAATTTGTATGCATAAAAAAATAATCAGCGGTTAATATCAAGATGAAACAGATCTTTTTGTACGCATGAAAAAGGACGTTTTTAGCCCATACACTGGAAGTTTTAACCGTAAGGGTAAAACTGTGTCAAAAGAACGAAGTATGTATTTAAAAGTAAAATTGAAAGATGTAAATTAATTTTTTAACTTTTTCTATTATTTATTTTATTAATTCTTTTGGAAATACTTGTTTGTTGTTTTTTATTGTTTATTTTCTGATTGTTTAACAGTTTTCCCAATCTCCCCAAAGAAAAAGTACAGGCAGGGCTGCCAGATAAATTTGTGAGGAAATCGTCAGTTTCCTAAGAAAAAATAAAAAAAATCGTCTTTATTGTTTCGAAAAATCGTCAAAAAAATCGGAGAACTTAAAATTTTTTTTTTTTTTTTTAACAATTTTTGTTCGATTTTCATAAAAAAAACATTCAAACAAAACATAATTATTTTATATCAAGCTAGCATTTTCGTGTAAGAGCTACTAAGAGTCTCACGAAGAGCGTCTTCGATCGTCTATGACCGCATTATTTAATCGTAGAACGATAACACGAGTGAGATTCTCCCATAGCACAGCGAAATACGCTTTTCAATCGTTGTGGGAATTGTTTAAGAAGTGGGTAAAGATAATCTAAAGAGACTTTCATGTCAAGAATCGTATTAGACTCATGCAGATATTCTCTTACAACTCGTTAAATATTCGCCGTATAATTGTTGAAAATATGATTTATACAGAGAGTCGTAAAAGGTTCATTTGATGATGGTTTGACGAAAGATAAACAAAGTGTAATATTGTTGTTTTTGTACTCTGAAAATACTTAAGACTTGCATGTTACAGCCGTACCTAAACAAAAGCGTCACTCGTTTTCTAGTTTTTAAATAGAGCGGCCTCAATGCTTTGCAATTGGAAAAACCGATTTTGTCGGCTCGTCTAAAGCTACGGTCACACTTATTAAATATTTGATCAAATAAGCGTAACCCCTACTTTTGTTAATAGTTAGTGAGGTTTAAAATGGTCTTAATATTACAAAATAAACTAATTATACTACTAGACATAGCAAAAAACAGTTTTTTTAAGATGTGGTATTTTAATCAAAATAAATATTGATATTAAGCGAAATGATTTTTTAGTTTGGTTGTTGGTCCCGTTTTTTTCGTCAAATATTTGATAAGTCTGACCGTAGCTTAACAGTGAAGTTTGCCGATATTGTTATTAATAATGACAATTTAGCTATTTTTTGGTCAATCAAGCGTTTTTATCTATATTTTTATTTATAATTTGCGGGTTTTATTAAACAAAAGCTATCACTACTGTTCGCGACACAACGTTGACGCTCTTGCTTTGCTGATATGCCAAACATCGGGTAAAAGCTAAGCGTAGGAAAACGTTTCGTATTCCGATCTTGTTAAGGTACAGCTTTTAAACATTCCAAGATTAAAAAACGAAATTGTCAGAAACTGTAATGTTTTATTCAGACTTTGGAGACTGAAAAAATCGTCACTTTTTAGAAAAAAATCAGCAAATCGGCACTTTGCTAATTTCGGAACAAAAATCGTCAAAATGTCGATAAATCGTCAAATCTGGCAGCCCTGAATACAGGCAACTTCGTGCAAGAAGAAGAATTTTTATCTTAATATCTCTCTCTCTCTCTCTGTCTTTTTACCAAATTTTGAGTAGGGGGCAGATTTCGGTAAGATTGGGATTCCGTGGGCTCCCGACGTTGGGTACGGGATCACAGCTAATGAAATAACGCCAGTTCAAAAATGAAACAAACCAAAACAAAAAATTGGGCCTCATTCGTTGGGCGTTTTTTCGTGCCGCTACACATTTCATTATATCCGGTGTTCGATAGTTTAATTTTTATAAAATATTTTAATTAGATCATAAGGAATAGATATTGTAAAGCCCAAGGTATATTTACACAAGGTAGACTCATTTGGGAGTGTAGACATGCTGCTCTATAAAAGGAACCATGTTGTCAAAATTGTCTTCATATAAAACAAAAACAATTTAACGCACACATGTACAAATTTTGGCTCATATACACGCAATTTGACGTTATGGTTCCAACTATGGGTAAACAGCTGACAAAGATATGGGCCAACGAGTTTACCTTGTGTAAATATACCTTGGTAAAGCCTATAGTACATAGTACAATGTAAAAAGTCACATGCGCATGTGGTTCTGACGTAATTTTGTCGTCATCACACAACACGAACTTGCTATTGTGGCTTTGTGGTGACATCAAAATTACGTCAGAACCACATGCGTATTTGGCTTTTAACATTCCGTGTACTATCCCTACAGATAGTATTGGACTACGTGGTCCATTGTGGCTTAAATGGACTACTTACAACATGGTCCAATCTACTGTAATATGGACCATGTTATAAGAAATTAACATGCAGTGCTGCCAATAACTTCATGATGTACACTTTTCTATAGTTTACAGTATTACACATTGATAGTCCTGATGGTGTCCATTATTAATTGTTTATTTAATAGTGAAAGTTTGTGAAATTTGTGAAAAAAAGGTAAAAAAATAAAAATACCAAGTAAATATATTTAATAATAGCAATAATAGACTACAGGGCACGCCATAAAAGGCGATTAGTAAAAAATTAAAAATGCTTAAACTACCGCTTTAGTGTACTCCATACTGTAGTGACATGGAGTACTTTTAAAACTAACCCACTTTAGTACTCCATGGAGTAGTTTAGGGACTACTTCGGTGGGTTATATGGTCCCCTCCTAGGACATCGCAATGTTAAATGAACCCCCTTTTACACATATATTTGGAGTGGTTTTGGAGTACTACTACTCCTTTATGGACTAGTCTCTACATGCATGTATGGGCTAGTCTCGTTATCTGCAGGGATAGGCTTTAGCAAGGTGGCCTTAATATGACCGCAACACAACAACAACAGGCAAAGCAATAACATTCAGCTGTTTTTTGAGACCACCTTGCAAATAAATAAACTTTTTTTATGATATTTTTCTGTATTTAGTAGTGCTACCATACTTTTATCTTAATTGAATAAGACTTTTCAATTATTTAATCTGTATTTAAATACGATTTAAGTTTATATAAAAATTAACTTAATATAGATTTAAATACTATCCTGAAAATTGGGCATTAGATCCTTATGTATCTAACAAGTGTAAATCATTTATTTTTCTCAATGTAAAAGTATAAATCATTTATTTTAATTAATGTTCCCTTAAATGATTCATGATTCATTTTTTCATTCACAATTTTAAAAAAGATTTGATTTTTTTTTTTTAATCCAAAAATATTTCTTATCATTTTAAGAATTTGACACGAAAATTTTACATTATTTTGTTGGTAATTTATTGCATATGTGTATTATGCTTTTAACAGACAAATATACTCGTACAAAAGTGCCGATATTTTTATTTTAGGAAATTTGTTATTAATATATAAATATATATTATATAAATATATTAGAATGTCTATGGCTAGAGTTCAATCTGAAAATCGTATAAGATTGATAAAAAAAATATTTAAAAAAGTGTAGCTGCTAAATTCAGTAAGCTGTTTCTGTTAAGTACCGGTAAAAAGGTTAGTTTATCGGCGTTGTCAAATGGGACTTTTTGATAAACTTAAAAATATGTGATAAACAACAAGATATTTATTTTTCTTTTTAAATTAAAACATGAGAACTTATATGTAAACCTATCAGAAAACATTTTCAATAAAACAAAGACAAACGAAAAAGTATAATCGGGTAAGACTGATCTATGATACCCTTAACCCTTAAGTGAGTATTGCAAAATAATTTAAGATAGCAAATCCTATCTAAAGCTATGTTCACATTATGTGTATTTGTCATGTGGATTGTCACTTTTTCACATGTTAAATTTGTACATATCGTCTGAACCCCTTAAAACAATATCATGTGTTATTTCTCTGTACACATGACATTTTTTATTTAGAACGAGTTCTATTTTCAAGGGACAAAGCATCTGACATCAGCTGTTTTTTATTAACAACATTGTTTGTGGCGGCAAAATGAATTGAAATTTTAGTACATATTTATTATAATAGTAAATAAATAAAAAATACACAAATTAATTATTAAAAATGCTTTAAACCTTTTGTAAACCTCAAATTTTGACATACACATGAAATCACATGAGGGTAGAAAAGTGACATTCCACATGATAAATACACATAATGTGAACATAGCTTAAGACCCGTAGTCAATTATAGCCCTAACTGCACAACATTTGGTTATTTGAGTAAGGTAAGGATTTTACTATAAAAAAAAGTTATTTGTGCCAAATTGTATATTGATACTAAAGAACTGCACAAGCACAAGAAAAATGACTTACAAGTTATCTCATTCAATTTAAAATAGTAACAATACTGAGTAAAGAGGCCTAATAGAAGGCCTTATTTAGTAAACACAAGCCCTCCTCGCCGTATTCCATACTTACTAATTTTTTTAAAATTTGGAGCAAGCCCTTTCACACTCCCTTTAATAACCACTTCGTTCCCTTCCCAGAGAGTAAGGAAGGCGACAAAAAAAAAAATAAAACTGAACAACTTCTTTTCTCCCTTCCTAAAGAAAGGAGTAGCGAATGTGTACTAAATGTTTTGGAAGGGGTTTAAACAATACATTCATACCATTTCGCGTTGCAAGTGTTGAAGCTGTTTTTTTTTTTTTTTTTTTGTTGCACAGCGATATTGAAGAATAGAAAAACACTTAATACAGGCTACGAAACGCTTAATATTTGTTTACGAAAAAGCACGTTGGGCTGAGCTCAATGACTTTTTTCGGCATTTAAATTGGAAACTTTGTTTCCTGGCCAATGACGTCAATTACATGGCGAAAATGGTTGAAAATGTTATAATGCTAGTAATGAAAATTTTCATTCCAGAGAAGAAGCATTAAGAAATTGGCGTAAGAATAAAAACGCTGATACTGAATTTCTACGCAAACTGTCAACGTCTTCGTGTGCCAAAGTACTAAGGCGGGAAAATACTATTCACGAACAACGTCTTCTTACTGCTCCCCGGGGCAGTAAAAGCTTCTGGTCATACGTTAAAAGAGTAAAGGCTGATGCTTGTTCATCATTGCTAATTTTTTTAAAGGATGACCGAACAAGAATTTTTCTAAATAAACTCCTTTGTCAAACTTCCAACCTTATCTACTCGTTTGCGGATGACAGCAACTTTTTCAATTCGTATTCATTTGATTATAGACCAAGCGTATCCGATGTCGGTGCTATGAGGCAAATCATAAATGATACGCTTGGTCGAGACCTTGATATAATATCGGAATGGGGTCGTGCGAAAAGGATCGAGTTTTATGCCAGAAAGACCCAATGTTGCATGCTGACGCATAAACGCACGACGGATCAAGGTACCTCCCTCATCTGTATATATGAGTGGTATAATTATTAAGGAATCTCTTGATGTTCTTGGTATGAATATACATACAATGTGATGTCCGTTGGACAAACATATATTCAAGGTGTCGAACAAAGCATTCAAGTGTCTCGGTTTTTTAAAACGGTGAACGAGATACTTCACTCTATCTGATCTCCTTGCTATTTATACCAGTTATATCCGAACACGAAGAGAATACAACTCTCTTGTGTGAGCCCGTGCTATAAAGTCTATTTTGGAGTTTCTCGACCGCGTGCAAGAGAGGGCGAAGATTTTCATAGGTCACAGTAGGGTATCCAATACCGTTGCAATGTAGGTTGTATTTAACTGTTTTATCGTTATTACAATGGGATGTGTTCTGATGAAATTAGGCATCTGTAGCTCGTTTCTGTATTTCTCGCATCGTAAAATTTCTTACATGAAGTGTGAAACAAAAAATTCCATCGTTTCTCGATTTATGAGATAAAAGTGTTTCTGTATTTGAATGCGAAAACAGACACAACAAATTCTGTTTATACTGGAATATTTCCAGTAATTAAGTGTCAAATAAAAGCGAAACGTCAACAAAAGAAATAAATATAATAAAAACAGGGCTGCCAGATTTGACGAGTTATCGTCATCTTGACGATTTTTTGTTCCGATATTAACAAAGTGACGATTTGATGATTTTTTCTAAAAAAGTGACGAAAGCAAAAACAAAATCAAAAATATTTTATAATTTTGTTGTTACTTTCTATAGAAATTCATCTTGAATTTTTAAATTTCAAACACTTCTATTTTGTGGCGTTGAAAATTGAAAAAACAACAACAAATTTATAAAATATTTTTGATTTTATTTTTGCTTTTAAAGAAATTGTTGGCGTTGCGTTTTACACTATAAGCCCCTTAGTCTTCGAAATAAGATAATTTTAAATATTCAACATTTTTTATTTTTCGAATTTATTCTATGAGCTACATTTCAGTTATGTATTTTATAAAGCTTTTTTGTAATAGTTCTTTTCCTTAAATTTTTAGGAATGACTGTTATACACTACCAGACTATTATATTGTATTTTCTTGTTACATTTTACCTTAGCTATCCATTGGATAGCAATGAAGTACATTGCAGTGTATAAAAGTCATTCCTAAAAATTTAAGGAATAGAACTATTACAAAAAAGCTTTATAAAATACATAACTGAAATGTAGCTCATAGAATAAATTCGAAAAATAAAAAAATGTTGAATATAATATAAAGTAACCTACGAAAGGAGATAATTCCCAGTTTATAGTTGTAAATATTTTTATATGTTTATTTATTAGAAAAAAAGATATCTTTAGAAACAAGGCTGCTTAAATTTTTATATTTATCCCTATTATAAAAGTTGTCCTCGAAATTTTGTGTTTCTTCCCTAAAAAATGTATCGGCAAAAGCAAAATTTCGAGGGAAAGTAATGGACCGACTTGGCTTATTTTGAACATTTAATACTTCTTATATACACATACAAAATATGATTGATATTTGATATTCTTATCTTATATGCACACTTTTGTTCCAAAACCATTATTCCGGCAAGAAAGAAATTTGCTTGTCTCCCAGTAAAAACTTTTTCAAAATGGATAGCTTCTTTCACTCGTTATTAAGTAGCTTTCTTCCATAAGAACTTCGATAACTACTTTTTTCTGGATGTATTAAGATAAAAAAAATGACTTACTTTTGAATTTGTTCTTTTTGGCACAACCCTTGTAAAATTCATTAGTTTTTCAGTAGAATTGTATGTAGTGCTTTTATGTGTTTCTGATTACTTAACATATTATTTTGTAGGCGAAGATTTTACTGGGTCTTTAACCCGTTTATTTATGAACCGATTTTTTTAATTTTAACTACAAGGTATTCTACTAAGTCTATTTCAGGTAAAAAAGAAAAAGATTATAGGAATAGGTAAATTAAAGATTTATATCTCAAATATTAAATAATAATTATTAAATACCCATGAACTTTAACTATGTTTTTGTTTGATTATTTTTTAATAAAAGTCGAAACAAATTTGTTTAAAATTGATTTTAAATTGCACGATTTTTAAAACAAAAAAGACGATCTTTTTTATTTTTTTCTCAGGAAATTGACGATTTTGACACAAATTTATCTGGCAGCACTGATTAAAACCAAAACAAGAAAAGGCTTACAAAAATTTAAACTAACAAAATATAACAATTGTTTTTTGTTTATTTTCATCATATAAATTATGCATTTATCATTTATATTCCTTCTATTTTTGTATTTATTTAACCCTAGAGTACTAATGATCGACGTTTCGACGAGCATCGCTTTCTTTTAATTAATTTACTTTTAAATAGGTGTGCCTAACACTCTCAAATTTTGTATGCTGTTAGTAGATGATTTACTTTTGCTGTGTGTAATTGTGTTTTTTAAACTGCGTTGCTGGAACATTGCTTTTATTGGTTTTGTACTCGTCGAATCGTCGATGGTTAGTATTAACGTGACTTTTATTTTTCAACTTTGTGAGCAAATGTTGCAAATGTGTTACTTTAAACAATAGTGGCAACAATGACCAGCTAAGGAGAAAATAAAAAAAGAACACAAATGAAGTATGTGTATATCATGCCCATACGAAAAAGTGACGAATGTCAAAATCAAAATGTGATATATGCGAAAAACCCATATGCGGAGAACCCAAAGTTGAACTTTGTGACTCTGGCTCAAATTGTTATTTAAAAAAAAAAAAAATTATTTTTTTTAAAGCCAAAAATGTCTTTTTTAAGTTTTGACTCTTTTTTAGTTTTTCAGTTTTCCTAACAATATTTTATAGGTAATTCTTTATGATCCCAAAAATATGTGCAACATAAAATAAAAAAGTTCTAAAATTAAATATTTCGTTTATCTATATGAATTAAAACAAAAATTTTTTTTTATATAAACTTATAAGGTGCCATGATGATTAAAAACATTAATTAAAAAAGTACATTTGCTTTTAAGACAAAGTTATAGGCAGTTAAAAAATACATCGATCATTAGTTACAACGTACGTAAAATATGGTTCGTACTCTAGGGTTAAAAAAAAATAGTATATAAACATATATTAAATTCAAAATATCTACATTTTGTTTTTCTCGCCACCAATTTCAAATGTGACTTATTTTGACAGTTCTTGAAAGAAACTTTTCGCAAAATATTGTTATAGAAACACTTTTTCTCGCATCCTTCCAATAATTGCTGGAAAATTATTTAAATGACAGATAATTCTCGCAAAAAAAAGATACAGAAACACTTGTGTGAGAAAAACCATTTTTTGTTTCATTTCACACTATTTTTGTTGCAATTCACACGTTTCATGCGAAGAGTTTTACGATGTGAGATATACAGAAACGGGCTACTGGTTCCCCAAACCCTTACGTTTGTTCTTTATACACGTTTTTCCTCAAGAGCCCATCCTTTTGTGGTAGATTGCCCGGTGAATCGTACAACGCATTACAGGGAAAATCCGGCATTAAAAAATTACATAGTGCGTGGAAGACAAAGTTATTTTTATTTATTTATTTATAATAATAAATAAAACAATCAATGAATAAGCGCCAATCTGCAGGACTAAATTCATTATGCATTGTTAAAACCAAGCGGCGTATGTCAGTACAATACGCGAAAGAATTATTCTTAATAAATCTAAAAAAGTCTTAAATCGATAATGATAATTTATAGTCCCGAATATTTGTACATCTGGTGCCAAAATATTAGCTTATTTTAAATGAAATTGCTCTGTCTTTGTGACAATTTTTTGGCGTCATACCATTATATCGAGGCGATTTTGTTATCTCATTGCGAGTGCATGAAATCGCGATGTTTGAGAGTTCTTGCACGATAATTTAAAATATTTATTCGAAGGTTTACAATTTTACATACATTAATATGTATGTATAAGTTTAATATTTTTGAAATGAGGACCTACATTTGTATATAATTGTGAAATAAGTTTCCATTTTTTTGGGTTTTAGTTAATTTTTGTTGTTGGGATTATTTCATATTTTTGGTGATTTGTTTCTTTTTCAAAATTTGGGTTTTTTCATGATGAACTTATTTCCTTATTTTATGGACTTAGTTAATATTTGAGGAGGTGAGATGCAAAACTCGTTCGTTACACCTTTTTCGAATTTTGGGAAAATGCAAAAAACATATAGCGCCGGATTAACTGGACCAAATTAGTTGAACTTTTTTGATTTTGAAGTGTTATGCCATTCTTGATTAATAACTCAACAGTTGAAAAATTGAAACCAACTGTATATAGAAAAATAATAGATTTAATTTTGTAACGAACGAGTTTTGCTACGAATTTTCGAAAGAAACTAGTTTTGCTACGATCCGTATGGGATCGAACTAGTTCTGCAACGCACTTTAGCCCACCAGGAAAATTAATCATTTAACTTTAGTATATTTTGAAAGTTTAATAAATTAATTAAAATTAGGCAAACAGTCCTAAAAAAATGTAACAATAACAACTCACATTGTTTTTTAAAATACGTTTTTTATACAGTTGGAGTCGAAATTTTTCCTCTATCGATGTTTAAATTCCCATAAGTCCTATCTAATGTCGTTTTCGAAATAGAAAAGTTAAAAACAACAACAAGTCCAACTTACTTAGACGTTAAGGGCATCAAGTGTACTTAGTTTTGATTACCACTGGATTTGTAGTCAATAAGGAGAATTTGCTTAGAGGCAAAGAAGAGTCTTTTTTTGTAATTGTAAAGTGAGATAAATTAAAACACTATTTTGGTTTTATTTTTTATTTAGTTAAATATTTCGACCAACTTTGTTAATCAATCACAGGAAAATAAAATATATTTTTATTTAAACATGCGTTTGCTTCTTTAGTTGTTACTTGTATAATTTTGTATAACACATTTTGAAGAGAAAAGTAAGGTAAAAAAATTGTGTAAGCCTTGTATTATTTTTCGGAAATAGCAAACCTTTTGTTGTTGGACTTGATGCTGTTGCGTCAAGGGATTGAACAGTACCAATACCAACATGAGAGGTAAAGAACACCAAGTCCAATTTAATAAGTAAACGTATGTTACCTTATATAACGTTATTTTATTAAGGATATTATCGACATAAATAAAACATATTAGAGTTATAATATTTTTCTTCAGTGTACTTGTCATTGTTTTTTCCGTTCCTTAATCAATATTATTATTCTCCAAGTATATACAATTTTCTGTCCAATTTTCCCTAAGTGGGTAGATTAAATTATTCTCAAATGTTATTTCGGGTAAACCCCCACATTGATAGGAAGTATATCTGGAACAATGGCATGCATTTTTTCCGAGTTCATTTTCTATGTTTAATCTATTAGCTTTCGCTTTGAAGTTTGGAATTTAAAATGTAGTTAACTTATTGTTTTCACCACAGGAGTTACAGCAGATTTCCAGTCGAGTATAAGAACATCCCTACAAAAATTTATTTCAATATACGGTTTATAAAAAACAAATATGTATGTCAAAGCGAACCTGTTTACAAATTTGCATTTTTTAATTCCCTAATTCGACTCTATATAATCAACGATATCTTGGCCCACTTCTAACAGAAAGTTTAAAACAGTGAACCAGCGAGTTTTGTTACACAAAATGCAAAGAGATAGTTTTGAAAATGTCTGTCGAGTGGAACAAACCAGTTTTGTTACCAACTGCAATTTTATGTCACAAAAAACATAGAAAAGAACATGATTCGATATAATCTATATATATATTCTTATAAAGTGCTAAAAGATCTGTCTAAATCGATTGTTACCTAAATTTTTTTAATTTTTGAAACGAGCGAGTTTTGCAACTCACCTACTCATTTGTTTTCGGAGCTTAGTTTTTTAGGGACTTAGTCTGAATTATATGCTTTTGCTTCTGAAACAAAATGTTTTGTCTTCAGTGTATGGCACATACTTTTAAGCACATAATTTCAAAATATAATGAGACCGGCTTATAGCATTGTTAATATTAATATTAACTTTCAACAAAATTATCTAATCATGTTGTTTAAAATAGCTAGTCTGTCAAAAATAAAACAGTTTCATTGATTTGAAGGGTATCTATTTCTTGCTTTGGTTTTAATGAAATCACACATTAAACATGCTTTTTTACTTAATGTTCTTGTTAGGTAGTCCTTTTTAGGCATTTGTCTAATAATTGTCGAGTACTTTTGAAAAATTACTCTCAAAAATAGCTGTTGCCCAGAAAAGTACGCAACGGAAAATTTTTAAAAATTCGTAAAATTTAGGAAACAGCTATATTGCCTACAATTCATTATTATTTTTCTTAGTATGAGCAAACTTAAGGCGAAACTCAATGAACTAAATTGTTTAACAAAATTCATCCTTTTCACTTCTCATTAGTAAATAGCTACCGAGCGAAGCCGGGCGGTCAGCTAGTACATACTATATAATAACATAAACAACATTTGCCAGTTCCTACTATAAAACAACAATAAAAAGCCCTTTTTTGTATTATTCATTAAGTACGTGAAATAACTCTAAGCTAGTTTTATAAAAAAAAAATAACATTTCAAGCGCCACGCCATTCCCTTACTACGAAGCAGGTTTGTCAGGGAGAATACTAAAAAAAAACTGTAACAAATTCACACATTCAGTGCGTTAATATGATAGCTACACTTTCCAGTTTTTAAATGCGTTGAATAACGCGCTTTTTGTGTCAAAAATGTATTGCTTCAAACTTGGCACTCATTTTATAAATTTCAGGCCTTTCGTAAGCGAGATGGTAAGCGAAACTCTCTTACAAACCTGCTTCGTTGGAAGCTCCATTTTTTATTGGGTATTATTTTGTACGTTTAAAAATTTTTTGCATGATTTTATTAATTTTTGTGAGAATCAAACTCATTTATCTACAAATTTTGGGTAACTTCTGTTTCGTAATAGATTAAATAGAACGTAAACTTATTTCTTTTAGGCGTATTTTAAATTCGCCAACCACGATAAGGGTGATTGTCTGACGCTATTCCGCAAGTTAACAGTATTAGAAAATTATTAGAAAATACAAGAAATGAATAAACTGAGATAAAAAATAGTTCAGAATCAGAAAATTTGCGAGTCATTTAGTCGCCAATTTCAATGAATGAACAATTTGAGACACAAATCTCGAAAACTTCAAAGACAATAGATTGAAAAAACGTCTTGTTGAGCTACTTAACATGATTCTGCATTCCGAAAGTGTTGAAGACACGGTCACCCCTACACCTAGTAAAAGTTCTGATAAGTCTACAAGAACTGACCTTTGGAGCGTTTGTGAAAATGTTGTAAGAAAATTTCGAGAAGGATTATGCTCCATCCATCCTAAGTTTAAAGATACACTAGATTTTCTTATTTTTCTAACTCTACTTGAGTTTTGTTAATTTAACCTTGAATTTAAATTTTATATTCGTATCGGTATCGTTGATATTTCCTTTTTAGTATCGGTATCGTATCGGCAAAAAGGTGTGTCGTTACATTCCTAATTTCAATACCGCAATATGTATCATAATCAGGGAAAAAAATTAACCAATTGAACTAGCGTTTTTTAAAAATTGTAACATAAAAAAAATTATCTACATTTAAAAAATTGTATACAAATAACACTGCGAACAGTCATTTTGCGGTCTGGAATTTGATTGTAAATTTTTACTAACTTGTGGTCTCTGATTTCAGATCTAATCTATATTTTTCTCTATCTGCTATACTTTGTATGGATAATGATATTCAGTTTTCTCAGTAAATTGTAAATAAAATCAAAAGTTGTCCACCGATTAAAATGAAACAAACCTCATTTCATTCGAAACTATGTTAAGCTAAATGTTTTTAGACCAAAACTGTGATTTTTGTCGCATTTTTATTTTTTCAAAAATTTAACGATATCTCTGAAACTTCTGCGCAAATTTAAAAACAATGTTAAGTATTAAGTACAGGTCGCAATTTTGGAAATAGTTTAATAAAATTTGCGAATTAGGTTCTTATTGCCACAAGGACCAAGCCTATTGAAAATGGCCCGAATCTTAGGACCACGAGGGATGATAGGGGGCAATTTCTGCCTCTCAGAATCTATCAAACCGATTTTAATGAAATTTAAATCATAGATAGAAACATATGTGACCTTCTCCGAGAAAAGGGACCTAGTGTGTGAAAATGAAGTTTTGAGAAAACCGCATTTAAAGTTTCATAATTTTAATGTTTTTCTCATTTTCATCGATTTTCCCAAGTTCGTTTTGTACGTTTTTATGGGGTAAATAAATTTTTATCAGAAATCTTACTCATTTCATCTTATTCTACACCCTTTTAGGTACCAGAATCCACTCTTAAGTCCAAACCCGTTTTTTGACACACTAGGTCCCTTTTCTCGGAGAAGGTCACATATTTATATGGACACCTAAGCAGTTTTTCAAAAATAGGACAACAAGTGGAGGTAGGGGGCAATTTCTGCCTCTCACAAGTTTATGAACATGATGGGTTTTTAAATAATGTGGTGTAGAGTATCATATGGTCGAGCTTGACCGACATGTTTTATTCTGTGTTTAAAACTAATACAAACTAGCACAGTTGGTTGTTAATGCTGGTGTTTTGTGACGAAATATCCCAAAATTTTTGATTTGATTTGTGACCTGCATTTCTAGTTTTCAAAGTTCTTGAATAATATCATTATTCATATTTTGTAATTTATTTGTTGGATCCTTATTTGATCTCCTATGTGTCAAATTGTCCTGCACAATATTATTAATCCTCATATCATAATCACATTTGTCCATAGCAACTGTAGAACTACCCTTGCCAGCATTTAAAATAAAAAAAAAAAAAACAAATTATATATTCGGCTGTGCCGAATCTTAGATACCCTCCACCGACAGTTCGAATATTTCAGGAGTGATATCTATATGATGTCTATTTTTATTAATTAATCTTTATAAAAACAGACATCAGCATTAAAATTGGTTGCGGTTTAGACCTATATTAATTTATTGACCGACAATCAGAAAGTTTTATGCTTTTTTTTTAGCAATTTTAACTAGCTTGAGTAAAATATCATGATTCGTAACAGTTTAAGCCGAACTTAAATGATTTTCAGGAGGGGGATTTATATTGGAGCCATGGTAAGTTATGAACCAATCATCCCAAAATTCCGCAGAGTGATTTCTGGTATTAAAAAAACATAAATTTTAATACAGTGGTGAAATAAGTTTTAGCGTGTTCAGTGAATTTTTGAATTTTAGCTGCTAAATATGGGATCTAAGGTAAATTATGGACCGTATATCACAAAATTACATGACATTTTTTCTGACCATATGAAGCTTAGTTGGAAGAAATTTTACCGTAATATCTATATCTGCTACGGTTTTAGGCGTATTTATTCAATTTACCAGAGCGTGCTTTATATGGGGCCCATAGTAAATTATGTACTGATCACCACGAAATGTATTAGTGTGATTTCTAGTCATATAAAGCTGTAAAATATTCAATTTTATTCTGATAGCATTATTTGTTACGGTTTAAGGCGTAATAAACCGTTTTCCGGGAGTAGGGTTTATATTGGGCCTAGGGTATATTATAAACCGATCTCCAAGAAATTTTACAAGATGATTTCTAGTCCTATAAAACTGTGAAGTATTAAATTTTATTCTGATAGCATTATGAAGTACGGCTTTAGGCGTACCAAACGGTTTTCCGGGAGTAGGGTTTATATGGGGCCTAGGGTAAATTATGGACCGATATTCACGAAATTTCATAGTGTCAACAGTCCTATAAAACTGTGACGTACCAATTTCTATTATGATAGCATTAGTTTTTACGGTTTCAGGCGTACTAAACTGTTTTCCGGGAGTAGGGCTTATATGGGGCCTAGGGTAAATTATGGACGGATCTTCATGAAATTTTACAACATGATTTCCAGTCGAAACGAATTTTTGCAATATCCTTTATCATTTCGTGCATTGTTCCATCATTTATGTTAGTTTTTGTAACAAAATTATCAATTTTTTAAGGAGGTGGTTCCACATTTTGATTCATAGCTCTGACCCTACTAAACCGATTTTGCTGTATTTCAAGCAATTTGTTGCTTTGTTCATTTCTTTTGAGTTTTTCGAAAGTGAGCGTGTTTTCAACATACGGACAGACGGACATAGCTAAATCGACTGAGAATTACTCAAGGAGCCAGAATATATATACTTTATGGGGTCTAAGATGAATAATAAAAAAGTTTCACACGGAATGACAAACTTAATATGCCCTCTTCACATCTAATTGTGGTGGAGGGTATAAAAAAAAATAAATAAATATTAAAAACAATATAAAAATTTAGGGATATTTTGAAACACTTTTTCCCTTTTGCCACAGAAATAAAAAAGTTGAATGCTTTTATAAACTTATTTAATAGATCTCAGGATATGTTATTTGTTCAAATAAATTATATTAAGTAATATTTTGCATCGATTTGTATTGAGCGCGAATTCCCGGGATCCCGGGAAATTGAAAAATAAATACCGCTTTCCCGGGAAATGAAAAAGTCCGGTAAAATAAAAACTCTACTACCTATCGTACAGTGTTGCAAAATTTAAATTTTGAAATGGTACTGAACTTCAACTAAAAGAGTATTTTTCCTACCAAATGGTACTTTTTTGATTTTTTATGAAAATATGTAAAAGGAACAAAAAATATTTTATTGGAATTAATTATGTATTTAATAGCAAATTTAGTATGTATAGGTACACATGTAAATAATATTTCTGTTATACATAAGCGTCAAGCGCCCCATCCATTAACAATATTATGGTACATATATGTTATTCGTCATATTATTTCTATATGGCCCTATATTATTCATTAAGTGGCATAATGGTTTCAATTCAAATATGGCGCAACTCTTATGAAAAAAAAACATAACCTTCAAAGTAAAACAACATAGTACGTTGATGCAAACACATTTCACAGTGTTAATGCCAAAATGCACTATTGTGCCTTTTGCATTAATATCTGAGATGAGCCAAGTTTTCACTTCTTTTGAAAATATATATATAAGCTAAAAGTTATTTCTCTTTCCCGTATAGTGCCTAAATCCTAATGTCAACCAGCTAAAATGTCAAAAGATTTTGTTTCCGGTTTACCGATATTTTTTAATGCTCGCTACTTGTTTAGCTACGATACAATAAGGTAAACTTACGTGAAATAATTTATTCAACATTTTTTATTTTTCGAATTTATTCTATGAGTTAAATTTCAGTTATGTATTTTATAAGCTAAGGTAAAATGTAACAAGAAAATACAATATAATAGTCTGGTAGTGTATAAAAGTCATTCCTAAAATTTAAGGAATAGAACTATTACAAAATAGCTTTATAAAATACATAACTGAAATTTAACTCATAGAATAAATTCGAAAAATAAAAAATGTTGAATATAATATAAAGTAACCTACGAAAGGTGATAATTCCCAGTTTCTATTTGTGAAATAATTTAATAAAATTCCTTTTTTTTTCCAAATTCTAAAATATTTGTTTTTATTTCCGTTTTTGGATACAACAAAATTAATTGATTAATTTTGTTGTATTAATTCATCACTCGGAGATTTATTTGTAATTCCAATATCCAAGGCTTCCTACATTAGTTCTCCACTTCAACACACAGTATATTGCACTTCTTTTCTGATTTCGATTCTTGCCAATATATTGTGTCCCCTTTGAATTTCACAAACCCATTTAAAACATTAATGTCAAAAAAAAAGATTTTAATTCAGTGTTATAAGATAAAGCAAATTTATTTTAAGATATCATAAGATATATTATAAAAGCAATATGTGAAATGTCAGCAAACATTAGTTTCGTTCTTAATTTTGGCTATATTTTTCCAAGAAATTTAAATATATTGAGTTCTGAAATGCTTAATTGCTGAAAGATCCGCTAGAACACGGAATTGAGAACTTATTTATTATTATAGTTTTTTTTATCGTTTGTAAATAACATTAATAGCATCAGTATTATGCCAATGGTTTTTTCGGAAACAATATTTTCTGGAGTGAAGCTGACTATTACTTTTAAGGTTTTATGTTCAAAACAAAGTTTAGTTCTTAATGTTTCGCAAATTGTCGAATAAAACGATTTCGAAGTTTCTTTTACTTTATAAACCAATTGCTTAACATTGCATGTTTCTATAAATATGGTTTTCATTTAAATTTTGCACTACCATATTATCCTATGCATTCCTTTTTATAAATTTTCTTGCCAGTTGTAAGAACAAATATACCATTCTGGAATGCAAAGTATGAATTCTGGCGTCCACGCTTTGCACTTCAATATTAACGTCGTTAATAATTGTTAAAATACAACATACATTTTGCAACAAGCACATGATAGATAAAGCCTGCTATCGAAGTGATCACATTACAGTTAAAAAGCTCAAAGGATAAAAAAGTACTGAAAACAACGCGGGGGTACTGCGGTATTTTTAATATGAAAAAGTACTGAAAAAAGTACCAAAGTACTGAATTTTTCAACACTGCTATCGTAATTAAAAAATCAGAGTGTGCGGGTAAGAATAATTGCGCAAAATTAAAATTTAATAATTTTTAAGTTATTTGTATAGGTGAAATAATTTGTTTGTATGTTGCTAAAATAATTTAATCGAGTAATGATAAGAAAACGAGTTGAGGCCTAACCATAAAATGCCTAGCCTTGCTTAACCTACTGTCAAAAATTAACAAAAAGTCTCTCAAATATATTTTAAAAAACAAAAACAAAATAAAAAAACATTTGATTCCGTACGGAATGTGCGATAAGATTCGCACTTTGCTTACGCAAATAACAGTTTCATTAAACTTAGCAAAAAGTTTGCTAAAGTTCAATATGGTTTGCCTCATATAATTAACATGTATTCGCACATTTGCTTAAGCCAAGTAAAGCACATTATGGTTGGGCCTTTGAGCAGACAAAAGTGTAAACATTTTTCAACACATTTATTTGCTATCAGCTGTTTTCTATATTTTACGAATTTTTACAAATTTTCCATTCGTATACTTTTTTGGGCAATAGCTTTTTTTGAGAGTAATTTTTCAGTTTACTCAGTAATTACTTATTTACTGCAATTAACTGTAAAAGTACTCTAACGTTTTAACCCCTCTACAGTTTTAAATTTATACACCTAAAAAAGCTGTATAATACTTAAAACTAATAATCACAATATTGAAATTGGCTGAATTTTTAAAAATATGTACCGTAAACACCTTAAAAAACTGACCAACATCAATTTTTTTAAACAAAATCAATAATATTCCGTCAGTATAAAAGGAAAAAAGAACAAAAATGAAGTAAGAAATACATCGAGTATTCACTTAACAAGGAAATCAACTTGTATAGAATAAAAATATTAAGTCTGAAAAAAATAAGCCATTGACCATAAAATAGCCATTGTTTCAGTTGAAGAGCAACAACTTCAAGGAGAATAATTTAAACAATAACAACATAGGTCGTTCTTTGCTTGCAATTAAATATGATAAGAAAGACTACACAAGTTTTAAAGTTTTGAGTCCAGATTTATGTACAACAACTTGAATATACATACCTACTTTAACATTCCCTACTAAGACACAACCAATCAACCTTAACAACAAAAAAACTTTTATACGTTTAAGAAACAAATTAAAAAAGCAGCTACTATAAAAATATAATTATCATATGGATGGATGTCTTGACTTGAATAAGTGCATGGTTAAAAAGATGCAAGCAGCTGGTTTCCAATTCCAACATAACTTACACTTGACTTTGTACTAAAAAAAAACCGTAGAGTGAAGAAAGTGGTTGGTTGGTCAGTATGTTGGTTGCTTCATTGGATGGTTGACTTACTGGTTGAATGTGAAAATAATTATGATGATAAGAAACAATAATTCAAGAAGGAGGACAAGAATAAATTTTTTGTATACATATGTAGTATAAATCTACAGCACTGCAGCTTATCTTTAATTATAATTGAAAAAAATGTTAAACGTAATTGTTTGCAAAAAGAAACAAAAAAAATTTAAAAATAAAGCTCAAAATTTTTGAGAAACTTAAAAATATGTGAAATTGCGTTTTAAATTAATTTTTCACCTAGAAAATTCATAACAAATTTTTACAGTGTTTTTGTATTACAGAAAAAACTTACCAAAAAATTAAAATTTTATATGTAATTCAACTTTTTCTAATTTCAACAAAGATTTATCTTGAATATTTAAGAAACTTTTTATGTAGGTATTTTTTAGTATTTTAAAGTCTTTCAATTAGGTATCTTTAGAGCAAGTTTACAATTTTTGCACATTTTTTACTAATTTTTATTTTTCACAAAATTGTGTATTGTTTTAACAAAAGGTTCTTTTTGGTTTATTATTTGGGTAAATCACTTTTGGGATTTTATTTTTCTTTTATTTCCTTGCGACTTTATCAACTTTCCGTCCCAACGTAAATTATGAAATGCTAAATAATAATGTGTGAAGAAAATAGTGCTAAATGCAGGAAAAAAGAAGAAAAACAATAATAAAAACAATAACAACATACAAGATGTAAACAAAAAACAACTGTTAAAACGACAGAGTTGTATGTGTTTGATAAATCAGAGCTGGGTGTGTAAAGCTTCGTACAGACCAAGGTATATTTACACAAGGTAAACTCGTTGGCCCATATGTTTGTCAGCTGTTTACCCATAGTTTGAACCACAACGTCAAATTGCGTGTATATGAGCCAAAATTTGTAAATGTGTGCGTTAAATTGTTTTTGTTTTATATGAAGACAATTTTGACAACATGGTTCCTTTTATAGAGCAGCATGTCTACAATTCCAAATGAGTCTACCTTGTGTAAATATACCTTGGTACAGACGATGGTCAGATCTTACAATGTTGTCATTTTTTTGACAATGGTGACGTTAGCCCAAAAGTATGGAAAAAACATAGTCTATTTAACATTACGATGTCCTAGGGCAGGCCCATATAACCCAGCTTTGGACTACAAGGTATACTCAACTGGACTAGTTTTGAAATCGTTTAAAAACGAAAGCACGTCGTTAGAAAACGAAGACATGTCGTCTCACTACAAACACTTTTTAACAATGACATGGTCCATGCTTGCATTACATCGGACCAGTCCATGGAGTAGTCCATTTTATCAAAATGGATCAGGTGGTCCAATATTATTTACAGGATCGTTTAAGGCGACCGTACACGACATGTTTTTGTCATCTGACATGTCAAATTTTCCACTGCAAAACACATACATGTCGTGTGTTACCTTTTTAACTTTGCTTCTGTAAAAGTCAGACGCAAAGTCATCTGACAAAATTTCAATTAGAGCGTGCTCTATTTTCTTCTGACAAACCATCTGACATCAGAAAGCTATGCCGGCAAGAAACCGGCAGCGGCGTCCACTATTGATGGAATCATTAGCCGGCTGAAGTTAATTTTTTACAATACCGAGATTTGTTTGATCATCTTACCATTGAATAGAATTTATGTGAATATATATATAAAAACCGTTTTATTATAAAATCCTAAATTGGTATCTTTGAATTAAAAGAAAAAAATGTTAAAATGGCTGAACTATTTTACGGCGCAAATAAAATTTTCATGGCGGCAGCAAGTTATTTTGAAACCGAGCACTACTTTGGTTTCTGCAATAACAATGCGAAAAAAACAGAAACAATGTCAGAAGCAAATTACATGTACGTTTGTGACCGAATATTATAAAGCTTATGTAAAACAGCGATTTTGACAGACATGCACAATTACATGTGACTTGAAAATTTGACATGTCAGATGACAAAAACATGTCGTCTATATGCGCCTTTACACAGTTGCAAGACATTTTTAGTCAATTTTAATGACCACCGTCGTCTGTACGAAGCTTAAGAATCAGTAATAATATTTGTATAAAAATCTAAAATAACGCAATAGAATAGTACGAATAAATAATATACAAGTACCAGCTGACCCGGCAAACGTTGTCGCTCTTTTTGTCCGGAAAACTATTATCTTTCAGAATATATACAGTTTTACCATGCAAAAGCCTGTGTTCCATGGGATAAATCAGCAACGCTTTTTACTGACCATTTTGGATGAACCCAGATATCTCGGGAACAGCACGGGCGATTTTTTGCACGCATCGCTCTTTTTGTCAGGAAAGTGAAAAAAATCCTTCAACAAACTTTATACTTTATATTTTAAAATATATTATTATATATGTATTATATTTTTAAACAAACGTCAATATCAACAAAAGTAAACGGCGAATTTGTTTTTTTGTATATTTTTATTTTTTCAATAGAACAATACAAGTTCTAGGCTTTTTTTCAAACGCAAATTAACAAAAAAGTAATACAAAACACAGCTAAGACAATTAAAATTAATTATTTTATTAATTTAAAAAAGAAAAGTTAACAACCCCTTCAAAACACAACATAAAACATTTGTTATAAATACAGCCAAAAAACTTTATACAACTACTCACGGTGTTCAGAAATGGAGGTAGAATATCTTGTCTTGAAAAATGGCTATTTAAAGGCGAAGTTGTAGAAATAGTTAACGAATATAACTACTTAGGTATGATCTTAAACCCAAGAATGACATTCACGAAACATGTACAAAGTAGAAATTCGGCAGCAAAAAATAGTATAAATTCTACTTGGAATTCATTTCTGAACAAAAGAAATGTATCTTTTAAAACAAAATACAAATTGTTTGAAGCTGTGAGCCGCTCTGTACAATCATATGGTGCCCAAATATGGGGAAATATGCACTTTGAAGATGTGGACAAGCCGCAGAGATATTTTATAAAACGGATATTAAAACTACCTAATTTCACACCAAACTATGTTTTAATGCTGGAGACTGGTTTGCAAGACGGTCATTTCTATACCCTTAAATTAAACTTACAATACTTATATGTAACACTTTTTAAATTAAATTCATCGC
Source organism: Pollenia griseotomentosa (assembly GCA_963931875.1). Classification (NCBI taxonomy): domain Eukaryota; kingdom Metazoa; phylum Arthropoda; class Insecta; order Diptera; family Polleniidae; genus Pollenia; species Pollenia griseotomentosa. The sequence goes on along the minus strand of OZ007562.1, from coordinate 96,061,569 downwards.
GTTTAACTTATCAATTAAGCCTTAAAATTCTAGAAAAAAAACATCTTTTGGGCAAAGAGAATTAATGAACTAGGAAACGAGTTCAACATTTATTGGCAAATGAGCACAACATCACACCAATGGATCGAAAATCAAAACTATTTCCTAACTGCTTTGGAAATTAAATATCATAACGAACGCCTCATGAGAGCCTCTCAAAGCCAAACATTTTATAAAAACCTAAGATACACAGCTGGACAATTTTATTTTATGATTTTGCATGACCAAAGTTATGTAACATTGATTCTTAAAGCTCGAAGTGACTTAATACATTTAAATGGCGCTAGGTTCTCAAGAAGCAGCAATAAAGAATGCTCTTTGTGCAATACAAAAGAAATTGAATCAGTTCAGCATTTTATATGCCGATGCCCTGTTCTAAATTCCATCAGATTCCAACAGTTTCATACCATAGCAATACCAGAAGAAAATTTTTTTAAATTACTAAATGGTGAACTTTATAATTGGAAAACATTAGCAAGATATATTACAAACGCTTTAATTTATCGAAATTTTTTAATAAATGAATTTAATCATTAAAATAATTTACATAGCGTCTTCAACTGACAATTTTTTGTCATACCAAACGTCAAAGTCTATATAAAAAAACTCGAAAATTTTTGTCAGCGTTTTTTTAATATGAAGTTTGACGTTTGGTATGACAAAAAATTGTAAGGTAAAGACGCTATGTTATACAGAACATTTTATATCTCTATATTAAGCCTACTTTTCCGGCTAACGACAATGTAAAAGCCGTACGTAAATTTCTTTTATTTATTCTTTTATTATACATATAAAAATAAAAATGTTTGTAATGAATTATTGAAAAAATAAAGAATTACTGCTACTACTGCTACTACTCACGGTGAAAATTGCAAATTTATGGCAAAGCAATTTCAAGTATTCTCAAGCAATTGCTACGTGGAGACCCAGCGTTACGATTAAGCAGATTTTTTTTAAGTTTTGGCATATTCTCATAAAATAGTTATGGTAACACTGTTTGTTTCATCATAAAATAAACAGCTGGCATTCCTTTGCCAATTGGCGATAACATTGTTTTGACCAATCTTATGTCAAAGTTTTATGTGTTGTGATTAGTATATTTCATTAAAGTGTTAATTTTAATTAAAAATAAATAATATATTGACCATAATTAAAAAGAAATTGGCTAAACATGTATTTATTTCATCACGCTCAGCGGGACGGTTTGATTTTTTGTTTAAAATAATGGTTGACGTAGGCTGGCATATTTTCTTTTTTGTTGTATTTGTTACAGCAGCAACGCCTCCTGTATTATTTATCCACGTTTTGTTTTCTTTTCTTTTTTATATGTAAATCAAGGTATATTTATAACAGGTAGTCTCGGAAAGACAGCTGTTTATTTTTTATTTGCTTGACTTGTGATACGAACTGTCAAATGTTGTATAGTAAACAAGTTTTTTGTCTTTATCTTTTGCCTTTTTTGTCTCTTATCAACCCCTTTGCTGTTTGACAGTTCGTATCACATAACAACAATAAAAAGCCCTGTTGTTGGTTTTATTGTAAAATTGTTGTAATCTCGCGGCTACCTGCTATAAATATACCTTGATGTAAATTAAAAAAAGGCTTTTTAAATTATAGCTTTTTTCTCTTATAAGTTAATTAAAAATTTCCATAATTTTTTAACGTCAAATTAGCTCAGTTCTTAAGAGACTTATTTAGTGTGCAGATCATATTTTGTGTGTAGTGTTTTAGATTAAGTTAAAGCAATTAAAAACTAAAATCATAATAATTTACTAAACGTGGAATATTAAAGAAAAGTTTTTTGTTTTTATTAATAAGAAAATAAGAAATATGTTTGTGCAACAAGCAAAACGTGTATTTTTAAGCAATCGTCTCTACAACAAAAGCGCCACATTTAAGGTAAAAATTATTCCGAAAAATATTTATTCATTGCATGTGATTAGTTAGTTAGGAATATATATGTACATACATATGGCTTAGGTTAGAATAGAATTAAAAATTTCAATAATTTTTTTTAATTAATTTTTTTAAAAATTTGCAGTGAAAATATGTTCATACATACTATGTACATATTATATTTTATGTTAGTTTTAATGGAAGTGGCCAACAACAAATAATTTTATGAATAAAACTTTTGCGAATACTGTATGCGTATGTATAAGATTTGTTTTTACCTTTGGAATACAAACTATCTAAAACATGTTCTTTAAAGATACACCAGGGATTGAAAAAAGCTTTTATGTTTTTGTACCAACTATAAAAACAAATGGTACCATGACGGTACCATTTTTTTATGTTTATTAAGAACATAGCCCTATTTCTCAAAATCTACAAGTAAAATACTTTAAAAAAGCAACAATTTTACAATGTTTGTTTTTGTTTTAAATTTATTTACTTGTAGATTAGTAACTTGTAGTTTTGTGATACATATGTACTTATATTGCTCCTTTATTGCAACTAGGGAATGGTAAATCGATTTCGATTCCAATCGAAAATCGATTTTGTGGTAAAAAAATCGATTTTTTGCAATCGAATTTACGTATGCGATTTTATACTGAAATCGATTATTGGGCTTTTAAAATCGATTTTTTTTTTTATCAGGTAGGTATGTGATGAAAAACGATCGTTTTCAAAATGATCGTTTTTAGCAGGTGTGATGAATTTCGACCGAGTTTTAAATCCATTTCTGAAGTAGTCTTAATTTTTTGTTCAAAATACAGTTCAATGAACATATATAATAAAGAATTTAAAAGAATATATACAAGAAAACAGAGGAAATTTATTGGAAATCAAATTTTAAAGATACTGAAAACGACATTATCGTTTTCAAATCGTATTTTTTTCAAAATCGTTTTCCATCACATACCTGTATATCAAAAATTTGGCAATTTTTAATTGTAATCTTAATTAAATCGATAAATTATGGGCATGCACAATAAAACTTATTTTTTTTGTGCGTACATACATACGTCTGTAGGTATGCTTATGCAGTTTTCCAAGTTTAAAGTTGTAGTTTTACTTATTTATCTATTAGTACCCTTGGTATACTTCCAACTTTAATATAAGGTCTCTTGTTCTTCAGAAATTAAAGTCATAAATGGACAGTGAACAAAACAGTACTTAACATATCGTACACTGAAAGTCAGCCATGGCCTTCCTGTGGAAATATGCAAACAGACCAGTGTGTGAGCGATATTTAAATCTTGTTATAAACAGAGTGAAAAAACAAAAAGTGTGTAATTTATCCTATGAAATACGAAATTACAGGAAAGTATCTCTGCATCTTTCTGACATCAATGATATGCAAACGTTTGTTTTCTAAAACTAACTTAATAGTTCCACCGAGCAGGAACTATTGTCATAATCCTTTGAAATACTAAACATACATTCAGGTTTGTCACATATATCAATTGCCATCAAAAGTGATTTCGTTTAATGTGAAGCAAGATACAAAATCACTTCCACTTTCGATTGGAATCAATTTATGTGACAGGCCTGATTGACTACACAAGAATACAATTTGAATATATATGTGCAATGTACATGCACTTGTTCTTCTAAAGGACATCTCAAAATTTACACATTTTCGCTTTTTACAGGAAAATTGTAAAAAGTAGTCATATCTACCCACTGTAAAAATCTCAGTTCAATTTCTCTAGTAGTTTGCCAAAAAAATGCTGGTGTATCCCCCTTTGTGATATAATGTATAAGATTGCAAATTAGTCTTAAACGATTTTGAAATCGATTTTAAAATCGATTTTGACGTTCGATTAATCGATTTCAAAAAAGTCGATCGAAAAATCGAAAATCGATTTTGGAATCCATTTACCATTCCCTAATTGCAACATAGTCTCATATCTCAGAAAAAATCAAACTTGGCAAAATGCGATTAAAGTCTCCAATATGTATCCTTATATACAGATTTAATTAATTATACCTATTTTGCTTTTACTTCGGTTCAGTTTCAGATATAATTCTGATTTTTTTACATATAAAGAAGCTATGAAGGGACACTTTTGCTTAAGTAACCTAAAATTTTTAAAAAATTGAGGTATGACTATGTTTCAATAAAGGAGCGATAGATATTACTTCCTGTTGAACCAAATTTTAGAAATTGTTTTTGTTTTAAATGTATGTAATTTTCTATGCGAACGTTAACGTGTGACATCGTGGGCCTGGATGTAAGTGTTTTTATAGAAATGTTCCATGCGAACGTCAACGTTCGAAATTGTTGAACAGGCAGTTAAATAAAATTGTTTTTATCTTATAACAAAACGTTAAGATTTTTAGATTGTACGAAGTCAGCCAACAAGGTCCAAAATGAGCAAAAAAAAAAAAAAAAAAAAAAAAAAAATACAATTGTACCATGATTTCCATCCATGAGAAACACTTCCCTGCAAATACTAGAGGACCACCTGATCCATTTTGATCAAATGTTAAAAAGTGTTTGTAGTGAGACGATATGTCTTCGTTTTTTAACGACATTAATTTGTTTTTAAACGACTTCAAAACTAATCCTCTTGAGAATACCATGGAGTAGTTTTAAAACTACTCCTATGTAATCCAAAGCTCGGCTATATGGTCCTCCCATAGGACCTCGTAATGTTAAATAGACCATTTTTTTTCCATACGTTTGGGTGACTTTTGGACTAGTCCTAGTCCCCTGTGGGCTACATTTTACACGCGTGTTTGGACTTATCCTATTATTTGCAGGTGGGCTACACTTTACATGCGTGTATGGACTAGTCGCATTTTTTGCAGGGTTTTCTCTTGCTTTACATACATACCTATAAAAAATACGTTTTTATGTATGTCAATAAAATGTGTAGTAGTTATACTGTGATCATATTTTTGGAACAAAACACAAGTAAGCAAGTGTAGTCGATCGAGCTTGACTTCATATATGATAACTACGGTGACCATATTTTTCAAACAAAAAAAAAAGGGCATTTCGAAATGTGGTAAAAATGATAAATAGTATCAAGGTTATTAGATAGGCAATAAGATAATTCAAAGAATATGATATTAGCAAGTATAACTACTCCTATACTTATTTTATTGTCTATGGAAAAATCAATAAAATCTAAGTAGAAATTCATATAAACAAAATTATGTAAAAGTCTTTAAAACAAAAGAAATTTAATAATAAAAATAATTGATATATTTCTGTAGAAGTAATTTTTTTAAAGTAACATTTTTAATTGGGACTTTTCGATAATCCAAAAATTATAAGCAATTGAAAGTAAGCTTTTTGTTGGCGCACTAAAGGACGGCAGACACAAACAAAATGCTACGAGCTTTATTATAATTTTACCTCCAATATTTTTTTCATTGAAATAACCAAAATGATCCATCTATATTTGATCCACTGATATATCATCTTTTCTCCACTTCTCAGCCAACCAAAATGTTAAATTTTTGTATACACTTCAGCCCATTTATTTAAGCACATTTTCTTTGCGTGCAGTACATTTTAATTTAAAGTTTTTTAAAGTAAGATCAGCTTCAGCAATTGAAATATGTTGTGACTCTAGACGACATATATATTTATGAAAGACAAAGACTTGGCTATGTGCCAAAAGTAACCACAATCCAGCACATGGATCATCAAAATAATTTTTGCAATGTCATCGGTGTTCTTTGTTGAGAGAGAAAAAATTCTTTCAATGGAGCAAAAAATTTTGGAATTCGATCTAACGCTGGTATTAATGTTAACCAGCGTGTTTTGCTGTATTATTGTTGAAATTTCGGGGTCTTGGGAAAATAAAACTTGTAGTTTTTGAGTTTAAAAAAGAAGTCATAATCTAACAAAAGTACAATTTACTAAAAAAAGGACAATCTACTGTTTTCCTTTTTTTTTTTTTAAAAAATCTTAAAGGATATCGTTTAAAAAAAAGGACTGTCCTCTTAAAAAAAAGGACGAATGGTCACCGTAATGATAACCCACATTACAGTATTTAAAAACAAATTTTCGAAAGTGCAACCTATTTCGGACCAATGGGTTATTATGGATCCGCCAGAACAAATTGTGTATGAGATTAAGATTTACGTGAAAGTTCTTTGCGTCGAATATTATTAAGATATCTGAATCAGTGTTGCCGTTTGGTTACATTTATTGCGTTTTTCGTTACTTTTAGTACATGTCACAGAACACAGTAATATTTTTGAAAAGTACTTGATTCATGAATGAATAATTTTTCAAAAATTTAAACAAAGCAATATGCTTTGTTTTTAAATTTCCGTTTTCACACGATTATCAATTTTAATTCTGAGCTATGTTTTTGTTTAATAAATGAATTTGAAAAACACTGGAAAATAAGGCGGAAAACTCGTATATTTTTAACCTTTCAGGCCGGGTTCTTGAGATGTGGATTAAGTTTAACTAAGTGTACTCGAAAATTCGGATTTTTCCGGCGAAATGTGATTTTGTTTTAATTATTGCGTTAAAGACCAAAATTTTAAGCAAAACTAAGCTGTTACGTCAAAATTTCGTATACAAATTTGGTAATGGCGGCACAAATCTGTTTTCAGATTAACTAAACCTACTTTGACGGATATGTCAAAAACCCAGCCTCAAAGTATCTTTCGTGCAGTATTATTCCAATATAAGTTGCAAAATAAAAATTAGAACTTTTAATTTACAATTAATTTTGTTTAAACAAATTTAATAATAAAATTAAAATTTTTTTACAACGTGACCCCTTTTGCCACTTTAGGATTCTGAATCTTCTTGGATACTAGATTTAAACAACAATTCTTGTACGGCTTGAGGAAGACGATTTATGTAGTTATGAGATGTCTTTGACGATATCGATGATATCACTGGGTCTGAAGTATAGAGTGAAGTATTTAATATATCCCAAATGATATAATTTTGGATGTCTTTTATTTTGACTCCATTTCTTCCCCTCAAAACATTCCAATGGACAAAGTTACAGGTTTTATTATTTCAGCACCATGAATTCAGATTTAGTGTAGGCTGAAATGCACTTGGTACAATGCTTCTATTTCGTCAACTACTGTTATTAACGCAGAAAAATTAGGATATGAAAAAATGTCTGGTGGTATTGCCATAATGAGTGTTTCCAAACCTTAGATTAGGTAATCAACAGGTAAAGGCATCTGCCGTTTCTTTTCACCAATTATTTATTAAACACCAAGTTTTTTTTTTGAAGCAAATTACAACATAAGTATAAATAAGTACAAACAAGTAGGAACATTTGTAAAAGATATGCAGTTGGAAAAACTTATGTAAAAGTTGCATCCGTATGTTTCCGCAGTTAGTTTTTTGCACAATTTTACTATATACTACATATCTATATTAAGGATTCACAAAAATTTCAGGTATGCTTGGGTATACTTGTCTTTTTATCTTTCTATAAAGATTTGGAAACGATTTAAAAACAAGATTTTTTCTTAACTAAAAGAGTAAATATGTATATAAAGAAAATCAGTTTAAAATAGCTGATATCACACTTTATCAAGAAAGCTACTTGGTTCGAAAACGTCTAGCATTACGTTTAATTTTTTTTAAATTCCAGAATTTTTTTATTTTCCCGCCGCCAGATTCGTATTTTTCTGTGTGAAATATGAAATAAAAATATTTTTTAATCCAAATTATTAATATTTTTTTTTTAATTAGGCTTAAGTTCATTAAATTTAATTTACATTAAATTATTTTTATGAAGAAAGGAATTTTACAACATGAAAATTAATTAAAATTGTTATGGATAATCTTTCATTCTTGACCGTGGCCGGGATTCGAACCGCGGCCGGCAGGTTACCATGACATGTTTCGATCGCAACCACTCGATCTCCTCAGATGGATTTGCCGTTTTACACTCGCAGCCATCGACAACTGCTGACGTCAATAGTCAAACATCAATCCTTAAACCAAATTGTTTTTTAACCTTTGGTAGATCGAAATTTGTTTTTTTTGTTTTGAATGATTATCCATTTTAATTGATTTTACATGTTTTTTTCCTTACTTCCGTTTTTTCGTACTTTTGTCAAGAATTCTTCTTGAAGTCCAAAGTACATTTTTTGTTTTTTCTCTTTTGTTTTTCTTTTTCTTGTTGACCTTTTTCAGCACAACTTGAAGGACAAATGAACACAAAACCATAAATAGTTCAACAAAATAACCACAATACTAATTATTTTTTATTTTTTTAATTTTAAATAAACGTGATTTAAGGTCCTTTTATTTAAAATTAATATGAAATAATGATAAATTTAAATAAAGGGCATACTTTTGCAGAATTTTCTCAATCAACATTTTTCCATGTTAATTTTACATTGGTATTTTTTTCTGTGTAACTTTTTTATTTTCCCCTGAAAACACTGATCTGCTGCCGTATTCTGTAATTCGCTTATCTATAGCTAAATCTCGATCGCTAAAATTCCTTAGAGAATACAAAATTTAAATATTTAAGCGATGACATTAAAAGCTAAAATTGCGGCGAATTAAATTTGTATTGCATTGCCAAATTTAGCAATGCATGTTACAGAATTACATTTGTAGCCAAAAATTGCTAAATCAACTTTATAGATTTTTAGCGATAGAGATATTGCTTTAGCGAATTACGGAATACGGCTGCTGCATATATATGAGAATTATTGGCCTTTAATGGATTTTATGAAGTGGGATTAGATTCAATTATAAGACACTAGCAGCATGTCCAATATGCTTTCTGTAATCATTCTACTTTAAACATTTGATGTATTTAACTAAATAATTTTAACAAATAGAATATGGGAATTATTGCTTCTTATTTTACTTTTTAAACATGAAAATAATCTTTATATTTCTTCTTGTAGTATTGTTGTTGGTTTCACAACAAACTTTTACTTTAAGTACTTTTAAGTGTTATCCACAGAAAGGGTAAAACTGCCAAGAACTATGATGATGAGAATGTGGTTATTCTCAAAATATATAAGTTCGACCCGAGTTCAAAATGATCAATAAACTTTAATATTTTTCATATGTAGAATTCCTTCGTTCGTTAAAATAACTTAATGAAAGTTAAATTTTATTAACTTGAGCATGATTTAAAAAGATATCAAATTTGGATTAAGAAAATGATTTTCTTTGAATCGAATCAGCGTTTTCCTTACTTATTGCTGTATTCAAAATTACTTTAAATCTTAATATTGTTGCCATTACTCGAGCTGTGATATATTTAAAGTTTAAAGTAGTATGTATTTAAATATTAAAATTATGTTTTATATTTGTATGCTCCTGGGTACATCTAAAACGTTTTAATGTGATTAAATTTCATATTACAATCCCTTGAAAAAGTCGACAAACAATCGACGAAACGTCGGAAAGAAAATATTGTAATTAAAAATTGAGTTTTATTTACATTGAAGAAATTTAGGCCCTATTAGCTTAACAAAAATAATATTCTTAATTTTTTCACTGGAATGACCTAAATTGTCCAGTTTTTTGGGCATTGTCCAGTTACCAACTCAAATACAATTAAATAAACTTCTTGAATTTTAGATAAAGTTTTTATTAAATATATACAAAATACGAACAGTTGTGATTTAGTTGAACTGTTAATTTTCAATTTCAATATTTTCAGTTAGGCTTGAGTTCATCAAATTTTATTTTCATTAAATTATTTTTACCAAAGGAAGAAATTTTAGAACATGTAATTTTTTATTAAAATTTATTGATAATTTTCTTGGCTGAGCTGGGGTTCGAACCTGGGTTGAATTTACATGTTTCACCACATTCTCTCATCAGAATTCTTTGAATTCTAACCTCTGCACCACTGCGGTGCCTGCCAGCCAACAGTCAAACATCAATCTTTATACAGTGTTACTAATGGTTCGAAATTTGCTGTAATTATAATTTTCAATTTTATATTACATGTTGCTTCCTTTCCTCTGTTTTTTCGTATTCTTTCTGTCTTGAAAACCTAAATACATTTGTTTGTTATGTTTTTTGTCCACTTTCGTCGACATTTTATTTGAACAACTTGAAGTACAAAAGTAAATATTAGAGCTTGTGCCATAGCTATTTTAAGAAAAAAAAAAGAAAAAAAGGAAAAAAGAAAAAAAAAAATATACAAAATATAAATAACGTACAAAATTACCTATAGATAAATTGATTTCGTTTGTTTTTGCGATACCTTTTTGTGAAAGTACATTAAATAATCTATACTCACAAAACAAGGAATAGAATATCCTTCCGAAATTTTAATACGACTAAATTATGACGAAAGTTTTAAACATTTTTACAACTTAAACAAAAGTTGGTAAATTCTATAAATAAACATACAAAATAAGTACATGTGTATATCTGATTGATCATGATGTAATTAACCAAAATACATCATAACTAGGGGTGAGATTTTCATGCACTAAAAATCGAAAATATGCGCTTAAAATATGCACTAAAAAATCAAAAATATGCACTAAAAAATCAAAAATATGCACTTAAAATTTGAAAAAATTCAATAAAAAAACATTTTAAAATTTTACTTAAAATAATTATATAAACAATTTAGTCTATTATTATTCAAATATCTTTAAAATCTTGTTAATTATATCTATAACCTCTTATTAGTCTATTATTATTAAATAACTAATTTAAATTTTTGTTTGTTTGAATAAATAAGTACTGTTTTGTTATAAGAAAAAGTTTGTCTTCTATATGAAGAATGCCAATGCATTTTGGAAAAATTTTAAATTTATTTTATTTCTTGAAATCCTTAAATTTTTTGCAAAACGTTTTGGGTTTTTTTTAAATTTGTCGGGCTATTCTTCCTTCCACATTGGTCATTTCACTTTCTGCAATATCAATTAATCGACTTGAGTATTTAGTGAACTAAATCCCTCCTTATTAGTTTTTGTTTCATGAATATATCCGTAATTGGAAAATACAAATGCTAATCGACTTCTGATGTTATTTAAATTTGATATTTCTTTTACTTTTTTTAATTGCATAATCATCGGTATCAACCAGCCCTTCTAAAATTCTTAAATTACTCAAAGTTTTTTAAATAGAATTCTGAAGCATCTAGCACGACCCCCCATCTTGTTAATACTGGCTGCGGTGGAAGGGGAACCAAAGGGATACATTTTATAAAAAATTGCAAAAATTGGCTTTTAATTTCCTCTGCAACTCAGTGTGACCCATGTGCCAAGAAAGCAACATGCAACAGTTTTGTATAAAATATTTTAAACCCATTGGAAGCCTTAACCATGTACGAAGCTGCATCGGTTTAAATAGAAGGATCTTTTGTCGAAATCTTGAAAATCTTGTATTTAAATCATAGCTCCAAAAGAATTTATTTATTGATTTTAAAATTTTTTTTGAAGTTTTTTTTTGTGTATTAAAAAAAATTTTTAAGAACTTTTTTATAATATGGAAATTAAAAAAAATCACTCAAAAATGTCAAAATATGCAAATATATGCATATCAAACCTAAATATGCAAAGATATGCATTTTAACCAAAATATGCAAGAATATGCAAAAACAAATCGATGCCATTTTAACGCTTATTTAATGATTCGGAAAGATAATAGGGCGACATCGTTCTTAGACTATCGACAAAAAACATGGATTTGCATGGAAATCGCATCCCTAATCATAACCAATTAAAAAGTCGATTTAAAATTTGTCTGTTATTTACATACGGCCTTTTAGATTTTAGGTGACGATATGTAATATGACATTCGACTGAATTGTTAAATAAAATTTTGCCTATTTTACTATCGTATAAATGTATTTCAAAAATGTCCAGGTTTTTTTTCAAAATACAGGTGAAATTTCAACATTTTAACAATTATTTGAATTTTGGTTTCTGGCAACCCTAACTACAATGTATGTATTATGATGTTTTTGAACTCAGCCGTAATGTTAAAGCCAGTGTTCGAAAATAAACAGTACATTATTTAGCGATCGGCTCACACACCCAAGAACGATATCTTTTTTTAGTGATTGTGTAGACGAACACCGTTCGTAACTATATTCAAGAAAGAGCCGAACATTATATAGTGTTCTGTTCTTCGTTAAAAAACACAACAATTGTAGTGATACTGTAGACAAACGTTATATTTTAATGCTCTATAATGTTTCTTTTTTACATTGGTTAAGAAATGAACAAACAGAAAATTTTAGCAACGACCGCAGCCATGAACAGCTTGTGTGTGTATTGTGTATATGTTTTGTTTGTGTTAAATTGTTTTGCTTGCTTTTTGTTTTTTTTCGTATGTGTATTTTGTTTCTGTAAAAACCGAACGGAATCAAATGTTTTCATCTTTTGTTGAGTTTGATAAAAACAGTATTATTTTTGTATTCGAAATATGACTTGAAACGTTGTTTTTTTTTTAATGATTTTCTTCACAAACACTATAAGCGTTTATGTTTTCCACAAATCTACCGAACCGAACACTAAGGAGCGATATTTAGTGATTATTTTCGAACACTGGTTAAAACACAAATTGAGGATAAAAATCTTATAAATAAAAAAATTTTGTTTAAAAATTAAATTTTAGGAAAAACTTTCAAGTTGTTTTTACGCATCCAGTTAGTTTGTGTGATGTCTCTTCTCCGTAAAAAACTAGACCCTTATATTTTTAAAAAAATTTCCCTGTGATAAGACGAATTGACATAAATCTTTTTAAAATAAATAATAAAACAATGATAAGTGTAAGTATCGCATTATGTACCTATATTGCAAATAATTTGTTTTTTCTTCTTCTAATTTGTTTTTATCTTTTTGAGTATCTTTTTGTAAAGATAATAAAAATTATAAAAAAATACAGAAAATCCGAAAGACTTTCTCGCAATGGAATAGTAAAATTTAACTTTGTTGTTGACAAAAATGTTTTTAACAATAAACATTTGCGTCGCTACATTAAGTCTATTTTTTTATCTAAAAATAGTTGAATATATTATACATTTGCCAATGAATTTTATTATAAGACATAATAACTAACAACTTAATTAACACAGCAAATAACTAAATACTTTGTTCGTTGCTACTTTACTAAGTAGTTTTCCACTAAAGGCTGTATGGTTTAGCATAAAAATAAAACAAGCTTTTCTGTTTAAAGCAGGTACATAAGTATGATTTCGTTTGTACCGTACACTGAGGCCCAGAGGTCAAATTTTCAATGACTCTGACATATGCAATCCAATAATAAATAAAAATTCCAATAGGAAACCCCTTCTCACATTTTTCCTATTAAAGTTTAATTGTAAAAATGGGAAAAATTCCCATAATATTGTTTTTCATAATTAGGTTTAAAGTTTCGTTGGGTTATCTAGCTTTACGGCTTAATGTTTAAGGCCTCCAAATGTATTTAAGAAATCATTTAGGTGAAATAAAATGGTTAGTTTCTGGCTTTTCTACAGAGATTGGGGTTGGCAACATTGGTTCCAAATATGTTAACTTTTTGTTACAATTCTATTTTGAAAAGTACAATGAAACATCAATTACTACCCTGCAAATAATAGGACTAGTCTAAACACGCGTGTAAAGTGTAGCCCATAAGGGACTAGGACTAGTCCAAAAGTAGCGCAAACGTATGGAAAAAACATGGTCTATTTAACATTACGATGCCCTATGGCAGGACCATATAACCCAGCTTTGGATTACAAGGGAGTAGTCTTAAAACTACTCCATTGTATACACAAGAGGATTAGTTTCAACTTCGTTCAAAAACGAAAACATGTCGTTAAAAAATGAAGACATGTCGTCTCACTACAAACACTTTTTAGCAATGACATGGTTCATGCTTGCATTACATCGGACCAGTCCATTGGAGTAGTCCATTTAATCAATGTGGATCAGGTGATCCAACATTATTTGCAGGGTGACCCGGTAGGCTTGTTTTAAGTCAGCTAGCTTTTCCGTGTGAGGGTTACAGATTCAATTCCCACCATAGACTTTTCTGTTTTACAACAACGTGCTGAAGGCCGACGTTACTATTGCTCATTAAATCAATTTAAACGGTTTAGTTAATTGAATACACTAACAAATTCCGCAATAAAATTACCTTTAAGTAAAGTTAAATTTTTATTTAATATCGCGCGCAGTCGTTAAAAAACTTTTTGAAATTTTCATTTGTAAAAAATTCTTAAAAAATTGAAAAATTCATCTATGCTTTTAATTGGCGGGGGCCAAATTTAAGAATTTCAACCATTCAAATATTGCGGATGAATAATATTCTTAAATTTAGCCCCTGAAGGTGCTCTTAATTAAAAATGAATAGAAGTCTTAAGAGAAAAATATGTTTAATCAGATAAAACAGAGTGGTTTCTTATATTACTTTAAGTGGAACAGAGCTTTTATTTTAAGTTAAATGTGTATAAAAACAAGTATTCGTTTTAATCATTTACTAATGTTTATTCAAAACAGATAACGTGTGGATTGAATTAAAGTAAAAAATTTTATTCAAAAGGTATAAATAAAATCATATTTTTCTTGTTTTGCAAATTTAAAACTAACATGAGTATGAATTTAAATATTTATTAAAATTAAATTTGTTTTACTTTTAAAAGAAAACTTGTTTTTGAAACAGTTACAATACGAGGGTAATTACAAATTTAGGTACTATTCTCAAAGTTTTTATCGTAAAATGTTTGTTTTACGGACTTTTTTACTTTCCGCAAAACTGGGAAAAAAAAAATTTTTTCATTTTTCTCGGAGTTTCAAAATAATTTCATAATTTTTAAAAAGTTTTCAATCCTGAAATTTTGATCTAAAACGCATTCATATTAGAAACCTGCACAAATCAGCATTTTCTGTAAATATGTCATTTTCAAAAGTTACACATGTCGGGTTTTTTGTAAAGTTTAACATTTGCAGGCCTTAAATACATATGCAAAAAATAAAGTGTTATTTGAAAACACAATATTTTTACGATACGTCTTTTGCCGATACGATACCGATACTCAAAAGCAAATATCGGCGACACCGATACCGATACCAATATAAAATTTAAATTTAAGATAACATTAACAAAGCTCATGTAGAGTAATTTCTTTATTATACAAAATTACTGTTTAAGGCCCGTTTTCACAACTTACCGATAGCTAAAAGTAGACTTTAACCGGCCTTATAAAAAGTGTTCCACATACGAGACTTATCAATAGGAGAAAATGTTACTGCTATGGTTTTTTTATTGACATATTACACAGCAAACGCCTAGAATGCCCATACGCATCGAAAGCTGGATTACATTCGGCTTAAGCATGCGTCTTAAAAAGTGGTGTGGACCTCCAGCTTAAGAACTAAAATAAACTTTTTAGAAATCTGTTTGATTTTGTGCTCTGCTTTTGAATGTTTTATTGCTCTTAGTTATAATGCAAAAAATAAGCATTGAAAATTAAATTTTTTGTTCCAAAAAACTATAAAAAATATCGTCGTAATGCCAGTAAAATATCGCCGATATAGATATATCGGCAAATACAGAATATGCCGTTATATCGAGGGTATCGGTATTCGCTACATCCCTTATTTTTATCTTGTAATTAAATTAACAATTTGTTACAGTATAAAATTAAGGTAACCGAATAAATCCAATACATACATGTTGCTTGGCATATTTGTTAATTTAATTTTTAATTCAATTGTTAACTAATTCAAAGATAAATAAATTCTTTGCAAAAAAGCACAAATCAATCAATACATAGGTACTTATAAATGTAGGAATGTTTAAAAATATACGAGGGCGGTCCCAGATTAGTCTACCGAACAAAGAAAACAACAAATTTGGAAAGAGTTTTTCTTTATTTCTCAACATAATCTTATTTTAGCTTCATATACTTTTTCCAGCGACACTTATGGCCAATTTTCAGGATTGATATTAAAACACATTTATGTTTAAAATCGTTTTAAATACAAAATTCTCTCCTTTACTAAATACTTAAATCAAACTTAATTCACCGATGTGGTACACTTAATTTCAACTTAAGTTTCAATTGAAATATTTATGCAAGGTGGCCTCAATATCGCAACAATACAACAACAAAAGGCAAAGCAATAACAATCAGATGTTTTTTCCCTGCAGATAACGAGATAAAGGAGTAGGAGTACTCCAAAACTACACCAAATATATGGGTAAAAGGTGGTCCATTTAACATTACGATGTCCTAGGAGGGGACCATATAACCCACCAAAGTAGTCCCTAAACTACTCCATGGAGTACTAAAGTGGTTTAGTTTTAAAAGTACTCCATGTCACTACAGTATGGAGTACACTAAAGCGGTTGTTTAAGCATTTTTCATTTTTTTACTAATCGCCTTTTATGGCGTGCCCTGTAGTCTATTATTGCTATTATTAAATAATTTACTTGGTATTTTTAATTTGTTTATCTTTTTTCACAAATTTCACAAACTTTCACTTTTAAATAAACAATTAATAATGGACACCATCAGGGCTACCAATGTGTAATACTGTAAACTATAGAAAAGTATACATCATGCAGTTTTTGGCAGCACTGCATGTTAATTTCTTATAACATGGTCCATATTACAGTAGATTGGACCATGTTGTAAGTAGTCCATTTAAGCCACAATGGACCACGTAGTCCAATATTATCTGTAGGGTTAAGACCACCTTGTAAATAATTATACTTTTTTATGATATTTTTTTGTATTTAGTAGTGCTACCATACTTTTATCTTATTTAAATAAGACTTTTAAAATAAAACTCAAAAAATCAATCTGTATTTAAATACGCTTTAAGTTTTTATGAAAATTAACTTAATTTAGATTTAATTACTATCCTGAAAATTGGGCATTAATATCTGCGGTGCCCTGTTTATAGTAAGAGCTGACTAGCTTCTATGCTTAGCCATCAATAATATTATATTTCGATAGATATATAGAAAGATAGATATATAGATAGATACATAGATATGTAGAAGGCCATTAGCACCACGACCCAGATGATCTTTTGTGGAGCCTGTGTATCTTATCATGTCAGGTTAAGGCTACGTACAAATCCAATTACCCAGTCTGGTGGAAGAACATACATTTAATTTGTGCTCATAAGTTGTCCCTCAAAAATGTTTAACCTGGAAGTCCAGATGCTCTGACGTCTTGTCATCAACCTAACAAAATCTGCATACTTTGGTATTAACATTACCCATTATAAACTGATGGTACTAAGACCCCAGTGCTCCGTAAATAGGCCAACAAGCAGCCTTAATGCCTCCTTCTCAAGTAGAAGTAGCCTACCTGGCTTGCCACGGGACAGGATCACAAATCTGCTGGACTGTCCTAACCCAGAAGCGGACGTCTAGGTGTGAATGGAATTCACGTTCGGATCATGATTGTGTCATCCCCTAAATGTGACTGAAAGGGACGCCAAAGAAATGCTCAAATTGCAGAAATTGCAGTAAAACATCGTCTAACACTCAATTGCACATCTTAACGAAAGAGGAATGAAGGGCTTTATTCCATGATCGGCGAAGAAAAAAAAAATAATAGCTATTTATTTCTTTATTTCTGTTCGTTACATATTCAAAAGTTAAACAAAAAAAAGTGATGTATTTTTTTATCCTGAAGTATGATAATCAAACAGAGATAATCAATTTTCATTACGAAGAGCAATAGAGTGTACGATATTTTTTGTCAGTCCGTTTTTATCCAACACAAACAAGCTCTATGGCTTGCCGACGCGAGAACATGCCACGTAAATTGTCCGTGTGAAAAACATGGTATGCCCAATTCAAGTCCCAAATAAACATCGTTTGCAAATGCCAATCTAATAGAAAATTAAACGCGTTTAAATTCAATTGGGAAGTTTGTGGTAATCATCGGAGTTTGTGGGAGCAAAGCAATTTCGTCTCGGAATTTACCATTCAAAATGGTAGCTTCGATAGCGTTTTTCATAAATTTTTTAATGACCAATCGTGTACCATTGCATAGCCGTGGGGGGTCGAATTCCGAAGTCGAATAACCGGAGATTTGTCAAAAAAATACATAAGCTTTAAAAAAAAATCGGTTAATTAATTAAGAAGGTATAGGAGGGGGTGCTTTTACCCTTTTTGCTTTATTTTACGTCGTAAATGTTAAAGTTTAAAGCCTTTAGTTCCTTCAAGACCTGAAACTATCATCGGATAATTAATTAAGAATACATGGGTAATGGGAGGTTTTACCCCTTTTGCTCTATTTTACGACCTATTTGTGGGAATTTCCAAAAAATATATATCTTTAAATTCCTTTAGATGTTAAAGTGTATGCATGCCAAATTTTAAGAATACCAGTTGATTAGTTACGAAGATATAGGGAGGGGGAGCTTTTAACCCCTCTTGCCATATTTCATGCCCTAAATAATACAAATTATAGGCTATAGTTCCTTCCAGATTTTACACTATTTGCCTGCCAAATTTCAAGAAAATCGGTTGATTAGTTAAGAAGTTATAGGGAGGGGGAGCTCTTGCCCTATTTTGCGCATTCCAGCGTATATTTTACGCCAAGCTTAAACCGCTGACCCTAGAAACTTGAAATTTGGACTAGTGATTGGTCACTTCCCAAATCGATCCACAAAGACGGTATTTTTCGAAATTCGAATGTTTAGGGTGTAAAAAAGGTAAAAACGGGAAAATTTGGTAACCTTATATCTCCAAAACTAAAAGAGATGCAAAATAAATGTAATACTTATCGTTCTTCTTTAGAAAAATAAACGGACAGGTGTATGGTACTTTTTTGAAATTCGGGCCTGTTAGGGAGTAAACGGGTAAAATCTGAATTTTAGTACATTTTTTCCACCCCATCTATCTTTTGAACCAATAAACATATAAACAAAGTTAATACCACATTCGAAACTTATCAAAAAAATACGTATACGAATTTGGTACTTTTTCGAAATTGGAACATTTAAGGGGTGAAAATCGTAATTTTTTTTAAGTACTTTTTTTACAAAACATTTTCCTCCATTCATTGACAAATGTGTAAAAAATTATGGGCTGCCACTACAATACTGAAATTTTTGATACTTTAATGGGGGGAAAATATAGTACCCAAAAAAGCAAATACGGGAAATTTGATATTTTACTTTAGCCTTTTGGTTCTACTAAAGTAGCGGGTTAAATGCTAGAATTTAAACAAGTTTAAAACTAGAGAAAACAACTTTGGCATAAAAATATGTCCCAAAGAAGACGCTAACGAAGTAGCGGGTATATGCTCTCTCCAGAATCACTAGGCCCATTTCGTGCAAACTTCACATAAAACATCAACAGGCAGTGTACACTTATTTTCAGATGAATGTGTCAGAAGAAATTTTATTTTATTACTATCAAATTACAATGTAGTTGTGAACTCATTGAAAATTATTTTGTTCTTCTATTATTTAAACATTTTCCATTAAAAAATATGAAAAATCGGTATAGGATTTGAATCTCATTTGATTTTTTTTAGAAGCTACCAGCCAGATAATCGTAAAATATGCATAACAAAATAAGGCCAAAATATATTGCTGTACTAAAAATTACTACGCTTCATTTTGTAGCTTCTTAAAATATGGAAATCATTTTTCAAACATCAATAATTTACTTTCCTTTTTATTTTGTGGAAATAAGTCTTTTAACTTCTGAAATAAATATGTATGTATGTTTTACTTTCATTATTATGGTTTAACTTTTCAGCTAATCGCATGCTATTCCACAAGTGGTAAACCTGCCAATGGTAAAATTTATGCAAGTGCCGCTGATGCGGTTCACGATTTACATGATGGTGCCAAAATCTTGTTTGGCGGTTTCGGTTTATGCGGTATTCCGGAAAAAATGATTGAAGCAATCAAACAAAAGGGCACCAAAAACATCACTGCTGTATCAAATAATGGAGGTGGGTAAATAAAATCTTTACGAGCACAAACATATTTTAAAACAATTTAATAAAATTTAAGATGCCCAGCAACTCCGAATTTTTTTCAGAAATTTTAAAGGCTCAGTTAGTCTTTACTTTCTGTTCTGTTACGAATCAGCTGATTTGTTTTTGTTATTAAAAAACCTGTGAAATTGATTAGTTTTTCTGTTCTGTTGCGGTTCAGTTTGTTAAAATCAAAAACTTGTTAAGTAATTGTAAGTGACAGCAAAATAAATATTAAAAAATACATTTTTATATTGAAATAAACTATTTTTTGATTTTAAGAATTCATAAAATTTAATTTCTTCAAATTTATGTGCATTAAAGTTATTGAAATAAAACAATTTACAGTGCAAAACTAATAAATTTGTCATAAATGGCTGATAAGTTTCTACAGAAAAAGTAACTATTACAATTTCGTAACAGAACGGCACGGAACAGAACAGAAACAGAAAGTAAAAACTAACTGAGCCTTAAATTTTAAATTAACTGTCAGTTCAAAAATTTCGAACGCAGGTCGAATTTATTTTCAGGCTGCTATGAAAGCACAGATGTGCTTCTTTTTTTTCTAAATTAGAGAGAGGAATATCAAAAGTTATTTGTGTTTTGTTATATCGACCAACGAAAGCAACAAATAAAATGCAACGTTGTGTTTTTGGTGTTGTTACTTGTTGTAGTATCGCCACCACCCTATACATGAATTTGCCTTGTTCGAACGTAAAAGTTCGTTCGAAAATATTTTTAAAACTGAGTGTTTTTCACAGAAATGTTCTGTGCGAAAGTTAACATCCGGCATTGTTGAACCGACAGTATTTTATTATGTTTCAAACTTCTTATGTATTCTATTGGATGCGTAACTTATAAATGCTGGATTTTTTTTTTTTTTTTGGCAAATTTTGAACGTTTATTGTGAGTACAAAATATAAATGTATTCAAAGTATTGACCATTGTTGGATAGAAGTCCGCGGACAAAAACTGCTTACATATTAATTTTTTGAGGCAATTTTGGATATCCTGCTTTGGAGTTCAGCGTATTCTGCATCGATCGAAACAAATGAAAGCCAAAAAAAGTGCAAGGTCTGAGGAAATATTACAACATTCAATATCGAATGGCGTAATTTCAGCCTGGACTTTTAAGCGGATAAGGTAAACTTACCAACCACTTTGTTCTATGTAGGCTGAGTACCAAAACATCATAATACTTTGCAGTTATACGGTAGTGCTTCTGTATCAAAACAATACATAAGGAACAAAAGTCAAGTCTTTGGTGCATTTTTGAACAGATAACATTAGCGGAGCTCAGTGTTCGGTGCAAATGGTCTTGCGAAAGAGCAAATACAAAATAACGTAACTCTTTTCTAAAATACAACAACAAAACACAGAGTTTCCTTAAGATTTAATAATAAAGCTACAATATTTTTCATTGGCTCTTTCGCAAAACCATTTGCTTTAAACACTGAACTCTGCTATTGTAAAATTCTACACAGTTGAATTTAAGAATGCGAGGCTTTATATACATATGTACCCTACAAGAAATGAATGAGCGAATAGTCACATTTTTCACGTTGGCGTTAAGAAAATCTGACTATTCGCTCATTCATTTCTTGTAGGAAAGTTGCTTTGCAACTGACGTTTTGGAATTCATACATCATTTTGAATTTGTCTTGCAACCACAGAGTTCAAAAGCTGCTCATTTTGCTTTTCTCTTTGCGCTATATTTAATGCCAACACAAATGAATTTAACTGAGATTTATTTGCAAAAAAAAGTTTGTAAAAATTAACTTTTAAATGTTATTATCTTTGTTCGGCCTTTGAATTTCCAATCCTATGTTAATAAAACAAGCTCGAGGCCACACATGTGGCCTCGAGCTTGTTTAATTAACTTTTAAGTTTACCACAACATGTTGTTTTGCAACACAAGTATATAAATAATATTTGTAAGTAAATAGCATTAAAAAACAATGTTATTAAAAAAATTATTTTGTGAAAATTAAACGTTTATTAAACTAATGCTTTTGTTTAACGCGGTTTGTGTTTGAAAATTCCCTACTATTGGCATCATTGATCTGGAGAACGGCAATCTATACACAACCTCTCTTAAATTGTCGGAATTGAAGAAGTGGATGTGATACTTTCCATACAAAGACATTATACATTTCTGTATATCTAGGGAACGAAAAGAGCTAAAGTTTCCAAATTCGGTTATCAATAAACAGCATCGGAATTGGAGAAGTGAGCGTGTCACAAAATAGATTTGTTTGTATCTAAAAAACAGTATTTATTTAACTTTCTGTTCTAATCGCACCCTGGTGAAGAGTATATATCTGTGGCATTTTGACAAAACATCTTAAGTCGAGATAAGATAGCAAAAAAGTTTTTTAAAAAATCTCGGTGACTAAAAAATTTTTAAAAAAATAAAGTAAATCAAAATTAAAGAAAAATTTCGTTTATAATACAAAATTTTAAAAGAAGTAAACAAAAATGTTTTTTGAATAAAAATTCGTACGATAAACAACATTTTTTTCAACTTTTTAAATTTGACTTAAGATGTTTTGTCAAAATGCCACAGATATGATTCGGCACATCACTTTTACTTGTTACTTAATACCTCTTAGACGATGTACTTTTTTAAATCAAATTTTGTAAAAACTCTGAAATAATTTTAAAAATTAAATTAAATAAAAAAACGATTTAAATATACAGTGTAAACTCGATAATAATTTCAAATATGACGTCATCATCATCATCTTCAGTAACATCCTAAACATCCGACTAAGCTTCTAACATGGCCATTATCTGATCATTATTTAATTTTTCCATTGTCTATGAAAATCCGCAGAGAAAATGTTATGATTTCTAAATAAACACACTATTTTGTAGTGCTTACTAATATAAAAAATACAACCTCTTAAGGTTAATGTCGATTATATTCGACAACCGAAAAAGGTCCACAAAAGACCAACACAATTTATTTTTGCAATATTTTTTTCACGTAAACAGTTATTTACGTCTGTATCAATACTAACGATTTTTTTTAATATCGCCTGATCACCGAAATGATTATTTTTTGCTTCCTAAATATAACCATTTTACAAATTTCCTGACTACTGCTCGACAATGCGCTCAATAATAAGAAAATAGAGTCTATGCCTACCAGTGCTGCCACAACGAATACAATTTTTACAACCAAAATTTTTGAAAAAGTTACCAAATGTAAAAATATATAACCAAATTTAAAATGTTTTTTATTAATTGAGAAAATCATTAAAATCATTGTAATACATTGTAACACAAAGGTTATTTGCACTTTATAGTAAAACAATAATTATTAATCAAGAAAACAAAACAAGAAATGTTATTCTTTTACATATTAAAATAATAACGTGAAACTTAATTAAAAGTTTTTATTCATTTGAGACTTTTTTCGTAAAAAATTTATTTTTATTTTTTGGCGCCCTATGCTCTAATATGCCAGTTATAAATAACAAAAGTGGATAATAGTTTTCCGCTTTCTAGCTTTTATTGGCAGGACTGTCCAATGGGGCGATTTTTTAATCCTTTTGTCGATGGAAATTTACGTTTGGTGATATGGCGATTATTTTGGCGAAATTTAAAACGATTGGCGATATGCGAAATGCATTTTATGTAAATATTTTCTAATTTACACATATCTAAAATATTATAAAAACCACAATACTAATTAAATTATAAAAACTTTTTCTGTTTTGTGTAAATTTTAATTCAAATTTATAATTCTTATTATAAAAAAATGTTTCAAAATTGTTCTAATATATCATTACATACATTCATTGGGGAAAAAGAATATGATTGACAGTCAAAAGTTTTTTTTTTACCAAATAATTATGTTAAAAAACATTAAATAAATATACATACCGACAAGTTATAAACAGTAAAATTTCAAATTTCTTTAATCTTACAGCCATTTCTTAAAGAAAATTCCATACATTTTAAAATTATATTGATAAATCAATGAATTTTAAAAAATCTTTAAAATTCCCACGTGTATTTTCAAATATGTATATAAATATACTTCTAGAAATAACCTAAATTCAGAACCTTAAACTTATTTTCAAGTTTTTAAAAACACTGAAACCACTTTTGTGTGATTTTTCAGTAATTTTCTAAAATCGATTCCGGATGATTTTATGCAGTTCCTACTTTAAGTACTAATTATCTTTACTTCTCTTAAAATCAAGAAAAACTACGCTTATTTAAAAAAAAAATAATTGAAAATCTCCATTGATTTAAACTTCATTTGTATACGATTTCAGATCATGGCGTTTTTAATATAAAAATCACAAATGGCAATATTTTCTTAGCAAAAATCTTAAAAAAATTATTTGGTTGCCGTTTTGAAAGGGATTAAAAAACTTCCGTTCATTGGTAACAAATAATGAAAAAATCGTAGTACACAGTACAAATTATTCGAGCTCGTAAATAATTGTACCAAGAAATACATATTCGCTCGTAATTATTATTTTTTTTAGAAAAAAGTAACCAAAATGAAAAAAATATTCACATCTCCACATTGAAAAAAAATATAACCAATTTTGGTTAAAAATAACCAAAAACGGCAGCTCTGATGCCTACTATTATAACAATTTAAAATAGCAAAAGTGTCTCTCTAACAGATAAAACAAAAAAAAATATAATTAACTGAACATTTTTATACATTAAAAGGGCGTAGAAATAGAGTACAATGAAATGTCGAATATATTCGACAAAAACACTGAAAGGGTTAAATAAAAAAACGATTTAAATATACATACATATATTCATTGATATGTACATATCGCACTTCATCAAAGAGAGGGTTTTAACTAAAAATTTTAAAATTTCAGTAGAAGCAAAACCATTTTTAATTTAACATTAAAGGAATACGAAAAAGAATTCTTAACCAACTGTTTCATTACCAAAAATTAGACAAAATAACACGAAATTTTTACAGCGGGTAGATACGAAGAAGTGAAAAAATAAACATTTTGAGCTAATACCCTCTTTACGATCAAGTGGGATGTGTATGAAGATTTTTTAATTCTAATAGCCGATTTCAGAAAAAGATTTAGAAGTCTATAAAGTATTAATAATAATCTGAAATAATCCTGAAGACATCTAAACTATAACTAAACATTTCTCAAATGCAAATAACTGGATTGAAATTTATGTTGTTCTCTCCTAATTCTTTTAAATCTTCTTTTAGGTATTGATGATGTCGGTTTGGGTATTCTTTTGAAATCACGCCAATTGGGCAAAATGATTGTTTCGTATGTGGGTGAAAATGCAGAATTAGCTAATCAATATTTGTCCGGTGAATTAGCTGTTGAGTTCACTCCCCAAGGTACATTGGCCGAAAAGATAAGAGCAGCTGGTGCTGGTGTACCCGCATTCTTTACTCCCACTGGTTATGGTACCTTGATTCAAACTGGAGGAGCCCCCATTAAATACGGTAAAGACGGTAAAGTTGAAATTGCCAGCAAACCAAAAATCGTACAAGAATTCAATGGCAAAAGCTATGTCATGGAAGAGGCTGTGTTTGCCGATTTTGCCATAGTTAAGGCACAAAAGGCCGATACCTATGGCAATTTAGTTTTTAACAAGGCAGCTCGTAATTTTAATTCCGCCATGTGTCGTGCGGCTAAAATCACCATTGTTGAGGTTGAAGAAATTGTGCCAGTTGGTGCTATTGATCCCGATGAAGTTCACATCCCCGGCATTTATGTTAAGCGTATCTTCAAGGGTAGCAACTATGAGAAACGCATTGAAAAGGTGCGTATTACTGAAACAGATGATGACAAGAAAAAGGCTTCCTCGCCAGCCCAAGCCATACGAGAACGTATTGCTAAGCGTGTAGCCATGGAATTCCATGATGGTATGTACGCCAATTTAGGTATTGGCATGCCAGTCCTCTCCTCCAACTATATTGCAAAGGATAAAAATGTGATGTTGCAATCTGAAAATGGTATTTTGGGTATGGGTCCTTTCCCCACCAAGGATCAAGTTGATCCCGATTTAATTAATGCTGGTAAGGAAACGGTTACTGTTGTACCTGGAGCTGCATTCTTCGGTTCCGATGAAAGTTTTGCCATGATTCGTGGTGGTCATATGGATTTGACAGTTTTAGGTGCCATGCAAGTTTCTGCTACTGGTGATTTGGCCAATTGGATGATTCCTGTAAGTTTTATTTAATCAAAACAAAAAATAAACAAACAAAAATTGTTTTTTTAAATAAAATTTTAAACATTTTAGGGAAAACTTGTTAAAGGTATGGGTGGTGCTATGGATTTAGTAGCAGCTCCTGGTACTAAAGTTGTTGTCACCATGGAACACAATGCTCGTGATGGTTCTCCAAAAATCTTGGACTCCTGCTCTTTACCCTTGACTGGCAAGAATGTTGTTGACTTAATTATTACAGAAAAGGTAACATTTTTTAAATCTCAATTCAAGAACTCATAATAACGTTTTTTTTTCTCCAGGCTGTTTTCGAAGTTGAAAAAGGAGCTGGTCTTACTCTTATTGAAATCGCCGAAGGGTTTACTGTTGATGATATTATCGCTTCTACTGGTGCTCAATTCGTTGTATCCCCAAATGTCAAAAAAATGTCTCAAATTGATGCTTAATTACGATCTTTAAGAACATAAAAGCACTAAATGGACTAGTTATATTTGTTGCGAAACCCCAAAACACTCTTTAACTTTAACTAAGTCTAAGAAACTAAAAAAATTAAACTTGTTTTAAAATATTTGATTTAAAATTAAGTCGTGCTAAGATGTGAACTGCTTTCAGTTCGGAAAACAAATAATATTTTTATACTTTTAATAGTGATTAATGATTGCATTTATTTTAATATTAATTAATTGCCTAGCAAAAAAAAAAAAAAAATAAAAAAGATTTTGAAAAAAATTAAAAACAATTCAAGTGATGTAATAAATTAAGTTTTAATGTTTACAGAAAACTCAAGCAAAATAAATATTTTTTTAAAATAACAAGATTTTGAACTTTTCATTGCCAAAATCGATTTTTGGTAAAAATTTTAAAGAATTTTTCGAAATTATTAAAAATTTCTGTTGTTGTATAAATCATACATTTTGCTTTTTGGGAATGAAAATTAAATTTTAGGTGATTTTTTCATTGTATTAAAAAGAGTTAACATTTGGGAAGATGAAATAGATTTATCTAAGCAAACTGTATTATTTATAAAGTGTGTATTTTTTCTAAGAAGAGCTTCTAATAACTTATACTGCATTCTGTTGCGAATTTTGGTATTGGTTGTATTCATTTTAGAAAATACTTGTTCAACACAAGTTTTACTTGTCGGTACAGAAAGCATGTTCAAAACTATTTGAGTAAACTCTTAAAAAGGTTTCGAGCCACCAGCGTGTGTGTATGAAAAAAACTTTGGGCCAAAAAAAAAACTTCAATCTTGGCCAAATTGGTGCTGCCATTGCACAACAGGCATTTACATATAATAATATATTTTCCCCAAAAATTCACAGGGAAAAAGCGCCTTTTTCGCCAAAAATTCTCTTACAAAAAAATTCCTATTAGGAGAAAAATACCCAAAAATGAGAATGTTGAGAGGTGTTCTGAAAAACGTAATCGCAAGACTCTTGGCGAATTCAAATCGCAATAGTATACTTAAGTGATCTGATGTATTTAGACTAAACCAAACTTAAAAGAAATTATTCAATTGATAAATAAATTGAATTAAATATCGAGTCATTACCGCAAAAAAAGTTTAAGCGACAAAATCAAAATATTACAAGAGAAGTTTTTTTTTTAATTTTATTTTATGTAAATTTTGTATGGAGGTTGTCGCTTACGATAAAATTTTTTTTGCTATAAAATCGTAACGGTACCTTAAGTAACTATGACCATTAATTAAATAAAAAACCGAAATTGAAAATAATGACGCTTAAGTTTTTTTTTGCGAAAATGACTCGATATGTTATTTTTTTTTAATAAAATTAAAACTAGTTATATTTACTTACAAATTTTATTAACCTATTTAAGCCCAAACAAAAACTACCGGACAAAAAATAAAATATTGTTTATTTTATTATTTAATTCATTACATATAAACAAAAAACAAAAATTTTTTTTTTTTTTTGGAATTAAAGAGGTGTACCCAAATTGGCACTACGGTCACTTTAAAAAAAAATTTTTTTTGATGTTATAGAAATTTCTGAAATTTTAGTTTATCAATAATATATTGAATAATGTCAAAAAGTTTGTGATAAGCCGGAAATAATGAAGTGTTCCCAAATTGGCACAGCGGGCGTAAATGGGTTAAGCTCGGAACTAGGAAAAAAGGCACTCTGATAGTATACAATGTGTTTTTATGCACTGGCGATTTCAATAAAAAGCCGATCTAAATAATCAGCCTTATACGGTTGTCGTTCGAAAAATGTATATTGCCAATGCTGAGAATAATTTCAACGAAATACCAAATCGCAGGCGTGTGTTTAAAAACATGCTTGGCGATCGTGCGGGCGTCAGAACATATCTAAACGTTTATTTTACCCAACTATATAATTGCTATTTTTTTTAGACATCATAGACTTTCATTATTTTGGATGTCCGACCGTTAAAAATCTTTCAGTTGATTAGGTTTATCAGTGAATTAAGTTTATTTTATTCAAAATTTTAAATCTAGCGAAAAAATTACAACATTTTACCAAGAATTTTTAAAAATATTTAAAATTAAAACCAGTTTAATTTAAAAATTTCAAAAAATTTTCATTACAGAAAAAAAATAGCACTCCTTTAAACTAAAACATCAACCAATTGCCTTGGTAACATCCTTCAGTGTTTTAGATTGGCGTGCAGCTCTCATTTGTCGATTTAAGGCAAGAAATATGTTGGCTTCAACTTCGGATTCCGAGCGGCATTTTGCACAAAATTGAGAAGTGACCACATGCAAGGGACTGCGATAAAAGAAATTCTTGTCCATATTCAAGCCATTCTTGAGATGGGCCCAAAAATGAAAGAAAATTTCTATAATCATAATAATTAAGGCGGCATAAATGTTGAAAAAGAAAAAGGTGGGCAATAAAAGCATGCGATGATTTGATTTGTTATAACCCAAAATAATGTCCTTAAATAAAAGAAAATAAAGAAAAAAGAAGTTTGTTTGAATATACTAATTTCAAAGTTAAAAAGTGATTTCATATACATGCATTACATTTGATACTCCCTCCATGTTTATGTAATCATCTCTTTCGTACAACTGCTTTTTTGGTTTTATCGCTTCAGTCGTAACATCCGACTCTTTGCTTATTCTCCCATAAGGTTCCTGATAGATTTCCTCATTTTTACCCAACATTTCCTTTTCGAATTCCTCACATGGTGAACCACGCAATAGTTTCTTAGGAATTTGAAAGTGTTTCTGCTTCATATACCGCACCTTAACTTTACCCATAATGGGTTCACCGGTTTCGGCATCGTAACTTGGTTCTGTTACGTTGGCGGCATCTGTTTTTATATAGATTACTTCACCCGTTTCAGAATTCTGTAATAAGATGAAGAAGAAGATGAAAAGGGGAAAAAATAAATAACTTAATTAACATTAATATGTGATTCGTTTAAACAAACAATTATTTTCTTTCATCTATAACTACTAATATCTCTGAAATTTTTTCCTGTTACTTTTCTGATATATTTTTTTAATACTGTGTGAAATTTATAAAAATTTAAATGAAATATGTACCCAATAAACCATGCAATATTATATTCTTTTATTTACAACGATATCGTGACGATATCATTTTTTCATTTATTAAAAATTTTTTAAAATTAAAAAAAAAACCACCAAAAATTATTTAAACATAGAAAATGTAGAAATGCGGTTTCACTATCGTTGTTATTGAAAATAATAATATCGTTTTCGATAATTTAATGGAACAACGATATTGTACCCAGCTAGCATTTTGTATCATAATCTAATCATTTAGGAATCAGCTTCACGAGCAAAATACCCGTATATGAGCTAATTTTTCAATCATAAGTGATACTCTCGTTGTGAGAAAATTGTACATGATTTTTATTTTTTTTTCGGTTAAGCACCCTTATGGCTTTTGATTATTCAAATTAGCTTTATTTTGTTAGGAAAGTAATCGAATTTTGGCAAAGAAGAGAAAAACCCATTTGCACTAACATTTATGTTCATAAATTGCTAATAATTTTTGGGCTTTTTTTTGCTTGGCTGACACGAAAGTTGCTATTTTTATTTTTTTGATTTGACAAAACAAATATTTAAAAATCATTATTTTATCATATCACTGAATCATATATGAATCCTTTTTCTATCGCTCAAGTGATAAATCAGTTTTTAATCATCAAAACTGATCTGATCACTAAGGTGATTTTTACAAAAAATAATCACCCAAATGCTAGCTGGGTAAGGAAATGTACAATTTAGCCTTTAAAAACTATCGTTGCGATACTTTCTATCACCTATATAATATCTTCAATATCGTTACAATATCGGTTTACTGGGTAGTTAATTACGTATACAGACATTCGAACACTATTTAAAGTGAAAAGTGGGTGAGTCAATTGCAGGTTGAGTGAAGCACGTAGGTTTATAATTTACATAAGTATGCATGTATGTATGTGTATCATTATTTGATAAAACAAATCCTTACAATCATTAATTATTTTATGATAATATTGACTTTTAACTTGCTAAACTATTTAACGTTACTGATAATACTAACCATCAATATAACAATTAATAAAACGAAACTAGTTTTACGTCCATCCCAGCAGATTTTTTAAATAGCTAATTCTTGTGATAAGTTTTATTTAGCAATGCCAATATTTTTAATTGTAGTCAAACTAATAAGTTCACATTCAGCCCAATTATGAATTAAAATTTCCCGGGAGTTTTCTCCCTTCTCCCATTTTTCCTATGTAAATTCAATTGTTAAAATGGGAAAAGAGAAAAAACTCCCGGGGAATTTGTATTTATAATTGGGCTGATTACCTACGAAAAAAAATTTGCATCAAAATAAATTTTGTTCGTAATTTCCAGGGCTGTGGAGTCGTCAAGAAATAGTGATAACTCCGACTCCGACTCCATTTGCTGAAATTTTTTAAGTACAACTCCGACTCCGACTCCTACTCTAAACTTGATGCTAAATGTATATGAGACTGGTCCTTATTTGACTTTAAAATATTAAATAGTTAAATATAACAAAATATTAAATGGTTAAATATAACAAGAAAATTATTCTGTAAAAATTTCGACATTTTAATTTTAATACGTGCCGCATTAAGCTTTAATATAGTTAGTAACATAAAAGTAGGTGAGATGAAAAACTTGTTTTTTACACTTTATTTGAATTTTGG
Organism: Pollenia griseotomentosa; assembly: GCA_963931875.1. NCBI lineage: Eukaryota > Metazoa > Arthropoda > Insecta > Diptera > Polleniidae > Pollenia > Pollenia griseotomentosa. Next base: position 96,030,328 of record OZ007562.1, on the reverse strand, counting down.
GAAAATGCAAAAAACATATAGCGCCCAATTTAATGGAGCAAATTAGTTGAACTTTTTGTTTCTAAAGTGTTATGCCATTCTTGATTAATAACTCAACATTTGAAAAATTGAAACCAATTGAAATATAGAACGCATAAAAAACGAATTTTCGAAAGGAACGAGATTTGCTACAATCCATATGGGATCGAACTAGTTTTCAACACACTATAGCCCACCAGGAAAATTAATCATTGAGCCTTAATATATTTTGAAAGTTATATTAAATTACTAAAATTATGAAAACAGTAGTGCTAAAAAATGTTACAATAGTTCTGTAGGGGAGAGATAAACTACACCAATTCACATCTTTTTCAAAATACGTTTTTTATACTGTTAGAATTAGAACTTTTCCTCTATCGATTTGTGAATTTCCATAAGTATTATCTAATGTAGTTTTCGAGATTGAAAAGTTGAAAACAACACCAAGTCCAACTTGCTTATACGTAAAGGGCTTCAAGTGTACTTAGTGTTGTTTACCACTGAATTTGTAGAGGCAAATAACATCAGGAGTTCTAGTTTTTAATATAAAAAAATTAAAAACTGACATTTTGGATTTATTATATTTCGACCAACTTTGCTTATCATTCTCAGGAAAACTAAATATATTTTTATTTAAACACGCAGATGCGCCTTCTGTTGTTACTTGTATAATTTGTATAACACATTTTGCAGAGAAAAGTAAGGTAAACAAATTGTCTCAAATCATTTTTCGGGTTAACCCCCCCACATTGATAAGCATTATATCTGAAACAATTCATGTATTTTTCCTAGTTCCTTTTTTTCTATTCTATCATTCACTTTGAAAGTTGGAATTTAAAATGTAGTTCACTTAGTGCTTTCACCACAGGAGCTACAGCAGATTTCCAGTCATATATATGAACATATATACGATTTATAAAAATTAAATATTTCAAAGCGAACTTGATTACAAATTTGCATTTAGAAATTCCCTAATTCGACTCCATTTCATCAACAATATCTTGGCGCACTTCAAACAATAGTGAACCAGCGAGTTTTGTTATAGATATATTTTTGTTACCAAATGCAATTTTAGGTCACATAAAAACATAGAAAAGGACATGGTTCGATCTTCTTCTTCTTATATCCTTTAGCTCCCTGTGGAGCATAGGGCCTCGATACAATCTATATATTTATTCTCATAAAGTGCTAAAAGATCTGTCAAAATCAATTAGTATCTCAATTTTTTGATTTTTGAAACGAACGAGTTTTGCAACTCACCTACTCATACGTTAAGTAGACCTGGACCTTATTTTCTGACTTTAAAATTTTTAAAGCTGACCCTTTTAAAATTTTTTTATATTTCTTCACAATAAATCTCTAAGCTCAAGGTCACTTTTATATAAAAAATATTAATAACTAATCAAAAATACAGACATTTAATTTATAAGAATAAGATAGGATATACAATAAGTTATAAAAATGGAAAAGAACAATTTTTGTTTCCAGTGTATGTTTATATTATTTTTTTATATTTCACACTTTTTTGTTGTTTCATCAAATTTTGTTCTAAACAATTTTTTTAAAATTAAAAAAACCAAAAATCCCTAAAGAAATTATCCATTGAGGTAAAGAAATATTGGATTAATAATAAATATTTTTTATATAAAAGTTACCTTAAGCTTGAAGATTTATTGTGAAGAAATAATATTAAAAAGGTCGAAGAAATTAAACTAAATTTTTTTTTTTTTAAAAAATATTAGAAAAATTTGTATGCTGGAAAATTTTGGAGTCGGAGTCGCGAGTTTTTGTGAGTACTTCGACCCCGACTCCGGTACTAAAAGCCTAACTCCGACTCCACAGCTCTGGTTATTTAAACAAATTTTATATTATCAGAAAATTTTACCAAATTTCAGTATACAGGGCTTCGATTAACCGGCAGCAAAAATAAAATGAATTTTTTTTGGGTCGATTTAAAATCTTTTTTGCAGTGACAGATCCCAAAGATTCCACAAAAGAACGGGCCCTTTGCTTAACGGGTCCTTTCACAAATTCTTGTGAAATAAGCTGAAAATCTTTTCCCAGTTTTCTCGAAATCAGCTTAGTTTTTAACAACAAAATAAACTTTCTGGAAAATATCTTAATAATTACCCAAGTGAGAAAGTTAATCGGCCAAGCTCGATCATTTGATACCCTACACCACAGTATATAAAGACACATTTTCGAGTTTGTACTCTATTTGGAAACCATCATGTACCTGTCAAAACAAAATTATGTTATAAGGATAAAATTCATATAAGAGAATATTATTTAAATACCGGTACAACATTTTTCTTTGCATAGTAGCTATTATAAAAGTTATCGTTGCCAAAATTTTAAATCAATACCAACATTTATAAGGAAGTTATGATACTTAAAATTTTTTTTAGAGTGGTATTTGCATCAAATAATGACCGATTTTAAACCGATTCTCACCATTTTGAATGGGCTTCGCTTTGATGACAATTGAAACATGTGTACCAAACCTATCATAAATTATATACAATATTGCGGATTTTGAGTCGATCGGTATTTTAAAAGGTGGGTCTATAACCAATGTTTTTGTGTGTTCCACACCTCAGCACAAACGCATAATAGTGGAGAGTGTACCCTCTTCACTATTGGGGTGTGAGAATAAAGTTATGCATGTATTTAAGTGTGTATAGGTACTTTTCAATTTATGTAAGTACTTTAATTAATAATTTCAAGTATTTCAACAATGTAATATATACTTAAAATCTTAACCTTTTTCACCTCTAATAATTTGATACTATAAATATAAGCAGACAGTAAATATAACAAGTTTATCGTTTTTCGAAATATGATTTCATAACACGCAAATTTTTCGTTAATTACAATTATTACTGCATTTGTAATCTTTCTGTAGTTTAAAAACAAACATATTAGGGAGGTGATTTAGGTTGGACAAATTTTGGAGATAGTCTTATCTTATTTGTACCTTAACTTTAGGTTCTAAAGCGATCAAATATTTATGAATTGTATCAATGGCAAATTTAAAGTTTTAAACTTAAAAATTAAGGTGAGTATTTACGGAGTTTTTATTTTGTTTTTAAATAATTTTTAGATTGCCTATTAATAAACGAATTTATTAAGTAGATGATAAAGAAATTTTCCCAAAATTTCTTTTAGATATTAGAGTTTTGTCAATGTTGGAATACAACTCTGTAATATATTTGGCTTTTTTTAGACACCCAAGTTAACAAGAGAATTGTTATTTAATATAAACCACCCTAATACGACTTCATCTATATTTTTAATTATTTCAAGTATTTACTTTTTTTTTTATCAAAAGTGAACAATTAAGTTGTTATATTGTCTATAATACCGAAACATTATTAGAAAAGAAAACAATGTTATAACATTATTGACATACACGTACAATTTTAGGGTTTGCATGTCGATTATAATTGTAATCGGGCTTGCCGTAAATACACAAAAATTCCTGCGATTACTTTAATCGAAATCACAACTTTTGTAAAATGTAATTATAAATAAAATTTTCATTTTAGTTGTTACTTATTTGCAATGACTTTTTTTTGATAGTATATCAAATATTTGTAATACCTAACCCTTTTGTAGAACATGTTCTTTAAAGTGCTTGCATTTTTAAAATAAAATAGATTAAATAAATTGTTGGAAGATTAGTACGAATTGAAGGTTTTCCAAGAATAAGGGTTGCATGGAAACTGTAAATGTTTTAAATCTTGCTATTTAAACGGCTTGTTATCCGATTCCCAGACGCTGTGCATGCCTGCAGTGATTTAAGATTACTTATCATTTGTAACTGACAAGCAGCGATGCCACTTTCTGAATTATTCAGGGGCCTGATTCTGGCAGTCGTGATCGAGTACTTTCTGGATTCGAAAGCAATTTAATATCTAATTATTTCAGTCAATACTGAATAAAGCGGAATTATTTGTTCAGTGTTGTAAAGCATTAATTTGAGTTTCACAATACTAAAAAAAAAAATTTCGATTCGTTCAGTATCGACCGAAAGAATTAGAAATAAAATTGCTTTCGAATTGAGAAAGTACTCGATCACGACTGCCAGAATTAGGCCCCAAGACTGTTACCGAAATTAATTCCGATCGAAAGAGGAAGTTATTTAATTGAAAGAAGCTAGCGCAAATTCCATCGGATTTGCAATAACGGATCTAAATTAAGTGCGATCGAATTGTGTCAAAAAAAAAAAAAATTAGAGGCAGCCGTGGTTTTTTGTTTATATCTCAGGCATTTATTGACCGATCTGGCTTAATTTCAATAGCAGACTTTAACGGAGTATATGTGACATAAGTGTATAGAACCTAGTCCTCATATTTTTTGCTTATTATCCGATTCCCAAACGCAGTGCATGCCTACAGTGATTTAAGATTACTTATCATTTGTAACTGACAAGGACTGTCACCGAAATTAATTCCGATCGAAAGTGAGAGTTATTTAATTAAAAGAAGCTGAAGCAAATTCCATCGGATTTGCAATAACGGATCTAAATTAAGTTCGATCGAAATGTGTCAAAAGAAAAATTAGAGGCAGCCGTGGTTTTTTGGTTATATCTCAGGCATTTATTGACCGATTTGGCTTAATTTCAATATCAGACTTAAACGGAGTATATGTGACATAAGTGTATAGAACCTAGTCCTCATATTTTTTGCCTTCGGAAAACTCATTTCAACATACACACGGACCGACGCACAGACGGACATTTTTAAATCAACTTCGTTATTGAATAGGACCCAGAATATATATATTCTATAGTGTCTTAGATTAATATTGTTAAAATTATAAACGCAATGGGAAACTTATATGTACCCTTTCCAACTGTGGTGAAGGGTATAACAAAATTTAATTTTCAGATTATTTTAACCTAAGTGTTGTACAATTAGATCTTATAAAAAAAGATAAATTGTTACAAAATAAGACCGATTTCAGAAATCTGCAAAAAAGCATTTTGAATTTATACAAATTTTTTATCGAAAGATACACAAAAAATTGCAACTATTAAAAAAATGTACTAGTACTATTTCCAGTTTCCAAAATTTCACTCCTGAGACGATTGTGGTGTCCATGGTCTAAAATCAAGCCAGAATAAACATCCCAACCTAGATTTTTATATATATATGTATATAATTTTTAGTTTAAATTTGTATTATATTGTTATTTCGAAATGAAATACAAAAAATCATTTAAAGTTTGATTAATTGATAATCGGATTTGACGTAAATTTTTTTAATCGTAAAAGTGATTTTAAAATATTCGATGATATGCCAACTCTATTAAATATCAATATTACTTGCCAATCAATTGAACAAGTATAACATATGTAGCTTAATAATTTAATATTGTTTTTATAGCAAGAATAAACTGAGCAATTAATCGTTAATTTAATTAACAATAAGATGTTTCTTAAAAACTCACATTTTTTTAAACAACTGTTGTTTTCGTTACATATTTAGGAATATATTAAAAAAAGTATTATATTATATAAATATGTAAAAAAAATTAAATTCCAGCATGACCGATGTCTAACAGGCCGTTCGTCTATGGAAGTACGCACTACATCGATAAACGCTATACCGCTGCACTTACTTCTTTAATCCAGAAGGTTTGAACAAATACTAATATGCCCTTGTTGTGGAAAGAAGGTGACGGTTTACCAAACCCAAGAAAGGTGACCTAAGGGAATGCAGAAATTGGAAATTTAAATATCAAAACTTATGGCTATAACTATTGTTACTCCAAAGGATCACCCCAGTTGTCGAGTCAACGCTTCGATGCGAACAAGCCGGTCTTAGACAGGGTAGATCTTGCTCAAATCACATCAACACGCTGCGTATTAAAGTTGAGTTATCAAGAGAATGGAACACCCACCTCTATCTTTTATTCGTTTCGTTTTATTTTTGACACTGTAGCACGTGATGCACTGTGGAATACATATACTGGCTTACAGAGAATCGCCAGATAAGATCGTACAGCTGATTCGTTAGCTTAACATAGCCTCAACTAGCCATGTTCGCTTTAATGCAGCGGAAATCAATAAATTCTCGACAACAGTAGAGGTAAGGCATGGTTGTGTCTTATCGGTAGTACCCTTTCTCTTGATGGTTGACTTTATAGTAGGCAGAACAAACGCTGAAGCTCCAAATGACATTAAATGGAATCTCGACTATGCTGGCAATATTTGCCCGATGGCATATCGCATCGAGGAGAAACTGCAAATACTATCAATAAATGCCGCCTAAATTGGCTTGAAGGTAAGCTTTGCCAAGACAAAACCAAGACAAGGCACAAACCTGACAGCACCAATTACTATAAAATACACTATTATCCAGGAAGAAGAATCTTTCTGATATCTCCGAAGCATCATTTGCAGTGATGGTGGTTCCAAAAACGATATTAAGGCACGAATATATAAGGCAAGGGTTGCATTTCATTCGCTGCATAAAGTGTGGCGTTCCAATAAAATTAGTCGTAAAACCAAAATAAGCCTTTTTGAAAGCAGTGAATGGCAAAACTCAGGATAACATAAAAAAGCTGCAAGCATTCATCAATAAATGTCTAAAGCGTATTTTATTTATTAACTGGCCAAACATCATATCAACGAACGACCTACTAAACCCAACCAACAATAAAAATATAAAAGTGGAAATCAGGAGACGGAAATGGATATCCACATAATGCCATATCCTTAAGATCAGATGGTAATATTAAATAGCGATTGCTGTTCGGTTTTAACCGAAATCGAAACCGCGGTTTTAAATGCCTAAAATCCGAAACCGAAAACCGACAAAAAAATCCTCGGTTTTAGCTTTAACGTTAACAATATATTTATGCTTAAAGAAATTGCAAATTGTACATAATACTCGAACCGAACTTTATATACAAAAATTTTATACATAACAGCCTGCAAGGTATTTTAAAATCCTTAAAATTCAAAATAAGTACTAAGAAGAACATATGTTACCTTTTTAACTCTTAAGTAAACACCTAATTTGTGTGGCACAAACTACCACCTGGGCCTGGCTGGGACCACTAGTATTTTGTATGGAGTTTTTGTGGCTATAGAAAAAACTCACACTTACGAACCCCTTGGCAAGGCTGGGACTACTTTTTTATGTATGGAGTTTTATGGCTATAGCAGAAACATTTTGTTGGGAAATAGAATAATTCTTCGAAAAAACAGTAAAGAAAGAGTTATTATGTGTTGCATTTTTTACTGCTGTACAAATATAATAGGGCAGGCAGGGCCTGGCCAGGCCCAGTTGGATACAACATGCACAACATTTTCATTTGGCCAATTGCAACGCCCACGGTTTTTACACTTTTTTTCTAATTTTCTTGTAAAAAACACTTTGATTGAGGAGTACATTAAGTTTCGTTCGGATATACTTAATAATTATATAAAAAAAACTGGAAAAAAGAAAAAATGCCCACCAGGCTCAGGTGTACATTTTAGGGTTAATAAAAGTACCTGAATTAAAACAAATAAAAAAATTGTATTATAATATAAATACAAAAAAAAAAAAAAAAAATATATATGTTTATGTATGAAGTTTAACTTTAATATTTTCAAAACCGAAAACCGAACCGAAACCGACCGGTTTTAATCATTTTAAAGCCGAAACCGCGGTTTCACATTTTTACGATTTTTACCAAACTCTAATATTAAAAAGATATTACTACAAAGGAATCCCCAAGAGGATCTGGACCCCGGAATACATGAAAAAGACCAGTAAGACAGAAATATGAAGCCACACCAAAACATGGAAAAAAGTTAAAACTATTGCTAATGATCGAAGAGGACCACTATAATTTATAATGGATTTAATAAATGCCAATTAACGGACGTTATATACACAGACTTTATTCAGTAAAGCTTTGACAAAAACGTCAACCATTCTTCTTCTTTTTAAGCTTAATCTTCAACACGATTTGGATAATTTTTACAACTGGTGTAATATCAACCTCATGAATATTAATTAACCAAAATGCAAGCATATTCGTTTTTGTAGAAAATTTTATTCTCTGGGTAAATTTTTTTAATTTGGGTGACAGCCAAATTAAATAAGTTAAAGAGATTTTGGATCTTGGTGTTTTACTAGATGTAAAATTAGATTTTATAAAACACATGACGACAATGATAAGCAAAGTTCGTTGAGTACTTGCTTTAATTAAGCGTAGGCTTAAGGAGTTCACTGATCCTAAAATTACAAAGCAGTTATACATATTTTTGGTAAGACCAATCATCACATTATCTGGGATCCTGATTATAATGTTCACATAAATCGAATAGAGTCTGTCCAAAAATATATTTTATTTTTCTGCTTAGTGAACTCAACTTGGAAGCCTTCTAAAGCTCTTCCATTCTATTCCGTTAGATTTGAACGAGTTGAATTGGCTTCACTGGAAAGCCGAAAAAATGGAAAAATGCAACTTTAAGTTCTTAGATAATTTGCTTAATTGTAATGTGTGTTCTGAATTCTTGCTTAATAATGTGAAAGTCAACGTTCATCAACGATCAACTCGCAATTTTACACCATTGTATCTTCAGGTTTTTCACACAAACTACACAAATTCCGATCCTTTTCGGAGATTATGCACAGATTTTAATGAAATGTACATATAATTTAATTAACTTTTCTTTGAATTGTTGTGTTATTAAACGTAGTTATATCTTGTTTTAAAAAACATAAACTAATAACATTGTTTTTAATTTAATTATACTTTGTAAAGGCACTTTTACACGATATGTATTTTGCAGTGTAGTTGTTAAATTTCGCTGCGGGAAATTTGTATCAATTGTTCCAACAGACTAGTCCTGGGATTTGTGAAAATAGAATAAGTTAAAAAAGAAAGAACTTATGATCAGTGAAAGGAGAACCAATCATTTAACTGGTATATGAAGAACAAAAGGTAGAAAAAGTAATGAGTTACAATACAGTCTTCACCAGTGTTGTGCACATTTTTCTTGGGACTTTCTGAAATTTGGTTCTTAAATTTATTTCTAGGATTTGTCTTATTGAAATATTACTACTTTGAAATAACTTAAACTAAACACGTAAATTGAGAACAGATGTGTGACTTGTCAAATGGTGGCTGTCAATTAACCCCCTCCAATGACAACCCCATGTAAAAGTGATAGGTTCCATTCATATAAAGTGTTAGAACTAGAACCGGTCTCTACCACCAAAGACCTATTACGGGACTACTTTAGTGTCAGTTCGCTTTCCTCTAGGGCTCCCACTGAAAAATGAATACATGTCGTGATATTAATCAGTATAAAATTTGCTGTTATTAAGGATTTTAGGTCATGTCAGATGAAACCAAAAACGAATGTGTGAAAGCAAAAATTATAAACCTTTTGTATGTGTTAATTTTGACAGACATGTCGTCGGCTTAGAGTGTAAACCTGCTAACTCCCTTTTAACAAATTTTACAGAAGAGACAAAAAGCTTTTTAATTTTCCTATTTGCTGCTTAAGAGGAAAACCAAAAATATTGTTGATTTGACACACTTCAGGACTCAATTTGAAGAAAAACTACATGCTGGTCGACGAGGCATATCTTTCTCTACCATACGGCATTAAAATCTCAATTTTCTTAAAAAGTGAACTTAGCAGGTTTACGCTCTAAGCCGACGATGTGCAATTACATATGGATTTAACATCTGACAAAGCCACTGCAAAATACATATCGTGTAAAAGTGCCTTAAGAATTCAAAACCATAGACTTAAATAAATAAATAAATTATTGTCACATTTTTTATTTATATTTAAATAAATAAAGGATATAGTATGTACCTATTCGCATATATATTTTTCGAACTTAATAACGATCAAATTTCAAATCAACGAAAAATTGTAAACTTTAGAATAATTAACTTTAAAATTTCCGAAACACGTTGAAAACTTTATTTATTTACCAAAAAAAGAATACATACATACATTTTTTCCTGTAAAATTCTTCAATTTGTCTCGCTTTCTCGGAAAGTACAAAAAAGTCCACAAAAAAACCAAATCACGAACCCACCACTACAAAACATTTTCAATGAAATAAGATTTACTGCGAAACAAGGAGAAATTCAAAAAGCCTATTTAATTTATATTAATTATTAAAACGTTATCCAAACATATTTATTTCTATAACATATCATTTATCCAAAAACAAAAGTAACGTGTCTTGGAAATTTCCATAAATTTAAATAAATAAATAAAAACCGTTAACAGGTTCTTGTTGACACCTACCGTCCATTCAAAATTGAGTGTCGCGACGATGGACAGATAGTTGGCTAAATCAGTTTTAAGTTTGTGTCTAACAATTATGACTTTTTTTTGCACCAGTGCAAATATTTTTTAAGTCTTTCAAACAAATTGATAAACAACGAAAATAATAATAAAAAATAAAAAATGTATTTGTAATTAATTTTTGTTATCATTTAAATTATTTTTTGATAAGCACAGAGAATAACTAATTTCACCATTTCATTTAAAACAAACGTTATTAAGTATTTATTAATTATGTTTGAAAAAGTTATTAATGATATACATATAAACTAATATTTTTTGCTAATGATAGTTTTTGGTGTTTTTACAGTGAGAGACAAAAAGGAAGAAACACAAAATTTAATGGGCATTATTTGACTCTGTCCAAATTAAAAAGAAGCTAAAATTTCAATAATATTTGTTATATCCTCCGCCGCGAGTGGTTTACTTTTTAAATAATATATCACATCATTTGCTGCAGCATCGTCTTAACTCAGAAATATTAGTTTTGCATAAAACGACTTTAAAGTTTTAAATTTACATACAACAAAATGAAAAAAAATTTTTCGATTATCTTCATTATAACTTTTAACTATGTATTAGGGATATTAAGTCAAAATAAGTTTTTTGACTTATGAACGCTGCAGCAAATGAGCGATATGTATGCCCATGGTCCTTGATTATTTAACATAGATCCCAAACAAAACGTACTGTCGGAATAGAATTGAAGACCCTTAAACTGAAACGAATTAAAATACAGTGAAAATAGATTCGATAAAGTTTGGTTCATAGTTTATCACAGATCATTTAAGCACACTTCTGAAAAATTAATCAAACATTTGACACAGTCGAATACAGCTTCTAAATTGGTATTATCGATCACAGGCCACTTTTTAAACAGTCCCTGCGGGAACTTTGTATCAATTGGTTTTAACCCTGGATGATTACTGTTCCTCGAATCGACGAAGCTCATTTAAATTTTATCATATAACTTTTGTATGTGTATTCAAATTACGCTCTTTTTTCAACACCGCCCAATAAAAAATTGTGCTTCGAGCGAAGCAGGTCGTTAAGGGAGAAATGTAAGAGTTGCTCTTACCATCTCGCTTACGGAAGACATGAATTTTATATGGCGAGTTCCCACTTTGAAGCAATACATTTTTGACACATAAAGCGCATTATTCAGCGCATATAAAAACTGTTGGATGTAAAGATCAGCTTTACACACTGAATGTTTTGATACCGTTATTTTTAATTATTCTCCCTTACAAACCTGCTTCGTAGTAAGGGAATGCCGTAGCACTTGAAATGTTATTGTTTTTTATAAAAGCTGTTGAGAGTTCTTTCACTTACTTTACTGCATTTCTGTATGTCTTATTGCGTAGCGCATAATTGTGCGCTTATTTTTTTAAATGTACCTTTAGTGCGTTAGCTGAAAACGAAAGCTTTAAAAAAATAATTAATTTGAAAACTCAAAAAGTGCTAAAATTCGTATCAAATATTAAGATAGATGAAGAACTTTTATTTTAGTTTATTTTTTAATAAAATGCTTAATTAAAAAGTTTTGTTGATTTTTTACTTTAAAAATCGATCCGCATGAATTTTTTTTAAAAAATTCGTAGTAACCTTAATGTATCAAAATGAAGAGTAACCTTTCAGGGTTAAAGCCCTTATCACGTGACACATTTTTATAATAATAAGGAACAAATTAGGTTAGGTGAAAACAGAACATATCACTTAACTGGTGATAATGTGTTTAACGAGTACAAATTACTCCACAAGAAAGGTAGTTTACAAACAACTAGTCATGTTTCTGGTAGTGGCTGATTCTTCTTCCTTATATGAAGGGGTTCTATCATATTAACATTGTTCACTCGGGACAATATTTGCGACAGACATAATTTTAACCCAAAAATGTGTCCATTTCGGTAATTTCTGTGAACTGTTACAAAGTGTCAACAAGGTGTCAATTAACCACATCTTAGGACATCGCTATGTTAAAAGGACAAGCCGCCTTCATATAAAACCGGTCCCTACCACTTTAGAACTGTCACGTGATAAGTTTAGTGTAAGTTCCCTTTCCCCTAGGGATAAGGCACTTTCTACACCAAAAAGTTACCTTTTTATATGAAAAAAGTAGCAAAACTTGCACTTACTCTTATCGACAACTTATACGGTGCAAAGGGTCCTAATTAAGATTAATATTTTTGTTAAGTGGGTAAAAGGTACTTAATAAACTTATGTTATTATTCTTAAGTGAGTGTTTTAAAAAAAGAAAAATTTAAAAAAAAAATCTATAACCGTTGAAAACACATACAATTTTTGATTTTTCAAAGACAATTTTCAAGCAAATATGTCTTCAACAAAAATAAGTAAATATGAAAGACAATATAATAAAGTTTGGCAAATATGTATTTTTATTTTTGATTTTACGGATGGTTAAAACCGATTGAACAAATTCTTATAAATTGAATCATTCGTCTTCAAAAACAGCATATTGGTGTGCTTGTAATTCCTCACTGGAATCGCATAAAAAGGATTTAAAAAAACATGCCGAAACCATTCGCTACAAATAAAATAAAATATTTTTTTTATTAAAAATTTTTATGTGGTTATTTTTTGGGATTTCTTTTTAAAATTTTTCTAACTATTTTTTAAAAAAATTTTTAAATTGATCAGAAAAAAAAATCAATAAAAAAATATTAACTTTTAAAGGTAATTTTTTTTTATTTGGGGATTTTTGGGGATTTGTTTTTAATTTTTTGGGGACAAGGAAAAAAAGTACCTGGCAGCCCTGTTTGGTGCCACCAAAAATTAAAAACGCACTGAAATTTTAAAAAAAGCGCACCACGCACCAACAAAGGAACTTTTCGCACACAAAATTTAAAAACGCACCCAAAATGGTGCGCAACTCACCGAGTTGACAACTCTGGTTACTGATATATTTTTGTTTTTTTTTTTTTCTACCAATTTGTCCGTGAGCCACCTGTCGCTAGATAAGCAGTCGGGGATACTATTTTTTAAAGGGTTCATTATAGTTACTATCAGTGATGCCAACTTTTTGAGAGCAAAAGCACTTTAAAATTAAAAAAAACACTATTTTGAACAAAAAAAGCGAAAAAGCACTAAGCCATTTTTACAATTTAATTAAATACAAAACAAGTTGCATTCGGCTGTGCCGATTATCTAAAATTTAACAAAAGGCGACGGCGTTGATGGTTGACCATTTTCATTTAAAATTAAATAATAAATATATTTACATTTGTATATAAACGTTTTTAAATGTATTATTATTATCTTCAGTAAAAATAATATCATCCAAATCATTTCATTTGATCGGCTGAGTTTGAATTGGCCATAAAACAGTTTTAAAGTAATACAGTGCGAGCTCGAATTTCGTAGCTCGGAAAAAATCTGGCCTGTGGCAATTACCGAAAATTTGCAGTGACCGACCATTGTTCAAAAAACTTTATGACAGCCCAAATTTTAATAAAAAAAAACTTATATTTTATCGCTTAAATAAATCTAAATTAAAATCGTGCCAAGTTTAATAAAACAATTGGCGTATGATGTTATCCAATTATATTAACCTACATATGTACGATTCTGAATAAAGAACACACATGAGGTGCAAAATAGAAAAAACATGTATGTTTGTATTCTGATACTTAGTCAAACCTTTTTGCAATAGCACTAGAGGTAGAAGTGCACAGTACGCGGTAATTTGGAGACGAGTGTCGTGCGTTTGAAAACTAAAGCGCATGAAAAATGGCAGGTTACACAACGCTCGTTATAAAAGCATTTTCTGTCAGCTGATTTTAATTTATTTAACACTTTGCTTATACCAAGTTACGGCTCTTTTTTTTCTTAAAGTCTTTGCGTTCTTTTGTACGGTTTCCGCCTGCATGTTTTTTAACTTTTCAATACGTTTTTTCTACATGACTCCAAATCGTTGTTTATTTTTCCATTCACAATTCCTAATATTTTCCAAACCATTTTCTATTTATGAAACAGTGTCTACATCTTTAAAAAAATGTTTACCGAAAAAAATGCATCGTTTAACGATTACTAAATAAAAGTTAAAAAGTGCAACGTTTTGTAAAATTTTCAAATTGCTAGAAATCCTAGTTTTAACCTCGTAAATAAAGTTTTTAGTAAAACGAATGCAACTTTCTTTTATCACTTTTTTTTATCATTTGAAATCTTAAAATCTTTACAGGTCTCTTAAAATTGTACCACTAATAGCAAATCTAATCTTAATTATGCTCTATATAACCGAAGTTTAAAAAAATGGTAAAAAAACTAACGAAAAATTGAAAAAGCACCAAGTTAGTGCTTTTTCTTAGTTTGGCACTATGGATAAAATGTTGGTGTTTTGAGGCATCAAAAAGCACCATAAATAGTGGCAAAAGCACTAAGTTAACATCGCTGGTTACTATAGTGGTTCTGTGATCAGAAGATTATTCAAGGGAAGCTTTTCCTTTCAATATAATTTTTTTTTTTTGGCAAAATATTTTTAAACACTTTTTAAAGGACAAAAATAACTTATCTTTATATTATTTTTATATTAATATTCTTTAGAATTTCTTGTTTTATTAGCATTTATTTTCGTTTAGTCTCACTGTTTTTTTAGTTTAATAAAGTCATTTAAACGTAAGTTATTCCGTGTTGTATGTTATAGCGCTTGTCGAAATACCTTGATATAAAATGAACTGCTCATTAACAATTTTGGAGTTTTATCTATAGTCATTGGTGGTTTTGAAAAATGGGTACTTTAACAAAAACTATCTTTTTGTTTAAATATTACTAGCGGTTTTTACTTTTTGCGTTAAGTGTAAAACTCTGTCATATTAAATATGATTTTATACTACAAAGCGTGCATATTTTTTTCGCATGTATCGTGTCTTAATGAATCTGCTGAGAGAGAGAGAGAGAGACAGAGTTTCGTCAACAGTTTTAATCTGGTAGATTTAACACACGTGCTTACTACAGATTTTTGTGTGATTTTTCAACCACAGCGTAGTAAATGAAAGTGTAATTCATATTGTAGTTGCGGTGTTGTAAAAGTTGTTACGTTAACTACATTAATAAGATTAACAAGGTCTACAAGGGTACTTTACTACCATGAGTGAACACCGCTTCTACTTTTACACTGGCTTTTATCGTAAACACTTCAGAAATTGTTAATATTGTACAATCAATAAAATCTTGTTAAAATGTTCAGTTATTAAATTTAAGTTTGTTTTATTTATATTTAACAAATAAAAACGTGTACTTTAATGTTTATAAATAAATTCGCATGGCTAAGTAAATAGCGTACTTAGATTACGAAGTAAAAAAAATTTCTAATTATACATTTTTCAAATTCAAGAGACGTACATATATAAATTTCTTCATTGTGTGCACGTAAAACGTCACTCGAATAGAAAAAACTAAAAAGTTGAGTTAAGACCTCCTAAATAAAGTCTATACTTTTTATTTAATAAAAATATTTAAAATTACTTATATTAACAGTTGTTAATAGTTATCGAAAATTGAGTTGTATGTGAAATCTATTTTATTATTTACATATCCATAATTCTTATTTACCTGTATTGAATATCCCATTTATGATTTACTTGGAAAAATGTCGGTGTTTGTTTTCAAACAAAAAATTTATTCTGTTAGAGCATTCGTATTACAAACTAAAAATAAAACACATTAAGAGAGCAAAAATAAATTGTTAATATTAATTTTCAGTCAAATATGGAATATTTTCATTTAAAATATACAGTGAGTGACAAATATGACAGTAGTAATTTGAAGTGTTATATATATATAGAAATGTATATTTTCTAAGATGTTAGCAAATGTATAATAAAATAAAAAAGTTGCGATTTTTTTTATATTGAAAGTCATTTCAAAATCTTCCTCTGTTGTCTGCCCATCCGTTATTCGGATATTAGCGATCATACACTAATACAAAAATTAGAAACACAAGTTCCATAATTAGTTAAGAAAACCAAAAAAGGTCAGTTCTCTATTTTTGGCAGCATTTAGAAGACTTCGTTCATCACGATATCCTGTCCAATCTTGAATATTTTTCCTCCAGGAAATTTCCCTTCTACCTCTAGCGCGTTTATCTTTAATTTTTCTTTTGGAAATTCATATTTGTCGTTTCTCATCAAGTGTCCCAAATAGGGTATTTTGCGATTTTTAATAGTTTTAACTAGTTGTCGATCCAGATTCATTCTTCTTAGTACATACTTTAGTATTTGGGACGCGATCAGTGTATAATATCTTTTACCGCATATAATAGAACGGACCAGACGTTGCCTTTTATAAATCGTGATTTTGTCGTAAGATTTAAGTCAACAAATAAAAATTAATTTCAATTAAAAAATGAATTTAATTTGCACCAGTAAACAAATTAATAGTATCAATTAAACGTTTAATTCACTTGATTACACGTTTAATTCGTCAAACTATCGTCAAACATAATTGTGATGAAATCCTTTAATATATTAACATCGTCATGTAAACTTTGTAGTGTTTCGATTTCAAGGCATTCATTATATAGTTGTTCCGTTTTTGCAGCACGAGTTGCTGTTCGTATCTCTTTGTTTATTTGCCAAAAGGCTTCAAAGTTTAAATTTTTATATTTGGCTCGTTCGATTCGAAGTTTTGTAATTTCGCCTGTTATCCATTCTTCTTTCCTTGTCGTGATGGTGGTCCATAATATTTTTTTGTAGTCGTGCTTTTAATATTCCTCACATTATTCCACAGATTTTCCGCGTCCTCTTCATCGATATCTTCGATTTAAGAGTTAAAACGTTCCTTCACTTCTCCTTTAGTAATTGGATTATTAAGTTTTTCAATGTTTATTTTTGGTTTCATTTTCTGTTTTCGAAGAACAGCAAAAACACGAGTGGTCCATTCCATTCACAGTCCATTCAGCGAACATACAACGCAATTGATGTTCCGCTGGCTTTACTTTTTGCACAAGTAAGATCTTATATGGATGCAGCCCAAGACCTTTCCTCTAAAATTGTTAAGTAGTATATGGGCAGAGACCGAGTTGCTAAACATGGCGCCGGATCAATAAATTTGAGTTCTCAGTCACACTCACGTCTACAGCGGCGATGGCTTCTTCCCGATGGCTTCTTCTCGGGCTCGATTTGGATGAATAATATCCCAAAGAGTAAATGTGACCATAGTATTGCGTATTAGCTGCTTAGATCAACGATTACGCGCACCGTAAACTTGACGAAGTGCTCTATAAGTTTGCCGAACAGAGCGCGAATTTTGAAAATAAATTTCCAAGATTTGTAAGCGTTATTCTGGTGTAAGTCTTTGCATGATGATTTGCCAAAGTATACCGCAAAAAAATTTCAAACACACTTTTATTAGTTAGACAGCTAGTTTTACAGTTATTCCTATCGGAAGTTCTATACGTCTTTACAAAACACCCTTTAGTTTTATATTCTATTGATCTGCACTTAAATTGATAATTATCAAAAGTCTATTTTTCGAATTAAAATTATAATTTTAAAAATGAGAGTTGACAAAAAATCAACCAATTGTACACAGAAAAAATAAAAATTAATTTCAATTAAAAAATTTGTGATACTAATTAAAAAATTAATTAAATTTTCACCAGTAAACAAATTAATAGTATCAATTAAACCAGTTAATAGTATAAATTAAACATTTAATTTACTTGATTAAAAGTTTAATTCACTTGATTAAATTTTTAATTAAAACCGATTATATTTTTGATTAATGCTTTAATTGGTGAAACTTTTTCGAGAATTTTTTCTGTGTAGTCGGGACTGTAAGAAAAGATAAACTAACTGTTTATTGTTGTTGTTTTTGTTTAAGCTTTGATATTGTTACAAGTAAAATTGGGGCTTTTAATTCTTATTCGCTTAACAGTTTTATTTGTATAATATCTTTAGTTTTTCTTAAATCTTTGGATGAAGTTTTCTGACGATCTGGCCTAAGCAACCAGTGAAATGCGCATAGGACAAGTTTATCCCATCAACAATAAATTTCAGTTTATCAATAGAATGAAATGGGAATTTAGCACATGGGAATTTAGCACAAGTCGAAAAAAAAACTTTTTTAATTTTAATTTTAATTCGAAAAATAGACTTTTTAAATTTTCAATATTAAATACAAATTTTTTTTAAAAATAGCAAATCCAGTGTTTGTTATACCAAAGAGGAGAGAAACTTTGCGCGCGGTAAAAGCCAGCTTGGCAGAGTAGCTTTAGTTAGTGAAGCCGGTGTTTGTTATACCGTGGAGGAGAAAATCCTTACACCCGGCCGTAGGCCTGCTATGCAGGGAAACTTTAGTTAAGGCTAGTTTACACGGTAATACGATGTATTACGATATTGAAAAAAAATGATGTTGAATGAGAATAATCTTATCATGTAAAAGCAAAATGTCTTGAGTAAGAGAGAATACGGATACAAAATTTGACAAGCGGTCGATAAATGTTTATTTTCCAAACCATTTTAGAAACTTAATGATCAAAATACTCATCAAGCATTGTGGAAGTATTAGTGAAAATGTGTTTGTATGTGTGACACCGACAACGCTTGATGAAAAGTCAAAAATTTAGATATGACGGCGAATATTACGTCCAGCACACGTACACGTTGAATTCGCCGGCTGGACAAGCATTTGACAAGTGTAATTGGGCCTTGATGTATTTTCATCACACCAGAGGTGTATTTTAACAGCATATATTGAAGGTGGTAACATTTTTATACAATTACAAAACTAATTAAAATCAATTCGGGAAATTTTCATGTTGTTTATGTAAAAATTTTTAAACTGTAACCATCTGCTTTTATGTTATAATTTTTAAATTTTACTTATACCATCTGTGTAAACATGAAATATACTTACAACAGACTTTTATTATTTTCTTTTAAACACCGAGAGAAATTCATATTATCTTGATTCTACAAAGTCGTAATAGTACATTGTATTACCGTGTAAACTAGCCTTTAATTAGTGCACTTCCGTAACAGTTTGATGTAAAATTTTGTACAAACTGTATTGGGAGCTAAAGAGCTTAAATTTTTTAAATAAATTTTGTACATCCAGAAAGTACCCATATTGGTCATATACGTTCAGAAATGTAGTAAAAATGTTTATACACGGAAAACTGTGCGTTTCCAAGACTATGGATTTTTTTTTATTTTGGGGTTCGTTTCCACTTTATATTTTCTTCTTATTTTTCAATTTTCTATCACCCTGTGTAATTTTTTTTATTTTGGGGTGCGTTGGTAAACTATCTCTATTCTGAAAATAACAATATAGAGTTTTTCAATATGCAAATTTATGCTTTTTTTGCATATTTTTAAGCATATTTCTCTGAATTATTAAGCTATTTTGCTTGTATGTATTAACATTGTTTGTGCATATTGTTTGTGCTGGTAATTTATAAAATTATTGTTATGAAAGGTATTTATTTCAAAATAAAAACTAATAATCAATGATTATTTGGGGAAATAAAATGTCCATTTGATTTTTTTTAAATGACGTATTCTTTTGTCACTCACTGTATTGTTTAAAAAAAGCATATACTTGTTTTAACAAATATGGACACAATGATTATTTTATTTATTTATTTTTTTGTTATTGTATTTATTATTATTATCCAAATCCAAGAAATGCATTAGTTAAAAAAACCTTAATAAGTATTTTTTTATTAAAAAAAGTCCCTTCAAACTAAAACCGGATATACAACAAGATTTGAATAAATTTGCAGTTAAAACACACACGATTTTAAAATTTAATTATTTCTTGCAATTAAGTCATAAAAATAAAATCTTTACTTATGATATACATTGTACTTCTAAAAATTCTATTTGGTTTTATAAAAATAAAATAAAAAAGGAAATCGCCGGTTTTAAAAATTCCATTTTGTGGTATTTTATTTGTTTAAGCATTATAATAAAATGCCATTAATTATCATAAATTGCCTAAATTTCGTTTTATTTAAAATTGAAATCTGCACAACAGTTCTTTGTTTACTGTACAGGTATGTTTTTGTTTTTTTTAATAAGTCGCATTTGCAATTTAAATCCGCCGCGTTTGTTTTTTTTTTGCTCTTTTTCTTGAGTTCCAAACACTTAATATTATAATTTAATATATGTATGTACATATTATGCTCTTTTGTATTAAAAACTTATTAAATAATATTAAACCAGTAATTTACTTTTTTTGTAAATTTGAAGTAATACACTCGGAATATTTTATAAAATCACTTTGAAATAATCCGTCGAATTTAACATCAAATCGAAATGAAGCGAAGCGAAGAGAGTAAGTGAATGACTGACTGACTAAAGAAAGAAAAAATTATATTGAGTTGTATTTAGTTAGCGGTGTTTGACTCTTTCGAATTCCTCTTTTCTCCGTCTGTATTGTTTTAAGGTAAATATTTAAATTGGTAAGTGTTTGTTTAATCACCCGTTTTTTTTGTTTATTTTTGTTTTATACATCTAGAAAAGCTGTTTTTAATGAAAGTTTCCAGTCAAGTTTTGTTAAAAGTCAATCAGTGTTACCACCACTAAACAAAAAAGTTACACGGCTGTGTGGTCAAATTTGTTTAAACCAGAGGCCCGCAAAAGTACTACACCGTGCTTTTTTTCTCACAATAACATTCGCTCTCACTTTGTAAAAAACAAACAAACATTCAAACAAGAAGGTTCTGTTGACGATTGCTTTAGAATTCCACTGCGAGAAATGTTTAAAGGAGAATGGGAATTTAATTTCTTGTTTGCCGAAATTTTTTTGGCAAGCCCGAATGTTAATAAAATTATAGTTTTTTTTTTTTATTTTTCTTAAAGAATCGTTTAAGTTTTATGAACGCAAGTAATTAATTTCTGAATTTATTTTTGTTTCAATAGTTTAACACGTTTTAAAGATATTATAATTTTTTTTTATTTTTCTTGAAGAATGTGATTTATTTAATTTTAATGATTTGCTTCTTTTTAAACAAAAAGTCTGCATGTATGTGTTGCCGGGCTCTGGTTTAAACTCATATGAAATTACACAAAAAAATCTTTTGTACTCCGGTTTGGTACTTGTGCTGAAACGAGGGGTCCGGAAAAACATATTTTTTAAGTTCCGGAAATTCATGATTTTTGAAATTTCTTGCTGGTTATTTTACTTTAAGATTTTATGCCATTTAATAGCTTAACAATAGCCAAATGGTAACAAATCTTACTTAGTTTTAGTATCTGTATTTAAATAATGTATATACTAGCTTTTTACCTTGACTTCGTTCACGTATAGAATAGGATTTATCCTATAAAAAATGTATAACAAATTTTATTTAGTTTTCTACATTTATAGTTGTATTTGTACTCATTTCTACCAGTGGACCATATGTTATCTGTATACCAAATTTATCAAAAAGAGAAAAAGTACCAAAAGTACCAATTTTTTCCGTTTTTACATAAAAGGTACCCTGCATTTTAATCTGGTCCATATGCTAGTACCAAAGGTAAAACAGTATCAAGAGTACGAGTTTTTCCTCATTTTAGGCCCCCATAGACTAAAATGTATACTAATGTTGGCTATAATCTGTATGTATACAAGTTTATTGAAAAAAGCAAAAAAGTATTAAATTCATCCCATTATCAATTAAGTATCAATTTATTCTTTAAAAAGTACCCTATATTTTAATCTGGACCATATGCAATCTGTACACCAAGTTTATCAAAAATAGAAAAAGGACCAAAGTACCAATTTTTCCCAGTTTTTAATACGTTGTCACAGTAAATTATAAATTGATGCAATAAATTTTCGGAAAGAAAACTCTGTCTATTTGGAGTCAGCAAGTTCTTGTACATAGAAAAAGTTCTTTCTACGTCTACAGATGTTAAGGGAGCTTATTTAAAATTGATTATTTGCTCTAAAGTATATTTTATACGATTGGAGTCACAATTCCGCTTGTCGAAAATCCTTAAGTTTTTAATAAAACTGATTTAAATTTTTTTATTAACTTTGTCTTCTATATCCCTTGGAACACGGAACATTTTTATACCCTTCACCACAGGTGGAAAAGGGTATATATAAGTTTGTCATTCCGTGTGTAACTTCTATAATATTGATCTTAAAAAAACCACGACTGCCTCTGATTTTGCCCAAAAATCCCTTGTTGTTGTTGTATTTCTTTATTTCTGTATATCTTGAGAACGGCAAGAGCCAAAGTTTCTAAATTAGGTACACACATTAACGTTATCAATACACAGCATCCCACAAAATGTGGGCGGGATTGCACAAGTGGGCGTGGTACCTCCCGTACAAAAAATATCAAAAATTTTATAAAAACCTGATTTTTTGGACTGTCATATGACCTATGGTTACGCCTTATATATCAAAAGATCGGACATTTTTAATAGAAAATATTTTCTCGGGAAAATCGGTTCAGATACGAAAAAGTTATGACCAAAATATAAATTTTTTTTTGAAAAATACCCATTTTCGGGAACCATAGTCCAAGTTTTATAACCAAAATAACTGACAAATTTCTTCTTTAACACGTCGGTATATGAATCTGTCAAATCGGTTAAGAAATAGCAGAGTTATGACCAAAATACTGAAATCCCAAAAATTACTCTTTTTATAATTATGTTTGTTTTTTATACCCTTCACCGAAGGTCCTATACCCTATTAAGTATTCTGGGTCCTTATGAAAAGCGAAGTTCAAATCCAGTTGTCCGTTTCTCTAAATAATTTTCATATTTGAATACGAAAAACGCAAATTTGATTAAAAAAATTTTTTAATTTTCTGTGATGACGATTTTGCGGTATTGATAAAAAAGTTTGTAGGTATTGGAATTGAGTTTTTAGTCAACAACCAAGTTTATGGAGTCAATAAAAAAAGTTGTTGCCTAAAAAAATTTTTGTTTTTTAACAAAATGTTTACGTGATTTGTTAAAATAAATTGTTGGAAATGTTGAATAAATCAAACAAAATGTTTATTGAACCTTTATTTATTTATTTATTTATTATAATGTGTTTCAATTCTTTGACTAATACACTAAAATTTATTGTTGGAGATAAGCTAGTTCCTATGCGAATTTCGCTGGCTGCTTAGTCCAGCTCATCAGGAAACATTTTTCCACAGACTTTGGAAAAACTGAAGATATAATCCATATATAAATCGGCTAAGGCAAAACAGTTAAGAACACTTTCCTCCTCTGTATGTTAACCGATTTGAAAAAAAACACACACCATTTGAAAGATATTTACTAACAGAAGTGCACAATATATATTTTATTAAAATCTGTTAGTCTAACACATATGTACAAAATACAAAATTTGTTTTTTTCAAGTATCAAATAATAAAAAAAATAGGGTGCTCGATTATTCGAAATTTTTAAGAAACCGGTTTTCGATTATATCGACTATATAAATACGGGAAATTAAATTTCTTTATTTTACTTTTCCGTGCTGCATGTGGTGATTTATTTAACTTAGGGCTAAGAAATCAGAACAAGTTAAACTCTCTTTTTGGTTTAAAATGTGTTTAAACCAACAAATCTATAAATCACTAAACAAATAAACCATCTTTAAACGCATAAAATTGGGCGTTTAAACTACCAATACAGACCATATGAATTTGATAAGATTTATCGTAGTGCTGCCACATGTTAATTTTTTAACAACATATAATACATGTGACACTGATTTATAGTAGTTGAGTTTAAACTACATATAAATTCAAGTTTAGTTCAACTAAACCAGCGCTTAAACCATCAGTGATTTATTAGGCATTAGAAACATAATAATATAGGTGCAGGGTCCTGAGTGAATTAAAACCTATAAGATGAAAAATGAATAAAAATATGTAAGAGGAGCTTTTTGGTACTTTTTCGTTCAACATCTGGTTTTTTGATTAATTTTCGTTAATATTAGATACTAGCAGCCAGATAATATAGGACCCATGGGAGACGGTGTGACATGGTAACACAACGAGAACTAATTAATGGACCCACGTGAGCTGTGCTTGATCACGGCTGCCAATGGAACCTAACCTAACCTAGACATTGAAAAAAAAAAATTAAAATGCAATGTCCTGAGTGGAGTACAATTTACGAAGGAGATTTTATGATAGTTTTTTGTTTTTCAATTGACATTTTCTGATATTTTTTATAGTATAAGATAGAATATGAACCAGAGGTTGGTCCCTTGCCAAATCGATCCACTAAGATGGCAAAAATGAATGCTCAAAACATGTAAATTCATATAAACTTAGATGTAGTATCTTCATATGAACCTAAAAATGTATGGTCGAATTTTGACCATTAGGCGAACACTCGTACAAATAAAACTGTAAAGCGAAAGAGAATTACAAACACTCAAGTCTTATTGCCTTTACTTTGATTCAAATGTTTTCTTTATTGAATATGAAGAAATATTTAATTATTTCATAATTCAACATGTTTTACGGAGTGCTATTTTGCAAAGTGTACTTTTAATAAATTTTTTCATTGAATCAAATAAAAACTTTGTTGACCTAAAATTTTATTTTTAACAAACTGTGTTGTTAAAAATTTTCTTGAGATATTTTTTTCTGTGTAAGTGCTTTTAGATTCACAACAAGGTTAGGCGAAGTATTTTATTTATTACCTTTTAAGTTATTCTTCCTATTACAAATTTTAGACTTTTCAATGTGTAGAAAGTACATTAATATACAAATAAATTATGAAATAGATACACAGAAAAAAATAATTTTCATATTTGAATACGAAAATCGCATATTTGATTACAAAAATTTTTGAATTTTCTGCGATGACGATTTTTGCGGTATTGATAAAAATGTTTGTATATATAATTGTTAAATTTTTAGTCAACAACCAAGTTTATTGAGTCAATAAAAAAAGTTGTTGCCCAAAATAATTTTTTTCAACAAAATGTTTACTTGATTTGTTTAAATAAATTGTTGAAAATGTTGAATAAATCAAACAAAATGTTAATCGAATCTTTATTTTTTTATTTATTAATGATGATGTCATAAATTTTCAATTTTTATATTTTTATAAAAACACTAAAATTTATTATGCGGGGATAAGTAAGTTCCTATGCGCATTTCACTGGATGCTTAGGCCAGATCATCAGCAAACCTTTTCCAAAAACTTTGACAAAACTAAATATATTATTCAAATAAAAATGTAAAACAAATGAGAATTATGAGCTATTTAAAAATTGACAAGAGTTGTTTAAATACTGTCTTTACTTTGATTCAAATATTTTTTTTATTGAATATGAAGATTTATTTCATTATTAAATATGTTTTATTGAGTGCTATTTTGCAAAGTGTAAATTTGATAAATTTTTTCTTTGAATCAAACAAAAAGTTTGTTGACCTAAAGTTGTATTTTTAACAAACTGTGTTGTTAAAAATTTTCTTGAGATATATTTTTCTGTGTACAGTTATGATTAAAAACATCGATCAAATCTCCAAAATACGTTAAAACAACGGCCTTCAGATACTTCACCTACGTACCCACGTTTTACTGATTTACGAAATGAAATAACAAAGAAATAGGACTTCATATCATTCGTTTAATGATTTCATATCGTAATCATTTGTGGCAGCTCCGAGTTCACTGTCTTCTCAAAAAAATTACTCCTGGCAACTTTGTTAAGAATGTCGGAAGAAAGCAAAAATTAATTCCGCGCGTTGTCTTTGCCACCACAACTGTGGTCTTTTAGATTTTTATTAACTAACGTACAAAAGTGCAATTAAAATAAAAAATTTAATTAAATAAATTTTGTAATAATTAATATTGAAATAGTAACCGTGTTATTATTTGAAACGAGAATACAACACGAATACATACATTCATTCTTTGGTTAGAGCAAATAGTTTTCAAATTTTCTTCATAAAAGCTTTTAACGGTTAAAGTTTATTTTTCGAAAGCTTTGCATCATAGTTTTTTTTCTCAAAAGCTTTACCAATTATTAATGTCATTATTTCTCAACAGATGGCGGTTGCACGTTTTACGTACTTCTACGATTTTAACTAAAGGGTGGTTAAATTTTAAGGGCCGATGTTGATTTTGAATAAAACACAAATTATTTAGGAAATTATTGTCATTTCTTTTTATTATGATAATATTGGTTTGGTTCAATTATGTATGGAATAAAATATGGCCGCCGCGACCTCGGCGGCACACCTCCATCCGATGGTCCAAATTTTCGATGACGCTGAGGAATAATTGAGGTTCTATGCCGTAAATGTGCCGAATTATCTCATCCTTTAGCTCTTGAATTGTTGCTGGCTTATCAACTTACACATTTTCTTTCAAATAACCTTAAAGAAAGAAGTCCAACGGTGTCAAATCACATGATCTTGGCGGCCAATTGATATCGTCACCAAGTGAGATAACACGGCCATTGAATTTGTCGCGCAAAAGAGCCATTGTTTCGTTAGCTGTGTGGCAAGCGGCACCGTCCTGTTGAAACCAAATATCGTCCACATTCATATCTTCCAATTCGGGCCATAAAAAGTTTGTTATCATCTCACGATAGCGAACTCCATTCACAGTAACTGCCTGACCGGCCTAATTTTGGAACATACGGCCCGATGATGCCGCCAGATTATAAACCGCACCAAACAGTCACCCTTTGTGGGTGCATTGGTTTTTCGACAATCTCTCTTGGATTATTATTCGCCCAAATGCGGCAGTTCTGCTTATTGACGAATCCATTGAGGTGAAAATGTGCCTCATCACCGAAGATGATTTTCTTCGAAAATTGATCATCAACTGTGGCTATTTCTTGCCACCGTTCTGATCATTGACGACGTTTGGAATGGTCAAGAGGCTTTAGTTCTTGAGTCAATTGCACCTTTTAAGCGTGTAAAGGCAAGTCTTTGTGCATAATGTTCATCAACGACGAGCGTGAGAGGTGCAATTGTTGGGCACGACGACGAGTTGAGGTGGACGGCTCTTCAACCATACTATCGCGAACAGCAGCAATATTTTCTGTACGAGCATGCAGTACGAGCATGCACCGTGTTTTCACATCTCCTACAGACCCGGTTTGGTCAAATTTTTTCACGATTTTTCCGATTGTACGAACAATTGGACGATTAAATTGACCGAAAAAATCACGAAGTGCGCGACATGCATTTTGATTTGAACGGCCATTTTCATGATAAGGCTGAATAACTTTAACGCGTTGATCGATTGTGTATCTTTCCATGGTTCAAATTGAGTTAGTCCGAAATTAAGAAATGTCAAAGCAAATGCTGAAAAAAACTTGACGTTTAGGTGTGGTTCACATTCAATATCGGCCCTTAACATTTAACAATTATGTTTTAACTTACAAGCTAGCTGTTTAAGCCCGGCGTTGCGCGGGGTCGAACCATCATTGACTTTAAAATATAATCATTAAATCACTATACTTTGTAAAAATATTATAGCAAGAAAGCCCTCAAATGCACTTTTTTTGTTTGATGCCTTTATGGTAAGAACATAGGTTTTAAGTTTGCGCAAAGTTATATTAAAAAAAAAACTTGTTTTAAAATATTACAAATTTTTTCCCAGTTTTGTCACCTCAAGTTGATATTTTTTATACTTATGTATATATGAATGCCCCTGCTAAAAGTTTATTTACATATTTATTTAATAAGAGTTACAAATACAATTACAAATTATATTCTAACTTAATTACCGGAGCAGCAGTAACGTAGACCTTCAGCCCCTTGAGTAAAACAGACCAGAATCTCTGATAAACTGGCTCACTTGCAACTAGTCTACCGGGGCACCCCCTGGTAAAAATGTTAGCATTAAAATAATTAAACTTTTTTAATTTTGCAGTCTTAATGAAATAATTTATAGAGAACCAAATTTTTCTATTTTACCTTTTTTCCGTTTCCGTTCGGTTTTTTTTAAAAAACCACAAACTTCATTGTGTTCGGTTCGGTTCATTAATGTTCTTCGTTTTTGCCTGGCAAAAAAAACCAAACATTTTTTACAAAAACAAAATACACATAGGAAAAAAAAACAAAAAGCAAGCAAAATAATTTTACACAAACAAAACATATACACAATACACACACAAGCTGTTCATGCTGCGGTCGTTGCTAAAATTTTTTGTTTGTTCATTTCTTTATCAATGTAAAAAAAGAAACACATTAAAATATAATGTTTGTCTACAGTACCACTAAAATTGTTCTGTTTTTTAACCAATAATAGAAAACGATAAAATGTTCGACTGTTTCTTGAAAATATTTACGAACGGTATTAAGGGTTGTGTTCGTCTCACAAACACTAAAAAAATAGATATCGTTTCTGGGTGTGTGAGCCAAACGCTAAATAATGTTGGGTTTATTTCCGAACACTGATCTCAAATATGTTTGAAAAAAAACGTGTTTATAAAAATTATCAAGAGTATGAATTTTTACCCTGTTTGCCCCCAGACATAGTCGTAAACTACTAAGTAATTTGTTGTAGTAGATTTAAGAAAATAGGTTGGCTGTTACTTTAATCTATTACAAAAAACGACACAGTCATTTATGACAACGGCAACTGTAATAATTCTAATTGTTTTTCCATAATTTAAATCCAGATTTATTCGGTGATTTTTTTGTTTCACATTTGTTAATGTTCATATGCTCTTGTAGAAGTTAACAAGCTAATTCATCACTCTCGGCTTTTAAATATCGAGTATTCATCGTACTGAAAACGAACGAAACGAATAAAAAATTATAATGAAGGTTTCATGGACATCATTATTAAGTTTCATGCTGTTATTCAGGGTTTAAAAACTGCAGTCAAAATAAAAAATGACTTTTCCTTCCATTTTTTGATTTTTCATTGGACAAAAATAAACTGTTGCCTTTACTTCTGATTCGTTAAATGAAAACACTTGTAGTCCAGGCAAAGGCCCATCTTCGTTTACTACGGTGTTTTTTTTTTTAAAGTTTAAGTCTGTCAAACCAAACACTTCCGAACCTGTCGACTGCCGATGTTCTTTGTTGTGTACATCTTTTCGCTTTTTGCTTTTGCCTTGACTGCGACTGTTTACATTTAACGAATCAGAAGTAAAGGCAAACGTTTATTTTTGTCCAATGAAAAATGCAGAAGTCAAAGTTACAGCATAATCTCATGACTTTTACTATCTCAACTGCAGCTTTTTAAACACTGCTGTTATTTATTATGTATACTTACTACGTAATACAATAGTACTCATACGTGCAGTAGCACTAATGACTTTTAGGTCCTAATTGGAAAAAACGCAACGCGAAAAATTACATTGAAAGCAATAACAAAGTCAAAAATAAGTTATAACCATCTTGTTGTTTTCTAGAGAAATTCATATTGAATTTTAAACTTTCAAACGCTACATAGTCGTCTTTTGGCATGAGCGTATTTAGCTAAAGGCAATTACGGCACAGATACAGCATAATGAATATTTTCGGTGTCACTCTGTTCAATCTGAGTAATATAAGAGATATTTTTTGTAATATTTATCGATTTAACAATAGCTAAGGAGAACTGACCAAACGATCTAACTTTTTTCGCCAGCAGGTCAAAGAAACTCCGGATGGTCCACGTCATCTCTGTCGAAATTAATTTCACTTTTATCGCCACTAAAGTCCGCCTGTAGACGGGTGTAGCAAAAGCGTCATAACCGAGTAACAAAGTGCTTGTTTTAAAATGAAAATATATATATATTTAGTGAGAGGTTAAGTTACTTATTAGATATTTTTTCAACTTAGTTAATCACTTCCAAATATCTTTTCTCCGATGCACAAACTAATAAAAATGAACAATCGCGCGTAAATTCAAGTGCATATAAAAATTATAGCCAAACCAACTATGTTGTTGCAATAGATCAAAAAGTTTTACATAAACTTAAGTTCGAGTAACGCTTTGATAAGTTATTTAATGAAATATTCTGAAGGCGATTATGGGCATTACAGGCTTTATGTTTTCTATTTATAGCTTAAGAAGCAAACTTTCCCAAATTGTAGTTAATATTTTTCTTGCTCGATGCGGCGTCGCCCTATCTTTCAAACGGCATAACAATATCATATAATGTCAAAACTAGATTTAGCAGGTTTACACTTTAAGCCGACGATATACAAACAAACTTTTAATTAGTAGGATGTGAAAGGGTGTGTTACTGAGAGTGGGCACCTTAACCGCGAAAATAGCTTAAGCGACATAATTTTGAATTTTATTTTTTTTGTTATACCCTCCACCACAAAAAGTTGTGAAGCGGGTATACTAAGTTCGTCATTCCATGTGAAACTTTCTTATTATTCACATCAGACCCCATAAAGTTTATATATTCTGGCTCCTTGAGTAATTCTAATTCGATTAAGCCAAGTCCGTCTGTCTGTCCATCTGTCCGTCTGTTGAAAACACGCCCACTTTCGAAAAACTCAAAAGAAATAAAAAAACTGGGTGTCAAATTGCTTGTAGTTATCCTAAGCAGTGTGGGATTGAAATCCAGCCAAATCGGTTCAGTAGGATCAGATCTAGAATCAAAATGTGGAACCACCACTTTAAACAATTTTGCTACAAAAACTAACATAAATGATTGGAAAATGCACAAAATGATATGAAATTTTGCAAATGTTCGTTTTATTTGATTGGAAATCATACTGTGAAATTTCATGAAGATCGCTACATAATTTACCCTAGGCCCCATATAAACCCTACTCCCGGAAATTTGGCACGTCACAGTTTATTAGGACTAAAAATGACACTAAAAAATTTCGTGATGATCGGTCCATAATTTAGGCCCCATATTAACCCTACTCCCAGAAAACAGTTTAGTAAGCCTAAAACCTTAATTATTGATGCTTTCATAACAAAATTTGGCACGTCACAGTTGTCCAAGACTTAAAATGACACTGTGAGATTTCATAAAGATCGGTCCATAATTTACCCTAGGCCCCATATAAACCCTACTCACAGAAAACAGTTAAGTACGCCTAAAACCTTAATTAATAACGCTATCATAACAATTTGGCACGTCACAGTTTTTTAGGACTAGAAATGACGCTGTAAAATTTCATGAAGTTCGAATTTACCCTAGGCCCCATATAAACTCTTCTCCCGGAAAACAGTTTAGTACGCCTAAAACCGTAATAAATAATGCTATCATAATATAATTTGCCAGTCAATAATTTGATATAGGTCTAAGCCGCAACCAATTTTAATGCTGATGTCTATTTTTATAAAGATAAATTAATAATAGGTGCGTTTGAGTACTTCTACAGTAAAATGCAGTAAATGAGAAAATTGTAAAATTTGCTCTCACAAAAAGCTGTTGTCCAAAAAAGTACGCGAACGCAAATTTTGTAAAAATTCGTAAAAAAAAGGCAACAGCTGATGACAAATAGTTGAAGTGTTGAAAAATGTTAACACTTTTGACTACTTAACTCGTTTTCTTATTGGTACTCGATTAAATACTTTTTATAACACAAACATTTTTGGAAAATACAAACAAATTATTTTATGTAATCTTTCATTTGTGGCGGGTTAATTTATTCAAAAAAACATGAATAGCTTTTTGCTATTGATTACTTAAGTACCCAAGTACTTAGCACTTTTACAACTCTAAAAAATTAACAACAAAAAAAGTTTCAAATGTTGGTATTTAGCCCAGCAAATGATTCACAAACAAGTTTAATTAATTATTATTTATTCACATTTTGTTTTTGTTTAATTTTTATTTTAACTTTTCGTTTATTTAACAATTTTTTCACAATTTGTAAGCATTTTGTTTGTTACTTTTGTTTGTTTACCTTTTGAAACATATGTTTTTTTGTTTTACTAAATTTTACTGCAAAAATTTCTGCAGTAAAAATTTGTAAATACTCAGACAAGAACTGTCACTTTTCGCTCTCAATTTGTGTTCTCATTTACTGCATTTTGTGTACTCGAACGCAATTTCGTAAAATGCAGTAAAGTTCAGTAAAAAATAGTAAAAACTTTTGTGTTCTCGAACGCAGCTAATAAATAGACATCATACAGATATCACTCCTGAAATATTCAAATTGTCAGTGGAGGGTGTCAAAGATTCGGCACAGCCGAATATAACACTCTAACTTGTTTTTTTTTTAATTTGTTGGCACTCCTCTGGATACCGCTCTTTTAGTTTTTTTTGTCCCCTGCGTCGCCATTGGCAATCCGATCATTACATATATCGTTATTTATAGCTTGTCTATGGCTACATTTTTTTCCTGTAGCGACAATTTAATACGACATCAAATTTTAGAACTCATATAAATTTAACTACACGTTCAAACACTTGTATTATGATAACAGCATATAAGTGTTTTCGCGATAATTTCATGCTCGTGAGTGAACTTATGCGAAAACTTGTATTTGTTGTAAATAAAACGGAACTTTTTTTTCGCAAGTGTGTCTGAGTCTCTAATAGAAGCCAAACTAAATAATAATAATAATAACGAAAATAAATACAAAGGAGAGTTTAAAACAAACAAGTTAATTTTTTGTTTGTATAATTTCAGCATAAGTTTTTGGCAACTAGATTTTTTTAAATAATTCAAATTAGTAGAAAAACCCAGTAAATCCGCAAGATTTTTGTTTTATATATGTATGGATGTATGTATGAGCTAAAATCTTATATTGGAAAAGGAATCACTAAAATTCGCTTGATCTCGCCCAGAAATTTTTGAAACTCAATACCACATGTAGCACTAAGCAAAATTTTTAAAAAAGTTGATGGTTTAATTATAATTTTAGAAGAATTAATAAAAATACTAACACTCGAAATATCTCAATTTTGAATTTTTACCACGTCACGTAAAATTTGCAATAATTATTTGATGACCTCTCAATGCTAATAAAGTAAGTTACTCAAAGCAGTATTTTTAGCAGTTGGTGATGTAGAGTTTTATTTATGTACTTTCATCCAATACCAAACTTGACTGTGAAGGATAAAGTTCTGCTTTTGAATTAATCCTCACTTTTAGTAAATTTTAATTCTCTGTGCGTTATCTGCAGACATTACAACTTTAGGAAATGTTAAGTTGATCAGGTAAATAATTTGCAC
Source organism: Pollenia griseotomentosa (assembly GCA_963931875.1). NCBI lineage: Eukaryota > Metazoa > Arthropoda > Insecta > Diptera > Polleniidae > Pollenia > Pollenia griseotomentosa. Next base: position 95,996,961 of record OZ007562.1, on the reverse strand, counting down.
AGAGTGATAAGGGAAGTAGTCCAATTATTAACCCATGACATGGAACTAGAAACCGTTTTAAAATTTCGAATTTATATATGAATTAGTTCTTCTGAAAGTAAAGCTTAACTATAGTTTTCATAAACCATTATTAAATTTAACAAACGTTTATGAAGGAAAATATTCATAAAAATTTGTTTTGTAAAACTTAATTAAATTTAAAAAATTTTATGAACACAGAAACTAGGGTGCATCGTAGGCTAGTTGGTAGTGAGCTACCCAGTAAATACTTCGCTCACTTTTTCAATATTAATAGCGTTTTTAACTTATTATTTATTAGCTTTCTTCGCAACCATTTGCGTTACGTAGCAGCAATTACATTGCTATTTCTATATATGTAATTGCTGCTTTTTATAACGTATTATAAGTATGTATAAGTCATTATAATAATGAAGGAAATAATCACTTACATGTAATGAATTAAAAAAGTTTTTAAAAAAAAGAAATAACTATTTGTTTTTAATCAAAATGGATTTTTGCAAAATTTTTTAATTTTTGGATTTTTTATAACTAATTACTTTTCGGAACGGCATCGTGCTTGAGGATTTTAACAGCTTCTGCTATCTCGGAATCATTATGAGCAACAATGGAAGATCTAGTGCGGATATAGTAAACCGTAACAACTGTATCCGGTCCTTTGGCCTTCTGCGTCCTGTATAAAAAGCTTTCCATATATCCAGAAAAACAAAAATTACATTATTCAATTCCAGCGCAAAGTTAACCCTATTGTATAGATGTGAGACTTGAAATGCTCCTGCCCGCGACATAACTTCACTTCAAGTTATTACCAACAGATGTCGGAGGAGAATTTTCCTCTGCGCACCGAAATACTAAGACGTAAGTGGAATTGGCATGGTCACACACTACTCAAACCTGCAGATGACCTAACACGGGCATCCAATAATTTGAAACCAAAGGGTATTAGAAGAAGAGGCGAGAAGACAGTTGGATTCTAAAGTAGCCACTACAAGAAAATCCTTGAACGAAATAAAACTATTGCTTGTAAGAAATCCTAATGGAATTCGCTTGTAATAACCCTAATGCTACAATTTGGATCGACTGAAGACAAAGTTTTTACTGAGAAGTCTATTATACGAGAGCAGCCGGTTAGATTTCCGCCAGAGACTCTGGTCTGCTCCACAACAACGGGCTGAAGGATTTTATTACTATTGCTCGGCCAATTAGACTATCGTTTTTAATTGCAGTTGTTCATCTTAATTAATAAATAAAATAAATATTTTTTCAAACTAATAAAATGTTTTACCAATATCATGTTCGCAAGTACCAACAATTCGTCCAATGTTTTTGTTTGCTTTGGCCAAATTAATCATAAAACATTTAAGGAAATTAAAAAAAAAAAAAATTCTTAACTAAAAATTTAAAGATGTTAGTTTCAATCATAGATGGGGGTAGTGCACTCATTTTGCAGTTTCAACTCACACTAAGTGATAGTGCAAAAATATGATGAATTGAAAATTTGCAGCCTCCCTAAACATGAGTGATAGAGATGTTAAAAAATTTTGCACTCAAAAAAAAAAAAGAAATAATTTGATTTAAAAAAAAGCAATCATCAGTTTATTGCAACATTTTTTTCACTCATTTAAGTGCAAATAAAATTGTTGCACTAAATTTAAAATCAAAAACTTGTTTTTTCATGATTAAAGCCAATAAATAAAATTTCATTTTGTTTAATGTTCTTTGCTTATTTATGCATAGCCTCCAAAAAAAATCAAAAACCATGCACACACAAAGTTACATTTTTTAAATTTTAGTGATACAATACTTTTACACTATTTAAATTGAGTGCAGATTTTTGCATTCAATCTGCGTTTAGTGATAGTGAAAAAATTTGCAATATCACTAAAATTTTTTTTTTAGTAGTAGTTAAAAAATAACAATCATCACTAAAGCTGGTGAAAAAGAGTGCAAACTGATTTCTTTGCAGTTTTATTTAGTGATAGTGCACTGCTGATTTAAATCAATATTTAGTGCACTATCCCCAACTATGGTTTCAATAGTATATACGTGATGAACAAGATGTAGGTTTGTGTGTTGAATTTACCTTGTAAAAATATGATGATTAAGTTAGGTGATAAATTATGAATGTTTGGTTGGATGTAGCTCTATGATGAGAGTAGGTGTGTAGTTGGAATATTTATGTATGTATAGTTGCTTGTAAATCATTCTCTGATGGAGAGAGAAGGACAGTTTTAATAGGTAATTTTAACAAGTTATAATCAACACTTATTGTGTAGGGCATTGTCGTTAACAACCACGTGGTTTTTTGTAATAGATTAAAGAACACAGCTTGTTATGCTTTAATCTATTACAAAAAAACGACTGAAGCGATAACAACAACTTAGCTTTACTTAGTAAGGCCAAATATTAAATTTTTTATCCGAAATACGTTTAAGGCGAAATGGATATCCCATTATACATATGTACATATTTAATATTCAGTAACATTCAATTTATGTAAGTATATCACTTAATACTATATTATTAAGGGATATAAATTGACTGTTACTGAAATTCAAATGTTAAGGGCTTTAATATAATTAATTCAATATAATAAATTCAAGTAGAATAAAATATAATAAAATAATCCTATATGCTAATTTATACACGTGAATATTTTCTGAAATTATTTAAAACTTAAATTAATCGTTTTCAATTAACTGACATTCGCAAAATCTATACAAAAGTCACCAAATTGATGGTTCAAGTAATATTTTTATTTTTATGAAATTTTGAATTTCTTGTTGAGAAATGCGTAACTAATTTGTTATTTTTTTTTTTTTTTTTTAAATTTATCAGATTGACTTGAGGCACTTTAGACTTGTCTATCTGTAAAAAATAATAAAAAAATATTTGTTTTTGTGTAGAAAGCAAATTTTAGAAGATTGACTGGAGGCACTTTAACCTGTATCCGTAAAAAAATGATTTGTTTTTATTTAGAAAGTTTATCAATTTACGTTTTATTAATAGGTCTGTCTGCGTACACATATTTTGCATCATTTTGTGTAAAATGTTGCAAAATATTACAAAATGTTGTCTGTGTACTCCAAATCTCTTGCAGCAAGAGAGCCAAAAAAAGAATTTTTTGACAGTTGGAAGTTAGAGAACTTACAAAATGTTACTGGAGAAATTTCCTCTTGCAAGATTTTGCAACTAGTTTGAACAGCTGTTTTTATTACGTGTGCCAAGATAGCGTCGACGAAATAGCGTCGAATTTGGGAATATAAAAACCGGGAAAACAAAATATCCAAATTATGGTCTTTTGCAGAATAACAACAAAAAGTTAGCGTCAAATTTAGGAAAAGTTAGCGTGGAATTTGGGAATTTAAAATGGGGAAGTAAAAATAACTAATATTTTTAATAAAAATACAAAAAATAGTTAGCACAAATAAAAAAAATACACATTTAGGAACAAAATAAGCAATGCGTGCAAAAAATCGTTCGGTTAGTTCCCGAGATATTTGGGTGCATCCAAAATGGTCAGTACAAAGCTTTACTGATTTATCCCTTGGAACACAAGCTTTTGCACGGCTGAATTCCAAAACGTCGGTTGCAAAGCAACTATCTTTTTTAAATGCATGCTACAATGCAACAAAATATGCGGTAAAATATTTAAAAAGGCTTGAACAACACCCAAATCCACTAGCTCGAAATATCTTAAATCATGGCGGCTACACTCGCTTAAGAAGAAGAGACACTGCAGCACTTACCCAGTTAGATGAGCGATAAACACTTATATATGTGAACAGAACCCGTGATGAAGAACATTTTTGTCTGGCAATGGCAGGACATAAATAAAGTATTAGGATAAGATTTGATTAATTATTGTTAGTTCATATTAAATATATGAAGATTCAATAAATAAATATTGAAAAAAAAAAAAAAAAAAAACAATGCAACCGTGTAGGTTATTACAATTCTATTTGTCCCAATGTGCACCAAAAAAGTATTTAATGAGAACATAATACAAAAGCTGTGCATTATTAAACTTGAATATACATTTTTGACTTGTGCTGCAAAGTATATTGATGTTTTGGAACTCAGCCAAACTGTATATATTCTGCAAAAAATCGAACCCAGAAATCTCGGGAACGGAACGAACGATTTTTTGCACGCATCGCTCATTTTGTTCCAAAAAGTTAATTTTTTTTTAACTATTTTTTGTATTTTTGTTAAAAATATTAAATATTTATACTTCCCCTTTTAAATTCCTAAATTCGACGCTAACTTTTTGATTTCATTCGGTAAATCCCATTATTTGGGTATTTTTGTTTCCCGGTTTTTAAATTCCCAAAAGTCGCTATTTAGCTAAATTTTGCTTTGTCATTTCAATTGCCTACACACCGATCAGCTGTTTTCTTGCAAGATTTCACTGGATTCTGTCTGCGTACTATTTGAGATATTTTCAGCCGACAGAGTAAAATTGGTCTTACTCTCCCAAAAAAATTTACTGAGTAATTGCTACTGGAAAAGTACGCAGACAGACCTAATATTTGACACTTCGTAAATAAAGAAATAAATATAAGTTTTTTTTTTAAATTTTGTAAAAAGTCTGGCATTTCCCGCTTGACTTCGCTAATTAAAACTGTTTACATTGATATACATACATTTGTATCTATAAAACATATGACTTGCTTCACACAAAACGAAAGCACTTTCGATCGGAATTGATTACTTTTTCGTTTTAAAGTGATGTTCGGATCAAGGTCTATATAGGACTTATTGTAAATTCTGGACCTAATGTAACATTTTTTTGCCATAACATACATACATACTTACTATTATAAAAGTTTTGATACCCTTCTCCACATAAAAAGTGGTGAGTGTAGCTATTAGATTTACCCACTGAATGTTTTTTGCAGTTATTTTTTAGTATTCTTTCTTACAAACCTGCTTCGTAGTAAGGTGATGGCACTTGAAATGTTATTTTTTCTTTAATAAAACTTGTTAAGAGTTCCTTCACTTACTTTACTGCATTTCTGTATGTCTTATTACGTAGCGCATAATTGCGCTCTTTTTTTTTAGGTGTACCATTAGTGCTTCGCAAAATGATAAAATTTTTTATTGGGACATATAAGCTAATTTCTTTAAAAATGTTGTACTATCTGCAACTACCCTAGGGGAAAGGAAACTAATACCAAACTGGTCACGTGGTAGGGACTAGTTCTAACACTTTATATGAAGAGGACTTGTCACTTTAACCTGGCGATGTCCTAGGAGGGGGTTAATTGACACCTTTTTGACATTTTGTAACAGGTCATTGAAATAACCTTAATGGACCCATTCAATTCCGAATTAAATAATGTTTGTCGCAGATATTGTCCCGAGTGAACCATGTAAGTATGATATATCCCCTTAACATGAAGCAATAGGACCAGAGAGAATCAAAAAAGTGTTCCCATTTTAGCATATTTTCTGCTAGATTTAGCAGATTGAGTTGGGAAATTGCAATTTTTTTTAAAAATATGCTAATTGCTTTTTAGCATATTTCCTTGTCCAAAAGCAGATTTTTTTTAGCAAATTTCGTTAAAAAAAATATTTATAGTGTTTAAATAGTTGCCAGATTTACTTTGTAAAATAATTGCGTGCAAGTTCTTATCTTTGCTTGTCAATAAATAAAGGAACACGTGAACTATTTTAAACCTATCATATAATTAAATTGTAATGACCAGGGAAACCGGAATTATGCACTAAAAATGATTTTATAATATTTGCGTACAATAAATAAGTAAAAAATTTAATTTGGTCAAACCTACACCCCAGTATTTCCAGATACATTTTTTAGAGCTCCTTTTTGGGACAACCAAAATAAAATTATGTTATGAGGTTAAGATTCAAAACCACACAAGTTTAAAAATGATTTTTGTAATTCGTCTTTGCTGTTTGGACAAACACTTGAAGCATGTTTGTAGACATATAAAAAAGTTTTAATATTTTGCAGACATAGTGGATATTTGTCAAACTTTTTGTCGTGTGTAGTGCTAAATGTTATCATTTTATTGAAAACTTTCAAAGTAAAGAAGTGGAAAAAAAGTATTTCAAATCATTTTCAGGCGTAAATTCAAATTTTTTAAGCAGCATTGTTTGCCCAAAAAAACTCGTTGATGAAACTAGTCCTAACTGCAAATTATTTTTCTTTCTTTTATTCTCCGTTTCAAACAAATAGCGAGCAATGTTCCCGCAGCACTTTCGCCGCCTGCATTCATTGAAAACAAAACAAAAATTAACAAGTAAGAGTGCTAAATTCGGCTGTGCCGAACTAGATAAAAACCAAATAATTTTTACATATACATACATATTTGCAATACTAAAAACTTCATTATATTTTAAATTTAAAAAGCGAAAACTGGTAAATATTTTTTTAAAATCGTTTTTGAACATAAAAATTAAAAAAAAAATTTGTTTTATTTTGATTATAACTCAGCCATTTTTTAACCGATTTGACAGATTTATATACCGACGTGTTTAAGAAAAAATTTGCCAGTTAGTTGGGTTATAAATCTTGGACTCGGGAAGACCTATGGTTCCCGAAAATTTTTGAATCCCAAGAAAAACTTTGATAACTAATATGCATGTGGCAGTGTAAATAAAACTGAACTGGCATAACAAAATAAAGTATTTTGTTTTTTTCTTTTCTCACTTACAACTACATTTAGAGTTGACAAAAAATCAACCAATTGTAGCCGGGACTGTAAGAAAAGATAAACTCACTGTTTGTTGTTGTTGTTTTTGTTTAAGCTTTGATATTGTTATAAGTAAAACTGTGGCTTATAATTCTTATTAGCTTAACAGTTTTATATGTGTAATATCTTTAGTTTTTCTTAAATCTTTGGATGAAGTTTCCTGACGATCTGGCCTAAGCAACCAGTGAAATGCGTATAGGAATAGCTTATCCCTTCAACAATAAATTTCAGTTTATCAATAGTATGAAATTGTTAAAAAATTTTTATTTTGGTCATAACTTTTTCGTATCTGAACCGATTTTTCCGAGTTTTTCAAAAAAAATATTTTTTACTAAAGATTTCCGATTTTTTGATATACAAGGTATAACCATAGGTCATATAACAGTCCAAAAAATCAGGTTTTTATACAATTTTTGATATTTTTTGTACTTCTCTGACCCCGCCCACATTTTGTGGGATGCTTTGTATTGATAACCTAAATGTGTGTACCTAATTTGAAAACTTAAGCTCTTGCCGTTCTCAAGATAAACAGAAAAAAGGAATAAAAATACAACAACAACAAGGGATTTTTGGAAAAAATTAGAGGTAGTCGTGGTTTTTTGCTCATATCTCAGCCATTTTTGGACCGATCTGGCTGAATTTCAATAGCAAGAAATGGTGGACTATATGTGACATAAATGTAAAGTCTCCGGAAAACACATATCAAACGTAAGACGGACGGACATGGTTAAATCAAGTTCTCTCCTCATAAGGACCCAGAATATATATACATTATAGGGTCTTAGATCAATATTGTAGAAATTACAAACGGAATGACAAACTTATATATACCCATTCCACCTGAGGTGAAGGGTATACAAATTAATGTTTGTAAAGAACACGATTGTGTTGCTTATTTGCAGACAGAAACAGGAAACCAAGTGCGTGTTTGCCAAGCCATTTGTGTGGTTATTTTGCCCTTAACAGTTATTTGTGCATTTAAAACAAAATACGCCACAAAAGGTGAACTATACACTACTAACTAAAAATAGCTCTATTGACTAATATCTATATGCAAAAAATGATGAAAAGTGTAAAAATATGCACTAACAAATCGATCTCAAAATGCATAAGTCGCACAAGGTAAAACTTATAATTGAATATTTCTGGTTTCCCTGGTAATGACATAGTGAATTTTGATCGTTTCTGGTCAACTTAAAAAAGCGGACTGCTAGAATAGAAACTAACTATTTTTTGTTTGATTTGATGACGATTAATTTATTTTGTTCGTGTATTTGTCGTGGACGTATAACAAATATTTATATAGGTGTTGCAGATATTAGATGTTTCTTTTGTGTACATTTCTGTACAATTTTTCGCTTTGTGAGTTGGTTTGGCAGCTATTGTTTACATTAAATGAATCAGAAGAAAATGCAACAGTTTTTTTTAGCCATTGACAAATCAAGAAGTGGAATAAATGGCAGTCTTTATACTTTGACTGCAGTTTTTAAAACGCTGGTTTCTTCCCTACCTTTTGATTGCAAGATCTCCCTGATGCAGTGTTTGATAAGGTGAAAGAAATTATAATTTTAAAAATAAATCCTTAAAAGGTCGATTAATTTTTAATTAAAATTAAATTAACACCTTTCAATTAATTTGATAACGAGTTTCAATGACCACCCTCAAAGTCAGTCAGACATTATCAAAATTTTAGCAAAGGTGTCATTTAAGATATAAAAACGTAAGTTCTTGATAGTATAATTAAAAGAAATTGTGCCTGTTTAATCTTGACGTTTATAGCAAAATGCTAAAAAAGTTTGTTAACGAAAATGTGACCTAAATAAATTTTAAGAGTTTAATAAGTAGTGCAGAGAAATAGAGCTTAGAATCGGTATAATATTTAAAAACCGTTAGTGATACCTACTACCTTGCTAGATTACCTTTTCTCTACGCTTGTCTGCAGGAACCAGAGTCTCTGGCGGGAATCGAACCCGCAACCCCGGCGCTAATAGACTAGCTCGCTACCAGCTAGCCTACCGGGGCACTCACCTAGACTTTACTACGTTTTTAGATGCCTGGACAATTTAGTAAGCTAAAGCCAGTGCTCTCAGCTCGCTCTCTGTGTAAAAGCATGTCCTGTCACGCTTACTAACTAAAAGCAGTTTTTATTTTTAAACCTGACACGAGCATAGGTTATTTAAAGTGATGCCATTAGAATACGAAAGATACTGTTACGTTACTGCCTTTCAATAACGTTTTGGTTTTCTTCTCGCTTAAAGCTTCCATAACTGCTTCTTTTAAATCCTGCACAATATCCCTTTCACCATTGCCAACTTTTATAATAGCTACTATGTTATGGCAAAATTGTGTACTGGTTGGTCCAAAATTTATCTTACACTCACAATATTCTGTACGTAAAATTAACTGAAATTGTAATACAAAATAAATGAAAACGAAGTGAAAAACGGTCTGCTTATTTTATTTATTTTTAACGAAAAGTTCATTTAATTTTTACTGTCAAAAATTCAACCCCATATTCCGTTTAAACAAGCCTCGGCAGGCTAGCTGGTAGCGAGATGATAATACACAATATAATGAAAAACATAGCGAACAATTCTGCATCACTAACTCCAAAATTGTGTTTTTTGATTTATTCCGGTCTTGGAGCAAATGAGCGATGTAAGTCATAAAACCATTTGAATTGATAATAAAGTTTGAGAAGGAAAAGTCTAATAAAATGGTCAAACATAAAAAATTAATACTGTGAAGTTTAACAAGTTTGCGTGGGGTACGGCTGAGATATTTGTAAAAAATATAATTGGTATTTTACTATTTTTAATTAGGCTTAAGTTCTTTAAATTTAATTTTCATTAAATTATTTTTATGAAGAAAGGAATTTTACAACATGAAAATTAATTAAAATTGTTATCAGTGTGACCACAACCAAAAAAAATTGGATGCTAAATGGGGCTTAAAACAATGCTTAAAATGCTAAAAAAAAATTTGAAAATGCTAAAAAATGCTAAATTTTCTTAAATAATTGCATCATTATAATGAATGAATTACAAATATATTAATTTACCTGATTATATTATGAAATGTAAATGAAATACTTGAGCTCGAGGTCAAGTATTTCATTAACATTGCAAATTTAAAGGTCGAATAAATTCAACATTAAAATTGATTATATTATATTTCATTTAAATTTATGTATTTGCATAAATTATGCAAATATTTCTTTCAGTCTTTTATACAAATGTTTAGGTACATAAAATAATTCTGATAGTGCATAGAAAATATTCCTGAAAAATATTGAAGGAATAAGACTATTAAAGTATGAAAACTTAATAAACTTGTAACTTGACTTAGAATACACATTCGAATTAATATAAAAATTTATGGTACATAAAATATTTAAAAAAATTTATTATAAAATTTAATATCCCCAAAAATCCCTAACTTACCAAAAATTAAAAATCGACTTTTTCATTGATTCTAATGTATTGCATCAACTTAATTGTTCACAAAATATTTTAAAATAGTTTGACAAAAGTAAGCGGTTTTTTAACCAAAAAAAAAAAAAAAACAGAAGGCCCTATGTACAAAATATTACATGATAAACGCTTAAAGCCCTAACCTACAGTTTGCAAAATATGCAACATTGTTAACTGTCAAAACAACTGGTAGGTTTTACAAGAAAAGTAGAAGAAAAATAAATTTTTAACAGTTTAAGGAGATTAATAAATTTATCATTTTAAATAGTTTTTTGCTTCTCCAGTAAAATTTTCAAAACTTTAGGTAGGGCTTTTTGTTACAAAATATTACATGATAAACGCTTAAAGCACTAACCTACAGTTTGCAAAATATGCAACATTGTCAACTGTCAAAACAACTGGTAGGTTTTACAAGAAAAGTAGAAGAAAAATAAATTGTCAACAGTTTAAGGAGATTAATAAATTTATCATTTTAAATAGTTTTTTGCTTCTACAGTAAAATTTTTAAAATGTTAGATAGGGCTTTTTGCGTTTAAGGTTACGATAAACATACATATATATTATTAAATACAAAATTTAAGTAAAAACAAAAAATTGTCATTGAAAACATAAAAGGCTATTCAACACCATTTTCAGTAAATTTAATTACACAATAAACACATCATTACAGTCGAGCCTCGATTATCCGTGATGGTCGGGACCAGAAGCATTACGGAAAATCGATTTTCATGGTTAATCGAAAAACAATTTTAATTATAAAGTTTTTTTAATATTTTTATTATTTAACAAGTGAATATTGGTGTACATTAGGGAAGCCAAACGGGAAATCACGAAATCAATTTAACAACTTTTGTGTATCAAAAGTTTTTATATGTATAAAAATATTCGTTTAATTGAATTTTTATACTTTCTAATTATTCATTGTTTTATGGTCGTTTTCTCATTACGCGATTATCCTTTTCCCAACGAAAAACTGCACATTAAAGAAATTTGGTTTTCTCAATGTCTCATTTGTTTTCTATTCTATCGCAAAGCTAACCAGCACTCATCTGCCAATTACACTATGCCACAAAAAAATGAACCTCAGAAATGAGATATTGTCTAAGCTAAATTAGAGCTGCTGAACACGAATATGGCATTTATTTATTTTTCCCATGAACCGTTTTCGAGATATACGCGAAAATCGTGTTTTTCAGCAGTTGTTTAAGGTATTTCGAAAAATCTCGAGAACAGTTTAACTGAATTGTACAAGATTTAACATTTTGAATAGATATCTCTCCCCGTGTGGGTCGGATAAAGATTTACTGAGCTACAGGACTTTAAAGTTGAAAAAATGTGATTTTTTTAATTTTTTCCAAATTCACATTTTTAAATCGCTCCAGTAATGCAATAAAAAAAATAAAAATTTTTTTTTTAACATGTATCTTAAATAATATTTTGTTTTAAACGTAGTAAGCGTAAAATTTTTATCGTCGCACAAAAAATTAAGAAATAACGACATAAAAATTTGTATATAAAATGAATTGTTTTTGTTAAGTTTTCTTTTTTATAAATAAAAAAATATATATATTTTAACTTTTGTTAATAAGAAAAAGTTGTAAAAGAATTGTTCTGTTAATTTTTCTTTTTTAAAAATTCAAAAATAAATAAAATTTAGTTAATTTAAAAAAATTTTCTTATAATTGTTTTGTTAAGTTTTCTTTTTTAAAAATTGAGACATAAATAAATAAAGTGTTGTTGTTTTTTAAAAAAAATTTGTATATTAAAGAAACAAATTGATCCCGAAAAATCCCGAAATCCCGGAAAATCCCGGAATCCCGAAAATCCCGAATCCCGGGATTTGTTAAAATCGATCCCGTTTGGCATCCTTAGTGTACATACATATTTACATCAAAAAAAAATTAATTCAAGAAGTTTATTTACATTTTAAATTAAATAAGTATGTATACATTAAATTTTCTACTGAAAACATGAGGCAAAAAAAGGACATTAAGCAAAAAAAGAATACAATAACTTAAAAAAAAGTAGTGTGTAATGTTGTTTGTCTAATAATTTTCAACTGCCATCACGGATAGTAGAGGTAATCACGGTTAATCGAAGCAAACAATTTGAAAACATTGCAAACAAAAAACAATACACTGATCTTTGGCCATCACGGTTAATCGGGGTTACCGCTTAATCGAGGCCCGACTGTATTTGAATAGTTTTCCTCAACTACCAAAGTGTTGGTCAAAATACTATTAGAATACGATCTGTTTTCATTACACATTTTTATAAGATCAACAGTAATCATTAAATCTGTAACATTTATTTAGCCTTTTTAGTCCACATCATATCCCAGCAAAAACTTTACTTACCTGGTAAGTAAGCAAGTAATGTTGGAGAAAAATAAGCACTACTTATTTTTCGGCTGAATAACTACTTATTTTTGTTCGAGGTGTCCACAGAATTCAGTACGTACAATACACTTACTAGAAGTCAAAAAATATCTAGTTATTATTGAACTACTAGTAAGTTGAATTGTAAGTACTTACCAGAAGCCAAAAAATCACTAGTTAATTGACCTAATAAGTAGTTATTGAGTATTTTAACAGTAAGTAAATATTCAGTACTGAAAACAACACAACTAATAAGTAGTTATTGAGCTGATTATTAGTAAACAAATGTTCAGTAATGAAAATAATAGAAGTACTTGTTGAAATTTTCAGAATAATGACAATTGTAATGACAACTACTTACCAGGTAACGTATGAAATAACTACCACCTGTTACATAAAATCAAAAAGTTTTTCCTGGGATGTAAATCAATGAATTCAATACATTCCTATTTCTATTCTTGGTTTTTATACGGTTCATACCGCTAAAAATTCTTTCAACTTCCGCGTTAATAAATGGCAAAACCAAAAACTTCTTAACAAAAGAAGCTAACTTGTTGAAAGCCTTTTCTTTTAAAGCGTTTTTGTTCCTATAAGCACCTATCCAGAATTCAATAGTTGAACTTTGGTTCATCCATTCGTATGCATTTAAATTTTGCCATTGCTGTCCCAAAACCGTTATTTCTTCTTTAGTAAAATCTACCATTTCTTCTTAAATTTTTTTTTGGTGTTTACAGCGTTGCCATTATTATACATTTGTATGAACGTATAAATGACAAAATAAAATGATAGAGATTGACAAAAATTTTAAGTTATGTTGTGAAATAGCAATATATAAAATTTATAAGATTCAAGAATGCTAAAAAAATATTACAAAAATGCTAAAAATAATGGTATTTGAAAAATTCGCTGCTAAATCAAAATAAATAATGCTAAATTTAGCAGTGAAAATGCTACAAGGGTCACACTGATTGTTATTGATAATCTTTCATTCTTGACCGTGGCCGAGGAGATCGAGTGGTTGCGATCGAAACATGTGATGGTAACCTGCCGGCCGCGGCTCGAATCCCGGCCACGGTCAAGAATGAAAGATTATCAATAACAATTTTAATTAATCTTCATGTTTAAAATTCCTTTCTTCATAAAAATAATTTAATGAAAATTAAACTTAATGAACTTAAGCCTAATTAAAAATATTAAAAATTTGGATTAAAAACCATAAATAGTTCAACAAAATAACCACAATACTAATTATTGGTATTTTACTTTATACCAGTTACCGTCCATAAAATGCTTAAACATGGAATTTGTATGCTCTCCAGAAGAAGCACCTAATAACGACTACGGGATGTATTGATTAAGAAGATAGAACTTCAACATATACTGATGTTTTGCATCGTTTGCTTGCATCACCTGATCTGTATATAAGACATCAACCTCATAAATAAAATTATATTTTATGAATAAAATATTTGATTATTTTGGAACTATTTGGCTTATACTCATATAAAGGCGGTGGGCGTGGTTGATGAAACTTGGAATGCAACTTTTGTTCGTTTTAGGAAGTGTATTTTCGGAATTTGAAAACTTTTGCTTGGGTAGGAAACATTTTATGCGAAAAAATGGTTTAGGATTGCATGCGCGGTGGGCGACGGCGTGGACGATTCAATTTCAATCAATTGTAGTGGGGAATGTAAGAAGAGATAAACTCACTGTTTATTGTTGATGTTTTTGTTTAAACTTTGATATTTTTACAAGTAGAACTGTTGCTTACGATTCTTATACGCTTAACAGTTTTATTTGGTTTAATATCTTAAGTCTTTCTAAAATTTTTATGGATGAAGTTTCCTGATGCTCTGGCCTAAGCAACCAGTGAAATGCGCATAGAAATAGCTTATCCCATCATCAATAAATTTCAAGTGTTTATATCAAGAATAAAAACTGGGAATTAAGCACGAATAACAAAATCTTTTAAATTAAAATTTTGTGTTCCCAAAAATTACTTTTGAAATTAAATTAATTATTTATTAATTTCTGGATGTTATCTTAAAACATTTTTTAATTAATTAATAAATTTCGATAAAAAATAGCGTTCTTTAATAACTTTTCCCGCTCCCGCCCTTTTCTTCATCAGAATAACTTTAACTTGTCTTATATATTAAATAAATGGTTGTATTTATTTAATGACTACGATAAAACGTAACATAATAACACTGACTAAAATACAAAATATTTTTTTTTTATTATTAAGAGATTTAAAAAAAGAAAAAAAAAAAAAAAATTAACACAAATATGGCGATAATAATTATTTTTAATTGCCCACACTTTAACTGAGATTACACACTGATTAAAGTAGAGAAAAAAGAGGCAAAACCTAAAATAATAAAAAAAGAACAACAAACTCTTCAGAAATCTTCATAAAAATTTTGTGTTGTACTAAAGTGAGTTAAAACGTATCGACAGGTAATTCGGTAACAGCTTTATTGCGATTTTATATTCTCTCTAGTGTGTTTTTAGTTTAATCGTGGCATTTGCACGTAACGGTTGTTTATTCTAATAAAAATTTTGAAAAAAAAGGTCAAGAGCAGAAATTCTGAAAATTTCATTTATACTTTTCGAAACGAAAAAGGATGTGATGTTAAGCAAATTATTTTAGAAATAACATTAAATATCTTTATTTTTATTACTTTATTTTGAAAAAAAAAATTTTTTATTGAGCATTTTATAAAGAATTAAACAAAATGATGTGAGTATTCGTTTTATGAAATAAAATTAAATAACTTTTAATTAAACTAAAAGTTGGCGTTGTATTTGAATTTGAAAACATAACCTGCAATGAAGTACTTGGATTTATCTTTAAGATAAATTGTTTTTATATATAAAATAAAAATAGTATTGAGCACCAAAATGTATTAACAAAGTGACCTAAGTACTACAACAATGAAACAATAGAAAAAACAACAGGCATTTTGTTGCTAGAATTGAGACGGAAAATGTCAAAATGCCTTATTAAAAAAAGTAAATAAACAAAAAAAAAAAAAAAAAAAAAAAGACACCAAACGTCACAATCGAAGAAAATCACTGCAAACAGCTACGCTTGTGAGGTCACTTTATTAGTACATTCTGTTGAGTACCAAAAGTTTATAACTACGAAAGGTAAAACATATTAGTTAAAATCAATCAAATCTTTTTAAACAAGTTTCTTGTTCAAATATTGTTTTTTTTTTGGGAATTACTGAACTGTCAAGCTAAAAACAATAAAAACAGGTTTAGTTAAAAAAATTTGTTTACATTTTGGATAAAATGTTATAAAAAATGTAACTGCGCAAATTTGAAAGTTTCATTAACTTTTATTGGGAAATCGAGAAAAAAATTATTTGCAAATTTTTTCACCTTTTCTCACAAGTTTACATTTTTATTTTGAAAGTTATTTGATTAATGGCTTTTTTTTATAAAAAAAATTTAAATTATTATTAGTTCCAAAAATGAAAAAATTTTAAGACTGTTTGCAAAATTAGACAGTTTTAACAAGTAAAAAAGAAAGTATAGTCGGTCAAGCCCGACCATATGATAACCTACACCACATAATTAAGAGAGTGTACTCCATTTGGAACTCATAGGCAATCTTGAACCCGACAAAACAAAATAATGTTATGAGATTAAGATTCATGTTATGCCGCATATTATTTAGATATCTTTATCTATATGAGAATTTAAGTGATTTTAGAAAGGTGCTTTATATAGGACCCATGTTCAACTTGGGTAAGTCCACTACACTATCGTCAAAGTTCCTGTCGCCAAATCGTGTGTTAATAACAACATTTATAAGGGAGTTATATCATTCAAAGCTTTTTTTCGGGAGTAGTTTTTGTCTGGAAGCTATACTTAAATATGGACCGATTCTAAAAAAATCTAGATTGCTATAAATTAAGATTGGAACAAAGACTCTATTCCGGAAAGAAGCTTGTATGGGGGATATGTAAAATTAAGGACCGGTTATTGACCATTTCTTATAGGCTTGGTCCTTGTGACAATTATAATCTACATATGTACCAAATTTCATCGACTTATCCGAAATCGTGACCTGTACTTTGGAAACAAGGCTTAGATCGATTCAAAAAGCGATTCTGAGTTGACCGGTATACTTAAAGGTTTAGAGCCAATAATTTAAGGAAGTATTTTTTGTTCAAAATTTGTATACCCTACCTCACCTTTGGTATTATGTGGTTGTGATGTTTGCCCTCCGGGGGTGTAAAAATATTTCACCTTTTGGTGTTATATCCTTCAGGGTTGACAGATCACAGAAAATCTTCGCGATCTCTTGCGTAAGCGGCTGACCACAGATCCTTTCTGTTACTACGGGAGTCAGTAGCCTCCGGTGGCATGGCATCGCCTGACTATTGGTTAAGGCCTACATTAGTCTGCTTTTTGCGGCATATGCTTCCTGCCTTTCTAAAAGATTATCTTTACAAAAAGGTACTTTTTTGAGAAACATATACTTGCACGATCTTTTCCACATATGTGCTCATGCTTGTAATGTACATAAATATTGGTTCTAAGTAGGGTTGTAACGATACGCCATTTAACCGATACGATACCCCCATTCAAAAAGAAGCGACTCATTGAATATCGACTTGTCAGTTGACAGTTTTTACGTTTTCAACGTAATTCATTTTTTTATTGTCAAATGACTGTATTGCCACATCAGCAATTCCTCAAAAAAAAAAAACGCTAGTTTGTAAATAAAAAAAAAAAACACATATACGGGCATGTTCTAGAAATCGAAATGAAGTGAAATTGAAAAGTAACGAGATTTTAAGTTCAATTATTTACAAAATTACGGTGGTTTTTCCAGGCAAATTGTTGTTCCTGTAAAGCAAATTGGTACTCAATAAATGAAATTGTAAAACGGAATATTTTTATGAACTTTTAGTACGGGGTCGTTTTAAAAATTTGCTCGATTTCAAATCCACTTCATTTAAATTTCTGGAACATGCCCGATAAATTCAGCCATAAAAATACAACTCTGTGCTACAAGCAAAGCAGAATACAAAAGAAAGTAGTGAACAAAAACCAATGAACAAAAAATATACAGCCATGTCACAGAGTACAATTCCGTTCGGAAATGGAATTCATTCCGTATTTTGGTGCTTCAGAAAATAACGCAAAATTTTTTCGGAATGCAACCATTTTTTTTCATGAACGGAATGGGAGTTTTCTGTATATGAAAGTCCAAAAACTATCAAAATACACTTTTTATCAACAAACAAATATGTTTTCTTCACTTCCGAACGGAATTCTTTCTGTGACATGGCTGATAGAATAGAATTCATGGTACCATGATAAAATAGTATGAAAAATATTTAAAAAAAGTATATTATTTTATAAGTGAAGGTGTTTTAAAAAAAAATATCCCAGCAAACACAGAAATACTCCATATGTATTGCCAAATGTAGTGCCTGGATAAAAATGTTATTGCGGCAATAACCGATTTCGTTTTGCTGAAGATACTTCCTTCAGGAACAAACGTGTCTCGTTAGCATACTTCTAAGCAATACGAAAGCGATTCTTCTAGATGATAAACAAGCAATGTTGCCAGATAACCACTTAAAGGGTGGTTAAATTGTAAGGGCCGATGTTGAATGTGAACCACACCTAAACGCCAAGTTTTTTTCCGAATTTTATTTGACATTTCTCTATTTCAGACTTACTCAATTTGAACCATGGAGAGATACACAATCCAACAACGTGTTAAAGTTATCCAGACTTATTATGAAAATGGATGATAAATTTCGAAGAAAATCATCTTCAGTGATGAGGCACATTTTCACCTCAGTGGATTTGTCGATAAGCAGAATTTCCGCATTTGGGCGAATAATAATCCAAGAGTGATTGTCGAAAAACCAATGCACCCACAAAGAGTGACTGTTTGGTGCGGTTTATTGGCTGGCGGCATCATCGGGCCGTAATTTTTCCAAAATGAGGCCGGTCAGGCAGTTACTGTGAATGGTGTTCGCTATCGTGAGATGATAACGAACTTTTTATGGCCCGAATTGGAAGATATGGATGTGGACGATATGTGGTTTCAGCAGGACGGTGCCACTTGCCACACAGCTAACGAAAAAATGGCTCTTTTGCGCAACAAATTCAATGGCCGTGTTATCTCACGTAATGGCGATGTCAATTGGCCGCCAAGATCATGTGATTTGACACCGTTGGACTTTTTTCTTTGGGGTTATTTGAAAGAAAAGGTGTACGTCGATAAGCCAGCAACAATTCAAGAGCTAAAGGATGAGATAATTCGGCACATTAACGGCATAGAACCTCCATTATGCCTCAGGGTCATCGAAAATTTGGACCATCGGATGGAGGTGTGCCGCCGTGGTCGCGGCGCCCATTTGGCCGATATTTTGTTCCATACATAATTGAGTAATACCAATATATCATAATAAAATAAAATTACAATAATTTCCTAAATAGTTTGTGTTTTATTCAAAATCAACATCGGCCCTTGAAATTTAACCACCCTTTATAAGCAAATAGAAAGATATCGCCAATATATCATTAGGATGGTTAGGAGGATTAGCCAAAATTGAGAAAGAATAGAGAACATTATCTTTATTTACTACATGTTCGCCACTTGAGTTAAATCTTTCATCGTTTTCCGTCTATAAATTTTGCAGCTTGTCTCTTCCTTAGTTCCCTAATATCTGTAATATTTGTTATCGTGGAGATGACGCCCTATTTATATACTTGTTGATATATGTTCATAAAATGTAAATAATACTATTGCTAAACTATTGCCTTTGGTGATATCTTCCATTTGTTTGCAGGGATAATAATAAAATAAAATATTTAGTGTTTGTGTGTAAAAAAATTCCGTTTACAGCTGTTCGTCGATTTCGAACGTTAATGTTCGCATAGAAAATTATATTAAAAACAAAAACAAAATTCGAAAATTTATTTATATACTTTTTGATATATCGCTCATTTGCTGCAAGACCGGCATAACTCAAAAAAAATCCATCTCGAGATAAGCGCGTTTAAAGTTTTTGATTTGCTCTAATCACTTAGAAAAAATAACGATACATTCTCTTCAAATGGGGAAAGTATAAAGATATAAAGATGAATTTTATACACATTATAAAGAAAAACATAGCGAACAATTCTGCATCACTAACTCCAAAATTGTGTTTTTTGATTTATGCTGGTCTTGCAGCAAATGAGCGATATGTTCATAAAATGTAAATTATACTATTGCTAAAAATCGTGTGTTAAAAAATTTCGTTTAATTTAAATAATGCTAGACACACAACTGGGATGAACGACGAATTATTCGTAACGAATATTCGTCGTCAGAAATAGAACACATTGGTATGTATGATAATAATTGCGTAGACCGAAATTACGCAGACGAAGGACGAATTAAGTGGAACACGGACAGCTAACCGCAGCATGATAGCAAAGTCTAATAATTATTAAAAATAGTGCAAGTTGTAAAGAATCACAGGGAAACATCGCTTCTATTGCGAACTTGGCTAAAATTCGCGAAAAATTGCAAACTTTTAAACAAATGCTAAAATATATTTAAAGTCGCTAAATGGGTAAAAAAACAATATGTCGGAAAATAACGAAAAAAAAATTGCAAAATGGCAAAAATGGCGAAAATTCGCGAAAACTATTAATATTTTAAAAAAGCCATAAAATTGATTAAAAGTCCTTAAAATTATAAGGAATAACAAAAATTCCATAAAAATTTCTAAATTAGAGGAAATTCGAAAAAAATTAACTAACAGCAGCATGATAGCAAAGTCTTCTATTTATTATAAACAGGGACCGTAACAGTTATTCCTTTTTTCATAAAAGTCAGTTGAAAACAGTTATTTTTTTATTTTTATTTTTTTGAACAAAAATAACTGTTTTTTTTTGATTTTTATTTTTCCGATCAAAAATAACAGTTATTTTTTGATTTTTAATTTTTTTAACAAAAATAACAGTTACTTTTGATTTTAATTTTTTTTGAGCAAAAATAAAAGTTATTTTTTAAGAAATGTACGTGTAATAATAATTTAGTTGACTTTAAATATTTATTTTAATGTGCATAAGAACTCCCAATGATGATTACACATTAAAATAAACATTTAAAGTCAATTAAATTCCCTGCGGGAAATTTGTGTCAATTGGTCCAACAGTCTGGTCCTGGGATTTGTGAAAATAGAACAAATACAAAAAGAAAGGACTCATGACCAGTGAAAGAAGAACCAATTCCTTAACTGGTTTATGAAGAACAAAAAGGTAGAAAAAGTAATGAATAATAGTACAGTCTTCACCGGTGCTGTGACACATTTTTTGGTACTTTCTTAAATTTGGTTCTTGAATTTAATTCTAGGACTTGTTTTATTGAAATAATACTACATTTTAGTAATTGACACTAAGCATGTTCAATGAGAATAGATCTGTGACTGGTCAAATGGTGTCAATTGACCCGCTCCAATGACAACCCCATGTAAAAGTGATAGGTCTTATTCATATAAAGTGTTAGAACTAGAACCGGTCTCTACCAGCAAAGACCTATTACGGCACTACTTTGGTGTCAGTTCGCTTCCCTCTAGGGTTATTATTACACGTACATTTCTTAAAAGAATAACTTTTACTTTTGCTCAAAAAAATAAAAATCAAAAAACAACAGTTATTTTTGTTCAAAAAAATTTAAATCAAAAAATAACTCTTAAAATAAAAATCAAAATTTTAAAAATTAATATATTTTATCATAGACAAGTTCATAAGGACCAATATGGTGTACTTGAATCAGTTTTTCGATATTTACTTCTATATGCTTTTTTTGTTTTCAAATTCGAATATAACTGTTATTTTCGGTCCCTGATTATAAATCGTTAAAGCTGTCTGAAATTCGCGAAAAATTGCAAAATTTGAAACAAATCCAAAAACACATTTGAGATCGCTAAAGCGAAATGCAGAACACACGCACTTATTGCCGATGAACTCGTCGTACTATGCGAAGTTCGTCGTTCGTCCCGGTTTTGTTAATTCATACTGTCAGAAATGATAATGCTTATGACATTGTCCCTGTTTTTTTTCGCATAGTTTAGGCAGACAACAAAGACATTGTCTTTCGATTCCGTCAATAGTGGACTGCCGTTGCCTTTTTCCTCACGGCATAGATTTCTGACAACATATTTTTTCATAACAAAACAGCTGATCTGAGACGGTTTGTCGGAAGAAAATAGAACACAATCTAGTTGAAATTGTGCTAGATTTTAATTAAAAACTACTTAGAAGAAGTAGAAACAAGTAGAAGTAGAACAAAAAAACAACGTTTCTACATAAAAGGTTGCCAAAAATTTTTTTATCTTAATTTGACTTAAGGCTTTAAGATTATTTAAGAGAGCTTTTTGAAAAATTAGATTAAATGATTAAGTAATAAAAAATTAATTAGCATAATTGTCTATTTTTGAATAAAATCGAAATAATAAAGAAAGAAATACCAAAAAATGTTTTGTTAGAGAAAAATCAGTAAGATTGCTATATTGGGCTATGCCGAATTTTATATACCCTTCACCATAGTGCGATAGTAACAAAAAGTAAAAAAAACCGTTATATAAATACCGTTCTTTAAATATAAAAAAAATCAAATTTGTGCCTTACCACAATGAATAGGACATTGTCAACATTTGGTCTGATGTCGTGTTTGTTGTTGCTTGCTTCTAATTTGGATAATTTAGATCTTGCTGTTCTCCAAGAATGTATTTTTAAGGGAAGTTCACTTGTCCAATCCCCCCCACAAATTGTCGGAGTAGTGAATTGGTAACCGATATGCTTGTACCATATTTGGACACCTTGGCTCTTGCCGTTCTTTAGATGTAAAGAAGCTTTTAATGTCTCTGCGTTGGATTAATCTTGCTAATATGCGGCATTAATCTTGCCGATATGTGCTTCTAACAGGACGGAGCCACATGCCGCACAGCGGGTGCTACAATTGATTTACTCAAAGAAACTTTTGATGAAAAAGAAATTTCACGTAATGTTCCAATTAATTGGCAACCAAGATCGTGTGATTTAACCCTATTGGATTATGCTAAGTCACTTGTCTACGTCAATAAACCACAAGCAATTAAATACCTGGAAATCAACATTCGAAGAGTTATCGCCGAAATACGGCCGCAAATGCGGCAAAAAGTCGGTGAACATTGGTGTTCCAGATTGCGCCCTCTACGCACCAGCCGTGGCGGCCACATGGCAGAAATCATATTTAAACAATAATTTCATACAATTTTCTTTCCAATAAAGCCCGTTTCATTGATATTAAAAATATATTTCCTTGTTTTATTATGATTTAAACTTGTGTCACTCTATAAAAAACACCCTTTATTTGACTAGAAATTTAATCACACAAATTTGTGATGTTCTGTCCATATAAAGCGAATTCAGGTAAAAGACTTCAATACGCCTAACACTGCAACGAATTATCTGTAACACTGTGAAGTCACAATTTATATACATATATGGGTTCATAATTTATCATAGATCCCATATAAAACCGACTTATAAAACTTTCTTGCTCTCGGTGAAGGGTATCGAAAATTCAGCACAGCCGAAAAAGAAAACTCTATAACTTGTTTTATTTAAAAACATTTGTGTAAATAATAATTTTTTTGTATATTGTTTTGTTGTTTATTAACTAAAATTATTTATTTGTACGAGTTAGTTATGAAAATTATTGAAGTGTTAGAGTACAAAAAAGTTACAAAAGGGTCGATGACCGTTTCAATTGAGCGCTGCGAAATGTGGCCCCAAAAAGAAAATGAAAATTTACCCCAAATTTAGGGCTATTTTTCATAATGCAATATGAGCCAATTTTTTTTAATAAAATTTCACCCTAAAAAAACTAAAAATAGCCCCAAAAACAAAAAGAAATATGACCTAAAAAGGGGTTATTCTGCTTTGTGAAAAATCACCTTAAATTTTTAAATAAATTTTTACCCAAAAAATCAAAAATAAAAAAAGTAAAGAAGTTGTTTTAGCAATTAGTCATATGCCCGAAATCTTTAATTTTAATATTCCTAATTATCCATTTCCGGCCCAAGAAATTTCACAGTTGATGGATTTTAATTAAACTTTTACCGTGTGATAATTAGAGCTTAAGAATCATAAAAATGTATTTTTTGTGTCCGTACACTCACAATATTATTACAGTAACGGACTGTAGTTTATTTAAGAAATATTCCGTTCAGTCATTTTTAAATAAATAAACATTTAAAATTCCAAGCAAATTTATTTTTAACTGATTCTAACATTTATTCAAAAAACTAAGTGCATATTAATACGGATTTTCAGTTGCAGTTAATATTGTCCGTTGATTGAGTTAAATTCTTCTTTATGTTAAAGTGAATAAAAATGTAATTTAAAGCAACGAAAAGTTCATTTAATTTTTACTGTCAAAAATTCAACCGCGAATTCCGTAAAAACAAATCAATATTCAGTTATCTTATATAAATTAATTGTCAAAAAATTAACTACATATGTATTCCGTAAAAACAAATAAATATGCTGTTATTTTATAAAATTTTACTGTCAAAAATTCAACACCATATTCAGTAAAAACAATTAAATATTCAGTTATTTTATATAATTTTTCTTCCAAAAATTAATTTTTACTTATCTATAAAAAATGAATTGCTTGTTTTGTGTAAGCAATTCCCATTTTCTATTTGTTAAAATAATTTAGTTAAATACATCAAAATTTAAAAGGAAAATAATTGCGAAGCCATATCGGTCATGCTGCTGGTGTCTTATAATTGAGAGTTCTTCTGTAAACAACGTGGGCAGTACAACAAAAGTAAAACAAACGTGTGTAACTGGGTAAGTAAATAAAAATATTCTCTCTCTCTCGCTTATAAGAAAAACAAGCGGACAGGTGTCTGTCTGGTATTTTTTAGAAATTCGGCTCTTTTGTGGAGTAAACGAAAATTTAATAAAATAACTGAATATTTAATTGTTTTTACTGAATATGGGGTAAATTTTTTGACAGTAAAATTTTAATAAATAACTGAATATTTTATCGTTTTTACTGAATATGGTGTTGACTTTTTGACAGTAAAATTTTAAAAATAACTGAATATTTATTTGATTTTACGGAATATGGTGTTGAATTTTTGACAGTAAAAATTAAATGAACTTTTTGTAAAAAATAAATGAAAAATAGGTAGACCGGTTTTTAATTGAACTTTCATTTATTTTATATTACAATTTCAGTTAATTTTACGTACAGAATATTGTGAGTGTACGATTTGTATGTTTTTAGAAACAGGACATACACAAATATGTATCTTGTGATTATGCTTAGTCAAAAAATAACAATTTTCTTACAATAGTAAAAAAAGATAACAATTTATTTCATATTGCAAAAACTAAGAAAATTATTGATAAAATAAAAAAAAAAACAAAAACCGCAGAAACCGCAGTATTTTGTTTTGAAAAAAGGTACAAGTAAAGCAGATAAAAAATGTAACAAAAAGTAAAAAAAAAACATTTCCCTGCAGAAGATTGAACTAGTACCTAATTAGTACCAAACTAGTACAAACATAACCATTCATAGTTCTCAACTGTAAACTTTTCTATACCAACTTAATGCTAAAATTAGCATTAAGTGTGCTTGGAACATCACTAGTACTATTGGCTCTAGACGTTTACTAGTACACTTGGACCACATTAGGTGCTTTTTACATTCGCATTTTGCATTTTATTATTTTTTTATATTAAAAATGCCATAAATAAATGATTTAAAATCAAATTTAAGAAGCTGTATCAAAATAGAAATAAGTACTGGAATTTTAGTTTTGTTACGAAAAATTCTATCAGTCTACAAGTAATGCCCTTGTACTACTTCAAGTACTGGTATCCATATGCACTAGTATTTTTATATAAAAACTCTAACCCCGTTACCACTAGTACTTATTGTTCTAGTAATTGTACTAGTGGCATTTAGACAATTAACTCTTAATCTTATGCAGGGTTGTTTTATATTTCAAAAATTTTAAGTAATCAATCAGCTGCGTACATTTTCTTTTGGGCGTGCACAGCAAGGCTTCTGCAAACTTCCAGTCGGAAAAAAGCAAATCCTTGACTGATTTACGTGGAATATTTTTGGGTTTGCAGTCAACAGGGTACTCCATCCAAGAATTTACAACAGCCAAATCCAGAAAGTCCACTATAGGTAATTTGACCCGAAATCTTTGCCAAAAATAGTTTTTTGCACTATCAATAAAAATTTTTTTGCTAATGACGTTCGATTAAGAATTTATTAATAAAAACTCTTTTTAAAAACGGTATAAATTTTTTTTTCATTTAATTAATTTTTAGGTTAACATTTCGTTTGTATAAATTGAAATTTATATCTAATCCCGCGAATTCTATTGGCTTGTCTGCAAGATATTAAAATGAAATATATAAAAAATTAATTCGACAAAAATAAATAATTCAAAATAATGACATTTTTCATAGCGTGGTAATAAAGTATTCTTTTTAATATAATTTTTTTTTTTACGGATTAGTAATAATTACAGCCTATCCCACGATCTCACACGTTAACGTTCGAATAGAAAATTACATTTAAAACAAAAAAAATTTCTAAAATTTGTTTTTGTTTTAAAAGTTTTTTTTTTCGATTAAACCAAAACCTCGATTAATTAATCGAGCGATTAACCGATTAAAGCAAAAGCCCGATTAAATGAATACCCTAATAAATACAGCGAAAGTTTATTGAAAATAATTGGAAAAGTGTTTATGTTTTTATGGCGCTCGCCTTTATATCTTCCTTCTGCGCCGTGTCTGGTATTGTTGTCAGTATGGTCTATACGATTTAGATAGCTTGATTCGTTATAGAATTCGTTGATCAGTGTGATGTTATATAAACTTCTTATGTTTAGGACTTCAAATTTCGCTGTTGTTGTTCGCCTGTTTCTGCTTTTAATAGCAGTGCAGTAAACGCATATGTCATTGGCTACTGTTTACGTGTGGGTTGTGGTTAACATGTGTGTTGTTAATATGTATTACTGTTATTGCCGTTATTGTTAATATGTGTGTTTTAAACGTGTGTGTTGATGTTAAGGTGCATGTTGTTAACTACATGTATGTATATTCCAATCGGGAAAGAGAAGGAGTTCGGATGCCTTCTAGAGCGCCTCTGTACTCCTTCTTTTGGATATACAAGGCCTGCTCGCTCCATTCTGTACTCATATCTTTTTTACACACGTTGTCATTGCGGGGTAGGCCTTCCGTTCTCGCTTCTTTCGCAAATACATAAGAATAGTATTTTTAAGTCTTGAAACATTCTTTCAAAAGTAACGAATACATATTTTAAACGATTTAATAATGATATAAAGTATGAGTTGCAAAGTTAAAATTAAAAGAGTTATAAATTGGGAAAATTAATATATTGTACCAAATATACCATTGGTGCACCATTATACTTTTTTAAAATCGATTGTACTAAAAATGTACCAACTTCTTTTACAATCCTGATATACACTAATATCTTTTGATACCAATAATATACTCGCTCAAATTACAGTTCAAATATATCTTATGTAATACTTAATATTACTCTCTGTTATTTCAACATTTCTTTATTTTATAGAATTAAACATTTCTCTTTATGGAAAAAAATATAATGAGAACCATAGTGGGAAAATGTAATCAATAGGAATCGAGAATGTTATACATGTCTTGCATAATATTTGATTCCAGAATTCATTATTCTTTCCACGGAACATGCCCTAGAATTGTAATAAATTATTTTAATGTATCCTGCGAATGAATTAAGTAATTCATCTTTGATAATAAAAATTAGTAGACGAGATAAAAACAGCAAAAAATAATGGATTTTTATTAAGAAAATATGTAATAGAAAAACACGAATAATACTCACGAACGGAAACAATTCATTCCATGTTCTGCAAATGTGGGAATATACGTGGTAATCAATTCATAATTATTTTGTCTGATAAAATTACCTTCTCGATTCCAATGAATGCATTAATCACCCCTATTATGAAAGTCGACGTCGACACAAGACGACGGAACCTGAACAGTAATGGTATTTTCTGAGACGTTGTTGACAATAATCGATAACTATTGACATTCAATTGATATTTTCTAAGGCGCTTTTAAGTCGACGTCGAGTAGAAGTGTCCCTGTTTTAGTCGACAGGAAATTTTGCGACGACTCAAATGAAAGTTAAAGACAATTTAAATGAAATGTAAACATATTTATTAAATACGTTTAAAAAAAATATGCAAATTTAAAAGAAGTTATGGGCACAAATTTTATTAGTAAATTTAACGCAAAAATTGCGAAAATTCGGAAAAGTTTGCTAAAATAGCGAAAACTCGCCAAAATTTTTAATATAAGAAGATTGACTCAGAGAGCCAAAATTGGGAAAATTCGGTAAAGTTTGCAAAAATAGCTTAAATTCGCGAAAATTTCAAATTTGGAAACAAACCCAACAAAATTTTTTTGAAATCGCTAAAAACAAAATGTCGGAAAAAAAATTGATGCAAAAATAGCGAAAATTCACGAAAATTTTTAATATTTCCAACAAGCCATAAAATTGATTAAAAGTCCCTTAAACTATAAGGAATGGCAAATATTCGGTCAAAATTGCTAAATTAACGGAAATTCGCAAAAATTTGCTAACAGCGGCATGATAGAAGTCTTATATTTATTAATAAACGTTAAAGCTTAAAAGCATCTGAAAACTTACAGTAAAAATATCTTTTATCGAAAACATGGCAAAAATTCCCGAAAAAATTGAAAACAAACTCTATCTACTCCTTATTTGAAATAGCTAAGTCGGTTAAAAAAAAAATGTGTCGGAAAATAGCATAAATAGCGTTAAAAAGTGAGCTATAACAAAAATAATAAAAAAATAATTAGAGATGGAATTTTATTTCAGTCAAATTTTCGATAACTAGTCGACGTCGACACGACATTCTTATAAAATACCAATTTAACGTCGAAGTGATGTAGTCGTCGACTTGATGTGACAACAATTTAAAATTAATGTCGACCTCGACGACGACTTTTATAATAGGGGTGATTATTTTTACAAAAATAGTAGATAATTTTTTTAATTATTTATGTAATCAATACCTCATTTTCCCGCTGGGTTGTAATTATTCTACCATAATGAGAACAAATAAAATTTTGCTCTCTTAAATTAAAAAATACTTCAAAAAATTTCTTTGCTTGAAAGAACTTTAAAAAAAAAAAACATTGGCAGTAAATAAATTAAAAAAACAAACTAAATTTTTTTTTATTTTGTTTATATTCAAAATTCCACCTTATGGAAAAATACATTGTGAGCAAAAAATTTAAAATGAACTAAAATCAGGTTAAAAGTAACATTTCAAGTTACAAGTTCCTCCTTATGGGAAAATAAAACTGAAATTTAAAAATTGCTCCTTATGGGAATTACGAAGGAAGCAAAAATCATATACAGAAACCCCATAAATATGCAACTTAACTGGATCAAAAAAAATTATTATTTTGCTTTGACAAAAAAACAAATCAGAAAATGTTACCCATTCTCATAGAAGGGAATGCCCCAGCGGGAAAATGAGGAATTGATTACATAAATAATTAAAAAAAATAATGTATTATTTTCGAAAGAATAATAATGTATTCATTGGAATCGAGAAGGTAATTTTATCAGACAAAATAATTATGAATTGATTACATAAATATATTCCAACATTTGCAGAACAAGGAATGAATTGCTTCTGTTCGTGAGTGTTTTTCTATTACATACATACATATTTTCTTAATAAAAATCCGTTATTTCTTGCTGTTTTTATGTCGTCTACTAATTTTTATTATCAAGGATAAATTATGAATTCTGGAATCAAATATTTTACAAGATATGTATTACTTTCTCGCTTCCTATAGTAAGATAAAAATAGTAATTGTATCAAAAAAATTTTTAACCAGGCCGAAAGTAAAAAGGTCTACTAAGTTTTCCCGCTTGGTTTTTGTTAACGTGTTACCTGTGGTTAACGAGTGTGGGATGTTATCGGTGTGGGATGTTATCGTGTTAACATGTAGGTTGTCATAAACGTGGCTGTTCGGGATCGTGTTTTCGATGACGACTGTGTTGTTATTAACTTAAGGATTGTGGTTTACGTTAGTATCATTAATATGTGTGTTGTTGTTGAACGTGAATGTTGTTACTGTTAAAGGTTTGGGTGTTGTTGACGTTTGTGTTGTTTTCAAGTGTGTTATTAATAACACGTGAGTCGTTGTAACCATGGGTATTGTTTACGATTGTATTGTTGCAGGCGGGTTAGTTGCTTACGGGTGTGTTCTTTAAGAGTGTGTTGTTTACGAGTGTATTATTACGGGTGTGTTGTTGTTAACGGTTGTGTTATTTACGAGTGTGTTGTTGTTTACGAGTGTATTGTTAACGAGTGTGTTATTTACGAGTGTGTTGTTGTTTACGAGTGTATTGTTAACGAGTGTGTTATTTACGAGTGTTTTGATCACCGCGTATATTTTCATACACATATGCCATTTTTAGCTGTTGTTGATAATGCAGTTTGTTTCTTCTTCTCGCAGTTGACCAAGGAGATTGACCTGGGTTGCCAATGATTTTAACCTCTGTAGTTTTGTTATTGTCTCGACTAGAAATCAATAGTTTGAGTTTTTAAGTACTAATTGAGCCTTTATATTAGATTAAGGGGACTTTAAAATAATTTTTCTACCATATGATATCAATTAATCTATACACATATGTATATCAGAAAATTGATTTCTAATTTCTTCAACACGACTCACGGCATGAGCTACATGCAACATTTTTATGTAAATATGTACCTCTAAAAAAATCTCCAGAATAAACCATTCGCTGCATGAGTCAAGTAAAGTAACATTTTATTTATGTTAAAGTCTTTTTCTTAAAGCGAAATTTAATCATTAAAAGCTCGAACTATTGAAAAATGGTCCAACTTTTCCAACTGTAAAATATTTGAGAAAAAAAAAAAAATAAGGAAAAACAATTTTTTTTTTAAATTTTACAAAATATGACGAGAAATATGCATTTATAACAAAATATGCAAAAACATATCTTTTAAGCAAAATAAGCTATTTTATTCGAAATTTTTTGATTCGCAAAGATAATAACTTTAGGTGGATCTTAGAGTAACGACAACAAACATGCAATTGCATGAAGTTTCTTGCCCTACTAATTAAATTCATACCCTACACCACCATTGGTGGGAGGGGTATTATGAGTTTGTGCTGATGTGTGAGATATATAGAAATGTTGATGCTAGACCAATCGATCGGCTTTTCAATTATATCTTGAATCGACCTTACGAATCCAGAGGAAAGGTAATTGTCATAAAACTAGTCCCGTATAGTGGCATATTGTATCTGTATCTGGTTCTCTTAATTTATATTATGGGGATCTATCATATTAACATGGTTCACTCAGGACAATAACTGTGACAGGGATTTTATTAACCGGAATTAAACGTGTTCATTAAGGTTATTTCAGTCATATGTTTGAAAAAGGTGCCAATTAACCCCCCACCTAGGAATCACCATGACCATTATTTATATAGAGCGGGATCCCGGGATCCCGGGAAATTTAAAAAAAATTCCCGCTTTCCCGGGAATCGAAAAAGTCCGGAAAAAACTCTAGTTGGTAGGTCTAAAATTAACCATAGGTCCCATATAAACCCCTTTCCTAAAGAGGCAAACAATCTCATATAGATTAAGATAACTAAATATTATTCGGCACAAAGAACTTTGATATGAATCTTTACCTCATAACATAATTTTGTTCCGGCGGGTCCATGATTGCCCATGGGTCCCAAATAGGGTACACTCGCAAAAATTTGTTCTAATATAGTGTTGTGTAGGGTATCATATGATCGGACTTGACCGTCTATTTTTTCTTATTTGTTCTTTTTTATACCCTCCACCACAATTAGTTGTGAAGAGGGTATACTAAGTTTGTCATTCCGTGTGAAACTTTTTTATTATTCATCTCAGACCCCATAAAGTATATATATTCTGGCTGCTTGAGTAATTCTTAGTCGATTTAGCCACGTCCGTCTGTCTGTCCGTCTGTCCGTCTGTTGAAAACACGCTCACTTTCGAAAAACTCAAAAGAAATAAACAAACTAGGTGTCAAATTGCTTGTAGTTATCCTAAGCAGTTTAAGATTGAATTTCAGCAAAATCGGTTCAGTAGGACCAGAGCTATGAATCAAAATGTCGAACCACCACCTTCAAAAACTTGATAATTTTGTTACAAAAACTAACATAAATGATGCAAAAATGCACGGAATGACATAAGATTTTGCACAAGTCCGTTTTATTCGACTAGAAAGTACACTGTAAAATTTCGTGAAGATCGGTTCATAATTTACCCTAGGCCCCATATATGCCCTACTCCCGGAAAACAGTTTAGTCTCCTAAAACCATAATTAATAACAAACCGTCACAGTTTAAGATAATAATAATAAAAAGACATCATACAGATATTACTCCTTAAACATTCGAAATGTCGGTGGAGGGTATCAAAGATTCGGCACAGCCGAATATAGCACTCTAACTTGTTTTTTTTTGAAATCCCACAAAGCTGTTGACGACATAAATTTTCTCTTATCAATAACAATTAATAAATCCTTCAGAATGTCTTATCGATCAAATACAAGATATTTAATTAAAAAAAAAAATTAACAGCACTTGTTATCAAACAGTTTAAATTACAATTTAATAAAAAGAAAAACAAACTTGTTTATAATTTTTAAAATTTTTAGTGTTGCTATTAACACTTATTATTTAAATGTTGAAATGATTAGAACAGATATTCAAAAGTAGTTAATAAATATTAAATTTATTAATGCTGATAAGAGCTGAAGTCCCTCCATGCATGTGTGTGCATATAAGTGCGATTGGAAAAGGTACCTGAACATATTCATAGGGGGCAAAACAAATTGATTTGAGATAAGATATATCAACCCAAAAGTGGAACTTTTTCAAAAATTTGCCTATGGCAAAATATCTATTCCAATACACCAAGTCTAATATTTCAAAAAATAAGCATATAAATTATCCCAAAATTTTGTGATAAAAATATTTTTGCTTATTAATTTATGTTTTTTATAAATTTGTATGTATGTATCTGATAAAAGTATCTAATAATTTTATTTATATACTGTTTAAATTTAGGAGTGCTTCCCCAGAAGAAACTTCCCAAAAACCAGCAGCACATAATGCTGCAAAGAATGTTGAAGATGATTACGACCCCCATGATCATCGTGATGTTCAAAAACCTACGAAGTGTGCACATACTTCTTTTTTATTTTAAAATTTTTACTACAAAATCAATTTAATATAATAATTTCTTAAAATAAAGCAATTGGCAGACATTTGCACATTTTCTTAAGGCGAGTATTGGTACCGGTGTATTGGCCATGCCGAGTGCTTTTGCGAATGCTGGGTATATTAACGGTGTTATACTGACATCGATTATAGGCGTGATTGCAGTCTATTGTTTACATATTTTGGTAAGTTATCAAAAAAAAAAAAAAAAAATTAAAAGGTAAACAAGTCGGTCGATTTGATTCTTTCTAAATGTCTTGCGAATTATGTACATAAATAGGAAATTTGGTCTCTCTTTTCCGAATATCTATATGTACTTTACAGAGTCTTCAATAACTATTTCGATGTGTAAATGCAGAATTACGAAACAATTAAAGAGATATAATTGGAACAGCCTTGCGAGGATACCCATATGTTTGACCAACTTTGGCTCTACTGTTATCCACATTCATTATCAAGTGTTATATTTAAGCAGAGTCATTTGTGACGAATTCAAAAGCAATGTAAATATTTATACAAAATTTGTTCAAGTAAAAAAGAATTGAGTTGGACCTTTGGGAAAAATATTTTAATTGTTGTTAGATGGATCAAAATGAACTTGAACATTTTAACACGCTTTTAAACTAGTAAGAATAAATAATCGGTCAAGCCCGACCACATGATACCCTACGCCACAGTATTTACGGACAAATGATCAAAAGTGTACCTTATATTTGTTACCCATAGAAAATAGGGTTGTGCGTCGGTGTATGAAGGGTAAGGAAGTCATCCAATAGATTTTGAATAGCTCCAGAATGTAACATCTACCTAAATTATACACAAAAACAGTTTTTTAAATTTTTTTCGACATATATTTTAGCCCTCTACCAGGGCTGGAAATTGGAGAATTTTATTTTAATTTGCTTAATAATATGGAATATTTTTTTCATAATTTTGTTTAAGCCTACACTTAAAAAACAATTTTGTGCTGAATAAAAGAAGCTTAAAATCGAAGAGATCTGATAAAAAATAAGAAAGCTTTACTCCTCTAACCTTTGTCTTACCAAAGACTTTTATGTATTTACATCGTTTACCAGTACCCATCCGTGTGGTACTACAACTGTTTGTCAAACAAATTTTTTTCTGGTCTTTTTTTTAAACATAACATTTTGTTTAGTTTAAAATTTATTTTAAACTAAAACAAGCTTAATTGAGACGAAGGTTAAGTAAAAAAGCCGATTTTATTTCGCATACACGCAAAGTAAAAATATTTTTCAGTATGGTCACCTTCAACAAAACTATTTTTAACGAAAATTATTAAACATATTATGGTTTTATTGTCAACGGCAACCATACGATAGTTAAATTAGTCCTCCATCAAGAAGCTACAACATATTATGGTTACTATACTATTGTTTGTGTAAAACTAAATAATTATTACAATGTATATACTAATAACACAGGCCTGCAAAATTTGGAAAATCCCGAAACCCTGGAAGGTAACGTATACTTTTCTATAGGATTGGGTTAAGCTGAATCCGTCTCTGTACTATCTCTTTCACAACAGGTTTTCATGATATCTTCGCGGTATCTATCTTAATATTTGGAAAAATCCTGTTTTTTGCCATGTTCGAGACTTATTTTTAATTTCTCTTAGAAATTAAAAAAATTGGCCTCATAACTTTATCTCAATTTATGTGAAACAAATAGTGAATATTTTGAGTGTAATAAAAACTATAAAAAAATTTAAAAGTTGCGTCTTGTGATGCCGCGATAGAGGACTAAAAGTATGTCCCAAATTTTTTTCATTATTTTCCCCATGTATATAATAATAAAATTAAACGTTTTAGTGCTATTCGAAATTGAAATTCGCAAACAAATTTCGACGCTCCATTAATTATAATATCTAGATAAATACATCTATATAAATTTTTTTAGGGTATATATGGGACCTATGGTCAATTCTGGACTTAACACTACAAATCACAATGACATAGTAGCCAAATCTTCAGGTCATTATTGGTTTGGCGCATATGCCAAAAAGTCGTTGTGGAGAAAAACAACATAAAAGGTTGACATGAAGTTTTCTGAAAATTTACCCGATAGAATTCTTTTGTACTACTACTGCTTTTGGCATATGTTTTGAAGAAAAATTAACATTTTTTTTAATGTTAATTAATGAATATAGAAGTAAAAAGAACTTTATTGAAAGTGAAAAATATTGTTTTGTGCCGCATACACTACTTTAGCTTTTTATGCAGCATACGTATACTAACTGCTGTGTATTGATTTGTTAACATATTATTTTGCTTTTGCTTTAACTACTATTTTTCTTACGGCAATGAAGCAAAGCAAGAGTTAAATCTATTTTGTACGTTTTTGTATGAGGAATTTTCTGCATTCGCCAAACAGTGGCTTGTAGAGCAAAACAATACTTAATAAACTTTAAAATAGTTGTTATGGAGCAAAATTATTATCCCAGAAACCATAAAAAATTTGGTGAAACCGGTTTTGGATTCAATTTTTTAATTCATTTTTTTAAAACTGGTCGGTAGGTCTAACCAATAATGAGCTGACGAAATGTACATCATTACCAACATTCATTAGGGAGTTATGGCATTAAACTTTATTTTCGGAAGTGTTGATTGTATGCGAGTTATCACGAAAAATGGACCGATTTCAATAGAATTTTGTAGG
The DNA here is from genome assembly GCA_963931875.1 of Pollenia griseotomentosa. Classification (NCBI taxonomy): domain Eukaryota; kingdom Metazoa; phylum Arthropoda; class Insecta; order Diptera; family Polleniidae; genus Pollenia; species Pollenia griseotomentosa. The sequence continues at coordinate 95,961,289 of OZ007562.1, read as the reverse complement.
ATGATTAAAGTTGCGAAATCTTTTTTGGACCAAATTTTATCTAAATACCATCATTTTAAGATGGTTTATAGGCATTAAGACTCTTTTTCGTAAATAAGTATTTCTGTACGGTGGCTGTATGAAACTATGCACTGATTCTCACCATTTTGAATAGAGGTCGTCCTTATAAAAATCATAATATAATTTCATAAAATTTTCCTTAAAGTGGCGACCTGTACTTTGCACACAAAGTTTACATGGATAGAAACATAGTGATTCTAGTCGATTGGTTACATTTAAAAAATGTACGTTCGTACAAATGTTTTGTGTTCTAAATTGTGGTATTTGCTGTTTGGACAAACATTTGAAACATGTGTGTTGAAATATTAAAAACTTTTTATATTTTTTGAAGACATGTAAAATTTTTGTTTTAAAGATTAAAGAAGCATTAAAATCATTTTCAGGCGTAAGTTCTAATTTTTTAAGCAGCATTGTTTTCCCTAAAACAGCTTGTTGCTTAAACCCAGTGAAGCCAGAAGTGGGGGAAAATTCCTACATGTATGTATTTTTGATACTTAAATAGAAGCGTAGGGAAAATCGGGCAGATTTTTCATAATCTCCAAAATGTAGGGATTCTTCGTCATATCGTGTTATTCATAAAATAAATGCTGAAAAAAACTTTTTTTAAAGATATTTTACTGTTCAAAACTGTTGAAAAAAATTTTTCCCCTAAAATAGCTTCAAAATATATTTCCAGAGTTGTTTGTTTAAAAAGTTGGCGCCACTAATATGTATGCATGTGTCAGAGATGCCAACTTTTCAATGACAAAACGTGCGGACCGAGCAGTCAAAAAGAGCTAAAAAGTGCTAAATTTAAAAACCAAAGATAGTTCTGTTTTTAATCCATTTTCTATTAATTTTTGTACTTCAAACTCATTTATAAAAAAAAATTTAATAAAAACATTAATGTTTAATAAAATTACTATTTAAAAACTTTATACAAATATTAACATTTCAATAAATAGAATTAAAAATATGAACAGCCATATGTGTGTTTTTATATAAAATTTTGACTTTTTATGTATGTATATGTTTCAATTGAATTTATTTTTACAAACACGCTTGCTTCGCAAAGGTTATTCATTGCAATAAATGGTGTATAGGTATAAAGCAAGATTTGCGTGTGCAATTTACGTTTCGGTCGGAACATCTGGCGAAAAAGATATACTTTCTGGTTGGGATAGTACAACATCATTAAATGCCGCCATACTTTTTTATGTTTTTGAGTCTCCGAATGGTGTACTAAATGAAAAGGGAAAAACGGAAGTATTTACAGATAGATGTTTAAAGTGTCAAACGTTCCAATATCACTTTTAAAAGAGCTAACGAGAAAAATTACGAGCCAGGAGCAATTAAAAAGAGCTAAATCTAGCCACATAATAGCTAAGTTGGCATCACTGGTATGTGTGATCCCGTCCTTGTTGGGTAAAGTTCGTTGAAATGAGAGTAAACAAAAACTTCTCTCATTATTAGACAAAAATGTACAAAAGTACGGGAACAATAAAAACCAAATTTCTGATCCAAAAGAAAACGTTAATATAAAATATGCTTAAATAAATACATAAATGACACATTAACGCGCATAAGATTAAAATTCAAGCATTTATTTACATATTTCAACATTTTCTATTGTTTATTTTTTAAATAATTCTTATATTAATTATTTTGGTTAACTTGCTTGCTTGCTTTTTATTTATATTTGACACAGCTGATTGTTTAACAATTACAATTGAAGCACAGCCGCGAATAACGTTGTAAGTGACAAAATAATTATTTTTCAGGAGAGCAAAAAAACGTTTTTAAAAGGCAGGATTACCTACTTATTTTTAATTTTTTTTTTGCTAATGTTGAAAGACTTAAATGAATTTAATTAAAATTACATACACAAGTATTATTTTTTTTTTTAGTTTTGTACTTATTTAATGTCAAAGCTTTAATATACATATTCGAAAAAAATTTTTTATAACTTATGTTTTTTCTTCTATTTTAATGATAATAATTCTTAGGGATTTTTGTAGGGGAAATTTTTGCAACGTGTAGGGAAAAATCGGATTTTTATTAGCATGTGTAAGTATTTTTTCGAAAAATCCACTGGAAACTCTGCTTAAACCACTATTTACTCCAAGTTCTTTTCCATTCTTTTTAATTTCTCCTCCATTTTAAGCAAATAGCGAGAAAAATTGCGGTAGCGCTATCGTCTGCATTCATTGCAAAAAAAAAACAAAAAAAAAAAAAATGAAACAATAAACAAAGTGTATGTTTGCCAAACAATTTGTGTGGTTTAAATCGCCCTTTACGCACAAATTCATTATACCATGATGGTGTGGTTACAAATGATGTATTCAAAATCGAACGAAATTCCAAATTAAATTGTATTTTAATTTAGATCGATATCGAATGCCGTAATAATAACCTCAGCAATGGCGGATAATGATTAGATAAATTTTATCCTTAATCACTTACAAGGTATTTGCTTAAAGACTGGTTACCTAATAGAACCTTGTTCGTCTTTCTGTTATCCCAGGTTTATATGTATGTTTTACTTGAAAAGTTCTTTATTATTGGAGTTTCTATTTTTAATTGTTCAGGGAATTCTTCAAAACTGCCTTAAATCCTTTTTTTAATAGGTAGTTTAAAAGATTTAAAATAATTTGCTAAAAAATTAAATTTTTATCTTATATTTACAGATTGGCTCCATGTATGTGTTGTGTAAAAGAAAACGTGTACCATATTTAACATTTTCAGAAGCCATGAAAATGGGGTTTCAACAGGGACCACCATTTCTAAAATGTGTTGTACCAATTGCAACGTAAGTTAATTTTTGAATACAGACACACATATGACGTGCTCAAAGCTGAACTGAACCAAGGCATAAAATATAAGAAATCTCAAAACTCTGAAACTCTTTTCAGTTCTGTAACGGACAAAGTTAAAAAGGCTTTCGTTCCTAAGGTAACTGTAAGAAATATAGATCTCATTTTTGAAGAAACTAATAGCAGTTCATTTACACAGAAAAAATGAAAAACCAACTTCAATTAACGTATTTGTTAGAAATTTGTATTATTAATTAAATTCTTTATTGATTTTCCGCCTGCAAACAAATTGATCATATCAATTAACGCATTTGTAAGTTTGAGCTTTTCTTGCTGTTTAGTTTCAATCAATAGGTTTAATTGAAATTTTACCACCAGTAAAAGAGGCTATATAAAAAGTAAACACAAATCAAAACATTTTTTTCAATCAACACAGTTAATTGAAACAATTAAAAAATTGTTTGAGAATTTAAAGTATTTTGAAGTTTGTAAATATACACACAAACATTATACTTTTTGTTTTCAATTAAGGCAAATTAATTGGGACAATTAAAAAAATTGTTTAAAACAGCATTATTGAATTAATTGAAAAATTTTTTTCTGTGTCCTCAAAATATCTTCGAAATGTATTTTTCTGACTTGGTTCGCTTGAGCTATGAGTAGGGATGCAAACGATACATCGATGTTTAGAAAACATCGATGTATCGGTTATAAACATCGATATTAACATCGATGTTTTGATGGACGATATATCGGCGATACATCGGCATCAAAACTTAAAAACATCGACATCGTCCATTTAATATTTTCATTTATATAAATTTTTTTTTAATAATATTTTAACCATTTTTAATTTAAATTTTTTTAATTTTTTCAACTAAACCTTATTTTTAAAAATATAAAAAGTTTATTTCAAAGCATAGGAGTACAAAGTAGGCACGGCACGTACATATGTAGATATGTACATACTATGCATTGCATAGCTTTATGTAATAAGGGGTAGCCTCTTTTATAATTTAAAGAAATGTTAAAACAATTTTGGAGACTGCAAGTGTAAAGGCCCAACTATAACATGCGTCAAATCATATTGTATTGAAGAAAACTTTCTGTTAAGTTTTATAAATCTGAAATTTGCTTAAGCAAGGTGTGAAACTGATTGCACGTTCTGTACGGAATGAAATGTTTTTATTTTGTTTTTGTGTTTTTAAATGCATTTGACAGGTTTTTTGTTCATTTTTAACGGAAGCTTTAGCAATCTTATGGATATTATAGTTGGGCCTTAAGATTTTCAGTACCAAAGACGAATTTGAGCAGCCCGTAAGTATAGCTGCAAAGTAGTTTATAACATCGATGTTGAAACATCGATGTATCGTATTTTTTACCGATGTTTTTTAGTATCGATGTTTATCGTGGAAACATCGACGTTTTTAAACATCGATGTTTTTTAGAACGATGTTGCATCCCTAGCTATGAGCCCTCCATCCAGAGTTGCCAGATTTGACGATTTATCGTCATTCTGACGATTTCTTGATCCGAAATTAGCAAAGTACCGATTTACTGATTTTTTTCTTAAAAGTGACGATTTTAATCAGTCTAAAAAAAGAAAACTTTAAATGTTTTTATATTTAGCAGCACAAAAAAATTTTAAAAAACAAGACAGCTTTAATTTTGAAGTTTTTTTTTTCTAAAAAAATTAATAGGAAAAAGCAAAATTTCAAAGAAAAAAACTGTTCCCTCTTTATTCACGATATTCGTGATTTTTAATGCATTTCTTAATGTGATCAGAACATTAAACCGTTACCTCAGTTTTTTGCCAATAAAGATGGAATTTTGAGTAAAGTCAATTTTAATAAAACAACAAGCTAAAGTGCAATATAAGGAGGCTATGTCGAATCTTATATACCCTTCACAATTGCATTAAAAATTGTACCAAAACCCTAAATTCGAGTATGGGGACCAAGTGAAATAATGGACCGACTAGGCTCTTTATATAATACTCCTTTTATAGAAAAAAATGTGGGTCAAATTCGATCGCCCTAGCACAAATGGAAGCTTTTGTGCCAAGTTCTGGATGAAAAAACTAGTTTTTGCCTATTTCTCGGTCATTTATGAACCGAGTTCCTTAATTTTCACTATCAGTAGCTTCCCAAAATTATTTGATGTGAAAAATAAGTTATAAAGTTCAAAGATTATAAGAAGACATCAACAAGTTAAGGTTTATAAGTAAACATTAGAAATTTATGGGTAAAAATTAAAAGCAATCGTGGTCATTTGCTAATACCTTAAACACTCGTGTAGCGATCAAATAAAGTTTTAATAGCTAACTATTGCAGACTATACGCAGACTATACATTACAGAAAAATATAAGAACCTAGTTACCATCATATGGGGTCTTCGAAAAACCCATTTCAAACAAGGGTGCATGGTTAGTATTGTAGAAGTTGCAAGCGGAATGATACTTGATTTTTATCTCGTATGTAAATTAAATAAATATCTACGTTGATAGCAGAATATTTGTTATACGATTATACAACACGATTGAAAATGCTTACTGGGCGAAGTAATTATGATTTTTTTTTTAATCGACAAAGTAAAAATCAAACAAAAATTGTTTAAAAAAACTAAATTTGAATTTGTCCTATTTTTTTTTTGGCGATTTTTTAAAGCGAGAAAGACGATTTTTTTTATTTGTGTCTCAGGAAATTGACGATTTTTTCACAAATTTATCTGGCAGCCCTGCTTTCATTTGCCTAAAACTATACTACAGTTTTTTTTTTTTTTTTATTAATTTGTAACTCTTCCCTCTTTTTCAGACCTTTTGTCGATGGTTTTCTAGCCTTTTACCATTTTGGTATTTGTTGCGTCTATGTGGTCTTCATTTCGGAGAGTATCAAGCAAATTGTTGATGAATATTTAGTCGTCTTGGATTTAAGAATTCATATGTGCTTCGTATTAGTGCCATTATTTTTAATTTACAGTATAAGAAGTTTAAGATTTTTGGCAATATTTTCTTCGTTTGCCAATATTCTGCTGTTTGTGGGTAAGTCTTAGTTAAAGAAATTTATTTTGAAAAGGTTTTCTTATTTAAATTCTTTTTTTGTTGTTGCTTTTTTAACTAGATGCCTATTCAAATATTTACTAACATATTTTTTTTTATTTCTTAGGCTTTGGCGTTATTCTGTATTATATATTTGATGATTTGCCTCCATTATCGGAACGTAAACCAGTTGAGGATATTTCAAAGTTGCCAATTTTCTTTGGCACGGTTTTGTTTGCTCTGGAGGCTGTTGGTGTGGTACGTAAATGAAAGTAAATATTTATTTAAGAAGAACAAAATCAGATTATATTTGTTATGTCTGGTTTTGTGTTCATAATTACTTAAAAAAAAGTCACATATTGTTTGTTTATTTGCGTATTTTGTTTTGGCTTTATTTAATTTTGTTGTTTTAAGAAAAAATATAGGGAGGTACCCTACCTATGTTGTTGCTTGGAGGTATTAAACGTTTGTGGAAATATTAACATATAACATTTAACACAGTATAATTATATTTTCCACATTTAATATTGGTTGAGGTTCTATTTAATTTATAAACCTTCTAGTTAGGGTTTAAGCTTAAGTTAAGATTCAGGTTCTAAATTAGATTTTTACAGGTACTTCGGCTGGGTTTTAGAGATGTGGATTAAGTTTAAACTTAGTTTAACGTAGTCTGAAACTCGAATTTTTCCAGCGAAATGTGATTTTTTTTTATTATTTCATTAAAGACCAACTTTTAAAGGAAAACTATGCTGCTCCGTTAAAATTTAATATTCGAACTTGGCAATGGCGGCACAAATCGGTTTTCAGATTAAATAAAGCTAGTTTAACTGAGTTCTCAAAATCCCAGCCTTATTCATGTTCTAGTTAAGTTATAGCTCAGATTCTAGTTAGAGTTTAATTTTAAGTTCAGGATTGTTTCTGATTTATGTGTAGGGTTAAGTTAAGAATTTAGTTCAGTTCTTGTTCAGTTTCTATTTCACATTTTAGTTCAGGTTCAGCTTAAGGGTTAGATCAAGTTCTAGTTCTGTTGATATTTCAAATTGCAATTCTAAGTAGGGCATTTGCGTATGTTCAAGTTTAGGTTCTAGCTTAGATTCTTATTCAGATGTTGATCTGTTTGTAGTTTAAGTTTTAAAACATGTTGTATTTCGGAATCTAGTTCAGATTTTCATTTTAGATCTATTTCAAATTCTAGTTAAAGTTAACGTTTATGGTTACGTTCATGTTTTAATTTTGGTTTAAGTAAAGTTTCTAGTTAAGATTTTAGTCTATTTCCTATTCAGGTTCTATTTCAGGTTTTAGTTCAAATTAAAATTTCATGGCATTTATAGTTTAAAAATTATTTCTGGCATATGGTCTCCGCGACTGCGCCTTATGAAGGCCATCCTGTCGGTCCAATTATGATGCACCCCTTTTACATGCATTCCTTGTCTTATTTTGTCAACAGTGGGTCAAATGTTGGCTTCTTAGTAATCAATCGTAGTCCATAATGTCAAATCACACGAACGACGTGGCCAATTCACAGGTCAACAAACTTTTGGCTCCAGAAATTATTTGAAATGACATAAGGTATAAAAAAATGATGACTTAATTGGCTGAAGCGTTCGTCAATCACAGTAATATTGGCACCGGTTTTGGATTTAAAGACGAATGGGCCGATAACGATCTCTCCAAAGACGACAATTCTGCTTGTTTACACAAAAGCAATGAGCCTCATCCCTGAAGATAATTTGACAATAAAAAATATGGTTCAAATTCCAGTTGATTCTCAGCCGATTTACCAAACATAAAATAAAAATTGATTTCAATTAAAGAAATTTGTGATATTAATTAAAAAATTAATTAAATTTGCACCAGTAAACAAATTAATAGCATCACTTGATTAAATTTTTATTTAAAACAGATTTTATTTTTGATTAATGCTTTAATTGTTGACAAATTTTGGAGAATTTTTTTTGTGTAGGCTAAGGTCTTTCCTCAAAATTTTTCAGTGCACAAGCAGAGGCCAAGTTAAATTCGAGTCCTTTTTCACACTCAGGCTTACAGTGGCAATTGCTTCTTCTATATGCACGGCATGCGCTCAAGTTGGGTAAATATTATCCAAAAGAGTAAATATGGTATTGCATCGATCTATAGTATTGGGTTTTAGCTGCTCAGATGGACGATTATGCGCGTAGCAAACTTGACGAAACATGATTTGTTAATGTTGTTCTGGTGTAATTTCTTTGCATGGTGATTTGCCAAAGTAAACTAAAAAAGTCCAACACACTTCATTAGCATGACAGCTAGTTTTACAGTTATCTTTATCAGTAGTTCTTAACGGCTTAAAAACACCCTTTATTTAACGATCTAGGTCAGGGTCTTGTTTAAGTTCTAAATCAGGTTGTATTTGGGATTCTAGTTCATTTTTTAATTTAAGTTCTATTTCAAATACTAGTTTACGGTTCAGTTTAAGTAATGATCAATGTTACTAAAAGCTCGGTTATGGTTTAGGTTCTATAGAACTATTTAACTATAGTTAAAGCTTAGATTCTTATTTAAGTTCTTGTTCAGATTTAAGAACACGTTTTAATTAAAATCCAAGATCAGGTTCTAATTGAAGTTCTAGTTTAAATTTTCGTTCAGCTTATAAAAATATACGATTCTATTTTAACTTCTAGATTTTTGTTTAAATTTAAGCTTAAAATTAGTTCACGTCTTGGATCAGAATATAATCCTGCTTTCAGTTCAGGTTCTAGTTAAAAATATATTTTAGTTACTTGCCAAAGTTTTTAATTCAGGTCGTAGTCTTTTTCAGGTTCAAGTTAAAGATCTTGTTCATGCTTTAGTTGAGGGGTTAAATTAAATTAAAGTTTTAATTATAGGTTTAACTTTAGGTTCTAGTCAAGATTTTATTTATAATTTCAGTTCATTTTATATTTCAGGCTAAAGTTAAAAGTTAAAGTTAAAGTTAAAATTCTTGTTCATGCTTTAGTTGAGGGGTTAAATTAAATTATAGTTCAGCTTTAACTTTAGGTTATAGTCAAGATTTTATTTCTAATTTCAGTTCATTTTATATTTCAGGCTAAAGTTAAAAGTTAAAGTTCTTGTTCATGCTTTAGTTGAGGGGTTAAATTAAATTATAGTTCAGGTTTAACTTTAGGTTCTAGTCAAGATTTTATTTTTAATTTCAGTTCATTTTATATTTCAGGCTAAAGTTAAAAGTTAAAGTTAAAGTTAAAATTCTTGTTCATGCTTTAGTTGAGGGGTTAAATTAAATTATAGTTCAGGTTTAACTTTAGGTTCTAGTCAAGATTTTATTTCTAATTTCAGTTCATTTTATATTTCAGGCTAAAGTTAAGTTTTAAGTTTAGGTTTTAGTTCCTGTTTAGATTCTAGATAAATTTAAGGTCCCAGTTTTGGTTCCAGTTAAGATGGTAGTCCAGGTTCAAGTCCAGGATCTGGACTAGATTCTAGTCCAAATTTAAGTTCAAACTCTATGCCATGTTCTAATTTAAGATAAAATTCATGTTTTTAAGAATTGAGCTTCTAGCTTAGATTCTACTTCAGGTTTTAATTCAAGTTTTTCTTTAAGCTCTAGTTCAGTTTCTAGTTAAGGTTTAAGTTAAGTGTTAAGTTATTCTTAGTTCGGTTCAATTTAAATCCTTATCTCTTTATGACGGTCAAATTTAGTGCAAAGTATTTTCAATTCGTTACGACACTAAAAAAATAATTATCCTTAATTGGCTGGTTCGCTTTTATTGCTCCTTTGTTTTTTCTCTGTAATTTTTCCTGATCCAAATTCACTCAACCCTGTACATTTTTAGTTTTATTTGTCCCTTTTTCTTTATTTTATGTTAATTTGTTTACTTAAGTAATTTGCCTCTGCATGCTCTTTTTTCTTGGGGTACAAGTCAACAAATTTTTATTATTGTTGTCCCTGCTGTTGGTCTTATTTCCTTTCCTTTCGCTTGGTTGCTCAAAAGGATGGGCTTTAAAAAAAATTTATTTAAAATTTTTGGTTTCTATTTTATTTTATGAAGTTTTGTTTTACATTTTTGTTTATTTTAAGATTTTAGCCATTGAGGAGAACATGAAAACACCAAAAGCCTATTTAAAACCATTTGGCATAATGAATATTGGTATGTCAATTGTTTTAAGTCTTTATGTTGTTTTGGGTTTCTTTGGCTACTGGAAATATGGTGATGCCTCCAAGGGCAGTATTACGTTAAACATACCACAAGAAGAAATGTAAGTGGATAAAGTTGTTGTTTTTAAGGATAATAATGGCTTTGGAAAAATGGGAAGAGTAAAAAAACGAGTGCCAAAATTATAAAACTGTTTTTTGGGGTTTAACAAAAAGTTGCATTGTAAAAATTTGTTACAAGTTGAGATTATTTAGTTAATATTGTGTTAATTGTAATAATTAATATGGTAATTGTATTTACTGTTTGCTTATTAAAATTCGTATAATTGGAATTTTTGGGTTTAATGTAAAAAAGATTTTAGAAACATTAAAAGAACATTAACACGTACCTCAGATGTAAGAACATTACAGATAACTTGAAGGAGACATAAAATTCCTTCTGAAATAATCCAAAAACCGAAATTTTAAATTTAAAGTTAATTTTTTAATTTCATTATTATGTTTTGTTTTTAAAATTTTTGTATAACAAAATCTGAAATAAGCTCAGTTAAAATATGTATATTTATTATCCTTTTCCTTCACTTTTCATTTACAGTTTGGCACAAGTAACAAAAATTATTTTTGCTGTTACAGTATGGATTTCATATGCGTTGCAAGGATACGTTACTGCTGATATTATCTGGAAAAAGTATTTATCAAAGAGAGTAAAGGACACATCAAAGCATGTTCTTTTCGAATTACTCATACGGGCAGCCATTGTTCTTTTAACATGTAAGTTTGCACACCCAAAAAACTGCAAAAATTGTTGGTTTTTAAAATAAAGTCAAATAAAACGAACTATAGCTGAAGTACAACTAAAAGAACTAAACTATAACTGAACTAGAACTGCACCAGAACTGGATTAGAGCTGAACTAGATCTGAACTAGAACTGAACTATAATTGAACTATAATTGAACTAGAACTAAACTAGAACTGAACTAGAACTGAACTAGAACTGAACTAGAACTAAACTAGAACTGAACTAGGACTGTACTAGAACTGAACTAAAACTGAACAATAGCTGAACTAGAACTGAAATAGAACTGAACTAGAACTGAACCAGAACTGAATTAGAGCTGAACTAGATCTGAACTAGAGCTGAACTAGAACTGAACTAGAACTGAACCAGAAGCGAACTAGAAGCGAACTAGAACTGAACTAGAACTGAACTAGAACTGAACTAGAACTGAACTAGAACTGAACTAGAACTGAACTAGAACTGAACTAGAACTGAACTAGAACTGAACTAGAACTGAACTAGAACTGAACTAGAACTGAACTAGAACTGAACTAGAACTGAACAAGAACAGAACTAGAACTGAACTAGAACTGAACTAGAACTGAACCAGAAGCGAACTAGAACTGAACTAGAACTGAACTAGAACGGAACTCGAACTAAACTAGAACTGAACAAGAACTAAGCTACACGCATAGAGAGCACATTTTTCGATATCATCACCTCCAACTATATTATTGTTTACGAAAATTTTTTAACATTTTATAGTTACCTTAACCATATTTTTGTCACTGGTACCATTATTATGATTAAAATAGTCCTCCATCAAGAAGCCACAATCATATTATGGTTAACTTCATGGTATAGATAACAAAAACAATAATTTGTTTACTACTACCAATATAATGGTTTTTAATTAAAAATAACATTTTCCTCTTTTCCTAGAGCAACATGTTATGGTTGGAAACCAACTATACTATTATTCGTAGTAAACATAATAATGTTATTATTTACCAAATGAAGACAATTAAGGACTAGTTTATAAATAATATGGTTGCCGCTGGCAATAATAAAATATTTCGTTAAAACAAGTTTTGTTGGAGGTGACCATATCGCAAAATGTATTTTTTCTGCGTTTAGAACTTAACTGGAATTAAAAATAAAAAAACTATGAATAAAAAAAATTTAAACTGCAAATGAAACGGAAATAAAACCTAAACTACAACTAAAATCCGAACTAGCGCCTTAAATAGAACTAGAACTGCTTCTGAAGTGAACTTTATACCAAAATATTAATTTTAAAGCGTTCCTTCTTTGAATTGTAATTAAAAGCAGTAAAATTAAAAAATAATTTTCTCTTCTTTGCAGTCTGTTGTGCGGTTCTTGTGCCTGATTTATCACTGTTTCTTTCGTTGGTCGGTTCATTTTGTTTGTCGATTTTGGGCCTCATATTCCCAGCTTTATTGCAAATTTGTGTACAATACAGCACCGGCTATGGACCACTTAAGATGCATTTAACCAAAAACCTTTTACTGGTGGCATTTGGAGTATTCGGTGGGGTAGTGGGCACGTATGTCAGTATTGTGGAAATTGTTAATGCCTATAACAAATGACAACAGAAATACGAACTTTTTTTAAAGAGAATAAACTAAAGGGTAAACAAAGTAAATTGTAAATGAAAATTTAATGAAATATGAATGAGAGTGATGTACACATATTAATGTATATATGCATGTAAATGGTAGTACTGTAGTAAAAATATTTTACATTTTTCATTTTCATGTGTGTGTGTGCGCTTGCAAGTTTAAGTGTATTTTATTGTTATCAATTTATACTCATAGTAAACAACCATGTATGTATATGCGTTTTTGTGTATGTAAAATGTTGTTAAATAGTAAAAACAGCTACAAAATAGTTTTTTTTTTTTTTAAATAAAGATATTGTAAATAAAAACATGGAAATTTTCATGTACACATTTATTTAATTAAAGTATGAATGTTGTGTTTCTTTGTGAATGACTGAATATTTAATAGATTCATAAAATCAACAAAAAAAATTATTTTGGGTGCCCCGGTAGACTAGTTGGTAGTGAGCATGTTTATAAATGCGAGAGCTGCGGGTTACATTTGTTGTCTTTTAAGTCAAAGACACTTGTTTGATGCTATCCCACACCAAAAAAACACCTTATCAGTTTTTGTCTTAAAAAGCAACCGGTCAGATCAGACAGAAATGTGAGAATGCTTTTTTTGTCTTTTTTCGTTTTTTTTTTTTTTGGCTTGTCTTATTTTGGACCTACCAGTACAAAATTTCACCAAGTCATACAACTATTATACAAGTTATCAATACCAAAATTTTTAAGGAAGTTATAACACTTAAGTTTTTTTTATGTAGTGTTATTTGTATGGGAGCTATGGCCAAATATGGGCGGATTTTGCAATAAGATATTTTGGACCAAATTCAATCTTAAAACTAATATAGTATGATAGTTAATGGGCTCAAAGACTATTGCGGAAAGAATTTTGTATGGGGGCCATTTGATAAATCGATTCTCACATTCTTTAATTAGCTTTGTCCGCATGACAATTAAAACGTTTGTACCAAGTCTCATCAAATTATCTTCAATTGCGACCTGTACTTTGCGCACAGAGTTGAATGGATAGACAATAATCGAACCAGCCTGCCAGCCGGGCGGACGGATATTGTAAGGTCAAGTCAGATAGTGATTCTGTCTCGATCGGTGTGCTGGAAGTTAGAACGAACTATTGCGGCGTGGGTATGAAATGCATTATGGCTATTTTGCGAGAATAAACACTCTTAAATCGGACCATATATGTCCAAAGCTCGAATAGCTTTAAATGACATAACTTCCTAATAAATGCTGGTATGTATAAAAAATTTGGCAACACTATCCTTTATGGTTGGCTATGTTGGTAGGGTCAGAATGGTCAATAAATCCCATATGAACCCCTCCCTGAACTCACTTAAGGACGAACAAATAAGATAATAACTCTTAAATGTATCTAAGTCTCATAACATAATTTTGTTTTGACGGGTCCATGCCCAGAACGAGAACACTCTTGTAAATTTGTCTGTAAATGCTTTAGTCTAGGGTATCATATGGTTGGGCTTGACCAGTTTTACTTTCTAATTTGTTTTTATTGCCATTTTATTTTTGTTCAAAGTGCAGTGACTACTTGCAGTTAAAAATTTTGTTGTAGCAATATTTTAAACATAAAACTTATTAAATAAATTGAATTTTTTTACTAGTATTTTAAACCCCTGCTTAAATTAACTGTAGAAAAATTGTAGGGATTTAGGAAAATATCATTGAGATCAACGTCAATTTCTGTGTAATTATCCAATAATGTGACAAAAAAGTTTTTTTCTTCGACTATTTTTGGATTATAAAATTTTTGTGTTATTTCGCCTGAACAATATTTCATACACAAGTAAATTTATCAATCAAAAAATTTTATTCAAGGCGAATTCATTACAGGTAATCTCGGTCTATATCAGGTACCACTCGTACAAAAACCGCAATCAATTTGTTTTTGTAAAATCATTGTACAATGTCAAAAACAAAACAGAAACAAAGATAATAAACAAAATTTTGACATTCAACAATTATAAAGCAAAAAAAAAAAAAGTTATCGCAGGGCTTTTAAGACCGCCTGTAATGAATTCGCCTTGATTTCATTTAAAATGTATTTCACTACGTAAATTTAAAACCAACCATTTTCTACATTCTTTTTATGTTTTGACAATTTGGATGTTTAAAGATTTAAGTCAAAAGTTTCTGAAATAAAAAACTTTCTCATTTTGAAACTGCAATAACTTTATTTCTTATTCTGGTGTTTTTGAACTGTTCAGTATAAAGAATTTTCCGCAAATTAAACTTTACAAAAACTGACATGACGCTGGTGCATATCACAAGATGTCTTAAAATTTTTTTTAGGTCAGGTGTGGAAAACCATCTGCGAAAAGATATAGAAAATATTTTAAAAAGAAAGAAGAATTTTTCAAGGCTAACAAAAAAAGATTTCCCAACTGTATTAAAAAAAATCTGTGTATATGTATTCCGTAATTAAAACCAACACTTTTTATCAAGCAAAAAATTTGTTTAGGGATTTTTTGAGTGCGTTCGTATATAAAAAAATTACTATGGCAACATCGATCTGAGGTAACTGTGCAATAAATATAATTTGCAATTCTTTGGTACTGCATTTAATCCCTTATTATGCTTTGCAATTTATTCACTATTCTTGGAATGCACTTAAAACAGTAAAAGCCGATTAAATCCATAATACTCTTCTAAAATATGACCTTAACTTAATTATAATCATTAACATCCTTTAACCTTGTACTTATTGCGCGCCACTACATGCAACTAAAGATACTAGTTTTGTTGCAAATATGTATGTACATACATATAGGAAAATTAATGTTTTACTGTGGTGCACTGTTGTTGAATATTCATGGGAGGTTCTTATTTTCAAAACGGAAGATATAAGATGTAGAATGATGAATAAATTGACTAGGTTTTCTATTTAATGACTTTTCGTAAAGAAAACATATTTTTTTTATATGGTCACTTCAAGCAATACTATTTTTAACAAATGAAAATATTATAGTTACATTAACCATATTATGCATTGTCATATTATGGTTGATTATAACTTTAAAACGTATACGGTAAATAATTGCATGGTTATTTAGCAACAAAAACATTTTCTTTAATGGTACTAGGGTATTCATTTAATCGACTTTTTGCTTTAATCGGTTAATCGCTCGATTAATTAACCGAGGTTTTGGTTTAGTCGGTCAATAATCAGTTGATTTTGTTTTTGATCGGTTAACCGATTAATAAAGTTTTTTTCATAAAGTAAGTAATTTCAATATATAGAAATGCATTAATTATTTATTATTTGGAGTTTATTGGTAAAAAAACAATAACATACCAAACATTAAAATTCTTGAACTAAAACGAGCAAACAAAAAAAAAAAAACAATTTATAAATATGTAATATTAATTTTTCAATTATGTAATACATAATTGGGGGATTCACAAGGTAAAAATTTTAATGCTGCGCTCATTGATTCGTCCTAACTGCACAGTAGATATATAAGCGGTAGCCCACAACAGTCATATCGTCGGCTTCATATGCAAACCTGCTAACTTCCATTCAGCACATTTCACAGGAGAGACCAAAAACTTTTTATTTTTTCTATTTGCAGCTTGATAGAAAATTAAAGTACAATTAGTTTTACACACTTCAAGACTTAAATAGAAGAAAAACTACATGCTGGTCGACGAGGCGTATCTTTTCCTACCACACGGCATCATAATCTCAATTTACATAAAAAGTGGATTTAGCCGGTTTGCATATTAATCCTACGATATAAATTTCTAGTAATTATTTAAGACATAAGACTTAAAACTTTATGACTACCTTGTGAATCCCCCAAGTATGTATTTATAAAAAAATAGACTGAGATAATTTTATTAGTTATTTCAATAGTTAAAGGAGATCTTATAAAATAATCTTTAAGAAAAGTAATTTGGTTTAAATGTTTTGGAGTAAAGCGATTCTTTTCTTTTATTTTGACAAAACTTGACTTAGAAAAAATTCTTTCACTTATCTTATTTCTCAGTCCTTTTTCAGGATTTCTCTAAACATATAAAATATTTCATTATGCTCTTAGAGTCCTGTTTTAATTTTTAAATATGTTTTACACTTCTAGTTGTTTCGGTGAATTTTGATAAAAGACTGATATGAGAAGGTATGAGAAGAAACAAATAACTAAACACATACATATAAAATGTAAGTGAAACAAAAAAAGGCGTTGGCAATCAAACATTTAACCTATTTTTCGCCACATTCCTGTTGATTGAACATTGAAATCGGTCGGCGGAAAATGGGTTGAAATGAAGATCACAGAACACCTTTGTTTTTATGAAAAAAGATTTTCTAAACACATACCTATTGTATATGAGACAAAACAAATAATTAAAAACACAAAAAAGTATGTTATAATACTACAAAAAATTCAAAATTTTATTACATCGGTTAATCGACTGAAATTAACCGGTTTAACCGTTAATCGAAAAAAGCCAATTTGAAATTAACCGATCAGTTAATCGGGTAGTAATTAATCGGTTAACCAATTGACGGTTAACCGAATGAATACCATAAATGGTACACATAATCGGATAAAAATATAATATGATTGTGTCTCCCTTACGGAGTACTAATTTACCCATATTATAGATGCCTGTGAGAATAACATGGTTGATGTTACCATAATATGCTTAATTTTTTTTTTTTTTAAATAGTGTTGTTAGCGGTGACTATGTTAAAAAAATACAATTTGGTTTAAGGATTGATGTTTGACAATTGACAATTGACGTCAGCAGTCGTCGATGGCTGCGAGTGTAAGACGGCAAATCCATCTGAGGAGATCGAGTGGTTGCGATCGAAACATGCCATGGTAACCTGCCGGCCGCGGTTCGAATCCCGGCCACGGTCAAGAATGAAAGATTATCAATAACAATTTTAATTAATTTTCATGTTGTATAATTCCTTTCTTCATAAATATAATTTAATGAAAATTAAATTTGATGAACTTAAGCCTAATTAAAATATTAAAAATTTGGATTAAAAAAAAAACCATAAATAGTTTAACAAAATAACCACAATACGAATCAAAATATTTACCATTATCGTGGTTGTCGAATTTAAAAAACCTGCGACTGTTTAGTAACAGAGATAAGGAAATACGTTAAAGTTCTCTTTAATCTATTACCAAACAGTCGCAGGCGTATATTAAATTCGCCAACCACAATAAGGGTGATTCTTTCTGTGTGTGTTAAAGCAAGTTTTTATAAGAAAACAACGCATGGACTTGTGTTTTTTAGTCGTATAGAACTTCCGATAGGGATGGCTGTAAAACTAGATGCCATGCTAATGAAGCGTGTTTGAATTTTTTTCAGTATACTTTGGCAAATTTCTATGCAAAGAAATTACTCCAAGACAACGTTTACAATTCGTAAAATTTTATTACCCAAATTCACATCTGTTCGCCAAACTTATAGAACACTTCGTCAAGTTTACGGTGCGGATAAACGTCCATATGACCAAATTTACTCTTTTGGATAATACTCATCCAAATCAAGCGTGCAGAAGAAGCCATCGCCGCTGTAGAAGTTAGCTTGACAGAGGACTAGGATATCTTGATCCGACGTGGTTCTCAGCAACTTGGGTTCTGCCCGTCCCCAATTTGGAAAATTTTGAGAAACGATCTTGTCCTAGATCCATATTAGATCCAACTGGGTCAATAATCAAAGCAAGCAGACTATCAATTGCGTCGTGTGTTCGATGAATTTGGTGATAATTAACTGGAAGAAGAATCAGATTTTTAACTTTAAATCATCTTCAGCGATGAGGACCATTTCCGGTTTAACGGGTATGCAAATATGTATGTTTAATGCGGTTTACATGCCGAAGGCGTCATCAGCCCATTTTTCTTTAAATGAGAAATCGGTGCCAATACTGCCGAGTATGGCAAATGATTCGCCTGTAGGTCGTTCATTTCATATGAAATACCTCTTTTTTGCAACTGCAATAGTAAATATTGTAAAACAAAAAAAAAAAAAAATAAAAAAATTTTTTTTATCCCTTCAAGAGTTGCCGCAATAAGTCATGATTTGTTGGAAATGCATTGGAAAACTTACAGTTTGTGGTCTATAGTAAATGTTGTTGATATTAATGTTGTTGCACGCTTGTGCATGCTTTAAAATAATTAAATTCGCAGTCAAATGCAACCAGACTTCTTAAATAATTTATTGTTCTTATGTCTTATTTTATGACTATGCAATAAGCATGCTAAAGCTTCGTACAGACGATGGTCAGATCTTAAAATGTTGTAATTTTTCTGACAATGGTTCTATTGTTATATTCATTAATTTAACACATCTGTCAAAGGAAAATAGCGTACAATGTACACACAGTTGCAAGACATTTTTAGTCAATTTTAATGACAACATTGTAAGATCTGACCATCGTCTGTACGAAGCTTAAGAGCAGTGTTGCCAAAACTTGGTGACCAAAAATGGCTAAATTTACGGAAAAAAATGGCTAAAAAATGGCTAAAAATGGGCTAAAAAATGGCTAAAAGCTTTTTTAAATAAAACACATTAAAATTCAATAACAAAACAGAAATAATTCATTTAAAGTTGTTTACGATGAAATTGTAAGTTAAGATCAACTTGATAAATAAGAATAAACGTAAATTAATATTTTGATAGATATTTAAAAAATTAAATCATCGATAAATTCGTTATTGTTCATCTCATAGGAATTAAATAATTTAAACGTAAATCATAATCCCGACAATATTTACCCTACCTTTTGAGTCCAGATCTACAATAAAATACAAGTAAGAAAGTATTGTCGGTCAACCCCAACTATAAGTAGGGAATCATATTCAAATTAGAACCTTTGTACCAAATTTTATCAAATAATCTCCAAAATTGCGACCTGTACTTTTTGCACAAGGTTTAGATGGACAGCCAGCCAGCCAGCCGGACAAACATCGTTAATTCGACTCAGAAAGTGATTCCGAGTCAATCGGTATACGAAAAGTTGGGCTTAGGACCAATATTTTAAGGTGTTGCAAACATCAACACAAGCGCATAGTACCATCTCTACTATTGTGGTGTTGCTATAAATATTTTATTGTTATGGTAAAAATATTTACCTAATTGATAAAATCAAATTAACGGTTCCTAAATGTAACCAATTTCTCAAATTACTTTTAACAATATTTACTTGGCTAAATACCCTCTCTACTTAAGCATTAGACCATGTAAATGAGAGCAACTTTATAGTCAATTCTGAAATTTCCAAAAAATTTTTGTTGCCGCCTGCATCTCTTTATTGAAATCCTTGCAACCAGAAAGAAACACCGACGTTTGTGTTGATCCATTTTATAAATTTAATATTGGAATAGTTTTCCTTTTTTTTGAAAGATTTTTCATAATCATAGTTTATAGCGATTTTTAACATTGTAAAAGTTGTGATTTAATTTAAAGGCGTTTTAATTGTTAAAAATGTTTATTTTATTTACTTTTATAAATTTTTATAATAAAATAAAAATTATTATTTTAAAAGAAAAACGGCAAAAAATAATTTTATGGCTAAACAAGTTGAAAAATGGCTAAAAAAATGGCTAATGGCTAAACTCATTTTTTAATGGCTAAACAGGGTGAAAAATGGCTAAATCTAGCCACTAAATGGCTAAATTGGCAATACTGCTTAAGAGTAAAATTTACAGCCATATTATGTAGGGATGTGGAGTCGTGGTCGAGGGGTTGATGAGTCGGAGTTGGAGCTTTTGTACCGGAGTAGCCACAAAAACTCTCGGCTTCGACTCCAAAATTTTTCGGCATACAATTTTTTTTTTAAAATTTTGAAGTGTGAAAATAAGGACCAGACTACTTTACATATGTAAATAACTATATTAAAGCTCAATGCGGCACGTGATAGAAGTAAAATATCGATCTGATTACAGAATCATTTTCTTTAAAAGGTGCTGCATTTAAAAAAGAGTTTAATGTTAAATAATGACCAGTCTTATATACATTTGGCTTCTAGGTTAGTAGGATTCGGAGTTAGAACTATTTCTTAACGACTCCACAGCCCTGATATTATGGTCTCTAACTATTTATACTCACACCACAATAGTGGAGAGGGTATAATGCGTTTGTGCTGATGTTTGTAACACATTAAAATATTGGTTCTAAGCCCTCCTTTAAGTATACCGATCGACTTAAGCTACGGTAAGACTTATCAAATATTTGACGAAAAAAACGGGACCAACAACCAAACTAAAAAATCATTTCGCTAAATATCAATATTTATTTTGATTAAAATACCACATCTTACAAAAAACTGTTTTTTGCTATGTCTAGTAGTATAATAAGTATATTTTGTAATATTAAGACCATTTTAAATCTCACTAACTATTAACAAAAGTAAGGGTTACGCTTATTTGATCAAATATTTAATAAGTGTGACCGTAGCTTTAGAATCATATTATGAGTCAATTTAATGATGTCTGCCCATCCAGCAGGCTATCAGGTTAAACTTGTGCGGAAACTACACGTCGCAATTTTGAAGGTTGTATAAAGAAATTCGATACATACATACTTTTCAATTGTCATAGGGACGAAGCCTATTAAAAATGGGGAGAATCGGTTCATAATTTTACATAGCTCCCAAACAAGCTTCTTATAGATATAGAGTATTTGTGCCCATAAACCATCTTAAT
Organism: Pollenia griseotomentosa; assembly: GCA_963931875.1. Lineage (NCBI taxonomy): Eukaryota > Metazoa > Arthropoda > Insecta > Diptera > Polleniidae > Pollenia > Pollenia griseotomentosa. The sequence continues at coordinate 95,940,168 of OZ007562.1, read as the reverse complement.
ATGTTCACTCAAAATATTATGTAGTTGAATTCAAACGAAAATTCGTCTTAAACAACTTTAAATTCATTTAAAAAACGGATCATTTGCATATCATTTTAAATAAACGAATTTTACATTAATTTTTAAATTTTTGATTTTTTTTTTTGAATAACAAACATAATTGTTAAAAAATAAAGTTATTCGGAAAATAACTATATTTTTATTAAATTTTAAGAGTACGGAAAACGAATTTAATAACCCACAATCAGTTACTGTAATAATTTTATTAGTATTGGCATTTAGATTCAATTTGGTTGAAACTTATTCTATTGCAATCTAAATCTTATCAAATTTTATTGGCATCTGTTCATATTTCTCCATAGCTCCAATACAAATACTATGCCCGAAAATAGCTTTTAATGCCATAACTTGTTTTTCGGTTTTCTAGTAATTTCAATAAACTAAACCGTTTTTGAGTTACGGGAATGTAAGTTGTGCAACCTCCTACATTTTCGTAAAAGCGGTATATCTTGAAACCAGAGCTAACAAAAAAAAAAAAAAAAAAAAAAATGGTTAGAACAACTGGATTCAGCGTGCCCGAATTAGGTTAAAACGCCAGGTGGTTTAAATTCTATTTTAAGATTAAGATTTTAAGATGAGGTCGAAACTCGCTTAAATTGCGTAAACGTATTTCTCGCTCTGTTGATTCTTTTCGATATGCCAGCCCATGAAACATCTGATTTTTTTATGAGGCTGCTGAGGTAGCAGGACGAACGTACATCATCTATATCTGGCCGAACGAATCCATGTTCTAAATATGTTACAATCCCATGTGGTAGTATTTTGGCTTTATTTTTAAGCCAGTCAATTGTTCTGCTTCCTGTACAGCGTATAAATTTGCTTGCATTTCGGAGAAACGGTGACTCAACAGGCTAATGTCATCTGCGTAGTCTAGGTCCTCCAATTGACCTTGTAGGCCCCACATATATCCCCTCCTTGGTGTCAAAGCTTTGTATAATGCTACATTAGCTGAACAGAAGTGGCGATTACACACATCTCTAACGCACTCCTTTCTCAATTGCAACACTTTTGCTCAGGTTGTTGTGCACGTACGACTCGACGTGAGTCATTTCTGTATAAAGTCTTGATTAATTAGATTAACAATCATTACTGTGCTGTTGCTGGGTAAGTAAAGTAAGAATATAATTTGTAATTGTATTTTGAGCGAACCAAGTCAAAAAAGAAAATTCAAAAATATCTTGAGTTTGACTTAGTAAAATGCCTTTAATTACGACAAATCAATTGTCATATTGAATACCATATTCGTCAATACAATTAATTGTCATATTGAATACCATATTCGTCAATACAATTAATTTTTTAATTGAAAAGGCACTAACAACCGAATTTGTAAATTTAAAAAATACTTTAGTTAATTAAAATTGTTCACATTCAACAAAAACTTTTACAATGGACTTGTAACATTAAATAAAATATTAGTTAGCAATCAAAAAAAAAAAAATAATTACGAATTTGTCATATTAACAAAATGTTTTGTTGCTTAAGGCGCCCGTACACGACATGTTTTTGTCATCTGACATGTCAAATTTCCCACTACAAAAAACCATACATGTCGTGTCTTACCTTTTTAACTTTGCCTCTGTAAAAGTCAGACGCAAAGTCATCTGACAAAATTTCAATTAGAGCGTGCTCTATTTTCTTCTGACAAACCATCTGACATCAGAAAGCTATGCCGGGAAGAAACCGGCAGCGGCGTCCACTATTGACGGAATCATTAGCCGGCCGAAGTTAATTTTTTACAATACCGAGATATGTTTAATCACCATTGAATAGAATTTATGTGAATATATATATAAAAACCGTTTTACTATAAAATCCAAAATTGGTATCTTTGAATTAAAAGAAAAAAATGTTAAGATAGCTAAACTATTTTACGGCGCAAATAAAACTGTTCATGGCAGCAGCAAGCTATTTTGAAGCCGAGCACTACTTTGGATTCTGCAATAAAAATGCGAAAAAAACAGAGACAATGTCAGAAGCAAATTACATGTACGTTTGTGACCGAATATTATAAAGCTTATGTAAAACAGCGATTTTGACAGACATGCACAATTACATGTGACTTGAAAATTTGACATGTCAGATGACAAAAACATGTCGTGTATATGCTCCTTTATTAATTTAAAAAACATGTATGGCAATTTTAACAGAAAGAGATGTACTTAAAATGCTGATTTAATTAATTTTTTATTTAAATATAATAAAAATCTCATCACAAATACATATCTTTACCATAAATGGACTTAGGAGGGGATGCAGAAGAAGGTCTTAACACGTACTCAAAACGGATTCTTGACACAATTATCAAATAAAATTTGAAAACTAGAATAAAATAACCGTGTTAAAATTTATGTAAGAAGTTCAAATAACAGCTTCACTTACCCCTTTGATAAACTTTGTATTCAATAACAGTCCCAATCCCAGAATTTTTTTAATTTTGTATTGAAAATTTTTGACAGAATTTTTTTTTATTTTTTCAACTAAAACAAATTAATTAAGAAAATTGTTGCTTATTACCTTTTCTTTTGGTTCAAGGCACTTTTTGATTAAGTCTGTTACAAAACTGGATAGAGTTAAACTTTGAAGAGAATTTCGCACCAGATTTGAAATATATTTAAATACATATGTAAAATATTTTATGACTTGAAATAGGTTCAGCTCTAAACCCTCAATTTTTGTAGAGCCAAACCTAAAATTTGAACATTCAAAATTAACGAACAGAAAAAGTTGGTTGCAGTGATCCTAAAAATAATTCATGCGTTTCGTATAAACTGGTAATGCTATCGACAAATGCATCTAGTTATATATCAATAAGTGTAATTTTTTCCCGACTTTCTTCGACTTTGACTTCAACATCAAAATCTTGTTAGTTGAATCGTCTAAGCCAATTTCTACAAGTGGTTTTAGAAAAAAATTCATTTGTCACAAACTTTCGCAAGAATTTCATAACTTTGCACACTTCCATAAAGTTTTTGATTTCATACCTTTATTTACAAATTTTTCAAACTCATCTAAGTTTTTGTCCTTGGACTGAAACATTGTTTACGTTGTTTTTTTTTTATTAATTCACTCAAATACAAAGCGGAATGTATGTGCAAGTACATGGCCAGAAACAAACTATCGCCGCTGAAAACACATTTATACAAACATACTTATATACATCCATACTCGTACATATATAAGCTTGCAGAATTTTTCTACTAAACATTTTTCATTTAGTCCATTAACTCCCATCCAAACTCATACTTAACTACACAATTACACATACAAAACAACTAAGAAAGTATAGTCGGTCAGTCCGGGCCATATGATATCATACACCACAGAATTCAGAATTTTCGAGTGTGTACCCTATTTGGGACCGATGGCAGTTCCATGTACCCAACAGAATGAAATTATGTTGTGAGGTTAAGATTCATGTAAAATTCCTTTGTTCCGAATATAATTTATATATCTTCATATATATAAGATTTTTTCGCCTTTAACAGATTTTGCGAAAAAGCTTTAGAAGAAGGTTTCTGGTTCTTTAAGATTGCATAATCAACATAATTTTGACCTTTCCTGTTGTTGAAATCTGGTGGCATTAAGTTCAATAAGGTCACATCTAGCTTTAAATATCCAGATTACTATATTTACATTTGTAATGTTTTCGAAATAACCCTGAGCAGTTCCATAGTTTAATTGGCTGTAAAATCGTGTTGTTTCTGATGCTTTCCGGAAAAGTTTTTCTTTCTCATTTTTTCTTAAGTTGCATAAAATTCCTTCCCTTAAGAACTCCCAGTCTTCCTTAGTTGAGCATTCTGCAACTCTGATTATATTGCACTCTCTACAAAGTTTGTCTGTGTAGTTTAACCAGACTAAGTGTTTTTGTATTAATATTTTTTCGTTAACTGATTTGTGAGACGGCTGTTTTTATATATAAAAAGTGGTTTTGAGATGCAAATGTAAAATGGCCATTTTTGATACCGGTTTCCAACATGAGTACATAAGTTTGTGTAAATGCAGGTAGCTTTAGAACTTTTTTTAAGAAAAAACATTGTAACTTATTCAAACTGCGAATAACCTCAGATTTGAGCACCATATGATTGGATAGCCCTACAAACAGACTGAAACAGATTCCATTTCGACTTTAAAGATATTTCTCCTTTTCCTAGAAAATTATTCTATGTCGCATTAATGTTGTTTTTTGCAGATGTATTTCTTTTTTCTAAATGGTTGCTGAACGACATTTTTGGTGTTAATGTTACTTCTAAATATGTTTATTCAGATACGATTTTTATTGGCATATAATTAAACATGAATTGTTCATGCTTAGAGATTCTTCCCCCTTTGCGAAATATTACCATTGGGGCATTTAGAATATCATTTGAAATTTGCGGTGGATTTAACAAACAACAGAAATAATGATTAAATTCATAAGCAGATATTCCGGGATATTCTTGTGCATCTATTTGTCTTATTTCTTTAACCAAATTCCACCAATCTTTATTATTTTGGACAGAGTTAATTTGGAATTCTTTATTTTCTTCGCATAAATCTTTAAAAATCCGATTTGCTTCAAGATAATGTTTTTTATTCACTATCGTTGAATCTTTTCTAAATTTTCTTAATGCCAAAAATGACTTCTCTCTAGCATTTTGGCATTTATAACTATACCATCGATTTTCTGTTTTTAAAGGTTTAACCATTTTATACTCTGAAGGGTTCGCAAGTTGGATAATGTCAGTCAGCTGTGTTAATTGTAAAACCTCATTTTGTTGTTGATACATACTTAAATTTTGATTTAGTCTTTATTTATATATTTCGGATTTATTTTCGTCCCATTTAATCTTCGGCGAAATGGCTTTATATGGGGCTTATGGTTAATTTTAGACCTACCAGCACAAAATTTTTGTCATGACATAGTTGCTATCGTAAAATGTATTGTCGCTAATTTTTATGTTAATACCAACATAAGTAAGTTATGGCATTAAAAGCTATTTTCGGTAGAAGTATTTGTATACCAAAAAGCGAGTCTTGGACCAGTACTTAAAGATGTAACAAACAATAGCACAAACGTTTAATACCCATTTCGCTATTGTGTGTATAAAAAAAAAAAAATAAGACAGCCAGCGGTGTAAAAAGCAGCTAAGAGGCTTTATTTGGAAGGCCTTTTTATACCCTCCACCACAATTAGTTGTGAAGAGGGTAAACTAAGTTTGTCATTCCCTGCACGCAGAGAAAAAACATGTTTAAATATGGTCACCTCCAACAAAACTATTTTTAAAGAAAATTTTAAGCATATTATGGTTAATATAACCATATTATTGTCATCTACAACCATATTATGGTTGAATTAGTTCTTCATCAAGAAGCCACAACCATAGTACGGTTGCCTATAAACATGTTATGTTTGAATATGCCAATAATTTGTTTTAAAATTAACAATAGTATTTTCCTCTTTTTCAAGAGCAACATGCTATGGTTGAAAACCAACCATGCTATTATAAGTGTTAAACATGTTTTAGTTATTTTTGACCATAACATGCTCGGAGGCAACCATGATGTGGTTGTGGCTTCTTGATGGAGAACTAATTCAACCATAATATGGTTGTAGATGACAATAATATTGTTAAATGAATCATAATATGTTTAAATTTTTTTTTTAAAAATAGTTTTGTTGAAGGTGACCATATTTAAACATGTTTTTTCTCTGGGTGTGTAAAACTTTTTTATTATTCATCTCAGACCCCATAATATTCTGGCTCCTTGAGTAATTCTTAGTCGATTTAGCCATGTCCTTCTGTCTGTCCGTCTGTTGAAAACACGCTCACTTTCGAAAAACTCAAAAAAAAAAAAAAAAAAATATTAACAAACTTGTAGTTATTCTAAGCAGTTTAGGATTGAAATCCAGCAAAATCGGTTCAGTAGGATCAGAGCTATGAATCAAAATGTGTAGCCACCACCCTAAAAAACGTATTATTTTGTTACAAAAACTATCATCAATGGTGGAACAAAGCACTGAATGATATTGGATTGACTGGAAATCACACTATAAAATTTCGTGAAGATGGTAGTTAAAATGGCTAAAAAAGAAGCATAAAACTTTCTTATATCGGTCAATTATTTAATATAGTTCTAAACCGCTACCAATTTGAATGCTGATGTCTGTTTTTATAACGATTAATTAACAGTAAATAGATCATACAGATATCACTCCTGAACTATTCGAACTGTCGGTGGAGGATATCATTGATTCGGCACAGCCGAATATAGATAGCACTCTAACATGTTATTAATCATTTTACAGTCGGCTAAATTTCCATTCACAGCTTGATTTCATTTAATACGACGTGGGCAGAAACTTTTAAATATTCGATTCTATTTTTTTGGGCTTTTAGAAGTTTTCGGAAGATTTTCTGCAAGTTTTTAAAAGACTTTGATAATTTGATTATTTGAAACGATATTGTTGAGACCTATAGAAATGAGTTTAAACTCAATAACAAATTTTCTTATTTTGCGAAGTACAAAAAGTGAATTTGAAAAAATTAGCGCACATTTATGCGCTACGCAATAACATAAACAGAGGTGCGGTAGGGTAAGTGAACTAATTCTTAAATTTTTTTAAAAAAAATTTAACATTTAAACAGCCTCGACATTCACTTACTACAAAGCAGGTTTTTAAGGGAGCATATTAAAGAATAACGGGAACAAAAAATTCATTGTGTAAAGCTGATTGTTACCAATTCAAGTTACTAAATTTTATATGGGCTGAATAAAGTGCTTTCTCTGCCACAAATGTATTGCTTCAAAGTGGGAACTCGCTATATAAAGTTTATGTCTTCCGTAAGAGAAACTTCTTCGTTTCTCCCTTACAAGCCTGCTTCGTTGGAAGCTCCATTTTTAATTGGGAAGCTTAATATTAAGGATGATTTTAAAAAGAAAGTCCTTTCATAAAAAGGCAGAATGGATTGGAAATAAAAGCCTAATTTACATTCAAGTAGAAAAAAAATATTATTAGATAGGTTCACAAACAACTTATTCAAAATTGTTGCCAATTTTCAAATATGATCGTTTCAAACATTGTTATTGTGAACGCAAAAATATTCTGATTAAAGGAGTCTCTTGCATGTCTAGCGTAATCATAACTTCATTGCGTACAACCCCTTCAAACGTAATTATAGTATGATTGAATTTCATTCTGTAATATATTCCATAATTGTGTTATTTTCTTCCACAATTGTTGTTTACGTCTAAGCCGAAGGTATAAGCTTTCCCATCCCTGGTTTATATTTTCAATAATTATGCTGCCCTACGACGAATTGATAATTTCATGTTTTATCTTTAAATTTTTTTTTTTTAGCTTTTAAGGAGGAATTGTTATTTTGAGGCCGAATTGTTCGCGTTTTTAGATTCGTTTAATTGTTTTGGAATTTAATTGTGTAAAATTATTAATTAGATTGTTCTAAAATCTAATCTTTTGGTAGTAGAGAAAATGCTTTTTGTAAAGTTTTTTTTGAAAAAAACTAGCATGTAAGTGTTTTTATTTTTGTTAAATTTTTTTGTTTCTTTTTATACTTTGGAATATATCCAAGTTGTTTCGATACTTTGTAAGTATACCAACAAGTTGCTGGGAAACTTGATGGATATTCTAGTTCTTTGTCCAAGTCTATACCTCATCAAACATTATCGAAGTTAATCTTTACAAAAATTTTCTTTTTAAATACTAGTTAAGTTATCCGGGACAATATAAAAAAAACATAAAAATGTTTTCTCCTGCGTTAAAAGTAAGTAAGGCCATTTTGTCCCGTTAAGTACTCACCTGCAGAAATGTACACAGATACTCTCGTACTAGGGTTCCCTATAGGAATATAATTTCCGGGATTAAAATAATACAGGAAATATCAAAAAGGTAAATTTAGGGAAGTTCTTTGCAAGGTCTGTCTACCAGTTTCATGTGTTACTTCCTCGATGTTGGAAAAAGTAATTAAAAAAATAATTTTTGGATCAGCGCAAAACGGATAAGTTCGGCAAAAATCTGAAAACTATCACACGATTGCTGAACGAGAACGTGATATTGGACTACATGTTAAAAATAATAGCCTGCGAAAACATAATGATTTAGTAGTCGTAATAGTTTCAAGATGAATTAAAATTATTTTGGGAGCAATATTATCTCCCGATTTCATATAAATCCGGTCAAATATATTTATTTATTTATTTTTTTTTATTCAACATTTTTTTTATTTTTTGAATTTATTCTATGAGTTACATTTCAGTTATGTATTTTATATTTTTATATTTTATATTTTTTTATATTTTTTTTATTTATTTTATTTTCAGATATCTGAAACTAGTCTTAAATATCAACCACTCAATGTTTTTCAGATTAAGCACATTTTTCACACAAAATGACCATTAATTAAAATTATTATCAGAAATATTATATATGTACATACTTTTTAACTTTTTTTTATTATTGGAATTCACAGAAATACAACAAAATTTTATACGATCCCGGAGTTGACAAAAGTCCGAGAAATGAGAAACCCTAACTGATGCGTCTGATTATAAACGCCAATTTTAGCTGGTAAAATGCTGTTACAAGTTTTTTCATAATCATAATCATCATCATCATCATCATTGTCTGTGTTAAGGATAATCGTTTGGCCATTATCGTTATTGCTTTTAATGCTTTGGAAAATAACTGTAATATTAAATGCGTTTTTATTTGTGGCATTCAATATGCTGTACGGTGAATACCACAGTACTGTATGCAGTGTGTATAGAGTATTGCGTTGTATTTATAAATATGCTTAGACTATGAGTTGCAGAGTAAATTACAGTTATGTGCATTTGAAATTTATTTGTAGGAAATTGCTGTTTTCATATTTTTTCTGTTTATCCTTGAATTACTTGTGACAAGAAGTTAAATTGAATGTGTTTTGTTTTATGGCGTACTTGTAGTAATGAAAACTATTACTTAGAAAAAAGGAAATGTAAAAATTATACAATAATTATTATTTAGAAAATAGTAATTTGCAGTAGTTAATGAAAACTTGAAAGTTTATATAAAAAAAAAAACAAAACCACCCCAAGACAAATTACGGACTTATTAAATTTAGAAAAGTTTTGCAGAAAGCTTTTTTGTTGAAACAACTAGCTTAGATTAGCTTAGGCGGTTCAGATATAGAGATTTCGATGTTGAAATTTAATAATGTTCAGAGAGGAACAAAAGTTTGAGAACAAAAAAGCAGTGGCTTAAACCCGATGAAAAAAAAATATCATTGAAATTGCCAAGGCCGACAAATACCTCTTGTTTAACAAGTTATAATGCTGCATTCGGATGTGCCAAAACTTTGATACCCTTCACCAAAGTTCAAAAATTTGTCCGGAATGAATTTTACATGGGACTTATAGAAAATTACTAACCGATCATCAAGCAATTTGGAGTGCACCTGCTAGGGCGTACTGAGAAAAAAATTAAGATTTTTCAATTAACCAAAACTGAATAAGCGATACGATTTCCTTTAAAGCTGTTGAATGTAAGACTGTATATTATCGCTAGTAAGTATAACGTTCACCCTCACATTGCTATCAACAAAGCAAGGTTAGCTTGAACTGCAATGTGTAGAAGTATTAGAGTCGGTGAAAAACAAATCTATTTTATGGTCTGCTAAAGGAGGACTTGGGAGCCATCGAAAACTAGCTTCAGTCGGGCGGGGGGTTCGGGTCCACTTTAGTTCGATTATCCTATATATACTCTGGCCACACAAAAAAAATATTACAGACTCCCGTTTAGTAAATGATAGTTTTTACAAAGCGAATACTGATTTTTCGTTAAACACAAAAAAAAAAAAAAAAAATTGCCCCGTTGAAGAAATAATTCCTAAAAAAACTTAAGTATACCTTAAACTAATGAGATGTGAATAATAGTTTAACGATTCCTTCAATAAACTTTGCATAATTCACAAATAACGATCTACGCAAAACAAAAGTTTATACAACTTCATTGGAATTAAACTAATTATTTAGAAATCAGGGCTGTGAAGTCGGAGTTGAAGAGTCGGAGTTGAGGTTTTTGTACCGGAGTCGGAGTCGGAGTCGAAGTACCCACAAAAACTAGCGACTCCGACTCCGACTTTTTTGCATTAAAATTTTTCCAATATTTTTCAAAATAAAAAATTTTAATGACTAATTTCTCCAATTCTTTTTAAATGTCAATTCATATTTAAATATAATTTTTCTTATAATTTTATTTTAATTTCACATAAAACAACCAATTTTTAACATAAATTGATATTAAAATAAATTAGTGGAATTGGCCATAAGAGGGTCTGCTTTTTGAAATTGTGAAGTCAGAAAATAAGGACCAGTATACTTTTCATATTAAAAATTAAAAAATTGAGATAACATCTTATTTTGACAATTTATAAGAAGAGTTATATAGATTTTATCGAAGCATGTCCTTTTCTATGTTTTAATGTGACCTCAAATTTCTGTAACAAAAACCAGCGGGTTCACTATTTGAATTTCGCCAAGATATCGTTAATGAAATAGAGCCGAATTAAGGAATTTAAAAATTAAATTTGTAAAGATGTTGTTTTTAATTTTTCGTATATTAACAAATAATTTTGTTGCCATGTTCATGAATATGACTAGAAATCAGCTGTAGCTCCTGTGGTGAAAGCATTAAGTGAACTACATACAAAAACGTTATTTGAAAAAGATGTGAATTGGTGTAGTTTATCTCTCCCCTACAGAACTATTTTTACATTTTTTAGCACTGTTTGCATAATTTTAATAAATTAATATAACCTTTAAAATATACTAAAGTTCAATGATCCCATACGGATTGAAGCAAAACTCGTTTCTTTCGAAAGTTCGTAACAAAACTCGTTCGTTCCAAAATTAAATCCATTATTTTTCTATATTTCAGTTGGTTTAAATTTCTAAAATTAAAAATTAATTAAAAAAGTTCAACTCATTTGGTCTATTGAATCGGGCGGTATATGTTTTTTACATTTTTTCCAAAATCCGAATAAAATATTTTGCAGCTTTCCTACTCATATGTTAGTAACTAGTAGGTTAAAGCTCAATGCGCGGCACGTTAGAATTAAAATATCGATTTAAAATTTTTACAGAATCATTTTCTTGCTATATTTAACCATTTAACAGGTACTAAATTAAAAAAGAGTTTAAAGTCAAATAAAAGCTAGTCTCTTAAATAATGCTAGGTTAGAGTAGGAGTCGGAGTCGGAGTTGGAGTCGGAGTCGGAGTCGTACTTAAAAAATTTCAGCAAAAGGAGTCGGAGTCGGAGTTATAACTATTTCTTAACGACTCCACAGCCCTGGTAGAAATTATGGATATTTTGGTATATGATGTAAATGGACTATTAGAAAATAAACGTTTGGGAATCGCTTTTTTTCGTTTATTTTTTTTTTTGTTAGCAAACAAACAACAAAAGCTTTACCTACGCACAACGATTAATGGGTTGATGTGTGTCCCTTTAGTTGTATATTTTTTTTGTTTGTTTTTTTTTTTTAAAGTTTAAGCAATTATGTTTAATCGAACATTGTTTATTGAAATGATAGATGCAACAAAAAATATTTATTACTTAAGAACAAACAGATTGAATACACTCACCGCTGTAAAATTCTGCCGCTGCAGTGGTTGTTCATTGAGGCCTCGATGATACCTCTGCTAACGACTTCACCAAATCAAGTATGAATTAAAGAAAAGAGACTTTAGTAAAGTGAAATATTTGTTGGTACATATTATTGATATTTTGAGGTTGGTTTGATGTTTGTTACATTAAAAAAAACACAGCACATGATCGCGTTTATTTTACGTTAATTAATTATGTACGTAATAATTACATTAATTATGTATGTAATTATCGACTTAAGGTATGCACTATTTTTAACTACGATATGTAATTATGATTGTTGGAAATATTTTGGATAACATATAAAATATTTTATATTACCCGAAATAACTTAAGCAAGGTAGATATGTAGATAAAATATTAGATTACGAAAACTATTGGATCTGTTATGATTATATAAGAAACTATAAATAACACATTAATTATTTTTGGTAATTATAAAAATTTAGGAAAAATTAACTGAAATCACTTAAAAATCATAATATTATTGCACCCTTATTCAAAAAGACTTATCTGGTATGTAAATTATCTTTGCTTTCTTTGCTTGACAAGGATTACGCTCTTCCCATTTGATCACGTTTTGGAGGTAGTAACTTGGTATCGCATATACGATAAGTGTCGGTGAGGGTTTTTTTATTTTCAATGAATTTTTCCCAGCTGCGTTAAAGCCATGTGGGCCTGTTGTAGGATTATCGTTTATATTGGGTAACTCCCTCAAGAAAATAGCGCATTCCCGATGGCTTAACAGTTGCCACAGGAATTGGAGGTTATAATAAAATCACCGTCTAGATCAAGTGACGCTACAGAAATTATGTATCGTGATAACGAATTAACATTTAATCAATATATAATGAGTTTCTTTGTATTTTTCATTACCTTGGTATACATTGAGTTTTAATTAGATGTTTAAGGGTGACCTTCGCTTGATCCAAAGAGGGCTTAAAACTATAGAACCAATGGCCAGAATTGAGTAATGGTATCCTGTCAACGTAGTTGAATTTAGGATAAAAACTCCTTGTTCTAATTTTACTCTTATAATATCACCAGTTTTAATATTTAAACTTTTAACATTGTTTGACTTTGCTTAGATTCAGAATTAAAATTAAGCACTTATTTTACGTTTAGAAGTTAAAAGAATGTTCAACTTTACATTGACTCTAACTAAGCTTACAAACTTAATGGAAAATACCGCAAAGAATTATAATAGAGTGCAAGGTGAAAAAGTCAAATTAACAGATTTGTATCGTATGAGTTTTTAAATGAGAGTGAGAAAAAATGTTAGGCTGGCTTTAAATAATTTCTCATGGCAACTATCATTGCCAAGAACCATCGGTGACGGACTGTTTAAACGTAATGTAACCAATGATTCCTGTAATAACCTTTGTTGTCGGGTAAGGATATAAAATAACAACCAATATGGAAACTTTCTATTAATTGATAGTGGTCGTTACATTAGATAATATTTCTATTAAAATTATTGTACATCAAGACTGCATATTACTGCCTTTACTCTTGAATGTAAATAAGAAGGGGTATCTCGAAAAAAAGTTGAAAAAATGTACCGATAGGATGGCGTGCATCAGGCGCAGTAGCGAAGGTCGTCATATGGCAGAAACTATTTTTTAACAAGAAATGTCATGAAATTTGTTAGCTAATAAAGCTAAAATTTTGGCCATTCCATTGAATTTTCTGTGTTTTATTTAAAATAAATTCTATGCCTCTTAAAACAGTTAAGTTACGCTAAACAATAACTTAAACAACTTTTAACAATCGTACATAAGTATAAAACATAAACACATACCCCCGTATTCATAAACGATTATTAAATTTAACAAACGTTTATTAAGGATAATATTCATAGTAAATTTGTTCTTTAAACCTTTATTAAATTTAAAAATTTTTTCTGAAAACAGGCAATAAATATTAAACGATTGAACACTTACGGCTATAAAGTCACCATAAAATTTCTTTTAAATGCAATTACTTCAATGCCAATACTTTCCATCACCAATACCGCAATAAACGCTTCTTATTGGCAATTGACATGTCATTATCATATTTGAAAGACAATTTTCCAATCTTTTTTTTACATATTGCATTTTGTTGTGTGATTTTTGTTTCTTTATTTTATCGATCCCTTTATTATCATGTTTTACCAGCATTATTGCCATTATTGGCTCATCTCCTTTTAATTTCCTGCATTTAAGTTAAACATTGTCAATATGGCTACGAGTTTCTATTGTTGAACACTTGTATCCGCATCGTTATCGTACAAAGACATGCCACAACTAACCACTTTTTTAAAACCACAATCTGTTTTGCTTCTCTCTAACTCTGGTACTCTGGTGTTTTATACTTTAATGGTCCAACATAAATTTGGTTTTGTCGGTAGTTCGCTTGGACGGTCAGGTCAGCTTTGTTGGATGTAGTTATTGTTGTTTTCATACCTGTTTTGTGAAATGCATTTTACAAAAGAATTTCTGTGAGTTTTATTATTTTAACAACTGAAATGGTTATTCACAAGGTAATAAAAATTTAAATCTCTTTAGGTGAAGGAAATAAATATCAGTTTTAAAATTTTGTGTGTTATTTAAATAATTTTTAAAATTTTTTTAAATCTTGAAATATAAAAAATAGGATGTTGGTAGATTTTCTACAAAAGATAAAATTTTCGCAAAATTTTCCACCAATATACAATTTTTGCCAATTTTTTTTGAATAGAATAATTTGCGTCGATTTTTATTTGAGTGAGAAATGTTTTATTAATAAAAAAGCAAAATTTAAAAAAAAAATGTTTCGAAAAATTTAACTGAAATAGAATTGTTTCAAAAATGTTAAAAATGTCCTTCCTCAAAACTTCTTATAAAAAGCTAATTTTAGCCCAGTCTTTTAAAAATTCCAAATTTTGTAAAATTTCCAAAAACAATATCCAACTTCTGCAAAATTTTCTATAACACTAATTTACAAATTTTTAATTTGGAAAAATACCAAGAACGCCACATGCCAAGATAAGTTAATTGGGACCTCCTGAACACGAAAAACGCTGTATTTTTTTCTAAGTACCGTTTTTAAGATAACGGTACTTTTGTGTTTTTCGGTGTATGGTCCCACTCAAACCCTTGTGGAGCCCAACGAGATGAATGGCATATCGTTGGAAAGGTAATTGAATGCCTTTTCCGCCGATATGCTGCAAATTTCTATCTAATAAGAAATGGCTGAGTTATGGCACCTCAAAAATTTTCATCCCATATCAAATTCGGTCGGACTTTTCGGTTGGGCTCCATACAACGAAAAACACAAAAGTACCGTTATCTTAAAAACGGTACTTAGAAAAAAAATTACAGCGTTTTTCGTGTTCAGAAGGTCCCAATTAACTTATCTAGGTATGTGGCGTTCTTGGTATTTTTTGGCTGTAAGCCAGTGTAATATTCCAAATTTTCTATTAAAGCTTTTTATAGTTAACTTAATTATAACCACACCACAAAAGTGGAGAGGGTATTATGCATATGCCCTAAAAGATACCGATCGACTAAGAATCACTTTCTGAGTCGATATAACGATCTCCGTCCGGCTGGCTAACTGGCTGTCCATGTAACCTTGTGCGCAAAGTACAGGTCGCAATTTTGAAGATAATTTGATGCAATTTGGTTCATTGGTTATAATTGGCACAAGGACCAAGCCTATTGAATCGGTCTATAATTTCACATAGCCCCCATACAAGCTTCTTTCCGGAATAGGATCTTTGTGCCCACTATCATACCAATTATAATAAAATTTAAAACATAGATAGATTCATATATATATGGATACAAAAGCCATGTATTGTTTAGAAAATAGGACCACCAGGGATTAACATAGCCATACACTCTCGAAAATTTGTTTAAGTACTGTGGTGTAGGGTATCATATGGTCGGGCTTGACCGACTACACTTTCTTACTTGTTTTTTTAAAGTAAAAATGTCCTATAATTTTTATACCCTCCACCACAATTAGTTGTGAAGAGGGTATACTAAGTTTGTCATTCCGTGTGAAACTTTTTTATTATTCATCTCAGACCCCATAAAGTATATATATTCTGGCTGCTTGAGTAATTCTAAGTCGATTTAGCCATGTCCGTCTGTCTGTCCGTCTGTCCGTCTGTTGAAAACACGCTCACTTTCGAAAAACTCAAAAGAAATAAACAAACTAGGTGTCAAATTGCTTGTAGTTATCCTAAGCAGTTTGGGATTGAATTTCAGCAAAATCGGTTCAGTAGGACCAGAGCTATGAATCAAAATGTCGAACCACCACCTTCAAAAACTTGATAATTTTGTTACAAAAACTAACATAAATGATGCAAAAATGCACGGAATGACATAAGATTTTGCACAAGTCCGTTTTATTCGACTAAAAATGACACTGTAAAATTTCGTGAAGATCGGTTCATAATTTACCCTAGGCCCCATATATGCCCTACTCCCGGAAAACAGTTTAGTCTCCTAAAACCATAATTAATAACAAATCGTCACAGTTTAAGATAATAATAATAAAAAGACATCATAGAGATATTACTCCTTAAACATTCGAACTGTCGGTGGAGGGTATCAAAGATTCGGCACAGCCGAATATAGCACTCTAACTTGTTTTTTTTTTTAAATAGCAGATTTTTATTTTTTTATATAAGTTAATGAAACTAAAATTTATTTTTATTATTTTATTATTTTCTTTATTTAAAATTACACTTCCTGGGCTATGCAAATACCTTTTCTTATTATTTATTTATTTAAAATTAAAATTACACTTGCGGGGTTATGCCCATACCTTTCCTTATTATCTATTTATTTAAAATTAAAATTAAGCTTGCTGGGCTACGCCCATAACTTTACTTATTATTATGAGTGCTGGTACAGAACTAAAATAAAATAAAATGCATTACAATATTTTATCTGAAGCATAAAACCCTTGCATTGCAGACGCGGCACATTTTGGTTGCGCGTGTAGCTTGAAACCTTATACTTTTGTTTTTTTTCGTTAATAACAGCAGACGCTGACGTAAACAAAGTGAAAATTATTTCAAGAGAAAAAAGTAAGGAATTGAAATTAAATTTTAAAAAAATTTTTCAACAAACTTTCTATAAAAAAGCAAATTATTTAACTAATTTCCTATAAAATAGCAAAGTGTTAAACACTTATCTATAAATTCCTATATAAAAGCATATTGTAAAAAATTGCATTTAAAATAGCAAATTTTAAAACAAATTTTCTAAAAAAACAAACATTAATTTTTAATGTTTTCTATAAAATAATTGTTTTTTTTTAAGATTTCCTTTAAGTAATTAATAAATTTAATTAGATAGCCCAACTAGTTTTTAACCCATTAACCAAAGTATAGTTACTTTTCTTAGAGTTTGAGTTGCGCTGAATCGGAATAAGGGATATAAGTATATTATGCGACTTTTTTCAAAAATCGGTTTTCGGTTATTCCGAATAGGAGTCATTTAAAAAAAAACCGGGTTTCTGTTAAGCATTTATAATATAATTGGTTAAACGGTTTTATTCAAGTGAATGATAACACAAAAATCAAATTGGTTACGGAAATAAAAAGTTTATTTGAATAAAAACATACTCATTCACAAAGGTAAGGAGCAAAAAAAAAAAAAAACACAAGTCGCACTTGATCGTAAAGAGAGTATTAGCTCAAAATTTAAAATTTTTAGAAAAAGCAAAACAATTTTAAATTTAAAAATAAGAGCATATGTAAAAAAATTTTCGAAATAACTTTTTAATAACCCAAAAGTAGATAAAATAGCACGATTTTTTTTTTAGCAGGTAGATAATATTACGTTATATTCATATCTACTAGATATAAATATTACGTGTCAGCTGAGGGCGTCGTAGGTGATGTTAGGGACAAATTTAAGAATTTGAGAAAATGTTTAAGACCAAAAACTAATGGTGGCTGGTCATACATCTTACCCCTAGGCGGGACTTCTAGGCACTTATGAGACTTTTTCTTAATATATTTCTAGTCTGTATTGAAAATGTTGTATGGGAGTCCCCTTAAAGTATGGATATTGCGGGTTAGTATGTTAGAAACAAATGTTGAGGAGGGTAAATAAAGTGGGGTCAGTCACACATTTGACACGCCTAGAGGCATCCTAGGAGCGGTGGCGGTCAATTTTATACAATTTTATGTAATTTTGACCTTTTTTGTTGTTGTGGTTTATTAAATTGTAATCTTTATATTAGAGCCACCTTAATGAGTGAAGATAGGGGATACCTACCCCCTTGGAAAAATGTTGAGTATAATCACTTATGGGTCGGTCCCACATCTATTTCCCTAGGGCATATTTCCGCGTTAGTTATGTGACATTTTGTAGATTTTTTCACCTTTTGCTTCAACTTTGTCCCCGATTTTCTCCCCATTTTTCCCTCATGACTTTGTGTCTAAACCTCATAAAATAAGAGGTAACAACATTTCAAAATAAAAAAGTCACACACTATATCATGTCTAAAAGATATACTTTACCACTTTAAATGAAACCCTTATTAAAATTATAGGAACATATAGAAACATAAATGTGTAATAGCCTTTTCACACTTGTGAACATTTAACATTTACCATCAACTTGCGAAGGTGTTGAAATTGAACCATAAGAAATACAATCTCAGTTTGTTCCCTTTTACATCCTTCGATTTTTTTTTAGAAAAGTGGCAACAAATTCTTTATTATTGCGCCAGCACTGACAAAATGGCATTTTTTTTAACAGCAGCGTGTTACCATTTTGACTTTTTTGCTAAACTTGTTTTGCAAACTGTTTATTGTTGTTGTTTTTGTGTAAGCTTTGATATTGTTACAAGTAAAACGGGGGCTTATAACTCTTATTCGCTTAACAGTTTTATATATTTAATATCTTCAGTTTTTCTAAAATCTTTGGATGAAGCTTGCTGATGATCTGGCCTAAGCCACCAGTGAAATGCACATAGGAATAGCTTATCCTATTAACAATAAATTTCAGTGTTTTTTATCAAGAATAAAAATTGGGAATTAAGCACGACAAACAAAATCTAGTTAATCTTTTTTTGTTTAATTTTTTTTTATATTATTAAACAAAATGAATTCCAAATATATTTCAGTTTTTTCTTTTAAAGGTTTGGTACTTTTGTAGAAAAAAAGTATTTAAAAAATATAAGTTTTTTATCAAAAGTAATTTTTGGGAATACAAAATTTTAATTTCAAAAGATTTTGTTATTCGTGCTTAATTCCCAGTTTTTATTATTGATAAAAACACTTGAAATTTATTGTTGATGGGATAAGCTATTCCTATGCGCATTTCACTGGTTGCTTATGCCAGATCATCAGGAAACTTCATCCATAAAAATTTTAGAAAAACTAAAGATATTAAACCAAATAAAACTGTAAAGCGTATTAGAATCATAAGCAACAGTTCTACTTGTATAAATATCAAAAAGTTTAGACAAAAACATCAACAATAAACAGTGAGTTTATCTCTCCTTACATTCCCCACTACAATTGATTGGAATTCTTCCAACATTTATTGTAGTTGTAAGTAGGTTAAGAAAAAACAAAATGCAAAAGCATGTTGCCAGGTAAGTTTTTTTAGGCCGTGCACTTGCCAGTTTTTTTTTTTTTTTCAGAAATGTTGAAATATTTTTTTGATAGCAGATGTTTCAAGTGTAAACGCTGGTTTCCCATTTGCAACATCTTTCATGCGGTTCTTCGAAATGTATGCAAGTGCATGTTCCACATATTTTACATTTCCATGCGTTTTACCGAAATGTAGGTCAGTGTTAAAAGCCTAAGGCTAAACATTTATTTTTAAGATTTTTGTTAGGACTTTCAGATGACATATCAGGTCTTATATATAAAGGTCTATAAAGGTTTAGGAGAAATATTTATACATTTACAAAAAGGCCTTTAAAATTTCTCTTTAACTACATAATTTCCTTTCTGGTCACTTAAACCTTAATTGCTTTTGTAGAATATTTTTTAATGTGGATATACAACAACACTGTCCATCCGTTATACCTTGAGAATTCTCACAATTTTTGCTTTACATTAAAACAAAAAAACTCAAACTTTTGCTAAATACTCATACTTCTTTATACATACACAACCCCACAAATACAAATACATTTATTATTTATACCCCTTCACGCATATGCCTGTTTTTAATAACAAGTAGTAACGAGAACAAATTGTATTTGTTTATTTATTTCATTCTACCATTTTGTGGCACGTTTATCAAGTAATCATAATAAGTCCCCTGGGGTCTTTTCAGCCGCAAAAAATCAAGGTTAGCAAAAAAACAAAAGAAGCGAAGAAACTAAAAATAACGAACAAAAACAATTCCCCCAAAAACAAATAACAAATAAACAAATTCTACTTAAGAGAAAAAGGTAAATAGCACAGGTATGTCGGTTTTCCCAGTAAGCATTTTATGGAAGTGGTCTTGGAAAAATGGGCGCATTACCAAAAATTTATTTTTGTATACCTAGAAATCAGTCGCGGGGTAGCTAAGGGCACCGTATGAAACTAATACATATATAGTACATGTATTTATTAATGCAACTTTGTGTCCTTATCGCACCACGGTGAAGAGAATAAAATATTCGTTACAGCTAAAATGTGCTTTATATATTTTTTGGAATTTTAAATTAGTCGATTTTTATGCGTAATTATAAATAAGTTTCGAGTTCTTTTACAAAACACACACGTGTTTTATATGTTCTAAGCCCTCAAAAGTACCAAAAGAAGACTCAGTTTAGTACAATGGTCTTTTAACTGCTAGCTGGGATATGTTGATTTGTGTAAATTTAAAAGCATAGCAATAATAACCAACTGCTCTATGTACAGGGTGGTGCATAATCAACGTTGTGATATATTTAATAAAAATAGGTGTTTTGATTTTTTAAGGTTGGAAATTTTTAATGAAGATAACCGGTACAGGCTTATTTATGAAACGGATTTTCTTTGTGAAATTTGATTAATAACCCCTTTATAAACCTGTTTTATTTGTTTTCATAAGTAAGGAGCAATGTCCTTTAAATGGTACCCACTATTTGCTTTGACCGGACGTGCTATTTTTTGACGATTTTCTATTACTTTTTTTTTTAAATTTAAGGTTCTAGAGTTTTTACTTCTTCTCGGGATCGCTCTGTTGTATAGTTTTTGGCTTAATGTCGTACTCCTCAACCTTAATGTAAAAGAGAACAAAAATTAAAGAGGCGTTTAACCAGGTGAATACGCTAATCGGGTTAGTATCAGAAAAAACGAGCCCTGTGAGCTGTTTGGCTCGAAATTATTTGCTCCTCAATTCTAGATTGTCCTCTTCATCCCTCAGTCTTAAGATAAATTCAATTATTGTCCGGCATTAAATGGCGTTCATAAAAATGAAAACCCATTAAACCCAACTTGTTCGACTTTGGTCCAACAATCATTTCTGTAGTTATTTCATACCATACTGCGCTTCTAAGTAGATGAATCTAGTATTCAACACGAATTCTTGGAATTTTGGGCACCTAAAATATCTTGCAATTACTTCATGTACCCATTAAGGACATTATTAGTTTGTGCATAATCTTGTTGCTGACTTTCAGAATAAAGTGAAACAAACTCAATCTTTTATTTTAGACTGAAGCTTTCCGTCTTAAGTTTCTTAAGGTTTTTAAAACTAATAGATAAAAAAAACCGAAATAAATGCTTAAACTCAAAATTATTTTTATGAATCATAATGTTACGTATACGCCACCCTGTAGGAACATATTATTTCCGCTTCTTGTGCGAGCATATTTTGTACGCCTTAGGATATTTATTCACACGCATACATACATAACAATATGTTTGTATATAATGCGAAGCAAATGTGAAAGTACACATATGTACATTTATTGTACACTAAGGGAAACTTTTTACTTAGAGGGGTTATTTGAAACCCCTTTTGACCTTGTGTTAAGAAATTTTTTTAAAAACTTTATTGTTTTCATTGAAAAGAAATATTGATACATTTTTTTTATAAAAAAATTAAGGTTTTAAGGTGATAAAATTATAAAAAAAATTCTTTAAAATTATAAAAAATATATAACAATATACTTATTGCTTTATAAATGGGGCTTGGCTATGGTCAAATATGGACCGATTTCCATAAAATATCTAAATGTGATTACGGTTGCAGTGAAACATGCTCTATTCCAAAAGGATATTTGTTTGAATAAATTCCTAAAACGGCAAAGAATTCTGATTAAGGAAATTTGTTATTCCCGAAACATGTTAATTCGGACCGAGTTCAATCCGGTGCTCAGTCAAAAATAAAATTATCAAAAATTTTTTTAATTCATTTAGGCCCGTTTTGGCAACATACCGATAGCTTAAGGTAGGAATTTATCGGCCGTATAAAAAGTAGGATGAACCTTAATTTACTCTATCGCCCACTTTAGTGTAAAGTAAAGTTTTAATAATGGAAAACTTTCTATGAGGCCGGTAAAAGTCTACTTTTAGCTATCGGTAAGTTCTGAAAACGGGCCTTAATGTTGTAAATTCATTTCTTCACTAAAAATAATTTAATTTAAAATTAAATTTGAAACACTTATCCTTATTCATATATCAAAAACTTTAATATATTCCTACCGTTTTGTTTTTTATACCCACACCACAATAGTGGAGAGGGTATTATGCATTTGTGCTGATGTGTGTAACGCCTTAAAATATTGGTCCTAGACCCACCTTAAAGTATACCGATCGACTCAGAATCACTTTCTGAGTAGAACTAACGATGTCCATCCGGCTGGCTGGCTGGCTGGCTGGCTGTCCATGTAACCTTGTGCGCAAAGTACAGGTCGCAATTTAAGAGATAATTTGATAAAATTTGGGACATAGGTTTTGAAAATGGGCCGAATCGTAGGACCACGAGGGAAGATAGGGGGAAATTTCTTCCTCTCAGAAACTATCAAACCGATTTTAATGAAACTTAAAACATGGATAGATCCATATCTATATGGGCACATAAGCTATACAGTTTTAAAAAATATAGGACCACAAGGGGATGTAGGAGGCAATTTCTGCCTCTCACAAACTTTCAAACCAATTTTACTGAAGTTTATAAACATAGACAAATCCATATTTATATGGACACTTAAGCATGATGTGTTTTTAAGTACTGTGGTGCTGGGTATCATATGGTCGGGCTTGACCGACTATACTTTCTTACTTGTTTTTTTTTTTGTTTTTTATCAACTTATCTTTGAAATTACGACCTGTGCTTCTAAATTAAAAGAATTAAATATAAAATGTAATTTAGCAAAATAGTATATCATAATCATTGTAATAGTGGATATTAATTTTTTAATTAAGTGATTCTAAGAATATTTACCCATGTCCGTATGTCTGTCCGTGTCACAGTTTGTGCATTTGTCCGTCTGTGTGCTCACTTTCAAACAACTATATAGAAAAAAATGATTTTCGTATCAAACTGTTTCTTGTTTTCTTTTGAAACTTTTGTTCTTTTTTATAAATTTTAGAACTTATACAGTATGAGCTTACTTTCTTAATAAAGTATTCTGTTTACGAAATTTTCAAAAACTCTTTATCAAGTTTAATCTTTGGATACAATTTTCATATGAGTAAAATTATTTTTAGTTTTTCTTAATGAAAAATAGAGCAAAAAATCTGAAATTTTTAAGTTGAGAAAAATTTCTGAGTTTTTTTAGAATTATGGGCTTTTTTAAAAAACGAATTTCAAAATATTTTTTTTTTTTTTTTTAATCTCGTAGACAATTTTTTTGTCATAATGGTCTTTTGTTAAATATCCAAAAATAAAGGTAATAGTATGTTCACATTTGGCTTCTTAAACGCGTTTAAGCAGTTCGAACGTGATTAAGCTCTAATCACTTCAAAATCGAGATGATTACCCATACATTGAAGTGATTTGTTAATCACTTCAAATTGACATGATTACAACTAAATCACTTCATAAATCACATAGAATCCACTGAACATACCTCAAATGTAGAATCGCCAACATGATCGTGTACAACCGGCCAAGATTTCTGCTTAATGTTTTTATTTTTTTCCTTAAATAATTCATAAATTTTCACAATTTCATCATTAAAATGATTAAAATAATCTTCTAATAACTTTATAAATGTGTTTTTATCCATTTTTAATACTTTAAAGAAATATAAATTTGTTTGTTGTTTTTTTGTGTGTTTGTTGTGTGTTTTTTTTCTTAATCATCTGTCATCTTAATCATCTCAAATGTAATGTGAACGGCTTTGATTGGCTAAATCAACATTTTGCTTAAACGCGTTTAAAAACCTAAGTGTGAACTTAGCATAAGCTTTTAGTTAAAATTTTTTCTCTAAGTGTAAAATTATATTGTCGGTATGTTTCTTCACAAATTTATTATAATAAATATTAACATTTTTATTTCAGCTTTTATTTGTAGTTTCTATAAACGTTTAGAGAAATAGTATGTGAAGATTTGATTTTTTATGAAGGGTAAAAAAAAGAAATATTTAATATAACAAATCTGCACGATATTTAAGAAGGCAATAATTCGTTTGGAAATTTTTGTTTCATATTATGTTTAATAGGAATTTTTAGCAGTATTAAAGCTACTGAAAATAGTTCAGACACACATACATACATATCGCTTTAATAACACTGGTCGGCAAAAAAAGTCGGGAGAACTTTGTTACGGCTACTCACAAGTGGCACTTATAAAAAAATCTTATATGTTTTGCTAAATTTGGAAATCAGAATAAAAATTTTGTTTTAAAAATTTTCATTTAATATGCATACTTCATTTTGTAATAATAATATGAATTAAACTATCCGAATTCAATTCATACCTACACAAATTAAATAACATTAAGCCCCAATTTCACCAAATTCAGTTAAAAGTAACTATTACTTTAACCTACAGTTAACCATAAGTTTTGACAGCTATAACTAATAGTTAATTACAACTGAACTTGTTGAAATTGGGCGTAAGTATGTTACACTATCATACTTTGTATTATGTATATATATATATATATTCCCCTCGATCCTACAAGGAGCATAGGGCCTCAATATTTTGTATTAATACATGTCAAAAACTCAAGTCTTATGTAAAAGTGTGATAGTGTGAATGCAATGTGTCATGAAAATTACAAGTATTACGAGAAACAATTTGACATCCCATACGACTTCATCGTTTTTTAAAATTTTTAAAATCAATTATACTTTTCATTTGATCAGGTTTGCATTTTAACAAAAGCATGTTTATGTGTGATAGTGTGACTACAAACTGTAATGTTAGATTCGATTTTTTGACAATCGCAACAAAACTCATTAGATTTCTATATCACAAAGTATTATGGCATACGTAAGACTTGTGTGATAGTTTAAATTAGCTTTAACTAAGTATTTTTATGAGGTGTCCCATTTATAGTGAGAGTAGCTGTATATAATTTGAATTGACTTTAGCTGAATCCAAATATTTTTACATATTGGTTTTATTACGGCTAGTTTTTGATATTTAAATAAAATACTGATATTGAAATATATTATACGTATTTATTATGAAAAAGTAAACCTCTTAAAATCTTAAATGAGCATAAACTCTAATATAACCTATAAAATAAAAACTGTTTGGTAGTTCGCTTTTTTATACCCTCCACCACAATTAGTTGTGAAGAGGGTATACTAAGTTTGTCATTCCGTGTGAAACTTTTTTATTATTCATCTCAGACCCCATAAAGTATATATATTCTGGCTGCTTGAGTAATTCTAAGTCGATTTAGCCATGTCCGTCTGTCTGTCCGTCTGTCCGTCTGTCCTTCTGTCCGTCTGTCCGTCTGTCCGTCTGTCCGTCTGTTGAAAACACGCTCACTTTCGAAAAACTCAAAAGAAATAAACAAACTAGGTGTCAAATTGCTTGTAGTTATCCTAAGCAGTTTGGGATTGAATTTCAGCAAAATCGGTTCAGTAGGACCAGAGCTATGAATCAAAATGTGGAACCACCACCTTCAAAAACTTGAACATTTTGTTACAAAAACTAACATAAATGATGCAAAAATGCACGGAATGACATAAGATTTTGCACAAGTCCGTTTTATTCGATTAGAAATTACACTGTAAAATTTCGCGAAGGTCGGTCCATAATTTACCCTAGGCCCCATATAAACACTACTCCCGGAAAACAGTTTAGTACGCCTAAAACCGTAAAAAATAATGCAATCATAACAAATTTTGGCTCGTCACAATTTTATAGGACTATAAATGATACTGTGAAATTTCGTGAAGATCGGTACATAATTTACCCTAGACCCCATATATGCCCTACTCACGGAAAACAGTTTAGTCTCCTAAAACCATAATTAATAACAAATCGTCACAGTTTAAGATAATAATAATAAAAAGACATCATACAGATATTACTCCTTAAACATTCGAACTGTCGGTGGAGGGTATCAAAGATTCGGCACAGCCGAATATAGCACTCTAACTTGTTTTCTAAAAGTTTAATCTACTACTGCTGGAGACCACTTGCCGTTATATCTTTGGCTATGTGCACAATATCTTAGTGGAATCTCCCAAAAAATTTAAATGCGAATGCAAAAAGTGTATTATTTTTAATTACATGTTGCATCCAAGTTGTCGATATGCAAAAAGAAGTTCTTGTATTAGTTATTTTTATCGTGGAAATTAATTTTTAAAATGTGCGCTCTGTTTACCAAGCGTAAAGAGCATTTCATCAGGCTAACCATAAGTCTTATTTCTTTCGTAACCGGTATGTTTACAAGCAGAATTGTAATTTTTTGGAGAGAGCACAAGCCGCAAGAGATTGCCGAAGCCGTTATTGAGTGATTCTTACATAAAAAACTGCACGTAAAAAAATATACTTAATTTGTTTAACACATAAGTTATACAGACACAAATAAAATACTATATTATTACTAGAGTATCCAATTATTCGACTTTTGGTTTTGTTCGAGTAAGGAATTAATCGATTTTTGAATTTTAAAATTGCTCGATTAATCGAATAAAGGTTTTAAATTGTTCGAATAACTCGAAGAATTCAAATAATTTTATCCAATGAGAAAAAACAAACATCCCTTTTTGAACTCATACTTTTATTTTATTAATAAACAGGAAAAGAGAGGTTAGAGGTGCCAGCCAGTTATGAAAAACATTTTAAGCCAATTTATTATTTCTTAAAATCGAGTGAAATTGAAATTGATTGAGATTCTCCGTTAAATTTTATTAAAAATCAGCGCATTTTTTCCTGATTTTAAGAGAAATTTTGTTAAAGATAAGAATTCAATGATAAATATATAAAAGGAATTTTTTTTTTTAACCTTTAAAACAGGATCTTTGTTATTAAATCCCTTTTTAACTTCCTTTATTTCAAAACTCTACTCTATAGGTTTGGTTAATTTATTTTTTAGCGTATTACTATGTATTTCACGACAAAAACCAGAAACTTCGTTTTCAAACAAGGACACTTAGGATTTTAAGACGAAAATAATGACATCTCAAATTTCACATCCAGCCGATTAGAAGACATGAGGTAATAAAAAAATTTACAGTAGGGTAATAACAGGTAGCCCATTACCTGACAGTATCTACATGGCTAACAAATTTATGACTGCTGATGAATTGTTTTTATGAATTTGACCAGCGTTCAAAAAATTGCAGTCAAAGTGGGAAAACCGCCATTTCTTCCACCTTCTTCATTGGTCAAAAAAAACTTTTGCTTTTACTTTTGATTCATTAAATGTACACGCAGAGAAAAAATATGGTTGGGCATGGTTACGGCAACAACACTATGTTTAATGTAACAATATATTGTTGTCGTACACAAATAATTGTTATTTTTATTTAATATCAACAATATTATAGTTACTGTAAACATATCAATGTTTATCGCAATTATGAATTTGAGTATTGTTGACCGAAAAATAATTATTTTTCTAACAACTTAATTATGATAACTTTCTAAACATATTATATTTCTCACAACCATATCATGATATTTAATAGCCATAACATGATAACTTTCTATACATTAATCATATTATGTTAAAGATGCAATCAAACTATTTTTACTCTAATCATATTATGTTAGCGCCATTTGTAAAATAATTTTGAAGAAGTTGTGTCGTTTTTTTTATTTGTGAGCGGTTAAACAATTAAAAGATAAAATTCCATAAAAAAATAAGTTTAAAGAAATTAAAAAATTAAAATATTAGCGGAGTTCATTTAAGTATTAGTGATGTAATTGTGCAAATGCAAAATATCATAGTTTTTTGTAAAATTCAACAACAAACCACACAGAGATTTCGTTATATTTTATAAAAGTGCTACGATATTTCTGTAGTTTTCATGGGCAACCGCGTATGTCTTAAAACAAATTGTTCAGGAAAGCCGAAAACCCATTCTAGATCAAACTATGGGCTAGTTATTGCACATTTTAAACTTTGTCATTACGTTACAAAACGGAATTGATCCATCTTTTTTCAAAAAAATATAAAGAGCGTTCAAAATTAGGCAATATGGCATCAACATCTTAAAATCAAGAAAATGGACACACGCGGTTGCCCATGAAAACCACAGATTTTTCATTTGCTCTTTTGCAAGCCTTATATTGAACTCCGCTATTTGAATAACATTAAGAAAAATTGTAAAAAGCCACAAAATAAAAAATCGATTCAAAAATATTTAAATTTATTTTGTATTTTTATGACAGCTATGAAAGGTGCTGTATCATAATATGATTGCTTCTAAATTTATTATGATTAACATGATGATAATATGATTACTTCTTAGCTTATTATGATTAACATGACAATAATATGATTAATTTCTTAGCTTATTATGATTAACATGACAATAATTTGATTACTTCTTAACTTAGTATGATTAACAGAATAATAATATGATTAACGGAAAAATATTATGATGACATATTACGAGTATATTGAGTCATAATATGTTTCAATAATAATCTTAATATGGTGACTACAATCATAATTCTTATCATAATATGTTGCTCTTAGAATATGTTTACCACAACCATGTTTTTTCTTTGCGTGTAAGCACTCGCTATCAAACCTACTCAAAAAGCGAAGAGTTGTATACAAATTTCCGTTTTTGGCTTCGACTGCAGTTTTTTAAACCCTGTTAATAGTGATTTACATAATTTGTCACACATGCTCAAATTTAAAAAATGGACTTAAATATGTTTCAAAAGTATGAGTATTGAAAATAAATGCAAAAGGCAACAACATTAAGGTTAGAAATTTAAACGAAATATTTTTGCATTAAAAAGTAGAATTTTCTTAGAAATTAATTTTAATCGATTAATTGACATAAATTGTTCGAGGTATTCGTTATTCGAAATTGGCAATTTTAGTTTTTCGATCAAATAATGGCGGACAAATTCCTCGATTAATCGAACAACGATTGGAACAACGAGTGGATACTCTAATTATTACCGAATACCATTACTTTGTAAAATAGATGAAAGAGAGTGATATTAAGAGTGGTACAAAGGTACATGTAGTCTTGCGATTTGTTTTGTTTAATCATTTGACAAAAAATTTATTTTAGTTCGGGCGCAGATTTGCTATTTGTCAAGTGTACATGCCTACATGAAAAAATGCTGCAATACAAAAAAACTTTAAAAAAGAAACAAAAAATCACAAAATGTAAACAGGGACAATATTAAATTTTCAAAAGCAAAAGCCAAATAAACTGTTCAAACGGCTTGGCAAATATGTCAAGATTTTATGTTTGTACAGTTGGGGTGCGTTGTTAATCGGAATTTTTGACAAGCGATTAAAACATGTTTGTAAAAAAGCGAAATGTTGAATATTTTCCCAACTGTTTGCGCTAGCTAGTGCTTAATTTAATAATTTTAGTGAAACTTTTGCAAGAAAGAGAAGCCGAAACATAAAAATTTTATAAGATAAAAGTTTTTACTGGAATTTATTGAAAAATTATCGTTAATTTGTAAACAAAAAGTGCGTGTTTCCCAAGCCATTTTGGTGGTTTGTTTGGCCTTTAAAGCTTGCCACTGTTATACGAGTATTAAGAAATAAAAAAGGCTTAAGAAATAAAAAATAATATAACAAAATTAGAAGTAAAGAAAATTTAATATAAAACCTGGGGTCTAATCACCGCATTCGACACTATCGTATCGAATAAACTATCAAATTTTTTTGCATACGATAGACACTGACGTATCGAATGAAAACTCGATAAATGTAATGTCGAGTTACTCGATATCGAATGCAATTATTTCAAATTCAATACATTTCATTCGATATCGAGTTTCACGATACCAAAATATATAATTTCGATCAATTTTGCTCGATATCGTATGCGGTGATTAGACCCCTGCACAATTTACAAAAAAAATTATTTTTTAAACAAAAATTTCATAACTGCTCAATGCTTCGAAAAACTGCAATATGCAGATAAATGCACATTTAGCATATTGGTCTTTAAATCGGAAGCCGCTGTCAACATTACCGTGAATGGCAAACGCTACAGTCAAATTTTCTGTTATTGTTTTATTCCTCATATCACTGCAAAACACTTGGAGGAGAAATGGTTCAAATAAGACTGCGCAACATGCCATACAGCGCGTGAAATTATCACTTTGTAGAGCTAAACGTTTGGTGAGCGAATTATCCCAAGAAATTGATCTTTGAATTGGCCACCACGATCGTGTGATTTTACGTCTTTGCACTACTTTTTGTGGGGCTACGTCAAATCTCTGGTCTAAGCTGATAAACCAACAATGATGGATCAGTTAGAAGCCAACATTCGGCGCACTTTTGACAAAATAATACCGGATATGCCCGAAAAAGTAGTGCAAAGTTGGACCGACAGGATGGCGTTCATAGGGCGCAATCGCAGAGGTCATATGCCGGATATAATTTTAAATTAAATTTGTGACCTAACAAAGCCAAAATTTTGGTAATTTCATTGAAATTATTGTATTTTATTTTTAAAAAAATTTCTATACCTCTAAAAAACACCCTTTATTTCCAAAATAATTTTGACATATATTTTCCAAAGCTATCCATTAATTCATTTAAAGCCAACTTAGATTATAGCAATTGGACCTTAATAATTTTTCGTATTTGGGGACCAATAAATATGCCTTCCTTCAATGCCTCTCCATTCCTGTTAATAGCTTTTAACCAGATTTTTTCCTAAAAATTATTTCATATTTATGTTGTGGCGGAAAAAATATTTTTTGCTTATCCGCTAAAGACTAATTTTCAATGTTTTTGCTTCCCGGAATCGCATGTGATCTTAAGGGCCAATTTTTTGTTTGAAATTACACGCTTTTGCTCTGATATCCAACTCTCATAAATAACAACAATATTTTGTGTATCCTCTTTGTATGTGTTCATACGGCTCTTTTCTTATTGAAAAGATTGCTACTTTATAGGCGAGGGGCGAGGGGAAAAGAAACGAGTACACAAATGCCTGTACTGTCTTTACGTTTTGCTTTTTCATTCGTTGTTTAATTTTGTTATTGTTTTCAATATCAAAAAAGCACACATGCAAACGCACGACTATACAAAATAAAAAACATGGCGTAAACATGATATGAATAATTTGAACGCCAATTCATGTTCAAAGAAGAAAAAGGAAGAATCTTTTTAATAAGAGAAGAGCCGTATGAACTCAGACTTTGTAATCCCGCTGGAAAAGCCACGACTTTGAAGTCGGCATATACATTTCACAACAAGCGATCGTTTCGAATTCTAATAACCCCTTTGGTACCCGGGTACATTTGGCGTTTTAAACCAAAATAATTTCATTGTAAGTTAGAAGTACTAAATTTTAAAAAACTTATTATTTTTGCAGCCGCTCAGGTAAAATTTTATTTGTAATTTGCATGAGAAACCAATACACCTATAATTTTAAGTTATAGCACAATTTTACCAACTGTTTCTAACAGCCAGTTTTTGTAAATCATAAGTCTTCTCACTTGAAATTTTCGTATTAATACGCTTATGTTCAAAATTTGGTTTTTAAAAAACATTTAAAAGATTTGCTTTATTACAGTCTGCACTGTAGACTTGACACGTCCAACAATTTTAAAGTTTGAACTTAAGGAATTCCCATCGTTCCTTGTTTAAAAAAAAATATGTGCACGCATTTCGTTACAAATGTCCTTTGTTTTCTTACCTATTTTAACAAAATAGTAATATTTTTTTCTAAAATTACTGCCACTTTCCGTATATAATTTTTCCTTTAAATCTTCTTAATTTAAAAAGGACAGTTTTCTATTTGGCATCGTACGTATAATTATCTGTGCTGTCAGATTAACTCATAAGTGTAAAAGTATAATTAGCGGAAATTGACCCAAACTTTTTGTAGATTGATTTTGACAGTGTGTCGATGCCTTGCAAATGCCAAAAAATATCGATTAGAAATCCAGAGTTATTCTTAAGCTCCCATTTTAGAGGGAGTACGTACTATGCCATGAACAACGGTACGCGGCATGATGTCATCGGACTTTAAATGGCAGCGCTATATTTAAACAACTAAATGGGCTGCATATGGAGGCGTGGCTATAAAAATTTAACCGTTTTAGAAACATCATTGACAAACCTTTCATTCAAAGGGGTGACTGGCAAAAAATTTTTGGTGTAAGGAGGTCGGCCCGCTCTAATTTACATACATATGTTCATATTTTTGAGCGTATGTAGTTCCATTGTTTCTAGAATTTTTTAAACCTGTAAATACATATTTATGCAATTATAAGTGAACCTTTATAGAATATTTTATAATAGTATAAGTTTTTTAGGTTTCCTTTTTTAAAATATCGCAGTTATTTTTCATTTTGTGGTGATTTGTTTTTTAAACGAATGCCTTTTACTTATCGTCTACTTTTCACTTTTGTTTTCTTTTATTGCGAAGATATTCACTAAATAAGAACCAAAAATATGTAGAAAAAAATTAAAGCTTTTTTTGTCACTCACATGAAATGTTTTTTAATTTTATGAAAACCTAAATCTGATTTCGTTCGTTTACGAACGAACAAATATTTTCATTTTCTAAAAACAGGCTGTTAGTAATCATTGTAACATATTAGCAATTTCCTTGTTAGATGAAACAGATGAGGTCAGAAGACCTCCAATATAGAAAATAATATTTTGCATAATATCAAAAAACTTATTATTTTAAAATAGCAAGTATGTAATAAAGTTGATTAAGCTAATTGAAGCTTAATAACACGTGTAATGTTTTCCTTTTATTGATCAAATTTACTAAATATTGTAAAATAGATTGTAAATAAAAACTACTGAAAAAAAAACACGCGCCAAGTTACCCGGGTATCGTACGTGTTTATATGGAAATGTGGCCATTGCTCTGCAATGTGTAGCTCTGCATAAACTAAGGATAGTTCACATAATATATTAAATATGAACGAAAATAATTTATTTTTTTAAATATATAGAAACAGGAACTTAAAGAAAATAAAAATTCAATAAAAAATAAAAATACAATTTTAGCGCAGATCTTTCGAGCGTTTTGTACACATTACCAGATATCTTGCCGTGTTACATAAAGTGATTTTGTTGCCACGCATAACTTCATATTTTCATAGGTCTCTTTTATATTTATTGCATGAGATAATGGTACGGACGGATATTGATTTCCATTTCACTGCTTTCAGATTCTGCTTGAATGAGTCAATGAAGAATCTCCAAGCCTGTTCTTTTTTTTTTTTAGTAAGCATTCTTTGTAGCTATTGTTGGTGCTAACATGTGTGTGCCTTTCTTAAGGCCTTGGTTCATTAGTAGAGTTGTCAATTATTCGCATTTCAACTTTGTTCGAATAATTCAAATAATTGTTTTTGTTCGTTCGACCAAACGATTAAATCTATAAAATAATTCGATTAATCGATGAGAATAACGAATAAAAAAAATTACTTTTACAAAAAAAAAAAAAAAAAAAAAACGTATTTCTAATAAGTCACATTCGTCCATTCATCTACAAACATAGAAAATCTTCCATTTCTTCTTTATTTTTACTAAAATCTGCTGTGAATTCTTTTTTTTTTTTTAAACGTAAAACGTTTCATCTTAACTCCATATGGTTGTATTACTTAAAGGCATTGTAAAACAATTAATTCCATAATAACCCGATATTGCTTTGGCGTTGGCAGACCTGCCATCTTCAGCTTAACTTTTGCATACAATTTCTTCTAAAGAACAACCGCTGTCTCTCTTTATGTATTTTTCCATTGGACCAAGTTCGATATTTTTTGTTGACGTCGGATGATCTTCCACTATCTACATCATTTTTAATGGTAATATTGTGACACTTACGCAAATGGTAAAATAATATTTAAAAAAAGGATAATACAACAACAACATTTTCTACTTTCATGATATGATTTATATACTAGGGTGTTCATTTAATCGGGCTTTTGCTTTAATCGGTTAATCGCTCGATTAATTAACCGAGGTTTTGGTTTAATCGGTTAATAATCGGTTAGTTTTGTTATTGATCGGTTAACCGATTAGTTTTGTTATAAATTAAGTAATTTCAATAAATAAAAATGCAAAAATTATTTATTATTGGAGTCTTTTAGTAAAAAAAACAAAACAATAACATAACGAACAAAACAATTCTTGAACTAAAACGAGGAAACAAAAAAGTAATAATTTGAAAAACACATTTTATAATTTATACATAATATTTGTATGTATTTATTAAAAAAAACTGTGAGATTTTTTTTATTGACTATTTCAATAGTTTGAGATTTTATTAAATAATCTTTTGGAAAAATAATTTGGTTTAAATGCTTAGAATTTAAGCGATTCTTTTTTTTAGTTTTGATAAAACTTGATTTGGACCCAATTCTTTCACTTATCGAAGATGTTTGAGAAATCGGAAGCAGCCCATAATACAGATTTAAGATTACGCATTGCACATGCTTACAAAATTTAACTGTTTCATATGACGTCACTTTAGCATTTAATACACATGTTTGTTTGCTTGTGTTTCTATATTTAAGCTGTACTTATACGCTGATGTGACGTAGATGCGCAGAAACATTTCATTTTTAAAAGCTGAACGCGATATCTTGGTTTCTTTTTTCCTTTTCCAGGATTTTTCTCAACATATAAAATCTTCCATTATGACATTATTTCCGCTAATTTTGTTAAAGATTGTTTGTGTTACAATCGAGAGCTTCTTCTATCTGAGTCATCCTGGCAAAGCTTAGCGCCGAACATTCTGCAAAAAATGAAATACGAACCCGTAGTTTGTACTGTATTTTAAGAATGTATTTCTCGAAGGAAATATATTGTAGGAAAAAATATTTTCCAAACATATACCTTTTTTATATAAGACGAAACAAATAATTGAAAACGCAAAAAATATGTTATAATGCTACAAAAAACTAAAAATATTTGTTACATCGCTTAATCGACTGAAATTGACCGGTTTAATCGTTAATCGAAAATTGCCAATTTTAAATTAACCGATCAGTTAATCGGGTAGTAATTAATCGGTTAACCGATTAACGGTTAATCGAATGAATACCCTATTATATACATATATGTAAATCAAACTTTGATGTAAATCAATTCTTTATTTTTTTTAGCTTTTTGTTTATTTCAAAGTTTTTTACCCAAAATTTAAAAACCCACTTTCTTGAATTTTTTTTAACGTTTGATTTTAAAAGAAAACAGTTGATACTATTTTTTTTTTCAAAGATTTGTTCAATAAGAACATAAAATACATTTTTAAAATACTATGAGTACTCAACAGGATTTTTGCTTAATAAACATTGCGATTAATTACAATCAGGGCTATGGCTACAATATTTTTTAAAAAATCACTAAAAACGTATGAAAATAAATCAAATTCTAAGCTTTTATTTAATTTATTTTTTAATAAAAAAAAAAAACAAATATTCGATTAATCGACATTAATTAATCGATTTATTCGTTATTCGATAATCACCATTTTAAAATTATATCGAACATGAGCTTGGTGTTAATTGATCAATTAATCGAATTATTCTTAATCGGTTGACAACTCTATTCATTAGCCACAAATACCGCTATCAGTATCGAAATGTAAAAAAAATTGCGTATAGCATCAAAACTGGATGTGCCAGATAAATTTTGATTATATATTTAGAATAAGGGAATCGATATCTATCAATTCCACATATACATACATTGTTTTGCCCACATTGAGATGTCTACCACTTTTATTTGACAGTTATTTTAACTTCTTATGGAAAATTTTTTAAAAAGAAGATTTCAAGTCTGCTTTCAAATATCAACTGAAATATAAAATATCTATTCAATACAAATATTTTTAAAATTAAAATTTTTTAAATAATATAATATTTTAATAAAGACTATACACTAAATTTAATTTTAATTATAAATTAGTACATCAATATAGTTTTATTAAGCTTGAATAAACAAACAAAATATATGACAATTCTACCAAAAACAGTCGCAATTTTTTCCTACTATTCCAAAACAATACGACAAATAATTCCATCAAGTTTATTTAATTATTGAAAATATGATAATGTTTAACCATAAAACGTAATGACAACAAATCACGGCAATCCATGTCATTAAATAAAAAATTGCCAATTTTTTCCTCTTTTCCCGCGAAAAAGATAACAATGCAATACCAATGTTGTTGATGTTATTTGCGGTAAAAGCGACAATCATATTCAACGAAAAAAAATCCTACACATAAAATATAATAATTATTAATTAAATGAATGGTAAAATACCCAATATTTGAGCCCTACACCAGGGAGGGTATTAAACGCTTGCGCTGCTGTGTGTAACACATAGAAATATTAATTCTAGACCCACCTTTTAGAATATCGATTGCCTTCTTCAATTAATCGTTTGCTGTCAATCCCTTCGTTAGTCCGGCTGACTGGCTAGCTGGTTATCTGTTGATGGAAACCTTGAATTTTGGTACAGATATTTTAAGAATGAAAGATTATCAATAACTTTCAAAAGATTTTGTTATTCGTGCTTAATTCCCAGTTTTTATTATTGATAAAAACACTTGAAATTTATTGTTGATGGGATAAGCTATTCCTATGCGCATTTCACTGGTTGCTTAGGCCAGATCATCAGGAAACTTCATCCATAAAGATTTTGGAAAAACTAAAGATATTAAACCAAATAAAACTGTTAAGCGTATAAGACTTATAGCAACAGTTCTACTTGTAACAATATCAAAGTTTAAACAAAACATATCAACAATAAACAGTGGGTTTATCTCATCTTACATTCCCCACTACAATTAGTTGAAATTCTCTCAACATTAATTGTAGTTGTAAGTAGGTTAAGAAAAACAAAATAAAAACAAACAACAACTTACAAAAGATGTTGTCAATTAAGTGTTTTTTTAGGCCGAGCACTTGCCTGTTTATTATCAAAAAGTAATTTCAATTTTTGGGAATACAAAATTTTAATTTCAAAAGATTTTGGAATAGCTTATCCCATCAACAATAAATTTCAAGTGTTTTTATCAATAATAATAACTGGGAATTAAGCACGAATAACAAAATCTTTTGAAATTAAAATTTTGTATTCCCAAAAATTGAAATTACTTTTTGATGATTATCAATAACAATTTTAATTAATTTTCATGTTGTAAAATTCCTTTCTTCATAAAAATAATTTAATGAAAATTAAATTTAATGAACTTAAGCCTAATTAAAATTATTAAAAATTTGGATTACAAACCATAAATAGTTCAACAAAATAACCACAATACTAATTATTGTTAAAGCTAAGGCACGAGCTCTATGTATTCATTTGTCCTTCAAGTTGTGCTGAAAAAGGTCAACAAGAAAAAGAAAGACAAAAAAATGAAAAAAAAAACAAAAAATGTACTTTGGACTTCAAGAAAAATTCTTGACAAAAGTACGAAAAAACAGAAGTAAGGAAGAACATGTAAAATCAATTAAAATGGATAATCATTCAAAAAAGCAAACTTCGATCTACCAAAGGTTAAAATACAATTTGGTTTAAGGATTGATGTTTGACTATTGACGTCAGCAGTCGTCGATGGCTGCGAGTGTAAAACGGCAAATCCATCTGAGGAGATCGAGTGGTTGCGATCGAAACATGTCATGGTAACCTGCCGGCCCGGGTCAAGAATGAAAGATTATCAATAACAATTTTAATTAATTTTCATGTTGTAAAATTCCTTTCTTCATAAAAATAATTTAATGAAAATTAAATTTAATGAACTTAAGTCTAATTAAAATTATTAAAAATTTGGATTAAAAACCATAAATAGTTCAACAAAATAACCACAATACTAATTATTTTAATTATAATTAAACTGTTCTAATCGAAAAAACCTACAAGCGGGGCATCCGGCGGGTAAACCTAATCCGACTGCGCTGAATTCCTTGGGCTAATTGCTTTTTAGGTTAGCTTTTCTTTCCGAGATATATCGTTTATTTCGAAAATGGAGGAAGTTGCACAACATATATTCGGGTACCTCAAAAACGAATTAGTAATTAGTAACGAAATTCCGTAATAAAATTACCTTTAAGTTAATATTTAAATTTTTTTTAACCTGCGCAGTCGTTTTAGAAATAAATATTTTTTTTGGTAAAAAAATAATTTTTTTTAGCAAAATTTCGATATATTGGTTTTTTAAAACGGCGTAAAAAAATTAAAAAAGCAGCTATGCTGTTCATTAAACTAAAAATAAAGCTACAAACTAAACAAACCCTAAATTATTAAAATCTGTCCACAAATTTTGATTTTATTCACTAAAGATAAAAATAACCAGGGGCCTGATTCCTGCAGTCGTGATCGAGTACTTTCTCGATTCGAAAGCAATTTAATATCTAATTATTTCATTCAATACTGAACGAATCGCAATTATTTTTTCAGTGATGTAAAGAGAAAGTACTCGATCACGACTGCCAGAATTAGATCCCAGAAACTTCAAAAATTAAAATTGTTGTTAATTTAAGTTAACGACCATATTCATAAAAAGTATTTATAAACGTTTGTATGTATAACTTTATAACTTTTTATAAGATTTTAAGCTATTAAATATTTA
Organism: Pollenia griseotomentosa; assembly: GCA_963931875.1. Taxonomy (NCBI): domain Eukaryota; kingdom Metazoa; phylum Arthropoda; class Insecta; order Diptera; family Polleniidae; genus Pollenia; species Pollenia griseotomentosa. The sequence continues at coordinate 95,901,357 of OZ007562.1, read as the reverse complement.
TAGCGATTTTATGTTTAAGTATGGCAGCTCTATATATTTATTTTTTTAGTATACCGATAGACGTAGTCCATTTGGCTGGCTGGCATACACTAAACAAAGTCTTTATTTCTAAATTGCACTCAATTGGGTCAATAGCCAAATTTCCCAATAAAATAGCAACAAAATTTCCATGAAGTTCTTTAATCTACATACACACAGAAAAAAATACCAATGTTAAATTAACATGGCGAAATGTTGATTGAAAATCATAGTAAATTTCTGCAAAAGTATGCGCTTTGTTTAAATTTATCATTATTTCATATTAATTTTAAATGAAAAATATTAAAATAACCTTAAACCACGTTTATTTTATATTATTCACTGTTAAAATAACATTGTTCAATATTGAATTCATAAAAACCTGTTTTATATTAAAATCAAAAGTATATCTTGTTAAATTAACATGCATACACACTTAAGAATGTAAATTTTTTTATTTGCATGTTTAAAATATGTTATAAAAAGAAGACAATTCCCGTATTCTTTTAATTAAAATTATTAAGTTAAATAGTACATCAAGTTTTTAAAGTAGAATGATGACGAAAACCATATCGGGCCATTCTGCTAATGCTTCTATTAACAAAGGGGAATAAAAATAACTGAAACATGTGTACAAGGGGTAAGTGTTTTGAATTATTCTTAAATAAATACACTCAAACCAATTTGATTCTACATGACATTCACGTTGTTTCAACTTGAAATAACTTTCATTCAACGTGATTCGGATTGTTATTTCAATATAAATGACATTTTGCTTTAACTTTACTGCAATGTTAAATTAACATGAATTATAGTTATTTTAAAAGAAAAAAATGTTGTTCGCAAGTTATTGTAAAATCATGTTAAATTAACATGAAGTAACAATGAAGCAAAATCACCACCGAAAACGGTAAAATCAACCTTGTTTTCGACGATTTTACATTGATTTTTTTCTGTGTGTATGTATGTGTTTTACTTATTACAGCTTTATGTATATTTATTATTTAAAATTAGGTGCGTTCGAGAACCCAAAAGTTTTTACTATTTTTTACTGAACGTTACTGCATTTTACTAAATTGCGCTCGCGTACACAAAATACAGTAAATGGGAACACAAATTGAGAGAGGGAGTGCCAGTTCTGGACTGAGAATTTAGAAATTTTTAATTCAGAAATTTTCGCTCTAGAATAAACATGACAAAAGGTAAAACAACAAAAGTGCAGCGGGAAAAAAGCCTACAAATCAATTAAACTCGTTTGTGAATCAGGTACACAATTCCATACCAACTTTAATTTTTTTGTTATGTTAATTCTAAAGAGTTTTAAAGTGTTCAGTATTAAGTTATTTAGAACTGCACCTGTTTTTTAAGTAATATGTAGCAAAAGAATTATTCATATTCATTTGTATAAATAACCCCAGACACAAATTAGCAAAAACATATAAAAAAAGAAAAACAAAATGAAATATTACATAAAATAATTTGTTTGTATTTTCATAAAGTGTTCGTGTTATAAAAAATATTTAATCGAGTACGGATACACAAGAGGAGTTAAGAAGTCAAAAGTGTAAACATTTTTCAAGACTACATTTGTTTGCCATCAGCTGTTTCCTTAATCTTACGAATTTCTACAAATTTTCCATTTGCGTTCTTCTTTGAGCATCGAATTTTTTTGAGAGTAATTTTTCAGTTTACACAGTAATTGCTTATTTGCTGCATTTTACTGTAAAAGTACTCGAACGCACCTTTTATTATTAAATAAATAAATTCATGTGTATTTGTTCAATGTGTGTGTTTTTCACAATATCTAAATTTGATTTTTAAAACCGCTAATTATCGCCGTGTAAATGTTTTTTCATTCGGACCATAATAGAAATTATTTACTCAATTGATTTGAATCAGTTTGTATTTATGAATGTTTGTATTGGCCACATTTGTAATTGCATTTAAAATTTAAATAAATGTAAATATTTTATTTTATTAATAAAAATGTAGAAAAAACACAATATGTTTGTTATCGGTTTGAAAAAGACCACAATATAAAACATTAATACTTTTTTTTAATAACATACACAAGGTCTGTTCGTTATTAGTAACTTACTAGTCGTAAGTGTTAATGAACTCGAAAAACTTGCAACGCAACGGTAAAAAAGAGCACAACAATTTGAGAGGAAAAAAAAATTAAATAAAAATTTCTTCTAATAAAATTTTTACTAGCAATATTCAGTATTGTAGTTATTTCGTTGCACTGTTCATGGCTTTCAATCCAAATTCTGACATCTTTATAAGGCTAAAGTTCATCAAATTTAATTTTCATTAAATTATTTTTATTAAGAAAGGACAATCTCTTCAAAGGGGTTTGCCGTTTAACACTTAGCGCCAGTGACGACGGCTGTTAGTCAATAGTTAAACATCAATTTTTAAACCAAATGGTATTTAACTTTAGGTAGATCGAAATTTGCCTTAAATGATTATCCACCTTCATTGATTTACATGTTCCTCCTAACTTCTGTCTTTTCCCACTTTTTGTCAAGAATTCTTCTTGAAGTCCAAAGTACATTCTTCTGTTTCCCATGTTCATACTCAAACACCGGTTTTATGTTTTTGTTTATGCGGCCTATGAAACATGATTATGTCTAAGACGACGTGCGGCGTAGAAACGTTTAAATATTTACGTCAGCTATTGTTTGCCTTTGCATAAGATTTTATACGTTTTATCGTACGCTACTAAATTCAAAGTTACAAAACAAATTTTTGAAAATTTATATATATTTTTAAACTTAGAAACAATTCTGTGGAAAAAGGCTTCCTGATAATCTGGGGCTTGATTCTGGCAGTCGTGATGGAGTACTTTCTCGATTCGAAAGCAATTTTATATCCAATTATTTCGGTTAATACTAGGGTATTCATTTAATCGGGCTTTTGCTTTAATCGGTTAATCACTCGATTAATTAACCGAGGTTTTGGTTTAATCGGTTAATAATCGGTTAACATTGCTATTGATCGGTTAACCGATTAATAAAGTTTGGTTATAAATAAAGCAATTTCAATAAATAAAAATGCAAAAATTATTTATTATTTGGAGTTTTTTTAGTAAATTGAAAAAAATTTTTGAACAAAAACGAGCAAAAAAAAAGTAATTCATTAATATGTAAAAGATAGTTTAGAATTTATACATAATATTATTATGTATTTATTAAAAAATAAACTGTAACATCATTTTATTAATTATTTCAATAGTTATAGGAGATCTTATTAAAAATTCTTTTAGTGAAATAATTTGGTTTAAATGATTTAACCGATTCTTTTCTTTAGTTTTGTTAAAACTTGACTTGGAAAAAATTCTTTCACTTATCGCAGATGTTGGAGAAATCCAAAGCAACCCATAATACAGAATATCTAATTTCTCAGTATTTTTCCTCGGTTTCTCTAAGCATATAAAATCTTCCATTATGCTATTAGAGCACTGTTTAAATTTTAAACTCTTCTACTTGTTTCGGTTTCTATCGAAAGTTTCTTCTGTTGTCAGGTCATCATCTGGCAATGCTCAGCACCGAATATTCTGCAAAAAAGTTTATTTCCGAATACCTTAGTTTCTGTTTTTGTACTGAATTTTATGTTATTATACTACAAAAATTTCTAAATTTTATTACATCGGTTAATCGGCTGAAATTAACCGGTTTAATCGTTAATCGAAAATAGCCAATTTTAAATTAACCGATCAGTTAATCGTGTAGTAATTAATCGGATGAATACCCTAATCAATACTAAATGAATCGGAATTATTTTTTCAGTGTTGTAAATCATTAACACAATTCTGAAAAAAAAATTTCGATTCGTTCGTTTAGTATCGACTGAAACAAATTTGCTTTCGAATCGAGAAAGTACTCGATAACGACTGCCAGAATTAGGCCTCTTGCCTTAGCAACCAGGGAAATGCGCATAGAAAATAGCTTTCCTCTAACAATAAATTTTAGTGTATTTATTAAAAATAAAAATTGGGAGTTAGCACGTTATAGAGAAAAAATAACTTTGAAATTTTAAAATAGTTAAAAACGAAGGAATAAAGAAAGAAAAAATCTTGTATATTACAGCTGGACACTGGGAGAATTGGGAGAAAAGTTTTGTAATATTTTAAATTTACTCTCTTGTTGTAAGTTTTTGCTAGAAAAGTAAATGAACACATCTACAATTCAAATATATTTATTATACAAATTGTTTCAATTAATGGAAATAAAAAAAAAAAACAGTTGTAAAAATATGCGTTTTTTCCTAGATTTGCTATAATAACACTGTGCTAGTTGCAAAATTAGACAAGCCGGGCACATGGCGTTTTAGCATAATTTGGGTACGCTGAATCCAATGGTGCCTACCGTTTTTTTTAGATTAGCTATTGTTTTCGAGATATACCGTTATTTCAAAAATGGAGGAGGTTGCACAACATATATTCGCGTAACTCAAAACCGGTTTAGTTTATTGCAATTACTAAAATAACGAAAATGCAGCTAGGCTTCTAATTCTAAAATGCAGGCATATAAAAAACGAAGCTGCAAACAAAACAAGCCATAAATGAATAAAATCTGTTTACAACTTTTGATTGTATTCGCAAAAGTCGACAAATTTTAATTAATTTAGGAATTTCATAAAACGCAATTTTTGTATGGAAGCCCCCCTAAGAAGTGGAGATAAGGGAAAAGTATGTCTCGAGAAAATGTTAAAGACAAAAACTAAAAGAGGTCGGTCATACATTTTATCCCACTAGGGGCAACTCCTGGGCATTTATGGGACTTTTTCTTCAACATATCTCTAGTCTGCATTGAACATTTTGTGTGGGAACCCCCTTAAGGAATGGGGATAGCGCGTAGGTATGTTAGAAATAAATGATTGCAATGAAAAATAAAGTGGGGTTGGTCATACATTTGACCCATCTACGAGCATCATTAAGAATTTCAACCATACACATTTGGCGGTTTTATAAAATTCCTTAATTTGGCCCCTGCAGCGCATTGGATGCCCCTAGATGGTTTTTTTAAATGTCGGCAAAAAATTAGAAGCCTAGCTGCATTTTCCAATTTTTAATGAATTTTAAAAAAACAAAAATTTCGAAATCTTGATACAAAAATTATTTTTTTTCACAAAAAAAAAACATGTTTCTAAAACGACTGCTCATATTAAACAAAAAGTTTGACTTTTCTTAAAGGAAATTTTATTGCGGAAACGGTATATCTCGAAAACAAGAGCTAACCTAAAAAAACGGTGGGCACCATTGGCTTCAGCGTACCTGAATTATGCTAAAACGCCATGTGCCCAGCTTGTCTAAAAAAAGTGTAAGTTTCGAGCACAGTGTAATTATTGAGCAATAGTAGATTTTTACTTTGTACTCGTATTACAAATTCTGAACAAATTTGTGAAAATTTACTTTTAATTAAAGTTTGTGTTTGCCTAAGTTTTAAGACCCAAATCTTTTTTTATAAGTAATGAAACATTTTGCAAAAGGACGTTCCATTCTTCATTTTGTTGAAGAAATTTTTAAAATCGGGCCGGCAGTTCCCTAGATTACCTCTTACAAACACAGAAACAAACAAACTTTTCATTTTTATAATATTAGTATAGATTTAAAAAGGGGAAGAGGAAAGACAAGATGAAAACACAAAAATTGTAAGACTAGAACTTCGTAATCTGGACACTATTGCAATTTCGAAGCAGAAATTTGAAAAATTGCAGCAACAAAAATTTCAAGTCTGGACGATGATTATCATAGACTGGCAAGTTCTTTATTAAAAATTTTGCGACAGGTTTATCGGTAACATCAACGGGCTTTACCGGCACAAAACCGACGCATGATTTTATTGCTCCTGTGTACTTTTTTGCTGTTGTGCTGCAGCCTTTTGCCGTACTTATTTTTTTTTAAATGCTCGATTACTTTTAAAACTATTAATAACAAAAATTTTTTTACCTCAGTAGTTTGGCTCGTTTTCAACATCCTTCCAAAAATCACACTTAAAGTTTCTTATAAACTTCCTTCTGTTTTGCAAGTGATTTTTTTTCGGGAAAAAGTGAGAAATTTTATTGGTAATTTTCATTTGTTATAGGAGAATTGGGAAAAGAGAAAAATTTCCTGTGGAATTTTAATTCGTAGCTGGGCTGTATAATGTTTTTGCATGGGAGGTGCCGCTGTCAATCCTATAAACCAGCACACTTTTTGTCAGATCGCGTTCATAGGATAACAACAAGATTCTAGCTTACATGTAGTGTTGGTGCAAATAGAATGTTTATGTTCGAGGGTCGCGAGATTTAATGTATTGATTACCAACTTGTTTGTTTCTAATTTGAAAAATTTACTGTAAAGGCCTCGTTACTCTTACCTTAACGTTTATGTTATGGATAAGCTGTTCAGTTTTCTTTACCAAGCTTATGTATAAGTAGGTGCTCTTACGTGACGTTGAGTTGCGGATGAACGTGATAAAATGAAAATGTTTCTCCGATTTTTCCGTATCAGCAACTAAAAGTTTATTTTGTTTATGTTTTTTGATAAAGCGAACCTTCCATCCACGTACACGAGGTTTTTTATTTTGTTATACAAGATGAACAAGTAACAAAAGCTAAAACTTATAAATTATAAAAGCTTTGACAATTTTTTTTTACACATTTTAACACGTTTAACGTTTTTTTAATAACTACCAACCATTAAAGTCGACCGCGACGCTTACGTATGAGTAACGAGGCTTTAACCCTCCGATGAGTGAGAAGGTCCCTAGGGACCTTTTTGCCTTTTCAAACTGAAATTACTCCTACTTCGGCCACTACAACCCCCCCCCCCCCCAAAGTTACTCTTTATTCCAAGAGTATTTTGTCTTTTGGAAAAAAAAGCAAGCCGTTCGGATCATTACTTTAGGAGCTATTGAGGTTTTAGTGAGAATAGTACGCGGACGTGTGAATAGGTCCGTATGGACCTTGTACTTAATTTCACTAATAAATGCATGTTTTTGGGCATCATTATAATTTTTTTATTGTTTCAACACATAATTTACTTGTTCTGAACTCAAAGACATTAGGGATGATGATAAAAACAAAAAATTCTAAGAAAAAATTCTAAGAACAAAAATACTAAGAACAAAAAATTCTAAGAACTGGTTTATTGCTAGTAGTATAAAATTAGAATATTGTGCCTTTCCTTGCCTTTAAAAAAATTGAAAAAATTATTTTTGTATGTAGAATTTAGTTATAAACAATAAAAAAAAAAAAAAAAAATCAAAAAAAATTTTTTATATGAAAAAAACATGATTTACAAAAAAGGTCCGTAGGGACCTTTTCACATGGCCGTGAAGTTCAGAACTGTCACTCATCGGAGGGTTAACAGTTCTCCAGATATGAGGTAATTCATATTGTCTTTATTTGTAAAGTGCCACGCCTACTTGTTATTACACAAATATTAATAGCAAGGCGCCAGCTAATCAGGAAATACATTTCAGAGTAATCGGTTCAATACACAGAAAAAAATATCTCAGTTTGTTTAAAATAAAATTTAGGTCAACAAACTTTTTATTTGATTCAATAAAAATAATTTTCAAAATTATCCTTTGCAAAATTATTTGTATAATATCTTTAGTTTTTCCAAAGTCTTTGGAAAAAGGTTTCCGGATGATCTGGCCTAAGCAACCAGCGAAATGCGCATAGGAACTAGCTAACCCCCCAACAATAAATTTTAGTGTATTGGTCAATGAATAAAAATTGGGAATTAACACATCATAATTAATCAATAAAAATTCGATAAACATTTTGTTTGATTTATTTAACATTTCCAAGAAATTATTTTAACAATTCACGTAAACATTTTGTTGAAATAATTATTTTGGGCAACAACTTTTTTTATTGACGCAATAAACTTGGTTGTTGACTAAAAATTCAATTACAATACCTACAAACTTTTTTATCAGTACCGCAAAAATCGTCATCCCAGAAAATTCAAAAATTTTTTTAAGTCAAATATGCGTTTTTCGTATTCAAATATGAAAATTATTTTTTTCTGTGTAGTTTAGTTGTCTATAGAAATTGTTTCTTTCCTACATACAAACAAACGTAATTTGATTTTTACATACTTATGATTATAGATCACAGTTATAAAATGCAATATAAACACAACAACATTATTGTTTAAATTCCAAAAAGTATTTATCCTTTGGAAACTGTTAGCAAATTGTCAAAATATTATTACAACAAGATAGAAAACTCATTTAATTTTGAAGGAAAATATTTTGTTTATTTAAACTTTAACTTAAATAAATGCAACAATATTTGTTTCTTTATCTTTATGTTTGAGTGTGTATTTAAAATTTTCTAAAACATATACAATTGCATAAAATAGATTGCGATTAAATAAATATAACCCATTTTCAGCAGTTAAAATGTTTTTTGAACTATAAGGAAGTCACAGTCTGTCTCTTAAGGCATTACATTTTACAGATAACTAGATTTTTATAGATCAATTTGTGTCAAATTTTATTCCAATACCATTGCTTGTCATTGTAGAAAATAAACCCTTAATTGTTGTGAGTACTACCAAGGTACATTAACACAAGGTAGACTCATTTGGGAGTGTAGGCATGCTGCTCTATAAAAAGAACCAGTTGTCAAAATTGTCTTTCATATAAAACAAAAACAATTTAACGCACACATGTACAAATTTTGGCTCATATCCACGAAGTTTGACGTTTGGGTTCCAACTGGGGTAAACAGCTGACAAACATATGGGCCAACGAGTTTACCTTGTGTAAATATACCTTGAGTACTTCCAGCCTTTAGATATAAACTTATGTTGATTTAAACATCAAGTGATGGAAGACGTCTACTAAGACCCTCGCTTGTGGGTATCAACATATCGGTTATTTTAACCACAAAGCTGCCTGGACGTTTAACTAACCTCTAACCTGGGGAATGGAGCTTTCTGCCCGGTTATTTTAACCACATGGCTTCCTGGAACTTTAACTAACCTCAGGAGCTATTTGACCTCCACTGAGAAAAAGCTTCTGCTGTGTACCAATATTACACAGGAGTCCTTTGTTAGCAAATATCACTCTGGCCAGCTAAGATCCTAATCCTAATATATTGGGTGCATCCATTTCATCTGGGAATACAACGTCAATTGGTAAGTGCTTCGCAAGATGTGTACTGGCATTTTTCTATCATCTTACGTTACATTTTACGCTTTCAGAGAGGTAAACCCTTTGCAAAATAAGAAGTAACTGGAAAATAATTGCATTATTTTGTTCCATTTAGAGGGTACTATATATAAAATTAAAATACCACATTCGGAAACATCAGAAAACCAGGTGCACATCGTACGTGTCATCAAACGTAAGTGATTTTAAGGTGAATGTAAAAATATGCCAAAATCGTCGAATTGTGGAAGGTGTTTTTTTTTATTTCTTACACTAAACGAAATATTTTTCCTTTATAAACCGTGATTAAAAAAAATTTTTTTCTTGGGTACGTGACAGATCTTTCTCTTACAGTATTTATTTTATGAGCTAGAAGAGCTAGAGCCATAATAACGAAAATCTGTGATCACTTCTAAAAATTGGATTTTCATAGGATTTTTATATGGAAAACTTTAAAAGAGCCAAAATAACGAAAATCTGTGATCACTTCTAAAAACTGAATTTTCTTAGGATTTTTATATGAAAAACTTTAAATGCGTTTTTCTAAAAAACTATAAGAGCTAGAGCCAAAATAACGAAAATCTGTGATCACTTCTAAAAATTGGATTTTCTTAGGATTACATGAAAAACTTTAAATGCGTTTTTCTGGAAAACTATAAGAGCTAGAGCCAAAATAACGAAAATCTGTGATGACTTCTAAAAATTGGATTTTCGAAGTATTTTGGTAAATAGAATTGATCACAAGAAAAACGTTTTTAATTAATTATAAATTAATAGCCCAGAATTTCAAAAAACTGTCCATGAATTGAATTTCCCGCTTGCTCTAACCATTGGACCAAACCAAATTGAATTTATTAATGTAAACCAAAGCATGTGCAATTTTTTTTTGAGATTTAGAAATTCCGATGCTCTAAATGCCTTATCCAACTCAATTAAGTGCTGAATCTCTGTAGTGGAAAACTACAGCTTCAAGCTTTGTTTATAGCTTTTAGAGCAGAAACGAAAGGTAATATTTAATCAAAGACGTCCGATGTTCCAAAGGAGTTCATTTGCATTTTTGATGGCCACTTTAGTGACTTTTCTTCACCCACCAGTGGCACTTAACCGCCACAAAGGAGGTGATTGACGAAGCCATGCTGAATGTGTAATTCTGGTATGACACGTATCTAAAATATACAAAGGTTTTTCAAAAAGGGGTAAATTTACTGTACTACGTCAATCTTCAGCGAATTTGTTATCTTTGCTGCCTATGAAACAAAACCTCTTATAATGAGTCTTCAAATCTCCATGCGTTTTAAATTTTATATATTGGTTACTTATTGGTGGAAACTCTTCATTATCACACATAAATCTACTTTCGGAATTTTCTCGTTTCTATTCTCTTCTTCCTTTTTGTGTTTGTTATTATAATGTTCTTCCTTATTTTGTCTCAAGACCCTCAATGTTACAACACAATAAGAAGAGGGGTAAATAATAGTTGCGGTTTGTTGACAATTAACAATAACTAACAACTTAAAATCCCAAACACGCTTGAAGTAAATATTATTTATCTTAGGCCCGTTTTCACAACTTACCGGTACCTTACAGTAGATTTTAACCGGTCTTATAAAAAGTGTTCCCCTATTAAAATTTTACTTTAACCTAAAGTGAGCGATAAAGTAAATTAAGGTTCATCCTACCTGGTAGGTTAAAGTGAAGTTGTAATAGTGGAACACTTTTTATACGGCCGATAAAATCCTACCTTTAGCTATCGGTTAGTTGTGAAATTGAATTTCATATGATGTATGATTTCATGTCTTTTTGACTTCGGGTACTATGGATAACATTATACGTCTATCGATAATAGTGAGTTTAGCTTTCAAGCCCCAGTACTATCACATTCAGAGTATAAACAACTCTTTGTTATAGGAAAATCTAAATTTTCATCAACATTTAAGTCAAGTTGGGCGAATAGATTTCTGGGAGCACTGTCATAGAAATGTTTAAAAAAACTTGACCTCCATTGGCCTTATTTTACAATGACATTTCCAGTTTGATATTTAGTAATTATGCTAAATACGCTAATATTCAGTTTATGTCGATACTGATTATTCTTATGGCAAAAGCAAATTTAAAATTATCCTTTAAACTGCGTCCTGTAATTTACGCGAATGTTTTACATGAACTGGCTACCAGTTATTTAGGTAAACAGGTGGTATTTTCAAATCAATCCTTTTACTTGGTAAAGGCGGCTAAGATTACAGATCTGACGTAAACATGACAGATGTTTACAATTCGCGATTCGGAGAAATCAAACTTTTCATGAATACCGATAATACTTAGATAAGATAATACGATAAGATAATAATATCTTGATTCCAATACAGACCTCCTAAAAAAAGAAAGTTACATCTCTTTAACCCTAGTCATTATAGCCAACATTTAATACGAGAACGTATCCCAAGTACAGGCGTGGCCAGTAATTTTTTCGGTTTTTCTTTATATATTCGAAGAAAAATATATTTTTTTAAGCTATTTTGCAGCTGAATATATTAACCAACATTTTAAGTGGTTATTTTATTATTTTACGATATTGTTATAGAGAAATATTTAGATCTTACTAATTTTATAAATTTACCCATAAAAATGTTCACTTAGATAAACAATCAGACTGCAAAGTTGTGCAAACATAATTTCTTATTTGTGAGAATGTTTTATTGCATGTTTTCTTTAATATTATCTTCCTTAAAAGAGGTGATATTTGATGAAAATTATTCCAAAAAAAAATTTCTTACATGGTCCGTAATCTAAGGAAGAGTTCGAAGAGAAATATGTTATTCGGATTAACGGTAAATTTTTATTTTTTTTAATCATTATTCAGTTAAATTATTATGGAAAAAATGTCACGTTCGAAACGTCACGTATCGAACCAGATTTTGGCTTAAACAAAAAAAAAAAATATAGAAGATTTTGGAATCAAACCAAAAACATTTAAATGTTACATTGCTACGTAAAATTCTGAAAGTAGTTTGACTAAAAAATTGTGCCAGGTTTCGCTGAATTGCGCCTTTTTATACATGGCCACAAAAACTGCTTCTATTTTTTTCACGTTCGAACCGCTAATTCTTTTGCCATTATCTTTGACCTAGAATCGCGCCCCCCATAAACTTTAGCATAGATTATAGTGCTTTTTTTATTTTATACTTTAAGGGTTAAAAGAACGTAAAAATATTTGTTGTTAAAAATGTTACGACTGTCACGTTCAACACTTTGGAATTACCCATATTTCAATGAAAACTAAACACGTCCATAACTCGAAAACTAAGCATTTGCGCCAATATTTTTATTAAGTTTTTTCTTCTTATTTTTCAATTTTCTATCCCCTTAGGTACTTTTTTTATTTGGAGCTGCGTCAGTAAACTAGATTTAAGCCGAACATTTTATGAAATTAATGTTTAAATATGATTTCTGGCATGTGGCCGCCACGCCACGGCTGTTGCGGAGAAGTCGCAATCTGGAACACCAATGTTCAACAACTTTTCGCATTCTGACCATCATCGTTTTTGTAGACATATGAGCCAATGCCTCTGCCAGGCCATAAAGCGCACCAAACAGTAATTTTCTGTGGATGTTGTGACGACCAAAAGTCGGAGCCTCGTTTTTGGGCCACATGCCCTAACCTGAACCCCTACATCGAATGTGTTCCAAATCCCTGAACTGGTTATTTATTTTATGATGAATTATTATACTCTAGTTTTCGTTTTAAATACGTATGAATTATATAGCTTGTTTTTCTTTACATTTTCCACATTATTATTATCCCTATATGAATGAATACCGTTATAATTTATCTTTATTTATTATAATTTACCTTTATTTTCTTTTATTTTTTATGTATGAACACCATTATAATTTACCTTTATTTTTATTCTTATTATTGTTATTAAACCGCTAAATGTATGAATATCGGTATTATTATTTTATATTTTTATTATTATTTGAAATTAACGGATCAATGTATCACGCCATCTGGTGGCGCGTAGGAAAGATTGGGACACGACAACATACACTTATGAGCAACCCTGATTAATGGTTATTGTGGTATGTGTGTGTAAATGTCCGCCGGCAAACAGTATAAAAGCGGAGTACGTACCATTAAACCAGGCAGTCAGTCGGCAGCTGGCAAACGGGTAAGTCTTATTTAGCTGTGAGAGGTTACACCACTACAGCTAACTAATATCCAGTGTTCGATTGAAGAGAGGTTACACCTCTTTCACTTGATCCCACTCGTTGCTAGGAAAGATTGCAAGACAAGAGAAGAGCGGTGTAGACTAAATTCTCTTGGCTTGTTCTCTGACCTTTTTCCCTGACTATCGTGAGACAGCGCTAGAGAGCAGGGTGATACTGCATCTCGAGAGAACAGCGGTGTAGACTAAATTCTCTCGACGTGGAGTAGACCGCCCGGAACGACTGCAAAGCAAGAGAACAGCGGTGTAGACTAAATTCTCTTGGTTTGTCGTCTGCCTTTCCCGTGGCCACGTTGGCCTTTCTGTCGAGCCGTCGTGTGTGTCGCGTCGCTATCACCGTGTGTGTTGTCGGTCCCGTCCCGAGAGTGTCGTGTACGTCATTTGTGGTCTACGTAGTATTTAATTTGTCGATCATTGTAGTAGACTTTTAAGGTTAAGAAGGATTTTAAGATTAAGAGAAATAAATGTATTAAATATACGGTTTATAACGTTTTGTGAAAAGAGCGAGTCCGGTGTTTCATTTCTCTGGTCGTTAAAATAAATTTTTGTAACGAACCCTGGGAGCCGCGAGCTCTACCCCAGCATAAGGTGGAAAACACGTCGTTACAATGGCGCCCGAGCAAGGACATTAGCAGCAAAACTGTGTTAATCGTCTCAGACCAGAGAAACCACACACTCGACTCTTGTACGGGAAAGAGAAAAAGAAAAAAAAGAGAAATAAATTTACGTGCGGTAATATGATAGAAAAAAAACATACTTATGAAAAAAAGAATAAGATTAAAATAACAACGACGAATAAACTGTTGGAAAAAAACGGTAACAGAAAGAACATTTAAAAAAAAAAAAAAAAATTATAATATAAAAAAAAAACACAACACACAACTAACAAACTGTAAAAAAAAAGACAATTTCTGTTTTGGAAAAAGAAACCAAGAAGAAGACAAAAGATAACGGAGCGAACAAACCTTCCGCGTGTACGGTTAATTGACGCGTGAAAGAAGAAAAAAAAACAACAAATCGGCAACCGGGGAAAAAGAAAAAAAAGAATATTTTTTTTAAAGAGAAACTAGAAGAAGACCAAAAGTAACGGGAGTAAAGTGGCAAGGAAAATTCCTTGGGAAAAAAATAAGAAATAATATAGAATAATAAATTCGAACTCAAAAAAAAAAAAAAAGAAAGAGGAGAAAAAAAAACGCTAATAAAAAAAAAAAGAAAAACAGTTATTGTGAATTCCAGGTTTCTGTACAGCCTAATCATCCACAACGAAATGTTACGGACATCATGGGTGTACTCCCTTAAAAGGGAAGATTTGCTATACTGCCTGAAGGAGTTCCAACTGGACCAGACCGGGAATGTGGATGAGCTCAGAAAGCGTTTGACCAAGTTTGTTAGCAGCGAACACGAGGAACCCGAAATACAACGTCTGGTGGAAATACAGACAAAATATGAGGCGATTGTCAACTCACCCTCAGTCAACCTCCTGGTACCTGCCGACCCGAGCTCAAGACCCAAGTCCCCAGTGAAGGAGGAAGGCGCCAAGACGACCCAGATGACAGTGTCAGCTAAAACCGCAGAAACCAAAATGGACATAATGGATAAGCTAAGAAGGTGGAATCTTCACTTCAATGGAACAAGCGATCCTTTAGAGTTCATCGAAAGGGCAGAAGAGCTGGCCCACATGTATGAAGTTGATCTGGATCAGATACCCCCGATGATGCCCGAGCTATTGCGCGATCGCGCCCTGGTATGGTTTCGCAACAATAATCAACACTGGCCGACCTGGGATGGTTTTAAGGGAGACCTGGGCAGATTCTTTCTACCCCCACGATACTATGAACAATTAGAAGACGCAATACACAGTCGAGTCCAGCGCAGAAATGAGGGGTTCAAGAAGTACCTGCTGGCGATTCAGAGCCTGATGAGGCATTCACGGTTAAGTGAGGCACAAAAGCTGGAAAGGATTTTCCAAAACTGCCACCCGGATTACCAGTGGTACATAAAAAGGAAAGACTTCACCTCTCTAGCTGAATTAGTGACTTTGGCTGAAGACCTGGAAAGTATCCGGGGTCGATCAATGGGTAATGACCGTAACGCATATACACCTACGGGCTACCGCGGAGGTGAAAACAGGAACGACACACAAAATCCGGGAAACGGCTACGGAGGGCGACGGAACTGAGGCGTTGTGTCCCTCCCGGTAAGCAGACCTCAGTAAATCAGACCGCATTGAAAAGTGAAGAGTTTCGAATAGCGGCGAAAATTTTGATCAGGGGGAAGCTGATAACCTCCACGATAGATACCGGGGCTACCCGAAACTATATGAGGACAGACTTTCTCAGCCATTTCAAGGGTCCATTCCAGCGGGTGAGTGAAAATTTGGAGGTCATCCTGGCTGATGGATCACGGAAACGTATCAACGAGGGCGTTCAGATAAACGTCACATTTGGCAACTCGACCCGATCTTGCATCTTTTTCCTGATGGCTGACTTCTTTGAAGAAACCATATTGGGGCTGGATTTTCTACGTACATTTGGTACTACCATTAACTGCGCAGGGCTATCTCTAAATTGTGAATTTAGTTCTCCCGTAACCGCGGTACAGGACGTCACGGCTGAACATGTGCCGCCACCATGCGCCATCATTGCCCAACCCGGGGTTAGCGGATACCGCAGTGTGGCCGAACATGACCACGACCAACAGCGACTCATACAAAACTTCCTGCAATCGGAACTGCCAAAATTCGATGCCCTGAAGGGATTGTCCCACATTGCCACACATAAGATAGTAATGAAGGACGACCGACCCGTGAAGATCAGGTATTCGCCCAGGAATCCAGCCATGCAGGCCATAATCGACGCCGAAGTCAATAAGCTGATTGAAAAGGGGTGCATCGAGCCCTCTAACAGTCCTTACAGCTTCCCGATAACTTTGGCAAAGAAGAAGAATGGCAGCTGGAGAGTATGTATGGATTTCCGCCAGTTAAATTTAAGGTCAGTACCAGATGCATATCCCTTACCCAGAATAGATTCTATTTTGAACAGGTTAAGAGGCGCACATTATGTGAGTAGCCTGGATCTAAAGGATGGCTATTGGCAAATTCCGATGGAAGCCGGTAGTAAGAAGTACACCGCATTCGCCGTCGCGGGCCGCGGGTTGTACCAATGGCGTGTGATGCCGTTCGGACTGCATTCGGCCCCAGCCACCTTCCAACGTGCCCTAGATAGCGTTATCGGACCGGAGCTAGAGCCGTACGCGTTCGCTTACCTCGACGACATCATAGTAATCGGGCAGACCCTGGAGGAGCACTTGCGAAATTTAAGAGAAGTTTTCCGCCGCCTGCGAGCGGCCAACCTACGGATCAATATCGATAAGTGTGAGTTTTTCAAACGTGAGACAAAGTATCTGGGTCATGTCGTTAGCGGTGAAGGGGTGAAAACGGACCCTGAAAAGATTGCCGCAATAAAAGGAATGAAACCACCCGGAAACATAAAAGAGATAAGAAGTTTCCTGGGAGTGGCCTCGTGGTATAGGAGGTTTGTGCCGGATTTCGCCAAGATATCCCAGCCCTTGACACAACTGTTGAAAAAGGGGAAACATTGGAAATGGGGAACCGAACAACAAGCCGCGTTCGAGCTGCTAAAGGAAAAATTAACCACTGCCCCGGTACTGGCTTGCCCTGATTTCACACAAACTTTCACGCTACAGACGGACGCCAGTGAATACGGCATCGGCGCGGTCCTAACACAAAACTTGGACGGAGCGGAAAGGGTCATCGCCTACGCCAGTCGCCACCTCAATGCGGCAGAACGTAACTATTCCGTTACAGAAAAGGAGTGCCTGGCCATAATCTGGGGCATCCGGAAAATGAGGCCATATCTAGAAGGGTACCAGTTTGTTATCATAACCGATCATCTATCCTTGAAATGGCTGAACTCCCTGCAGAGCCCTACCGGACGACTAGCTAGGTGGGCATTAGAGCTGCAACAATTTCGTTTCACCATTCAGTATCGGAAGGGTAAGCAAAATGTCGTCGCCGACACGTTGTCCAGACAGCCCTGCGAAACGCTAAACATTCTTAATGCCACAACTAATAGCGATAATAGCGAGGCGTGCCCATGGCTCACGAAGAAGATGCGAGAGGTCGCAGAGGCGCCTGACAAATACTCCGATTACTGCATCATACACGGTCAACTATATAGGCATTTTTCGAGGCAAATCAATGATGATGATTCCAGCCCATGGAAACTCTGCGTCGCGCGTCATCAGAGAAAACGTGTGCTGCAGGAAAACCACGACAGTCCTACCGCCGGCCACCTGGGCGTGCGGAAGACCATTAAAAGAATCACAACCCGCTATTATTGGCCAGGCATGTTTCGCGACATTAGCCAGTACGTGCGGAAATGCGATTCATGCCAACGGCATAAGGTCAGTCAACAGCAGCCTGCCGGCGAGATGCTGACCAGAATCCCCGAAGAACCCTGGGCGACCATCTGCGCAGATTTTGTGGGACCATTGCCACGATCCAAGCATGGGTGCACCATGTTACTGGTTTTCTTCGACATGTTCTCCAAATGGTGTGAGCTGGTGCCGTTAAGAAAGGCTACGGCTGAGGGGCTCGTAAAAGCGTTCAGAGAACGGATCGTCGCTAGGTATGGAGTGCCAAAGATGATCATTACCGACAATGGCACGCAATTCACCTCCCACATCTTCAGGAAGTGTCTGACCGAGTACGGGGTGATACAACAGTGCACTGCTCCATATACGCCACAGGAAAACCCCACAGAAAGGGCTAACCGGACAATCAAAACAATGCTCGCGCAGTTCACGGACAACCGGCACAGCAAATGGGA
This sequence comes from Pollenia griseotomentosa, assembly GCA_963931875.1. NCBI lineage: Eukaryota > Metazoa > Arthropoda > Insecta > Diptera > Polleniidae > Pollenia > Pollenia griseotomentosa. Next base: position 95,883,108 of record OZ007562.1, on the reverse strand, counting down.
CGATCTTTTGCCAGAATTAATGTTGGCAATCAACACCAGTGTGTCGGAGACGACGGGCTATTCCCCAGCCTTCCTTACGCAGGGCCGGGAACCCCGTCTCCCGAAGGCCCTCTACGACGAAGTCACCATCGGCACCGGGGCCCATAACCCACATCCCACCGCACGGGCAGAGGAAATGAAGGAAATATTCGAAATAGTACGGCGCAATATGGCAGCCGCCTCTGCGGAACAACAGCGACATTACAACCTCCGACGGCGACCGTGGAAGCCTCGGATCGGGGATCACGTCTTGGTACGACAACACCCACTGTCAAAGGCCAGCGAAAGCTTCGCAGCCAAATTGGCCCCAAAGTTCGATGGACCGTACCGTGTTAAGGGATTCGCGTCACCGGTGATCGCCTTACTGCAAATCCCGGGGGGGAGAGAGTGTCGTAGGGCCCACCTGAGCGAACTCCGGCCTTATCTCGACTAAACTTTGGTTTTGTGAAGGGGAAAATTATATATATATATCTGTTGCATTTTGTATGAACCCCATTATTTCTATAAATTTTGTTCTCGCCCATAGCCTACAACCCAACCACCCGACCAACATGGATGAGAAGTTCGAAAGAGCCAAGAAAAGATTCCACCACGACCTAGAGTCCTCGAACCTCTATATACCACCCACGCCTAGAGTCGGCAGATGGTTAGATGGTTCCAGCTAGGGAACCCCTTGATTGCATGACGACGCCGCCACGACCTACTGGTACGCGAACATTAACATCTCCAGATTCGCACACGCCATCATCATCGTCTGCACAATCTTCATCCCCTTAGTCACCATCATCTTCATTCTCCGAGTCATCACCACCATCATCCCCTGAGTCAACATCACCATCATCCCCTGAGTCAACATCACCAGTCATCCATTACGGGGAAAACGGAGGCAATGTGACGACCAAAAGTCGGAGCCTCGTTTTTGGGCCACATGCCCTAACCTGAACCCCTACATCGAATGTGTTCCAAATCCCTGAACTGGTTATTTATTTTATGATGAATTATTATACTCTAGTTTTCGTTTTAAATACGTATGAATTATATAGCTTGTTTTTCTTTACATTTTCCACATTATTATTATCCCTATATGAATGAATACCGTTATAATTTATCTTTATTTATTATAATTTACCTTTATTTTCTTTTATTTTTTATGTATGAACACCATTATAATTTACCTTTATTTTTATTCTTATTATTGTTATTAAACCGCTAAATGTATGAATATCGGTATTATTATTTTATATTTTTATTATTATTTGAAATTAACGGATCAATGTATCACGCCATCTGGTGGCGCGTAGGAAAGATTGGGACACGACAACATACACTTATGAGCAGGTATGGGCACCACTACATTGAAAGCTTTGCATGTGTGCCAATGTATTGGTTTGTTTACGTTTGCTTTTGTTGGTTTTATGCTCTTTGCTCTTTGTTTTTTGTGTATTGTATACACATCGTTCGCTCTTTTTGCATTTTCATTTTGCATTTGCCCATACATGCTTATGAGCAACCCTGATTAATGGTTATTGTGGTATGTGTGTGTAAATGTCCGCCGGCAAACAGTATAAAAGCGGAGTACGTACCATTAAACCAGGCAGTCAGTCGGCAGCTGGCAAACGGGTAAGGTCTTATTTAGCTGTGAGAGGTTACACCACTACAGCTAACTAATATCCAGTGTTCGATTGAAGAGAGGTTACACCTCTTTCACTTGATCCCACTCGTTGCTAGGAAAGATTGCAAGACAAGAGAAGAGCGGTGTAGACTAAATTCTCTTGGCTTGTTCTCTGACCTTTTTCCCTGACTATCGTGAGACAGCGCTAGAGAGCAGGGTGATACTGCATCTCGAGAGAACAGCGGTGTAGACTAAATTCTCTCGACGTGGAGTAGACCGCCCGGAACGACTGCAAAGCAAGAGAACAGCGGTGTAGACTAAATTCTCTTGGTTTGTCGTCTGCCTTTCCCGTGGCCACGTTGGCCTTTCTGTCGAGCCGTCGTGTGTGTCGCGTCGCTATCACCGTGTGTGTTGTCGGTCCCGTCCCGAGAGTGTCGTGTACGTCATTTGTGGTCTACGTAGTATTTAATTTGTCGATCATTGTAGTAGACTTTTAAGGTTAAGAAGGATTTTAAGATTAAGAGAAATAAATGTATTAAATATACGGTTTATAACGTTTTGTGAAAAGAGCGAGTCCGGTGTTTCATTTCTCTGGTCGTTAAAATAAATTTTTGTAACGAACCCTGGGAGCCGCGAGCTCTACCCCAGCATAAGGTGGAAAACACGTCGTTACAATGTAATGGTGTTTCGGCAAAAGCTTGTGGATAATCCTCACTCCAAATGTGACAATTCTGCTTATTTACGTACCCATTCAACCAGAAATGGGCTTCATCGGAAAATAAAATTTTGCATGGAAATTCAAAATCAATATGTAACAATTTGGGCTTCAGCCCATTTGTCGAATTATTTTATTGAAAAATTTCAACAATTTGCACGCGTTGCTTTGGTGAAAGTCGATTCATAATGAAATTTTAAAGCAAACTAAACAAAAACAACTATCAGCTGTTAAATGGGTGTTCAAATAAAGCAGTGATGCCAACTCAAAGTTGTAACACTCTAAAAAAACATCCTTTATTAAAATTATTATTATTATTATTATATAAAAAAATAACATAAATTTACATTACCAGCACAAAAAAGTTTTTTTTGATTATAAGTCAATTCAGAAATTTGCATTAAAGTTCCACCAAGTACACCTGCACTGGGGCATACGTTCTTAGGAGTATTGACTTTGGACGCTAATAGCTCCTTAATTTCTTGACCTATGACTGTAGTTGAGGTGTTATTCGTCGAAGATTTGCACTATCTTCCTAGATCCGGAGTTTCGGTAAGGAGGTACATTTCTACGAGACACACACTGATCACACCTGTGCCCGCGAAATTTTAAAACGAGGGAATTCACTCTAATTGTACTCGTGATTCAAATTTTTTTTCTACCCTGCTCAAGACTACTAAAATGGAGATGTGACTTTCTTTCTTAGAAGGGCAGAATAGACCACACGCAAGGAAAACTAAATTATTTTTAACGAAAAATTTTACAACATATTATAATACTTCATTTAGATTTTGTCATGTGCAAATTATATGAGGGTTCAACAAATTTGCAACCAACAACCAACACTTATTTGTTGCAAACAGGGAAATAACTGTTATTATTTTTTAAATATCCAATAGGTTATGGAAAAAATAACTGAAAAAATTGGTCCTGTAATAATAATTATAAATTACCCAGAAAATTATAGTTCTGCCATAAACATTATGAAAGATTATTAATTTTTTTTGTCTTTGGTAACCATTATGAAAGATTTTTATTCTTATTGGTCTTCTATAACCATTATAAAAGATTTTTATTTTTTCTGTCTTCTATAACCACGCTACAGTTCGCAAATCTTAAGATATTTTTATAAAATTTCGCACACTGACTTATATTTGCACAAGGACGAACTTTTTTTTAATGATTTTGGCAAGGATCCGCAAATGTTTTTATATCTTTCTCATACAATCATGGTGCTGAGTTTAAATAAATCGCTCCAGTTTTAGGCATATTTTCCCGATTTTTTTTTAAATACAAGAAATTTCGCACTAAAATTGTATTTATATACCATAGTCAGTGCTGCTGGTGTAGTAGCTAAGATGTGGACTCTGAAACCGATTCCTGGCTCGAGCGACCAAAAAAAAAACATTTTTCAAAAAGAAATAATTATTTCTTAACATCCTCAACTATCGGTTGGCTTGAGCAAACTAATGAAAGTAATTTCAAATGCAAATATTGCTAGTAATACAAATGTTAATAAAAATTATAGTTTAATGAAGCTCTTTTTAGGAATGACTTTTATGAAACTGTTTCATAGATTCTATAAAATGCTTCATTACCTGACGATTTATTGTTTCTGTAAAGAGTTTCATTAATTCTATGAAGCTTTTCATAAACATTGACTGCAACGAAACCTGTTTCATAGATTTTATTAGAAGTGTCATTGGCTGAGCTCCAACGAATATTTTCATAAAACTTGTGTGAAATCCGATATGGAAGACCGAAAAAAATAAAAATCTTTTGTAATGGTTACGGAAGACCAAAAAAATAAAAATCTTTTGTAATGATTATGGAAGCCCATAAAAAACAAAAACAAACTATAACGGTTATCAAAGACCAAAAAAATATTGGTTATTTGTAACAATTATTCAGAGAGCAGGTTTTAAAAATTCGTGATAAATTATTATTTCAGGATTTTTTCAAATATTGGTTATAACTGTTATGTCCCTGGTTGTAAACATCTTAATGTTATTATTATCCATAATATGTTCAAAATTAACCATAATATTTTCACTTTTTACTTTTACCATAATGTGGTTGCTCTTGATTAAAATAAAGTTAAAGTAATCATAATATGGTTTAACATTTTTCGTATACAAGAGGTGACTATTGACATTTATGTTCGCTTTACGTTTAGAATTACTGTATGAGAGAACCCCTGCATATTTTATGTTGAACACAATTTTATTAATCTACTTTTCGACAATTTAAAGTCCCATTTTACCACTTTTCCAATCAATTTAAAATATCTGCAGAATTTTCTTATTTTATTTAATATCTATATTAAACTTTACAACTTTAAAAATGTAAGATTGGTAGTAAAATAAATACATTCAGATGTTCCTTAAATATTCTTAAGTCATTTTATATAATTTCCCCAAGTTTCTACACCCCCCATGTGTGTGAAACGAAATATGTCTGTTATTTAATGTAAAACCAATGTTTATTTTAACTTTTTATTATCTTTTTTCCACATAGACCGACGCACAGTGGAGATTAAAAAAAAAAAAAAGAAATGGAAATAACTCTGGATTTTCTAAAATTGAAGCAGCAATTAAAGACTTGTAGTCAAGTTTAAGTTTTGAATTTGGAGTCTGAAGACTAATTAAAAGTGGCGCAATAGGTTCCCAAATTAGGCACAACTTTTGCCTGATCTTATCAGTGAAATATGCTAGTCGAGTCGAGAATTATTTCCTTTTTTTTTTCCAAATCTCCCACTTTGCGACAGAAAGACATTTTGTTGTTCTTGGCAGAAAATCTGTATGTTTTTTACTTTTGTGATTTTTTGTTTTGTTTTTTTTTTTTTTTTTTTAACTTAACTAGGACATTTTCATTAAACAATTGACAAGTCAGACATGTTGGGTTTATTGTTGTTGTTGCCTCTTGTGTAGTAACAGTTGAAATTGGTAAGAAGAGGAGACGTAGGAAAATAAATGCAGTTATTGATGCCTGTATGTTGGTTATGGACTTTTAAACACAATATTGATGTATTGAAGTTTTGCAAGTTTTATTCGTATAGAGAAACACTTGTGATTAAAATAACAGATGAGAGTAAAAGCAAGAGAGAGAAATAAAGGATATAGACATAAACAAATTTCCGTCCCACAATTAAATCCAGTGTTCCTGGGGATACTACTTTGAAAGCTAGATAAATTAAAAGGAAACATTCAGAGTTTTCGGCCTAATTTAAACGCGATAGCTGCTGCTCCCTTTGTAAAGCCCTTGTAAGGTAGCAAAATACGTATGCAAGCAAAAAGCAACATTTGGCAAATTTCATCTATTTTAAAATACAATTAAAATTTATACAAATTAATTTTGTATAGTTATCCCATCCGGCTTGGATTTCGTCATTCCAAAAGGGCGAAGTAAAGCAAAAAATTGTTCTACAACAAAATAAACTTTCTTTCTTAAAAGGATATTTTTCAAGTTTCCGTACAACTCATTCTGCCACGATGCTTCTTTTATATGAGTTTTATCTACATGTGTGTTGGTGCATAATAGCGATCGAGAGTGTATCAACAACAGGACCCAGTAAATGTGCCAAAAGAGTTTTTAATAATTTAATATGTAACGAATGGCAGTGACAAAATCAGCATTGCTCCCCATTTTAATCGTTGATAAATAATTTTAAATTAAATCACAAAACTGTCTGCCACTTTAAGTTTTGCCCGATATCGAGTTACTAGTGTAAATTTTTTTACTTATTTTAAAATTGTATGTAAACCTGCTCATACTGTAATTATTCTACCGAAAACAGTTCTTAACTAAGAATTTTCATGTGCAAATGCATTTTTAATAAGATTTACATAAAATTTTCATTTTGGCAAAGAGAAGAAGTAACACAAACAACCATGACCAGAATTACCAAATACACATGTTGTTGGTCGATTGTTACTTAAATATTATTAAAGATAAAATAACAACAATTTGGAAAAATGGAATCAAGTTACAGAGGAACAATTACAAAATTTAAGAAGCAATTTAAGATTTATAAAAAAAAATTTAAAAAAACATGGACAAACAATAAAATGTTTTTTTTAAAGTATTTGCTCACTTATGCGGATAAGTCATAATTATTAAGTTAAATATAACTCATACGCGATTTAATTAAAAAATTATTTCTTAAATCCTTAGTTATCATCTCTTTTAAAGTGCTGGCCATTGACAATTGTATCTGTCAATTGGTTGTAACTGGACCTCGCTCCAACCAAACCTCTGGTCTTTCAAGGTCTTAAAAGAATGAAGGGAATTGGGGTATTTGCAAGGTAAAGAAAAAAGTCAAATTGTCTTAATATAATAATATTGTTGTGTTTTAAACAAAACAGTCTTAAAGTTATAAGACTTTTATGCAGTTCATTCATTGGTTTGTCACACAGTAGAAATCTGAGCCATATGGGCATTTCTCCAATGTCGAATGCGACATTAATACGCCTTAAAAGTAAAAAAAAAAAAAAACATATACCAAAACATTAATTTTATTTTGACACAAGGCGAAACTTATAGTTCTTGATTAGCACTATAATTTGTGCTTTGGTTGATTTTGAGCAATTGTTCGGTTTCAAGAAAATTAAAAAAACCCAAGGCATTTGCATGCGACAAAAACAGAAGTTGTTTTTACGGCAAACAGTTCAAACACTGATTTCAACAAAACCTGATAACATATTTTAATGCGACTAATTTTAAAATAGTTTGCATTGATGTATCTTAATAATGGTTTTTATTTAATTCAAAAATATTGTGTAATTTATTTTTTATTTAATTTTAATCACTGTCGCACGCTACATGTTGCATGCGACATTTTGTTTCATCATACTTTTATGTTTATGTTTTTAATTTTTATGTAATTAGACATGCGTAAGATGATTCTACATTATTTTAAATTCATTCAATATATTCATTTTCTCAACAAAAGTTATAAAATTATAAAGAAATATACAAATCCAAATTTTAAATATTTTAAATTAGGCTTAAGTTCCTCAAATTTAATTTTCATTAAATTATTTTTATGAAGAAAGGAATTTAACAACATAAAAATAAATTTAAATTGTTATTGATAATCTTTCATTTCTGACCGTGGCCGGGGCTCGAACCGCGGCCGGCAGGTAACCATAACATGTTTCGATCGCAACCACTCGATCTTTTCAAATGGATTTCCCGTTTTACACTCGCAGCTATTTGACATTTGATGAACTTAAGCCTAATTAAAAATATTAAAAATTTGGATTAAAAACCATAAATAGTTCAACAAAATAACCACAATACTAATGATTGAAAAATACAAATATATAACAAAAACTATCTTAACTGAAAATAGTATTGCTAGTCTCAAATAAAGTTTTTTTTTAATAGAATAAGCTGTCCTTGATGCTTGTAGTTGTTGGCCATCGCAAATAAAGATATTTTAGGAAAAAAAATTTTTTGAATTTATGCATTTTACACTTACGAGGTCGCACGCTACAAACTTAAAAAAAGTACAAAGAAAAAAGAACTGATTATTATCCAGCAAAATTTTTTTAATTACATTTGTAATAAAAATATCTGTTTGTTACTAATATTTGAAACGCATTGTCCAAATACCCTCGACGCACTGATAACAAATGTTCTTTTTCAATGTCGCACGCTACATCGAAACAAACGGTAAAGCAAAGAAAAAATTTGACGTAACTGGCAATCGCATCCTTCCGTTTACATTTTTTCTTTATTGTTTGAATATTAACTGAGATTTAAAAAGCAATTGTCAATGCATAATGTTTCTCATTAAGATCATTTAGCAAAACAAAACGTGCAATAGAAATGTTCAAAACAGAACTTTTTCACTTGTTCGACTTTGCATTTGAATATTTCAAAGTGTGTTATGAATAAATGTAAAATTTGCTTAAATCATTGAGAGTTGACACATTCCCTATAAAGATATGTTAAAACAACATATTTTTATAGACTTTGAATTATTTGGCTGCGGTTGACATTTCTGTGGAAATGCCCATATGGCCAAAACTATTTAGTGTTGTCGATGATAATATTTACCAGCCGCCGCCATTGATATACATATAATGTGTTAATGCAATATTTATTGTTTAAACAGATCATCATCATCATATATTAATATATATTAACGGGCACGTTGATTTCTTTTGCTCCTTTTTACGACTATACTATTTATTGGACAACAAATAATGCACAATGTACATTTTATTAAAATCGGTTCAGTATTTTAGAAGTCATAGGCATTAGAAAGTGTTACTAATTCATAGAAAATACTCACTCACATACGTATGAGCAAAAAAAAAAAAGTAAACAAATAACAGAAAACCAGTTGTATGCTTTTTTTGGGTTTATATATAGTAAAAAGAACAACATACGATTTCTCTCCTTTGGCTTAATTGGAGAACAGTAGACAAAAAGAAAAAAGAGACAAACAATTTTAAATGCCTTGTTTTCTTTTTGTTAGAGTTGTTGTTTAAAAATGTTGCCGTTGATTTTTGCATATGAATAATTTTAAATGTTACCGTTGATTTCTAGAATTTTGTGCATATGAAGAATTTCAATGATACATTATCAGTATGGTTACAATGTAAAGAATGGGTGTATTATTTTTTTTTAAACAATTCGGTGGCGCTTTACTATTTTCTCAAAATATTTTTTTGTGTTACTTTAAATTAATTAGTGTTTGCTGTTAATTAGTTTAGACTTGATTAAAGAAAGTATTAACTAAATTTATAATTGCTTGAAATAATAAAATTTTTAATTTAAAGTGACAATGTTTTATACAAAATACCTCGCAATGGTAACTAGATGAATGGGGTTGATAGGCTTCAAAGAAAACATTGTAAGCAATTCAATAATATAATATTTAAAGGTTGAAAAAATGGTATTTATGTGTATCCTTAACATGGCTTCATGAAACCTTAATATGGTTATATTTGCCTTGTGGGGGACAGTTTTAACTATAGTTTGGTTGCGGTCACCATAATACTACAATATTTCTGAAACGCTTTATTTTTTATTGTTTAAATATTATATTCTAAACATAGAAAATAAAAACTTCGATCTGTTTAATTTCTTACAAAAGCAAGTGTTAATAGACAGAGAGAAATTATTTTTATGTACTCCCTACAGCAAATTTATATATTAATGAAAATTATTTAATTAAACAAAGTTCGCTTTGTTATCACAAAGGCATTTTGTTTTATAGAGCGCTATTAGTTTGAGCAAATTAAATTAAATTAAATTGCAAAAAAGTTACTTTGTTTCAATTTGCGAAACTTTTGTTCCCACCGCCACAATTAGTTTTGAAGAGGGTATACTAAGTTTGTCATTCGGTGTGAAACTTTTTTATTATTCATCTTAGACCCCATAAAATATGTATATTCTGGCTCCTTGTCCCTCTGTCTGTCTATCCGTCTGTCCGTCTGTTGCAAACACGCTCACTTTCGAAAAAACTCAAAAGAAATGAACAAACTTGGTGTCAAATTGCTTGTAGTTATCCTAAGCAGTTTGGGATTGAAATCCAGCAATCGGTTTAGTAGGATCAGAGCTATGAATTAAAATTTGAGCTACCACCCTAAAAAATTGATAATTTTGTTACAAAAACTAACATAAATGTTAGAAAAATGCACAGAATGATATAAGATTTTGCAAAAGTTCGTTTTATTGTAAAATGTTAAATTTCGTGAAGATATGTCCATAGTTTAATCTAGGCCCTATATAAACCCAACTCCCGAAAAACAGTTTAGTACGCTTAAAACCGTAATAAATATTGCTCTCAGAATAAAATTGAATACTTCACAGTTTTATAGGACAAGAAATAACACTAATAAATTTCGTGATGATCGGTCCATAATCTACTATAGGCCCCATATAAAGCCCACTCTGGTAAATTAATTAAATACGTTTAAAGTCGTAGCAGATATCGATATTGCGGTAAAATTTCTTCTAATTAAGTTTCTAATTTAACTTAGAGCCCATATTTAGCAGCTTTAAGAAATTCACTGTAAACGCTTTCACCGCTGTATTGATATTTATGTTTTTTAATACCAGAAATCACTCTGCAGAATTTCGGGATGATTGATTCATAACTTATCATGGCTCCAGTATAAATTCCTTTCCTGAAAATCATTTAAGTTTGGCTCAAACTGTTACGAATCATGATATTTTACTCAAGCTAGTTAAAATTGCTAAAAAAAGCATACAACTTTCTAATTGTCGGTCAATAATTTCATAAATGTCTAAACCGCAACCAATTTTAATGCTTGGGTCTGTTTTTATAAAGATGAATTAATAATAAATAGATATCATGTAGATATCACTCCTGAAATAATTAAACTGTGGGTGGAGGGTATCAAAGATTCGGCGCAGCCGAATATAGCACTCTAAATTGTTATTATTTACCTTAACTTTTTGGCTAAACTTTATTCAATTCAACGAAATTGACACGAATGGGATTGTGTTGACCAGTGATGCCATAAAATGAAAGAGCAAAATTTCTAAATGGCCTAAAAATTTGCTTATATGTTTTACAGCTAAAAAAGAAAGTTATATTTTTATTTTAAAACAATTTTCTTTTGTCAAAAGAATGGAAAAGCTAGTAAACATTTTGAATTAATTAAAAGTAACAAAATTGCCGCAGCACTGTCGGCAGTCATTGAAAACAAAAATTAAAATAAATTAAAACAATTTGTCGACTTGTTTAAAAAAACTAGAAAAAAATGATTTGATTTGATTGAAAAATCAAACAAATTTTTTTGACTTAAGCCCTTATGACACTACATTTTTTATTCATTAATTGATATAGAATTGATAGAAAGAAACAGTAAATGTTAGAAAGAGCAAACTATAAAAAATGTAAACAAAGTTTTAAGTTTTTTTTTCTCTTGTTATGGTTTTGTTTCAGGGATGTGGTTGAGAATTTTTAAAATTGTACCAACAACCTTTAAAAATTTTACTTTTTTACCCTAATTGTACTAAAAGATTTTTTTAGTTGAAAATAATTTTATTTTTGTTCATAAAACACACCACAAAAAGGTATTGTAAATCTTAGTTTAAAAAGTATCAACAAGAAAGTAGAATTGAAACAACTTAGCCATCCCTGCTTTGTTTATTTTATTAACTTTTTGTTTATGAGAAACCTAAAAACAAAAAGCGGTAAATCGCTGAATTTGCCCATTAACCGCTGATTCAGCAACACTTTTAATATTTCAAGCTGGAAATGTCAATTTTAAGTTAAACAATTTTACATTTTTTTTTGACATAACTTTATTTTTTATCGATAACTTTAGTAAAATTTTTGACAGTTTGCCATGTATCTTAATACAGCTTAACTCTTTGCACTTGGTAAATTTTTGTATTACATTATATTTGTACTTTTCACCAAAACTTGAACAATGCATTAAAAATGTAGTGTCATAAGGGCTTTAAGAAAACTTATATACTTAATAATAAATAAACTTAATAGTGTTGATTTTAATCAAAATTAATAATTTTGAATAAACAGTTAGCAGAACTAATTGATTTGATTAAAATTTTTAGTCTGTTGATTTAGTTACCCAGTAAAAACTTTGCCTACAAAATAATGTGTTGAGTAATCAGAAAAAGTGCACTTCTTACAACTCTTTTGAAAGAACCAATGAGTTTTACAAGGGATGTCCCAAAATAAACGCCTTCAAAAGTAAATTATTATTTTTTTTTAACTACATACATCCAGTGCCTGAGTACATGAGTGCTTCGGTAGGCTAGCTGGTAGCTAGCTAGTCTATCAGCGCCGAGGTTGCGGGTTCGATACCCGCCAGAGACTCTGATTTTTTTTCCTGCAGACAAGCATAGAGCTTCGCGGGATTAGCTTAGGAAATTAAAAAAAAAAAAATTAGTTATAGAAGTTGTTATAGATGTAGTTATAGAATAAAGCTACTAAACAAAGAGTTAAAAAAGCTATTAATTTTGAAAAAGTAAGCGAAGTTTTTACTGGGGGGTAAATAATTACAAAAATTTTTTTATTTAAAAAAGAAATTCACCCCAATTATGAATAAAAATTCCCCGGAAGTTTTCTCCCTTCTCCCAATTTTCCTATGTAAATTTAATTGTAAAAATGAGAAAAGGGAAAAAACTCTCGGGGAATTTATATTCATAATTGGGCTGATTATTTAAATCAAAGTAAGATTGTGTTGATGTTATTAAAAAAGTCTGTTGTTGATTTAAGAAAATTTTTGCTAAAACGAAGTAAGATTATCAAAAAAATCTTAATTTTGATTAAAAAGTAAGGAGATTAAATTGTTGATTTAATTAAAAAACTAAAAACACTTATTTCTGGGATAACAAAAAACTTATCGAAGTAAGCTTCTGTTGATTTTAATAAAAAGGACGTGGATTTATTTAAAGGAACTTTACAAATTAAGATAATAAAAGAAAATTTTAATTAAAACGTAGTAAGATTCTGTTGATTTTAATCAAAAAAGTAATCGTAGTCAATTGATTTTAATGAAATTTGTTGTGTGTTGATTTGATGTAAAAACTACACTTTTGTTGACTTTTATAAATGGTCTGTTCCTTTGATAATATTTATCTATATATTGCTTCTCCAAAAAAAGAAAATTTAATTTAATTTACACTAGAACGAAATCTAGTACTTACGAGATTTTAAGCCAAATCTAGTTGTTTTTGATAAGATTTCCCATACAAAACAAAATCTACTTCGTGACTAGATTTCGTCGAAAGCTACTCAAAATTTAGTGATACAACTATGGTTGTTATCATATAGAACTAAAAAATACTTCGCTCCACAAGAAAATAATGACATTTAAATAAAAAACAAAACAAAAACTGTTAAAAAATTTAAACAAATTTTAAAAAAATTTTAGAAAAATAAAAAAGACAAATACTATTAATAAAATAATTTATGTTTTTTATAAAAAAGGTAGTGCAAATTTTTTAATGTCTATTTCTTTTTTAATATGTATGTATGTGTTACACAAAAACTTTTTGTCAGTTGGTTTGTTATAAAAGCAAAATCTCGCTAATGTCAAAAACGTAAAATGTAAACGCACTAGATTTTGAGGAAGATTTGGAATGAAATCTATTAGATTTCGTTGTAATCCCAGTAAAAACTTCGCTTACTTTTTCAAAATGAACAGCTTCTTTAACTCATTTTTTAGTAGCTTTCTTCTATAACTACATCTTTCACAACTTCTATAACTACTTTTTTCTGGATGTATTAAAGTAAAAAAAATAATGACTTGCTTTTAAATGCATTCATTTTGGGACATCCCTTGTAAAAATCATTGGTTCTTTCAGGAGAATTGTAAGTGGTGCTTTTATGTTTTTCTGATTACTCAACACATTATTTTGTAGGCGAAGTTTTAACTGGGAATGTAAATGGCCTATAAAATAACTAAAATAAATTCGGTTGGAACTGCAACTACGGAATTAAACCCATTTCGATCGGAATGTTGAACAGCAGCCGTAATCTGTAATTCGCTTAAGCTATATCTCTATCGCTAAAAATCTTTAAAGTTCATTTTGCGATTTTTGGCTATGAATGCAATTCTGTAACGTGCATTGCTAGTGCCATAAAATATTAATTCGCCGCAAATTTACCTTTTAATGTCATCGCTAAAAATTTTAAATTTTGTGTTCTCAAGGCATTTCAGCGATCGAGATTAAGCTTTTGCTAAGCGAATTACAGAATACAACTGTATAACTCAGGTTTTGTTTTAAGCGACTTTTCGATTGGCCGATTCGGCTTTTTGCATTTGTGTGTGTGTGTGTTTTTTTGTAAAAAAAAAACTATTAAAACTTTTAATTGCACACAACAAGTTTCAAATTTCATTTATGTAAAAACAAAAATATATTTACACTCAATTTTATTTCGTACAATTTAAAATTCACTTCCATTAAAGTATGAAAAATAAAAAACTCAATTTTAGTTGAAAATAAGCAAAAAAAAAAAAAACAATTTGATATACGAAAAGCCATTCGAGAGATTGATTGATGGATTAAATTGTAACATGCCCAGTAGACTCCACACGAACATGCACATCCGACCAGGATAAGCTCCGTATGAATAATTTGAATTGCTTCAGCAGACACTATGGCAAATAGGAAAATATATTTGAAGCTGTGGTCCGAAAGTAGCATTAAGAAGCAGATGACACCATCCATATTTGAATATAAAGCAACAAAAAAATTGCTAATAGGGTGCATTTTCTGTCTGATATTTCGTCCAGTTTGTTTGTTTTTTAACTAGCTTGTGTATGTTACAACATGTTTGATTATTTTACTGTTCGAAAACAAATGTAATATTTTCAGTTGTATATGGATTTAAATAAATTTAATTAAAAAAAACTACAAGAACTAACTCAATTCATTTGATGCCAGCTTTATTAATTTTACTTTTTGTTTGCTTAGTCTGTATGTTTGTATGTTTTTAACAGGGATTATGAATGTTTTTCTATATTTTTTTATTTTTATTGCATTTTATTGGCTAAATTAAAGAATAATGTTATTATATACATATATCTTTTTTGAAAAGTGCATTTATTTAACGCAGGAAAATGATGTTTTTTTTAATACAGTACAAGCTTTATAAAAATTTAGATTATTATTTGTAGGTGTTGTAAAAGCTAGAACTATAACATGTTTATTTAAGGGATTTCACATTAGAGTCCAACCCTAGAAAGTGTGCTACTTCTCCTGTTAGTCCATAAATCCATTGTGCTATTACATCCACAAAAACTGACTGTTTGGTGTGCTCTATGGGCTGGTGGAGTCATTGGGCCATACTTCTTCCGAAATAATGCTGGAGAGGCAGTTACCGTTAATGGAGACCGGTATAGAGCCATGATAACCGACTATTTTGTTCCCGAATTGGATGGCATGAATGTGGATGAGTTGTGGTTCCAACAAGACGGCGCTACATGCCACACAGCGCACGCCACAATCGATTTATTGAAGGAAACATTCGATGAGCGCATAATTTCGCGGAATGGACCTGTCAATTGGCCACCAAGATCGTGTGATTTGACACCATTGGATTATTTTCTTTGGGGATATGTGAAGTCGCTCGTCTACGCCAACAAACCAGAAACGTTAGGGGAATTGGAAGCCAACATTCGTGGCGTTATTGCCGACATATGGCCCCATATGCTCGAAAAAGTGGTTGAAAATTGGACCTGTAGAATTGGCTTTATTCGAGCCAGCCGCGGCGGCCACATGCCTGAAATCATATTTAAACATTAATGGCATAAAATTATCCTTCCAATAAAGCCAAATTGATGGTCATTAAAACGATTTTCTTGTGTTTTATTTCAATTCGAAGTTCTATACTACTGAAAAAAACACCCGATACATATAAAAATTTTTATTAATATTACACAATCAGAAAAACGTATAGCTACCCTTATTCATCCTTATCCGTTACACTACGTTCACACTAGCGTATTTTATAGTAGAATAAAGAGCTTAGACACGCGTTTACTCTAAACAGGTATATTGTGCATCCCACCTTAGAAGGGATTTTAAAATTTTGTTTGGTCTTTTTATTTTATCTGTTTTTATGACTCTAATAATATTCCATGACCCTATAGCTATGCAATGCGTTGTTAAATTTGTGTCAGGTATTTTATAGCATATAAATAAAAGGATTTTAAGTTTTTTAATCCTTTAAATTCTACCTGTATTTGGTATGAAAAAAAGTATGAAAAGGCTTAAAAGCAAGTGAGATTGGGATGCAAGCTCAGTGGATATAATATATCTGAGCAATAACAACGTTTTTCATAAACATGGAGAGCTTCAGCTATAAAGAATTGGCTAGAGAGTATTTTAGAAACAAAAACGAGGAAGATGTTAAAAATTACATTCGAAAAAAATGAAACTTAAATTCCTATAGCACTGAAATACAATTGGATTTAGAAAATAAATTATCTGTTTTCATAAAAAATTTAAAACAGCGATACAGGAAAGTTGATTACAGCAAAGATAGATTTTATAAGAGCTTTGCAAACTGGTTAGAGAACGAACTTTCTGTCCAGATCGCTTCAGAAACTTTAAATCAAAACACATGTGGGAGACCACAAAAATCGCTGGACAACTGTAGCGATAGATCTAAGAGGCGGAAGCTTAAGGATATAAATGAAGAAATCGCATATGAAAAGATTCAAGATACTTTCCTACATCAATTACGATGACAGAAACAATTGACAAAAGTGGATATCATTGTAAAAGTTGTTAAAGCTAGTCCATTGAAAACAAAACGGATTCTTAAAAGTATACCAACTCCGAGCGATGCAAAACAATTCACAAATGAGGAGGCATTAGCATTATTTCTGGATTTGAAATTAACAAAACAGCAATATATTCAGCTCAGATTGCGTGCGATTGAAAAAGGCTCAAATCTGTATCCAGCATATCATCACATAACAGCTGCTAAAATGGACTGTTTGCCATTAAAGGACACTATTACAATGAGGAAATGAGTTAAAGAAATATGGAAACACAAAGTTAATTCTTTTTTGTAAATGAGGATGTGATGGTTCTTCCGGACAAAAACAATACAAACAAGTAGTTTGTGAAAATATTTCGGACTCAGATATGTTCATGCTATCATTTGTATCATTGCGATTAATAAAGATTTTGGAAGATTCAGAGCCTTCGACTAGTACAACGCAAACAAAGGATCTTCTACGAAATATTGCAGACCTATTAAATTTGAATCCAAAAAATAAACTCATGATGCCATTAACAAAGAAGTTGGTGATATCAAGGCCCAAATTGCAATACTACAGCCATTACAGTTAGATTTAGATGGGCAGCAAATTGAAGTTAGCTACCAATTAGTGCTAACAATGATAGATGGAAAAGTAGGTTAGGCTTTGACTTACACGAAGGCTGCATCCAGCTGCATCATATGCCCTGCAACATCAAGCCAATTAAACCAAGTCCCGACAAAATCATTAGATAATACTGATGCATATGAATTTGGATTATCACCACTACATGCAAGAATACGACTTATGGAACATATACTTAAAATCACTTATGATTTGAATTTCGGATATTCAGGATCAATAAGAAACAAAGAAACCAACAAGGAGTTAAGAAATTCAAAAAGGAAACATGTTCAAGATGAATATCGCAAATTTGGGTTGATTATAGATCAGCCGAAACAAGGGTCAGGCAATACCAATGATGGCAATACCGCAAAAAGATTCTTTTCAGATCCAGAAACAGCATCTGATTTTTGTTGATTTTAACCTAATTTTTAGATTTAAAATAATCCTAGAAGTACTTGCGTGCAATGAAGAAATTGACTCTAGAAAATTTGGAGATTTTGCTAAGGAAACTGCAAAAATATATACAACCAAGTACCCATGGAGAAATATGTCTGCTACAGTTCACAAAATCCTTTATCATGGAGAAGATGTCATTAAATATCAGTTGGATTAAATATTAGGAAAAAAGGAATTAGGATTACAGATTTTATAGAGAGCACAATACTAGAAAAATTTCACGAAATTCCACTAATGAAGATCTATTTAATATATTATTGGCAACGTCAGATCCGTTCATCTCTAGTATTCGAAATCAATGAAAAGTGGAACATCGGGATTTAGATGAAGAAGTCAAAAAACTACTAAAGAACAGAAATAACACAGAACAGAATATGGAATATTTGCAATCAATCTTTCAATTAAATGAACAATAATTATAATTCATTAGATCTAAGATAGATATTGTATTAGTAAAAAATAATAATCAACAGAAACTCACATTGTTACAAAAGCTATTAACATCTATTGCTGCTCTTATTTTTAAAAGGTTGTTTTATTCCACATATGTATAAAATGTTTTAATAAATAAATAAGAATAAATAAGTGTAAACAAATTTGAAAGCAAAAAATTGTTTATTTTTCAGCAATAATAGCAAAATTTCCAGTGGATTTTACTATTTTTTTTAATGTTAAAATTTTTTTTATAGTGTAAACAATAATTAGTATTGTGGTTATTTTGTTGAACTATTTATGGTTTTTAAACCAAATTTTTTTAATATTTTTAATTAGGCTTAAGTTCATTAAATTTAATTTTCATTAAATTATTTCTATGAAGAAAGAAATTTTACAACATGAAAACTAATTAAAATTGTTATTGATAATCTTTCATTTTTGACCGTGGCCGGGATTCGAACCGCGGCCGGCAGGTTACCATGACATGTTTCGATCGTAAACGTTTAATTTTTTTGAGTGTCCCATTATTACAAAAAATGTTAATGATTATTATTTAAATCTAAAAATTACATTTTTAAATAATTAAAAGAAATAAAAAAACCATATTGCACGATAAAGTTAAAAAAAAATTAAATTCCCCAATAACTACTCAACCGATTTTAATGAAATTTAAAGTGGAGAAAGTTTAAGAAACTATCTGTCGTTTAACTAAAATATCTCCTTCGGTTCAAAAGTAACAGATTTTCGGTCAACGAAAAACGATTTTCAGCCACTGTGCGGTGGTCTGAATACGTGTGTTTACAAGAGGATGCTGACCACTGTTATTGCGGGAGCATTAGGCATTGAGCCTGTTGCTCAATCCCGACCTCAGTTGTACAAGAGCTACTCTTGCCTTTACCGACAGCTTATTCTCCGTTTAATCAAAAGGCAGTGGTTTTTATTAGTACTTTTGACTGAATTTCCTTTAATCCAAAAAGCATTTAGTAGGTTTTTAAACTTCCTTGCAAATTTATTAAGTTTTTATATTCAATCATGTAAAACAGGTCAGTTGCAAGAGGTTTTTACTTAAAATGTGTATTCTTCAATTTGTTTAATTTAAATAAGTACTATTACTATAACTTAGTACAATTTGTAAAGTACTAGGCAGATCGGACGGTTAACAGATTTTAATCATTTATGGCTTATTTTGTTTGTAGCTTCGTTTTTTATAAGTCTGCAAAAAATTAGAAGCCTAGCTGCATTTTTAAATTTTTTATGAATTTTTAAAAAACAAAAATTTCGAAATTTTGATAAAAAAAATAATTATTTTTTTAAAAAAAAAAATTATGTTTCAATAACGACTACTCATATAAGAAAAAGAGTTTTTATTTTCTGAAATGAAATTTTATTGCGGAATTTCGGTTTTTTTTAGTAATTTCAATAAACTAAACCGTTTTTGAGTTACGCGAATATATGTTGAGCAACCTCCTCCATTTTCAAAATAACGGTATATCTCGAAAACCAGAGCCAATCTGAAAAAACCGCGGGCACCACTGGATTCAGCGTCCCCGAATTATGTTAAAACGCCATGTGCCCGGCTTGTCACGAAAAAAAAGTGTCAATTTCATGCACAGTGTAATTTTTAAAATGTATTTTTAACAAGGTGGTCTCTTAAATGCTCTTCTCCTGTCCAAACAAGGAGTCGGGGCCCATTTTTTTATTGCTGATTCTTAAAGCAAAAATTATGAGGAATCCAAAAAAAAAAAAAATTAGCCGGAAAATTTAGGAGGTTCTGTGGAAAATCGGAAAATTTAATTTTCATGGGAAAATTTAAAGGTAAAATTCCAAGAAAAATTAGGAAAATTTTATTTTTCAATTAAAGCCTGATTCAATACCTTTCCAACGAGCTACCACTCGTTGCGATCGCTTTAGTAGTTTTTTTTTAAAACAACTTTCAATGAGGTCCCTTATGAAGAATTCTTCAATTTTGTCACATGACAGTGGTGTACACCACCACTAAACCAGTCACTATAAAAAAAAAAAAATATGTAGGTACATTATTTTTTGCTGGGCAATCGATTGAGACTATTTATTTTAAAATCGGAGAGGGGTCGTCCAAAAATTTGCCAATTTTGATCGTTTTCATATGGAATTGCTCTATATATATATTTTTATAAAAATGTCATATCTAGTGATGTTTGAGGGCTCACTGGGTTGTTGGGTGATTTGTCCGTCTGCTGTCGGCCTTTTGGTTTTGATGGTTCCAATTAGAAAACACTTTTTCTATATGTTTTTTTTATTTTATTTTTAACTTTATTTGACTTTGGTTTCTTTTTAGTTTAATTAAATTTACACCAAGGGTTTCACTTATATTTCTTTTACTTTAGTACAAATTTAGTTTGTATTTGGTTGGCTCACTATAAATTTTGATGTTACTTTGGTGACTGAAAAAATACAAGTGACAGCTCGTCACAAACCAACGAGTATATTAGCCCAGGTCAGTACATACATGCGCAACAAATACCTTTGCTAATGCGTACAACAATTTTTTTTATCACGAATCAACCACAGGTAACAGTTGCAATAACCACAGTGGGACCTAAACAAGTGATATTTCGAACTGATTTTAAGGACAAAGGTGCTTAAAGGGCACTAAAATGATAAGTTGCAAAGGTTCTTCAACGTCACGACTTAGTAATCACCTTTAATTAGTTCACAAGCTTGACATAAATATAAGCCAATTATAACTTGACTCTGTTCCAAGTACATAGTACTTAAGAGACTTTAAATAATACTAAACTAAAGTATGCTGCCAAAAATGAATCATTGGGTGAAATATTAGCCTGTTGTGTTGTCGAGCACGGAATGTCCGATAAGGCACTAAAAAATCTTAAGTAGTTCTAGCATATCTTCATGCTTAAAACATACCGGCTGAATCAACGATATGGAAAAACTCATCAGGTTTATTTGTTAAAACACCAAGAACTTAAAACAAAATTGAAGTAATCAAACAATGTCATGGAAAGTTCTAAATTATGATCGACGAATTGACAGATATTGCATTCAAAAAGCATCTAAATTACATTATACAATTATAATCTTAAACTTTTCTTTAATTTGTATGTATTTTTTTATTGTTGTAACTTACAAATTTTCAAGTTGAATCGTTGTTTGAAAGCCAAATTGGATGGCTGTATTTTTAATCACCATAAAGTAGCTAAATTGTTTTTTGTGAATTAATTCTATAAATAAATTAATTAAATGGTTTTAAATAAACAAATAAATGGAAATTTATAATGTTTCTGGAAAAAAACAGGAAAGTGTTTTTATATGGTTAGAAGTGCTTTTCTTTCGTTTAAATATTTGTGCCTTTTTCTAGTTTTCTTTCCAGCTTTATAATATCACCAAGTTGCTTGGATACTTAGTTGATTTTTTAGCGCTAATTCCCGAAGCCATCCTATAGACTCCATAAACCCAGAAACGCAGTCCGCGTTCTATCGTGGAATACCAACAAGGTGTTTGGATCCTTGGCAGGTATTCTGAAGCTGTAGTTCAAACAACCTCTAAATACAGTCCACACTCCACGAAACGTATCGGCGTTTCGTCCGGACCACTATAAGACGAAATCGACGTTTTAGGTAATCGTTGAAATATGTTAAAATTTTCATCAAATCTTAGCTTTGATTAACTATAACTCAGGAAGTTTTTAGTCACTACTCTACGCGTTTTATTATTTAATTTAGTATCCTTTGAACTTAAATATTTTTTTATTTCAATTGAACCAGATTCTGACTCTGAATGGCGTCTGAAAGATAAGTATACTGCGAAAGATACAAATGTACCGCCATCGGATAAATGTGACGTAATGGGAGAAAAATTAAGGTTATATTTGGCCTCGACATGCCAAAAACATAAAAATCAGATGGAATGTCCACCTCTGTAATTATCTTTCTACTTTTAACTCCTTAGGGTATCATATAATCGGTATAACATTTAAGCTGTCAATACTTTCTTACTTAATTTTACCAATTTTCTTTGAAATACTACTAATAACAATAGGAAAGAAAAATATTGCATATGCTTAAAAAAATTCTTAAATAAAACACTAATTTGGCTCATTGCTCTTGAATGAATTTCTTTAATAACGAAAGGCTAAAAGAAAAAAAATGTGAAAATAAAAAGGAATAAAAGCGTGGGAGTGTTCTTCAAAAGGAAATATATATTGTCACTACATTGTCAGAAAACAACCAGTCATTAGTTTTATTTATATTCTTAAAAAAGCACATACGCACATACACATACATATACTCCCATACCCTCATAAATATATTTATGCTTTTACTCGCTCATTCGCACAAATAAAAACATTAAGCCAAAGCAAAAAAGGAAACTAAAACGAATACAAGTATAACATTAAGAGGAAAAAAACAATGACACTTTTTTTCTCAGTCATTAAACGTTTAAGTTTGCACAAAAACTGTTCATGATTCTCTTCTTGTTTTTGTAACATTTGTGTGCAAAATATTTGCCTGTTTGTTTTTTGCTGTTGTCATTTTTTTCCGTTAGTTATTTTCATAATATTTCTTCAAAAAGGAAACGGAAGTTATAATAAATTTTTATTGCGACATTTATAAATGTGTATGAATTAAATATTTTCTGCCTTAATTTTGGGGTTTTTTCGTCTTTTGAAGAAAACTTACATGAAATAAAGCGGCAATAAAGTTTGTATGTGGTTTAAAGGGCTGCATGAACAACTTCATTCATAAAGATACTGAAATGTTTATTCACTAAAGTTCGTGTTCAAATGAAATTTAGCTTACCGAACAAACTGTTGTTTTATTTATGCTACTAGCAAACACATTTCGTTTCATATGACACACAAGGAATTTGTTCAATGAAATGATTTTTGTTTTACAGTTTTCACTCTCTTTAATTTTTTTCTAAATACTCATCAGCAATGGCAATTAGTAAATTCATCTTATTTTTTTCTTTTGTAAAGCATATGTTAATTTTAATTTTTTTTTTAAAATATTAAAAACGGATGTGTTTAATATGTTTTTTATTGATTGCGTTCAGAATGGATTATACGTTACAAGACTAAGAACAATGTTTTGTCGGAATGACATGATTATGGTAATAATATATTTTTATTTTGTTGTCAAAATCAGACCACATGGTGACAAAACGACAACGAGGTGGTAAAGGCTAGTTTACACCAATAATACTTTGTATTTATATATGTCAAAAACTGAAGTAATTGGAGAAAGTGTGATAGTGTTAATGCAATGTGTCATAAAACACAACACAACACTGTTTTTTTGTTTAATTCACTTTTCTTATTAATTAAAGTTCATTAGGCTTTAATTTCTATTTCAGTATTTTATAATAATATGTTCATTAGATTTATAAAATTTACGTAAACGAGTACAACTTCGCGGCTAAACGGCTAGACGAACACTGTCCTCTAACCTCTTGTTTGTCCTGCTTTTTCTTTTGTCGGGCCTCAGTCAACGTAATGTCACTTAATTCCAGTCCGTTACAGTATGTAAAATTTCATTTATTTATTAATATAGAAATAAATTTACAATGTCTTTGCATGTTCCAAAGTGGAGTGATGTTTGCTCCGTTATGTCGTTTGCACAGTGTTCCGACTGTCTATCCTACATTTTTATAGAGGCGTGGTAAAATAATGAATCAATTTGGATGATTTGGTACTCCATGTCTAAAAAGCATTTTTGCTAAAGGAGTTACAATGTAGTGATATATGGGCAAATCCCAGAAACAGTCCACCAACCAAAAATTTTTCAAATTAATTTTTTTTTTAATGCAATATAAGACTAGATGTATAATTTTATTTTTGTATTAAAAAATATGTATTTCGATGATCATTTATACAATAATTTTTACCAAATCCTACCCCACCCCTGATCTATTAATATTATACATGAATTTAGCAATATTTTAGGTGCTTTATGGGCTTAAAATAGCACACAGCAGACTCATCAAAACATAAATTTCGTTAAAAAAAAAAATTGATATTCATTCATACATTCGTTAATAATCACAAAATTAGTTTACATACATATATAATTTGTTTTGTTAAAATCAATAAAATTGGGTTTATTTTAAGTTCTTGAAAAACTGTAGCTTACGTTGTGAGGCGTGCGTCACAAAGGGTTCACGGCTTTTGTCACAACATTTTTTGGCTGCGAATAAGTGATTTTATAATTCTCTTATATTATTTTTTATAGTTATAGATTTTGTATACCTTATGATGCAAAACTGGCTGAAAATTAGGAAAACACACTTCAACTTTTAAAGTTGTGATCAATTATTTCGCAACAAATACCTTCTAAGAAATTATGATATATGCTATTTGTAAGTACATATTAATTTCACTAAATACTATATATTAGTTGAAGCAATCTCTTTTGAAGGCCAAAAATGTTTATATATTAGAAAACACGTGCTAATGTAACGTTCGTCACGCAGGATTTGCCCATTTATACCTTCCTTAAAAATTTTGATGAAAGAATTTATACATTTTATTGAGTCTTCTGTGATTATTTCGAGGAGTTACAAAAAAGATAACAGAAACAATATACGCTCAGCTTTCTCGTTAGAGGGTTAACAAAATCAAATATATTTTGTCTATAAATGCTTTAAAAAAACACTTTGAAAATGATGGAAAATTGTACTTAATTGTACTTTTTTTTTTAGGAAATTTAACAATTCAATAAAAATAAATAAAATCATAAAATTATGCTACGGATCTTTTATGTTAATAGCAAACATGTTTTCTTCATTTTATCCTCCAAACATTTTATTTTACTTATAAAGGCTCTTTATTCAATTTTGTTATTAACACAAACTTTTCCACCCATTAAACTTTCTTAAGTACCAAATGTAGGGCATACTAATCTTTTAATTGTTTTTATATTTCGCTTTTATCTACAATTGTTTTACTGAACCATGCATTTTTTGTTTAAGGTTTATATGTATGCTAAAAACATTTGACTAGTATTATTAAAATGAAATAGAAAAGCCAAAAATTACACAAAAATAAAAAATATATTAAAAAAATTATAAAAGAAAAAGCGAGAAAAAAACAACTATTTAGCTTAGCAATTGTTGTGACAACAAAGTTAAACGCACCTGTTTTACACTTTTGTCATGAATATGGCCCAGCCATGTTTTAATATATTCATATGTGTTTGCTCTCGTTTTCTAAAACGGTAGAATAAAATTCATAAGCTTAAAAATATAAGAGTTTTAGTTTCGTTTGGATTCAAAATACCTAAAGTTTTCATTTAACGTCTACTGTTTCCCAACAACACGTACACAATTTTGTCTGAAATTGTTTTGACTAAATGGAAATATTTTTTTTTTTTGCACTTAAAATGTTGATTCGGTTATGCTGAATCTCTTATATACCCTTTTGTTAAAGCTTTAAGTAAATTTGATGCATATAAGATGACAATGTCTTGCAAAGGGGGTTCCAATCTAGACTTTCGCAGATGCTACGTTTAATAGACATGAACAGACATTGTTACCAAGACTAAATGGAGAGAAAATGTTAGATTTTTGAGAAAAAAAAAAAAAAATGCTAAATTATGTTAAAAAAAGTATTAATGTAAAAAAATTAATACTTGCTTTATTTTTGCAATTAAATATTTTTATTATTTTTTTTATTTTTCTCTTTATCTGGTGAATAAAATAAACGCATTGATATTTTTTAAATGAAATTTGGAAAAACCAAGCATTTAATTGTTTAAAATGTGCTAAAAAATATTATATAAAAATACAAAGAAAAACGATTTAATTTGACAGCACAAAATAATTAGCATGATATAAAATTACATGGATTAGTATTTTATTGTCTTTAACATTTTCATGGAAAATAATATATAAAAGAAGTGACAGTGCTTTATTTGGCTGTGCAGAAACTTTAATACCCTTTACTGAGAGTTCGGATAGTTCAGGACTGGGCTTTTTATGAGACCTAAAAATTTAACTTTGCACGAAGTTGATATTTTTTTTAACGACCTAGGCACCCTACCAGTAAAGCTTATTCGAGTACGCTGAATTTAATAGTGTTAGGAATTTTTCGAAATTTGTAGTACCATAAAACGATATTTGTAATACTTTTAGTATCACTCTTCATTTAAATTGCATTCAACTCTGGTAATGTTTTGTTTTTCACGAAAAAATTTTTTCCCGATTTTTTATCTAAGACCTTTTTCTAAATATTTTTAAGCTTAAAAGTTGGTCTATATGAATAAATTTCTAATAAAATTTTTCCCATCGGTTAACCAAAAGGCTTTGTTTAACAACAGGAACGTCTTTTAATATAATTTTAAACATTTTCTGAAAAAAAAGTTTTTTTTTCGACAAATAGTTTTTCTGAAAATTGCCGTGTGTACTGTTAAGTGTTTTGCAATCTTTAGTTGGAACATTTTTTTTTATTTATTTATTATGTTGTTCATAGTACGTATTTAGGTAGGTTAGGTTAGGTTCCATTGGCAGCCGTGATCAAGCACAGCTCACGTGGGTCCATTAATTAGTTCCCCTTGTGTTACCATGTCACACCGTCTCCCATGGGTCCTAAGTTATCTGGCTGCTAGTATTACCACGCAGCCATCCGGTCGATTCAGTAAAGGAGTGGATCCTGTTTACATCAACATCAGAGAGACAAGTTTTGTCGCCAAGGGCTCTTCGACCAAACATTTCGAGTCTTAGATCTCCGAATGCCGGGCAATTACAGAGAAGATGTTCCGTTGACTCTTACTCCTCCTCCTCGCCGCAACTTCTACATAAGTCATTATAAGGGAGCCCAAGCCTCTGGGCGTGCCTCCCAATGGGCCAGTGGCCAGTTATAACCGCAATCAGGCTACTATGATTATGTCTGGACAGCTGTAATGCCCGCCGTGTCCTTTTCTCATCTATGATGGGCCAGATTTTCTTGGTTTCCCCACAGGTAGTTTCATCGTGCCACCTCTGACTGGCGATAATATGAAACTTGTGCGCTATAAGTTGCTTACTCCTTGGGAGTGAAGCACCCACATTATATGTTGAACCGTCTCGATTCAAGGTGGTGCCTGCATACGCCAACGAATCCGCCATGCAGTTCCCCAGTATGTCCCTTTGTCCGGGGACCTAATTAAGGGTGACCAGTGAATGTCTCGCTATCTTCTCCAGAGACATCCGGCATTCTCGGACAATTCTCGATGTGATGAACACATTCTCCAGGGATCTTATGGCCGCCTTGCTACCGGTAATAATGTAAATATCCCTTCCAGATATTTCACCGTACCGGATACGACTCGCGGCTGTGTGGATGGCCATTATCTCGGCCTGGATGACACTGCAGTGGTCCGGCAGCCTCATAGGAATGCTCCAGTTTAGCTGCTCGGAGTATATGCCAGAACCGACACCATACAGTGTTTTAGACCCGTCCGTGAAAATTTGAATCGCATTCGCGGGAATTTGTAGGTCATCATAGTTGACCACGTTATCCAAAATGCTTACCGTGATCAAAGATTGGCAAAATGTCTGGTGGTAACCAGTTTAAAATCGTAAGCAGTGCCTTGGAGGGGGTTGTTCTAATAGCACCTGTTACCGCTATCGCAACCATTCTCATTACACGTTCAAACCTAGTTTGATGACTTTTCAGCGCCGGCCACCAAACAGCCGCCCCGTAGAATAACCAGTATACATTCCTCGGGTTAATTCCCCAGTTTAGGCCAATGGCCCCTTTGCAGCAATATAATGCAGTTGCCGCCTTATTAGTCCTGGAAATGGTGTTCATCCTCCAGTTCAGTTTGCTGTCCAATATTAGTCCAAGATACTTGGCGCTGTCAGACAGTTCCAGTGAGACCCCCTTTATTCTCGGGGTATCATATTCGGGAATTTTGTATCTCCTTCATCCAGTCCACATCGCTGGCACCATTTCGTTAGGACGTCCAATGCGGACTCCATTAGTTCAGACAATAGTCTGGGATCTTTACCCAGAGCCACAACTGCAACGTCATCCGCATATGCAACCGTTCTGCAGCACGTCCTTTCCATGGCCCTGAGTAGGGTATTCATATTCAGATTCCAAAGTAATGGTGAGAGTACACCACCTTGCGGGGTGCCCCTAGTCGCAACCTTGGAGATGTTCGAGGCACCCAAGTTGTATTCGATACGCCTGAATCGCCGGGTCGATTTTCAAATGTCTCATTGCCCTTATAACCGATTCAGGTCTAACGTTGTTGAAAGCGCCCTCAATATCCAGGAATGCAACTAAAGCAAATTCCTTGTAGTGCAGGGATTTCTCTATGTGGCACACCAATGAGTGGAGCATACGTATTTAGGTAAGTTTAGCAGCAATTAATGCTTCAAAGAATTTGCAGGAAAAAAACAAGATATAACAAGATACGTAAAAAAGGTATTTGCTTTACTTTTAAGTATTTATTTGAAAATAAAGTTAACATGAAATTATTCAGTTTTTTTTGTTTTAACGTGTGGCGCAGCGTTGTAAACAAAATGGTTTGTTTTCATGGAAAAGTTTGAAGCAATTCTCTCTAGGTGAACGCTGCACTTCTTACACCGAAATATGATAGCTTTTGGTATAAACACAGTGCAACGGCGACGATTGGTGCTTTTAAAGTAACGTGCAAGCCATCTACCCTCGGAAGGTATTGTTGCGTATAATTTGAGTCTGAATCCTCTGCAGACAAAGATTCGATTCTGAGACTTTGTCACCGAGTTTTTAAAGCTAAGCTGTGAGATAGGATTCGCGTTCTGCGAGGCTGCTATAAAGAAATGTAATTTCGAAGCATTGACCACAGCGCTACCCAAACATTGGACCTAGAGCGGCTACCACCACGTTTTGCCACGAGTCCCGATAGTTAATGATAACCCATTTTTCATGCCTGTTGTAATTCTTGATTTCGAACCAACTTTTTTCTTCTTCTCCTTGATATATCGTTGCACTGTTATCACTGGATCGATTGCGTCGTAATTATTTGCAAGAGTAACTTTAGAATTATCCGTCCAACGAATTACCATAACGTTATTTTAAATATCGTGCCTTTTGGTATTTCTAGTTCCGTATTTGTGCATCCGGTTTTTTCAATAAGAGTTCGGGACTCGATGCATCCACCATAATAGAACTGTAATCACCAGGGAAACCACAAATATGCAATTGCATGTTTTCCCTTGTGGTACCAATGAAGGCAGAAATAATATATCTATCCGTTTTAGAGCTTTTTATGAGTTTTTATGAGATTTTACCGTTTGGAGCATATTTTTGCATAGTTTATTTAAAAGAGCCTTTTTGCAGCATTTTTACTTTTTTAGCGCATGTTTTGCAATTTTGAGGCTTATTTTGATACATAATCGATTTTTTTTAGATGCCTTTTGTAAGCTTTGGCATCGATTTGTTAGTGCATATTTTGGCATATTTAACCGTTTGGAGCATATTTTTGCATAGTTTATTTAAAAGAGCCTTTTTGCAGCATTTTTAATTTTTTAGCGCATGTTTTGCAATTTTGAGGCTTATTTTGATACATAATCGATTTTTTTTTAGATGCCTTTTGTAAGCTTTCGCAGCAAATAAAATAAATTTATTTTCTAAATTCTGGTTAACAGATGGCTTTTCTGTTTTAAATATCTATCTGTATACCCAACATGTTGTTTTAATTTCGCCATCCACACATAATTTTTACTCTAGAATGAAGACAAAGCAGGTTGTCATTAAAGATAATGGTTTTTTAAGCTTTCAAATTTTACATAACAGCAAAAACTAAGGAAAAAGCAATAATAAACATAGGTTTTTAGCGATGTATGCAATACATAGAAATCTGAACCAATCTTCTGGTACACCAGTCGACTGAGAATCACTTTTTAAAATGATTTACCTTGTACGCAGAGTACAAGTTGCAATTTTCTACATAATTTGATAAAACTTGGTAAATACATTTTAATTGTATCAAGGACGAATTCTATGTGAATGATGAGAATCGGTCTTTAAATTAGACTCTTTGTGTACGTAAGCCATCTAATTATGTTGTCATTTAGATTAAATTCGCCCAAAAAATATGTTATAGCCGATTAAATTCTTTTCGAATTCGTATGTAAATACCAGAGAATGAACAAAGTATCATTTTAAGTACTCTTTCAATATTAGTGAGAAAACATGTATGAACATGCATGGTTAAAGATCAAAACCATACACATACATACCACTACCCATAACAAGCTTGAATATGTATAGGTATACGCTGCCAATGTGTATTTGTATATTCATTCTTCTTTTTGAATGTACATGCAGATATAAATAAAATTTCTGTTAGCTATCTGCAATACCCATATAAGTATGTGTATTAACGTTTGTATAACGTAAATATACAGAGCGAGAGAGAAAGCAGAGATGGCAAATGCAATTTTAAAAATTTTGGAACTAGCCAAACATTTTTTGTGTTGTTATTCAGAAAAATATCAATATAATTTTAAAGCTTTTTAAGATTTGACTAAGGCGGTAAGCTTATTTTTCAAAGCTGTTTTATAACTCGAGAACTACACAACCTATTTACAAATCAGTACATGCGTTGAAAATGAGGTACTTTAACTGATGGTGTAAAACAATATTAAAAAGTTAGGACAACGAGGGGCGGCTGGGGGCAATTTCTGCTTCTCCGAAACTATCTTACAGATCCTAATGAAATTTAAAACATAGATAGATCCATATTTATATAGACACATAAGCTATGTATATTCGATCCAAAACGTTCATGTAATTTGCTCCTCGTGGTCATAGTTTGAAAAAAAATTACATAGCTACTGTGTCCAAATAAATAAACATCTAACTATGTTTTAAATTTCACTAAAATCTGTAGGATAGTTTTGGAGTGTTATAAATTGCCCTTTATCCCCCTCCTAGTCCTATTTTCTAAAAAATACATAGCTTATGTGTCCATATAAATATGGATCGATATATGTTTTAACTTTCATTAAGGTCTGTTAGATAGCTTCGGAGAGCAGAAATTGCCCCATCCCACCCCTCGTGGTCCTATTTCTTTAAAGAAAAATGTATATCTTATGGGTAGTTTTACATAAGTACTGCTGATGTTACGAACAAATTTATTTTATGTATCATCAAAAATATTTACATAGTCCCATACCTGCCTCTGCCTAGTGATCAAAGCACATTTTGCTGAATTTTTTTTTTAATTTTTACACAGAATTGCCAAAAATACTGAAGGTATTTTTTTAAACATGGATATTTCATATGTATGACAGATAACCAAAACACATTTATGGGTATTGAATAATATCTGCATAATATTCATGTATTTTTGTTTACTAAATATGGGTGCGTGAAGATATTGCCGTGCATAAGTATAAGTAATAACCATACTTTTTGAACGCACAACCATAGCTGTTGTTATTATTTGTGTTATAAATATGTGTATACACAATAACGAAAAGCGTGGGTAAATACCTCTGTATCTTTTTCTTATGGGTACTTGTTGTCATTCTCTGGTAAATACTATGGGTGTTTAGGCTTTACCGATTATAATTTTAAATGCAATTGTTGAATATTTTGTTTTAAATGAGCAATTTTTGATTTTTTTGGGGCATATTTTTAACAATTTCGAGGGCATATTTTCAAATTGTTGCTGCGTATTTAATGAGCATAAAACGAATTTCTTAGAGCATATTTCTGGTTTCCCTGGTTATCATATTGTTAGCATTCATTACAGCACACTGTCCACTTTGACAATTTTTTTTACCTCCCTTTACTTGCTGTGCTTAATGCAAGGGAAAGGATTCCACGCAACCAGCGCCCCTTAAAGAACTGGCAAAAAAGCCTTGAAAAGCACAATACGATCGGTACAATACGGTTGGTATTCATCATCGCTCCAGTAAGGTACTTTGGCCGTGCCATTTCAGCTAAACTGATTCTTAATTACAATACAAATTAAATAATTTCAAATAAGAATAAGTATTATGGCATAATTGAAAAAAAAAAAAAAAAATAAAAACAAAGAAAATATCTGTCACATCAATATCACTATTAGTACCAACGTGTGGTGAAACACACGCTATTATTTACTGTCACCTAGCGGCACGTATATTTACAAGTGTGATGTGCAAATGGCCTTAGGTTCCTTTTTGGCGATTAGGCAGCACACGGCAATACATATATAATAATTTAAATTTTCTTATATATATTATATAATTGCTTTAAAAAGATCCTATTTTTTGACACTTTTTGAACCCCCTCTTGTGAAAGGAGGGGCTTTCGAAAATTTTCAAAAATATTTTTGTTTTTAAGAGACCAAACTTTAATAAAAACGCCCCATACATTTCATTTTTTATAGTTATCTGTGATTTATATTTACTCAAATAATTCAAACACACGGCGGTTAGTAATGGGTTAAAACTTTTGGTACACAAATTATTTAGGAAATTATTGTCATTTCTTTTTATTATGATAATATTGGTATGATCCAATTATGAATGGAACAACCTCGGCGGCATACCTTCATCCGATTCAAAAATTTCCGATGACCTGAGACACAATTTAGGTTCTATGCCGTTAATGTGCTGAATTATTTCATCCCTTAGCTCTTGAATTGTTGCTGGCTTATCGACATACACCTTTTCTTTCAAATTACCCAAATAAAAGAAGTCCAACGGTTTCACATCACATGATCTTGGCGGCCAATTGACATCGCTACCGCGTGAGATAACACGGCCATTGAATTTGTCGCGCAAAAGAGCCATTGTTTCGTTAGCTGTGTGGCAAGTGGCACCGTCCTGTTGAAACCACATATCGTCCACATCCATATCTTCCAATTCGGGCCATAAAAAGTTCGTTATCATTTCATGATAGCGATCACCATTTACAGTAACTGCCTGACCGGCCTCATTATGGAAAAATACGGCTCGATGATGCCGCCAGACCATAAGCCGCACCAAACAGTAACTCTTTGTGGATGCATTCGTTTTTGACAATCACTCTTGGATTATCATTCGCTTAAATGCGGCAATTCTGCTTATTGACGAATCCACTGAGGTGAAAATATGCTTCATCACTAAAGATGATTTTCTTCGATATGCATTTTGATTTAAACGCCCATTTTCATAATAAGCCTGAATAACTTTGACGCGTTGCTCTATTGTGTATCTTTCCATGGTTCACATTGAGTTAGTCTGAAATTGATAAGTGTCAAAGAAAATGCAGAAAAAAACTTAACGTTAAGGTGTGGTTCACATTCAGCATCGGCCCTTCAAATATAACCATCCGTTATAATACAGGAAATATGAAGAGGAAATAACTATAACAAGTATACGCCTCAGTAGTCGTTAGTAATTCAATGTGCAAAAACCGTAGCATACTTTAAGGATTTATTTAATGTAAACAGAGTCAATCAGCCTTATTTATAAAAAATAAAACATGTTAATAAAGGGTTTATTAAACGGATTTTGTATGAAAATCCATTTTATTAACCCTCTATTAACCGGTTTTATTTTTTATAAATTAGGCTGAATAAATTTGCAGTTGTATCTTTTTTTTAAGTTGTTTTAAGTATTGGAAAGTTTGTAAGTTTTCCAATAGATAATTTTGACTATAACTCAAAGAACAGCCAAGAACAGCCAGTGTAATATATCATTAAGCCTCTACCCCCAACAGTCCACTAAAATTTGACTTTATTGCTTATTAATTTTCTTACAGTTGCTTACATATCCGGTATATATTACAGCAAATTTATTTATTGATAATATTAAAGTGGGCCATAACTCCTTGATTAAGAGCTTTTATGAAAGATTAAACCTCGCCACAGAACAGCGCAACTGCAGGAACAAAATTGACTCATCAAAGTCAGTCTGACAAAAACAAATGTTGGTATTTGGTACACACGTGGGTTCGGTTCCCCGGTCAGTCAGGAATGAAAAATTATCAATAAATTTTTACTCATTTCATGTTGTAAAATTTCTTTCTTAACAAAAATAGTTTCATGAAAATTAAATTTGATGAACTTTAGCCTGATTAAAATATAAAAATTTGGATGAAAAACGATAAACAGTTAAAAATAATAGCTACAATACTAATTTTTATTTTCTAAGAATTTTTCTAACAGTAGGCTTTTGAGGGACCTCACATAGAAAATAAATATACATATTTCAAGAATTATATTATTGTTGATGCAAAGATAATATGATTGAAACAATGAAGTATATTCATACAAATATTTCACAATCATATTAAGGTTTCATAAAATAAATCCAGCCATACAGATTCACCTATCATTACATAAAAACTTCCTCAAAATTAAATTGGCATTAGACCATGCAATTGTCGTTAAACTTAAAGATCTCTAAATATTCTAGAGCTAAAATGCAACAATTCATAAAATTCTAAAATATTTCCTCTCTGAACTTAGAACACTTTCTTTGCATCTTTAAAGAGAATGGATTGCACGGGATCTTTGAAAACATTTATTTTTGTATTTGAATGAAATATTTATCAGTTACGCTGATAACTTCAACTTTGAGGTAGTAGATGAATTTGTATAACTCGGTGCCGCTATAAGTAAAAAGAACGCCATCAGTTAAGAAATTAAGCCAAAAACTATGCTTGCTTATAGTTACTTCTTTGTGCTAAGCAAACAGTTTAAGTCAACGGGCCTCTCTTGGCAAAAAAAACTTACATTATACAATACAATTATCCTTCCCGTGCTTCTATATGGTGCAGAGGCATGGGTACATTCTCAAGCAGATGAAAGAATAATATTTTGCAAGATATATGGGTAAATCTTCATAGCCGGAGAATACCGGTATCTTAGAGTTGTATGAGCTATACGCTGACATTGATGCTGGCTTGGTCATTAAAGGTGTTATTATTTGTATGAAAAATTCAAACGTGTTTTGATTCCAGTTCGCAGGGCAGATATTTGTTCAGTTGATTTTTAATACATTTGCCTATTTGTTCTTTTGATATTTATCGCTTTTCATCACATAATAAATAAAGAAAAGGAAGAAATAAAAAGTTATATTTATAAGTTATTTTTTATATTCTTATTATTTATTAAGTAGTATGTTATGAGTTGTATTTTTAAACAATATATTACCCTCTGGGCTCGGTTTTTGTATAACATTGAATTAATAATAAATAAATAAATAAATAAATGCAAAGAAGTAAAATTTTGAGCGAATCCGGTAATGCTTAGTGGACCGGGAAAAAATTTCAATATTTTTTTTTAGAACTGCTGATTCCTTTAACCGAAAAAATAATTACAAAAATTTTTTACAGAAAAGAAAGACAGAAAGTAACAACTAGGGCAACCAAAAAAAAAAAGCAAATGCTTATTTTTTGGTTTACAAGATAGAAAGATTTTGATTGATCATTAAAAACCAAAAAAATGAGCTATATTTGTAAGGTTTTTTTTTTTTGCTTATTTTGGCAATATTATTTATTTCATACGAAAAAAAAATGTATCTAATAAAATTTTGCAAAAATCGTTATTATTATTTTTTTATGTGCAACTTTTTTTTTATTAATACTAAAAAATCAAACATTTCTGTGCTGTAACAAAATTTCTGTGCTGTAACAACTCTGGTTAAAAAAATCGTTCAACGTTATCGTAATATTTTGTGCTTCCCTTGAACAATATCATCAAAAAACATAAATTATCTCTGTATGTTATTATAGCTACACTAAAGAGTGAAGAGGGTATTATGCATTTGTGCTAATGTGGAAAAAACACCTTAAAATATTGGTCCTAGAGTATACCGATCAACTCAGAATCACTTTCTGAGTCGATCTAACGAAGTCCGTCCGTCCGGCTGCCTGGCTGTCCATGTAACCTCGTGCGTAAAGTATAGGGATATATCGAAAACTATTATACCTAGTTACGGATTGTATAAATTGCAGTTGATTTTGTATGTCTTCAAATCGACACATAATATAGGTCATCATACAATTTCTTTTGTTAGGAATCAAACCGTATTTAACACAAGAAATAATATGGATCTCCGAGTTGCAAAATGTCGCTTGGAAACAACGAAACAAAGAGTTGAACATATGAGTAGTATTGAGTTCAATAATCTTCCTCAGAATTTGAAAAACATTGAAATGATTTCAAATTTCAAAAAAGGTTTAAAAGAGTTTCTTGTACAAAATTAGGAAATGCTTCTATTGTTAAAATTTGTTGTGAAAATTTATTTGATATGTAATAATAATTTTTGTTTTCTTTTTTTCTTTTTATACCCTTCACCGAAGGTAAGAGGGTATATATAACTTTGTCATTTTGTTTGTATGTTCCAAAATATTGATCCTACACCCTATAAAGTATATATATTCTGGGTCCTTATGAAAAGCGAAGTTGATTTAACGATGTTTGTATGTCCGTCTGTCCGTGTTTATGTTGAAATGGGTTTTCCGAAAACCCCAGAAATGATGTGGACTAGGTTGATGTATATTTATGTCACATATACTCCGTTTAAGTTTGCTATTGAAATTCAGCCAGATCGGTCCAAAAATGACGGAGATATGAGCAAACAACCACGACTGCCTCTGATTTTGCCCAAAAATCCCTTGTTGTTGTTGTATTTTTTTATTTCTGTATATCTTGAGAACGGCAAGAGCCAAAGTTTCCAAATAAGGTACACACATTAACGTTATCAATACACAGCATCAAAATGTGGGCGGGATTGAACAAGTGGGCGTGGTACCTCCCGTACAAAAAATATCAAAAATTGTATAAAAACCTAATTTTTTGGACTGTCATATGACCTCTGGTTACGCCTTATATATAAAAAGATCGGGAATCTTTTGGAGAAAATATTTTCTGAAAATTTCGGAAAAATCGGTTCAGATACGAAAAAGTTATGGCCAAAATAAAAATTTTTTTTTTAAATACGCTTTATCGGGAACCATAGATCATCCCGAGTCCAACTTTTATAGTTCAAATAAATTGAAAATTGTTCTTTAACACGTCGGTATATAAATCTGTCAAATCGGTTAAAAAAATGGCAAGTTATGAGTAAAATACTCACAAAATGGTAAAATCGGCTCAGATACAAAAAAGTTATGACCAAAATTAAAATCTTATCATTATTATATTATTATATCACCAAGTAAATGGTAAATTTATTCCTTAAAACATCGGTATATAAATCTGTCAAATCGGTTAATAAATGGCTGAGTTATGTCCAAAGTACTGAAATCCAAAAAATTTGTTTTTTTTTTATAATTAAGTTTGTTTAGATATATTTACATATATGTTAGTATATATACGTATATACCTATAACCCAATTTAATGAACAGTATAAAAATCTACCAAATCGGTTATTATGAAAAGGAGGGTATATACATACATATGTATATGTAACTGTTGTAGTCAGGCCTGCCATATTTGCCGATTTTTTGCCTCTAAATTATCAAAATGCCGATTTGCCGATTTTTGCTCAAAAAATGCCGATTTCTTAATAACGACTAAAATACGGTAACTTTTAGTTTGTTATGGTATAACTTATTAATTTTGCGCAACAGTTGTTAAATTTTTAAAATTTTATTTGAAAAATATTCAACTATGAAGAATGAAAGAACTAAATCTAAATAAAAGAAAAAAGGTCAACGCTTAAAATAGGTATCTTTTTCTATAAGGAAAATATAAAAATCTTTATGTGTATATGAGTTTGAAAATGAATAGACGCTTACAAAAGAGAAAGGGTAAGCTAAATTTACATTCACTATCAACAAAAATAATTTGAATAAAAAAATTATTCTTATAAGATTATACTGAATTGAGGATGATGCAGCTACATCCGATTAACTACAATTTATTTATAAAACATTTCTTTTTTTTATTGATCTGCCTTTAATTTTGTTCATAAAATTCCATATTACTGTTTTTTTTCTATACCTATCATAAAAAGTAACGATTTATACGACTTTGCGTTTTGTTACGCATAACAAATACATATCTGTGGCATTTTGACAAAACATCTTAAGTCAAATTTAAAAAGTTGAAAAAAAATGTTGTTAATCATACGAATTTTTATTAAAAAAACATTTTTGTTTTCGTTTTTAAAATTTTGTATTTTAAACAAAATTGTTTTTTAATTTTGGTTTATGTTATCATTTAATAAAAAATATTTTTTCACAGAGATTTTTTAAAAAACTTTTTTGCT
The DNA here is from genome assembly GCA_963931875.1 of Pollenia griseotomentosa. NCBI lineage: Eukaryota > Metazoa > Arthropoda > Insecta > Diptera > Polleniidae > Pollenia > Pollenia griseotomentosa. Next base: position 95,844,826 of record OZ007562.1, on the reverse strand, counting down.
ATCTTATCTCGACTTAAGCTGTTTTATCAAAATGCCACAGATATGTACAGCGAAGTTAATTTAACGATGTCCGTCTATTGTTCTGTATATATAGAAAGAGAAAAAGTTTCCAAATTAGGTACAAGCATCTTGGTTATTAAAACACAACATCCGACATAATGTGGGCGTTTACATAACTTTTTGTTCTTATTGCACCATGGTGAAGGGTATATAAGATTCGGCATAGCCGAATATAGCACTCTTACTTGTTTTTATTGCTATTATTATATAAAACTTTTTTAATATTTTTTGCCAACTCGCCTCAATAATGTTCAAGTGGCGCTGAGGCACTTTCTATCTTTTGTAAAATATTTCTTAAAAAAAAAACGGAATAAAAAAAGTACAGGTCGCACTTTTAAGGATAATTTAATGAAATTTGGTACGTGGGTTCTAATTGGCACAAGGGCGAATCGGTCCATAATTTAATATAGACCCCATAGAAGCTGCTGTACGGAAGAGGGTCTTTGTACCCACTATCAAACCAATTTTAATGCAATTTAAGACATATGTAGATAGCTCCATATTTATTTCGACACGTAAGGTATGCATTTTTTAAAAAATAGGACCACGAGGGGAGATAGGGTCAATTTCTGCCCATCAGTAACTATTTAACCGATTTTAATGAAATTTTAAATATAGATAGATCCCTATTCATAAAGACATACTCTTGAAACTGGTTTTTAAATACTGTGATGTTGGGTATCATACGGTCGGGCTTGACTGACTATACTTTCTTACTCTGTCTTAGCGGTACTGTAACGTACACTCACAATATTATTACAGTAACGGACTGTAGTTTATTTAAGAAATATTCCGTTCAGTCATTTTTAAATAAATAAACATTTAAAATTCCAAGCAAATTTATTTTTAACTGATTCTAACAGTTATTTAAAAAACTAAGTGCATATTAATACGGATTTTCAGTTGCAGTTAATATTGTCCGTTGATTGAGTTAAATTCTTCTTTATGTTAAAGTAAATAAAAATGTAATTTAAAGCAACGAAAAGTTTTTTTTTACTGTCAAAAATTCAACCGCGAATTCCGTAAAAACAAATCAATATTCAGTTATCTTATATAAATTAATTGTCAAAAAATTAACTACAGATTCCGTAAAAACAAATAAATATGCAGTTATTTTATAAAATTTTACTGTCAAAAATTCAACACCATATTCAGCAAAAACAATTAAATATTCAGTTATTTTATATAATTTTACTACCAAAAATAAATTTTTACGTATCTATAAAAAATGAATTGCTTGTTTTGTGTAAGCAATTCCCATTTTCTATTTGTTGAAATAATTTAGTTAAATACATCAAATTTTAAAAGTAAAATAATTGCGAAGCCATATCGGTCATGCTGCTGGTGTCTTATAATTGAGACTTCTTCTGTAAACGACGTGGTCAGTACAACAAAAGTAAAACAAACGTGTGTAACTGCGTAAGTAAATAAAAATATTCTTCCTCTATCGCTTATAAGAAAAACAAGCGGATTTTTTAGAAATTCGGCTCTTTTGTGGAGTAAACAAAAATTTAATAAAATAACTGAATATTTAATTGTTTTTACTGAATATGGGGTCAATTTTTTGACAGTAAAATTTTAATAAATAACTGAATATTTAATCGTTTTTACTGAATATGGTGTTGAATTTTTGACAGTAAAATTTTAAAAAAAAAATAACTGAATATTTATTTGATTTTACGGAATATGGTGTTGAATTTTTGACAGTAAAAATTAAATGAACTTTTTGTTAAAAATAAATGAAAAATAGGTAGACCGGTTTTTAATTGAACTTTCATTTATTTTATATTACAATTTCAGTTAATTTTACGTACAGAATATTGTGAGTGTACTTTTTATAGTGCTGTGTATAATTTTTATGTGTTTATGTTTTAAGCATTTTTATTAACTTATTTTATTATTTGCTTGTTTAAGTTCTTTTCTCTCGAAAATTCCATAGCTGTATTCTAGCGATCAAATTCCTCAGTCTGTAACGTCTTTTACCATCATACTTTGTAACGTCTTATTTCTTTTTAAGTATAGTTTTTGTATAAAGTAACTTTTGTTAGTTCCCCTTCTCTCTGTTTATGGTATAGTTACGTCTAATTTTTTGCTTTTTTAGCTATTAAGAATTTCTCTATATATCAAATATTGTTGAATTGTGCAAATTTTGGGTTTCACACGAAGTTGTAACAATATTGGAAACAAAAAATCTGTCATTGGTTTTCTTAGCGAACATAGTTATGGACCGTAAGAAAAATGTCCCGTGTTCCAGGGGATATAGGAGACAAAGTTAATACAAAATTCAAATCAGTTTCATTAGAAAATGAAGGATTTTCGGTATTAAAAGATATTTGGGATAATAATTAGTATTGTGGTTATTTGGTTGAACTATTTATGGTTTTTAATCCAAATTTTTAATATTTTTATATTTGTGCTGAAAAAGGTCAACAAGAAAAAGAAAGACAAAAAAGAAAAAAACAAAAAATGTACTATGGACTTCAAGAAGAATTCTTGACAAAAAGTACGAAAAAACAGATGTAAGAAAAAAACATGTAAAATCAATTAAAATGGATAATTATTCAAAAAAGCAAACTTCGATCTACCAAAGGTTAAATACAATTTTGTTTAAGGATTGATGTTTGACTATTGACGTCAGCAGTCGTCGATGGCTGCGAGTGTCAAACGGCAAATTTATCTGAGGAGATCGAGTGGTTGCGATCGAAACATGTCATGGTAACCTGCCGGCCGCGGTTCGAATCCCGGCCACGGTCAAGAATGAAAGATTTTCAATAACAATTTTAATTAATTTTCATGTTGTAAATTTCCTTTCTTCATAAAAATAATTTAATGAAAATTAAATTTAATGAACTTAAGCCCTTTTAAAGATATTGGGGATATTTTGGGAGGCAAGCAGAATTATGAGTCCAAGCGTATAAAATATACTTCAGAGCAAATACTCAATTTTAAATATGCTCCTTTAACATCTGTAGACGTAGGAAGAACTTTTTTATGTACAAGAACTTGCTGACTCCAAACAGATATTGTTATCTTTTCGAAAACTTATTGCATCAACTTATAATTTACTATAACAACGTATTAAATGAATTAAGTGGAAAATTAACAAGTTTAAATTGCTTTTTTTTTAATTTTAACAGCTTATTTTCATGTTTTTTAACACTTTTTTTAAGAGCTTAAAATTGTTTTTTTAGTGCTTTTTTTGGTTGCCCAAGTAACAACTAGGGCAATGTTGTCATTTTTCTGACAATGGTGCCATTGTCAGACGCATTTATTTAACACATCTGCCAAATGAAAAAAACGTAAAATATTCACACAGTTGCAAGACATTTTTAGTCAATTTTAAAGACAACATTGTAAGATCTGATCACCGTCTGTACGAAGCTAAATGAGGCCTTTAGTCTAGAAAAATTTGTTGGTACCCAATTGCGTATGCGTACCAAACGATGAGCACTTTGATAGAGTAAACGTCTAGTATTCTGAAAATTGTATTCATAATTAAAAAAGTGCAGCATATTTTAGGAATGAAGCTTTATTGTGAAAACACCCATCCAAGATTTAAAGAAATTTGCAATTTATGCATTTTTAACCCTTAAGCTGCTATCTGGGCTAGGCCAGGCAATTTTGAACTTTCTTCTTATATTTTATCTTGAAAACATCGACAGGTTCTCCTAATTTTTTATGAATTCCTCAATTAACTAAAATGTTCTTAGTGGAGAAGTTTAGAGAAATACTACTTTTTGTATATGTGGGCATGATAATCTTTGTCTAGAAATTTGTATTCATATTTGTACCACCAGGGCCTAAGCAGGCCCTGCATTATGTTCTTGCCACTTAAGAGCTAATGTAATTTGTGTATAGTGTTATAGAGGGTATATCAAAAGGGACTTCCTTATTTTGACAGTAACACTGTGCTAGTTGCTCATGTTTTCGTGATACACCGTTATTTCGAAAATGGAGGAGGTTGCACAACATATATTCGCGTAACTCAAAAACGGTTCAGTTTATTCAAATTACTAAAAAAACCGAAATTCCGCAAAAAATTTCCTTTAAGAAAAATAAAACTTTTTTTAATATGACAGTCGTTTAAGAAACATTTTTTTGCGTATATCTCAAAAACAAAAGCTAACCTATAAAAGTGGGCACCACTAGATTCAGCGTACCCGAATTATGCTAAAACGCCATGTACCCAGCTTGTCTAAAGAAAAGTGTCAATTTCGAGCACAGTGTAATAAGCAGCCATATTGTTGAGATTACATTTGTCAATTGGCTGTCATTTATTCAGTATAATTTATTAACATTAACGGAGAAAGACTTTAACAACACGAACAAATTGATACTACTTAAAATTGTAATCGAAAAATCTTCTTCAGCTATAAGGTCCATGTCTACTCTAACAAACAAACTTGTCGATGTAAAATTCCAGACCATCCATTAACTCCCGAAAAAGTCACTCTTTGGTGCGAATTTTAGGCTGGTGGCATCATCGATTCATATTTCTTTGACAACAACGTTGTTCAGGCCATCGCCGCCAAAGACACGCGCTATAGGAAATGATTATCCAATTCTTTTTGCCTTAATGGAATGACATGGAAACCTACGTCATGTGATTTCAATAGCACAGCTCATGATACATTGTACATTCTGCATGAGCGATTTGAGGTCATGGTCATCTTACGTGGTGATAATGTAAACTCGTCAACGGGATCAGGAGATTTGACACCGTTAGGCGTTTTCTTGTGGGTTGTTTTTTAAGTCTAAGCGTATAAGCCTTAAACTACAGGGACATTAAAACCAATTTAACCCATGCCATTTACCACATTTAAGCCAGACTTATGCGCAAAGGTAATGGACAATTTTACATTTCGGATGAGCACAACCCAGCCAAGCCGCGGCGGACATTTGCTTGTTGTTATATTCTATAAAATTTTATAGAATCAAAAATGTATATGGTGTCTTATGTACACTTTGTTCAATTTAAGTTGAAAATAGAAAGTGCTGAGTGAAAAATCCTTTAAAACCCGATAAATATTTCAATAAATTTTCTTAAAAATGGTTACAGATAAATTTTCTTAGACTTAGTAGCAGTATTCAAAACTTTTTTAACAATATTTGTTCCAACTTTTTTATATTTATTAAATTATGTTATTCCCAGCAAAAACTTTGCTTACAAAATAAGCAGAAAAATAATGAGAACTTGACGAATAGACTACTTATTTTTCTACTAGAAGAAGTACTTATTTTTGTTCGAGATGTCGCAAAAGTAATCCTTTATAATTTAGCCTATTATAATCTAAAAAATAATATGTTTTTTTTATACTTAAAATTTTTATAAAAATATATAGTTACACAAAGTCAATAAAGTAAAAATATTTTTATTTTTTTTTAATTTTTTTTAAATTATTTTATTTTTATTTTTTCTTATTCTATTTTACTTTATTTTATTTTTTATTTTTTTTTTCTGTCTCTGGCGGGATTTGATCCCGCAACCTCGGTGCTGATAGACTAGCTCTCTACCAGCTAGTCTACCGGGGCAGTGTAGTTTTTGCATTAAAAAACTATGTTTTATGACTATAATGACATTTTTATTGTCATAATGAAAATACAAATTTTTCTGTATATTTAAGATATAATAATAAAGTTATTATTTAATATATAACTAATAATCCAAAAAGTGGCGAATAAAGCTACAAAGTAATGAATTCTTGAAGTCATTAAAAGTAGGATTGTAAGTAAAGTTTTTGCTGGGTTTAAATATAAATTATATTTTTTTAACAATTGAAGCAGATTTGTATTATTCTTTTGATGGTGTAGCGACATAAACATTTCAAGTCTTTGTTTCTTGAAAGATTTTTCAAAAGGAATGCAAAAAGCATGCAACAACGTACAGCCGTATTCATTCATATGAAAATAAATGTGATTAACACAGTTCTTGGATTTCTGTTTTTTTTTTTTTTTTTTTTTTTTTTTTTGATGTCAGCGGTATTTTTAACACAAAAATAGAATCTTATGTAAAAAAACTAAGTTAAGCACCAAAAAAAAGAAATATAAAAAAACTCTGACAATATGATGTTGGTTTTTGATTGTTCTACACAAGTATGAATGAATGAATATGAATACAAAAACATCGTTGGTCTCATGTAGAAAGGCCTTAAGTCACATAGTAACAACTTTACAGAAAAATGTCAAAACATTGTAGAATCTGTATGCCTAAAATCTAACTATTGCTTGTACGGTTGTTTATATTCACAATGGACCGCATTGGTCTCCGAGTGGAGGTGTGCCATTGGGCGCATAACCCTTCTTATCAAAAACTAACGGGTGCTTATAATGCCATTATTTTTGACACTACTGCATTAAATTTTGGGACGAGGTTTATTTGTTTAAAATGTATTGGAATCTTAAAAAAAATCAGTTTCGAAAAAAAATTAACTTAGGGCCTTTCTGCATGAGACCAACGACATGTATGAATATAGATATTTTTATTCTGGTTAATGTGTTTTTTTACGTACACTTGTATTTACACATACAAATGAATATGAATAATTTAATTCAAAATGTTGCAAGCACAGGTGTGGAATTTAGTACTCAAAGTTTGGTTTTTGGTTGGTTTTTCTTAAAAGACATAAATGTTTTAAAAGTTTTTGTAACGTTTAAAAATTTATTTTTGCTTAAATATATTTTTGTAACGTTTAAAAATTTATTTTTGCTTAAATATATCAAATATGCAGCTGTTAATTGAGAAAACTAAGGTACACTCTTTTGAATAGAATTATTTTTCGAAATTATGCAGCGTATACTGGATATCCATTTGCTGACATTACGAAAAATTACTCATCCGTAGATTTCCAATAAAAAATTTCTTATGTATGCGCACATTCATGCAATACGGAAAGAGTCATACAGAGATGCAGTTAGGTAATTAAACGAACTCTTAAAAAATTTTATAAAAAAATAACTTTTAAAAAGCCACGCCATTCCCTTACTGCGAATCAGGTTTTTGAGGTATAATATTAAAAAACAACTGTAACAACAAACAACAAAAAATTGAGTGTGTTAACCTGATCGTTTACCAAAATTTGTATACCTTTTGTGTCAAAAATGTATTGGTTAAAAGTGGAAACTCTCCATATAAAATTCAAAACATCTGTAAACGAGATATTAAGCGAAACTTTTACGTATCTCCCTTACAACCTGCTTCGTTCGAAGCTCAACTTTTTGTTTGATCTTAAACATAATTTTTATTATTTGTTGACAAAAAGACTTAACAGAAACATTTTTAAAACCAAATTCATATAAAACTATTTTATTACTATAAATAATACACATTTACTTGTCCTTCAGTTTTGGTAAATACAATTCCTTAAAAAAAAAATGGAAAACAAGTTTGACTCCCAAGAAAACCTTTGATGAGCGAAAAAAACGTGTTTGCCGAAATATCGGTATCGTCGAAATTTAATGGCGATAACACGATAGTTTTTCTGAACAAATAGTTAAACTTTCAATGCTTATTTTTTTTGCATTACAACTAAAAGCAAGAACACATTCAAAAGCAGAGCATAAAATCAAGCAGTGACCATATTCTGTAACTCCCGCGTCGAGAAACTTTTCGATTGAAACGTGAGAAATTAACCAATAATGCCATAAATTCAAAGAAAGAACTTAAATGTGTCTGTCACATTTTTGGCGAGTATTAGCTGTCACGCAAGGAAATTAGTCGCCAATTTACAGAAAAAGTGTGTCTGTAAAATGTTTCTGAGAAAGTTCCCGCTTTGAACTGTAAAATAAAGTCACGAATCAAATTGGGGTGAGAAAAAATATCAACACTTAAAAACATATTAAAAATGCAAAATGCAATGAATACTTTTATTTTTCATTATTTGTTTATTGAATCTTCATATAATAAATATGAACTAACAATTTTTAATCAAATCTCATCCTAATACTTTATTTTATGTCCTGCCAGTGCCAGACAAAAATTTCCAATTTTGTATTTGTATTTGTATTTATTAATTTGATTTTCTAATACAACAAGACACAATATCTTATAAATTACAGCATTAGAATCAGACAAGTTAAAGTATACGTTGATAAAAAATATTTTCTAAAAACTACATAGGTTATATTTAAATTTAAATAGAGTAAAATAAATAAAGTATATAAGTATATAAAAATAAATAAAAAAACAAAGTTTACATTTGAAACATAAAAAAAACATAATTTTCCCAAAAATTTACGAAAAATATTCCCTCAATAATTTTCTAAATCTTATAGCGTTGCTAGTGGTTTGCAAATCATTTGGAAGTTGATTCCAGAGACGTATGCTTAATATGAAGTATTGGCATTCAGAAGCATGGTCACTGTGACGAAGTTGTATTAATTTTTTCCCTCTACACGATCTAGAAAACTGCAGACGTTCATAAAGATATTTTGGCTCCTTTGTCGTTATTATTTTTTTTTTAAGTAATATTAAGTTTTTGAATTGAAGATAGTTTGAAAATGACAAATTGAATAAACTACAAGAGTGCTGCGATATATGATCAAATCTTTTTAAAGAGAATATGTAACGGATGATATTGTTATATGTTACGGTCAGCCTTCTCATATCATTTGTGTTACAACCAGTAAAAATTTCAGATGAGTATAAAAGTGTCGGCAGAAGATATGTTTTTGCAAGTAATATTCTCACTTGCAGAGGTGTAAAGTGCTGAGTAGCCCATAAACTTCGCAACATGCCATATACTTTACCACAAACTTGTGTAATGTGATTCGACCAGGTTAAATTTCTGTTAAATAGTACTCCAAAGTTTCTTGCTGAACCTACAACATCGATTCTCGAATCACCAAGAAATAAATTTACCTCAAAATCTATATGAAAGGCCCTTTTACATACTAATATGCATTTCGATTTGCTAGGATTAAGTCGCAAACCGTTAGCAGCTGCCCATGTTAGTATTTTCCCAAGATCATGATTTAATTCCCGTATTTTCATATTAGCTGACTCTTTAGGACTACTGAGATACAGCTGAACGTCATCAGCATACATTTGTATACTAGAATACGATAGTTGGTTTGGGAGATCGTTCACATATAAGGAGTATAGCAGGGGTCCAAGGATGGATCCCTGTGGGACACCTCTAGTTACTTGTAAAGAACGCGATATAGTTTCGGCATTTGCAAATGATTGGCATCTACTTGAAAGGTATGATGACAACAGTTTCACCGCGAACGTGGAAAATTTAAATAATTTGGACAATTTCATGCACAAGATTGAATGGTGCACTGTATCAAAAGCCTTTGAGTGGTCCAATAATACCAAAAACGTTATTTTTCTATCATCTAGGCTACTACGAATTTCCTCTATCACATCGGTAAGACCTGAAGTACAGCCACGCTGAGGTCTGAATCCAGATTGACGATCGGTTAACAGGTTGTTGTTATTAACGTGGTTATAAATTTGTTTATATAACAACTTTTCAAAAACTTTGGAAAAATAAGGGAGAATCGCAATCGGACGATATTCATTTCCTGCTTTTGGTACTGGAACAATTTTAGCGTGCTTCCACTGCATTGGAAAAGTACAGGTTATAATTATAGTATTAAAAAGATGTGTAACATATCGAATTATCCAGGGTAGAATAATTTTAACAAATTTTGGGTTAATATTATCTAATCCAATTGAATTAGATTTCATTGCATTAAAAGCTTTAACTACATCACATGGGGCTAGGCATTGAACATTAAATTCACTACATGAAATCAAAGGCAAACCTTCCTCATAGAAACTAGACTGAACAGTTGGATAATAAATTTTAGTAAAATTTTCATTAAGCAAGTTAACATCAACTTCCAATGAACGGTCAACTGAGTCATTAATGCCAATCTCCCGTATATATTTCCATTTACTTTTACAATCAACCGCTGTGTTAAATTTGTTATAATAATACAAAGATTTGTCATGTCTTATCCTCGATACAACCCTTTTCCTCGCCAAACGATACTCACTTTGTAGATCAGGTACCTTGTACCTTCTCCACATGTGGTATAGACGGTCACGTTGTTCTATTAACATTTTAGTTTCATTACCAAACCATGGCCTAATTCTTTTTTTGATTGTCTTATTTTTGATTGGCACGTGTTTGCTATAAGTTTGCAGTATTGAGTCATTAAGAAAAGTAAGCTTCTCATCCACTGATGGCAAATAAAATATTTGTTCCCAATCAACGTTATCAAGATCTCGCTGCAAATTTATTGGACTTATATTCTTGAAATCCCTGAAACTATACATTTGAATTCCCTTTTCCGTTCTAAATTTATAGCATAAAAAATTAAATCGTGTTTTGAAAAGGTGGATGCAGCTTACTGATCGTAGAGTAATAATTTTCGCTCGTTACTTACAAAAACTAGGTCAAGTAATGTGCTGTTTGTGGTTGAAAAATGTGTAGGCCTGGAAGAGTTTACAGCAGATAAATTAAATGAATGCATAATATTGCTAAGAGTTTGATTTTCATGCAAATTGCAATTAAAATCACCAGTTAAAATTTTAACTCTGTCGAATCTGTGAGACAATTTTCCACTGTAGGTCTGCTTCAAAACGATTTCCGAAAACGTCTACGTCTGCAAAAGTTTAAAATACTTTGTTTTTGTTTAACAAAAATGTTAAAAAAAAATAATAATTTTATTAATTTTAAATATAAATAATATCTTACACTTTTTTTATTTAAAAATAATTAAATTTGTTTAAAGTTTACTATTATTTGTAACTCAATTCGTTGTTTTCAAAATCTTATAAATACCTATTTTAAATATCAATAATCTTTTACACTTTAATTTAATTATACAATTAATGAATTACTCTACTTGAGTTTTGTCAATATTACCTTGAATTTCAATTTAATGTTTATACACCCAGAGAAAAAACATGTTTGAATATGGTCACCACCAACTACACTATTTTTAAAGAAAATTTAAAGCATATTATGTTCAGTTTAACCATATTATTGTCACCATCAAATATTTTATGGTTGAATTAGTCTTTTATTAAAAAACCACAACCATATTATGGTTGCCTCCGAACACGTTATGGTTGAAAATAACTAAAATATGTTAACACTTATAAAATCATGGTTGGTTTTCAACCATAGCATGTTGCTCTTCGAAAAGAGAAAAATACTATTGTTAATTTAAAAAACAAATTATTGTAATACTTAACCATAACATGCTTAGAGGCAACCATAATATGGTTGTGGTTTTTTAATAAAGGACTAATTCAACCATAAAATAATTGATGGTGACAATAATATGGTTAAGCTAAACATGCTTTACATTTTCTTTAAAATTTTCTTTAAAAATAGTGTGGTTGGAGGTGACCATATTAAAACATGTTTTTTCTCTGGGTGTATAAACACTGAAAACTTGAAAAGAGCAGACTTGCAAAAAATCATCACATTTATAATGAAGTTTTAAATTTTGTCCACTATAACTCTGCCATTTATTGACTCATCTTCACAAACGACCCATGGTTATTTTAGAAATTTTATAACCTTTCACTGAAAAGAAAGAAATACATAAATCGCTTAAAATTTTTGAAGACATTTGCATTTCAGTCACATCATCTTTTTTAAAAGCACAAATGACGGTTATTTTGGAATATCTCAAAAACTGTTCTACTTTTGACGATTCTGACTTCATATTCGAATTCAGCAGAAAATTTTACAAAAGTAACCTGTCCGTAAAAGCCTGGGTTCGAGCCCAGCAGCAGTTAAGAATGAAAAATTATCAATAAATTTTAATTAATTTTCATGTTGTTAAATTCCTTCTTCATAAAAATTATTTAATGAAAATTAAATTTGATGAACTTCAGCCTAATTAAAATATCAAAATTTGGATAAAAAACCATAAATAGTTCAACAAAATAACCACAATACTAATTTTTATATTAATGATCTATGTAATCATTTTGGTAATAGGTGTAAAATTAACAAATTGTTGGCTTGATTCTATGAATTTTCTGTTTAGTGACAATTTTTAATTTTTTCGATGTATCGGTATCGTATCGGCAAAAATTCGAGGGTGTACACTATTTGGGACCCATGGGCAATCATGGACCCGCCTAACAATATTATGTAATTTGGTTAAGATTCATATAAAAGTTCTTTGTGTCGAATATTATTTAGGTATGAGATTTAAGGATGGGGGTTTATTGGGACCTATGCTTAATTTTGAACCTACCAGGACAACATTTTGTCATGACATAGAAGATAACAAAAGAGTTATTATTGCCAGTTTTTATGTTAATACCAGCATTTATAAAGAAGTAATGACATGAGAAGCTTCTTTCAAGAGTAGTATTTGTATGGGATACAATTTTTCAAGATGATTTTGATTGCATTAATATAAGTTTGTACCAAATTTAATCTAAATACAAACATAATAAGATGGTTTTTAGAAACCATTTTTTTTTTGCTTTTTATTCTTCCACGTGTGCGTATAGTCATCACCTACTTCTCCAAAGTAAAAATTAGATCATCGCGCTAATCCCGAAAATCACTTGCAATATTTTAAGGAAATTTGCTACTATTTTTTTCAGAAAAGTTTTATGAAAATAACTATTTTTTGAAACTTTTTTTAAAAGCAATTTTAAATATTAAGCAGGGACCGTAAATAACATGTAAGAGTTCTGATAAAATATTTAAAAAGAGAGATTTATTTCGCCGTCATAACGAGGTTTACCGCAGAAAAAGCTTAAGCGATATTATTTTCAAGTTTCGTTTTTTTAATAAATGACTTTACTGGCAACACTTGCATCATTTCCTTAAATATCATGGTCACATAAGGTACCGTTACAATTTTATAAAAAAAAAAATTTATCTCAAGCGACAACCTTCATACAACATTTTTATGAAATTAAATAAAAAATAACCTTCTCCTGTAAAATTTGGTTTTGTCGCTTAAGTTTTTTTTGCGGTTATGGCTCGATAAAACAAAACTCTGTTGGGGAGTATATTTGGCTGTGCCGCATCTTTTAAATTGAAAAGCCAAAATTCAAAACTGATAAATTTTAACAGAAAATGCATGTAGCAAAAAGTTTTTTGTCTAAAGCCTGGTACTCTGTTCAGTATTTCGTGCGAAATGTTTTCAAACTCAATATAAAAAAAATTTCTGTGAAATACAAACGAAAAAATGTTGATAGAGTTGTACTGTATTTATATTACGAAAAACATGCGAAATGTTTCTAGCAACATTTTTATTTTCCGTACGTAACAAGTGCAGCTCATATTATTTCGCACGGAATTTTAAGCAACAGCTAATAATTTGTTGTAATTTTTTATTTTGTATTTGTGAAGTGATGTTTATAACAAGCGTTTCAAAAAGAAAAATGTAGAAAAGTGCAAAAATTATTAATAAAATTAAATTTTTTGTTTTTTACTTTAGGAAATTATAAAAATAATATTGTTTTACTTTTTTAATGACAATTGTAAAAACACATGGTTTTTGTCATAGATGGGGGTAGTGCACTAATGTTGAAGTTTCAACTCATACTTAGTGATAGTTCAAAATGATTGCAAACATTTTGTCGATGTTGAGTGATGAATTGAAAACTAGCAATCTTACCAAACATGAGTGATAGTAATGTTCAAAAATTTTGCGCTAAAAAAATAGTTTGATTTAACAAAAAGCAATCATCAGTTTATTGCAATTTTTTTTCTTCACTCATTTGACTGCAACTAAAAATTTTGCACAAAATTTAAAATACAAAACTTGTGTTTTCATGATTAAAGCCAAGAATTATTCCGTTATTGACAGAATTTCATTTAGTTTAATTTCCTTTGCTTAGCATATCATCAGAAAAATCAGAAAATTTTTAAAATTTTAGTGACATTATGTTTCTGTACAGCTTTTTGATTGCAAGTTCAAATTTTGAACTACATATTTGAATTGAGTGCAGATTTTATGCATTCAATCACAGTTAGTGTTAGTAAAAAATTTGCAATACCACTTTATTTTTTTTAGTGATAGTGAAAAAAAAAAATACCAATCATCACTAACTAAAGCTGGTAAAAAATAGTAAAAACTAATTTTTTTGCAGTTTTATTTAGTGAGATTGCAATGTTGATTTAAATCAATATTTAGTGCACTACCCCCAACTATGGTTTTTGCTTACCTTAGCACAATAATGTTGTATACTTGTATCTAATAAAAACGTTAAGTTTTGAAAAACCGCAAGATAGATAATATTGATACATGACAAAATTTTCGTGCGAAATAATAAATGTTGCTCGACATTTTTCGCAAGTTCGAACACAGTACTAGGCTTAATATGACAAATATTTACAAATATGTAATAAGACTTTAAAATCTGTTTCATAATGTTTCTCTCTGGCTACAGACTTTTTTTTAATAATTTTGGGTTTTTTTTTACAATTTTTTTGTGTTTACAATATTCGAAACTATAAAGCATAATCCCAGCAAACACATCCAATTTAATATCAATTTATGTATACTCTGAAATGAACGTCATTGCCTTGTGCTGAATTTTTTCTTTTTAATAATAGGTATGTTCATTTACAGAAAATGATGGCTTATTGTCAATAATTGTTACAAGTAATTGTTCACCTACTCGAACCACCTGTTTTATTTTTTTTAACAAAATAAAAATAATTATCATAATTTTAAAATTAAAAATTTTTTATAACATAAAAAATTTTTTTTTTTTTCATTATTTATTTATTGAATCTTCATGTGTATATTAAATATGAAATATAAATTAATTCAATCTTATCCTAGTACTTTGTTCATGTCCTGCCAGTGGCAGACAAAAATTTGCTTCATCACGGGTTCTGTTCACATATAAAATTCAGGATTTGTTCTTTCTTTTTGAGAAAGTATTTTATTATTTAAATTTTTATACCCACACCACAATAGTGGATAGGGTATAATGCATTTGTGCTGATGTGTGTAACGCCTTAAAATGTTGGTCCTAGACCCACCTTAAGGTATACCGATCGACTCAGAATCACTTTATGAGTCGAACTAGCGATGTCCGTCCTGCTGGCTGGCTGGCTGTCCATGTAACCTTGTGCGCAAAGTACAGGTCGCAATTTTGGAGATAATTTGATAAAATTTGGGACATAGCTTCTTATTGGCGCAAGGACCAAGCCTATTAAGAATCGTATAACCACGAGGGAAGATAGGGGGAAATTTTTTCCTCTCAGAAACTATAAAATTTTAATGAAATTTAAAACATAGATAGAACCATATCTATATGGACGCACAAACCTTCAAAGCAATTTAAATGAAGTTTATAAACATAGACAAATCCATATTTATATGGACACATAAGTATGATGTGTTTTTATATACTGTGGTGTAGGGTATCATATGATCGGACTTGACCGACTACACTTTCTTACTTGTTTTCCTATGAGTTTAGTATTGTGGTTAATTTATTGAACTGTCTATGGTTTTTAATCCAAATTTTTCATATTTTAATCAGGCTTAAGTTCATTGAATTCAATAAATAAATTAAATTCATTTGTTCTTTTTTTCTGGTAGTATCTAGATCATGAAAGCTACCCCAAAGGAATAGGACTATTGGCAGAAAAGCTTTTAATATTTAAAGTTTATTAGAAAAGCCAGTTGAAAAATTTATTTTTTTTAATGAAAATTTAAAATTGTTATTTTATATGGTGGAAAAAAATTTCACTTTTCTTATCAAACTGTATATTAAATTTTTTACTTTTCTTTTTCTATATATATAAAGCCAACGATTTTAATCCCCTTTTTTGTTTGCCGGGTTACCGAACGTCTGCCTTTATAAATGAAATAACAGAACTAAATGAATGAAAAAACATGCTCATATGAATTCACATCCAAATATAGTAACATATTTTACACAGCCTTGCCACAATTTATACAATATGGTTTAATTTCAGGACATATTTTGTAAACTAAATTTTTTTTTTTAATTTATTAAAAATGTAAAATTTAATGAAAAATTGTTGCCGTCAACTGTTCTCAATACAAATTGACAAAAATATTTTGCGTTTAAATGATCAGTCTGTTCAACGATTTCGAACGTTAACGTTCGCATAGAAAAATACATTTAAAACAAAAACAAATTGTCGAAATTGTATGTATATTTTTTTAAAAAAAGTTTAGCCCTGATTCTAAATTCACCGATAAATATCACGCTGATTTATAGAAATATTTAAGGAAATAGGAAATATTTTTGAAATTTAAAAATGGCAGAAGCAATGAAGTAACACTCAACCAAAAGTTGGATGTAAAAAGTAAATAAACAAAATTGTTTTTATTAAGTAGGCTGAAATTTGAAAAAATGGATTAATGTGGGTTAAAGTGATTTTCAAGATCTAATACAAGGTGAATTCATTACATGTTAACATGTAAACATGTGTAAAGAAGTCTACTCTTAAAAAAATAAAAAAACCACCGGCAAGATATATTATCGTGCTACTTTCGCTGAGGGGTATAAAAGCAACAAGATGGGATTTTATGATAATTTAGAGGCATTTGTGGTTTTTTGCTTATATCTCAGCTATTTATAAAGCGATCTGGCTGAATTTAAGAAGACAGAATACGACGTTGAGAATACCGAGATTTTTTAGTTTTTAAAATTTAACCACCCTTTATAATTGAAAAATTGTTTTATTCTTGGTGCTTTGTATTAAGTTATTTTTATTCCATAAATAATACCGAAAATACCGATAATAAAAAATGTTAATTGAGTAACATTTTGTTCCGATATTTTAAAGGTTAAGGGGGGCTTTCTTATATGAAAGCAATGGCCAGTTGTAAAAATTGTTAATGATTGTGAAGTCGTTTAAGTTGATTTGACTAAATTTTGTATGTAAAAAAATATTGATATGACTATTCTAATAGCTACTAATAAAAATATTTTGGTATGATGATTTTTTTGTTTTGTTTGTAACACATCGAAATAATTATTGGATTACTTCGTTTATATTTAAAGGGTGGTTAAATTGTAAGGGCCGATGTTGAATGTGAACCACACCTAAACGCCAAGTTTTTTTCCGAATTTTATTTGACATTTCTCTATTTCAGACTTACTCAATTTGAACCATAGAGAGATACACAATCCAACAACGTGTTAAAGTTATCCAGACTTATTATGAAAATGGATGATAAATTTCGAAGAAAATCATCTTCAGTGATGAGGCACATTTTCACCTCAGTGGATTTGTCGATAAGCAGAATTTCCGCATTTGGGCGAATAATAATCCAAGAGTGATTGTCAAAAAACCAATGCACCCACAAAGAGTGACTGTTTGGTGCGGTTTATGGGCTGGCGGCATCATCGGGCCGTATTTTTCCATGATGAGGCCTGTCAGGCAGTTACTGTGAATGGTGTTCGCTATCGTGAGATGATAACGAACTTTTTATGGCCCGAATTGGAAGATATGGATGTGGACGATATGTGGTTTCAGCAGGACGGTGCCACTTGCCACACAGCTAACGAAACAATGGCTCTTTTGCGCAACAAATTCAATGGCCGTGTTATCTCACGTAATGGCGATGTCAATTGGCCGCCAAGATCATGTGATTTGACACCGTTGGACTTTTTTCTTAGGGGTTATTTGAAAGAAAAGGTGTACGTCGATAAGCCAACAACAATTCAAGAGCTAAAGGATGAGATAATTCGGCACATTAACGGCATAGAACCTCCATTATGCCTCAGGGTCACCGAAAATTTGGACCATCGGATGGAGGTGTGCCGCCGTGGTCGCGGCGCCCATTTGGCCGATATTTTGTTCCATACATAATTGAGTAATACCAATATATCATAATAAAATAAAATTACAATAATTTCCTAAATAGTTTGTGTTTTATTCAAAATCAACATCGGCCCTTGAAATTTAACCACCCTTTATATGTACATATATTCTAAATCCTTACAATATTCCAAAATGACCTAGACATCGCCGTCCTGCTGTCTGTTAAAAGAATGATGTAGCTTGCAACAACGCCGTCTATGCTAGCCGTCTCTATGTGCAACCTACAAACAATTTCATGTGCCCACATGAATCTAGATCGTGAATGCTGCTGTTCTCCATATTTTGTTCTGGTTCAAACAGTGTTGTTCAAGCATTTGTTTGCTTTACGACAGTATTGCTATAATAAGAAATGATCAAAGACCATTAACAATTGCACGTCGGTAATTCGGCCAATGTTTTGTTTTGACGGAGTTTAATTAGTTAGCCTCCAAATAAATGTCCTCGCGATACATGATTTTTGATTTGATACGGAATGCACCTTAACAACTTAATTTGGCTTAGATACTTTTTTTACAAATATAAATTGATGGCAAATAAAAAGCCTTGCTTCGTTATCGTGGTAGTTCACATTACTTCGAAGAAACTCTGTCTTGACAATGTATTATCATTTACATCGTAATGTGTACTAATGTTGTATCTTATCCAGCTAGTAGCCTTGAAAAATCTGGTAGGTCATTAAGTTTGGACCTACATACATATCACACCAAGGTTGGGTAGTGTGTAGTTAACCAGGACTCTGTTTATCCTGAGATCTGGAGCCGGAAATTAGCAGAGAATGTGGAAAACCGTTTCGTTTTCTATATGACATTGCCCTACTGCAGTAGTCGTCAGAGGGAAATATGTGTGTACTTGCATGCTTGTGTTTAATGTCTCATTAATACTGTCATCAATTTTATATATAAATTTCTCTGCGGGTTATAAGTTTTGTAGTGGATTTTTTTAACAAAAGTGGGCTGCATTCGCTTAGCGCCTCTACATTAGTGCTAAGGAATTATCGATAGTACTATCGATAGTCTTAAAATATCGAAAATATCGATAGGTTAAATATCAATATTTTAATTATTTAAAAAACAGCTTTAAAGACATGTAACAGCAGCTATAAACACACAGTTTTTGCCGCAAGTTTTTACTTGATATTATTAGTTCGCGCTGAATTACAGCAATGAATACAAACAAAAAGTGGCAGGTGCTTTGGATTGCTTAGCTCTTTTTACTATTAATTAAAGGCCTTTAAGTCGACATTTGTACATGTTTACTTAGGGACTGAAATGTCAAATATTTATTAACGTTGTAAAATGCAAATACAAATGCAATTGTGAGCATAGGATAAAAAAATGAACGACCAGAGGAAAAGTCCGCTAGATTTATTGCCTTTTGTGTTGAGAATCAAAACTTATTTAGAACATTATCTAAAGTTGCAATAAAATATCTTATAGTCCCTGCTTCTTCGGTTTATTCAGAAAGATGCTTATCAGCAGCACAATTTTTAAAAACTGTTATCTTAAATAACGTGCGTACATAAATACGTTCAACACAGAAAAAATTCTCCAAAATTTTTCACCAATTAAAGCATTAATCAAAAATATAATCAGTTTTAATTAAAAATTTAATCAAGTGAATTAAACTTTTAATCAAGTGAATTAAACGTTTAATTAATACTATTAACTGGTTTAATTGATACTATTAATTTGTTTACTGGTGCAAATTTAATTAATTTTTCAATTAATATCACAAATTTTTTAATTGAAATCCATTTTTATTTTTTTCTGTGAATAAAGTGATAAAAACAACGAACTGTAGCCTGATTAAAAACTAGATAACGTTTTCCTGCTCAAGTACAAACATTGAGTCGATAGTAGAAAATATCGATAGTATCCCACCACTACACTACATGTTTCCAAATTACACCATCTGTTTCCAGCCTTTTGAAGAAATAGCCCCAAGATGCTAGTTTTTATAAAACATAGCGGAATTGCGACTGGAACCGTATTACGTATTATATTAAAAAAAGATCCCATTCTGGATAACTCGTCTGCGTGTTCATTACCAATAGTAGTACGAAGGGTCCCAAGTTGGAGTAATGTCATGTTGCCGACTTAGCATTTATATGTTGCTCATTCTAAACCTGTCTGACCAATAGACATGTAGTTATGCATGCATGTCAGGAGATAAGCACTGTCTGAAAATCGATCAAAAATCTAATATTGCCATGAATAATGTTTTACAGGCAGCCATGATACCGAAAAATTCGATTAGAAAAATACTACAGTCATTTTAAAACCAAAGACGAGCTGGGGCGTTGCAGAAAACCCTAGATTGGCTGCCCCGGTAGACTAGCTGTTAGTGATATTGTCTATCAGTGCGGGGGCTGCGGTGTCGATTCCCGCCAGAGAATCTGGTCTCCTTCGGAGAAGCGTACACAGAAAAAATTTTTTAGGCCAGTAAAAGAATTAATCAAAAATAAAATCAGTTTTTATCAAATATTTAATCAGGTGAATTAAACTTTTAATCAAGTGAATTAAACTTTTAATTGAAATATTGTCAATTAAACATTTTATACACTTGATTAAAAAGTTTAATTCACCTTATTAAATATTAACCTAAAACTGATTTTATTTTTGATTAATTCCTTTACTGGCCTAAAAAATTTTTTCTGTGTAGAGTTTCGCGGGATTACATAAGAAAAAAAAACGGGGTTTATTTTTGAAACATCCGCAAAGCCTGGTGTTATTTTCGTTTTTTAGGTTACCCCTACACCAATTGCTTCAGGAAAGTAAAATGGCTTTAAGTATTATATCAAAATCCGTATGTGGGGTACTATGACCAGATGGTTGTTAAACGATCACAGAAGGCTCCGAATCTCTGCTTGTTGATATGGTATGATTGCGTTTAGTATTTAACCTTTCCATAATACAAATATTCTTTTAGGAAAAGGCTTTCAGTTAAATACATATGAGTGGCCTTTGTTTAGACTATTGATAACAGGTATCATATTTTAATTACAGCCAAATAAATTAACATGTTTTCGTTGTTATAAGGGAATTAATTAATTTTGTTATGTAACACTGTGTGTAATTTTTTAAGTCATGGAAAAATTACCAAATACGGACAACTGTACGTGATAAAAAACCAAAAGAAAAGACCCAGTTTTGCTCAAAGTCATGCACTTTTTTTATGGGCCCCCAAAGATTTGGGGCCTCGATGTCATTTTTGCAAAAAAGTGATCATTTTCTCAGGCTCATATCTCGCAAACAGTTCGGAATTTTGATTTACCCTCTGATACAAAGTTGTAGCTCTTCCTAGGAATGATTCTTAACACCGTTTAGGTAGCCGCAAAAGTAAAAAGAAAAAACAAATGAAATTAAAAAAATTTCTCTTTCCATTACGCTGTATGTCTGTCATATTAAATCTTTAAGGCCGTTTTCTGTTAAACTAATGTTTTTTAGATAAATAAGCGATATGTTCTAAAACATTGCTAAAATATATACGTACATACATTTTAGATAACTGTGAATGGTTTTAGTGAAGTCCAGAGGGTGTTTTAAATTTTAGATATTTAAAACTTAAAAAAAAACAGAAAAATGTGCTACATAAAATAGCAAAATATTCTCTCTTAAAAATAAAATCAAAATATTTTTTTAATGTGGTTGCTTGGCAACAGTCATAAATTTCTAAATTCGTGCTTTTTTGCCATTGTGCTGCTTTTTTTTTGCAACTCTTGTCAGTAATAAATTTGATTATGATTTATGTTGACACTGTTTTGATATGAATTGTGCTAAACAAAAAGCAGACAGAAACGAAAAAAAAAGAAATATATGAAAGAGATATTTTGGGAAACTACACATGCGAACATATCACAAGATGTTAGAAATGTATTTGTTTAATTCTTTTTTTAAAATACTTAAGCACATAATTTAATTTGGGTTTCAAAAGCACATCTGTGTATTTTTTAGGATAATTTAATTGTAGAAACATAAAATGTTTATGAATCATTGTTTTTCGCTTCTTTATTTAATTTAATTATTTATTTGTATAATCAACATCATATATGGGGGGAGGGGCGTACAAAATATTTATTTTGTCATACCGTTTGGAATACGTACACAGAAAGAAAAACACTCGGGATAAATTAAGTTATTTATACTTGCTTTAAGTACAAGTCGTATCCAAAAATTTAAGTACGAATAAATGGGATTACTTTCGAAAATCAATCCTGGAATTTCTTAAAATAAGTACAAAATTCTTAAGCCAAGTAAAAAAAGATTAAACTTTTCGTTGGTAGTGCCACTCTGAGAGTAAAATTACAAAGTGAGTGTTTTAATCTCATTTAACTTATCAAAGTTTGTTGTAGACTACTACAACAACACCACCCAAGTAGTTTAAAAACGATTTGCTTGTTGTGTGTAGAAACAATAAAAACAACAGAACAAGACAAAAACACATTATTTTCATGTTAAAAAAAAGTAAAATTGAAAGCAAGTGCTCTCATTAAGTTTATATTTTCGGTTGAATATGTACATTAAGTTTTTAAAGTAAAAATTATATCGGGAATTATGCTAGTGTTTTGTAATTTAAGTTCTGTATTTTGTAAAAAGAGTAAGTACATCAATCATAATAAAATTCTGCTTCTAATTTCACTTTTGGTTTATTTCAATTACGATTTTGGTATTGAATCAATTTTATAATACTTGAATCAAACGCATTTTGAGATTGGTTCAATCTTAGTTTTAGTCAAATCAATATAATTTTCGGATTATTTCAAGTACGAATACGGGATTGAATATGGATAAGTAAAGTATTTCACGATTGAAAATACGTACTTGAATCAATGTTTCTGTACTTGATTCAAGAAAATCCGAACTTACCATACTATTAATATCACTTCGGATTGATTTGAGTACGGATGGATTGATTTTTCTTTTGAGTGAAGCGAAAATTTTATCACAAGTCTTTAGTTATTATTTTTTGAATATCGGCGTATGTTCATTATACGTAAATAAAAGCAATATGCATTATTTAATATAAATTTAAACTTGTTTTGAAAAATTTATACTAATTTAAATTTACTAGAAAGAATATTTTATTGCATTTGTTTTTAGCTACAATTTTAAAAAAGAGAATCAAAAGCGTTTTTATTTCAAAAACATTATATGAAAATTTATAAAAACTTAAAATTTAAAAATTTATATGAAAAGCACTAAACAAACTGTGAGCTTTTCAAATAAATTTTATTCCACGTTTAATCTCTTCCTAGCGGTAACAAGAATGAGTAAAAAGGCCTAATAGAAAGCCATATTTAGTAGATACAAAACCTCCTCGCCGCATTCAATACTTATATTTTTTTTAGACAGGTTGTCATTGGGAGCAAGCCCTTCCACACCCCCTTTAAGAACAACTTTGTTCCCTTTCCAAAGAAGGGAGTAAGGAAGGTCACTAAAATAATAATAAAAAAAAACAAAATAATAAAACTGAACAACTTCCTTTCTCCCTTCTTAAAGAAGGGAGTAACGAGTGTGTACTAAATATTTTGGAAGGTCTTTCAAAAAGAAATTTATACCTTCTGAAAGGCATACTTCTGAAGGCACGATATCATTTGAAGCGAATCTTTTAGCAAGAAGCACTTGTGGTCTTTTCAATAATTACCGCTGGGTTGCTTTGTGGAAACCGCACATCAAAACATGAGACTTTTTTTAAAACCATTCATAATTTTTCTTTGGTTGTTCAATATTTTTTTAGACGTTATAAAGTACATATGTATATTCTGGGAAGCAAGAAGCAAAGTTGATTGAACGATGTCCGTTTGACCGTCTATCTCTTGAAATGGGTTATCCGAGGACCCCAGATAAGACAGGGACTAAATTGGTGAATATAAACCAAATTACAGATATGAGCAGAAATTAATTACTGCCATGACTTAACTTATAAATCTATAATTTTTGCCCATTAACCGTAACTTTTCGAAGTTTTCTAGAATTTATGAACTTAATTTTTTTAAATTTTTCCTTAAGTGAACTAAGTACTAGAAAACTGTTTATGAAAACTACAAAATTGGTTTATAGACGTGCGAGTTATAGACGAAGTACTTATTTTTGTTTCCAAAGTAGTTGTTTTGCCACAATAGCGCCCATACCATATGAGCTTGAAGGTACTGTAAGTTTGAAATAGATTTTTCCGAGTTAAAGTGCTTGTCGAAATTTAGTCATACAGTGGACTATGACCTTCTACATACGAGCTCGAACACAATTAAAAGAAACTAATAACATTAATATTCAGGTTAAAGGTGCCTATTTTTAAAATAACTAACTTATTTGTAATATTCTTAGGAGTTGTATAGTATACAATGTAAACGTCTAAACTGAGGGCAGCAGTTTTCCCATCCCTGATAATAATTGTGACTGATTGGAATTAACAACTTTAGGCGCCACCATCATCAAGTACTATATTTTAAGTTTATTTAAATTTTTTGAAAGTTTTTTGCTTAAAACTTAAGAATATTTTTTGATGTCGAAATATTGTTTGAAGGTCGTATTTAACGGTCGTATCTTGTTGTGATATTTAAAAAAAAATCAATCGGAATTTCAATTGATGGTATAAACACAACTGGGACGAACGACGATTTTCGCATAGTACGACGAATTCGTTGGCAAGAATTCGTTGCGTAAATTCGTCAAATGAGACATAATAAGTTCGTGAATTCCAGGTATTAATGTGACTTGAATTTTTTTTAAATTTATTAAAGTAAATACCTTGAACGCTACATTTCATCTTTTGTAGCTAGCAATAAATTTTATTAAAACTTTTTTATAATTTATTGGTTTGTTAACATTTATCAAATCATAGGTTGACCATTAGGCCGGGTCGATTTGTTTGGATGAAAAAAAAAAAAATTAAAAATCGTATAGCAAAAACGTAATCTACATCAAATTCTAAGAGAAACCATGGGTCTAAAACAAAAGCCTAATCCGCGCCTCTCGACTTAAAAATTTATATGCCCGCCTTTGCCAAAAAAAATTTTTTTTTGAAAAAATAGCCAAAAAGAAATCGAATTTTCTAAATAAAATTGTTTAGTAAAGTAGTTCTTTTGCACTTTATATTTTTCTACACTTAACATTTTTTTACATTAAAAAAATATTCACCCAAGTAAAAAAGTTTGTACATAATTTTATCCATATACATAAAATTGTAACGTTACTGAAGCCTGAAGCTAAAAACTTGAAATTTGGACCGGAGGTGGGTTTCTCCCCCAAATCGGTCCACTAAGACGGGATTTTTGGAAATTCGAAAGTTTTGGAGGTAAAAAAGGGTAAAAACAGGCAAATTCGATAATTTATATCTCCAAACTAAAAGAGACACAAAAAAAAAACTGTAATACTTATCGTTGTTCTTTTGAAAAATAAGCGCACAGGTGTCTGGTACTTTTTTGAAATTCGGCTCTTTTAGGAAAAAAGGGGTAAACCTGAATTTTGGTACTTTTTTGTCACCCCATCTATCTTTTGCACCAATAAACTTAGAAGTAAAGTTTATACCACATTCGAAACTTATTCAAAAAATTACGAGTATGAATTTGGTACTTTTTATGAAAGAATATTTTTTATCTATGTTCCTTATAAAAATATTAGATACAAAATTATTTACAAACTTTTTTAATTGGGTGCAAATTTTTTTAATGTAAAAAGATTTTGAGTGTAGAAAAATATAAAGTGCAAAACAACTACCTTACTAAACAATTTTATTCAGAAAATTCTATTTCTTTTTTGAAAAAAATTTTTTTTTCAACAAATTTTTTTTTTTTGCCAAAGGCGGGCATATAAATTTTCAAGACGAGAGGCGCGGATTAGGATTTTATTTTAGACCTATGGTTTCTGTGGAGAATTTTCTTAGAATTTGATGTAGATTACGTTTTTGCTATACGATTTACAAAAAAAAAATCGACCCGCCCTATTGACCATATTTCAACAAAAAAAAAAAAAAAAAAAAATTATATACAAAACTATTAATTGGGTGCGTTCTAGAATCCGAATCCACTCGAAAGTGGATTACTTAAGTATTTTTGGTGTTCTGCAATTCGATTTAGCAAACTCAAATTAGTTTTTGGGTTTGTTTCAAATTTTGCAATTTTTCGCGAATTTCAGCCATGTTCGCGATTTTTTGCTGTAAGTTGTCTGATTCTTTACAGCTTTAACGATTTATAATAAATAGAAGACTTTGCTATCATGCCGCTGTAAGCAAATTTTTGCGAATTTCCGCTAATTTAGCAATTTTTAACGAATTTTTTTCCATTCCTAATAGTCTTAGGGACTTTTAATCAATTTAATGGCTTCTTTGAAAAATGAAAAATTTTGGCGAATTTTCGCTACTTTTGCAAACTTTTTTATGTTATTATCGGATATATTGATTTTTTTAACTGATTAAGCGATTTCAAATAAATTTTTGCGTCTGTTTAAATTTTTGCGAATTTTAGCCATGTTCGCGATATAAGCGATTTTTTTCTTTGACGATTTTTAAAAAATATTACACAATGCTATTATGCGGTTTTTAACAAATTTTTGCGAATTTCCGCTAATTAAGCAAATTTTACCGAATTTTTGCTATTCCTTATAGTTTTAGAGACTTTTAATCAATATTATGGCTTGTTTGAAATATTAAAAAATTTCGCGAATTTTCGACATTTTTCCAAATTTTAGCCAAGTTCGCAATAGAAGCGAATTTTCCCTGTGATTCTTTACAGCTTTCACTATCTGCCTGCGGTTTTCTATCCCTGTCCCAATTTATTCGTCGTTCGTCTCCGTAAGAAATAGAAATAAACTTATCGCAGTGTTCGTTACGCAGGATGAATTTCGGCCTACGCAATGATTGTGTGTATTTTCATACATACCAATGTGCTCTATTTCTGACGACGAATATTCGTTGCGAATGATTCGTCGTTCGTCCCAGTTGTGTTTCTAGCATAAGTTATTCAATAAAATTGTTTTTAAAATTAAAATTATTGTAGCAACTTTAATAATTCATATTAAATAATATCTAAGTTTTATGATGTTTGAAAAAAGAGAAAAGATTTTTTTTACGCTAGACGTGATATCTTTATGTTTAAATATTTGTGTATTTTTTTCTAGCCTTTATAATCTTACCATGTTGTTTGAATACTTGGCTGCTATCTATGCGCTGAATCCCAAGACCACCTCATACATTCCTCCCGTAATGTACCGGCATTTCGTTCATACCAGCATATGACGTAATCGACATTTTAAGAGTGTTTAATCGATTTTTTAGAAATACTCATTTGGTGCTTTTGTCGAATATTGTTTACTTTGCGAAGCCAGCTGTCATACAAGTGAAAGCGCCCGTCATCCATGCGAGATTACAATTGCTTGGCCATCCTGCATGAAGTGATCGCGGACCATCTTACATTAGTAATAAGGATTGTCGATCGCAGAAGTTCGAGTTTGCCGCGACCAGTGGTATCCGTAAGTTATTATCATGTCTAGCAAGCTCATCCGCTTAAATGTTCCCTGTAATCCTGATTTAAAACTGTTCAGCCATCTCATTTAAAGATGAGGGGCCTGTTTTAATTCTTAGACAAGGAGAATCCAAGGCCATAACGAAGGCATGACTGTCGGTATAAATATTGACAGTAGTCATTGACACAGGTAATATTCTCACCCATAATACAACTTCCTCAATCGCAAGTATATCCGCCTGGAAAACACTACAATTGAGATTGGGTTTTCTCTAGTGTACTCCAAAGCTTACTGCTTGTCGTGACTTAGAGATATCCTTCTCTCTTGAATACCATTTATACACGTAGATGTGCCGTAATGAGCCCCAGTAGCCGAAAAGCTGTAATACCCGATATCGTCTGCAGCTCCGAAGATATGATGCCATCTGGGCCAGGAGATTTGTATGGGTCAAAACTACTTTTGATCCAAAGAAGTATTTAAAATTTATATATATTTTTTACTATAATTTTAGTAGTTTGTAGTTGTTTTTTTTTTATCTAACTTTTCATGGGTTTTTTTTTACTTTTTTCACGCCATTTTGTAAAGTTTTTCATAATTTTATGCATCGATTTTTTTCCGTGTATATTAAAGCACTCACTGCCATATGTAAGCGCATAATTGCTTTTGCCAATCAGTTCTTTTTTTGTTTTTATTTACATTTTTTTAATTTAAGTAGATATTTTTTTTATTTTTTTGAAAATCTTGGAAAATATGGCGTATTAAATTTGCAGACTTGACATGCACCTGAGTTAATTTGAATGTGCATAATTTCAGAAGACGATTCTTTGTCATTATTATTTAGATCTTAAGATATAATCTTTTTTTAAATCTTAATAAAAAACAAGCAGCCTTAAGCTGAATAAAAATTTAATTTAATAATAGGAGTTGAAATGTTTCCAAATAAATTTCCGTTGCAAAAGCTTGATATTTTGAAGGTACTTTAATTTCATTGTGATTTATTTTACAGACTTTAATGTCAACGTAAAATTTTATTTGTTTACAGGTTGACATCACTTAAAAATTAATTTGAAAATCAATTTTTTTTTGGAAAATTTGCTGTTTAATCCCAAATTTTTACCAACTGAAAATATTTTTAGCTGTATACTGTCCTTAGTTCAGCTCTCTTTTTGACAGATATTGTGTGTTGCTGACCAAACTATTATTTATTTTACGTTTTAATACAATTAATAAAATCGAAACAAAGACTACGTTAAATTAATGCTACAAAAAAAAAAAACACATTCTGTTCTCTTATGAAACAGCTGTTTCGTTTCAATTTAAACGGATAAAGCTGAAAACTTGGAATTTGGAGCAGAGATTGGTCACACCCAAGATCGATCCACTAAGACGGGATTTTTGGAAATTCGAATGTTTAGGGGGTAAAAATGGGTAAAAATGGGTAAAAACGGGTAAATTCGGTAACCTTATGTCTCCAAAACTTAAAGATATACAAAAAAACTGTAATACTTACCGTATGAATAAATCAACAAAAATAGTTGATTTTGCAGTTCTCTGGTGTACAGACGCTGATTTGTTGGTTTTGGTTCGGGGGATCTATTTTATTTCGATACTACCTGTTACCGGCATTTCCCTATCCACCACCTGGGACCCGTCTGATAGTAGGCCAATAACTCCCACAACAATGTTAGCTGATGACAAAAGCTTTAAGAAAATGATTAATTTGGAAGAAAAAAAGTTCTAAAATTCGTATCAAATTTTAAGATGGATAAAGAACTTTTATTTTTTATGTTTTATTTTACTTTATTTTTTAATAAAATGCCTAACTAAATAAGTTTTTGTTGATTTTTTACTTAAAAATGGTTCTGCGAGAATTTTTTTTAAAAAAGTTCGTCGATTCGACGAAGAGTAACCCTAATGTACCAAAATGAAGAGTAACCTTTCGGGGTTAAATCACTCAACTAAATTTCGTGAAGAGCGGTCTATAATTTTGGCCATTATAAAACCAACTCTCTAGGCTACATTTCGTGATCGGTTAATGCTACCATAGGCCTCATATAAAGGCAATTCGAGGAATCGTACTTTTGGTGTTCGCAAAAAAAACACACCGAATTTGGCTCGGCCAAACTTTTTTTATTTTTTTCATACTCATATTTTTGAATTTGTTTCTATTCTTTTATAATATTTATATTCATGTGTCATCAAATATGATGCTCCTATAAGAAACATGTTATGAATTTTAATATTTTTTTTTATTTCATGGTTTCCAATCTGTTTCTTTCGTTGTTCTTTACTATTGTATTCTTTATCAGTTGTTTCTTTCCTTCAATTACCCATAATAATCAATCTTTAGTAAGTTAACCCCCCCCCCCCCAGTTTTTTCACCAACAATGATTATTTCTTTTTTACGATTAAAAATTGCAAGAAAAACTGTTGAAACTACTGCAGTCTATGAATGCTCGTGTGAGCAAAAGGGAGCAAATAAAAAACAGAATTGAGAAAGAAGAAAAAAAAAAAAAATAAACAATATGGAAATTTTTACTTGCAAAATGTTGTAAATTAATGAGCAATTCCTAAATGTTTCATTATATTTTTTAAAAGTTAAAAATAGTTTCGGAAGAAAAATGTATGTACACATTTCGCAGTTTTATAAGTTTTAATTCAGAGAACTCGATAATGATTTGAGTTTAAGCTGAATTGAACAAAAATATGAATTGCAGTTAAATAAAAAAGAGATTTTTTTTTAATAAAGACATGTTTATTATTGCTACTAATGGAAATTGAGAGTATTATTCTATTAAAGTGAACACAATGTATGTAAAGTCCCCATACTCTCTTTTTAATCGATTCGATGGAAATGAAGTTTTCAATTAACACGTTTGTTTAAACATCATAAACAGTAAATTATCCATCCATTTTTTTTTAATTTAAACAAATGCATTCTCATGTTTTTCCATTCACATGCAACTGTGCAAAATGAAATTTAAAAAAAAGTTTCTGGAAAATTTATATTTAAAATTTGTTCAAAAGCTTTGTTTAAAAAAATAAATAGAACAATTAAGAACGCTATATTCGGCTATGCAGAATTTATGATACTCTCCCTCAAAGATTAACATATTTTTTTTGGTAAGGACTATAGTAAATTATAAACCAATCTTTTTAAAACATGTTATCAAAATTTTTGGTACGAAATGTCACTCTATGACAAACTCAATATACTCTTCTCCGCCGCTCGAGGTAGCGAAAGCAATAAAAATGACAATTCGTAAGAGCGTACAGTGGTTAATTGTTGAACATGATGAGCTGATCGACATTAATTTTTGCAATATTTTGAACAACCATTTATTTTTGACACTTTTAATTCTGTTATGTACAGTGGCAAAAATATTCCTGTCATGGCGAAATTTTACTAATTGTTAAAGAAAAGTCGGGGTTTTAATATTGAAAGCAAATTTATTTTATTTAAATTCTACTTCAAAATTTTAGTGTATTTCAGTTGACTTCTTTAACAAAATTAAAAAACTAGAACAAATTTAAATATTTGTTTTGAAAATCAATGAAACATTGAAATCTTTTTTAATATAAAGTATAATTGTTTAATAGCCAATTTACACTACAACGAAATCTAGTACTTACGAGATTTCGAGCCAAATCTTGTGGTTTTTGACTACATTTCCCATACAAAACAAAATCTACTTTGTGACTAGATTTCGACGAAATCTACTCAAAATCAAATAGTACTTAGTTTTGCAACTATGGTTTTTTCCATATAGCACTAAAAAATACTTCCCTGCACAACAAAAATATGACATTTTAATTAAAAACAAAAGAAAAACTGTTGAAAAAAATAAAAAAAAAAAAAATTGAGAATTTGTAAAAAATAAAAAAGAACAAATAATTGGTAAAAAAGTGATGTTGATTATAAACTAAAGATAATGCAAATATTTTAATGTCTATTTCTTTTTGTGTTTGTATGTGTTATACAAAAATATTTTAGTCATTGATTAGTTATAAAAACAAAATCTCGCTAATGTCAAAACGGTATAATGTAAACGCACTAGATTTTGAGGAAGAATTCAAATGAAATCTACTAGATTTCGTTGTAATGTAAATGGCCTATAAGGTATTAATATTTGTTACACTAATTTTCTTCTTTAAGTTTAAAATTTACAGATTTATGGGCAGAAAAGGTAACTTTTTTTTTACTGTAATTGCGTTTCTAAATTCATGTGCTATTGAGATTTGTTTTCAATTTAAACGCACAATATTTTGGAATTGAAATTGAAAAAACTGGATCGAACGAAAAAAGTTCTGAGCCAAGTTTTACTTCCTTTTTTCATCAAATTTCTGTAAAATAACGCAGCAGACTTTTAGGCGTTAAATCTTCAAGTCTTTATTATGAAATTTAAGATTTACTTGTATGTATTTTAAACTTAAAAAGGAAAATTTAGGTAAATGGTACACCAATGTAATTTTGAAGATATTTAAAAAGTCAATAATTTTGTTTAAAGAGGTGCTAAAATATAAGATCAAATTTCGAAAATCGCGAAAAGCACAAATAACTTTAACATTGACATAACTAACTAACTATCTACTTAGCGACTGCCAGTATGGCTTTCGTAGAGTCCGTAAGGCTCCGTTCTCTCTCCTATTCTATTTCTTATCTTTCTATATGACCTCCTTTGTCAAACTTCCAACCCTATCTACTCTTTTGCAGATGACAGCAACCTTTGCCATTCGTACTCTTTCAAATGCAGACCCAAGCGTATCCTATGTTGGTGCTATGAGGCAGAATATAAATGATACGCTTGGCCGAGACCTTGACAGAGTCTCGGCATGGGGTCGTGCGAATAGGGTCGATTTTAATGCCCAAAAATCCCAAATGTTGCGTGCTGACACATAAACGCGCGACGTAAAATATGGGTGGTTTAATTATTGAAGAATTAGAATCATTTGATGTTCTGAGCATAAAGATACAATGTGATGTCCGATGGACAGAGCATACATATATTCAAGGTGTCGAAAGAAGCATTCAAGTGCCTCGATTTTCTAAAACGGTGTAAGATATACTTTCACTACAGCTGATCTTCTTACTATTTATATCAGACCGCGCATGGAATACAACTCTGATGTGTGGGCCGGTGCTTTAAAGTCTATTTTGGAGCTTCTCAACCGTGTGCAGGAGAAAGCGAGGGTACTTATTGGTGACAGTAAGGTATCCAATTTTCAAACTCTCTTGTGAGCCGTCGCAATGTTTTTTTAAATTCCCTAAGCTTATCCCGCGAAGCTCTACGCTTATCTGCAAGAAACCAGAGTCTCTGGCGGGAATTTAACCTGCAACCCCAGCGCTGAAAGATTAGCACATAACCAGCTAGCCTACCGGGGCACCGGGGTTGCATTTGCCTGTTTTACCGTAACTACAATGGGATGTGTTCTGATGAAATAGGGGATCTGGTTCCCGTAATATACGTTTTTCTTCAAGAGACCATTTTTTTGAGGTCGATTGGTTGGCGCATCGTACAGTTCATTACAGGGAAAATTCGTTTGGCCGGAATGTGCGCATGTGGAATAACCTTCCTACTGCAGTCTTCCCTCGCACTTACAACATGAATAAGTTCAAGTGGAATGTTCACAAACACTTCTCCTTCTATCCTTCCCATAAGTTATTTTCCTAGTTTCAACACAATGCAATGCATTATTAGGGGTCATTCCCTGAGTTTCAGTCATAACAAAAAAAAAAAAAAAAAAAAAAAAATTTTAAAAAATAAGTAAATTAATTAAAACAAGTAAGAGTGCTATATTCGGCACTCGAATCTTATATACCCTTCACCATGATGAGATAAGAACAAAAAGTTATATACATAAATAACGTTCTTTAGATAGGTATAAATAAATATTAAGTGAGCCACGCCAACTTTTCATTTCGCCATGCCGAAGAATATAAAAAAACAAAAAATTTATATATGTTCCTAAGCCCGTTTCCTCTTTTGCCAAAGTTGATGTTTGAAATTCGTTTTATAATCTTAAAATCGTTTTTTAGAACATAAAACAATTAAATAAAAAAATGAAAAAAAAATTCTTTTTGGGATTCGAACTGGCAATGTCATCAGTCTCAGGAGAGAACTTAACAACTCGGCTACGAATGCTTTTACTGAAGAAGCGTTAAATTAAAATATATTGAGTCTATGAGTTTGTTTCTTTATTTGAGCGGCATATCATATACATGCATTCATGTGTATGTGTATGCGTAAAATTAAACACATTACATATAAAATCCACCACTTGTAGTGAAGGGTATAAAAAAAACAACAACAAAAAACCACATTACCAACACTGTATTACCATAGCCACTGTATTACCGTAGAAACCAAAATTGAATTGGTTTGTATGTTATGTTAATGTCGTTTTGGTAATACAGTTTTGGTATGGTAATGTCACGTCTAATTGGACCTTTAAAGGAAAAAATTTGAGGCAGTCGTGGTTTTTTACTCATATCTCAGCCATTTGTGGACCGATCTTGCTGAATTTCAATAGCAAACAATTCCGCACCATATGTGTCCTGTGGTGAAGGGTATACAAATAAATTATTTAAAATTAGTTTGAGGCGATAGCTCCGACTCATGGTGGACACTTTTCGGAAAATCGCTTTAAGCCGCTTGAAACTTTCTTTAATAATGGTAAATTTATGAATATTCAGGCCTGTGCGCGCTGGTCTATTAGTATCTCAGTTGCAGACTTAATTCCTGATCATTATAACAGACTTAAGATTTACAAAATTGTGTTATAACATATATATGAATGACATCTTGCTTGCCTTCAATGTTGTCTTTTCCTGATGTTTTTTTTTATAATAAGACGAACTTTTTTTTTTATAAATAATGAAATATACCAATACTGGTAATACAGATCTGTGGCATTTGTCAAAACATCTTAAGTCGAAATATGATAGCAAAAAGTTTAAAACTTGGTGAAAAAATTTTTTTTATATTAAAAAAATAAAACAAAATAAAAGAAAAATTTGATTTATAATACAAAATTTTTCAAACGTAAGCAAAAATGTTTTTTAAATTTTTTTAAACTTTTTAAGTTTGACTTAAGATATTTTAACCTAAAGAGGTATAGATAAAGTATTTTGAAACTTTTACGACCTGTTACTCCTAAGCTAGGAGCGTTGGAGCGAAAAACATCTTCCTGTAAAAATTCTTTTAAGGATACTGAAAAGTTATGAAAATATCAATTTGGTGGTTAACAAAATTTATATTCTTGATTAAAGCCGATTTTCTTTTCTCTTTTACAAAATAAATTTTTTTTAAATCGCTAATTTGTTTTACATAATTTAATATTTTAGCAACACCATTTCTGTTTTGTAGCTGAGAAAAATATAAATTAGTTTAATTTGACTACAACGACAAACGCAGCATGGACAACAACCTGCAGTCCTGTTGCCTTTTAGTCGTCAAAATAATCGTTCTCATATAAACCTGTGTTTTTATTTTGAACATATTGGTGTCTTGAATATATTTAACGCATTTTATTTAAAAAAGGTTAAAATTTCAACGATTTCAGTACTATCGTTTCATAGACAGATTTAACATTTATGTGCTCGGGATTGTAAACCTACGTTGGCGGTCAGATGTCTACATTTGTAGCAAATATGTATTTGTATGTTGACATACCACATATGAATAAAACATTCAGCCTTATTTCGGTTCTCGATGTCGAAAACGACTCAGTAGTAGATTAAAGTAAATTAAATTAAAGTTCTTTAATCTACTACAAAATTCGACTTACTGTGTTACCGACAACGAGAACCGTAATAAGGCTGATTAGTACGCTAGTGCTATACTTTAATGCACATTTATAACATATAGTTAAGTCAAATATTCAAGCACATGCATGCATACACAAACGTCCACAAGAGTAAAAAAAATACTAAATGACCTGTTCGACATGCCACATTCAAAAAATTTAAGATTGATTAAAAGAGTGATGTGAATTACCATACATTTTATATGGCGTCTACATTTGTAGACTACTGGCCAGGATATGGTAATTTTAAAAAGTAGGGCTTAGGGGGGGGTGCTGTAAATTATTTTTTTTAACGTTTTAGGGGCCACAAGTGCTAAGAATTGATTTTTAGGAAGCTGTTGAAAATTTCGGACTCCCTTGTTGCGGAAAAATTTTTTTTATTCCACTTTTTCTGCAAAAATGCTACAAATGTAGACTATCGAGCACATAAAGGTTAACTGTCACAGTAATCCCAATTTGTTTATTATTCCGTTATCTCTTGGAGAAGAGAGCATATTTTCCAAAGACGTGCATAATCTGTTACAAAATCATATTAAAGACAATACAAAAGCGGTATTTTTCATTAAATTTTTTTCGATGGTGTTGGGTATAAAATATTCCATAGTGCCAAATGCAATACACCGCCTACTTGTTTGTATGTTACTTCCTGATTTCCCAGCTACTTTTGTTGCCACATTGACTTATACTATTGCAACATGATAAATGATGAAAGTATTTGAACCTGCATCATGAACTTGTGATTTATAAAAATAGATTTTATAACATTTAACTTTGACTTCTGTGGATTTTTGTGTCTGCATCTGGAAATTTTTTTTGTGTGCTGCCAAACAAACAATCGCACGTTAAAATAAATGATAGAGAGTGGAAATTTTATAACAATTGTCATTACCATCAATTACTGGAACTGGTAGGGGAAATGGTGTAGCAATTTCTTGCTTGAGTATTCGAGTAAGTTAAATAATCTTTTTATTTTTGTTTTAAATATTAAAAACATTTCTGTCATTTTCCAAAGTTTGCCACCCCCTTCCACCTCACATCTTAGAATGCGGTTTTAAGCAGCTGCTTTCTTTCTTATCTTTATCGAACATTGATTAATGTGAAAGTAAAACTTTGGAATTTTTGTTTTCGTTAAAGTCGAAAAAAATTTACGTTTATATAATTTTTTGTAGAAATAATCGGTTGAGTTTAAAGTGTAAATTTAGGAATTTAATTTTTTTCATTTAAATACAAAAAATGATTTTTTAGTATTTGTATTTTATATACATACATATGAATGGACTTTAAGAAATGTTCAATTAAGTTTATGACACTTTGACATATTATTTTTTAATTATATTTGTAAAGGTTTTTAAATGTCACATTAAAAACCCATTTCAAAGTGAAAGATTTTTAATAACTGTTTAACAGCTAACAAGAGAAAACTGTATTTGCAAATTTTGGACATTTTTCCTTAATATTTACCCCTACACCATCAATAAGATTTACGAAATACGACTTACGAAAATAGATCAACAAAGTTAAAATTGCTTTACGTTCACAACAGACATGAGTTGCTGCTAAAACATGATGTATAAGACGTCATCACCGTACCTACGTTAATGCTTATGTTTGCGAATGAAAATCGTTTTAACCAAGAACAAAAACAGCAACAAAATGCCTGCTGTCATGCTTAAACGTCATTTCATGGTGTAAAAGAGTTGCTAAAACACATGAGAAAAACTCAAACGTAATGAGTCTGCACCTAAAACTAACATAATATTTGTGTTAATGTCAAGCACAACATGTCTCTTGTGGACGGGGAGCTACTTGTGTTGAATAATACGTATCTATTCATCAGTGTTCTTTGGCTGGCAAGCCTTGGCCCAGAGAAACCCACTGCGTTTGACTACTATTTGGTCTATGGTGTGGTGTGGTGTGTTTTGGTGGATTCACGTTTTATCCACGGTTAAGAAACGGTGCAAAAACTCGTCCTTATTGCGGTTGAATAACGCCTACCATTCCTACAAAGTTGCGATTGCGTTTGTTGCCGAATGTGAACAAACGCTGCACCCATCCTGCGGAAAGCTTTCTCATACCGAAGTGATTATTAAAAATTTAAACCACTGAGCCATGTGAGATTCTTATAGTTTTTAGAATCTTTAGCACTTTCAATATCCGATTTGCCATATTTGCCAAAGCTAATGCCGTGAAATTCACCATTTTTTATTGCCTCCTCAAACCACCTATTAGTTTGCTATCAATCGGTGTTAAACGCAAAAAAAAGACACAACTTATTTAAATTTTGTTAGAAGTAAACTTCCAGATGGTTTTTGACAAAAGCAGTAGAGTGTCCCAAAATTAAAAAAATCAGTTTTTGCATACCCTCTAATTTTTTTTCAAATGATGTCAAAACGACTGCACCTAGGACCACGGGAACCTGTGCCAACTTTCATCGCAAGTAGCTAGTGTTTACGAGCTATGAATCATATATGCAAGAGGAAATACTGCGAAAAAATTTTGCTAATTTAGTTTGAAAAATTAATTTAAACAAACAATTTAAACAAACATATTTGCAACATAGTCTTATCTGAAAAAATCAAACTTGACAAAATGCGATTAAAGTTTTCAAAATGTACCTTTTTATACGAATTCAATAAGATATATTTTCCTATAACTGCGGCTAAGTTTGAGATAAAACACTAATTTTTGTTTTACATATAGAGAAGGTATGAAGGTCTTGCTTCCAACTTTAAATTTTTGATTTTTTGAGATATGACTATGTTGCAATAAAGGAGCGATATGTAAGTAATATTGTGTTGTTATTATCGTAACCTAAAATGTAAAAGGCCGCAACTGTTAAATTGCCTTCCTATAACAGACACGACAATTTATAGCCAATAGATTTAGACACACTGAATACGATGTTACTAATAACTTAATTGTGTCCTAACTCGAGTTAGGCTGTAATGGGTTGTGACCACAGAAATAACAATCGGTTCATTTGTCACCAATTTTTTTTTGAGTTTCTTTTACAGAAGCAAACATTTTTTATGGTGTATGGGTTTTCGTTTAAATGAAGAAAATAATCTTAGCTGAGCGAAGCCGATGCTTGATATACCATTAAGAACCCTTATGTCCAGTCGAAGGCCGGCATTACAGATAAATTTTATTAAGCAAGGCCGGTGTTTGCCACACCAGAGAGTTAAATAATAGTTAAATAATGAAACAATTATATAAAGAATTTGAATAATTAGAACATGTTTACTCATACCTACATATAAAACAAAAATATTTAGTAGAATATAAATTTTTTACTTTAATCACTTAAGAATTTGATACGCAACCATACCATGCATTATTATTTGAAAGCTTGAAGCGTTCCCTATAAAATTTATATCGCCAAAATTTAAAGATTACAGCCTGTTTGATAAAACACATTAGTAGATAAAAATATTTTCTTTAAACTGGTTCTTAATGGGTCAATAATTCGGCATGTTTTATATCCATGTAAAAGGTATTAGGAAACGCCCCTCAGCGATACCCATATTTCTGAAATACAATTTATACTTCAACAGATATTGGTTAAGAATTTATCAACTTTTGTGGTCTTTAACTCTTTTTTTTTTTTTTTTTTTTTTTTTTTAATAGGATCTTGATTTACAATCTATCCAAGGATAATAAGCACATGTGTTAAAAGTAGAATACATCACAGAGGTTATGCAACTCCAATGAGATACATAACAAAAAAAAAAAAAAATAATTTTGTTTAAGTGTATATATACAAGTTAATCAAAATAAATATAAAAAGAAGTAAAAGAGAAGAAAAAAAAGGTATATATAATACATTATGTACATTAGCAAATATTTCAATATGTATTGGCGTTATTTCCGAAATGGGAGATCCAAGACATGATTGCGTTGTAATCTTCTTGTTTCGGTGGTGCTATCCAGTAATGATATAGCTAATGGGTTGATATGATCACTAAGCCTCTGCAAGTACCTCTCACTGGCGGCTCTAATTTCGTCTCTGACTGTGGACATAGAAAGGTCGTTTCTGATCGCTTTGTTCGTTATAAACCATGGCGCATTCGTTATTTGCCTTAGTGTTTTTGATTGGTATCTTTCAAGTATATCGATATTTGAATTAGAAGCAGTACCCCATAATTGGATACCATACGACCACACGGGTTTCAGGATCACCTTATATATTCTGAGTTTGTTTTCTAAATTAAGTTGAGATTTAGAACCAATAAGCCAATAAAGTTTTTTTGTTTTGATTTTGAGTTGTTCTCGTTTGTTTTTGATGTGTGTTTTCCAAGTAAGACGTCTATCAAGTGTCATTCCCAGATATTTCACCGTTTCGCTCCTTGGAATTGTAGAACCGTTTAAATCAATTGAAGGACAATGGTTTCTTCTGAGTGTAAAAGTAATGTGCTGCGATTTTTCACAGTTAACTTTAACATTCCATTTTCTCAGCCATTGATCTAGTTCGTTGATTTCATTTTGAACAAATAATGATGCTTCATCAGGAAATTCACTAGTAGCAATAACTGCAGTATCATCAGCGTACGTAGCCACCATGACATTATCTACTACAGGCATATCTGCAGTATATATAGTGTATAAAATTGGGCCTAACACACTACCTTATGGTATTCCAGCATGAATTTCATGTAGTTCTGATGTTTCTTCATTGATCTTGACATAAAAATATCTTTTAGATAAATAGCTTTTGAAAAAGAGATAAAATGGCGCCGGCAAAAATTTTTTGATTTTATAGAGTAACCCCATATGCCAAACTCTGTCAAAAGCCTGCTGAATATCTAAAAACACGGCAGAACAGTATCTCTTCTTCTCTAACGCATCAGTTATAATATTTACTATTCTATGAATTTGTTCGGGAGTGCCATGTTTGTTTTTAAAACCAAATTGGTGTTCGGGGATGATGTTTCGATTTTCCAAGACCGGAGATAATCTTCGCAAAAAGATTTTTTCAAATATCTTTGAGAAAATTACAAGTAGACTTATAGGTCTGAACGAGGCTACTGAATTTCCTGGTTTGTTTGGCTTTTGTATCATTATAATCTCCGCGCATTTCCATTGTGATGGGAAATGGTTAAGCCTTATAATTGAATTAAATATTAATGTTAGGAAAACAACACATTTATGGGGTAGCTTGCTGACTAGGTCTTTAACTCTAAAACAAAGTTCTTTGCAAACATTTTTTTTTTTTCAAAACAATTCTAAATGCAATTTTTCGTTTGCCGACGAGTTACAAATCTTGATAAGTTCCGGGGTTCTGTACAAAATTATACAAGTAATTTCAGGAATACAAATTTTTATATATTTTACTAGCTAGACCCGGTCCGCTTTGCTGGCCCTTAGTAAAGATTTAAAATTGTATAAAATATGAACGTGTTTAATTGATTTTCAAAACAATAAAAAAAAAAATAACATAATA
Source organism: Pollenia griseotomentosa (assembly GCA_963931875.1). Lineage (NCBI taxonomy): Eukaryota > Metazoa > Arthropoda > Insecta > Diptera > Polleniidae > Pollenia > Pollenia griseotomentosa. The sequence continues at coordinate 95,804,249 of OZ007562.1, read as the reverse complement.
AATGTATGACTTACTTACCAGCAAATGCTATTAGATTCTTCATGTTTGTTTAAAATTATTGGATACCCTAACCGCGTATTTGAAAAATATTTATGGAAGTGGAAATAGACTTTTGTAAACTAAAATTAACATAAATGTTTGGAATAAAACTGGCTATTAAACCATATAAATTTTTTCATTTTGGTGATTTTAGCGTATTTTAGTGAATTACCGCTGAATTGATAAATGTATATTGATAAAGATTTAGTGACATACCATGCATCTAAATTTTAAAACATTATGTTTAGCGATTACGACGAAAATGACAAAATTATAAAAACGTGGTGCCATCTATCGGATAAATACGAAACTCCACAGAAACACTCCTCATGACTCATACATCAAACACACAAATTTTGGTCAAAGTCAGTGCAGTAGTTTTTGAGTTTAGCGATTACAAACAAACACGTCTCTTTTATATATATAAAGATAGATAGATAGATAGATAGATAGATAGATATGCAACCAAATTTGCCGTATGCTGAAAACCTTGCATACGAATTTCAACAAAAAGTAAAAAATATGGTGTCTAGACGATATGTTATAATTGGGAACAAACGTTTGCTGACATTCTTAACAAATGCCTGTCGTATGTTGGGTAGCATACGTTTGTTGAAAAAATTTGGTGTCTACACGATATGTTGGCACTTTCAACATAAATTTGATGATTCAACATATCGTGTAGACCAGGCTCTATGTTTTATGGTTTAAAAAGTTTTAAATGAAAATTTGTTTTAGCATATTTGAAACATAAAACAAGAGTATAATTCAAAACTTTCTGAATTCAAAAAAAATCTTAAATACTTAATTGTTTACATACAAGAAAATTTGAATAATTGTGGGTCCCTACAACCTAAACAGAAACTAAGTTCACCCTTCATAAAACCAAGAGTTTCATCATTGGTTATTATACCACCAATATTTCAATCCATTCCATTTATTTTTTTTCTTACTTTGATAAACCATTTCATCTTTTAAGCATCTTGTTTTTTTTATAAGTTAAACAAAATAATTAAGTTGAATTTACTATAACACAAAGTTTTATTTCAACTGCTAGTGGTGGGTATCGTCGTGGCTGAATATAGTATTTTCACTTCTTAGGGGTTAATTTTATAACCTAAAAAAATTACAATTTTTTAATCCAATTAAGTATCATAATTATGCCTTTAGGTAAAAACCTAATAATCCTATTAATAAAAATAATCCTATAAATAATACATTAGTTTTATTTAATTTGAAAGTTTTTTTTTTTAAATTTAGAACACTAAAGTCATGTAGTTCCTTCCGTTCGTGCTAACGAAAAAAAGAAACCTAAAAGAGGGGGCAAAAACTGTCTAAAGAACTTTATAACAAATTTCAAAGTTGCTGGTTTTCATCTTGTTGTTGCTGCTGCTATTGTAAATAATTCATACTCGTGAAACACCAACATTAAATTCCGCATTTAATACTTTGTTGGCACGTAAGAAAACAACTTTTCTTTAAGCTGATTTTTCCAATTTCAAACGTGTCTAAGATTTTTAGACCATTAAAGTCCTGTAAAGCTTTTCTTCCCCCCTTTTCCAACCCCAAAGAAGCATAGATAGGATCATGGGTACATGTTTTTTGCCTTTTCTTACATTCTTTGCTTCTTGTATTGAGTTTAACAATTTTGTTCTAGTTATAAATGTTTATTTTTATTTTTGTTGTTGTTGTTGTCATTGTTTGAAAAGTAATAGCCATGAAATGTGCTTGGAAAGTATTATAGAAGTTTGACAGCTTGTTAGGAAGTGATATAAGAATACCAATCAAACGTAAAGCTTAAGGAAATATACTACTCTGCTCAGTTTTTTTCAAAACAGCAAGACAAGAGATGAGCATGTATATAATTTTTGTCATGTCGTTTGTAACATATCTTGTGAAGTTCTCAAGCAATCAAGCGATGTATGTTCATCTATCCGTCTGTAAGCATTAAAAAGCTCGGTGAAATTAGCTGTTAATTTGGTAAAAATATTTTCTAGACGACAAATCAATTTAACTTAAATGTGTGTAAAAAATATTTGTGTACAACCACAAGTGGAAGTGCTATGCGGTACTGTACGTCGCATATTGAAATAGTGTTGTAAGGGTACAAGACTTCAAAGAAATACACTCCAGGCAGTACTTGTTTATTTTCAAAACTTTTAATACAGTAAACAATTTTCGCTTATATTCCTAATATACTTGGGTGTCGTATGTGGCGTACGCATACAAAGAATTGTTTTTGCAAAGAATTGTGTCTGCATTATTATCAAAGAAATAAATCTAAAAAATTTTTCGAACATACAGGGTTGCGCATAAGTAACATTAAGATTTATTTAAATAACGAATAATTTTTTTTTTTTTTACTTTATTTAACGTTGGCTTTTATTTTAATTTAGATAATAGTTTGGAAATATGTTCGCATTTCGTTTTAAAGATGTTTTCAAGTGCTGCCCATTATTTGCTTCGACCTGACGTGCTCTTTTAAAAACGTTTCCCATAAATTTTCTTAGAATTTCTGTTCCCAGTTTGGATAATCGCCTTAAGCTGTTAAATGGCTCTTGTCTTATTGGCATTTACCCAACCATTTTGCTAACTCCAAAGAACGAAATCGGGAACCTTTAAATTGGGTGAACGCGTGCGGTGGTTTATAAAAGTAGGGCCATTGTTGGAAGAGCTGTGTCTCCATCTTGTTGTAACCACAATTCTGGATTGTTCTCTACCTCGGGCCTTACAAACTTTTCAACTATTGCTCGGTATGGATTGAAACTCACATGAACCGCAACTTGCTCGTCGTTTTCAAAAAAAATATGATACAGAAAAAAATATGTGCATCTAAGTTGATGCAATTGATGTTCAGCAATTATTCTTGTATTCTTGGTGCCCCAAATTCTTCAATTTTGGTTATTCACGCCACCATTGAGGTGAAAATATTTGCGCTGAATAATCGATTGCTGGCTTTCAAAATAAAATTTTGGATCTTTGTTTTGTGCTGAGTCCTTCCGTTAAAAATTTTCCCGGTTTTTCCAATCCAAGTCTTAAAAAAACAAACAAAAAACCAAAAAAAAAAATGTATTCATTTATTAAACCATAAAGTTACTTATGCGTCACCTTGTACATACATATCGAACCTCAAAAAAGCTTAAGCGACAAAAACAAAATCTTACAGGAGAAGGTTTTCTTTTTAATTTTGTTTCATACAAATTTTGTATGAAGGTTGTCGCTTGAGATAAAATTGCTTTTGCTATAAAATCATAACGGTACCGTATGTCACCATGATATTTTAGAGGATGATGCAAGTGTTGCCAGTAAAGTCATTTATTAAAAAAGACGAAAATTAAAAATGTTGTCACTTATGCATTTTTTCGGTAGGGGCTTGATATCACAACCGAACATTAACAGAATAAGGAATGAGTATAATTTCTGTTGTCACTCTAATAGATGCGGTAATTTTTCATGCCGTTGTTAGTTTTTGAGAGTAGCTTTTATACCCGCACTTTCGCTATTGTAAAGCAATTGGTTTTTGCTTGAGCACGTTCACACCTCTACACTTCTCTCACTTCTCAGTATTTGTTAGTGACAGCGACACTGCAGTATAGAGTATACAAATACAATGATTGTACAAGATTTCTTCATTTAAACTAGTTCTCAAACAAATTTTAACCCGAAAGAAGACTTCTAGCATAAAATCGGCTACAAGGAATGATTTAAAGTAGCCCTTTTCATTTTTATAGAAAATTTGTAAAATCCTCATGAAATAAACAACAACAATTTAAACCAATAATAGCGGGTATCATTCATTCGACACTGCCGAATAAACATTTTTAACTTGTTTTTTTTCTTTCTTAGTGTTCCGCTTTAACTTACTTCAGCTATTGTTTATACTTGCGAACTACAAATGCAAACTTTTGGCTGCCAAATGAATAAGAAAAACTGTGGTCTTTCAATCAGCATGCAATCGTTAGATGCCCTACTCAGGGTGTGGCAAAAATGGCACCATGAAAAGTAAAATTTTTTTTGTTGTAGTTTAATGAACATTTTACACTTCCTGCCTATTTCTGATGTGCGAAAGAATTCTTTCTTTCGTACAAATACATTTAAAACTAAATTTTTAGAATATGTTTTAAATGTAATTGTTCGATAAAAAGAATTCTTTCGCACATCAGAAATTACATTTAAAACAAATTCTAAAAATTTAGTTTCAAATGTATTTGTACGAAAGAAAGAATTCTTTCGCACATCAGAAATAGGCTTTTGTTTTTTTTTGTGATTAAGTTTCTAGACACAGATTATACTTAGTACGGCAAAAATATTTTAAACTTAAGACTTATAAATGTAAGGAAGAATTTTTTTCAACGAAAATAACAGTTTTGGGCAATGTATACCTTTGTCATCCATATGACAGTTAGAAAATGAAAAAAGGTGGGAAATCTATTGATTTTAATATATAGGTCCTTCATCGGTTATAAGTTGAACTACAGGTCCAGGTGTAAGAAAATTAAGCAGTCTTAAGGAGCATATAGACGACATGTTTTTGTCATCTTACATAATCTTTATAATATTCGGTCACAAACGTACATGTAATTTGCTTCTGACATTGTCTCTGTTTTTTTCGCATTGTTATTGCAGAAACCAAAGTAGTGCTCGATTTCAAAATAGCTTGCTGCCGCCATGAAAAGTTTTATTTGCGCCGTAAAATAGTTCAGCCATCTTAACATTTTTTTCTTTTAATTCAAAGATACCAATTTAGGATTTTATAATAAAACGGTTTTTATATATATTCACATAAATTCTATTCAATGGTAGGATGATCAAACATATCTCGGTATTGTAAAAAATTAACTTTAGCCGGCTAATGATTCCGTCAATAGTGGACGCCGCTGCCGGTTTCTTCCCGGCATAGCTTTCTGATGTCAGATGGTTTGTCAGAAGAAAATAGAGCACGCTCTAATTGAAATTTTGTCAAATGACTTTGTGTCTGACTTTTACAGAAGCAAAGTTAAAAAGGTAACACACGACATGTATGCATTTTGCAGTGGGAGATTTGACATGCCAGATGACAAAAACATGTCGTGTACGGGCGCCTTTAATAAATTTTTAAGAAATTTAATTAAAATTTGTGTTCTAAGGCCTACTTAAAGGCCCTCATACACGACCTGTTTTAAGCATCTGACTTGTAAACTTATCAACTCATATGTAGTTCTGCGTGTATGTGCAAATGTATGCTTTATAGAAGGTAAATGATATTCGGTCACAAACGTACATGTTAATTGCTTCTGGAATAGTTTCTGTATTTTTTTTCGCAGGCATCACAGATGGCAAAAATGGCTTGCTGACGCTACAAAAACTTCTTGTTTGCACAGTACAAGATTTCAGCCATCTTACAATTTTTTTTCTTTATCTCTAGTCCTTATACGCAGAGACAGGTGTGGCCAGTATGTAATAGGAATGTAGCTCCTAAGCCGTTAAGAATTTGAGGATCAAGGAAGATAGTGTAAATCAGCGACTATTGATACTTTAACTACTGTCCTAGGTCAAGGCATTAAGGAGCCATGAGCCTCTAAACTCGAGACCCCGAAGAACGTATACCCAAGTACAGGTGTAATTTGAATGCACATTTCTGTATTGACTACATTATCAAAGAAATTTTTTGCATTGGTAATGTAAATTTTATTAGAAATGAGGTGATCTTGGCGGCCAACTCACAGGTCCATTTCGAGAGATAAAGTGCTCACCAAATTCATCCTTCAATATGTTCATTAATTTACGAGGTGAGTGGCACCGTCTTGTTGAAACCACATATCAACCAAGTCCAACTCAGCCAATTGGGGCAAAAAAAGTCTCGTTTCTTCCACGATGGACATTTCACATAGAGCACGAATTTTGATAATAAATTTCACCGATTTTCAGTCGTTGCTCGCTTGTGAGTTTCTCCATGATAAAATGGCAGAGAATACTGAACATTTTTCACTTTCACAGATGTAGTTTGGTCACAATTACCAACCAGTGCTGCCAGCCCGAAAAACTTAATACATAAAAAATCACCCTTTATCTTGACCCCAGCGTGTCAAAATTTTATCAGGAAACTTATTTTTGTTTAATAAATATATTTTGAGAACTTCAGGTAAATCGAACCATAAATTAAAACAAATGAAAATATCACAACAACAGCGCCACCTATCGGAATTAAACTTAAGAGAAACTTAGCTCCAGAGCACAGGGTTCCCAATTTTATTTTAAGCCTTATCCCCAATTTGCGATTTCTCATCCCCAAAATAGTTTTTTTCTTATCCGTACATTCCCTTAAAAAAAAAATACATAATATTATGTCAATAGAAAAATATGCATACATTGATTTATTTATATAAATCTAATTGTGTAATATTATCAAAACCAGTGTTGCCAAAACTAGGTGACCAAATATGACAAAATTTACGGAAGCTTTTTTAAACAAAAACACATTAAAATTCCATAACAAAACAGAAATAATTTATTTTAAAATGTTTAAGATGAAATTGTAAGTTAAGATCAATTTGTTAAATAAGAATAAACGTAAATTAATATTTTGATAGATATTTAAAAAATTAAATCATTGAAGAATTCGATGTCGTTATTGTTCATCTCATAGGAATCACTCGTGCTTATTAGTTGTAAAAAATTTGAAGGTAAATCATAATCACGACAACATTTATCGTACCTTTTGAGTCCAGGAGGCAAATTATGGCAGTCTTGATCGAATACTTTTTCGATTCGAAAGCAATTCAATTTCCAATTCTTTCTGTCCATACTAAACGGATCATAATTATTTATTTGGTGTTGTAAAGCATTTATTTGAATTTTCAAACACTGAAAAAATAATACCGATTCGTTCAGTATTGACTAAAATAAAATTGCTTTCGCATCGCAAAAGTATTCGATCACGACTGCCATGATTTGCCCCCAGATCTACGATAAAAAACAAGTAAGAAAGTAATATCGGTCAACCCCAACTATATGATACCCTACACCACTTTAGAACCTATGTACCAAATTTTATCAAATAATCTCCAAAATTGCGACCTGTACTTTGCGGACAAACATCGTTAATTCGGCTTAGGACCAATATTTTAAGGTGTTACAAACATAAGCAGAAACACATAGTACCTATTGTGGTGTTGGTATAAATAATTTATTGTTATGGTAAAAATATTTACCTAATTGAAAAATCGAATTAACGGTTTAAATTACTTTTTACGATGTTTACTTGGCTAAATACCCTCTCTACTTTAGCATTAGACCATGGAAGTAAGAGCAACTTTATAGACAATTCTGAAATTTAAAAAAAATTTTGTTGCCGCCTGCATCTGTTTATTGAAATACTTGCAACCAGAAAGAAACACCGATGTTTGTGTTGAAAAACGGCAAAAAAAATTTATGGCTCAACAAGTTGAAAAATGGCTTATGGCTAAACTAAGTTTTTAATGGCTAAACAGGGTAAAAAATGGCTAAATCTAGCCACTAAATGGCTAAATTGGCAACACTGATTAAAACTAATGTTATTTATTCTTTGAGTTCTACATATCCATGTACACATGTATAGTATGTAACACTGGTAACGTCAAAAAGTAATAAAAAAATAATTATGCGTCAATATTTATCATTTTAAAAACTAGAGAATTAAAATCCTCTGAATCATCAGTCAATGCAATTTTCTTTTTCATGTTGTTTGTTTAAAAATTACATTTGAGATGATGGAATAAATTTGTCACGGCAAGCAGCATTATTTTAAAGTGTGTATTTATTCTAAGAAGAGCTTTTTATAACTCATATTGCACTCTGTTGCAAATATTAATTTTGGTTTTATTCATTATAGAAAAAGACTCGTTCAACAGAAGTTGGTACAAAAAACATATATTAAACTGCTCAACAAACTCTTGTTTTAAACCGCAAAAAAAGACTTAAATTTGTACCCACATCTCGACCAAATCGGTCTTTCCATTGCAAAAATGGAATTTATAATAATATATTATCCCAAAAAATCCCCAGCGAAAAAAGTGTTTTTCGCCAAAAAATCCCCTGGGGATTTTCACGAAATTTGTATCTCCAATTACAAAAAAAGTCCCCAATTTGGGGATAAATCCCCAAAACTGAGAACGCTTCCACGCCAAACTAATTTGCTGTCAAAATTTGGTGTCAATCGGTCTAGCGGTTCTTGAGTTGTAAGAGCACATACACGGCACTGGACCTAGATACATAAAATTCAAGATGCAATTTCCTGAGAAAGTAAACGCGTACAACCTGTACATATTTTGAAATAATACGGAAAATTTACTTTCTTTCATTTGCTTTGGTGTTCTACGAGCGGTACTTTTTTAATTTTCTATACTGTTGAACTTAGAAACACAAAATTATAGGTTAAATTTGTTAAAACCTAGGAACATAAACTTAAGCATATAAATATGTTTATGAAAGAAAAGGCCTGATAACAAAGTAGCGGGTTAAATGCTAGAATTTAAACAAATTAAAACCTGTAAAATAAACTTTGGCAAACAAAAATGTCCACAAAGAAAAAGGAGACGCTAACGAAGTAGCTGGTTAAATGCTAGTATTATATAAAATACTTTTTTTTTTCATTACTTATTTATTGAATCTTCATATATTAAATATGAACTAAAAATAATTAATCAAATCTTATCCTAATTCTTTATTTTATGTCCTGCCAGTGCAAGACAAAAATTTTCTTCATATGTGTTTATCGCTCATCTTAATGGGTAAGTGCTGCAGTGTCTCTTTTCCTTAAGCGAGTGTGGCCGCTATCATTTAAAATATTTCGAGCTAGTGGATTTAGGTGCAACTCCAGCATTTTGAATATTTTACCGCATACTTCGTAATAATAGTCCTTACCAGTGGCACATTGAGATCCTTGTGGATATTTGAGTTTTTAACATACCAAGGGGCAGCTGTGATTATTCGAAGAAGGTTATTTTGGCGCCTTTGAATTTTTTCGATATTTGAGGCCGAGGCAGTGCCCCATAGTTGACTACCGTAGCACCACATTGGCTTTAAAATTAAGTTGTAAAGTAGTAGTTTGCAATCGAGACTAAGAACAGAATTTCTTCCAATAAGCCAGTTAATTTGAATTGCTTTTAGTTTCATTTGGGTTAATTTTGCTTTTATATGGCATTCCCATGTTAAACGCTGATCTAGATGAATACCGAGATATTTGACATGCGATTGTTGAGGCACTAGTTGATTATTGATTTTAATAGGGGGCATGTTTCCCGACGCAAGGTGAATGTAATTTGTACGCATTTTTGCTCATTGACCTTTATTCTCCATTGTTTTAACCACAGTTCTAGTTGAAATATATGATCCTGCAGGTATCGAGATGCTTCACGACTGTTCTCGTGTACGCTTAGGAAAGCTGTATCATCAGCAAAAGTTGAGGTTAGGGTGTAATTGTTTGTTGGCATGTCCGAGGTATATATAAGATAAAAAAAAGTGGGCCCAGGATACTTCCCTGAGGGACTGCAGCTTCAATTGTCTGAGGAGAACTTTAAAAATCACCTTCTTTAATAATAAATTTTCGACTGACCAAGTAGCTTTCTAACAGCTTGTGTGTGTTAATATTTTTGTTAATTTCTTTTATTTATGGTAATTTGAAAGCAATTTAAAACATGGGTCTGAAAGGGATAAAAATCAATAATGATGATAAGTCTTTGCAGTAAGACAATAAGGTCTTAACTCAGATACTGTAGGTTTTCTTTAAATTAATATGAAATAAAATTAGTTACCTTATAAAATTGACATACTTCCTTAAGAGTAAATGATTACGATTGAAAGCAGCTATGCTAGACTTTAGTTATTGATATCAAACGGAAAAGGGAGAAAAATGAGTTTAGCAAAATTGAAAACTCAAAATGCATTTTTTTTACTTAATACCTTTCTGCCTAACGTTAAAGAATTATGTTTAAACTTTAAGAGATTTAAATAAAAAGAAATTGATTTATCAAAAATTTTGTTCAGTGTAGTTTCAGAGTTTAATATGGAATCCGTTCGCCCTTAGTCTATCTGACAGATTTTACGACTTAAAACTCTTTTGGCATAAAATCGTTGTATTCTGAATATTTTGAAATCCCAAATGTTCGCTTAAGGCGATTTGTGATTAACTCTTGCAAGAAAAAAAATACTGAAATTCAAACAATAATAATAGACTTGGCTCCATAAATTTTCCCATTCCAAAACTGTGTAACCAAAACCGCTCATGTAGTATCTAATGCCACATAAATTAAATTTGTGGTGTAGAGGTCTAGAAACAAAAAATGGTGTATTTGAAAAAGAAGTATAAGAACAACAAAAGTTTATTGCAAGTGCGTGATAACAAATCTTGATACGACCACAACCAGAAACTTTTTTCTTATTACACATTTTCTTTGCTGGCTTTTTTGATATAATTTTTGCATTTTTTTGGATGGCTTTTCTAGGGCTAAAATATAAAATTTAATAATGAAATTAAATAGCTAATAAAATTGTCTTTATTGAGAAGAAAAATCATGGCATTTCCCTGATAAAGTTTCTTTTTACTTTAAACAGATTATAAAGAATATCATCGTTTCAAAAGTTATGTTGAAGATATCTCTAAAAAGCACTTTCTTACATTATGTTTTAGGCTCAATTGAAATGTAAATTACTAAGTTACTTCTTATTTAATATAAATTTTATTAAGCTTGAATAAATTTTGTAAGTACATATTTTAATTTTTTTTCTTAAACTTTTTTTAATATGTATATTTAATACTACTTACAAGATAATATATTGATTGACAATATTTTCTTGTTGTTTAACAGATGTATGGATTTGTGTATAAAAATGACATCATGATACAATTTAAATTTATTGACATATTTTGTTTTCCTTTTTATACCCAGCGCCAAAAAAATTGGTCGGTATAATAATTTTGTCATTTCATTTGTTACATAAAAAAAAAAAAATAATAACCGGAGAAATTATATAAAGGTTATATCCTAGGGTCTTCTAGAAATAGAAGACGATAAAGCCATGTTCCATTGTCTATTTGCCTTCCTGTCTGTCTGTCTGTCTGTCTAGAAAACAAGCAAAATTTTAAAAAGTATTTTCTGGGAATACAAAATTTATTATTAATAAGATTTCTGTATGACGTGCTAAATTCCCAATTTTTCATATTTGATAAATACACTTAGATTTATTATTGGGGGAAAGCTATGCGCATTTCACTTGTTGCTTAGGCCAGATCATCAGGAAACCTTTTTCAAAGATTTTAGAAAAGCTTAAAATATTATACAAATAAAACCTTAAAGCGAATAAAAATTATAAACACTCAATAATGCAAATATTATACGTATAGATAACTTCATTATCAATTTAATTAGAAATTATATCTTAAGGTGCTCACAGTGTTTAGAAAATAACCTTATAATGGCTCCTTTTTATACAAACGAAGAATATATAGCAGAATCCTTAGTTAAAGGATTTGTTCCCCCTGAAGCCTTTCTTTACCTTGATAGCAAAAGCATTATCCAAGCTGAAAATGGCACGCTAATCTTTTACCACAATTATAGACGTGCTAATACTAAAGCGGTTAACTGTAATTTAGAACAAATGGATATACGATTTAGTACAAGTATATCTAGCAAAGATTTGCACTTAGTGCAAAAGAGTTCAAAGTCCAAAAAATTTTGGTGGTTATTCAAATAATAAAATATTTTTTTTTCTTTTTCTCTCTTCTATTTTCTCATTTTCTCATTGCAATTGAAAGTGTAAATATAACATATTATCCTTGTTAATAAAAAATAATTCACATTTGTAAAAACCAAATTATAACTATATTAAAAATACTAGAGCGCTCGATTAGAGACATTGTATATACGTATTAAAAAAAAATGTTATTGTTAACTAGTGTTTATTTTAGTTTTAATATCATTTTTTTTGCTGGCCAATAAACAAATTAAAAAAAAAAAAAAAAAAAAAAAAAAAAAAACAATATTAAAGCTTAAAAAAACACCAACAATAAACAGAGAGTTTATTTTTTCTTACATTCCCCTACAATTGGTTGGCTTTTTTCCGACTCGAATTGTAGTTGTAAGTTGGAAAAAAGAAAAAAAAACAATTAAAAAACAAATTGCTTCATTTTGTTGTCTTCGAAGGAAAACAACAAAAAACCAAAAAAAACAATTTGCCAGTTAAATTTTTTTCACGGGCACATGTAAGAATATTATCAAAGTTATTTTTGGGAATACAAAATTTGTTATTAATAAAAGTTCTGTATGACGTGCTAAATTCTCAATTTTTCATATTTGATAAATACACTACAATTTTTTTGTTGAGGGAAAGCTTAATGGCGACAGATTCGGTGTACTTTGAATGGATCAAATATATCCGTTATTTCAGGTATCCCACTTAGGTCCCATGCAAATGACCACCCCTAATGAGTCTTTTAACATGGCGGCAGATTCGCAGGATGAGCTAAACAAACAAAATTTCAAATAACGTATAAAATTTACTAGATATTAAAAATTAATCAAAGCGATCTTTTGTTTCATCTTGCCCTTATTTATCCCCACCGAATAAGTCTTCTAGTGTAAAAGAGCTTAAGCAGCATACTTTTTATCCTCAGTAAAAAATGTGCTCCGAAAGGAGCAGGTTTCATGTATGAATTCATACCTCAAATCGCTTCAAACCTGCTGATGGGACGCCTGATTTTTGTATGGGGTGTTCCCGGTTTAGAGGACTATTTTCTACTGACAATAAGCGCTTCTTTTAACATGCAAACAAAGCACTCTTAAAGTGCTTTTTTAGGGTCTAACTATATTAACATATTCATTAATGTTTTTGTTTTACTGGTTTTAATGCCTTTTTCGAATCATTTTCGTTATTAACCATAATATATTTTTTTCGCTTTGTTGTTTGTTGTCGGCACTAAAATAGTAGCTTTTTTGTATATTTCTTTCTTTAATATTTACTGCTTTATAAGTGCTCTCTGATTGAAGGGCTCGATTATGCGCTTTTTCTCTTAAAGTGCTTTAAAAACCCCAAATTCTTTTTTACTTGGTCATTATTTATTTATCGAATCTACTTATCGAGTCTTTGCTGCAATAGAGTCAATACTCAAATTTAGTTTTCTAGCACCTTCAATTCCACTCTTCTCTTAAGAGAAGATTTAACGATTTAAGTGTTCAATATACTTTAGATTAATCTGATAACTATAATTTTACAATTGTTCTCATACTTTTTCTTGAATTACATTCTTTTCACTATTTTTAACAAAATGTGAAATATTTTTTTTTAATATATTGGTATTACTTTCCGATTTAACATTAATTTGGTAGCGAATTATATAATTTAATTCCCTTAAAGAAAAGTAATCGTTGCATTGCTGTTGTTGTCATCCTTTGCAGTCACTTCTTAAAGAAAGAGACACTGCAGCACTCACCCAATGAAAAGATAAACACCTACATATGTGGACATAAGCCTTGATGACGAAATTTTGTCTGGCACTGGCTAGACATATATAATGTATTAGGATAAGGCTGTAACCTTCTTAAGTAATTAAGTTGATCGATTAGGTAGTCAGTCCCATCTTCAGTTTTTGAGCAAATGCTATTGTATTTAGTTCCAGGCTATGTTGTATATATAGCATTCTAAACGCATTAAGCATTAATTTTATACGTGTAAATCCGCTGCATTTTAATATAGAACGCATAGCCTTGTTTTGAATTGTGTTGTTGTGCAGCAAGTTTATAGAATTGTGGATCCAAATTATAAATGCGGTTTGATAATAGTGTTGTACATATTTATTGCTATTATTAATTATACTTTATTTCGCACACTTTTAAAGCACCAATTTTTTTTGCATATAAGTATATTGTTTCGTCTTTCGTTTAATAAACGGTTTTCGATTAATTCCCGTTATAAACCTTTGAGTTCTTTTGATTGCAAGATGAAATAAGTAAACACACTTATTCAACTTATCAAACTTTATTGGAATTAATTTAAATGTTCACAAAATTTATCCAATATTGTTAGTAACGAACTGAACCGTTTAATATCTCAAAACAAACTAAACTAAACTAATCTTTACGGGACAGCCTGTACTAATAGTTCACAACCGGTCGAAATTGTAGAGTAGTAGATTCAGGAACCTTTTTTTCGATTCCAGAATATTCTATTCGAATTCGAAATTCTACAATTAAATCTATAGTCTACAATACAGTGAAGCAAACAAGAATTTAAACTAGCACGACATAAATTATAATTTACAAGATAACTTATAACAAAAACTATTAATAATTCTTAGATGAATCTAATTTCGTAACAATATTCTACATGTTGTTTAAATTTTAACTGCCGTATTCATAAAAAATTAAAATAGATTTGAAATTTATTTTTAGAAAAACTTGTATGAAACTTTTGCCTTAAAACACATTTCAAACTTGTTTTATTTTTTATGAATACGGTAATAAGTCTTTATCGACTATAATACCGTCGATATCATGCATTCATTTATCATTACATAGTATTTCTAATATTACTAAATTTTCGAGCTTAAGGTCTTTTTGTTATAAACAACTTTTAACGTTTATTTTAAAACCAATATTTCGGCACTTCCTTGAGTGCCTTCTTCAGGGTTTTTTTTTCTTAATTTATAAATTTTTAACAAATTATGAAAAATTTAACAATAACTGACAAATTAAAAAATTTTAATTCAAAAACAAAAAAATATTTTTCAAATCAAACTTGATCTATTACAATATAAATAAATTTTTAACTTCCGTTTCTATTTTTATAAATTAAGTGTCTATAATTTTGTGCTACATTTTCAGTGTCTGACTTAAAATTAATTCTTGAAATTGTAGGAACCTTTATAATTTGTAACATTTCTAACATAAATCTACGTTTATAATTATTTTCTGTGTTTAAAACAGTTGTATTTTCAAAATCTGGATAATGATTTAGATTAGCACAATGAGTTGATAAAGCTGTTTTTTGTGATATATTTCTATATTTTCGATCTGATTTATGTCCTGCTATCCTAGTTTTCAGTTTATTTTTTGTTGTACCTATATATACCTTATTTCACTGTCCACTAACATTTCCCTTACATGGTATTTTATAAACAATATTTGACATATCCATCTTCTTTATTTTGTCTTTCATTTAAGTAAATAGTTTACCTACTGTGTTAAAAGATTTATGAGCTATTTTGTATATTTTGCTATCATATATATTTGATTTTTCTAATCTTTCTGAAAATTTAGGTATATATGTTACCGACTTATAAATCCTTTGTTCTGTAATACTATTTTGGTTATTTATTCTACAATTATTATGTTGTATTAATAAATCTGTTATTAATTGTTTTGGAAAACTGTTATCAGTTAAAATACCTGAAATCTTCCTTTTATTATCTCTATGAAATTCTGAATCACTTATTTTTAGAACTCTTTCTATAAAATTTTTAGCTGTATTAATAATTATTCTCTTTGGATGTTTCGAGAAATAATTAATAATTCTACCAGAAGATGTTGGTTTTTGATACCAATCTATTAATACCCTATTTCCTCTTCTAATTATCAAAGTGTCCAAATATGATATTCTTGAATTAGATTCCCTTTCAATTGTAAATTTAATATCTGAATGAAAAGAGTTAAAAATATATAACATTTGTTCTATTCCTGATTCAGAAATTATACAAAATAAATCGTCAACATATTTTGTCAAGATCTTTGGTTTTACAATTAATTTTTCAACACATATATCTAATAACTAGGGCAACCAAAAATAAGCACTAAAAAAACAGTTTTAAGCTCTTAAAAAAAGGGTTTAAAAACATGAAAATAAGCTGTTAAAATAATAAAAAAAGCAATTAAAATTTATGGTTTATTTTCCACTTTATTCGTTGAATGCGTTGTTACAGTAAATTATAAATTGATGCGATAAATTTTCGAAAAGAAACCCCTGTCTATTTGAAGTCAGCACGCTTTTGTACATAGAAAAAGTTCTTTCTACGTCTACAGATGTTAAGGGAGCATATTTAAAATTGAGTATTTGCTCTGAGGTATATTTTATACGATTGAACTCGCAATGCCGCTTGCCTCCCAGTATATCCACAATATCTTTTAGTACCGAAAATCCTTCATTTTTTAATAAAACAGATTAAAATTTTTTATTCACTTTGTCGCCTATATCCCCTGGAACACCGGAAATTTTTCTTACGGTGTCCATAACTATATTCACTTGGGAAACCAATGAAAGATTTTTTGTTTCCAATTTGGTTACTACTTCGTGTAAAAACCCAAAATTTACAGAAATGAACAATATTTGGTTGCGCAAATTATTTTCATTCATTAAAGCCTGGCATATACGCACTGCTGAAGAATCTGTAGAGTTTAAATTTGAAAAAATTTCTACGAAATTATCAAAATATTTGGCATAATAATTTACAGCCATTATCCACGTCCCCCATCGAGTTATCACTGGTTGTGGAGGTAGTGGTATATCTGGTGCTGTTTCTCGTAAGATTTGAACCCTTGCAGGAGATTTAAGGAACGTTTTTTTAGCATTTGAAATAAATTTGTCTACATTTGAGTAGTATTCTCTTATATGTTCACAAACTCTGTGAACTCCATGTGCAAGACAGGTTACGTGAGTTATATGTGGGTAAAATACAGCAATGGCTTTTGCAGCTTTCACCATATATGGTGCGGCATCACTTACAAAAAGAAAAATTTTCTGTTTATCTAGGTCAAATTCTTTCATTGAATCATCAAACAAACGTGCAATAGTGGAATGATTGACTTTTTCTAATACAGCTGTTTTTATTAAAAATCTTTTTTCTGAAATATTTTCATCCACATGCAGTATACCCACAACAACGTTTGCCACAAATCTGTTCGACGCATCGGTGGTCTCGTCTATAGAGACCCAAATAAAATGTTTTTGTATTTCTTCCTTTATTTTGTTAACTGTAGATTCATAAACTATTTTTGTATATTTGTTTCGAAGAGACGATTCAGATGGAATATGGAATGATGTATAGTTTTGAAGATAATGTTGTACTTTTAAATGTCGAATTTTGTATAATGGTATATCTGCTGATACAAAGGCTTCACAGAGATCAATGCAAAATTTATCGGCGGCCGATGAACTTGTAGAACTTTGTAGAAAAGTTTGTTGTAAATTTTTTTTTGATTCTCTTTCTTTTAGATCTTTGTGCTTTTTTGAATCCAGGTGTTGTTTTATGTTGTAATTTTTACAGATAAAGGTTTTGAGCACACGTTACACACTAAAGCTGATCCATCAGTTTTTAAATCTGGATACTGTTTGACTAGCTTGCTCAAGTAAACCGGTTTGCTTTCCTTGACTTTAGGCATTTTCTAAATAATAAAACAATAAACCAATTTTAACAAAGGTTTTAATAAATTAAAAAAAATTTATACTTACATCCAAAACGCAGAGGCTATGAAGGTAATTTTATCTGTTTTTAAACTAAGACAACTTTAAAAAGTTTTAAAAATGTTATGCTTTCAACAATTCAATGAAATTTTTAAAATGTAAATTTGTTGACAGTAAAAACTTGGCTACTTTGATTTAAACGTTTTTTTTTTCAACCAGAGTTGTAGCAGCACAAAAAGTAAGGCGATTTCATGAATTCGCCTTGACAAAAAGGTGAATTTGTTAGTACAAATAAAAAAAGTTGCCACATCAAAAAAAAAAAAAAACATAACGATTTTTGCAAATATTTATTAAATAATTTTTTTTTTCGTATGAAAAAAATGAAAAATTATCTTAAAATGACAAAATAAGTAAAAAAAGCCGATATCGCAAAAATAACTAAAAAAAGCCGATATTGCCAAAATAAACAAAAAAAAGCCCTAACAAATATAGCTCATTTTCTTTGTTTTTTTATGATCGGAATTTCTGTTCAATCAAAATCTTTCTATCTTGTAAACAAAAAAAAAGCAATTGCTTATTTTTGGTTGCCCTACTAATAACCTTTCCATAACTATATCTGCTACAATCGGAGAAGCTGGCGAACCCATTGGAAGTCCTTTCATTTGGTTATATATATGATTATTTAATTGAAAATATCTACTATCTATACTAAGATAGCAGGACATAAATCAGATCAAAAATATAGAAATATATCACAAAAAACAGCTTTATCAACTCATTGTGCTAATCTAAATCATTATCCAGATTTTGAAAATACAACTGTTTTAAACACAGAAAATAATTATAAACGTAGATTTATGTTAGAAATGTTACAAATTATAAAGGTTCCTACAATTTCAAGAATTAATTTTAAGTCAGGCACTGAAAATGTAGCACAAAATTATAGACACTTAATTAATAAAAATAGAAACGGAAGTTAAAAATTTATTTATATTGTAATAGATCAAGTTTGATTTGAAAAATATTTTTTTGTTTTTGAATTAAAATTTTTTAATTTGTCAGTTATTGTTAAATTTTTCATAATTTGTTAAAAATTTATAAATTAAGAAAAAAACCCTGAATAAGGCACTCAAGGAAGTGCCGAAATATTGGTTTTAAAATAAACGTTAAAAGTTGTTTATAACAAAAAGACCTTAAGCTCGAAAATTTAGTAATATTAGAAATATTCAAGGTCGAACAAAATACATATTATATTACATAGTATTTTTGTGTCCTCAGCATAAAAGACTATTTCATATTTCTGTGGTTTTCACGAATAATCGCGTAAGTTATAAAACCAAACTTTTCAGGAGAGCAAAAACGAATATTTTTTTCAATTGCGGCTTCTGTAGATGCTTTTATAAACGTTTTTCTTTACTATCCTCTTAACAGTGACTTTCTACGTATTATACATAATTTTCATGAAAAAATCCTCACAGGATCACAATCTGTAAAAGGATTAAAAATGCATATGTTTGATTGACTCATTAAGTGTGTGCAATATAACATCATATCTCCACATAAGTTCTTTTTTGTGAAAATAAATGTTATCATTTTAATCACACATGACGACTTACGTTGTTATTTTTAGCACACAAGTTGGCGACATATTCAGAGTTTTTGATACTTATAGCACAACGTATGGACTTAAAATTACAAACAACCGCTCATCTGCTGTTGTTGCAACTAAAGAAGTCAACAATAAACGCACATGTACATATAAGTTGTTATTAATAGAAAAATTTTCAAAAAATACTTTCATATTTTTTGCACGAATAACAACATAACATCACATATGCTTTTTATTTGGAAACATATTCAGCAATTTTACAATTTTTGGCGATGTATGTCGACATAAACCATTATAATAGCAAAATATTTTATTAAACAGTTAACTTAAGTTGTTTTTAGCAGTAAAAAATTAATAATACTACATTATATTCTAAAAAGCTTAATACTTATAAAAACCTAATGCAAAATGTAGCACTTTGACATCATTATCTCAATTTCGGTAAAAACCGACTTACGCGATTATTCGTGAAAACCACAGATTTATCGTTTTCTATTTAATCGTTTTAAGCGTATTTATTGGCCGGAATTCCGACAACTTGAATAATTTGTCTACATTGCGTCTTTACCGCACAAAAACTCACCAAGTCCTTATGCATATCAATTTTCTTTTCCACGACAATCAGTTACACATACAGCACCGACTTGGAGTTTATCGAGCATGAATTGTCATCTCAGCAACAAATGTTTTTAGGTCTGCTGCATCAACTAAAAATTTTTTTCTCAAAAGGCTCTTGTTTGCGATAATGTTATGGTTCGTATGGCTAATAAATCATTGATTACTTAAACGCTGGTTTAGTTGAACTAAACTTGAATTTATATGTTGTTTAAAAAACAACTATAAATCAATGTTCCATGTATTATATGTTGTTAAAAAATAACATGTGGCAGCACTACGAAAAATCTTATCCAGTTCATATGGTCTATATTGGTAGTTTAAACGCCTAATTTTATGCGTTTAAAGATAACTTATATGTTTAGTGATTTATAGATTTCTTGGTTTAAACACATTTAAAGCCAAAAAGAGAGTTTAACTTGCTCTGATTTCTTAGCCCTTAGTTGTACATGTATTTCAGAAAAGTTTTTAACTGACCGTTTTATAATTTATTTTAATCTGAATAAATTGTGGTGGGTATCGTAGATTCGGAACGACCGAATAGTATTTTTTTTTTGATTTTGTAAATTAAGTTTGTTGCTGAAAAACAAAAAAAAAAAAACAAAAAAAAAATATAATAAAAAAAGAGAAATCCCAACAACTTCTTAAGATGATAAAAAAATATCATTGACATATTTTGTGGTATTGTAAACATTCATAAGAAACATACATAAATTATTCATAACATCTTAAGCTTTATTGTTTCACATACTGGAATAACACATTCTGGAACAGTGTGAGGCAAATGTAACACATGTATACAACAACTAAAGGATAAAAAAAGTTCAAAATACAATTAAAAATTATAGTCTAGCTATGTTATACCAAGCAATAGTAACTTAGACCTTTAAACCGCTGTGGTAAAACAGATCAGTAAAAAGTGGTTTAAACAACGATCTGTTGTGGGGGCAAATAATGCGGTTTAAAACATTTGAATTTACGGTAGAAAATCATTTTAAGGCTTCTTCTTTTACGTCTTCACTCAGCAAAGTTTTCGCTCATATGATTTCATTTACAACAAGATTGCCAAATATTACAAATTTTTAATTTTTCTACAAACATGCTTCAAATATTTTTCCATTCAGCAAACACCCCAGTTAACAACACATAAGAATTTTTCAAACGTTAACTTTTGACATATTTTCCAAGCAATTTGGTTGGTTTATTTTGCCCATAGCCGAAAAAATGGTTTACAGTATGTATTGAACGTGAGCACAAGACTTCTTGCTGGCTAATCGTCATTATCTTCATTACTGAATTGTTCTCTTTTTTATTGGGGTTAACTTTATGAGTAAAATATAACTGCTCTCCACTTTATGAAAAACGAAGAACAACATTTATTTATCTGCCAAGCAACGACATTATTTAATTAGCTCTCGAAGCAATTTTAAAACCCACACCACAATAGTGAAGAGGGTATTATGCATTTGTGCTGATGTGTGTAACGCCTTAAAATATTGGTCCTAGACCCACCTTAAAGTATACCAATCAACTCAGAAAACCGAAATTTTTTCCTCTCAGAAACTCAGATTTGAATCAAATTCAAAACATAGATAGAACCATATCTATATGGACACATAAGCTATACAGTTTTTCAAAAATAGGACCACAAGGGTAGGTAGGGGGCAATTTCTGCCTCTCACAAACTTTCAAACCAATTTTAATGAAGCTTAGTAACATGGATATATCCATATTTATATGGACACATAAGCATGCTGTGTTTTTAAAAACTGTGGTGTAGGGTATCATATGGTCGGGCTTGACCGACTATACTTTCTTACTTGTTATAAATGTATTTCAATTTACAATAGTGCTAACTAAATTAATAAATGTGTTCATATTTAATTAATATGTATGTGAAAGAAACTAGCTTGTGTGTGTTTTTTTAATATTATTTTTTAAACAATCTGTATGTGAAAAATTTAAATAATGCTGCATTTTGTAATCGGTTAGTCCGATTGGAATACAATTTCAGTTGACAATTAAGGGCAACACACAAGCAAAAAGAGATAGGCTATATATGTCGCTTACTTGCTTGTAGAACCCGACTAGAAGATTCCCAATAAAAAAATGTGATTCAAAAGAAGCAGGTTTGTAAGGGAGAAATGTAAGAATTTCGCTTGCCATCTCGCTTACGAAAGGCATGCATTTTATATGGTAAGTCCCCACTTTTTAGCAATATATTTTTGACAGAGAAAGTGCTTTTTTCAACGCATATAAAAGCTGGTTAGATTTATCCATTGAATGTTTTTTTACAGTTTTTTTTTTTGTATTCTCCCTTACAAACCTACTTCTAATATAACTTTTTAAGAGGTCGTTCAATAACTTAATTGTATTTCTGTATGTCGTATTCCGTAGCGCATAATTGTGCGCTTTCATTTTTAAATGTTCCATTAGTGCTTCGCAAAATGTTAAAGTTTTTTTATTGGGTTGTATTAAAAAAAAATCTGGCTAAAATTAAGAATTCTGGTTAATTTTTAATTTTTTTAATACCCAAACTACCCTACTTTTGGAACCTATAGGGGCCCTCCTGATAAGTCTATAGACCGCAAATCCGAAACTTAACCCTTTCGCGGATACTGACGTATATAGACGTCAAAACAAAGTTTTCTCGTGGGACATGACGTCCATATACGTCATAAAATGCTGAGTTCATAGAATCTTTACGAGTAAACATTTCCAACAACATCCTGAATTATATCATGTGTAAATTTATTGTACATATGTGGGTAAACATTCTAAAAGACAAAAAAGACTACCAAAATGTGCAACTAATAAAAGTCGTTAAAAACCATACATATTTTTTTTAGTTCGGAGTTTCCCACAGACACATGACGTGTCTCATATCCGTCTAACCTGAAAAACGTCATGCCGATTTTACATCACATTTAGGACCTACTTAGACGCATGACGTTCATAACCGTCAAAAACAAAACCTTAGTTTTTGCCGTTTTATAGTTTTTATTTTTAATTTCTAGGAGTTTGGTGTTTTCAGAATTTTGCTATCTAGAAAAATGACGTAGATATATACCAATATGCCCATGGGAAACCCTACGTTAAAAGGGGTGTCCACGAAAGGGTAAAATCGAACTCAAGTCCTGAAATATTATTCCAAACTAAGTAACAGTTTACAGAATGTAGAATTATCAAAATAATTTTTCCAAAAAATCTCCTACTGTGCAACGAATGGCTGCTTGTTCGTGTTTTTTTTGCGTTAGTATTGTTGTAATTCTAAAATATATATAAAGATTTAAATTTTATTATACATACATACACATGTATATTTTACAAAAAGTTAATTTTTTTCCCCTTCTCAGTTAAAATGCTCAGTAATTTCGTCGAACAATGGTTTTATAGCTCTGCTTTTTTTTCTTAAGTAATGCCACAGTAAATTACAACTACCACTACAATTAATATTCGCGATTAACAAAAATGTAACATTGAATACTTTTTAGCGTCTTGCGCACACGTTTAGTATGAAGTGCGTATGATTAAGATTTATTTGACTTTTAATAACACTCATACGCAATCAAGTGTGCTAACAAAAAACATGTAAAGGTTGTTTTTTATAGAGTGACACAAGTTTAAATCATAATGAAACATAAAAATATATTTTTGATATCAATGAAGTGGGCTTTTTTGGATAGAAAATTTTATGACATTAATGTTTAAATATGATTTCGGCCATGTGGCCGCCACGGCTGGCGCGTAGAAGGCACAATCTGGAACACCAATTTCAACAACTTTTCGCATACTGACCATCATCGTTTTTGAAGACATACGGGCCAATGACTACGACAGCCCATAAAGCGCACCAAACAGTTATTTTCTGTGGATTTATGCTGTTTCGACAAAAGCTTGTAGGTTCTCCCCACTCCAAATGCGACAATTCTGCTTTTTTACGTACCCATTCAACCAGAAATGGGCTTCTTCGGAAAATAAAATTTTGAATGGAAATTCATATTCAAAATCAATATCAATTTGTGCTTCAACCCATTTGTCGAATTATTTTTATTAAACATTTCAACAATTTGCACACGCAACACAGCAAACTAAACAAAAAGCAACTATCAAATTATAAATGGGTGGTCAAACAAAGCAGTGGTGCCAACTCAAAGCTGTATCACTCCAAAAACACCCTTAATGTACTAGAGATGCCAAATTAAGGGAGGGGCTTCTTTTAAATCCCGGTCATCGAGATTTTGAAATAAATTTTCGTAATTGTCAATTTTCAAATAAATTGCTTAAATAAAAAAAAAATATTGTGCTTAAAGTCTGCGTCCTATTCTACAAACCAACTTATCAACTTTTCACTTTGCACTTATCAAATTTTTCATCAATTTGAAAAACTTTATGTTCCACAGAACTACTAAATTTGATAAGTGATAAGTTGAAATTTATAAGTGACATTTGCAACGTCTTTGCAATTTTTATAGTATCTTTTCAATTTCTGTTCTCTTGTGCAAAGTTAATATTGTAAAGTGAGTTTATCTCTTCTTACATTTCCCACTACAATTGGTTGGAATTCTCCCAACATTAATTGTAGTTGTTAGTAGGTTAAGAAAAAACAAAATGAAAACAAAAACATCTTGCTTTATTGTTTTATTATATTATCCTTAAAAATAGTTACCTATACAATAAATACCGTCCTAAGTGATAAATATTATCTACAATTTTATGATTTTATATAACAAGGAGGACATTCTTTTGTTTTGTTAATAATAGATAAATTAATTTTTTTTTTTACATAATGATACAACGTTGTACTGTTATTTAGAAGTCTATCACTTTAATACATTTGAGAGCAAAAAATTAGTAGAATAGTGTGTCCCAAGATAAACGGATGTGTCTTAAACATCATTATATGATCTTTGTTACGTTTTTTACATTGTTGTTAAAAAGACTTGGAAAACTGAAGATGGAAGGATATACTATTAAACGAACAATGAACAATAAACTAAAACAATTGAATTGAAGAAAATCATGGTTTAATAAAATGTCTGCGTTATAAATAATATTGTATTTTGGATAGCGGCAATTACGCTTTTACTCTTAACGGTTTAGTTTGGGGTGTAGGAATAATTTCGAGGATTGCTCACCTTTTGGTGTAAAATCCTGCCGGGCAAATCAGGTGCATGCATACCTGGGATCCGACAAAGATCCGAAATGAAAAGCCACCTGAAGTCTTCGTGATTCCTTGAGACCAAAGTACTCACCAGATAACCTTGTTATCTGGCGCCGCGGTATTCAGTAGCCACCGAAAAGTGCAATGCAGTATGTAGCATGCTTCTTACGAGAAATGCTTCCTGTCTTTATTTATTTAACTTTTCTCCTAGAAGGTTACTTTTCATAAGTTTTTTTTCGTCTGATGCGGGCGTACCTTTCCCAAGGCAAGAACTCACAAAACGGTTCGACGAAAGACGGTTTTACGAAGAAGAGATACTTTCAGGGATCACGTGGTGGCCGTGGTTTAAACTCAAACCCGGATAGGGATAGTACTGCAAATCCTACTAAAAGGTTGTTTTTTTAGCACTACTGGGAAAGTTCAAAAAGCTGTTGTTCAGTAGCAGTAAAGGTTAGATAGCTCCGGCTCCTAAAAACGTTAAAGTGTATAATTTTTGTTAGATTAGATTACACTGAAAATTGCAACGTTTTTGTGGCGTATCTGTGAACACACGATGGCAGTTGGTAAACACATTATTTGTTACCCAGTGGTTAAGATCCACTATGAGATTAGGCAATATGGCAGGTGCTCAGAAAATGTTCCAATTGACATAAATCCTTTGGAAGTGTAATTATTGAGGCAAGATTCTATCTGATTATCGAGATGGGGGATTTGTATATTTAAATATATGTTAATAGAATTAATTTTAGTAAAACTCTAAATTCTATTACGCACGGGTTTTTTTGGTGCTCTTATTTTGCCCATGTTGTGCATTTGCATGCGATTAGTGCTTACCTTCGATGTTGTTCCAAAAAAACAAAAAAGAAAAATTTGCATATCTAATAAACAAATGTACGAGGGCTTACATATAAGGCAAGCAGTTTGGAAGTGTTACATTTTAAAATCCTGGTTTTATTGCATTGTTGTAGTTGTCCCTTAATAATAATGACTTTTTGCAAATCATTAATCAATAGAAACTAAAGTAACCTGTTCAGATTTAAATAATACGAACTTCAAATGTGTAATAACTTCAAAATAATGAAATAATAATACGCAAAAAAATATATAAAATGTAGTCGTTGACTGATTCTTTGAAATCTAAAACTGCATTTGAGAGCCACTGTTTACAACTTAAAACAACCCTCGTATGTTTTTAAACTCGCATGTATCATGAGGCACATATTCAGTGTGTGTAATAAAACTGTAGAGTTGTGTACTGAAAAAGATTTTTTAATTTTGATTTTCATATTCTTTTTGTTTTGCTTCAAAAATTCTTCTTAAAACTTTTTCTCCTCGCACATTTCCTTATTTTCAAATACAGGGTTGGACGTTATTTGAAATACTTATTTAAAATACAAATAAATACGATTTTTGTATTGTGAATACATTCCCAAAATGTATTTTGTATTTAAAATACCTGTTGCTCAAGTACTTTGTATTTAAAATACTTTTGGTGTACTTTGGTGAGACAAGTAAGTTGTCTCACACACAGTGTTGCCAGTGGATTTTTCGGAAAAATACCTACACATGCGAAGAAAAATCCGACTTTTCCCTACACGTTGAAAAGATTTCCCCTACAAAAATCCCTACGCATTATTGTCATTAAAATAGAAAGAAAAACATAGTTTTAAAAAAAACATTTTATTCGAATATGTATATTAAAGCTTTGACAACAAAAAAATAATACATATGTACATTAATGCTATAACCAAATTTCGGCCCCAGTACCCCACGATTGCGAATTTCGTGCTTTAAAAAAAATCGGGTCATTTTGGAATAAAAACCTCACCCACAATTACGACTTTGTTATATCTGCCAAAAAAAAAGGTACATTAGTTTTAAATAAAAAATTTTATTAATTACTAAAAGTGAAAAATATTGTTTGATTATTACATATTGATATTTAAAATAGTAAACTTAAAAATGTTGTTTAATTATAACATATTGGTTGAAAAAAAATATTTGCGGTTTTAGGATAAATAAATAAAAAACTAAAAAATTTGATTTCCAAACTTTAACGCGTTTTGTGGGTGAACTTTTTTGACAACCGCGAAAAAGTAATACCATTTTTTTTAAAATAATTTTCAGTGGTCTATTCGACTATGATAGGATCGTTTTGATATTCGCCAAAAATCTAAAACAGTTACAGCCCTAATGTACATATGTACGCAATTTTAATTAAATTCAATTAAATCTTTTAACATTGAATGATATCTTAGAAAAAAAATATACATTCATACATATTGGTGTCACCAACTTTTTGAGCCACAAAAAACTCTGGCAACACGAGTATATTTTAATGCGATTTAGGAAAAAAATCAACCTTTTTGGACAAGAAAATATCACTAAAAAAACATTTTATTCTTCATTTATTTCATAAATAATGCGATATGACGAAAAATCCCTACATTTTGTAGATTATAAAAAATCTGTCCGATTTTCCCTACGCTGCTATTTTAGTATCAAAAATACCTACATGTAGGGATTTTCCCCTACTTCTGGCAACACTGCGGGCATAAATAATTTTTAAAATTCTCGTGTTAGAAACATTCACTATTAAGTATTTGCTAAGTGTTCTTTTTTATAAAATAGCTTCAGAAGACCCAAATTGGACGAAGTTTTAATAGAATGTCTTGGGTACAAGTGCTAATGGTCAAGTCCTTAAACATTAAACTCTATTTATGATACTTTTCTAACGCCTTTAATACGGTAATGCAAATCAAATAAATATTTTAAAAATAACACTTTCTTAGCTATAGAACATTTAGAGGAATTCAAAGAAGTTGTGGAACCACAATTTTTACATTATATTTAGGGCAGCAATTGTTATTATAAGAAACTTTTGTCTAACATGGTGTCCATAAAAACCAGATTAGATCGGCTTTAGGGCATTAATTTGAGACGTTTTATCGCACCAGTTATCAGAGAGCATTACGACTGATGAGAGGCAACGAGTTAAAAATCTTGCAATTTATGCCTGGGGGAATATTAAAAAAGTGTTTATACAATTTAATACTAGTAAGGACCCGAAGAGATATTGTTTTCTTTAGCCTGTTTCATTTATTCACTAAGAATAGGCTGCTGTCAAGTGCTAAAAAAAATTTTATAAGACATAAAAGCTTGGAATTGTAAAAAGTAGCACAAACAATTTTAAATATTTATTTATAAAAAGAAAAACGCACTTTAGACGTCTAATTTTCTCTTTTTTGATGATTTGCCCGAGTGAGCGCAGTGTGCAAGTTCGCTAACACTTTTGTAAATTTTATCAGGCTTCAAAAAGCACCCTTTATGAAAGGAAATACTTGTTTTGCGCTGGGTCTGTTTCTATAATGACTTTAACATATGTATGTACATTGTTTATGTGTTGTACATTTGTACATGTTTTTAAAATCAAAAAAATATTTTGTATTTCGTATTTTAAATATATAACTTAAATATTTCTTGTATTAAAAATACACAAATCGAATGTATTTCTTATTTCAAATTCATGAATACATGTATTTTGCCCAACACCACCCACACAAAAATCTTCTCGCGCAATATTAACTTTTTTCGTCAATTAAAATAAACAGTTTTTTTCTCGAAATTTTGCTTTTACCAAAACATTTTTTAGGGAAAAGGGAAACAATTTAAAGGAAAAATTTTTTCACGATAAAAGCGATTGTGTGATTTTGCCAAATTGGCGTTAATGTTTAAATCTTAATTAAAAAAAAAAAAATGAATCGAAAAATTGTCGTGAAAACTTAATCAATAAAAGTTCAAGAGTGTATTTTTTTTCTATGCAAAAAAAATCAAATTTTCAGAAAGTAAGAAATTCCTGTGGGATTTAGGCGTCAATTGACTAAGGAGAACTTAAAACCAGGGACCGGAAAAAAGAGTTATTTTTCAATTTTTGAAGAAATAAATCATACATAAATGAACATCGTAGAAAACTTTTTATTACACCATCATGATTTATAGGCAAAATGCATCCAACATATTGCATGATATTTAAATTTTTGATTTTTATTTTAACAATCAAAAATAAGAGTTATTTTTGATTTTTATTTTTTTAAATGAAAAATAAAAGTTATTTTCGATTTTTATATTTTTATATCAATAATAAAAGTTATTTTTGATTCTTATATTTTTATATCAATAATAAAAATCAACTCAAAACTCTTATTTATTTGTTGATGCCGTATATATTATAATATGCTGCTTCATTAAAATTTCTGTATGAATATAATATATTATGTGACTTATCCATTATCACAATAAACATATTACCTATGTCACGAATTTTGAATTGATTTTTATTATTGATATAAAAATATAAAAATCGAAAATAACTTTCATTTTTCATTTAAAAATATAAAAATCAAAAATAACTTTTATTTTTCATTTAAAAAAATAAATATCCTGACGATGCTAATGGCTAGCGAAATATCGAAAAAATAAATAATTTAAAAATTTTTTATAAAAAGACCAAGAGCTTAAATTAAAATAATCAGTAATTATATCAAAAATAACTCTTATTTTCTATCTAAAAATATAAAAATCAAAAATAACTCTTATATCTTGATTTTTTTGATAAAAGTCATAACAGTTACGGTCCTTGCTTAAAACACCTTCTTCTTTTATATGGAATCTTTAACCGACTGAGTACATTTCTAACAACTTGTTTGTGTTTACGGGTAAATTTATTAAGTTTTCATGCCACCCTTTATAAAAAGTTTGGGAAACATCGATGAAGAGTGCCGATCAATATATTTTCCTGCAAAGGCTATCCTTGGGTCTTTGATATTCGATGGGCTTATTAAATTGTGCCGTGTTTTCTTTTGAAACCGAATTGATGGTTTAAAATACATCTACTTTTATAAAAAATCAGGGCTTATTTTGACACTTACAGTTTCTCAAATAGCTTTGGTATATTAGATAATAAGCTAATAGGCGTGTAACTCAACTTTTGTTTGATCTCTTCCTGGCTTTGGTACCATTCTTGAGGGTAGTATTCAAGACGTTAAATAGCATTTAAAATTATTTCTTTGCTAAAAGCATTTTGTTACTGATATATTCAATACCTTCTTAGGGCTTAAATCACAAATAATCTTTTCCATTTCTCTTATCTTAAATCTAAGAGAATAGCAGCTTTAATATCGACTTAAGCAGCCGTTAGAATTCTTTAGGAAAAATACGTTTTTCAAATGTTTAACAAACAGATTTGCTTTTTCAATATCATTTCTTAATCAACCGCCATATAAGCCTTTTGATGGGGAAGTAGACTGAGACTGAAGTGACTTTATTAGCTTTTTCGTGGCCTCTGTTACAAAGTTGTTAAGATGGGAGAATCTGTGCAATTGCCACTCTCTTCGAATTCACCTTTTTTCAATAAAGAGCCGTTAGACAACTGCAGAATATATTTTATTATTTGTGATTCGTCTGGGGTTTAGGCTGGAATATTAAACAGCTAGTTTAAGTCGACTGTAAAAGTAATAATGGAGAATATTTTCTGTGCAATAAGTACTAAGATATTTTTTATAATTTAATCAAAATTCATTTCACTTCGAAAAGGTTAATTATAGTAACAATTGCATGGGTGATTGAAAGATAATTCTTAGGCAGCTTTAACATGAATCGTTTGTATGGGGATATTTTTAACTATGCCAAAATCGATTACATCTGGAATTTTCAGCTGATCGGTAGACCAATATGTTGGTTGTCCACTCAGAACCAGACTTAAATCCATTAAGGAATTGTGTTAAACAAAATGCGATCCTTTGGGTTTACAAGTTGTGAACCACAGAAAGTATGTTTAGCATTGCATTCGCAAGCAGCCAGGAATAACGTTCCTAGTGATTATTAATTTTTATCATATCGCACTTGATCAATAAAAGGGTATTAACTCAAAATTTTTTTTTTTCACTTTTTGGGTACAAAGGACACGCAATATTCATATCTACCCGCTGTAAAAATATCATGCCATTTTGTCTACTTTTTGGTAAAGAAAAGCTTGGTTCAAAAATTATTTTTCATATGTCTTTAATGTATAATTAAAAATTCT
The DNA here is from genome assembly GCA_963931875.1 of Pollenia griseotomentosa. Taxonomy (NCBI): domain Eukaryota; kingdom Metazoa; phylum Arthropoda; class Insecta; order Diptera; family Polleniidae; genus Pollenia; species Pollenia griseotomentosa. The sequence continues at coordinate 95,773,334 of OZ007562.1, read as the reverse complement.
TTTGCTTCTACTCAAAATTTTTAAGTTTTAAGTTAATACCCTCTTGTTGGTTAAGTGCGATATTGGCTTTCTGATATTAGAAATCTAGGTGGGGAATATAGAGAAGAAATTACAATGCATGGATTTAACTCTTAAACCCAAATATTTGTTGCTTGAAGGTTATCTTAGGTGTACTAAGAGGCATGTTTTCCACGCAAATGGATACTAAGCTTCATATTTTACATATATTTTAACCGATTTATTTGTGTGGCTGACTTCCCTAAGTCTCCAGACGGACATACTATTTTATTTATAAGATAATTTAAAGGAAACTTTTACAAGAATCGTATTAAGAAAAACATTAACCCTTCTGTGACATCCTTGGTACAATTGAACAAATTTGGATTTTGAAAACTAATTTTTGATATTAATTGTGTAAATAAAGAGCTGACAATTTATGAAGTCTCACTTATATATCTAGAAAATAATGGCAATGATGGCATTTGTTTTGTATGAAAGTGTCCCGTACATCGATGGGGAGTGGCAAACGTACATCTATCCTTCACAGAAAAAATTATTGCTGAATTATTTTCAAGCAAACGCTTGTTTGAAAATTTTTTTAATTTCTACAAATTTTTTTACTGATTCAATTAATATTTTTGTTTGATTTTTATTTTTACCAACAAAAATGTTGACAACTATTCAAAAATATAATATACGCGTTATTGGTTTCAAGTTTTCATAATTTTGTATGAAATATTTAACGCTCTTTAATTTTGTCGTTTTTTTTTGCATTTTTTTATTTGATCGTAAGCAACACTTCTTTATGTGAAACATAAGAACAACAACAAAAAACACATACAGTCTTTTTTTGGACGCTTTAAAAAAGGACAACAATAAGAAAGATGATTAAATAGCGTGCAGAGGTTTGTAGTGCAAGAAAAACAAAAGCAATAGCAGGTAAAAGAAAAAACGTTTCACTCTTTTTAAACAACAGAAACAACAACAACATTTTAAGAAACAAAATAAATTCTTGGTTGGTTTCAAAGTTGGTAAAAAAGAATGAAAAACAAAATCCCGTATTCAATTTTTTAAAACTGTTTAGTTAAATACCTACATCAAATACAAAAATAAAATGATGACGAAAAACATGTCGAGTCGGTCTGCTGTCAAGGAGAAAAACATTGTGTGTATAAACAAGACTTATGCCCAATTTTTAGGATTGCTATTAACGGCCAATTTCACCAAGTTCGGTTATAATTAACTACCGGTTATAGCTGTCAAAACATATTGGTAACTGGAACTTTAATTGAAAGTTAGTTTTAACCGAACATGGTGAAATTGGCCGTAAAACACATTTATGTTTAAAATCGTTTTAAATACAAAATTCTTTTCTTCACTAAACAATTATAAATGTAATTCAATTCACCGATGTGGTACATTTAAATTCATTTTAAGTTTCCATTGGAAACACTTAGCAAGGTGGTCTCAGTATAAAACCAATACAACAACAACAGGCAAAGCAACAGCAGACAACTGTTTTTTGAGGCCACCTTGTAAATAAATACACTTTTTTATGATATTTTTTTGTATTTAGTAGTCCTGCCATACTTTTATCTTAATTAAATAAGACTTTTTAAACAAAACTCAAAAAATCAATCTGTATTTAAATACGATTTAAGTTTTTATTAAAATTAACTTAATATAGATTTAAATATTAGCCTGAAAATTGGGCATTAGTTCAAAAAATTTTCCAACAACAAAATGTGCCTCAAAGTCAGCCGCCGCTCTGCTCCCCCTTCATCTTCTCCTAGAGTTCTTGCTTGTGTGCGCGTCATTGCTTGTGCAAAAAATTTTTTGTTTGATAAGGCAAAATTATTTGTTAGAAATTTATATGAATTTCAGTAATCTTTTTGTTTGATTCAGTAAAATATTTGTTTGAAAAAATGAGTGTTTTTTTTTTAATAAACGAAATGCAAATAAATTGTTTAAATATGGGAATTTGTTTGTAGGACCGATTTCAGACAAAAATTGTTTTGATTCTACAAATTTTTTGTTTGAATTGGAAAAATAATTTTTTTTGTGTTCATTGCCATCCTTAGTACAGTTGTACCAAAAACAACTGTTGCAGAAACATCTGCGTCGTCAGGTTCAACTGCAGTAAAAGGTTGTTGTACGCTTTCTTTAAATATTGAAGACGTGCTGGAAATGCAGTGATCCGGTATAAAATGTCTGTGATGCAAAGCGTATTAAAACTTAATATCTCTTTGCTTTTCAATGTAACAAACCATATTTTCATTATAAAATACATTGTGGTAATACTGTAAAGAAGGATCTTATAAATATTTGAAATTGTTTGAAACATATTTTTTAAGTACCGCGCTACATATAGGAGCAAAAAGTTCTGTTTACTTTTTACTATGTCAATTTTATCAAACTGTCTTTTAAAAAATTATTGGCTTGATTGTGTTTTTGGTTGGAGATCTCCTACAGTATTATAACAAAATTTGTTTAAGTGTAGATGCCATTGAATTAATGTTATAAATATTATAATTTAAAAGATTTCCTTAAATTCTAACAAAGTGGTGGTAAGGCTCTTAAATAAAACGTTTCAATTTATTCAGTGTATAATTTAACAAAACATTTATTATTTCTCTATTTACTTACTGACCACATTTTTTTACTTAATTAAAATTTTCCAAATATTTGTTTTTTCATTCTAATGAAAGCATATAAAATTATTCATTCATTGTTTATTTTAAAATTTATTTATTTTTTAGATTTTATCAATTTGAAAACTACTACGATGCATTTACAAATACAGAACAAAATGATTTACCAAGGTATATTTACACAAGGTAGACTCATTTAAGAGTGTAGACATGCTGCTCTATAAAAGGAACCATGTTGTCAAAATTGTCTTCATATAAAACAAAAACAATTTAACGCACACATGTACAAATTTTGGCTCATATACACGCAATTTGACGTTGAGGTTCCAACTATGGGTAAACAGCTGACAAACATATGGGCCAACGAGTTTACCTTGTGTAAATATACCTTGTGATTTACTTTGTTTAAGAAATTTAAAAATATTAGGAAACATTTGAATAGTTACGGTAAGAAACAAACATTTTTAAATTTTAAGGAGTTATCGTTAAGTATAATTGTAATACAACAAAAATTCTTAATTGTAAAAGAAAAATCAATTTTGTTATTTTTATTTTGTTTCCAAACTTTTACTCTGTACTGTATTTAATGAATAATGCAATATATTTTTCCATACTTTATTAAAGTAATGCTATTTGTTCTTTAATCATTTATTGATAACAATGAATAATTTTTTGAATGATAAATTAAATAGATAAATGTTGAAGTGTAAATAAATCTTTTGTTAAATTTTTTATCACTGTTGCCACCAATTTTTTTTTTCAAACAGAATTACACACACTGGATAATAAGAGCAATCTAGCGGAGAAAAAATAAAAAAAATATTAAATTTAATAAAATTTTAGCGCAGCATACAAGCGGATAATGTTTGCTGGTTTGGAAAATAAGGGATTTTAAACACTGAGGAAAAAAAGGGTTGTAACTTTATTTTATTTTTTTTTTTTGGACCAGCAGTCCGAGGCTGACCCCTGCTAAAGCATTGCATTGTGTTAGAACTAGGAATATAGGTAACGGGAAAAAGAATAGAGGGAGAAGCGCTTGTAGAATTCGTCTTCGACTTATGCATGTTGAAATTATTAGCGAAGACTTTTCCCTGTAATGCGTTTGCTAGAATATTGAAACGTTAATGCCAGAGGTTTTCGGAAAAAGTAAATTTCTTTTGATACCGTGTTATATCAGCTATTCAAAACGGCTTTCTTTTATATATTTGCTATTTACATTGAGGTTATGAAGCGTAAATACAGCCAAAAATTTTGTTTTGAAAACTTTTCTAAATCTTTAAAGAGATAAAAAAAAAAAAAAAAAAAAAATACCTGGGTACCCTGAAATTTTAGTGGAACCTTAATTAAGGTATTATGGACTTATATTGTATCAAATTAAGAAGCGGAGATTTGCGGATGCGACATCAGTTTTTCCCACTGCAAATCTTTTTTAAATGTTCTCACCTGTTAGGACTTCTATACCATTTTTTTGTTATTTGCTTCAGAAACAACTTGTTGTTTAAATAAAATATCAATTAGGTAGACGTTTTTAATACTTTGAAACACAATATTAAGTATAGTGAATTTTTTTGGTACGGCATGCCTTCCAGCCTCCATAAAATCTTAACTCAGGGTGCTGATATAATCAATTCCGTATTTTTGCCAATTGGAATGAAGTCAAAATATTAAGGCCTTAGAAATTATAGGAAGTTTATAAATCTCTAGCGAGTTAACCATGAGGGATCTATTAAATACGTTACTCTAACCTTCAGAGCCCGTTCAATCATCGATATCCTCAAAGACGTTGTATAAACAGCCGTACAAGATTTATTGTAAAAATCTAGCTTCCAAGAAAATTTAGAAACCGGAAGTGGACTGAAACAAAATCCCGCTAAAAAACCTTGCTATTCGAACAATTGAACGAAAATGGCATTTGTTGGAGGACATACAAAAATACCAAAAGAGTTATTTATGGATATATTGAAATTTTGTATAATGGATTGCAGATATTTTAAATATAGAGATAATTATTACCAACAAAATAAGGGAATGCCAATGGGTTCTCCAATTTCTCCAATAATTGCAGACATAATTATGGAAGAATTATTAAACATGACCCTTGATAAAATGGAGAATAAACCAAGAATGATGACAAAATATGTAGACGACCTGTTTGGAATTTTAAAAATAAATCGAGTCGAAGAAACTTTAAAGACTCTTAACTCATATAACAAACAAATACAATTTACACTGGAGAAAGAAAAGGACAATCAATTACCATATCTAGACTCTTTAATTATCAGAAAAAGTAATATAATTAAAGTAAACTGGTATCAAAAACCCCAAGCATCTGGTAGACTTGTTAATTATTATTCCAAACATCCTAGAAGGATAATAATAAACACGGCGACAAACTTTATAACAAGGGTACTAGATACTAGCAATACAGAATTTCACGACGAAAACAGGAAGAAGATAAAACTTATATTACGAAAAAACGACTTTCCATACAAAACTATAAACAGCTTTATAAAATATGTTATTAATAAGCCTAGGTCAAATGACAACCTAAGGACGAAGGAACCACCGAAGATATATAGGTCGATAGAATATATACCTGGGCTGTCGAAAAGGATGAAGTATTCAGACATATACAACAAAGAAAATTACTTATTAGCAATGAAAACGAGCAACACAATGAACAGATTGTTTAATAACATGAAATCACGAATAGACAAACTAGATAAATCCAATCTAGTATATCAGCTTAAATGTAAGGGGGACGATACTGACATATGCCAAAAGATATATGTTGGTACAACGAAGACAAAACTAAAGACAAGATTATCATCGCACAAATCCGACTTAAAATCAAATGACAAACCTTTAACACAAAAAACAGCACTAGCAGCCCACTGTGCAAAAACGGGACATCAACCAGACTTTGATAAGGTGAGAATACTTGTGGGAGAGAATAATTACACTAAACGATACATGCAGGAGATGCTACATATTATAAATACACCAATCGAAAAGAGAATTAACTACAAAACTGATACCGATAATTGCGCTCACATATATCGTCATACAATAAACAAACACAAGAGTAATAAACAAAAGAAAATTATTAGACAGTCAGTGAAAAGAACTTAAAACGACAACATCGGACAACACTGCATTAAATATTAAGTAAATTAATTGTTTGTTATTAAAATTAAGAAACATGTTTAAATTTATATTATTTTAGATCATAACTATTTCCCTGAGGATGACCAACAAAGTTGGTCGAAATATTGGAACAAATAAATAATAAAAATTAAAACAAAACAAGAGTTTTTATTTTTATTCTATTTTATGAAACAGACCTCAAGCCGAAAAATATAAACATAACACATTTAACAAGTGAAAAGGTCTACATACACACATAACAAAACACAATCAAAAATAATTTGTTAAAAATAAAATCAGTTTTAATTAAAAATTAAATCAAGTGAATTAAACATTTAATCAAGTTAATAAAACGTTTGATTAATGCTATTTTTTTGTTTACTGGTGCAAATTTATTTAATTTTTTAATTAATATCACAAATTTTTAAATTAAAATCCATTTTTATTTTTTTCTGTGTGACTAAACGGTTGTTAACGTTGTAAAAAAATTGAAATGTCTTTATTAACTCGTTTAAATAAAATTAATTGTGAATTAAAATTTCTTATATGTGTTTCATTTAACACTTATGTGTATATGAATAATACTGCATGTAGGGTATTTTTGCTTACTCTCACATAGTTTGCATAAAAAATAACTAAGGAAGTAAAACTGATACAGCTGCCAATTAAAAAATTTTATCGCCAAAGAACTCTTCTTACCTATATAATAACAACAATCACTATGTTAAAAATATCTGCCTTATTCTAAACGATCTTATAGCGTACATCCATCGCTTTTATTCATCCATAAATTTTTTTGGATCAGAATATTAGTTAGGATGGTATGAGTTTTTCCGCTGACTAAAGAATTTTATCGAAAAAATAGCTCTTATATAACAACATATAGCGCCCACTGTATTAAAAATATCTGCCTCATTTTAACGATATAATCGCTACATCAATCCCTAAAACTCACTCAGAAGATGTGATTTTTAAATTAAAAATACAAGTTTTGTTCAATTTCAAATTCAAATTTATTTTTTTTTTCTTAATTCAAATACATTGTACAACAAAATAAAATGTACATTGTAAAATAACAAGGATTCACTTAGCGATTCTGGTAGAGGGGACCAAAGAAGATTATTTGTGAATCGGTATTTAAAAAGATAACGTCAAGATGTCATTAAAAGGGCATTAAAGTTTTCCCGATTTGATAGATAAAAAACAATGCTACCCTCATATTTATGGAACATTTTAACCTTTTAGCTCTACACTGTATGGCTGTTTTTCTCCCCTTTTTGCCTTGAATTGGTAAAAAATGGGTTAAAATGTTTTGCGACAGCATTTGTCCCAAATTCTAAAATATGTCTCTGAATACACCAGATTTGTTTTTACGGACAATGTAGTTAATTTTCTGCTAGTTAATTTATATAAAATAACTGAATGTTCGTTTGTTTTTACGTAACAAGGGATTGAATTTTTTACAGTAAAAGTTAAATAAACTTTTCGTTATTTTAAATTACATTTTTATTTAATTTTACATAAAGAAGAATTTAACTTAATCAACGGACAATATTAACTGAACTAAAAAGCCGTACTAAGATGCACTTAGTTGTTTAAATAAATGTTAGAATCAGTTAAAAATAGATTTGCTTGGAATTTTAACAGCCAGGCCCACGATGTCACACGTTAACGTTCGCATAGAAAATAACATTTAAAACAAAAACAAATTTTAGAAATTGTTTTTGTTTTAAATGTAATTTTCTATGCGAACGTTAACGTGTGACATCGTGGGCCTGGCTGTTAATGTTTATTTATTTAAAAATGACTGAACGGAATACTTCTTAAATAAACTACAGTCCGTTTCTGTAATAATATTGTAAGTGTACTGGCAACACTGTTTTATATACAAGATATTTCTATTATAACTAAATAAGAAAATGAGTGGTTACAGAACAATACTTAATTTAGTTTCTAAATTTAATGCAGTCTTGGTTTTTTTGTGGAAAAAAATATTTTAAAAATACAAATTACAAAATATTAAATAGATAAAAGTAATTGCTGGAATATGTTAGAAGAAATTTTATTTTAAATTGAATTAATATTTGTTTAGAAATTAAATATGTAAATAAATCAATTAAAATAATAAGAGTTTTTGTTTAAAGAAGTAGATTCGTTAAGGCTAAAATAATATTTCAATTAAGATTATTAAAATATTTGCGGTTTTGTTGAAAAACAGCATATGTATTAAATTAAAATATTTTAGCAGAGATTAGTACTTTTTTCAGTACTTTTTCATATTAAAAATACCGCAGTACCCCCGCGTTGTTTTTAGTACTTTTTTATCTTTTGCGCTTTTAAACTTTTATGGCCGTTTTCTCATTAGGACATTATCCCAACGAAAAACTGCTCATAAAAGAAATTTGGTTTTCTCAATGTCTCATTTGCTTCTTTTCTCTCGCAAAGCTAACCGGCACTCATCTGCCAATTATTTATTTTCCGTTTATTTAATCGGCTGAGTCCCAACTTTTTCATGCATCTTTATAGGAGTGCCAACTGAAAACAATTTTTTTTTGTCGGTATATTGAAAAAACCAAAAATCGTTAACGGACAGTTTATCGGTTTAGTATATATATGTCAACATTAAGTAACAGGCAGTTTGTCGAAACATTTAGAAAATCAATTCGATAGCAGACTTTGGTAATTATGTGTTTGTTGTAAAATTTATGTTGTCGTATATTAAAAATAATTAACAATGTTAATATTGAAATTCAAAGCGAGGACGCCAAGATTTCTTCAAACAGATATCTGGTCGTGTTCGTTCCTTACAGCTATCTCTACCTATCCGTTAAAACTATTTTGTTAATTTCAACGTTAATTTTTCCTTTAAGTTAAAATATGGCAACAATTGTATTTTTATAATTTTTTTGAATAAACTGTCAAAAATCGATTAATTTTTCCTTTAAGTTAAAATATGGCAACATTTGTATTTTTATAATTTTTTTGAATAAACTGTCAAAAATCGATAGTGTAAAATATACTACTGTATAACCAGTGGTAATACATACGTGAAAAAATTATGAAAAATTCTGTTCACCATAGACTTCTATATACAGCTAGATATCTTTTTGTAGGAATTACGGGCATAAGTATGTAATAACTATATCGCACTTAATCAGCAACTCAAAATTTAAAAATTTTTAGCAGAAGCAAAACTATTTTGAATTCAACATTGAAGGCATTTGAAAAAAAATTTTTTTAACCAATCTTTTCATTACCAAAAAGAAGACAAAATTACTCGATATTTTTACAGCGGGTAGATAATAATATTAAGTGTCGATTTCTTCAAAAAAGTGATTTTTTTTTTATATTTACCCTTTTGTTAATTAAGTGCGATATGTAAAAGCCTGAATAATGTAAATTTAACAGACACATTACACGTTTTTTTTTTTAATTCCCTAAGCTACTGTGATTTTGTTCCTTTATTTTTTTAACAAAAAGTACCATTTAGTGGGAAAAGTACCCTTTTAGTTAAAGTTAAGTACCATTTCCAAATTTCAATTTTGCAACACTGCTTTATACACTTAATCAAATCGCCTTTGAAAATGTGACTTTAACTTTAATCACAAGCTTTATGTGTTTATGTGTAAAAGGCTGAGGTGAATTAATTGACTTGTCAACAGGTTAAAACCCCGATGTTCTTAGATTTATTAAATAACACAGAGCAATACACCAACATTTTTCAGACTTCTGTCTATTGTTTTAAGGTCATAATAAACCTCACAAATGGCTTGGCAAACATTTCAAATTTTATGTTTGTACAAATATTTTGTGTTGCTAATTGGGGTGTTTGCTGTTTGTACAAACATTTGAAGCAATGTTTGCAGAAATATTAAAAATTTTTAATATTTGGCAGACATGTTGGATATTTGTCAAAGTTTTGTGGCGTCTATTGCTAAATGTATTGAATTCAATTAATTTTAAATAGTAAATTAAATTTTTTTTAGTAGTATTGCTTGGCACAAAGCAGCTCGTTGTTTAAATCGCTTTTTACTTTAATTTTTTTTGCCTTTATTTTATAATTTCTTTCCCGTTTTAAACAAAAAGCAGCAAATTTGCCGCAGCACTATCGGCATCTGCATTCATTGAAAAAAAAAAAACAAAAATGAAAATTAATGTTTGTACGGAGAATATTTGTGTTGTTTATTGGCAAACCCCAAACGGAAACAATGTGTGTGTTTGCCAAGCATTTTGTGTGGTTTATTATACCGTTTAGGTTGAATTGAGAGTGCTGATGTTGATATTTTAGTTTTTTATCTTGTTACAAGGAAATAGTCGCTTTAAACATTTGAATAATCTACACCATTTTTTGTATTCAATTAATATTTCACGAACAAACCTACAAACCTAAAAATATTTTTGTGGTTTATTAATCTACACTCAACTGAAAGAGATTTATGATAGGATTGATACTCCAGAAATAGTTTCAAGATATATACAAAAAAACGAGTTGAATTAAGCAAATAATATATGTCACTTTATCTTAAAAACTATTGCTGGAAAGGAAAAAATAATAGCGTAGTCGTCATCATCAGATAAAAAGACATAAGAATCGGCTATTTTTATTTCAAGAAATTAAAAAAAACTAAATTTTTTTGCACAGAAAAAATTCTCGCCAATTATTTTCAATTAATCCATTAATCAGAAAGACCATCAGTTTTTTTTTTTTTAAGTATAATCAAGTGATTAAGTGATTAGTGTGGAGATTAATAAAAAGGACAAAAATGACCACTTAAAATGAGTGTTAGAGGGTTAATGTATTCTAAGAAAAGAATCGCCATACAATTCTACTGAAGACATCTGAAATAGTCTTTTAGCTCAGAAGTACATTTAGTATATTTTTTTGACTTGTACCACACGCCTTTTCAAAAAATTCAATGCCCGAAATTTCGAAAATCCGTTTAACACACAGTGCACGTTGTTTTGGTCTTAGTGGACCCCTAGTAAAATTTGGTGGAGAAAATATTCGTGGAAAATTTTAACCCTCTACAATGCCGTTTTAGTATACTTTAGTGAGAAAGTTTAAAAATGACAAAAATGACAAAGAATCGCCATACGATTCTACTGAAGACATCTGAAACTATTTTTTAGCTCAGAAGTACATTTAGTTTATTTTTTTTTGACTTTTACCAAACGCCTTTTTAAAAAGTTCAAAAAATTTTGGGGCCCATATTTCGGGAACCCTAGCTAACTTTTCATAACCCTTTGGCAGATTTGCTCTACTAGTAGTCTAGTTTTATTTCGCGTTGCAAGTGTTAAGGCTGGTTTTTTTTTGAAGCACAGTGTTATTAATTAACAACATGAAATGAAATAAAATTTTTTTGATAATTTTATTCTTGACTGAACAAAGGGTTGAACTCGGTTCAAATTTACTGGTTTCAAGAACAACCACATTCTCAGCATCAGAATTCTTTGCCGCTCTTGAAAGATATTGAAGCGGACGAAGTTAATTTATATGGTGGCATTTGAGTGAAAATTTTCCGACCGTGTGATTTTTCGAAGAGGCTGTCAAAATTTGTCCTAAAAACTATAAGGTCCTGCAAGCGAAGCCGTGGCGTGGCGGTAGTGTTTTTCACACTAGATTTTACGGGGAAAATATCCCGTAATCGGAAAAAAAATTTCGAATTTTTTTATTTAATTTTTTGGATTAGATTCTTGACATGTATTAAATACAATTTAGAGATTTTAACAAAAAGTGCAGCTTGAGGCTGAGAACATAATTAACTTCAAGAAAGAATTACAAGTTTTCCTGGGAAGTGGTGAAAAAGTAAAAGTCTTCAGAGATTATATAGAAAAAAATAAAAACTTCTTGCAATTAAAAAATTGGTAATATAAATTAAAAATTTAATTATATTTGCACCAGTAAACAAATAAATAGTATCAATTTAAAATTTTTGATAATAGCAATATTCTATGCAGTCCTGTTGTTGATATAATGAAGCGTTTAATCACTTGATTACATTTTTAATTAAAACTGATTTTATTTTTGATTAACGATTAAAACAAATGGCGAGAATTTTTTTTTTTATGTATATTATGCTCATTTGACAATAAGGAAAACCTCCGTAGGAAACGAACGTTTTTCTCACTGGCAGGACTTTGCTTTTAATATAAACGCTTTATGCATTTATAGATTTATTTAATAGATCTCCTAACTGTTATTTGTTTCTTGTGCAAATAAATAAATTTAAATAATATATTTCATAGTTCTGTATTGGACGTTAATTCCCGGAATTCCTTGCGAAATTGAAAAATCAATACCGCTTTCCAGGGAAATTAAAAAAGATGTCCAGTAAAAACCCCATGTAGCGGTCATTTAGCTGATATTGTTTTTAATTACTAATGGCAAAAACTTCGCTTTACAATCAAATCAAAATCCGATGATTTCACTTGCATATCAAAAGAAACCTCCAACTTAAAGAATCTCTTGGTAAAAGAACTAAATACAATTAAATCCATTATATTATTTCATTAAATGTTACTTACGTTACTTATGCGTCACCTTCTTCAAACGTTTAAGACAATAATTATTACTTCAAAACAAATTTAATAAATATCGTATTGATTATTTTCCGTGCGCAAATATGAAAAAATCAATTACACTTTCATTCATGTATAAAAATAATGCTCGTTTAATCATTAATAACAACAGCAAAGAAAATGAAATATAATAATTTTCAATAAAATCCATATTGCTAACCATGTAATATGGAATTTTTATCCTAAACACAATCTTAATAACAACACTCAAACATGCACGTAAACAAATATACATCTGCAGGAATGGAAACATGGGTTACAATATGGAAGAGAGTAAAAACTTAAGATCGTATTTATCAAATATTGTTAAATAAAGCGTAACCAATATTTTATCAGATATTTGTTTATAGTTTAAATTTATTAAAGGTCAAACTAACCTCAGCTTTCATTGGCGTCGATGAACCCTAATAAACATGGTAATTTCACTGCTGTTTGAAACCTGATTTCATCCACTTTAGGAAATGGTGCAGAGACTCCTGTAAAGTTTTCACATGATTGCGTTTTTGGTTGATTGTGAGCAATTGCGGCCGCCATCTTGGGCAAGGCTTTCTCATACCCATGTTATCATTCTTAATTGAAACCATTAAGCCATGCAAGATTCCGATGGCTTTCAAAGTTTCTAACTCTTTTAATCTCCGATCGACCAACACCAACTTGGCACCCAGAAGGCTCGGCATCTCTCGTCCTTGAACAGCATAATTAAATTTAATAAATCATTTTATTTTCAACCCTCAAGTTACCCTCAAAAAAAAATTACGTTAGTTACCCTCGTGTGTGGTTTTTCACACATAAGAAATGTCTGTCTACTTTGCTGTGGCGCCATATTTTGTTTGTAAGCAAGTCATAATTAAAGTAACCATTATGATGTATATATCACGATGGTGATCAACAACAAACCATACCAAGCTTATGTAAGCACTCATTTGCATGCAGTTCGCAACAATATCAAAAATATTTATACTTGCCGACCGAACATTTTGTTTCAAGTGCAACAACATATGTATGTAAAACCTTACACGAGGATAACTTACGCAAGTTCTGAAATATTTCGTTACTAAAAAATATATTTTAATCAAAACAATATGTTTTCAGTACTTAATTGATATTGCTAACAAAGTCAAGTAGTTTCTTTAGTGTACCTCAAAAAGATTTTGTTTATCGTGTAAAAATTATTCAATTTATGTTGTTTTTCACACAAGGGTTTTAACGGACTTAACGCTTAAAGTTCTTTGAGTGATGTTTCTTTTTTCTTTAAAAAATAACGCTTAAGGCGCCCATACACGACATGTTTTTGTCATCTGACATGTCAAATTTCCCACTGCAAAATACATACATGTCGTGTGTTACCTTTTTAACTTTGCTTCTGTAAAAGTCAGACGCAAAGTCATCTGACAAAATTTCAATTAGAGCGTGCTCTATTTTCTTCTGACAAACCATCTGACATCAGAAAGCAATGCCGGGAAGAAACCGTCAGCGGCGTCCACTATTGACGGAATCATTAGCCGGCTGAAGTTAATTTTTTACAATACCGTGATATGTTTGCTCATCTTACCATTGAATAGAATTTATATAAAAACCGTTTTATTATAAAATCCTAAATTGGTATCTTTTAATTAAAAAAAAAAAATGTTAAGATGGCTAAACTATTTTACGGCGCAAATAAAACTTTTCATGGCAGCAGCAAGCTATTTTGAAACCGAGCACTACTTTGGTTTCTGCAATAAAAATGCGAAAAAAACAGAGACAATGTCAGAAGCAAATTACATGTACGTTTGTGACCGAATATAATAAAGCTTATGTAAAACAGCGATTTTGACAGACATGCACAATTACATGTGACTTGAAAATTTGACATGTCAGATGACAAAAACATGTCGTCTATATGCTCCTTTAGTGAGCAGACAAAATTCACTCTTTTTAATTTTTTCGTCAATTGACACAGTTTATTAAAAATTTTGTCTGGTGTAAACTGGCAGAAGCATGTTGGTAGGAGCAGTGCTGCCCTTTCATTTAAGAGGTGGGCAAATATTTACCTTGCCTCGTAAGTATAATTAAATTAGTAATTTTTTGGTTACCAATATTCTATCAAATATTTGCTTAGTCTGCCTAAAACATAAGTTCGTCTGTTGCATTGAAATTATGTTGCTTATATATGAACACAAAATAATCTATGACAATTTTAATAAAACACGTACATATTTGTGTTACACAACTACACGGAGTCACATAAAAATATGAAAACATTCGCAATATTTAATACTGGATTAGTATCAGTTCTAATATACAAACGCACACATTTTTATTGAAGGTCTGATTTGGAATGCGACATATCGGATGGAAACCATAGTGCTGGAGAGAACATGTTCATATAAGAAAATAATAAAATTACACAATTGAAATTTAATATGCAAATTATCGTGTATGTATGCACAAGTTATTCTAATTTACATACCACACAAATGAATGTGTAAAGTAAGCAATTTCTTTTAATATTTGTTTGTAGAATTAAAATGCTTGTATTTAGGGTTGCCAGATATGGCGATTTCTCGCCAAACGGGGCGATTTTCAAAATTGTTTGGCGACCTAATTTTTGATTTGGCGACATGGCGACTTTTTGGCGATTTAAAAAAATAGTAGGATTCGTTTTAAAATTCGTTATATTCAATATAAGGAAAAATATAAGGCTTAAGTTCATTAAATTTAATTTTCATGTTTCGGTAACCTGCCGGCCGCGGTTCGAATCCCGGCCACGGTCAAAAATGAAAGATTATCAATAACAATTTTAATTAATTTTTATGTTGTAAAATTCCTTTCTTCATAGAAATAATTTAATGAAAATTAAATTTAATGAACTTAAGCCTAATTAAAAATATTAAAAATTTGGATTAAAAACCATAAATAGTTCAACAAAATAACCACAATACTAATTATTGAAAAAATATTACTTTTATTCTAGTATTTTTATGTATGAAATTTGAGGCATTCATATGTATGGTCAGTATTTGAAAGTATGTATGTTTAAATGGCTGATGAAGACAATAAAAATCTTCGAGAAAATTGTTTTTCGTTTTTAAAAGTGCTCTTGAAAGAATCAATAAATATAATTCCTTAAAATATGAATTCATTTAAATTGTATGAACATTTTTCCAGTATATGTATGTGGCAATTTATTATCATAGATAAAAACCGTTGTTGTTAAAGATTTGTATGAATCCCAACGTACCCTTTAATGTTTACGAAACACACTCGAAAAAATTAGCGTTTGTTAATTGTAAAGAGGGTTTAAATGATGATATTTCATCTAATTTATAGAGGTTTAGCCCAAAATTTAAAGCTACATGGATACGGCAGTTACGTATCATTTAAACAAACTTGCTTTGGCTGTACTTTATATGCTGGTAATCAAATAAGTATTGCCTGTGTTGAAATTATTATTATAAGTAGACTACTTTAAACTATTTTATAGTAAACAATAGCCTCCTCAGTCCCGAGACGAAAATAAGCAGTAAATTTTGGGATAACCCGTTTTATTAGACTAATATTATTAAATTAAGTGAAAAAAAAATTTTTTTTGAATTGAAGGACGAGAGAGTCTTGAGTTATTTAAGGTGCAGCGGGCTGGACATTTGGAACAAGATTAAGTGCAAGTTATTATGTAATTCATTTTTTATTCATATTAATTAAACATTGTATCTCTTATTCTAATTATTAAAAAAAATTTATAAATTATGTGTGGAACTCCATAAAACATTGACGCTCATTAGTAATGCACAGAAAAACTCCACAAGCAATACATTTGAATCGGGTTTTTTGGCTGCACCCTTCCTTACGGCAGCGCATAAATTTATTTTTATTACTTACAGCGCAAACAGGTAAAGGTTTATTATTAGTTTTTCAAACTTCCTTCGGTGGAAGAGGCACAGCTTTCGATTTTGTTGCAGGTGGTTCTACTTCATCTTCAGAGGGTTCTTCTATTTCAGTGTCTTTATTTGCATCCGCGATCAGGCAATCAGCAACATATAACTTGAATTCTAACAAATCTATTATATTTTTACGATTTTCACCGCTAGCGTATTTATCTTTTTTGTACATCACCCAAGAGTTGCATAGGGCAAGATCTATTAAGTGCCAGAATACTTTAGAAGGCCACTTTTTGGTTCTAATAGCGATGCGGTAATACGAAATGTGTCTGTCTGCTAAGTCTACACCTCCCATACATTTGTTATATCGTGAGATGGCATTTGGGCAATCAATATTTATGTAACTTTTGATCCTCTTTTCCCATCGGCGAACAGTTTGAATTGGACGCGCTCCAACTGATGTCGTAGCCATTACGACAGATCGGCTATCCATCCATTTAATGACAGAAATTTTCTCATCTTCTCTCACAAACTGTTCGAAAGTTCCTCTGCCCTTTCTAAGCATGGCCTTGTCTGCGGAAAGCTTTGCAACTAGGTCCTTCGGCATTCTATTTAATTGAATTGTTCCTGTAGCAAATATGCCTTTTTCCAAAAGATGTTGTAGCAAGTTAGTAGAAGTAAAATATCGATCAATGAAAATTTCGCTACCCTTGCTCAAGTCGGTTGCAAGTTTATCAACAACAGAGCCTCCAATTCCCAATTGTTTATTTATTTTTCCATCAGGCCATGTTTTGGCGCCTTGGTATATAAAAAAATCCAATACTAATCCATCAGGAGACGCAAGAACAAAATTTTTCAATCCAACTGGATTAGGCTTTCCTTTAACATATTGCTTGAGGCTGGTTGTTCCCGAAAAAGGTATCATTTGCTCGTCTATGCTGCATTTTTTGGGCTTTGGAATTAACTTACATCTGTTTAGAACAACGTCAATAATAGGTTGAACTTTCCAAAGCTTGTTTTCTTTCTCTTGTTCAGTAACTGCCATATTACCAACGAAATGTATATAATTTCGTAATTTGAATAACCAATCTCTCGGAATTTGTGTTATCGCCGGAACTCTTATTTGTGGTCGATAATACATTCTTATTTGAGGTAGTTTCATACAACCCGCAATGATGTGTGCACCAACAAGTCTTTTGTATTCGCGCAATGTTGAGTTCAAGGATATACCTTTTTGAAGAGCATACCTGTTACTCTGCTCTGAGACCAAAGCCCAAACCTTATCGTCAAAGTATTCAGAGAAGTAAGTGAATGGTGACCATAATTGTCTATTATCTACTTCCCAAGTTGGCTCTTCAGAAAGTTGAGCAGGAATACCTTCAGGTTTACACAACCACTTCAAAGGTCTGGTGTTATTTAGTGGGAGTAACGCAGGCGATTCGGATTCTTCAGATTGTATAAGTTCATCTTCCGATTCCTCACTATCGCTTTCTGCAGATATTTCTTCCTCTGCATCGTTACCTTCATCAGACAATTCATCAATATCACTTCCCAAAAGCAATTCCAACATCTGTTCTTCTGTGATTTTCCGAGGCATTTTTCTTTAAATAAATTCCTAGTGTGCAGCGGGCTTGACAACGGACAAAAAAGCTATAATAACACTATTAAATCAAATTTATGAATCATATTTGATCATTACCTTATATTTTACAAAGTTTTCAATGATATTAAATATCAACCGATACTTTTTACTACTTGAAATAACTATAGCACAAATTAAAAATCAACCAATTTACAAAACCAGTTTTTCAACTCAGCTGATCAACAAGAGTATGATATTTTTGATAGTATTGCCAAATTAAATATATTGTGGTATTTTTTTCATATAAAAGAGTTGTCAAGCTAGCTATACAAAAGGTCATACAATGAAAATTTATTTTTTAAACACATATGCTAAATTTTTGAAAAATGTCCAGCGGGCTGCACGTGAGTACTCTTTTGTGTTCACTAACTTTTTTTTACTGTGTTTTGAATAAATATTAAACAAAACATATATTATGGCGACTTTTTTAAATTTTTGGCGTATATTCGCGACACTGAACAAATTAATTTTTTAGAATTTATAAAAAATGTATAAATAAAAATGCTTTTTCTTCAAGCTCGAGGCCAGTATTGAAAATAAATTTTATTTTTATTTTTAAAAATTGCCGATATTTCGATACTCTTTGAGTATCATCATCTGGGCTTGTCTATAAATATAAATATAAGTACAATGTAAAACTCATACAAAAAATAACAATCATAATAAACGACATAGAAAAAACAACAATAACCATACATGTATAAATTAATACGTAAACTTACAAATAAATAATAATTTATATTTAACACGAAAAATTATTGTTCATTTCTTTGAAGCGTCTGATGTTAAACTAAACTTAAAAAACTACATATTGCTTACTCTCTTCCCCTTGTTAATCAAATGTTTGTAGCTTTGAGAACAGTTCTCCACATCAATTTTAAAATTCATTTTTGTAGTTGGTATATTGATGATGTGTAGCATCTCTAGCATGTAACGTCGTTTATAATTTTGTTCGCTCTCTAACACTCGTACTTTGTCAAAGTCTGGAAAATGTTTATTCTCAACACAGTGGGTTGTTAGTGCTGTTTTTTGAATAAATTTGTTCAGCCGGTGTTTGATACTATAAGAGTATCCCAGATGATGATACTATAAGAGTATCGAAATATCGGCAATTTTTAAAAATAAAAATAAAATTTATTTTCAATACTGGCCTCGAGCTTGAAGAAAAAGCATTTTTATTTATACGTATATTAAAAGCTCGAATAAAAACAACTTAAATTAATTTATAAAAAATATTTTTAATAATTCTAAAATTATGTTGTTTATTGTCAAAAACTGAAAAACAATTTGGCGATTTTGGCGATTTTTGACATTGAATTTGGCGAAAAAGGTCAAAATCAATCTGACAACCCTGCTTTTATTAGCGCAAACAAATACCAAAGAGCGGAATTTTACTCACATATCTGTGGCAAACAGGAAAAAGTGCTTAAGTCGACTTATGCAAAATTTGAATTTATGGCAACTCTGTAATCTCAACGTTTAAAAGCATCCATGGACAAAGTTTCATTTATTTTGTACGATTTCTCAGGAAATAATAGCAAAATTACTCTTTGCTTTTTTTTCAATGTACAATAAAATTAGGAATAAAAGCTAAAGTTTATTTTCAATCTGTGACGTAAGTAGTATTAAGGTAGAAAAACTTAAAAAAGTATAACCGAAGAGAAGTGGCGATTTGATAAGAACCAAAATATATGTTCAAAATAACTCTTCAAAGTTTAAAATTGCTTTCCTACAAAACTAGGCACTTTTTCCTTATTGCCACAGATAAATTGAGCAGTGGGATGGATTAAAAATGTGAATATAAAACTTTCTTTTAATACATTCTTAATCAGTACAAAATTAAAGGTCTTGTTTAACAGAAACACTTTCGTTTAATTTCCCTAAGAAGTCTTTTAATTGCAATAAAACAAGGCATGTTTAAGATTACATTGATATTTTATTTTATGCGACTTAAGAAACTCCCCCAAGAAAAAGTCTAACGGAGTCAAATCGCAAGATATCGGTGGTCAGTTATTTTGTAAGACCAAACAGCGGCAAATAAAAGCTTTAAAATAAAAATTATTGAATAAAATTGAAAAAATTAACAAAATTAAATAATTTTTTGATGACGAAAAAACCTATTTATGTAAAAAATTTTTCCTGTGTTCTCTTTTTAGCAAAGAGTAAGTAGAATTCAAGATGTTATAAAAAATATTTTTCTTAAGTAAATAGGTAATTTATTTAATATGGGTATAATATATGAGCCTATGTTACGAATTATGTGTTGCAAGCATGGCGTATCTATATAAATAGATCAATTTTCGAGAGTGTACCAGTTTGGGGTCAGTGGACAATCATGCCCCAGCCAAAATAAAATTATATAATGAATATAAGATTTATATAAAACTTATTAGTGCCGAATAATTTACTGACATCGACAACTTTAAGAGATTTTTTCGTCTTGAAGTGATTGTAGCAAGTGACCTAGAACTAATTCTCGGCCTACCAAGACACAATTTTGACACGACATACAAGCTATTATAGAAATTATTGCCAAAACCAACATTTATAAGATTATTATGACATTAAAAGCTATTTAGAGAAGTGGTATTTGTATAAGAGCTATGGTTAAATATGGATCGATTACAATAACATTTGGTAAGGTGATAATAGATTTTCTATGGGCATAAGGCTCTTTTTTTTTAAGTTTTTATGGGGGCTAAACACCAAATTTCGTTACTCTCAGATGTGTTCTAGGTATCGACTCGTATTGAAAACGAAAAATGGTGCCCTGTAAAATAGGTGGCTACAGTTTATATATGGGGCTATCTTAATAATGGCGACGATTGGCGAAAGAGCAACAAAGATACGCGAAAATTGCAAAAATAGCGATAATTTTTAATACAGTGAAATCTCCCGTAGGCGGACACCGAACGTCACAGCAAATTTGTCCGTTAACGGGAAGTGTCCGTCTTCGGGATAGTTCATGAAAAAAGGTCTGGATATATCTGCTATTAAATGTAAAACAAATTTAAACGTATTGCAAATTTAATATGTATGTTTATTTATTTTTTAAATTCATATTCGTTATAAGATTCATACATACACATAAAACATATAACAAATGAGATCGATCTTTTATTAAAAATTTCTTATTAAAAAATGTACTTCAATAAGCTATAAATTTATGTGGTAGTGGAAAAGAACAGGCGGATTGTAGCCTGCTTAGAGTTTGCTTGTTTCCATTTTTTGTGAATTTCTTCAAAATGTGTTTCCAAATTGTTTAATTTTGTATATGCTATAAAATCATTTAAAGCAAAAGCTTTTGAACGTGCAATTCGGTTAGGGCTTCTTCGAACGATTTAATTTGATCAATTTCTTGCTCTACAACATCCTCTTCTGAATCGCTTGATATTATTTCTGGAGTTTGTGCATTTGTTAAGTTTATTTCAATGTCATAATTTTCAGTGTATGCAATGCTATCGATGTTTAAAAATTCTTAAAAACCAGTCTGGTTATTTTCTGAAATTCTTTGAAAATTCAATAGTGTTGCTAATGGCACATCATCTTCTGGATCAAATTTATTTACAATTTGGTTTTGATCCATGAATCCGGCTTTGCGAAAACAGTTTTTTATTGTAGAAGGTTAAACTTTATTCCATGCGGTTTTCATAAAACATATTGCGTCCAGAATAGTGATACTCTTTGACAGCTCAGAGACTGATTTGGCCGAACTCATTTTTGAGATAACGTAATTCAAAATCAAACTTCTATAGTTAACTTTAAAACTTTGAATTATGCCTTGGTCCAGAGGTTGGCAAATCTATGTTGTGTTTGCTGGCAAAAATCTTACATTAATATTGGTAAGTGACAAGTCCCTAGGATGAGATGCAGCATTGTCTAAAAATAAAAGAATTTTTCTATTGCAAGACCTCATTTTGTTATTCAAATGATGCAACCACTCGCTCATTATGTCCCTCGTCATCCAGGCCTTTTTATTGGATTTCCAGTCAACTGGTAATTCGGCAACAGATACGTTTTTAAATGCTCGGGGACGTGCAGCTTTACCAATAACTAACATAATTTCTTTCTGACCAACCATGTTTACACAAAACAAGATTGTTAGCCTTTCTTTTGACAATTTACCTCCGGTACATTTTTCTGATTTAAGAGCTAATGTTTTTGTAGGAAGTGCTCGAAAAAAAAGACCACTCTCGTCTGCATTGTAAATGTATTCTGGCTTATAGTTACAAAGTATTGAAGGGAGGGTAGTCTTAAACTGCATAAACTGAGTTGAGTTGTAAACCGTAATTGGAGCCAAAATGTATGTACGTCTAGTGCTGCTGTGGCTTATGTGCAAAGAGTATGGTGATTTTTATACATAAATATACATATTTTGTATTTTTCTCGTATTTGCTAAAATTTTTGTCCGTTTGTTGGAGGTGTTTTACAGCAAAAAGGTGTCCGCGTCCGGCCATGGGCGTGTCCGTCTAACAGAGGGTAATTTGTTCTAACAACTCTTTGAAAACAAAGGGACTTGGAAAATTGTCCGTTTCATAGAGGTGAATGCCTACGGGAGGTGTCCGTTAGTGGAGTTTTCACTGTATAAAAATGGCTACATTAGCGGAAATTCGCAAAAATTTGCTAATAGCGGTATGATGGCAAAGTTTTATACATATTAAAAATCGTTAAAGCTGTAAAGAATCAGAGGAAACAATTGCATCTATCGCGAATATTCACGAAAAAAAAATTTACGAAAAATTGCAAACTTGGAAGCAAACCCACAAATTTATTTGAGATGGCTAATCGGTTAAAAAAAAATTTCAGAAATAACAAAAAAAAATTTACAAAAATAGCGACAATTCACCAAAATTTTTAATATATCAAACAAGCCATTAAATTGATTAAAAGTCCCTTAAACTTTAAAGAATGGCAAAAATTCTGTAAAAATTGCTAAATCAGTGGAAACTTGCAAAAATTCGCGATATTTGTGTGAAAATACATATTGTTTTCATAAATTTCACTCTAAAAAGCAAAATTATGTTGTTGCTTAAAATTTTCTCACATAAAAACTATGATAATTTTTTCGGATTGTTAAAAAAGTCCACGCAGGGATCGGGCTGAAGTTTGAAAACAACAATTTTTATCTTACGGAAATTTTAAAAAATATACACCTGATATTTGTATATATTCCTATACGTATCACTTAAATGCTATTTGGAATGTTTACAATTCATCGTGGATCAAAATTTGCTTCCCTGCGTGAGGTTTTTTTCGCAAAACGACAGGAGACAGGTGTTTTTATTACAAAAACATTCCCAGTACTATGCCAAAAATTTGGTTATAGCCCTAGTGACCATATTGAATAATGTTTTTACTCTGCGTGTACATACATATATGTATAAGAATTAATTTGAGTTGAGCATGGTAAAATAAGTACAAGGTTTAGTCATTAGAGATTTTGTTCTCAATTTCAAAACCCATATAACGTCAAACAAAAGAAAATAAGGAAAAAAATTAAAAGAAGCGTCAAAAATCAGATAAATTAATTTAAAATTACATGGGTAAATAATGACAACTCTCCCTAATGAACCTACCTGGTACTTATTATACTATGGAGTTGTCTTAAATGGGTAAAAAAAAATTACTTACATTAGTTTTAAAATTTATGGTATTTGTTAAACAATCCGTTTAACATTTACGTGTGTGAAAAAATTCATTATTATTAAGTGAAAAAAGTTTATTTATTAATTTAATCTGCAAAACTTTGTTGTTGCGATTAGATCGCTATCTATTAGTGTATTTCTATAAAAAACTCGGAAAAAAATGTTTAGGAATACAGAGTATGTAATTTGTTTTTTAAGTAAATCTTTAGGTATTAAGGCTTTTGGTTTAAGTTGCCTTTATTTAGTACTGAAAATGAGAAAAAAAATTAGGCGTCTGTTTCACCTTCCCCCAAACAAATGTTAAATTCGAATAAAAGTTTTAACACCAGTTTGACTACATGGGAATCAATAAGGGGAAAAATCTCTTCACAAATCCCATAAAGTTATTTGAACTATTATATTTGTTCAATACGGTTTTTAGTTTTATAATAAAATAAAAACGATTTTATAAATTGCATTTAATTTTTAAAAATCGAATGTTATACGAGTTTTAATTGTGTTCATTCCAATTAAATTGTAACATAAATTGGATTAGTATTTTTAGTATTTTTTTTTTTTTATTATTTTGCAATATGTTTTTTTTTTTGCAGAAGTTTTAATTGCATTTAATAGTTTTTGGAAATAAAATACAATTTTAATAGTTCCTAATAAATGATTTATTTTATAAAACTTTTTCATAACCAATTTTGTATTATCAGGAGATGTTTTGTTTTCATTTAAAAATATTTTTGTTTTGTTATTTATTTTTTGTCATATGAAAACATGTTTAATGTACATAAGTTTTTCTAATGTTGTCACGTTTTTCTTTCTTCTAACACCTGTTCTTGCTTTTTTTGTTTTTGCCAGTTTTAATCTAGATTTAAATCTAACAATGAGAAATTAAATAATGTATGAAAGAGATTTAACTTGACTTTGTTCTTAAATCCCTAAAAGTGTATGTTTAAGTGTGTAATAGATGTGACATGGTATAAGTTGGGTTGCTGCACACTGCATATTTTTTCTAGCTTTAATAATTCTATGAAGTAAGATTATTTTACATCATACAAGGAGTGCAATGAAATAAATGATACAAATTGAATAGTTAGCACTAGAAAGACGGGCAGTGGTAATTTGTCCCATTTTCACATCTGACTGCTAATCATTTTTTGAATTGGTAGTCTCGAAATGCCAATATAAAAAAATGAATTAATATATATATATATACATGGTAAGAGAACAATCTCCTGTTCAAAATTAGCCTAAACGCCTAATTTTGGACAGGAGATTGTTCTCTCGCCAAATCGATCCACTAAGATGGGATTTTTGGATATTGGAATGTTTATGGGAAAAACCGGAAAATTTGCTAACCTCATATCTCCTTAGCTAAAAGAGATTATTACAATTTATAACGTTTCGCTGTCCATTAAAATAAAACCGGACATGTGTCTGACACTTTTTTAAAATTTTGCACTTTTGCGGAGTAAACCTGTATTATGGAACTTCTTTGTCAACCGACCTATCTTTCAAGCCATTAAACCTAGAAAGAAAAATTAAATAATTTTCGTAGCTTAACTAAAAAATACAAATATATATATGGTACTTTTTCGAAATTTCAGACGTTTATGGGCTGAACGTCGTAGCAATTTTTTTTTTTTACTTTTTCTACACAAGATCTTTTTTCATTGATATATACGTATTAAATTAATGGCTCCCAGTACGATATTGAAATTACTGCAGTGGGGAGCAAAAAGTACCAAAAAGGGGAATGCGGAAAATTAAATTTCTTTATTTTAATTATTTATTGTACATGTGTTATTTTTTGAATCTATATAAGTAGTTATATAAAAAGTGTACGCTTTGAAGTCACCACTAACTGCGAAAACGGATCGACCGATTTCTACCTTAATTTAGTGGTCCCAGTGGGTATGGAGATATGACATTTAGATTATCCTTTATATTATTTCCATACAAATATCAACAAAATACCTTCCAATTTCCATATTATGATTTTTTATTGTCAATTGAAAAGTTACCAAACCATGTGTTGTAATGTCTTATGTATACAGTGACATTCGGAAAAGATCTTTATGTATATTTTTTATATCGCTAGAGGGCGTAAAATAGGGCAAAACGCGTAAAAGCTCCCCAATATCTTCCTAACTTATCAAAAGATTTTATTGAAATTTGGCATGAAGATAGTGTAACATCTGGAAGGAACTATAGCCTATAATTTTTTATTATTTAGGGCATGCACTAGGGCAAGAGGAGTAAACGCTCCCCCTCCCTATATCTTTTTAACGAATCAATCGGTTTTCTTTATATTTGGCATGCAGACACTGTTATATCTAAAGGAACTTGAAGATATACATTTTTTGGAAATTCCAACAATTAGGGCCTAAAATTGGGGAAAAGGTGTAAAAAAACCCTCTACCCATGTCTTCTTAATTAATTATCCAATGATAGTTTCAGGTCTTGAAGGAACTAAAAGCTATAAATTTTAACATTTACGGCGTTAAATAAAGCAAAACGGGTGAAACCAGGGGGTGCTATAACTTCTTAATTATTTAACCGATTCTTTTGAAAAGTTTATGTATTTTTTTTGACGAATTTTATTCTCCGGTTATTCTACTTCGGAATTTGAACCCACCACGGCTGTGCAACGGTACAGGATCAAACGCGCTTAATTTCCTATTAGATTGAAATTTGCAATGACAATCAATAAGTCGCAAGGCTTAACGATGTCTGCTTGCGGCTTAGATTTTGGCACACCCTGTTTTTCTCACGGACAATTATACAAAAAATATCGTACACGCAATTGCTCTTTGAAATGCAGATTCGTTATCTCTATTGTTTTTTTTTCATCGCCGCTTCATTCCTCTTTCTTTCTCTAGAAATAAGTTCTATGGCAAAACAACGTTTGCCGGGTCAGCAAGTATTCTACAATATTGAAGTTTAGTGAATGAGAACCTATAAGATGAAAAATATGACTACTTTTTAGATTGGTACTTAAGCCGAGGTGCATTATTTTCGAAAATCATGTCCAAAAACGATTAAAAAAAAATAATGAAACACATCTGTTTTGGCGTGGCGTGCGTGCAGTAAGTGCTACTTGATTTCGAACAGATAAGTTTGCCCTTAATTTTGCTTGTCTGGAATGGCTTTATTGAAAACTGCAAATTTTTGTATTAACATCACTAAAGACGAACAATTTTTCCCCGCAAAAGCAAAGGGCAAATTTTTACAATACTTCTGACAAGGTGGTATACAATTTTGGGTTTTCTGTTAGTTTTAAATCAAAATATCTTCTCTACATTTGGGAAGAGATGCTCAGCATGCACAAAATTAAATACTGGAAGAGGATGGCTTAATGCGTTTAAAAGAATATTTCCAAAAATAAAATAACAAATGTGACAAATGAAAACTACTTTACCTCAATATTGTTGGCGCAAAATCCTCTCTTCAAACGTACAACTTTAGTCAGCACTATAAACAGAGCAAGATGCTATATTTTAAGTATGTAAAAATATGTAACTAAAATTTGTATTTCCATAGAGTTTTGAAAGCGTTAAATAATCAGCGCCTTTTGACAATGTATCAAGCAAACAGGCACAATATTATTTGTTCTTGGCAAAATTCTATGTGCTGCATACGTGTAAGGTAAATTTTTATGAAATATTTCAAAAAGGAGTTTATCTTGTGTGTTTTTTTTAAGTAACAACTTTTTTTCTTTCAAATACTAAATTTAATAATATATTAAAAAATTTTTGTTATAACCCTTAAATTTTGTATTAAATGTAAAATTAAATTATTAAGATATTATTATCAAAGTAATTTTTGGGAATACAAAATTTTACAAGATTTTGTTTTCCAGTGTTTTTATCAAGAATAAATATTGGGAATTAAGCACGACTAACAAAATCTTGTAAAATGTTGTGTTCACAAAAATTACTTTGATAATAAACTGTTAAGTGCACGGCTTAAAAAAACTAAACTCTGGCAGCATGCTTTATTTTGCGAGAGCAATAAAGCAAGTTGTTTTTGTTTTTTCTTAACCTGCTTACAACCACAATTAATATTGGAAGAATTCCAACCAATTGTAGTGGGGAATGTAAGAAAAGATAAACTCACTGTTTATTGTTGTTGTTTTTGTTTAAGCTTTGATATGGTTACCAGTAAGACTTTGCTTATACATAATTCTTATTCGCTTAACAGTTTTTACTTGTTTCATATCTTTAGTTTTTCGTAAATCTTTGGATGAAGTTCTGGCCTAAGCAACCAGTGAAATGCGCAAAGGAATAGCTTATCCTTTCAACAATTAATTTCAGTGTTTTTATCAAGAATAAATACAAGTAATTAAGCACGAATAACAAAATCTTTCTAAGATATTTTTAAGATAAATAAATATTTTCGCTACTTACTAGAATAAATTTAGTAGTTTGGTTAAATGACCCCGAACCGTCTTTCAACGTATGTCAATATTGTAGTCTTTCTATAATTGATCCGTATACCCTGGTACTCTGAAATGTGAAATGCTGACAAAACACATATGAAAAAAACTTGTGCGGAATATCTATGAAATAATATTGAAAGTTCCGAAATGTTTCTGGCAACATTTTTTTTACAACTGCGAAATAATATAAGCTGCACTTATTTCGCGTGGTATTTTAAGCAACAGAAAAAAGTATAAGCTTAATAAAAAATTCAAAATATAAATATCACAACCGTTAACAGTTTTTCATTCATATTTGCTTTCTTTTTATTTTATTTTTCATTAAAAACTAGCTGCTCGGGATTTTTTAAATAAAAATAAAATGTTAAATACTAGAGAATTTTTTTAATTACTTGACTCCAGTACTATCACAATCACACAGAAAAAAATTGCGTGAAGATCAGTTCATAATTAATTATAGGCTCCACATAAACCCTATCCCTCCCTTTAAGGGTACCTCGGTACTCGGACGCACTTTAGAGTCAAATATCTCTTAAACAATAAAAGATACAAAGTTGAGGTTCAGAGAGTTCCTTCGGCTAATCATTTTCTTAAGATTTTTTTTAATTTTAACTTTACTGATTTGTTTGCATTCTGCATTCTGTTCAGAAAAATTAGAAATAAGAGAAGTTTTGTTTTTTATTTTATTAAGAATAAATAAATTATTATATCTAATCTTGTATTGATATCATTGCATAAAAAAACCTTATTAAATTAACATGTTGTGCAGCGTGGAGCAATTATTTTCCTATGCGTGTTGCACATTGGCCGTTTACAGCCATCACATATTTTGCGATCCGACTTCGCCATACAAAGGTAGCAACGACCTTTAAGTGGTAATCGATTAGTTTTATCCCACTTTGAAGTTTCTGATAGGCCTGTTTAAGCCTGATAAGCTTCCTTAGGCATAGTTTAATTTTTAATTAGTTAGAGAGCTTCTCGGACATGAGCTTATCGTATTATGCGATTGTCATTGGCTCGTTTTTCATGTTTTCAGTTGCCAATACAACTCAAAGTGATGTCAAAAAATCAAAACGGAAGTTTCGAGCTTATAAATAATAAACACTTTTCTTGTTCTTCGTTGCAACAGAC
Organism: Pollenia griseotomentosa; assembly: GCA_963931875.1. Lineage (NCBI taxonomy): Eukaryota > Metazoa > Arthropoda > Insecta > Diptera > Polleniidae > Pollenia > Pollenia griseotomentosa. Next base: position 95,744,250 of record OZ007562.1, on the reverse strand, counting down.
AAAAGAGTGCCGCCCTTACTGAAACCTTATCGTGTCGTTCCTACATTCTCCGTTGGGTTTGGGTGCCGACTAGACTATTCCTATTTAAAGACGGTTGGCCAAAGGGAGTGACGTAAAAATGATTATCAGTTGTTATATTTTATTCTATTAACTCGAAATCGGATCGCAAAACAATCAAAATATGTGATGGATGTAAACGGCTAATATGCAACACGCATGGCAAATCTGTGCTTCTGTATGGCTGTGAAACCTGGAATATTTCTAGTCGTGAAATGAGTTGCTTGCAAGCTTTTGTAAACCGCTGCCTTAGGCGTATTGAAAGGATTATCTGGCCTGCCACGATATCATTTCTGGATTTGTGGAATTTAACCCATCAAAGTCCTTTAAGTATGATTTTATTTAGTTGGCTAGGACACACAATGAGAAAGCCAGCACATGATTTAACTCGACAGTCTGTGGAATATAACCCTCAGAGATCCAGGAGACCTGGTAGACCTGCAACTTGGAGGCGCCAAATTGAGAACGAGTTGCATGAGCATGGCGTGTCCTGGAATGACATGAAAACGATGTCCATTGATAAAATACAATGGAAAACATTTGTTGCGGCCCTATGTTCCACAGGGAATTAAATGATTACTTATATATTGCAAAGTAATTGCTCCACGTTGTACAGAATGTTAATTTCATAAGGTTTACTTTATGTGATGATATCAGTACAAGTTAGATATTAAAATTTGTAAATTCTAAATATAACAAAAAACAAAAAACTACTGTTATTCTTACTTTTTCTATACAAAAGGCTGTAACTTATATACTCAGGTGTCAATATCAGGCGTCTACGTATAAAAATGTTGTCAGTACGCCGGTTAGAATAATTTTATTGTAATAAAATGTGGTCAGTTATAGACTAGAAATCACATTTAAAATTCGTGAAAATCGGTTCATAACAGTACGCCACAAAAAAAAAAAAAAAAAACAAAAATTGAACCTTAAAAGTTTTAAGCTAAATTGTGGGCGGCTGAACACGAACATGGCACTCATTGTGTTTTTCCGGAGTTATATAAGATATTTCCAAAAATCTCGACAGCTGTTCATCTGAATTGTGCAAAATTTTAACTGTTAAATAAATGATAAACATATTTGTTGATCGGATAAAAATTCACTAAGTAATTATATATTTGAAAATTAGTCTAAACATTTTCTTTTAACCTCACAAAGCTTTCCATCTTTCTTAAATTGAATCGAAAGTATTCAGAACATTATGGCTGGAATATGATTAACTTTAAAAAAAGTAATACAAATTTACTCTCTTCTGTACCCATGTTCTGTAACTTTAGTGAGAAAAATGTGTGTCTGTAACTCATATCAAAAACTATCAAAAGAGATTACGTCGTTATGTTATAAATGTTATAACATTGCACTCGAAGCCGATGTGACATTTCAAACGTTGGGAACGCCAGTAACACATATCGTTGACGGCGACCAAAATTTACTGAAATTTACAACGACGGCGGCGAAAAAAAACCGTCGCCAAAATAATACAAGCAAAATAATAATAATAATAAAAAGAGTACCAAGAACAAAATATTATTATTATTATTCTTTATATTTTGCATTTTTAATTGTTTTTTAGTGTTAATATTTTTTCTCGCCCCATTTTTATTGGTGAGTTTATTTAACAGTTCTAAGCGGGAACTTTTCTCAAACAAGTGTAACAGACACACTTTTTTTGTAAATTGGCGTACGTGACAGATAGTACTCGCAAAAAAAGTTACAGACACAGTTTAGTGAGAAAAACAGCGGTTTGTGTCAATATATGGCATTTTTGTTTCATTTCACACATTTCAATCGAAAAGTTTGTACGCGAGATTTACAGAACATGGGCACTGGACTTAAAAGATAAGCAGTTTACAAACGAGAAATTCATTTTAAGGCTAGAGCAATTTTTTTTTTTTAAAACAATATATCGCCGATATTTAAAATATCGATAAATCGATGTATCGATATTGAAATACGACTATCGAATTCGATATTTTTTAAAGTCAGTCTTCATTAAAAACTCTAAATTTTAGCCGTTTTTCAAACAATATGTTTTTTTAAGAACTGGCATCACTGTATGCATCATATTTGTTTTAAAATAATATGAAGATTTAAAATTATTGGCAGTGCCGGATACAAGAAGCAGATTGACAGGGGAGCACATAAAACAGAGAGTGCTTCTGATGTCCATATCTGATGATTACTGGTTTAACTAAAACAATCAAACACATTTCTAGTTAAAGTTGGTACTTTTGGGGTGCAATTCAAATTTTAAGGTTGGTACTTCAATGACTTATTAACTTCCATTTAAATTTTTCGTTATTTACTTTTTTTTAGATTTCATTTGGTTTTCTGTATTCTTCCCTTTTGTTTTTGTTATAATTGAATTTTTTGTTTTGATTGAATTTTATGTTCTTATTAATTTTTTTAAATTTTTTGAAAGTAACAATGTAATTACATATATTTATAATGTTTGTTCATAAATATGTATGTATATATGTACAAAGGTATATTAAATTTTTTAATTTGGTAATAGTTTCAGCAAAAAACGTTCGATATATCGATATTTTTTAAATAATAAATATCGATACTCTTAAAAAATATCGATTCGATATATATCGATATAATTTTTCAATTTGCCCATCCCTAAGTTTATATAAAGATAACTTCAAATCGGAAGATAAAATGTTGTGAAAAATATTCTTAATTCTCAAAAGCACCTCCCTGCAAGGGACTTAAAAAATGCATGCGTGTTATGGTCGCGGCCAATAATGGGTTAATTTTTGGGAATTTATTAAAAAAATGTTTTTCTTATGGATCTTAATTGTAGTCTATGTGAATATATTACACAATATTATTACAGTAACGGACTGTAGTTTATTTAAGAAATATTCCGTTCAGTCATTTTTAAATAAATAAACATTTACAATTCCAAGCAAATTTATTTTTAACTGATTCTAACAGTTATTCAAAAAACTAAGTGCATATTAATACGGATTTTCAGTTACAGTTAATATTGTCCGTTGATTGAGTTAAATTCTTCTTTATGTTAAAGTAAATAAAAATTTAATTGAAAGCAACGAAAAGTTCATTTAATTTTTACTGTCAAAAATTCAACCGCGAATTCCGTAAAAACAAATCCATATTCAGTTATCTTATATAAATTATTTGTCTAAAAATTAACTTCATATTCCGTAAAAACAAATAAATATGCAGTTATTTTATAAAATTTTACTGTCAAAAATTCAACACCATATTCAGTAAAAACAAATAAATGTTCAGTTATTGTATATAATTTTACTACCAAAAATTAATTTTTACTTATCTATAAAAAATGAATTGTTTGTTTTGTGTAAGCAGTTCCCATTTTCTATTTGTTAAAATAATTTAGTTAAATACATCAAATTTTAAAAGTAAAATATTTGCGAAGCCATATCGGTCATGCTGCTGGTGTCTTATAATTGAGAGTTCTTCTGTAAACAACGTGGTCAGTACAACAAAAGTAAAACAAACGTGTGTAACTGGGTAAGTAAATAAAAATATTCTCCCTCTCTCGCTTGAAAGAAAAACAAGCGGAGAGGTGTCTGTCTGGTATTTTTTTAGAAATTCGGCTCTTTTGTGGAGTAAATGAAAATTTAATAAAATAACTGAATATTTGATTGTTTTTACTGAATATGGGGTCAATTTTTTGACAATAAAATTTTAATAAATAACTGAATATTTAATCGTTGTTACTGAATATGGTGTTGAATTTTTGACACTAAAATTTTACAAAATAACTGAATATTTATATGATTTTACGGAATATGGTGTTGAATTTTTGACACTAAAAATTAAATGAACTTTTTGTAAAAAATAAATGAAAAATAGGTAGACCGGTTTTTAATTGAACTTTCATTTATTTTATATTACAATTTCAGTTAATTTTACGTACAGAATATTGTGAGTGTATTTGCGTGTCAATATACATAATTGAGTTGATTAATTCGAATTAAGGAGTATGAGTAAAAAAGATTTACGTAAGCCCCTGTCGTGTTGGTACAAATTAAATCAGAATATTGAGTTTTTGCTAAGATTCGATTTTGCATAGATCAGTCTGTAATAAGTCATTGCTCTGATATTGTACGAAGACGCGTAAAAAATAATGTTAGAACAAAGTCATGTAGTTTGGCCATTATCTTATTTAGCAACGCAATATTCCAAATCAATATTCTTACTTATGTAGAGTTCTTAAGATTCGTTATAGTCAATTTATATAATATATAGTAAATATAATTAACATTTAAGTTAATTTTACCGCTTTACATCACGTTTTTACACATACTTAAAAATTTATTTTTAAATCTTGTCTCGTTTACATTTAAAATTATTTTTAAAATTTCTTTATGTGTAATCAGAATAACCTGAACTCTGTACAGATCCCTATAAAAATTAACGTTGTGTACATGACAACATTTGCAGGTGCCATTAATAAGTTACGTGTAAAGTTTATAAAATGTTAATGATAACTGCATATAAAATATTGTCATATACATTGGAATTTATCTGTTATATTTTATTTGTGATAGAATTTATCATATAATTACTTTTAATTCCTAATGTATAGAACATTTTGCTTTTTGTATTTTCATTGTAGAATTTATGACCGCAATTTTCATCATACATACAAGGGCGAACAACACTTAAGGAAGAAAAGCTAAATATTGAAGTTTATTGCCAAATCAAAGTTGAAAAAAAGGTAGAGTGCTATATTCGGCTGTGCCGAATCTTTGATACCCTCCACCGACAATTCAAATTTTTTAGGAGTGGGATTTATATGACATCTATTTATTATTAATTTAACCTTATAAAAACAGACGTCAGCACTAAAATTGGTTGCGGTTTATTACTATATTTAATTATTGACCGACAATCAGAAAGTTTTATGCTTTTTATTTAAGCAATTTTAACTAGTTTGAGTAAAATATCATGATTCGTAACAGTTTAAATTAGTTTTACCGTTTACAGTGAATTTCAGAAGGCTGCTAAATATGAGATCTAAGGTAAATTATGGACCGTATATCACATAAATGGGGCCTAGGGTAAATTTTGGAAACTTGACAGTTTGATTTCCATTCGAATAAAACGAATTTGTGCGCAATCTTGCATCATTCCGTTTATTGATCCACCATCCTACTGAACCGATTTTGCTGGATTTCAATTCCAAACTGCTTAGGATAACTACAAGCAATTTGCCACCAAGCTTGTTCTTTTCTTTTGAGTTTTTCGAAAGTGAGCGTATTTTCAACAGACGGATAGACGGTCAGACAGACGGACATGGTTAAATCGCCTTAGAATTACTCAAGGAGCCAGAATAAAAATACTTTATTGGGTCTTAGATGTATAATAAAAAAGTTTCACACGGAAAGATAAACTTAGTATACCATTATTTACTACTAGTGGTGGTGGAGGGTATAAAAACAATATATTCTTTTTGTTTTAAAAATTCGTTTTAGAGACATAAATTATTTTTTTGCGTTTGGGTGACATTTTTTATAGGTGTTCTTTATTTTTTTATAATGATTTATACTTTAATAAAATCGTTTTTTTTTTATTTCTGACAATACAAAGAAAAAGAAGCGCAATTATTTTGTTACAACAGTTTGGAAGTTGTCGTCTATCGTTTCCACTATTCAAAAAGTCACTTTCATTGGCAATAATCCCTCCAAAATGTTTGCATCAGGCTGTACTATTATGTTGTTTTTGGACCCACAGCTAAGTGGTTAGGGTTAATACCGATAACACCAAATAGTTTATTTACAAGTATAAGTCTATGTTACCGCACTAAAAATTAAAAATTGGTTAACCCTTCTGTATTCCTCCCGAGCTCTCCTTTTCTATGATCTTTCTGGGTCAATTCGATTCAACTATTACTACAAATCTATCACTTATAGTCTATGGAAATATCAGATTATGTACATACATATAAATGTACAAAGTCCTACATCCATTTATTTACTTTTCTTCTTAAGGCCGTTTAAGAGAAACATGCAAACAAATTTGCAAGAAGCTTCCAATACTACAACTCTCACGTTGATGGCAAGATGTTGGAGGGTGTTTTCTTTTTTAAATGATAATAAAAGACAGAAATATTTTTAGAATTAAATCTGTTTATTATACCCCTTACAGACATATAGTTTCAATACCATGGTATGCATACTACAGTAGTATATAAACCATCAATATACCACTTTGTTTCATGATTTAATTGTAGTTTAGGTTGACACACATGTATACTACATGATAGTATAGTATACAAATCCTATGTCTGTCAGGGGTATAATAGTCTGGTAGAATTCATGGCATTTATTTTTAAATATGATTTCCGGTATATGTCCGCCATGGCTACGAGTTAGATAGTCCTATATATATAAAAACAAAAAAAATAGTTTCAATTAAATATTTTCGGGTATTTACAGACATTTTCTGCAGTAATGTTGTTGATATAAGTAAACGTTTAATTCACTTGATTACTTAATGGTTAAATTTTTCTGTGTTCAACTGCCAATCGTATAGAACAGTATTATCCATCAGTCACGTAAAAATTAATTGCCATTAGTTATTTCAAATAAATGCTGTTCTATAAACGGTTATGCTTTTATTCATTCGTTTAACACCGTTCATGAGTTTTTTTTAATTGATTATTGAGGAAGAATCATGGAAGAAGGTTGATAGTTTTTTATCTCATCTGTTTTGGATGGCCTACATCTACCTCTTTGAAAAATTTTAGAATAAGCTTTTAGTCTGGAATTCCTTTTAGTTCGACTTCAGCATGATATTCACTAAAATTACCTTTATTTTCTGGAGGCTGAATAAAAAATTTTTTTAGCATCAATTTACTTTTAAATTATTAGAAAATAAGTAAAATAAACGAAAAAAATATGTTTTGTTAAATAATTAGTATTGTGGTAATTTTGTTGAACTATTTATGGTTTTTAATCCAAATTTTTAATATTTTTAATTAGGCTTAAGTTCATTAAATTTATTTTTCATTAAATTATTTTTATGAAGAAAGGAATTTAACAACATGAAAATTAATTCAAATTGTTATTGATAATCTTCCATTCTTGACCTCGGCCGGGGCTCAAACCGTTTTGTTAAATATTTTTTTATTGATCTTGAACCGAGGTGTCCATATGGACACACCTATAAAATTTTTCAAAAATAAACGTCATAACAACAAAATTTTAGAAAGTTACACCTTTGCTTTATTTAATAACCCTCTAACTGCCCTTTTCATTAATTCTTTCATGATATAAAATGAGGTATAAACAAATTTAAGCAATACTTATATCCTCATCTTAAAATATTCTAATTATTTTTGTTTACACGCTTTTGTTGCCGAGAAGCTTTGCTCAGGTGGTACCAGTATTTTAAGCAATTTTTTTTTGCATATTCTGACTCTTTTAGCACCATCTTTTTTTTTGTGTTCAAAAGGACACACGGTGACATTTCGGGTTAATAATCATACCTTGATCGAAGACAACCATAATATTCTGGCTGCTTTATGGAAGACTCATTCCTAACTAATGCAATTGCAGTGACATTAATACATTTACATATGTATAGGTAAGTTAACATAAATGTGTATGGAAACTTTAAGTTATAGTTTACTTATCCGCCACCATATGACAGCATAGTTTTTCTTAATATTTTATTAGTTTTTTTTTTAATCTTTATGAATTTGAATTTTTACAAAATAATTTGTTTGTCTATATTAAAAAAACAAAATAAGAAAAAACGGCTGGATTTCAACAATACCTTTTATGAATTCGTGTTCCTTTTTTAATATTTTAGACGGTTTTTTCTCTTTAACATTTGATACACATAATGTAAAAAGTTTTCGATGCGAGAAAATTAGAAAGTAGGCCTTTTGAAAATATTTTTGTAAATTTAATACTTAAACTTAACTTAAACTTAACACTTAGTGAAAATTGTTGATTTTTTATGTTAAAACTTTCTTTCCAAGTTTTTTATTTCTTTAAGAAAATAATTTATTTAACTTAAGCACCTTTTTTAAATTCATCTTCATTTTTTTTTTCTTTGACATGACAGAGTAGTTGTCAGTAAGTTAGAATTTAAAAAAATTCACTGGAATTGTACTTGAACATCAATTTATTTTAAGTTTGTATACAATAGAATACAAACCCTCTTACCTCAAATACTGGTTTAATACTGAAATTTTAGCACCACAATTTAAAACTTTACAACGACAGATGAAAAGTTTCAAAATATATTTTTCTTATACAATTTGTTTAAAAATTTTTTCTGTTCCATTCTGTTTATTTTGTTGGTAAATGTAAGTTAAAATTTTTTTTCTCCTACTCTCTTGTTGTTGTCTAGTGTTGTAGAAGTAATTTTCTTTACAAAGTTTAAAATACTTTTTTATGTCCCCTTAGCCAAAAGAAAAAGATTTTAGGATAAAAGAAATTTTGGCAACAAAAATTTTTCTTACATTATATTTTGACGGTCATAAAAGAATGGAGACAAAGATTTAGTTTTTGGGTTGGTGTTTTTTCTTATTATTTATAATTAACTCGTGCTTTTTTAGGAGAGGAATTTGTAGTGGAATTTGAGAAATGTAGTTAAGTGTTCTGCTCTAAATTGTTTGACAGTTTTCTTTTTTGCTATGTATTTAAAAAAAGTTTATTACAAGGCGAATTCATAAAGGTAACATTTTCGAGTCATCTGTTTATTGTTTATTTCCTTGGGTGTATACTGAATGTCAAGCGTTGTTTACATTTCGTAAAAAATTTGTTAAAATTTAAAATTCACTAAAGCTTCGTTTACAATCAGAGAAACAATTTCGTTTTTTCTTCTATCTTTTTTCTTCCTAAAATATTTCATATTTTCCTAAAAAAAACATTATGTTTTGGTTTACTTATATTATATTTAAAAACATAAAGTGAAAGCCTTCAGTTTTTCCATGGTTTTTTTTTAGCAATTTTCCGTGTGTGATCACCGGTGCACATTTAACATTTTTTTCTTTCTTTACTGTCTCAGACGAATTAATTTAGCTAATTTGAAAAATAAATAAAAGATGTCAACGAAAAAACTTAGTGATAAAGAGATATATGAAATATATGAAATGCTTAACTCTCTGATCTCTCAGATTTAAGTGACTCAGAAGATGATGATGATGATGTCGATAGAGACAGGAATTACATTCCTTCTAGTAGTCATTGTCAACATTGTTTTGGTATGGTAAAAAATTGTTTATTTTAATATAGAAATTATAAAAAATCTATCCACCTGTTCTCATTGAACCAAATAACCTTATATTTTGTCTGCCCCTGACGCATTATGGGTATGCAAAACTTTCGGGCCAAGCACAAATCCACGTTCTTCTGGGTCCACAGATTCATTCCATGTATATTCAACTATTCAACTATGACCCATTCACGTTTAAGGATACTAAGATGCGTGTGGAACGAGTACTCAGGTCGTGTGCACCGGTGCCGCACATGGCGTTAAGTGTGTTAAGAATTTGTATTTGGTGTGTGGCAGTGCTTACTAAAACAAGCAGACAATTTGATGTAAGTATTAACTTAGTTATTATTTGTAGCATTGTGCTAGTTGAAGAAACAGACAAGTCGGCACCTGGCGTTTGAACCTAATTCGGGAACGCTGAATTCAATGGTGCGCATATTAGAAAAAAAGTTTAACTTTACTTAAAGGTAATTTAATGCGGAATTTCGGTTTTTTTCGTAACCGTTTTTGAGTTACGCGAATATTAGCGTACCCGAGTTAAACAAAAACGCCAGGTTCCCGGCTTGTATAAATGATAGTGTCAAATTCTCGCACATTGTAGTTAATAATAAATATAGTAAATAATAGTTTTTAAAAAAATTACTTGTCTTTATACCGTGTTCAGATCTACCTTTTTTATTAAGTCAATATTCGGTTTATTGACACAATTATCTTTCTGTTCACATATACACAATTTAGCTAACTCAATTTATATTACCACTACATACAACATTCAACGTAAACAAAAATGTACATGTATAAGCAACATGTAAACAACTTTTGACATTTTTAAGAATAAACATCTGGCTTTGGTGCAGACCTAATAGATGAGCTTTTGTTTTGTTGTAGTTTCAGTTTTCAAATGTCAAAGCACTTTGTTTATTGATTTGTGTTTTGCTCACTAAACACACTTGTGACAGTGTCGCATTTTAATTTTACTCAATATTTATAACAATTTCGTATTAATTGAGCAATAACTAAATTGCAATTTTATATGGATAATTGAGCTCAATAATGTCATTTATTGCTTAAAACTCAGTTAAGGTACATATCTGAACACGGTATTACTCAACTTGCTTATTAATTACACTCAGCATAAAATTAACTTACATGTCACCAACAACTTTCTTAGCGTATAACCAAAGTCAGAACTAATAAAAGAAAAATCCACAAATAGTTCAAAGATAGTTACAGATCGTATTTACAATTTATAACTCAGCGGATAAAAGAAATGTCACCCTGTATATTTGCATGCCGAGTAAATAAACTGATAATATTTAAAATGATATATAATAAAATAAACTTAAAATCTCATGAACTTCTGCCAATATTTTGGTTATATACAGAAAGAAAACCCCTGGAGATAACTTCAGTTTTTTATACTTACTTTACTCACTTACGTTTTAATCTCATATAAGTTATTGGTCTCAACTCAACTACCACAGAAATAGGTAAAAAACACCATTTGCTTGTTTTGTGAAGTTATGTTATCGCACTTGAACAATCAGTACTTTAATCAATCTTTCTGTACTGGATTCAAGTAAATCCGTACTTATCGTATTATTGATACCGCTTCGGATTGATTTAATTACGTATTGATTTATTTTTCTTTTAAGTGTAGTTTATATACAAATCAATTAAAATGAGGATCTGTAAATATAAAGGTATTAAGTAGAACATTGTTGACCAAAAACACATCTTGAGTTTATTTTCTTTTTTGTATGATGTGAAACAATCAATGAAAAAAGAAAGATCCAAGCTTAAATCTGTGCTTGCATGTAAAAACTACTTGTGAAATGAGAATTAAATAGCCCCCTGGGGTTGTTGGGTTCATCTTAAAGATATTTTACCTCTTTGTTTATCATCCTTCGGGGCAAATCAGATGCAGCCAATACCTGTGATTCGGTCAAATTCTAAAATCTTCCTGTTTTTCAGGGACAAAATACTCCCGGTGATCACGTGGTAGTTGTGGCTAAAACTCAAAGTTGCGAGAAGAGATGTTCCTAAAAATTCCACTAAAGGGTTGATTTTTCATTTAGACTAGTGTATCGATCAAGTCAGAATAATTTTCTGAATTGGTCTAACGATGACTGTCCTTCCGTCCGTTCGGCTGGCTGCTTCTCTGTTCATTTAAAGCTTGTGCGCAAAGTACAGGAAGCAATTTTAAAAATATTTTGATGAAATTTAGTGCATACAATTTGATTGCGATAAGAACAGAGATATAAGTTTACATAGCTCTCATACAAACTTCTTCCCGGGGACTAAAAGCCTACTTATTTTATTCGTACTAACATTGAACTTCGTCCAAAAATATTTAATTAAAGCCTTCATCTTTTTGCCAAATTTTATTAAAATCGGTCCAAAGCTCGCATTCAAACAACATTCCCGAAAATATCTTTTAATGCCGCAAGTTTATTATAAATGTTGGTACTTATATACAATTTGGCTATAATAAAGCAGCTTGTATTTAGTGTCAAAATTTTGTGCTGGTACGTTCAGCATAGACATAGGTCGCACATAAAATTCTTCCCTAAAATCAATTTAAAACAATGAAATCTTATATAAATTTAGACCATGAACGCTTCAACAAAATAACCACAATACTAATTATTGTTAAAAAGCCAAGGCACGAGCTCTATGCTTACATTTGTCCTGCAAGTTGTGCTGAAAAAGGTCAACAAGAAAAAAGAAAGACAAAAACATGAAAAACATAAAAATGTACTTTGGACTTTCAAGAAGAATTCTTGACAAAAAGTACGACAAAACAGAAGTAAGGAAGACAATGTAAAGCAAATTTCGATCTACCAAAGGTTATATACACTGATAGAAAATTGAATCTTCATATTGATGATGCCCTAACATCAGAATTGTGACATCAATGTTACTACAAATGTCATCAATGATGCAAAAAGTAACATCAATCCAATGACTAACGTCTTCGTACAATTTTGTAATTTTTAAAAAGTCATCTATTTTATGACTACGGGTCATCTATTTTATGACTATAGTGACATCAATTCGATGCCACATTTTTTATATTATTAACATTATTTTCATGATTACAATGTATTATAAGAAGCAAAAATTCCAATATTCTATTTTTTTTAATTATTTAGTTAAATACATGAAATTTTTAAAGTAGAATGATTACGAAAACCATTTGAGGCATGGTGCTGGTGTCTTATTATTGAGAGTTCTGTTGTTAACAAAGGTCGTAATTCAACAAACGTGAAACAAACATATGCAACGGGTAAGTAAAAATTAATATAATCTCACTTTGACTTAAGTCAAATCCAATGACTTTTACTTAATGACAAACTGTCATTAAATTGATGCTTATGTGTCCTTTATCCGATGTTACTGCGTCATCGCCCTGAGGATATGTTCGTCATTTCTGTGATGCCGATGTGTCATCCCATTGATGACATAATTTCATTTTGACCCTGATGACACTTTGGCCAAGTGATGTTAAGGTTGACATCACAATGATGAAAAGTGTCATGGGGTCAAAAACGAAGACACTTGTCATAGTACTGATGTCAAAAAACATCAGCGTTATGACGCCTTTTCTATCAGTGTACAATTTAGTTTAAAAGTTTGACCATTGACTGCCAGCGTCGTAAATGGCGGTGAGTGTTAAACGGCCAACCCCTCTGAAGTGATTGAGTGGATGCAATCGAAACATGTAATGGTAACCTGTCCGTGAAAGCCTGGGTTCGGTTCCCAGATCAGTCAAGAATGAAAAATTCTCAATAAATTTTAATCAATTTCATGTTGTAAAATTCCTTTCTTCAAGAAAATAATAAAGTAAAAATTTAATTTGATGAACTTTAGCCTTATTACAATATCAAAATTCTGATTAAAAATTTGGATATTAAGATAATAATTTGTTTCCGTTGTTTATTTGTGAATCTATGCATGATGATTTGCCAGATAGTCCTCATCATCACAGCTTAACTTCTCGTAATGTTTAATGGGGTTTGAAAACACGTTTTGTATTTTCAATCTTTATGGATAAAGGAATTTATTAAATGGTGTCCAGCAGTTCCTCTCTTCGTGTCTTGGTTGAAATGGCTTTTCCGAAGATCCCCTATATAATGAGAACTCGCATGTTGTTCGTTCATATCACATATAATTTGTTAAAGTTCGCTTCTGAAATTCAGCTAAGATGTGAGCCAAAAGTCACGACTTATTCTTAATTAAATCTATAAAATCTTTTTCGTTTAATAAATTTTCTTTTTACCTTTTCCTAAAATAATCTAAGTAGATCACTGGACGTAATTTTAAGGCTTAAAAATGTCATCTCAAATATCATACCTTAATATTGTACGATTCCATTTTATTGAGAAAAATATTTTGAAAAATATCAATTTTTTCTAAAAAAAATGTCTTTAGAACCCAAAAAAAAAAAAAAAAAAAAAATTAATAAAAAAATTTAAAACTGAAAAAAGACCTCGCTTATACCGTAGGCAACACTCTTACTTCTAGCATTTGTTCGTCGTATTTATAAATCCCTAGTTTTTGATAAAACTTTATTTAAATTTTTCATGTAAAATTAAAGAAAAACAAGACAGAATTCAATTACTTTTAAGGCACATTTCATTTTAAATTTAATACTGTGTATTTTTAAAAGTGTTTTTTTTTCATACAAATAAATACTTTACTTAATTACAAACTACACATTAATGCTTTTTTTACCTTGTTTCCCACATGAAAATGTTTACTTCAATTAAATAAATACAGAAAAATAAAAATCATATAATTGATATTGCAAATAGATTAAACATTTATAAAAGCCATATTAAACATATTAAACAAAAATATTTAATTCCTTCTATTTTACTGCTGATTTATACAAATTAATTTTAGCCATATACATAAATAAATTTTATCAGAGATAAATAAAAGGTGATTTTTAAGAGCTATAGGAAAGTTAAAAAAAAAACACATAAAATTCAGAAAAATGCATGAAATCTTTATTTGAATCGATAGTACGGTCCATATAATTTAATGTTTGAAGATTATTTCATGCAAATGTTGACCGTGACTGCGCCTCAAATGGTCCATCCGCTTAGTCCAATTTTGGCATACTCTTTCCAACATTTCGGCCGGTATCTCATGAATAAATGCTTCAATGTTGTCTTCGAATGCGTCAATTAAAGCGGGCATGTGTGCATAAACATGAACTTTAACATAGCCCCACAAAAAATAGTCTAAAGGCGTTAAATCGCACGATCTTGGCGGCCAATTGACCGGTCCTGAACGTGAAATAAAATGTTCACCGAACTCGCCTCTCAATAAGTCCATTGTTAAGCGTGCTGTGTGGCATGTGGCACCGTCTTGTTGAAACCACATGTCATGCAAGTCCAGCTCTTGCATTTTGGACAAAAAAAAGTTGGATATCATCTCACGGTAGCGCTCACCATTCACAGTTACGTTACGATTCGCATCATCTTTGAAGAAGTACGGTCCAATGATGTCACCAGCCCATAAACCGCACCAAACTGTTACTTTTTCTGGATTCATTGGTAGCACTTGCAATGCTTCTGGCTGAACTTTACTCCAAAATCGACAATTCTGCTTATTAACGTACCAATTGAGCCAAAAATGAGCTTCGTCGCTGAACACAATTTTTCGATAAATTTTTTGATAATTTTTGATAATAAAATTCAATAATTTGCAAGCGTTGTTCGTTTGTAAGACGATTCATGGTTAAATTATTGACAAAACTGAAGATGTTTGACAGTGAAACAAAACACGACACGTGCGTCAACTGTTTAAGCAAGTGTTGACAAAAAGATAACAGTTAAAAAATCACCCGATATATGTATTACTGCCCATTCTTAAAATTAGCTTGGCTTTGCTTTTTAAGTTGCTTTAAAAAAATTAATGAATTTGCAGGAGAATGTTAAATACGGCTTTGCCTCAAAACAAAATCAAAATGGTTCTATCGTACATTTAATTTAGGTGCAAATAGAACCTTGTTGTCCTAAGGTCGCGATGTGATAATTTAATTTCATGTTACTCTTTTTCGATTTTCCAAATTTATACCGAAAGAAAATTCGTATAAGCACAAAGTGAAATAATGAACGGTTTTAGTATTTCACACTCCTTTGTGGCCACTATCGTACCAAAATTTTCTATACAGGTAACATTTTGTTTGGAGGACAGTTAAAATAACTACCGTTTGGCCAGTGGTCGAAATTCAACCATATATATAAATGCAAGTATAAAGGAAGCAATAATATATGTAAATATAAATGAATTTACATGCTTCAGAAATTTGTTTTTTCCTATCCTAGTGGATCGACTTGGCGAGGAACCACTCTCTGGTCCATATGTTATCTTATCTTCCTCCTTAGTCCGTGAATGTTTAATATAATTTTGTAAGATCATTAAAAAAACAAAAAAAAATCAGAAAGTACCAGTTGAAAAACAAAAAATTACCGAAAATTCTCCTGTTATAATTTCTCAATAACTCTAGACTCTGCATGTTGAATTTTAGATATGTTTCTTCGTTCAGTATTAATACAAATTCAAAAAGTACAAGTTAAAGCACGAAAAAGTACCGTTAAGATACCTCTACAGATTCTCATTCACTCTGTACAATGCATGTTTAATTGAATGTTTCTAGGTCCAATACTAAAGGAATTTCCAAAAGTACCAGGTGAAGAACAAATAAGTAGCAACAAGTTCGCTCTTAAAGATTTTCATCAACTCAGGGTGTTGCATGTTTAATTTTATGTTTCTTTGTCTAATATTAACGAATATTAAAAAAAAGTACCAGTTGTAGAACGAGATAGTTCCAAAAAGCTCCCTGTTACAGAGTTTTATTTACTCAGAACCATTAACCGCATGCAGCACGGAAAAGTAAAAGAAAGAAATTCTATTTCCCGTATTCCCCCTCTTTGATACTTTTTTTCTCTCCAATGTTCAGTAGGTAATTTGACGCGTAATCTTGTCCAAAAATAATATTTTTCACTAACAATAATAATATTGTTTTTGTTAATAACGATTAGGAATATATCAAAGCAAATAACTGAATATTAGGTTTTTGCAAAAAGCAAACATCAGCTGAGCAGTCGAAGTTTACATTTGCCAGCAACGTTCACAGTGCAGCGTAAAAAGTGTAATTTTGATACAAATTAAAAGTTTGTTGTATAAGTTATAAAATAAAAAGAAGGAAATCGTGGATAATACGGAGAAGAGACAAGATAGTATTTTATTAAAAAAATCAAAATATTTTGGTAGACGTTATTGCTTTTGTTAACAAAACGTGTAATTCCAATTTAAATATAAAATATAAGTTTCGCATAAGCTTTTGATAAGGTTGATCGTAGACTGCCGTGTTTTTCATTGATAAAAAGTGTCAATAAAAGAATTCTGAAATTATTTTTTGTTATTTTCCGCTTTCAGACAGCATCAGCTTAAAATATAGCGAACTTTTTAATGTTTGGATTTGTGAAAAATAACAAAAGAAAAAAAACTCATGATGCTTATAATTTTATTATCAGTGAAATGGATTAAAATAATGTTTTAAAACAAGATTTGTCTTCGTTAAAGCAAAAGGTACAAACTTTTTTAATCCAAATTTTTAATAATTTTAATTAGGCTTAAGTTCATTAAATTTAATTTTCATTAAATTATTTTTATGAAGAAAGGAATTTTACAACATGAAAATTAATTAAAATTGTTATTGATAATCTTTCATTCTTGACCGTGGCCGGGGCTCGAACCCGGGCCGGCAGGTTACCATGACATGTTTCGATCGCAACCACTCGATCTCCTCAGATGGATTTTCCGTCTTACACTCGCAGCCATCGACGACTGCTGACGTCAATAGTCAAACATCAATCCTTAAACCAAATTGTATTTTAACCTTTGGTAGATCGAAGTTTGCATTTTTTGAATGATTATCCATTTTAATTGATTTTACATGTTCTTTCTACTTCTGTTTTTTCGTACTTTTTGTCAAGAATTTTTCTTGAAGTCCAAAGTACATTTTTTTTTTTCATTCTTTGTCTTTCTTTTTCTTGTTGACCTTTTTCAGTACAACTTGAAGGACAAATGAATACATAGAGCTCGTGCCCTAGCTTTAACAATAATTAGTATTGTGGTTATTTTGTTGAACTATTTATGGCTTTTAATCCAAATTTTTAATAATTTTAATTAGGCTTAAGTTCATTAAATTTAATTTTCATTAAATTATTTTTATGAAGAAAGGAATTTACTTTCTGTAAAAATTTTTCGTTTAGGTGGCACAAGGCTTACGGAAAAGTTAACGACTTTTTTAAGCAAAACCACAACTGATTTTGTCTGCATGTTTTATACGCCATTTCGTCCGCCCTCTTGCGTATTTTCATCGTGCCAAATTAAAAAAAAAAACTAATCCGTTAGTTTCGATTTATTCAGTTTTTTTTTTACTATTTTTCATATGATGGCAAACGTAAAAAATTCAACTATTCCAAAAATCAAAAACCCCAGCGTGCCTGCGCTTGAAAAACTCTTAAATGTTCAATGAAGAGTATCAAAAATTTCTATATTTCTATATGTCCACTGAATGGAGAGAAATGTTTTGTAAAAAAAGTACAAAACATAGGTACGATTTTCCCCCCTTTCGAAAAAGTACCAAATTCGTATTTGTATTTTTTCGATAAGTTACAAATTTTATATAACACTGCTTTACAAATTTTTAATTTGGAAAAATACCAAGAACGCCACATGCCTAGATATGTTAATTGGGACCTAATGAACACGAAAAACGCTGTAATATATTTTAAAGTACCATTTCTTAGATAACGGTACTTTTGTGTTTTTCGGAGTATGGAAAGGTAATTGTGGATAACATGCTGAAGTAGAGAGTATATATTGCCAAGCAGGTGCGGATCCAACTTGAGCCTCGGGGGGGGGGGGGGGGGGTGTAATTTTGTATGATGCAAAATAGTTAAAAATTTATTTTTGAAAGTTTATTAAAAACAATATGTGTATATTACATTAAGAAAAAAATCAACAATAAGGTTAAATAAAATATAAGATCAGTTCAATATAAATTTAAATAAATTCATTAATACGATTTCTGTATGACGTGCTAAATTCCCAATTTATCACATTTGATAAATACACTGAAATTTATTGTTGAGGGAAAGCTAGCTTCTATGCGCATTTCACTGGTTGCTTAGGCCAGCTCATCAGGAAACCTTTTCCTAAGATTTTAGAAAAGCTAAAAATATTATACGAATAAAATCCTAAAGCGAATAAAAGTTTTAAACACTCAAAGTCTTACTCGTACCAATATCAAAGCTTAAACAAAACAACAACAATAAACAGTGAGTTTATCTTTTCTTACATCCCCCTACAATTGGTTGGGTTCTTTCCGACTCGAATTGTAGTTGTAAGTGGGTAAAAAGAAAAAACAAAATTAAAAAACAAATTGTTTCATTCTATTGTCTTCGTAAGAAAACAACAAAGAAAAACCAATTTGCCAATTCAGTTTTCTGCACGGGCACATGCGAGTATATTATCAAAGTTATTTACGGGAATACAAAATTTATCATTAATACGATTTCTGTATGACGTGCTAAATTCCCAATTTATCACATTTGATAAATACACTGAAATTTATTGTTGAGGGAAAGCTAGCTTCTATGCGCATTTCACTGGTTGCTTAGGCCAGCTCATCAGGAAACCTTTTCCTAAGATTTTAGAAAAGCTAAAAATATTATACGAATAAAATCCTAAAGCGAATAAAAGTTTTAAACACTCAAAGTCTTACTCGTACCAATATCAAAGCTTAAACAAAACAACAACAATAAACAGTGAGTTTATCTTTTCTTACATCCCCCTACAATTGGTTGGGTTCTTTCCGACTCGAATTGTAGTTGTAAGTGGGTAAAAAGAAAAAACAAAATTAAAAAACAAATTGTTTCATTCTATTGTCTTCGTAAGAAAACAACAAAGAAAAACCAATTTGCCAATTCAGTTTTCTGCACGGGCACATGCGAGTATATTAAATAAATTAGTCTTTTTAAATAAGCAATTTATGATTTCCTTGTGAGGCAAATTTAGATAGCGCAGTCTTTCTTCTGTGTTGTTGATCTGAGTCATGTTTTTATTCGACGCAGGGAAGGAAATGACCTCTCGCTCGTAGCATTACTGACGAGCATTGCAACGAAAATCTGATTGATTTTCAGATATTTTCCATGTTTGTTGCCAATGCAACAGTTCAGGCTCAAGTTTAGATGTTAGTAGGTGTTTATCTCTTTTATCAAACTCAATCAGCTCATCAGTTGTGGCTGTGGTGTTAAAAGTTTTGTATCTGTATATGACTTGATTATCTTTTGAGGTAGAAGTTTAGGTATGTTCAATACATTTAGGATATCTATTGGGAAAGGTGTTTTGAGATCTTCTGGAATATTCAAAAAGAGGAATGTAACCTACAAGTTCAACATTTTGGATGTGATTATTTCGTTCAAGTCTTGGAACCTCGATTTGAACGCAAATAACTTTAACCTTTTCAAAATCGCTTTAAATTGTGCTTCGGCTTTATTTCTTTTCTCTTTCAGACACACGATAAAAGTTTTGATAAGACTTGATCCTCTTTGAAGATCTATATCGTGCTTTTTTAAAATGATACTAAGCGGCTGTGTTACAATAAGTATCATACTTAAAATGTATATTCTGCAAATAAATTCAAAAGTACTGTGTTCCCCAGTAAAAACTTCGCCTACAAAATAATGTGTTCAGTAATCAGAAAAACATAAAAGCACTTCTTACAATTCTACTGAAAGAACCAATGAATTTTACATGGGATTTTTTTTACCTACATACATCCAGAAAAAAGTTGTTATAGATGTAGTTTTAGAAGAAAGCTACTAAATAATGAGTTAAAGAACCTATTCATTTTGAAAAAGTAAGCAAAGTTTTTACTGGGTCCTTAATATAAGGCTTTTGATGAATTAACCAGCTAAAACTTCGCTTACTTTTTCAAAATGAATAGCTTCTTCCACTCATTATTAAGTAGCTTTCTTCTTTAACTACTTCTACAACAACTTCTTTAACTGCTTCTATCTGGATGTATGTAGGTAAAAAAATAATGACTTACTTTTGAATGCGTTCATTTTGGGACATCCCTTGTAAAATTCATTGGTTCTTTCAATAGAATTGTAAGTAGTGCTTTTATGTTTTTCTGAATACTCAACACATTATTTTGTAGGCGAAGTTTTTACTGGGTATCTCTACTTTTCCACTCAGATATTTTTTACAAAGCTTCTACTATACGATGTACACTTGTTGCAAAATGTAAAATTGAGTCGTGACGGTCCACCTATCTTGTCTCGCATAATGTAGACAGTTTGGCTCCCAAATACTTTGCTTAAACTGCGTTTTGCTTGGGATGATTATATTAAAAAAATTTTGTCGTTTCTTTAACAAATGATTCAACTTTTTGTATTAATGACACTTTATTGCTTTTAGAAATTGAGTTGTTTGATTTATTGGAATAGCAAGGCCTTTGTTTTGGCATTTGTCTGACATCAGAGGACACCCATCCGTTCCAACTCATACACAATTATTTAAGGTCAAGACCAAAATTTTTCAAAGCTTTAAGAACAATTGATGAAATTGCCTTCGCATCAATTGACACATAAACGTTATCAATATTCTTTGAAGCCTTTTCAAATGCGTTAACAACAAAGCCAATAAATTCTTCCCTCACAACTTTTTGTTGTATTTTGTCTGTCTTTTCCCCGAAAAATCCGTTCTTTCGTAAAAAATTATCGAATAGAATTTTGATTCATATAACACATTTAAACATAAATATTGCATATACTAAGGGTTATTAATAATTCACCGGCACGCATTATCAAGTCAAACGTTTGGTCTTTGGATAAAGATGACACCTGATGGGATTGAATGAAGAATAATAAGTATTTGAATACGGTAAACTAGATGTTTCCTTGGAAATATCTAATAAATAGCTATAAGAATAAAGATTTGGATACTTATTTAAAATTTCGGTAGAGATTCAACAAAAAAAACAAAAAAAAACCTTGCTGGGAATTCCAAAAATTTTGTAAATTTAAAAAAAAATATATTATTATTATTGGGAATTCTTGTAATATCGAAATAAACAAAAATATTTTTATAATTTAGGGGGGGGGGATTTCCTTATTCCCCCCTGAATACGCGCCTTTTGCCAAGTAAACATCATTTAAAGTAATTTGAAAAATAGGTTACATTTAGAAAATTTTATTGTAAATTTAGGGTATCATATAGTCTGGTTTGACCGACTATACTTTCTTACTTGTTTCTTATTATAGGTTTGGACTCTACATGTTGTCATGATTATGATTGACCTTTAAAATATTTAAAACTAATTGGTACGAGTGATTCCTATAAGATGAACAATAACGACATCGAATTTATCGATGATTTAATTTTTTTTTATATCTATCAAAATATTAATTAACGTTTAAGGCTCAGTTAGTCTTTACTTTCTGTTTCTGTTCGGTTCCGTGCCGTTCTGTTCCGAAATTGTAATAGTTACTTTTTCTGTAGCAACTTATCAGCCATTTATGACAAACCTATTAGTTTTGCACCGTCCATTGTTTAATTTCAATAACTTTAATGCACATAAATTTGAAGAAATTAAATTTTATGAATTCTTAAAACCAAAAAACAGTTTATTTCAATATAAACATGTATTTTTTATTATTTATTTTGCTGTCACTTACAATTACTTAACAAGTTTTTGATTTTAACAAACTGAACCGCAACAGAATAGACAAACTAATCAATTTTACAGGTTTTTTAATAACAAAAACAAATCAGCTGATTCGTAACAGAACCGAAAGTAAAGACTAACTGAGCCTTTATTCTTATGTTACAAATTGATCTCAACTTACAATTTCATTGCTAAAATTTTTTAATGAATTATTTCTGTTTTATTTCCAATTTTAAGCCATTTTTTTCTATAAATTTAGCCATTTTTGGTCAGCAAGTTTTGACTTCACTGATATTTACCCTGTATTCATAAAAAGATTTTAATTTAAAAAACAAATTAATTGAAAATTTTCCTTTATAAACGTTTGTTAAATTTAATAATCGTTTATGAATATGGGGGTAAATTATTTTATAAAGTTGCTCGGGTTAGAAAATTATAATCAAATTTGGCACGTTTAAATTTTCAAAATGAATTCATCGTAAAACTAGCATATAACCTTCGCATTTTCTAGCGTCTCTCTTTCTTTCGTGGAGATATTTGTATGCCAAAGTTTATATTTCTGGGGTTTAAGATTAAATTACCGAAATTTTTCATCTTGTTAAAGAACATTAAATAAGCACCACATGTAAAACGGAAAAGTAAAGGAAAACAAATAATTTCGCGATTTTCCCTTTTTGATACTTGTTTTTCTCCCTATTCAAGTATCAAAAAGTTCAATATTGTAGGGGGAGCCCACAAGGTTAAATAAAACAGTTACTTTGTTTACTAATTAAAACAAATACATAAATATGAAAAGTTTTTGTGGCCTTCGTAAACATTTAATTTTACCAGTAAAACTCAATACTTAATATATTAAAACAATTATTATTTATTTTTACAAATATTTAAATTATAAATTAATGTTCAATAAAATTATATCAATTAATTAATAACATAATCGTTTTATTTAACATTTGTACATTTTTATATCTACTTAGCAGATTGTTGCGTTTTTTTCAATTAACAGTATTTTTCTTTTTTCGTTTCATTAAATTACATTAAAAAACTTTTTTAATTTTTCTCCATAAAAATTACTTTAACAAATGAGCAGAAGAAGAAAAAAATTTATTTATTTACATAAAAGTTTAATATTTGCACACGTGTTTTTATTTATAGAAACACTCCAAGTTTTATACGTTATTTAACGTCTTTTCATCCTCAGCAAAAAACCGCTAATCATCGTCAGACACAAGTGGCAATTTGTATTTATTTAGCGTTACAAATCTATACACAAGTGTGACATTTATCTCAATAATCAGCCATTAATTTTTTTTCCAATATGTTCAATAAAAAGTTTCTGCAGAGAAAATGACATGAATTTTTATACTTTTCGTTGGTTATTTGTTTTTATTAGGTTTGGGGAAAGTCAATTCTTTCAGAAATGACAAAAGGTTAGTTTTCAAAATTTTTTAGGATTTTTATATGAAAATAGTTTATTACTCATACGTCTACGTAGCAGCTGCATTCAATATATTTTATCAGCTTAAAAGTGTGCTATACTTTTAATGAGTAATGTAAACTGCACCACAGGGCGTATACTTAATAGTCATACGTATGAAGGGGTTCATATTAGAAATTTGTTTCCAAATATGAGTACAACTTTCTTATTACTAAGCTTTTGGATTATTGATTACTGATTTATTATTTATTTTAACAAAATAGTTCTACAACGTTTTAAAGTAGACAATCTTAGATACGAAAAGTCTTTCAAGTTAATATTAACCGATCCTAATGATTTTTCACAAAATAAAAACAAAGACCACATATGAGGAGACGCAGAACAAAACGTACTTTTTTACACATTTAAAATTTTTGGGAAATTGAGGTTTATTTATTTCGACCCCTTAAAAACTATATGAACCTGGAAATGGAAATAAGTTTTTTTGCTTACGAAAAGATTAATCAAACTGCCGTAAGTCAACACATTAAATGTCAATGACGTCTCATATCAAACTAATTTGGTACAGAAAAAAGTACGTTTTGTTAAAAAAAAAA
Organism: Pollenia griseotomentosa; assembly: GCA_963931875.1. Classification (NCBI taxonomy): domain Eukaryota; kingdom Metazoa; phylum Arthropoda; class Insecta; order Diptera; family Polleniidae; genus Pollenia; species Pollenia griseotomentosa. The sequence continues at coordinate 95,720,168 of OZ007562.1, read as the reverse complement.
AAAAAAATGAAAAAAGTACGTTTTGTTTAAAAAAATATTTAAATTTTCTACAGATTCTTGCAATTCTTCCATGTTTTAATTATGTATAGTATTGTACTAATTATTTTTTTCATGACACTCATTCACCAAACAATAGTTAAATTATTGCAGTTATTGGTGGCTATTCTTGAAAACTCGTCGAACAAATACAAATTTACATTAAAACAAAAGCAAAGTTTAAAAAATAGTTTTTGTTTATCATAAATGTCTAAAATTAAATAAACGTGAGAATTTTGACGCGTTTCTCTCTCTCTTTAAAAACGGTAAATTGTATAATAAGCACAAAAACAATTTCTTAAACTTTGTTTTTGTTTTAATACAAATTTTCACTTTTACGACGCGTTTTCAAGAATAGCCACCATTACTTAACAGTTAATTTTAACGAAATTGAAATGACATAAATGAACGTCAAACAAATTAAGAATATTAAGAAATGTTATGTCATAAAAACAACTACGCGAAGAAATGGCAAAAACAATGAAAAAGCACGTTTTGAAATGATAAAAAAAAAAAAAAAATTTTAAAAGTACGTTTTGTTATGCACCAATTTTTTTAGAACCCATTTTCTTGTTAAAAAAAAAGAAAAAAATATGCCAACTAGATTTTTTCTTAAAGATTTCAACCCAAATATTATAAAAATATCAAAAAACCAATTTGTCAAAAAATGCGAAAAGTACGTTTTGTTCTGCGGCTTCTCATACATAAAAGAAAAATTCACATTTCTTAAGGCCAAAATACATTGATCAAAATACTCATCAAGCATTGTGGTAGTATTAGTGAAAATGTGTTTGTATGTGTGACACCGACAACGCTTGATGAAAAATCAAAAAATTTAGATATGACGGCGAATATTACGTCCAGCACACGTACACGTTGAATTCGCCGGTGGACAAGCATTTGACAAGTGTATTTGGGCCTTTAGATAAGATTTTTATTCATCAAGGCCTTATGACATATAAAAATTAATGCATTATGTAATATAAAAATTTACCAAGTGCACAAGTGCAAAGAGTTCAGCTGCATTAAGATAAATAGCAAACTGTCAAAAATTTAAAAAATTTATCGATTTAAATAAAGTTATGTCATAAAAAATATAAAACACATGCTTGAAATATTAAAAGTGTTCCTGAATCAGCGGTTTATGGGCAAATTTAGCGATTTGCGGCTTTCTGTTTGTTTTTTTTTTATGTTTCTCATAAACAAATATAAAAATAGTTGACAACATTTATAATGATTTTGTTTATAATCATAACAAAAGAAAAACAATTTTTGCTTACATATTTTATAGTATGCTCTTTCCAAAACTTACTGTGTCTTTCTATCAGTTCTATATCAATTCAATAAATAAAAAATTAAGTGTCATAAGGGCTTAAGCAATTTTTAATTTTGAAGTCAATATGTGACCTTGAGGAAAATTACAGCATTTGATATCGATCGAAATTGCAATGCAATTTAAATGAAAATTACGACTAACATTGACCACCGCAACTTGGTCTCTGAATATATGATCATATTCCGCAAGTTTCTGGGTATTTCTTTTTTAAATTTGGGCAATTTAGGAAAAGTAAACTTAAGGAGTTCTTTCTAAAGTTCTCAATTTAAACTAATAGTTTTGTGACATTAAACTACTAACTTACACCCACATAATGTTTAAGAAAAAAGTAAAAAAAAGAAAGTGAAAGGGCTTAATTTTCAGTAACTTAACATCGATTATTAACTAAGAACACGCTAAGTAGTCCACGTTCAAAATAACGGACTGTGAGCAAATTATGTAATGTATTTTAGATTTTTTGGAACTGTAAAATATTATCACGAACGATTTTTATTAATACATTTTTTTAGATTTTTAACAATAACTTATTACTAATAATTAGTACTGTGGATATTTAATTGAACTGTTTATAGTTTTTAATACAAATTTTTATATTTTTAATCAGTCTTAAAGAAGAAAAAAATTTTTCAACATGAAATAAATTTAAATTTATTGATAATTTTTCATTCTTAACTGAATGCGATATTAAGTAACCACACTATATCTTCAGAAATCTTTGCCGTTTAGCACTTACCGCTACTAACGACGGTTGGCAGTCAATTGTAAATCTTTAAACTAATTGGTATTTTTAGTTTTTTAATCGAAATTTGTGTTGTGAATGATTATTTATTTTCAATTGGTTTACATATTTTCTTCTTTACTTCTGTTTTCATACTTTTTGTCAAGAATTATTCCGTCCGTAGGTCCGATTACGCATTCAGTCAATATTGAAATATTATCAATAAATTCCCTTCTTCTTTAAAATAATTTAATGAAAATTAAATTTGACGAACTTAAGCCTGATTAAAATATAAAAATTGGGATTAAAATAACTTATTACCCTCAACCAATACTTGATTATTTATTGCTTCCATGTGTAACTTTTAGCTACAGCTACTTTCAGGCAACCAGACAATCTTTGTGCTAGATAAGTTCCCAACACATTTACACAATGTCATATGAATTTTTTTGCTTCTTTTATGGATACTTCCAGCTTATTCTTCACGAATCTCTTTCGGAAGAAAAACTTTTTAATAAAACAAAAACAAAAATTGTTTTTTATTTCTCGTGCACAAGTAATACAATTTACTCATCCCTTATCAATTTTTTTTATTAACATAGAGAACAAAAAACAGCTTTTGTTTTTATTCTCAAACAAAAGAAAAAGTTTCCAATGGTGCAGAAATTTTTTTGTGCAAAAAGTACCGCATTTGATTTGATTCAATTTGGTTTAATAAAAAAGAGGAAAACAAACGATAGGTGGCTGCTGAATTAACTGAAGATTGCCAGTTGTTGCTACCTTTCCACAGAAATGTTCCTTAAATCAATTTGTGTTAAAATAAATGCTGCTCCTTTATATACACCTACGCACAAGTAACAAGTGTGTAGATGTTGATGTATTCGTAATCTGTTATGGAAATGTTCTCTTCATACACACTTCCCGTTAGGTACATATGTATATATGTATGCGAAACTTTCAGTGTATTTCTTTAAATTTTTCCCTATGGTTTTATCCAATAAACACCCATTTTATGAATTATACGTTTTATGGTTTTTTTCTTTTTTCATGATCTTGTCATGACTTGAAAGATTTATGGTCCTTTCTGTACTGACTAAGTACAGGAATCAGAACTCTGCATGCAAGAAATAAGAAAACCGTACTCATTTATAAATCATATTCATAGTCAAAGATTACATTAAATGATGACATTTTTATTAGAATTTCACATTTGAGCACATTCTCATAATGCCACATCGATTGGCTAGAATAGGAGTATTAAATTTGAATTTAATGTTCTTTTTACTATTGAGATTTATATCAAATATGTTTGCCAAATAATGTTTGTTATTCATGGGGGACTTTATTGTTTCACGTGTACCCAAGTACAAACATTAAAATATTTGTTTTACAAATGGCACGACGAATTAAATTTTCTATAATGTCATAATTATTTGAAAAGAAGAATGCATTTGAAAGAAATTTTTAAGTTTAATTTCTTTAAAAGTTCAAAATCATCAAACCAAATAGAACAAATGCTTTTAAACAACGTAACCAACAGTTAAAGCATTATGATTTATAAAATTCTTTTGACTTTTTACGTATATGAAGATATTTTTTTTTTAGCTTTTGCAGTGTATTGAACATCTTATTGTCGAATATTGCTTAATTTTTTATATGTTATACTTACAAAGTAAGAGACAGCTTGAAAACTCTATCAAAATTTGCCTTAAGTAAATAAATGGTCAGTTAAGACTTCACGAGGTCTATGTGTGTGGCAAACAGTAACGAATTTTGGTGTCAAATTGGCATAAATTAAAGGCGAATTCCCATTGTATTCTGTTAGGAAAGTTATTCTTAGCATAGCTGCGTGTTAGGAAGTAAGAGTTTAGATCTTAATAAGAAGTGCTGTAGAAAAATGAGTGCAAAAAAATGCGTTTGTTTGGAACTTAAATTGGACGTATTAAAACGTTTCAAGTCGGGTAAAAAAGCTGTCGACATAAACAGAATCCTTGGTTTATCACCTTTAAGAGTAAAAATATTTTGCAACTGCACGCAGAGAAAAAATATGGCTGGGCATGGTTACGGCAACAACACTATGTTTAATGTAACAATATATTGTTGGGCTGTAGGAAATATCGCCCAAAGAAAAATGGCCCAAAAAAAAAAAAATGAAAAATCGCCCAAAAAAATTCCATGTAAATTTGGGCTTAAATTCATATGAAAAGTGACCCAAAATTTTTGGGCTTTTTTTCGTTATTATTGGGTGATTTTTCGTTTTTTAAATTGGGTGATTTTTCGTTATGAAAAATCACCCAAAAATATTATATGAAAAATAGCCCATTTTTTCGGGCCATCTTTATTTAATATAATTGTAATTCATTTAAAAATTATTTTGTTGTTTTTTCTCTGGGTGTTTATATTAAATATATAACGAAAACACTTTTGGGCGCAAGGATTTTCTCCTCAAGGATATAATATATACCGGCTGCGCTAACTTCGCTAAGCTTCTCTGCGCAGCCGGCCTTCGGCCGGGCGCAAGGATTTTCTCCTCTATGGTATAACAAGGATAACGGGCGCAAGGATTTTCTCCTCTATGGTATAACAAACACCGGCTTCGCTAACTAAAGATTCTCTGCGTATATGGCCTTCGTTCGAAAACAAGGCAGATTTTAGAAGCTTTACTTAGCGAAACCGGTACTTGTGCTACCATAGAGGAGAAAATCCTTGCGCCCGGCCGAAGGTCGGCTATACAGAGAAGCTTTAGTTAGCGAAGCCGGTGTTTGTTATACCATAGAGGAGAAAATCCTTGCGCCTGGCCGAAGGCCGTCTATGCAGAGAAGCTTAGCGAAGTTAGCGCAGCCGGTATTACTGTCCTTACTGCCGAGCAGCTGTTGAAGATACAATGCAATTTTTTACATAAAACTTACACTTGTATGTATCTAAATTTATTTGAATAATAAACACTTTTTTGCAAATTGGGTAATTTTTATATTTTTTTTTTTTGGAAAAATTCGTTTTTGCTTTTTGGGTAATTTTTCATTTTTTTTTGGGCCCTTTTTCGTTTTTGTTGGGCAAAATTTCATATATAACTTTTTGGGTCATTTTTCATGTTCTTTTGGGCGATTCTTCATTTGGGCGATTTTTCATTTTTTTTTTTGGGCCATTTTTCTTTGGGCGATATTTCCTACAGCCATATTGTTGTCGTACACAAATAATTGTTATTTTTATTTAATATCAACAATATTATAATTACTGTAAACATATCAATGCTTATCGCAATTATGAATTTGAGTATTGTTGACCGAAAAATAATTATTTTTCTAACAACTTAATTATGATAACTTTCTAAACATATTATATTTCTCACAACCATATCACGATATTTAATAGCCATAACATAATAACTTTCTATACATTTATCATATTATGTTAAAGATGCAATCAAACTATTTTTACTCTAATCATATTATGTTAGCGCCATTTGTAAAATAATTTTGAAGAAGTTGTGTCGTTTTTTTATTTGTGAGCGGTTAAACAATTAAAAGATAAAATTCCATAAAAAAAATAAGTTTAAAGAAATTAAAAAATTAAAATATTAGCGGAGTTCATTCAAGTATTAGTGATGTAATAGTGCAAATGCAAAATATCATAGTTTTTTGTAAAATCCAACAACAAAACACACAGAGATTTCGTTATATTTTATAAAAGTGCTACGATATTTCTGTGGTTTTCATGGGCAACCGCGTATGTCTTAAAACAAATTGTTCAGGAAAGCCGAAAACCCATTCTAGATCAAACTATGGGCTAGGTATTGCACATTTTAAACTTTGTCATTACGTTACAAAACGGAATTGATCCATCTTTTTTCAAAAAAATATAAAGAGCGTTCAAAATTAGGCAATATGGCATCAACATCTTAAAATCAAAAAAATGGACACACGCGGTTGTCCATGAAAACCACAGATTTTTCATTTGCTCTTTTGCAAGCCTTATATTGAACTCCGCTATTTGATTAACATTAAGAAAAATTGTAAAAAGCCACAAAATAAAAAAACGATTCAAAAATATTTAAATTTATTTTGTATTTTTATGACAGCTTTGAAAAAGTGCTGTATCATAATATGATTGCTTCTAAATTTATTATGATTAACATGATGATAATATGATTACTTCTTAGCTTATTATGATTAACATGACAATAATATGATTAATTTCTTAACTTAGTATGATTAACAGAATAATAATATGATTAAGGGAAAAATATTATGATTACATATTACGAGTATATTGAGTCATAATATGTTTCAATAATAATCTTAATGTGGTGAGTACAATCATAATTTTTATCATAATATGTTGCTCTTAGAATATGTTTACCACAACCATGTTTTTTCTTTGCGTGTGAGGAAGCGTTAAAAATTAAGCTTTTGAAGATAGCTTGAGTTAATCGCAAATGAGATTCTATTTGTTATCAAATTCTTTTTTGAATATGAAAACTGAAATAAATTTATTTCTGAAAGTTTTTAATATATATATATATATATATTTTTGTATGTTTCTATACATATATTTCAAACATATACATAAATAAATATATAATTTTTCTTATTTTTTATAATACCTACAGCCAGTTACTGAAATAAATAAAATAAAAAGTAAAGCCTACAGTACACGGAATGTAAAAAGCCACATGCGCATGTAGTTCTGACGTAATTTTGACGTCACTACAAAGCCACAATAGCAAGTTTGTGATGTGTTATGACGACAAAATTACGTCAGAACCACATGCGAATGTGGCTTTTTACATTCCGTGTACTGTAGGCTTAAGCATAATATTTTTTTTTATCGTATATAGAATTTTTTCCTAAAAATTAATATTTTTGAACCAATCAATAAAAAATCAGTGCATTCATATAGACAAAAGTAATCCGATTTGCGTCGTTTCAGCTTGCATCACATTTCCATTAACGACCCAAATCGGGGCTCTAGTGTATAGAATAACTCACATCTGGGAACTTTGCAAATTCATTTCAACTTACACACAGACAGAAGGACATCGATAACTCAACTTCACAACTCTTCAGAACTTAAAATATAAATAGGGTTTTAGATCAGCATTGTAGAATTCAAGACGGACTGATAATTTTATAAACATCTTTTACAACCGCCAGGGGTATGTAGGGAAGCAGTAAAAGGATTGTCCATCTTTCCAGAAGTCCACTAGAGTTCGGAAAATCACTTGCTTATGAAAGACGCTATCTGGTACTACAGGAATCAGTATTCCCCGGAGACATTGCTACGGTCTGCACAGACAAAATGAAAAACCAACTTCAATTAACGTTTTTGTTAGAAATTTGTACTAATAATTAAATTCTGTACGGATTTTCCGCCTGCAAACAAATTGATCATATCAATTAACGCATTTGTAAGTTTAAGCTTTTCTTGCTGTTCAGTTTCAATCAATAATTTTAACTGAAATGTGACCACCAGCAAAAGAGGCGATATAAGACGTTAACACAAACTAATATATTTTTTTCAATCAACACAGTTAATTGAAACAATTAAAAAATGGTTTGAAACTTGAAAATATTTTAAAGTTTGTGTTTATGTTTTTATATTTGCAAATATACACACAAACATTATAATTTTTGTTTTCAATGAAGGCAAATAAATTGAAACAATTGAAAAAATTGTTTGAAACAGCTTTATTGAATTAATTGAAAAAATTTTAGTGAAAATTCTTCTGTGCTACTATTGGTTAATGCCACTTCTGGGATCAATTGGTGCTTATGGTTTATAACCAAAGAAAAGTGGTCTTAAAAAAAAAAAACAGCTTCAAGGGCGGATTTTCTCCCACTTGAGTGATGATTTTTGTGCTGTTGCTATTCAACAGATGATGCTGGCATGCCAAATTCAATTAAAAATGATTAAAAAAATAGTTGTTTTAAGGTTTGACATGCTATAAATCTGACATGAGTAAAGATATCATAATGTAATTTAGCAGGTTTATAGATTAAAAAATTTTTAAAACAGTGCACTTAAAAACATATCCATCTTTGAATGAAAATATACCATAATTCTTTTCATACCAAATGTTTAAAAACACCAAAAAGGTTAATTTTGGACCTTAAATTTCTCAATAACTGCTAAACCGATTTTAGCAAAAGTTCAAGAAAAAAAAAATTGTAAAATTATCTCTATCGGTTAAAAAATAACAGATTTTTGGCCGATGAAAAACGATTTTCAGCCACTGTACGGAGGTTAGATTGCTTCAGCTACACTAGAAATGTTAACTATGTGTGCTGGTTAAGCTCACACACATTGGCGGTAGATAAACGCATTTTTGCCACCCAGTGATTAAGACCACCATGAGATTAGGCCAAAACGACAGGAGCTTATGCAAATCTTCTCTACTCATACCTATTCCAATTGTGGTACAGGATATAAAAACAGCGAATTGAAAATTTCAACTCAAATAACTTCTAGCCAATTATTATTTAGATCCTTTCAAAACTATCAGGCTAAAATGTACTTCACTTCAGTCTGAAGTAACGAAAAATTGGCTTCAAAATAAAAGTCATTAAAAAAACGCAAGGTTGACCATTTTAATATGATCAGAATCCTTTTACCGCTTTCCAATATAGTAAAATTAATAAAATGTCCTTATAACCTTTACAGTTTTTCACATTTGGTTTTCCGAAAGCGATAATTTGCAAACTCGGACTTAAAGTTTATGTCCCAAATATTAATAAATGTGACCTTAAAAAATATTTATTTTAAAGTAAATTAATTGCAAATCTCTATAGCTGAAAATTTTAAATCCATAATTATAAAGTTCCTATAAAGTGCCGACGCCTGTATTAATATATAAAAAAATGCCAAAAATATCAAGAGCAACAAAATACTAATATGTAAATAATTTACCATCAGGCAGCCAGTCAACCTAAAACTTGATGTTTTCACGCCAACACAAATATTTACTCTCTTGTAGATGAAAAATAATAAGCAAACGCAAAGTTCCACATAGACAATATTTATATCCTTATCTATGCTTGTAAATGTGTTTACATAATAATCCTATTAAGATGAATGTTAATGATTAGTTACCAAGACCAAGATATGCACAAAGGTTTCCCCAGTACATAGTCAATATTTATGTGTGTGCTTGTTAGTGTTTATAACAAGTTGACCTAATAACATTGTCATTGATTAACAACTGCTTAAAATTTATCTCACTGTATCTTTGCATGAATAATTTTGCTGTGAGACGAGTTTCCTCAATCGCACCCACTATCAACCGTGCTTATTATCAGGGCTGTCGGTTGTGGCGATTTTAAGGCAAACGTTGCGATTTCTTTGGCGATGAAATTTCTTGTTTGGCAAAAAAGTTGGCGATTATTATCGCGATTTCTTAAATGAAATTTACTTCTTTTTTCTTATTTGTATGATACATTGATACGGGTAAAGTTTTTTTCGAGTATTTAATAAACTTAAGTATCGCAATACGAACGCAATTGCTTTAGATGATAAATTGATAGTGTTGCCAGATAATTATTTGTAAAACTTTAACAAATTTATGCTATAGAAATCAGGCATACAATTTCTTTGGCTTTCAGGTGCAACGGGGTTTGTCTTAAAATTAAAATTTTCAGGAGATTCTAGATCAATGTATATGTAGGTTAGGTATTTGCACTGTTTGAAATTATTTATTACGTTAAAAAATGGAATTTAACCATCTTTTTTCAGATATTTTTAGAACCATGTAAAGAGCATTCAAAATTAAGCAATATGGCATCAACATATTAAAATAAAAAAATTTACATACTCGGTTGCCACAGGATTAAGCTTTCTTAGATTTTCAGACACTGTTCTTACTAGAAGTTATCATTTGTTCAAATATTAAAATAAAATATCATTAATACCAATATCAGTTTCTAACAATCATCGGAGCTTCGCCGAAAAACTAGTCAATTTATAATTTGTTTTGGAAAATAAATTCATAAAACGGAATCCTCTTCGATTTTATAAGAAATTGAGTTTTAAAAAATTTAACAATAATAAAGTATACAAAAATAGTAAAATTAGTACCGAAAGTGAATCACTTTTTAAAATAAATTCCCATTGACACGGAATGACAAACTTATTTAATTCTTATTCACCACTATTAGTGGTGGAGGGTATAAAAAAATATTCACTTAAAATTTTTGAAACCCAGATTTTATATAGAATCGAAAACATATTTGGGTTAGTAGTTCATTTTTAAAAATAATTCATGAAATGAAATATTTTAGAAAACCATGTTGACTTAAAATTGCGTTTTTTCTGGGAAGTCTAATAAATATCCAATTTGAACACAACTTTTGTGACACTTATCTTTTACTTCATCTCTTGTCGAACTTTTCATTTTGTTTCGATAAAAAGCTAATAAAAATTATTTTCACATAGTAATTCAAGTTTACATATCGCACTTGTTTAACAATAGTGTTTAAGCTCAAAATTTGTATTTTCACTTAAAAAAAAAAAAAACGACACGTTATGTAATATTCATATCTAACCACCTGTAAAAATATCGTGTTTTTTTGTCTACTTTTTGGGAATGAAACGGTTGGTTTAAAATTCTTTTTTATATGCTTTTTATACTTAATTAAAAATTGTTTTGCTTCTACTGAACATTTTTAAATGTTGAGTTAATAATCAATATAAAACTAAATTTTTTTTCAATCAAATTCTAATCATTTTGCTAACTTGATAAAGTTAATACTAAGTTTGGAGATACTGGGTGGTATTATTGATTCCGTTCCACAAGTGCGGAAAGCAATTTTTGTGCGGAAGCCCAATTTGTAATTATTCATTCCGTTTGTGCGGTATCCTTCCGTTGTTGCGGTATAATCTCTACCGCGGTATTGCCATATTATTGAAACCGCAATATAGATATTTTTCGCCATTTTGCTTACGTTTAAATTTTACAACGAGAAGCTAACGGAAGAAATTAAAATGTAAAAAATATTTAAAAAAAACATTTTGTTTTGTTATTTAAAAAAATTATTTTTATTTATTATTTGTTATATTATTTGTTTATTTTACAGCAATTAATTTAATAAACAAATTATCGCTCACAAAAATTTCAACTGGTTTAAAATGTTCTTTTTACCAACAGCTGACACAATAGCTCTGTTTCTTTACTCTACTTTGGGATCTCTCGGGATCCCAATTTGCACGAAACGCGTTCCCGTACTTTAAATTTGTGCAAATGAGAGCGGGTTTGAGAGAAAAAAATTCTTCTTCTTCTTCTTGCACCAAACAGCCCAGACTTTTTCTTCGTGCAAATTGTGTAAATTATGAAACGGTTAAAAAAAGTGTTGTGGAATAAAGTAATGTACTTAAATAGATAGTTTTGTACTGAAATATTAGGGATAAAAAATGTTAGGCTTGTAAAAGTGTTTGTTTTGTTTTATTTTTGCTAAAAATAGTTTATTTCTACAGCCAACATTCAATTTTTCAAAAGTGGCGCAAATTTGTTTGTGTTTTAAAGACTGTCAAAACACTGCGTTTTTATTTTGTGCTTTAAATTGTGTTTTTTTTCTGTTCTTTTGTGTTATTTTGTCTCTTTATGAGATAAATTTATGCTTGCTCTCATTTGCACGAAATTTAAAAAAAGTAAAGAAACAGAGCTAATACCAACTCAGAAATTATTAAAACAGGGATGTTAAAAATTTATTGCGGAAAGCTTATACCGCAGGAATGAATAATCGCAATTTGCATATCGATCGATATTTATTTCCGTCGAATTTTCCTTTCCGAGCGGAATCAATAATACCACCCACTAATTTTGTAATGTTAAAAATACTTCAATTTAAAAACCACTTCTAAGAAAGTAATAAATATAGAACATTTTAATAAGGGTTAAACTACTATAATGTACCTTTTTTTATATAAAACTGCTATTTAGCGACTTTTTTTTAACTTAAAATCTAAATAAATAAAATATTGGCAATTTTTGGCGATTTTCGATATACTATTTGGCGATGAAGGTAGAAAATAATCTGACAACCCTGCTCATTATACCCACACAACATAAATGTAGAAAGTAGTATGCGTTTGTTCTGATGTGTGTAACATTTAAGAAAATGTTCGTCCTAGATCCAACTTTTGGTATACCAACCGACTCAGGATTACTTTTCGAGTCGATCTAACGATACCCGTCCGTCCTTCGTGCTGGTTGGTTGTTAATTTAAAGATAATTTAATGACATTTGGTATATACGGAACAAGCTTGTTAAAGAGAATTGGTTCAAAATTTCATATGCCCTCCATAAAAACTTTATTACGGAAAAGAGGCTTTCTGCTCATAAACTATCTTATAATGTTGGTATTAAGATTAAATTTCGCCCAAAAATATTCCATAATAATCCGATATTTTTTTTTTTTTTTTTTTTTTTTTTTTTAATTCCCTAAACTAAACCCCGCGAAGCTCCGCGCCTGCCATCTTGAGCTAAACTTTTGCATACAATTTCTTCTATAGAGCAACCGCTGGCTCTCTTTAAGTATTTTTTGGACCAAGTTCGACATTTTTGATGTCGTTGGATTATCATCGACAACATCGTTTTCAATGGTAATATTGTGACTAGAGTTTTTTCCCGGAATTTTTCGATTCCCGGGAAAGCGGGAATTTTTTTTAAATTTCCCGGGATCTCGGGATCCCGCTCCATACAAATAATACAAAGTTAATTTGTTTTTAATAAATTAAATAAACTTTTATAAGCAAACGTAAGTGAACTTGTTTACAAAGTAAGTTAAATAAGTGCTTAAATACTACAAAAATGAATTGAAGATTGAAAGCGGAACTTGAATTATTATTACCTTAAGCTTTTATATGAAAGTTTTGTATTATTATGCTCTAGATACAAGATAACATAAACATAACAATTTAATTCATAAAACAATAATAAAAACAAACAAAAATTGAGAAACTCAAGATATGAGATCAAAAAGTTAATTCATAAAATATTTTAATAAATATATTAACATTTGTTTACGACTTAAACCTTAAAGCGTTTAGTGAGTCGTCAAAGAGTATATTTCTGATTTTATTTACTGATTACCATGTTTCCGAAAAATTTCGTTCACTTTTTTACCGAGGTCGGACAAATAGTTAAAAGTGTTGCATGCTTCTGATGTCAAGGCTAATGCCAAAAATAGCATCATCCTAATTACTTCTTACTAACCTTTTCTATTCATTTCGCCCATCTGTAATCTTTAGGACAATGTACTTTCAAATTGTATGTTGAAGTATCTTACACGAGTTTCCTAATTGTTTTTATTTTGGTTTCCCCGCACTTCCCGGGTATATTTCCAAGCTTGATTTTTTTTTTTTGTAGATATGACTATGTTGCAATAAATGAGCGATATGTTTAGGTATCTCCTATTTTTAATAGATTTATTGCAGCAAGAGACATTGATTTACGTAAGTACTCACTTCTTGTAATTGATCTAATCTTCTTAATTTCAGAGTAAAAATAGCTGAAACTATGAGCAATTTTTTGTTTCCCGGGATCCCGCAAACAAAATCCCGGGAAAGCGGGAAATATAATAATTGGAATTTCCGGTACGGGAAATCCCGGGAAAAACCCTAATTGTGACACGAAAATGGTAAAAATTTATATAATTTATAAAAGGGATAATACAACAACAACAACATTTATACTTTCATGATATGATTTATATATGTAAATCAATTCTTTTTTGAAATTTTTTTTAACGTTTGATTTAAAAAGAAAACAGTTGATACAATTTTTTGTCAAAGATTTGTTCAATAATAACATAAAATACCTGTTTGAAATGCTATGATTACTCAACAGGATTTTTGCTTAATAAAAATTGAGATTAATTACAGTCAGGGCCATGGCTACAATATTTTCTAACTTTCCTATATCTTGTATAAAATTATTAAAAACGTATGAGAATAAATCAAAATCTAAGCTTTTATTTAATTTATTTTTTAATAAAAATATGTTCGATTAATCGACATTAATTAATCGATCTAGACGTTATTCGAAAATCGCCATTTTAAAATTCTTCGAACAAGAGTTTGGTTTTGTTTGATCGATTAATCGAATTATTCTTAACCCCTCTTCAAAGCCGTTTTAAGGCGAAAAAATATTTTATAGATTTTAATGTCTAGATAATATTCGGCACTAAGGATTCCAACATAACTTTAAAACTTATATCATTATTTTGTTTTGACGGATCAATGCTAGCCCATGGGTCCTAAATATGGTACACTCTCGAAAAATTTTCTGTATATACTGTGGTGTATTGTATCAAATAGTCGGACTTGACTTCCTTACTAGTTTTTGTTTATCTATAATTGGTGGTTATTTGAAGGGTATATAGTAAATCTTGTTGAAAAGAAAATTGTTTTCCAAAATTGTACTAAAGTGAAATCGGATTTAAATGTTAAATTTTTGTCTATGAGAATATTAAATGGCAAGCACATTTATAAATATAATGACAAAAATAATTTAAGCGCTTAGGGATTCTGTAATTAATGGATTGTAGGGATTCTAGTATATATTAGGATATATAATTCTCCAAATGTTAAACATAATAGGAAATACATAAAGGCACTTCCACAGAAGAGCTCTATTTTTGTCACGTTATGCCACTAACCAATTTATCTTTGACCTATATCGTTAATTTTTTCCCATCGTGCACTAATTTTAAAGCTAGTTACGGTTCAAACCAAAATACCAAAAAGTAAATAATACATACATTTTTCTTTAAGAATCTATATATAAATCGGCTGAGGCAAAACAGTTAAGAACACTTTCCTCCTCCGTATGTCAACCGATTTGAACAAAATATACACCATTTGATAGGTATTTACTCAGAAGTGCACAAAAGTGCAGTGTGAACACAAAAATGACATAGAAAAACATAAGGAATCAACAGCTTTGTCAAAACATATGATTTGCGAAAAACATAAACCTGACTTTGACAGAATAAGAATATTAGACGTGGAAACAAAACAGAAAAAACGTTTTACAATAGAAAGCTTACGTATACAACAAAATATTGACAGAACAATGAATTTAAAGGAAGACACGAATAATATAAGTTTTAGCTACAGAGTTGCAATAAAATAGAATAGATAAGCTGTGATATTAATTTAAGTTGTGTGTTTAATTTAATTATATGTAAAATGTTTTATGTTTTACGTAAGCTGTGTAACATTCAATGTATAATTTAATGTAGAAAACTACTTAGTAATTGTAAGTTTATTTATTTTGTTGTTTTCTAATTTTGTAATAATATATAGTTTTTTATAAAAAAAAAAATTTTTAAAAAAATATTAAATAGACAACCCCTGAAGATCTCAACAAATAATTGACGAAACGTTGGGAGAAACATGTAAAAAGATTTTTTATGTACATTTATACATTAGGCCAAATTAGCTTAACAAAAACTTATATATAATATCTAAACAACTTGGCCAAAAAAATAACAAACATACTTTGTGCACAATATAAATTTTATTCAAATCTGTTCAATAATTTCAGAGTTAAAAGTGTTTAAATTTGCTTCTAACACATATGTAGAACACATAAATAAAAAATTAGTTTTTTTGCAATTATCAAATAATAAAAAATAGGGTGGTCGATTATTCGATATTTTTCAGAAACCGGTTTTCGAATATTTCGACTATATAAATCTTATGTATAAATCGGCACAGGCAAAGCAATTTAGAACGCTTTCTTCCTTTGTTTGTCAACCAAACCTATATTGGGAGAAACAAGTATCAAAAAGGGGACATACGGGAAATAAAATTTCTTTTTTTTTTACTTTTCCGTGCTGCATGCGATAATTTTTAAATTTTCTATAATGTTGAAATTAGAAACATAATATTAGGTTCAAGGTCTTGAGTGAATGAAAACCTATAAGATGTTGGTACTTTTTGTTTTTAATCTGGAACTTTTTGAATTTTCGTGCATATTCGGCCTATTAAGATAAAATTATACATTAAGCTGGGTAAATAAGAACATTTAAGGGGAGCTTTTTGGTACTTTTTCGTTCAACATCTGGTACCTTGATTAATTTTCGTTAATATTAGACATAGAAACATAAAATTATAGATGCAATGTCCTGAGTGGATGACAATCCATAAAGGAGACTTTTTGATACTTTTTTGTTTTTCAATTGATATTTTCTATATTGAACTTACAAAATTAAAGTAACTCACGTAGAAAATACAATATGAATCGAAGGTTGGTCCCTCACCAAATCGATTTACTAAGACGGAAAAAATGAATGCAGTAAAAACTAGATAGTTGCATTTAGGAACAAAATGCATTGTTAAAATTTTTAGGGTTGCATTTAAGAACATGTTGCCATGTATTACTACAATGCAACAGGCGTTAAGGAAAACAGCCTAATTAAAATTTTTTTTAACCACGAAATCTTAAGACATCAATTTTGATTTTAGTGGGGGTTGGGGGACCGTTAAGTCAATACAACAAGTCTTAAGCAAATTCTGGTCAATATAACTCATGCCAACAACAACAAAAAATAAGGAAACATCAGGGGTTATGACAAATGTTATTCGTTACGTAACATATGGTCGTTCTGGTCATTTATCAGATATATAAAAGCAGAAATGCTTCGGTACTTCCCTTTATACATTTAATTTATTGTTCTGTATATTTCTTTTGTCCCTCTATCACCACGAGTACTAAATGAGGGTATATTAAGTTTGCCAATCCACGTGTAAGACCAGAAAGTATTTTTTTTTTTTATTTTCTAATAATCGGTCAATAATCATGATGGGCTTATAATTTACCATAGATCCTATATAATATAATAATGTCTCACAGTTAAAATATAAAGTTTGCTCCTGTAAATTTTCTGTTTTTTTTTTTTAAATACTGTCAAAGATTCAATGTAACCAAATAAAGTATTTTTTTTTTTTTTTTTTGCTCAATATTAAATGTAAGACGGTTTTATGAAAACATCCTTTACAGGAATTTATTAAAACTTATAAAACAGAATTTCATTTGCCTTTTTGTAGTCGTTTTTATTTGCTCTCTCTATTGTTAAGTTTTTTATTATGGTTTATGGTATTATTTATTGCTCTTAGAGAAGTGTAAAAAAATGTGTGAATAATATTTTCTATTTATTATTTTATATTTTGGGGGTAGATTATGTATGGTAATGCTGAACATAAGAAGAATAAATTCATAATAATCTTAGCAATGAAATGTTATTTATAAACACATACATACATATATCTATAAAATATACACATATTTACAGTGTGACCCAAAAAAGACCTACCAATGTTAAGCACGTATAAAATTTTTGTTTTGTAATATACCTAGGGGAATGGGAACTAGCACCATACTTGTCACGTGACAGTTCTTAAGTGGTAGGGACCGGTTATAGTTCTAACACTTTATATGAAGGTGGCTTGTTGCATTAATATGGCGATGCCAACCTTTTTGACACTTTGTAACAGGTCATTGAAATAACCAAAATTAACACATTCAATTTGTATTAAATAATGTCTGCAGATATTGTCCCAAGTGAACCATGTTAAACTTTACATATGTGCTCCGTAGTCTAAATTTTTAGCATTTTTGCGAAAAAAGTTGAATCAAAAAAAATTTCCACAAGAACTGTGTCCGAAATTTTTAGTTACTTCCTTAAAATTAATTCTAAGCAGTTTTGGCCACCTCGCCGATAGTCTACAAATGTAGACACCATATAAAATGTATAGAAATTCGCATCACTCTTTTACTGAACTCGAATGTTTTTGAATGGGGCATGTCGATCATGGCACCATACATGCATGTTAAGAGTAGTCCATAAAGGAGTAGGAGTACTCCAAAACTACTCCAAATATATGGGCAAAAGGTGGTCCATTTAACATTATGATGTCCTAGGAGGGTCCCATATGACCCACCGAAGTAGTCCCTAAACACCTCCACGGAGTACTAAAGTGGGTTAGTTTTAAAAGTACTCCATGTTACTACAGTATGGAGTACACTAAAGGGGTAGCTTAAGCATTTTTTATTTTTTACTAATAGCCTTTTATGGCGTGCCCTGTAGTCTATTATTGCTATTATTAAATATATTTACTTGGTATTTTTAATTTTTTTTACCTTTTTTTTTCACAAATTTTCACTTTTAAATAAACAATTAATAATGGACACCACCAGGGCTACTGTAAACTATAGAAAAGTATACATCATGCAGTTGTTGGCAGTCCTGCATGTTAATTTCTTATAACCTGGTCCATATAACAGTAGATTGAACCATGTTGTAAGTAGTCCATTTAAGCCACAATGGACCACGTAGTCCAATATTATCTGTAGGGTATATTTAATAATAGCAATAATACAGACTACAGGGCACACCATAAAAGGCGATTAGTAAAAAAATGAAAAATGTTAAACTACCGCTTTAGTGTACTCCATACTGTAGTGACATGGAGTACTTTTAAAACTAACCCACTTTAGTACTCCATGGAGTAGTTAAGGGACTACTTTGGTGGGTTATATGGTCCCCTCCTAGGACATCGTAATGTTAAAGGGACCACCTTTTACCCATATATTTGATGTTGTTTCGGAGTACTCCTACTCCTTTATGGACTGCTCTTTACATGCATGTATGGACTAGTCTCGTTATCTGCACGGAGAGCAAAAAATCTTCAACTGGCGTAGTAATGCCACCTGTTTATTTCATCATGAATACAACTACCACTACCATTGGTATATTAAAACAGAATCGTTATAAGTTTGAAGAAATTTGGAGAGATATTGAAAACTTTTCAAAGGAAAAAATTATATCATTAGGAAGAATCAACCTAAGGTTAAAGCTAGTTTCTGGATCTGCCCGATGATATTCCTTCAGTTCATTATTGGAAGTTAAATATATATTTTCCAGTAATCAATACCATTATCACTAATTTCGAATACAGATTGGAAACCCTTCCATTACCTAAAGCGGCAAACAAACTCTGTCAATTCGATTTGGGTGGTGCTGACGAATTCATTTTTAATTACACAACCGTTTTGCAAATTGATTGCGATTCTATGAAAGCCGAAGCACTAGTACTTGAGAATATGTTTAAAAACATATCCAGCGAAAAAATATTACACTTTGATATGCTTAAATCCGAAATTGAAAAGAATATACTATATTCAAACATTTACAAACTGTTACAAGTGTCAATATGCCTTCCTATTAGTTCTTTTAGTTGCGAAAGAACTTTCTCAGCTTTGTGTAGAATAAAAACATGTTTACGCAGTGCAATGTTTCAAGAACTTTTTGCAAATTGAGCACTTTTATGTATTGAAAATGAAATAGTCAAATACAAAATTACTTACAGAAGAAGTTTTTAAACATATTTTGTAAAACAAAGAATAGAAAAATAACGTTAAAATAATCTTTTCATTAAAAAATTGATTTTAATAGAATTATTATTTTTTTGAACTCGAAAACACTAATTATCTTAAATTTTCTAATTACTTTGTTTTGTGTTACATTAATTGCTGACTGCATTCTTGTGATATATTTTTTAATTTTGTTTTAATAAGAAAAAATTTTGTTTTAATAAAAAATTTATTTTTTATTTTTGAGAAGGGCACTTGCCCACCCCAGAATAACTGTCTAGCTACGCTTATGGTAATATGTCATGTTTGCACCTTTTTATTATGATACTGTGTTTACAGGTCACGGGATAAGTGCTATAAGAACAATTGACACAAATTTCCTACAGGGATAATTGTTTTTTCTTTTTGCGGGTTATAACTGAATTCTTCGAAAATTTAATTCAAGATCCGCTCCCACAACTTTTTTGATAAGGAGTTTATTCGGCCTGAAGGCAACGTAGAAGCTGTTCGGCATATTTGTTGAATATTATAAATCAATTTCAACCCGTCGTTGTTCCGGCCAAATAAGCCAAATGGCTTCCCGAAATTATAATTAAGATACAAAAAATAGAAAAAAGTTTCTAGAGCAACAGCCAGCAAGTCTGGCCTATTTAACTACAATGGACTGAAGGTAAACGTAACGATTGCCCGATAAATCAAGTTGCAAATGCATGTTTTTTGTCGATAGTCTAAGAACGATGTGGACCAGTTATCTTTTCAAATCATTTTATTTGCGTTATAATTGCATCTATTTGTTTTTGCATATCGTTGCATATTTTGGTGAAAATGCATATTTTTGCATATTTAGGTTTTAAATGCATATTTTTGCATATTTTGACATTTTTGACTGATTTTCCATATTATAAAAAAAAGTTCTTAAAGAATTTTTTAAATACACAGAAAAAAACTTTCCAAAAACAATTTTAAAATTAATAAATAAATTATTTTGGAGCTTTGCTTTAAATACAAAATCTTTAAGACTCGACAAAAGATCACTCTATTTTCAACCGATGCAGCACCTTGCATGGTTAAGGCTTCTAAAAGGTTTAAAATATTTTATCGAAAACTGTTACAAAATACTTGCTTAGCACATGGGTTATATCGCTTTCCAGAGGAAATAAGAAGCCAATTTGATAATATTGCGATTTTTATGATATGTATTCCTTGGTTCCCCTGGCTAGACGCTTTAAAATTATATTTAAACAATTTTGAGTAATTTAAGAATATTAGAAGAGCTTTTTGATATCGATAATTATGCAATTAAAAAAGGAAAAAAAAATATTAAATTAAATTTAAATAACATCAAAAGTCAATTAAGATTTGTATTTTCAATTACGGATATAATGGTGAAACAATAACTAATGAGGACGGATTAAGTTCACATTATACTCAAGTCAAATTAATTAATATTGCAAAAAGTAAAATTAACAATGTGGAAGGAAGAATAGCCCGAAAAATTCAAAACGTTTTGCAAAAAAAGGAGGATTTTAAAAAATAAATTTCAAATATTTTTGTGATCTGGAATCAAAGTGGGATCTGAGATAGAATTTTATCAAGATGCATTGCCATTCTTTAAGTACAAGACAAAGTTTTACTCTAATTTTTATCCTTAAGGCCGCTTTAGCCGACCGTAAATGTAATTAAATGCAATGTAACGTACCGTAACGTACTGTAAGCTCGTTTGTGCACTTATAGAACATGTAAGAACGTGTCAGCTGTTTTTCAAAAACATTAACAAAAAAGAGAAAAGTGATGAGAACTAGAAGTGTTGAAATGGTGACCGCTTTGAAGAAAAAGTACCAAGTGATTTAAATAGTATTAAAACGGTATTTCTTGTATGTTTATATAAATAAATAAATATTTGATATTAATATTAAAAATTTACAATAAACAAATATGTATTATGTATAACATATTCGCACACATGTTCTTACATTATTTTCAAAATGTGCATACACAAAACAAGGTTTTGATCCCATTTAAAACCAGACTTTTTATTGTTTGGGGATATGTATGCATTTGTTTATTTTATACATGCAAACATATACTTTTATAAATGAAAATATGTATGGATTGTAACTTATTTTGTCAAAAGTCCACAGATATTATTACTGAAATGTACCAAAGAAAAAGAGCGATTTTACCCGCATTCCATTTAAAATACAAGCAGCCCATCACTATCTACAACTGTCACGTAATCTCGTAATGAAATTCTATTTTCTACAGGTTGGCACGTTACGGTAAAGTGACATTACAGTCAGTTAAGCAGTTGCATTGCTTTCCATATAACAGAAACGATCAGCTGTTTACATTACATTTACATTTCTACATTTACGGTCGGCTAACGGGGCCTTTAAACAGTACTTACATATTTATTTAAACAAACAAAAATTTAAATTAGTTATTTAAAGATATTTTAATATTAGTAGACTGATTTTTGTTTGATTTTTGTTTTTAGTTAAATTAAAAAACGATTTTTTTGTGGAAATTTTTAGTTTTTAGTGCATATTTTTTATTTTTTAAGTGCATATTTTGGTTTTTTTAGTGCATATTTTAAGCGCATATTTTCGATTTTTTAGTGCATGAAAATCTCATCCCAAGTAATTTGTATAATTATTTCCTTAGTCTCAATACAATATTTATTAGTTTTATTAAATTGTGTCTCAACTTATCCAAAGTTAAATTTAAATAACTATTTAACGTTTTTGTTTTGCCCCACACTGCAAGCATATGTACATAATTTTGGGAAAATGAACCTTTTAGATTGTCTTAATAGATTGTTGATGAAAGAGTTTCTTGTTTATTCAAATTAAAGTTAGAACAACAAAAAAAAAAAAAAACTAAACAAATATTTTGTGTGTTTGTTAACAACATAATAAAGAATTAAGAAGGCAAGAAATTTACATATTTGCTGATGGTGCTGCCATAAATTGACTTAAATTATTGTTATTTTAGAAAAAGAAAATAGAAAATTAAAATCAAAATCAAACAGAATACATTTTAGTAAAAAAAAAAACAAGTAAAAGTGCTAGCCGAATCTTATATACTAGGGTATTCATTTAATCGGGCTTTAGCTTTAATCGGTTAATCGCTCGGTTAATTAACCGAGGTTTTGGTTTAATCGGTTAATAATCGGTTAATAATCGGTTAATTTGGTTTTTGATCGGTTAACCGATTAATAAAGTCTTTTTTATAAATAAGGTGATTTCAATTATTAAAAATGCATAAATTATTTATTATTTTGAGTTTATTAGTAAACAAGAATAACAATTCTTTATCTAAAACGAGCAAACAAAAAAAAAAAAAATAATTCATATATATGTGATATGTATTTTTAAATTAATACATAATCACGCGAAACGCAGAAACTTTTTAAACGTCGTTTTTTAATAAGATTTATGTAGTAAAAGAATTTTATTGACAAATATACAAATATTTCAATATTTTATAACAAAAATTATAAAAATTAGATTAAAAGTGTATTAGAAACAACTTTAAAATTCTTGCGTTTCGTTTCCAGGACACCCCTGAATATATTTTTATTTAAAAATAGACTGTGGATCATTTTATTAGTTATTTCAATAGCTTAAGAAGATATGATAAAATAATTTTTTGGAAAAAAATTTTGGTTATTGATTAAAGCGATAGTTTCTTTAGTTTTGACAACACTTGACTTGGAAATTTTTTTTTCACTTATCTTGGGTGTTGGAGGAATCAGAAGCAGCACATAATACAGAATATCTAATTTCTCAATCCTTTTCCTGGATTTCTCTAAACATATCAAATCTTCCATTATGCCATTAGAGTCCTGATTTAATTTTTAAAAATTTTTATCACTTCTAATTGTTTCGATTAATTCTGTTTAAAGAGTGTTTGTGTTACTATCAAGAGTTTATACTGTTTTTGTACTGTAAGAATGTATTGCTAGAAGGAAATATATGGTATAAAAAAATATTTTCTAAACATGTATATGAGACGAAGCAATTATTTAAAACACAAAAAAATTGTTATAATATTACAAAAAATTAAAAATTATGTAACATCGGTTAATCGGTTAATCGACAGAAATTAACCGGTTTAATCGTTAATCGAAAATAGTCAATTTTAAATTAACCGATCAGTTAATCGGGTAGTAATTGAATACCCTATTATATTCCCTTTACCATGGTGCGATTAGAATAAATACCGTTGCTTCGATATAACAAATCTATGTTGTTTCACGCCCACTTCTTCAATCTCGTACATATGATGCTCGAACCTAATTTGGAAACTTTGGTTTTTGCCATTCTTGAGATATACTTTAATAAATAATGTATTTATAAGGGAGATGCCGCTCCAATTTACCCAATTCCACCCATTTTTTAGAGATGTTGTATATTGCTACCCAGCTATGTGTACCAAATTTGGAAAATTATTCCTTAGCCACCGCTCTTTAGATATAAATATGACCGTTTTGAGCCACGTTCGTATCTTGTTTGAAAACTTTAACCCTTGCCTTTCTCGAGATAAACAGAAAAAATAAACAACAATGGATTAATGTGAAAAATTAAAGTCAGTAGTGGTTTTTTGTTCATATCTCAGACATTTGTGGTTCGATCAGGTTAAATTTTAATACCAAACAATTCCGGACCATATGTGACAACCCCTTCGTATCTGGGGTCCTCGGAAAAACCATTTCAACAGACAAAGGGATAGAAGGACATCGTCAAATAAACTTTGCTCGTCATAGGGACCAAAAATACATATAATTTATTGGGTCTTAGATCAATATTGTAGAAATAACAGAATGACACCTATAAGGGCGCAACAACACTTCCTATTTTTTTAACAGGAAAAAAAACATTACAAAATCAAAAACAACAAGGTGTACTAGGCGTTTAAATTTTTTTAATAAAGTCGCCATTTTTGATCGCAGGGATCTAAAATTTTTTGTGAACTTGTAGGCCCTAATTGAGAAAACTGCAACGCAACGCCAAAAATTACATTGAATGCAAGAACAAAGTCAAAAATATTTTGTAATTTTGTTGTTGCTTCAAGATAAGTCCACAAATGGCTGCAGTATGAATAAATAACAACGATTGCCTGAAACTTTAGCTCAATTGGAGTGCAAATTATGATTATGGGATTAGTTTAGGTTAAAAAAAGATAAATGTCAATGAGCAAATATGTGTCAATATACTAACAGCCACTTTGCGTATGGAATTATGCTCTTCTCTTTAAATCAGCGATCGGCAAAATCAGGGCGCCGCGTTTTCTCTTATTTCTTTTATATTCTTTTTTTTACGTACGTGTGCACACACATTGAAGATAATTTAACAACATTAACAACAACATATCGTCAGCTTAGAGTTGGTTTGGCTCATAGCATGGTATTTAACCATAATATGCGCCAAGCCAACCTGATTTGTTAAAAACTGGAATATTCACAAGGATCTCAATGTGCCATTAGTTAAGACTATAATTACGAAATATTTGGGAAAATATTTAAGAAGGCTTGAACTCCACATAAAACTTCTAGCTCGATGATGGCCACACGCGGCTAAAAAGAAAATATACTGCAGGACCTACCGGAATAGAAGAGTGCTAACTAAACACCCACACAGGGGACAGAAACAGTGAAAAGAAAAGTTCTCGTCCGGTAGCGGCAAGATAAAAAAACAGAAGATTTGAGATAAGATTTGATTATTTATTGTTAGTTTATATTTAATATACAAATCGCTCATTTGCTGCAACTTCGTCATAACTCAAAAAAAAAAAAAAAAAAAAAAAAAAAAAAAAAACATTTTGAAATTAAGGTGTTTAAAGTTTTTGATTTGCACTTAAAAAAAAAAACAACACCTTCTCTTTAAAACTACAAGAGATATAAAGATAAATTATATACACAATATATAGACAACATAGCAAAAGATTCTACATAAATTACTATACAATTTCCATTTTTGAGTTATGACGACGTTGCAGTAAATAAGCTATATGTGTCCTCAAAAAAAAAAAACAAAAATATATTTTTTTAAATTATTAAGAATTAACTGATCTTTCAAACTGCATTGTTTGTTTTTTTTTTCTTTTTTTTTTTCATAAAAATTTTAAAAGTTATAAAGCGTTATTTACCAAATTTATGTTAAAATTACGAAAAATTGTTATTTAGGGGCCTAAAAGAGCAAATTCTGTGCTTTTTAGTTTTTGCACACAAAAATAAAGTTTGGACATTTTTCTTTTAATTTATTTTTTTTAAGAGGAGAAAATCGTGATTTTTTACAAGGTTATGAAGAAAACTCAAAAAAGACCCACAAACCAGATTTTTGGACAAAATTTGACTTGAACTTAGTGGTCGCTCTTGAGAAATTTTAAAAAAATTTCAAAAAGTTGCATGAAAGCAAAATTCGTAATCAATGTTCCCTACTAAAAATGAGGCTTGGACTTTTTTAAGATGACATTTTAAATATTTCGGATGCAGCTTTGACCTCTCGTGAGCTGGACCATTTTGAAAAAGGGTCTATTTCTGCATGTTTTGTTAATTTGAGAATCTGTTTCCTAAGCAACATATACAAATTGGGTATCGTAGGAAATATGATAGCGGACTTAGTTTCTAGATCATATATGGATGAAAATTGGACTAAAGAAAGAAAAAAAGAAATGATCCGCGACTTTTTGGCGGCATATTTTTTTCGCAAATTAAAAAAAATTTAAGACGTGTACTATTTCTTTTTTCTTTCTTTATTCCTATTTTACATTATCTAGAAACTAAATCCGCTATCATATTAGAGTTACTACAAAATTGCATTTATATTTATTCCAGAGTACCGTGTAAAATGCATCTGATTTGCAAAAATCTAAATTATTTACACACAAAGATGATGACTTGGCAAAAGAAAAATTTGATACCCATATTGCCCTATTTAAAAAGAAGGGTTACCACCTCATTGCATTTTTGTAAAACGCGAACTAGCACGAATTTCAAAAAAAGCTGAGACACGTATTTAATTAAATCGAAACAACCCCGAACAAAAAATTCAAAAACCATTTTTTTTTACAGAAAAGAAATAAATTCCCAGATTCTATTTGTTAAAATAATTAAGTTAAATACATAAAATTTACAATAGGCACTATCCAGTTATAAGATACAAAGAATGCTGACGAAGGCCGTAGCGGGCCAGAAAATGCTTAACATTCTGCTGGTATCTAATAGTTGTATACATTCTCTGTACAATTTACTTCACACTAACAGAAATATACATACGTAAATTCTGATAGCGCATGGAAAATATGCCTGTAAAATATTGAAGGAATAAGACTATTAAAGTATAAGAGCTTTTGAAAATTGTAATTTAACTTAGAATTCACATTCGAATTATATGAAAATTTATAAAATAAATGTTACTCACCATGAGAAATAAATTCTCAGATTTTATTAAATTATTTTAAAGTTTGAGCAAAAAATCTAAAACCTATTTACAAAATCTTAATTCTATGACTTAAGTTTGACCTTCTTAAGATTTGGCTCGTCATATTGAATATTCCCTTCCAATCACAGTATCTTCTTCAACATTGTGATTACAAATTATACTAAAACTTCTTAATCTGCAATTAATTTCAACTTCAAGCTTTTTAAAGTTTTTATGCTGCACATTTATACCCCCATCTAAGTCCTCATAAAGTTAAGCATAATTTTCGGCTCTTTTTCATTTTTTCGAAAAATATGTTTGAGCGAAGCATTTCAAATGTTAAGAGCATTTAGTACATTAAAGAAATGACAGCCACAATAACGAAGGTAATAATTTTTGTTGTTTTTACTTTACTTTTTGTTAAACAAAAGCTACAATCATTTTAATTATTCCGTAAAATGTCTTTCATTAAATAACCCTGTAATAATATCGGCACAAAATGTATCTGTGAGTTTGGCTATTTAATACTTTGTCTGTATGTCCATCTGTCTAACTTTCTGGATATTTTAGTTGGTATCAGTGCTGCCAGAGGTAGGGAAAACTCCCTACATGGAAATTTTTATTTGTTAACAAAGTAGTGGTGTTAGGAAATTCGGACTATTAAGTTAAAAGTACATAGCACGCGTTTATTCCTCGACGTGTATCATGCGTTTAAAAACTTAAGCGCATGAAAATTTGCAAGTTACACAACGCGCCATACAAAAGCTATTCCTGTCAGCTGTTTTTTATTTGTTTACCTTTTTGTACATTGAAAATGGATTCTAAAATATATCAAGATATTTTTTATTTTATTGAATTTGTTCTATTTATATATATTTTATGTTTTTAAACCTCACCAATAAGTTTTTATTTCATGATTCACAAATTTTTTTAATTCTTCTTTTTTATTGTCAGCTGATTACTTGTAAAAAATACACAACGCGTTTAAACGTTCAAAGTTAACCAATTTTCTGGCGCAAACGCGTCAAAATATTTTGCATGTAACTTGTTCCATGGAAAAACACTAGCTTAACTTTTTTTGACAGAAGTCTAAAGAGCGCGCTCGCACTAACGCGTGTTATGTACTTCTACCTTTCATATTTTCTTTTCGCTTAACATTTTATTCTGGCAACACCGTTTTGTATAAAACAGGCGGGCTTTTTTCTGTACCGACGCTGATTTTAATGTTTATATAGTTGATGTCGATACTAGTGATGTTGATGCTGCTGGTCATGATTAAGTTTCCAGCTTCTTTGTTTATGTTTGCTTGTAACAAAAGTTGCTGTTTTAATGTGAACTGTTTGGTTGTAAGTTTTTAAGAACGTACAAAATAAAAATAAAAAACTCAACCAGAAAAAGAGAACAATTTCTATTGTCTTAAAAAATGGATAATTTAATTTTATTACAATTTTTTTTTAGTACTCGTAATGATAAGAACTGCAAAAAATAACAATAAAAGTTTTTTAGTTTGTTTTCTATTTGTTTTTTTTTTTTATTCAAAACAATTATGAGAAACAATTGAACAAGGCTGGCTATTGTTTTGTTACAGTGAAAACTATTTAAATGAAAATTCTGAACATTATTGTTGTAAAAAATTTTTTCAGTTGTTTAAATATAAAGCTCCCTGATATTGCATGCATTTTTTGATATCAATGTTTATAGCGTAAAAAGGGTAAATATCCAATTGGTAAATAGGGAAAATTATGTAAGAATTGGTAAATATCCTGGTATTTACTCAAAGGTTGGGTAAAAACGTTTTGTACAAAATTTGGTCAATATAAACACATATCTCCTTCACAATTTTAAATCAATATACTCCGGTTTATTATAGTTTTAGTGCAATTAAATCAGCTTTTTGATATTTTAAAATTAAATTTAGTTTATTGACAGTTAAAGATTGCCTTATGCATTTTTGTTTTATAAATACCCATATAAATTCCCAAAAAGGAATAATTTCCGTATTTATTCCGTATTTTCCCAGACATCAGGTGAATACCCGATAGAATTCCATCTATATCAATGTTGATATTGTACAATATTGAAAAATCACCAAAACAAATGATTTCTGTAAAGGCGAATTCATACAGGTGACCGCACCAGAGAGAGAGAGAGAGAGAGTTATGATGGCTGTACCTTGTTGTTTTATATGTAGTTTTTTGTATTCTTAATGTCATTAATGTCAACAAACTCCATACAAATAAACCAAATTGGGCACCTGAATGATATCGCCTTGTTTTGGGTAAATGTTAAATGATTTCTATGTAATTTTCCATTAATTTAAAAAATCTGTCAGTATATTTTTGTTAATTATCATGAATACATTAACGTTGGAACAACGCTTTCAAACTATCCAAATTTACTTTGAAAAAACGTCTGTTCGTGCTGACAGACAAATTAATTGTGTTTAGCGTTGAGGCTGATTTATGGCACAAAGGGTTTGTTAGTAAAGAAAATTGCTGAATATAGAGTGAGACTTATTCCCAAAGGAAACTACAAATTTCACTTCATTGAGAAAAATGGACGGTTTGGAGGGATTTGCACGCTGTTGGCATTCATGGGACCTTATATCTTTAAAAATGCTTTTCGGTCAATGGAGATCGTTTCATGTGTCCGGGCGAGATGTGGTGAAAACAGGATAGCGGTGCGTGCCATACGGAGAACGCAACCAGCGACTTATTGAAATTGAAATTTAGAGATTTTAAAGAATAAACCTGTCGAGCGATTTGACACTTTTTGATTATTTTATAGAGGTCACTGGTTTATGCTTAAAAACCAGTAATATTGTTCGTGTTTTATCTCTTGATATACATACAGCCATAAAGGATTAAAATTGGCCCAAAACTGAACGTCCCTAATGCACAACATCACACAGAAAGAAAAACACTCTGGATAAATCCAGTTTTTATATGATAACTTTAAGTACGAGTCGTACTCAAAAATTCAAGTATGAATAACACTAAAACGTACTCAAAATAATCCCAAATGGGATTACTTTCGAAAATCAATCCCGGAATTTCTTGAAAAAAATAAGAAATTCAAGTAAAAAAAATATTAAACTTTTCGTTGTGTTGAACCCTCCGGCTTACGCATGTTGTGATTTTCTATACACATTGAAAAAAGGTCTGGCCAGACTCATGTGTACTACGAAAGGCTAAAAAGTGAATTTGAACTCTTGCTTCTCATTAAGTTTATGTTTTTGTTTAAATATGTACATAAAATTTCTAAAGTAAAAACCATATCGGGCATGATGTTAGTGTTTTATCATTCTGTAAGGTGTAATACGACTAAGTAAATCAATCATAACAATTTTTTCTTTCTAATTTCTTTTTTGGTTTTTTTTAACCTTCATAAGGTTTTCGGGTCGAATCTAACCCATTTTGAAATAAAAGTTAAATTTTTTCTAAGAGTGATTGACTTATATTTTTTATATTTTAGGACTTTTATTCATTTTTAAATGCCAACAACTGCGCTAGGTTTTCAGAAAAAAATATTGGCGGAAAAAATATTTTTAATATGTTTTGCATTTAAGGTCTTTGGGTCATATTTGACCTGTAGCATAATTTTTGAAATTTCGTTAGAAATTACCAGTTGTTATTTATTTTTTTTTTTCACCTCCTGTGACATGCGTTATTTTGAAGTTTACTAATAATGCAGGTAAATGTGTATTTGGTATTGATTGGACTGAAGTGGCGACACCAAAATTTCGCATTTATTGGTTCTCTAGTTAGCTGAATTGTATTGATCAAATAATGAAAGTACAGACAGTTCGTGAGATGGTGTGGAAGGAAACCCTATTTTTAGAGCAATCTTGCCGTTGAACAGATTAACCTTTCGAGAGTACTAAGATTTGACAACAAGGATACTCGCAGTGAACGCCAAATTTTAGAGAAGTTTGCGCCGATACGTGAGTTTTGAAATATGTGGGTTGATTAGTTATGCTGGAATATACAATAATATACAGGCAAATAAATAGGAACTTTGCCTAAAAACAAACAAATGTATGCATGTAGTTCTTGATTTGACAGTTGGTTTGAAATATCACAGTATGGCTGCAGGCAATTGTTTTACTTTAGTTGGAACTATATATAAAAACAATTTAAATTGCCACGAGAGCTTTTGGCAACTAAAGGCTATCATTAGCATCAGCTAAACATGACTAAAACGAAAACTGTTTTGCCAAATGTCGACATTTCTTAGAAAATTTAGGTTTTCAACTTGCCGCGCCCTATATCAAGCAGCCAAAAAGCATTACCCAAAGACTTATTTTCACGAAAAATTGCAAAAAACTGCATGTAGTAGCTGAGCAGGAACGGCACCCGTCATCTTCAACCAAAACCTAGGAAAAAATATGTTAACCAGGCAAAAAAAAGTCGTTGCCAATTATGTAACAAAACATATACAACCACTTTATGTTAAATGTACTTTTGTTTTCGCAAAAAATGTTAACAATAAATACAGTTTCAATATACTGAATAAACTTAGAAATAAAATATCAACTTTTAAACCATACTTAATTGAAAAAAGTGAGTTTTTATTTTAAATTTTCTATTTGGGACAAATTTGACCCGAAGACCGTTAACGTCAGCAAATTTGAAGACCTTATGAAGGTTAAAGCACGTATTCGGGATAAAATCAACTTTATAATACTTGAATCAAGCGCATTTTGAGACTAATTTAATCTTAGTTTTACTTTATACAATCTCATTTTCGGATTATTTCAAGTACGAAATCGGGTTTGAATATGGATAATTTAAGTATTTTGCGATTGAAAATCCGTACTTGAATCAATCTTTCTGTGCTTGATTCAAGAAAATCCGTGCTCACCGTACTATTAATACCGCTTCGGATTGATTGATTTTTCTTTAGAGTGCATGAACAGCCGCAGTACCCATATGTTCGAAATCGTTTTTTAATTTTAAGCCATGTATTAAACTTTCGAATAACTAAAATTTTTTGATAAAGATTTTATATTTTGTGGTATTTTGTATAATTTCAAGTCGGACTTTAAAAAAAACCACTCAATATATGGCGGTCCTTGTCTTCCGTGTCAAAATCACCACTGTGTAACCCCCCAAACCATTTTTCAAAGCTTGATAAAGCGATTTATATGCTTCAGCTGTACTTTTTTTTTTTAAATTGAAAAGTAAAGCAGAAGTTTTCCCAAATTATAACTCATTGAACGGCACAAAATTAGCTATTTTCGAAACAAAAATAAAATTTGATGCTTGCACTGTTTCGTTGAATAATTAAATGGGCATAATGACAGAGGTTAACCCTTCAAACTGGCATATAAGTTATTAAAGACAAGCGGCGTTATGCAAAAAAATCTTTTTGAACTTGAAGTTTTCGTTAAAACCGGGTTAACTTGCAAATTATATGTATAACGAATACTTCAAGTTCACATTAAATTTTTTGCATAACACCGAATATGTACACTCAAAATATTATGTAGTTAAATTCAAACGAAAATTTATTTTAAACAACTTAAAATTCATTAAAAAAATGGATCATTTACATTTCATTTAAAACAAATGATTTTTACATTAAAATTGAATAGTTTTTAATTTTCAAAAATATATTTTAACCGACAAAAGTCAAACTAAATACATAACAAAATAAACACAGAAAAAAATTATTTTTTGTTAGTTTGTTTTTTGAATAACAACATAAATGTTAAAAAATAAAATTATTTGTAAAATAATTATATTTTTTTTTCAATTTTAACAGTACGGAAAACGAATTTAATAACCTACAATCAGTTACTGTAATAATTTTATGAGTGTATCCGTAACAGACCTACAAATAAATTAAAAGCAATACAAACGTGGAAGGCACAATAGCGTTTAGATTCTTAGAATTAATAGCTAATTTCGCCTATTTTCCGTATTGAAATTCCCATTGTTTCAATTTATTTAGATCGCAGAGAAATTGATTAATTGAAACCTAACCGCTATACAAAGGCCACACCTGATGAGCGTTTTCCTTAGATTTTACTGTCCTATCCAAATAAACTAGATGTCGTAAAATAAAACAAAACACCCGTAGAGTATAGACAGTATAAGAAAATGTCTAAAGCAGCAGCTGGTGCTAAATTTACAACATGATTTTTTTATGATGCCGTTTATTTGTTGCAACGAATATAAATTTGTTTTAATACGATAAATAAGCCAGAGTGCAGCAGTACCGTCCATTTTAAGATCCAATTTATGCTCTACTGCGCACAAGAGTTTAAACAATGAAAACTGTTTGAAATGAAACAATGTTGAAGGTTTTTTTTCGAACAGTAGATTTTTTTTTTTTTTAAATTAAATCTAGGTTAAAATTTTACATATTATTATGAGAAGCGGAATTGACGATTTTAGTTATAAAGGGTGGTTAAATTTCAAGGGCCGATGTTGATTTTGAATAAAACACAAACTATTTGGGAAATTATTGTAATTTTATTTTATTATGATATATTGGTATTACTTAATTATGTATGGAACAAAATATCGGCCAAATGGGCGCCGCGACCACGGCGGCACACCTCCATCCGATGGTCCAAATTTTCGATGACCCTGAGGCATAATGGAGGTTCTATGCCGTTAATGTGCCGAAGTATCTCATCCTTTAGCTCTTGAATTGTTGCTGGCTTA
Source organism: Pollenia griseotomentosa (assembly GCA_963931875.1). NCBI lineage: Eukaryota > Metazoa > Arthropoda > Insecta > Diptera > Polleniidae > Pollenia > Pollenia griseotomentosa. The sequence goes on along the minus strand of OZ007562.1, from coordinate 95,686,609 downwards.
TCAACGTACACCTTTTCTTTCAAATAACCCCAAAGAAAAAAGTCCAACGGTGTCAAATCACATGATCTTGGCGGCCAATTGATATCGCCATTACGTGAGATAACACGGCCATTGAATTTGTTGCGCAAAAGAGCCATTGTTTCGTTAGCTGTGTGGCAAGTGGCACCGTCCTGCTGAAACCACATATCGTCCACATCCATATCTTCCAATTCGGGCCATAAAAAGTTCGTTATCATCTCACGATAGCGAACACCATTCACAGTAACTGCCTGACCGGCCTCATTTTGGAAAAAATACGGCCCGATGATGCCGCCAGCCCATAAACCGCACCAAACAGTCACTCTTTGTGGGTGCATTGGTTTTTCGACAATCACTCTTGGATTATTATTCGCCCAAATGCGTAAATTCTGCTTATCGACAAATCCACTGAGGTGAAAATGTGCCTCATCATTTTCATAATAAGTCTGGATAACTTTAACACGTTGTTGGATTGTGTATCTCTCCATGGTTCAAATTGAGTAAGTCTGAAATAGAGAAATGTCAAATAAAATTCGGAAAAAAACTTGGCGTTTAGGTGTGGTTCACATTCAACATCGGCCCTTACAATTTAACCACCCTTTATTAAATAAATAAAAATTTGGTCAAACCTGCTATTAAGTTACGCTTTAGAAAAAAATGCGTTGTAGAAAATAAGATGTAAATAACACAAATTGCTTAACGGAGCCCAAATAAGACCTACCAGTAGTCGTTGTTGGTGCTCTTGCGGTAGCAGTTCTTGCAGAATTTAAGTTTTGTATGGATGCATCTTAAGATTCATTCAACTTAAGAATTCTCAGCAATGTTGTTCCTGAAGTGCCGAATCGGACGCAATGTCGACGAGCTGAGACAGGGAGATCATTTTCAATACTCTTTCAATATTTCGATGTCCACCTCCTCCAGGACGGTCGACTACTGAGCTAATTTTGAATTAAAATATGGATGATTATACAATTTATCGTTGACAAGAATAAAAAAATCAATAATTTTCCCTCTTTTATTCATTATTTAATTTTCAACAACTATGTTATATAAAAAAAAAACAATTATATTAAGAAGTTATATGGTTTGACATGGGTGCTCGGTAAGCTTGTTATTAGTGAGCTAGTAAGGGGTGATTTTTTAAGAGCTATAGGAAAGTTTTTAAAAAAACACATAAAATTCAGAAAAATGCATGAAATCTTTATTTGAATCGATAGTACGGTCCATATAATTTAATGTTTGAAGGTTATTTCATGCAAATGTTGACCGTGGCTGCGCCTCAAATGGTCCAATTTTGGTATACCCTTTCCAACATTTCGGCCGGTATCCCATGAATAAATGCTTCAATGTTGTCTTCCAATGCGTCAATTGAAGCGGGCATGTGTGTAGAGAAATGAGCTTCAACATAGCCCCACAAAAAATAGTCTAAAGGCGTTAAATCGCACGATCTTGGCGGCCAATTGACCGGTCCTGAACGTGAAATAAAATGTTCACCGAACTCGCCTCTCAATAAGTCCATTGTTAAGCGTGCTGTGTGGCATGTGGCATGTGGCACCGTCTTGTTGAAACCACATGTCATGCAAGTCAAGCTCTTGCATTTTGGACAAAAAAAAGTTGGATATCATCTCACGGTAGCGCTCACCATTCACAGTTACGCTACGATTCGCATCATCTTTGAAGAAGTACGGTCCAATGATGCCACCAGCCCAAACTGTGACTTTTTCTGAATGCATTGGTAGCTCTTGCAATGCTTCTGGCTGATCTTCACTCCAAAATCGACAATTCTGCTTATTAACGTACCCATTGAGCCAAAAATGAGCTTCGTCACTGAACACAATTTTTCGATAAATTGTTTGATAATTTTTTGATAATTTTTGATAATAAAATTCAATAATTTGCAAGCGTTGTTCGTTTGTAAGACGATTCATGGTTAAATTATAGACCAAACTGAAGATGTTTGACAGTGAAACAAAACACGAAACGTGCGTCAGCTGTTTAAACCAGTGTTCCAAAAAAGATAATAGCTTAAAAATCACCCGATATATCAGTGCGAGGTATGTATGTTCGATTCCCTTAAGAGCCTCTGGCCTGTTTCACTACAACGGATTGCTCGGTCACTAAAGTAAGAATATAATTTGTAATTGTTTTTGCAACTCTTAAAACTTTGTAAACCGTTTATTTGAATATTAATAAAATGTTAACAAAGCGACTTCCTAGAAAGAAGCTGTATGGCAAAAAAAAGTAAGGCAGCAAAAGTTTGTTATTTATTTTTCTTTGGGCTTCATTTAATATTTATATTGTTAATAAGGAAGAAATAGACAAACGAAACTAAAATTAAAAAAAAGCTTAATGCAAGATAGAAAAACCAGGAAAAGAAAAATCAACTAAACCATTTTTAATTGGGTAAAAGGAAGTTATTTTATTTTGAAGGACTTAAATAAATAAAATTTACAAGTTAACAAATAGCGATTTCAAAAAAAAAAAAAAAAAAAAAAAAAAAAAAAAAAAATTGAATAGAATAGAATAGAATAGAATACATTAAATAAATAGCCAAAGCTATAAAATCTACCATAAAGTCCAATGAAAAGTTAACTAAAATTAAGTTAAAACACGATTCTTTAGTTTAGTATAGAATCAGTATATATTTGAATAAAAGATAGTTTGTTTTTTTTTTTAATGAAAATATGCCCAGCAAAAACTGATGCTTCCTTGGTAGCAGTAGTGTAAGGGAAAATTTGAAATTAAGAAATTAATTTTGTACCGAGAAAAAGACTCTAGACTTAGGGAAATACAAACATACAATTTCGAATTTTTAAAAAAATTTAAATGAAAACTTTTAAGGTTATGGAAGGATATATTATTTTCTACAGAGCCTTTGCTTTTATTTGGTACCAAGTTTGCTAAAAAATATAAGACACTTATATTAATGGCCTTATTCTGTTGCTTTCTATAAAAATTCATATTTTGTTTCAAAATTTTCAATGCCACAATATTTGAAAATTAAAAATTCAATATGAATTTCTATAGAAATCAACAACAAAATTATAAAATATTTTTGAATTTGTTTTTGATTTCAATGAAATTGTAGGCGTTTCGTTTTGTTTTACGAAATAAGGCCCTCAATAAATTTATTTAAAATAGAAACTGGGAATTATTTCCTTTCGCAGGTTACTTTATATTATATTCAACATTTTTTATTTTTCGAATTTATTCTATGAGTTAAATTTCAGTTATGTATTTTATAAAGCTTTATAAAATACATAACTGAAATTTAACTCATAGAATAAATTCGAAAAATAAAAAATGTTTATTTAAAATAAATATTCTGGAAAAAGATTAGTCTTTTTAAAAAGACACAAGATGAGGAAATGAAAAATCAAGCACGTAGTTTTGTCTCTGCCAAAAAAAGAAAAATATTCAACCTTATCGTGCTTGGCGTATTTAAAATACGCCTACGACTGTTTGGTAATAGATTAAAGAGAACGTGAACTTATTTCCTTTAATCTATTACAAAACAGTCGTAGGCGTATTTTAAATACGCCAAACACGGTGATTAAATATGTCACACAGTGCTATTTTTGAAATTTCATTTTTGTATGTGTGTATATAATAAATGCTTTAAACATAAATGTTAATTAATGCTTAAATTAAAATTGGGGGATTCACAAGGTAGTGATAAAGTTCTAAAGTCATATGTCTTATAACAACTACAAGAAATATGTATGACTGCTGTGGGCAACCGCTTGTAATTTAGATTTCTACTGTACAGTTATGACAAATCAATTTTTTTTTTTTTTGTTGTAGGGAAAAAGAGATTTTTGTTTTAGACAGGTAGGGATTTTTTAAATTTCTTCTGGCATCACTGATTGTAACTGACGTGCAGTATTAAAAATCCATTTTCGTACATTACAAGGTATATTTACACAAGGTAGACTCATTTGGGAGTGTAGACATGCTGCTCTATAAAAGGAACCGAGTTGTCAAAATTGTCTTCATATAAAACAAAAACAATTTAACGCACACATGTACAAATTTTGGCTCATATACACGCAATTTGACGTTGGGGTTCCAAATAAGGGTAAACAGCTGACAAACATATGGGCCAACGAGTTTACCTTGTGTAAATATACCTTGGTACATTATATATTTTTTTTTATAAACTTTATCTTTCAATCAATAAAATAATAAAAATTAATTTTTGGGTCGGCCATCAAAAATTTGAATCGGCTTAAAAAGATAGTACGGACTATATTTGTAAATGCCTAGTGTTATTGGAAAGGTTGAACTTTGTCATTCAATAATAAAACACAATATCATTCATATGACTACCACGACTGTCTCGGCAGTACCTCATCCGCTCAACCCAATTTTTCAGTACATTTTCGATTGTGGCACCTGAAATCTCTTCAACGGCAACATCAATTTCATGTATCAACGCTTCAATGGTCTCTGGATAGTTTGCGTAACATTTATCCTTAATGGCTTCCCACATAAAATAGTTCAAAGGGCTTGAAGTGCCTCGGTAGGCTAGCTGGTAGCGAGCTAGTCTATCAGCGCCGAGGTTGCGGGTTCGATTCCCGCCAGAGACTCTGGTTTCTTTCCTGCAGACAAGCATAGAGCTTCGCGGGATTAGCTTAGGAAATTTAAAAAAAAAAAAAAAAAAAAAAAAAAATCATAGTTTCGAGGCAGCCAATTGACAACCAATTGAATTTCAAACATTAACCTGAAAAAAATTAATGTTATTCTACCTTTCAAAGTCAAAGTAATCGGTAGTTAAAATTTAAAATTTTAAGTAGCCCCCCTTTATTATTTAAACAGTTAAAGCTTTTATAAGCCAAAATAAATAAATAAATAGACTTTTTACTAAATAAACATAAGAAAAATTATGAAATTCAGTAAATATTATAAAATAATAAATTATTTAGTCTATTTTCTTCGACCTTATAATTTTATTTCTTCTTATTTATTATGCATAACCCAACCTTGAGCTTGATTTATAAATAAGAAGAAACAAAATTTAAAATTTTAAAACATTCAGGTAGATATTGAAAATTAAACGGAAAGAGTGTCTCACTATGCTTAAAATCATAATTGCCATATTTGTCTCTAATACAGTAACGTACTACACACTGGATATGCGAAACCATCCCCCATGTTTTTGCTTTTATAATAAACGTTTTACTATACACTAAAATATAATTAATCCATTTAGTTATTCTCAACTAGTGTTCGAAAATAAAAAGTACATTATTTAGCGTTCGGCTCACACACCCAAAAAACGATATCTATTTTTTTAGTAATTGTGTAGACGAACACACCCTTTAATACCGTTCGTAAATATTTTCAAGAAAGAACCGAACATTATATAATGTTCTATTCTGAAGTTTGTGGATTAAAAAAAACCGAACGGAATTAAATGTCCTCATCTTTTGTTGAGATTGATAAAAACAGCATCATTTTTGTGTTCGAAAGATGACTAGCAGGAACGCGTTATTTTTTTTAATGATTTTCTACACAAACACTATTAGCGTTTGCGTTTTCGTCAAATCTACCGAACCGAACACTAAGAAGCTATACTTAGTGTTTATTTTCGGACACTGTTCTCAACACTTTTTAAAAGAACTTATTTTATTAAGAGTGTACGAATATGCATTTTGCGTACTGTATATATTTGCAAGCCATTTAGCTATCTGCCACCGGCTGTGGTTCCTAGTACTCTGAGCTTAGTCTATTGTTATTATATATATTACTTTACAGTTCTTGCTGCAAAATAAAATTTTCACAGCTGGTTGATCATTGGTTCACTGCGTGTCAGCTGTCGGTTTGCAATTAAGTGTTGCACACGTCGAGTATATATAAAATGTTGGTTTTAAGTGTTGGATACTAACAAAAGAGTAGCATTGTTGTACATTTTGTTGGTATGGAGTAAAAATATACTATACAATTTTGCATATGCAAGATCATTTACACAAAATTGTGAATAGGGCTACTGCTATTTGTCCCAAAATGCATAAAAAGGTTATCGATGCGTACATAGTATACAACATGTATATCGTTCACCTTGTTGATACTGGGTTGACTTTGAATTTGGTTTGCTTTGCTTCAAGGCAAATTCATAACAGGTAAACTCGCCCGAATTCGCTTAAAAAAAAATAAATAAATTGCTTAAATTAGTTTTCAAAATCAGTTGACAAATTAGACCAAAATGCAGGGTTCAAGAAATAGTCAGCTGATCTGTCGGGTTAACCTTATGTGAATTCGCCTTGCTTTGCTTTGACACGGTAGCATGCGGTAGTGCTGAATAGTATTATAATGTTTTGGAATTCAGACTATATACTTATAATTATTTATAATAATTTTTCACATGCATATTTTCATATTTATAGCTGTAACAACTACATAGCGATTATCATAGTAATTTTATTTTTTAAGTTTAAGCCAAAAAATAAAATCTTGAATCTCATTTTATAAATGCATTGTAATTGTCACGTTTTCGCTATTTGCACGTTAGATCATGTTAACCAAAAACTAAATCTAAAAGTGTAATTTTTTTCCTCCTCAAAATTCAACTCAAAACTTTAAATGAATTTTCATCTAAGATAATGCAACTAGTTATTGTTCACCATTTAATTTAACGAGCTCTGCAAAAATATAATAGTAAAACACTGAAAATACAGAAACTAAAATTAGTCTGACAAAATTGTTTGAAAGCAAAAGAAATTAGTGATGATTTTACAGTGTCAAAAAGTCTGAATAAAACAAAAGTTGTTATTTATAGCCACAATTCTATACCATTTCTTTTGTTTTTGCAACAAAGTTGCATGAGGTATCACAAATGAAATGATGTAAATTTTGTCACCTGCCATTAAACTATAGATGTATAGAAGACGACTAGAATAGAAGGAGAATGAGAAAAAACCCCAACTCAACTGTCGAAATAACATTACATATATGATTATGTTTAAAAGAAATGTGTTTATTTTGATGTTGTTACTTTACACATGCTGAATTTTAGGCGATTTTTTACTCTGTCTTTCTATTCTTGCTGTCTTCTATGAGTTACAATCCGAAAGTGTAGCAAGTTTTGTTGTTGCATTGTTAAAGGATTGTGCTTTAATGAATTTGTGTAGCAATTTCTACTCAGGAGAGATGGTGTTGTTTAGCAAAGGTATTGCAATATTTTAAAGAATCATTCCATTTTGCTTTTCTGTTTTTTTTTTAGATCATTAAGATTTGATTTCCTATGAAACATATTGTTGTATTCGCACAAAATGCAATTGTAGCTATTAAATTTGTCACAGACAACAAATTTTAAATAAACAAAGGTCTTGTAAGGTGAGAACGTATATTAGGGCGGTACTTAAGTATTTAAATATAACGAATTTAATATTCAAAAAATTAAGATTTTTTTAAATATAGTTTTACTTTTGTTTAAAAATACTTGTTAAATTTAAAGGGCTTAAAATATAAAAAAAAAATTAAAATACATTCTAAAATATATTTTTTTGTTACAGATGATGAAAAGTCATTTCAAACTAATAACATAGAAAATAAAGTTAAAACAAATTGTAACAAAAACATCAATTTAGCCAAAAATACTTTGGACGTCATGTTGTGATTTAAAAAAAAAACTTAAAATTAGTTTTCATACTATGCACAATTAAACTTTTTTCGCCTAATTTCAGTTCAACTTTTGTTGTCATTTTAATTATTTACTGCCCTTTTATTTTGAACAGACCCAAATTAGGAAAAAATATTTTTACAACAGTCACAACTAAAAATAAAGTTCGAAAAAGTTGTACAATTGCAGAAAGTTTTTACCGCCGTAATTTATTAAATTTGCTGTTTTATTTTGCATAGTTTTGCTAAATCACAGACAAACAAAACAATTTAGATGACAATTTATTACAGAAAGGGAAAATTCCGCTTAAGTTTGGTTAGTTAATAGCGCTGTGAACGAATTAATGCAATAACTACCAAAAAACTTTTGAAATATTTACTATGTATTTATTTTTTAAGGAAAGTTTTAATTAAAAATAATTACTGGGAAAAGTAAACAATTTTAAGCGGCAAAAGAGTTTATATAGTTCTAGTCTAGTCATAGTCTAGTCATAGTCTAGTCATAGTCTAGTCATAGTCTAGTCATAGTCTAGTCATAGTCTAGTCATAGTCTAGTCATAGTCTAGTCATAGTCTAGTCATAGTCTAGTCATAGTCTAGTCATAGTCTAGTCATAGTCTAGTCATAGTCTAGTCATAGTCTAGTCATAGTCTAGTCATAGTCTAGTCATAGTCTAGTCATAGTCTAGTCATAGTCTAGTCATAGTCTAGTCATAGTCTAGTCATAGTCTAGTCATAGTCTAGTCATAGTCTAGTCATAGTCTAGTCATAGTCTAGTCATAGTCTAGTCATAGTCTAGTCATAGTCTAGTCATAGTCTAGTCATAGTCTAGTCATAGTCTAGTCATAGTCTAGTCATAGTCTAGTCATAGTCTAGTCATAGTCTAGTCATAGTCTAGTCATAGTCTAGTCATAGTCTAGTCATAGTCTAGTCATAGTCTAGTCATAGTCTAGTCATAGTCTAGTCATAGTCTAGTCATAGTCTAGTCATAGTCTAGTCATAGTCTAGTCATAGTCTAGTCATAGTCTAGTCATAGTCTAGTCATAGTCTAGTCATAGTCTAGTCATAGTCTAGTCATAGTCTAGTCATAGTCTAGTCATAGTCTAGTCATAGTCTAGTCATAGTCTAGTCATAGTCTAGTCATAGTCTAGTCATAGTCTAGTCATAGTCTAGTCATAGTCTAGTCATAGTCTAGTCATAGTCTAGTCATAGTCTAGTCATAGTCTAGTCATAGTCTAGTCATAGTCTAGTCATAGTCTAGTCATTGTCTAGTCATAGTCTAGTCATAGTATAGTCATAGTCTAGTCGTATTCTAGTCATAGTCTAGTTTAGTCATAGTCTAGTCGTAATCTAGTCATAGTCTGTGTTCTTGCTATATTTTCGTCAGTCCTTATTTTATTCTTATTCTTAGTCTTGTTTTCCAAAGCCTTTGCTATAATTTAGCATTTCTGTATAGCATGCCATAGCTCTAAAGTTTAAACAAAGGAAATCAGTCTGCTTTAATTCCTGTACTCGCAGAGCTAAGCACAGCAGAATATATATACATATGTACAAAATATAATAGACAAAAGTACCTGTTTGTGTAAATGAAATACATAAATTTAAAAATTTCTTGTAGTGTCCTTAACAAATGTGATAACATGTTCCTATCAATTTTCTTCATCATTCTTAACAACATTCTTGGTTACATTCCCAAGAAGTGAACATCGTCAATCTTTTTAATGATAACAACACGTCAGGAGACACCTTCTATTAATGCATACAGAACATGAAAAAAATATTATTTTTTATTAAACTTTTTCAAACAACATTTCCACAAGAAATGTTTGCAAAAATGTGTCACATGTTTCCCAACACACTTTACAACTAATGGCACTACAACAAAACTTTGTTTATTTTTAAACCGTTTTTTCGACTTGTCATGCTCTATTTTTAGCAAAAATTATGTTGTCCAAAAATGTATAGAAACGGTAGATGTTCACATATGTATATCAAGGTTTTAAAAATGTACGACGTATTTAGTTTTTGGCATTTCTAGAATAGAAGTGAAATTCGCTTCGCAATTCTTTTACAATTTAAAACTTCAGTCTATGTCATATATCATTCACAAGGTGTTATAAAGTAAGTCTAAAAATAATAACATGAAAAAATACGACTGTTGTGAATAAGCCCTCCTAATTCAGTGTGCTATTTTGAATTTAAAACAGGTGATTTTAAACAAATATAAAAAATCAAATATAAAAAATCAATATTAACCTGAAATAAAAATATTGTTTTATTCTTATCCATGAATTAATACATTAAATTAGATCTTATCTGACTATTTTCCATTTTTTACCCTAGGTCTACACTTAAGATAAATATCTCAGCCAGTGCAGAAGGTGCAGTGTAAAAATTACGCCATCTTGCAAAAATTATATTTATTAATATAAATTCTTTCTTATTCGACTTATTTTTTAATGTATATTAATTTGTTTAAGCTTGATTTCTTTTTTTATGTAAAAATATTAATTTTTATTAAATTTATTGTTTTTGTTAAATAAAATTTATGTTTTCATATATAAAAGAACTCAAGCTAAAATAAAATAAATATAAATTTAAATAATAAAGATCGAATATGAAAAAAATGTATAATAATAAAAATAATTTTTGCAATTTTATTTTAGTGTTTATTTAATTCATTAATTAATTTATTTTACTACAATTATAATTTGCTACAATTGCATAAACTTAATTTCTTTCTCACACAATTTGCTTCTATTTTTTTTTTCTTTTTTGTTTCTTTTTTTCAATTGACAACCAAATTTGACGTTTTATGTTAGCAATAATTGTCAACAAAAATGGACTAACAATTATTGCAACATAAATCGCCGGCAATAAATATGTACAAAAAATTGCTGTCTACATTAAAAATAACACAATTTTGAAATTTACTGCAATATACTTATGACGCAATAATTATCTCTGGTATAGACGAGCAGTTAGACGTAAATCACATATAAATTTTATTTTGATTGTTTACAAAACATCAGAGTCCTTAGCCGATATAATTTGACGCCGCAAGTGTTTTGTTGCAAAAATTGCTAGCCGCAGGTTAAATTCGGATATTAGCCGGATAAAACTATACCATCAACGGCGACGGCAACAAAAACTAATGCGTCTCGGCTCTTTCGCTCAGCGCAGGTCTCTTCTGATTAAATACGACAGCACAATAAATATAGCAAGCAAAGTTCTATTAATTTAAGAAACTTTTTGTTAACAAAGCAACGATAATATTTTTAAACCATTGTAAAGTGTTAGACCATTATGACAATATAACATGAAAGCACACCTTGTGAATACCCCAATACATGCCTCAAGAACGCTTAAATATAATTTCTTTTTTTTTCAAGTTTTATCGCGACATTATTGCGTGCGCACACTTAAGATATTTTATCTTTCGAATGAAGCTCATTTCTGGCTTGATTGTTCGGCAGAAAGAAACATTTTCACATTTAACGAGTGTGTATCATTAAATGAAGCACAAGCCGTAATCTTATATGAAAAATTATATTTTTGGTGTGGTTTTCATGACGGCAGCGTTGCTGGCCTATTTTTCATTTTTGTTGAGAGTGGCGCGCCAACAACCGTCAACGGTAATCGCTACAGGACCATGATAACGGGATATTTTTGGGACCAGCTCCACATTACAAACTTAGCCAACGTATGGCTTAAAAGGACGGCACACGTGCCCTATAGTACGTCGAGCGAGCCATGTTTAGCAACGGTGCTAGAGAATGGCCGCCTCGATTGTACTTTCATTTAAAATGAAAAAATATTCTATAACTCACCTGCAAATATTTTTTATAAAAAAATACATCGATCTAAATTAAAAACCCTCTACTTATTTAAACAATGTTAAAGAGTGGGTGTGTGCTAGTGAGTTGCATGAAATATACACTGAGAAAATTAGTGTTTTGGCATCATATCTTTTTATCAGAGGAAACTCTTTTCTTTCTAGATTCTTTTAAAATTCTAGGGGAATGTACATATTTGTTTTTTGTGAGTGTGTCATTTGCAAACTGTTCCTAAAAGTGAGAAATTAACAAAAGTTTAAGGTTAAAACATCACCTCAAAATAGTCCTTCGAAACTTGCTTTTATTCTTGTTGCAATTTCAATATTGTGTCTTATTCAGACTTGTTTAACTCTTTGGCCCACATTTTCTGAGTGTACTGCAAAAGTCAACAAACATTTATGGAGAATAGCAGAAGGAAATCTATAAGGATTGTACTTTGCTGGCGCTTTGTGTATGTGTTTCATTTTATTTTTAGATTTTTTTTCTATATTTATTAACAAACTACATACGAATGTGTTGGCGGAAAATGTGATATGTAATCTAAAGTTGTATTGTTAACTATTCAGTCATTGCAACTTGGCATTGCACTGATATTTTGCTATTTTTTCCTCTTTGCTACTTCCTTTTATAAATTTACTAACTACCAGTAGTGTAATGTGTTCGTTAAGTGAAAAAAATTACAGTGAAAAGCAAAACTTGAAATATATATATATATATATTTGTATATATTCAAATCCTTTTTTCTGTCCGTTGTCTAGTATAGTGTCAAGCTAAATATCTAGTCTATTGTATAGTCCATTATGTAGCCTATTGTATAGAATATTTCCTGGTCTATGGTCTGGTCCTTCGTATTGTCTTTAGTCTGGCAAATATTGTGTACCGTACATTGTCTAACAAATATACTTTTGAACATTTAATTTTGACTCAATTTTCTTGATTAAATGTGCTATAGTCTAGGAAAAATAGTCTTGCAAATACAGTTTAACAAATATAGTCTATGATAGCATGTCTATCTAGTCTAATAACTCTGTGGTTTTCACGAATAATCGCGTAAGTCGGTTTTTACCGAAATTGAGATAATGATGTCAAAGTGCTACATTTTGCATTAGGTTTTTATAAGTATTAAGCTTTTTAGAATATAATGTAGTATTATTAATTTTTTTCTGCTAAAAACAACTTAAGTTAACTGTTTAATAAAATATTTTGCTATTATAACGATTTATGTCGACATACATCGCCAAAAATTGTAAAATTGCTGAATATGTTTCCAAATAAAATGCATATGTGATGTTATGTTGTTATTGGTGCAAAAAATATGAAAGTATTTTTTGAAAATTTTTCTATTAATAACAACTTATATGTACATGTGCGTTTATTGTTGACTTCTTTAGTTGCAACAACAGCAGATGAGCGGTTGTTTGTAATTTTAAGTCCATACGTTGTGCTATAAGTATCAAAAACTCTGAATATGTCGCCAACTTGTGTGCTAAAAATAACAACGTAAGTCGTCATGTGTGATTAAAATGATAACATTTATTTTCACAAAAAAGAACTTATGTGGAGATATGATGTTATATTGCACACACTTAATGAGTCAATCAAACATATGCATTTTTAATCCTTTTACAGATTGTGATCCTGTGAGGATTTTTTAATGAAAACTATGTATAATACGTAGAAAGTCACTGTTAAGAGGATAGTAAAGAAAAAAGTTAAAAAAAGCATCTACAGAAGCCGCAATTGAAAAAAATAATTGTTTTTGCTCTCCTGAAAAGTTTGGTTTTATAACTTACGCGATTATTCGTGAAAACCACAGAACTAAGTTCTTGTCTAAACAAGTAAAGTATTGTCTAAGTCTATACTGCCGTGCTTATGAAAAAGGCAGAAAGATTCACTTAATACCTTTTGATACCAATTCATTCCTTTAATAATTTTCTACCCATTTATTACACTATGCAACCAGGGTTTAAAAGCACTCATCAGCTAGATGCTTTTTATTTTTGCTTTTGCCACTGCTATTGAAATTTTTAATTTTTTTTCCATGGTAATAACAAAAAGCCGATTTAATAAAATGAAAAGCAGCTGAAGTGTGTGCTAAAAGCAGTCTGAGCGGAGCTATTAGCTCTGCAAAAAGGCAGATTACAACGATAAAATACTGATCAGTGTACAAGCAACATGGTTTTTTTCATGGTGGTGAGGAAAAATAAATTTTTGCCTTTCTTCAGTAATGTTGTAGTAATGTTGTTGTTGCTCGACAGTTTGCATGACTACAGCACGAAATGTGTGTGTGTGTGTATTTTGTTTTTTAAAATATTTTTAGTTAAGACAACCAGGCAAAGTCTGTTTTTTATTGTATATAAAACAAAAACAAATTCTTGGTGTGTTTTGCATGAAAACTATCACTTGTCGTCGTCGAGTATTTTTTCGCAATCATGTGCCTTTCAGCAACCTTTTGCGCTGCTTTTATCTCCTATTTTGCGGCTATTAGCATGCAATGGTTTTTGATTTGGCGGCTGTCTGACAGAAGCTGTTTGTTCCATTCTTTTTCCCACATATTTTTTCCTACAACATAAAAGTGATTGCCGTTGCTTTTTGAGTTCCATCAAATTTTTGCTATTGTTAAAAAAGCAATAGTTGGAAAAATCCAGTGTCCATTAAAAGGTTACTTTTCAAAAACAGTGTGCTTATTTTGCTGCTGCTTTTTAAAAGTGTAAGCTCTTTTAGCAGTGGAACTTGTTGGTTTTTTATTTTTGATTTTTTTTTTAATAGGAAAAAGGAAAAATTTGGCTGCTTTTGCTAATATGGCGATAGCATTTTAAACCCTGTATGCAACAAGAAAAATTTAAAGGCTCAAAACTATTTTTTTGATAAGTTAAGGTCCCTTTTTAAAACAAGTCGAAATTTGAAATTCTGTTGATGCATTTTTATCTAAGATTTTTTGTTTTTGAAGAGGCTGTTCCACCGATTTTATTATAATGGGTTAAAAAGGGATTAATCTATTTTATTACAAGAATCGCTTAATAGCTTGAAATAATATTGTCTTTTAGTCGTGTTAATACTATTTTTTATATACTCGTATAATTTAGACCGCAATGATGAAAAGTTACAGTTTTCCAAGTTATTTTCGACGAAATAAAAAAAGGAAATATATTTTTGCTGCAAAATCAAAATTTTATAATTATTGAAAAAATCAAATCAAATGTTGTTTCAAATTTCAGTTCTCTCTGATTTCAATTTGTACACTTTACCTACTGCCTTTTCCTTAGCACGGCAGTATAGTTTGGCATATAAAATCTAGTCTGAAGTGGAGAGATCATGGTACAACTTTACTTTTTTGGTACATCGACTTATTTGCATTGTTGCCACAAGCAAAATTCAAAATTACGGTTGCGATGAAGCAAAATTACCTGATTTAAATGATATTACACCTGATATAAATGAAAGTTTTTTTATAAAAAAGACATTTACAAAGAAGCAGAAACACAACAAACTCACTGAAAGAAGATCAATATTCGTCAAACTGTTAAGATTCTTATTGTAATAAATAAAACAAATAAAACATTAAATAAAACTCCTAAAATAATCAGTCAAGAGCTTAACTTCCACATTTGGTTGCATATATCTAGGGAATATTCGAAATTCTCATTGTCATTCCTTTATAATGAGTGTTTTTTAAGCCCCATAGCTTACGAAAGGTGTGCTGTCAAACGAACTGTCAAACTGCTTTTACTTTTTGCTCAGGTACACAATCATGAATAAATTCATGCTTGAACAACGCTATTAAATTATGCAAATTAACCTGAAAATCAGCCATCGATTTTGGCAACTTATGGCCTGGTAAAAAATGTGCTCCCAAAGAAGCAGGTTTTATGTATGAATTCATACCTCAAATCGCTACAAACCTGCTGATGGGATCCCTGATTTTTGTCTTGGGTGTTTCCCGGTTTGGAGGACTTTTTTCTGCTGACAATAAGCGCTTCTTTTAACATGCAAACAAAGCATGTTTTGCTTTCACTTGTTTAAATGCCCGTTTTTCAATCATTTTCGTAAACCATAATTTATACTTTATTTTTTCGCTTTAAAACCTTCTTCGTTGTAAGCACTTAAAAAGCAGCTTTTTTCTATAGTTTATTCCTTATCATTTATTTCTGTATAAGAGCTCTCTTATTGAAGCGGTCGATTATGTGCTTTTTCTCCTAAGTGCTTCAAAAACCCAAAATTTTTTTACTTTTATAATTTATTTAGTAAACAAAATGCCTGCAGGGTTTTATATAACTGTCCCTTTACAATCATAAAGGGCGTTAAATATTCTTAAAACTAAAGCATTAAAAAAGTTGCAAGATAAAAATAAAAGTAATTATCAGGGGTGTGCTGGAAATCAAAAACGTAAAACGCAAGAATTTGGAGGCTGTTTTTTAATACACTTTTAATCTAATTTTTAAAATTTGTGTAATTCTGTTTAATGAAGAAATGTTTGTATATTATTTGTCATAAAATTCTTATTAAAAAACGACTTTTAAAATTCTTGCGTTTTCGATTTCCAGCACACCCCTGTATATGTTGGAATATTGGAAAATTTTCTTTCCCCGGTCTTGCTTTTAGTTTAAATAACTTCTTTCAATAAACTTCAGGTTCAGAAGACTGTGTATTTTTTAGCAGCAATATATAAAAAGAAATAAATGTCATCAATAAAATAGAATCTTGATTTATTTAGGTATCTGAAGTAAGAATTTCATATAACACCTGAATTACACCTAAGAGAAATTACCCACGCTCTACCCACGACAGTTAAAATTGTACCAAATTCGGGTAATTACCCACAAAGTGGCAACACTGCTAATTTGGTACAATTAGTTTTAAATTTAAATTAAAAACAACTTTAATTTTAAATGAAATGCTTAAATTGTTTGTGCTTAAATTTAAAACATTTAAAGATCTCATGTATAATCGTAATAGTATTTGAAGTTTTCGTTAGAAATTGTAACTTTTAAGCCAGACTTATAATGATAGCAACAATTGCGTTTTTCTTCTTATCTTATTTTTTCCCAATGTTTTTTATATATTTGTCTTTAATTTTTTTTTTAATGCAACTAAATTTGTAAAAAAATGGAGTCAAATAGCCCCAATAAAAAATTTTATCATTTTGCGAAGCACTGGTATATTTAAGAAAAAATAACTTTAACAAAACATTCTGCGTGTAAATCTGAAAGCTACACTCATCAGTTTTTATACGCGTTGAATAAAGCGCTTTTTGTGTCGAAAATATACCTATTGCTTCAAAGTGGGAACTCGCCAAATAAATTTTATGTCTTCAGTAAGCGAGATGGTAAGCGAAACTCTTACAATTCTCTATTACAAACCTGCTTCGTTTGAAGCACAATTTGTTTTATTGGGACGTTTATTTTAATTTTAATTTTGTTTTGAATGAAAATTTTTAAAATATATTTTAAAAAATAAATACGTTATATTGTTCTCGGGAAAAATTACATTTTTTTTTAAATGTGTGTGCTTGTAAAAAATTTTTGAGATTATTCTGAACATTAAGTGAAAATGTTGCTGTCATTGTGAATCTGAACTAAAAAAGGTGAATTCGTAAAGGTGAGGGCATCATTATTCTTAGTGTCAAACACCTGATAAAAAAAACCTGACGTTTAGCATAACTTCTTCTGTAATTTGCAAAAATATTTTACACTCAAGCTAGTTGTTTAATACGATTTATGTCAATTACTTTTACCTCCCACAGTTGCTTCACTCACATTAAAGTACTTGTGACAGTTGGTAAAATTATTACTGAAATACGTATTTATGAACTTTCATGTACGAGTGTGACTAAATGAATGAATAAATGGGAGAATAAATAAATGAATATATTCATGTTCATATATCCACATTGTACATTAGAAGCGCTAGTTAATGTCATTATCTAGTTGTTTATAAACTGAAAAAAAACATGTGCGGATTTTAATTTCTGTTATTGTCGTTATTGTTGATGTGTTGTTCGAAAAATTTTCATCAACATCATTTTTGTCGTAAGTGAATGTTGTTGGCAGTTGGCATTTCTTGTTGTCAGCAAATGTTTGAATTTGCAATGAGTATGTATGGTTGTTTTTTTAATGAATGCCTGAAAGCGAGATATAATAAATTTAAATGAGATATTTATTTTTGGGAAATGTTTTAAATATAGTGTATTTAATTAAATTATGACACATCAAAAAAAAAAATAATTCATTATCTTACCAATACTTGTATAAAGGCCTAGTGATATAATGTCCAAATCGTCTCATTTTTAATATTGCTATACTATATATTATATTATATTTATAAGAAAAATCTGAGCCAAATTCGGTACTACTATAAGCAGTGTTGCCAAAACTTGATGACCAAAAATGGCTAAATTTACGGAAAAAAATGGCTAAAAAATGGCTAAAAATGGGCTAAAAAATGGCTAAAAGCTTTTTTAAATATAAACACATGAAAATTCAATAACAAAACAGAAATAATTCATTAAAATTTGTTTACGATGAAATTGTAAGTCAAGATCAATTTCTTAAATAAGAATAAACGTAAATTAATATTTTGATAGTTATTTAAAAAATTTAATCATCGATAAATTCAAT
Source organism: Pollenia griseotomentosa (assembly GCA_963931875.1). Lineage (NCBI taxonomy): Eukaryota > Metazoa > Arthropoda > Insecta > Diptera > Polleniidae > Pollenia > Pollenia griseotomentosa. The sequence continues at coordinate 95,668,520 of OZ007562.1, read as the reverse complement.
GTCGTTATTGTTCATCTCATAGGAATCACTCGTGCCCATTAATTTTAAATAATTTGAAGGCAAATCATAATCACAACAATATTTACCCAACCTTTTGAGTTCAGATCTACAATAAAAAATAATTAAAAAAGTATAGTCGGTCAACCCCGACTAGATGATACCCTACACCAAATTATAACCTATGTACCAAATTTTATTAAATTACCTGCAAATTTACGACCGTTACTTTGCGCACAAGGTGTACATGAACAGCCAGCCCGCCGGACAATCATCGTTAATTCGACTCAGAAAGTGATTCTGAGTCAATCGGTATACGTAAAGGTTGGCTAAGTATCATTATTTTAAGGTGTTACAAACATCAGCACAAACGCATAGTGCCCTCTCCACTATTGTGGTGTTGTTAAAAATAGTTAATTGTTACGGTAAAAATATGTACCTAATTAAAAAAATCGCATTAACGGTTGCTAAATGTAACCTATTTCTAAAATTTAACTTTTAAGATGTTTACTTGGCTAAATACCCTCTCTACTTCAGCATTAGACCATGCACACAGAAAAAAATACCAATGTAAAATTAACATGGAAAAATGTTGATTGAGAATCATAGTAAATTTCTGCAAAAGTATGCCCTTTTTTAAATTTATCTTTATTTCATAATAATTTAAAATAAAATAAACTTAAATCATGTTTATTTAATATTATTCACTGTTAAAATAAAAAAAAAAAAATATTAAAATATAAATAAATATGGATTCAATATTGAATCCATAAAAACCAGTTTTATATTAAAATCAAAAGTGTATCTTGTTAAATTAACATGCATTCATACTTAAGTATGTACATTTTTTATTTTCATTCTTAAAATATGTTTTTAAAAAGAGGTCAATTCCCGTATTCTTTTAATTAAAATTAGTTACTTAAATAGTGCATCAAGTTTTCAAAGTATATTGATGACGAAATCCATATCGGGCGAGTCTGATGCTTCTGTTGACAAAGGAGAACTCAAAATAAGTGAAACATGTGTTACAGGGGTAAGTGTATTGAATTATTCTTAAATAAATGCATATGTTGTCTCTGAGGCTTCTTCACACTGTTATAACACACTCAAACCAATTTGATTCTACATGAAATTCACGTTGTTTCAACTTGAAATAACTTTCATTCAACGTGATTCGGATTGTTATTTCAATATAAATTACATTTTGCTCTAACTTTACTGCAATGTTAAATTAACATGAATTATAGTTATTTTAAAAGAAAAAAAATGTTGTTCGCAGTTATTGTAAAACCAGGTTGAATTAACATGAAAAACGGATAAAAAAAATCACCACCGAAAAATTTTAAATCAACCTTGTTTTCTACGTTTTTAACTTGATTTTTTTCTGTGTGTGGAAGTGAGAGCAACATTATAGTCAATTCTGAAATTTCTAAAAAAAATGTTGTTGCCGACTGTATCTCTTTATTGAAATACTTGCAACCAGATAGAAACACCGATGTTTGTGTTGATCCATTTTATAAATTAAATATTGGAATACTGTAACTTTACTTTGAAAGATGTTTCATCCTCGTTTATAGCGATTTTCAGCATTTGTAAAAGTTGTGATTTAAATTAAAGGCGTTTTAACTGTTTAAAATGTTTATTTTACTTTTATAAATTTTTAAAATAAAATAAAAATTATTCTTTTAAAAGTAAAACGGCAAATAAAATTTTATGGCTAAACAATTTGAAAAATGGCTAAAAAAATGGCTAATGGCTTAAGTCATTTTTTAATGGCTAAACAGGATGAAAAATGGCTAAATCTAGCCACTAAATGGCTAAATTGGCAACACTGACTATAAGAGAAAAAAGTCTTTAAAAAATTATCAACCGAAGTGTGGCCAATGTTTGGGCAACATCTGTTGTCAAGTTGTTAACAAAACGTTGTCAAATTGAAACCAAACATGTCATTGTTAATAGGGTACAAATGGTGTTAAACTAGCAAATTATGTATATATTCGCAACTTAACAAATAAAAAATTGCAAATTTGTATAAGCAAATATATTAAATTAGTTTAACATAAAACATGGGCACGGATAGTTTTGATGAAGTTTACGACGATAAGGATTAACAATTTTCTTTTATCTTTATACGTGGAAGGTATGTATACTTATTTAAAAGGTAAGTAAAAATATATCCCCGTATTCACAAACGATTATTAAATTTAACAAACGTTTATTAAGAACACTTTTCATAGTAAATTTGTTCTTGAAACCTTAATTAAACATAAAAAATTTTTATGAATACAGGCAATAGAATTTTGTGGAATATGTAGATAATTTTCCAATTCTTTGTTTTCTTAAGTAACCAATATCGTTTCTTAAAACAAGAAAATCCAAAATCTAAAAATAATTTCTTATTTTATTTGTATTTAGTAAAATTTTCTTAAATACAGAAACATTTTCCCATGATCAAAAAATTCACGTTTTTGGTATATGATCAAAATTTCTTTAAACCAGAAATTTTAAAGTTGCTAGGTTTAATTAAAAATAAGAATTATATTTCTGAGTTCAAAATGCATTTATTTAATATAAGTTTGGTTTTCTTGATTTTAAAATAGAATCGAATTTCTTGCATCAGGAAATAATTGCTAGGGATTTTTTAAATAAATTTTTTTGTTATTGATGAAACTATGGATGTGCCAATGAAATGAAATATATAACGTTAGCGGCTAGTTACTTTGACGGTGTAAGTTTTATAATGAATAGTTTTGTCACCTTATTTGAGCTTACCACGTCAGATGCCGTTTAAATTTTTCTTCTTTTAAAAACCTTTTTACTAACAAACAATATTCCTTTAAAACTGTTTATGGGATAGATAACAAACGGCGCGCGGCGCTTACGTCATGACTGTTAATGTTGGTAAGCTAAGATCTTATTTAGCAATGTCAAAAATATTGAGGTTCTTTTTGGCAATATTTAAAATTTTTCGCATTGTCCTAAAAGAATAACATAAATAAAAGAATTTCAGGAATACAGCTCTGTGCTACCCCATAAGGTATTAGATGTAAATTTTGTTGGAGGGAGATAGTGTAACAATTAAGAAATTAAGATACTTTAATACTGTATTTTCTAGAGTTTGCTAAAAACCGTAAAAATGCGAAACCGCGGTTTCGATTTGAAAATGATTAAAGCCGGTCGGTTTCGGTTCGGTTTTCGGGTTTGAAAATATCCAAGGAACACTACATACATATTTTTTTGTATGTAATACAATTTTTTTGTATCAATTCAGGTACTTTTATTAAAAAATAAACATTTTTTCTACTTATATTTATAAGTTAACAAATTGTGATTAATTTTTTATTATTATTTTTTTTATGTATTATTGCATATGTTCAATGAATACAAAAAATTTATTTATAGCTTTATTCATGTTAGAATAAGTACAAGGTATAGTCAATAGAAATGTTGTTCTCAATTTCAAAACCCATACAACGTCAAACAAAAGAAAATATGGAAAAAAATTTAAATAATCTTCAAAAATCAAATAAATTAATTAGACATTACATAAGTAAATAATGACAACTCTCCCTAATGAACATACCTTGTACTTATTATACTATGGCTTTGTTCAATAAAAATTATACTTCATATAAAAATTACATAAACATACATATCGTCGTATAAAAAGACAAAATTGTCTATCATCATCTTAAAAAAATTTTCAGGAGAGATATAAAACTTAAAAGAAAGGCAACTTCACATTAGTTTGCTAGTAGGTTTTGTAGAAAATTTTGCCGGGATAAAAATTTTTGAAATCGCAACCCTATAATTAACTAATGCTACACGTTTTAATGTTTTAATTTTTTTTGAAGGCAAAAGGTCTAATTTAGTTTATAATAAGTTAAATGTAAATGTTATTAATTTTCCTTTTGACCAAACATATATTTGAATCAGAATGGCCAGGTTAGGGTGCTTTATTTCATTTAGGAGGTTAAAATTATTACGGGGAAATTTAGGTAGCATAAATTTATATTCAGGGGATTTTTAAGGGGGTTAATTATTTGCTTGTCTGAACAAAACAATAACTAACGTGTGATTTCCAGGTGACAACCAATTGATTGTGTAGTAAAATTAATATGAAAAGCACTCAAAAAACTGAGTGATTTTCATATAAATTTTTCTATACAATCAATTGTTTGTCACCTGGAAACAGCACATAAGTATAACTTTATTTCGCAGCTTGCTTTTGGTTGAGAAAAAATCGCTGGATTCCCGCTGTACGTCTCTAAAAATTGCTGGATTTTACGGGAAAATATCTTAACTACCCTTTTGAATAAAATAGCTAAAGATACCATATTAAGGAACAGCTCAAGATTGTCCTTGAGGTGATAATTTATAGAGTAAAGCTTTTTAAAAAGACATTAACACAAAGCGTTTTTAGGGCGAAGTAATTATTAAATAATAAGTTTTACAACTTTAATTCAACACCTAAAATGCTCAAACTTCTTCATTCCGGTAATTTATACAAAGTTATTTAGTACGTAAATTAAGATTGAGTCAATTTAAATTAATTGAAATTAAATTATTATCTAAGCTTTCACATTTAGGGGGATGTTTTTCAAAATACGTTAAATTTGGGGGGTTTTGAAAATTTTTTGGGCGGAAGAAAAAATATTACCTGCCTGATTGGAATTGAGAAGGTATTTCTTACTTTTTTAAGAAAGTGTTTAATTTGCATATGTACTTGAATCTGGCTATTTCTAAATACGTATTTGAAGAAAAATTTTCTTGTTACAAGATTCTGTTTTCTAGGATAAGAATATTACAATATTTGAATCATGTAAGTATTGCTTACTTTTCTGGAAAACTTTAAATTTATTGACTTGATCGAGTTAAGATTTCTTAAGTTTTTCAAGAAATATTTTCGGCGCTAGGGCAGAACGCCCAAGGGCGTAACGCCCAAAACCAAAAATGTCATAACGCCCAAAAATTTTATTGCTTTGCCATTTGGGCTATATGACATTGAATTTGGGCGAAATATTTTATATTTTTTAGAAATAAGTTAAAATATAGCAAAAAATTATATTGTATAGCGTTGAATAGGTAGCAGTGTGGTGGATAGCGCGCCGCTCTGTTCGCGTCGGACGCGAACGCAACCCGCCCCCTCCTCGCGCCGAGTAATATTCTAAATCGACTTACCTCTCGCAAACTCTTTTAAAAACGTTTCTTATACCACTCGCGGCATTGGTGTCGCTCAAAAGAACAGAAGGATTGCTACATTGTTTTTTAATGTCCTCAACTGCTTTCAATTCTTTGTAAATTTCTTCCTGCTGGAGGTGATTTGTATGCGCGATTTTTTGTGATTTGACACACGTTCCATCCTCTAAAATTTCAGCACGTGCCTTGCAATTGGATGTATAACATGTATAAAATGTTTTGCCTTTATAAAACGATTTTTTTTTGTATAATTGTTTTTCATTTGTCAAATATATTAATTTGGAATTACACCGCTTTCCGCTCCCGAACTCCACACTTTCCGATTGCATTGTTTTATTTTTTACTAACAACCGCACTCTTTGAAGGCTAAATAATTGTGATTGTTTTGCTAAAGAAGTTTCAAAATCTTCAAGTAAACTAACTGTTTTTATTATACAGTTTCACTTATATTAATAGAATTACTTAAAAAATTCATATTTAAGAAAATGTCACAACACCCAAATAAATCTGCTTACTTTTCAAAAAAATGTCACAAAGCCCAAACTTTGTTATTTGGGCGATATGACATAGCATTTGGGAACTTTGTCATTATTTTTTTTGGGTTTTGGGCAATATAACAAGTTTTGGGCGTTATGACATTTTTGGTTTTGGACGTTACGCCCTTGGGCGTTCTGCCCTAGCGCCAATATTTTCGTAAAGCAATTAAATTAGGTGTATTATGAGAATCTCTTGCTTGGAAATTTAAGGCCTTAACATTGAAACTTTATTCAATTCAAGAAAAATTTCGGCATGTACAAATAAAAAATTTTTGCTTAAACCAAGCAACACATATATTAAGAATAAGAAATTGTTGGCTTAGGCGAGGATCGTGCAAAATTTTCTTGATTCAAGTCATATTTTCTGGTGATTTAATAAATAATTATTTCCGTGTATGAATAACGAAGATATAACAATCTTGTCTTAATCATATCTGGGGTCTTAAGAAATCCGATTTCAACCAAAACACGGATGGTCAAACTGACGGATGAACACTCGAACATCGTTAAACCACATTCGAATTAAAAACGGAAAGACAAACTTATATAAAACGCTACCTGTTGTGAATTAATGACAAAAAATATAAAATTTTGGAAAACAGGCATATTGGCCGAAAAACATGCTCACAAAGAAACATACATTCTAAAAGTATTGTGGAAAACCTTTATGCCTTTATGAAACACAAACATTTAACCCTTTTTTTAAAACAAATATTATTTGTGATTTATTGATACATACAAACATTTGTGTAGTTAAAGAGATTATGAAAAGAGGCGCTTAAAAGTATGATCCATTGATATTACATCACTATGAAATTTTTTTATAACATTTTGGTAAACACAAATTGTATCATAATGTGTGCATTGAGAAAATTAATCTAGAATATTTTATAAATGTTTATTTCGGTACAATTGACCCCATTTCGCTTTGATTTTAGGAATAAAATCTCCAAAACACGCTAATATTTTTAAAAAACTGTTAGCATGAGAAATTAATGACATCCTCATTCATTACGCTTGTTACCATACATATTTACAGCAAAGAACGTTAGAGATAAAAATAATTTTGGTACTAAAAATTTACATAAATTTTGCCGTCAATCAATATTTTGTAATTTAAATGCAGTTTATTTGAAAAATTTAACATGCCACGCGAAATTGCCTGATATAAATAAAAATCACAAACAATCATTATTTCCATTGTCAAAAGTCATAAAATTTATGAATTATAAATAAGGAATAAGTTTGTGTACGTATGTATGTTCATACTTACCCAGCGGTAACTAGAATTACTAAAGGGGCCTAATTTAAGGAAAGTTATCCCATATTGGATTGTTTTCATTACTTTTTAGTATTATCGTTACTTAAATTTTTGAGTACGACTCGTACTAGAGTAAGAAGAAAAAACTTAAATGTATTACGAGTTTTTTCTTTCTGTGTACATACTTATATATATTTACATGTATAATATTATGCTCTTGTATTATTAGGTTAGAGAAAAGGTCAGTTTACTTATATAATTACTAGTCTCAGGCTATGCCAGTAACTTAATGCTAAATTTACATTAAAAGAAATTTTAATGGTCCCTTTGGTGTTCGGTAATCCCAAATTTCACTGTACATGCAACCACAATTGTATTTTGTATTATACGGAACAGTACTGTATTTAAGAACTTTTTTCTGTGTGAATTATTTTTGTGTGAAAACCCTTTAATTGTTCTGTATTTAATTAAATGTTCTCTATTTAATAAAATAACTAAAATGGATGATTATTCCCAATATATCTGACTTTTTTTTAATGGAAACTTGAACCATTTGTCTTTCTTTTTGGAAATATTTCTAGAAACAGTAACTTTAAAAAAGTGAAAAAATCATACTTAATACCTAATTTATTCTTGAAATCACTTTAGGTATAACCCTTATGTGTTCAGGGTTGTAAACTAACGTTGGCGGCCAGAAGTCTACATTTGTAGCAAATATGTATTTGTATGGAAAGCTATGTCCACATATAAAAAAAAACAATAGTACGCAGGATGTTATACTTTAGTGCCTATTTATGAAATATAATAAAGTCAATTAACAAGCACGCACATGCGCAAGAAAGAAGAAGTAAAAAATACTAAATAACATGTTCGATATGTCCAATTCAAAAAATTTGCGTTGAGTAAAAGCGTGATATTAATTTCCATACATCTTATATGTTGTCTACATTTGTATACTAGCGACCAGGAGATTGTAATTTTAAAAAGTAGCGTCTGGAGGTGCTGTAAATTTTTTTTTTTAACGTGTTAGTGGCCAAATATTCTAGACTACCGGTCACATAAAGCTTAAAAACAGGGACCGTAACTGTTATGACTTTTATCGAAAAAGTCAACACAAAAAAGTTAATTTTTAAATTTTATTTTTAAAGGCAGAAATAATAGTTATTTCTTAACTTTTATTTTTTAAGGCAAAAATTAAAAGTTATTTTTGACTTTTATTATTTTACTCAAAAAATAAAAGTTATTTTTTAACTTTTAATTTTATAAGGCAAAAATAAAAGTCTTGAATTAAGTATTGCATAGTAATACCCTAGTGTTATTGCCTCCAATTTATCCCATTACCCATTACCCATTGAAAATAAAAAAATAACAATATCTCTTATGATTTCTAATTCGCGATTGAACGTTATCATTTGTTATCAGTTCAACAATTCTATATTAAACTCACATTGAAAAAAAAAAATACTGAAAGAATAAACAGTGATGCAGTTATTACAACAATAATTATTAATAACAAAATAAAAGAATTATGTTTTGCAATGCTCTTGATATTGTGTTAACGGATGTCTTATCATTTATAGCATTGAAAGCAATAAAATAAGAACCAAAATTTTCTACGATCATTTTTTATGTGTGCTTATGTGATGTAAATTTTTAAAAATAACAGTTCTTTTCTGTCCCTGCTTAAAAACAATACTTTTAACACTAACGAAATAAAGTAAATTACTGTTGAAATTTTCGAAAGTTTCGTATCAAATCGAATTTTTTTTACAATAAATTTTGCGCCTACACTATTCCACTTCAAACAAAAAAAAACTCTTTGAAAAGAATAAAAAGCTGTTTGTTATTAAAGGGACCTTTAATTTTTTGCGTGATTTCAAGAGATAAATTGAATTAATAAAAGTAAAAAGCAAACAACATAAAATGAAATATATCCTTAATTTTCTAAAATATTTAATTTAGATTAGATTTTCAATTAAGTAATACAATTTTTTTAGAACTTAATACTTCTAAAAATGCTTGCCGCTTTAATAGGCCCATCTTCACAAAATTTTAGCACGATTGCCAGTCATGTAAAACGATTTTGTGCAAAATTTAGTCGGTGCATTCTGTCACCAGTTTATGTTAATTTTTGAAACTAAAGAAATGCTTTTTAGAGGGGTTCTTCCACATTTGGGTTCATAGTTCTTTTTTACTAAACCGATTTTGCTAGATTCCAAATAGAACATTACGAATTAGACACCAATGTTGTTCTTTAAGGATTTCGAAAGTGATCGTTTTTCAACAGATGAACGGACGGACATGACTAAATCGACTAAGAATTGCTAACCACATTGACTGCACGTCGGAAAAATATGTGTGTCACTGCACTATGTGGCTTACGCCACGTCGGACACATTTTTCTAACGCGATTTTCATTCTTTTTAGCCATGTCACACAAAAGTGGCTGACGATAAATAGGATTTAATATATAATGTACTGGCCCCATAAAATTTCTGTAATAATGGTTTCGGCCCAGCTCAAAAATTAATTAAATTAAAAAAAAAAGAAAAAACTCATTTTATTTTACACAATTAGAAAAAAAAGTAAAAGAAAAATTATTTTACATTTTATTCTTATAATGCAAAGACACAAATTAACACGTAATAAGGAAAAATATAGAGCGAACCCAATTTGTTGCATTTTTGTGAGAGTGTTTTTTGTCGTGCATATATGTCCGATATGGTCTTGCATTTAAAAAAAAATCAGGGAGCGCCACGTCGGACACATGCGTGCGACACTCTTATTTGTTAAAACCTCTCTGTTTTTAAGCAGATAATATTACTGGTAGTTTCCTAAATTCCAATATTGACGTTTTCGAAGAGATAACGAAAAAAAATGCTGTGGCCCCATAATATAATTATAAATATAAATATTATAAATATATTATATATTGCTACATCTAGTAAAAATCTGTAAATTAATGGAAAAAAAATTAAAATTTATCACTTAAACTAAAAATGTTAAAAAAAGTGCTGAGTTATTTTGTGAAAATGCTAAAAAAGTGCAATTTTTTGTGGTAAATGAGTTTTTAAAAAAATGCTTGATCCAGCAATAAAAATGTTTCATACTGGAAATTTTTTATTTATCTCTATTATTTTGTATTTTGGCGCCCTATGCTCCAATGGGAGTTAGAGGAACACATATATATATATTATTTTGTATGTATTTTTTCTAAGAAAAAAAATTTTTGTAAAAAATTGATTTTTCCTTGTGATGAAATAAAAAGTTCTATTGTTTAAAAAAATTTTCAAAAAATGTTGAAAACCGTAAGACTGTCAAAATTGTTTACGTATTTTTTTCTAACAAGTTGTTGTCACTCTATTACACAGTTTGAATTTATTATCATTTTTGACCAGTTATAGTTATTACTTAATATTTTAGTGTAAAGGGGCCTCTAAAAATTACGCCTTGTTGGTAATTTTTAAAGAAGTTGAATGTTATCAATTTATTTTGAAAAATTAAGATATGAAGAGTGTCTCAGATAAACCTTTTAAGGAATGAATCATATATCGAAAAATTTATAAAACATTTCGTAAACTTTAATATGGATATACCTAAAATTATATTTCTTTCAACTAAAGTACAATTAAACAATATTTTAAACTTTTGCTATGATTGCTTAATTTAAATCAATACAATTTTGCTAAATAACATTTATTATTTTTTTTTCACGATATTTTTTCTCGCTAACTAAGAAATAAGGCTATCACCATTGAATTCAGCGTACTCGAATACCAATGGGGTGACCAGCTTGTTAAAATTTGCGACTAGCACAGCGTTACTTAGCAATTATAAATTACAAATTACAACAAATGAATAATTGGCCATATTTTCCATATTAAATTCACACCCAATAAGGTCGCAAAATTATAATTTTAAGACAGAATTTATAACTTAAACATTTTAATAAAAAGTTTTTGATATTTTAACAACTTCTGTGAGTTTTTATTCTCAACAACGTAATTTCCCCATTCACTCCACAAATAAGCATTAAACATAATGACAGAAATTTTAAAATATATTTTTGAATTTATAACTTCGCATTTACACTTGTACTAATATGTATTAAAAATAATATTCTTATTTAGTCTAAACCATTTTAAAAGTTCATATCGTTACTTTAATATAGAAAAGCCCTAACTAACGTTTTCCTTCCTTTACAGAAGAAGGAAAAAACTTAATAAAAATTATAGTCTTGTAGTCGCGATTTTTTTTAAACGCAGTTTTTTATTAATTTCTCTAAACAATTTAATAAAAAACTGCGTTTAAAAAGAATCGCAACTACAATACTACAATTTTTTTAAAGTTTTTTCCTTCTCCTGTAAAGTAAGGAAAATGTTAGTTAGGGCTTTTCTATATTAAAATAACGATATATTGTTCCTATTGAATAATTAAATAATATTGAAAATTTTTATGATATTTATATCAAAATTTTTTATTTTTCCAAGCGACGTATTATTTCATATTTGTAAAATTCTTTATTGTTTCATTCTTATTATTTGCAAAAGCTATTCAAATAAAACGCAAATAAATCGTTGCAAAAGTTAAAATCAACAAATGGGCTGATGTTGATTTTTCGTATATGTGTATGTGGTTGTTGTGCGTATGTATGTGTGGTCTTTACACAGATGAATTATATGTACTTAACAACAATAAAGTATGGATGCGAACAAATTTTTACAACTTAAAAGCAAAATATTCTTTGGTTTTCCAGGAGGAGGACTTAATTTTTTTTTAAAACAGCGATGTCCACATATGTATATCGGGATTTTCAAAAAGTTCGAACCATTTTTTTTTTACAGTTTTCAATAGGAGTCAACACTAATCGCTTTAGTAAATATTACAAGTCTTTTAATTAAGAAGCTAATCCATCCGTGCTTAAATCAAGCCGAAGCACTACCAATAGTACGGTATGTACTGATTTCCTTTAATCAAATACAGAGCGTTTGATTCAAGTACGAATTATTCAAGTGCGAAATAATAACTTATTCATATTTAATCCCGAATTCGTACTTAAAGTAATCCGAAAAAAAGATTGACTAAATTAAAAAAACCATTACATTAACCTCAAAATGTGCTTGATTCAAGAATTTCTATGACTGTTTAATAACGATTCGTTGTTGGAATAATCCGAAAGATTGATTCTAATCTAAGCACTTACCCAACATAACCAGAGAGAATATTAATATTTTACTAACTCGTTACACATGTTTATTTCACTTATGTTGTATTCCGCTTTTTGTTTACAGAAGAATTCTCAATTATAAAGCACCAGCACCATGCCCAAATGGTTTTCGTTATCATTCTACTCTAAATAATTTGAACAAAAATAATTCGGGAATTTTTTGTTTTTTGCTTAACTTATTAAACATGAACACAAAGTATGCACCAGGCGTTTTGACCTGATTCGGGCACGCTGAATCTAGTGGTTTAGGTTAGCTCTTGTTTTCAAGGTAAACCGTTATTTCGAAAATGAAGAAGGTTGCACAGCATATATTGGCGTAACTCAAAAATGGTGTACGAAATGTAAATAACTAAAAAACCGAAATTTCGCAATAAATTTCCTTTAAGTAAAGTTAAAATTTTTTCTTATATGTGCAGTCGTTTAACAAACATAATTCTTTTTTGCAAAAAATAAAATTAATTTTTCTGCAACATTTCCAAATTTTTATTTGCTAAAAATTCATAAAAATTGGAAATGTTTTTAAAGAAGTTGCAAACAAAACAAGGGTTAAATGATTAAAATCTGTTAACAAAGGACGACAAATTTTAATTAATATAAGAAGTTCAATAAACGAAATATTTGTATGGGAGCCCCCTAAGAAGTGGTGATAAATTGAGGCTGGACATTAGGGATATAACCATTTGCATTTTTTTGCAAATATCAAAAAGGGCCTATTATAGTGAGATAGTGCATAAAAAAATATGAAAAATGTGCCTTCCTTTTTTCGCGAGCGTTCAAAAAGGTTCGGCACCGATCGCGATGAAGTTTTAGCTTATAATTTTTTTCAGTTTTACAGGAAATCCATAATTCTAACGTCGAAAGCCATGCTGGTCTTTGCATTTCGTGTTTTTTTTATGAAATGGCAATTCTTGCATTCCAAAAAAAGAAACCAAAAAAACGGTACAAGAGAAGGATACCCACCATAAAAATTTATATTACAATTAAAAAAAAAAAAAAAAAAATGTTTGGTGTTGTAGAAATTGCATTCGGTGCCGAAGGTTTTTGGACCGAAATGACCCCTGATATCGATTTTTAATATCAGTATAACATTGCCCATACCGTAATGATAGGTTCTTATTTTGTTTATACCCCTACTGGACATACATTATATCCCAATTGAGCAAAATGATGACATTTTGAATATGACATAACTTTTGAAAAAAAAAAAATTAATTTTTTTTAGTTCATATATGTTCCTTATAGGATAAAACAACCTTCTCACCAAATTTCATTCAAATCGAAAGGGGTTGGGTCCCACTCTTGGTCTATTTGACATGGAACTATCCATATTTTATTTTAATTTTGTTAAAAGCTTAAAAAATGTTTAGCAAATATATTGTAAAAACTTTTTCAACAACATTCTTTGCTTGTGCAAAATATAAATTAATTAATTACATACTAAGAAATTTGTAAATAAAATATATAAAATATATTTTGTATAATATAAGTAAATTCTAGATTATTTTATATATGTATATGGGTCAATATAAAAAAAAAACGTACACATGGAGTTTTTTTTCCTTATTTTTAAATTGATGAAGAATCCGGTGGTACTTTTAGGCTCTGAAAAAAATCAATATTTTTTGATTTTTTTAGGTTTTCTATGATATCTATCTTGAGCGTCACACGCCAAATATGTATAAAAAATCACCAAAAATGCAAAAATATTTGAAATTCAAGCTCATTACCATGTTCTTTTGTTTCTCAAGATTGACTTTTGCGAAGATCACCTTTTCGATTATAAACACAAAATCACGATTTACCTTGATTTTTCATTTCTTTTTAAAAGTGACTAGTTATTTTAAAATTTTAAGATGAAAATATGTAAATTATTGTTAAAAAAAGACTTGAACTTAGGTTACTTGCAAAGTAATAGGCTTGTAACAAAGTATTTAAAAAAACTGCAATTATAAGCGTTTTAAGGGGAAAAAACTAAGTGTGACGCTCAAGATATTTTGTGACGATCAAGAGATTTTGTTGCACGTAAACAAGAAATAATGCCAAATTTAAAGTTTAACGAAAAAAAGTGGGCCCAAATCGCACCGGGTTGAATCCAAAGAAATCGTGCAGAAGCTCACGGGCTTTTCAAATTTTTTTAAATAAATTAAGCCAAACTGAAACGATCTAAGCTTCTGTTTCGCTTAAATAATCCTTGCAAAAACGATATACACATTAAAGTAGTGTTTTTTAAACTTCAGCATGTTTTTCGAGTCTGTAACGGAAATTCACTCACTAAGTTAGCTACTGTTGAAACTTTTTCAGCCTTTTTCATGACGTTAACATCATATTTATCTTGGGAAATACTCTTCTTATTTAATCTTCTCTCCGTTACAGACTCCCAATGAAACCATTTGCATTCATCTGAACTGTTAGTTGAGCCTATACATTTTTTTTCGACTTGCAAGTTTTGCAAAGACCCCAAGCGCATAAAGCCGACTCACTACCGCACATAATTTTTTTTAGCTCGGTCACGCTGAAGCATTTTTTTCGGCATGCCACCTCTTTTCATCCGTTTCTCGTTGCTATTCAAAAACAGAATCAGTCAGTAACAATAACAATTAAACTCAAATATACCACGATTATACCTTTCTTTCTTTTTTCTTTTATATTCGTCATTACGCGCTTTATCGAGCTTTATTTTCTCTCGATATCTTCGTGCTCTTTCAGCCGCCGTTAATTTTGTTGTTTTACTCTTGAAAATTAAAAAATAAAATCAAAATTAAGCATTTTAAGCTATGAAGCGATATATATCAAAAGTGATGCTCATGAAATGTTTGCCTATTTTGGTTTTTTTCGTAGCCAATTTATTTCACAAATTATTAAAAAAATTAATTGAAGCCATGTAATCAATGATTGTCAACTTAAATATTTTACATTTAATATATTCACTTTTAAAAATATTAGCGTGACGCTCATGATATTTTATCGCGCCTTTACCATGGTGTTCACAAAAACTACGCAAATGCACACTTTTTTTAATTTATTTTTTTTTTCGCTTTTTCACTTTTGTAATAATTTCAGTTTGTACTTTCCTTACGTTATTTACTTTATTTAAATGCAAATTGTGGGGACAACTTTTCTTTGTAACGCCAAATTTGCACTTATTCAGTTTTGACGACTATAACAAATCAAAACACAAGAAAGAAACGCAATAACTCGAAAACTGTTATTAAATGTTGCATATTAAGTTTTTTCTTGATTTTGCTTTATTTTGTTTACTAAAAAATATAACGGGGGACACATGCTTTTGTATGGAACAAGGCAGAGGCAGAAACAAAACACCATTCTGAATAAACTAAAAAACAAACATACAAATTTGAGAATAACGTTTTTTTGTTACATATTCCTCGCTGATCACTTTCACATTTTTGTTTTTTTTTTTTACCCAAAATAGTAGTGTAAAGTGCGTTTTTTTTTTAATTGACCCATATATGTTCATTTGAGCACATGCCGTAGCGTATGAGTGATAATTAGTAATTAATATTAATCATACGCAATACATACTCTAAGTAATTGTTGGTATCTATTAGGGTATTCATTTAATCGACCTTTTGCTTTAATCGGTTAATCGCTCGATTAATTAACCGAGGCTTTGGTTTAATCGGTTAATAATCGGTTAATTTTGTTTTTGATCGGTTTACCGATTAATCAAGTTTTTTTTATAAATTAAATAATTTCAATATATAAAAATGCATTAATTGTTTATTTTTTGGAGTTTATTAGTAAAAAAAACAATAACATGCCAAACATGACAATTCTTGAGCTTAAACGAGCAAACAAAAAAACAATTCAAAAATATGTAATATGCATTTTCTCAATTAATACACAAGGTGTACTATGAAGTCATATCGTCATAATATCCTAAATAATATTTTACAATTGTTTAAAATAAATAAAAATAAAAATGTTAATACTGTGTTCATTGATTCGTCATAACTGTAGAGTAGAAATATAAATTATAAGCGATAGCACACAGCAGTCATATCGTCGGCTTAATATGCAAACCTGCTAACTCACTTTCAGCATATTTTACAAGAGCTTTTTATTTTCCTTATTTGCTGCTTGATAGAAAATTAAAAATACAGTTAGTTACACACTTCAAGACTTAAATAGAAGAAAAACTACATGCTGATCGACGAGGCGTATCTTTCTCTACCACACGGCATCAACATCTCAATTTACATAAAAAGTGAATTTAGCCGGTGTGCATATTAAGCCGACGATATATATTTCTTCTAATTATTTTAAGACATAAGACTTTATGACTACCTTGTGAATCCCCCAAATATGTATTTATAAAAAAATAAACTGAGATAATTTTATTGGTTATTTCAATAGTTAAAGGAGATCTTATAAAATAATCTTTTAGAAAAGTAATTTGGTTTAAATGTTTAGGATTAAACCGATCCTTTTTTTTTAATTTTGACAAAACTTGACTTGGAAAAAATTCTTTTACTTATCGTAAATTTAATGTCTCAGTCCTTTTCCAGGATTTCTCTAAACATATAAAATACTCCATTTTGCCATTTGAGTTTTTTAAAATTTTTAACACTTCTAATTGTTTCGGTTAATTTTGTTTAAAGACTGATATGTGAAGATATGTATGAGAAACGTGAAACAAAAAAAAGGTGTTGACAATCAAACATTTAACCCATTGACACCACATTCCTGATCGATGATGAAGATAAAAAAACATTGTAATTTTAGTCACCGGTCGGCAGAAAATGGGTTAAAATAAAGATCACTGAACACCTTTTTTGCTTGTATAAAAAAATATTTTCTAAATACATACATTTTGTATATAACACGAAATAAATAATTAAAAACACAAAAAAAATTTGTTATAATACTACAAAATATTAAAATTTTTGTTACATCGGTTAATCGACTGAAATTAACCGGTTTAATCGTTAATCGAAAAAAGCCAATTTGAAATTAACCGATCAGTTAATCGGGTAGTAATTAATCGGTTAACCGATTGACGGTTAACCGAATAAATACCCTAGTATCTATATATAAGAGTACGAGGTTTAATTATTTATGTATGCTGATTTTTCTCATATAATTTTTCAATTATTGTTATCTTCATAGAAATGTATTTTTATATCCTCAACTCATTTAAAGCAAAACCACAACGATAATGAAACCTTTGAAAACTTCCTTGTAAATATAAAATTAAAAGTAAAAGAAAACAGGAAAACATTTCAAACTGACACAATTACCGCTTGTGCGTGAGTTTTTCTTTGCATACCTTATAAAGGGTGGTTAAATTTCAAGGGCCGATGTTGATTTTGAATAAAACACAAACTATTTAGGAAATTATTGTAATTTTATTTTATTATGATATATTGGTATTACTCAATTATGTATGGAACAAAATATCGGCCAAATGGGCGCCGCGACCACGGCGGCACACCTCCATCCGATGGTCCAAATTTTCGATGACCCTGAGGCATAATGGAGGTTCTATGCCGTTAATGTGCCGAATTATTATCGACGTACACCTTTTCTTTCAAATAACCCCAAAGAAAAAAGTACAACGGTGTCAAATCACATGACCTTGGCGGCCAATTGACATCGCCATTACGTGAGATAACACGGCCATTGAATTTGTTGCGCAAAAGAGCCATTGTTTCGTTAGCTGTGTGGCAAGTGGCACCGTCCTGCTGAAACCACATATCGTCCACATTCATATCTTCCAATTCGGGCCATAAAAAGTTCGTTATCATCTCACGATAGCGAACACCATTCACAGTAACTGCCTGACCGGCCTCATTTTGGAAAAAATACGGCCCGATGATGCCGCCAGCCCATAAACCGCACCAAACAGTCACTCTTTGTGGGTGCATTGGTTTTTCGACAATCACTCTTGGATTATTATTCGCCCAAATGCGGAAATTCTGCTTATCGACAAATCCACTGAGGTGAAAATGTGCCTCATCACTGAAGATGATTTTCTTCGAAATTTATCATCCATTTTCATAATAAGTCTGGATAACTTTAACATGTTGTTGGATTGTGTATCTCTCCATGGTTCAAATTGAGTAAGTCTGAAATAGATAAATGTCATATAAAATTCGGAAAAAAACTTGGCGTTTAGGTGTGGTTCACATTCAACATCGGCCCTTACAATTTAACCACCCTTTACTTGGCGGTAGGCATATCCTTTTCATCCATCTTATTAAGAGAACGACATTTAATATGTTTGTTCTACACGGAAAAGAAAAATCAATCCATCCGTACTCAAATCAAGGCGGAGCGGTGTCAATTGTTCGGTAAGTACGGATTTCCTTGAATCAAGTACAAAACGCGAGATTGAATTAAGCAAAAGTCAAATAAAAGTTGATCTCTTTCTAATTTGAAATTATTCGAAAGTAAGATTCATTCTTAACTAAATACTTAACCATAGGGAACACAGATAGAATATATTGCAATTTAGCCATTTATTTCACCTTTTTTAATGTATTCCTCCCTTTTTTATAGAGAAGAACTTACAATTATAATCGATCATCAGCATGCCCGATATAGTTTTCGTAATCATTATATTTTGAAAATTTGATGTCTATATTAAATAATTATAGCAAATAGAATTCGGAAATATTTGCTTCTTATATTACTTCTTATGCTGTATTATGAAAATATTGTACGTTTTTGTTCTTGTAGTTTTGTTTCTACAATAAACCTGCTTGTTTAGTGTAGAATCGTTGTCTACCAACTTTTGTAGTGTATTTGTTGTTTCTACAACAAAGTTTTACAAACAGACTCGTATGCACGCATATTGAATGCAATGGCTTTCGAAAGTAATCGCATTTTGGATTATTTTAAGTAATTCTTGGCCTTATTCGTAACTTAATTTTGAAGTACGACTCGGATTAAAACAGTGGCAAAAAACTTAAATGAAGTGCGAGTTTTTTTCTGTGTAGGTGGGGAAAATTTTTAATTGGAATTTAAAACAAAAATATATTTATTTTGTTATTATGCAAAATAAGTCAAAACGTATTTAATATCTCGAATTCCAGGAAAGACTAGTTGGTCAGATTTTCGATCGGTGTGATGGTTGCCTTATTATTTCTCTCCATAGACTCTAGACTCACTTAAACAAGCTAAATTTCTACTACTCAGTAAATTAGAAAAGAAGTTGTATGTATTATCTATTTTTCAGAAATATACAGATAGTCTTAAGAAAATTTAATTAGTCTTATATTTTCTGAAGTAATTTAAAAAAATTATATATTATTTTAACTTATATTTTTTTAATGTTAAGCTTGCAAGGCTTTATTACCAAGATGGAATATTTTTCAAAGCTAAATTTTAGTTTTTGTTTTATATTTTCATTTAAAGACAATCCTTTATTCCCTACGTTGCATTAAATTTATTTTTTTTCTATGCAACAGTAAAACTTTTATAAAGTTTTTTTAAGCGCTTCTGGCTTTATGAATAACCCTTCAAATACATGGTCTAATAAAAAGAAAACAAAATGTTAAAATTAACATTCAAAGAAGGTCACACGTCTTGTCTGGTTAATATCTTCACACAAACAAACGTAATTTACACAAATGTAAGACATATTAATTCTTTTGACAAGATGTTTTAGAAATCCTTTAGGATTATATTTTGTTATGGCTACCATTTTCTTAAAAACCTCAAAACAAAGTCTATATAAACAAGTTAGAGTGCTATATTCGGCTATGCCGAATCTTATATACCCTTCACCATGATGAGATAAGAACAAAAATTTATATACATAAATAACGTTCTTTAGATAGGTATAAATCATAGCTGTAAGATGTGAATTAAATAGAAAACTAAATTTTTTAAATTGGATTTATAGTTAATATTTTTAGCTGTAAATAAAATCAATCTATGTTCAAATTTTATTGATATAAATTTTTGATAATTTATTTTTCTTGAATAAATTTCAATTCGAAAGAAATGTATTTAAAATGAAAAACAATTATTGTAAATTGAATTATCTTGTTACGTTAAATATACAATCTATTAATATTCGTTGAAACAAAATAAAATTTAATATATTTAAATATAAAAAACTTGAATAATATTCATTTTAATTTTATTAAAATGTAAAGAAATCTGATACAAACTAAATGATTTTATTCAAACAAACTATAAACAATTTAAAAATATTTAAATTATAAATTATTGAATACATGATATTCCAAAAAAAAATCTTAAATTTTTTATTCTAAAAATTTGTTTAACAAATTATTTAATTTTACTATTTTTAAACCAAATTTATTAAACTTGCAAAACATTCTTATCTTGAAGAACAATACAGGAGTTTGTTTTAAGAACTGTTTTAAAAATTAATAGTTGTTCGAAATGATAGTCAGTTAAAGAATTTCTCCTTGGGCTATTCAATAATCCTGCTAGTGAAAAAAGTCTCTCAACTGGTGCTGAAGATGTAATTGGTGTGTTATATTTTAAAAAAATTTCATAGATTCTCGGATATTTCTTTAAGTTTTTTAAAGATACATCAATATCACAGAGATATGATAATATTTCAATTTCAGATGGTGTTATTTTCATTTGCATCCAGAAACAAAGAAATCATCATTTGAAAAAGAATAAAGAAAACTTCCGGGAAATTTTTCTTTTAGACTTTAATCTACAGCAAAAAACGACTCTGACTTATACGCCAACCGTAATCAGGCTGACTATTTTATAAGGGAACAAAGATTGTTTAAAATTTAACGATACAAGTGTGAACATAAAAGTTTTTTTAAAGCATGTTGAAAGTTTAAGGCCCGTTTTCACAACTTACCGATGGATAAAAGTAGACTTTAACCGGCTTTTTAAAAAATGTTCCATTATTAAAAGTTTACTTGAGAAATCTTCTTCACTTGAACTCATTTTTCTTTATCACAAAAAGTTAATTTATCTATTATATAATAGTATTTAAAATATTGAAAATATTGAACCAAAGTATTTATAATTTTTTTTCTTAAATGAAATCATTTGGAAGGTTTTTTGTTGAATAAATATATTTACAATTTTTCTTTAAAAATAAATCTATTTGGAAGTTTTTTGTTGAATAAAATTATTTGTAAATTTTTTAATGAATATTGAAAAAAACGAATATTTTTATTTGAATAAAATCAAAGAAAAATATTTAAAATTTTTTTTAGTAGATTTTTTTACAAAAAATTTTGTTAATTTGTATATTAAATAACAAAATTTCTTATCTCTTAATCTTAGTCGAATAATATAAAAATAAATTAAACTTACAGTATATTTATTTAAATTCATGGAATTGAAATATGATTAAACTTGGCCAACAAGCAAGCAAACAAAACAAAATTTTAAATATTAAATTTCAAATTAACAAAATCCGATTTCAGTTATGTTATAAACGATATCAAATGATTTTTGTTAATTTGTATTTTCCATTTTCTGATAAAATTCAAATTTATTTAGTTTTAACAAATATTTGTAATAAAAATATTCGTAATACGCAGCTATGGTATAAATAAATATTAATTGAGCCACGCCAACTTTTCATTTCGCCATGCCGAAATTAAAATTGTTTTTTAGAACATAAAAATTAAATGAAAAAAATGAAAAAAAATTCTTTTTGGGGTTCGAACTGGCAATATCATCAGTTTCAGGAGAGAACTTAACAACTCGGCTACGAATGCTTTTACTGAAGGAGCGTTAAATTAAAATATATTGAGTCTATGAGTTTGTTTCTTTATTTGAGCGGCATATCATATACATGCATTATTGTGTGTGCATGCGTAAAATTAAACACCCCTGCAGCAGATTAAGAGTTAATTGTCAAAATGCCACTAGAACAAGAAGTACTAGTGCTGACGGGGTTAGTGTTTTTGTATTACAAGGGCCCTACTTGTAAACTGATAGAATTTTTTGTAACAAAACTAAAATTCCAGTACATATTTCTATTTTGACACTGCTTCTTAAATTTGTTTTCAAATCATTTATTTATGGCATTATAAAAAAATGTTAAAATGCAAAATGCTAATTTAAAAAGCAACAAATGTGGTTCAAGCGTACTAATTAACGTCTACAACCAATAGTACTAGTGATGTTCCAAGCACACTCATTGCTAATATGAGCAATAAGATGGTATAGAATAGTTTACAGTTGAGAACTAGTACTGGTTATTTTTGTACTAGTTTGGTACTAATTAGGTACTAGTTCAATCTCCTGCAGGGACATTACAAATAAAATACACCACTTGTAGTCAATGGTATAAAAAAGGAAACAACAAAAAGAACCACATTACCAACACTGTATTACCATAGCCACTGTATTACCATAGAAACTGTAATTGAATTGGTTTGTATGGTATGCTTATGTCGTTTTGATAATACAGTGTTGGTATGGTAATGTCACGTCTAATTGGACCTTTAAAGGAAAACATTTGAGGCAGTCGTAGTTTTTTACCCATATCTCCGCCATTTGTGGACCGATCTTGCTGAATTTCAGTAGCAAACAACTCCGGACCATATGTAACATAAATGTATAATAACCTGGCCCCCATCATATATGATGTCCTCGGAAAATCCATTTCAAAGGACAGACGGACAGACGGACATCGTTAAATCAACTTCGCTCCTCATAAGGACCCAGAATATATATACTTTATAGGGTCTAACACCAATATTATAGAAATTACAAGCGGAATGACAAACTTATATATACCCTATTCATCACCTGTGGTGAAGCGTATAATAAAAAAGTGCAAGCAAAAAGAATCTTAAAATTTAATATTAAATTATATTTTTTAAAAAAAAGTTTTGAAATAAGGGGTGATTTTTTAAGAGCTATAGGAAAGTTAAAAAAAAACACATAAAATTCAGAAAAATGCATGAAATCTTTATTTGAATCGATAGTACGGTCCATATAATATAATGTTTGAAGATTATTTCATGCAAATATTGACCGTGACTGCGCCTCAAATGGTCCATCTGCTTAGTCCAATTTTGGCATACTCTTTCCAAAATTTCGGCCGGTATCTCATGAATAAATGCTTCAATGTTGTCTTTCAATGCGTCAATTGAAGCGGGCATGTGTACGCCTAAAACCATAATTAGTAATGCTATCATAACAAATTTTGACCCGTCACAGTTTTATAGAACTAGAAATAACTAATTTCACCGCTGTATTGAATTTTTTTTTTTTAGTACCAGAAATCACTCTGCAGAATTTTAGAATGATTGGTGCATAGCTTACAATGGCTCAAATATAAATTCCTCTCCTGAAAATTACATATGCTAGGAACACAACTGGGACGAACGACGAATTTCGCCCTACACGAGGAATTTTTTAGTAAAAATTCACTGAGTAAATTCGTCGTATGAAGCACAATAACGACGAATAACCAATAACTATGAAATAGAAATAAATCTATTTCAAAGTCGCCGCGTATGACGAATTTCGACCGACGCCATGATTATGTATATTTTCATAAACCCAAATATGTTTTATTTTTGGCGACGAATATTTGCGGCCAAAAATTTGTCGTTCGTCCCAGTTGTGTTCCTAGCATTAAGTTCGGCCTTAACTATTACGAATCATGATATTTTACTCAAGCTATTTTAAAATGATAAAAAAGCATAAAACTTTCTGATTGTCGGTCAATAATTATAAAGATAAATTAATAATAAATAGACATCATATAGATATCACTCCTGAAATATTCGAACTGTCGGTGGAGGGTATCAAAGATTCGGCACAGCCGAATAAAGCACTCTAACTTGTTTTCTATAACAACTCTATAGCTACTTCTATAACTATTTCTATCTGGATGTGTGTAGGTGAAAAAAAATAATAACTTACATATCAATGCGTTCATTTTGGGACAAAATTCATCGGTTCTTTCAGTGGGATTGTAAGTAGAGTTTTTTTTTTCCCGGACTTTTTCGATTCCCGGGAAAGCGGGAAATTTTATTAAATTTCCCGGGATCCCGGGATCCCGCTCCATATAAATAATACAAAGTAAATTTTGGTATTAATTAATGAAAAAAAACTTTTATAAAAATAAAACGTAAGGGAACTTGTTTACAAAGAAAGTAAATGAAATGGTTCAATACTAAAAAATTAACTAAAGATTGAAATAGGAACTTGAATTATTATTACCTCACGCCTTTATTCCCTATTATTATGCTTTTATTCACTATTATTATGCTCTGGATAATTCATAAAACAATAATAAAAACAAAATAAATTATTATGCTCTGGATAATTCATAAAACAATTATAAAAACAAAATAAAAATAAAGGTACTCAAGATATGAAATCAAAAAGTTAATTAATAAAATAGATAAAATACTTTTAAGAAATATATGTATAATATTTTTTAATGGCTTAGGAAATAACTTTTTGATACACTCAAAGCGCTTTGTAAGTCGTCAAAAAGTATATTCCTGATTTTATTTACTAATTATCATGTTTCCGAAAAATTTCGTTAATTTTTTACCGTAGTTGGACAAATAGTTAAAAGTGCACCGTTGTAGCTTCGGATTCACAATCAGAAGCATTTTTTTCTTTTTTATAAACAACGTCTATATCAGTCAAATGTATGTCAAGGTTGATGCAAAAATAGCATCAACCGGACTGCTTCTTCCAAACCTTTTCATTTCAATAGGTCCATTTGTAATCTTTAGGACAATGTGTTTTTCAAGTTGTATGTTGAAGTATCTTACACGAGTTTCCAAAATGTTATTTTATTTCGGTTTCCCCGCACTTCACGGGTATATAAACCAACACAAATTGAAATTAAAAATTTGTGTTTATCACCTAATAAACATATCGCCCCTACATTGCATCATAGTAATATCTCAAAATTTTAAGTAACTTTGTTTTTGTAGATATGACTATGTTGCAATAAAGAAGCGATATGTTTAGGTATCTCCTGTTTTTAAGACTTGTTCATGGACAATGAAACTTTACTGCCTGCATCTTATTTTGAATTAATGTACTTTATTAACTCTTCACTTCACTTAATGTAATAATTATCAACTGTTGCACTGCCCATTCTGCTTTTAGTAGATTTATTGCATCAGGAGACATTGATTTAAGTACATGTACTCACTTCTTGCAATTGATCTAATCCACAACCCATCCACAGATGCTAATTTTTAGAGAATTGAAAACTAAATTTCAAAGTATAAATAGCTATTTTCTGAAATTATGAGAAATTTTTTATTTCCCGGGATCCCGCAAGAAAAATCCCGGGAAAACGGGAAATAAAATAATGGAAATTCCCGGGAATTCCCGGGACGGGAAATCCCGGGAAAAAACCCTAATTGTAAGTAATGCGTTTAGTTTTTTCTGATTACTATTATTTTGTAGGCGAAGTTTTTACAGGGTAAATAATGATAACTTTGATACCATATTATATTATTTACAACCATTTCATCATATTTAATAGTCATAACATGGTAAGTTTCTATATGTGTACTCATATTATGTTTAAGATGCAAACATAATATCTTTACTCCAATAATATTTTGTTGTCACCATTTGGAAAATAATTTTGCATCAATTCTGTAGTTTGTATTATATTAAATTATCTATTAGTGTAAATAAAGTGATAAAACAATAATAGCAATAATATTGACCATTGCCTGTAAGTTGTTTGGTATTTTAAAAGAAAAAGAATGAAAATTTTATAAAATGTTTTAAAAAAATTGGCAACTTACGATGTTTAGATATACAATTTTTATTAAGCAAATATTTGGTTTATTGGCAAAATTATCTTTCTGTTCACACATACACAATTTAGCTTACTCAATTAGCAATAAGATTAAAAGGAAAATATTATAATGTATGACATTTTATGATTCTGAAAATAATCATAATATGTTTTGACTACAATGATGATGCTTATGTTAACCATAACCATATTTTTTCTCTGCGAGTAGGATAGCAATTACGACTATGAATGTGACAGACATAGAAATAGTATATTTTCAGATTTCAAGAGGAAAAACTTTTTGATTTTTAGTAATAGGTGGTAGTTATTTAATACGTTACCTGGTAAGTAGGTGTCAATACAATTGTCATTATTATGAAAACTTCAAATTAGTACTTACTAATAAAGACCTCAGCAACTACTAAAAACTTCTATTATTTTCACTACTGAGCATTTGCTAACTAATAATCAGCTCAATAACAACTTATTAGTTGTATTGTTTTCGTACTGAATATTTACTAACTGGAAACGTACTCAATAACTGCTTTTAAGGTCTATTAACTAGTGATTATTTGGCTTGTTAAATATTTACTTGATATTTTTGGACTTCTAGTAAGTGAACTGTAAGTACTGAATTTTGTGGACACCTCGAACAAAAATAAGCAGTTATTCGTCCGAAAGATAAGTAGTGTTTGCTTTTCTCCAACATTAGTTGCTAACTTACCAGGTAAGTTAAGTTTGTGCTGGGATCTGCTACAAATGCAAAATCGAATTTAATATAGCCCGTTTTTTTTGTGCTTGTGGATATAATCCTGGAATGAGACGCAACGACTTTGTTATTCGGACTTCCATTTGGGAATCACTGCTATATTCAAAAGGCTACCATTTATTCATTAGATGCATTAATATCCAGCTGAGTGATGTTCGTTCTCACTGTGTTGTTTAAATATATATAGAGCAATTCCATATGAAAACGATCAAAATTGGCAAATTTTTGGACGACCCCTCTCCGATTTTAAAATAAATAGTCTCAATCGATTGCCCAGCAAAAAATAATGTACCTACATATTTTTTTTTTTTATAGTGACTGGTTTAGTGGTGGTGTACACCACTGGTATGTGACAAAATTGAAGAATTCTTCATAAGAGACCTCATTGAAAGTTGTTTTAAAAAAAAACTACTAAAGCGATCGCAACGAGTGATAGCTCGTTGGAAAGGTGTTGAATCAGACTTTAATTGAAAAATAAAATTTTCCTAATTTTTCTTAGAAATTTACCTTTAAATTTTCCCATGAAAATTAAATTTTCCGATTTTCCACAGAAGCTCCTAAATTTTCCGGCTAATTTTTTTTTTTTGGATTCCCCATAATTTTTGCTTTAAGAATCAGCAATAAAAAAATGGGCCCCGACTCCTTGTTTGGACAGGAGAAGAGCATTTAAGAGACCACCTTGTTAAAAATACATTTTAAAATTACACTGTGCATGAAATTGACACTTTTTTTTCGTGACAAGGCGGGCACATGGCGTTTTAACATAATTCGGGGACGCTGAATCCAGTGGTGCCCGCGGTTTTTTCAGATTGGCTCTGGTTTTCGAGATATACCGTTATTTCGAAAATGGAGGAGGTTGCTCAACATATATTCGCGTAACTCAAAAACGGTTTAGTTTATTGAAATTACTAAAAAAACCGAAATTCCGCAATAAAATTTCATTTCAGAAAAGTAAAACTCTTTTTCTAATATGAGTAGTCTTTATTGAAACATAATTTTTTTTTTGAAAAAAAAAATTAATTTTTTTTATCAAGATTTCGAAATTTTTGTTTTTTAAAAATTCATACAAAATTAAAAAATGCAGCTAGGCTTCTAATTTTTTGCAGACTTATAAAAAACGAAGCTACAAACAAAACAAGCCATAAATGCTTAAAATCTGTTTGCAACTTTTGATTTTATTCACAAAAGTCGACAAATTTTTCATTGATTTAAGAATTTCCCTTGGGGGGCTTCCATACAAATATTGCGTTTTATGAAATTCTTAAATTAATTAAAATTTGTCGACTCTTGTGAATAAAATCAAAAGTTGCAAACAGATTTTAATTTTAATGTTTTGTTTGTAGCTTCGTTTTTTATAAGTCTGCAAAAAATTAGAAGCCTAGCTGCATTTTTTAATTTTGTATGAATTTTTAAAAAACAAAAATTTCGAAATTTTGATAAAAAAAATTAATTTTTTTTTCAAAAAAAAAATTATGTTTCAATAACGACTACTCATATTAGAAAAAGAGTTTTACTTTTCTGAAATGAAATTTTATTGCGAAGCTACAAACAAAACAAGCCATAAATGATTAAAATCTGTTTGCAACTTTTGATTTTATTCACAAAAGTCGACAAATTTTTCATTAATTTAAGAATTTCCCTTGGGGGGCTTCCATACAAATATTGCGTTTTATGATATTCTTAAATTAATTAAAATTTGTCGACTCTTGTGAATAAAATCAAAAGTTGCAAACAGATTTTAATTTTAATGTTTTGTTTGTAGCTTCGTTTTTTATAAGTCTGCAAAAAATTAGAAGCCTAGCTGCATTTTTTAATTTTGTATGAATTTTTAAAAAACAAAAATTTCGAAATTTTGATAAAAAAAATTAATTTTTTTTTCAAAAAAAAAATTATGTTTCAATAAAGACTACTCATATTAGAAAAAGAGTTTTACTTTTCTGAAATGAAATTTTATTGCGGAATTTCGGTTTTTTTAGTAATTTCAATAAACTAAACCGTTTTTGAGTTACGCGAATATATGTTGAGCAACCTCCTCCATTTTCGAAATAACGGTATATCTCGAAAACCAGAGCCAATCTGAAAAAACCGCGGGCACCACTGGATTCAGCGTCCCCGAATTATGTTAAAACGCCATGTGCCCGCCTTGTCACGAAAAAAAAGTGTCAATTTCATGCACAGTGTAATTTTTAAAATGTATTTTTAACAAGGTGGTCTCTTAAATGCTCTTCTCCTGTCCAAACAAGGAGTCGGGGCCCATTTTTTTATTGCTGATTCTTAAAGCAAAAATTATGGGGAATCCAAAAAAAAAAAAATTAGCCGGAAAATTTAGGAGCTGCTGTGGAAAATCGGAAAATTTAATTTTCATGGGAAAATTTAAAGGTAAATCTCTAAGAAAAATTAGGAAAATTTTATTTTTCAATTAAAGCCTGATTCAACACCTTTCCAACGAGCTATCACTCATTGCGATCGCTTTAGTAGTTTTTTTTTTAAACAACTTTCAATGAGGTCCCTTATGAAGAATTCTTCAATTTTGTCACATGACAGTGTACACCACCACTAAACCAGTCACTATAAAAAAAAAAAAAAAAATGTAGGTACATTATTTTTTGCAGGGCAATCGATTGAGACTATTTATTTTAAAATCGGAGAGGGGTCGTCCAAAAGGTGATCGCTTTTATATGGAATTGTTCTATATCTTTTTTATACACAAATATACACAATTTTATAAAAAAGAAAAAAAATGTAAATGTTTGGAAGAATCTTAAATTACAGAAAAATTTTAAACTGGCTAAAAAAGGAAAGAGAGAAAAACGAAAGAAGAACGTACTGCTACTAGGTGGTGGGTAGGTAGCAGATTCCTGCGCGAATTGGGAGATGTCTGAGAATCTGACGGGATTCGTTATGGGAATGACCTGGTTGCGCGGCAGGAGACTGGAGGCTGGGCACATGTAGGGCAGTTTTTTGTTTGGTAGGGTTGTTTTTGCTTTTGCTGTCTGAATTTTTATCTTCCACTACTTTCTCTTCTTCCTGTGCTTTTACCCTTTACTTCTCCTATTCTTTCATAACAGAATTATTTCACTATCTAAGGCGTCTTAATGGACCATATTGGTATCTGGATTAGGGTGTGAAGTTTACTTAGCACCAGCCTTTCTAACCTAACCTAGCCTAAATACACAAAATTTACGTAGAAGTATAGACAAGTAAAATGTTAAGAACGCTGATAAAGGTCGTCGAGGTGTGCAATTATCGCGGTGTACAATAAAGTACAATTATCTTAAAGGGTAGATTATAAAGATAGAACATAAC
The DNA here is from genome assembly GCA_963931875.1 of Pollenia griseotomentosa. Lineage (NCBI taxonomy): Eukaryota > Metazoa > Arthropoda > Insecta > Diptera > Polleniidae > Pollenia > Pollenia griseotomentosa. The sequence continues at coordinate 95,638,508 of OZ007562.1, read as the reverse complement.
ATGATGTAACAGGAACAATAAAACAAAATAACATACACAACAACTCAAAACGCAGATTAAAAAATTAATAAGCATAAGAATTATTAAGCTAATAAAAAACTGTCAAAAATATTACGAAATTAAGTAATAAATTCAATTAATTCATGTCATTGAACAAATTCAAAAATGTATGAAAATACAAAAACCTTTTCATTAAAATAATGAAAAAAATTCTTAAAAATTTGACTTTTCATCACCATGTTAATGAAATGTTTAATTCATGTAATGACAAACAGGCACAGCATTAATCAAATTTCTTCCATCAAGTTAATGCAACATTTTCATTGATTTTATGAAAAATTTTATTAACTGGCGGCTACTAAAGCATTCTTCATTAATCCTATGAAGCGTTACATAGGCTTAACTTGAATGTAATAAATTCTTTCAGAGTAAATTTGTCTGGTGTTTGTTATGACATTAAGGTTCCACTCAAGTTAGAAAATTCATGGTATCTACTTCAAATCATAATCAGTGTTACCATTTTAGCATATTTCCCTGTCCAAAAGCAGATTTTTTAAAATATTTTTACTTTTTAAAAAAGCAGAATTTTTTAGCATATCTTTTTAAAAAATAAAAGTTTTTATGAAGTATATGTAAGTCAAATTTCTTTTAATTAAGCAGATTTTAAGCATATTTTTTTATTAAAAATTCGGCAGATTTTTAGCATATTTATTTTTTTTTTTTAAATTTAGCAGGGCAATTCCACGCATAAGTCCATTAATGGAAAAAATTAATTTCTGATTTTGGTAGTAAAAATACTTAAGTATGGTGGCAAAGTGGCAACAATTTTTTGATATTTTTTTTAAGAAATTTGATATTTTTTTAAGAAATTTGATATTTTTTTAAAATTAGAATTAAGAAAAAAATAAACTTTTTAAATTTTTGAAATATTTATATTTCTTATTTCTAAAAAGTTTTGTTTTGAAATTTTTTAGTTTCAATATTGGTTTCTAACTAAATATTAGTGATTTCGTATAGGTGGTGTTTATATTCAAAAATAGCATTTTAACAAGTTTATTAATTTCAATTTTGTATCTTTCAAATAATTTTAGAATTCCTATTTAATGCGCTGTGATTTCAATTCTAACGTTTAACATAAAAATACTGACTTTTATACTACACAAAGTGAGTGTAGTGTCGGTCACGTTTTGAGCTTTAGTGTCAATCACAATTTATTTTACTACACTGATAGAAAAATGCATCTTCATATTGATGATGTCCTAACATCAGAATTGTGACATCAATGTTACTACAAATGGCATCAATAATGCAAAAAGTTACATCAATCTAATGACTAACGTCTTCGTACAAATTTGTCATTTTTAACGTGTCATCTATTTTATGACTATAGTGACATCAATTCAATGCCACATTTTGTATATTATTAACATTATTTTCATGATTACAATGTATTATATGAAGCGAAAATTCCTATATTCTATTTTTTTAAATTATTTAGTTAAATACATGAAATTCATGAAGTAGAATGATTACGAAAACCACATGAGGCATGGTGCTGGTGTCTTATTATTGAGAGTTGTGCTGTAAACAAAGGTCGTAATTCAAGAAACGTGAAGAAAACATATGCAACGCGTAAGTTAATAATATTATTCTCTCACTTTGACTTAAGTCAATTCCAATGACTTTGACTAAATGCCAAACTGTCATTAAATTAATGCTAATGTGTCCTTTCTCCGATGTTACTGCGTCATCGCACTGAGGACATGTTCGTCATTTCTGTGATGCCGATGTGTCATCCCATTGATGACATAATTTCATTTTGACCCTGATGACACTTTGGCCAAGCGATGTTAAGGTTGCCATCACAATGATGACAAGTGTTATGGGGTCAAAAACGAAGACACTTGTCATAGTACTGATGTCAAAATACATCAGCGTTATGACGCCTTTTCTATCAGTGTAATAAATATTTTTTTTAATAACTTACCGCTATTATTTCAGCATTTTATAATAGTTTGTTTCTTGAACTTTCGATAAAAACACAAATTAAAGTTATTACGAAAGTGCAGAGGAAGATTATTGAAGTTTAAAAACACTTTCGAAAACGACTTCCTTTTTGATGTAGTGTCAGTCAAGTTTATATTTTACTAAATAAATGACATTTAAAAATATCAGTAGTTGGCATTTTTTTCTCTCTATCGGATAATTGTTGAAACTGCTACATAGCCATGTGTAAATTGATACTAAAAAAATATTACTAATCGTAATATAAGACAAAACAAAACGCAAATTGTGTCAAATGTAGAGTCATTCACATATGGAATTGCCCAGCATATTTTTGTTTATTTATATATTAAAAATCTAAGCAGATTTTCTTCATTTTACGATTGTGGCAGATTTTCTTTAACATATTCTCCTCAAACGGTTATGGCAACACTGATCATACTGGTCGTGTCGTAGTGTTTAAGGTAAAAGAAAAAGTCACGTATTTGAGCAGAAATTCCCACTGCAGACTTTGAAGAAAAATCGTCGAAAATTTTATTGTTTAAAGTCTCAGGACTTACAATTTTATATTTTTCCTATTAGTAGTAGAAATTCTTTCCCGAATCGAATCCTATAGGAGAATTATAAGAAAACTTTGTTTTGTGATATTTTAATTCTAGTTTAGCTACAAAATAATTTGGACAATCGAATTTTTTAAATAATAAACGATAAGAGCGATTCTTTATACGTACATTTAAAAATTATCATTTAATTTATAAAGCACAAAGGACTCCAAAGAAGGGCAACCAGCACCAAAAGCAATAAATAAAACTGTCAATTAACCACATTTGTAAAAAAAAATATTGAAGAGTTTTTAATTAAAGACTCCTAAGCGATAAGGTTTTTGCGTCAATAAAAAAGAAAATCTAAAACATTTATTTTCACCAAAACAAAACAAAAAAAGAAAGACGAAAAAATTCTTTGGCAAAAGCATTAACACAAGTGCTGCTAAAGACACAGAAGCTGTTGAAAATTAAAATGCTGCATGCATAAACATGACAACAGCACAAATTAGAACGAATAAATAGTCTTTTTGTCTGGCCAAAGGAGACCAGTAGCTTGAAATTACTTTTGGATACAATTTCTTTTACTACAATAGTTTGGTAAAAATGAGTGTGTTTTTTTTGGTATTTTGTCTGGTCTGATATTTTTCTTTTCATTATTGAAAGCAAATTGACAGTTTTAATTGTTGCATTGTGGTATGTCTTTAGGTTTTCAAGTAACTTAATGTGAAAGTTTTAATTTTATTTTTTTCTTTTTATTCTAACATTTCTTTTACCCTTTTTGTCTACTGAATAAAATAATTTATTTTTTTTTTTTTCTTGTCAAATATTTAGCGTGTATTGTGAAACATTGGTAGAAAATAGAAAAGCTATCATTTGGTATGACCTTTTATCCACTTTTCTGGTAGTATTTCTGGCACCAAGAGAACTCTCAATTTGTTTGGGATCGAGAACGAATTAAGACACCTTTTAATACTCTGTGTTTTGAAATGAAGTGCGTTATGGTAAGAGCGTGTTACACTGATTGGTAGTTTTGACTATAAGGCGGGCGAAACAAAACTTCTCATCCAACTTTTTCAAAATTGTTTTAATCTGGTCCTGCAACTTGTGGCCGAGCGTTGCCATAATATAATAAGTCATGTCGTATGTTTGAGCCAAAGGCTTGTTTTCAACAAATCAATTGTTTTTAATAGAGGTCGCCTGTGATTGTCTATCACGCAGCCAATAACATGGATCCTTCTGTTTCAACCATCTGCAGAGCATAACCTTGGGTCCATGGATTTAGGACTTTAAAATTGCTTAGGTGGGTTGGTCGGGCTTCACACACGATTTCTTGCACATCACTTTTTTGTAACAGATAATATATTGAATAATACATTGACGTTAAATGACTTCATGTGTCTTTAATGCTTAAATGACTTAATTTTACTGCAATCAAGCAGCTTTTTGAACATGAAAACTCATCTGCTAAGCAGAAACTGAAACCCTGAAAAACTGGATTCGGGTTAATCGAAATATATATTTCATGTTCGGGTTCGGTTCAGGGTTCGAAATCAAAATTTCAAAAAACAATTCCAAATTTTATATAAGTAGGAAACTTATTTATTTTCAAAGAAACTATCGTTTAATTTTATATATACATAATTAATAATTATCAAAAGTAATTTTTGGGAATACAAAATTTTAATTAAAAAGATTTTGTTATTCGTGCTTAAGCTATCTTATCCCATCAACAATAAATTTCAGGTGTTTTTATCAAGAATAAAAACTGGGAATTAAGCACGAGTAACAAAATCCTTTAAATTATAATTAATAGCTTTTCAAGTTTTTGTCTTTTCAGTTTGTTTTTTGTTGTGAGACAAAATAAATTTCAAGGCTGAAAAGGCCCTCCCGACGCTTATTACTGCGAATATAATCTGAGCTGCTTGATACAGTATTGGCGTTACTGTTTTCTGTTGCTCCAAAAATAGACAAATATTTTTTTTTTGCTTTTCATAAAAAGTTTAATTTTTAACTAAGCCATGAATCGAACGGTGACATTAAAATTTCATGAATTTGATTTGTAAAATCGTTCCTTCTTTTTAAGATTTTATTCGAGAAAATTCTCCATATGAAAATTTTTGAAAATTTGTATTGTTTCTAAAATATGTTTTTCAGCATTATAACCATCTTCAGGACTTTAGAGTCTAGATGTACTGTTGCAATCAAAAGGGGATTATTTATAAGGTGGCTTTCTCCTTTTATGATATTTAAATATAGTTCTTAAGAAAATTATTTAGTTTTGTCATCTTTTGTTAGCTCTAATTTAACACTGATCTGGCTTATAAAAATAAAAGAACGCCTTAATTCATCTTTTCTTCCTGTAGTTTCAGCGTTTTTTTTAAAGTGCAGTTTATGTTGTGTTTTTTTATAATTTTTCTATCAAACATTTCTCATGCTTTGAACATCAAGAATATTTTTTTTTAAATTATTTTAAACCCGAACCTGATGGGATTTTTGAGTTCGAAGGGGGTTCGGCTTCAAAGTTTTAATAAACAGCAAACCTGAACCCATTTGAGTTCGGGTTAGGGTTCGGTTTCAGTCCCTGCTTTAAAGGGCTCTTGACTTTAGCTTGTTTGTTAGCCATTCGTTCATTTAATATTAATTCTGATACTTTCAGACATTCTGAAAATTCTGCGTTTTTCCAAGTTATATTTGAGTTTTAGAACAGTTTAAATGCCCTTTATTTAACCCTTTTACGCCCGCTGTGCCAATTTGGGAACACTTTATTATTTCCGGCTTATGACAAAGTTTTTGATATTATGCAATATATGTTTACCTTATTGATAAACTAAAATTTCAGAAATTTCTATAACATCAAAACAATTTTTTTTAAAAGTGACCGTAGTGCCAATTTGGGTACACCTCTTTAATTCCAAAAAAAAAAAAAAAAAAAAATTTTTGTTTTTTGTTTATATGTAATGAATTAAATAATAAAATAAACAATATTTTATTTTTTGTCCGGTAGTTTTTGTTTGGGCTTAAATGGGTTAATCATCATGGAACTTTTTTTGGCTGATTTGGTCGGTCGCCCAGCTATCAACTCATTATACGGACCCTTGTAAATTTTTTAACTACACAGATTAAGCATAAGGTATTTGGATTCATAAACGATGCGCCCTGGTTTTTTATAAAGCATTATTTTTTAACTGATGATAAAATGACTTTATATTTTGTATTCAAATAGCTCTTCGGATATAAAAAATCCTCTTTCAAGGACCCATGTCTTCTGTTTGTATGGTACGCAATTTCTTGCATTTTGAGTAATCCAGCTCCTTTTACACACTAAAAAATTGCTGTTGAAAGCTTCCCAAGTTCTTCTTGAGTTTTAAAATATTTTTATGTCCGTAATTTCTACAAAAAGAAATCTAGCTGTTCATTGAAATCTATAAAAAAAACTGAAGGTAAAAAGACAAAGGCCAAATAAAGGTTGAAATAGGTAAAGATAACTGTTAGGTACGAAATCGACTAGCTTTCTTTTTGAGAAATTACGGGAATAAATGGTATATTGTCTCAAATCTACAGTTTTGTTAGCTGGCTTGTGCGGTCTTTGTCTTTCGTGTCAAAATCTCTTCTTCTGCACCGCATAAACCAGCTCTCATAATTCATTAAATATATTTGAGATTAGAAAACGATATATTCATGTCACAAAATTCTATATATTCGAGGCAATAAACTACTTTGTTATATCTTCAAACAACAAACCAAAAAAGTTGAATTTTATTTCTCCAACCAACAATGTTTTGACGCAGCGTGAATATCGTCCTCATTTTAATATGTGCATTACACCCACAGCATCAGCAATAAACCATTCGATTGGACATTTTCCTCAAAATGGATCTGTAAGAACCCTGCCTAGTGCCAGAAGTGTACGTACCGTGAACACTACTCAAAATACGGAAATATTGTATGGTAGAGCGTATAGCATGGTCCCTCAAGATCAGCAAAGGACGTTCGACACAACTTGAACTATTACCGCTGTCGCTGCAAAGAGTTTTAAGTACATTAGACTTGTTCCCATATAAAGTTTAACTTCTGCAGGAACCGAACGTAAGAGACAACCAGAAACTTTATTCACAAATTTAAAATGAATGATGAAGCCCATTTCCTATTAAATGGCTATATCATTAAGCAAAACTGCTGGACCTGGGCTGCAGAGAATCCAAAACTAGTTTATCAGCCAATTAAGTGTTCTCTTTGGTGCCGTGTATCGTACGAAAAATAATTGGCCCATATTTTTTGAAAATAACACTGGTGACTCAATCTCAGTCAGCGGTGGTGCACATCGGACGATGTTAGAAAATTATGTTAGGCCAGCCATGGAAAACCATCCAAACTTGGGGTTTCAACAAGATGCGGCCACAGCACATACTGGACATTGGTAAGGGACATATTCGGCGAATGCAGCCCAGCAAAAACTTGGTAATGACTTGCAATTACTGAACAACTTACTTTTCAATGCCTACTTCATACCATCTGCATTACATAGAAGTAGTTTAGTAATGGCTGACATATATTCTGATACATATGTACTTGTTTATGAGTTGATTAACGAAATTTATAATAAATTCATAATAAAATGCATCTAAGGTTTTATTTATTCAAATCTAATACAAACTGATATTATTTGTACTAAATAAAGAACAATTTGTAATAAATTTGAATATTAAAAATTTAAATACCTAATTGATTTTGATATAAATTTTAATATTAAAAACTTGGTATTGTGGTCTCAACCAAACGACATTATAACGATATCGTCTAGGTGATATAAATTATAACATATGATATCGATATTGTATCAAAAACTTAATGACTTATGTAACTCCCTATTTCTAAGCGAATGTGGTAATGACTTATTTAACTCCCTACTTGTAAGCGAGGGTGGTAAGTACTTGCCTCCAATGACATCACCGTGTTAAAATAATTAGTTAAAATGCAAATGTAGAAGTAGTTAAGAGAAGTTATATTACATTTTTAACGCATTACTTTGCAATGTAAGTTTTTGCTGGGAGTATTTCGGGCACAAGGTCATTTTAACTGTCCTCCATGTTCACTGGACTTTACAGAACCTTTCAGTTTCTTTGGGGATATTTGAAAGGAATAGTGTATGCTAACAAGCTAAGAGCTATTTCCTAACAAAAACCATCATTCAAAATTAAGTCGTGGCCATTACACCCGAAGTTTTGCGAAAAGTTATGGAAAATATGTCAAAAAGAGAGCGTATGTCGGAGCAGAAAATGGATATAATTTTTCATTAAAAGAAAATTCCCCCATAATATTTAAAAAAGTAATAATCTTTAATAATAATTTTAATTAGGCTTAAGTTCATTAAATTTAATTTTCATTAAATTATTTTCGAGCCCCGGCCACGGTCAATAATGAAAGATTATCAATAACAATTTTAATTAATTTTCATGTTGTAAAATTCCTTTCTTCATAAAAATAATTTAATGAAAATTAAATTTAATGAACTTAAGCCTAATTAAAATTATTAAAAATTTGGATTAAGAACCATAAATAATTCAACAAATAACCACAATACTAATTATTAGTAATAATAATCTTAACAAGTTATAGATTTATGTGCCACCTTGTACATATCGTTAATTTGCTGCAACGTCGTCATAACTCAAAAAAAAAAAAAAAAAAATATATTTAGAAATAATTACGACACATTCTCTTATATAAAGATAAATTTTATGCACAATAAAACGAAAAACATGGCGAACAAATCGGCATCACTAAATCCAAAACTTGATTTTTTGAGCTATGGCGACGTTGCAGCAAATAAGCGGGATATGTACTTAATGGGGTTCCCGAGGAATATTTTATATTTGGTTACAGCTCCTGCATAAAGTCCTTTTGGGGCCCGTAGTTTAGCTTCATTTAAAGTAAAACTTATATGTATAAGCAAGTTTAATTTACTAATAGTTATGTTAAGTTTAAATTTTTTTCTTTTTAATTAACGTGACGTGAGACAAGCTAAAAGGACTAACGTGGAGTAGTGTGCTTCCATCTTCAAAAGGTCATTCATGCAAATTAATTAATTTGTATACAAAAAAAAAAAAAAAAAAGTTTTCCCCTGTTTGAATTCTAAACGATGTTGCGGTGTCACATTAATGAAAAGTAAAACAATTAGAATGTGTTAAATATATTTTCAATCCTTTATCAACGTGTTATGCATTTTTAATGATTTAATACTTAAAAGTCATTAGAAACCAATTCTTTTGTTCTTTGTCTGTGCAAAATACCAACAAAAAAATTTTAATTATTTGTGATTTTCTTTTTAAACATTTCAATGATATATTTATTTTACAAGTTTTAAGTCTGGCTAATAGACTTTTAAAACAAGAAAAGTCTGAACCAGACAATTTTAATGAGACCGCAATTTTTTTTTTTTTTTTGTAAAGAAAAACATTTTACCGCCTGTAATTCCCTGAGGCTTTAATTCAATGTCAAACCCTTATCAAATTTCTTAACGTCTGCAAAAGTAAATAACGATATTTTTTTTATTTTTGCGACTTTTTTTATGCAAAAAACCAAATGTGCTTCTTTTTGAAAGACCTGATTTATTTTCAGCTTTAAAGATGAGAAAACTCTTAAAAAAATTTTTGTAAAAGAACATGAAGCAATTAAGCTTTAAACGTTTTTTATTTTTTTTTTTTGCTTTACTCAACCATTTCGAACGTAAACGTTTGCATAGAAAATTTCCATGACTCTGTTTTAAACGAACGTTTACGTTCGAAATTGTTAAACAGGCAGTAAATTTTTCTTCGAATGGTGTCGTGTTAGTGTTACAATTATTTGATTGATTTGTTTGAAAAAAAAGCGAACGAAGAAGATATCAAAATAAAAAAATGGAAATTAAGTTAAAATGAATTTTTTTTGGAACTTAATAAAGATATTCGATTATCCTGTCAGCATAAAAGGGATAAGAGTCATTGATAGAATTGTGTACTATAACATTATTATTGTTTTCAAATTATATTACAATAGAAGTTTTCATATAAGTTTAAATTGTAAGTTGTATTTATTTATTTAATTTAATTTAATCTTAATCCTAGAAGGGTAACTAACGTAAATTGTACGTGTATCTTTTTGTATTACTGTTGCTACTCAAACATCCAGTAACCTAACGGTACCAAATTCAACAAGTTCTTTTTCAATGGTATTTGATCAAACGCAAAACAGAAAGAAATCATTTTTAGTCGTTAAAGAGCTCTTAGAGCAAGAAGGTTAAGAGTAAAATTTGTGCAAGTAAATTCTCAAAAGCCACTCTTAGCCAATCAAAATATAAATTACAAAGCATTCTGCCTAAATACCTGCAAAAATACTCTGTTAAAATAAATAATTTAAATAATAAATACTTATATACTTACATCTATATATATAAAAGAGCTGCGTAAGTGACTGATTGACTCATTCATCATCGCCCAGCCCAAACCGCTGAGAAACTTGAAATTTCGAATAGCGATTGGTCACTCCCCAAATTGATCCACTTTCGAAATTCAAATGTTTAGGGGGTAAAAAAGAACTAAAAGAGATGCAAAATAAATGTAATACTTATCGTTGTTCCTTAGAAAAATAAGCGGACAGGTGTCTGAAATTCGGCCCTATTAGGGGGTAAACGGGTAAAATCTGAATTTTAGTACTTTTATGCCACCCCATCTATCTTTTGAACCAATAATATTTAAACAAAGTTAATACCACATTCGAAACTTATAAAAAAATACGTATACGAATTTGGTACTTTTTCGTAATTCGAACATTTAAGGGGTGAACATTTTAACTGTTTTTGGTACTTTTTTTACAAAACATTTTGCTCCATTCATTCACATATTCGTACTAAATTATGGGCTGTCACTACAATACTGAAATTTTTGATACTTTGATGGGGGAAAAATACAGTAAGTACCCAAAAAAGGAAATATGGGAAATTTTATATTTTTCTTTAGCTTTTTGGTTCTACTAAAGTAGCGGGTTAAATGCTAGAATTTAAAAAAGATTAAACTATAATCCTTTTTCTTCGACCTTTTTTATTAAATTTTTTACTCTATTAAATTATTTAAGCTTAAGGTCACTTTTATAAAAAATTAATTAAAATGTTTTTATTCGATATTTCGATTTCCGTTGGAAATCTTCCTGAAGAAGATTCTAGTTATACATATTTGTATCTTATTTTCCTCCTTTCTTTAAATTTAAAAATATAATATTCAAAAATACAGGATTATTATTATTTACTGGAGAATGTTTTTATACCCTCCACCAGCATAAATTGTGAAGAGGGTATACTAAATTTGTCATTCCGTGTGAAATTTTTTTTTTAAGATCATCTCAGACCACATAAAGTATACTATATATTCTGGCTCCTTGAGTAGTCGATTTAGCCATGTCCATCTGTCTATCCGTCTGTTGAAAACACGCAAACTTTCGAAAAATTCAAAAGAAATGAACACACTTGGTGTCAAATTGCTTTTAGTTACCCTAAGCAGTTTGGGATTGAAATCCAGCAAAATCGGTAAGATCATAGCTATGAATCAAAATATGGAACCAGCACCCTTAAAAACTGATAAAATTGTTACCAAAACTAACATAAATGGTGGAACAATGCACGGAATGATATAAGATTTTCCAAAATTTCTTTTTATTTGAATTACTCACTGCACCTAGGTTTTGTGGAAAAAAATCTAAATGCGAATAAAGAAAATACAAAACATTGTCGGTGTCCACGGTTTGTCCAAGTTTCTGACAGCAAAATCAAAATAATGTAAATATGCATATTTTATTGATTCTGATATTGCATATGCTTTTTTTCCAAACAAATATTCACCACACACAAAGCAAAAATAGCTTGAATCAGTAACACACGATCTCCCTGATATGCTTAAATGCTACTCTTATGAAGATTTTGAATGAATGTTGGCTTCTGTCAAATACATAATTGTGAAATTGTATTGTCAGTATTGACTGTTTTACAGTATTGCCAACATGCGACGTGAACAAGACGTGACAGCCAAATGTTGATACCAGATTCGAATTCAGCGCACCCAGATTAGTTTAAAAACATGTTTCGTTTCTGCAGTCAATTTTTTTTTCAAATTTGTAGATAAGTGATGAAACGGTTAACCCCAAAACAGCCGCTATGGACAACTCAATAACTCAAGTAAAAACTTCTCAAAAGCCTACAGTACAAGTTGGTATGGACAGGTACATAACAGTGCTTAAACGGGGACGCAGCCCTACCTCTGCAGCAGTTGATTCGGCCTCAAAAGTACCATCTTTTGATAAAATAAATTCTCAAAATCGTTTTGCAATTCTGGAGGATGAATCCTCTGAAGCACAAAACGTCATAAAATCGTCCAAGCCTCCCCCGACATATCTGAGGGAGCAAAATTCTAATGAGCTCATAAAGAGTTTGATATCGGTTTTAGGTGAAAATTCGTTTTACGTAGCTGCTATCAAGCGTGGTAGTATAAACGAAACAAAAATACAAATCAATCATGAGAATGATTTTCGCAAAATTATAAGCAACTTTGAGGCACTCAAAAAAAATTTTTATACATACCAACTGAAAAGCAGTAAAGGTCTTCAGGTAGTGATTAAGGGTATTGACTCATGTGTGGACCCAGAAGAGGTGAAAACATTCCTTGAAGAAAAAGGCTTCAAGGTAAAACATGTATTAAACATTAAAAATAGAGAAAAAATTCCCCAACCACTTTTTCGAGTGGAGTTTGAACCCGGCGACGTTAAACTTAAAAAAAATGAAACGCATCCCATCTATAACTTTAAATACATTCTGTACAGAAAAGTAACTATAGAGGAGCCGCACAAAAGAGGTGGTCCCGTTCAATGTCTGAACTGCCAAGAATTTGGCCATACTAAGGCATACTGCTACTTACCCCCTGTTTGCGTAGTATGTGGCGAATTACATGGTACAGTTCTTTGCGACAAGTCTAAAACCGACCCCAACGTAAAAAAATGCAGTTACTGTGGTGGCAATCATACTGCCAATTATAGAGGATGCCCTGTATATACTATCGTCAAGCAGTCGATTGGACCGAAAACTAATCCCCCTCAGGTAACAAATCAAGTAAACAGTAATGACCTTCAGGCCCCCCAGCCTAGTAGTAACAGAATCTCTTATGCTAACGTCTTAAAATCAAATAATGTACCAATGCAAGGCGGTTGGACTAGTAATGACGAAACTCCAGTTTCTAATCTAAGTCGGCTAGAAAAAACAATGGAAACATTAGTGCAAACAGTAAATAATTTTACAAACACAATGGGTAATATGATGCAGGAAATTCTTAGAATGCAATCGATGTTATTGCAAGCTATTCTTAACAAGCCATGAACTGTTTAAAAATTTGTTTTTGGAACGCAAACGGCATCCGCCAACATAAAAATGAATTAGAATACTTTCTTAAAAATAAACAAATTGATGTCATGATGGTTTCTGAAACTCTTTTGACCTCAAGAAATAAGTTCAAAATCAATGGTTATACTCTATATGATACCAAGGACCCTCGAGATAGAGCTTGTGGAGGTTCTGCTATATTAATAAAAAACCGAATTAAACACTACCCAATGTGTGATCATCGTGAAGATTATCTCTAAGCAACGAACATTTGTGTTGAAGAGATAAATCGAAACATAGTAATTTCATCTTTATATTCACCACCTAGATTTGCAATATCAGAAAGCCAATATTATAAATATTATAAGTCATTGGGGCCCTGTTTCCTGGCTGCTGGCGATTATAACGCTAAACATACCTTCTGGGGGTCACGACTAATAACACCAAAGGGTCGTGTTTTGTTTAATACAATCTCTAAAATGAATTTAAATGTTGTCGCGAGTGGCCAACCAACATATTGGCCTGCTGATGCGCAAAAAATTCCAGATGTCATCGATTTTGGCGTTGTTAAAAACATCCCCACAAAAACGATTCACGTTGAAGCTTCCTTAGAATTATCTTCTGACCATACACCTACAATTGTTACTATAATGAACCCCAATAGAATTGTATCTCCGACTGGTCACTTAGCGACGACAGCTACGAAAATTAACTGGTTAAAATATAGAAAATACCTCAGCACCCATTGCACAGAAAATATTCCGCTTAGTACACCGGAGTATGTAGATCGCTCTATTGCCAATTTTGACAGTTTTCTGAAACTAGCTGTTCAACATTCCAGTATTGCCCCCAAAAAAACCAAAAATAATAAAATATATTCCTCAGATGTCGAGCGTCTTTTGTCTGAAAAAAGGAGAGCTCGTAGAGAGTGGCAATTGCACAGATCCACAATCAGACACAATCATTGTAGCGTGCAGCTAGAAATCTCAAAAGGCCAGTTGTCTCTAAGCCACCATTAAAAAACTTAAATGGAAGTTGGGCAAGAAATGATGTTGAAAAAGGAAACCTGTTTGTCGATCATTTAAAAAACGTATTTACACCAAATATATCTCACAATATTGCGGTCGAGTTACCACCTGTTGCTGCTAGAGCAGCTATACCCTTCAGATTTGAGATAAGAGAAATCGAAAAGGCTTAAACACTAAGAAGGTACCTGGTATTGATAAGATCAGTAATAAAATGCTTTAAGAGCTACCTCGCATAGCAAAGAAATTTATTCTTTTTATTTTTAATGCTATTTTACGACTCGAATACTATCCTCAAAAATGGAAGGTTTCCTTAGTTACCATGATACCAAAGCCAGGTAAAGACCATACAAAAGTTGAGTCATATAGGCCTATTAGCTTATTATCAAATATGTCAAAGCTGTTTTAGAAATTATTAGTTTCAAAATTAACACCGATTTTAAGTGAAAATAGATGTATTCCATCTATTCATCAGTTCGGATTTAGAAGAAAACACAGCACAATCGAACAGACTCATCGAATAGTAAATGTCATAAGAAAAGCATTTGAAGAAAAAAATATTGCTCAGCACTCTTATATGTGATGAAGAACATTTTTGTCTGGCAATGGCAGGACATAAATAAAGTATTAGGATAAGATTTGATTAATTATTGTTAGTTCATATTAAATATCTGAAGATTCAATAAATAAATATTGAAAAAAAAAAAAAAAAAAAAAATTTGTAGACCAGTGTAATTAACATTAAGTGTGAGTAGCAGCATATGTAAATACATTTATGTCGTTATCATTTATATAAAAGACACAATTTGAGAACAACATTTTTCGACAATCAACACCATATGCAAAATTAAGGAAATAAATACAATGATTATTGCTTACGAATAAAAAAAGAACCGTAGACAATCCATCAAAGCCAAAGAGAAAAAAGCTAGTTATTAACATAATTTTTTTATAGTTTTATTTCCATTATAAAGATATTTTAGATTTTATTTAACTAATGTTCTTTTGTCTTATGTTACAGCATATTATAATCATAAAAAAATAAATTGCTCAAAATTGTTGGTCATAAAAACATAATAACATTCTTTTTGTTAGCTTCAAAAATATATAAATTTTCAAAAAGTAATTCAAAGAAGCAATACGAAACGCTCTAAAATAAACACTCTAAAAATAACACAAAAACAGCAAAGTAATCGTTAGGGTAAGTTAATAGTAGATAATTATATTTAAAGAAAAAAATTTTATATAAAAATAAAAAAAAAGAACAAAGATTGTCATTGATAACGAAACAAGCTAAAAAAAATTTAAATATAATAAAATGTAGAGGTATGGCCATTTAACCATATAATGGTTACCCATGCGCATTTTTTGATTGTTAAAATAATTACATGCTAACCATAATTAATTATATGGCTACTTAAAAAATCATAATATGATGCTTTTAAAATGTGATATTTAATAAAATTATTTAATCAAAGACAAACTGCAATAGTTGTCAGTGGCCACACTAAGCAATATTTTTTCATAATATGTGGTTAAAAAGGCGTCTAGGTTCCTTTGGCAGCCATCGAGAGACAGCTCACTTAAGTCCTTGACTGGTCCCTTTTTGATTCCCAGCCCCAATATCCATCCTACAGAGCAGTTACTTAGTAGGCGTTATTGCAGAACTCAACCAATTCGTCTCTCTAGTTAAGAGAAGAATCGACCTTAGTTCTGTCATAGAAAGATCCTCAAAGCAGGCGAACAGCGGTTTTCCCAGGTATTTTTCACTAATGCCCAAAATCCCAGGACTTTGACATAGAAAATGAAGTTCCTGATAACTTCTGCAGTAGTCCTTGAATTCCAGAACCATTCTCCTCGCATGAGCCAGTGGCCAGTCACAACTGAGACCACTGCCCTAATCTGATCCCTATTGAACCTAACTAGGGAGCTAGTTCTTCGTTCATCGTAACCAGGCCGTTCATCACAGTGATATGGAGCAGGTGGATTCGGAAATCCATCACATCTGCTTAACTTTGTAACGCTCGCGCTTGATATGTGACGTACAGCGAGCCATCCCTCAATATGCGGTAATACCTAAGCCAGCTAGCTCGGCAGACGATAAGGAAATTTTATGTCCTATTCCTCTATGAAGCACCATCAGTATAGACCCTTAGTTCCGGTCCATTGAAGTCCTTCCACCTGACAGCACACTAACATGTGTCGTATGTGCTGCGTACCCCGCACCAAAGAATGGTTCCCGGGGACAGTAGTCCACCCCGTCAGGGACAATCGATTGCTTGATTATCATAGTGGGGCATTAATCACGTGTCGACGAGCTGTATGCCGCGTCCAGCCGCCCGCGTTGCCGGACGAAGGGTTTTCTATCTGGCCGTGATGTCAACGGGACACAATTTAACAAGGCAAACAGCGCACTCGTGTCGAACTCATTGATCCAGTGATCATCAATGCGACAAGTGTGTGAGCCTTTTGAAGCATCGCGCGGTACTCGCCTTTATCCATTGCAGTCCACTATACAACATCTTCCTAATACAGAGTCGGCTAAACTACAGCCTCAAAGATCCAATTCACACACCGCGGGAACATGAGTCAGTTCCTGGTGATTGCACCCCTAAACGCATAATCCGGTTACACTAATTACTTATAATTACTGCCAAAAAATACTTTAATTCATTCAGTTTGTCACATGTCTACTACAATCATATTATGGTTGCTTGAAATTTAATTAATGATTGAATTATTCATGTAGGTATCAATGCATATTTTGTGCTGGCATTTTTATACCTACACCACCATAGTGGAGAGGGTATTTTGGGTTTGTGCTGATGTTTGCAACACCACTCCAAAAAAATTAAATTAATATTATGTAAATCAATGACCTACGTGCCAAAAATCTCGGAACGTATTCAAAACTCTGATATTTATAACAAAGAAAAATATAAAATTGCTCCAAAAACAAATAACACTCTCAAACAACTTTTTTCAGAAGGATTGACGACGTGAATAAATCAAATCTTCTCTACAAAATAAAATGCATGGGGGAAAACACTAACACATGCAACCAAGTGTATGTTGAGACTTCAAAAAATGCTTAAAACTAGATTAGCAGGATATAAGATGTAGGGATAATTCATCCACACAAAAACAGCACTTGCAGCCCATTGTGCAATGAGAGGACATACACCAGATTTTGACAACGTACACATTTTGCAACGAGAGGAAATATATAAACGAAGGTTTACATTGGACATGTTGCACATCAACGAAGTAGAACAAGAAAAGAGAATAAACAACCGAACCGATATAGACATTTGTCAAAGAGCTATTCACAGAAACAAAAACACTCGGGATAACTCAAGTTTCTTATGATTATGATTTATGAAAAGTTCAAGTACGAATAACACTAAAACGTACTTTAAACAATCCAAAATGGGATTACTTTTGAAAATCAATCCCGTAATTTCTTGAAATAAGTATAAAATTCTTATATCAAGTAAAAAAAGATTAATGTGTGGTTTATAGAACACGAGTGCCCTACTCGTCCGTTCAACTTACATTTAAAACAAAAACAAATTTCAAAATTTTGCTTCGTTGTGTTTACGCATGTTTTGATTTTCTATACATATTGAAAAAAGGTCTGGTCGGACTCTTGTCTACCACGAAGGGTTAAAAAGTAAATCTGAACTCTTGCTTCTCAATTAGTATTTATTTTGGTTAAATATGTACATAAGATTTCTAAAGTTAAAGCCATATCGGGCATGATGTTGGTGTTTTATCATTCCTAAAGGTGTAATACGGGTAAGTAAATCAATCATAATAATTTTTTTCTTTCCAACTCGGGATAATATCAACTTTAAAATACTTGAATCAAGCGCATTTTGAGATTGATGCAATCTTAGCTTTACCTTAATCAATCTCATTTCCGGATTATTTTAAGTACGAATTCGGAGTATTTCACGTTATGAAAAATTCAAAAAACTTTTTTATTTTTATTCATTCTTCAAAAATCTTTCTTTGAACTATAACAAATGACGTTAAATATGATAAAAACGATTTATACGGGTATTGCAACATAGAAAAACACTTCATTGCCACATTTTAGTAGGTGTGTAACCGTCTTGCAGAGGTGGCATCGACCTTTTTCTTTTTATAATATCTGTATGTATTCGGCACATCAGAATTATCTTTATGGCGCTTGAACTGGATGCAAAAGAAGATAGATACGACGGTGTTGAACTCATTTCTTCTTGTTCTAAAATGTTACCACTTGGACGTCCTCTTTCCATTTTTTTTTAAATCAATCGTAATGTATGCAATAAATTTTTTTCCACAACAAAACATTGGAAATCTCTTCTTGTAAACCGATCTAGGTTTATTTAGCTTTCTCCAAAACTGAGTATAAACCATTTTCCAAAAACTCGATGAGGCACCCTTTATCGAAAGAATCATTCCCATCAAACTCGAGAATGACTTCACAAGGCCACATGCGTGGTTTGATCACGTCTTCGATTTCAATGTGTTTACTATCAGCGTTGCCCAAAGTTGCTTATAAGCAACTTCATTAAACAAAAAAATATTGCTGTGTAATACCACAACTTTAACAATATTTAAAATTTTTTATATTTTAATACACCTTTTATTGTTAAAACTGCGTACTTGTTTTTTTAAATTATGCTATCTGAGTATTTTTAATTATTTTTTGCTTTTTGTATAAAATTTTTAACATCAGCGTTTTCCTCCACTTCACACCGAACATAGTTGGGGGTAGTGCACTAAATATTGACTTAAATCAGGATTGCACTATCACCAAATAAAACTGCAAAGAAATTAGCTTGCACTCTTTTTTACCAGCTTTAGTGATGATCAGTGTTGCCAGAAGTAGGGGAAAATCCCTACATGTAGGTATTTTTGATACTAAAATAGAGGCGTAGGGAAAATCGGACAGATTTTTTATAATCACCAAAATGTAGGGATTTTTCGTCATAATTATTTATAAAATAAATTCAGAAAAACGTTTTGTAAGTGATATTGTCTTGTCCAAAGCGGTTGAAAATTTTTTCTCTTCACTAAAATCGCTTTAAAATATATTTCCAGAGTTGTTTGTGGTTTAAAAAATTGGCGACACTAATATGTCCGTAAGTTTTTTTCTAAGATATCATCTAATTAAATTTTTAAAAGTACAAAAATATCGTACCTATTCAACAATATTGTATTAACTCAAAATTTTTAGTTTTTCACTTTTTGGAAAAAATTGATAGGTATTATTCCTATCTACCCGCTGTAAATATATCGAGCTATTTTGTGTAACTTTTGGTAAAGAAACGGTTGGTTTAAAAATAATTTTTTACATGCCTTTCATATTAAATTAAAAATTGTTTTGCTTCTACCGAAAATTTTGAAATTTTGAGTTAATTCAGTATTGTTGAACAAGTGTAATATGTATTATTATTTTTTTAAGCTTTGAACTTATTTTTTGCCAAAGCTTTAAGCTTCGTTCACAATCCCAGAAACATTTTCACTTGGTGTTCAAAATAGAGCAACAATTTCTTTTGCAACCACACACATTTTGCACAAAGAAACCGTTTGCAAATATTAGCCACAACAATATTATGCATTTATTATTATTTTTTACAATATTATGTTAAAATTTTCATTCAAAACTAAATAAAATTATTTTAAACGTCAAAAACAATTTCATACAAATTCTTGCTGAAGTTCTAGTTGACTCAATTTTTTAAAAACTTTAGTTACATTTTTGTTTATAAAATGAAAGGAAAATATATATGAAATACTTGGGGAAGAAATAAGATAAAAGAAAAACCGAAATTGTTGCTCTGATTGTGAACAAAGCTTTAATATACATATTCAAACAAAATTTATTTTTTATAACTAAAGTGTTTTCTTCTATTTTAATTACAATAATGCGTAGGGATTTTTGTAGGGGAAATTTTTTCAACGTGTAGGGAAAAATCAGATTTTTTTTTAGCATGTGTAGGTATTTTTTCAAAAATCCACTGGCAACACTGGTGATGATTGTAATTTTTTAACTACCACTAAAAAATTTTGAGTGATTTTGCAAATTGTTTCACTATCACTAAACGCAAGTTTGAATGCAAAAATCTGCACTCAAATCATATAGTGCAAAATTTGGACATGCAATCAAAAAAGCTGCATACAAATATTGTCTCACTAAAATTTAAAAAATGTAACTTTTTATGTGCATGGTTTTTGATTTCTTTTGAGGATATGCATAAGTAGAGAACATTAAACAAAATGAAATTTTGTCAATAACGGTATATTTATTGGCTTTAATCATGAAATACAAGTTTTTAATTTTAAAATTAGTGCAATTTAAGTGGCACTCAAATGAGTGAAGAAATAAAAAGTCGCAATAAGCTGATGATTGCTTTTTTATATCAAACTATTTTTTTTTTTGAGTGCAAAATTTTTTAACATCGCTATCACTCATGTTTAGTGAGCGCAAATGAGTGCACTACTCCCATCTATGACACCGAATAATGCATCGTAGCTATGTTGATCAGGAACTGCTAATACTTTTTCTGGTTTTTTTATTCTGAGGACTGCAGTTAACCAACTCTATCTATATGTGCTTTGATAATTTATTAAGATTGTTTTAAATAAAACGATGATTAAAATCCAAGTTGCTTATAAGTAACTTTGGGGTCGAAAGGGTTAAAGGTATTATAAATATCAGCACAAACTCATAATAACCTCTCTAAAGGGTAGGCACATCTTTGTGTTGGCGAAGGTATTTTTGGAACTTAAGGCTATGGAAAAACTGAACCAAATTCAATAAAATGATGCAGAAAAGCTTAAACTTTCTAGACCCAAAGTTTTTAAATACTTTTGGCATAAGTTTTGTCACTAGGAACGCTTAAAATCGCCATTGGATACACGTGCAACCGGTTATGCCTTCTAGGGTTAAGGAGGACTGATTAAGTCATGGTTACTGTAACAGTGATATAGCTTTGGTAATTATATTGTAGATTAAAATTTTCCCTTAAAAGCTGTCTAGTGACCATATTGAAGCGTAGTTTGTTCTATGTGCGTAAAAATAAAGCGGTTTTATTTTTACAAATTTAAAAAAACCTTAATAGAAATATATTTTTATCTTAAATAAACTTCTGTTTCATATTCGATACCTTTGAAACTGTTTTCAAATTGCAGAAAACTGCACTTGAAAAAGGATAAAATGTAATTTACTTTAACATTTAGTCTTTTTTGCCCCTTTTTAATACTTTACTGTTTTCCTTTAATTATCCTTTGTTTAGTTACAGAATGTTGAACATTTTTACTTTGTTGCAATACAAAATTAAAATTTGTCCTTTGAAAACTACAGAAAGAAAGGAAGGACAGATTTTTTTATAGATGAAAAAGGAAGAGAATACAATTTAAAAAAAATTTGTAAATGACGTTTAGCTAGAATTTAAAATATTAGAGAGAAAAAAAAATAATTTTTACCATTTATTCAAAGATAAGATTATTTGCTTATTTTTAAATATTTCTTATTCTACTTAAAAATAGCATGGTTTATCTTCATATTTCCTTACTACAGCTTGAATTCCAAATTAACATATAATTTCCATTTGGAAATCCATTACACACATTATTACTATTACATGTAATATTAATTTCTGAACACATAAAAAAAACTAGGCTAAAAGCTGTACTTTTGCTGTTTGGGCCAATTAACAAAGTAATTATTGCTGAATATTTTACACCTTTTACATTACACATTTAGATGTGTGTTTCACTGTACAGGTAAGTTTGAAAAAGATGCAGAGAAAAATAAAGGAAATATACTAAATAGTAAACTTATTTTGGTAATTACACCCTTTTCATTTGTTACACATAGAAATTAATATCAGCGACTTAATAAATTATAAACATATCGTCGGCTAAGAGTGTTAACCTGCTAACTAACTTCTTGCTAATTTTACAGGGCAAAGCATAAACTTCTAATGTTTTCTATTTTTAGCTTAAGATGTAAACCCTATATATATTTATTGGGTTATTTTCTAAATTCTATAGAGTCCCAAATTGAAGGACATGTTTTTTTTTAGTCGATGCGGCTTTCTTTATCTTTCGAACGGTATCAAAATGTCGACGATAAGCCGACGATATTCTCATATTAAATATTTAAAAAGATCTAGTTATACCCGTCCTTGTGTCTGTCATTGACATTTTCTGGGTCGCAATATTCGACTTAAGAGACAAAACTGTCAGAAATATTTGTATCCGAACACCACCAAAGTAGAGAAGGTACCAAGCGGTAAATATTTAAAGAACCGAAAGTGGCATTCCTTTTTGAAGGCCTCTTTCCTCCTTTCTAAAAGATTTGATACTCCTTTCTAAAAGATTATTGATATCCTGACTTCAGAAATATGCCTTCTAGAAGGTATGAATTTGTTTTTAAAGACCTTCTTAGATATTCATAACACATTCGCTGCTCTTTTCTTTAAGAAGGGAAGAATTAAGTTGCTCAGTTGTTCTATTTTTATAGTTTTTATGTGCACTGAACCAAAAATTTACCTAAATACAATAAAATGGGATGCAAAAGTGAAAAAATGTAGGTTGTTCTACAACTCACAAATTAAAAATTCAAGGTTACGGACGATAAATTTTGTATATAGTTGTAAAGAAGAAATTTCTTTGATTTAACTTTTGCCTTTTCGTTTTTTTTAGTTAAATTAGTAAAATTTACTAATGATTTTATTTATATATGGGTAATTCCACGTCAAATCGACGAAGAGTGGGACCCGACCCCTTTAGATTTTAATGAAATTTGGTGAGAAGGTTCCTTTTATTCTAAAGGGTGGTTAAATTTCAAGGGCCGATGTTGAGTTTGAATAAAACACAAACTATTTAGGAAATTATTGGTAATTTAATTTTATTATGATATATTGGTATTACTCAATTATGTATGGAACAAAATATCGGCCAAATGGGCGCCGTGACCACGGCGGCACACCTCCATCCGATGGTCCAAATTTTCGATGACCCTGAGGCATAATGGAGGTTCTATGCCGTTAATGTGCCGAATTATCTCATCCTTTAGCTCTTGAATTGTTGCTGGCTTATCGACGTACACCTTTTCTTTCAAATAACCCCAAAGAAAAAAGTCCAACGGTGTCAAATCACATGATCTTGGCGGCCAATTGACATCGCCATTACGTGAGAATTTGTCCATTGAATTTGTTGCGCAAAAGAGCCATTGTTTCGTTAGCTGTGTGGCAAGTGGCACCGTCCTGCTGAAACCACATATCGTCCTCATCCATATCTTCCAATTCGGGCCATAAAAAGTTCGTTATCATTTCACGATAGCGAACACCATTCACAGTAACTGCCTGACCGGCCTCATTTTGGAAAAAAAATGGCCCGATGATGCCGCCAGCCCATAAACCACACCAAACAGTCACTTTTTGTGGGTGCATTAGTTTTTCGACAATCACTCTTGGATTATCATTCGCCCAAATGCGACAATGCTGCTTATTAACGAATCCACTGAGGTGAAAATGTGCCTAACGAAAAATCACGAAGTGCACGAAATGCATTTTGATTTGAACGCCCATTTTCATAATAAGTCTGGATAACTTTAACACGTTGTTGGATTGTGTATCTCTCCATGGTTCAAATTGAGTAAGTTTGAAATAGAGAAATGTCAAATAAAATTCGGAAAAAACTTGGCGTTTAGGTGTGGTTCACATTCAACATCGGCCCTTACAATTTAACCACCCTTTATAAGGAACATTATGAACGAAAAAATATTAAAAATTTTTTTTTCAAAAGTTATGTCATATTCAAAATGTCATAATTTCGACGAATTAGCCGAATGTGTTGAGATAATTTCTTCAATATCTCGAAAACTACTTTACATACGAAGATGATTTTAATGTTATTTTTAAGAGAATACTTGGGGCTACAAACCATTTATTGAAAAAAAATTAATTTTAAAAACGGACCTATTTTTTTATTTGGCTGATTTTTATTATATAATACCTCAAATCGTTCTTCAAAAATCTTGAAACTTTGAAGGAGGTGTTTTTTTTTTCTTTTTTAAGATATGATTTTTTTTCTGTCACAATAGTGCTAAAAAAGAATTTTAATATTGTAGTTTTAGCAATAAGTATACTGTGCTAGTTGCAAAAAGCAGACAAGCCGGGCACCTTGCATTTTAACCAAATTAGGGGGGGGGGGCGGGGCACGCTGAATATAGTGGTGCTAACCGTTATTTCGAAAATGCAGGAGGTTGCACAACATATATTCGCGTAACTCAAAAACGGTTAAGTTTATTGATATTACTAAAAAACCGAAATTTCGCAATAAAATTTCTTTTATTATCCTAGGCGCTGCTTTAGCCAAATTTAAGAATTTCAACCATGCATATATGGCGGTTTAATAGAATTCCCATACAAAATGTTTAATGCAGACTAGAAATAGTTGTATTAAAAAAAAGTCCCATAAATGCCCAGGAGTCGCTCCCAGAAAGATAAAATGTATGACCGACCTCAATTAGTTGTTTGTCCTTTACATTTTCTCGATACATACTTGCCCCTTATCACCACTTTTTAGGGGGGCTCTCAAGCAAATATTGCGTTTTATGAAATTCTTAAATTAATTAAAATTTTTCGACTTTTGTGAATAAAATCAAAAGTTGGTAACAGATTTTAATCATTTATGGCTTGTTTTGTTCGCAGCTTCGTTTTTCTATGTCTGCAAAAAATTAGAAGCCTAGCTGCATATTCCAATTTTTATGAGTTTTTAAAAAACAAAAATTTCGAAATTTAGATAAAAAAATTATTTTTTTTTTCAAAAAAAAAAAAAAAAAAAAAAAATAAAAAAATTATGTTTCTAAAACGAAAAAAATTTAAGGAATTTCGGTTTCTTTAGTAATTTCAATAAACTAAGCCGTTTTTGAGTTACGCGAATATGTGTTGTGCAACTTCCTGCATTTTCGAAATAACGGTATATCTTGAAAACAAGAGTTAACCTAAAAAACGGTGGGCACCATTGGGTTCAGCGTACCCGAATTATGCTAAAACGCCATGTGCCTGGCTTGTCTAATTTTGCAACTAGCATAGTGTTATTAGATACTTATATTAAAAAAAATTATATCTTTAAAAAGGACAAAATATGAGATTAATGGATATATAGAGGTTTTTCTACCAAAAAGAAAACATTTAAATTTGTTACACAGTGTCATTTTTGAATATTTATTTTGTTTTTTACTTTATGTTAATAAATGCTTTTATTATAATATTTTCAAAACGCTAAGACAATATGTATTTGTTTGCCTGTTGCTAAAAACAATAAATTTTAACATAGGGCAAAAAGTAGAGAATATTTTTTTGGTTTTAGGGAAAAAAGAGAATTTTTCTTAGACACGTAGGGATTTTTTGAAATTTCTCCTGGCATCACTGCTTTAAGGATACTTATCAGCGTGGCCATTTTGGCATTTTTGCAGCTTAATTTAGCATATTTTTGTCTGATTTAGCTGCAAATTTTCCATTTAGCAGTTTGCATTTTTCAACTACATATTTAGCAATTTTTAGCATTATTTAATTTAAGAATGTTCAAGTTATCTTTTTTGAAAATCTACCACAATTTTTTGTTCAAAGCACATACAAATCCCTACTCTTTTGCTATAGAAACTGTACAATCTTTTAAAAGACCTTTCATATCAAACTGTTTTAAAATTACTTAATTACGATTTTGAAAAATTTTTGAAATAGAAAAGAGACACTATTACTTTTGAAATAGAAAAACAAATACGAATTAAATAGCTTAATTAATATGTCAACTTATATAACGATTGCCAAAAAAATTTTATAATTTGAAGATACTAACTTTTTTTGTGTAGAAAACTAATAAATGAGATAAGAGAAATAAAATAAGACTAATAAATGTAAATTAAGCAAACATTTTAAAGAATAAATGATTGATTTCACTGTATAAATAATTACCACTTTGGAACAACATATTCATATTAATTGTTAAATAAGAACTTAACAGTTGATTTCTGGATAGATGTATATGGATGTAAAAATGCATTAAACGAAAATCCATTCAGTTATTAGCTTTTTTTGCAATGAAGTTCTTGGTTTTGCCATTTAGCAACGCGGAAGTTAAAATAGGTTTTAAGTGGTATAAATCTCTTAAAAACGAAAATTCGAAATAGAATGACGTTAAAGACTATGAATTCACTACTTTATATAAGGTGTGGTTTATAATGTCGCGATAGTTTTAAAAAAAATGTACGATCTGATGCGATAGGAACATATATATATATATCATATCCGATCGATTCTTCAGAAGCTGAAGAAGAATATTGATAACGTATTTAATTTATAAAATAAATTTTTTGTTAAACATGTTATATAAATTTTATAGAATTACTAAATAATAGCCCCAAGTATTCTCTTTAAAATGACTTTAAAATCATCTTCGTATGTAAAGTAGTTTTCGAGATATTGAAGAAATAAGCTCAGCACATTCTGCTAATTCGGCGAAATGACATTTTGAATATGACATAACTTTTGAAAGAAAAATTTAAAAATTTTTTTTCGTTCATATATGTTCTTTATAAGATAAAAGGAACCTTCTCAGCAAATTCCCTTACAATCGGAAGGGGTCGTGTCCCACTCTTGGTCGTTTTGGCATGGAATTACCCATTTGTTTTATAGTTTTAAGACTTTTTGTGTTACATAAATCTTTTATTATACCCTTCACTATAAGTGGAAAAGTTTGTCATTCCGTTTGTAATTTCTACAATATTGATTTTTTCTGGGTCCTTACGAGGAGAGAAGTTAATTTAACGATGTCCATCTGTCCGTCCGTCTGTCCGTCTTACGTTTGATACGTGTTAAAGAAAGAAAAAAAAGAAATGATCCACGACTTAAATTTTTTTAATTTGCAAAAATAAATATGCCGCCAAAAAGTCTTTAGTTCTATATTCATTTTATTTACATACAGAGATGATGTACTTGGCAAAAGAAAAATTTGATACCCATATTGCCCTATTAAAACCGAAGGGTCACCACCCCATTGCATTTTTGTCCTAACGCGATCAAGCACGAATTTCAAAAAAAGCTGAGACACGTATTTAATTAAATCGCCTTTCTTACGATACCCAATTTGTATATGTTGGTAAGAAAACAGATTCTCAAATTAACAAAACATGCAAAAATAGACACTTTTTTAAAATGGTCCAGCTCACGAGAGGTCAAAGCTGGAGCCGAAATATTTAAAATGTCATCTTAAAAAAGTCGAAGGTTAATTTTTAGGAGGGTACATCGAGCAATTTTTTTTGGTGAGTAGCTCTAATGTACCTATTATGCCGCTCAGATAAAGAAACAAACTCTTAAAAATAAAAGCGCTCGTAGCCGAGTTGTCTAAGTTCCCGCCTGAGACTCGTGAGCTTGCAAGTTCGAATCTGGATCGTTGGTCCCCGTTTTTAAAAAAGAAATTTTTTTAATTTGTTATTTAATTTTTTTATGTCCTGAAAACGATTTTAAGATTATATAACGAATTTAAAACATCAACATTGCAAAAGGGGAAACGGACTTATATAAATTTTTTGATTTTGTCATATTCTTCGGCATGACGAAATGAAAAGCTAACGTGGCTCAATTTATATTTATTTATATCTAAAGAACGTTATTTATATAACTTTTTGTTTTTATCTCACCATGATGAAGGGTATATAAGATTCGGCATAGCCAAGTATATCACTCTTACTTGTTTTTTAATCAGTTTGTTGTATTGATATGATGTGAGTTTATCGGGAATAGTTATGTAAAATAATTCATGTATAAAGATATATCAACTAAAATAACAAAACAAAAATAGTACAATTAAAATTTCAGCATAATTTGTTGGCAGTTTACGATTTTTTTTTAGCATTATTTTAAAGCCGATTTAGCTGTAAAATCATTTTGGATATGGCCACACTGATACTTATTTAAATATTATTATGTGTTGTTCTATATTTCTCACGGATTTCACAAATTATTTCTAGATAGTGCTGTTCCTGAATATAAAAATATCTCCCTGCAAAATTTAATTTTATCTGAAAGATATAGATACATACTAACTCCGCTCCAAAATTAACTCCAATTTAAAATCCATGCAAAAACCAACATACATTTTTTTTCTTATCTATTTGTAACTGTTTCAGTAAAAAGCAATTTCCAAAAGTTTCTGGCCAAAATAACAAACTAGATAAATACAAATATTTGTATAACTAAAATGTTGCATTTCAGTTGATTGAAATTGCTAAGCAAATAATTGAAATTGGGGAAAAAAAATAATTCATAAAATCCATTTTGCCAATCAACTTGAAAAGTTTCGCAAACGAAAAAGTTTTATAAAGAAGAAAGAGCCTGCCTGTGGCTTTCAGTGTTGGTTCCATAACAGACTGTTGGCTGGGATTTTGCTTCAGTTTCGAAAATATCTAGACAGAATATTTTTATTTATTTATTTATTTATTTTATTTAAAGTCTATGGAATAATCCCTGCAGACTAATTAAAATATATATATTACAAAAGAAATTGAACAGTACAAACATATAATTTAAGACTATCTATTTACTTATTTATTTAAATGTAATATGATATCTCTTCTTACGATGTCTAAACTTTTATTAAAATCAATGAACGGATAAAGTTTATTAAATTCATCACAAATTCTACGAAATGGATCAAAGTTGGCATAGTTACTGCAATAATATTTGATACTCAATAAATCATAATTTCTTAGTGACCGATATGGTATATTAATGTTAATTTTACTGAGAAGAAATTCTGAAGTGAGGCTACCATTCATCAGTTTCAAGAGGAAAGAAACATTTAACATGTGTCTGCGGCTTTTCAATGTAGGAAGCTTAATGAGAGCAAGACGATTCTCGTATGATGGCAACTTTTTATTTGGATCCCAACCCAAACCACGAAGACAAAATAGCAAAAATTGAACTTGAACTGATTCAATTTTGTTAGAGTGTACGTGATATTGTGGATCCCATACTACAGATCCATATTCAAGAATTGGTCTAACCAGTGTAATAAACAACTGTTTTGTTGTGTACGGATCCGAAAACTCCTTAGCCCATCGTTTAATGAACCCAAATACACCAGTAGCTTTATTAATTGTTAACGAAATGTGACTCTTAAATTCCAATTTTCCATCTAGTAGTACGCCTAGATCGTTGAAACTATCAACCAATTCGAGAGCTGTATTATTCATAACATAGCGGCCATTAATTGGAAATGATCTTGTAAAAATCATATATTTACATTTTTTAACATTTAGTTCCATTAAATTAATTTTACACCAAGTAGTTAATTGGTTAATGTCATACTGTAAAAGTGATTGTTGATCAGCATTGTTGAAGGAAATAAAGATTTTTACATCATCGGCATACATTAACATATTTGAGTGTTTAAATACAGAGGGAAGATCATTTATAAATAATGTGAATAAAAGCGGTCCTAGGTGACTACCTTGAGGTACACCCGATATTACGTTAATATTATTGGAGTACGAGTTTCGGAACTTAACAGCCTGCTTTCTATCCTTTAAATACGAACTCAGCCACTTAATGATCGATGTACTAAAGCCCATACGATCAAGTTTAAAAAGTAATAGATCATGATTTACTTTATCAAATGCCTTGCTAAAATCATTATATATAACATCTGTTTGTTTCCTATTGACAAACCCTTCATTTACCCGAGTTGTTAATTCAAGCAGATTTGTAAGTGTAGAACATGATTTGCGGAATCCGTGTTGCATTGGAGATAAAATAGAGGATACATGATGTGACAGTGTGTTGTATATAAGTTTTTCAAATAGTTTTGGTATAGCACTAAGCTTAGCAATACCTCTATAATTCGAAATATCAGATTTAGCACCAGACTTGAACAGCGGAATAATAAAAGATTCTTTCCAGATCGAAGGAAAATAACCCAACTTCAGGGATTTGTTAAACATGTAAGTCAAAGGAATATACAATAAATGCGAACATCGGTTTAAGATACAACTGGGAACGCCATCTGGACCTGCAGAACAGGATAATTTTAACTTTTTCAGATAATTCCGAACTGTTTGCTGATTAATAGATGGTATATTAATAGTTGTTGATTCCGGAATTGTGTATGGATAATGGTTTTTATCGATAAATACTGACGAAGAGTATGTCGATGCAAAAAATTCAGCAAACATATTGCTTATGATTATATCATCTGATGATTCTGAATCTCCAAACTTCATAACCGAGGGAAAGTCTACTGAACGTCTTTTAGAATTAACAAACTTATAAAATGATTTCGGATCATTTTTTAAGTTATTTTTTACTTTTACTAAGTATTTATCATAAGCTAGTTGATTAGCGATAGTATATTCTGATCTTGATAAGGAATATTTCGTATAAGCACTCGACGTTCCA
This sequence comes from Pollenia griseotomentosa, assembly GCA_963931875.1. Lineage (NCBI taxonomy): Eukaryota > Metazoa > Arthropoda > Insecta > Diptera > Polleniidae > Pollenia > Pollenia griseotomentosa. The sequence goes on along the minus strand of OZ007562.1, from coordinate 95,608,075 downwards.
TATTTTTTATAATTTTTGAACATTTTGTTTTTCTTGTTTTTAAGCCTAGAAAGATAATTTGTATTCCAGGGTGGACCATTAGATCTTGCAGGTAAAATTCTAGGTACAGATGTCAGAAAGCATTCATTAAGAATATGGTAAAATGTCTTTACACACAGGTCCATATCATCATTACAACGAGATAGTACGTTTATCCAGTCAATTTCTGCCAACTGAAGTTGCAAGTTATCGTAATTTGTACGGCTAAAACAAAAGATTTTATGATGTTGAGTTTTATTTTGATCATGAGTACAGGAGAAAAAACAGGATATTTCAAGCGTTGGATGATACATATCTTCAGGATGAGAGATTGGAGTATGACGCTGTATAAAAAAGTCAGTTGGTTCATTAACAAAAACAAGATCCAGTATTCTACTAAGGGCATTTTTAATGAAGTTGATTTGGAAAAAACAATTATCAAGTAAACCGTATATAAATTCAGCTGATGAATCAGAAGAGCGGGATGGAACCAAGTCATTAGAGTCAGGATTACCTTGCCATAATACAGACGGCATGTTGAAATCACCAATTAAGATTACTAAGTCAGATGATTTTAAGTTATTTACGATTAAATCAATTGCCTTCAGATGATCTTCATAAACAGTAATAGGCGAATTAGGTGGAATGTATGAACAAATAATGTAGAGGGATTTTTTATTTATTTTTACTAACACAGATATCATCTCAATATGTGAAAAATCTTTTAAGATAATTTCTTCGGAAGAAAACTCATTTGATATGGCAATTAAAACACCACCACCAGATTTTTTTTCCTTATTTTCCAATTGATACGTATCAGACCATGCTATGCAACTTTCTCTGTCTTTACGGAATATTTGATATTTAGGACAAAAAATCTCTGAATTATTAATTTTTTTACTGAGCCAGGTTTCAGTGAATATAATTATGTGATTATTGAAGCCAAAACTATTACAGTAAATTGATGAAAGTTTTGAATTTATACCCCTTACATTTTGATAAATAATAGAAATTAGTTTTTTGAATTTAAATTTGAATTGGGAAGGCGAGCGTTATCCTCTTCACGATATTTGAATTCACGTACTAATGCATTTTTAGGCCAAAAATCAGGACTGACAATTTGTTGGAATAGATTTTCAGGGACAATTATTTTAAATGATGCCCTATTTCTAGAATTGATTTTATAAACATTAATATCTTCTGGAATACAATTTTCAATCTTTGACACTATATGAAATTTCATCTCATCAGCTTTAGTATCCAGTGCAAAGCGAGTAGCAAATATTGTTTTTTTTGGAGGAATAGTCCTGAGACCCCTAGGGGCAGATGATGGCATAGTATCAGTAACAGACGGTGAAGCAGGCAGCATTGGGGAAGACGCTTCAAAATTAATTAATCGACCGGAGTTAACAGTACTAGTAAGCAAGTTCTGAGTATTAGCAGTTATAGGTAACGAAGACATAGTATTTGCTGTTTGCATATTAAGAGCACTATTATTAGCTGGTTTAGGTATCGGAAAAGCAGTATTCACATTTAAGTTTAAATTAGGTGAAGCTTCATTAATTAATATTTCAACATTGTTCAATTGACAACTAGGATTTACTTGATCTTTACCAGAAATATTTTGATTCGGATTAGCCAAATTAAAGGTAGTATTATCATCAGAATTTTCCTTATTCAAGAATCTAGGAGACTTCCGGCGTTGTGGAGATGGTAATTGAGGTGAATGTAGTCCTTCCAATGATTTAAAATCTTCAAAAAGCTTTCCATAAGCATTAATTTGTGCGGATAAATTAATTAAATTATTTTGAATTTGCAAAAAGTTATTTTTAGTGCTTTGAAAAAATCGGTAGAAATCAGCTCCAATTTTTTGGCACTCATTACAGCGCCAATGCAAGTTCTTATGCTTCGATATAGATTCAGCCACTAATCCAGATAGACCACTGCATTTAAAGTGACATAAACCATGACAAAGCCAACAAATAATCATTCTATCATCATAACCTTCCAAAGAACAGCCTTTCTTCAAACATGCCATTTTGATAATAAAGTATACACAAAGTTTTTTTTTTAAGTGTATGTCGATAAAGCAGTAACAAATAAAATACAGCACTGTTGTTCAATGAGCGGCAATGCTATTACTTCGAAGTTGACAGATATAAAACAGATGATTATAAGTTTATATCGTAAAATATTTTAATTAAGTGATTTTCTTAATGATAATTATAAAAAAAGTCAATTTTAATTATGAAAAATTTGCCAAAATTTAACAAAATTAATGTCTTAAAAACGCGTCTTAAAGACTGTACAATTTATACAATCGATAAATAGTGAGTTAATAAAACAAATCGGCACAGTTTAAGTGATAAACAATATAAAAAACACACGTAAATAAATATTTTTTAGAGACAACTTCAATACACGTGTATTACGAACAAACGTCGGGAATTAAAAAAGTTTATTCATAAATTGATATAATGGGCCATAAAGAAACTGCAATCTTTGGTATTTTATTTTACAATTTGACTATTTTTTCTTGCGCATGGCAGAGTGTCTGCAGAAATTTGCATAAATTTATGGATACGAAAATATGTTTGTTGAAGAATAATTTTGTGTGGTTTTTTTTTTTTGAGATTTTTTAAGGAGTCACAATAAAAATATAAATTTTTCTCAAGGTCTTTGAAATTTTATTACGGTCATGAATGCAAAGCAGCAAAAAGAGTTGTGTTCTAAATGTTTTAAAGTTAAAAAGGGTTTTCTTAAATTTGAAAAAAAGAATTACATTTTTGTAAATAACAATCAGTAAATTTATATATGTTGTATTTGTTAAACCCAATTTACCATTGCCCTTTTCAATATAACAGTTTTTGAGAACGTCCTTTATAGTTCTGTATTTTCCATTAAACTTTTACAAACATATTTAAAAATACTAATTGTCTCCAATTTTTTGTTCAACTAAACAATTAATCGAAAATAAAATTAGTCTTCATCAAAAATTTAATCAAGAGAATTACTTATATCAACAACATTACTGCAGAAAATGTTGTTAAAATCAAAAAGTATTGCGTTGTTAACTGGTAAAAAATTAGTTAATTTTTTAATTAATATTACAAATTATAATACATAATTAGTGTTGTGGTTATTTTTGTTGAACTGTTGATATTTGATAATTTGTTGATATTTTTAATAAGGCTTAAGTTGATGAAATATAATTTTTATTGAATTATTTTTTATGAAGAAAGGAATTTTGCAACATGAAATTAATTAAAATTTATTGATAACACTGCGGAACAGCAAGTTTGCGGTCTGGAATTTGATTGCAAATTGTTAATTTGAGGTCGCTGATTTCAAATCAAATCTCCATTTTTCTCTATCAGCTCTAGTTTTTGAGATGAACCGTTATGTCCAAAATTAAGGCACTTTCACTACATATATTTCCGAAACTCGGCAACAATATTATCTTTAAGCCGTGCTTACATTGTTTTATCGTTGAATTTTTGAAGAAAAAATAGGAAAATTAAAAAAAACAAATTTTTTGTTTTTTTTTGAAAAATTTCAAATTTGTTCCCTTGTGTAATTTTTCATTCTCGACTGCCGTGAGGCTCGAACTCAGGACAGGTTACCCTTTCATGTTTCAATTGTAACCACTCAATATCTTCAGGGGGTTTTGCCGTTTAACACTCACAGCCATTGACGACTGCTGGCAGTCAGTAGTCAAACATCAATCTTTAAACCAAATTGTATTTAGCCCTTGGTAGATCGAACCCTCTGAAGATATTGAGTGGTAACAATTGATCTTATTAAAAATATCAAAATTTGGATTCAAAATATTATAAGTTTTTTTTTAACTAAAATTAATATTTTTTTTTTTTTTTTTTTGCAAAATTTAATAGTGTCTTTTTAGCAAAAATTTTACCAAATCTCCAAGTACTTTATCATGATAATGTATTTACTTTTATTTAAATCTACGATTATCTTACCGATCAAAATCTTTTGTTTCTTTTTTTTAATTGCAATTAAAGGACTGAGAATCTTTTCACATCCAAATTGATAAAACATATTTTAACAAAAAATAAAACAAGTAAAATTGTTATGTTTGGCTAGGCCGAATTTTTGATACCCTCCACCGACAATATTAATATTTCAGAATTGGGCTTTACATGGGATGAAAATTGCTATTGGTCTGCTATACTGCCCACCTAAGAAAGAAAGTCACATTCCTATTTCAGTAGTTTTAAGATATTTAACTTTTACGTTTTTTATTTAATCTATATCGAGGGCCTATATTCAAAACCCTCTATCTTTGATTTTCACGAAAATGACTTTTTAATGGGAAAATGTTCAGTAAAACAACTCTCATCTATGGTGTGATTTTCATAACAAACATATATTTTTTTGCTGTTTTATTTGCATTTTTGTATTTTCTCTATCTTGCACAATTAATTTTTCTGAATGCAAAACCCTCTATCTTTTTAAAAAATTAATTTTCAAATATTTTTTGAATAACTTGTTCTTTCAATACACGTTTTTTCTTGCTATTTTTTGCAAGCTAAACATGAATTTTATTTTATTTTATTTGTTTCCTGTATTATTCATCATTTAAAAATGTATTTCTTATCAGATTCATTGCCAATTACATTTTTCTCGGATGGTTGTGGCTACCAAAACCGTAAACATTATTTATCTAATGCTCTATCCAATTTTGCTGCTGAAAATAATTAAGTTAATGAACAGAAGTTCTTAGAGCAAGCCCATACGCAAATGGAGTGCGATAGTGCCCTTGCTAAGATAGAGATTAAGTAGAAAAATCCATCTATACACTTGCCAGTCGATTACGTTGGAATTACTAGAAAAGCCTGAAAGACCGTTAAAATTAACAATGAGATCGTGAAAAGCCGTTTGATGTTGGATATTTGAATAATGATTTCTTTAATAATTACAGTGATGACAAACTTTTGCGTTCTCTTTTTTTCAAATAGACCAGGACGAGAAAGGAACGATCCTACAGTGTCTAATTTAAGATCTCTTTTATATCTTTCAAATGGTAGCGTAAAATATAAATTAAATTTTGATACAGATCACATTGATTAACCTGTTCGTATTAAACCTTTTACAGAACATATTAAACCAAAACCTCTATATTCTGCTCCACTTTCAATTCAACCAAATAAGTGGAAGAATCTTATGTTGTATTATTAGCCTTTATCTTCAATAAACCACGTTAAACACTGAAGCTTCTTTCAGACGGTGGTCAGATCTTACAATGTTGTCATTAAAATTGCCTAAAAATGTCTTGCAACTATGTGAGCATTGTAAGCTCATTTGCATTTGACAGATGTGTAAAATTAATGCATCTGACAATTGTAAAGTGTACACTTAATGCCACTTTTATATTTCAATTAATTTTTCACTGTGTAACACCACCACACGCCGCACACAAATAAATTATGAATAATGCTTAATAAACAAATAAAGGGCAATATACTCAGCGACAAAACATAAATGAAATACCTTTTTTTAATTATTATTATTCTTTTTGGGTGTCATGTGTATAATGCATGGCCTTGAAAAAAATGCAAGCAAAGCAAAAATGGTTTTTCAAGAGTTTATTGATTTCAGAAATTGTTTTAGAATTATTAATTTTAGTATTAGATCAAATTCCAACTTTTGTAAATAAAAGAAATATATAAAAGCAGAGCATTAGCGCTGGATCAAGATCAATCAATTTGAGCAAGGTCTAGCAGCTAATTGCAGACAGCACGAATAAAAATTTATAAAAAGGGGAAAAGTCTTTATTTTTATTTTTTTTAAGAGGAAAACTCACTGTACACAAAAACCAGGAGGCTGGTATGCTCTGGGACTCTAACAGGTCTTTGTACAGTTCGAGTAAGGCGGAATAATTTCCATCCCATTCAAACTACACATTTTCATAAACTTTATACAATGGCACCATTGTCAGAAAAGTGACAACATTGTAAGATCTGACCACCGTCTGTAAGAAGCTTGACAGATGGCATAAATCAAATCAAAATAATTTTTTTTTCAAATGCAAAACCCTCTATCTTTTCATTTTCATACATACATATTGAATATTTTTGAGAAGCAAAACCCTCCATCTCGCATAAAGTCCCCAATAATGCAAAATTTTATAAACCAATTATCTGTGAGATTCAGTAGTTGATTTAAAAAATATTGTAGAGTACCGAATTTTAATAACTCAAGTAATACGCGAAAAAAACTGTTTTTTGGCTCTCCTGAAAAGTTGTGTTTTTTAAGATAGAGGATTTTGAATATAGGCCCTCGATATATATATATATATATATATATATTAGCGTGGCCGTTAGTTGTATGGAGAACTTTTTTTTTTTGATTTCTTATACTCTCCCCCTCCAAATCGGTTCAGTTTTATGTAAAAAAAATACAAAAAAATTTCGTAGCGATAAGTTGTGTTTTAGGGAGGGCGTCCGCCCCTCAAAGTTTGCCATCAAGCCATTTATTCAAATGTAATTTGTTTGTGTATGACTATCTTCTAAAAACAACATTTTACAAGAATATGATATATGGCAATATTTTAGCTATTCTAGTCAACAACATAAGCCTACAAGAAAGTTTTTTGCTAAGACTAATATCTTAGAAAATAATTAAGAAAATAACAACAAACTACCAAACATTTTATATACGTTTTATATATATAAAAAGGCGATTTAATGTCAAGTGACACAATTTTGAAATCGATGTCTTCCGATTTGGATGAAATTTACACCAAGGTTAGTCCTATTCGATAGTAGTTTACACACAAATTTTCAACAAGTTCGGTCAAAATGTTTCAGAGGTAGAGGGGGTCAAAGTTTGCCACACAGGTGTGTGGGGGGGAGAGTATAAGAAATCAAAAAAAAAAAAAAAATAACGGCCACCCTAATATATATATAAACGTTTGTGCCGTATATGTGCTCATAAAAATCAAGAACCGCTAGACCGATTGACTCCAAACTTGCGCAACAAATAATTCTAGTAATTCTAGTCGGGAGCCAGGTTTCTCTTTAGTTTGATCCCGATATGTTTTTTTTATATATGGTACCGATTTGGCTGAAAAATATATTTATTAGGCAAAAATATGTTTCCTGATAAAATTTTAACCCGATAGATAGAGCTGGGGTCAAGTTATTCACCCTTAATGTGATTGTTGTTGTCGTAAAAGACTGTGTCGTTTTTTGTAGTGCCTAGATTAGTCTATTTCAAAAAACGTCACAGTCGTATTTTTATATTCAAAATACCGAGCAGCGCCGGGATCAAACAGTTAATATTTAATATTTTTTAAAAATCGCAAAAATTATTTATAAACATATTATTTAATTAAATTTTATTATCGTAACAGACAGGGGAAATTTTAATGATAAATTAGAAAAAATAGACTTATGACTTTTTTGCCTAGTATAGGCACCAAAAAAAAACTTAAAAAAACCAAATTGTACAGATAAGTTCGAAATTTGGAGATGTTGTGTATATTTTTCTTTTCCTAGTCAGGTCATTTTTGTCAATTGAACATTTAAAGTTTCTGATGAAAGTGCCGAGGGAGGTTCAAAAGATAAAATTATATGTTTTCAATATTAGATGATGTTGACCGTATGTTTTGATCAGGGGATGATAGTGCGATTGTGTAGAAAAATTTTTAGGGGATTTAAATACAATTTTGCGCTTGTTCTTTTAAAAAATTAAGTCTTCCGACCTGCAACTTCAAAATGTGTGTATAAATGTATGAATGAATGTATGTATCTATGAACTAAATGTATTCCGGCCTTTGTGCACGATATCCAGAAACGAGCAATCAGCTTTTTAATTTTTCTATTTGGGGCTCACTCTGTACCACTCTTAGATAATATTCGTAGTTCCAAGAATAAAATTCTCTGGTTTCCTAAACTTTTTCGGAATTGTCGGTGTTTGCAAGAACTGTTCCGTAATATTGCACAAACAAAGAAGAAAAGTCGTAACATCAAAAAAAAAAAAATCATAGATACTAAGGAAAATGTCTTAAAAGCTCACAATTTTGGTCAATGTGACTTTTTACCACAGGGAGTTGCAGATAAAACTTTTTGTTTAGGAAACACGTTAGAAGTGATAGACGTGACAATTGTGCCTAACGTTTTTCTGTTATTTACAGTTGATAATAATGATTTTAAGCTTAACACAAAAATCAGAAACACAGTCGCGGTTTTGAATCTGCCCTTATCTCAATTTTGGAATTTTGGCACTTGTGACTTTCTTTCTTAGGACAGCATGTACTGAGTATTTGTGTATTTGTTCTAAAGTTCAACTTATATTTTTCATTAATGTGACCTTTGAGATTTTGCTAAGTTTACAACTAAATGCAAGTGAAATGGCTTAAACAAATTCGCTTAAATAAAACAAAACAGCAATTTTTATTAACTTTTTGCAAAACATATTATGAGAAGTGAGATAAAAGGAACACAACTAAAATTTGTAAAGGATGTTTTTTAAGCCCGATTTAACTTGAAATTGCAAAATAAAATACAAAAAATTTAATTTTACTTAAAGATAAAGAAAACATTTGAGTACAAATTCGGGGATATGGGCAGTGCGGCTTAAGCCCGATTAAACTTGAAATTGCAAAATAATATACAAAAAAATTTATTTTACTTAAAGATAAAGAAAACATTTGATAACAAATTCGGGGATATGGGCACTGCAGCTGTTCTTGACGCAGCGCTTACTGTACGTCCAATTTTGGGCCGTTTTTTCGAGCATTGCTGGCCGTATGTCACGAATAACACAAACAGTAATTGTCTCAAAGGCTTCAATTGTTGCTGATTTATCAGCAGAAATTAATGACTTCACAGGAAATAATCTCGAGTTGTCTGTTGGAGCAACCTAGGAGTCTAATTGACAGATCGATTTCTAGAAAGTAGCTTATCGCCAAAAGTCGTTAGATGCGGTCGCAATACTGTTGATACCACATCTTGAACGAATCAATGTCATCCATATTTTCGCAAGTAAATGGAAAAACCACAACTGAAAATATAAAGACGAAACTATTTTATGAAATCATACCTTGCACATTTAACTTATATCTTATAATTTTTACTATATTTGCATATACATAGTTTGGATAGCAACAACATGCAAAAGTATCGTAAAGTAGATTGATCTGCTCGCAAAATTTCTTAATATTCAAAAACAAATTAATGGAGATACAAAAGTTTTATCTACTTGTACTACAGCAAAAATTATTCGTTAACATGTGGAAATGTCTCAGAACTTGTAACTTGTGCAAATGGGAACCGATTTTAATTATAATTAATTTGAAGTAATATTTGCTCAAAATAAGTAGGCAAGACATACCATATGATAACTTTTGTGGCTATTAACAGAATAATTTTCGATACTGGAGCATATTTGGGTCGTTCGGACCATTTTGGATGTACCATCATAAAATTTTGTTGTTGGTCTAAAAGAGATGTTTAACATAAATCGCTCCTTATTTTGATGATGTGTTTTCGTTCATTTTATCACTGTAGATGAAGAAAGTGTTCTTTCGTTTTCTGATCTCAACTGATCTCGTTCGTCTGATGTCGCGAAGGCTTTGAAAACAACAAATGCAAATGAACCTTTGAAAAAAGACTCCACTGCTCTTACACCTTTAAAATATAAAAGGTGGTCCAACCACAATGCACGATGTAAATTCTGAGTCACAACTTAACGTCAAGTTTCTTGCCCAACTAAGTTTGACAAATTTAACAATGGGGAGGTACACAATTGAGCAGCGCGTTAAGATTGTTGAAGCCTTGTACGAAAATGGACGTTTAAATCAAAATGCACTTCTTTGAAAATGATGTCGGCAAATCAGTTACCGTGAACGGTGTTCGCTATCGCGAGATGATAACAGACTTCTTGTTGCCAGAAATTGAGGATATGGACCGGGACGATATGTGGTTCCATTAGGATAGCGCCACTCCCACATAGCCAACGAAAAAATGGCGCTTTTGCGCGACAAATTCAATGGCGATGGTAATCATGTGATTTGACACATTTAAATGAAAAATTATTCTTCAATAAGCCAAGAACAATCCAAGATCTAAAGGATGAAAATAATTCGGCACATTAAGACATTAAACCGCATAATTGTCATAGATCCCTCTATCATAATAAAGAAATTTTAAGATAATTCTCTAAAAACTTTTTGTATTATTTATAGTTAACAGCGTTTTGGTTGTACCACCCCTTATAAGAAAATTCTTAAAAACAGTAAAATTTTATTAGAAAATATTATTGAAAAAAATTTTTTTTTAACATTAAAAATAAAAATTTTCATTTTTCTCAAATCACAAAACAATTAAAGTAAGTCTAGTAGATAATCACACTTTACAATATTACAGTTTGTTTATCATTCCCATTAACTCGTTTACTTATTCAACTTCCAGTCACTCATTACTCATTCATATAAATAAAGGATGTGCAACATGAGGCAAATAAAGTGTAGCTCAGACATCCAACTGTTTGTCGTACCAAGTTGTAGCGCCAGAATCCGTTTTATCATCACCACACATGACAGAGAATAGTGGCATGAATATTTCTTTATTTTAAATACATACAAGCTATGTGCATTAGTGTGTCCCGAATTTTTTTTTTTTTTTTGTTACGCAAGACATTTCAAAATTTGCTTAGTTGATCGTAGACTACCAAAAAATTTTAACTATACTAGAAGACACAAATTGTAACGCTCTTTGAAGTTTTAAAATATTTTTGACTCCGTTAATGCGGACAGGCAGACGGACATGGAGTCCATCAAACCATAAATTTATGTAAAATTTAAAACATAATAAAAAAGCGATTTTAAAAGTGGTGGAAACAAAAGTCTACATTTAAATCAAAGCTATGAAACCGTTTTAGCGAAAACCGTTTATTTCATAAAAATCCCTTTTGAAAATAAAAAGTTAAAAGCGATTGAATTTTTAAAATTAACTAGGATCGCCCGGTGGCCGAAATTCGACCACTTGACATTTACTTTCGAGAGAACCTGCGCGTTATACAATAAAAACGTACAAATTTTAAGAGATCGGCAAAATGCACTATTTACCAATCTTTGTACGTGTGTCTGCAAGATACATTTTTAAACCCTTTAATTCCAAAAATTTAGAAAAAAAATATTTTCATGAAATGTTATTAAAGTAAAAAATAGAAACACAGATCTTCATTAAAAGTCATTAAAAAAGATTTCTGACTTTTATTTTCTTCTATTTTTCATAATGTTAAACGGTAACCCTGTCCTAATACGTTTATACATGTGTGTTTGCACACAGAAAAAATTTTGCACCAGTAAACGCATTAATCAAAAATAAAATCAGTTTTAATTAAACGTTTAATTAAGTGAATTAAACGCTTAATTGACAATATTAATTTGCACTAGTAAACAAATTAATAATATCAATTAAACGTTTAATTCACTTGATTAAATTTTTAATTAAAACTGATTTTATTTTATTTTTGATTAATACATTTACTGATGCTAACTTTTTTCTGTGCAAGAGCTAAATGAAAACAAAATCATTTTGGGAGAACAGCATAGAGCACAACCGTCGTTTTTTCATGTGTGTTTGCAAGTATAATGCAAGAAAAAAACACATTTTGAGAGAATAACAAAAAACTTAACCATTATTCTAATTGTAGTGGGGAATGTAAGATGAGATAAACCCACTGTTTATTGTTGATGTGTTTTGTTTAAACTTTGATATTGTTACAAGTAGAACTGTTGCTATAAGTCTTATACGCTTAACAGTTTTAATATCTTTAGTTTTTCTAAAATCTTTATGGATGAAGTTTCCTGATGATCTGGCCTAAGCAACCAGTGAAATGCGCATAGGAATAGCTTATCCCATCAACAATAAATTTCAAGTGTTTTTATCAATAATAAAAACTAAGAATTAAGCACGAATAACAAAATCTTTTGACATTATTTATACATGTATGTGCTTGGGTTTGCAACAGTGTTGCCAAAACTTGGTGACCAAAAATGGTTAAATTTACGGGGGAAAATGGCTAAAAAATGGCTAACAAATGGCTAAAAGTTTTTTTTAAATAAAAACATATTAAAATTCAATAACAACACAGAAATAATTAATTTAAAGTTGCTTACGGTGAAATTGTAAGTTAAGATCAATTTGTTTAATAAGAATAAAGGTAAATTAAAATGTTGATATATATTAAAAATTAAATCATCGATAAATTTGATGTCGTTATTGCTCATCTCATAGGAAGCACTCGTGCCTATTAGTTTTTAATGATTTGAAGATAATTCCTAATCACGACAACATTTACCCAACCTTTTGAGTCCAGATCTACAATTAAAAACAATACCCTACACCACATGTGAACCTATGTACCAAATTTTGTCAAATAATCTCCAAAGTTGCGACCTGTACTTTGCGCACAAGGTTTACATGGACAGGCAGCCAGCCGGACAAACATTGTTAATTCGACTCAGAATGTAGTTCTAAGTCAATCGGTATGCGTAAAGGTGGTCTTAGGACCAATATTTAAAGGTGTTGCAAACATCAGCACAAACGCATGAGGGTACCACTGTTGTGGTGTTGGTATAAATATTTTATTGTTATGGTTAAAATGTTTACCTAGTTGATAAAATAGAATAAACGGTTGCTTAATGTAACCTATTTCTTAAATTACTTTAAACCATGCTTACTTGGCTAAATACCCTCTCTACTTCAGCATTTGTTGCTGCATGCATCTCTTTATTGAACTAATTGCAACCAGAAAGAAACACTGATGTTTGTGTTGATCCATTTTATAAATTTAATATTGGAATACTATTCATTTACTTTGAAAGATGTCTCATCCTCTTTTTTTTAGCGGTTTTCAGCATTTGTAAAAGTTTTGATTTAAATTAAAGACATTTTAATTGTTAAAAATGTTTATTTTACTTTTATAAATTTTCATAATATAATAAAAATTATTCTTTTAAAATAAAAACGGCAAAAAAAATTTTATGACTAAACAAGTTGAAAAATGGCTAAAAAAATGGCTAATGGCTAAACTCATTTTTTATTGGCTAAACAGGGTGAGAAATGGCTAAATCTAGCCACTAAACGGCTAAATTGGCAACACTGGTTTGCAAGCAAGCAATGACAATTATATTATAAAATACCTTCAAAATGTGATATATGTTTCATTAAAATCGGTGGACGATAAGATACTTAAAAATCAACGAAAAAAAAATTGTTCCCGTTTTTATATATAAGATTACAAAATCATACTTTTTAGCCAGAAACTTAAAAGGTGCATATTGAATCACCCTGTTTATAGGAAAAATGTTTACGTAGAAATGCAACCGTTGGCTGTACCAAATGATGTAAAGTGCGACTTTGATATTTGTTGTTTGAAAACGAACTTTAAAAACATTCGTAAATTTAAAAAAAAATCTTCCGTTTTATTATTCATTGCATTTTTAATATATTTTTTTTGTATTGAAATTTTTGTTCGCCCCACTTTTATTCGTGAGTTTATTTGACAGTTCAAAGCGGAAAGTTTTTTACAAAAATTTTACAGACACACTTCTTCTGTAAATTGGCAAGTAATTTTCTTACGTGACAGCTATTTCTCGCAAAAAATGTTACAGACGCAGTTAAGTGAGAAAAACAGTTGTTTGTTTCAATTTATGACGTTTTTGATTCATTTGTCATGTTCCAATCGAAAAGTTTCTCGACGCGGAAGTTACAGAACATGAGCACAGATTGCAATCTCGAGCACAAATTCCAAATTTTGGCACAAAAAAAGTATACATTTTTAATTTTTGTCATTTAATACAAACTGTGTTTTGTATACTTTAGAGCTTAAGTTTGTTATTCTTTTTGTAAAAACGTTAAATCAGCAAAACTCCAAAGATCGATAGAGTACTCATGATGACACGATCTGTTAGTTTGATTAACTTTTTTGTAATCACTCTAAAATTCCACAAATTTTGATAGAGAGATAGATAAATAGATAGATAGAGTCGAAAAATTTTTTTTCATACATAGGTGGGACACTCTAATGTACATATGTATGTGTATTTTGTACTTTGTTCTTTATTTTATGTAATATTTATTCATTACTGTAGACAAGGTACAATAAATACATGCCACTTTTTTTCATGCAATTTTTTTTTTTTTTTTAATTAAATATTCTTTTCTTCTTATTTGTTTACCTATTCTCTTTCACCCTCTCATTTATTCTTTTACTTATTCTGACTTTGCAAATTTAACTTTATTTTAATTATAAATGATAGTTAAATGCAAGTGTTTACATGAAAAAGAACTGAAAAGAAATGAAAGCATTTATCCAGGAGTGTTAGATGAGCAAACTTATAAGTGTCACCTTTTTTTTAAAAAGGGGTAAAATGTTTTTTTTTTTGTAAATAAATTTAGCAAAAAATTAGTGCTGCTGAATACTAAGATTAGAAGTGTCACACATTTAGGTTTAAGAGCATTTGAAAGCCATTTTTTGAACGCAGATATTTACAATTGATCGTATACATTTCGGACTCTAAGTAATTTTTTGAAAGCTTATGAATGTTACTGTGGTAAGTAATACAAATACTAAAAGAAAAACTAGCAATATGTGGAATACTTTTAAATAGGTACTAAAAAGTGCTTAGTTAAAAAAAACGTTACAGTCAGGTACAATTTACTAATGAAGTATTTTATCTCGATAGTTTTTGTTTTTTAAGAATTGTCGGAGAAAAAAAAAATTAAGCTCAGTCGACCAACAAAAAGGAGTCTGAAAACAACCGGTGTTTTTTAAAAGCATAAAACTTTTTTAAACATGGAATGACTAACATTTTGGCTATATGAACTCAATGAACCCTTTTCGTCAAAACTAAGCTATAACCTACAATAAAAAAAAAGCAAATTTATCAGAAAATAAAGATTTGATATGTTAATTAGACTAAAGTTCATCAAATTAAATTATTATTATTATTATTATTATAATTTTGTTAATTGTTACTATAATGAACCTTAATAGAGTTGTATCTCCGACTGGTTACTTAGCGACGTCTGCTACACAAAATAATTGGTTAAAATATAAAAAATATCTCAGTACCCATTGCACGGAGGATATTCCGCTTAGCACCCCGGAGAATGTGGATCTCTCTATCAAAAATTTTGACAGTTTTCTTAAACAAGCTGTCCAACATTCCAGTATTGGCACAAAAAAAAAAAACAAAAAATAGTAAAATATTTTCTACAGATGTCGAGCGGCTCCTGACTGAAAAAAGGAGAGTTCGAAGAGAGTGGCAACTGTACAGATCCCCGCAACTTAAGAATTTATTAAAAGAGTGCACAAAAAGGCTAAGAAAGTTACTGCAGACTCAGAAAACGGCTTCTCTAGCAAAATATATAAAGGAACTTGATGCAACTTCACAATCAGACTACTCATTATGGCGTGCAGCTAGAAATCTAAAAAGGCCAGTTATATCTAAGCCACCATTAAGAAACTTAAATGGTAGTTGGGCAAGAAACGATATTGAAAATATCTGTTTGTTTGTAAGTCACTTGAAAAACGTATTTACACCAAATATATCTCAGGATATTGCGGTCGAGTTACCACCTGTTGCGGCTAGAGCAGCTATTCCCCTAAGATTTGAGATAAGAGAAATCGAAAAGGCTATTTGTGACTTAAACACTAAGAAGGCACCTGGTATTGATAAGATCAGAAATAAAATGCTTTTGGAGCTACCTCGCATAGCAAAGAAAATTATTCTTTTTATTTTTAATGCTATTTTACGCCTTGAATACTATCCTCAAAAATGGAAGGTTTCCTTAGTTACCATGATACCAAAGCCAAGTAGAGATCATATAAAAGTTGGGTCATTTAGGCCTATTAGCTTATTATCAAATATGCCAAAGCTGTTTGAGAAATTACTAGTTTCAAAACTAACACCGATTTTAAGTGAAAATAGAAAACACAGCACAGTTGAACAAACTCATCGAATAGTAAATGTCATAAGAAAAGCATTTGAAGAAAAAAAATATTGCTCAGCACTCTTCATCGATGTTTCGCAAGCTTTTGATAAAGTCTGGCATGAAGGATTAGTACATAAATTGAAGCAAAATTTACCAGCAAACACACACAAGCTGCTAGAAAGCTACTTAGTCGGTCGTGAATTTATAATTAAAGAAGGAAATTTTTTAAGTTCACCTCAGCCCATTGGCGCTGGAGTCCCACAGGGCAGCATCCTGGGCCTTCTATTATACTTAATTTATACTTCGGATATTCCAACAAACAACCACACCCAAACTTCAACATTTGCAGACGATGCAGCTTTTATAAGCGTGCACGAAAACCGTTATGAAGCATCTCGTTACTTAAAGGATCATATATTTCAACTAGAAATATGGTTAAGACAATGGAGGATAATGGTCAATGAGCAACAAT
This sequence comes from Pollenia griseotomentosa, assembly GCA_963931875.1. Lineage (NCBI taxonomy): Eukaryota > Metazoa > Arthropoda > Insecta > Diptera > Polleniidae > Pollenia > Pollenia griseotomentosa. The sequence continues at coordinate 95,591,614 of OZ007562.1, read as the reverse complement.
GCGTACATATAACATTCACATTGCGTCGGGACTCATGCCCCCTATCAATAATCAAACAATTCCTCAACACTCGCATGTAAAATATCTCGGTATACATTTAGATCGCCGCTTAACGTGGAAAAGCCATATAGAGGCAAAATTAACTCAAATGAAACTAAAAGCCATTCAAATTCATTGGCTTATTGGAAGAAATTCTGTCCTAAGTCTCGATTGCAAGCTTCTACTTAACAACTCTATCTTAAAGCCAATCTGGTGCTATGGTATTCAGTTATGGGACACTGCCTCGGCCTCTAATATCGAAAAAATTCAAAGGCGCCAAAATAAACTTCTTCGAATAATCACAGCCGCTCCCTGGTATGTTAAAAACTCAAAGATTCATAAGGATCACAATGTGCCATTAATAAAAACTATGATAACAAAAAATGCATTAAAATATTTAAAAAGGCTTGAACAACATCCAAATCCACTAGCTCGAAATATCTTAAATCATGGCGGCCACACTCGCTTAAGAAGAAGAGACACTGCAGCACTTACCCAGTAAGATGAGCGATAAACACTTATATATGTGAACAGAACCCGTGATGAAGAAAATTTTTGTCTGGCACTGGCAGGACATAAATAAAGTATTAGAATAAGATTTGATTAATTATTGTAAGTTCACATTTAATATGTATATGAAGATTCAATAAATAAATAAATAATGAAAAAAAAAAAAAAAATTATTATAATTATTATTATTATTAAATAGAAACTGGGAATTATTTCCTTTCGTAGGTTACTTTATATTACGTTCAACATATTTTATTTTTCGAATTTATTCAATGAGCTAAATTTCAGTTATGTATTTTGAAAAGCTTTTTTGTAATAGTTCTATTCCTTAAATTTTTAGGAATGACTTTTACACACTACCAGACTATTATATTGTATTTTCTTGTTACATTTTACCTTAGCTATCATTTGGATAGCAATGAAGTATATTGTATGTACAGAAAAATGTACAATTATTTATTAATAGATTTCGTATGTACATATTCAATTCATTTACAATAAGGTCTAAGGCGTTTGACACGGTTAGTCATCAAATACTGTCTTTGAAACTGAAGAATTTCTTCAACTTTTCAACAACGGATACATCAATGTTATATTCTTACCTCACTAACCGTTTTCAGTATGTATGTGTCAATAATAATATTTCCACGCCCATAGCAGTCTCAAGGGGATTTCCTCAAGGTTCAATATTGGGGCATTGCTGTTCTCCATCTACGCTAATGATTTGCCACAACAACTGCAACACTGCAATATACACATGTATGCTGATGATGTTCAGGTGTACCTCAGTAGCCCAGTAATCTCCGTAGCGGAGAATGTTGAAAAACTCAACCATGATCTGAACAGAATTTCCCGCTGGGCAGACAGAAACGGTTTGTGTCTTAATCCACAAAAATCAAAATTTATGATAATACATAGGAGATCCCAACATATCACCGGCATTAATGTATTGATTAACAACCAGCCTATTGAGATTGTTCAAAAAGTGAAAAATTTAGGGATAGTATTTAATAACAACTTGACTTGGTCAAGTCATATTGATGCTCTAGTGGCACAGGCTTACCGGAAGTTTAGATCGCTTTGGGCTACACAATATTTTACACCGCTCAACGTAAGGAAGCTCCTGGCTAAATCGTATTTAATTCCATGGTTTTTGTATGGCTGTGAACTATTCGGCAAGTGTGACTCTAATAGTAAGAGGAAACTTAATGTACTTTACAAGAACATTATAAGATACGTATATAGACTGCAAAGGCATGAAAGAGTATCATCGTTCTCAAAATGTCTTTATGGTGTATGTTTTGAAAACTTAATTAATATTAAAATGCTAATGTTTTTGCCTAAAATCATTTACAGTAAAGTACCAGCTAGCTTATTTAATATGATTTACTTCACAAGATCCTTGAGAGGCAAAAGGTTGATAATACCCGTCCATCGATGCCTTATATCGGAATGGCCATTTTTCATCAATGCTTCACGTCTTTGGAATTCTCTTCCTCCTAACATACAGCATGTGAGCAACGCAATACAATTCAAACTACATCTTTTTAATTTATTCAATAAATAGACCACAGGTCATAATTTTATAATTTTTAACTTAAATTTGTTTAAATTTTTTATTGCTTTAATTTTGTACTTTTTAATTTTTATCTTGTACGTTTTAATTTTGTTTAATTTTGTACTTTTAATTTTTTTAATTTTATCTTGTACTTTTTAATTTTGTTTTAATTTTGCACTTTTTAATTTTAATTTTTTCTTTATCAAATTGTTGTGGCTTTTTTTATTAACATTAATACTCTTGCTCTATAATTATAAAATGTAATCTTGTTGAGCAGGATTTCAATAAATAAATAAATAAAAAAAATTAATACCTTAATCTATAAGTGGCGTAACATATTTGTTGTAAGCCAGATTGGCACTTTTCTAGGAAAGTAAATTACGTTCATATAGTTTTGGTTGTTTTAATTTTAACTAAAAGCTATAAGATAGTTTTAAGGAATACATTTTCTTAGGAAATTAAAAATCAAAATCATCTTAAATAAATTTTCTATATTTTAAACAAACTTCTATGTGTTTATACAGGGAATTTGTCATTGCAACTTTTTTTGTGCCACCGAACTAAAATTCATTTTTCATCAAATGAGAGAACATTAAACTAAGTTTAAGAACGAAAGGAAAATTTTACTTCAACAAGCTTTAAGCATATTAACGAATTTTTAGTGACAAATCGTGACAAAAATTTTAAGAAATGTCTTCGACAATCAAAACTTTACTCTACTGCTTAACTTTGTTCTTAAAAAAATTTATTCTTTTTTAGATAGTCTGTTAAAAAAAATTTCCCAATTTAAAAATAGAAAATTACTTATTAGTTTATTATTATTATTTGTCGAAATAATCTTTGTTTGTTCCTGGAAATACATTAAGTCGTCGATTCGGAAGACATGTGTAGATAATTTATTTAATGTTGTAATTCTGTTGACATTGTCCCAAAAAATAAAGAATAAATAAATGTTTAAAATTTTTTTGTTCATATTTACAAAATTGTTAAACCAAGCAAAATGAAATAAGTAAATAAAAATGTATCATTAATATAATTCAACAATACATTATGGACACTTTTTAATTTAAACATACATACATACCTACATATGTTCATACACACATCATATTATGGTTAAAGTAAATACAGGGTGGCACAGAATAATGACTATTTTTTCTGTAAATAAGACTTGGTAAATTTAATGTGAATAACCAATGTCTTAAAAACTAGCAGTAGAAACGAAAACTTAGCAAATAGTCTAGTTAAAAAATATAAAGAACTTGGAGCCATAATTTTACTACCGCAACCACACGCAGAGAAGAAACATGTTTTAATATGGTCACCTCCAACAATACTATGTTTAAAGAAATTTTTAACCATATTATGTTTAATTTAACCACTTTTTTGTCACTGACAATCACATTATGATTAAACTAGTTCCCTAACAAGAAGCCGCAACCATATTATGGTTGCCTCTAAACATGTTATGGTTAAATATGACGATAATTTGTTTTTAATTTAAAAATAGTATTTTTCTCTTTTTCAAGAGCAACATGCTATGGCTGAAAACCAACCATGTCATAAGTGTTAAACATAGCTTAGTTATTATTAACCATAATATGTTCGAAGGCAACCATAATAGTGTTGTTGGAGGTGACCATATTTAAACATGTTTTTCTCTGGGTGTAGATACAAACTTAAATTAACAAGAATTTAATTAAAATTTTAATTCACAAAGCGTATAAAAGCAAAGCTTTAAATTTTAAACGTTGGCCAGCAGCTTTACATTCCCATGTTTGAAGCAGTGGATTTAAACTTGAACAAATGGTTGTTATTTTATTTTTTTTAAAACACAGCATATCGACCCCTTTGCGCGAAATTATCGTATGTTACAAAAACCAAATTTTACAGGACAGCCATTTTTCTACTTTGCTCTGCATTCGCTTGCAATATAAAAATGATAATATCCAATCAATTTTTGGAGCAACGAAGTGGAATTCGCCTACAATATTTTGTCAGGTGACGTCTCTTTGAATGTAGAACAAGATTGCATCAAAAACTCAATTTCCCAAAAATTGGCATATACGATAATTTCGCGCAAAGGGGTCGATATTTAAATGAATCAAATTATTGAGTATAGAGCAGAAAAAATTACCAAACCAATTTTGTTATACGTAAAGTTTTTGTGTGCACAGTCGGTACTTACAATGTCAAACAACACAACGCAACTCATTTGCTTTCCTTTCAGGATTATATGTATTATTTTTACGATCAGCATCAGCTACTGCAGCACAACTTGGATGTTTCTTAGAAATTGAAGGCTACAAATAGGCTGTTTTTTTTTAATCGACAATAGATCGATAGAAGTTGTATAATCAGCTCTATCTAACAAAACATATAAACGCAAAGTGTTGCCTATTGCCAAATTTACAAAATACGTAAAAATACACCATCAACGCTTCTTTCCTATAGTGAATTGCTCGAAACCTCGAAATCCCTGGTTGTAATTTATAAATAATCTTGGAATAGTCAACTCGGCATTTTGTTTTCGACTCTTACACCATCTTTTTAAGTTTCCAAAGATACCCTGTTTTTTTCTGCCTTACTAAAATATCATATTCAGCTTTAACGTCATCGTTTTTCTTTTTTACTTAATAGCATCCTGTAGTGCGAATTACTAACTTTTATAACGACAATCGTGTCGTTAAAATACATTTAACGAAAATTTATCGAATATGCTATTCAGTAAAATTGATAACGATATTCGCTGTCCTTCGAATTCAGCTGTTACTTTAAGCAATATTTTTGTCGTAATTTTAGCGACAATTATTCACTTTGTGTTTATTAAATCGATAAAGTGTATTTTATGTTTAAAATAGCTGACTTATACATACATGCATACAAACAAATATTCAATGTATAATATTCAAAATTTAAAAAAAAAAATAATTAAATTCACAAAAAAAATATAAAAACCGCAGTCTGGCCAGAGCTTTTCCATGCATTTTGAATGAAAAAATATGCGTAACACGGAGGGTGAGGGTAAAGAACAATTTCATTTCTTTTTATTTTATTCTCTTTTGTGCTTTTCGTTTTTTTTTTAACATTTTGTAGACAGAGATATTACAAAAATACAGCTGTTATCTATCGCCAAAAAAAAAAAAAAAAATACAGAATCGCACTATCGTTACTGCAAGCGAATATATATGTCGACAACACTGAACCAAAAAAACCAATTAAAATGTTCGTTAAGCAAACGAAAAATGTTATAATTTTCGTCCAATGAATTTGTTAGTTGTAACAATGAATGACCGCTCTTTAAAATAATGGGCATTTGTGCTCACAAGACTTATTAAATGTTTCGTAACCTCAAAGAACATTTTTTTTATTTAAACGTACATTTTATATAAAAAACTTAATAAATGCATGTTTATTGTGTCAATGAACAGTACTAAAATGTCAATACCTGGATAATTTTATTTTTCATTATATTGACGAATAAACCGTTGAGCCAACGAAAACTATTTTAATAAACGTTGTTCGTTTGCTTAACGTACATTTTCGTTGCTGTTTTGGTTCAGTGAAATATTACGATTGTCGGCTCGTTAAAAGTTAGTCAATCGCACCACTGAAAGCGCAAAAAATAATTTTGTCCTCTAAAAATATTGCGATCGGTAGCACATTCCATTTTGTCATGATATTACTTTTCGCTAGGTGTATAGGTATGTTTGTAAATAACGATACCACGTCCAATGATACAAGAATCTCATCTTCGTCCAATGTAAGTATATCCAGTTTTGTCTTTAGTTCTAACGAGTTTTTTATGTTAAATTTGTCGAGTATAATGTTTTTTAATATATTCCCAATATATTTTGATAACCCATAGCAGGGTACTCCTACCGATGATGATATTGGACGAAGTGGGTTACTAGATTTATGGATTTTCGGAAGTCCATACAGTCGGGGCGCCGTTGCGGCATTTGATGTCAATATTTTCTCATCATATCTACTTATATATTCTTTTTTATATAAGTCTATAATAATTTTGTTGTTTGTCCTTTGTAATTTTTGTGTTGGATCAATCAACATACGTTTGTAAGTGTGTTTATCCTCCAGCAATTTGTTCATTCCATCGTTATAATCCTTTTTGTACATTAAAACTGTTTTGTTTCCCTTGTCTGCCTTTGTTATGACTATTTCATTCTTATATTGTCCTAAAAATCTTTTTGTATCTTCATAGATGCCTAGTATGAATTTTTCCCTACCATCATTTTTTATTGTCCTTTTGTGGGTCATAATTCTGTTTGCTATCCTTGATCGAGTAATATCTTTTTCTCTATCATCCGTGAGAGTTTGTACCCACTGTTCTAAATCTGCTATTAATCCGATCGTACAAAAGTTTTTATTGTTGATTGATTTTTTTTTTTAAAGGAATTATAAGTTTTGAAGGAAGTGCTAAGAAAACTGAAAGTGTCCAGAAAATATATAATATTTCTTTGACTATAAAGGCAAACATCCGTAGAAAGGAAGCGTGTTTTCTCATTGAAAAAATAGAAACTTAAATGCTTTTTATCAACTATAACCCTATTTTAAATGAAATATTTTGTTATAATTTAACTTTTTGGTTTTATAAAACTTTAAAAGTGGCTTCTGGAAATTTAATCCGCAAAGATAACCAAAAAGTCATTTTGCTGTAACTTTCTCAAAAATCCTGCAAAATTATTGTAATTTTGCCCATGTGTACTTTTGAACATGAAGATCTTAAGATCTTTACTTTTTCCTTTTTGCCACAGAAATAAAAAAGTTCAATGTATTTATAAACTTTTTTTAATTGATCTCAGGAAATTTTATTTATTCAAATAAATTAAATTAAATATTTTGCATCAATTTGTATTGAGCGGGAATTTCCGAGATCCCGGGAAATGGAAAAATAAATTCCGCTTTCCCGGTAAATGAAAAAGGCCGGGAAAAGAAAAACTCTACTTAGCACAAAAAATAACCAATTTTAAATCAACAAAGTAAACCAAGTTTTAATCTGCAATTAAAAATCATATAAACAACATTAGTATTTTCTTCGACACATTATACGCTTTGACACAATTTTTTTAAAGCTTAAAGAAACATAACGGGTTTTCTTAGCGTTGCCATCAGTTAAAGAAGTGTTTTATATGGGCATAGTGGGCGGTAACATGTTAAATAAACCATAATATGTTAAAAAATGTTCGTTCAAAATATTTTTGTTAGAGGTGACCATACCGTACTGAAAATGATTTTTTTCTCTGCGTGTAAGCTCATCTGTACGTATGATCAATATCTGCACAGTGTAATGCTACTAATACGTACCGAATACCTATTTGTTTATATTAAGTATTCGGTGCGTATTAGTAATAAAATTAGCATATAAAATAATTACGAATAGCTGTCTGATATTGATGTTACGAACATTAATTTTGAATATTCGCAAATACAAAATAAAAATATCTGCGCCAGTATTCGCCGAATACGAATATCCAATTTAAAATTTTGCGCCACACGATATTTTTGATTTGATTGAAAAAATCTCATATTCTCGTCCATAACTACTAGATGTATTTAACATTCCGATGACTGAATTTAAAATGATTAAGTTCGCACTTGAATACCACTACTGATCATTTTAAAATTGTTATACTAACATTATTATTATTATATAAATGCCATAAGCACCGCGACCCAAATAATCTAATGTGTAGTCCAACTGTTCACTGCATTAAATTAAGGCTACAAATAAAGCTAATTATTCTACACGGTGGAGGTTATATGCTTCACCTTAAGTCATAATGATACTTTAAGGAACTTTATTCTGTTTGCATTCTTATCAGTGTGACCAGATCTTAAAATTGTTTACAGCTAAATCTTGCGAACTCATTTTAAACAAAATTTAAAAAATTGGTAATATGTATATTAAAAAGTTTAAGAACAGCTGAAATTTTATTTTCTTATTTATTTTATTTATTCATTTAAACCAGTCATAACCGCTCCATAGACTCGCGAGCCAGTCTATAATCGTAGCCAGTCTAAAAAGTAGCACAGCTGTGTTTTCAACGCCACCTGAAAAATGAATTCGCCTTGATCGTATTTTTCACACAGACACGGTCGGCAATTCACATGTATACAACAATTTTGTTCGTTTCAAAACATCAGTCTATCATCAGTCTCTGCTCAAGCTTTGTGAAAGCAACACCACGCACGCTTGTTTGGTATTGTTTTTGTTTTTTTTTTTTCGTAATCAACACAAAAGCACACAGAACAACAAAGTTTATACTTCTTGGGAACCGATGTTTTTTTTTTAAATAGCCAGCGTTGCACGGGATCCAATAATTTTATTAAAAAAAAAAATATTGAAATAAAAAAAAATAATTGACAAAAAATTTATATAAAAAAAAAATTGTATGGGAGGTACCACGCCCCTTTGTCCAATCTTGACCTAATATAGCATACTTGTCCTTCTTGGTCGACAGTACATACTGTGAAAATTTCATGAAGATCGGGTTAGTAGTTTGGACGCCTATAGGGAACAAAGATATATACATTCAAATTTATATATTAGATTGTTACACAGTGTACAATTCGGCAGCGACCGCAGCTTCTGTTTGCGACCGCACACAAGCACTAAATATCTTTGTGAACGTGCGTTCGGGGCTTGGTTAACACTGATTTAAACTGTAAAACCAAAGCCTTTAAGTCCAAAAAACGTATTACATAGTAGCTCTATATTATAATACCCAAATAAATGTTAATAAAGTACAATATTATGCAAATGTGCCTATATTGCTTAATATTACTAATTAAAACTATTAGTTACCTACGAACTTGGCTCCCCAGCCGACAAAAAAAAACATGAAATTATTAGTATTGGCAGAAATGATTATTTCCGGTAATAGTTAGAAGCAGTGCTTGACTAAGAAATACCTCATTAGTTTAAGACGAAAAGCATTGTTTGTTTCGTTCAAGCAATTCTGACTACAAATAATCTGCTAAAAAAAAGAGCAACAACTATTAGGGATCAATATTTGCTTATTTCTTGTAGAACGGGAGAAGCTTAGTCTTTCACAAAATTGGATTACACTGCCATCTTTAAAGTTTTATAAAATAAATACTGGTACAATATAAAGGAGCAACTTTCAGAAACGAATTGTACGAACGGAACATACCAGACAATCAAACTTTGCTACTAACCACCGGACCAATATTATCATTATAAAATGTCATAAAGAAAACTAACGATGGAGAACCAAGCAAGATCTGATACAATAACAAATTAACAAACCAAGCAATTTATTATATTCACATTTAAACTGAACAGCTAATCAAGTTTAAAAAGAAATAATAGACAAAACAGGCTCTTCAAATAAAGTTAAGAAAAATAAAAAAATAACATCATTTAAGATTGTTTTATAGAAAGATGTTTCTAGAAATATGCCTACTCAACGTCAAACATCGATCGGAAAATATTGCAACAAAACTTGTTTAGATCGCTATCAAAATAATGCCTACATTAAGCGCACGAATTCAAGAGACATCTCACTATACTTCATTAGTTTGGCGAACGTATAACATAATATCTGCATCCTTGTTGAAACGTTCAAAGGCAACAGGGCAAAAAACAATGCCTTCAAAAGAGAAAAATGTTTTAATAAGTTACAAATGAGATCAAAATTATCTTAATAGCAATAAATTTAACAAAAACACCCAGGTACTGCAAGCGCCCACTTCTAATTCGTATGAAATGTGCATGTGTCATGAACCACTACATCACCTCCATCTGGCAAAGTTAATATAGCTCGAAGCATATATTTCTTAATAACCTTATATTTTGTTATCAATTTGTCCTAAAACAGTTTTCTACATGCAGCATTCAACTTACCAGCCATCGGCGAGTAATGGTCACTTAAGAAGACTCTATCAGTAGTCTTATCACCTGATTAATTTTTAGAATTACCAATTAAGATTTCACAAATTATATCAGGTCTTGTTAAAGTGCGGGTCTTAAAATACTGTTTCATAATATTATCTCCAATCATTACATTTCATAAATCGCACCAATGGCAACAACAACATCAACAAGATTCGATAAACCAGCAGGCAACCTACGTATAAATATATAAAGCTCTCCTTCTCCAATGTTAAAAATTTAGTGGTCATAAGTTGTGAAGAGGGTATACTAAGTTGGTCATTCCGTGTGAAACTTCTTTTATTATTCATCTCAGTCCCCATAAAGTATATATATTGTGCTCCTTGAGTAATTTTAAGTCAATTTAGCCATGCCCGTCTGTCTATCCGTCTGACCGTCTGTTGAAAACACGCTCACTTTCGAAAAACTCAAAAGAAATAAACATACTTGGTGTCAAATTGCTTGTAGTTATCCTTGAAATCCATCAAAATCGGTTTAGTAGGATCAGAGCTATGAATCAAAATGTGGAACCACCATTTAAAAAAATTGATAATTTTGTTACAAAAACTAACATTAATAGTGGAACAAAGCACGGAATGATATGAGATTTTGCAAAAGTTCGTTTTATTCGACTAGAAATCACACTGTAAAATTTTGGCGGCATGAAATAACCCCCCAAAATATAAGCCTCCAAAAAAATAATGATATAGCCCCCCCGAAGTGTGGGGCCTTATTTCATATGCAATAAAACCCCAATTTTAAAAATGAAATAAACTCCAAACGAAATGAAATAACATCCAAAACAGACATGAAATAATACCCTAATTTTGGGGGCTTATTTCATATGATATAAGACCTTAAATTCTGGAATGAAATAAGACCCCAATATTTATAATACATTAATTGTACAGTTTTGGTTTAAAGAATCATGCGATAGATAGCATGGTTGAGACTTCGGCCAAGCGCAAGGATTTTCTCATCTACGGTATAACAAACACTGGCTTCGCTAATTAAAGCTTTTCTGCATAGGCGGCCTAAGGCCTAGCGCAAGCCCAAAGACGGTGTTTAGTATACCATAGATCAGAAAATTTTAGCTTCCGGCCGAGGGCCGGCTATAGAGAGAAGCTTTTGTAAACGAAGGCGGTGTTTGTTATATCATAGAAGAGAATAATTCCCAAAAGAATATATTGGGGCTTTATTTCATAATGATTTTTTGGGGAATTATTTCATATGAAATTTTCCCCCAATTAAGAAAATGAAATAACAGCCCAAACAAAAAGAAAATCGTTGTTGTTGTGCTCTGTACAATCTTTTGGGGGGTTATTTCATTATTTTTTGGGGGGCTATATTTTAGGGGGGTTATTTCATGCCGCCTAAAATTTCGTAAAGATCGGTCCATAATTTACCCTAGACCCCATATAAAACCTACTCTCGGAAAACAGTTTAGTACGGCTAAAACCGTAATTATTAATGCAATCGTAACAAAATTTGGCACTTTATAGTTTTTTTAGGGCTAGAAATGACAGTGTAAAATTCCATGAAGATCGGTCTATAATTTACCCTAGGCCCCATACAAACCCTACTCCCGGAAAAGAGTTTAGTACGCTATCATAACAAAAGCTGGCACGTATCAGTTTTATGGGACTAGAAATGACACTGTGAAATTTCGTTAAGATTGGTCCATAATTTACCCTAGGCCCGATAAAAACAGTTTAGTACGCCTAAAACCGTAATTTATAATGGTATCATTATAAATTAAATACGCCTAAAATCGTATAATAATTGTCATACATTTTTTTTATTACAGAAATCTTATTGAAAAACGACTTGTAAAATTTCGTTTTACGTTTTCGATTCACATGACACCCCTGTATAATGCTTGCTTCTTCTTCTAAGAATATAAAAAGTTCACGTTTTACAAATTAGCTGCGTTCGTTTACCCCAAAATTTGTACAAATTTGTACTGGATTTTAATGAAATGCGTTCGCGTACACATAAAGTTGTAAAATTTTCTTATTACTCACCTACTGGATCTTACTGGGATTTTACTGGAAAAGTAGACGAACGCACATATTGAAATATCTTCTTCTTCTATGAAGGCAAAAAGTCCGCCATTAAAAAATTGAAATATGTTGTTCGAAGGAGCTTTTAGGTAAATCAAATTATGGCCAGTGTATACAGTAGTGCTGGGATACTATCGATATTTTCTACTATCGATATTTATCGATAGTTACGATTTCACTATCGATATATCGATATTACTATCGACTGAATGATTGTACTTGTGCAGGAAAACTTAAACTAGTTTTTTATCAGGCTACAGTTCGTTGTGTTTATCACTTTATTGAAAGTATGAGACGTATGTGTAATCGCACGTTATTTTAGATGACAGTTTTTTTAATAATTGATAACTTCCTTTCTAAAGAAACCGAAGTAGCAGGGACTATAAGATATTCTATTACAACTTTAAATAATTTTCTAAATTGGTTTTGATTCTTAACCCAAAAAGGTAATCAATCTAGCGGACTTATCCTCTAATGGTCGTTCATTGTTTTGTCCTATACTCGCAATTGAATCGTTTAATTCAGAAACCCGTCAACTCTCATTTAAAATAGGCAGACTTGAAGGGTTTTTGAAATAAATAATTCAATTGCAAATGCATTTGGATTTGAATTTTTTTTTACAACATTACAAAAATATTTGACATTTCAGTCCCTATATAAACATGTACAAATCTCGACTTAAAGGCTTTTAATTAGCAGTAAAACCACTTGCCATTCTTGTTGTTTGTATTCATTGCTGTAATTCAGCACGAGTTTATAATAGGAAGTAAAAACTTGCGGCAAAAAACTGTGTGTGTATAGCTGCTGTTAGATGTCTTCATAGCTGTATTTTAAATAATAATAATATCGATATTGATATTTTTCCTATAGATATTTTTGATATTTTAAAACTATCGATAATATCGATAGTACTATCGATAGTTTCCCAGCGCAAGTACACAGAGTTACGGATTTCCTCAATTCGAGCATTAAATAAGAAACTACAACCATTTTTATTTTTTACATATTGAAATGAAAAAATCGATTTTTGGTGAAAAATGTAAACGATCATATAATAACGTTATTTCCTCTATTTTGCTAAATGTTGGCATTATTTTTTTTTAATTTGTTTAAAGCCTTTTTGCAAGACCTTCTTAAAGTTGACATAAAAGTAAATAGAAATCAAAAGAAAAACTACAAACAGGTGCTTTCGTCACCTAAAAATTGTTAAACACATGATAAAGAAATACTTAAATACACACTTTACCTAAGTGAAGAACTATTGCTCCTACAAACAACCCCAGAATAAATTCACGTTTACTTTTATACACTAAACTAAGAATACCAACACAAACTTATAGAATTTTTGTAAATGAATGTTGAATGTTAAGACAACAACGTCTTAAGTACACAAAATAAAACTCAAGAAACATATTTAGATGCTTTAATTTAGGGAAATATGGTTTTACGCATGGTAAAATAAGTACAAGTTATAGTCATTAGGAATTTTAATCTCAATTTTAAAACCCAAATAAAGTCAAACAAAAGAAAATAAGAAAAAAAATTAAAACAAGCTTCAAATCAAACAAATTAATGATAACTCTCCCTAATAAACATACCTTGTACTTTTTATATTATAAAATATTATGCAAATTTAAATGATTAGACTACCGAATTTCCAATTATGGTAGTCTTATTATGGTAGTGTGATTTCCAGTCTTATAAAACTAAATTGTGTCAAATTTTATTACAACGTTGCTTTTTGCGAGAGTTTAGGGCACATACATATAAAGTTATTTTTTTCGGGAGACGGGCTTAATATAGCAAACTAGGGTTGATCATCATGAAAGGTGACATTATTATTTCTAGTCATGTATTAAAATTGTATGCAAAAAATCCTGACAATACCCGCATTCGGTCTCCGATTTTATGCAAATATTCGGTATGTTGTCAAGTAACTATGTATATATAATCAAAGGTTTTGTGATGTTCTACCATCTTGAGGGCGGGTTCACAAAAAAAAATTTTGCACCAGTAAACGCATTAATCAAAAAAAAAAAAAAAAAAACTCAGTTTTAATTAAAAATTTAATCAAGAGAATTAAACGTTTAATCAAGTGAATTAATCGTTTAATTAAGTGAATTAAACGTTTAATTTATATTATTAATTTGATAACTGGTGAAAATAAATATTGTCAATTAAACATTTAATACACTTGATTAAGCGTTTAATTAACTTGATTAAACGATTAATTCACTTGATTAAAATTGTAATTAAAACTGATTTTATTTTTGATTAATGCGTTTACTGGTGCAACATTTTTTCTGTGTTAAGGTTTTTTAAATAAAATTTATAACGATACTTCAGAAAATTTATAAAGTTGAGCTTAAATAGTAGGTGCTGTGTAAACAAAATAAAAATAAAAATTTTGCAGGGAGTTTAGTTCCAGCTAAGCATTAAATTTTTGTTTGCGACATCGGTGTTTGTTATTTTATAAAGTTTGTATAACACTTTTATTTAAATAAATTTTACGCTTAGTACAGAAAAACTGTAATGTGAGCTTAAGGATGAAAAATGTTTAAATTAATTCTATATATTCAGAAAGATCTAGTCAAAACCTTCAAAATGATACCACCATTAGCCATATACCTTTAGCAGTGTAGTGGACAAATTACATATTTCTATGAAAATTGAAAACTTCCATAACTCGAAAACTAAGCGTTTGCGGCAATTTTTTTTATATAATTTTTTCTTCTTATTTTTAATTTTCTATGACCCTACGTACTTTTTTTTATTTGGAGCTGCGTCGGTAAACTAGATTTGTTTCTTTTTTTTTAAACAAACATTTAATTAGTGTTAATTTTAAATATTAATAATCATTTCCACTGTTTTTTTCTTTAAAAAAAATTAGTTTTGTTTATTTTGCCATGAATTCAAATTTAATTCGTTGTTTTTTAGATATAATTAAAATCAATTTTAAATATTATTAATCTCTTACACTGCAATTTTGTATAAAAAAGAAATTGCTATACTTGAGTTTTGTTAGTTTTACCTTAAATTTAAATATCATATCCGAATCGGTATCGCCGATATATCTTTTTTAGTATCGGTATTATACCGGCAAAAAGGCGTATCGTTACTTCCCTAATAACAATATTTATTTTTCTTAAATTTAAGAGCAATATCATTGCCAAAATAGTTCAAAACAATTGAATTAAGCAATAAATAATCTCGAATCTTAAAGCTAAATACTTTTGAAATTCTTAACTTGCTGGTTTTTATTGGTAAAGCGTTTATATACTTTTGTATTTTCTTGGGTTATGAGGACCTTTTTTTGTTTATATCATATTTACTCTCTCGTTGAAAGCTTCTACTAGCTAAGTAAATAAACACACCTATTTTTTTTTTGTTTAAACCAGTGGAATTATAAAATTTTGTTCAATATTAAACAAAAAACTTTAGCAGTTGACTACTCAACTATTTTCTATCAATCCCATGCTCCATTTCACGCAACTGACATGTTAGTTTTGGTCTATTTTTGCAGAGATTTCAAAGATATTTCAACTAATTCCAATAGTGTTTCTATCAAAAAAAAATTTTTTCATTTTTATTGTTTTAAGTAAATTTTCATAGCAAAAGGTGCTTGTGCATGTCGTTTACAGTACATGACGTTAGTATATATATGATAATATATACATATGTATTTTTGGGGCAATGTGTAAAGAATTTTTTAAATATTTATTTTATGTTTTTATTTATTTCCGAATATCCTATTTTTACAAACAAGTATTTATTACATCGCAGGAAATGTTTAACTGTATCGTATGCACCACTACTTTGTTGTAGGAGTTGGTGTTGTTACATTTTTAATTTACACACATGTTAACAACATAGTCCAACAGCAACAGCAACAATAAAAAGAAAACTGAAACTTTGTAAAATACTATTATTTTTTTTTTTTTTCATTTTTGCAATACATTGTTCATTCAATTCTTGTTGCTTTTGTTAGAGAAGAACAATTTTCTTTTAGAATTTATACATTGTTATTTTTATTTTTTTTCCAGTATTTATTTGGGTCAAATTAAAAATACATACTACAACAATTAAAATGTGAAATAAAATTCAGCTCGAACAAGTATTTAGCTGAATAAATAAGAGGGCTTTTGTTGACGATAACGAATTGCTTGTACCCTTTTATATGTCTTTCATTGTAGGGAAATAGTTTTGAAATTGGCTGGTGGAAAAAGGTATGATGCTAAATCGGGCCAGAAATATAAACACAGAAAAAATTATGAGTAGTTTTTTTTAATTAAAAAAATTGCTTAAAAAGTATTTCAATTTAATTAATGTGATAATTGGATCTTTTATTTTTTTTATAAATTAAAAAAATTGTTAAAAAAAAATTTCAATTTAATTAATGTGATAATTAAATCTATTATTTTTTTAGTTGATAGAAAATTAAAAATATAATTTTGATTTAATTAACATTTGATAATTTTTGTATTTAATAACAAAAAATCTCAATTGATTTTTTCGTTTAAAATAAAATAATTTAAACTTGTAGAATTTGTTGTTGGGAATTGTCAATTAGAGAAAATTTTTAATATTTTTTTTAATTTTTCACTCCTTTTTTTGTTCTTAGTTCTTAACCGCATTGCGATCTAGAACTTTATACAACTTCAACCCAGCATTAGCTTTGGTTCTGCGCACAAATTAATCACAGAATTTAACTTTACAAGCTGCTTTTCTAATAAAAGTTGTTCGACTTTTTTTGCCTTACCAATATCAGTTACACTATTTTTCTTCCTGTTTCATGTTCTGTAACTATAGTGTGAACTTCTCGAACCGAAAAGATGTGAACCAAAATATTCCACCGTTTCTCGAAAAGTAAGAAAAAAGTGTGTCTGTAACTCATGTCGAAAACCATGAAAAGAGATTACGTCGTTACGTTATAAATGTCATAACATTGCACGCGAAGTCGATATGACATTGTAGACGTTGAGAACACCAGTAACACATATCGTTGACGGCGACCAAAATTTACTAAAATTGAAAATTTTTCAAGACGGCGGCGAAAATACAACTGTCGGCTTTAGCGAATAATGTGAAGTGCGACCTTAGTGTTTGTTGTTTGCAAACGAGATTTGAACACATTCGTATATTTTATAAAAATGTTAAAGGCAAAATAATTTAACAATAAAATAATGTGCCATGAGCAAAATATTATTTATTTATTTTATTTTTTATTCTTTGCATTTTTGATATTTTTTTTAGTGTTAACATTTTTTTTCGACCCATTTTTATTCGTGAGTTTGTTTGACAGTTCAATGTGGGAACTATCTCACCGAAAGTTTACAGACACACTTTTTCTGTAAATTGGAGAGTAATCTCCTTACGTGACGGCTACACTCGCCAAAAGTTTTACAGACGCAGTTAACCCATTAGAGGTCACTGTACTCAATTAAGTAAAGCTACTATTTAACAAGCTTCCAACCAAAAACAAAGAATTTTTAATCGTTGTACCGTTATTTATGTTTACAACAATAATACTAACAGTAACTAAAAAAGAATTTGTGTTTCTTTTTTATTTTTGGGTATAAAAGTATAAGTCTGATTTGTGTCACGAAAACAGTGTGAAGGTATGAACACTATTTTGATAATATTGAATTTTTTTTTGATCATTTTTAATTTTTATAATTAAAATCGTATCAGAATAACTCACAGACAAAAACAAATTACTTACTTAAAAAAAAATTAAAAGTAGAACAGTATAAAATTGAGTGTACTCGTTTGGATTCACTGACAACCATAGTTGGGGGTAGTGCACTAAATATTGATTTAAATCAGCATTGCACTATCACTAAATAAAACTGCAAAGAAATTAGTTCGAACTCTTTTTTACCAGCTTTAGTGATGATTGTTATTTTTTAACTACCACTAAAAAATTTTGAGTGATATTGCAAATTTGTTCACTATCACTAAACGCAGATTTGAATGCAAAAATCTGCACTCAAATCAAATAGTGCAAAATTTGGGCATGCAATCAAAAAAGCTGCATACAAATATTGTCTCACTAAAATCTAAAAAATGTAACTTTGTATGTGCATGGTTTTTGATTTCTTTTGAGGATTAAACAAAATGACATTTTGTCAATAACGGTATAATTATTGGCTTTAATCATGAAAAAACAAGTTTTTAATTTTAAATTTAGTGCAACAATTTAAGTTGCACTCAAATGAGTGAAGAAGAAAAAAGTTGCAATAAGCTGATGATTGCTTTTTTTAAATCAAACTATTTTTTTTTAGTGCAAAATTGTTTAACATCACTATCACTCATGTTTAGTGAGGCTGTAAATTTTCAATTCATCACTCAACATCAACAAAATGATTGCAATATTTTTGCACTATCACTAAGTGTGAGTTGAAAATGCAAAATGAGTGCACTACCCCCATCTATGCTGACAACATGCATAGGTAAAAATCAAGTTTTTTTTTTTAGATTTTAACTATGCGTGGAGACATTGTACGGCTAAAAAGTGATCAAAAGCCTTCAAAAAGCTGTTGATAGGAGGTGTTTAGGAACATATAACGATTTCAAGCATACCAAAAGACAAACGTGGTACTATTGAAGTTTTCGTAAATCTTTAAATCATCGACAACGACGTCAGTGACGATAGTGATTATGAACCGTTGGCACCAAAGAAAACTCGGCAAGACTTCGCAAAGCAAATGCTTTCTATCGCAGAACTCTGAAGTTTGGGAAAGACGAAATAGTGTACGTGCAGTAATATTTGAAAAATCTTAGATTACATTGCCTTTGACCTTATCTTGAAGTCGAATCTACCAAAATATTCCTAAAGACGAGTCAATGGTAAAACATTTTGACTTCCATCCCGGTCAGCAATTCATTCGAAGAAATCCAGTTCGATTCGGCTTCAAAAACTGTGTAGCGGCTGTTGCTGCCAGTAAGATTTGTACTCCAAATGGAATCTTCTGATACATTTTTTGTTGTTAAAAATTTGTTGGAGTAGTTGAACTATACTGCACGAAATTATTGTGTGCTTATAACTTTTTTTATATACAATATTTATGTTGATCGTAGAAATTTAGAGTTACGTCTGGGTCAATGGTTGCAGAATAATCTCAAGATCGGGCTGGACACTATCCTACTAAACTACAAAACCATCTGCGATCAATTTTTGTCATATAAGAGCTCGTTGGCAGTATAAGAAGTGATTTAAACACTTTTCATTGAAAAACAATGTTTTGCATACATAAGAGGTCAGTTGAGTACACCCCAAAAACTCAGTTAAATTTTTTTTCATTTTTTTCGAAATTAAATTTTTTTTATTACTTATTTTTATCAATAAATATAGTTGAACTTAAAAATTGTGGCCAGTTTTCGTTTGACCTCTAATGGGTTAAGTGAGAAAGAAAATTGTTTGTTTCATTTTATGGCACTTTTGTTTCATTTCACACATTTCAATCGAAAAGTTTCTCAATGCAAGAGTTACAGAACATGGGCACAGGGTTTCTTTTAATGTTCGAGTCTTCCTTATACTGTTGAATGGCTTAAAAAAACAATGTGACGATGAACCTTCTTTTTTTGATATTTTTTTTTTTGTTAAGCTTTAATTATTTTTTCACGTACTTTTTCCGAATTCAGTTTGGTAGGTAAAGCTGTCCATTTAGTTAATTATCTAAGTTATTCGCTTACCCGTACTTTACTGCTGTTAAGTAAGTTTATACTTTGAATTTTATTATTACAATCGACTGCACATTTTGTTATATCTTTGTGTAACTTTGTAGGGTGCAGGTCTTAAAAACGGAAATAAAATAGCAGACCAGCAAATAACAGTTTTTATTTGTGTATGTGTGTTAAAATATATTTCAGTTTCAGTTTAAAGCCCTTAAGGTACTTGAAATAAGAACGACATGGATGACGACAATAGCAACTACAAGAACTATAGTTACATAGATTGTAAACATTTTATGAATATCCTTCCACATTGAGGATTGTTATTCATCATACAAATTTTAACCAATATTAGTCATTGTATCTAGTTGGGTTAGTTTATAGTATCAATCAGATAATGGGACCATCTATAGATATCCTTAACTAAATGCGGACATTGGAAATAAATAGATGGTTCGCCTTATATTAATATAAGACTAAAATTATTAAGTGTCTTGTTTTCTTTAATTTAAATTCACAATGCTTTGAACTGAAATTTTGCTTATTTTATTTTGGTATTGGGTTTAAAACAAGGCAGCTCAAATAAGGACCCAAAGGATCCTGATTCAAACTTCTCTGCTATCCGTAACTACCGACATGGTTTCCTTTCCTGTATCTTATTTTTAAACTAAAGTTTTTATTATCTTTTTTACATTTTTAAGAGTTTATATTTCATCCGGTCTTGTTGTTACTTTTAATTTACAATTGTTTTTGTGTCGCCTGAATATATGTATATATATATATTTTTTTTTTATTTTTTTTTTTTTGTTTTGTTATTGCAGTTGTTGCTTTCATTTCGTTATTGTTGTTTTGCTGTTTTATGGAACATTTGCTTGTGTATCAACTAAATAACTCACATGACGGCATGATGATCTGTGTTGACTTCGTTAACACCTGAGCTTGAAGGCTTTTGTATCGCAAAGAGAACTGAATAAAAAAGTATCTGAATATGAAACAAACACTAAGTCTTACAGATACAAATGAAATAGTGATGCAGATTTATATACACAAACGAAAACAAATGGTGTGAAAAATACATTCGACATCGCAAACATACAAAGCATCTCAGTTGACTTGAATATTATTTCTCCAAGGATTTCATTAAAAAAAAGAATCATTTGCTTTTGTCTCTCTTAGTTTGCAGCGAACTTTTATTAAATTACTTTTCTTTAAAATAACATGCACTAAATTTTTTAAATTAAAAATTGTATTTTGTTTTATTTATATTTCTTATGGTCAAAATGATGGTCAAATATTTTTTAAGATATAAATATTAATAATATTGTGGTTTTTTGTTCCAAGTTGATGATATTTTAATGAGACTAAAGTTCATTGAGTTTAATTTCCATCAAATTATTTTTATGCGGAAGGAATTTTACAAAATGAAATGACTTCAAATTTTATTGATAATTCTGGACTGCGCTGGGAACCAAACCCAGGTTTTCACGGACAGGTTGCTCTTACGTTTCGGCTGTTATCACTCAATCTCTTCAGAGGGGTATACCGTTTAACACATGCCAGGGTTCCTTGGTGCGCATTTAAGGGTCTTAGGAATAAATTTCTCTCTATACCAATTAAAAAAATTTATTTTAGAATCTGGGAATTGTTTCTCTTCATAACTCACTTTATTATATTCAACAATTTTCATTTTTTGAATTTATTCTCTGAGCTAAATTTCAGTTATGTATTTTAAAAAGCTTTTTGTAATAGTCCTATTCCTTTAATTTTTAGGAATGACTTTATACACTACCAGGATATTTTCTTGTATATTCCTGTTACATTTTACCTTAGTTGATAAATAGGCAGAAACCCCGGCTAATTCTTGTTTTGGACCAACTATAGAAAATCACTTTTTCTTAAAAGAATTTCAGTTTATATAAATCAAAAAATTTGCCACAAATAAATTCTATTTAAACTCAGACCTCACTTATTGGCCACAGATCTTGTAGAAGTTGAGCGCACTTTTAAAACTAACTCTTTATCTTAGTCCAGGTGGTACAGAGTATCCCAGCAAAAACTTACATTGCAAAGTAAAAGCTAATATAACTACTCTTCACTTCTTGTACATTGGCATTTTAAGACGGTGATGTCATTGGAGACACTTACTTACTATTCTCGCTTACAAATAACTAGCCCTGGGGGCTAGTATAAATTTTGACATCAGTGTAGAAATTTTTGACAACCACAAAATTATTTTTTTTCATCAAATTTGTTTAAACAAAATAAAAAATAATATGAAAGCAGGACCATCGGCAAAAAAATTAAAAAGAATTATACAACATGTAATTTTTTACATATGTATATGCTTTTTTGCCCACACTTTTTGTAAAAATTGTTAATATATCAGAACGAGTTCATCAAATAGTTGGGACGATCTCATTTCCAACAGAATTGAAATGATTATTGGTAAAAACTTGATTAATGTATTCATTTTCACAAAACTACTTGTAATTGTTTTTTTCTTTATGTCAAAATTTTACGTTGTCAAAAATTTTACAATTTCACACAGCACAAATATGAACATTTTCTACCACAAACAAATTTTATTTCACCATAGACTTTTGCTACCGTTTCACACACACCCAAACTGTTCTTTATTCATAAAAAATAAAAGAAGTTGTAAGACCAATTATTTAAAATCTATTTGGATTCGATTTTAATATATAAAACCTTTAATGCATTTTATTATGAATTATTTATAAGTATCGTTAATCAACTGAAAAACAAGTACTTATGTTACAGAATATATGCCAGCCATAACTTAACTACTTCTATGTAATGCATATTGTATGAAGTAGTCATTAAAAATTAAGTCAAAGAAATATAAGTTCAGTAACATGGTGAAATTACTACAAGGTGGCATCACTACGGCATCTGGTAATTTTTTGCTTAACTGTGGTGAAAACCCAAAGATGTAATTTTTTTTTTTGTTTATGTTTACATTCTTGAAAAAAAAAAAGTCATTTTTGTGCGGTCTTTAAATGAAAATTGTGCATAACAATTAAAATATTTGCAAAAAAATCGTGTGTGGTTTTTATATGTGCGTCTTTAGTTGTGCTAACATTTATTTTTTTAATAATAAATATAAACAGAAATAATTGTGTATGTAACCACGTCGCACAGTGTCGTGTTTTCATATAACGAGCGGCCATAAATAGAAGACGTTATTGTAAACTTTACAATGTAAAGAGTTGAAATTTGGCACAAATGTTTTAATTGATAAAAGATAACAAAATTTCAAATTTCTAAATTTTCGGAGCAAGGATGTCCTTCCCATATATCCTGAAATTAAAAAATGTCATAAAAGAGACAAAGGGTTCAAACTTCATGAAATTTCGCATAGTCATTGGATTTGATACACTCAAGGAGTTGACCAAATTTTATCCAAATCAGAACAAGGACACGCTGAAAAATGTCCTTTTTCAAAAAATTCAAAAAAAGTAATAAAATAAAAATTTCTTAAATTAACTCCGTACACAAAAAATTGTATTCCATTGTTTTTATTTTTTTATTTTATTCATATTCAGAATCACTTTCTTCTGACACATTTATTAAATTTTCTAAAAGTGAATCCTCCTGATATCCAGCATTTTCTTCAATAATGAAATTACTTATCTCTTCATTGCTCCTTTTATTATAACTTCCATTTTCTTTTGTGTGTATAGATAAGTTTGGTTCAGATTGTAAAATCATTCCTTCTATTATGTCTTTATTAGTATTAACACGACTGTTTTTTCGAGTATGGTTCAAACGAATTTTTCTAAAAACTTTATGAGTGGCTTCTATAGCTTCCTCAGACAACATTCCTACTGGAATCGTGGAGTTTATTATAAATTCTGCTCCATGCACAAGTATTTTGTGAACAGTAACAGGCATAAAATACCAGGAATATTTTTCAACATATAAAGTCCATGTTTCTCTAAGCAGTTTTTGAAAATTTGAAATTTTTATTGTTTTACTGCTCGAAATTGTCTTTAAAATCAAAGAAAAGTTTTTAATTAAAGTTGGATCAACTTGCGTTATTCTAGATGATACTTCAATATTGTTGAAAAACCGTCTCGCAGTATTTCCATCGTTTGTTGTTCCAAAACCTGTTTTAACTTTATCTACAATTAATCCGAGTTCCATTTTAAAATCTTCCTGAATTTTAGATTTTCTTTCATTGACAATTTTTTTGCCATCATCTTTTGAAACTCTCCAAGTTTTCAAAGGCAGCCTGTATGCTATGTGAAGTATACATTCAAAAAATTTTATCCATGCATGTAGAGTTGATAACCCGTGTTTATGGAATTCTTCCTTTTTTATAAGACCCCTTTCTAATACTTCAACAGAATTCATTTCCGAGGGTTTTGCACCGCAAACAAAACAAGAAGAACTGCTTTTGTTATCAGATAAAACATTGACTACAGCTCCATCAACCATTGTTAATCGCATATTAAAGTGGACGTTTATGTTTCTCTCATCAGATACATAATTAAATGTTTGTAAATTATCTATTTCCTGTTGAATAGTAGACTGTGTAGTTTTTACTAAATCTGAATTTTCTTTTTCCATGTAATAGCATATTGGACGACAATATTTTATTGATGAGTGTTTTAATTTATTCCATAAAACATTTTCTGTACGAAAATCTATAAACCTTAATGGAACAAAAGAAGCCACAAATAAATATTCATCCCGAGAATTTGGATCACTGAAGTTTTGTTTGTAATTACTATGGCCTGAACTTCCATCAAAGCCCCATTTAATTTCCAAATTTAAATCATTTTGGGATTCAAAATTATTTAAATCTAAAATACTTTTGGCAGTCATATTTAGAATAGATTGCAATGGTATTTTAACTGAAGTTTCAGTTACTAATATATTTTCGGGAATATATTTTTTCTTCGCTTTTTGTTCAATATAATATGTCGGGAAGCAGTTCTTGTGCACATCATTTACAACAGTTCGCATCTTCTCATACTGCCTATATGATAGATCCATGTCTATTAAAAGTGCTAAAGCCTTTTCTACCGAAATGGAAGTTTCGTCAGTTGCTCCGGTAACTCTCCGAGCAGCACTTTGCAATTGATTTGGGCATACAGAGTTTACGAGATTTTCCACTTTTCTTCTTTTGGTTCTTTCAGAGCTCTCATCGAATTCCAATGTTGGTCTTCCTTTACGACTTGTACTTGGGATCTAAGCAAATTAAAAACGAATTTGCATATATATTGTTGAAAATAAATATTAGATTATATATTTACATTGCATATGTGTTCTTCTTTGATATTGAAAAATGAATTAAGCCACGAACTGTTTTTTTTTTCAAACAGCTCCTTCTTTCTGGAGCACTTTACCCATTTACGTTTTAAGTTAGCTAAAATAAAATTAAGTCTTTTATTTGTTTCTTTTTCCACTTTAGTCTTAAATTTCTTTTCCAAAAAATTTATTATTTCCATATGGGCTGCTCTGTAAGAAGTATGTTTGAGCCAAATATTGAAAAATTCTCTAATTTGTACCTTTGATGACACTGAAAAAATTAAAAAAGTCGTATTTTCGCAACGTTTCGCAAATGTCACATACTTTTTTATAATATACATACTTATATCAATATTATACTAAATTATAAAAAAAGTAGTTTTTGATAGTTTTTTTTAATTGCCAGGTAAACTTGCAAGTTGTAAATAATTATTACTTTTTTTTGTTCACATTCAGAATAACGGTAAAACACATATGATAGCTAAATGGATAAAAAAAAGTGCGTTACCATATTTTAGTAATATCACACCATAATATCAATGCAAATATTGCCGGCTTTATCGACAATTTATATTATGTTAACCCTTTAGCATATTCACACTATTTTACATTTTTCTTTGCATGCTGCACATTCACCTAAAACATTCAAATTTGATTAGCTCTAACTTTTGTATATATTAACATATTTTAAAACTTATTTTTGATTATTGTTATTTGAAATCTATATAATAAAACTGTATCAATCAAATTCTAAAATTATAAAAAATATTATTTTCATTTTTGGCCGCTGTGTGGTGTACACAGTCGTGTGTACGTTTGAAAAATGCGTATATTTTTGATATGCGCTTGTGCGCCACTTTCTTAAAACCTCCAAAGGACTTGTAGTGAAAAAAAGTGGAAAAACAATTGTTTTTAATTCAAAAAACATTAAAATTTTAAGTATGAATCTTTTAGTAATTTTTTTATAAAAATTTTCTATTCGACCAAACTTATTAACCAAAATCCTTTGGACTCTACCAGTTTTCTATTTTTGATACATTTAAGCAAGTTTAGTTATAATTAACTACCAGTTATAGCTGTTAGTTTAAAACTTATTTTTTATATACCTTTAATATAAAATTAAAATTTGTTTTGCTTCTACTGAAAATTTTTAAATTTTGAGTTAACATGGAGCCGTAGGTAAATTATGGACCGACCTTCACCATATTTGGTGTCATAAAAAGATTTTTGTTGAAATTTAATGACAATCAGTGCATTCCGCTACAAATTTATGTTAGTTTTTAGGAAGGTAATTTCACATTTGGGAGCTTTACTCTTTTTCTAATAAAAACATCTTTGAAGAACTAGAAACAATTTGTAACCCAAACGGGGGATCTTCGATGAATATTGAAAAAAAAAAAAAAATTCACATAGAATGATAAACGTAGTAATATGATAAATTAAATTCCTCCTTAATGCACAATTTGTTTAATAACGAAATTGTTTCAGAATTCCTACTTCGTAATCTTTAGCTTTCTGTTTCTATTCGCCCTTCCAGAAAAAGCATTCCTCTTAGACTTCAATATTTTCATTCTCATTATGCAATGTTTATACGCATATTGATTTTTATGATCCTTTAGCATTTAAAATGACCACTTTAATATCTTAAAATAGCTTTAATCTTAAGTTTTTTCGATTTTGTTATATATGTATTTATTAAACGTGTAACATTGCCCTAAGGTTTAGCCTACCATCCTACCAAGCGAAAATTATCCGAAGAAATGTTGTCGGAAAAGACAAACAATGGCAACATTGTTGGACATAATTTTTGACAGCACGGAGTTTATTACACAAGCAAATTTGCCTGTGTTTGTTGTATTGTTTTACAACAACACCTAGGGCTGCCACCTTGTAATAATTTCACCATGTTCAGTAATTGCAAGAGGGAGTTTACACGGTGTCTTTTCAGACATGTCTAACAAACACGTCTGTTTTGTTTGTAGGCGATCGGGGTAGGGAAGAAAGAGGGGTTGTCAAACAGACACGAAATGAGTTTTCATGTTGGTTTATATGAATTTTCATGTTTTCAATTTGTATGTATATGTAAATTAGACTATTAGATATGAAAACAGACATGTTTGGAAAGACATCGTGAAAAGACAAAAAGTTTTTGGTAGCATGTTCAAAAGAGAATGTCAAAAACAGACATGTCTGGAAAGACACCGTGTAAATGTCCCCCAAGTCAAGGTTTTTGCTGGGATCGTATCGTCAGGCTTGCCAGATAATAATTGGTTTTAAAAATTCCTGTTGTTCAAAAACAGTATCAGTAACAGCGGCTCATACACTTGCAATATTGCTCAATTTTTCGCATTGTAGAATTATATCGCCAATGAAAATGTGATATTCGAAGGTGGCACAATATATTGGCAAGAATCAAAATCCTTTTGATTTTTATTGCACAACGAAAGAAAGTACAATATGTATACTGTGAAATGTGTTGGCAACAATGTATGATGTTGTATTGTTTTAAATGTTAAGTTTTTTTTTATATAATTTAATTGAAGGAATTGTGCAACTTATTGAATAATATAGCGCAATATAGAAATAATAGGGCGAATAACATATGCAATATTATTGTAAATGGATTGGCCGCTTTAGATGCTTAAGTTTGGAAAAGAAGGCTTATTGGCATTTGTCTATATTTGCTCTTCCTTAAAAATTTGCTTTCCCATTCTTTTAGCTGGAAGCAAAGTGTTAAGCACCTTTAACTTTTTTAGCTGAATTTGTTTCAATAGATTTGATGCATTAAACTATTTCTAGAAGCTTATTTTCTTTATTTTTATCCGTTGTTCTATATTTTCTATATTTTCCGTATTATTATTTTACCTCGAGGACTTTTGCTATATTTGTGATGTTGCTATTTTTCATAAATATTCAAAATCTTGGTGTTCCGTTCAAAAAATAGACAAAACGAACAAAAATGTATTTTATGTCGCTACAAGTGACACAACAATTACTTTTGTAGCAACAATCACTATTGTTATAATTTCGTTGCTAAAATGTTATTTTGTGCAACAAATAGAATAAGAAAACTAACAAAAAAAAAATCGCTTCGACATCATCCTTTTTATCCCCGAGCTTTTTGTATACATGAGAGCAGAACAATATTTTTAGTTTTAGTGCAAACTCTAAAGAGTCGCGTTCATTAAGATTGTGCCTTTGAATAGCGAACAAATTCGTAGTTGTTGCAATAAGTAAAATATTAATGGTGCAAGAAAAAAGGGATCGTGGAGAAAGACTTTTAGTAAAAGTCAAATTACACTAGTTTACAAAATGAAATTTTTTTCATGTACATTTGATAAGATGTGATTTTTCTTTTGTATTTTCTTCCGCTGAATTCAAAAATCAAGGTTAAATTTTTTTCATGGAACAGTTTTTGAGATATGGTCATTTTCTAATTTTTTCGACCTTTTTTCACTTGACAAATTATATCTCGAGCTAGATATGTCCTATTGGTACCAAATGGAAGGTATTGAGATGACGAACAAATATGTATAACTGGATCTTTGATTGGTAAAGCGGTTTAAAATATATTGATGAAAATATGGTACATTTTCAAAAAAATCATATTTTACAGTGCTTCTGTGCCGATGGAAAAGTACAAATCGTCGAAAAAACATCTGGTTTCTCTTAACGTACGTCAAGATGATACTTCTACGCAAGAACTAACACCAACCAGAAGAAAATCGACCGAAAAATGACAAAGGTATAAGCTATTGAGTGAAACAATCCAAGTCCCATATTTTTCGAACATTTTATTTTTTTCTCCAGTTTATTGGGTTTCAAACGATTTTAATACATTTTTGACTTTTTTGTGTGTTAAAAATAGTTGAGGCTCTTTCTTTGTCTTCGGTTGCTTTTGGGATCCGTTTCTCTAGTGAGAAACCATACATAGTCTCCCAACATGGCTGCATCCCAAAATCCTTGATAGCGCCGCTCAATGGTCTTAACTTGTTGGTGAAATCTCTCGCAGTGTTCGTCACTTACGTCACCAAGATTGTCCGGAAAGAAATCTAAATGCGAATGTAAGAAATGGATTTTGAGAGACATATTTACACCTGTAAGAAATAAATAAAATCGTAAAAACAATACAATAGAAAACAAGCAGGAATGAAATTAAATAATGGCACTACGTACCCATCTTCTTGTAGTTCTTCAGTAAATCCGTAATAATTCCCTCGTAGTTAGAGCTTTTATTGTTCCCAAGAAAATTGGCAACAACCCGCTGAAATGACTTCCAGGCCTCGTTTTCAACGGGAGTTAAATATTTTGGAAAATCTGTGCTTTTTAGCAATTTCTTTATGTGTGGACCATCGAAGACGCCTTCCTTGATTTTTATTAAAGAAAGCTGCGGGAAAAGGGTTTTCAAATAGGAAAATACTTGGCCTTCCTTGTCTAAGGCCTTCACAAAATTTTTAATGAGGCCAAGTTTAATGTGCAACGCTGGAAGGATTATATTTTCTTTTTTGACAAGAGGCACGTATTTAATATTGTCTTTGTCCACTGTTACGTTCTCCCTTTCTGGCCAGTGTTTTCTTCTATAATGATGTTCACGAGCACGACTATCCCACAGGCAAAGAAAGCAGCAATATTTTGTATATCCACCCTGCATTCCACACAACATGCCGACGACTTTGAGATCGGAACATATTTTCCAGTTGTGATGCTCATATTGAATGTATTTTAGCAAACTGGCCATTGTGGCGTATGATTCTTTAGTGTTGATGGCATGAGCGATGGGGATAGAAGGTTTTTCATTTCCAATATGCAGTAGAACTGCTTTCAAACTCTCCTTACTACCGTCACTGAACAAGCGCCACTCATTTGGATCATAACGCTCTTCGAGTTGCTCAAACAATGCAGGAATATCGTTGCAGTAGCATATGTTGTTTTCCTTCTTAAAATGTTGTGAGTAAGGTTTATCACGGTTTCTGTAACATGTTCCATTTACTCCTGCAGCCAAACAGTTCTTTTGCTTCAGGCGAGATGCAAGTAACTCCGCTTTTTCCTTTGACAGGTCGAGATATCTCACCAAATCATTCAGTTCAGGCTGCGTAAAATAATGCGATTGCTACTCCTGTTGAAATTCATTATCACTGCTTGTGTCTGTCTCTTGTGATGATTCCAAAAATTGAATCGTTGAATCGGGGCACTTAGGATGAGGAAATTCATCTGAATGTGGAATTGGAAGCGAAACAGATGCTACTGTCGCATAAACCCATTTGGCACTCTTTCCAAAACCAGTGGATTTGCTCAGGCAAAAGTAACAATCAACAGAATGGCAGAGCGGCTCTCTCCATATCATCGGTACACCGAATTTCATGTGACGTCTAGTTCCGAAAAAAAAATTCACTTTATCACTAATTGAATTGTTTATACATATAAATTTAATCTTACTGCGATGAACCAGAAGCCCACGCGGCAAGAGTGATATGGCACGATAAACAAACATTATTTGATGTCCATTGCTCATGAAAAGTTGCAGGTGCTATTCCAAAATATTGCAGATAATTCTGTTGTAATGAATCGGTGAATCTACGTCTATTTGGTTGGGCGACAAATTTTCCACATACGTAACAAAAATTATTTGGATTGTTTACGCACTCGAATTCTCGATTTCTTTTAGGCATTTTGGTGAACACAAATAAATATAATTTCAATCAAATTTATACTACGTTTTATACAAGCTGTCAAAACAAAATGCATACCACTGATGCAAGCCGCCGCTCAAAAATGTATTAAAATCGTTTAAACCCAATAAATTGTAGAAAAAAATAAAATTTTCGAAAAATATGGTATTTGGATTGTTTCACTCAATAGCTTATACCTTTGTCATTTTTCGGTCGATTTTCTTCTGGTTGGTGTTAGTTCTTGCGTAGAAGTATCATCTTGACGTACGTTAAGAGAAACCAGATGTTTTTTCGACGATTTGTACTTTTCCATCGGCACAGAAGCACTGTAAAATATGATTTTTTTGAAAATGTACCATATTTTCATCAATATATTTTAAACCGCTTTACCAATCAAAGATCCAGTTATACATATTTGTTCGTCATCTCAATACCTTCCATTTGGTACCAAGAACGACCCAATAGGACATATCTAGCTCGATATATAATTTGTCAAGTAAAAAAAGGTCGAAAAAATGAAAAAATGACCATATCTCAAAAACTGGTCCATAAAAAAAAAATTTAACCTTGATTTTTGAATTCAGCGGAAGAAAATAAATAAGAAAAATCACATCTCATTAAATGTACATTTTCAGTATAAACCAGTGTTATTTGACTTTTAGTTTCCTGTTTTTTTATTGTTTGTTTAAAAAAAATTATGTTTTGTGCAGGTGCTGTTGCTTGCAGTATGATTTTAATGGGATAGGAAGAAAGGATAATCAGAAAAAAGAAGATTTTATAGTTTGGATTTATTAATGACCAGCAACTCGCAATCCTCCGTACGAGATTTTGGCGAATGCCCTAAAACTTTGTTATTTATTTTCGTAACGCTATAAAATTTGGTACGTCTGTGAAGTAGCAAAATGGTGTTGAAGCATTAACGTTTTAAAATTTCTACCACGCCCATAAATAATGCTTCTTATACTGTTGTGCCAATAACGCCACCATTTGTTGTACAATATTAAAAATACACATATAATTTTAAACAACCTTGGGGCATCTACATATATTTCTAAAACCTGTCGCAATCAGTGTTTAAAAAGCTGCGGTTGAGATAGTAAAAGTCATAAGATTGTGCTGTAACAATAATTAGTATTGCGGCTATTTTGTTGAACTATTAATGGTTTTTAATCCAAATTTTTAATTAGGCTTGAGTTCATCAAATTTAATTTTCATTAAATTATTTTCATGAAGAAAGGAATTTTACAACATGAAAATTAATTAAAATTGTTATTGATAATCTTTCATTCTTGACCGTGGCCGGGGCTCGAACCGCGGCCGGCAGGTAACTTCGACTTCTTCATTTGTCAATGGCACAAAGCATACAGAGATGAAAAAAGTGACGTATGAAAAATGCCTAAATCATTTGCGAGGGCAGCTTTCGAAGAAAGAGAAAGAAAACGTTTTGTGGTAGTGAATTGGCAATGTGTGAAAACAGGCCGCTACTATCAACACAAATTGCGTAATCAAAACAAAAAATGCAAAAAGCTTTCGAAGAAAAAGACAGACAAAAATACAATATTTTCTGTCTCGTGACGCCTCTGTGGTCAATGGACAAAAATAAACTGTTGCTTTTACTTCTGATTTATCAAATGAAAACAGTCGTAGTCCAGGCAAAAGCAAAAAACGAAAAGTTGTACAAAACAAAGAACATCGACAGTCGACATGTTCGGAAGTGTTTGGTTTGACAGACTGAAACTTTTTTTTGTTTTTAATATATTTTTTTTTTAACTACATGTGAACATAAACACATACATACATACATACATAAATATTTATTTATTTTCATGCTTAACAATCTTTTTAATTTTTAAAAATTAAATAAAACTTTAAATAACATTGTCGTTTTCATATATGTGTATACAGTGAGTCTCATAAATATTTTGCAAATAAGAAAAATTAACTTTTTAGAAACAACTTGATTTACATCCATTTATTACCGCGTTAGGAGAAAGACTAAGAATTAAATTATTAAAAAAAATTAAAACATCTTAATTATTATACTCTTTATACGAGATTTTAGAAGAATAAAGTGCATTTTTAAGGTCACAAAAGTATTTTGCTTTTAAAAAATATCACGTATTTTTACCATATAATAATGAATATGTCACAGTTAATACTTTGTGGCATAGCCGTTGTTTTTAGAAACTGCAGCTTATCGTCGTGGTATATATTCCACCAAATTTTGGCACTTTTCTTGAGGTATTTTTCCACATTCTTGTAGCAAACCTTTTTCCAACGTAGTTTTCGAAGATATGTGGCATTGACGAACCTTCCTTCAAAAACGCCAATAAATTTTTTTATTGGGTTCAGGCCCGGGCTTTGAGGAGGCGTTGGCAAATGTTTGGTTTTATAAAGAATCCACCGTTTAACATCTAAGGCTGTTTGTTTGGGATCATTGTCCTGTTGGAAATAAAAACGTCTTGCTGGAAGTCCCATTTGATCAGCACTCGCGTTAAGGTTTTCTTTAAGAATTGACAGATACACATGTTTGTGCATAATTCCATCTATAAAGACTAGATTTCCAACTCCTGGTGCTGACATACAAACCATAAAAGAACCTCATCCATGTTTTACTGTCGGCTTGATATTTTTATATTAAGGGACTCATTCGTCTTTCTCCAAACCATGCGTCGTCCATCAGACCAAAAAATATTATATTTGTTTTCATCGCTAAATATTACGGATTTCCAAAAGTCAAAACCTTTGATTATATGTATGTTGATAAGCGAAGGATAATCGCTAAATTCTATTCATTTCTGAAATTAGCGTTTCTTTTTCTTGCGACTAGAGCATTAAAGTTGTTTGATTGTAGTACTCTACGAAGTGTTTCGTTGCTAACTTTGTTGCATAGAGTTCCTCTCAGCTTATCATTCAGTTTTAGAGCAGATAAATGCGGGTTTTCACGAATTTCTTTAAGTATTTTCCTTTCATTTCTGGCTGATAACAATTTTAGACGGCTATGTCGTGCCAAATTTTCAAAATTTTCCCGCTCTTTTGCACGCTTAACTATATTTTCTAATGTTTGATGACACCTCTCAAACATTTGCGATATAAAAAAAAACTGTTTTACCTTGGACATAAAGGTGCAAGATGATTTTCCTCTGGGCAAAACTTAGTTCCTTTCCTTTCGGCATTTAAATTAGATAAATAATAGCAAAATACCTTGAAAATATTATCTTATTCCAACGAAAATATGATTGAAACGTATAAACGAAGCAAGCCCGTATAAAATGTAAAAATTCATAACAATTTTTGCAAGGATAAGATGATTTTTTTTAAAAAGCAAAATACTTTTGTGAGTATTAATTGTAGGG
The DNA here is from genome assembly GCA_963931875.1 of Pollenia griseotomentosa. Taxonomy (NCBI): domain Eukaryota; kingdom Metazoa; phylum Arthropoda; class Insecta; order Diptera; family Polleniidae; genus Pollenia; species Pollenia griseotomentosa. The sequence goes on along the minus strand of OZ007562.1, from coordinate 95,557,553 downwards.
TCAAATAGTTTTAATATCAGAAAAAGGCAATGAAATTACAAGTTTTTGTAATTTTATTATCATCTTTACGTTGTAACACATACCACCTACCTAATAAATGGACTATTTTCTCAAAAATTAAACAACTTGTACTTCATTTTGAGGAATGTATTTAATCTTTATGGAGTAAAAAAATTTGCAAAATATTTATGAGAGTCACTGTATGTATGTAATTTCTTTGGTTTGTATTTCAAAAGTTCTCTGATTTCAATAAAGTGTATTAAATTTCACTAACAAAAGAATTTTTGGTATGTACAAAAATAACAGTAAAACAAAATACATATACAACAAACATACATATGTACATAAATCAAACAACAGTTTCTTTTTTTCTTCCAACAGGTGATTAAAGATATAATAGGAAAATGCACTTCAAACTGCAAAATCAAAACAAAATAAAAACACAACCTCCCATGTTCGTTAACTTCGGGATTTATTAAAAGTTTTAGTCTGTCAAACCAAACACTTCCGAACAAGTCGACTGTCGATGTTTTTTGTTGTGTACATCTTTTCGTTTTTTGCTTTTGCCTTCCTGGACTACGACTGTTTTCATTTGATGAATCAGAAGTAAAAGCAACATTTTATTTTTGTCCATTGAAAAACCAAAAAGTGGAAGAAAAAGCAATTTTTTTATTTTGACTGCAGTTTTTAAACCCTGGTCGCAATATCTCTTTTGATTTTTTGACATGGAGGGCGTATGTTCTTTTAATAGTGCTGTCTATTATTTTTTCCACAATGAGTTTTTTACAGAAACGTGTTCACTGTCTGACCCTATCATTATAAATAAGTAAAAAAGAAAAAAAGTTAATTTTTTTATTGAATTAAAATAGATTATCATTAAAAAAAAGAAGCAAATTTCGATCTACCATAGGTTAAAATACAATTTGGTTTAAGGATTGATGTTTGACTATTGACGTCAGCAGTCGTCGATGGCTGCGAGTGTAAGACGGCAAATTCATCTGAGGAGATCGAGTGGTTGCGATCGAAACATGTCATGGTAACCTGCCGGTCGCGGTTCGAGCCCCGGCCAGGGTCAAGAATGAAGGATTACAATAACAATTTTAATTAATTTTCATGTTGTAAAATTCCTTTCTTTATAAATATAATTTAATGAAAATTAAATTTAATGAACTTAAGCCTAATTGAAATATTAAAAATTTGGATTCAAAACCATAAATAGTTCAACAAAATAACCACAATACTAATTTTGGTACCTTTTTCTCTAAATCTAATAAGTTTTAAATCTTCTCCTTTCGATATATTTTTTTTACACGCTATACAAATTAATTATATACAATCATGCAATTTAGGCAATTTCATCAAAACAAAATACCCAATACATCAATATCGATGTATTTGGTTAATTCAATACCATGTGAGTGATTGAATGTCACTATGAGCAGCTTAGCTTTTGAAATTTATTGGCATTTTAGTTAGAAGAGGAAAAACAAAAATAGAAAAAGTAATAACACACAGACGTGCGGTTGATTGGTGAATTTTTGTATTAGATTTAAAATCTTCAAAATGGCAATCACAAAAAAAGGAAAATGAAACGAAAAAGAAAAAAACAATTTTTTTCCAATTTTATCAACAACCAGTTCATGTTCAAGGACCAATAAAATGAGTACCGAAAAAAAAGGAACAATAAATTATCTTGGTAACAAATTCTTTATAGTTCTCAAAGGCAGAAGGAAAAGAGCTACACTCAAAAAAATCTAGGATTTTAATGCACGAAAGACGTCGTATATTGTACAAAATCTTTTGTAATTTCGCACCACGAAAGTCTTGCGTACAATGTTTTAAATGATTGTTTGTCTTCCGTTTCAGAACTCCATTTAAAAATTTTGTTAAGCAAATTTTAGAATTTTTTGATCATACTACTTATAAAGGGTGGTCCAACCATAATGCACGATGTTTATTGTGAGTCACACCTTAACCCAATAACAGTGCATCATACGCCAATGTATTGAATGCAAATTTTATGCCAGTGCAAGGTGTTTTGCCAAGTAATGCCTCAAATCCAATTAAAAGCACACAGCCGAAGTACCAAACTCCTGTTTTCAACTTAAATTGTCTAGAATCAACTATCAAATTGTAGTTCAGACGATCAACATTTTTACGCACACTATGGGTAATATGATGAAGACAATGTTAAGAATGCACTCGATGTTATTGCAAGCTGTACTCAAATAGCCATGAACTGTCTTAAAATCTGTTTTTGGAACGCAAACGGTATCTGCCAACTTAAAAATAAGTAAGAATATTTTCTTTAAAATAAACAAATTGATGTAACAATTAGCGGAGTAGAGCTTGCGGGGGTTTAACCATTTAAATAAGAGCTCTAATAAAGCATTTCCTAATGTGTGACTCTCGTGAAGATTACCTTCAATCAACAAACATTTGTATTGAAGAGTTTAATCAAAACTTAGTAATTTCATCATTATACGGTCCAGCTTGATATACAATGGCAGAAAGCCAATTTTTTAAATATTATAAATCACCAGGCCCCTGTTTTGCCTGGCTGCTGGTGATTACAACGCCTAACACACCCACTGGGGGTCACGTTTTATAATACCAATGGGTCGAGTTTTATTTAATATAATATCCAAAATTGGAATAAATGTGATAGCGAGCGGACAACCTACCTTTTGGTCTGCTGATTAGCAAATATTCAGATGCCATCGATTTTGGCTTGTTTTAAAACATGCCGATAGAAACGATTTGTGTAAAAGCTTCACTTGATCTGCAGCTGGTAAATTGGTAAAAATAAAAAAGATATGTATATCAGTACACACTGAACAGAAAATATATTGCAGAAATCAAAATATATTTTGCAGATGTCAAGCAACTCTTGGTTGAAGAGTATGGTAACTCCACAGATCCCCCTACAGATCTATTGAAAGAATGCACAAAAAAACTAAGAAAGTTACTGCAGTCCCTAAAAACAGCATCCCTGGAAAAATATCTTAAGGAACTTGATGTGACTCCACAATCTGACTACTCATTATTTAGAGTAATTTTTCCAGACCCCGTTGCGAAACTCAAATAGAATTTGGGCAAGAAATAATGTTGAAAAAGAAAATCTGTTTGTTGAACACCTTAAAAATATATTCACCCCTAATTTAACTAACGATACACCAGTCGAGTTGCCACCAGTCATTAGCGAAACAGCTATACCCCTAAGATTTAAGATAGGGGAAATTTTAAAGGCTATTGCTGATTTAAACCCCAAGTTAGCACCTGGTTATGATAAAATAAGTAAAAAAATGCTTATCGGGCTACCCCGCTTAGCAATAAATTAATTAATTAATCCTTTTAGTTTTTAATTAAATTTTACGAACATAATACTACCCTTGAGGATGGAAGGTCTCTCTAGTTAACATTATACCTAAGCCAGGAGAAGATCATACAAGAGTTAAGTCATATACACTGAAAGAAAAATGCTTCATATATATAATGAATCGTTTTCATAAAAAAATTTCACTGGTTAAATGAAAATTTTCATTGTCCAAATGGAATTTCGTAGTTATAATGAAGTATTTTCGTTAAAATCGATTCATTGGATTTCGTAATTACGTTAAAAATTTTCATTGGATATATGAAAACTAAAGTTTGTCCAAGTTAAACAAAAAATTTTAATTGGGAACATAAAAAACAATATACAAAATTAACTATATTCATAAATTAATGCAAAATTATAGTTTCCTTAAAAATGTGTTTAATTCTTAATTTAAAAATGTAAGATTAAATTATTTCATACATCTTATGTAATATGCCATTAAATTTATGAAATCCAAAATTTTTTTATAAAACCAACATATTTCAATAATTGAAAGAAAAAAATTATTTTTAACATTCAAATAACTCTATAGTCTCAATAATTAAAAGTATAAAAATATTTCGAAAAAGCATGCCTTCATAAATAAAATTTTCATTATGACAATGAAAAATGTGATTATAGTAATGATTTTGAGATGTTGATGCCAAATTGCCTAATTTCAAACGCTCTTTACATGTTTCTAAAAATTTTTGAAAAAAGATGGATCAATACCGATTTTTTAACGTTATAACAAAGTTCAAAAAGTGCAATACCTAGCCCATAGTTTGATATAGAATGTTTTTTCGGCTCTACTGAAAAATTTTATTTAAAGACATGCGCGGTTGCCCATGAAAACCACAGAATTTAGTCTCATATTTACGCTCTTAATTCAGTAATGGCAAAAAACCTAGTTTTTTTATTGAAAAACTACACTGCCCTAGTAGGCTAGCTGGTAGTGAGCTAGTCTATCATCGCCGAAGTTGCGGGATCGATTCCCGCCACAGCGACTATGGTTTAAAAAAAAGTTGAATAAGAACAAATTTGATTAAAAAAAAAAAAAAAAAATTTTACTTTTTTGAAAGTATTCATCCAATGAATAACATTCATAGATCTAATATAATGTTTCATTAAATACATTTTAATGAAACAGGTTTCATTGATCCAACGAAGCGCTGCATAGGTTCCTTTTTAATACAATTTTTCATTGGATTAATGTCAAAATTCATTGGTATTCTGAAGAAAATTCTTTCAGTGTAGGTCTATAAGCTTATTATATAACATATCAAAGCTATTTGGGAAACTTTTGGTTTCCAAATTTATTCAGATATTGGATTAAAATGAACGTATACCAAATCATCAATTTGGATTTAGAAAGAAACGTCATTAGAAAAACTTTTGAAGAAAAAAATATTGTTTTGCACTCTTCATTGATGTCTCTCAAGCCTTCGACAAACATTAATGAAGGGTTTATACATAAATTGAAGCTTAATTTACTCGTTAACACACATAAATAGTTAGAGAATTACTTTATAGGTCGAAATTTTATTATAAAAGAAGGAGTTTTTTATAAGTTCATCCCAACCGATCAATGCTGGCGTCCCACAGGGAAGTAATAAATAATTATACTTGAGACATGCCAACCAACAACTACACCCACACATAAACTTTTGCTGATGACACAGTTTTTCTAAGTATCCACGAAAACCACTACGAAGCATCCATATACCTACAGGACCGTACATATTTATTGGAAAAATGAAAAATAAAGGTGAACGTACAAAAATGCATACACATAACATTGATTTTGCGTATAGAGTCATATGCCCTTTATTAAAATCAATAACCAAATAATACCACAACATTCGAATGTAAAATATCTCGGTATACATTAATATCGAGGTTTAACCTGGAAATGCCTTATAGAGGCAGAGTTAACTCAAATGAGAATAAAATCAATTCAAATAAATTGGCTCATTGAAAGAAATTCGACCCTTAGTCTAGATTGTAAACTCCTACTTTAAGCCAATATGGTGTTATGGTATCCAGTTATGGGGCACTGCCTCGGCCTCTAAAATAGAGAAAATACAAAGGCGTCAAAACAAAATTCTTCGAATCGTTACGTCCACTCCCTGATATGTAAAAAACTCGAACATTCACAAAGACCTCGTTGTGCCATCAGTAAAATCGATGATCCCAAAATATTCAATTAAATACTTAAAAAGGGTCGAATCGCACCCAAAAAATCACTAGCTCCTAATATTTAAAATTAGGGTTGCCGCACTCGCTTAGGAGAAGAGATACTGCAGCACTTATCCGATCAGAAGAGCCGATATGAACTAGAACCATTTTTAGGAGTCCTGTCGTCTGGCATTGTCAGGATGCAAACTAAAGAATTAGATCAAGATTTGATTAATTATTGTGTGTTTATATAATTTACGAAAAAAACAAAACAAAAAAAAAAAAAAGAAAAAAACACCTTGCGTCAAGTTTTTTGCCCAACTTAATTTGACATTTCTTTGTTTCAGTGTCTGACAAACTCGACCATGGAGAAGTACACAATTGAGCAGCAAGTTAAGATAAACGAAAATGGGCGTTCGAATCAAAAATCATTTCGTGCACTTCGTGATTTTTTTGGTCAGCATAATCGACCAAATATGTCCACATTCGGGACAATTGTGCGCAAATTTCGGCAAGACGGGTCTGTAGGAAATGTGAAAACACCTGTTTGGTGCGGTTTATGGGCTGTTTGTGTCATCGGGCCGTACTTCTCCGAAAATAAGGTCGGCCAAGTAGTTAACGTAAATGGTGTTCGCTATCGCGAAAACGGACTTCTTGTGCCCAGAAATATGGACCTGGACGATATGTGGATCCAACAGGATGGTGGCAATTGCCACACAGCCACCAAAACAATGGCACCTTTAAAATACAATATGTTTGATATTTTATTTTCCTTAATTGTCAATAACACATTCTTTTATGAACCGATTTTCTTAATTTCAACTACCAGGGCCCTGTTTTTCAACGTGACAAGTAACGTATCTATAAGTAAAATACATTGGAAATAAAAACAAAAATTGTAAACTTTTTGCTTTTTTGAACGTATTTAACTTGTAAAGGGTGGTTAAATTTTAAGGGCCGATGTTGATTTTGAATAAAACACAAATTATTTAGGAAATAATTGTCATTTCTTTTTATTATGATAATATTGGTATGGTTCAATTATGTATGGAACAAAATATCGGTCAAATGACTGCCGCGACGTCGGCGGCACACCTCCATCCGATGGTCAAAATTTTCGAGGTGCAATTGTTAGGCACGACGACGAGTTGAGGTGGACGGCTCTTCAGCCACACTATTGCGAACAGCAGCAATATTTTTTGCAGTACGAGCTGAACGAGCATGCACTGGTGTTTTCACTTCTCCTAGAGACCTAGTTTGCTCAAAGTTTTGCACGATTTTTTCGATTGTACGAACATTTGGACGAATTGACCGAAGTATCACGAAGTGCATTATGATTTGAACGACCATTTTCATAATAAGCCTGAATAACTTTAACGCTTCGCTCGATTGTGTATCTTTCCATAGTTTAAATTGAGCTAGTCTGAAATTGAGAAATGTTAAATGAAATGCTGAAAAAAACTTGAAGTTGAGGTGTGGTACACATTCAACATCGGCCCTTAAAATTAAGCCACCCTTTAGAAGAAAAAATAAAGTTCAAAGATTTTAAGAATAGTAAATTACGTGATTAAGTTATTTATGGGTAAAATAAATGCCATTATATTATCTTGCAGGTTATAATACAAAAAATTTCATTTCAGAACTTCAAACTTTAGCACACTCATGTAGAAAATCTTTGCCGCCGGCCAACGGCCTAATCATGCTATCTATCGTGTGATTTTAAAACCAAAATGGTACAATTATTTGGGGTATTAAAGTTCTGGATTTTTAAAATCGGGATTTTGAAATTCGGTATTTTGGAATTCTGGATTTTTAGTTCTGGGCATATGACCCCGACCCAAATTTCTATGTGTTATTCTTAAATTTCAAGTTTTTTTGAAAAAAATTCATTTAAAAATTTAAGGTAGTTTTTCATAAAGAAGAATTACTACAAATTTTTGGGGGTGGATATTTCATCAAATAAATTGGGTCATATTACATTTTTTTAGAAAAAATAGCAATACAATTTGGGGAAAATTTTCTGTTGCGGCCATATTTCCTGGGGCCATATTTCACTGCAACTTTTTAGACAATTTCTACATTTCTGCCCTAGATGGCAGTACTGGTTATATCAGAGTTTTTCACAGATCACATCTAAAGTTCGCTCTCGAAAAGTTCTTATTTTTAGAAGAGAGTATCAAAGACTTGGCATAGCTAAATCTACCATCATTCCCTGTTTTTATTTAAAAAAAAAATATATATAAAAAATTTAATAAAATATACAATACATGTATACTTGCAACATGGTTTACGTAAGTAGAAAAAGAAAAAATTATTTCATCAATACACTTCAAAACAAACAATCTTTTGTTTTGAGAGCTACTTTTAAGTTTTGAAATGAGAAACAGAAAAAAAATTTAAATTTAAAATTTAAAATGTTGTTCGCTTAATTTTAATTAATTTTATTTTTTGAGGAAATTTACACAATTACTGCATAAGACATCTAAAATGCTAAGCCCTTTTTTCAAAGTAATTTCGGTAATTTTCTATTTATAAGATTTCTGTATGACGTGCTAAATTCCCAATTTTTCATATTAATTTTCTTTTTCTGCTGGTCGTTAGAAATTTATGTAAAAAAACCTTCTGTTTTCATTAGATTTTATTTCCATGAGTTGTTGATAGAAATCCACTTAACATTTTTAGTTCGCCATTATTTTATTTCCTTGTTGCCGCTTTTATTTTGTAAACAACACAATAGAAAAACATATTAAGGACTCTCTTTTCAAAGGTCAATGATGATGTGTTGAAGTGTATGAAATATTTGGAATTGTGGTCAAACTAAAATCCGCTTGCTTCTATTGTGCAGAAATGAACATTAGTAATAAAAAAAACTTCCAAAATAATTATGTGCGTGCTTATAGACTGACCACTAACATGGTTATGGAATATTAGGTATGGGAAAAAGTATAGATTTGGCCTATACCAAAAAGCATACACAGAAAACATTATTTCTCAACCACTTTTATACAAACGTGTTGTTTGAAAATTTTATTAAATTTCAATAAATTTTTTAATATTTTTATTTGAAAAAAAAAAATTTCCTTGTATGTGTGTGTATGTGTACAAAAAAATTAAAAAACGGTTGACTTGTTTGTGTAAAAAAAACATCGCCACTACAAGAAAAAAATACATACGTTTTGGTTGGGATTTATTGCAACTTTTTAGTTTCCAGACGTTTTCCAATTAATATGTAAAACAAAAAGTGAAAAAGTTTGTGTAATGGCAACATTTTTTTGCTTAAAGGTTAAAACATGACCTTAAACAAAAAAAAAATTCCCGAATTCTATTTGTTAAAATTGTTGGGCTGAAAACATAACATTTTCAAAGTAGAATGATAAAGTAACACATTTATTGAGAGTTCTTTTGTAGCCAAGGAAAGGAAATACAGCAAAAGCGAGATAATGAAACAGGAAGAAGATAGATTAAAGAGAATAACTACATCTATAGTTAAGAATTATGCCAAAATAAAATACATAATTTTACATAAGAACTATTTACTAAATCACCAGTAAATATGGCTTGAACTAAGAAAATGTTGTCGAAGCCAACAATTTCTTATTCTAAATATAGTATGTAGATTGGCTAAAGCAAAATGTTACGCCTCAAAGCGAACTAAAATTTACGTAACTACTGCTAAAAAAACTAATTTTAATTAATAAAGTTTTCGTGACTTTTGGCCAATTTCACCAATTCTTTTTAAATATCAATTCATGTTTAGATATTGTTTTTTATACAATTGTTTTTTATAAATTTTTTATTTTAAGCATTAATTGGTATTTAAATAAATTGGTGAAATTCACAATTAAAATTTTACAAAATGCGAAGAAAAGCTTGAAAGCCTGAAAAGCATTTGTTAGTTAAAGAACATACACCAATAACTCAATTTACGTCGTGGTTACGTTCCAAAAAACTGCGACGCAAATTGAACTGTGATTTTCTATAGCAAACCATGTTAAGATCGAAGACAGGTTCCCGGGTAACGAAAAAACTACTTTTCAAAAAGAAAATTTAACAAAGTAAACGTACAAAAAACAAAAACAAATTCCATTAAAACATAAAAAAAAATATTCAATTAATTTATGAAAAACAAAATAAAAATTAATCACTGTCTGATGCGTCCATAGCGGCTGTTGTCGTAAGTCGGCTCTCTATCACAAAAAATTGGTTCAGTGCTGCCATCTTTAGATATCAAAATATCGAAACTTGGAAAAAAAAATTAAAGACTCAATCAACGCAACTTCGAAAATTATTACTATTTCAGCAGTGGCGCAACTTCGAAAAAAAACGCAAAACGAAACGACGCAAAGCGAGCTATTGGTGTAATATAAATATTAGAAACTTCTTATTCATTTGCATAACATCTCAATTCAAATTAAAATTAATTGAATCAAACCATGGTAGAATAAGTACAAGGTATAGTCATTAGAAATTTTGTTCTCAATTTCAAAACCCATATAACGTCAAACAAAAGAAAATGTGGAAAAAAATTAAAACAAGCGTCAAATATAAAATAAATAAATTTGACATTACATGGGTAAATAATGAAAACTCTCCCTAATGAACATACCTGGTACTTATTATACTATGAATCAAACCATGTTTTCTTCGATTCTATTTAAAAATCAAGAAAACCCGACTAATATAAAATAAATATAGATTAATTTTGGAAATATCTTTCCTTATCTTATTAAAACCTAGCTTCTTTTTTTCTTGTTTTAAAATTTTTTTGATCATATACTAAAAATGTGAATTTTTTGATCATGAGAAAATGTTTCCTTAATTTAAGAAAATTTTACTAAATAAGTTAAAAGCAAGAAATTATTTTTGGAATTTCTTGTTTTAAGAATCGAAATTGTTTAAACAATTAGTGTTTAAAGAATAAACTTCTTCCGGAGTGGTGTCCTGAAGCTCTCTCCTTCTCTTCGTTTTCAGTGCTGCTGAAATTGACGTCCAAATTAAATAAACATTTTGTTTGTTTCTGTTAACATATTTGTTAAAAATTTGCAAAGAGTTTTGGAAAAATTTTTGAATTTTTTTAAAACTTTTTTATTTACTGATTTTTTTTTTTTTTTTGCTTTTTTCAGCAATTTTTGAAGAACAATCGAGCAAAAATATTTACATCCGAAACTTTAAGAAAAGTTATGGAAAATATGTTAAAAAGAGCACGTATGTGCGAAGCCTAAAATTAACATCACTTACAGGATAGTAGTACTACCTAAATTATAAGGTCATGAAAACTTGAAAATAATTAGTACGAAAACATTTTTTCTTTTAGCCAAATATGACCCGATTAATTTGATTGTTTATTTTTTTGTCGAAAACTGTCTTTTTCCTACCCAATTTCTTACAACTGAATTTTGTACATTTCGTATTTTGTATTAACACAAGTCCACAGACCTCTAACCAGGCACACCAATTTGAGAGTAAGTAAAGGGTGTTTTTTTTTCAAGCCCGAAATAACTTACGAAGAGACTTCTAAACATTTTTGCGGCTGATGGCCTAAGACACTAGTGCTCAAACAAATTAACTGTATAATAATTATATTTTTATAAAGTTATAAAACTAAATAAATAAATTGAGTAGTCCACTTGCAAATACCGCTGAGTTAAAAAAAAAAACTAAATTCTGAGAAAAATCAATCGAAACAGTTTTTTTAAATTGAAACGACAAGTCATATAGAGAGTTTTTTTGAGAGTTTTGAATAATTAACCAGAAATTGCGCGTAACTTACGGAGTTTTGTACGAGATTGAAATTGGCTTAGGGAGGCATTTTAAGAAACAAATAAAATAGCGGCTTTTACAGAATTTTTATTTTTTTTAACTTAGCAGTGTTTGCAAGTGGACTTCTCAATTGATAAACATATACGATCAGTATACTTTTGCAAATCATCATGAAGAGAACTACGCTTGAACAACGTTACGACATTGTCCAAATATACTACGAAAATAAGGCACCGATTCGCGCAACTTATAGAAGACTTCGTGATTAAGGTGGCGTACGGCTAATAAAAAGACAACGGATTTCTTAATAAGCAAAATTGCCGCTTTTGTAATAAGACCAATCCACAGCAGACCCTGCAGACTTCAGTAGATCCAGAAAAATGCACGGATTATTGAGGTTTTCACGCTAGTGGCATTATTATTGCATAAACTTTTCACATATTTCTAAAGTTATTGGCATTTATTGAACTTTATTTTTAACAATTTCAAGTTCTATCAGGCTTTAAGAAATCACCCTTTATATACGTTATTTACAAATGTATGATAATGTAGTGGCATATTTGCGTTTAATAGACAAACATACAAACATAAATAAATCTAAAGTTCCTTGCAGTTGGTACATTTGCATTGTGGTCAAATATTTGGCAATGCTTCGAGTCGACTAACACAACGCCTAACAAAACTAACATCGATGACAAGGTGGTAAATACCATGTTATTGGCAATTAATTGAAATTTATTTATGGCCATAATTTATTGGTAACTTAGAAAATGAACAAAAAAATCCACAATAAATCAATGAGAAAATATATTTAAACATAAAGATACAAATAAATTGAAGCAATTATATAAAAGAGAAAAAAGTAGTATGTATACAAATTTATCACGCACATATATATTTCCTTCATTTTACTGGTTGCTACACTGCACAAAAAAATTTTAGGGCTATGTCGAATTAAAAAAAAGTAACAGTAAAACAAGATAAAAAATTTCTCATTGATATTGTTACCTACAAGATTTCTCTTGGTGTATTTTAGTAAAATATATATTATTACAGAATATACAGTGACAGCTCTTATAAGCGGACACCTTTTGACGGTAAGAATTTGACCGCTATCGAATTGCTCGTTTCTTTATTTTTTAAATTTACTAAAAACGTATGCCTGTATCCATAAAAATATTTTAAATTTAATCAAGGTTTAAAGAAAAAATTTACTATAAAAACTATGCTTAATAAACGTTTACTAAATTTAATAATCGTTTATGAATACGGGGGTAAAAAATTATCCATTAAAAAAAGATGTCTGGTTTCAAAGGCTTAACTGTAAAGGGAAAATTATAATTACCTTTTTTATTCAGTTCTTGCTTGTGTATTAATGTTACATAAAAAATTTTGTTTTATAAAATTAATTTTTTCTATATCGTCACCTAAAACGCAAAAAACCGTAACTAACAAAAAATTTAAAACATTTTTTTGTTAAATCTAAAGTATTGCATCATTAAAATGTCCACACAATTTGGAATCTTTCGACCAACATTAGTGAGTTTATTGACAAAAAAATAAAGGCTTTTTCTACAAAAGATTATATGGTAAACGCTAAAACCCCTAACTAACAGTTTGCATAATATGCAACACTGTCAATTATCAAAACAACTGCTAGATTCTAAACGAAAAATAAATTATCAACAGTTTAAAGCGATCTATCATTTTAAACGGTTTTTGATTCTCCTGTAAAATTTTCAAAATGTTAGATACGGCCTTTTGCATTTTAGGTGATGATATAGACTTAATAAAGAGTTTGGAGTATAACATTACAACTTGCTACTCTTTTCGTAGTTAAAATATTCCGGTGGACGATATTTTCTTAAAAATGGTAAAATATATTCCGCTAATTTTTCCATATTATTTAAATGACAGTGATGCTTAACGCCGGGTATAAAATAATAAAATAAGTCTGGATTGTTTTCTTTTAAAATTTCCAAAACTTTCTTTGTAGTTGGGTGCTTTTCATTAATATGATCTGAACTTTCAGCCTTCAGAATCAGCCACTTAATATTATGCATTCTTGCAGCCATAGCCACAGTTAGTCCCGGCTCTGTATAGCTTTCCATTACACATTTAATACCACTATCTCTTGATAAATAATATTTATCTGGAAGATTTTCAGCAGCTGTAATACTACGCTCTAAAATATATTTAGCTTTATCTAACTCCACCGACTCTTCTGAACCCTCATGCAGCATTTTTTCCAATTCAGCCAAGGTATAAGATGGAGGTTTCTTACTTTCCACAGCGCTCTTCAGTTTTCGTTCCGTATCTATCAAAAGTTTTTCAATACATAGACTTAATATGCCAATCTGTTGATCCAAAGTAAAGTAACGGGTATGCACAACATCGATACTAATAATCATGTCCACAGCTTCTGGAAATAATGAAGTAAAGTGATAGATAATGGCACTAGACATTGAGTGGGCTATTAACGAGATTTTTGGCCACTTATAGTACAACATAATTTCTCTTATTGTACGCACATAATCGAGAGTGTGATAGATGCAACCCACTGGATAATGAGACGACCTGCCATGACCTGGTAAGTCTATAGCTAAAATAGCGACATGTTTACTTAAAACTGGAGCCAATAGAGCAAATGTTCCGGCATTATCTTGCCAGCCATGAGAGGCTAAAATGGGTCTTTCATTCCGATTGCCATACCAACAAGCAGCAACTTTACCCAATCGCAGAGGAATTTCGATATCTTCACACTTTAAAATAAAATAAAAGAAATAAATTTGCATTATTATAATTTGTTTCTTAGAGCCTATAAAGTATATATATACATATATTTTGGGTCCTTATAAGTAGCAAAGTGGATTTAACGATGCCGGTCTGTCCATTATTGGTCTGTGCTTCTGTACACAGAGAAAACAGATTCGTGATCACACCCGAATTTGTCGCCAATCAAATTTCGTCGGTTGCATGTACTATCATACAATTCGGTTACAATTTCCGAAAATTTCGGTGCTTAGCATAATATTTTTGATAGCAACATTTGAATTTTAGTACACTATCAGTTATAACCACAGATATTGTTAGTTTTAAGTATGGTTATTAGAAACAAAATTGTGCTTATACCCGAATATATGATAGATGCAACTGAATTAATATATAATTGGTGTTCATAACAAAAGATTTGATTGAGTTAATCAATCTATTTTTCCCACCGGTTGCATAAACCATTTTCACGATTTATTAAATAGAAAATGAAAATAATTTCAATAACCTCAATTTTTTGTTTGTTTTTTTATTAAGATATTTTATGTATCGTTTATACATTCACCCTTATCGTGTTTGGCGAATTTGAAATACACCTGCGATAATTTGGTAATAGATTAAAGAGAACGTGAACTTACTTCCTTAAATCTATTTCCAAACAGTCGGAGGCGATAAGGGTGGCTATTTAATGTTATAAAACACATACATACATACATTATTTACCCGACCAACTCAGACAAATTTGAGAACATCGTGGGCCTACTCCCTTAACCGCAAAAAATTGCTATCGCACCTAAAAGAGTTCCAATTACACCAAGCGGGCATTGTTAAGGAACTGAGAAACTTAAAACACAGCTCTTTTTAGAAATCCAAACGAAGCAGGAAGCATTAGTTAGTCTATACTCGCCCAAACTCCCAGGGACTCCGGAGCTAAATGTAGTGGTGAAATCACCGGTAGAGGAGGAGAGTACTAGGATCTGGATAAATATGAAATTACAACTTATTTAATTAAATGTCTTACAAATTTGTTTTTTTTTTACTTTTGACAGCAAATTCAGTTTAAAATTAGTTTAGTACTCACAATAAACAATTGGGACATATAGCTTTTTTTGGTTGTGAATACCAATTAATTATATTTTCAATTGTTGTACTCGAATTAAAACTATACTAACACTCGATAATTAGCTGCAATAAATGAATTTACATTTATATTACAAAATTTATTGACGAAAGCAAATTATTAATTGCAATAACCAATATTCAGTATTGCCCTGTATTAAATTCGGTTGTGATTCTAACCATTTGTACTAATTTTTAGAACTTAATTAAATTAGTTATCATAACTAATAAAAGAATTTAAGGAATCATATTTCAGTTAGAACAAAGTTTTAATAATCAAAAGAATTAAACATCAGTTAGAACTTTACATTTTTAATAGTTGCAATAATAAATTATGTGACTTGATCAATATTTTATTACTGCAACCGTTTCCCAACCAATTTGCTTTCTGTGTGTACGGGTGTTGAAATGGGCTTTCCGAAAACTACACATATAATAGTGACTAGGTTGCTAAATATTTATGTCAGATATCGAGTTTGTTAAGCATTGAAATTCAGCCAGATTGGTCCACAAATAGCTGAGATATGAGCAAAAACCACGACTGCCTCAAGTCTTGCTCAAAAAATCCCATGTTGTAGCTGTTTGTTCTATACCCTCTACCACTAAATGAGGTAAAACTATGTTCGTCATTCCACGTGAAACTTTATTTATGATTCATCTTAGCCACATGAAGTTTTTATAATCTATGTCCTTGAGTAAGTCGATTTGGCGATGTCCATCAGTCTGTTGGTCTCTCCGTCTCACAGTGGCGCCATTTGAGTTTTTTCGTTGCACAAATCATAACCAAATGAGATAATCAAAAAAATTAAATGGCATATAATTTATGTTTTATCAATCTATGAAATAAGGGTTATGGGTACTTATGGGTTAGCAAATTTTAAATTTGTGGATTTTTTTTTTCATATATTCTTAAATTTTTTGTAAAATTTCGTAAAAGAAGGTATATTTTAAAGACCAATCATTTCGGTTTTTTTAGTTATTTCAATTAACTAAACCGTTTTTGAGTTACGCGAATATATGTTGTGCAACCTTCTCCATATTCGAAATAACGGTATATCTCGAAAACAAGAGCTAACCTAAAAAAAAACGGTGGGCACCATTGGATTCAGCGTACCCGAATTATGCTTAAACGCCATGTCCTTAGCTTGTCTAAAAAAAATGTCAATTTCGAGCACAGTGTTATTATCTAACTCTTTTTGTGACTTCACATGTCGCAGTGGATCGAAAGATGCTGCTAACATGTTGAAGAGGTCCTCATTTTGTCTCTTCCTTGATAATTGGAAAGTGTTTAGCAATCTACATTTCTTGTAAAATTTGTTAAGGGACTCCTGTGCTTCTTCAAAAACATCTCCAATTGCCAAAGTCTGATATTCAATCATATCTTTGCCATGCAACAATGTTTTATGAACTGTCGGATTATTATTCTGCTAAAAGTGATGCAGTGTTTGAAGCATATTTTTGCAGTTTAAAACATTTAAGATCGTTCCCAATCTCTTAACCCTTAAATGTTATATTGAACGTAAATAACAAAAAAATTAAAAACTGCGTTTTATTTTTTAATTTTTTTGTCTTGTTGTAGTTTTATTAAGGAAAACTGGTTGTATCTTATGAGATACATTGCGCCCTCCACACACACAAAGAGGAACGCAAAAACATTGAAAGGATTTTTTAAGTGCAGTTTCTTTTATATGAATAAAATTAAAAATTAATGTGATTTGTGAAATTAAAATTAATAAAACTAGGACCACGAGGGGAGTTAGGGGGCAATTTCTGCCTCTCCGGAACCAATAGTCTCTCGATTTATGTAGGTTGAAATATCTCATATATTGTAAAATACCAATTATCTTTCGCAATTCTTAAACATTGAAGGAAAATCTTTCATACATTCCAGCATATCGCAAAGTTTCCTCAACTATATAATTTTCCAATCTCTCAGGTAATTAGTAACGAAAAGCCTGATACGGAGCAACCAATGATTTGATATAATCAGGCAGAGAGCTATCGTCCTTTAACTCTACTTCCTGACTGACGAATTGCATATTAACCCTTTTTTTTAGATATTTTTTCAATTGCAAAAGCTTTTCGATCGAAGAAAACATTTTGAAATTTTGAGGAAAGTAAATCAAATGACGTTGGACTTGATGGTAAATCCTGTGAGTGAATTGGGCACTGATTAGCTGCCAACTCTTGTAAGCTCGCAGTTGAGGAACTGGATGCAGTAGGATTTGAAAATAAAATATTTCTGGCAACGGGGGATAGGACGAAGGTATCCGTTCTTAAATTTGGTAATAGGGTATTTGAAGTACAAAATTGTACGTGGCCAGGATACAGAAGGGTGCTAGACTAAGCAGGTACTTTGCGTGAAGCTTCAGGAAAATGAAATGGGCTTGACCACAGATTATCGTCGTTCATAAATGCAATAAACGAGTCATGAACTAACTCTAACGCTATTTTCAGATCCTTCCTCCGGATCAGAGTCATTATCAATAACGACAACATTTTAATTTTTAGACGAAACTATTTTTGGAATTTCAATTTCATCGTCACTATTTTTATCAGCGCTAAGGAAATTCTGTGCTGTTTGAAGCCATTTTACATTTAAAATAATTTGTCATTTTGAATCTACCAATACGCCTGAACGCATCCATATTTAAATCGTTACCTAAATGCAAAAGGCCCTAACTAACCATAATTTAAAGATCAACTTTTTTATTGATTCTGATTTACAAATGTCTCCAAAAGTATCTTTCGACCAAAATTGTTTTTAAGTTTTAAGCCAAATAAACAAACCAAATGTATGTGTCCGTTGGAATTAAAAAAAAAAACAGCCATGTTTAGTGAATAATTTAGCTTATATTTTTGTGTAAATTTGTTCAAATCAATTTATGTAATTCATTTCACAATAGCAAAAACGACAAATGTACGTTAACTCAAAGATTTATATTAAGATAAAAAAATTATATTATTTGATATTGTTACAAGTAGAACTGTTGCTTATGATTCTTATACGCTTAACAGTTTTATATGGTTTAATATCTAAGTTTTTCTAAAATCTTTATGGATGAAGTTACCTGATGATCTGGCCTAAGCAACCAGTGAAATGCGCATAGGAATAGCTTATCCCATCAACAATAAATTTCAAGTGTTTTTATCAAGAATAAAAACTGGGAATTATGCACGAATAACAAAATCTTTTGAATTATATTAAGATAAAAAAAAAAACAGAAGTAATGAAGCAAATTTCGATCTACCAAAGGTTAAATACAATTTGGTTTAAAGATTGATGTTTGACTATTGACTGCCAGCAGTCGTCGATGACTGTAAGTGTTTAACGGCAAACCCCTCTGAAGAGATTAAGTAGTTGCAGTCGAAACATGTAAGGGTAAGCTGTCCGTAAAAGCCTGGGTTCAAGCCCAGCGGCAGTCAAGAATGAAAAATTATCAATAAGTTTTAATTAATTTCATGTTGTAAAATTCCTTTCTTCATAGAAATAATTTAATAAAAATTAAATTTGATGAACTTTAGCCTGATTAAAATATCATAATTTGAATACCGGGAACGAACGATATTTAAATTCAATTAGTGGTTTTAAGTGTTGTTCTTGCAAAAATAATAAATACTTAAAGAATGAATTAGATACAATGGAATCTTTTTAATAACTTTCGTTAAAGGCCTATTAGACACGCATACTTGTAATAGCTAAACCCAAAGTATGCCATCATACATGTCTTAAGACAAGTATGCGTGTCTAATAGGGCTTTTACAGGGTAGTTTTTAAAATTTTCTCGATTTTAATCCACTTCATTTCGATTTCTAGAACACGCCCGTAATGTTTAACAAAATAGCTCAAGAGTTTCTTTCTTAAGAATGAGATTGGTTTAAAAATATTGTACGAAGGATAAATATAATAATGCTAAATATAACAGGTGTCTAAAAATGTATTAACGTAAACGTTCTTCAACAACTTCACTAATTTACCACTTAAACATTGAATATAACTTAGAACTTAAGAAAGATGCTCCACCAAAAAATAAATAAGATACCTAGATCGATTCTCTAAAGGTAATTAATCGCAGAAGCATAGCAGAGGATGGATTGTCAGCGAAAAGTTTAAAAAATCCAAAGTCATATTGACTCTTTTAAAATCTAAGTGCGCGAAAATGAAGCAACAATTTGGAGCTACATTGACAAGTTTTATTTAAAAGAATGTTTATTTACTTAAGTACTAATTTTTTCTACAATTATCGAAAAAAATCTCGTAGAGTATTAAATTTTTGGATTTAGAGTCCATTAATCGATTAATTTTGAAATGGTATTCGTTTAATCGAATAAGTTAAAAATGAAAAATATCGATTAGTAGTTTAATCGAACAAAACTAAAACCCGATTAATTGTTTTATGTACTCAACATATTTTTTTTTTAATTCTTCGATAATATTCCGTTAGTTAGATCACCCACCCGATCTAGGGACAGTGTTGCCAAAAGTAGGAAAAAATCTTTACATGTAGGGTTTTTTGATACTAAAATAGGAGCTTAGGGAAAATCTGACAGATTTTTTATATTCGCCAAAATGTAGGTAGTTTTTCCCATATTGCATTGGTTTACGGAATAAATGCTATAAAATGTGTTTTTAATGATTTGATATGATTTTATATTAAAAGAAATGGAATTCTTAAGTCCAGAACATATTTTTGGACAAAAAAAAAAGATCAGTACAAATTTCAACTATTGTCTTAACAATTTAACTTAAGCCTCAATGGTCTTTTGTATGAGTGAAGAACAATCGCATAAAATTAATTTTCTGAACTTGTGAAACTAATTTGTTTTGATACATGGATTTGGAACTCTTTTCGATAAAATTGGTAAAGTAAAAATAATAATGACGAGGTTGTATTTCCAATTTTATCAGAACAGGTTCGGATTTTGTTTGCTTTACCCAATGCAAATGGTTATGCAGAGCGACCACTAGAAAGCGAAACAAATTAAGCCACACAACTTTAAGTTTAATTTATATTATAAGATAATTTTTGCAAAACAATGGAAGAGGCTGCATTAGTTTCGAATTAAGTAATGGTCACTCTAGAAAATTCAGTTCAAAATAAATACATATATTCGGCCGTGTCATGGAAATCGAAATCACGTGAAATTGAAATCGACGAAGATTTTCAATTGAATTATTGTAAAAACCAACGCAGCTTTTCCTGAATTCAAACGTAGTTCGTGTATATAAAAGGAAATATTTTTTTGAACATTGAATATGGGAAAGTTTTCAAAATTTGTTCGATTCCATTTTCACGTGACTTTGATTTCCATGACATGGCCGATTATTTATAAAATAACCTGTTGCTTTTGTACCTGAATTAAATTAAAATTATCAAATAAATATAACCTGCCATATTCATAAAAATAATATTTTTTAATAAAGGTTTGCAAAACAAATTTTCTAATAAAATTTTACTTAAAAAATGTAAAAACCTAATAAATGTCTATGGATACAAGGGTACATTATTTTTTTTTTACCTCTTGTTTTTTTCATTGAATTTAATTAAAAGTACATAATTTTTTTTAGTTTTATTACTTATTTTTGTGGTTAGAGCTTTACTAAACATATGCGAATGAAATTAGTGTTTTATAATTATTGTTTTTTTCAAAGACTTTAATGATTTTTTTTTAGTATGCGTAGGTATTTTTCAAAAAATCTTCTGGCAACACTGCCTAGGGAAGGGTATTCCAGATTCGACATAGCCAAATAAAGCACTCTTACTTGTTTTTTTTTTAATTTACCTTTGTTTCCATACTTTTAGTTTTAAATATGTATGTATATACAAAATGAACTTTAAATTTTATATATATTTGAGAATTATTTATTTAACATGTTTTCTATTTGTTTGCTTATAAACGACTAAAATCCACCTTTAGACTTCAATATGCAATATATACAAGAACCAATTTTTTTTAAAAGAAATTTAAAATTCAATATACATATGTATAACGATATGATAAGAATTTTATGAATTTCAAAGTTGCCATTATCACAACTAAATCTTAAAAAAAAACTATATATAAATTGTGTTTCTATGTAACAAAGGGCCAGTTATGGTGAAATTGGGGGGGGGGGGGGGCTTTATTTTTAAGGCCAAGTTAAATTATTAGATTAAATTGAACCATTTTTTAAAGCAAATCGATTTTTTATAAGCAATTCATATTGATATATTCGGCTGGTCGAATTTTTTGTACCCTCCAGTAAGAATAATATTTTTAAAATATATGAAGAGTGAAACTTTAATAAAACGAATTAAAGGGGATCTAAAAGTACTTTGTTATAGCTATGGATTAGTTGTACATATATGAAATACGAATAAACTTCGTTGCAATTGTAGTATTTTTGTTAATTTGGCAAGAATCGAAACTGACTGCATTTTCACGCCTTACAGTCTATAACGAACTTTTCAATTTTTCCTAAAATTTTATTTTGATTTATTCTAACTTCATTATATACAGGCTTTTGAATGAATACTTCGCAATGTAGAGGCTTTATGAACCCGCCAATTGTGACCTTCAGGTCTGTTAGACCGGGTGTGTAAAAAATTCAAATATCCTCATCCTCCGTTATTGTATTTTACAGCAATTTTGAGTAGCTGAAGCATTGCTTGACTCCCACCATCAGTTCACGACGAAACTGCTTAGTGAGTACACGTTGGTTCCTTATTTTAATTACCAGATACGTTAGACAATGTGCTAGTTAAATAATCAAGGATTCATTTTAAAGAATTACAAAATAGATTGTACCAAGTTTTGTATATTTTGTAAAAGTTCCGAATGTCAAAAGACTACAAATTGTTATTTTCTGTTATGAATATGTGATTGTTTATTTTTTTTTTTTTTTAATTTAAAAAAATTTAGTAGTAAAAAATTTTTATTTTTAATGTCTAATAAAGAAATATTGAGAATTTTAATATTGAAATTAAATTGATTAAATATCTATATGTTTTATTGTCAAAAATCTTAAAAAAAAAAAAAAAAAAAAACAAAATATTAACTATTAGTAACACCCCTGCAGGAAATTTGTGTCAATTGTTTCAACAGACTGGTCCTGGAATTTGTGAAAATAGAACAAGTACAAAAAGAAAGGACTCATTACCAGTGAAAGAAGAACCAATCCCTTAACTGGTTTATGAAGACCAAAAAGGTAGAAAAAGTAATGAACTACAGTACAGTCTTGACCGGTGCTGTGACACATTTGTTGGACTTGTTTTATTGGAATAATACTATATTGTAGTGAAATAATACTTCATTTTAGTAATTGACACTAAGTACGTTCATTGCGAATAGATCTGTGACTGGTCAAATGGTATCAATTGACCCCCTCCAATGACAACCCCATGTAAAAGTGATAGGTATTATTCATATAAAGTGTTAGAACTAGAACCGGTCTCTACCACCAAAGAGCTATCACGGGACTACTTTGGTGTCAGTTCGTTTCCCTCTAGCCCTTTCGTGGACACCCCTGTTAACGAAGGGTTTCCCGTGTGCATTTTGCTATATCTACGTCATTTTTCTAGATAGCAAAACTTCGAAAACACCAAACTGCTAGAAATTAAAAATAAAAACAATATAACAGCAAAAACTACGGTTTTGTTTTTGACGGTTATGAACGTCATGCGTCTACGTATATCCTACATGTGATGTAAAAACGGCATGACGTTCCTAGACGTCAAACGGATAAAGAAATTATCAGTAAGTTCGACGGCTGTACACGTCTTGCGTCTGTGGGAAACTCCGGATTAAAAAATATGTATGGATTTTAACGACTTTTATTAGTTGCACATTTTGGTGGGGTTTTTTGTCTAATAGAATGTTTACACACATATGATAGTATGTACAATATATTTACACATGATATAAGCCAGAATGTTATTAGAAATGTTTACTCGCAAATATTCTATTAACTAAACATTTTATGACGTATATGGACGTCATGCCCCACGAGAAAACTTTGTTTTGACGTCTATAGACGTCAGTGTCCGCGAAAGGGCTAGGGACGTTTCGAAAAATCTTCAGTTGAAAACCCCGGTGCGTAAGACCGTCGTCACCATTGATCAAATTCAAATTTGCGTCACCATTGGCGGGTAAATATTCTAGAACTTGTTAAACCCTCCACCGCTAGTGATGAATGAGGATATACAAAATTTGTCATTCCATGTTATTTTTTTTTTCTGTAATTCCCCTAGAGGGAAGCGAACTGATACCGAAGTAGTCCCGTGATAGGTCTTTGGTGGTAGAGATCGGTTCTACTTCTAACACTTTATATGAATAAGACCAATCACTTTTACATGGGGCTGTCATTGGGGGGGGGGGTCAATTGACACCATTTGATTAGTCACAGGTATATTCTCCATGAACGTACTTAGTGTCAATTACTAAAATGAAGTATTATTTCATTACAATGTAGTATTATTTCAATAAAACAAGTCCTAAAATTAAATTCAAGAACCAAATTTAAGAAAGTACCAAAAAATGTGTCGCAGCACCGGTCAAGACTGTACTGTAGTTCAATACTTTTTCTTTTTTTTTTACTAAAATGTAGTATTATTTCAATAAAATGTAGTATTCTAGATTCGACATGAAACAAGTCCTAGTCCTAGAATTAAATTCAAGAACCAAATTTTAGAAAGTACCAAAAAATGTGTCACAGCACCGATGAAGACTGTATTGTAGTTCATTACTTTTTCTACTTTTTTGTTCTTCATAAACCAGTTAAGGGATTGGTTCCTCTTTCACTGGTCATGAGTCCTTTCTTTTTGTACTTGTTTTTTTCACAAATTCCAGGACTAGTCTGTTGGACCAATTGACACAAATTTCCCTGTCTAAATCGATTAAGCCATGTACGTCTGTCTGTCCATCTGTTAAAAACACGCTCTTATTCAGGCAACTCAAAAGAAAAGAACAATATTGGAATCAAATTAAAATATACCATAGGCCCCATTGAAGGCCTACTCTCGGAAAACAACTTAGTACGCCTTAAGGTCCAATTAGACGTGACATAACCATAATGCCACAGCCGTAACGGCGAATTTAGAAACCAAAATTTAATTGGTTTGTACGGTATGTTTATGTCATTTTGGTAATACAGTGGTTATGGTAATACAGTTTTCCTATGGTTATATCACGTCTAGTTGGACCTTTAGAGTCTAAACACAATATTTGCGGTGCGGTGCGATTTCTCGTTGCGGGAGAGAAAAATAAACATAATACGACGGAAGACGGCGACGGAAATATTTGTAATTTTTTGTTTAAATTTTTATTAATTTATTTGTGCATACATTTTTATCATATTGTTTGTTTTCAATAATGTTGTGAACATAGCCAATTATTCAAAAACTACGGCAACATCAGAAAGAGAACGAGTATCAAAAATTGAGAGACAAGGCGAATTTAATTAGTTGAGAGAGAAAGAAAGTCCGCAATGAAAATAAAATAGATTTTAATTTTATTCCGTTCCGCACTGCGGTTTTTTACTTCATAATCGTATGAAAAACCGCACCGCAATAAATTATCGTTATATTTTGCTTTAACGCTTAACCCATAACGAATAACGCTATTGACTTTGTAAAATTTGGACTGTCATACATTTATGAAACTGATAAACATACTGTCAACTCTTGTGAAGATCGGTACATAATTCCCACGCCCGATATAAAGCCCACTCCCGAAAAACACTTTAGTAATCCTTAAACCGTAACAAATAATGGAATTGTGTTAAAAACATCGCGTTAAAGCAAAAGAAAAAATTTACTTCTGTCAGCTTGAATTGAATTTGGACTGACCATATGACATCAGTTCTTTTGCAGGTCATCTGTTTGTGACGGCAGATGTAGGTACACTAAAAACTATTTATGTACACTTATTTTTAAAAAAACAAAATTCTTGATTAACTGAAATATAACTAAAAGTAAATAAAAATATAAATCATTATATAACTGCTTGTTGTGAACGACTTTACGTTATGTAAGATGAAACCAAAAATGAACGTGTAAAAGCAAATATATAAACATTCTGTATTTCCTACTTTTGACAGTCATGTACAATTAGATATGAATTTTACATCTGACAAAGCCACTGCAATATGCATGTCGTGTGAATGTACCTTAAGCTAGTTTACACTATTATACTTTACAGTAATACCTGTCAAAAACTACAGTAATATGAGAAAGTGTGACAAGTATTACGAAAAAAAATTTGACATCCCATACGACTTTATGGTTATTTAAATTTTTAAAAACAATAATACTTTTCATTTAATAAGGGTTGAATTTTAACAAAAGCATGTTCATGTGTGATAGTGTGATAGACTACAAACTGTAATGTTACATTAGATTTACATTTAAAGTATTATGGAATACGTAAGACTTGTGTGATAGTGTAAACTAGCCTTAACGGGACCATAAAAAAAATTCGTTTTTACTAAATGGTTTGTTTGTTTTGTTAAGCAATATTAAGATTTATTGAATATCAGAGGTTTATACATAAACAAATACATTAAGAAATTAATGTTAAACTAAGATTTTTTAAAAAGTTGAGTCTACTTTTACTTGAACAACAATTTGTATGAAAATGTAAATGATGGTTATAATAATTTTATATAGGTTTGAATGATAATTTTAACAAAATGTTTAAACTTAAATATAAAATATCGTTGTGAGCAAAATTTACAAACGTTTTCTTAATTAAAAATGTGTGCGTACATTAAAACTGTTGTTTTATTCTAAACACCAAGAGAAAATGTTGCTGATATTTAGAACGAAGTTTTAAAGTTTAGATTTTTCGTAATTAGAAATTCTTTTGTCAAATTTATATAAAAAGTTGATAATCAGTTGAGCCACGGGTTTCGGATGATTCAAATGCAAATGATGTGTTCCCATTGGATAAATGTGACTTTCAAATTTTTTGTTATTTTTCACCATATACTCATCTAATTTTGTTGCTTTGGCACTCATATTAGTGGATTTTCCACCTTTTATAACCAGATATGGCATTAATTTGTCACAAATTCTTTTGGCCATTTCCAATGACAAACCCCAATTAGGATTCATTTCACTCAAATATTTCATGCGACCATCACGTGAAAAATAATATTTATCTGGATATAGCTGAGACTTTTGTATATTACGTTCCAAAATAAATTTACAGTTTTCCAATTCCACCGATTTAAAAGAACCTTCGTACAACAGTTTCTCACATTCGGCCAAAGTATAACAAGGAGGTTCAGAAAGATTACCCATTAACAAACGCTCATTGTTTATTACAGCCTTTTCAATAATGTGTTCTATAATCGTGGGAAACAAATGCGGTTCCCAATACGTGCTTTTGATAATGTCCAAACTTATGACCATATCGACTCGATCGGGATAGAATGCAGCAAAATGAAAACACGTTGCACCTCCCATTGAATGCCCCATTAAACTGACAGTGTTCCATTTGTAGACCTGCATAATACGCAAAATAACACGAACAAATTCGATATTGTTATACAGTATGCCTGGGGGGAGATGTGAAGAATGGCCATGGCCCGGTAAATCAATGCATAAAATACTGCGATAAGGAGCTATTAAGGGTGCGAGTTTTGCAAAGGTACCACAGCTGTCTAGCCAACCATGCAGAGCCAAAATAGGTCTTTCCATTTGGTCACCATACCAGCGACCATTTATATGGCCCCAAGGTACATTGATGCTGACTTCAGTGTACTGTGGATAAGCAAAAAATAAAACAAGTAATTTTTAGTTTTTTTTTTGCAAAATATTTTCGGTACAAAAAAGAAAATAAGAAGTCCTGCAGTGAAGGGAAACGGGAGAAATAGATGTTTTTTTTTTTGCAAATGTGAATTTTAGTTTGGGGTACATATGTATGTATATATTGTAATGGAGCGACCATGGGAGGTTTCTCGGCTATACGAAAAAACCAAACTTCAAATTCTTTTAAAAGTTTAACTAGGAAACACACTTTCTGTAGCCTTTTAAAATCAAAATTAGACCAGTTGTTTAAAAACCCTCTTTTTAAAATTCCACCACGGTCTATAGACTTTTCACACTTGTCAACATTTAACATTTACCATCAATTCGTAAAGATGTTGAAAATTCCCCATAAAAAATACAATCTAAAATCAAAATTTTATATTATTAAACAATATGAATTCCAAATAGATTTTGGTGTTTTGTTTTTAAATTTTGCCACTTTTGTAGAAAAAAGTATTTAAAAAAATAAAGGTTTTTTTCTGAAATGTTATCAATTTTTATGGATAGTAGATGTTAGATGTTTCAAGTGTGAAGGCATGTTTCTCATTTTCAACATCTTCCATTCCACCGAAATGTATGCAAGTGCTAAAATACTCAGCTGTTCATTTTTAATTTCACATTCGTTTGTTTTTCGTTTGTGTTAATTTTTGTTATATTTAATTTAATTTTTAGTTTTGAGATGATGGTAAGTATTTGTTTGATTTTCTGTTGTTTGTTTAATACTTTTGTAAAATTTTGCAGAGGAATAGTATGGACGTAGATGAACAATTAATCGAAGAGGTGCGCAACCGCACAATTTTGTTTGATTTGGGCCACAGCAACTACAAAAATTTAAAGAAAAAAGAGCAGGAATGGAGGGAAGTTGCAGCTATTGTTAAATTAAATGGTAGGATAAATGAATTTGCATTAATGAATGTATGTAGTTATTATTTCTTTTAATTGTGATTGTGCTGTTACAGAATTGGCCTGTAAGAAAAGGTGGAAGGTGCTTCGAGACTCTTACAAGCGGTGTAAAAGAATGGAGCAAGTCGCTTCTGGCAGTGGTGCTAACATTCCTAAAAAGAAGTGGAAGTACTTTGATGCCATGTCATTTTTAGATCGTTTTACAAATTCTAGACCGTAAGTAATATTTGAATGTAATATTAATTATACCCACACCACAATAGTGGAGAGGGTATTATGCATTTGTGCTGATGTGTGTAACGCCTTAAAATATTGGTCCTAGACCCACCTTAAAGTATACCGATCGACTCAGAATCACTTTCTGAGTCGAACTAACGATGTCCGTCCGGCTGGCTGCCAGGCTGGCTGGCTGGCTGTCCATGTAACCTTGTGCGCAAAGTACAGGTCGCAATTTTGGAGATAATTTGATAAAATTTGGAACATAGATTCTTATTGGCACAAGGACCAAGCCTATTGAAAATGGGCCGAATCTGCCCCTCAAAAATTTTCAAACCAATTTTAATGAGGTTTATAAACATATATAAATCCATATTTATATGTACACATAAGCATGAAGTGTTTTTAAATACTGTGGTGCTGGGTATCATATGGTCGGGCTTGACCGACTATACTTTCTTACTTGTTTCATATGCCGCAGTGGAACTTTATTTTCATCATGGCAAACGCTGTGGCAAATATATTAATGTTTATTTATTACACTTTTTAGCACTGTTGGAAATATATTCAATGATGAGTCCATGTGCAGTGAGGAACTTATTGACATGGACTTAACCGAGTCCTCAAATTTTCCGAGTGAATGTGCTATTGAGAGTCCACGTGAAAAAAAGGTAAATTTTATTAAGTATCTTACTTATTTACTAAGTACCTACTTATATACATATCTTTCAGAAAAAGGACAGCGAAAAGTTTCAGGAGTTCCTTGATTTCGCCGCATCAAGCATTTCTGAGACCTGTGGGGCTTTTGCAGCAACGTCTAAGACCGAAGACTCCACTTCAGCACATTTTATAGCTTTAGCTGCAAAAATTAACGAAGCAAATATTCCCAAAAATATTGTTAACCAAATTGAAAGTAAGGTATCGAATTTAGTTTTCTCAGAAATTGAAAAATTTTATTCAAATAATTCTTAAATTAAGATTTCAGTTATTAATATGATCTATTTATTTGAGCTTAAAGGTCTTATATTATTTTGTTTTCAGTTTCTTCAATATTTTGCTTAACATATTTAATTCTATTTAATGTTGATCTCACATGAAGTGCAAATTTATTTTTAAAAACATTCTTAATATACATATCGTTACTTTAATATATAAAAGCCCTAACTAACATTTTCCGTACTTTACAGGAGAAGGAAAAAACTTAATAAAAATTATATTCTTGCAGTCGCGATTTTTTTTAAACGCAGTTTTTTATTAAACTCTCTAAACAATTTAATAAAAAACTGCGTTTAAAAAAAATCGCAACTACGATACTACAATTTTTATTAAGTCTTTTCCTTCTCCTGTAAAGTAAGGAAAATGTTAGTTAGGGCTTTTCTATATTAAAGTAACGATATGTAGTTTGTAGATATGTACATATTATTTTAAAAAACATTGCTTATTGCATGTATGTATGTATGTTAGGGTGCACCTTATTTCTTGAACTTGCGAAATTGTACCGTAACTCCCCCTAGAAATGTTCTCCGTAACAAAAAAGTATGTTATATCAAATTTATATCAAATACATTTTCTCGAAATTTGCCGATTTCAAATCGCAGCTACGGCTAAACTATAAAAGATTTCGACCTATCTTCTTTTCGAGTTTTATTTCACAATTTGTTTGTAATGACACATATAAAAGGATTTCCAAACTTTTTGGGCGGATGCGGCACGCCTTCCCCTGATCTACCTAAAATTTGATAAACCATAACTTTTTGTTACGGATAACATTTCTAGGGGGAGTTACGGTACAATTTCGCAAGTTCAAGAAATAAGGTGCCCCCTAAGATACATATGAACCCTTTTTTGTTACATAGGGTCTCCACCTGAGATAAGATATAAGATTTTTATATCAGCAAACGTCAAATTCAATCGCAGAGAGTATTATCTTACGTGTGGACTCTCAAATAGTGTTAATATTAATATTATAATATATATTATGAGACAGTTGTTATGAGAAATCTTATAACAACTATCTTATAAGATGAGCTGTCAAAAATACACATACATACATAAATATAAAACAATAATAAGACGCATTCTTTAAATTGTTAAATTTGTTACTGCAATTAGTAAAAATCTTGTGATATGTGTTTAAAAAAACAATATTTTAAACAAAAACAAAAGAAAAAACTAAAAAAAAGAATAAAAACGATACAAGTTTACTGTACGAGAGTCATTCAATTATGAAATCTTATAAGATACGTGTTCCCCTTGTTTAAGATAAAGATTAATATGAAGAAATTTGTTCTCTCATTCTGCCGACGTTCTCTCACATATTATATCAGATATTATCTCAGGTGAAGACTCTGTGTTAACAGTAAAACAATTTTTTAGTTTAAAAAACAAATGAAATAAACGTTTTATTTTTAAAATGAAAAAAAGTTAATGTGATTGTTTTATTTTAAAAACGATTTATTCAAGATTTTTTTTTCTTGAAGGTGAGTACATATGTATATAATATAAATGCACAGTTTTACATATGAATATACCAATATTATACCGTATTATTTTGCAAAAAATCTTTTAACGTATTTCGGAGTTCAAATGCTGTTGTTGATGAGCGGTTCGATGATGTAGGTTGGTATGATGGCAATGAATGTAGTTCATCCCTCCACTGACCCTGGATTTCTCTGTTGTCAATCGAGTGGTCAGCAAGCTCAATAGTGAAATAATTTCTGTCGTTTTGCAACATCAAAAAGTTATGAAGTACTGTGGTGGCCAGCACAATTTTATCTGCATTTTTTGGGCTCATATGTATTGTTGTGTGTAACACTCTCCACCTGTTGGCTAATATGCCAAAAGCATTTTCAATATGAACTCGAGCTTTACTTAATATTGTGTTGAACTTATCTTTATCTTGAGGCAAGTTATTTCCAGGAAATGGTCGCATTAAATTATGTTTTAATGGAAATGCGTTATCGCCAACAAAATAATACGGGAAATTTATTGAAGATCCTGGTAAATTTGAACTTTGAGGAATTTCTAAAGTGTTATTCAATAATTTTTTTCCAAAGACACTTCGAGCAAATACGCCACCATCACTTTGGCTACCTAGAGCACCCACATCTACGTATGTAAAAACGTAATTTGCATCACAAGCTGCCATTAACACTATACTAAAAGTTTTTTTGTAATTGTAATACAATGAACCGCTTTTGTTTGGACAAACTATGCGCACATGTTTTCCATCAATAGCTCCCAAGGAATTTGGCATACCAGTTTTTACATAAAACTTGTCCGATATTGTTTTGAACTCATCAGCCGTTGGAGGCGACAAGTACACAGCATGTAGCTCATCCCAAATTGCACCACAGGTTTCATAAATGACTTTTCGAACAGTTGAAATCCCCATTTTATAAGCCCAGGCAAGAATTTGGATGCTACATCCCTGCGCCAAGTACCTATGCAGAACTGTTTTGAGTATTATATAAAAAAGAAAGAAAGTGATTATATTTTCATAATTGTTACTGCCAAGCGTGTCTCGACATCAATGGCTTTTCTGTTAGAAAATCGCTCCAGTTTTTCCTTTAATAGTTCCAGTAGTAAATTGAAACTACCTACGTTCATCCTGGTTGCCTTAAAAAAGTGTTCTTCATCTTTTTCTTTTAGCTGTTGTACACATGTTTTGTAAAATCCCTCTTCATCACGGGTAATATTTACTGGGCGAACCCACCATCTTCGGTTTCTTGTACTATTCGACTTATGGGCTTTATATACTTTAGATGTAGTATGAGCTATTTTAACAATAGATGTTATTAAATTCAAACAATTTTTTTTTCTCATTTTTTATATTTTTAAACTTTGAAGTAATTTTTAATATTTATCAAAAATTTGTTTACCAGCTGTTTATAATGTTGTTGCTGTCTTCAAAATATTTATGAAGCTGACTTCAGAACAGCATTTAAAGTTGACGGCATTTGAAGTCGTGAAGTTATGAAGTCTGCTGTCGTCTATGTGTTTAGAGCTTGCGTCTGTAACATTTTTGGCGAGTGAAGCTGTCACGTAAGGAAAGAGTGTGTCTGTAAAATTTCTGTGAGAAAGTTCCCACTTTTAACTGTCAAATAAACTCACGAATAAAAACGGAGCGAAAAAAATGTTAACACTAAAAAACATATTAAAAATGCAAAATGCAAAGAATAATAATAATAATAATGATATTTTGCTACACTGCTCTAACCACGCTTGAAGACTCTCCCTTTAATAGTTTTTCAGTTTAGCGATATTTAATGTATGCAACAAATAAATAAATAAACAAACAAACAAACAAACAAACAAACAAACAAACAAACAAACAAACAAACAAACAAACAAACAAACAAACAAACAAACAAACAAACAAACAAACAAACAAACAAACAAACAAACAAACAAACAAACAAACAAACAAACAAACAAACAAACAAACAAACAAACAAACAAACAAACAAACAAACAAACAAACAAACAAACAAACAAACAAACAAACAAACAAACAAACAAACAAACAAACAAACAAACAAACAAACAAACAAACAAACAAACAAACAAACAAACAAACAAACAAACAAACAAACAAACAAACAAACAAACAAACAAACAAACAAACAAACAAACAAACAAACAAACAAACAAACAAACAAACAAACAAACAAACAAACAAACAAACAAACAAACAAACAAACAAACAAACAAACAAACAAACAAACAAACAAACAAACAAACAAACAAACAAACAAACAAACAAACAAACAAACAAACAAACAAACAAACAAACAAACAAACAAACAAACAAACAAACAAACAAACAAACAAACAAACAAACAAACAAACAAACAAACAAACAAACAAACAAACAAACAAACAAACAAACAAACAAACAAACAAACAAACAAACAAACAAACAAACAAACAAACAAACAAACAAACAAACAAACAAACAAACAAACAAACAAACAAACAAACAAACAAACAAACAAACAAACAAACAAACAAACAAACAAAAAAACAAACAAACAAACAAACAAACAAAAAAACAAACAAAAAAAAAACACACAAACATTTTTCATTTTTATATATATATAGTAGATACGAATGATTCCAAAGCTATTTTGTAAACAACAAACATTAAAGTCGCACTTTACATTATTTGGTATGGCCGACGGTTGTATTTTCGCCGCCGTCTTATGAACTTTTTAATTTTAGAAAATTTTGGTCGCCGTCAATGATATGTGTGACACTAAAAAGTGTATGAAACGCTCTGTGGCGGCAATTAAAAATAAAATAAATGGATTTCTCAACCCTAAAAACTACATGATACAGGTCTGACTAGACAAAATACAATTTGTTTGCCTCTATTCTATATAGTTATCATCATTGAGAGTTCTTATGCACATTAAAATAAATATTTAAAATCATCTAAATTATTATTACACGTACATTTCTTTAAAGAATAACTTTTATTTTTGCTCAAAAAAATAAAAATCAAAAATTAACTGAAATTTTTTATTTATGCTCGAAAAAAAAAAACTGTTATTTTTGCTCGAAAAAATAAAAATCAATAAATAACCGTTATTTTTGTTCAAAAAAATAACTGTTTTCATCTGACTTTTATGAAAAAAGGAATAACTGTTACGGTCCCTGATTATTCTGTATAATTAATGATCATGTATTTTTTGCTATCTATACTTTACATGTACAAATGAATTTTAAGTACCTTTTGTTTTTGTTGTATTAAATTTTCTTTTAAAGTTAAATAAAAAAAAAATATAAAAAAATGATTTAGTACTATTGGGGACGAAAAAGTACGATTTTAAAAGTTTGTTGGTACGATATTGTTTTTCTCATTTATCATCCCTGTTGCAAACACACTTTTTTCTCACTTTTTGAGAAACGATGGAATATTTTGTTTCAGATTTTATCGTTGCGAGAAGTTCTCACTAAAGTTAGAGAGCATGGGTACTGGTTCATTGTATGTAATGTAACTGAAGTTATGTGTGCAAGCATGGTTCGAACACAGAGACACGCTACATTACAGTAAAATGCGGTTTACATTTATATGCACAATATGAGCAATTAATGAGTAAACTGAAAATTACTTTCAAAAAATGTGTTGCCCAAAAAGTACGCAAGCGGAAAATTTTTGAAAGTTCGTAGGCTTTAGGGAATAACTGATGGCAAATAAATGAATTGTTTAAAAAAATTTACACTTCTGACTACTTTTTCTTATTTCTTTTCGGTATTCGGTAAAATACTTTTTATAACACAAACAGTTTCGAAAAATACAAACAAATTATTTTATGTCATTTTTCATATATGTTTTTTATTTTGGTTTGCAAATTTGAGTCCTATAATTTATTCAAAAGAATATGAATACTATTTCTGCTATTGATTACTTCAAAAACTATTGAATTTCTAAGTATCCAACTACTTTACTCTTTTACAACTCTAAAAATTTACATAACAAAAAAAGTTTCAAAAATTGGTATTGAGCCATATTAATGCTTCACAAACAAGTTTAATTAATTAATTTTTAATCACTTTTTATGTTTGTTTCATTTTTATTTCAACCTTTCTTTTATTAAACAATTTTTTCACAATTTGTTTGCTTTTTGTTTATTCACTTTTGCTTGTTTTTTTTTACTAAATTTTACTGCAAAAACTTACAAATACATTCATGGGCTGTCATTTTACGCTCTCAGTTTGTTTTCGCATTAACTGTTTTTTTTGTAAGCGAAAGCAATTTAGTAAAATGCAGTAAATTTCAGTAAAAAAATAGTAAAAACTTTTGGGTTTTTACTCATAAAAATATTTTTATTTAATAAAGGTTTACAAAACAAATTCTCTATAGAAATTTTACTTAGTAGACGTTTTTTAAATTTAGTAATCGTTTATGGATACGGGGGAAATTGTATAAAAAGTCAAGTTCAAAAAACCGTACCAAAAGTACGTAATTGCCAGCACATCATTGCATACTAAGTTACAATGTTGCCACTTGCCAGGAAATTACTCGATTAAGGGCAATTTTTATTGGCGTGGGTAGAGTGTAGGTAATTTATTTTAGGTGTAGATCTGTTGTTATTTTATGTCCATAACATTTTCGATATTGTTGATATGCAATTCAAGTCCTGTTTTCCATTGTTAAGCCTTGAATTATACTTGAATTACACTGTAATTAAATACCATACTCCAGCAAAATGGATTCTGGAATTCCAGTTTAAACACGTGATATTTGAACTCGAATTCAAGTATGGAAGGCAAGTATAAATTAAACCTATAAACCATTTTATATAAAGCCTGCAATACAAATGGAAATCAAATTAACGAATTTTTTTTTTATATTGTATAAGGAAAAAAAAAAATGATGTAGGAAGTTATTGATCCTCTTACAGTTTGGTGGCTAATTAATATTTTACTATAACGCATCTATAAAAAAATGTGTTATCATTGGAAAAGGGTTAAAAAGGACTACGGTGGTACTGTTTTTTGTAATACGGTATCAAAGACAATAACGCAAATGGTTACAATTCATTAACCTTTTAATTTTTGCCTAATACCACATATGTATGCATGTGTATTTGTATTTGTTTTATTAAGACCTCGCTCGTTTCGTTTAATTTTGGTCTAAAGAAATTAATGGTTTATTTTTTTTAATTTTAAAATCCTTCAACTCCCTTTCAGCTCACATAAATATTCAAAATATTTTTTTGATAGCTTAAGCAATACATAATTAAAAAAAAATAGTTTCAAACATTTTTGTATGAACTGTAATTTTACTTTTGAAAATAGGGCATAAATTAAAGCTTAATTCCAGCAATATTTAAAGCACTTGAAATTTTAAAATTTGAGTGCTTATTGGGTTTTATTTCTTATTAATAACCTTTTGTAAATTAATTTTAAAAACAATTTGCTATATTATGTTTATATATATGCGTCTAAATAGTATGGCTAATATTGTTCTCCTTTAAATGAATTTTGTGTACGCTTCTTTTTTGTTAAATTTATTTTTTCATTTTACAATGGTAAATTTGCACAACTCAACTGTAGTTCTGAATTTTTATGCTGGCAACACTGCTTACATATAACTCAATTTTGCTTGTTGCTCTTTACAATGCTCTTAGCACAGGGATGATAAAGTCAGTACATCTGTACTTTTTTCAGTACTATTAGCATTGCAAAAGTACTAAAGTACTCTAATAAGTAATTTAGGGCAATTTAAAAATTTAAAACGCTTTATCATTCTTCGGTTGGATGGAGAGTGAAATATTAAATTAATAAATTAATGTTTTCAGATAACAGTAGAATTGGCAAAGGAATGTGTCCATCAGCGTGGACGTTAATATTTTTATTTTTTTGATTTCTTATATTCTCCCTCCCCAAATAAGTTGTGTTTAAAGCGGCCCATACACTTGCAATATTATTGTAATTGATATTCGCTATATTATTTCCATTTTGTCCTATATTATGCAATAAGTCGCACAATGGTTTCATTCATTCAATAAAAAGGTGAACATAACCTATAGATATAACACAAACAGCATTGTTAAATGTTGACAACACATGTCACTTTCTCTTCGCTGTGCAATAAAAATTAAAAGTCTTTTGATTGTTGCCAATACATAGTGTCACCTTCGAATATCACATACACATTGGCGATATACATAATTGTACAATACCTAAAATTGAACAATTTTATTGCAAGTGTATGAGCCGCTTTAGGGGGGGCCCTCAAAGTTTGCCTTTAAGCCCATTTATTCAAATGTAATTTGTTTGCAATACTCTAGACCTTCTTAGCCTCAAAGAAAGTTTTTTGCTAAAATTAAACTTTTGGAAAATAATCAAGAAAATAACAATCAAGAAAATAACAAACAAAATACCAAGCAATGCATGTAAGAAAAGATAAACGCACTGTTTATTGTTGGTGTTTTGTTTAGCTTTGCTATTGTTACAAGTAAGACTTAGGGCTAAAAAATCAGAGCAAGTTAAACTCTCTTTTTGGTTTAAAATTTGTTTAAACCAACAAATCTATAAATCACTAAACATATAAACCATCTTTAAACGCATAAAATTGAGCGTTTAAACTACCAATACAGACCATATGAATTTGATAAGATTTATCGTAGTGCTGCCACATGTTAATTTTTTAACAACATATAATACATGGGACACTGATTTATAGTTGTCGAGTTTCAACTACATATAAATTCAAGTTTAGTTCAACTAAACTAGCGTTTAAACCATCAGTGATTTATTAGCCATAAGTGTTTAAAATTCTTATTCGGTTTTATTTGTACCATAGATGGGGGTAGTGCATTCATTTTGCAGTTTCAACTCACACTTAGTGATAGTGCAAAAATATTGCAATCATTTTGTTGATGTTGAGTGATGAATTGAACATTTGCAGCCTCACTAAACATGAGTGATAGTGATGTTAAAAAATTTTGCACTCAAAAAAAAGTAGTTTGATTTAAAATAAAGCAATCATCAGCTTATTGCAACTTTTTTTTTTCTTCACTCATTTGAGTGCAACTTAAATTGGTGCACTAATTTTTAAATTAAAAACTTGTTTTTTTATGACTAAAGCCAATAATTATACCGTTATTGACAAAATATCATTTTGTTTAATGTTTTTTACTTATGTATATCCTCAAAAGAAATCAAAAAACATTCACATACAAAGTTACATTTTTTAAATTTTAGTGAGACAATATTTGTATGCAGCTTTTTTGATTGCATGTCCGAATTTTGCACTATTTGATTTGAGTGCAGATTTTTGCATTCAAATCTGCGTTTAGTGATAGTGAAAAAATTTGCAATATCACTCAAAATTTTTTAGTGGTAGTTAAAAAATAACAATCATCACTAAAGCTGGTAAAAAAGAGTGCAAACTAATTTCTTTGCAGTTTTATTTAGTGATAGTGCAATGCTGATTTAAATCAATATTTAGTGCACTACCCCCAACTATGATTTGTACAATATTTTTAGCTTTTCTAAAATCTTTGGAAAAGGTTTTCTGATGATCTGGCCTAAGCAACCAGTGAAATGCGCATAGAAGCTAGCTTTCCCTCAACAATAAATTCAGTGTATTTATCGAATATGAAAAATTGGGAATTTAGAACGTCGTACGGAAATCTTATTAATTAAAAAGTTTGTATTCCCTACTTTTTTTTTGTAATTCTCAGAATAAAACTATTACAAAAATTCTTTTTTTGGGTTTAGTACAATAAGCGTTAAAAAAGTTCAATTTTTTACTGAATTATGTACAATTTTAAAAATGTCATTGACCATCTCTGCTTTACTATACTCTCTTGGACACTCTCTAAACATTTCTTATCTTTTAAATAATTTTTTTTGTCATTTTTTTCTCACACATTTAAAATATTTTTTTTTTCTTTTGTGTTTGCTTTTTGTGTTTTGTACTCACATTTATTGGTTCAACAGCTTGCATGTTTTTGTATTTTAGTATTTTATAGATTAATTAAGTTCTAAGTAGATACAAAACACCAAGCTTATTTATAAATAAGCAACAACAAAATATCTGTGTACATTAACACGCTACTAAAACAATACTGATTTAATGGAACCAGTTCTTACATTTTGCGTTAATGCCAAAGTGTTTAAAAGTGTTGCCATAGCCGTTTCCAAATAATTTGTCCTATTTTAAAATCTGGGTTTATTAAAAATTCTTAATTAGTAATACATATTTAAAATCTTGTATAAAAAATTTATTTTTATGAAATATTTTTTAATACTTTCTAATTCATTGATAAACCCTGCGGCAAAACTCTGCACACAATAAGTAATTTAGCAGACCACTTTA
Source organism: Pollenia griseotomentosa (assembly GCA_963931875.1). NCBI lineage: Eukaryota > Metazoa > Arthropoda > Insecta > Diptera > Polleniidae > Pollenia > Pollenia griseotomentosa. The sequence goes on along the minus strand of OZ007562.1, from coordinate 95,518,618 downwards.
AACTAAAAAAGAGAGCAATTTAGCAGCACTACCAGTGGTGCCAGAAATTTTCGGAGAATAGTCTTAATTCTGTGGTTTTTATTATGTGCAATAAAAAAAATATTCATGTTAATTTTTATAATAAAGCTTTAATACTTATAAACATAAAAACTACAAGTTTCTTATTATAAAATTAATAATATATATTTGAATGAATTTTTATGTAAACTTTATAAGTTAAGTGACATAGTTAAATACCAATATTAAATAAATTTAATCAAGACATGCGACAATTCATTTTGGAAAGAAACTTTCAAACCTTATTTTGACTAAAAAATTTTCAAAATAAAGGTAAATTCTTTATTCTGGCATCGCTGCTGTCTATCACGACCAAAAAATCAGTACAATAAAAATTTTTAAAAAAAGTTTCCATATGTGAAAAAGGTAACCAAATTTAAAATGGATTTTTAAATTTAATAACACATTAAAATTTATTTTCAGTTGCATTGCAATAAAAATATTTTTTGCACTTTTTTCATTAGTACTTATTAATTAATAAATAATTACAAATCAAGAAAATAAAATCAAAACTATAACTATTTTAGATATGCGGCATTAATAGTGTAGCGGACAAACTAGTTATAGTTATAGGTCTGTGATATTAACATTAAGTTTGACTTTTATTCGGTGTTTGTGTTGTGTTTTATTTTTTAATTATTTATTTATTTATTTCTGTGTCGTGTAGTCCAGTTTTTAATATTAAATATGTAGTTGAAAAATGTAAACCCTAAGTCATTATTATGGAATAAAAATAAAAAAAGCGAACGAAATGTTGGAAAAAACAAAAAACCAATCATAAATGTTTTTTATTTACATTTGGTACTACTTGGACCATAACTTTTCGAAAAATTACATCGATAAAATAAAAACCAAATGCAACTTGCAATAATTTTTAAAACAAGATCAGGGGGCAAATTATGGCAGTCGTGATCGAATACTTTTTCGATTCGAAAGCAATTTTATTTCAGTCAATACTGAAGGAATCGTAATAATTTTTTCAGTGTTTTGAAAACTTAAATAAATGCTTTACAACACAAAAAAAAATAATTTCGATCCGTTCAGTATGTACAGAAAGAATTAGAAATAAAGTTGTTTCGAATCGAAAAAGTATTCGATCACGACTGCCATGATTTGCCCCCAGATTTGTTACCATTAAACGAAAATAAATTTAATTTAGCTGAAAATAAATCATGCATATTATGTAACAAAAGAGAAAATAAAAACTTACAACACTTCATGGCAAAATGCCCAATATTTAGAGAGTTCCGAAACAGATACTTTGAAAAACCATATCTCAATAAAATGGAACTTATCAACATACCTATTTATTATTTAATGTTTTTAAAATTTTTATATTACAGACAGTGTTGCCAAAACTTGGTGACCAAAAATGGCTAAATTTACGGGGATAAATGGCTAAAAAATGGCTAAAAGTTTTTTTTTAAATAAAAACATATTAAAATTCAATAACAACACAGAAATAATTCATTTAAAGTTGCTTACGATAAAATTGTAAGTTAAGATCAATTTGTTAAATAAGAATAAACGTAAATTAAAATTTTGATAGATATTAAAAATTAAATCATCGATAAATTTGATGTCGTTATTGTTCATCTCATAGGAAGCACTTGTGCCTATTAGTTTTTAATGATTTGAAGATAAATCCTAATTACGACAACATTTACCCTACCTTTTGAGTCCAGATCAACAATTAAAAACAAGTTAAAAAGTATTGTCGGTCTACCCCGACTATATGAAAAATGTTTATTTTACTTTTTTAAATTTTTATAATAAAGTAAAAATTATTCTTTTAAAATAAAAATGGCAAAAAAATTGTATTGCTAAACAATTTGAAAAATGGCTAATGGCTTAACTCATTTTTAAATGGCTAAACAGGGTGAAAAATGGCTAAATCTAGCCACTAAATGGCTAAATTGGCAACACTGATAACAGACGACTCTATGTCATTGTTATTTAATTTTTTTATTTGTATAATATCTTAATATTTTAAATAAAGAACATACATACACATGAAAAAATTGAGAATTTAGCACGTCATACAGGTGGTGAATAGGGTATTTTTAAGTTTGTCATTCCGTTTGTAATTTCTATAATATTGATGTTAGACCCTATAAAGTATATACATATATTCTGGGTCCTTATGAGGAGCGAAGTTGATTTAACGATATCCGTCTGCCCGTTGAAATGGATTTTCCGAAGACCCCATATATGATGGGGGCCAGGTTATTATACATTTTTGTCACATATGGTCCGGAATTGTTTGCTATTGAAATATATTATAATATAATATATATAACTTATTTAAGTAAAACAAGTAAGAGTGCTATATTCGGCTATGCCGAACCTTATATACCCTTCACCATGATGAGATAAGAACAAAAAGTAATTTACATAAATAACGTTCTTTAGATAGGTATAAATAAATAATAATTGAGCCACGCCAACTTTTTATTTCGCCATGCCGAAGAATATAAAAAAACAAAAAATGTATATATGTACCTAAGCCCGTTTCCTCTTTTGTCAAAGTTGATGTTTGAAATTCGTTTTATAATCTTTAAATCGTTTTTTAGAACATAAAAAAATTAAATAAAAAAATTAAAAAAAATTCTTTTTGGGATTCGAACTGGCAATATCATCAGTTTCAGGAGAGAACTTAACAACTCGGCTACGAATGCTTTTACTGAAGAAGCGTTAAATAAAAATATATTGAGTCTATGGGTTTGTTTCTTTATTTGAGCGGCATATCATGTACATGCATTAATGTGTATGTGGATGCGTAAAATTAAACACATTACAAATAAAATGCACCACCTGAGTTGAGTGAAGGGTATAAAAAACAGCAAAAAAAAAAACCACATTACCAACACTGTATTACCATAGCCACTGTATGACCGTAGAAACCAAAATTTAATTGGTTTGTATGGTATGTTTTTGTCGTTTTGATAATACAGTGTTGGTATGGTAATGTTACGTCTAATTGGATCTTTAAAGGAACAAATTTTAGGCAGTCGTGGTTTTTTACTCATATCTCAGCCATTTGTGGACCGATCTTGCTGAATTTCAATAGCAAACAATTCCGGACCATATGTGACATAAATGAACAATAATAACCTGGCCCCATCATATATGGGGTCTTCGGAAAATCCATTTCAACGGACATCGTAAAATCGACTTCGCTCCTCATATTCAGCACCTGTGGTATAAAAAGGAAGCAACCAGCCAACCACGTGGACGAAGAAGCGATTCAAAAAATTATGAGTAAATCCGTACACTAAAAAGCAGAAATGCAAGCTTTTGGAACACTTAACGCTTGTTTAGATATGGCTGTAAAATACCAGAAATGTCAATATCAGTCACTTGTGTTGTGGTTGTCCACAGAGGCATTTTGTAGGAATATTAAATGCAATTATTTCTTTGAAACACCAACTCTAAATATTTTTTTTAAATTAATTAATGTAATATAGAGTTACAACTTTGTTTCAGAGGGTAAATCAAAATTCCGAATGGTTTGCAAGATATGAGCCTGATCGTTCCAAAATTCATGCCTTCCGTAAGCGAACTTTTACATTTCCCCCTTAAAAACCTGCTTCGTTTAATGCTAAATTTTTAATTCTATATACACATTATCACAAATGCAAAATACCCTCTCCATTATAGTTGGTATTATTGACATGTTTATTTCCCAAACCGCTAGTGAAACTTTTTGCAGGACACATATATTGAACAAACACATAATAGTATTGAAAAGGCTCAAAACTCTACAGCAAAACAAAAAAGGACATGTGTTAATGGTACGAACTGAAAAATGTCATTAAATCCTTTTCAATACTCATGTGATTGACATGTTTATAAGGGTTTTATTGTTGTCTCAATGTGAGTCATTTTTATTTGTTTTAGTTTTTTGGTCTTAACATTGTTGATTCTCCTATGGAATTTGTATGTGCTGTGTGCTTCTGTGTATTTTCGAATTTATTAAATTTAACATTTTGTAAAGGACTTGCTTTTAGTTGAAAAAAAATGAGAGAAATTCATATCATTTCCATTTGACAATCAATAAGTTTTGTGAATATAAATTATTTCGAACACATTAAATAAAACAGAGTTTATGTAACCCTTCTGTGACATACTTCTTACAACCTTTTCAACACTGACATCCGCGGTACAGCGGTTCCACCATGTATGTTATATTGAAAATAAGATATGTTACGTTGAAAACAAAAGAGATATTAGGTTTTTATACGCTTTTCATCACAGACCTTTTTTACCAGACCATTGCAGTTCTGCCGAGTTTTACGATGTCTTTTATCGCACATCACAAATAACTTACAGCAACCTTTTACTGCAGTTGCACCTGACGACGTAGATATTGAGGCAACAGTTTTTGGAACAATTGTCTCGAGCAATGAAGGAGAGATGTAAGTTTGCCACACCTCATCTATAAACCAGATACCTATATACAAGACAAATGCCATCATTTCATTTCCAGATATATAATTGAGGCATTCATAAATTTAAACTCTGTATATGCATAAATATCAAAAATTCGTTTTCAAAATCCAAATTAGTGTTGCTTTTCTAAGGATGTCACAAAAGGGTTAAAACCGTTGAGTCATTATTACCGTTCACTTTAACATGATGTTCAAATAATTGCTTTTTTATTTTTATCTAGTGTAGAATTGATAGAACATATGACAAAATATTTTACCAACACAAATTTTATTTTTTTATAAAAAATATTTCAGTTATAATTTTAATAAATTTGCTGCTCAATGGAATAAGTCCCCAGAAACAAAATTAAATAGTCCCTCGGTTTTAGGGTCTTATTTGAAATGAAATAAGCTCTTAATATCAAAATGAAATAAGTCCCTAAAAAATGAAATAAATCCCAAAAAATCGTTGTTGCTTTCTCTGCACTTTTTTGGGACTTATTTCATGGCGCCAATTTGTTCCATTGAAGAATTTTCTTTGGAACCCATTTCTGCGAAACCGATTTATTATACCTACGCCACAATAGTGGAGTGGGTATTATGCGTTTGTGCTGATGTTTGTAACACTTTAAAACAGTGTTCGAAAATAAACAGAACATTATTTAGCGTTCGGCTAAATTGTGTAGACGAACACAACCCTTAATACCGTTCATAACTATTTGCAAGAAAGAGCCGAACATTATAAAATGTTCTGTTCTGTTTGTTTTTTTTTGCGTATGTGTATTTTGTTTTAGTAAAAAATGTTTGGTTTTTTGAACCGAACGAACACTAATGAGCTGAACCGAACACAATTAAGTTTATAGTTATTTTAAAAACTGAACGGAATGAAATATTCATCTTTTTGCTGAATTAAAAAATGAACAGTATTATTTTTGTGCTGGAAGATGACAAACAGGGAAACGTATTTTTTTAATTATTTACTACACAAACACTATTAGCGTTTGTGTTTTCCACGAATCTACCGAACAGAACACATAGGAGCGATATATATAATGTTTATTTTCGAATATGTACTTTAAAATAGTAGTCCTAGACTTACATTTTAGTATACCGATCGACTTAGAATCACTTTTTGAATCGATCTAATTATGTCCATCCGTTCGGCCTTGTGCGCAAAGAATGAGACTTGGTAATTGTCCCAAGGACCAAACCTATAGAAAATAGTGAGAATCGGTTCATAATTTCACATAGCACCCATACAAGCTTCTTTCTGAATTGTACCCTTTTTGCCCATAAACCATCTTATTATGTTGGAAGTTAGATTAAATTTGGTCAAAACTTATTTCATTGCAATCATAATAATGTTATAGAATTTCATTGGAATCGAACCACAGCTCACATACAAAAACTACTCCCAAAAATAGCTTTAAGTGCCATAAAAAATTAATCCCGAATATAGCTTTTAGTGCCATACCTTCCTTTAAAAGCTCGTATTGACATAACATTTGGCGATACTAACTTTTTTGATTGCTACTATGCCATGACAAAATATTGTGCTGGTAAGTCCCAAGTTAACCATTGGTCCCATATAAAACCCCTTCCTTAAATCACTTAAGGGCTTACATACCGCTCCTTTATTGCAACATTGTCATATCTCAAACAATCAAAAATTTTAAATAACTAAAAGTGTTTATTCATACCTTCTTTATATGTAAAAAATTAGTATTATCAGGGGTGTCATGGAAATCGAAAACGTAAAACGAAAGAATTTGGCAGATTTTTTTATTAAACTTTAAATCTAATTTTTACAATTTTTGTTAAAAAATTCTGTTTAATAGAGCATTATTTGTATAATAATTGTAATAAAATTTTATTATTACAGAAATCTTATTAAAAAACGACTCTTAAAATTCTTTCGTTTTACGTTTTCGATTTCCATGACACCCCTGTATATTTCGAACAGAACCGAAGTTATAGCAAAATATATTTTATTAAATCTGTTTATAAAGGTACATTTCGAAAACATTTTGAAATTAATATTTGGCACAGGGAACTTTTATATAAATCTTAACCTCATGACTAGGCCAACCAAAAAAAGCAAATGCTTATTGTTTGGTTTAAAAGATAGAATGTTTTTGATTTAAATCAAATTCCGATCATAAAAAAACCAAAAAATTAGCTATATTTGAGCTAGATTTTTGCCAATATCGGATTTTTATACCCTTCACCACAGGTGGTGAATAGGGTATATTTAAGTTTGTCATTCCGTTTGTAATTTCTATAATATTGATGTTAGACCCTATAAAGTATATATATTCTATGTCATTATGAGGAGCGAAGTTGATTAAGCGATGTCCGTCTGTCCGTTGAAATGGATTTTCCGAAGACCCCATATATGATTTGACTGCCTCAAATTTTTTCCTTTAAAGGTCCAATTAGACGTGACATTACCATACCAACACTGTATTACCAAAACGACATCAACATACCATACAAACCAATTCAATTTTGGTTTCTACGGTCATACAGTGGCTATGGTAATACAGTGTTGGTAATGTGGTTTTTTGTTGTTTTTTTATACCCTTCATTACAAGTGATGGATTTTATTTGTAATGTGTTTAATTTTACGCATCCACATATACATTAATGCATGTACATGATATGCTGCTCAAATAAAGAAACAAACTTATAGACTCAATATATTTTAATTTAACGCTTCTTCAGTAAAAGGATTCGTAGCCGAGTTGTTAAATACTGTGCTGGTGGGTATCATATGGTCGGGCTTGACCTACTATACTTTCTTACTTGATTTTTATGTTACTTTGTCTTAGCGGTACTGTAACGTACTTTTTATATTGTTTTATATATTTTTTATATGTTTGAGTTTTTAGTATTTAGCCTTTTTATCAACGTATTTTATTATTTGCTTGTTTAAGTTCTTTTCTCTACTTCCATAGCTGTATTCTAACGATCAAATTCCTTAGTCACACAGTCACTTCATACAATAGAACTCTTTCTATAACGTCTTCTTACCATCATAGTTTGTAACGTCTTATTTTTTTTAAAAATAGTTTTTGTTAGTTTTTAAATATAGTTCTGTTAGTTCTCCTTCTCTCTGTTTTTGTTATAGTAACGTTTTTTTTTGCTTCTTAATATAGTTTTAGCTATTAGGAATTTCTCTGTATATATTGGAATCAGAGTGATATGCAGAACCAAATATTATTAATTTCTGCAAATTTTGGATTTTTACATGAAGTTGTAACAAAATTGGAAACAAAAAATCTTTCAATATTTTACCAAGTGAATATAATGATGGACCCAGTACGAAAATGGCCGGTGTTCCAGGGGATAAAGGAGGCAAAGTTAATAAACAAATTTAAATCAGTTTTATTAAAAAATTTAGGATTTTCGGTACTAAAAGATATTGGGGATATTTTGGGAGGCAAGCGAAATTATTCCAATCGCAAAATATATACTTCAGAGCAAATACTCCATTTTAAATATGCTCCATTAACACCTGTAGACGCAGTTATAGACAGAGTATTCTTATCGAAAATTTATTGCATCAATTTATAACAATGTATTAAACAAATAAAGTGGAAAATAAACAATAAATTTAAATTGCTTAACAGCTTATTTTCATGCTTTTAAACGCTTTTTTTAGGAACTTAAAACAGTTTTTTTAGTGCTTTTTTTTGGTTGCCCTACTCATGACATAATTTTTCTTTGTCGGATCCATGAATGCCCATTAAATGTCAAATATGGTACGTTCTCGAAAATTTGTTTTTAATTATTGTGGTGTATGGTATCAAATGGTCGGGCGTGATTCACTATACGTTCTTGCTTGTTTTATAATTTGCAATTGTCTTTTCGAAATCTAAGTTTAATGCGGGAATTAAACTGTTACACTGAAGTGGAGCTTACTTTTACAAACTTAGGGAAATTTGTGATTTCGAATGAAGACAGAAAATAGACAGACATTGCAGAAATTTTCGCTACTTCCATTATTGCCTAGTGGTTGATAAAGCACAATTTAAAAAAAAATAACACCAAAATAACTTAGAAACAATTTTGAATATTTTTTAAATTTGAACAAAAGAAAAATTTTATTTATTAACTTGATTTAAGTTATTTATGTGAATTTACCTCCACTAATGATTGATTATTTAATTGATTAATCTAAAAGCTTTACTACTCCACATTTATCCAATATAACTTAAATTTTATTTATTCGTTCTTTCCCTCTCTCTCTCTATCTTTCTCTCCACTTGCATAGTTAATGTCGACATAATGATTCTATTGCCCTTATTCAGAATATAGTAATAATAATGGAATTTGCTTTCTTAACCTGGTTAAGGAATTTGCTCCCATTAACTTACACAGCAATGAACATTCAAGTGTTCTCCAACTAACCAACATCATTGTTGAGGTCTATTACTGTTTGCACACTTCTCCCAAAACAAAAACAACAAAAGAAAAAAAAAATAGCAAGGAAAATCATTGGCAAAATGATGTCTTGGAAAGAATAGAAAAACTGACGCTTAAAAATTTTATGATGTAGAAAATGTATTTACGATGGCACAAAAAACTAAAGCAACAACTTAAAAGGGATGCCTTCTAGTTCATTGATTTTCTTTTTATTTCGCTTAGTTTTTTGTTCCTATTTTCGTACTGGTCGGAATGCGTTAAAGAATTTTTATGATGATTTTTTTTGAACACAAATTGTGATTGTGAAAAGTTAATGCCAAAGAGTACAGAACCATTGGACAACCATTATTTGTTAGGAAAAAATAGATCATCAACACGTTTAAATATTTGAAAATTTTCGGCTGGGCGTGGCACTTTCCACAAAAAGGCAATATAAATTCCAATATAGGGCGGTATAGTTATTGAAGAATCAGAATCTCTTGATGTTCTGGGCATGAAGATACAATGTGATGTCCGATGGACAAAACATATATGACAAAAAAAGCATTCAAGTGCCTCGGTTTTTTAAAACGGTGTAAGATATACTTCACTCTATATGATCTCCTTTCTTTTTATACCACTTATATACAACCGCTAATGGAATGCAACTCTCAAGTGTGAGCCGGTGGTGACAGTCGGGTATTAACTTCTATTGACTCCCTTGAGCTGGTGTTGTATTTGCCTGTTTTATCGTTACTACAATGGAATATGTTCTCATAAAATTAGGAATCTGGTTCCAGAACCTCGTTAGTTTGTTCGTTATACACTTGTTTTCTCAAGAGCCTTTCTTTTGTGGTCGACTGCATTCTACAACGCATTACAGGGAAAATTAAACTTTTGACTGTTCATGTGTGGAATAACTTTTTTTCTAAAGTCTTCCCTCTCACTTTCAACATAAATAATTTTAAGTCGAATGTCCACAAGCACTACTTCCTCTTTCCTCCTTCCCATAACATATTTTCCTAGTTTCAACAAAATGCAATGTATTAGTAGGGTTTTCCCTGAGTGCTGGTCCTTAAAAAAACGGGACTTACTTATTAATGATACTAGGGTGTTCAATTAATCGGGTTTTTTTTTGTTCGATTACTTATTCGATTAAACGAATACAATTTTAAAATTAATCGATTAATCGAATAATTCTTAATACAGAAATTTAATACTCTACGAGATTTTTATTCAATAATTTTAGAAAAAAAAAATGGTACTTGAGTAAATAAACATTCTTTTTAAATAAAACTTGTCAATGAAGCTCCAAATTGTCAATATAACTTTGTTCTTTTTTAAAATTTTTCACGGACATTACATTCTCTGCTTTGCTTCTGCAAATAATATCCTCTAGATAATCGATCGAAGTATTTATTCATTTGACCACTTGGAGCCCCCTTTGATTTTGTTGGTGGAGCATCTTCTATGTGTATGTGGTAAATTAGTGAAGTTGTTGAAGAACGTTTACGTTAATACTTTTTTGGACACCTGTTACATTAAGCATTTTTAGATTTATTCTGTGTACAATATTTTTAAACCAAACTCATTCTAAAGAGAGAAACGCATGAACTATTTTGTTAAAAAATTCGGGCGAGTTCTTGAAATCGAAATGAAGTGGATTTTAAATTGAGCAAATTTAAAAAACGATCCTGTAATAAAAGTTCATAAAAATATTCCATTTTATATACTTCATTCTTTAAGTATCTATTATTTTTGCAAGAACAGCACTTAAAACCACGAAAAACTACGGTCGTTCGATTTCAATTTGACTTCATTACGATTTCAAGAACATACCCGATATCTTAATATAAATTATTGAGTTAACATACCTTTGTCGTTTTTTCTTTTGCAAAATGAATTATTAAATTGTGTTGAACAAATGTAACAAAAATATAATCTTAATAACTCACAAAGCATGACTGTTTTTTTATTTTAATTCCAATGGACACATACACTTGGTTTGTTTATTCGACTTAAAACTTTAAAATAAATATTAAATATTATTATTATTCGATTAATCGGTATAAATTCTTCGATTAATCCTTTAATCGAAATTATCAATTTTCAATTAATCGTCTAAAATTGCTTGATTAATCGAACAAGAATTATTAGACGGAACACCCTTAATGATACCATCCAGGAAAGTTTAAGAAAAGATGAACCCAGTATATCAACCGGACGTGCAGGGGGAAGGCCAATAAAAATCCTGGAGAAGTGTTCAAATTTTACAAGAAAGAGGAAACTGGCTGATTCCACCAATTATTCAACCACAGAATTATTAAACATCGGAAGCGCTGTCTATAAGATATACAAGGGATGATGAAAAAGTAAAGTCGCAGGTTGCAAAATATTTTGCAAATGCAAACCCACTGCGGCTGTGACGCTGCAATATCGGATGGAAATATATTTATGGCATCTGTTTTTGCTTTGCGGCTAAAATCTATTGTTTCCTTACACTAGAAAAATCAACGACTGTCATCAATACATTTGTGTAGACCAATCATGTTTGAATCGCAGGAACTATTAAGGACCACAGTGAAAAACATTCAAGAAAAAATAAACAAGATTAAACCCACAAAGTTCAAAAGCAGTGAAGGAAAATACATTAAATTTAGCCACGAGTTTTGCCTGGCCATGGTTGATGGAAAAGTCGTTAACGAACTGACAAAAACAACCTAAACATTTTCATGCCGATTTTGCAAAAAGGAGAAAAAGAACTTTGACAATTTAAACGATCCTAGAAACGAAGAGAATAAGAATATGAAATCTCAGCATTGCACGAAAAAATGAGGTGTATGTTGTTCTTGTTAAAGTTAGCTTATACGCTTCCACAAGAGGGGGAACACTTTGATGAAAATAGATCAAACAAAGAATCAGAAAGAATCGAATACAGGATGCGTTTTTCAAAGAAGTTCGACTAAAAGTAGACTGCCCCAAGTACGGATACGGAATCTCAAACGATTGAAACACTTTGAGGAGTTTCTATGAAAATGATGAGGCTGTAAATCGAATCACTGGAAAAAACAATCAAATCGTTAAGAGATTATAAACGATCTTGAATGTTTTAAACAGCAAGGAAACACTTGATTCTCAGAAAGAAGGTGAATATGCTTCGAAAACTGAATCACTTGCAGCAGAATTATATCCACTGGGAAAGACTCTAAGCAAATTTTATAAAAAACAAGTATCTGTGCCGAATCTTTTATTCCCTTCACCATTTTGCGAGCAGAATACCGAGCAACTAGACAAAAACCAAATAATTTTTACATGTACATACATATTTACAATACTAAAAACTTCATTATAATTTAAATTTAAAAAGCGAAAACTGGTAAATATTTTTTTTAAATCGTTTTTGAACATAAAAATTAAAAAAAAGATCTAGGTTCCCGAAAGTGGGTATTTAAAAAAAAAATTATTATTTTGGTCATAACTTTTTCGTATCTGAACCGATTTTTCCGAGTTTTTCAGAAAATATTTTTTACTAAAGATTTCCGATCTTTTGATACACAAGGTATAACCATATAACAGTCCAAAAAATCAGGTTTTTATACAAAACGGGAGGTACCACGCCCACTTCTCCGATCCCGCCCACATTTTGTGAAATGCTGTGTACTGATAACCTTAATGTGTGTACCTAATTTGAAAACTTTGGCTCCTGCCGTTCTCAAGATATACAGAAAAAAGTAATAAAAATACAACAACAACAAGGGATTTTTGGAAAAAATTAGAGGTAGTCGTGGTTTTTTGCTCATATCTCAGCCATTGTACCGATCTGGCTGTATTTCAATAGCAATAAATGGTGGACTATATGTGACATAAATGTAAAACAACCTAGCCGCTATCATGTTTGGAGTCTCCGGAAAACACATATCAAACGTAAGACGGACAGACAGATGGACGGACAGATGGACATGGTTAAATCAATTTCTCTCCTCATAAGGACCCAGCATATATATACTTTATAGGGTCTTAGATCAGTATTGTAGAAATTACAAACGGAATGACAAACTTACATATACCCTTTTCCACCTGAGGTGAAGGGTATAATAAATAGATTGCTGACCATTTTTTCTTTTCTGGAATAATTTTAAATCATAAACGCCTTTAAAAAAAACATAAAAAAAATTTTATTTTACTTTCCATTAAATTGATTTTTCCACAAATTTCAAATTTGCTAACCTAAAAGTAGTAGGCACCTAATTTCATAGGTTGACTAATTATCTATCATATGCCTTTCACATTTTTTGAGTATCTCATTTGGTTCCACTTTGCGACGGAGCTTTTGAATTGGACAATTTATTATTTCACATTCTTAATTCATATCTATACAATTTGTTATTTTCTTTTTATAAGAACGAAATCAATATTAGAAATGTCCAAAGTAAACGTTAACGTACGAATTCGTATAGAATGTAAATGAAAATAATTTTAAAGCTGTGTGTTTTTTATGAAAAATTTTTATTCGAATGTTAACGTTTAAAATTGGTGAACAGGGGGTTAATTCTGGCAGTCGTGATCGAATACTTTTTCGATTCAAAAGCAATTTTATTTCTAGTATTACCGGCCTATTTCCGATTCTTTCTTTCGAGAAATTAAATTTAAAATAAAAGAATTATTTCGCACATAAGAAATTAAGTTCACTTTAGATAGAACTATTTAATGTAAACAAAAAGTTTTCTAGTCTTTTAGGCCACTTATTTTTCCTGAAAAAGAAATTATTCATAACATAAACTCCTTAAATACAGGAATCTAAATTATTTCCTTAAAAAACACATCTGCTTAAAGGGCATAACTCTGTCTGATTGTCTGATATTGTATTTTTATGCAAATTTTAAAATGTATTTTTTTATTTGAATTATTAAGTTAAATGTTTTTGAGTTGACAAAGAAGGGAGAAAATTTAATAAGATATTTTGCCAATATTTCTTATTTAAATTTGATAATCGAAACTGCCAGCAATGGCGTATAAATAGTTGCTACCTTAAATTTAATTAAATTATTTTGGTTTTTCAACTTAAATTCATTCACTTTTCATCGTGTCATTTCTCTGAGTATGAAGTTGTGTTTTAGTTCTACATTTCACACAAAACTTTTGTAAGCGATATTTCCTCTAAAAAGCATTGCACTTTGTATGTAAGACATATGCTATCGGCCACATTATCAAATTTGTCTTACAACCGCATGCCACAGTCAGGGTACGAGATGTACAAAACAGATATAAATCACAAGATAATATTTCCTAAATCTTACAAGGAATGTATTCCTTTTTTTTTTTTTTTTTTGTAATTGAAGTTCTTGCAACAATGGTTGATACAATACAAAATTTGTTAACTTGTTAAAGATTTAAGCCATCAATTTGGATTAAGAAGAAAAACATTTAACAATTGTACAAACGCATAGAATAGTAAATTCATAAGAAAGGCCTTTAAATTGGAGAATGTGGCTTACAACAAAAGACGTAACATCTGAACTTGTACGAGTTTTCAAAGGAACACAAAATATAAATACGAATATTGTTGCAGGATTATATTGCATATTCTGAATTTCATACACTGAAACATGTAAAAGTCCGGCATGAAGGCTTAATTGAAGCTAAATGTACCTGCCAATATGCACAAGGGGTCAGAAAGTTACTTAGTTGGAGGAAAATCTTTTATTTATGAAGAAGATTTTTTAAATTCTCCCCAGCCAACTATTATACATAATGTATACCTCAGACATGCCTAAAAACAACAAAATCCAAACTTCAAATTTTGATGATGCTTTAGCATTTCTAAGAGTACACGAAAAGCATCATGAAACATTTCAATACGTACTCCACCCAGAGAAAAAACATGTTTAAATATGGTCAACTCCAACAAAAATATTTTTAAAGACAATTTTAAACATATAATGATTCATTTAACAATATTATTGTCACCGTCAACCATATTATGGTTGAATTAGTCCTCCATCAAGAAGCGACAACCATATTATGGTTGACTCCGAACATGATATGGTTAAAAATAACTAAAACATGTTTTACACTTATAATACCATGGTTGGTTTTCAACCATAGCATGTTGCTCTTGGAAAAGAGGAAATACTATTGTTAATTTTAAAACAAATTGTTGTCATATTTAACAATA
The DNA here is from genome assembly GCA_963931875.1 of Pollenia griseotomentosa. Classification (NCBI taxonomy): domain Eukaryota; kingdom Metazoa; phylum Arthropoda; class Insecta; order Diptera; family Polleniidae; genus Pollenia; species Pollenia griseotomentosa. The sequence goes on along the minus strand of OZ007562.1, from coordinate 95,503,549 downwards.
ACTTGTTTAGAGGCAGCCATAATATGGTTGTGGCTTCTTGATGGAGGACTAATTCAACCATAATATAGTTGTAGCTGACAATAAAATGGTTATATTAAACATAATATGTTTAACATTTTCTTTAATAAGAGTTTTGTTGGAGGTGACCATATTTAAACGTGTTTTTTCTCTGCGTGTAGAAGTAAAGTTAAAACAATGGAACCTAAAGGTCAATGAACAGAAATTTATGCATATTACATACAAAGGGGACAAATTGAACTTTTTCGAATAATCACAGTTGCTCTCTGCTCTGCTAAAAACAGTTTCAATGTCTCCTTCATTGGCTCGACAGTCCTAGTTGGATCTTGGTATCTTTCAGTATCAGCTTCCAATTTGTCTCGATTACTCGCTTTGCTTGTCCAGTTGGTAATATATAGCAGTAGTGCGTCGTCATTTACCGGGTTTTTCCAAGTTATTTTTGTATGGCCTTGAATTCTTAAGTTTTGTACACTTAAAATATTATGTAGTTAAATTAAAACGAAAACACATTTGAAAAAACTAAAAATTTATTTAAAAAACAGATCATTTACATTTCATTTAAAATAAATGAATTTTATATTTCGTAGAATTTAAAAGTTCTTACTTTTAAAAATATATTTGAACCGTAAAAAAATCCAACTACATAACAATATAAGTACGGAAAAACTTTATTTTTTGGTACTTTTGTGTTTTGAATAAGAAACATAAATGTTAAAAAATAAAGTTATTCGACAATCGGTTACTGTAATAATCAAGGACTTAATAGTTATAACTTTTATTTGATACAAAAGCATGAATAATTATTACGAAATTATTATGGTTTTTAATCCAAATTTTTAATATTTTTAATTAGGCTTAAGTTCATTAAATTTAATTTTCATTAAATTATTTTTATGAAGAAAGGAATTTTACAACATGAAAATTAATAAAAATTGTTATTGATAATCTTTCATTCTTGACCGTGGCCGGGATTCGAACCGCGGCCGGCAGGTTACCATGACATGTTTCGATCGCAACCACTCGATCTTTTCAAATGGATTTGCCGTTTTACACTCGCAGCCATCGACGACTGCTGACGTCAATAGTCAAACATCAATCCTTAAACCAAATTGTATTTTTACCTTTGGTAGATCGAAGTTTGCTTTTTAGAATGATTATCCATTTTAATTGATTTTACATGTTCTTCCTTACTTCTGTTTTTCCGTACTTTTGTCAAGAATTTTTCTTGAAGTCCAAAGTACATTTTTTGTTTTTTCATTTTTGTATTTCCTTTTCCTGTTGACCTTTACAGCACAACTTGAAGGACAAATGAACACATAGAGCTCGTGCCCTAGCTTTCAACAATAATTAATATTGTGGTTATCTTGTTGAACTATTCATGGTTTTTAATCCAAATTTTTAATATTTTTAATTAGGCTTAAGTTCATTAAATTTAATTTTCATTAAATTATTTTTCTGAAGAAAGGAATTTTACAACATGAAAATTAATAAAAATTGTTATTGATAAAAACTTTTATTTTATTTATTAAGAATAATTATTATTTGCAATTTTTATGTTTAAAAATAGATGATAACTATTATGGGTATCAAATTAAAGTAGTTCTCAAGCATAACTATTACTATTCGATAGATATATTACTTTTCATTTTTAATAGTTAGGAATTAGAAATAACATAGCCGTTATAACTTAAAATTAAGAATCAATTGCAAAGCCTATTTTTGTGATCAATGAATACAAATCAGGTTATACACCGAATGTTGTTGTACTATAATTAATATGTTTGTTTACATCCACATGCATAATCTGCAATAATATAACAATTAATAACAAGAAAATATTCAAAATAATTACTATCGTAAATAACACTGTGATAGAAATTAACACTTTTTTGTAGACAAGCAAGGAACTTATCGTTTTAACCTAAATCGGGTACATTTAATCCAGTGGCGCTTGCCGTTTTTTAGGTTAGCTCTGGTTTTCTAGATATACCGTTATTTCGAAAATTGCACAACATATATTCGCGTAACTCAAAAAGGGTTAAGCTTATTAAAATTACTAAAAAAGTAAAATTACCTTTAAGAAAGGCAAAACTTTTTTCTAATATGCGCAGTCGTTTTAGAAACATAATTTCGAAATTTTTGTTTTATAAAAATTTATAAAAAATTGGAAATGCAGCTAGGCTTCTAATTTTTCCTTACGTATTAAAAAACGAAATTGCAAACAAAACAAGCCATAAATGATTAATATCTGTTACCAACTTTTGATTTTATTCACAAAAGTCGAAAATTTTAATTAATTTAAGAATTTCAAAAAAATAGCAATATTTGTATGGGAGTCCCCCTAAGAAGTGGTGATAAGGAGAAAGTATGTCTCGAGAAAATGTTAAGGACAAAAACAAATTGAGGTCGTTCATGCATTTATCCCTCTAGGGGCGACTCCTTGGCAGTTATGGGGCCTTTTCTTCAATATATTTCTAATCTGTATTGACTTTTTTGTATGGAATCCCCCTTAAGGAATGCATATAGCGGTTAGGTATGTTAGAAATAAATGATTTAGATGAAAAATAAAGAAGGATTGGTCATACATTTGACCCATCTAGGGACATCCTTGGCACTGCCGCAGCCAAATTCAGCGTTCCTTAATTAGATTAAAACGACAAGTGCCCAGCTTGTCTAAAAATAAGTGGTAATTTCTATCACATTAATTTTATTGGCTTACTTTTAAATGTATAAATTGCAGGGTTAATAAAGTTGGTACAATTCAAAACTAAAAAGTACGCTGGTACCCCCGTGACTCATTCGGTACTATTTCCAAATTTTTCAAACCTACATATTTATAATTGATATAAAATGGCAACTCGTATTTACTGTCCAATGAATATAAACGGAGTTTAGTGTTTAGTGAATGGATTTTTGCACCTGTTCTTTGAACGATTGCTTATGCCACATTCTAAATTTAGTACATATCAGCGGCAGCATATAAGCGTGCATTTTCTGATGATATTGACAAGGTTTTATCAGATATAGGAAACCACTTATGCCTTTCAATTCAAGATTATTTTGGAACGAACTCATAATATTTTCAAATATTCGTCAACAAGATGGTTGTTACGTCAAGAGAGTAATCAACAGAATTTTCGAACTGTAGGAGCCCACTCTATTATTATTTTACTCCGAATTACTTTGAAGGAGCTTTTACAAACGCTTAATTAAATTTTATTATATTCGGACTTTCTACTCCTTTCCTGTTTCTGCAGTACATATTGAAAATTGTAAACATTTCGAGGTTGGATTTTGAGAAATATTCGTCCATTTTTCACAAAAAAAAAGAAGATAAACTCTAAAAAGTGTAGGAAAACGCTCTCTGGCGGCAATCAATCAAATCAAATGAATCAAAAATTCATGGATTTCTCAACCTTATAAACCGCATGATACTGGTCTGGCTGGATCAAATACAATTTGTTTGGCTCTATTCTTGAATATCGTGGAAAACTAACTATTTTGAAAAATCCGGGGCTCGAAATTAATGTTTGACCTATGGTTTGCAAAGTTTCTTGGAATGACTTAGAGAACAAAAATCGCGATGTGCTTTTGGAGCGAAAAAATTTTACCCAACATATTTTAATGTACAAATGAATTTTAAGTACCTTTTGTTTTTGTTGTGTTAAATTTTTGTTTTACAAAAATTAAATTAAAAAAAATTTATAAAACAATGATTTAGTACTATTGTGGTCGAAAAAGTAAGATTTTAAAAGTTCGTTGGTACTTAATAAATCAAATTTATTTTATTTTTACCTTCAAATTCTTCAATAGATATTTATACAGGTTGGGCAAAAAGAAAAGAGAAAATTAAAATGGTCTATAACAATTTTTTCATATATGATAAATACACTGAAATTTATTGTTGAGGGAAAGCTAGTTTCTATGCGCATTTAACTGGTTGCTTGGGCCAGCCAGCTCATCAGGAAACCTTTTCCTAAGATTTTAGAAAAGCTAAAAATATTATACGAATAAAACCCTAAAGCGAATAAGAATTTTAAACGCTCAAAGTCTTACTTGTAACAATATCAAAGCTTTAACAAAATACCAACAATAAACAGTGAGTTTATATTTTCTTACATCCCCCTGCAATTGGTTGGGTTCTTTCTAAGTCTTTTAATATTTTTATACTCACAACACAATAATGAAGAGGGCATGATGCGTTTGTGCTGATGTTTGAAGAACCTTAAAATGTTGTTCCTAAATTCACCTTTTTTGTTTACTGATCGACTCAGAACCAGTTTTTAATCGATCTAACGATGCCCTTGCGTTCGGCAGGCTGACAGACTTGCTGTCCATGTAAACTTTGTGCGCAAAGTACTGTTCGCAATCTTGGAGATAATATGTTGAAATTTTGTACGCAGATTATTATTGAACAAGTGCTTTTGGCAAATTATGACAATCGGTAATTTGTTTCACATTGCCCCAATACAAGCTTGATTCCGGAATAGAGTTTTTGTGACCATAAACCATTCAATTTTGTTGCTATTTAGATTTTATTTGAACCTAACTTATTTATTGAAACTTAAATTATCTTAACAAATTAAATTGGAATTGCTCTATGTTTGATTATATACGCAGAGAAAAAATATGGTTGGGCATGGTTACGGCAAAAACACTTTGTTTAATGTAACAATATATTGTTTTCGTACACAAATAATTGTTATTTTTATTTAATATCTGCAATATTATAGTTACTGTGAACATATCAATGCTTATCGCGATTATAAATTTGAGTATTGTTGACCGAAAAATAATTATTTTTCTAACAACTAAATTAGGATAACTTTCAAAACATATTATTTTACTCACAACCATATCATGATATTTAATAGACATAACATGATAACCTTCTATACATTTATCATAATATGTTTAAGATGCAATCAAACTATTTTTACTCTAATAATATTATTTTAGCGCCATTTGTAAAATAATTTTGAATTAGTTGTGTCGTTTATTTTATATGTACGCGGTTAAACAATTAAAAGATAAATTCCCATAAAAAAAAAATAAGTTTAAAGAAATTAAAAAATTAAAATATTAGCGGAGTTCATTCACACAGAGATTTCGTTATATTTTCTAAAAGTGTTACGATATTTCTGTGGTTTTCATGGGCAATCGCGTATATCTTAAAACAAAGTTTTCAGAAAAGCTGAAAAACCATTCTAGATCAAACTATTGGCTAGGTATTGCACTTTTTAAGCTTTGTCATTACGTTAAAAAATCGAAATTTATCCATCTTTTTTTATAACCTATTAGAAACATCTTAACATCTCAAAATCGGGAAAATTGACATATGCACGCATGAAAACCATAGATTTTAAATTTGCTCTTTTGCAAGCCTTAATTTGAACTCCGCTATTTGATTTACATTAAGAACAATTGTAAAAAAGCCACAAAATAAAAAATCGATACAAGCAATTTTTAATTTATTTTGTATTTTTATGACAGTTATGAAAGGTGCTGTATCTGAGTATGACTGCTTCTAAATTTACTATGATTAACATGATGATAATATGATTACTTCTTAGCTTATTATGATTAACATGACAATAATATGATTAGTTCATAACTTAGTATGATTAACAGAATAATAATATGATTAAGGGAAAAATATTATGTTGTAATATTACGAGTATATTTAGTCATAATATGATTCAATAATAATCTTAATATGGTGACTACAATCATGATTCTTATCATAATATGTTGCTCTTAGAATATGTTTACCGCAACCATGTTTTTTCTTTGCGTGTAACTTCCATGCAAACACTCCTCCCGAAAATTGCTTTTAATGCCATTTATTTCCTTATAAATGTTGGTTTTGGCAGCAAATTTAATAACCGTAACTAAGTCCTATCAGAATCTTGTATTGGTCTTGTATAAAAAAGGAATCACATAAAGACAAAAAAAGACAAAATGAACAGAATACATTATTTCATAGATATTCCGCACAAATTTTTTTATATGAGTTTTGACAGGATTTCACGTAAAATGTTGAATAGAGTTAAAGTTAAGTTATAATGATTGAACACGCTCTTGGTAAGCAAATTAATGTGGTTAGCTTGTAAATCCCTTCATCATGAGTTGAGAAATTTTTATAGTTTGTAAGTAAGGAGAAGTTTTGGACAAAATAACTATAAAGGGCAAAAATATAAAAAATCGATCGGCTTCATCAATCACAATCGAAATTTAAGAATATATGCAAGGGAAGAATCCTAGAATGATTGATAAGCGGCAACCCTTTCTATTGTGCAATTTGGAATTAAACAATATCGGTATTTCTTTAAAAATTAATTTGTTAATTCAGTTACCAATGGCATGCTCAAAACCGCATCATGGCAAAAGAAAGGCTTAGGGCTAAAAAGATGGTGCTAGAGAGCATAAAGCGTGGATATAAGTTAGTGTACATTTTACTGGTTTTAACCCTTAGTTGTAAAACCATTTATACGCCAATAAACCATAGAAAATATCTAAACATTAAAATAATATTCAAAAACCAAATCCAGCGATATCTTCGAAAATCTGAAGAAAATTGTAGAGCGAGACCAAGGGAAGCTTAGAAAAAGTAGCACTTAAATGGTTTAGTAAAAAAGTGTTCATACAAAAGGAATTGGTTTTGGAATAGATAAACTTCGAAGTATTTATTCTTTTGCAAAAAAAAAAAAAACATAAAACCAAATTAGAATTTAGAGATATTATTTAAAGTAGTTTTTTTAATGATTGGCAACCCAGAAAATATTTCCCATCTAATGGTTGCTATGAAAATTTATACTCACGTACAAATGTTCATTCAATTAAAAAAATTTTTTTTAATTTGTCAAAATTAAACATTTCCCAAATTTGTGTAGTCCTTTCACTTCAACGGAATAAAGTATGTTGTACGAATATTAAAAAAAATTTCCTGTTTTTATTTAAATTTTATTAAATTAACTTGAAAATGTCAAAAACAGCTAAATTATTTAATTTTATGCACATAAAATATTTACATTAAAAAAACAAAAATAAATCAAAACGTTTAAAAAGGTGAAAGACAAATTTGCATATCTGAGCTCATATGGAAGAGTAGCTTAATTCGACATAAGAAAAAATTGAGTTATTACAAGTGGAAAAGTTTTACAATCTTATCAACTTAATAAAATATTTTTTAAGCATTTATTGAAAGCCTATATTGAAATTGTAACACATACGATAACATACAGACTTAAAGCAAATGCAAACTCCTCGAATTAAACTTCAACAAAACTGGAAATATCTGGAAACTACAATATTCGACATAAGCCACTTTTCCATATTGGCACTGATATATAGATGTTTTTAAAACTAATAGTCATGATAATGACGATGACATGAGTTTTTTTATGAATAACATTCACATTTTGCTCCTTGCATAAAATTTTAAATATGCAAATATTGTTATAAATATTTATAAAATGTACGTATGTGTGCACATAAATCCATGTTACTCTATGAATACAGAAAAATAAACTTATGTGTCTAGTATGCATAAATTATTTTTTTTTTATAAATAAGTAGTAGTAACAGTATAAAACGAAAAGTTAAAAAATAAGAGATAAAAATTTACAGCCATATTCATAAAAAGTTCTTATTTTAAGCTTATAGTATGTAATAATAATTAAACGCTTTTTGTCTTATAAGCCCCTAATAAAAATTTGTATTCATAAACGTACATTAACAGCTTTTTTACAATTAACTGTTTGTAGCGATTTTGTGTTTAAGTATGGCAACTTTCTTTATATTTTGCTGCAATTTTATTGTTAGTGGTGCATGAAACTTCTATTCGGTTGACATGATATTCTATATTTAAATTTTTTTGAAAAGTTATTTTAATTGTAGACCTTAAAAATTGATCTTGACAAATAAAACTACATATTATTTTAATTTCTGAACAAAATGTTTCCGAAAGGTATCATAAAAACTTATGTTTGAACCTTTTTTAAATATACGATAAGAAAGTATTCGAATAAAAAGTTTGTTTACTTTTTATTAACATCACTATTATTATTGTTTGTTTACTTTATATTTTTTCATATTTTTGAACAACAATTTGTTGTTTTAAACAAAAAACAACTAAACTAATAAATAATTAAAGAAAATATCTGCATTTTCCCCTGAACATATTCATTTAAATCATATAAAAATTTTTTTAAATAATTATCAATATAACTTTAAATTGGTTGCCTAAAATAAAAATGAATAGTAAAATGTATTTAACATGTCCATATTAATAAAAAAAACATGTTTGTCATTATTTTTCAACATATTTCACAAAAATAATATCATAAAATGCAAACACTTATCAAAATGTCATTTTATTTTTGGTTTAAAGAAGGCAAATCCAATAATAAATTTTCTTACTTTATGAACGGTTTATTAAAGGTTTAATAGACTTTTTTTCGTTTATGAATACAACTTTAGCAATTTTTGCTTAAAAACGGTTAATTAATCATCAATAAGTTATTGAAGTGGATTGCTTGTATGACATCCTGCACCCAGAGAAAAAACATGATTAAATATAGGGACACCTCCAAAAAAACTATTTGAAAAGAAAATTTTTATCATATTATGTTAAATTTAACTATACAATTGTTTGCCTAATGGTCGAAATTCGGCCATAATTTTTTTTATATTTTTAGAAAATATAATGTATCTTAGTATATATGAATTATCATGTTTCGAGCATTCATTTTTTCCGTCTTAGTGGATCGATTTGGCGACGGACCAACCTCCGGTTCATATGTTATGTTCCATATTTATGGTTTGCCTGTGCCGATTTAATTAGTCGAAATATTCGAAAACCGGTTTCTTGAAAATGTCGAATAATCGACCACCCTATTTTTTGTATTATTTGATAATTGGAAAAAACAAAATTTTTATTTATGTGTCTTGCATATGTGTTGCTTATAATTCTGAAAATATTGAACGGATTTAGAGAAAATATATGTATATTGTGCACTTCTGCCAGTAAATACCTATCAAATAGTGTATTTTTTATTCTAGTCGCTGGGCAAACAGAAGAGAAAAGTGTTCTTAACTGTTTTGCCTTAGCCGATTTATATATAGATTATTGTTATCGACAACCATGCTATGGTTAAATTAGGGCTCCATCCAGAAGCCACAACTAAATTATGGTTGCCTCAGAACATGTTATGATTATTAGTAACAAAAATATGTTAAAAACTTATAAACATAATAAATTTGAAATTTTCTTTTAAATTAGTTTTGTTATAGGTGACCGTACTTAAACGTGTTTTTCCCTGCGAGTAAGGAAATATATATAGTTCTCTGCAAAATCATATGAAATAACGAATTCGCCAGACTTTAAATGTATCTTCAAATCCTTGACTTATGACCATTGCTCTTTGACAAAAAAGTCACGGTATGGCAATAATATCTGACGATTTGAAACAAGATACCGTTGCAATTTATGAGTACCAGAAGATTATACTTAATTAACTAAAATCGAAATTTAGAGTAGAGAAGGTGTACGACGTTTCGCTCATCAACATTTTAAAAACAAAAGAAGCTCTTATAGCCCATGAAAAAGATTTTGAAATGTCAACTGAGAGCCATTTTCATCCTACGCCTTTTGGTGATAAATTCATCGCGTGCACTGAACCAAAAATCCAATGAAAATGTTAGTTAGCACGTAAAATGATAACCTTTGGCCCCTATGTACGAATTAATTACTTTCGATTTTTTTCGTCATGAGTTACAGACACAGTTCTTTTTTCACTTCTTGAAAAACAATGGAACGTTTTGTTTCCCATATTTACAATGCGAGAAGTTACAGAGCATGAGTACAGAATGAGCAACTATTTTTTTTAATTAGCATCTAAATGTCCTGCATATTATTACCGCACTTAAATTTGGAGCAGTTGCAAGTTCTTTGTTTTCTAAAAGATAAAATTCTTGGTACACCGCTCGTAGATCCTGCTCAGTCAGAAAAAGTTGCTCTAATTTTGATGGAAAGCTCTGATAAAAATATATTTTTCATCAGGTAACTGACGAAAAAATTCTGCTCTGTCACGACCTGCATCTGCTTGTGCAGAAAATAAAACAACCATATTACAGAAAATAAAACAACCATATTGAAAAATACAACATTTCGCAATCGATTTGTCCTTCGTTTTGGTCAGCAGAACCCCAACGGTAAAAATAATAAGTAAATAGACGTTATTTAGCAAACACAAGCTCTCCTCGCCACATTCCATAATTATTTATTTTACTTTCACACAGGTTCTCATTACGACCATGACCTTCTACTCTCCCTTTGTTTTACAGGCATTCTTAAATGTTTTAAGGGAAAGGACTCTAAAAACGGAGTACGAGGACTGCCTTTTAGATTTTGTTATTTGTACAAAAATATAAAAAAACATTGTGTGTTTCTATCCAAAACAGGATATTTATAGAAAGCGCAAACGTGCCTTTAAAAATCAAATAATAAACAACCAGAAAAATACTCCCTTCTTATAGACCTCACTGAAAGCATAAAAGGTAAAAATATCACTGCTGATAATTTTTTCATGTGCTGAATAAGAATTTTATCTTTTGAATTACAAGTAGTCGTAAGGATTAAATTGTATCCAAAGACTGACATAAATAAATAAAAATGGGGTTTGGAAAAGAAGCCGACAAACGTTGGTATAGTTGGAAAAAATAAAATATTTATTCCTCCTAAATGGCTTGTTTTCAGGAAAGTTTCCTTTTGCATTTCAAAATTTGTCTTTAATGAAACTGGTACATTGATTTCATTTATTAAATTTGGCTTTAATGAAACTGGTTCATTGACTTAATTTATAATAGCCATAAAACAAAAGGTTCCTTTAAATGACTACTCTGTGTAGATCAAACAAAAAAACAACCATACTTTCCTTCTATAACTCAAATAAAGATTTGTGTAGCTTTATCGTCCTTATTCCCTAACTGATAAGTTTTTTAGTCGCACATTCCAGCAATAAATATGGAAAGGACCGCAAGAGGCAAGCCTCTATACTCTTTGCTAAGGAAAATGCTATTACATTTTTTTACTATGCAGTTCAGCTATTCCATTTATCTAGTTAATGTGTGATCATTGTGAGGATTATCTGCAAGCAACGAATATTTGTGTTGAAGAGCTAAATCGAAACATAGTAATTTCATCTTTATGCTCTCCGCATAGATTTTCAATATTAGAAAGCCAATATTGTGAATATAATAAATCACTAGGGCAGAATGTTTGCTTTATCAGTAAACATGTTTATGCGTAAACAAGCACAAAAATCTTTACAGCTGAAACATAAAAATGGAGAAAATTTTTAATTTTAAGTCTCATTCCTAACGCTACGTCACGTTTACGTAAGAGTACCTATTTATACATAGGTTTTTTTTTCATTATTTATTTATTGAATCTTCATATATTAAATATGAACTAACAATAATTAATCAAATCTGCCAGTGCCAGAAAAAAATTTTCTCATCACGGGCTCTGCTCACTTTTATAGGTGTTTATCGCTCATCTAATTGGGTAAGTGCTGCAGTGGCTCTTCTTCTTAAGCGAGCGTGGCCGCTATAATTTAAAATATTTCGAGCTAGTGGATGTGGGTGTTGTTCAAGCCTTTTTATATTTATATTTTACTGTATATTTTGTTATCATAGTTATTACTAATGGCACATTGAGATCCTTATGAATGTTTGGGTTTTTAATATACCAGGGAGCGGCTGTGATTATTCGAAGTTTATTTTGGCGCCTTTGAATTTTTTCGATATTAGAGGCCGAGCCAGTGCCCCATAGTTGAATACCGTAGCACCAGATAGGCTTTAAGATAGAGTTGTAAAGTAGAAGCTTGCAATCGAGACCGAATTTCTTCTAATAAGCCAATGAATTTGAATTGCTCTTAGTTTCATTTGAGTTAATTTTGCCTCTATATGGCATTTCCACGTTAACCGATCCAGATGTACACCGAGATGTTTAACATGCGAATGTTGAGGAATTATTTGATTATTGATTGTAATATGGGCGCAAGATTCCCGGCGCAAGGTGAATGTTATATGTACGCATGTTTGTTCATTGACCATTATCCTACATTGTTTTAACCATATTTCTAGTTGAAATATATGATCCTTTAAGTAACGAGATGCTTCATAACGGTTTTCGTGCACGCTTAGAAGAGCTGTATCGTCTGTAAATGTTGAAGCTTGGGTGTAGTTGTTTGTTGGATTGTCTGAAGAATAAATTAAGTAAAATAGAGGGCCCAAGATGCGGCCTTGTGGGACTCTAGCGCCAATTGGCTGAGGTGAACTTAAGAAATTTCCTTCTTTAATAATAAACTGACGACCGACTAAGTAGCTTTCTAGCAGCTTGTGTGTGTTTGCTGGTAAATTTTGCTATAATTTATGTAATAAGCCTTCATGCCAGACTTTATCAAAAGCTTGCGAAACATCGATGAAGAGTGCTGAGCAATATTTTTTTCTTCAAATGCTTTTCTTATGACATTAACTATTCGATGAGTTTCTTCAATTGTGCTGTGTTCGCTACTAAAGCCGAATTGGTTGGTAGGAATACATCTGTTTTCATTTAGAATTGGGGTTAATTTTGACGCTTACAGTTTCTCAAACAGCTTTGATATTTTGAAAGTAAGCTTATATGCCTATATGACTCAACTTTTGTGTGATTCTTTCCTGGTTTAGTAATCATGAGACTAAGGAAACCTTCCACTTTTGAGGATAGTATTCAAGGCGTAAAATAGCATTTAAAATTAAAAGAATCATTTTCTTTGCTTTGATGGGAAGTTCCAAAAGCATTTTGTTGCTGATCTTATCAAAACCAATAGCCTTCTTGGGGTTTAAATCACAAATAGCCTTTTCGATTTCTCTTATCTCAAATCTTAGGGGAATAGCTGCTCTAACAGCAACTCGACCGCAGTATCGTGAGATATGTTTGGGGTAAATACGTTTTTTTAATGATTAACAAACAGATTTCCTTTTTCAACTTCCATTCAAGTTTCTTAATGGTGGATTAGAGACAACTGGCCTTTTGAGATTTCTAGCTGCACGCCATAATGAGTGGTCTGGGGTAACATAAAGTTCCTTAAGATATTTTTCCAGAGAAGCCGCTTTCTGAGTTACAGTAACTTTCTCAGTCTTTTTTGTACAGTCTTTTAGTAAGTTCTTAAGTTGAGGGGATATGTACAATTGCCACTCTCTACGAGCTCTCCTTTTTTCAGACAAGAGACGCTCGACATCTGTGGAATATATTTTAATATTTTTGTGTTTTTTTTTTGGGGCAATACTGGAATGTTGAACAGCTAGTTTTAGATAACTGTCAAAATTAACAGTAGAGCGATTCACATGTGTGGTCGGAAGATAATTCTAAGGAAGCTTCAACATGAATCGTTTCTGTGGGAACCACGCCAAAATCGTTAACATCTGGAATTTTTTGCTGATCAGTAAGCCAATATGTTGGTTGTCCGCTCGCGACCACATTTAAATCCGTTTTAGAGATTTTATTAAACAAAACATGACCCTTTGGTGTAATAAGGCGTGACCCCCAGAAGGTATGTTTAGCGTTATAATCGCCAGCGGCCAGGAAACAGGCTCTTAGTGATTTATAATATTCACAATATTGGCTTTCTGATATTGAAAATCTAGGTGGAGAGTATAAAGATGAAATCACTATGTTTCGATTTAGCTCTTCAACACAAATGTTCGCTGCTTGCAGATAATCCTCACAATGATCACACATTAAGTAGATTAATGGAATAGCTGAACTGCATAGTAAACAAATTTAATACCATTTTCCTTAGCAAAGAGTATAGAGGCTTGCCTCTTGCGGTCCTTTCCATATTTATTGCTGGAATGTGCGACTATAAAACTTATCAGTAAGGGAATAATGACGATAAAGCTACACAAATCTTTATTTGAGTTATAGAAGGAAAGTATGGTTGTTTTTTTGTTTGATCTGCACAGAGTAGTCATTTAAAGGAACCCTTTATTTTATGGCTATTATAAATTAAGTCAATGAACCAGTTTCATTAAAGCCAAATTTAATAAATGAAGTCAATGTACCAGTTTCATTAAAGACAAATTTTGAAATGCAAAAGGGAACTTTCTTGAAAACAAGCCATTTATGAGGAATAAATATTTTATTTTTCCAACTATACCAACGTTTGTCGGCTTCTTTTCCAAACCCCATTTCTATTTATTTATGTCAGTATTTGGATACAATATAATCCTTACGACTTCTAGTAATTCAAAAGATAAAATTCTAATTCAGCACATGAACAAATTATCAGCAGTGATATTTTTACCTTTTAAGCTTTCAGTGAGGTCTATAAGAAGGGAGTAGTTTTCTGGTTGTTAATTATTTGATTTTTAAAGGCACGTCTGCGCTTTCTATAAATATCCTGTTTTGGAATAGACAGTTCTTAAGCCTAACTGCAGTGGCGAAGTGAATGGTCAGTATTTTATTTCCTCTAAAAATATTAGTCACAGCACGGCTTTTCCTTCCTATGCAAATTTAATAAAATATTATGTATACGCCATCAAATTATACCACAGTTGTCCATTTGAAGAGAAGGTTGTCAAAATCCTTAACATTTGATTGGATTGGATGTTTGATGGTCGGTTTTTTTGTTTTGTTGGTGGGACCTTTGCCATTATTTTTGGTATCAAACATACAAATTGACTACAAGTGGCTTTATTTTAGTTTAGCATTTTTCTTATTATTTTCGTTTAATATTTCTAGATTAATTTTTATTATTTATTTCAAATAAATAAATAGTGATTAATTAACATAATTTTTTTTTTAATCCAGAACAAATTTTTGTATGTATGACGAGAGGAAGTGGACGCCCATCAAAAATAAAAAAAAGCTCCATAACCACTACAGTGTCACGTGTAGATGGGTAAACTGCAGGAGTTATCCCCTTAGGTTTCCCTTCCTCACATTATTTACAAACATACCAACCTCCTGTCTTCTTTACTTAATGCCGTTCCCATACAAAGTCTTAAATTTTATGAAATTGCTAAATATTCGTATCTCACTTTACGGGGGAAATGTAGGATCGACCCCACTTAATTTTTCATTCCTTAGGAGCACCCATACAAAATTGCAAATACAGACAAGAAAGAAATTGAAGAAAACGTCCCATAACTGCCTACGAGTTTAAACAAGGGGTGTAAATGTATGTATGACCGACCACCATTTCTTCTTTATCTCCCCACTTAGGGGAGCTCCGATGCAAATATGGCGTTTTAACGAAATTCCTACCTTCGGCCCCTGGAGCGATTAGAATGTCCTTAGACGGGTCAAAGTGAAAACCAATACCACTTGGTTTTTTAGCCCTAACAATTGTTTCTAACATACTTCTAACTCGATTCCCTAAAGTGCTCCCACTTTTTTTTTTTGAACTTTTCTGTTCATAAATTTTTTTAAAATATCTGACCCTGGGCCAGAAAAATTGTTCTGGTTCAAACGGACAGATATGAGTTACAAATTGGTTTATGATTTATTTGATTAGTTTTAACGGGACGGAGTTATGTTTTATTAAGTAGAAGATTTTCGTGCAATTTAGACCTTAAAAAAGATTCTAATTTCCAGCTTATACGTAATGTAATTAAACAACATTTATTTTACTTGTAAATCTCTTAAAGCAAATAAGTTAGAGTCATTTTAAATTTTAGCAAAATAATAAGAAAGTCTATTTTAAATCCCCCTAGGTGCAGTGATATGATAAGAAAAGAGCTGTAATTGCTTGGCTCTCGAGAATCACTGGTATTTTCTTTCAATTGAGTGATGTAACTTTAAAATCGGTAGCGAAAAAAAAATTATTTTTGGCCACCTCCTAAAAATATGGCCCACTGTGCGGTGTAGTTTTTCCCTTTCTTTTCAATTCTTAAGTGTGTGTGTAAGCACTGATTTTTTTTTTCATTTTTAATTTTGTATGAATTCTTGGATTTTTTTGCCAAAACTTTCTTATTGTCTTTTAAAGAATTACATTAAAAGCAAAAAAAAATTCATTAATATTTTGTAATTTTGTTGTTGTGTTCTACAGAAATTTATGTACCGTTATAAGTTACAAGTTTTGAGGCGTTTAAATTTGTTTGCTTTCAATGTAATTCTTTGGCGTTGCGTTGCGTTTTATATAACTAGGGCTAATTGATTAAAATACATTTATTTAAAGATAATTTTAGTCTTAACTTTTTTTACATTCAGCATTTTTCAAATGATTTTTGATATTCTATTTAATTTAATGGAATGCCTGGTTCACGAGTTTTGACAAATTATGTAGTGTAAACTCCTTAATTTTTTTAAAAAACGGTAAATATCGAACATTCTTAGCGTTAAGGATAGCATGAATATTTTTATTTAAGTATTTAGTTCCAGAAAACGTTTGTGTGTACTTTCTAATATGTCTTTGCACCGAATTCATTAGCAAGGAGTTGTACAAATGTTGCTTAACATTTCATGATTAGTCCATTATTTGATATTTTACACTGCAATCTATTTTTTTAACAACTAAAATAGATTTTTAAACCGTTTCTTCTTTTTTTTTTTGATTAATTTCATTTAGATAAATCTTGTTGTACTGTTCAGTATATTTTTTTCCTGTTTGCCTGCTTTCCCACAAACATAAATTTTTCCACAACCATTAAATTCAAAGCCAAATTCCTTAAATATCAACTTAAAATTTTCAAAGAATTCAGCACAATGAATAATGAACCTTAATGTAAATTTAAAAAATAAAAACATAGCAAGGAATACGCACCGACATGCAAAAGAATAACGAATGTATAAACGAAGGCACAGTGGCAGACTTTCTGATACAAGTGTGGATAAAAATTTACAGACATATCGCATACTTCATCATAAACTGGCACAACTTAAAATTAAAAAATGTTTAGGAAAGGCAGAAAACTGACTTTAAAAACATGGTTGCAAATTTTTAATCAAATTGAGTTTCCCAAAAGTAAAAGAAGAAAAGTTGAAGAAGGCAGTGAAGCAAACGAAATTTTCGTGATCGATATAGATTTGATTTGTGAACTCTTTAATGGAAAAAAACGACATTTATAAATTTTGAGTTGTGTCTGTTTATGATTTAGTGTGCGGTTTAATATTTAAATTATAGAGGATGTGTCTCTCTTAGTGATTCTAAGGCCTTGCTATTATTTTTCATGTATCTTGGTTACAATAATTTTTTTTTAGGTTTGAAAATGGGTCAAATAAGTAGATTATTTTATTAAGCCACCCGCCATCAGTGAAATAAGCGGCTTCGCGTAAATACTTTATATACAATCATCTATAGAAATTAATAATGGCGTTTAAGGCTTTACTTGACCTAGTGTCCATATGCAGTGAATAACACATCTTCTGTTCGTAATAAAGGCCCAAGCAACATGTGCATAAACAAGCTTAAGCTACTGTCAAAAATTAGCGAAAAACTTCTCAAATGCATTTAAAAAACAAAAACAATATTTTGGATTGTACGATCAGTTTCGCACTTTTGTTAAGGAAATTACACTTTCATAAAAATTACCAAGAAGTTTCCTTAAGCTCAGTATGGATTAACAAATATGATTTACATGTATTCGTGCAGTTGCTTAAGCCAGGTAATGCACTAGTCATGATTTGAACATTGGTAATCGCATTCGAAAAGCCGAGTATTCGGCCATCTTATTTTGTTCTTGTTCGCCAAATTCAAGCGAAGAAATACAAAAGTATCATCAATTTTTTATATTTTTTAATAAAAAACATTTTCTCTTTAGCGAAAAATAAAATCTTATTTTAAAAAAGTACAAACAAACATGGGCAGTATTGTACCGGTACAAAAATAATTTATACAAATTACTTAAGTTGGTGTTAATCACTATTAGATTTACTATGTTTTGAAACAATTGCCTAATTATCATTAGAAAAATTCGAGAACTGGAATGGATCAAATTGAAAATTGAAAATTTAAAATTGGAAATGCGTTCGCTGCGAATGCGGATTTAATTAAGTATATCATATATCGGCAATAAATTGGAATATATTAATTAAATGCATGCGACATTTAAAGAAACTCAGAGAGATCTTCTCGTTCTGGTTTAATTATCAAATCTAACAAAACACCATATGGGTTTCGCTTGTTTAGCTGATTTTAGGATTTTTTTTGTCCTCGTGAATTTTTGGCTAAAACTAAATTTTTTGGAAGAACATGCAATTTTTCTCACGACGTTAACATGGAAATCAAATGAAATTTTGCTTTCCCTGTCTTTGGCGCTATTTTAGCTGTAGGCTAGGAGAAAAAAGTGCACTCAAAATATCGTGTAGTTAAATTCAAACGAAAATTAAAAAAAAACGGATCATTTACATTTCATTTAAAATAAAAAAGTTTTACATTAATATTTAAATATTTTATTTATTAAACAGCATTTGAAATAAAATTTAAAAGTTGTTTCTTTTAAAAAATATATTTTAACCGGCAAAAAATTAAACTACATACAAACAAAGTGCCAAACATAATTTTTTGGTAGTTTGTTTTTTGAATAACAAACAAAAATGTTGAAAAATAAAGTTTTTCGTAAAATTACTATATTTCTATTCAATTTTAACAGTAGGAGTGTGTAAATCAAACCCGAAAACTGCATTTAGTGCCTCGAAATTGCTAAAATTTCGAAACATTTTAATTTTTTTATATTTTTTTTTTTACCATTTTTGACGAATTACAAAGTAGAAGCGCGAAAAAAGTGAGATAAACGAAATCGGCAAATATGTTAGTATAAAGGTAGGATCACATGATTGCCGCAAACGCACATATATGAGAATGAAATTGCCCTTATCAAATATATTTATAATTGTCGCAGAACAATAACATGATTATTTTAACTTGCGTCATCTGTGATAACAGCTGTTGTGGTAGATTGTTTTATTTATTTGGAAGTTCTATTTTCTTGATAATTAAAAATTGTGATCACAAAAATTAAAGAAATACAAGTGAAAAACAATGTACATGGGTCAGAGATTGACTTACAAAAAGATGGCGCATATGGAAAAAAAGAAAAGTTATGAACAAAAACTTAAAATAGAGTTCTTTGAAGGAGTAGTCAAATATTTGTCAAAATTAACCAGAAAACTCCTTTTAAAATGTACTAAGAAATATCACAATATTGGGGAAATCAAAAAATTTTGTTTCTAAATTCATCCCAAGTGGGGTGGAATACAAAAATTAAAAAAAAAAAAATTAATTATGTTCAAAAATATTTTCGCGAATTGCCTACTTTTTGTTTATCTAGCCGTCACATGATTGCCGTATCATAATAGAATTTGGTTGTACTAAATATGCACAATATTGACCATAGATTGCCAATATATTTTGAAATCAGACGATTAAGATATTTAACAAGCTTTTATACTTTAATAAGTATGCAAGCTTAATGAAGTTCCTTGGAGTTATCTTAATGAATTCAGAAGAAGTATACAGTCTCTCACCGTGTTAGCTTTATTTGTAGCTCTAATCTACTTCGGTGAACACCTGGGCTATACAAAGTATCCTTTGAGTCGCAGTGCTTTTGGCCTTTACATAATAAAAAAAAATGTAGGTGTAAGAATGTAAAAATGTTCAGTGTAGGCGTTCAGGTGAGAAGTTTATAATTTCGAACTAAGTCATCGGAATGTCATAATAATGCTAAATAGATTTATAAGTTTGACAGTTTTTTTCTTGCAATTTATTTGTTTTATTGATCGTATTCGGCGAATATTCGTAACATTGCTATTATGCACATTCTGGTTGGGCCTTAAGTGTTTCGGCAATATAACGGATAAACACAATAAGCTAAACGAAAGATATCTGGCCCAAATTTTTTTCGGTTTTCTCGAAGCCTACATTCTAACATATGCTAGAATGAGGGTCTAGCGCTATTGCGGCCAAAAGAAAATCCGGCATTAGGGTCTATTATATACACATATAAATATGTATGTAGATTAGTCAGCAACAAAAATGGGTGAAATGCAAATCCCAATTAGATAAAAGCTATTGAGTCAAAAGCGGTTATAAACAATGAGTTATTATCGTGCAAATTTTGTATTAATGAGGTTTTTTATCAAGAACACTTTTGAGACTTTTGAAAAAACAATGTTTATTGATTTGTTTAAAGTCTTTTTTTATTTAAATTTTAAGATTTACATTAATAAGCCGAACAATTTGTCTCTATTTGATGATTAACATACTTTAAACAAGAATTTTCTTCAAAAAGAAAATTTTGATTCACGCACAATTTCAATTAATCGGCTATGTTCTGGAAATCGAAATCATGTGTATTTTTCTGATTTTAAAATAAGTTTAGGTAGAGTAAAGAGGACCTAAAAGTTGGAGGTATATAAAAGGGAATATTTTTATAAACTTTGAGCCAGGGAGAGTTTTTCAAATTTGTTCGATTTCCATTTTACGTGATTTCGATTTCCAAAACATTTCCGAATAACTAATTTTTTTAAAATATTGTTCTCTATAAGTTTTTACATTTTAAAAACACTAGTTTACATTTGAAAATAAGGACAATTTGTTATACAATTATTATAACTGGCTCTTATAAACTAACTTCCTGTTCAACAATATCGAACGTAAACGTTCGCATAGAATTTTATATGGAAACTATTTTTAAAGCTGAGTATTTTTCTAAAAATTTTTCTATGCGAACGTTAACGTTCGAAATTGTTGACCAGGCAGTAAAAGTTTCAAAGTTACCCACTGTGCTAAAACACCAACGTATTTATCTTCGCAAAAATTTTAAGAGTTCTTAAAAAAAATAATAGTAGAAAAAGTCAATAGAAAAATACAAAAACCTGAAAATCTTCATGAGTTGGGAACAATAAAATGTTGATTTTTTATGCCAAATAAATTCCATTTAAACAGCTTATTAAGGATTCAAAGTAATTTGTCAATAAATTTTAAATTGTCTTATTCTCTCTGATACAATTTTATGCTTTTATCTAATTTTTGTTTATTTTGTTTGTCGTTTTATTTGACAGAATCGAAGTGTGATTTATTTACTGACTGATTGTATATTTATGTTGTTTTGATTAGTTTGTTACCTTTTGGATTTTCATTTTTAATGCGATGAATTTAGAAAGATACAATTCGATATCATGACAAATGATTTGAATATACCTATACAAAGGAAATTGACTGGTGATTAAATTGCTTGAACATCAAATTGGATTTACTTTGTTTACGATATTAAAACCCACACCGCTATAGCTATTATGCGTTTGTGCTAATATGTGTTACACACAGAAATCTTGTGTTAAGATGAAGCTTTTAGTATACTGATTGATTCAGAATTTAATGGTATTCGTGCGTCCGTCCAGCTGGCTAGTTGTCTGTCCATGTAAACTATGTGCGCAAATTACAGGTCTCATTTTAAATGATAAATGAAGTTATTTAAAGGATGAAGTCTATTGAAGATGGTGAGAATCGGTCCAAAATTTCACACAAACTTCTTTCCGGACTAGATTTTTTGTGCCAAATAACCATCGTATTAAGTATATTATTTGGCTCACAAACATCTTTGGGCAATCTAAACAATCTTACTTAGTTTTATGAAAATTGGTTCATAATTAGCACTAACGAAAATAACTTTAACATCCCTTCCGTATTTAAATACCAAAAAAAAAATTAAGAAAGCAAAAAGATTCGACGAAAGGACAAATAGAAGATTATTGCTGCAACTTTAATTTTTATTCAAAGCTTGACATTGATTAACCTGGAAATAATTAAAATAGTAAATATGTTTTGTTTTTTTTTTTGCATTAAGTTTTCATAAATCGAGTCCTTACCGCAAAAATAGCTTAAGCGACATCATATCAATTTTCGTTTTTTTTTAATAAATGAATTAATTGGCAACACTTGCATCATCTCCTAAAATGTCATGGTCACATAACACGCCGTCCAGATCTTCCATTACGTTGGCAGAATTAGCGACGCACAATTATTTATGTTCTTCGATATTGGGAAAACGGATGGCAAGAAAACCCATATAAAAAGCAACATGGCAATACTGCAGTGATGTGCGACATCGTTATGTAAACAATTGTTTTAACAACGCTGTTTTAACAAAAGCAAAACATCGACAAAAGCAGTCTTCACTTTCAAAATTCTTGTGTTCAGAAGAAATTGTTTTTTGTTATAACTTAGCGATGGCAATTTAAGACGGCATGTAAGGTACCGTTACGGTTTTATAGCAAAAACAATTTAAGGTTAAGCGACAACCTTAATGCAAAATTTTTATGAAAAATAATAAAAATATACTTCTCCTGTAAAATTTTGTTTTTGTCGCTTAAGTTTTTATAACGGTAAGGGCTCGATATGTAGGTAAAATGGGTGCCCCGCCTCGATGGGCTAGTTGGTAGTGAGCTAGTCTATCAGTGCGGGGGTTGCGGGTTAGATTCCCGCCAGAGACTGGTCTGTTTCACTACAACAAGCTTCAGGTCTTAGTTACATCAGCTCAGATAATTATGTTAGAATATAATTTGTAAATAATAAAATAAATGTAAGTAAAATGAAGGTTTTTTCTATGTCAGAAAATGCTTGAGAAAGGTGTCCTCTAATACAGCACAATGTGAAAAATAAAAAGGCCTAACAGTTCTTGATAGTGTTATGCGTCCCCTTAGCGATGTAAAAAAATTAAAAGTGTATTGTCAACACACCTGACCGACACACGTTGTATAATGCAAATGGTTATCTTAATATTTAATAGTTCTAAATGAGTTCCAAATATTTTTTACATATCGCAAAAATTTTATTTTGTCGTAAATTAAAAACGAATTTATATTTTTAAAATTAATTAAAATTAATTACAGGTCTTTGGCCTCATTTAAATTTCAGAATCACCTGGGACAACACCATTGTGGTTAGGCTTGCCAGATTCAACTTTGCAAAATTTTTGACATTCACTTGAAAAAATATTGATTTTGAAAAGAATTCTTGGCTATTAAAAATACTGTATTTGCTCCATTATAGGACATTTTTTATACAAAGTACCAAAACTCTCTAGAATCTTCCCAGTAAAAAATTAGCCTACAAAATAAAGTGTTGAGTAATCAGAAAAAGATAAAAGCACTACTTACAGTTCTTCAGAAAGAACCAATGAATTTTACAAGGGATGCCCCAAAATGAACGCATTCAAAAGTAAGTTATTATTTTTTACCTGAATACATGTAGAAAAAATTGGTTATAGCAGTAGTTATAGAAGTAACTACATAGTTATAGAAGAAAGCTACTAAATAATAAGTGAAAAAACTATTAAGTTTAAAAAAGTAAGCGAACATTTTACTGGGTAATAACAATCCTATAGAGCTTTGGAGCAGGATATCTACACTAAAAAGTTCACATTCATCTTTATTCGAGAAGGGCAACGTTCCATTTTTGTCCTATCTGTATGTTTTTTTGTCTTACATGGCCGAACAAATTAGGATTTATATCCATAATTCGCTAAAATTTTATATTCCAAAGGAATTATATAAAATATGTTAACGGATGATTAAGTTTGCTTCAGCTATCTTAACATATTGTTGAAAGAGAGCGTTTAAAAGATGGTCGTAACTTTCGACGTTTCTAGTGTTAAAATATATGAAAGCTTACCATTTCCAATTTGTATTACAAACCTTGCAGATCCATTCTTAAAAAATCAATTCATGATAAGCAATTTACGTTTTTAGTTAAAATAAATAAGCCAACTGATAAACAAATTTAAGATGTTTGGGTAAAAATACTTGCTCTTTGGTCGGAGCTTTATGGCCTAGATATGATGCGGGGAAGACCAATGTGCTACTGAGGATTGTGAGAGACTTAATTAGAACAGTTATATCTTTCATTACGCGTGACTGGCTGATAAGGACCAATGCAATACGACTGGGTCTAAAGCTGGGATCACACGATTGCCGCAAATGCACCAATGTGAAACAATTTTTATTGTGCTTTATTGACGCACAATAATGAAATTGCACAAATGAATCATTTTGAAAACACACGATTGCCGTGTTTTAAACAAATTTAATTGCCGCTAGTTGGTACAAAGCGAAATGGTTACACAGTCACACGATTGTTCTTTCTTGTGTTAACTGCGAAATTAGCTGTTGTAGCTTTTTTATTAGTTTGAAAGTTCTTATTGGCTTGTTCATTACAAAAAAACATTAAATTTATTTAAATTTTGTAAGAAATTATAAAAATTCAGTCTGTTCAACAATTTCGTATGTTTAGGTTCGCATAGAAATACCTTACATAAAAATATTCGCACTGAACAGCCAAATATGCTTGTGAACATACATACATTTTTGGTTAAAAGCAATAATTAAAAAAAAAAAAAATTTAAATGCATAATAAATAAATACAAGAAAGTCGTCACCCTTTGAAAACCCAGTCAATATTTTTTACCAGAAAGAGGAAAAATTGCTTCTTACCGCAACACAATATTACAGTTGACGGTGTTAATGTACCATGGGATACCAATGTCAAATATTTAGGTGTTATTCTCGATAAAAAAATGATATTTAACGAACATATTAGCCACATTATTAATAAAATCGATATGTATAACTAAAAAGATATTATACCCGTTTATAAATCGGAAATCTAAGCTCAGTATTGAGAATAAATTGTTAATTTTAAAAGTTGTGTTTCATGCAATTCTTTTTTATGCTGCTCCTGCATGGTATGATACATCAACATGTCATCTGAAAAGGTTGCAAGTTAGCCAAAATAAACTTCTGAAAACTATTTATAATTTACCACCTTATTTTTCAACATCGCGTCTTCATTCACTTTCTAATATCCCGCTAGTCAAGGATAAGATATCTGTTATAACAGAAAAATTTTTTAATAGATGTGCCGGCTCCTCGCATGATCACATCAGTTCTTTTTAAGAAATTTATCACATTGTACATAACATAATTAAGTAGAAAAGTCATACAAAATAGACTAAACTCTTAACTTACATATTATTAAAATTATTGTGTATTTACCATGTTACACTTATCAATAAAATATGAATTGAATTGAATTGAAGAAAGTCGTCACTATTTCCTAATCTAACGTATCCAGTATTTAAAAACATTCGAATAAAAAAAAAGATCAAATACGTCTTTTGTTTTTTTTCAAAAACTATTTAATATAAGTTGGGAATTTCTGAAATAAACAAAAAGTTTACGAATTGCTGATTTCCCCATAAGCAGTCATATTTGTACGAAAATTACCGAATATCAATTGCCTCACTTTTAGTTACAAGCACGATAGATGTTCTTAATTTTTTTTTAATTTTATAAATTAAGAAAATAAAAAGGGACAGTGTAATCTTCCTTAACGTTCACCTTTCTTGTAGGGACATCCTCTTTTGACGGCCACCGTTACCTGGTTCCGGCTGAGTTTTAAAGGAGTATTGGCTTCTTTGAGAGAACATCGCCCTTGTGTCCGTACTTTTGAATGGTCCTTTCGGTGTATGGTTGTGAGATATTTCTTTATATTTCATTTTAATCGTGGAGAATTACGAGTAAAATTTTGGTGAATATCATGATTCGTAACTGTTTAAGCCGAACTTAAATGAATTTTATTAAATAAATTTATATTGAAGCCATTCTGCAGAGTGATTTGCAGTATTAAAAACATAAATTTAAATACAGCAGTGAAATTAGTTTCTGAATTTACAGTGAATTTCAGAAGGCTGCTAAATATGGGATCTAAGTAGAGTTCTTTTTTCCCCGGACTTTTTCGATTCCCGGGAAAGCGGGAAATTTTTTTAAATTTCCCGGGATCCCGGGATCCGCTCCATATAAATAAAACAAAGTAAATTTTGATATTATTTAATGACAAAAACTTTTATAAAAAAAACGTAAGGGAACTTGTTTACAAAGAAAGTAAATGAAATGGTTCAATACTAAAAAATTGATTGAAGATTGAAATAGGAACTTGAATTATTATTACCTCACGCCTTTATTACCTATTATTATGCTTTTATTCAGTATTATTATGCTCTGGATACAAGATAAAAAGATAACACAAACATAACAATATAATTCATAAAACAATAATAAAAACAAAATAAAAATTAAGGTACTCAAGATATAAGATCAAAAAGTTAATTAATAAAATAGATAAAGTATTTTAAAGAAATATATAACATTTTTTATATAACATTTTTTAAAATAACTTTCTGACACACTCAAAGCGCTTAGTAAGTCTTCAAAAAGTATATTCCTGATTTTATTTACTAATTATCATGTTTCCGAAAAATTTCGTTCATTTTTTTACCGAGGTTGAACAAATAGTTAAAAGTGCACCGTTGTAGCATGCTGCGGATTCACAATCAGAAGCAATTTTTTCTTTTTTATAAACAACGTTTATATCAGTCAAATGTATGTCAAGGTTGATGCAAAAATAGCATCAACCGGACTGCTTCTTACAAACCTTTTCATTTCAATAGGTCCATTTGTAATCTTTAGGACAATGTGTTTTTCAAGTTGTATGTTGTAGTATCTTACACGAGTTTCCAAAATGTTATTTTATTTCGGTTTCCCCGCACTTCTAGGTATATAAACCAACATAAATTGAAATTGAAAATTTGTGCTTATCACCCAATAAACATATCGCTCCTTCATTGCATCATAGTCATATCTCAAAATTTGAAGTAACTTTAGCAAAGTTTTTCTTCATACCTTCTCAAACTGAACCGAAGTTATAGCAAAATATATCTTTAAATCGGTACATTTTTAAAACTTTAATCGCATTTTGCCAAGATCGTTTGTTTTTGTAGATATGACTATGTTGCAATAAAGGAGCGATATGTTTAGGTATCTCCTATTTTTAAGACTTGTTCATGGACAATGAAACTTTACTGTCTGCATCTTATTTTGAATTAATTAACTCTTCACTTCACTCTTAACTCTTAACTCTTCACTTCACTAAATGTAATAATTATCAACTGTTGCACTGCCCATTCTGCTTTTAGTAGATTTATTGCATCAGGAGACATTGATTTAAATACATGTACTCACTTCTTTTAATTGATCTAATTCACAACCCATCCACAGATGCTAATTTTTATAGAATAGAAAACTAAATTTCAAAGTATAAATAGCTATTTTCTGAAATTATGAGAAATTTTTTATTTCCCGGGATCCCGCATGAAAAATCCCGGGAAATAAAATAATGGAAATTCCCGGGAATTCCTGGGACGGGAAATCCCGGGAAAAACCCTAGATCTAAGGTAAATTATGGACCGTATATTAAATTTTTTCTGGCCATGTGAAACTAAGATGGAATAAATTTTACCGCAATATCTATATCTGCTGCGATTTTAGGCGTATTTAATTAATTTACCCGTAGGCTTTATATGGGTCGTATAGTAAATTATGGGCCGATCTGCACGAAATTTGACAGTATGACTTCTAGTCCTATAAAACTGTGACGTACCGTTTTTTATTATGATAGCATTGTTTATTACGGTTTTAGGCGTACTAAACTCTGGGAGTAGGGTTTATATGTGGGCCCAGGGTAATTTATGCACCGATCTTCACGGAATTTTACAGTGTGATTTCAAGTCAAATAAAACGAATTTGCAAAATCTTTATCATTCCGCGCACTATTTCACCATTTTTGTTAGTTTTTGTTACAAAATTATTAATTTTGTTGGGTGGTGGTTCCACATTTTGATTCATAGCTCTAATCTTACTGAACCGATTTTGCTGGATCCAAATCCCAAGTTTGTTCATTTATTTTAAGTTTTTTGAAAGTGAGCGTGTTTTCAACGGACGGACAGACAGATGGACATGGCTTAATCGACTAAGAATTACTCAAGAAGCCAGAATATATACATATACTTTAAGGGTCTTAGATTTATAATAAAAAAGTATCACACGGAATGACAAACTAAGTATACCCTTAATTCACCACTAGTGGTGGTGGAGGGTATAAAAAGCACAAAATTCTGAACGGATTGTTATTGGTTAGCATGTTCTAAAAGGCCTTTAGTACATTTATTGGATAAGAAACTATAGAGTTCTCAATTTTGCACATAGAACTTTCTTTTCCTTTTTTTGAACCAAAGTTGTTTTAGACTGTTGTGACACTGTTGCAATATCTGCCAATAAAGTGCAGCGAACTAAAGGAGACTACTAAATTTATTAAACACAATTCGCTTAAATGTAAAATTTAATTTTTAAGTTCCTTACTTTTGCAAAATATACAATAAGTATACTTTGTTCTTACTTGTTAAAAATTAAAAATTGTTCAACAACTTTTACCGCTGTTACGTACTATTCGTACTTTTGCTGCTAGTTAAACATGTTCTGAGCAAATGTGGGTTGCAACATTGACCCAAAAGCCACATGAATATGGCAGTGTTATTTGGTTTTACACATAAAACGCATTTCCAGACAACACACAATGGTTTATGAGTTGTAAAAAAAAAATATAGTTTAGTGTGTAAACGGAACACCAGCTAGTGGTCGTATTAAACCCATAAGAATCGCGACTGTTTTCTGATGTTTTTGAACGAAAAAATGTTTTTTTTTCTAATGTTAAAGAGGAGAATCTTAATTATCTTTTTGCTTTTAATTTCACTCCAACAATATTTCTTTTCAATTTTTCAAATTCAAACAAGTTTTTTGTACGCTTGTTGTGACTTTTTAAATACACTTGCCTTTTTAAAAATAAACAATTTCATTTCATTAAAAGAAGCCCAACTTGTGTAAGACAGGAAATTTGTTTAAGTTGTTCCTTTTTTCTGTAAACGAACATTTTCCCTTCAACAGAAGGGGTTAAGGAAAATGAAAAGTTTTTCACATATTCCGAGTAGATGACACAGACTGCCACAACAACAAGTTCATGAGTGCGAGTGCGTGTGTTTTGAAATGTTGTTAAACTTTTTATTTATTTTTTTTTTTGTTTTTAACATTAAAATGTGTGTCATAGTTTTTAAACTGTTGACAGTTTTGTAGTTGCATTTAATGTGGGGCGATCTGTACTACAAACCAGTTGTGGTGCAGAATGATATGACAGGCTGGAAACAATTTTAGCACAAAATATAAATGTTTATTTTAAATTCTTTTTAATAAATCTGATAGATATTTGTTTTTAAAAAGTATTAGTTTATAAGGTTTTTATAAAAATGTAAAAATTTAAAATTTTTAATTACATTGCAAATCAGCAAAACATTAATTGGAAATTGTATTTTAGGAAAACAATTGGTGGCGGGGGTTTGTAGGGATTATCACCGCTTTACACAAGAATTCGCCTTACTTAAATTGGGCTATGATCTAGATTTTGGTCCGAAAGAGAAACTATTCGCAAAAATTCCGACTACCGAGCTAAACGTTATCAAAACAAAAAAAAAAAAATTACTTATAGCCAATTTCACCCAATTTATTTAAATATAAATTTTTGTTTAAAATTCGTTTTTCATATCAAATCATGAAAAACTATATTTAAATATGAATTAATTTTACAAAAGAGTTGGTGAAATTAGCCATTAGAACTTGTCCTAATTATCGAACAGCCAAAACAAGGTGAAACGGCAAAACCGCCAGAAGTTTTTTTTTCGGATCCAGAAACTGCTGTATCTATTACTGGAGTAGATTTTGAATAAATCAACAGATTTAAAATCATAGTACAAGTTCCGTCGTGCGATAGAAAAACTAGTCCCAAAAATTTGGTTTTTATGGCAGTGAAACAGCAAAATTTTATAACGAAAAATATGGATTGAGACACATTTATTAGATTTTTTATTCAAAGTGAAGATATCATCGAAATATTCTTGATTTTCATCTTCAAGAAGTTGCTTGGCTTTCTTGTCTAGTTCCATTGGGATAAATTTCCACTTATGCGAATGCTGGACATATAAGGATCTGAAGTACAAAGCAAAATATTAAAAAGGTCCTAATTGGTATTACATCTGAACATTTTTTTTGAGTTGTGCTTGCGGAAGCATATACACTGAAAGAATTTTCTTCGCAATTCCAATGAATTTTGACATTAATCTCATGAAAAATTGCATTAAAAAGGAACCTATCCAGCGCTTCGTTGGATCAATGAAACCTGTTTCATTAAAATGTATTTAATGAAACATTACATTAGATCTATGAATATTATTCATTGGATGAATACTTTCAATAAAGTAAAAATTTTTTTTTCTTATTTTATTTTATTTTATTTTTTTATTTTTATTTTTTTTTGTTTTTTTATTTAATTTTTTTATTTTATTTTATTTTTTTCTGTCTCTGGCGGGAATCGATCGCGCAACCTCGGTGCTGATAGACTAGCTCACTACCAGCTAGCCTACCGGGGCAGTGTAGTTTTTGGATAAAATAACTACGTTTTTTACTCAATTAAGAGCGTAAATATGAGATTAAATTGTCCATAACAACAATAACATAGTTGATTAAAAGTGGATTGAAAGTTTTTGTTTCATTACTATAATGACATTTTTATTGTCATAATGAAAATTAAATCTACGAAGGCAATTATTGAAATATGTTGCTTTTATAAAAAAAATTTTTGATTTCATAAATTTAATGGCATATAACATTAGGTGTATGAAATAATTAAATCTTACATTTTTTAATTAACAATTAAACATTTTTTTAAGGAAACTATAATTTTGCATTAATTTATGAATATAGTTATGTTTGTATATTGTTTTTTTATGTTCCCAATTATTAAAAATTGTTTAACTTGGACAAACTTAAGTTTTCATATATCCAATGAAAATTTAACGTTATTACGAAATCCAATGAAGCGATTTTAACGAAAAGACTTCCTTATAACTATGAAATTCCATTTAGACAATGAAAATTTTCATTTAACCAATGAAATTTTTTTTATGAAAATGATTCATTAAATATATGAAGCATTTTTCTTTCAGTGTATAGTCCTTGTTTCATTGTTCTTCCTCTGACAATTTTCCAATTGGTAGCAAATTGTATTATTAAGAAAATTCCTATCAATTTTCTATTAAAAAATTCCGCCTGCGTCAAAAGTTATTGATTTTTACTGATGATTTTTGAAGGAATTCATGATTCAGACAACATCGGAGTATTTTGCTGGCAAGGTGGCTCTCTTTGTGGGGACCACTGATTAATCCTTTTTGGCTTTTCTTTCTGCCTGTTCGGTATCTGTGTTTCAAATAAATTTCATACTTTTGGAAATAATTGTATCATTACTCACAAGTTGTGTTGGCTATCATATTAGTTGCAATATAATAGTAGGGTGTATCAGATATTCAGTGTGGCCAAATACGTATGATTAAACATCTTTTCAGAGTGTTAAACACTCTCAACCAATAAAAAATTAAGCTTCAAACGAAGCAGGTTAGTAAGGGAGAAATGTAAGAGTTTCGCTTCCGGAAGGCATTCATTTTATATGGTGAGTTCCCACTTTGAAGCAACACATTTTTGACACAAAACGCGCTTTATTCAACGCATATAAAAACTTTACAAACTAAATGCTTTTTTTTACAGTTATTTTTTAGTATTCTCCCTTGCAAACCTGCTTCGTAGTAAGAGAATGCCGTGACACATGAAATGTTATTTTTTCTTTTAGAAATCTTGTTAAGAGTTCCTTCGCTCACTGTACTGCATCTGTATATATCTTATTGCGTAGCGCATATTTGTGCGCTTATTTTTTTAAATGTAGGAAAGTTAAAAAATAAGAACTAAAAGCAAAACTATTTTTAATTTTACATTAAAGACATATAAAAAATAATTTTTTAGCCAATCGTTTCATTACCAAAAAGTAGACAAAATAACACGATATTTTTTCAGCGGTTAGATATGAAAATTCGTGACGGTTTCTTCCAAAAACTGAAAAATAAGAAGTTTGAGTTTATATTTACACTGTTGTTGAACAAGTGCGATATCTTGATATTTGAAAATGTAATTTCATGTTTTAAAAAATATGTTTATTTACTAAACAATAAAAAATGGAGAAATGTAAGAGTTTCGCTTAGCATCTTGCGTAATTTTTGACACAAAACCTGGTGAGTGTAACAATCAGCTGCTTTTTTGTTTGTTATATGCTTTTTAAACTGATCAACAACTAACATCTACCATCAAAGATGTAGAAAATGTGAAACACTCGTTTACATTGCTCACATCTAACATTTACCATCAAACGAAAATGTGACCAGTTTTGAAAAAAAGAAATGTTTTTAAGATAAAAAATGTTTTTTTTACAAAAGTGCCAACATTTAAAAAGAAAACACAAAAATGTATTTGAAGTTTAATTTGTTTAAAAATATAAAAAATACTTAACAAAAAAACATTGCAATAAAAGCAAAAATTGACAAATGGTAACGCTGCTTTCAAAACAAACGTCTTTTTGTCAGTGAATAAATAATAATGGAATAAAATGTGATCGAAACATGTTTTAAAGATGTTGAAAGATGTTGGTTTTAAGACCTATGTAAATCTTATGGAAAGATGTTAACATCTTCGCAAATTGATGGTAGATGTTAGATGTTGATCAGTGTAAAAAGGCTATTACAGTTATTCTTTTATATTTTCCATTACAAATTTGCTTCGTTGCAAATGCCGTAGTCATTTAAATGCAATCTTCTTAAAAAAAATTGTAAAGCATTCGCTGACCTTCTGTACTGCAAAATGAGAAAAATTTCAATTGGGAAATTGCCTTATGAAGTCTTATGGTGTTTTCTTTTCTACAAAAAATGTGACATTTAATTTTTAAAAATGCAATTTGGTGTCTGTTTCCTAAAAATTTTGCTCCTGAAAAGGATGAGTTTTTTAGAATAAAACAAGCCACCCTTTTTGGGAGCAAAATTTTTAAGAAACAGACACCATATCGCAATTTTTTTAAAATAAAATGTCACATTTTTTGTAGAAAAGAAAACACCATTAGCAGAATAGCCTTTAATGTTACATACGATGTAAAAAATGGAGTTAATCACTCCTGCTGCATTTAAAATCAAAAAAATTTGATTTAAAATTCATCTATAAGAATACAGAAATCTTTTGACATGATTTCTTATCCAAACGCTTCTTTCAGTTTCCACCATTTTATAATAAAGAAATAAGAAATAAAATAAAACAAACATCTTTCATTCAATTAAAAATGTTATCGATGAACAAACAACAGAAATGTCATTCCATTGCCTGCGGGAAGTTATGAAAGCAATTTCTTAATTGAAAAATATTTCAATATGTTAAAGAATGATAAAGCAGCTTAAGCCATGTAGTCACTGCAACTTGTTGCAATTTGTATATCCGTGTTATACCTTAACGATGGAAATAATGAAATGGAAATCAATTAAACTTTGTTTATGAATGAGAGTGTAGGCAAATGAAAATTTCTCTTGAGTTTCATGGTAAAATTAATGTCTTGAATGAACACTATAAAGAAGAATTATATATTTCATTTAATTAGTAAATGTATGTACGTCTTAAAAGATTTGGGTTTATTTATATAGTTTTTAGAGTGGTGGTTCAATATTTGAATTTTGCAAGATTTCAATCCCGAACTGCTTAGAATAACTAGAAAAAATTTGACACACTCAAAAGAAAAATTAATCCATCTGTACTCAAATCAATCCGAAGCGGTATTTATAGTACGGTGAGTACGGGTTTTCTTGAATCAAATACAGAAAGATTGATTCAAGTACGGATTTTCAACTGCGAAATACTTAATTAACTTATCCATATTCAATCGCGCATTCGTACTTTTAATAATCCGAAAATGAGACTGATTTAAGTAAAACTAAGTTTGAATCAATCTCAAATGCGCTTGATTCAAGTATTATAAAGTTGATTTTATCCCGTATTCGTGCTTGAAAAAATCAAAAAAGAAATTAGAAAGAGGAAATTATTATAATTGATTTAATTACCCGTTTTACATCTTACAAAATGATAAAACACAGGATCATGCCCGAAAATCTTATGTACATATTTAACTAAAAATATAAACTAAATGTGAAGGATTGAGATATACTTTTTTTAGATGCTTTATTAAGAAACTATTCTAAACGCCCTGTAAATTGATACCTAAGGGCTACATTTTTCTTACATTAATATCTAGAGTTCTACAACTGCCTGAACATAGATTACAACGAATGTTAGCTGAAAAAATTATTACAATGAAAATCTTTTGCTGCTAAGCCCCTGTGTGAATACTGGACGCCAATACTTGAACTTTTAAAAACAACGGAAAGAGAAGATCTTGTATCTAATGCAAGAGGCTCTCAATTTCATGATTTGTAACCGCAATTAACGTTTATCACAAATCCTATTTTTACTTCAGAATTTTCGTCGCGTGCTACAAGGGTAATAATCAGAGTACGTGGAGGTCTTCTTGATTTAAATAGTAGAGCATTTAGACGTATTTCCGTTGGTCTATTTACCCTTTGTAATCTGGATGAATCCGAAAATACGTTTCACTTCTTAGGAGCTTGTCCTATTTTCAATGAGTTCCGGGTTAAATATTTTAGTAAAACATTTTTGGATATGAAGTAGTAAATAAACTAAATGGCACTGATTATAATTACTATAAATTATACAAATATTTGGAAATTTGTTTAAAGTACAGAAAACTTATCCTAAATGGATTCAATAAAATTCCTTTATTATTCTGTTTTATATAATCAATTAAAAATTTGGTAAAACCAAAGTAAATTTGCTTATAAATTAATTTGATTAAAATCAGCTATAAAATGCAAATCTGGCTCATCTGGCTTTTCAAAAGTTAGTGTGTTTTCTAAGGACGGACAGACGGCTCCGCCAGACTTGAGCACTCAACTAGTATATTGTATCGCCGGAATAAGTCATTGAACAAAATATCTTGTTGGGGTTATTTTGTAAAACACTTCATCTCACTTGGAAAATATTTTCGTAGAAATTTTTATATATTCAAAAAATTTTGGGTTACTTTTTCAATTTAAAATAAAAAGCCGCTTCAGCACATCGATTTCTTTTAAGCGTGATATATTGTTTGTACGTTGCAGAAGTACAAGCCAAAAAATTGTAAAGGTGATCATGAAATATGAAACACAACTGTTTTGGCTAATGATGAATTTATATGATTCCCATTTTTAATTTATAAAATCACTTACATGAATTCCTATTTTTATTATGTACTCAATCAATTAAGTTGGCAATGCAACAGCAATGAGGTTTGTTACAATCGTGTCGATAAGTATAAGGTGGTATGGCTACATCATTTAAATAATTTAGAAGGTTAATTTTGATTGGTCAGCAAGATAAAATAATTATTATTAATGGTCGAGACCAAGGCGAATTCAACAAGGTAAACTCTTTAGAACATCTGTTCGTCAGCTGTTAAATCCAGCTTGTCAAAAAATTTTCTTTTTTAATTTTTTTGTTTACCATTTTCAATAAATTGTGAAAGTTAAAATTTGTGATAAATTTTGTGAAAAAAAAAACAAATCAAAAGCAAATTAAATATAAAATATAAAAATAACCAAATGTGGAAGAACATGGATTAATAATTTATATTTTGGTTACAAAAACTAACATAAATGCAGTACAGAATGCACCAATGCTCATTAAATCTTCAAAATCACAAAATTTAATAAATAAAAGAATCCATAAAATTTTGTTAACAATTTGCAATGTGAAAATTTCTTGCCAGACAGAGGGAGAAAAGAAGTAGTGTGCCACGGATACAGCGTCGCCCCCTACCACCAAACTTCGTCTGTCTGGCAACAATGTCCACATTAAAAATTCGGTCTAACTTACTATATGCCCCATATGAGACCCACTCTCAAAAAATGTATTGGTATCAAATTTAGTCCGTAATAGTTCCCTAAGATTCGAAACAACTCCGCTTAATTTCGCAAAGATCGGTCCTTGATTAATCATATTAAGCCCACTCTGGATAATCATTTAAATACGATTAAACCCGATACAAATATAATTATTGTGGTAAAATTTGGTCCAACTTAGGTTTATATGACTGGAAATAACATTATTGCTCCTATATAAAGCAGTCTTCTGAAAAGCACTTTTTATTGAAATTTTGTCTAGTTTAGGTGTTATTATATCAGAAATCATTCAACATAATTGTGTGATGATTGATTCATAGCACTGTGCGACAAATGGTAGGGGTCAGTGATCGGGAAGGGTTCAAACTACCGGGGAAAGTTATATCGGTAAAAAAGAAGTTGTACGTGTCCCGGCGTTTCGCTGGGTCACGTGTAGGAATCGAGATATATCGATTTGAAGTTAGTAACTATCATATGGGGGAAATTGTCACCTTTGGTGGTCTTTTTTTTGACATAACTCGAGAACCACTAGTCCGATTTTGCTGAAACAAACGAAACCCAGCGAAACGCCGGGACACGTATAACTTCTTTTTTACCGATATAACATTTCCCATTGGTTTCATCCCATCCCGATTTTGACTGTCGCTTGTGTAATTTACCATAGGTCCAATATAAATTTCCCTCTTGAAAATCATTTTAGTGCGGCTAAAGCTGTTACAAATCATTATATTTTATTTCTTTATTAAGTGAAATTTCGTTTTATAAGATTACAATTCCAATTGTTATAATGCTGACGTCAGTTTTTATAAATATTGCTTATTGAATTTATTGATTCCATACAGAGCCCACTCCAGATATATTCTTACTGTTGGTGGAGGTTACTAAAGCTCCTTCACCTTCTCAATATTTCAAAACTGGTTTACAGGTTATTTGCTGGAAGCAACCAATATGTGTGAAACTTTTATACAAATTGATTAAAAAGTATACTTACTTTTTTCCCACACCTTATATTTTAGTTATTCACTTTAAATATTTATCTAATTTTTTTAAGATCTCCAAAACACAAGTTTAAATATAAAAAACGAATCACAAAAATTTTTTATTGCTTACGTTTTAGTCACACTTTTTGTAAACAATTTTTTTGACAAATTGGATTTGTTACACTAACAAAATGCCTGGTTTTTTTGTTAGAGTTGTAATTGTTGTAGCGACGAGTTTACCTTGTTGAATTCGCCTTGGTCGAGACGGTAGCGATTGTGGCATTGCTAAAGAAGACGTTGTTGAGGAAAGTCGAATAAATAAAATAACATAAATACAAATTATTATAAGTCAATTGTGAAATAAAACAAAACTGAATTTAAAATAAAACAAAATTATAATCTTTTAAAAAAACGAAAAAGCTCGTATTAACATTTGGCGCCCAACGTGGGGATGTGAGCAAGCTGTGTTAAAAGCAACATTTAATTGGCTAAGAAATCAAAGACGCACACGGTGGATTGATCTCTTTAAAAAGAAAAAAAAAACATCACTGGAACCTAGCAACTTAGCTTTCACATATTGGCAAGGAAGTACGTTGGTCGTTGAAAAAGAAGGATCCTATCTGTGGCTGCCTCTTGATTTGTTTGTAATACGTATTGGGCTTTTAAGGTTGTATATATAAAAAAAATTGATTTAAAAATTTTAGGTTATGCCTCAAATGCTTTTTATATAAAATTATTAATTTAACAATACTAGCACACTACAGTTAACAACTACTTCATGTTGATTGTTGCCAAACAAAAAAACCTGCTGAAGCATTGGAAGCAAGAGAATTGGTCGACAAACGATGAAATATTTGTTTGTATGAACTTGAACTTGAACGCCAGCAAAAG
Organism: Pollenia griseotomentosa; assembly: GCA_963931875.1. Lineage (NCBI taxonomy): Eukaryota > Metazoa > Arthropoda > Insecta > Diptera > Polleniidae > Pollenia > Pollenia griseotomentosa. The sequence continues at coordinate 95,465,864 of OZ007562.1, read as the reverse complement.
AAGTAGTATTGCACCACATGATAACTGGCGATAAAAAATAGATACGAAGGCGGATTATTAAGTCCGTCAGTAATAAAATGATTCTCATAGGGCTAATTCTGGCAGTCGTGATCAAATAAGTTTCGGTTCGAAAGAAATTTTGTGAAAACTTAAATACATAAAGGCGAACGAAATAATTTAGATTCGTTCATTATTGACTGAAATAATTAGAAATGAAATTGCTTTCGAATTGAAAAAGCATTTGATAACGACTGCCAGAATTAGCCCCCAGTTTTTTTGCTACAAGCCCATTTTATTTTTCAACATCACTGTAATTAGTTTATTCTTGAAAAAATAAGTTTTGTAAAGATATCAAAATGGGTATAAGTCTGTAAGATTATTTTATCGTTGGAGTCAAATCTTTTTTCGCCGAGCCATTTATTCAGGATAAACCGAATGTTATAGCAGTTTGTAGCCTATTCATGAGCTTTTGCCATAAATTGCTTAATGAGCACACAAAATTCACATTTTTTCATTTCCTAAACTAAATGACGCAGCTTATTCAACTTTTTACAGGAGTCAGCTCGCAGATGCATAGTTCCATATACATATTCGGAGCTGCTAGAGTCATGCCAGACGATCGCAGTTAAACTGTACCGAACGATGATTTATCAAACTGAGCATTTGCCAATTTGACGAAACTAGTTGAAATCTATAAAACTATAAAAACTATATAATTTATTATTCACGCAGAGAAAAAACATGTTTAAATATGGTCACCTCCAACCAAACTATTTTCAAAGAAAATTTTAACTATAAAATGTTTAATTTAACCATATTATTGTCTCCGAAATTTATGTTTTGGTTTAATTAGTCCTCCATCACGAAGCCTCAACCATATTATGGTTGGCTTTAATCACGTTATGGTTAAAAATTACAATAATTTGCTTTTAAATTAACAAATGTATTTTACTCTTTTCCAAGAGCAACATGCTATTGTTGAAAACTAACCATGCTGTTATAAATGTTAAATATATTTTAGTTATTACTAACCATTAAATGTTCAGTGGCAACCATAACATGGTTGTCGCTTCTCGATTGAGGACTAATTAAAAAGTTTTGTTGGAGGTGACCATAATTAAACATGTTTTTTCTCTGGGTGTAGGAAGAAGTCGTGAAAATAAAAAATTTTAAATTTTGATCTGTGTATGTATGTGTATATCTATAATTCTGTTGTACGAATAAAATTTTTAATATTCTTAAAAAATATTCTTATAGAAAACCGATTATGTGCCTTTAAAACTTATTCTACTAACTCACGTTTAAAATTATGTTTTGCAAAACATTATAGAGTTTTACGACATACTTTAAATCGATTTTGGCTTAAAACAAAAAATGGTGCCATTTTAACACTTGTAATAGGCAGAAAATATTTCCGTGTTTCCTTTAATTTGCTTAACGTGACTGGAATTTAATACAAAAAACATGCACAGACCACCACTCACTAATTTGCCGGAAAAAACGTCTTAACTGTAAACGGAAGTAAAAAATCTTAGCTAAAGAAAATGAAATAAAAAGAAATAAAAATTTTTGGGTCATAAATTAAGAAAATATCTTGTTAAATGTATGAATTTTTAAATTTAGTTGTTTCTTAAGGGCAAAGAAGAATAAGAAATATTTGTCAAGTCTCAAAAGGCTAACGAATCGCTATAAGATAAAAACAATTAAAGAAAAATTAAAATAATAATTGTGCAAGAATTATTAAAATTCATGTTCGGTAGCGCAATCAGAAAATAGGGGAAAAGCAAAAATACTAAAAAAAGTTTTATAAAAGATAAAAATTGTTAATAAAAAGACAATACATAAAGGAAAAATGCTTTAAAAAAGATTTTCATAAACTTGTTTAAAAGCTAAAACTTTCTAGTTAACTTTTTTAACACGTTGCGATTCGATTCGATTTTAAGTAAAATAAATGATAATAATATTAATAAATATTTATAAAGATGCGATTTATTGTAGTCGTTTTCCAAATATACAAATTCATATTGATTTTCTTTGGGAGTTGCCTTGGCCTTCTTTTGTACATATGTTGTTTGCGTATTTGTTACCATGATATTTTTACCAAATAGTAAAACTTGTACCGTTCTCCACACACTCCCTTATCCAATCTAGCCCAGCTGTTGTGTATTGATAGCCAAGTTATTTGTCTTTGATTTGAAAACTTTTACAGTAACCGTTCTCCAGATATAAAGTAATTCATATTGTTTTTTTATGTGAGGCGCCACGCCCACTTGGATTTTAACGCCTATTTATTGTCTCTGTTAAGTGCCGGATAATCAGGATCCCTGCAAATAATATTGAACTACCTGATCCATTTTGATGCAAGCATGGACCATGTCATTGTTAAAAAGTGTTTTTTAGTGAGACGACATGTCTCCGTCTTTTAACGACATGTTTTCGTTTTAAACGATTTAAAAACTAATCTTCATGAGTATACCATGGAGTAGCTTTAAGACTACTCCTTTGTAGTCCAAAGCTGGGTTATATCGTCCCGCCCTAGGACATCGTAATGTTAAATAGACCTTTTTTTTCCATATGTTTGGGTTACTTTTGGACTAGTCCTAGTCCCTTGTGGTCAACATTTTACACGCGTGTTTGGAACAAACAAACAATAAGGCAATAAGGCAATAAGGCAATAAGGAAAAAGCGCTTAAGTCTATATTGTTAAAGTTCTAGGAAAGCACTTTAAAACTTAAAAATTATTTTTGAATACATATTTTTTTTCTAATAAACTCTTTAATTCTCTTCCGTTAAGGTTTCTTTAAATACTCCTAAGGTTACATATCGGAAGTTAAATTAAGTTGTTATTCCAAATGTACATTGAAAAGATAGCAAAAGGTAGTATTGCTATAACTTCATAAAAAATCGTACAGAATAATTGAAACTTTGTCCATTGCTACTTTTAAACATTGAGGTGCCATAAACTAAAATGTTGCTTAAGTCGACTTAAGCACTTTTCACTTTTTGTCTTTGATATACTGGTACATTAGGGATATAACCAAATTTTGGACCTGGCACTACGCGATAGCAAAAATTGTGTTATTAGCGAAAACAATTTGTATGGGTCAATTGAAAATAAAAACCTCACCCACAAAAGCGATTTTCTAAAATCCCTAAAGAAGAAAATTTAATAAAAAAATTTTAAATACTTTATTAATAAATAAAAAAAAATATAAAAAGTTTCTTAATTATTAAAGGACATGAATTTTAAATTTAATGTGCGTGTTGTTTTGCTTAAGTTTTTGGCTAAATGTATAAGTACTAATAAAAATAAAAAAAAAAATTATTTTCCAACTTTGCTGCGTTTTGTGGGTGACCTGTTTTAAAAACCGCGAAAAATTAATATCATTATTTTTAATAGGTTTTAATGGACAATTCGACTATGCTAGGGTCATTTTGATATTTGCAAAAAATGGGAATAAGTTATACCCCTAATATACATACGTAGATAGAGAAGACAGATAGATCGCATCAAAACCTTATCGACATAAGTCGTTTGAAAAATTCATGGCCCTCACTTTATACGACGATGTGATATCATATAGTGGTCATGATTTGTAATTTGCTTTACATTTTAAAAAGATGATCAAGTTTTTGGAAGAACGTGGAAAGGAACTAAATCAGGGGTAGAAGAGATTTTAGACAATCTAAGAGTTATTGTTTTGATACCATAGGAACCCAGAAGTCGGGAAAAATACTGCAGTTTCTTCAAACCTCAATGCTTATTCAGATGGAACATTGTCATTATAAACCAAGTGTGTTAGCCATCATAGAAAAACGTGCAGAATTCTACTTCTTCGAGTCGAACTTTCTTTATAAGAGGATGACGATGAAAGACCAGGTCATTATAAAATTGCCAGTTTTATTAATTAAAAAGATGCTCATTTCTAATTCGGCAAAGCAGCTAATGAGGATTTCCTTTTGGACACGGGCAAAGGGTGGCATGGCATAGCATCCAAACCAATAAGTTTCATAGCGTCCATGGTCGTAATGGATCATTTAAATGTGTAATAAGGTCCTCGGCATTATGACACTTTGTGGTGTTACTGCACATTCAAATGTGTCACAATGTCCACATTAGTTAGCGAAGCCAGTTCAGGACTTCAAGATTCAGAATTTTGAAATACAAGTAAATAGCGTCCTTGGATTAGGGATGCCAAACGGGATCGATTTTAACAAATCCCGGAATTCGGGATTTTGGAAATTTGGGATTTTCGGGATCCCGGGATTTTCCGGGATTTCGGGATTTTTCGGGATCAATTTGTTTCTTTAATTTTCAAATTTTTTTTTAAAAACAACAACACTTTTATTTATGTCTCAATTTTTAAAAAAGAAAACTACAAAACAATTATAAGAACATTTTTTTAAATTAACTAAATTTTATTTATTTTTGAATTTTTAAAAAAGAAAAATTAACAGAACAATTCTTTTACAACTTTTTCTTATAAACAAAAGTTAAAATATATATATTTTTTTATTTATAAAAAAGAAAACTTAACAAAACAATTAATTTTATATACAAATATTTATGTCGTTATTTCTTAATTTTTTGTGCGACGATAAAAATTTTACGCTTACTACGTTTAAAACAAAATATTATTTAAGATACATGTTAAAAAAAAAATTTTTATTTTTTTACTTTTTTTGTACTCCGCCTTTTCTTTACAGAAGTACTCTTAATAATGTGCCACCAACTATATGCCCGATGTGGTTTTCGTAATTATTCTACTTTGAAAATTTTATGTATTTTAATAAATTATTTCAACAAAGAGAATATGGGAATTTTTGCTTTTTATTTTACTTTTTACACACAAAAATAATGTTTGTTTTTCTTCTTGTAGTGTTGATGTTGTTTCCATACAAAACAAGCAAACCGCTTTTGCCTTTTTTTGTTGTGCTGTTGTTGTTTTTACAACAAACTTTTACAAACACACGTTTATGCTTTATTTTACAATTTTCTATTGTCGCTCTCATTCTTTTTGATGTTGATGTCAAATGTAAAGATTAAATGTCATCGATATGAATGTTATATGTTGCATTAAGTTTTTTTTCTTCTTTGACTACGATAGTATGTATAATATACATCATATCTACTTTTATTTTCTCAGATAGGCAAAGAGATGGGGACAGGAGATGAGCATATATAGATACTCCCCAAAATATTAATGTTATGGCTACAAATGATCATATTTTATTACACCTCCAAAGCCCTTTTTTATGTTCGATACTTTTGGGTCGTCATTTATTACCTGGCCATTCCTTGTATGTACGTGTAGCAATTTTATGCTATTGATATAACATGCTATTTTTAAGTTGCATACCAAATTTCAGCCATAGAAATAAAGAAGTTATGGATTTTTGACTGGAATTTCCCAGTGAGGATTGGTGCAATTTGTTGTAACATTAATGACGCAATTCTGATGTTGGGCCAGTATCAATTTGAAGACCCATTTTTCTATGAGTGTAAATATAAGGCATGGATTTTAGTCGGTGTAGCGTGAATTTTTTGTCCCGTATGATTTAATCTGAAAGTGATGGCTTTATTTTCCAGCGAAAGGAATTGGTTTTACGCATTTAAAATGCTTGAGCTTTTTTCTTTATCAGTGTTTTAAGTTAATTTTAAAGTGCTTTCTCCACTTTACTGTAATAATGAGTTTTAAGCAAGGACCGGAAAACGTTTTTTTTGTGTTTTTTAAAAAATATTTATCATTGGTGTTCGAAAAATATTTTAAACTGTACAAAAAACAAAAAAAGAAAAAATATTTTGTTTGATATTGTTTCTTTAAGTTCAAAATAATAAAGTTCTCAAAAAAAGTTTTAAATTTTTCGTACAAAATAAAATTTTTTGCCATCAGTTTAAAAAAAATAAAAAACAAACACAAAAAAGATATTTATTTTTTCAGTACAATATTATTTTGTACATGAAAAGAAAAAAATCGAAAACTTAAAATTGAACATGACAAAGATAAAAATTATGAGATAAGATTTTAAAGATATGTATGTTAATTATTTTTTACGCTGTAAAGCTATTTTTATCTTTTTTTAGCCGATTTCGCGATTTCAAATAAATTTTAGAGTTTGTTTCGGATGTTGATTTTTTCGTGAATTTTTGCCATGTTTGCGATAGAAGCGATTTTTTCCTGTAAGTTTCTGGTTCTTTACAGCTTTAACGATTTATAATAAATAGTAGACTCTGCTATCATACCGCTGTTAGCAAATTTTTGCGAATTTCCGCTAATTCTGCAATTTTTACCGAATTTTTGCCATTCCTTATAGTTTTAGGGACTTCCAATTAATTTTATGTATTGTTTGAAATATTAAAAATTTTCGCAAATTTTGTTCTTTTTTTGCAAACTTTTACGAATTTTTGCGTAGCTTTGTTGCTCTATGAAGCAATTTTCGCAAGTTAAACATTTTCGCTATTTTAGAAAACTTTTGCGAATTTTTGCAACGTTTAATTAACTAATAAAATTTGTGCCCATAACTTCTTTTAAATTTGCATTTTCATAATAGGGGTGATTATAAATTTAATTAAAATTCACAATTTAAACTACAAAATTTGAGTTCTCAATGTAAGTTTCTAAAACGTTTTTTTTTAAAACTTTATTGTTTTTTAACTTTAAAGAACAATTAAAAAAAAATATTTTTTTTTTGTACGGATGAAAATATTTTTTGAACACCAATGATAAATATTTTTTCATGTACAAAATACATATTTTACTTTAAAAATAAATATCTTTTTTTTGTGTTTCTTAATTTTTTTTAAACTGATAGAAAAAAAATTTATTTTGTACGCATGAGTTTTGAATTTTTCAAATGAAAAACTTAAATTTTAAGTTTTCGGTTCTTAATTTCTGATGCCTGGTTTTAAGGAAATCAATTTATGCTTAATTATTTAAAAACTACATTAAGTACAATCAAGAATGTTTAACAAACTATAAATTAAAAAAAACTGTTCGTTGGTCACACCAGAAAAAGTCAGACTATTAAAAGCAAACTAGGCAACAAAGCTGGTCAAGACTTAAAATACAATTGCGTGTAAAGAATTGATTTTAAAAGGACAGAGATGGAAAACCTTTTAATTTCTATGGTAAAATATATATAACATCAGAAAAGTCATGGCTTAGTTTTAGTTAACTGGAAAAGTATTTTTATTTCCCTTTTATAAAATTTTACATACATATTTTCTCTCCGTAATACTATTTTAAATTGACGCCTTAAACTATTTATTTTCTGAATTGCTTGGAAATTTTTTAAATTTGTTCCTTCCTGCCACATTTCTTGTTATCATGTAAAGTGTTTTTGAATCTTACGAATTGTCTGCCAATGCATTTCGAGCAAAAAACATAAAAGTTTTTCAGGCCCTTAAGCCATAAAAACAGCAGAGAAAATTGCAAGAAAAAAACTTGTAAAATGGTCATGCCAGTTGCATGTCCTCCATTAACACGAAAGAGAACTAGAAGAAGAAAAAATACATACATACATCACAATATAAGAGCAGTAGTTAAGGAAACTTGGTGTTAAATTCCTTTTAAGGATTTATTTTTAACATCATTTAACGAAAAGCCATAAAAATAAATCTGGTTTTCAGTTGAAAGTCTTTTAATTTTTTTTTTTTTTTGGAATCAATAAGTGAAATGGGATTAAATAAATGTTTTAATGTGTGTATTTATTATTAAATGAAATCTTTTTTTTTTTAATATAGGTCAGTCTATGGTGCAAATGGTCTTGCGAAAGAGCAAATATTGTAGCACAATTGCTAAATCCTACAATAAAGTGATATTTGCATTTGCTCTTTCCCAAGACCAAGTACACCAAACATCGACCTTCGCTAGTGTATTTTTGCTTGATACACGTGTTTTCTTTACAGTAAAAAAGTATGTCAAACTGTAATTTTATAAATTCTGAGTTCTTTATAACTCTTTCAGATTATCTTACACTGATTTTGGTATAGTGCCATAAATTTTAAAAGAGTTACAGAGATTTTTGTTTAAAGTTACAAATCTAATTTTTTTTTTTTAATATCTAGTAAATTCTATATTGATTGTTATAAATATTTTCATTAAAACACCCTATTTGTTAGTTGCATTGTAGGAGAAATTTTGAAATCGATAACTTTGGTTTGACAGCCGAGAATGCCAAACTGTGTTTACACTTCTGTTCAGTAACAACAGCTGTACTTAAACAAGTGGGGAAGGTGGAAAATTTTCTTTCGCTAAGCTTTAACGCTGATATGCCATACCTTAACAATAGTGCTAACGTTGTATCTAGAACTTACTAAACTTCTTGTTTAATAAAACTCACAAAATAGAAATGGAAAAGGAGAAAGAACCGCTAGATTGACCAAAAAATGGATAAATTGACATTTCTTAAACACAAACGCGGCCAACTTCACTATTAAACGCGCTGTCGAAATCGGATTTTCAAATTGCAAGACGTTGAGGCCACCCCATTTAGGGATGCTTCATACAAATTTTATGGGCATGACAATATTAAATAAATAGACAACGCGTGCTCCTTTTATTTAGGTACGGCTATACGGGTTGGCAAGTCATCATCTATCGCTTAACACTAGAACAACCCTATCAATTTATGGAAATAAACTTTGAAAAAAATAAATATGCCTTCGAATTATATTTAGCAATTCTCCCATTTTACGAAGCTCATTCCAGGTTAAATGGCTTCGTTAATAAGCAAAATTGCTGTATTTGGAGCGAAGACAATCCTCAAGCCGTTAATGAATGACCATTAACCCATTGAGCTTGACTGTTTGGTGCAGTTTACACACTCTTTTGAAAGGAGTTGCCGTTGCGGTGAAATGGCAAGCGCTATCGAGCCATACTGACTGAACTTTTGTTTTCAAAAATTAATCAGAGCGACATTTAATTCTGATAATCTTGCACACAGCACGCTTGAAAATTAATTTATTGCAAAATCAATTTGGTGAAAACTTAATTTCTAGAATTGGTCCCATTCACAGGCCCCCTCTTTCGTGTGACCTAACGACTCTTAATTACTTTTTATGGGGCTATGTTCACTAATGTATTTATGCTGATAAACCAGCAAATCTTGCGTCCATGAGCCATACGGCTAGATTTGTTAGAAAACGTAGTCAAAAATTGGACTAATCGAATGGACCATTTAACTCGTAGCCCCGGCGGACATATGCCTGAATTCATATCTAAAAAATAAATGCCATGAAATTATCCATCAGATCATAATAGAAAAAATGTCATTCAAAAAATATTTCTGCCTTTTATTATCATTTTCAATTCTTATGCAGCTTAAAAAACACCCTTTACTATAAGTGATTGAGCCAACAACAAACCGATAGTCCGAAATTTTTTTACGCAATAAATGGCATCAAAGCAAATACAACTTTAGAAAATTGGATTATCTAATTTATTACCAATATTTTTACAAATTTCTCTCCGCTAATAGAAAAGCATCTTACGATAAAAAAAATTATCAACGAAAAAGTTTAAGAAAGATAAATTGCGAACATAAAATATTAGTTTCTTATTTTTTTTTTCTTCATCGTAAATTCGAAAAATAATACTCACCAAACATTAAGTGACAGTTATTTATTAAATAACAACCACTTTCGGTTGGAATGACAAACTCAAGTGAAAATAGATGGTCAGCAGATCAGTTATAAGCAGGGCAAGTTCTTTGAGGTTTTTTCTTGAAAAAATGATTTATTTGCATAGATGCACAGAAAAAATTAAAAACTGTCTCTAATCACCAAATTTATACCCAGTTCATAGAATCAAGTAACCATTTGCTGATTTTGCACCTTTTACCAAAATGATTATATAGAGTACTAAAAATTGTAAAAATTTTAAATTGTGAATATTTTTTTTCCAATAAATAATATTTTTAATTTTAATAAAAAAAAAAATGATTAAAAAACTTTGCTGTTCCAAACAATGTGTTAATTGATTTAATTAAATATAGCTCAGGTTTTGAGAATTCCTCAAAACAATTCTACAAATTTAAATTATTTTATTTTAAACGAAAAAATCAATTAAGATTTTTTCATTTCAAAACAACTATATTGTTAATTAAATAAAAATTATATTTTTAATTTTCTTTCAACAACAACAAAAAAAAAAAAATAATTGATTCAATTATCACATTAATTAAAGTTTAATTCTTTTTATTCAATTTTTTTAATTGATAAAAAACTACTGATAATTTTTACTACTGAATATTGATATTTAAAAAATTAGCATTAGATTTCATTACGGTGACGTTTTAAATGAGATCTTGAGCAAATCTCTGATAATTGAAATGCTACTACTAAATTTTTCCTTAATACTAAAATTTATTTATTTATTGTATATTTAATTATGTGTATATTCAATTAATAACACTTAGCTCGAAATTGACGATTCTCTCTAAAATTGCATAAAAATCATCTTCGTATGTAAAGTAGTTTTCGAGATATTGAAGAAATAAGCTCCTCACAGTCGGCTAATTCGGCGAAATTATGACATTTTGAATATAAGATAAAAGGAACCTTCTTTTTCGTTTTGCAAGAATTGCCCACTTATTTTAAGAAATTCCGGGATTGATTTTCAAAAGTAATCCCATTTAGGATTGTTAAGTGTTACTCGTAATTGAATTTTTGAGTACGATTCATACTTACAGTAAGTTATAAACAAGTAAGAGTGCTGTATCCGGCTATGCCGAATCTTATATACTCTTCACCATGATGAGTTAAGAACAAAAAGTTATATTCATAAATAACGTTCTTTAGATAGGTATAAATAAATATTAATTGAGCCACGGAACATACTAAGATTAGCATATTTAATTCTTGCGTCAAATCCGTGCTCCTTTACGCCTGCGAATCATGGAACATGACATCACGTGAAATAAACGCCATACAGGTGTTTGTTAATCGCTGTCTGCGTAGGATCCTCAAGATATTCTGGCCAAACACCATATCCAACACTAACCTTTGGCTACGGACAAACCAACGGCCAATTAACATCGAGATCCTTAATCGAAAATGGCGCTGGATAGGTCACTCGCTCCGTAGACCACATGGCGACCCTACTAAATCTGCGATTGACTGGAACCCCCATGGTAATACAAGAAGAGTTGGCCGCCCGTCGCACACCTGGAGACGTCTACTTGAATCTGAAGTAACCAAAGTGGGCTAAGCTGGAGGGAAATTAAACATCTAGCATCAAACCGGATCGAATGGAAAGAGTTCGTTGCGGCCCTTTGTTCCTACTAGGAACCACAGGACATAATATATATATATATAATTGAGCCACGCCAACTTTTCATTTCGCCATGTACCATGTATATATGTACCTAAGCCCGTTTCCTCTTTTGCCAAAGTTGATGTTTGAAATTCGTTTTGTAATCTTAAAATCGTTTTTTAGAACATAAAAAATTAGATGAAAAAAAATTCTTTTTGGGATTCGAACTGGCAATATCTTCAGTTTTAGGAGAGAACTTAACAACTCGGCTACGAATGCTTTCACTGAAGAAGCGTTAAATTAAAATATATTAAGTTTATGAGTTTGTTTCTTTATTTGAGCGGCATATCATATACATGCATTCATGTGTATGCGTAAAATAAAACACATTACAAATAAAATCCAACACTTGTAGTGAAGGGTATAAAAAAAACAAAAACAAAAAAAAAAAAAAAAACACATTACCAACACTGTATTACCATAGCCACTGTATGACCATAGAAACCAAAATTGAAGTGGTTTGTATTGTATGTTTATGTCGTTTTGGTAATACAGAGTTGGTATGGTAATGTCACGTCTAATTGGATCTTTAAAGGATCAAATTTGAGGCAGTCGTGGTTTTTTACTCATATCTCAGCCATTTGTGGACCGATCTTGCTGAATTTCAATAGCAAACAATTCCGGACCATATATGACATAAATGTACAATAATAACCTGGCCCCCATCATATATGGGGTCTTCGGAAAATCCATTTTAACGGACAGACGGACATCGTTAAATCAACTTCGCTCCTCATAAGGACCCAGAATATATACACTTTGTAGGGTCTAACATCAATATTATAAATTACAAACGGAATGACAAACTTAAATATTCCCTATTCACCACCTGTGAAGGTGAAGGATATAAAAACTTAATTTATCCCGAGTGTTATTCTTTCTGTGTACATCAATTTGGCTGCATACATAAAGATTTAGCCTCAAAACTTACTCTTACAATTCTACTAACAGCTCAACATTAATAAGAGCATTTTTTTTAAGCCAAACATAGTAAAATTCACAGCAGACAGATAGCTCTTAATCTGATTTGATTGATCACTATGGCAGTTTGTTTTTTTTCATGGCAGTAGAATTTGCTCATTTAAAAACGCTTGCCGCTCTTGTGTAAGTCTTAAGCTACGGTCACACTTATTAAATATTTGACGAAATAAGCGTAACCACTACTTTTGTTAATAGCTAGTGAGATTTAACTTGGTCTTAATATCAGCATATACACTTACTGCTACTAGACATAGTAAAAAAAGTTTTCTGTAAGATGTAGTATTATAATCAAAATTTAATTGTTGGTACCGTTTTTTTTTCGTCAAATATTTGACAAGTGTGACCGTAATTTTAGCCTGGCTTATGTAGGCCAAACAGTACTCAGTAAAAAAATTTTTAACTAATAATTAAAAATTAGTCTCACCCTAGACGTCCTCATCTTAGCGGGTTGGAAGAAAAGCCTTTCCAATGGTTTTCTCGCTTAATAATATATTTTCTGTGGAAATTTATTTTTTATCAGTGGAATTTCTCTTTCCCTGTATACCACGGCACTCCAGTAATAGTTCTAAGAATTTTCGATTGTCGTTTCTGTAAAAACGCGATATTACAATTGTTAGCCGTTCTTCATGATTGGATACCATATGTCAAAATTGGTTTTGAAAACGTTTTGATAGAGGATTAACCAGTGAAGTTTAGAGGCGTTTAACTACAAATGAAGTCTCTTGGCTTTTATATGTGTTTTTTAACCTGCATGAGAACTTAAAATGATAATACAAGACATATATACTGTTGGAATGAAATTATTTATAATCTAGTAGAAAATTAACCTCGCAACATAGTTTTGTTTTGCTGAATCCATGGGGCTCATGGGTCCCAAAAAGAGCACTCTCTCGAAAATGCCTCTGTGATGTAGGGTATCATATGGTTTTAAACAAATATAATTTCTAAGATGTTTTTTTATTATCGAGCATATACTTTTTACTTTTTTCTGCATATAAAAACTTTCCCTGTTAATAAGTAATCGCGTTTATCTTGTATGTAGTTTTGTCATAAAGAATTATAACAGAAATGTTTGGTTGACAATATGTCTTTACAAATTATACACATTTTAGTTATAACTAGAGTTTCTACGCCGGAAAGAATTCAAGGAAATGCCGGGACACTTTTTTAAAATTAATCCCGGGAAATTTTTTTTGGGAATTTTCGGGAATTTCATATTTATTTTTTTTAAATTTTTATTTGATGGCATCGTTTAAATCAAAAAACGAGCAATAAAAAATTACTAAAAAGTAGCTACAAATCGTACTTTTTTCCTACGCCAATAAATCAACGGTCTCTTTAATTGCTGATGAAATGTCTAAAAAGCTTCTTGAAGTAGAAAATTAAAATGTACACGATACACCATCACTAACACCAGATGAACCATCTACTATCTTTAAAGAACACCTTGAAAAGGCTATTTCAAATTCTAAAAAAATAAATGTAAAGAAAATACAAAAGCCTGAAAATATTTAAAAAAAGTATTTGACGTCTATGAAGTCACGGGCCAACAAACTTAAAATCTTTGTATGATGCGCTTCTTACTATAAAACCAAAGTCTGTAGAAAGCGAGAGTATGTTTTCGGTAGCATACAATATACATATCAACAAGGATTATAAATGCTTTAATGATACTAAAATGTTTTTTCTTAAAAGAAAATTAGTATTACCAAGGTGCTACATACATATCTGTGGCATTTTGACAAAACATCTAAAGTCGAGATAAGGTAGCCAAAAATTTAAAAAAAAAAAAACTTTGTGAAAAAATTATTTTTAACAAATAATAAAATAAATCAAAATTAAAGAAAAGTTTCGTTAATAATACCAAATTTTAAAAACGTCAACAAAAAGGTTTTTTGAATGAAAATTCGTATGATTAACAATGTTTTTTTCAACTTTTTAAATTTGACTTAAGATGTTTTGTCAAAATTCCACAGATATATAATATGTATGTAAATATGAATGTTACAATTTATTTGGTTTTGTTTTGGTTTTCTGTAGTTTTAATAAAGGTTATTTTTTAGACTGTGTTATATACATATATATATTCTTTTAAAAAAGTAAAAACCTGTGTATTGAACTCATTTATAGAAACTCATTATAGGAAATAGAAAAAGTCCGGACAATTAGAAACCCTAGTTATAACTAATATAATTTATTACTTAATTCTTTAACAAAAAAAAAAAAAAATAATAAATAAATAAATTGGCAAGGACAAGTATAAAATTGCTTAGGAACAGGAAAGAGATTTAAGCATTTTATGTTGACATGATTGGTTTGTATGGACGGAGTAAGATATTTTATAAGTCTTGTTGAGTTTGAATAGTTGACGATTTGTTCCATTGAGTAAAATCGAAAAGAAAATTCAAGGACAATAAAAAACGACAATTATTACATAAGCAAAGTTACATGATTTAATTAGTTAATTAATTTTTTCATTTTTTTTTTTACTTATAGCTTCAGTCATTTAAATATAGATTATAGTAAAAAAAATATTAATTAGTCGATGCAGTTAAAAAACATTTTAAATTTTGTTATAAAAATAAAGGAAAATTTAAAATTTGTAAAATTTATATTTATTATCTGAATTCCTTAAAAGGGGTTGTTTTTTTATAGTTATAGAAATTTTTTAAAAATAAAACACAAAACTTTAGTACAATGACAAAAATGTTGGCCTTATTAGCTCACAAATTACACCGTTTCAATCTTTCAAAGTTATTTGCGGCATATGACCCCTGCGATTGAGTCTAATAAACGTCATCTTGTCGGTCCAATTTTGAACCAGTTTTTCGAGCATACTCGGTCTTATTGCGTCAAATGATCGTCGAATGTTGGCTTTTAAATGATCAGTCGTAACTGGTTTATTAGCATAGACCACAGATTATACGTACTCCGACAAAAAGTAGTCTAACGGTGTAAAATCACACGAACGAGGTGACCAATTTACTGGTCCCTCCCTTTCTTTAGATAATTTGGTCACCAAACGTTGGGCTCAAAAAAGGTGATGGTTTCCTGCACTGTATGGCATTTGGCGCCATCTTGTTGGAACCATTTTTCCTCCAAATAATTTGCAATAAAATGAGGAATACAAAAATTACGAATCATTTGCCTGTAGCGTTCGCCATTCGCGGTAATGTTGGCATCGATTTTGTATGTAAAGGCAAATGGGCCGATGAAGCCTTCGACATGTTAACCGCACCAAACAGTGATTTATTTGGGATACAAATTTCCACTGAGCCAGAAATGTGACTCATCGTAAACTAGACGTAGGGCGTCATAAGTTTGGCGAACAGAGCTCGAATTTGAAAATAAATTTCGTCGATTTGTAAACGTTGTTCTGGAGTAAGTCTTTGCATGGTGATTTGCTAAACTGGAAGAATTCTAACACACTTCTTTAATATGACAGTCATTCTTAAAGTTATAACTATCGAAAGCTCTGCACGTTCAAAACAATCATAAATTAAAATTTTTTGTTTTTCTCTTTACCCTCGCCTTACCTAAACACACCTTGTGACCATTTCGGTTTTATTTCTTTAACTACTTCCTAAAATTTGCTTTAAATGAAAGAATTTTTTTTCTCTCTAAATAAATTAAAACAACCTTTTTATGATTTTTATGACGAAAACTAGTACATCGCCTATAAATTTATGTAAAGGATGTACATAAAAACCTTTGTTAAGGCGAAGGCTAAACATTTTTTATTATTTTTGCAAATATTTTCAAATAATAACCAATTTCGCTTGAGAATTTCTTATGCTGAATTATGTTTAATCACAAAAAACGTTGAATACAATTCTGATTGACTTTGAAATTCATGTTTGTTCCACTTAAAGCGATACACTTGTAAATGAAATTGAGTAGAGCGAATTTTTTTTAAAACAAAGTTTTTTCTTGTTTAAGCCGTTGCACACAAAAACAGGAAAATGCAAAAGCGAACAAAAGAAAACAATAGCTATTCACTTTCTAAACCACAATTGTAACAGTTGACCTAATTGGCAATAATTCAAGAATAGCTAAAAATGCGAAAGTTGTATATTTGTTTGTGAGTGGAAGCAATAATATTGCATATTTTAAGCGGCCCCTTGTCCTTGTATTGCTTCAAATGCGAAGAAGTGAAAATAATATAAAGAATAAAAGGGGACTAAAAATGAATTTAAGGCATAGGAAAATAAAATAAAAAATATAAAATAAATTAAAGAATGTAAAAAAAGTTTATTTTCTAATGTATTTTAGAAAAAAAAAACTGAAACCAAAAATTTACAATTTGTAAAAAGAAACTATGTATATCAGCTGAAACATGCATGCATTCTTTATTTGAGTAAGTGTATGGGTCGTGCATTTACTTTCACTTATTGCCTTATATGTTAGTAAATGTGCGTTACAAACTGTATAAGTTGGGGTTTGAGGATTTCGTGAGTGTTTTAATAATCAGATTATTTTATGACTTTTATTGCTTTTTTACTTTTACTAGTGAGTACAGTGAATATTAAAAGTTTAGTGCATTTAAAAATCTATAAAATTTAAAAGGTTTTTCTAAAATGGTTTTTAAAGTTTGCAATATTTTATTCATCATAAGCGTATATTTAATATAAACGTTAAACGGTTTTTTGCATTAAATTCTGTAATTATTCGTACTATTAAATGCTAATTAAATTTTTAAGTCCTAGATACTGATTGAAAATAAATAAATAAAAAAAGATTACAGCAAAAAAAAAAAAAAAAATTATGTGTTTTTTTTCTCAACAAAACGAATTTATTTAATAATTAAGTGCTCACCCTCAAGAGTTTGATGTCATAGTGATTTTTTTTTAGCGATTTTTAAAGGGAAGTTATGACATTACAAGCTATTTTCGGCAGCTATGGTCAACTATGGACCGATAAATAATATTTGGTAGGATGATTTTAAGTTTGGACCAAATTTAAACTAACTACCGACATAATAAGATGGCTTACGCACGCAGATGATTTTAATTACAATAAAACAAGTTTGGACCAAATTTAATGTTTAAATATGGTCACCTCCAACAAAAAAAATTTTAAAGAAATTTATAAACATATTCTGCCGTATTCATAAAAAATAAAATAAGTTTGAAATGTGTTTTAAAGAAAAATTTTTATACAAAATTTTCTTAAAATGCATTTCAAATCCATTTTAATTTTTTATGAATACGGCAGATTATGTTTGATTTAACCATATTATATTCACTGACAACCATATTATGGCTAAATAAGTCCTCCATCAAAAAGCCACAACCAAATTAAGGTATGTTATGGTTAAAAATGACAATAATTTGTTTTTAAATTAACAAAAGTATTTTTCTCTTTTCCAAGAGCAACATGCTATGGTTGAAAACCAACCATGCTATTTTATGTGTTAAACATATTTTAGTAATTATTAACCATAACATGTTCAGAGGCAACCATAATATGGTTGTGGCTTCTTGATGGAGGACTTATTTAACCACAATATGGTTGTCGGTAACAGTTATATGGTTAAATTAAACATAATATGCTTAAAATTTTCATTGAAAATAGTTTTGTTGGAGGTGACCATATTTAAACATGTTTTTTCGCTGGGTATGGGCACAAAGACCCTATTCCAGAAAGAAGCTTGTATGGGGGCTATGTGAAATTATGTACCAAATTTCATCAAATTATCTCAACAATTGCGACATGGACAGCTATCCGGATGGACATCGCTAGATCGACTCAGAAAGTGTTTGTGAGTCGATAAGGTGTTACAGATAACAGAACAAATGTATAATATCCTCTCCCACCAATATTGTGGTTTGGGTATTAAAATTCTTTTAATTGAATCAAATTTAAGGAAGTTAATAAAGAAATATAACTAAAAGGTTGACCCGGTTGGGTATTGATAAGGCAATCTTCACAAAAAAATGTTTCCTTATAAGTAGATTTATAAAAAATTTCTTCTTTAAAGAAATATTTTTTACGATTTCTAAAAAAAGGAAAACAAATTTTGGTTTGATTTCCTAAAAAAGGACAAATTTAAGCAAAAGTACCGAATCTTTAATACCCACCACCCAGAGTAAGAATATTACAGCATTGGAATTTATATCTTAACCCTTAAATGCATGATTTTTTCTTTTGGATTGAAAAAAATGTTTTTTAATAGAAAATTAGGCGTAGATTACGTAAAAAATATTAAAAAAAATTTAAAAAATAGTTTTGAGTGTTTATTTAGAAAAAAACGGTATGTAGACTTTTGGCAACAATATGCGTTTGGTTCTTAAATTATTAAGGCGTGAACAATAGTCATATACATATTTATATTGCATACAGGTGTTTAGAAAACAGTTTCTATTTATGAAACAATGTCAAACAAATGCGATTTTTGATCTGGCACAAAGCAGCCTTACATTTAGTGCACTAAGTCCGTGGAAATCCATTGCAACCTGGTATTTTGCACCTGTTTTTAGTAGAACATCTATTTTCATTATGCCCTATACCATCGGTCCGTATATCTTGTGTCGGTATAGGTTTTGTCGGTCCTCGGGGCCTTTACCTCCATCTGCCTTCCTGGCTAAAGATCTTCCTCGTTTGTTTTCATATGTTTTATAGGAGCACAATATTTCCGCCAGGTCTGATTTAGAATCTGACAATGTAATATTTGGGTGGTTTGTTTTTTAGAGTATCCATGAAATTATTACGTCCATATCTGTTAAATGGTAAAATAATCTAAAATACCACTTACCACTTTTCATTCTTAATGTATACCTGCCAAAAAAGCTATCATAAGCTCAACTCCTCCAATATAGGCGTTAAATTGTTTAACCGTTTTCGGACATGCTATTGAAGTTTGTGTTTTTTGCGTTTCGCCAAATCTATTGGAAGCTTCAAACGGTTCCGCGCCTACGTAATTTGAAGTTTACGTAGCAAGCTTATTCTCCTTTTAGCATGTCACTGGCATAGCCATTCTTTCATAATTTGTAACAAATTCCTCATGGAAACCCCGTGCAACAGACCGTTTCATAAATTATTTTGCGGCAGGTAATTTGCAGTTTTCGAGCCTATTTCTTTGAATTGTGAGTAGATTCCCTGAGTACATAGGTAATACATTTATGGAACAGACGTATAGGTTAGGTTAGGTTAAATGGGCAGCCGTCACGACGAAGACTCACTTGGGTCCTTATAGCGGTCCCTTTGTGATACCCCCAGCCAGTGACAGGAGTCAGCCAGTACCCACCAGACTATTCCCCAGAAATCACTGCATCCTCGAACCACCCCGACTCCCTGCAGAACAGGGAGATCGATTTCAGCCCCACATTGGACAAATCGTCCAGACATGGCAATTCTGGTCTCCCAAAATGCCTAAACCTAATGCTCCCCAGACCGGGGCATTGGCAGAGAAAGTGAAACACCGTCTCCTCCTCCTCCGCATCATGACAACTCCTACAGTAGTCATTATACGCAAGACCCATCCTCCTAGCATGAGTCCCTATCACCCAGTGACCCGTAATGACCGATATCACCGTTCTCATCCGGTCCCTACCGAGACCGAGTAGTACACGCGTTCTCAACGCGTCATAGCCAGGCCATAGATCCCTGGCCATCAAGCAGGTATGCTCCCCCTGCCATCTGCCCTGAGGCCTTCTGTACGACTCCCTTCTGATGAGAGTCTTGCAGCGGGCCATTGAAGTGCCAATCAGGCCGTCGACGAACATGTCGTCCAAGAGACAGCCCCGTTCGGCCAGACCGTCCGCGATTTGGTTACCCAGGCATCCACTGTGCCCTGGTACCGGACGACATGTTCGTCGACGGCCTGATTGGCACTTCAATGGCCCGCTGCAAGAACAGACGTATAATAACTACCGAAATAAATTACTTGGTTAACTTATCGGGGAATTTTAACGGCACAGTCTAACCACAGTCTAACCAAACAAGTTGTAACCGTCTATAATTATTTATGTCACAAACGCATGTTGTAGACATTTGGCAACATACAGTATTTTTCAAAAATATTGCATTTATTCAATAACATTATTAAAAACAAGATGACAAGGCCATAGCTAACCTGTCAACAGATGCAAAATTATTTTTTTCCATTGTAATAATACACGATTCACAGAAAAGACAAAAATACAAAATTTGATTTTTACTAAGAAAGTGATCTTTATCACCCACCTCAATGAAATACCAATTTAATACAAATCAAACCAACTAAAAACAAAGTAACGTTTGTTTTTTATTAATATTGCTTGTGTGTGCTTAGAAACGAACTTTTATGAATGCACACACATAGGAACATAGAGAAAATTAGCTAGAACTGGTATGTAGACAATTGGCAACAGTATGCATTTAAGGGTTAATATTAAAAAGAAATATTAGTAAAACGTCCTGCTATTCCAAACGTACGATTAATATGTGGCCTAGATAAATTATAAAGCAATCCTTACGAAATTTTGTAGCGGGATTTCGTGACTTATAAAACAATGACAGGCACATTTGTATTTCAATAGCATTATTCGTTACGGTCTTAAACGTACTAAAGTGTTTTTCGAGAGTGAGCGTTATATCGGCCCTATATCAAATTATGGGCTGATCTTCACAAAATTTAGTAGTATGATTTATAGTCATGTAGCGTGTTGTATAGCCTTCCGTCACCTTATTATCATACTAGCTTAACCCGGTGCGCTTTGCTACACTGCTTTAACCACATTTGAAAACTCTCCCTTTAATAGCTTTTCAGTTGAGAGATTTCCCCCCCTGCGCCTACCCGCTTTATTTTTACTTTTAAAAGTGTAGTATACCATAAGAGTGACTTTTGCAAAGTTTGAACATTCTCACTACAATAGCTCTGAAGATATGCGATATTAAAAATTGGCTTCCTATGGGGGGTACCACTTCCCCCGCTGCTATTTTATTTCAATTTTGGGGCTCAGAAGATCCTACTACCAAAAGTTCAACAAAATGCGTGCAGCGGCTCTTATTAATATTTCTATCTATGAGGGGTACTGCTCCTCCTCTGTCTACCCCGCCCATTTTTATATTGAAATTTATAGTTCACCATAATAGTAGCTTTAACCACGTTTGAAGACTCTCCCTTTAATAGTTCTTCAGTTTAGCGATATTTATATATGCATCCCATGGGAGGTGTTTCCCCCCTGCGCCTAACCGATTATTTTTATTTTTAAAAGTGTAGTATACCATAAGAGTGACTTCTACAAAGCTTGAACATTCTCACTATAACAGTTTTTAAAATATGCGATATTAAACATTGGCATCCTATGGTGGGTACCACTTCCCCCGCTGCTATTTTATTCAATTTTGGGGCTCAGAAGATCCTACTACCAAAAGTTCAACAAAATGCGTGCAGCGTCTCTTAATATATGCGATATTTAATACTGACATCCTATGGGGGTGCCAATTTCCCCGCCCCTATCGAAAAAATAAGTAGCCTATTTTATCTTTAGGGCTCACGTGATGTTACTGTAAAAATTTCACAAACACACAAACATTTTTCATTTGTATATATATAGATAGATGTTTTGTATTAAAAATAGCAATTTTGAAGGGAGTTTATTTCACATTTGGTTTCACAACATTTTTCCTACGAATAACATTGTGCTGGATTTCAAACCCAGACTTCTTAGGAGAACCATAATTGTCACCAAAAGTTTTATTTTCTGTTGGGTCTTTTGAAAGCGAACGTGTTTTAAACAAACAAACTGACAGACATGGCTAAATCGACTTAGAGTTGCTTAATGACCCAGAATATGTTTACTTTAAGGGGCCCTAAATAAATAAAAAATATCAAATGGAATGACAAACTTGGTTTACCTTCATTCTCGCTAGGGGTGGAGGGTTTAAAAAAAATTCTTCAAAAAGCAAATTTTAGTAAGACTGTGACAAAGACAGCAAATTTCCAAAACGATAAACTCCCTGTTTAATGGTGGTGCTTTTGTCTAAGCTTTCATATTTTTTGCAAGTAAGACTAAAACGTTTGTAATTCTCATTCGTTTTACAGTTTTATTTGTATAATACCTTTAGCTTTTTCATTTTATTTGGAATAAGGTTTCCTGATAATCTGGCCTAAGCAATCAGTGAAATACGCACAGAAACTTGCTTTCCCTCAACAATAAATTTCAGTGTATTTATCAAAAATAAAAGTTGGGAATTTAGCACGTTATAGAGAAATCTTATTAAAATTGAGTTTTGTGTTCCCAAAAACAACTGTGATTTAAAAAAAATCAAAGTTGTGGAAATAAAATAGCAAAATTTTCAATTAAAATAAAATTTTAAAAATTTTTTCTATTAAATAGCAAAACTTTAGCCTACCAGACGGACGCACAACACTATATAATTTTAGAAGGTGATTACAATCGATCGATATACTAAAATATTGAACTTTAACAAAAATTACAAAAATTGCTATGTGTTTTAGACTGCTGGTGTATTTTTTATTACACAATACTGCCCATATCGTCACTAACACGGCATTTATTCAGGGCGAACGTTAAGACAAATAAACACAAACATTACAACAACAACAATGAAAACAATGGCTAAAGGCAAACACAGTGCAAAAATAATGCATTTAAATCGGATACGGAACTGTGACTATTGGCGCCAAATATAAATATAACAAACGAAAAAAGTTATGGCGACTAAATGGGGGAAAGTATATTTCTATACACAAACACAATAGAATGTACAAACATAATAAATATGGCAAAAATTGAAACTAAAAAAAAATATGAATTAACCAATAAAGAATGTCCTTTTTCTACGACCTATTTAAGCACAGTGATGTAATCTCAGCCATTTCCGGGCTAGATTTAGCGCTTTTTATGTTCCTGTTACGCGAAAAAATGCGCAAATAGACCCTTTTTATTATTTTCATTTAACTCTTTAAGCCCCTTTTGACTTTGGTACGTTATGGACAAATTTGTTGTTTCCTTTGCAATATTGATTAGTAAAAACTGTCCTAAAAATTTAAAAACGTGCGAATGGAAAAACGTTGAACGTACGTATAAGTTTTGAATCGAGGTTCATAGTTATAAAATTGCAATTGGTCATTTGCTTTTTTTGTTTAAAAATAAAACTTCGTGCACAGTAGACGGATTTGATACTTTTTTTAATAAGCTGGGCACAACACTGCTAAATCTAATTTGAGTACGCTAAATTTAATGGTGCTAGTCATTTTTCGAAGTTAGCGGTCGTATTCGCGATAAAAAGTTTTTTATAATAATGTCCCAGTAAAAACTTCGCTTACTTTTTCAAAATGAATAGCTTCTTTAACTCATTATTTAGTAGCTTTCTTCTATAACTACATCTATAACAACTTCTATAACTACTTATTTCTGGATGTGTGTAGGTAAATAAATAATGACTTGCTTTTGAATGCGTTCATTTTGGGACATCCCATGTAAAATTCATTGGTTCTTTCAGTAGAATTGTAAGTAGTGCTCTTATTTTTTTCTGATTACTTAACACATCATTTTGTAGGCGAAGTTTTTACTGGGGCACCATACAACGATGTTTTTTATAGTTTTGGCACAATTGTTTAATTTAAATCCATCCAACTCTGTTAAATACAATTTTTACCAGTAGAGGGTCAATCTTGTTTAAATTTGCGACTGGCACAGTGATAAAGTCTTTAGCGAGATCAAATGTGCTGTTCAAGCTACGAAATACCTGACGAGATATTCTGTAAAATCAATTCGAACGAAATAAACAAAAATTCACAATATCCTATACGTAGATAGTGTTTTATGGAATAAAGCCGAAGATGGGCGAGAACTGCAAGTTTTGTTTAAAAACTTCCAGTTTTAAAAGGATGCAAATGCCTTGTATTTTAATTGAATTGAATGTCGAACGATCACATACTCAATGGCATGATAATGATCTAAAACCTTATTATACCCACACCACACTAGTGGAGAGGGTATTATGCATTTGTGCTGATGTGTGTAACACCTTAAAATATTGCTTCTAGTTCCACCTTAAAGTATACCGATCGACTCAGAATCACTTTCTGAGTTGATCTAACGATGTCCGTCCGGCTAGCTGGCTGTCCATGTAACCTTTTGCGCAAAGTACAGGTCGCAATTTTGGAGATAATTTAATAAAATTTGGCATAAGTACCAAGCGAGCGGAGATAGGGGGCAATTTCTGCCTCTCAGAAACTATCAAACCGGTAGTTAAGCATAGATAGATCCCTATTCATATAGCCATACACTCTCGCAAAATTTGTTTTAAAATACTGTGGTGTAGGGTATAATATGGTCGGGCTTGACCGACTATACTTTCTTAGTTGTTTTTTTAATGGACGCGTTTAGTGTCCCAAGAATTGCCATCACTGTTTAAACCAGTGTTCGAAAATAAACAGTAAATTATTTAGCGTTCGGCTCACACACCCAAGAACGATATATATTTTTTTTACTGATTGTGTATACTAACACAACCCTTAATACCTTTTGTACCTATTTTCAAGAAAGAGCCGAACATACCCAGTAAAAACTTCGCTTACTTTTTCAAAATGAATAGCTTCTTTAACTCATTATTTAGTAGCTTTCTTCTATAACTACATCTATAACAACTTCTACAACTACTTTTTTCTGGATGTGTGTAGGTAAAAAAAATAATGACTTACTTTTGAATGCGTTCATTTTGGGACATCCCATGTAAAATTCATTGGTTCTTTCAGTGGAATTGTAAGTAGTGCTCTTATGTTTTTCTGATTACTCAACACATTATTTTGTAGGCGAAGTTTTTACTGGGTAATATAATGTTCTGTTCTTCGTTAAAAAATAGAAAAATTGTAGTGATACTGTAGACAAACATTATATTTTAATGTTCTATAATGTTTCTTTTTTACATTAATAAAGAAATGAATAAACAGCAAATCTTAGCAACGACCACACCACGAACAGCTTGTGTGTGTATTGTGTATATGTTTTGTTTGTGTAAAATTATTTTGCTGGATTTTTGTTTTCTTTTTTCGTATTTTCCACAAATCTACTGAACCGAACACTAAGTAGCGATATTTAGTGTTTATTTTCGAACACTGGTTTAAGCAGCCTCTATCTGTTTGGTCTACTAAAAAAAAGAAAACAAGCATACACACTGCAGTATGAATTTATAAATAAATAATAATTTTAAGAAAAAGTTTTCTATCACAGTATCTTTCTAATTGCTAAAAATCTTCTCTTTAAAATATTGTTTTTTTTTTGCCGAAATTAAAAAAAAAATGGGTTGGTTTTTCTATGAAATCCTTTTGTTGCCTTTTTAAAGCAATTTTTGTTGCATTTTTGTGTTTAATAAACATTAATTTTAATGAAAGTGTAATTATTATTGTTGTTTTGTGTTCTAGATTTATGATGCCATAATATCATTTTGAATTCTGAATTTAAATGATGGTGGCAGAGGAATGATTTTTATGTTTTTCTCGTTGTTTCTTTTTTTTTTGTTTGTTTTTTGTCTGCCCATAAATATTTTTGTGAATCTAGATCGAGGGTTGTGAAAAAGTTTGGAGAAAATATGATTAATTTGAAGGATTATAAAACAAATATTTGCCATGTGTGAAAGCCGACCGTACATGTAATCTAATGCAATGTTACGGACCGTAACGTACTGCATGCACATTGGTGCACTTAAGGCCATGAGAGATAAAACTTCATCGCTTTGCGTGACGTTTCTAGCTTTGACAGAAAAGCGTAACGCAAAAGTTGTATGTCACAATAAACACTTTGACAACACACGCATTGTTTGTTAAAAATACTTTTCTCTTAGCTCCGCGTTAAAAGTACTTTATGTGACATGTTTCGTATAAGTTTGAATTTTTCATCTTAGATGTCAAAGCGAATCTCTAACGCAACGCGAAGCCAAAGAACATTTAAAAACGTGTCAGCTGTTTTTTACAAACATAAACAGAAAAGCATTAGTATATATAAAACAACACACACAGTGATGGGAGTTAAAATTTCATATTTTCAAATGGCGGCCGCTGTGCAGAAAAAGTACCAAGTGATTTAAATGGTATTAAAACCGTATTTCGTGTATTTATAAATAAAATACAATATACATATCGCACTTGTACAACAATACTGTATTAACTCAAAATTTTAAAATTTTCAGTAAAAGCAAAACAATTTTGAATTTAATATGAAAGGCATATGAAAAAGTATTTTTAAGCCAACCTTTTCTTTACCAAAAGGAAGACAAAATATCTCGATATTTTTACAGCGGGTAGATATGAAAAATACCTGTCGGCTTTTTCTAAAAAGTGAAAAACTAAGAATTTTGAGTTAATACAGTATTGGTGAGTAGGTGCGATATAGATTTACAGCCATATTCATAAAAAGTTCTTATTTTAAGCTTATAGTATGTAATAACTATTAAACGCTTTTTGTCTTATAAGCCTCTTATAAAAATTTGTATTCATAAACGTACAACAACAGCTTTTTTACTATTAACTGTTTGCAGCAATTTTCTGTTTAAGTATGGCAACTTTCTTTATATTTGGCTGCCATTTTATTGTTAGTGATGCACGAAACTTCTATTCGGTTTACATTATATTCTATATTTAAATTTTCTTATAATTTTTTTTTAATTGTAGACCTTCAAAATTATTCGTATCAAATAAAACTATATATTAATTTATTTTCTGAACAAAATGTTTCCGAAAGGTATCATAAAAACTTTTGTTTGAACCTTTTTTAAATATACGATAAGAAAGTAATCGAATAAAAAGTTTTTTTACTTTTTATTAACATCACTATTATTATGATTTGTTTATTTTATTTTTTATATTTTTGAACAATAATGTGTTGTTTTAAACAAAAAAAAAAAAAACAACTATTTGCAATAATTTAATAAATAATTAAATCATATAAATTTTGTTTAAATAATTATCAATATAACTTTAAATTGGCTGTCTAAAATAAAAAAAAAAATAGTGAAATGTATTTAACATGTCCGTTTAAATAAATAAAACATTTTTGTCATTATTTTTCAACATATTTCACAAAAATAATATCATAAAATGCAAACACCTTTCAAAATGTCATTTTATTTTTGGTTTAAAGAAGGGCAAATCCAACAATAAATTTTCTTACTTTATGAATGGTTTATTAAAGGTTCAATAGACTATTTTTCGTTTATGAATACAACTTTAGCAATTTTTGCTTAAAAACGGTCAATTAATCATCAATAAGTTTTTATGAATACGGCTGTTAAAATAAAGAAATATTCATTTTAGCATAAACATATAAATGAACATATATTATTTTTAACAAGCTCGAGTTTCAATCCTCAATGAATAATGGTTTTTTCGTATTTCAATATTAGCTATACGCGATTGTTTTTAACCGTTAGTACTTTTAAACTTTTTATTTTGTCAAGATTCAAATAAAACTTGGATTCGACTTGCTGTAGAACAATTTGAAACTCTGTCATAACCTGGCCATAAAAATAAAAAAAAATTGACAAAAGCTCTATTTTAAGAATCAAAAAAAAAAAAAAAATTAAAATGGTTATTTATTTTATTTTAATTCCAATAAACACTTATCGATTCCTCAAGAGAAGGAGTTTGCAGTTGCAAATACAACAGATTTTATATTACTGACTTAATATGATATAGTTAAAAATATTAGCAGTATGCTTAAAGGCATTCTTAGTTTCGATCAACTAATAGAATTTTCTTCACAGATCCAATGGATTTCGATATAAATCCAACAACAAACTACAATAAAATTCAATATATGTACCGCATCATTGGATTAATGAAGAATGTTCCATTAGCACCCAGTTAATAAAATGCTTTTTTAAATCGATGAAAATTTTGCATTAACTAAATGCGAGAAATTTTATTAATATTTTGACTATTTGTTATTACATTAATGAAATATTTTATTAACAAGATTTTTTGTTTGTCGTGCTTAATTCCATATTTTTATTCTTGATAAAAACACTGAAATTTATTATTGATGGGATAAGTTATTCAAATGCGCATTTCACTGGTTGCTTAGGCCAGATCATCAGGGAACATCATCCAAAGATTTTAGAAAAGCTAAAGATATTAAGCAAATAGGAATTTTAAGCAACAGTTTTACTTGTAACAATATCAAAGTTTTAACAACACCAACAACAACAATAAACAGTGAGTTTATCTTTTTTACATTCCCCTCAACAATTGGTTGGAATTATCCAAACATTAATTGTTGTTGTAAGTAGGTTAGGAAAAATTAAAATAAAAACAAAAACAACTTGCTTTATGGTTTTCGCAAAAAATAAAGCATGTTGCCAATTTAGTTTTTTTTTAAGCCGTACACTTGCCAGTTTATTATCAAAATAATTTTTGGGAATACAAAATTTTCATTTAACAAGATTTTGTTTGTCGTGTTTAATTAACTTAATGATGAAGATTCAAATGTTTAAAGATATTTTTTCATTATTTCAATGAAAAGGTTTTTGTATTTCAATTAAATTTTTAATTTGTTCTATGGCATAAATTCATTAAATTAATTTTTAAATTTCGTAATTTTTACGACAGTCTTTTATTAGTTTAATTATTATTATGGTTATTTATTTCAGCCATTTTTTCAATGTGCGTTTTGAGTTGTTGTAATTTTATTTGGTTTTTTTTAATTCCTGTTACAAATCATCAAGTTGTATTATTTTCTTTTCGTTTTTATTTTCCTGGTACATCATGATACTAAGGTAGACACCTTTATAAGCTAACCTTAAAGTAAATTGCACTCAATCACTTTTCAAGCCTGTGACGACCTTCATCAGCATTATTTCCATTTTATAAGTTTGTATTGCTACGCAGATATTTTGTATTTCAATTAACAATTAATGGAAAAATAATGTGAACATTTTTTGCACTTGTTTTTTCTTTTTAGTGGTTTGTTTTTGAACCTTTTACTAACATTTGGTTAAAATCAGCTTTTCGTTATCGCAATGAATTTTTTTCATTGATTTGTGAAAAATTAAAATGTATTATTTTTTAACAAATTTTTATGTTAACCGCTAAATAAAATTCATTTCAGTAATAAAGTTTTTAATTGGATTAAAGAAAAAAATTAAATTAAATTAATTCACTATATTTATGAAGCAGCCTTTTTTTAGTGCGTAGGACCTATTTTAAAAGACAACTTGTACGCTTTCAAGTTCTTATACAAATTTTAATCCAGTGCCCATGTTCTGTAACTCTCGCGTGGAGAAACTTTTCGATTGAAATGTGTGAAATAAAACAAAAATGCTATAAAATGAAACAAACAGCTGGTCATCTCAATTAACTGTATCTGTAACTATGGCGATTACTAGCTGTCACGTAAGGAAATTACTAGTTAATTTACAGAAAAATTATATCTGTAACATTTTGGTGAGAATAGTTCCCGCTTTGAATTGTCAAATATACTCACGAATAAAAATGGGGCGAGAAAAAATTTTAACACTAAAAAACAATTCAAAATGCAAATTATAGTAATAATAATATTTTGTTCTTGGCAACTTTTTTTCATTGTTTAATTATTTTGCTTTTAACATTTTTATAAAATATACGAATGTTGTCAAAGCTCGTTTGCAAACAACGAACATTAAATTCGAACTTTACATTATTTGGTATAGCCGACGGTTGTATTTTCGCCGCTGTCGTTGAAGAATTTTCAATTTTAGTAAATTTTGTTCGCCGTCAACAATATGTGTGACTGGCGTTCTCGACGACTGTAATGTCACACGGCTTCGAGTGCAATGTTATTATATTTATAACTTAAAGACGTCCCGGGAATTCCCGGGAATTTCAATTATTTTATTTCCCGTTTTCCCGGGATTTTTCTTGCGGGATCCCGGGAAATAAAAAATTCCTCATAATTTCAGAAAATAGCTATTTATACTTTGAAATTTAGTTTTCTATTCTCAAAAAATTAGCATCTGTGGATGGGTTGTGGATTAGATCAATTACAAGAAGTGAGTACATGTATTTAAATCAATGTCTCCTGATGCAATAAATCTACTAAAAGCAGAATAGGCAGTGCAACAGTTGATAATTATTACATTTAGTGAAGTGAAGAGTTAATAAAGTACAATAATTCAAAATAAGATGCAGGCAGTAAAGTTTCATTGTCCATGAACAAGTCATAAAAATAGAAGATACCTAAACATATCGCTCCTTTATTGCAACATAGTCATATCTACAAAAACAAACGATCGTGGCAAAATGCGATTACAGTTTTCAAAATGTACCGATTTAAAGATATATTTTGCTATAACTTCGGTTCAGTTTGAGATATAATACGAGAAGGTATGAAGGAAAACTTTGCTAAAGTTACTTCAAATTTTGAGATATGACTATGATGCAATGAAGGAGCGATATCTTTATTAGGTGATAAACACAAATTTTCAATTTCAATTTGTGTTGGTTAATATACCCGTGAAGTGCGGGGAAACCGAAATAAAATAACATTTTGGAAACTCGTGTGAGATACTACAACATACAACTTGAAAAAGACATTGTCCTATAGATTACAAATGGATCTATTGAAATGAAAAGGTTTGTAAGAAGCAGTCCGGTTAATGTTATTTTTTCATCAACCTTAACATACATTTGACTGATATAGACGTTGTTTATAAAAAAGAAAAAATTGCTTCAGATTGTGAATCCGAAGCATGCTACAACGGTGCACTTTTAACTATTTGTCCAACCTCGGTAAAAAATGAACGAAGTTTTTCGGAAACATGATAATTAGTAAATAAAATCAGGAATATACTTTTTGACGACTTACTAAGCGCTTTGAGTGAGTCAGTTATTTCCTAAGCCGTTCAAAAATGTTAATATATTTATTTAAAATATTTAAACTATTTTATTAATTAACTTTTTGATCTCATATCTTGAGTACCTTAATTTTAATTTTGTTTTTATTATTGTTTTATGAATTAAATTGTTATGTTTAAGTTATCTTTTTATCTTGTATCCAGAGCATAATAATACTGAATAAAAGCCTAATTATAGGGAATAGAGGCGTGAGGGGTTAATAATTCAAGTTCCTATTTCAATCTTCAATTAATTTTTTAGTATTGAACCATTTCTTTTACTTTCTTTGTAAACAAGTTCCCTTACGTTTTTTTACAAAAGTTTTTTTTATTAATTAATAACAAAGTTTACTTTGTATTATTTATATGGAGCGGGATCCCGGGATCCCGGGAAATTTAAAAAAATTTCCCGCTTTTCCGGGAATCGAAAAAGTCCGGGGAAAAAAAATTCTACTTTTGATACTATTCGGCATAAGTTACATACACAGTTTTTTCTCACTTTTCGAAAAACGATGGAATATTTTATTTCACATCTTTTCGATGCGAGAAGTTCTCACTACAGAACATGGGTACAGGTTAAGTTCCTTACCTTAAAATTTATCAGCAGCAAGCCTCTTAAAATTCTTAGGTCGCATTAATGATTTTCGAATTATATAAAATTTACTTTTATTTTGCGTTTAATTTTAATACCCTTTAATGCAACGAGCAAACCTCGTACCATTATAAAATTGCCATAAATCGTTTTCAACAATATATGGATATTTTATAGAAAGGCAAAATACATATTTCCCAGTATGAATTTACATGCGCATATTCATATTTATAGTTTGGTGTGGGTGCTTTTATCCTTCGATAATGGAGTTCGCATAAACTATTTCCTTCCAACATGTTTTTTCGACCTATTTTTTTTATTTTTAAAAAAAATATTCATAATTACGAATTACTGTCATTAGTTCGATGCAGTAACCATAAAATCGGAAATACATTTCTTAATATTAGTTGGTATTTATTCCTGGGTATTTGGCATAAAATTAAATGGTTGTGTATTCTCTTTATGAAACAGAAATTCGTTTTTTTTTTCATTAATTTTATAGGCTGCTAGAGAAGTAAGCCAATACTTAGTAAAAATATCTGTATATTTACATCATACATTTAAATTTATTATTGCCGTATTTATAAAAGAACAAAATTTGATTCAGAATCTATTTTCAGAAACATTTTTATGATAATTTAACAGAAAATATTTATTACCATATTTAAGTCTTAAATAAAACATTAAATTTTTCTTATTGATAGTTTATTTGTAAAAAAAAAATGTAAGAAAATTTAAAGTTTAATTATATGTTTTCTGAATATATCCTCTAAACATATTTGTTAAATTTGTAGTTAGCCTTAAATTGGAAATCTTTGTAACCAGATAACTGTGCTATTAAAGATAGAACCACACAGGGAAGGTTTAAAAAAATCAACTAGATACAATACAACAAAAATTAAAACAATCACACTTTATGGTTATCTTTCCCACTTCATTAGGCAGCTTGTTTATAGAGTAATTTAGGAAAGCAAGAGTTAAATATAAAAGGCTTAAACGCCTTACACAAGGGCTACCTGCAGCAAGATTTTTAAAATAATAGCTGCAAAACAAGTTTATTAAAGTTTGTGAAATTTTGTTTAAACTAGTGGGCAAATTTGGGCCATAATGTAATACAAATTTGAAAGGAATACACAAGATTTAATCTTAGCTTTTTGATCTCGAGACAGAAATAAGGACAGTTAAATTAAAAATTAGCCATTATCTACAATTTGGCAGAAACAGTTTTTTTATGGCACAGGGTGGCACAGATGTGTTTAAATTATCATCACTACCAGCTTTATTCGTTGAGCACAACAGTGCCCTAAACACTGGCGAAAAGCAGTTCGTCTTCACAGAAAAAATTGTCAGAAGTCTTTCATCAATTAAAAAAATTGTTTAAAAAATATTTCAATTTAATTAGTGTGATAGTTTAATCAATTATTTTTTTTTTCATGAAAGAAAATTAAAAATTTAATTTTGATTTAATTAACATTTAAGTTGATTTGAAATAAATTTTGAATTAAAAAATTATCTTAATTGATTTTTTCGTTTAATATTTAATAATTTAAGCTTGTAGCATTGTTTTTGGGAATTGTCAAAACCTGAGCTATATTTAATTAAATTAATTAACACATTGCTTGAAACGGTAAAGTTTTTTGATAATTTTTTTTGAATTAAAATTAAAAATATCATTTATTGAAAAAAAAAAAAAAAATATTCACAATTTTTTTTTAGTAATCTATATAATCATTTTGGTAATAGGTAAAAAATCAACAAATTGTTTGCTTGATTCTATAAAATTGGTGATTTGAGACAATTTTTTATTTTGTCTGTGTTCCAAAGCCTCTTTGTGTGCGTTAACACCCATATGCAACAAACATCACAATTTTGAGTGGATGTATGATCCGACAGAACCAAACACTCCTCCCTTGCTCGGGAGCTGAAGCTATCTGATATCCACGGCTGCAATACCGAAGCTTTTGTTGATAAGCAGCATCACAATGAGTCGTAAATCAGCACTTAATGGTAATATTTTATTTAATGTATACCTTTTCGCGATTTCGGGTGTAAGCTACAGCAACAACGTGAATCCCGAAGAAGCCTCAATAATAACCAGCCCAGGGCTGAAGTCACATGGGCTACTGGCTTCCATTGTGTTAATAAGAAAATTTGGAAAGCCGCGATAATTTTCGCATTGAGTCCACAGTCCACACTCCACGAAACGTATCGTCGTTTCGTCCGGACCACTATAAGACGTAATCGACGTTTTTATTTCCATGATTTTTAGAGTAAATATAAAACCGGCATATTTTTATGAACCTCTAAAACAAGATCGTTTTAAAAATTTGCTCGATTTAAATTTTAAGAACACGGCTGTATAATTTTTTTTGTAACAGGAGTAAAAAACTATAGAAAATTGAAACTTCATTTAATAACGGCTGAAATAAATAACCATTTAGCCAATTTCAATTTAAATTTTATTTATCATATTATTGTTAATTTTGACCATAGTATGGTTACTTTTGATCAAATTTCAAAAAATGTTAGCCATATTATGGTTTATTTTAACCATTACATAGTTAATTTTGACTAAGATATAATGAACTTTGACCAAATTATGGTGAACCTTTACCATATTATGGTAAATTTTATCCAAATTAAGGTTATTTTTTACCAAATTATAGTGAATTTTATCAATACTGTGGTAATTATTAACCCATAATATGGCTACCAACAAACAATGACATTGTTGAAATCCAACCATAGTATAATTCAAATTGAAAAATGCCTTTCATAAATACAAAAGGGCCTAAATAAGTAAATACCTTAATTTTCTCCCCACCAGTGCAGGGTATCTGTGCGTTAGTCTCTATTTAGTAGATTGCTTTTGACTTGCGTTATGCATGAATTTGTTAATGGGTTCATTAACTTTCCATAGTTTGGTACTAATGAAAGTGACCTCTAACAATGGTGGGACCACAAGTTTAAAATTAAAATTCCTAGCTGCAAACTTGCTGTTGTCTCTCAATCCTTTTACAGTTTGTCGAATAAAGTTTTCAGTTTAATATATGGAATTTTTGTTGTTGATTATTCTAACCCAATTTCCATTATCCTGCCATCCAATTTCTGTAATGCAAATATTAGTATTGGGTTTATTTAACTATGTGACCGGGGTTACAAATGCGCGTTTAAATAACATGGAACAAAAGTATTGAAATCATTTCATTGTATGCATGTATCCATGGTTTTTATTCTGGAAAATTTTCGATTTGTTTTCAGGGATTTGCTTTGTTCATATATGAACAATACTTAGTAATCGCAATGTTAGCTGGTGTGTGGAAAATGTGTGAATGAAAAATTAAATTAAATGGCAAATTTTTCTCTTCATTGACTTTAATTGCTGGTACATTTATTCCATATTAAATGATTTTTAAACATACTCTTGTAATCATTTGCAATATTTATCTTTTTATTATTCGATTTCACACACGTAAATGCGTTTTACTTATCAGAGAGAAAACAGGATGACCAGAGGACTGGTTTGTTATTTGTTAAATAACGTTCACAATTTAAATACTCATTGAACATTGTTCAGAATCTTGTTAAATGCCGTTTTCAAATAATTTGTTTATTTTTGCAAAAAATTGTTTTTTTTAAATTAAAATTTTCTATTTTTAGTCCAATAAAAACATTAAAAAAAAAATTAACTGCTGTCTCACCTCATAATGCAACTTTCTTTTCGGAAATGTATGGTGGAAAATAAGTTATTTTCACTGAGTTTTATAAAATTGCCTACATTTTGGTGACGCAGTTAGTGTTATCCCGTACTTTTTGAACAAAGTTGGATAAAATGAGAGTAAACCTTAAGTAGGGGAGCATTAGTCTGTATGACTGGGATCCCGAGGCATCACATTGTATTTTCATGCCCAGAACATCAAGAGATTCTGATTCCTCAATAGTTATACCACCCA
The DNA here is from genome assembly GCA_963931875.1 of Pollenia griseotomentosa. NCBI lineage: Eukaryota > Metazoa > Arthropoda > Insecta > Diptera > Polleniidae > Pollenia > Pollenia griseotomentosa. Next base: position 95,430,207 of record OZ007562.1, on the reverse strand, counting down.
TATATACAGATGAGGCACTTGAGATCTGTCGCACGTTTATGAGTCAGCATGCACAATTTGGTCTTTCGGGCATTAAAATCGTTTCTATTCGCACAACCCTATTTATAAATTATATCAAGGTCTCGACCAAGCGAATCACTCATGTTTTGCTTCATAGCACCTGCATCAGATACGCTCTATAATCAAATTAATACGACAGGCAATAGTTGCTGCGGTCTGTAAAAGTTTAGATAGGGCTAGAAGTTTGACATAAGAGGTCGTGCAGAAAAATAAGAAATAGAGTAGGAGAAAGAACGGAGCCATGTGGCACCCCTGAATTAATCGTGAACTCATTTGACGAATACACAACTATAAAAACCCTCATAGTGCGATCTCTTTCTAGGTTTTACAAGATTAAGAGCAGTTCATTAGAATAAACTGATCGCCAAATCTTGATTTCAATTACTCAAAGGTTGCGGTAGCCGTATAGTACGCAGCGCCATCTTGTTGTAACTACTTTTCGCTCGAATCAATGTTATTAATATTTCTAAATTTTTATTTTCTATACTGATGACTGATTTTTATACCCACACCACAATAGTGGAGAGGGTATTATGCATTTGTGCTGATGTGTGTAACGCCTTAAAATAGTGGACCCACCTTAAAGTATACCGATCTACTCAGAATCAGTTTCTAAGTCGAAGTAACGATGTCCGTCCGGCTGGCTGGCTGTCCATGTAACCTTGTGCGCAAAGTACAGGTCGCAACTTTGGAGATAACTTGATAAAATTGGGGTCATAGGTTGTTATTGGCACAAGGACCAAGCCTATTGAAAATGGGCCAAATCGTAGGACCACGAGGGAAGATAGGGGGAAATTTCTTCCTCTCAGAAACTATCAAACCGATTTTAATGAAATTTAAACCATGGATAGATCCATATCTATATGGACACTTAAGCTATACAGTTTTTCAAAAATAGGACCACAAGGGGATGTAGGGGGCAATTTCTGCCTCTCACAAACTTTCAAACCGATTTTGATGAAGTTTTTAAACATAGAGAAATCCATATTTATATGGACACATAAGCATGATGTGTTTTTAAGTACTGTGGTGCTGGGTATCATATGGTCGGGTTAGACCGACTATACTTTCTTACTTGTTTAAGTTATTTTGGATAAGTTGGTTTAAGCGTGAATCTATTCGTGATGAGTTTTCAGAGTAAATTAGAAAAAAATGAGTGCAGTATGACAGTTCGCTTCAAGTTCAGTCCTGCTTAGAAAAAACCTTATTTACAGCCTATATTCTAAATTTGCAAATTTTAAGGTATAAATTAATATTTCCAAAAATTTCTTTTTGTATTTAGGTTTTTTATATATATATATTAACCGTATTTATAAATGATTGTTAAATTTAACAAACGTTTATTAAGGAGAATTTTCATACAAAATTTGTTTTGTAAACCTTTATTAAATTTAAATTTTTTTATAAATACAGGCATAAGTGTTTGATCCAGCAAACGTTTTGCAAAAGCAAACATTTGTTTTAATAAAGATAGTGGCTAAGCGCAGCACATCAAATAATTGATAGGTGTGAACAAAGAAACTTTACTAAAGTATTTTTTAGACAAGAAATTGGTTGGCTAGTGTGAATGTGCTTAAAACCTGTTTTATTTTACCTAGAATCTATAGCATTTTCCTACTTAAAGGAACTCGGTTGATCTTAAAAAGAAGAATCTTTGCCGAAATGTTAGTCCAAGTTTCTCTAGTATTAAAATTCGGCCACATCGATATTATATTACACTCAAAAAAGGCCTTCCCATGCATCGGTAAACTAGACCTTACCCAGCAAGCATTTGGGTGATCTTTTTTGTAGAAACACCTGAATGAGTATTTTCAAATCACTTTTGATGATTAAAAACTGATTTTTCACTTGAGCGTTTAAAAAATAATTCATATAGGATTCATTTATATGATTAAAAGGGAATCAGCAAATTGTATTACAAATGATTCTTTGAGGCGATTAATCGGTAGGGAACCATTTTCTCGCAACGAGATTATTATTTACGATCGAGATATTAGTATCGGTTATATTGCTTATGAAGCCAATTCCTTAAAGATTCGATTATAATACAAAATCCTAGCTGGGTAATAATCACTTCATTATAGCATAGTGAAATAGAGTACAAATTTTACTCAGGCTACAAATGAGAATTATTCGAATCCATTACTGCGTTTTACCGGATTTTTGGGATTGGGACATTAAAATATAAACTAGGTTAATGAATGTATAGGGTGAACAAAATAAACTTTGTAAACAAAAAGTATTTATTAACAAGTTTATTGCTGGAGATCAGCTCGCAAGATCGCCATAGGTACAAAGCCTTAATTCCCTGAGAACTTTTATGTAAGCGTAACATAAGCGATATATTTGGTTAATTTTTGACATAAATTTTATATGGTAAGTACTAAGGTTTTTTGTGCCGCAAATGAGCCGGTTTTCATGTAGGTTTTAAATAAAAACAATATTCTGTTAGTTTAAATTAAAAAGAGTTAAATTTTATTTGTGTAAATGGATAACGTGCTAAAACTTATATTATAGTACACTCATAAAGTTATTACAGTTACTGAATGTTTTTCCGTATTTATTTTGTTATGTACCAGGCCTGTTCTGAAAATCACATTGTATGAAAGTGATTTGAAATCACAAGAAAGGTGTTCTGGGCATATTGTTTTGTGATTTCAAAACGTTCAGATACGTTAACAACTTTTTGAAATCACTTTGTTATTTTTACGACTATTGTAAGATGACCCTCATAATAAATTACTTAAATGAAATATTCAACGTGTTGTTTATTAATTTTTTTATGCATTAAGCTATTTTATTTACAACAAATCTCTTTAAATTAAGAAAATTGGACTACACTACAAAAATGATATTTGCTTTTGGGACTTCTGTTGTGATTTCAAGTTTGTTTTTTTAGTTGAATTAAAGATAGCTAATTTGCTAACAGCAGCATGAGAGCAAAGTCTAATAGTTATTCAAAATCGTAAAAGCTGTATAGAATCACAGAAAACAAAATAAATTCGCGAAAAATTGCAAGCTTGTTAACAAAGCCTAAAATTTATTTGAAATCGCTTAATGGGTTCAACAAAAACAAAATGTCGGAAAATAACAAAAAAAAAATTTTCAAAATAGCGAAAGTTCCCGAAAATTTTTAATATTTCAAACAATCCATAATATGGATTACAAGTCCTTTAACCTATAAGGAATGGCAAAAATTCGTTACAAATTGCTAAATAAGCGGAAATGCGCAAAAATTGGCTAAAGCTGTAAAGAATCAGAAAACTTATAGAAACAAATCGCTTCTATCGCGAACATGGCAAACATTTGCAAAAAACACATTCTAAAACGAATTTGAGATCGCTAAATCCGTTAAAAAGAAATACAAATTGTTGGAAAATAACACAAAAAGCGTTAAAAAATTAACTTTAATTTTGTAGAACAAACTTTTTGAGTTTGCTTGTGCTTTCGACAATTGGAAATCACAACGAAAAACACAAAAACTGTGTGATTTACAGAACACCGCAAAATCACACGTGTGATTTTAAAAGCACATGTGATTTAAAATCACGTGATTTTCAGAACAGACCTGTAGTGCGATTCTCTATTCAATTTAAACATAATTTTAATAATTTAATTTAAATTATATTCAACATTTTTTATTTTTCGAATTTATTCTATGAGTTAAATTTCAGTTATGCATTTTATAAAGCTTTTTTGTAATAGTCTTATTCCTTCAATTTTGCAGGAATGACTTTATACACTACCAGACTATTATATTGTATCTTCTTGTTACATTTTACCTACGCAAAGTTAACGTAAATTTTATTCAGTAACTTTTTTAAAAATATCGTTTACTGCTATGTTCAATCCTAAGGTGAGGTATTTAAGTTATCTTAACGGCAAAATATTTTTCATTGCTTATTTTTAAATTCGTAGTTATTTTACAAAAAAAAAAAAGAAAAAAAACAAACTAACAAAAATTTTGGCAAATAAAAGCCACATTTTTTAAATTCACGTTATTTACATACATTTTGCAAAAATAATATTAAAAAATTTGTTTTTTGGGAATTTATAAAAATCATAAAAAATTTTAAAGATTTTGTTATTCGTGCTTAATTCCCAGTTTTTATTCTTGATAAAAACACTTGAAATTTATTGTTGATGCGATAAGCTGTTCCTATGCGCATTTCATTTCATCCATAAAGATTTTAGAAAAAATAATTTAATGAAAATTAAATTTAATGAACTTAAGCCTAATTAAAATTATTAAAAAGTTTGGATTAAAAACCATGAATAGTTCAACAAAATAACCACAATACTAATTAAAACTAAAGATATTAAACCAAATAATACTGTTGTAAGTAGGTTAAGAAAAAACAAAATGCAAAATAAAAACAACTTGCAAAAGTTTTTTTTTTTTTTTTGCATTTTGTTTTTTCTTAACCGACTTACAACAGTTTTATTTGGTTTATTTGGATGAAGTTTCCTGATGATCTGGCCTAAGCAACCAGTGAAATGCGCATAGGAATAGCTTATCCCATCAACAATAAATTTCAAGTGTTTTTATCAAGAATAAAAACTGGGAATTAAGCACGAATAACAAAATCTTTTTTTTTTTTTTTTTTTTTTTTTTCTCAATATTATTTATTGAATCTTCATACATTTAAATATGAACTAACAATAATTAATCAAATCTTAACCTAATACTTTATTTTATGTCCTGCCAGTGCCAGACAAAAATTTTCTTCATCACGGGTTCTGTTCACTTATCGAGGTGTTTGTCGCTCATCTAATTGGATAAGTGCTGCAGTGTCTCTTCTTCTTAAGCGAGTGTGGCCGCTATCATTTAAAATATTTCGTGCTAGTGGGTTTGGATGCAATTCGAGCCTTTTTTAGTATTTGACTGCATATTTTGTAATCATAGTTTTGACTAATGGAACATTAAGATCCTTGTGAATATTTGAGTTTTTTACATACCAAGGGGCAGCTGTGATTATTCGAAGAATTTTATTTTGGCGCCTTTGAATTTTTTCTATATTAGAGGCCGAGGCAGTGCCCCATAACTGAATACCATAGCACCAGATTGGCTTTAAGATGGAGTTGTAAAGAAGAAGTTTGCAGTCGAGACTAAGGACAGAGTTTCTACCAATAAGCCAATGAATTTGAATGGCTTTTAGTTTCATTTGAGTTAATTTTGCCTCTATATGACATTTCCACGTTAATCGCCGATCCAGATGCATACCGAGATATTTTACGTGCGAATGTTGAGGAATTATTTGATTGTTGATTGTAATATGGGGGCAAGATTCCCGGCGCAGGGTGAATGTTATATGTACGCATTTTTGCTCATTGACCATTATCCTCCATTGTCTTAACCATATTTCTAGTTGAAATATGTGATCCTGTAAGTAACGAGATGCTTCATAACGGTTTTCGTGGACGCTTAGAAAAGCTGTATCGTCTGCAAATGTTGAAGTTTGTGTATAGTTGCTTGTTGGCATGTCCGAAGTATAAATTAAGTATAATAGGGGGCCCAGGATGCTGCCTTGTGGGACTCCAGCGTCAATGGGCTGAGGTGAACTTAAGAAATTTCCTTCTTTAATAATAAATTGACGACCGACTAAGTAGCTTTCTAGCAGCTTGTGTGTGTTTGCTGGTAAATTTTGCTTCAATTTATGTACTAATCCTTCATGCCAGACTTTATCAAAAGCTTGCGAAACATCGATGAAGAGTGCTGAGCAATATTTCTTTTCTTCAAATGCTATTCTTATGACATTTACTATTCGATGAGTCTGTTCGATTGTGCTGTGTTTTCTTCTAAATCCGAACTGATGGTTTGGAATACATCTATTTTCACTTAAAATCGGTGTTAATTTTGAAACTAATAATTTCTCAAACAGCTTTGACATATTTGATAATAAGCTAATAGGCCTATATGACTCAACTTTTGTATGATCTTTACCTGGCTTTGGTATCATGGTAACTAAGGAAACCTTCCATTTTTGAGGATAGTATTCAAGGCGTAAAATAGCATTAAAAATAAAAAGAATAATTTTCTTTGCTGTGCGAGGTAGCTCTAAAAGCATTTTATTACTGATTTTATCAATACCAGGTGCCTTCTTAGTGTTTAAGTCACAAATAGCCTTTTCGATTTCTCTTATCTCAAATCTGAAGGGTATAGCTGCTATAGCAGCAACAGGTGGTAACTCGACCGCAATATTGTGAGAAATATTTGGTGTAAATACGTTTTTCAAGTGACTAACAAACAGATTTCCTTTTTCAATATCGTTTCTTGCCCAACTACCATTCAAGTTTCTTAATGGTGGCTTTGATATAACTGGCCTTTTTAGATTTCTAGCTGCACGCCATAATGAGTAGTCAGATTGTGGAGTTGCATCAAGTTCCTTAACCCATTAAACGCCAAGACCATTAAAAACAAAAAATATTGAAATTCATTTATTTGTTTATACTTAAATACAGTTAATAAATATAGAAAAAACAAAAAATTAAAAAAAAAGTTCCTGGAAGTGTGTTTTAAGGGCTGTACTCGGACGAGTACAATGGCGTCATGAGTATGATATTTTTTTAATTATGAAAAATTTTAAAGCATATTTTTTCAACACATAGAGCAACATCGCATTGCTCAAATACCCATATTATGCTGTTATGACACTCACGACATCGTAACTGATTTGTTATCCTTTTAGGAAAGAAGTTTCCACCACTAGTTGCAATACCAGCAGTCAGCGACCGTTTGGAAACATTCACCTTCTGGGTATAGTTTCGCAAATAAAATTGAGCAATATTGCGTTGAAACCCAAGCCAGTCCATTTGAGATCTGTTTGCAACATAATCTAAAGTTTAAGGAACGTTGTTCATAAAATCAAGCACGACTCGGGATCCAAGAGGGAGTTTTGATCTTTCTACTTTTATACCTTTGGCCCCACAGTTGGTATCGAATTGGTATAAATAACCGGAACTGCTCGTTAGCATCCTATTTTTAAGACCAAATCTCACTTGTTTAACTCTTATGACTTATTTTGAGGAGTGCCTACCAAAAAAATTAGTTTGATGCATTTGAATATCACAAGGTCTCTCTGTCTACTTAGGAGCTATTTTGCTTGATTTTGAAATTTATTGTCTGTCGGTACTGCTCAAGTGGGATATAATCATTGATATCACTGCCGAAAAAAAAACCTTCGACTTCACCTGGTGCATCATTTGGCATGCGATCAAAAAGAATATCCTCAGCATTCCCCTCCTCTTCATCTGTGTTATAGTCCGGATTTGGTTGAATAATAGCTATATCGAAACTTTTGTGATCATCTTTATCTAGCTGTTTAAATTTGTGAAAGCTTTAGCATAAAACTTGAGGGTTTGATGGCTTGAAATTCCATTTCGGTCGAAGAAAAATTAAAAAAAAAATTATACATATCAAGCCATTGTACTCGGTTGGGTACAGCGATTTTGCTACTCAAATAACGTTGTCGAATAAAAAAATTTTTCTTGTAACTTTTTTTTAAATGTACACACAATCACTCTTCTTCAGAAATTTATAAGAAACTTTTGTTTCAACAAAACAGTATTTACTCTATGCAGCTCAATTGTTACTGGCCTAGCTAAAAATCACAAAAATGATAAAGTGTTACAAGAACAAAAGAAAATACACTATAACGGTATATATTTTTTTACATTTTTTTATGTGTGTCTTTTAAGCACCATGTGTTGAATGCAAAAACACATCAAAAGTTTTCTTATTTATTTTGTTATAAAATTTAAGCCTTCTTAAATATTGCCTTTTTTCTGTACCCAAGCGAGTACAATGGCTGGGAATGGGTTAAGATATTTTTCTAGAGAAGCCGTCTTCTGAGTCTGCAGTAACTTTCTTAGCCTTTTTGTGTACTCTTTTAATAAATTCTTAAGTTGCGGGGATGTGTACAGTTGCCACTCTCTTCGAACTCCTTTTTTCAGTCAAGAGCCGCTCGACATCTGAAGAATATATTTTAATAGTTTTTGTTTTTTTTTGGGCAAAATTGGAATGTTGAACAGCTAGTTTCAGAATACTGTCAAAATTGTCAATAGAGCGATCTACGTACTCCGGTGTACTGAGCGGAATATTTTCTGTGCAATGGGCACTGAGAAATTTTTTATATTTTAACCAATTTATTTATGTGGCTGACGTCGCTAAGTAACATGACGGAGATACAATTCTATTTGGGTTCGATATAGTAACAATTGTAGGTGTGTGGTCGGATGATAATTCTAAGGAAGCTTCAACATGAATCGTTTCTGTGGGGATGTTTTTAACCACGCCAAAGTCGATAACATCTGGAATTTTTTGCTGATCAGTAGGCCAATATGTTGGTTGTCCGCTCGCGACCACGTTTAAATCCATTTAAGAGATTGTGTTAAACAAAACACGACCTTTTGGTGTTAAAAGTCGTGACCCCCAGAAGGTATGTTTAGCGTTATAATCGCCAGCGGCGAGGAAACAGGGTCCTAATGATTTAAAATATTTATAATATAAGCTTTCTGATATGGCAAATCTAGGTGGAGAGTATAAAGAAGAAATTACTAAGTTTCGATTTAGCTCTTCAACACAAATAGTCGTTGCTTGCAGATAATCTTCACAATGATCAAACATTAAGTAGTGTTTGATTAGGGCTTTTATCAAAATGGCAGAGCCTCCACAAGCTCTATCTCGAGGGTCCTTAGTATCATATAGTATATAACCATTGATTTTAAACGTATTTCTTGAGGTCAAGTGAGTTTCAGAAACCAACATGACATCAATTTGTTTATTTTTTAGAAAGTATTCTAATTCATTTTTATGTTGGCGGATGCCGTTTGCGTTCCAAAAACAGATTTTTAAACAGTTCATGGCTTGTTAAGTACAGCTTGCAATAACATCGATTGCATTCTTAGAATTTCCTGCATCATATTACCCATTGTGTTCGTAAAATTATAAACTGTTTGCACTTATGTTTCCATGGTTTTTTCAAGACGACTTAAATTAGAAACTGGAGTTTCTTCATTAATTGGCGAAGCACCTTGCATTGGCACATGGTTTGATTTTAGAATGTTAGCGTAGGAGGTTCTGTTTTTACTAGGCTGTGGAGCCTGAATGTCATTAGTGTTTAGCTGATTTGTTACCTGCATTTGAGGGGAATTAGTTTTCGGTCCAACCGACTGCTTGACGATAGTGTATACAGGGCATCCTCTATAATTGGCTGTGTGATTTCCGCCACAATTGCTACATTTTTTAACGTTGGGGTCATTTTTAGATTTATCGCAAAGAACTGTACCATGTAATTCTCCACATACTACGCAAACAGGGGGTAAATAGCAGTATGACTTAGTATGACCATATTCCTGGCAGTTCAAACACTGAACGGGTCCATTTCTTTTGTGCGGCTCCTCTATAGTGATTTTTCTGTACAGTATATATTTTAAACTGTAAATAGGGTGCGTTTCGTTTTTTCTTAGCTTAACGTCGCCGGGCTCCAACTCCACTCGAAATAGTGGTTGGGGATTTTTTTCCCTATTTTTAATATTTACCACATGTTTTATTTTGAAGCCTTTTTCTTCCAAGAAAGTTTTTATTTCTGCTGGGTCCACACATGAGTCAATTCCCTTAATCACTACCTGAAGGCCTTTGCTGCTCTTCAGTTGGTATGTATAAAAACTTTTTTTTAGTTCTTCAAATTTGTTTATTATTTTGCGAAAATCATTCTCATGGTTAACTTGTATTTTTGTCTCGTTTATACTACCACGCTTGATAGCCGCTACGTAAAACGAATTTTCACCTATCACTGATATCAAACTCTTTATGAGCTCATTTGAATTTTGCTCCCTAAGATATATCGGGGGAGGCTTGGACGATTTTATGACGTTTGGTGCTTCAGAGGATTCATCCTCCAGAATTGCAAAATTTATTTATTTTATCAAAAGATGGTACTTTTGAGGCCGAAGCAACTGCTGCAGAGGTAGGGCTGCGTCCACGTTTAAGCACTGTTATGTACCTGTCCATACCAACTTGTACTGTAGGCTTTTGAGAAGTTTTTACTTGAGTTACTGAGTTGTCCATAGCGGCTGTTTTGGGGTTAACCGTATCATCACTTATTAAAGTTTTTTTGGCACTGCGACAGCGCTTGCAGTTAACAAACTTGTTATTGTATTACGATCGACCGTATTTGTAAACAAAGAGGGTGAGTGGGAACGCGTTCGAGTAATAGGTTTAGCCGTTAAGTTAACACTCACTGTAACATAAGCATTTCTTTCATTATGTTTATACGCATTCATAAGAGTTTTTTTTTTATATATTACTGTTTGTTTAATTGTGCTCTTCTTTTTATTTGTTGTTTAAAAACCCCGAGATAAAAAAAAAAAATAAAGAAAAACAAGAAATGTTTTTGCTTAAAATGTATGTATGTATATGTATGTGTGTGCATACATATATTTTTGTTATTTGTAATTTTTAATATTTGTATTCTAAATTTTATGTTCACTAATTTAAAAATTATTTTAAAGCGTCCATTCATTCGCTGATTTTATATTATTTTTTAAAAAAAATAATATGATATTATAAATATACAATTATTTATGTTAAAAAAAAACCGTATGCCGAGTTAAAAGAAAAAACACGTCTGCATTCAACGAGCACGCAAGCATTTTTGAAATTAATCTTTGAAATTAATATTTTGTATTCTCAAAAATTACTTTTGATAATCATAAAAAATATTATATTTTAGATGCAATTTATGGAAATAACTAATAGTGTTTTCTTTTCTACACAAAAAATAAGTGGTACCCTTTCCAATCATGCGAATTTTCCTCAATTTAGCAATTTTTACCGCATTTTTGCCATTCCTTAAAGTTTAGCGACTTTTAATCAATTTTAAGGTTTGTTCGAAATATTAAACAATTTCGAGAATTTTCGCTATTTTTGCAAAAAAAAAAAAATTTTATATATTCCGACAATTTGTTTTTTACGCGATTTAGGACGGGTTTTTGAGATGAGGACTAGGTTTAAACTAAGCTTAACGTAGTCTCAAACTCGGATTTTGTTGGTGAAATTTTTTTTTTTTATTATTTCAAGATACCAACATTTTAAGCAAAACTTAGCTGTTCCGTCCAAATGATGTATACAAACTTGGTAATGGCGGCACGAATCTATTTTCAGATTAACTAAACCCAGTTTAACTGAGATCTGAAAACCCCTGCCTTAGCGATTTCAAATAAATTTTACATTTTTTTCCAAGTTTGCAATTTTTCGCGAATTTTAGCTATGTTCGCGATATAAGCGATTTATTCCTTTAGAGCTTTATCGATTTTTAATAAAAAGCCGCTATTTGCAAATTTTTGCGAATTTCCGCTAATTTAACAATTTTTACCGAATTTTTGCAATTCCTTATAGTTTTAGCGACTTTTAACCAATTTTATGGCTTGTTTGAAATATTAAAAATTTTCGTTTTTTTTTTTGCAAATTTTCCGAATTTTTGCAATTTTCGCTAGACTAGCAAAACATAAATGGGGTTTTGTTAGTTTCGAAAGTACTTTAAGTCGTTACAGTGTTCGTTGAATATACTAATTAATAATCGCAGATTCCACTTGATTGACATTTTCAACTATGTGTTTAATATTGAGTTACTTTTAAATCAACGTTAATCGTTAAAAGTTAGAGAATTCCACTACTGGTAGTTTGATTTTTGTCGGTTAAAGTACATAGTATATTAAAAGTAAAAACTATTAATTTTTAAGGAATATGCAGTTTAATAAATAATAAATTTAAAAATTAATGTAAAAATCATTTGCTTTAAATGAAATGTAAATGATACGTTTTTTAAATGATTTATAAGTTGTTTAAAATAAATTTTTCGTTTGAATTTAACTACATAATATTTTGAGTGTATAAATAATAAAGTTGTTCTCGTCGATAAATACTCTACTCGTCCATTTTCTTGTTACTCGTTAGTCAATTCCCCTTGCCATGTAACATTATTTAACATTTTTCCGAACAATTATTTCCGTATGCAATATCGAATGGCAAAATCAAATTTTGTCTAATGTTTTAGTAAAGCGTACAAAACATTTAATTACCTTTAACTTAGTTTTTTTCAAAACGGTAGTCGTCATTTCCTATTTCGGAATTCTTTCGGGAAGATGACGATTATCTGTGACTTCTCATACTTTTCTTTAAATTTGTGCTTTTTATCGAAGAAAATGAAAATTAAAAAAACAAAACGAAAATCGCTCACAACTTTTTCGGAAAAATAACATTAGGCAAAATCATCCAAAAAGTATGCTTTACTTTATGTGTTTGATTTTGAGAGCTTAAAGAAATGACAACTAGGCGTATACTTATTGAATTATATGTACATATCGTTACCTAAAACGCAAAAGGCCCTAACTAACAAAAAATAAAAAATCGACTTTTTCATGAAATCTGATGAATTGCATCAACACTAATGTCCACAATAAATTTTGGAGTCTTTCAACCAAAATTAGCGCTTTTATTAACAAAAAACAAACGGCCCTATCTACAAAAGATTATATGGATACACGCTAAAAGACCTTGCTAACAGTTTGCATAATATGCAACATTGTCAATTGTCAAAACCACTGGTAGGTTTTACAAGAAAAATAGAAGAAAAATAAATTATAAGCAGTTTTAGGCAATTTATCAATTAACATTTAGAATAGTAATTTGCTTCTCCTGTAAAATTTTCAAAATGTTATATAGGGCGTTTTGCGTTTTAGGTAACGATATGCAATTAGAATTACACATACCTGTCGCACTTAACATAAAGAGGGCATAACTCAAAAAATTTTTTTTCAATTTTGAAAAAAATTTACACGTAATATCTCCCCGCTGTAAAGATATCGTGCTTTTTTTATCTACTTTATTTTATGACAATAAAATCTTAAATTTAATAATAATAATAGTTATGGGTATACTGCAATTGCAAGAGAAAATCCATTATTCGTTGCGTTAGGTGTCAAGCCTCTTGAGTCGAGTATGTATATCGGGCTGAAGCTTTTTATTTCCTCGCTAGCAAATGGAATATTATGGATATTCACCTTATTAGTATACCACGGGTCACAAGTAATTATTGCCAATATATCGTCGTCTTTGGAATTTCTCTATATTACAAGCAGAAGCTTTTCCCATAATTGGATACAGTAATAACTAGGGATGGCTCAGTAATAACTAGGGATGCAATTTCCATGCAAATGCATGTTTTTTGTCGATAGTCTAAGAACGATGTCGACCAATTATCTATCCGAATTATTAAATTTGCGTTCAAATGGCATCGATTTGTATTAGCATATTTTGGTGAAAATGCATATTTTTACATATTTAGATTTTAATTGCATATTTTGACATTTTTGAAAGATTTTTTTTAATTTCCATATAACAAAGAAGTTCTTAAATAAATTTTAAATAAACGAAAAAAAAAAACTTTCCAAAAAAATTTTTAAATAATAAATAAATTCTTATGGAGCTTTGCTTTCAATACAAGATTTTCAAGATTTCGACAAAAAACGCTTTTATTTTAAACCGATGCAGCACCTTACATGGTTAAAGGCTTCAAATGGGTTTAAAATATTTAATCCAAAACTGTTACAAGCTAGAAATATTAAAAAAGAAATATTAAATTTAAATTACATCAGAAGCCAATTAGCATTTGTATTTTCCAATTACGGATATATTGGTTAAACAATAACTAATAAGGAGGAATTTAGTTCACTTGATCCTCAAGTCAAATTAAAGGATATTGCAGAAAGTAAAATTAGCAATGTTGAAGGAAGGAAAAATAGACCAACAAATTAAAAAAAAAATCCAAAACGTTTTGCAAAAAAATATAAAGGATTTAAAAAAATAAAATAAACTTCCAATATATTTGATCTAATCTGGCTCAAGTGGGATCAGAAAATAAATTTTTTCACGAATGCATTGGCATTCGTCAAGTATAAGACAAAGGTTAACTTTTAAGCTTCGTTCACAATCCCAGAAACATTTTCACTTGGTGTTCATAATAGAGCAACAATTTTTTTTTTTTGCAACCACACACATTTTGCATTAAGAAACCATTTGCAAACTTTACCCACAACAATATTATGCATTAATAATTATTTTTTACAACATTATGTTCAAATTTTCATTCAAAATTAATAAAATTTTTTTAAACGTCAGAAACAATTTCATACGAATTGTTGCTGAAGTTCTAGTTGACTAAACTTTTTAAAAAAACTTTAGTTACATTTTTTTTTATAAAATGAAAGGAAAATATATGAAATGCTTTAGGAAGAAATAAGATAGAAGAAAAAACGAAATTGTTGCTCTGATTGTGAACCAAAATGTATTAACAAAGTGACCTCAGTACTACAACAATGCAACAATAGAAAAAACAACAGGCATTTTGTTGCTAGAATTGAGACGGCAAATGCCAAATGCCTTATGAAAAAAAGTAAATAAACAAAAAAAATGACGACAAACGTCATACACGAAGAAAATCACTACAAACAGCTGCTCTTGTGAGGTCACTTTATTAGTACATTCTGATTGTGAACAAAGCTTTATTGTTGTTTTCAATGTAATTTCTCACTCACTCACTTGTTTACGTTTTCTAAAATGAGGCAGTTAAAAAAACAATAATTATTACAACAAACAAAAATTTTAATTAGTTATTTAAGTTTTTTAAAATATTTGAACAACAATATACAACTGAATTTTCTATATATCGTTGGCTTAGTCGGCAAACCTGTCAAGTCCATTTTTTTTAATTTATTAGGAGAGACAAAAAACTGTCTAACTTTTTTTTGGGTTAACTTTTTTTAAATCCGTAAACGCAGTTTTCTTCTTTAGTTCATCTTATTTAACCTTTAAAAATCATAGAATTTACTAAATAAAGTTTGCAGACTAATAGACTCTTTTTGGACTTAGCACATTTGCTCTTTATAATTCTTTATTTTAAATGTGGACTTAGCAGATTTTCTTCCAACTTTATGGACATAGCAGATTTTTTCTTTTAATATTATTTTTATTTTTTTTTTGTGTTTTTATAATATTACAAAGCTTTTCATTACTGTTGACAAAATAAAAAATAGTTATAAGCTAATACAGTCTTATTTCATTGCTGTTAAAAAAAATAAATAACCGAATTTATACATGTTAAATTAAAAGAACTAATAATTAAAAAACAATTTATAGGTGAGGTAAATTATCATAAAATGTATGGTGATCTTTGGGTAAACTTGATTTTAAAAATTGCAAGTCTTCGTATTTTCTGGCTGTTATTTTTCTTCTTTCCTGGTAAAGTTGTTCCAAATTCGAAAACTCCATAGATTCTATATTTTTATTTATTTTGTGAGGTAAATTTTGCCATTCTTCAGAGAATCGAAGTTTAAAATATATGCCACTATTTGCAGTGTATTTAATAGCACGAATATCCGTTACTTTGGAATCGCCTTTACCGCGTCCAGGTCGAATACTTTTATAAAATTGGACGGTATTAAAATTTTTAAAAAACGAAAAATCCAAATATGTGACATCATATGGTTCTGGCTTTTTTCGAGCAGTTTTGCAGATACCAATATATTCAGCAGGGACATCAATATTTCTATTTTTCATAGCTCGTTCAATGGTGGAGTGTACACTGTCGGCTTCCATTTGCGTATGGCCTATTTCCAGAATTTTTTGTTCTATACTTATATTATTTTGGATTGCTGAATTAAGCAATGCATTACTCATCACAGAATTTCGATTTTGGTAAGTACAACCATCACTATAAAAAATAAGTTTTTCTGGATTATCGTTTCCACAAAGAACTTTTTTTTCAATAAAATAAGTCCATATGCTTGCAAACTCTTCAGCACCTAATCCACCCTCAACTTCATTCCATAAAAAGCAGTAAGCTTTTTGGTTTTTAAGGTTATAAAACACTAAATTATGAACCTGCAACTTTGTGCGGTAGTATAAGCTGCTGACTTGTGATTTTGGAGCCAATAAAACAGCTTGAAGATCTACGGTAAAAACATGTGTTTGTTCATCCCGGTCTTTGTTTTTTTCATTTCTGGCCTCTTCCTTCTTTTTTATGTGAAGATTGTATTCATCTTGCGAGAGATTATTGACGGAAAATCTTGTACATTTTTCACATTGGTCTTTTTTAGGCGCAAACAAGGCCATATTTTTTGCATCAAAAGTTTGATAAAAAACCGAATTTGAAAGCGGTCGAATGTTCTTTATTTTACACCAGTCATTAACATAAAAGTCGTAAAGCTTATTTTTTGAGCTCCACTCTGCTAATAAATATTTTTTTTTCGAATCAGCGCGACAATAATGAGACTCCATTGAAGGCAGAGAATCAAAAAAAGAGTTCAGGCATTGTCTTTCAACTGTTAAGTTTCTTTTTTTTTGAGCAGTTTTCTTTGACATTTTCGAAACCGAAGGCTTTTTCAGCCAATCTAAAACAGTTTGCCGACCAATGTTTAAAGTGTTTATGAAAAATGTTCTGCACACTCGAACATTTTTATCTTCCACTTTCAGATAGTACTGTAACGTTCGACATCTTTTAGATTCTTCGTATACTTTTCTATTTCGGGGTCTAATAGTTGAAACGATTTGAATTAATGTATTCACGTAAACTTTTTTCTCAATCCATGTCATTTTCCAAAACTCTGTGAATATTTTGTTTCTATCATCATCTGTAATCTTTGCACACTTCATGGTGATATTTTTTTTACATCCACATCTTTCCTTTAGTGTTCGTGGTTCTTTTCTTTTTTCATAATTCCAACTATTACCTGATTTTTGTTTTCCCAAGTAGCTTTTACCCTTTTCTCTACGCTCTTTATTTCTGGGCCCAAACCAAGCTGGGTTTTCCATACGAGTTCTCTTCTTGCGTCCTTTTGATGTCGATGGAAACTCGTAAGAACTATCGGAATCACTATTAAACCCATAGGGAACAAGTCGAAGAACTCCGTCATCCGATTCAATCCCGTAATCGTCAATACTAAAGTTGTTTGTTCCTGCAGAATCCATGACAATCACCTAATAAAATTATACTATAACAATGTTCTTCCTGAAACAATTTATAATTAATAGTTACCTCAACAGTTTAAATAATTAAATATGTAATATTTTAGTTAATCTTTAATAATATTTTGTCTTTTTAGAAATAAACAAACGTTGAATTTAACTCTGGACTTAGCACGTGGCTTTTGATGTTTTGCTTTTTTTTTGGACTTGACAGAATTTCTTACCACTGAATAACAACAAGAAAAAACAATATAACGGCATTTTTTTTTTTGTAAATTATGTGTTTTGAGTTATACTAGCCTACTACATCAAAAACTCAATTTGCATAAAAATTGGACTTGACAGGTTTGCCGACTAAACCAACGTTATTTGTTTTTAGTAAACATTTTAATGGAAATTTGTCAAGCTTTTAGTACATATTTTTTATTTTTTTTTTTTTTGACATATTTTAAGAGCATATTGTCGATTTTTTTGTGCATGAAAATCTCATCCCTAGTTATAACTTTGAAGAGTAGAATTTTGTAGCTTAGATTGGGAGCAGAATGTAGACAAAAGACTGAAGCTGTAATGTATAAGATTAAAGTTCAAAGGCGACGATCAAGGTGTATCGGTGTTATATATCTTCATTTTGGGACAGTTTGTGCGCACTTTGTTAGATTTACCTTATTTTAAAATTTGTTAAGCCATGTTTCGAGTTTTTTAATATGAGCCTGCAAACAACCAGAAACAATTACTTTTTATGAACAATCATAAACGCTGTATCGTCTGCAAGAGTTGACGTGTGTATCAGTTTATTTGTGGGCATATCTGAAGTATAAAGTTCATGTATAGAAAGGCTCAAGTGCACTGTCTTGGAATTTTCTCGATTTTTCTCGAGTCTGAAATATGGTCTTTATACTTTACTACAAACGAACCATCCAATTAATCAATTCATAGTAACCTGACGATATTTTAGGGCAGCAAGGACCCTATATATATGTATCAAAAGCCAATCATGCCAGACTTTGTCAAAAGCTTGAGAAATGTCTATACAGAGTGATTGTTCTTTCTAAGAAGAGTATTCTTTCGGAATCCAAACTGATGAACGGGAATGATAGTTTAAATATAAGATCAACGCGCTTCAAATGATTTCTCAAAAAGCTTTGATAAAATGTAAAGTAAGCTTATCGGGCAGTTAGATGACACTTGGCTAACATCCTCACCTGGTTTAGGTATCATTATTATTTCTGATATCTTCCACGATTAAGGGTTCAAACCAGCTCGCTAGATGGGATTGCAAATGAATAACACTAGCTTAAGGGCTAATGTTGGTAGCTCATGTATAATTTTTCATGTAAATTATTCCATGCCAGGAGATAAATTTGTTTTCAGTTTTTTTATTGCTGAAGTTAAGGACGGTAATCGAATGTTCATTGGGAAAACAACAAGATCTTCAAAAGCTGGTAAATTTATATCTGATCTATAATTACTAGGCATGAATGGGACCTTACCGAATGACCATCGCTATAATGAATAGCAGATTCGTATATAATTGAATGTTTTATGGATTTTCCAAAAACTATAATCCGTGGGATTTGTTGTAAATACCCCTTCTAAAAATGTCTTTAGATCTAACGGTTTGTCTTCCAAAAGATCACTGGGAAGGGTCATTTGACAGTGGTTTAGTTTGCTTTTCTCTTTTAAGGTTTTGAATGGTTGTTGAAAATGTATTATTTTGTGTGCCGCCGTAGCGTCTAAAAGGCATAGCTGCAGCTAAGAAGCTATGCCTATGTTGATAATTTGTATGTAAAAAATTTATAGAATCTTAATTTCATCATCGAATTTCAGCGAATTACATTGAGATACAAGCTTACATACTTTCTATATTTGAGCCAGTAAGTATGTCTATTGAAAAAACAAAATGCGTTTTCGATGGTTTGACCATTGATGAACTAGTGGTGGAATGGTCAAAAGACAAGTGGAGCAAAGAGACTGTAGGAAGCTGATCATGTTTGATGTTCTCAATAACTGTAAAATCTATTAAATCGTGAGCCTTTTGCAGATCTGAGGGACAATAATTGGACTGTCCACCAGATATAACTTCAAATTTAAGAGATGAGCTCAATTTTGATATCTATTTGCCCTTCGGAGTGGTTAGTAGTGAGCCCCAGAGTAATAAAACACTTGGTTTATTAATTCTTTTTCATATACCATTGATATTAAATAATTTAAATTTTGAGTTAATACCTTCTTTGTGATCTCATGCGATGTGGTATTGCTACCTTTGTATCACCCCCCAACTAAGACAATATAAATTTATGTATAACCGAAATAATCCCGAAGCAGGTTAAGCTTAAAAAAAATAAAAGTCATAATTAATAGGAACAATTGTGATTTTTAGTTGAACTGTTAATTTCTTAATTTTGATATTTTTAAGTTAGGCTTGAGTTCATCAAATTTAATTTTCATTAAATTATTTTTACTGAAGGGAGAAATTTTACAACATGAAAAGTTTTATTAAAATTCATTGATAATTTTCAGCTCAGCCAAGAAATTTATCAATGAATTTTAGTAAAAATTCTTAAGTTGTAAAATTCCTCCCTTCAGTAAAAATAATTTAATGAAAATTAAATTTGATGAACTCAAGCCTTACTAAAAAAAAATATCAGCCATAAATAATCTTTTCAAAAAAAAAATTAATATATTTACAGCCTGTTCATCGATTTCGAACGTCATCGTTCGCATAGAAAATTACATATAAAACAAAAACAAAATTCGAACATTGTACGAACTTTGTTTTTGTTTTAAATTGAATTTTCTATGCGAACGATGACGTTCGAAATCGTTAAACAGGCAGTTAATGTACTTATAAGTCTTTTTAAGAATATATCTTATAGTGTGTCTAAAACAAATATATTTATGACAGTAAGTCGTCTTTAAGCAAAACTTAAAGTGTTTAAATTAAATATTTATTTCAATGAACACCATTTAGTATTTCGGTCACGTTTAACTGTGAAGGTTATACAAGTTTTCAATTATCCCCAAACCGAATATCCTTAAAGTTAACAATTTTCTGTGCTCCCTAAAACTTTCTTATCATTAATAATGGTACTATAATGTTTCCAAGAAACGATTTTAGCAAAAGTGTCTGAGCCTTTAAAATGCCATTGATAATGAAAAGAAATTGCTGCTGACCAAAAATAAAGAACAATGACTTTTACTTCCTCTTCCGACAAACAAAACTTCTGTAAGTCGATTGGCATGTGTGTGTGTGTGAGTTTAAATTTATGAGCAAACAGCAAATACAGTGTTGCTTTACTGGAAATTTCCTGTTGGTATAGTCCGTCCTTGGCCTGGACTGGCACAACATCTAAAGTAGGTACTATAATGTTACAATAAGGTTTTTAGGAAGTGTAAAACAGTGTGTTATCGTTGCCATTTTTGTTACTGCTACCATTGTCCTTCCATACTTTGAACAAATTATATAATTTCCCACAAAATATTGTGGCCTGTTAATGGAGTTTTTGGCCCTTGCTTGCTTTTTTACCTAAAAATAACTTTTAGTTTCCCCCCCTGTCCCTTTTTCTTTTCCATAAAAAGTCGACCAAATCATACTTATATGGTCACAATCTAACTAACGTTATTTGTCCTGCTTAATGTTCGTTATGGATTATTGGCTGGGTATGAAAGTGTGACTACAATTTTCTAAATGCCAGTGAGAATTTTCAGTTCAAAAGTGTAAAAAAGATTTTGTTTGTGTAAACAATGTGACCAAAAAAAGTTTTTGCTATCAAAAACAGTTTTATTTAATTGAGAATCATGAAAAAGGATCAGAGCAGAGCAGAACAGAAAGAAAAAAATATTATAATAGTTACTAAAGGTTAAAGCATTTGTGCAATAGTTTTGCCTTTTTAGAACAATCGCTTTGAAAGGGGTAAAAAGTAAAATTGTGTTTTTTGAATTTTTGACCATAAATCCCTTGCAGCGCTAAAATGACCTGATTTTTTATAGATGAAAAGTCATTATTTTAGTTACATTCAAATATAAAAAAAAAACGAAGGAAAACAGAAATTATTTCATAAATTTAGATATAAGAAAACACAGAATCAAAGATAGGAGGTAAAATGTGTGAATTCAGAGCAAAATTTTAGATAATTATTATTTTTTGTTTAATTAAACGTTACAATTACAAGCCAACATTATATATTAACTTAACTTGCAGAGCAATAAAAACGAACACCTTTTGCACGTTGTAGTTAAACGGACCAGAGTCTCTGATGAGAATAGAACCCACAACCCTGACCTTAACCTTCATAAGGTCTTCAAATTTGCGGACGTTAACGATCTTCGGGTCAAATTTGACCCAAATAGAAAATTTTAAATAAAAACTCACTCTTTTCAATGAATTATATTTAAAAGTTGATATTTTATTTCTAGATTTCTTCAGTATATTGAAGCTGTATTTATTGTCCACATTTATTGCGAATACAAATGTACATTTAACATAAAGTGCTTGAATCTGTTTTGTGACATAATTGCCAACGACTTATTTTTGACTGGTAAATATATTTTTACCTAGGTTTTGGTTGAAGATAACGGGTGCTGTTCCTGCTCAGCTACTAAATGCACTTTTTTGCAATTTTTCGTGAAAATTAGACTTTGGGTAATATTTTTGGCTGCTTGATTTAGGGCGCGGCAAGTTGAAAACCTAAATTTTCTAAGAAATTTCGACGTTTGGCAAAACACTTTTCGTTCGTGCCATGTTTAGCTGATGTAAATGATAGCCTTTAGTTGCCAAAAGCTCTGGTGGCAATTCAATATTGTTTTTACATATAGTTCCTTCTAAAGTAATTTGATTCTCTAGCAATTTTTGTCCCAATTAGTACGATGTAAAACAATTGTCTGCAGTCATACTATGACATTTAAAAACAACTTTCGAATCAAGAAATACATGCATACATTGGTTTTTTTTTTAGGCAAAGATCCTATTTATTTCCCTGTACACGGTTTTATATTCCAGACATAGCTAATCAACCCATAGATTTCATATTATTTTTATTTTTTATTTTATTTATTTAAGAAAAAAAAATTGTAACTTCTACAACAAAACATCAGTCTTAAACAGTAGAAATCTTATGATGTTATTTTGGAAAATGAAAAATAATAAACTTAAGTCTAGGTATGGTTATTACAAAATTGATATAAATAAAATAATTGTAATTATACCAAACAAATAAATAACGAAAAACTACATATCAAAATAACATAAATACATTTATAAAAAATCAAAAATATTGAACTATAGAACTATACCGAACTATAAACAAACTTGTTGACTACGAATAATATTTAAATATTTCTTTCTTAAATTGTAACGCATTGCTGATTTCTTTTATTGTTGGAGTAGTAATATTATTCCAAAGACGTATTGCAAATATGAAAAATTGCCATTCAGATATTAATGTGTGATGTCTGATTTGAATTAAATTTCTATTTCTTCTAAGTCGACTAAATTTTAAACGATTAAAAAGATGACCTGGCTCACGGGTGGTTATAATTTTGTGAAGAAATACTAAAGTTCTTATTTTCATTATATCTTCAAAAAGTACCCCGAATATTTTTTTAGAGTAAGGTGTAATACTAATGTAAGTACCATTTATGTTATAATTTCTGATCCCGTAGACGTACCTTGCAATGTTGTTATACCTGACGTTCAATTTAGATTTACTGGTTTCATCACAACTTGCAAAACTCTCACATCCGTAGGTTAAAATTGGTATCAAATATGTCTTAGCAAGTAATAAGCGTATTTTCAATGGGGTGCAATATTGAGTAGGCCATAGGGTTCTTAGCATCGAATATGTTTTACCACAGGCGGCTATAACGTGATCAGACCAGGTTAGAGTGTTGTTAAAAAAAAAAAAAAAAAAAAAAAATAGCGTAGGTATCGGCGCAAACTTCTCTAATATTTGGCGTTTACTACAACAACCTGTTTGATTTAATCCCACGAATTTTTGTCCATACAACGAAATGTTCCTAATCTCGGCGGAATGGGTGGAGAAAAATAGTTTGAAAATATTTTACCGACATTTTTAAACCAACTTTCTTTCTATATATATCATTTTTAACACTTCATGCGATTTTGCAATTCTGGATTCCGAATTTGGAATTTTAAGTTTAGGACATTTGTGTTTTTTTTTTAATTTTTTTGGGGGTAGCATTTCATTATAAAATTTAAAGTGATTTTTCATTATGAAGAATTACACCAAACTTCGGGTCATATATTATTTTATTTTTAAGGCTTTTTTTTAAATTTTTTTTGGGGTGACATTCATTGTGTTGTAATGAGAATGTGTTAAGAAATAACATTTTTAAACAAGCTTCTGGATCGTCGTTATTTAACTTAAAAGAAATCGAATTCAGATTCTACATTTATAGTTTTGCTCCTTTAGTACTCAAAAAAATGTGCTTCAACTTTAACCATCGCAACATGCGCACCCGGGTACCCCGGTACCCAATACAATACAATACACTTGATGGGATAACACAAATACGTTTGAACTGCTCAAAAAGTTCAAAAACTAAATTCTGTATCATACAATTACTTAAGTTTAGTTTCTAAAGCATTAGTATTATAATACGGTAAAGTCTTATTTACATATCATGTATGACCAAACATGTTCAACTGTTATACTAAAAAATACTGTCCTGTATAAAAAATTTTAAATTTTAGCCGTAATGCAATACAAAGTTAAAAAATCATATTTTTGCATACATAAATAAATATAATTTAATACGCTTTTAAAAAGATTAAAAATTTAATTTTATTTCATAAAAATAGTGATTATTAATACATTATTATTATATGGGTAACCGGGTACCCCAGGTGCTAAACAATGTGGATAAAGTTGGGTATTAACTAGGGTATTCATTTAATCGGGCTTTTGCTTCAATCGGTTAATCGCTCGATTAATTAACCGAGGTTTTGGTTTAATCGGTTAATAATCGGTTAATTTTGTTATTGATCGGTTAACCGATTAATAAAGTTTTGTTATAAATTAAGTAATTTTAATAAATAAAAATGCAAACATTATTTATTATTGGAGTCTTTTAGTAAAAAAAAACAATTCTTAAACTAAAACGAGCAAACAAAAAAGTAATAATATGAAAAACACATTTTATAATTTATATATAATATTTGTATGTATTTATTAAAAAAAAACTGTGAGATTTTTTTATTAATTATTTCAATAGTTTGAGATTTTATAAAATAATCTTTTGGAAAAATAATTTGGTTTAAATGTTTAGAATTTAAGCGATTCTTTTCTTTAGTTTTGATAAAACTTGATTTGGAAACAATTCTTTCACTTATCGAAGATGTTTGGGAAATCGGAAGCAACGCATAATACAGATTCAAGATTACGCATTGCACATGTTTACAAAATTCATTCATATTTTAGCTGTAAATTATACGTTGATGTGACGTAGATGCGCGGAAACATTTCATTTTTAAAAGCTGAATGCGATATCTTGGTTTCTTTATCCTTTTCCAGGATTTCTCTCAACATATAAAATCTTCCATTATGCCATTACTTCGGCTAATTTTGTTAAAGATTGTTTGTGTTACAAACGAGAGCTTTTTCTATTGTCCGGTCATCATCTGACTCATCCTGGCAAAGCTTAGCACCGAACATTCTGCAAAAAATGAAATACGAACCCCTAGTTTCTGTTTTTGTACTGTATTTTATGAATGTATTTCTCGAAGGAAATATATTGTAGGAAAAAATATTTTCCAAAAATATACCTTTTTTATATGAGACGAAACAAATAATTAAAAACGCAAAAAATATGTTATAATACTACAAAAAACTAAAAATATTTGTTACATCGGTTAATCGGTTAATCGAATGAAATTAACCGATTTAACCGTTAATCGAAAATTGCCAATTTTAAATTAACCGATCAGTTAATCGGGTAGTAATTAATCGGTTAACCGAATGAATACCCTAGTATTAACGAAAGTGTTACACATTTTTATAAATTTTCATTTTCTGTTTGGGCCATATTTTCTAGGGCCGTATAGGAACTTTATTTAAATATAGCCCGATTTTAGCAAACTATTATAAGATGATTAAGGTCGCAACATAATATTTTTGGTTATAAGTTAATCTTTATCTGAACATAAAAAGATAGTTTATAGGCACAAAGACTCAATTCAGGACAGTAGTTTGTACGGGGCCTATGTGAAATTATTGACCGATTCTTACTGTTTTCAAAAGGTTTCGTGCTTATGACAATTAAAATATAAGCACTACAATCTCTCACGAAGTTTGTAATGGTAGCTTTTTATTTTTCTTTTGTACTTTTAATGTACTAAGACATATTGCCATTAAAGGTGTTTTCGCATGCTTAACGATAGGCCGCACGTTCAAAAGACTAGGACTCGCCGGATAGGGGGGTGGTTCTTGGCCAACGTTAGCCCACAAGTTTACCAAAACAAAAACAAAAACGTGCACAGACTAAAAATAAGGTACAAATTATTTAAGTTATAGACGGACGGACAAAATGGGTCTATTGCCTTAATTACAGAATACGTGTTTCTCATTTTCGTACCTACCAATAAAATCCTTAGGTGATTCAGATTTTAAGCCCTCGCCAACCAATGTTCTCCATTTCATTTCCTATAAACTTTCTAGGAGAACCCCACGACATACACTACCCCTTTATATGCTTCTTAAATTCAATTAAATTTTCAATACATGATTCAAAGGTTTATTTTCGTATAATCAAACATAAAAAAAATCTTATCTGACAATTAAAGTTATATTAGTTATATAACATCTAACTCGGAATAATAACTATAAATAAATTTAAAGTAATATTAACATTAATACATAATAGCAAACTTACATGAGTCCACTCACAAATGCATTATGCTGAGGCCTCCGCAAAATTATTTGTTGGGTAAATGTCGTGAACCCTGCTTAAAACAATTATTTAGTTACTTTAATCAAATATAACAAAGTAAAGAGCATCGATAAACGAAGAGTAATTTAATATACGTTAATTATAAAATTCAATAAACTCCGTTGATCAACACTTAACAATTTTAATAAAGGAATAGTAATTATATATATTGTGAACAACAATAACATAAATACTATTACCAGACGTGGAAATGACATTAACTTTAAAATTTCATGAATTTAAGAAAATGATTTTTAATTACTTATGATTTTTTTAAAATTTACAAAAAAAACAAAACTTAGGTTTATACAAGTATAAAGTGGTTTGGATATTTCTATAGTTACCCAACTTAATTATATTACTCATTTAATAAGTTCCATACGCATCTTTCACACTAACAGCCTGGAGGAAACCGGCTCGAACCGAATGTACAATAATCTTGACTTTTGTCAGGGGTATATTAAAAAATTTACTTTTGATGTGAAGTGTGGGTATATCCAAAGTTAGCTCTTTGGTTAGATACAAATGCTCCTAGAAACTAACCCCACAGGTCTTTTATAACAACGTGGTCTCCAAAATTATGTGGTTGTAAATATCTGGGTACGACACTCGGTCTTTAAACTTTTCCTTTTGGAAATAAATGTCACGCTCATAAGGGTTGACTTTCCTTTAAATATTTTATAATTAAATAGGTATTTAAATTTTTATGCAAATTTTTATTTTCTTGGTTACATGATTATATAACCATTATTTAGTAATTAAAAAAAAATCACACCACGTTAGTTTTTTAAAATAAAAATATTGGGAGCAAACTTTTGAACTATTCAATTTGACGTCTCAGTTCTGAATCAATCTTGCGCGTCACGATTAACATAATATACCGGTTTTTCTCATTCATATATTTCAACTGTTATTCAATGAATATCTTTCCATTCATAATATTGATTTAAGAGAGAAAGAGAGGGAAAATTAAACGGTAAAAAAAATAATATTTATGAATGAAGTAAATTGGAACAAAGGGAATTGAAATGTTGTTATGTGCTCATAGTATAGAAAAGAATCAAAGTCAATTTAAATATATAAATTGCAGTATGCAAAAGAATATCATCAAAAAAAAAATGCCGTCACAAGTTTACACGGCCAGACAACCGGGCGGACAGACATCGTAAGCTCGATTAAGAAAGTGATTCAAATAACCTACAACAAGTTAAGATTCCAATTCACATAATATGTGGTTTTCATGGGAAAACGTGTATGTCTAAAAATCAAATTTTTCAGGAGAGCCGAAAACCATTGTAGATCAAACTATGGATGCTAAAAAATTGGAATTGATCCATCTTTTGACAGAAATTTAGAACCAAGTAAAGATTAAAATCAAGCAATATGGCATCTACATATCAAGTCGAAGAAATGGACATACGCGGTGGCCCATTAAACCACAGCTATAACTAGGGCTGCGATTTCCATGCAAATGATGGTTTTTGTCGATAGTCTAAGAATGATGCCGACCAATTATCTTTCCGAATGAATAAATTTGCGTTAAAGTGCCATCGATTTTTTTTTTTTTTTTCATATTTTAGTGCAAATTTTGGTTTTAAACCCATATTTTGACATTTCTGAGTGATTTTTTTTGCATATTTTAGTAAAAAAAAACTTATTTTGGGTTTTATGCATATTTTGACATTTTTGAGTGATCTAATTTTCATATTTTGAAAAAAGCTCTTCAAAAATTTTTAAATAATCAGAAAATTTTTTAACCGATGCAGCACCTTTTACGGTTAAGGTTGCCAATGGGTTTAAAATATTTTATCCAAAACGGTTTCAAGTTACTTGCTTGACGTGTTGCAGAGGAAAAAAAAGCCAAAGCGAAGCGGGCTCTGAAAATGAATATTCTGCAAATGCATTGGCAACCTTCAAGTATTCTCTATTAACTTCGGTTGACCCTGAGAGATCATTTTCTATTTACAAAGTTTTTTTTTTGTGACCGAACAGACAACGTTTTACTCTTGTTAATATAAACTTATGTGCTGTTTTCACAACACAAGTGATTGAACGTGTAGTAAAATTTATATGAAAAACATTCGAAAACTGAGATTTAATATATTTTTTAAATTATAATGTAAAAGCTCAAATAAATAATTTTCTCTCCAATTACAACACAGCTGGATACTTGCCGCAATGCCAAAAAACCAAAATTCATGATGAAGTTTCATTAGTTTGCCACAAACCTTGCGAGTTTAGTTTCTCTTTATAAATTTACAATTTGGAAAAAATATTTACAAAAATTAGGAAATAATTGTTATTGTTTAGCGTAATTATTTCGTGGTTTTACATAAATTGTTTGTTAAAATGAAACAATCAGTTCATTGCATGTAAAAAGTCTATTTAACGTTCGGTGTTTAGTTTCAAACATACGAAATATTTAATTATTCAAACAATAAAATATGCACACACATTTAAGCATTAGAAAATCTGCAAACAGCCATTTAATAATGAAGATAAACTCAGAAAAATTTAGCAGTCATTTAAATTCGATTTTCTTTTGAATGGCTGTTTAATTATTAAAAACAATAATTAATAAATAAATAAATATATTGAAATAAAAAATCTTTGACCAGCTTTTTATTTGTACCTACAAGGTACGCAGAACTTAATGGACATTATCACAACAAAAATGAGTTCTAGCGTTTAAAACGTCTGTCAGTCCAATCAGCTGGTAATCTAAGTAAATATGGTGGTAAGGAACAAGAATTACATTAAGAGATAAATTTATGGTACTTGGTAAATAAGTTTTAATTGTCGTTATCATGTCTGTAATTTGACCTCGATGTTGGCCAGTGATGTTATACACTTTGTTATGGTACTGGGCTTTAATATGAAAATAAAAGGGACTAATAGAGGGTGACCGCATATAACTGTGTGTACCAATATGCTAACCAGCTGCTTTATTCTGTCGGGGTTCGTATTGATTACGTTCGGTCTATCCCAATTACCAGCCATAACCAGAAAAAAAAGTACACACCATTTAAATAACCTAACATTCAGGCTCCCGGATGGTTTCAAAGAAGGATAAAAAAAAACATTAGTCAGCAGTACAAATTTTTAGTCTGCCATAACCATGTCCATAAGCTGTCATCGAAGACCCAATAGCTTATCAGAACAACAAATCTTCAAATAGTTTCGAATTACATATTTATTTACAAATTCATTTTAAAGATAAATTTTCCATCATGAAACAATTAAATTTATTTGCCCAGAAAAGGCCTAAATCTAAATAATAACATATGTAAATATAGCGTCTAGCATAGAGGGTACTTAAATTGTAGTGGTTGTTAATGTTTCTTCAATTTCTTCTTTAAGAGTTTAATCAAAACAAAAATTAAAAAAAAATTCTTGAATTTATGATGAGAAAAAAAAACTATAACTCAAATCAAACTTTGCGATCAAAACAAAAACGTAAATAGGTTAATAACAAAAAAAAATTAAATGAATTTTGTGATCAAAACATATTAAATAAATAAAATTATATGTGCCAAATAATGAGAAAGAAATGCAAAGAATATAAAAACTTACATACTTATATACAGCGGCTTGGTTACTTATCGTCCTCTGCTTTTTGAATTACTCTTTTCTCCGGATTGAAGGCCTTCTCCTCCGTCGATGAGCTGAACAATATAGTATTTTATTTTACATTAGTAGAAATTTAGTATTTAAAGAGAAAATGTTCATTAGTACCACAATAAGTTTAAAGTTCTTATTCTTTGTTTTCTTTGCTCACACTATTCGATTATTATTTAATCCGGCTCTATTTTCTGATCGCACTCTTTGCTATTACAATTTAGACTTAAGTAATAAATGAGGATTATGTATGTCAAATCAATCGGACTTTAAAGGTAAAGAAGACAAACAAAAACCAAAACAAAAACAGACAAAATATAATAAAAAAATTTATGAATTAAAAGTATACTTTAAGTAATGAATAGAAACAAATTTAATAGTAATTAATATTACAACAAAAAAAATTTTGACTGATGAATCAGAAATGGGACTCCTGAAATTCTTGTTGCCAAAATATATTTATACGCACATACATATATACATGTAAACATATATACTTGTATATCATTGTTTCTCTTATAAAAATATAAAACTGATTTATATTATTCAAGCTAAATGATTACGGTTAACAAAAACTTAGTTTACAAAACATTTACATCCGTAGATATAAATGTATATCAACGAAAGAGCCAATTAACACCTGTTGAATTGAAGTGAAAAGCCTTAAAACTTAATCTGATAAAATGTTAAGGTGTACAAATTTTGCGGTCTCCCTCCCGTGTTATTTATATCACGGGAGCACTTTCCGTGCCGAACCTTTTCTCAAGAATGAGATATCTCCGAATAACGACTTCACTTCACCAATACCCCGTACACAGTTTAAATACCTCACACCAACAAAATCAGCCTAATAAACACCTAGTGCCACCAAGGCCAAATCAACGTGTTTTAAAATGGCTTCCGGATTAGGTTAGGTTCTACAAAATAAAATAATTAATAACTTACGTTTTGATTTCTTGAATGGCACATACCACGTAATAATAACAATTGTACTCCTCACCGTTGCTCAAAGCCTTTGGCTCATGAAATATAATCGTGTGGCTTCCTTTTCTTTGGGGAACTTTTCAACTTAATACACTCGACCTTAGTATTCAATTATTAATTTAGGTCTTTTCACTATGACTTGTTCAACGTAAATGCCGGAAATTAACTTAACATGTTGGAGCTGCACATGGGTTAAATAACGAGTAGAAACTTCATCAATGAACTAGTAAAACTGTCAATGAAATTGTAAAACGGCGTGCCTACAGTCTTTAGCAGGGATGGAAATGCTTAACTTCATATACGATTATTCGAATCATTGTTACCACAGACAAATTATCTTTGCAATAAATTCTCAACTAAAATTTGCATGTCCTCGCGTTTCAACCCGAAAAGGAATTTGTTTTTACTGCAAAATATATGGAATTAGAAAATAAATTAGCTAAACACATCGCAACTTTTTTTTAATTGTCTACGCAGCCCAAAAAAAATCTCTATTTTTCCCTACGCGTTAAATAAAATCTCTACAAAAATTCATACAACTTGATAATACAAAATGATAACATATCAATACAAATAAAACCAACTTTATTTGTTCCCAGCTAGAATTGTGTGTTGTGTGTAGCTGGGAACCTAGAATCTGTGTGATAATTTTTTGTAAAAATTACCTAAATGAGTCTTCTCGTATAACTTTTGATAATCAAAAACTGATTAACAATCGAGCGATTGAAGAATAAATAAAAAAATCGGCTAAACAGAAGCCCAATTATTATTAATTAATGAAAATAAATGAAATTGCGAATGGTTTCTTCTTTTCTTTCCGAGAACCAGAAACTAATGTTTGGTTAAAAATAAAGTTTGATCAAATAATCAAGAGCCATTATGACGCTGTTTTATTGGAGAAAAAATTTAAAGCATGACTATTAAAATAAAATCAAAAACTATATAATTAACGATTAAAAAATAAGACGGAAAATACTTAAAAACAATTAAATTGCTCAAAAAAGAAAATTGTATCACAAATTATTCTTGAGATGGATGATTCATCGGTAGGATACGTTTTTTCACAACAAGAGTATCATTTATGAGCGAAAAATGAGCTCATATCGTCGGCTTAAGCTCAAATTAGACGTGACATAACCATAATGCCATAGCCGTAACGGCGAATTTAGAAATCAAAATTTAATTGGTTTGTATGGTATGTTTATGTCGTTTTAGTAATACAGTGGCGATGGTAATACAGTTTTGCTCTGGTTATGTCACATCTAATTGGACCTTTAGAGTGTAAACCTGCTAAATCCACTTTTTAAGAAAATTGAGATTTTATTGCCGTATGGTAGAGAAAGATATGCCTCGTTTAAACTCTAAGCCGACGATATGCGGTTATTTCGTTCTACTTTACTTAAAATTTTACAAGTTATCTCTTTCTTGCTCTTACAAATTAAGTTCAAATATCTCCATTTTTGGAAAAGAGGTTATCACAAATGTACGTTAAAATGAAAGCTTAAAAGAGATGACCCAATGAAATTTAAAAATTTATAATGTGGCCGAATTAACAATTTTATAAGTATGCTATCACAAATCGCAAAAATTTTCCAACGGTATACAGTTTTCCAACATTACTCAAAAGTCCCTGTCGGTTTTTTCCTACGGCCATTTTTTTAGAAGAAAATCCCAAAGAATAGGTATTTTTTTCTACGTATAACATCACTGGTCTGGACTTTTATTTTCAATAGGTTGCCGTGACTTAACCTTTTTTCGCCGACCGGCGATTAAAAATACCAGCACTCTTACTGTTTTTTTTCAACGTTTTTTTCCTTTCAGTTATTTAGAATCTTATTTCGTTATTATCTTCAACATTAATCAACAGGAATGCGGCGAAAAATTCCAATTTCAGTTATCTTTGACTTTGAATTAGAACTCTTTTTGGATTTTTTAAAAGATTTTTTTTGTTATTGGTATCAAGAAAGTGGTAGCAAACATTATTTAAAATTATTGTGTTTTAAGGTCCTAACAAATTGTGTCTTAAGGTACGTAAGCCTCCTTTTTTGTTGAAAATATTAACAGAAAGACATGTACTTTTTTCAAGCAAATTGGCGTTTTCATTTTTTTTTGATGGTAAGGTGGACTAAAATATACCTTAAAAATAAACCGAGTTGGCTGATTTTGAAAACAAACAAATTTTATTTTTTGTTTATAATAGAAAGTTCTTAAAGGTTTTGGTTACATATCAAAATTTTTTATCAATATAAAGTATAAATATGAACTAAGTTAAATCTCTATATTTTCTTTCTTTTAGGCTTTATCTAGGAAGCAACCCTATTTTGGGCCTCATAATTAAATAACGGACAACTAGTAAATAACTCACAATAATATTTTGGGGTAAGGTGCTACATTTATAGATGCTATAAACTGATCTAAATGTATTTGTATGTAGACACTATTACACACATTTTATATTTGGCTTTATGGTGGATTGATGGTCGAACATAAATATTAATGTAAATTATTGACGAATGTAGCGGAAATTTAAAAAATTGCTGAACCTTTTTATATTTGTTGGTAAATTAAATTCTTTTTGTGTGGCGCTTTATCTAACACAAAACTATATCACACAACTAACACAAAAAAATTCGCAATATCAAACGATAGTCATATCCGTTACGCTTATCTTTAAAATAATGCGATTGCAAATAAAAGAACTGTATTCCGAAAATCGTGGGTTGTATTTGTCATAAACAAATGGTTTCCTTAATTTATTTCTAATTCTTCGCGGAGAATTTAACATTCTTTCTCGTTGAAATATATATATATATATATATATATATATATATATATATATATGTATTAGGCTCGATTAATTAATCGAGGTTTTGGTTTAGTCGGTTAATAATCGGTTAAGATTGTTATTGATCGGTTAACCGGTTAATAAGGTTTTTTTTTTTAATTAAGTAATTTCAATTAATAAAAATTAAACGTTGTTTATTATTTAGAGTTTGTTAGTAAAAAAAAACAATAATAGGAATTGTTATTCTTGAACTAAAACGGGCAAACAAAAAATAATTTATAACTACGTAATATATATTTTTTAATTAAAACATACATAACATATTTGGCGGATTCACAATGTGTTATAAAGTCATATGTCTTAAAATAATAACATAAAAAATATGACTGTTGTGAACAACCCCTCATAATTCAGTGTGCTATTTTGAATTTAAATCAGCTGATTTAAAATAAATATAAAGATTTAATAAACTAAATTAGACTATTTTTTAGACGCAAATCACAAATAAATTTTATTTTGTATGTTTATCAAGCAGTAGAGTCCTAGGCCGATCTAATTTGACGCCGCAATTGATTTGTTGCAAAAATTTCTAGCCGCAGGTTAAGTCCGGATATTAGCCGGATAAAATTATACCATCAACGGCGACGGCTTACAAAAACTAATGCGGCTCGGCTCAGTCGATCAGCGCAATTCTCTTCTATTTAATAACGGCAGCACAATAAACATAGCATGCAAAGTTCTATTAATTTAATGCACTTTTTTTTAAAAAAGAAACAACAATGTATTTAAACCATTGTAAAATGTTAGATCATTGTGACAATATAACATGATAGCACACCTTGTGAATACCCCAATTATGTATTTATAAAAAATGTGAAATCATTTAAAAAGTTATTTCAATAGTTTAAGGAGATCTTAAAAAATAATCTTTAAGAAAAATAAATTGGTTTAAATGTTTAGGATTTAAGCGATTATTTTCTTTAGTTTCAATAAACTTGACTTGGAAAAAATTCTTTCACTTATCGAAGATTTTGGATAACAGATAACCTAATTTCTCAGTCATTTTCCTTTAATAATTTTATTCTTCCATTATGCCATAAGAGTCCTCTTTTAATTTTTTTAATTGTTTAACACTTCTAATTGTTTCGGTTAATTCTGTTGTTGTGTAACTATCGAGAGTTTCTTCTGTTGTCAAGTCATCATCTAACTCAACCTGACAAGCTCAGCAACGAACATTCTACAAAAAAAGCTCATTTCCGAATTCCTTAATTTCTGTTTTTGTGCTGTACTTTAAGAATGTGTTTCTAGAAGAAAATATATTGTATGAAAAAATATATGTAAACACAACTTTTTTGGTGTACTTTTCACACTTTTTCAACAATTTTAATAACTCCATTTCATTAACTGAGGCACTTGGGTCTGCAATCACACCTGTTTCAATTTCACAATTAATTAATTAATCATAATTAAATTACGGACAACTAGTAAATAACTCACAATAATATTTTGGGGTAAGGTGCTATAAACTGATCTAAATGTATTTGTGTGTAGACACAATTACACACATTTTATATTTGGCTTTATGGTGGATTGATGGTTGAACATAAATATTAATGTAAATTATTGACGAATGTAGCGGAAATTTAAAAAATTGCTGAACCTTTTTATATTTGTTGGTAAATTAAATTCTTTTTGTGTGGCGCTGTATCTAACACAAAACTATATCACACAACTAACACAAATTCGCAATATCAAACGATAGTCATATCCGTTACGCTTATCATTAAAATAATGCGATTGCAAATTAAAAAACTGTATTCCGAACAATGTGTTATAAAGTCATATGTCTTAAAATAATAACATAAAAAATATGACTGTTGTGAACAACCCCTCATAATTCAGTGTGCTATTTTGAATTTAAATCAGCTGATTTAAAATAAATATAAAGATTTAATATTTACCTGAAATAAAAATATCTTTAATAAATTAAATTAGACTATTTTTCAGACGCAAATCAGAAATAAATTTTATTTTGTTTGTTTACCAAACAGTAGACTCCTAGGCCGATCTAATTTGACGCCGCAAGTGATTTGTTGAAAAAATTTCTAGCCGCAGGTTAAGTCCGGATATTAGCCGGATAAAATTATACCATCAACGGCGACGGCTTACAAAAGCTAATGCGGCTCGGCTCAGTCGATCAGCGCAATGCTCTTCTATTTAATTACGACAGCACAATAAACATAGCATGCAAAGTTCTATTAATTTAAGGCACTTTTTGTTAAAAAATAAACAACAATATATTTAAACCATTGTAAAATGTTAGATCATTATGACAATATAACATCATAGCACACCTTGTGAATACCCCAATTATGTATTTATAAAAAATGTGAAATCATTTAAAAATTTATTTCAATAGTTTAAGGAGATCTTAAAAAATAATCTTTTAGAAAAATAAATTGGTTTAAATGTTTAGGATTTAAGCGATTATTTTCTTTAGTTTTGATAAACTTGACTTAGAAAAAATTCTTTCACTTATCGAAGATGTTGGAGAAATCGAAAGCAACCCATAATACAGATAACCGAATTTCTCAGTCATTTTCCTTTAATAATTTTATTTTTCCATTATGCCATAAGCGTCCTCTTTTAATTTTTTTAATTGCTTAACACTTCTAATTGTTTCGGCTAATTCTGTTGCTATGTTACTGTCGAGAGTTTCTTCTGTTGTCAAGTCATCATCTCACTCAACCTGACAAGCTCAGCAACGAACATTCTGCAAAAAAACTTATTTCCGAATTCTTTAATTTCTGTTTTTGTGCTGTATTTTAAGAATGTGTTTCTAGAAGAAAATATATTGTATTAAAAAATATTTCTAAACACAACTTTTTTGGTGTACTTTTCACACTTTTTCAACAATTTTAATAACTCCATTTCATTAACTGAGGCACATGGGTCTGCAATCACACCTGTTTCAATTTCACAATTAAAGGGTTGTGAGCAACCTTTCCACCTGAGAGATCAAGACCGCCGTTTTTGGTGTACTTTAGCAACTTTTTTAGTGAACTTTGGTACAGATAACATTGTAAATTTCTACATGGTTGTATTGTAGAATGCATTTAAAAAAGCGAGTTGCTTTGAAACTGCCCAATAAAAAATAGAGCTTCCAACGAAGCAGGCTTGTAAGGGAGAAACCTACGGAAGACATGAAGTTTATATGGCGAGTTCCTTCTTTGAAGCAATACATTTTTGACACATGAATCGCATTAATAAGCGCATGTAAAAATTGTTGGATGTAACGATCAGCTTTACACACTGAATGTTTTGATACAATTATTTTTTAGTATTCTCCCTTACAAACCTGCTTCGCAGTAAGGGAATGCCGTAACACTAAAATTGTTATTTTTTTTATAAAAGTTGTTGAGAGTTCTTTCACTTACATTACTGCATTTCTGTATGTCTAATTGCGTAGCGCATTATTAAGCGCTTATTTTTTTTAATTTACCATTAGTGCTTCGCAAAATTATACAATTTTTTATTGGGTGACGTTTTGGAACTCAACCATAATTAAAAACTTAAAAATAAATATGGTTTAATACTACAACAAATTTAAAACTTTTTTACATCGATCAATCGGATAATCGACTTAAATTAACCGGTTTAATAGTTAATCGAAAAAAGCCAATTTTGAATTAACCAATCAGGTAATCCGGTAGTAATTAATCGGTAAACCGTTTAACGGTTAACCGAATGAATACCTTAATATGTATATATACAGCTTTTTTCACTATAAGTGGAGACACCTCATAAAAATTATATAATAAGTTTGTATAACTTATGTACATATATTATTCTATACAGGCCTGAACTAAATTAAAAGATTCCTTAATTAAAGTAAGTCTTTTTTTTTGAGTTTCGAACATAGCAACATTTGAACTTTTCTATGTGTCCCACTTAAAGTGTGAGTAGCTGATAGTATTATTTATCAGCTCGTATAAAATACATATATAAATGTGTCGTACCCACTGATCCGTCATGACCTATAGCACCGATAGCACCGAAACCAAGTATTACTCCGTTTTCCACGCGTCCTAGCGAGACCATAAAGTCCTTGTCATTCAGCAGCTATTCCCATTATGCATATATCTTCCGATATACGGTAATATCTCAGCCAGATCACCACCCGCTTTATGGCAAGGTGAAGCCTGTTATAATTCGCATGAGATTTCGTTCCATTCGTATCAGTGTATGGTAAATGTAAATCCTGTTCACTAAGTTTTTCACTGCTACTTCACGATTCACCCAAACAACGAGTTTCTTTGATTACGCTATGACACAAAAAAAAAATGAACCTGAAAAATTAGATATTTTCTTAGATGAATTTGGGCTGCTGATCACGAATATGGCATACATTTATTTTTCCCAAGAAGCGTTTTCGAGATATACGCGAAAATCGTGTTTTTCTGCAGTTGTTTTAGGTATTTCGAAAAATCTCGAGAACTGCTCAACTGAACTGTACAAGATTTGATATTTTGCATAGATATCTTTTCTCTTTCAGAACATATCCAAACTGTGTCGATTTGATAAAGATTTACTGAGTTACAAGACTTTAAAATTGATTTTTTGTATGGATATCGAAAAATAAATGAATCCCATATTCGTGATCAGCATCCCCGATTTATTGTTAAAAATTTGTGAACCAGTGTTATCCAAATTTCATTAAATGATTGATAACTGTTCGGTGATTAGTTCGTAGTTGCCGAGCAACGTCCTTTCTGCTTATAAGCAGGTCTTTCTCAAATTTTCCCATGATTTCATCGAACTTTTTAGTGATTTGTCCAGTGGTCGACCAGAGCAAGGTGCATCTTAAACATCGAAAACTTCAGATCAAAAACGAGAATCGTCTCGGCAAACATTGCAAATTTTTTCAGCAGCCTGCAACACATTGTTACCTATTCTAAAATAGAAAAGCAAAATATGATGGTAACATTCCGAACTTGTACTCTTTTTTAAGCGTAGATAACTTTTCACAGAATAATGCGATTTTAATAATGGGTTCTAATACAATAAAGTATAATAAACAAACTAGGGATATTTTATTTTATAGCCATCTATTGACAATTTATAACCGAACATTTTTGAATACCTATATATT
Organism: Pollenia griseotomentosa; assembly: GCA_963931875.1. Classification (NCBI taxonomy): domain Eukaryota; kingdom Metazoa; phylum Arthropoda; class Insecta; order Diptera; family Polleniidae; genus Pollenia; species Pollenia griseotomentosa. The sequence goes on along the minus strand of OZ007562.1, from coordinate 95,391,639 downwards.
TAATATTTGTTATATGTTTGAAAATTATTTCCCTTCTTTATCTTGCAAGGAATCAAATCAAAAGGGAAAGTCCTAGTCGGCCGAAAATGGAGCTGGTTGTTACACCTAGAAACCTAGAAACACCACAGGATCGAAAAATGAAATAATACATACAAAATAATAATAAGGTGAAAAAAGTGAATGGAGAACAAACCTTGTAGAAGAGGAAAAGGTATAAAATCCTCTTTTGTTGTTGGTACCCTCCCAATCATGCTATTTTTTTCCTAAATAGACCAAATCTTAAGGAACAATTTAAATAACATCAATTTATACATATGATCCCTCCTTTGAGTTTTATTATCCACTTACTAATATAAAATTCTCAAACAAACTATTCCTAACGAAACACACAACACAAAAACCAAATTCCAAACCACTTAAGAAAAATTTCAAAAAGCCAAATTAACTAAGTGATACAATTATGTGATGTTATTATTTAGTCTATGTAAATGTGTGAAAGAACACAGTTACTCACATTCTTTCTACAGACGGTTCACTTTAATTTGTAAAACATTCTTCACCTTAATTTTTAAAATATCTTTAAATACAAGTTTTTAGAGTTAAAAAAAACATATATATACGGATTTCCTAAAGCAATGTTAAAAGATAAATATAAGAAACCCTTTAAACTTTAAAGGATTACTTTTTATTTTTTTGCTTCCAAGCTGCTTGATAAATAAATTATTTTGAGTAGCATTTTATTTAAAATATTAATTTAAATGTAAATTTGAAATTATTTAGATATTGGCACAAAAATATTCCCATCGGTAAAAAGAAAAGAAAAAATTAAGGAAGCCTAATAGGTGGCCTTATAGCGAAAACAGAATTCCATTTCTTTTGCCCTCTCTCCTACAAACTCAAGTCTTGACGAGCCAAGCTTGACGTGTGTGAACCGGCACTAACGAATGTGAAATGAATATCTTGGAAGGGGTTTAAAAAAGAAATTTACTACATGTTTTTTAAACTAAATTTAAATACTAAAGGTCTTATTCATAAGTAATATGCCATGCTTAGTCTGGGTTCACACTATGAAAGTTTTCTTTCAGAAAGTCTGAGTTAATGGGTGAGAAAGGAGAGATGAAAAGCTTGTTCTCTTCCCCTCTCGCCAATAAACTTAGACTTTCTGAAAGAAAACTTTCATAGTGTGAACCCAGACTTATAAAAGTTTTATAAGACGAATTTTTTATGAAAATTTGCTTTAATAAAACTGTAATATTTCTTATGAATAAGGGCGTCAATGTTACTCATCATGAGAAATAAATTCCCAGATTCTTTTTGATAAAAAATGTTGTTTAGAAATTTATATTGAAAACAAAAACAGATTTGAGTTTTTTTATTGTTGTTTCACTTAAACGTCCCAAGCGAATTTTTTTTTATATTGAAAAACAGGCAGTTATTCTCTTTATAAGGCATATTTCTGAACGCAGGATAAAAATATAAAAAACGAAGCTTTAAGAAAGGAGAATAGAGGCCCCTTGCGGTCCGTTCAAAATTTACCGCCTAGGTTGTTTTAAAAACATTTTCTAAATGACAAATAAACAAAAAAAGAACGTAAAATGATAATTAAATAAAAATGTATGTATGTTGACTATAGTATATATTTGTTCAATTCTTTCAATACGGATTTTAAAAAGCACTTAAATTTGCCATAGAAAATATTATTTTTTAAATTGCACTTATGTATGTAAGTAAGAGTGCTTTAAGGATAATAAAAAAAAAATTTATTCGAACAAAAATTTATAAATAAAATTAAGTGGTTCTAGCACCTAAACTACATACATCTGTATATACACGCCGAGAAAAAATATTTTTCTATATGGTAATTTCCAATAAAAAATTTCTTACGGAAGATCCTTAAACATAAGAATATAATAGTTACTTTAACCATACTATTATCAGATTGAGAACTAGTCTTTAACCCATAAAAGCGGGGCAACCGGTCGGTTAAACTAAATTGGCTGCGCTAAATGCAATTCCGCTACGGAATCGACATTATATTCAGCGAAGTTTATTGAGCATAACCCACCGGGTACCCCGCTAGTCGATTTTTTCAATTAGCACAGTGTAATTATATGGTTTTAAACAGGGCTGTGGAGTCGGAGTTGAAGAGTCGGAGTTGAGGTTTTTGTACCGGAGTCGGAGTCGGAGTCGAAGTACCCACAAAAACTAGCGACTCCGACTCCGACTTTTTTGCATTCAAATTTTTCCAATATTTTTCAAAATAAAAAATTTTAATGGCCAATTTCTCCAATTCTTTTTAAATATCAATTCATATTTAAATATAATTTTTCCTATAATTTTATTTTAATTTTAAACAAAAATTAATATATAAATAAATTAGTGGAATTGGCCATAAGAGGGTCTGCTTTTTGAAATTGTGAAGTCAGAAAATAAGGACCAGTATACTTTTCATATGAGTAGGTGAGTCTCAAAAATTAAAAAATTGAGATACATCTTATTTTGACAATTTATAAGAATAGTTATATAGATTGTATCGAAGCATGTCCTTTTCTATGTTTTAATGTGACCTCAAATTTCTGTAACAAAAACCAGCGGGTTCACTATTTGAATTTCGCCAAGATATCGTTAATGAAATAGAGTCGAATTAAGGAATTTAAAAATTAAATTTGTAAAGATGTTGTTTTTTATTTATCGTATATTAACAAATATTTTTGTAGCCATGTTCATGAATATGACTTGAAATCAGCTGTAGCTCCTGTGGTGAAAGCATTAAGTGAACTACATTTTAAGTTCCAACCTTCAAGGTGAATTATAATAGAATAAAAGGAAAAGGAACTCGGAAAAATACATGACATTGTTCCAGATATAATTCCCATCAATGTGGGGGTTAACCCGAAAATTGATTTGAGAATACTTTTATCTACTCACTTTAGGGAAAATTGGAGAGATAATAAAGACTTGCAATTTCAAATTTCGGTCTTGGACAATAATAATATTGAATTAGGAACGGAAAATGCAATGGCGAGTACACTGAAGAAAAAGATTTAAATTTAGTTGTTTTAAAATTCACATTTTTTTTAACTCTGCAGGTGGGAGATAAACTACATCAAGCCACATTTTGAAAGCTTTACAGCAGACCGCGAAAACATGTTGATAATCGCAAATGATGTTTATGTTATAAAAATGTGCATTTGTACGAATATTTTATATGATCCTAACATATTTTTTTTATGTCGATGATATACTTAAAAAATTACGTCCTAAAAGGTTCGTTACCTTCTATGGTACTGTTCCATGCCTTGAGACAAACAGCACCAAGTCCAACAACAAAAGGGGTGCTATTTCCCAAAAATAATAGAAGGCTAACAACATTTTTTTACGTTACGTTTCTCTTTAAAATGTGTAATATAAATTGTAGAACTAACAACTGAAGGCGCATCTGTATGTTTTAATAAACTACATTAAATTTTCCTGAGAATGATTTGACTTAATAAATAAAACAAGACCAGTGTCTGAATTTATGTATGTATATTAAAAACAAAAGACCTCACTTCACAATTTACAAAAAAGGACTGTCCTTTGCCTCTATTAATATTGTGGTAAACAACACTAAGTAAACTTGATGCCTTAACGTCTAAGCCAATTGGACTTGGTGTTGTTTTCAACTTTTCTATCTCGAAAGCTACATTAGATAGGGCTTATGGAAATTCACACATCTATAAATTCCAACAGTATAAAAAACGTTTTTTGAAAAAGATGTGAATTGGTGTAGTTTATCTCTCCCCTACAGAACTATTTTTACATTTCTTAGCACTGTTTGCATAATTTTAATAAATTAATATAACCTTTAAAATATACTAAAGTTCAATGATCCCATACGGATTGAAGCAAAACTCGTTTCTTTCGAAAGTTCGTAACAAAACTCGTTCGTTCCAAAATTAAATCCATTATTTTTCTATATTTCAGTTGGTTTAGATTTCTCAACTGTTGAGTTATAAGTCAAGAATGTTATAACACCTTAGAATTAAAAAAGTTCAACTCATTTGGTCTATTGAATCGGGCGGTATATGTTTTTTACATTTTTTCCAAAATCCAAATAAAATATTTTGCAGCTTTCCTACTCATATGTTAGTAACTAGTAGGTTAAAGCTCAATGCGCGGCACGTTAGAATTAAAATATCGATTGGAAATTTTTACAGAATCATTTTCTTGCTATATTTAACCATTTAACAGGTACTAAATTAAAAAAAAGTTTAAAGTCAAATAAAAACTAGTCTCTTAAATAATGCTAGGTTAGAGTAGGAGTCGGAGTTGGAGTCGGAGTCGGAGTCGTGCTTAAAAAATTTCAGCAAAAGGAGTCGGAGTCGGAGTTATAACTTTTTCTTAACGACTCCACAGCCCTGGTTTTAAATATACAATAAAATGTTACTCTTTTCCAAGAGCTGCTTCGCACAAACGTGCTCTTTTCCAAGAGCAACATTTTATCGTTTAAAAAGATCTATACTATTATAAGATGTAAACTTATTAATTGAATGACAATACTATTGTGAAAGTTACTAAAATATATATGTTTAAAAATTCTTTCTTAAAATTTTGTTTTGTGGGAGGTGACCGTATTGAAAAATTTATCTTTGTTTACTACGGTTTAAGGAGTAAATAAAACTATTTAAATACATGTACAATCAAAAGAAAAATCAATCCATCCGTACTCAAATCAATCCGAAGCGTTAGTACGGATTTTTTTGAACCAAGTACAAAAAGATTGATTCAAGTACGGATTTCCAATCGCAAAATACTTAAATTATCCATATCCAACCCCGATTTCGTACTTGAAATAATCCGAAAATGAGATTGATTTAAGTAAAACTAAGATTGAGTCAATGTCAAAATGCGCTTGATTCAAGAATTATAAAATTGATTTTATCCCGAATTCTTGCTTGAAAAAAAAAACCAAAAAAGAAACTAGAAAGAAAAAATTATTATGATTGATGAACTTTACTGGTATTACCCTTTACAGAATGATTAAATACCAACATCATGCTCGATATAATTATAACTTTAGAAATCTTATGTACATATTTAACCAAAAATATAAGCAAAATGATAAGCAAGAGTTCAAATTTACTTTTTAACCCTTCGTGGTACACATGAGTCTGGTCAGAACTCTTTTAATGTGTATAGAAAATCAAAACATGCGTAAGCCGGAGGGTTCAACACAATGAAAACTTTAATCTTTTTTTACTTGATTTAAGAATTTTATACTTATTTCAAGAAATTCCGGAATAGATTTTCTAGAGTAAACCCATTTAGGATTGTTTTGAGTACGTTTGAGTGTTATTTGTACTTGAATTTTGAGTACTACTCTACTTAAAGTAATCATAAAAAACTTGTACTGTGTACATATATGAACATTTTTCATATACCATATTATAAATATAAAAATTGTGGCTACTTTTTTTAAAGTTATTTTCAAAAAACGTTTAAAATCCTATATTTCACCCGTTTCTACAGGGTGGCGCAGAATGTGCTATATGGTTTATAACTTTTTTATTTGTGCGATTATTATATTTTTTTCTTAAATACAGTATATTATTGGGGAATTTTTTGCAATTAGCTTTGAAAAATTATATCCTGTAAGTGATTTTTAATTTAAAAGATTTTTGTATTCGTGCTTAATTCCCAGTTTTAATTATTGATAAAAACACTTGAAATTTATTGTTGATGGGATAAGCTATTCCTATGCGCATTTCACTGGTTGCTTAGGCCAGATCATCAGGAAACTTCATCCATAAAGATTTTGGAAAAACTAAAGATATTAAACCAAATAAAGCTGTAAAGCGTATAAGTATCATAAGCAACTGCTCTACTTGTAACAATATCAAAGTTTAAACAAAAACATCAACAATAAACAGTGAGTTTATCTCTTCTTACATTCCCCACTACAATTGATTGGAATTCTTTCAAAATTAATTGTGGTTTTAAGTAGGTTAAGAAAAAACAAAATGCAAAAAAACAACTTGCAAAAGCATGTTGCCAGGAAGTTTTTTTTAGGCCGTGCACTTGCCAGTTTATTATCAAAAGTAATTTTTGGGAATACAAAATTTTAATTTAAATGTAAGTGATGTAAATTTTCTGCTTCGCACATACTTGCTCTTTTTATCATATTCTCCATAACTTTTCCCAAAATTTCAGGTGAAATGGCCATGATTTCATTTCGAATGTTGGTGTTTAGTTGGAGTATTGTTCTTGGTTTGTTAACGTACACTCTTATTTTCAAATATCCCCAAAGATAACTGTCAGGAGCTGTTAAATATAGTGAACGTGGAGTCCAGTTAAAATCACTTGTGCGCGAAATAATGCGTTCGCCGAATATGTCCCTTAACAAAGCCATTGAGGCACCTGCAGTATGTGCTGTGGTTCTATCTGGTTGAAACCACAAGTTTGGATGGTTTTCCACAGCTGGCCAAACCAAATTTTCCAACATCGTCCGATATGCACCACCGCTGACAAAAATTGAGACACCACTTTCATTTTCAAAAAAGTATGAGCCAATTATCCTTTCGGTGGATACACCGCACAAAACACTATACTTAAGTGGGTGTGACTGTCGCTGATGAACTACTCTTGAAATCCATAGCCCAAATCCTGCGGTTTTCTTTGTTGACTTACCCATTTAATAGGAAATGGACTTCATCGCTCATTACCAAATTGTGAATAAAGTCTGGATTTTCCTCCGCTTTTCAATTATTGCACAAGTTGAACTTTATATGGGAACAAGTCTAGTGTACTCAAAATTCTCTGCAGCGACCGCCGTGATAGTCCAAGTTGTGTCGAACGCTTCCTTGTTGATGTTGATGGGCTATGTTGCACGCTCTTCCGTACACATTCAATATTTTGACCAGTGTGCACGATAGGTGTACTTCCGGCACCAGGAAGATTCTTACAGACCCATGTTGACGAAAATTTCCAATCAAATGGCTTATTGCTGACGCTGTGGGTGCAATGAGCACATTAAAATGACGACGATATGTACGCTGTGTCAACACAATAGACTTTTGGTTTGAAAAATAAAATTCAATTATTTTTGTACGCTGTTCGATCGTGTAATGAAGAAAGAATAATAATTAAAAAAGTTATAAAGAATTCAAACCACATAGCTCATTCTGCGCCACCCTGTATAAAAATACAATTTTATGGTTAAACATTTTTGGGCTTTGTAACTTTTTTTAAGAGTTATTTTGCATTCAGTCAAATAATATTTGAAACTAGAGGTGACCACACAGTGTAAAAAAGTTCCAATTGCTTAGTATGGCAAAGTATGTGTATAAATCTTTTAAGCCTTATTCTGTTTACTGAAACAATGTTTAATAAAAAAAAAAATATCTCTAAGTCAAGGTTGGCGCCCGAAACGAATTTTGGAATCGGTATCGGTTTTAATTTGTTTTTTTTATTTCGGTAAAGGTATCGATTTCGTTATTTTAATTATATTGGTAACCGTTTACCAATACAAAAACTTTAATATTAAACTTTTATGAACCAAACCAGAATCTTAATAAATAAAGAAGGCGTCTGAATGATTAAGAAACTACGTTTTTAATTTTTCCAAAATTTATTTTTGTTTTATATTAAAATTTTGCAGAGTAGAAACTAAATAAAATTTTCCACAATTGTGCTGAAAAAAGTATGTTTGTTGACAAACGGAACGAATTTCAGTATCGGTATTAATACCGTTATTAAATTTGAAACCGTATTTAAGCTATTAATAACGGTATCGTTTGCCAACCTTGCTCCTTATACAACTAAAAAAAAAACTTTATTCGCACATATTTTAAGTTGATTGTGTTTTTGATATTTTAGATTGGTTTACCGCGCACAAAATAACTTTTGCGATTGTGATTCCTATTTAAAGTTAAACTTCTGCATTTTTCCAGATTTTTTTTAAACATGAAAAAGTAAACGTAAATATTTATTTACTTTGTTTTTTTTATATCATGCATCACTGGTTTAGAATAAGGTAATTCAGTGTGAAACTTTTTTAATATACATCTCCCTGATGTTCTTTGACTATAATATGTTTAATAAATGATAAATTTTACTTTGACTTTTGTATTGTGTTTACTTGAAAAATTGATACCGGCCTAGTGGCTGCCGCCAGAATTGGTTGCCATGCGGGCACGACTTAAAGCATTTTCCATCATTCTTGCCAAAACTTCAATACTCCAACATAGCAACCACACAAAAAGAAGTCTAGAACGGTTAAATCAAGCAATTTTGCCGGCCATTTTATACAAACAAAACAAAAACAAGAAATTTTGCAACTCGGAAATAAAAAAGTATAGCATCTTCCGATAGCCAATTAATTTTGCTCCAACTTGTATAAATATTCTGGGCCCTTAAGTAAGCCTTAGTCCATTGGTATAGAATTCCAGTACAATAAGGAAAAGACAGAAAAATAAATTTCTGAAAAAAATGTATCCTAAACCCCATATAAAGCCAAATCTGGGGAAATACTCAAGTTAGTCTAAAAACTAAAAAGAATAAAGCTATTTATACGATATAAACCACCAGACATTGATCGTTCCCACGACAACCAGTTCTATGCACGAACACCGACCAAGGATTGTCTACTTAGTAACACCTGTTCGTCAGGCCTCGCTGCTACAACAACAACAACCAGATTTTGGAAAGATCTGTCAAAAATTAAGCATCTATATATATGAAAATGAAAATGGGTTTGTTTTAATGTTTGTGTGTATGTGTGTATGTTTGGTTTCTTGTTTGTTTGTTCTTAGTAGACTCCCAAAATTCTGAAGCGCTTTCACTACAATTTGCACAGTAATTTCCAGATTATCTGGCGCTTAGCATAATCTATAAGTATATGAAAGTTTTTTTAAATGGTAGGGGCAGTAAAAGAAATCACATAAATGCAAGATGCAGAACCCTACAAGAAGGTGACACCACCAAAAAGAGCAAGAAACATAGAAAGCGCCTCTATATGTAAATGGCAACACCAAAACAGCACGTAAAATTCAATACTCCAACAGAGCAACGTCATATAGATTGGGTCCACACTTGGAACCAAGAGTTTCGTTATCAATACTCAACATCTGTTAAATAGCAAGCTAAACTGAAAAGCTGGCAACCTTCCATACGACGACAATGTAATCTATATATCGTTAGCTAAAATCCAAAAAGGCGTAACTAGCAAAAAATTCCAAATCGTGTTTTTGATTGGTTATTATGAATGCCATTGAACTACATGTCTTGACAAAGTTTTACACTTCTCCGATCAAAAATGACGCTTTTATTAACAAAAAACAAAAGGACGTAACTTCAAGAGTATTTATTTTATAAATGCAAAATTACGTAGTTACCCATTTTTTTTTAACAAAATATAATGAAATGGTTTCCTTTTAAAATTGTTTGAAGAATTCCATGACGACTTATCAAACATGTTTTCTGACATGTATGTAGTTTTCATTTTATAAAGTTTTTTGCTTCTCCTGTAAAATTATATTTTTGTTAGTTACGTCTTTTTGCATTTTAGCTAACGATATGTATATAAAATAGAAAAATTGTTTCTTATCCGTTATAGACACTGAAATTATCGACCAAACAATGGGCTCCAAACCGGTTTCATCAGAGAGGCAATTTTGAGAAGATGGTTTTAGGTTTCATATTTTTTCAAATCTAGGACCAAGAGGGAAGAAAGGACGCAATTTATGCCTCTCCAACACTATCCAACAGATTTTAAAGACAATTTAAAACATAGATTAATCCTTACTTAGCTATACATTTTTTAAAAAATAGGATCACGAGGGGAGGTAGGGGAAATATCTGCCCCTCCAAAATTATCCACCAGATTTGAATAAAATTTAAAAATATATACATCATTATCAAAGTAATTTTTAGAAATAAAAAAATTTAATTAACAAGATTTTGTTTGTCGTGCTTAATTCCGAATTTTTATTCTTGATAAAAACACTTACATTTATTGTTGATGAGATAAGCTATTCCTATGCGTATTTCACTGGCTGCTTCGACCAGATCATCAGGAAACTTTATCCAAAGATCTTAGAAAAACTATAAATATTGTACAAATAAAACTGTTAAGAGAATAAGAAATATAAGCAACAGCCTTACTTGTAACAATATCAAAGCTTTAACAAAAACAACAACAATAAACAGTGAGTTTATCTTTTCTTACATTCCCCACTACAAGTGGTTGGAATTATCCCAACATTAATATTAATTGTAAGTAGTTTAAGGAAAACAAAAAATAAATTTGCTCTATTGTTTTCGCAAAAAATAAAGCATGTTGCCAGTTTAATTGGGAATAAAGCACGACAAACTAAATCTTGTTAATTAAATAGACAGATCTTTATTTAGATAGACACATAAGGGAGGGAACGTAATAGCATACGCTGGGTATCCTCTTGTTGTCTGAATTCGTGTGAAAAGGATAGCAGTAGATGTTTAGAATTAAGTACGAATTACTTCGTTGTCCATGCACGAGATCTTTTTTTAAAGTTAAACTACTTTCATTTCAATGGAGAAGCAAATCGCACAGCGTTCAGCCAGCCTTATATTAAATCCACTACGCCCTAAACCATAAGAAATTTATATATATTTTGAGAAAATTTGTTCTTACTTAGCTCTTGAAGGCCAGACAAACTATCATGCAATTTTGTTATAATCCCTCCATAATTTTTCAAAGGTTTCATATAAAAGGGCATTCCGAAAACCACTTTAAAACGTAAATATTTTGACTCTATTGAAATTTTATCCAAATTAGGTTTTTTTTGTTACCAGAAATCATTCCACCGAATTTTGTAATGATCGATCCATAAATGATCGGTCCAATACAATATCCCCTTCTTAGGAATGTCTGAGGAGGAGGGCAAAGAGTTTAAGACTATTTATAATGTCGGATCGATAGGCCGCGTTCATACTTTTTGCAATGTTATCCAAGCTAATAATCAGAAGTTTGATGTTACTCATCGTACGCATACTTAGCAACATTTATAAGAGTATTTCCTTATATACCATTTAGCTCAGATATACTTTACACTGTTTTGCCTTGATTACCACTGCTTTTGTGAAAAACAAAAAATATATGCTACTTAGTTAAGCATTTTACATATATATTACACGAACTTTTGGCCCTAGTGAAATTTGATGCAGAAAATATAAGTATAACATTTTAACCCCCATAGTGCCGTTTTAGTTTACTTTTGTGTGAATGTTGGGGAAAAGGACAAAAATTACCCTCAAAATTAGAGTTAGAGAAATTAGAAAAGACTCGCCATGCAATTCTACTGAAGACATCTGAAATAATTTTTAAGCTCAAAAAGTACATTTAGTATTTTTTTTTTTTTTTACTTATTCCAAACGTCTTTTCAAAAAATTCAAAAACTTCAAGACCCGAATGTCCCCGAAAAAGCGAAACGACGATTAGGCAATTACAGTTTTCTAAAGTTATATGTATGAAGTGTGACGATTGATTGGCAAATTTGTCTGGCAGCGCTGATTATGACGTTGCGTGTTTGATCTGTTGTGTTAAAACTGTAAATGGATGAGCTGAATAATTTGAATCAATTTGAGTATTATAAGTATTTTCCTGATATTAGGAATCAAACTGAGGTCATTTGTGACTATAAGCATGATGTCGACGTCGCACTTTTATTTACTTGTACATCAACGGTCTCGTGAGTATGAGTAAATCAGAGTAGTTGAGTTTAAATCAGCGGTCACCACAAAGAGAGACAGTTAAAAATGTGTATGTAGTGGTGAGTTCATATTGTGTGCATTGAAAAACACCAATTCTAGAAAAGAGAGCAAAATAAATTTACTCTTTTGAGACAGTAACTATGTGTTTTGTTTTTGTTTTTTGTCGTTTCGTTAACCTTCGTGTTGTGTGTGTGAAATTCACGAAAAGTGCTCGGCCCCTGGGGGCATAGCGTGATGATCGTTGGTTTAAATGATGTCTACTCACTTATACTTAAAACTTCATGAGTCAGTATGAGTAGCAAAAACACGATTCATTGCTGATCTGTTATACACAGGCTACACAAAAGTTCCTCTGGGTCGAGGGGCTTTGGCCTTCTCAATCGATCCCCTTCTGAAATAGGTCTAAAACTAAAACAAAACATTATATTATTTTTTAAATGAGGTCAAATTTAGTTTTATATTACTTTTTTGGAAATGAAACAAGATTAAAAGCCGCAACGAATTATAATACTGTGAGGTCATTTTGTTATTCAGATTGGTTTTTAATTAAAAGTTCCCGTAAAAAGCCCACTCTTGAATTATTTGAACTCTCGGTGAAGGGTTTTAAAGATTCGGCTACAGCTGAATATACAACTTTTACTTTTTTATAATATAAAAAAATTTTTTTTTGGTGCACCCTTAATTTCACATTTTACTACGGCTAAATCGTGCGATATCACACTTTCGGACTATTTTCTCCGTTGATATGTAAAGTCTAAGGTCTACAGGAATAAGTCAGCTACGATAGACGGTTTGAAAGCACACATTACTCGTTATATTAGCGAGATACCAGTAGCTATGCTCGAACGATTCGCCTAAAATTGGACCTTCCCAATGGACCACCTCAGACGTAGTCATGGCCAACATTTTAAGTGCCGTTTCAAATTTATGTGTTTTATTAACCATTTTTTTTATTATCCATGCTCAGCCCGGTCCTGTGCGAGCCGTATAATCGAGGTTCAACTGTATATTTATAATTTAAATAAATGCCGTGTTCTATTTTTCTTTAATTAAATAAAATGAATAAGTATTAGTTTATAAAAGACTGATGTTTTCCATACTTACAATTGATGGGAGCAATAAAACAAAAATGCTGGGCACTATCCCAATGTTCGATTTATCGAACACCATTTTTCTGAAAAACAAAAAATCTAAAAAAAATTGGACTTCAGATTCGTGTTTTCTAGTCCCAGCTTAAATATCAACCAACAAGTTTTATAACGTTACTCGAAAAAAAAAATCGCTGGGACAAAAAAGGTTAATATTTTCGAACACAGTTTTAAACTTTCTAAAGTTTTTTTCTTCAGCCCTGCTGTAAGGCTAAATCAATTTTGTCTATGTTTTGGCTTGTGTTTAGTTGTGAATTAAAATATTTTTTAAAATTAAAGAAACAGTGGTTAAATTTAAGAGAGCACTTGCACCATATAATCTTTCTTAAAAGGTGCTAAGTAATTTGTGGTATTTCACTAGACAATTGTAGTGGAATTCCCAAAAATTGTAGAGCATAATTTGTTGCTACCAATGAAGAGGTGGATTGAGGAACAGTAATAGAAAGATTTAGTTTATGTTGATAATTTGGAAGTATTGAAAATTAATTAGAAATAAATTTTGGTTTTTAACATTATCTGTCATCTGAATTTACCTAACAAAAACTTGTTCTTGATTTTAATTTCTAACTTGCAACTACAAATCAATTTTTGTTTGCAAAGTTCTAATGTCTTCTTTTCCAAATATTTTCAATATCTATATTTAAAACAAAAACTTAGTCTCCAAATTGATCTACAAAGTCTCGAAAGTTTGTAAACTTTTAAATGTGTCTTTAATGCAAAGATGGATTGGCCAATATAATTGAAGTAAATACGAATGGTTTGGTATTTAAACACACAAAATTCGAATAAAAAAGTTTTTTTTTGCTATTTCCAGGTTTTTTATTCCTAAAAATGTTGCTGTATTTAATACAGCTTAAAAAAAACTTATTTTGCTTTGGGCAAAGAAATAAAATTTGAGTACAGAAAAAAAAGTTTATGGTATTTTGAACACAGAAAAAGAGATATTTAATTTTATCGGGTTAAAAAACATAGAAAAGTAATTTAAAATTGTAACATTTGGTTAAATTTTAATAATTTGAAAAACTTTTATTTGTTGTCAGTGACAACTTGTCACTATCACGAAATAATTTTGAAAAAGGTTTAAAAGAAACTCTGCAAATTGTTTAGGTAAATTTTTCATAAAGTGGAGTGAAATAAAATTGTTAAGGTAAGGCATTAGAATCAAAAAACGTAAGCCAGCAATTAATTCACAATTATTAAATCATTTTTAAATTTCTTAATAAGTTGTTATACAAGGTTGTCTTAAGGAAAGAGTATGTGAAATATTGTTGAAATAGAACTATTGCAAGAAAGCTTTATAAATTAAAATTTGACACAATGAAGCAAATTCGAAAAACTCTTTTGTAAAAATTTCATATATTTATTATCTTTTTTTTTTTTTTCAATAAATGATATGTTTAATTTTAACTAAAAAAAATGATTAAAAAACTTTGCCGTTTTAAACAATGTGTTGATTGATTTTGACAATTTCCAACAACGATTTCAAAAGTTTAAGTTATTTTATTTTAAACGAAATACTTTTTTGGTATTTAATTATTATTTTAATTCAAAATTTATTTAAAAACAATTAATGTTAATTAAATCAAAATTATATTTTTAATTTTCTTTCAAAAAAAAAAAAAAATAATTGATTTAATTATTACATTTTTAAATTTAATTGATAAAAAACTACTAATAATTTTTTCTGTGTAGTTATGATGAAGATAAGTTTTACTCATAGTATAAAGTATATTAAACGAAGTATTTTAATTGACTTTAGACACTGGATTGTTTTCAAAGTTTGATTGATTTTAGTCCAGAACATGTACAAAAAATTTATAAAAAAGAAAAAATTCCCACATTCTTCAATATGTTAAAATTGTTGAGTTAATACATGAAACTTATTATATAGAAATATGCGGCGAGATACAAAGAATACCGGGCCAGCATTCTGCTGGAGTCTGATTCGTAAAATTTTCTGTATAATTTACCTCATTACTAACCAAAACAAAGTTAAAGTGAAGCATGTAACATAAAGATACAAGAGATTCTTGTAATGTATAGAATCATTCTTAAGTACATGTACCAAAGATTGTCTTAAGAAAAAAGTATGTGAAAAATTGAGAGGAAAAGAAGTTTGAAATTTCGAAAAAAATATTTAAATGATAGATATTTATAGTTATTTAAAACAGTATATTAATGGGAAATTTGAGTTGCTTTAAATATATTATGCTATAAGTGGTGCCCACACGTAGAGAAAAAAACATGGCGAAATTATGGTTAAAAACAACATGTTATGGTCCCCGCAATGGCAACAAATTACCCCTTAAACACCTAAGACCGTCTACAGACGGTCATCAGAAAAAATAAGTATTGAACAAAACCTATTTACTTCACGCTGTTGCGATGCAAAAATTTTAAATGAGTATAAAATTCTCAGTATAACGGTACCAATTAAATTGAATGATTATGCTAGTGTGGAAGAAAAAATCATTTTAGTCAGAAATTTGATGCGAAAAGACAAATTAATTGCAAATTACACATTTAAATTTCAGGTATTTAAGGGTTAACTATTGTTGTTTTTAACATTACTTTTTCACGATTGATAATATGTTTTTTTTTTCTATTAAACAATAAAGTGCCTACCTCCCTTGAAACTTGAAATATATAGTTGAATTTAACAATATAATGTTTTTTCTTAAGTTATATTTTTGTTGGACCTTTAAAATTCAATATTTAATGAAAATGCTGAAGAAAATGTAAAATTTCTTTAATTGTTCTATCCAATTTTTCGATATTCTTTGAATATAGTCATTAGGGAATGTTTAGTTATAATTTACATAAAAAACCATATAGGAGTAATTGCTATATTATGGCCATGTTAAATCATAATATTCAACCATTGTATGTTGCTCTTAGAATATGGTTGCCTCCAAACATATTCTTTCTCTGCGTACATGATAAGCTTTCAGCAAATGTGCGCTTTTTGTCATATTTTCCATAACTTTTTGCAAAACATCGTGTGTAATAGCCATGGTTTAATTTCGAATGTTGGGCTTTAGTTAGGGGGTAGTTCTTGGCTTGATAATATCCGTTCTCTCCTTCAAATAGTATTAAAACAAGTAAGAGTGCTATATTCGGCTGTGCCGAATCTTTGATACCCTCCACCGATCTATATCTATATGACCTAATTATAGGATCTATCTGATATCTTTAATTATTAACTTATCTTAACAAAAACAGACATGAGCATTAAAATTGGTTGCGGCTTAGACCTATATTAATTTATTGACCGAAAATAAGAAAGTTTTATGCTTTTTTTTTTAGCAATTTTTACGAGCTTGAGTAAAATATCCAGATTCGTAACAGTTTAAGCCGAACTTAACCCTTAAATGCATGACTTTTTGATTTGAAATATTTTTAGTTATAAGTTAGGTTAACTGTTCACAATGTCATAAAAAAATAACAAAAAAAATTTTTTAATTCAAAATTGTCCTTTATTTGTAAGGGTATTGGTTTGTTGCCAAATTGCTACATAGTGCTTTCAAAGAATTTTATTTTAAATGAATTGTTTTACATCCAAATCACGGTTGTAGTTTGTTTTTTCTGATTTTTTTGAATAGTGTATAAATTTGTTTGCTCGACAATATGTTTTATAAGGTCTTCGGAAAACAAATAATTAAAGAATTGCAACGGCGTTTCCCAATTAATTGTAAATTTTTTTTCTTCCAAATAATATTTTCTTTTTATTTGACTTGGAGTTTGAAAAACATCACGAGAACACGACGGTAAGTCTTCATTGTCAACTTGAGAAGTTGTCATCTTCGCTTTCTTCACTGTTATATGCCAAAAAATATTGCGTCAGCTTTTCCGCTGATTTAAAAGGCTTATTCATCGCGTATAACTTTACTTTCTTGGAAAGATAGAACTAATAAGAAAAAAAAAACCGTTACGAACAATGATACAATTTACCATGTTTTTTCGCACAATGCAGCCAAACGGCATCAAAGCTTTTCATAGAAATTATAGCGATATGAAAAAAACTAAAATATTATCAACCGTTTATTACACAAATACTTAAATGTTTTATGTCAATAACTAAAAATGCACGTTGAACTTTTTCTTCATCCCAAAAAAAAATACAAGCTGATTTAAGCACTTGACTGTTTCAGACAAACTGAGTGCTACTACTAAAAAATTACAAAAAAAGTACCGTTTTGGTAAAAAAACATGAGTAGATTAATTAAATCTTATAGGCAGTATCTATCCACTTGGAAGCGTGATGAGTGATGGGATCTAAGGTCATTTATGAACCTTGTATCACAAAATTTTTTCTGACCATATGAAACTAAGTTGGAAGAAATTTTACCAAAATATATATATTTGCTACGGTTTTAGGCGTATTTTATTATTTTCCAGAGTGGGGTTAATATGGCGTCTATAGCAAATAATGGACCGATCATCATGAAATTTACAAGTGTTATTTCTAGTCCTATAAAACTGTGAAATATTTAATTTTATTCTGATAGCATTAGTTATAACGGTTTTAGGCGTACTAAACTCTTTTCCGGGAGGGCCTAAGGTAAATTATGGACCGATCTTCACGAAATTTTACAGTGTAATTTCCAATCGAATAAAACGATTGTTTGCAAAATCTTATATCATTCAGTCCATTGTTCCACCATTTATGTTAGTTTTTGTAACAAAATTATCAATTTTTTAAGGTGGTGCTTTCACATTTTGATTCATAGCTCTCATCCTACTGAAACGATTTTACTGGATTTCAATACCAAACTGCTTAGGATAACTGCAAGCCTTTTGACACCAAGTTTGTGAATTCCTTTTGAGTTTTTCGAAAGTGAGCGTGTTTTCAACATACGGACATGGCTAAATCGACTTAGAATTACTCAAGGAACCAGAATATATATACTTTAAGGGGTCTGAGATGAATACTTAAAAAGTATAACACGGAATGACAAACTTAGTATACTCCCTTCACAACTAATTGAGGGGTAGGGTATAAAAAACTTTAATTTGCCGTTAAATACGTTAACGTGGATGTCTGTTCAAAATAATTGTGCGCGTAAGATTGTGCTCGGTGAATATATTTCTTACCAAAGCCACTGAGGAACCTGCAGTATATTTTGAGGCTCCATCGTCTCTTAAAGCAACAATGTGAGTAGTCGTTCACAGCTGACGTAACACACGTCAACAACATCTTCCGACATACACAACCGCTGGCAGAGATAGGAACACCAATACATAAGTAGATGTAATTAGTGCTGATAAACTGCAACAAGATTTTTCGTGACCCAAATCCTGCAGTTTTGCTTGTTGACGTAGTCATTTAATAGAAAACGGTCTTGATATATCGTCGACAATGTACTTTGTGTCAACACAATAAATTTTTGATTGTGTCGCTATTTCTAAGATATTGCTTAAGACTTTTTTACAAAATGCTGAAAAAAACAAACCTAAAATACTGGTTAGAAAAGTTATAAAGAATGGAAACTGTAAAACTCATTCTGCACAACCCTCTTTAAAAAAAGATTTATTCATTGGACTAATTTCGATTTAATTTTTAACAAAATGCTAGTTTGAAGAAGTTTTCGTTTTGTTGCGGTTATCTAAAAACTATTCACATTATCTTAATATATGTTCATATTGAATCGGCACCCGATGTCGATCAATAACTTAAGCGAGCGACAACACTTTTCGTGCAACTAGTTTTACGTTTCTAACGAAATTCAATTACTTATTGTCCAATGACTGTATTGCCACATCAGCAATTACACAAATAAAACACTTGTTTGGAAATAAAAATCGGCAAAACATATAAATTAAGCCATAAAAATAGAAGTCTGGCTTCACACAAAGCAGAATAGAAAACAAATGAGAAAACAAAAAATAAACAAAGCAGTAAATAAAAATTATAGAATACAATTTTATGAAAAATATTTTAAAAACCTATATCTTTTTATTACTGGTGGTGTTTAAAAAATTTATAATATTAAAAAACTAATATTCAGAGTTTGTGTGTAAAGAAAAATTTTGGTTAATATTTTAAGAATATGCCTCTGTCGACAAGTACAACACAAGTGACTGATTATGACATTTGTGGTCGCATAATATTTATTTCTTAGTGGGCCGCCAATTTGTATGAAAACTGTTACGTTATAGGTTAGTGGGCCGCAAATCAGCTGTTTGTCGTTGGAAATGCAAGCGAACGAAAGCGGTCGACATCGGGGGCCAGGCTGATAGTGTAAAATTGTTTGTCATTGAGTGCAAACTCTATATTGTATGGAATTTCTCGAAGTTATTATCAAAAAAGAGACCTCTTTTTGGGGTTTGGTACATTTTGCATTTTTTGTGTTGCACTGCGTAGTTTTTTTTTAAATTAAAATAATTATACCATTCACCACCAGGTAGACCTTAAAAACATACAGTGGCCGACAAAGTCTACATACGACCCTCATTTCTTCCACCTGACGATACCAAAAGCATTATGAAGAAAAGTAATGATGCAGGTTTGTTTGAAATCTGGTTTTATTAATAGAAAACGAAAAACACAACTTACTTTAATATACACTTAAAAAAATATTTACAAAAAAGGAAAAAATAGCATTGACAAAAGTCTACATACGGCTTGTAAGCTAACATAAAAAACTTCATTGAAACATTAAATAATATTTTTATTATAAAATTTAGAATTTGGTTGGGCCACCATTGGCATCTCTAACAGCCTGTAAGCGTCTGGGCATTGAATTAACTAAATGTTCCAATTCAATCGGCGTAATTCTTAGCCATTTTTATTTCAGCATCTTTTTCAACATTGGAGCGCTAGTAATATGATGCTTTCTGATTTTACGTTCCAAAATCTCTCAAACGTGTTCAATGGCATTTAAGTCCGGCCTTTGAGGTGGTGTGTACAATTGTCGGGGGGCATAGAAAAGCAGACATTCTTTTACAACTTGAGCGTTGTGTTTCGGGTCGTTATCTTGTTGGAAAATCCAACTCTCATTAAGATCTAATTTATTGACCGATGCTCCAAGATTTTGTTCTAAAATAGACTTATATTGAAACCGATCCATATTACCTTCGACAAATACAATATTTCCTACACCAGATGCAGCGATAGCACCCCAAACCATCACGTTGCCACCCCCATGCTTAACAGTAGGTACAAAGTGCTTCGGATTCATCGCTGTATTAGCTTTTCTCCAATCTTTCGCTTTCCCATCACTTCCAAAAATATTGTATTTTGACTCATCTCTAAACAAAACTCGTTTCCAGAAGTCAAATCCTTTGTCTAATGAATTTTGGCGAATTCCAAGCGAAGATTTCGGTTTTTTTGCTTAAAATTGGTTTTTTGCGCGGAGTTCTGCTGTGGAAACCATTATTATTTAGGGTTCTTTGAATTGTTAGTGGATGCAGAACCGTATTTGATCTTATTGTTAGCTCTTGGGCCAGCGTTGTGGCATTCACTTTTGGATTTTTTTCCACTTCTTTCATTATAAAGCTGACATCTCTGCGACTAAGCTTTTTAGGGCGACCACTACGCGGTTTATTTTCAAAAGAACCAGTGTTTTAAAATTATCAAATACAGTTTGAAATGTTGCTTTACTTAAATTCAACAGTTTTGATATTTCCCCGAACGATTTTATCTCGTTTCTATATTTTACGACTAAGTTTCTCACATCAGTTGAAATTTCTTTTCGCGAGGCCATTGTTACAATTGAATTATGCTGAAAACTGTCCAGAATACAACCGAATGCAATTGATTTGAAATAAAAAACATGCAGAAAAGTAAATTTAAAAAAAATAACGGTACTTAGCCGTTATCATCCAGCAGCAAGCAAAACACAAAGCATGACATATTGGCCGTATGTAGACTTTTGTCAATGCTATTTTTTCGTTTTTTGTAAATATTTTTTAAAGTGTATATATTTTTTTCATTTTCTTTAATAAAACCAGATTTCAAACAAACCTGCATCATTACTTTTTTTCATAATTCTTTTGGTCTCGTCAGGTGGAAGAAATGAGGGTCGTATGTAGACTTTTGTCGGCCACTGTATGTAAGTACCCACATTTAAGTATAATAATCGATTAGTAATTACTTTTTCTGTCAATTAAGTCATATACTTCTGTCCATCCGTCTGATAGACTTACTGCATCGGTTTCCATTTAACAATTTGCGCAAAGCTCAGGTCGCATTTGGTACTAAACTTTAATTAGTTTAACAAAAAAAAAAACTGCATTCGAAAACGATTATTAAATTTAACAAATATTTATTAAGAGAAATTATCATAGGAAATTGATTTTCTAAGCCTTTATTAATTATTTTTTATTATTCTATAAATTATGTCGGCATTAAAATTTAGCTTAAATAGTTTTATTTATCATGTTACCAAATTTGATTGAAATCTGTCTTGATTTGACCCTCAGCTTCATTACAAAGAATAGTCCTTAAAACCAATTCCACTGCTTTAATTTCTTCATAAAAATAAGATTTGACAACAATTAATTTTATGACAACATTTGTACGTAATTTTTTGCTGCAAAAAACTGTACTTACCAACCCAACCATAAAATAGGAATAACATCCCACTTCTAGCAATATTTTATTAAAAAAAATAACCAAATTCGAATAATTTGAAGTTTACCAGAATTCAACCACAATGTACTTCGCTCAAAACTGTTCTGGCTGAAAAAAAAGTCTGTAACAATTCATGCTTAAGTTGTACCGGAAATGTAAATATTAATTCGAGAGAGCACATGTTTATTTTTGCATATTTTATGCAGACAAAAAAATGCATGTGGGAAATATCATTGTGTATTAAAAGTGGCATTGGAAAAATGTTTGCAAGATTTAATTGAAGAGTGAAAAATGCATATACCGTTTTCTTTTCTATTTGAAGGCAAAATGTAAATAAATAGATTTTCTTGTTTTTAAATCAATTTAAAAAAAAAAGATAGAAAATTCTCTACATATTCTTATTTTTTCTTTAACCCTAGATACACTTTCTTATTTTTAATACACTACACACTTTCTTCGTCGAATCGACGAAGTCCGTTTATGATGTGGCCCCAAGCCCATCCAATATAAGGAAACACGAAAATGTTTGTTTAGTTTATAAAATACTTAAGTTTTTAATCATTCTTAATAGTATATCATAGTTAACTTCAAAAATTTAATACTGAAAAAACAACAAAAGCAAGCCAAGGTTTTTTTCGTCAATACGACGAAGAAAGTGTATCTTTGGTTAAAAAAGGTGAAAAAATATACTAAAAGGCAATATTTCTCGCACTTCCATCGTCAGTGCTACGAACGCAATCAACGAAAAATCTTACTTATACACAACCTACAAGCACGTACTTTCACACACTACAGCAGATCAGTAATATCTACAGCTACATGAAATTTGGAAGAGTTTCAGTAAAAAACTGCGGAGTTAAATAAGTACTATTTAACGGTATTCGTCAAAACGACGAAGAAAGTGTATCTAGGGCTAATATGATAGTGCTTTTTGACCATTCCAGCAATACAACTACATATTTTTTAAAATATTATGCTATTATTGTAACCATTTTATGGTTGAAGAAGTCTTCAAACAAGGTGCCACAATAATCACAATTATTTGTTAACCACTAATAACACTGCACAACAAATTTGAACTTTGTTTGTGCGGTCTGGAAT
This sequence comes from Pollenia griseotomentosa, assembly GCA_963931875.1. NCBI lineage: Eukaryota > Metazoa > Arthropoda > Insecta > Diptera > Polleniidae > Pollenia > Pollenia griseotomentosa. Next base: position 95,369,085 of record OZ007562.1, on the reverse strand, counting down.
TTGATAGCAAATTTGAGGTCGCAGATTTCAAATCTAATGACGATATTCAGTTAAAAAAATCCACAACTGGGCAACAATACCATCTTTAAGTCGTGCTTAAATTTTTTTTTTAATTTGGCCAGGACTTTCGGAGATATCGTTGAATTTTTGCAAAAAGGAAAATTTTGAAAAATGCATAAAAAATTAAATTGCGACAAGAATCACCGTTTTAGTCTAAAAACATTTAGCTCAACATAATTTCGAATGAAATGAGGTTTGTTTTATTGAAATCGGTGCACAACTTTTGATTTTGTTCAGAATTTACTGAGAAAACTGAATATCGATTACAAAAAGGAAACTACTAGGCAAATTTTGCCCAGTTTTGGACTTTATTAACTGAATATCATCATTAGATTTGAAAGTAGCGACCTCAAGTTAGTAAGATATAACGAAAAATTTAAAAAGGCGCTTCGCCAAAAACCTTTAATTAGGGGTGTACGGGGATTTTTTTGTTTTTTGAGATACGGTCTAGTATACGCTGTTAGCTTAGTTTTCCACAGGAATATCCTTTTGTAAATATACATTAAATTGGGTTCTTTTACTCAAGCAAGGAGCGTAGGGTCTTTTCGCAATAATTTTATTACTGAAATACTTGGAGGAGGGTATCCAAGATTCCAGACAGCCGACTACAGCATTCTGAATTTTTGCATATTTATTTAAGCAATTAATGGTAAAACATTTTTTTGTCAACCTGTTGTGCAATACAGCCTTTTGCGTTCCGGAAATAATGATTAAAGTATCTGCAGCTACATGACTGTATTTGGCAGTTGAAAGGAAGAGAACAAAGCTACTGTCGTATTACATTTAATTGTGCACGTTATTGATATAACATTGTAAAATTTACATATGGTCAATTTGGTTTTAGGGTGGGATTTAATTTTTCATAACTTATTTTTCTCTTTTTGGTGGTCTGATGAAAAAAGTGTAGGTTACGTAAATATTTTCCAACATGCTCAAATGTGCATGACAATGATGTAATAAACTTCGGTATGTTCAGCCACATTCGTCTGTTTGTTAGAAATACAATCTCTTGGGAACGTCTTTTATAAAATGATATATGAGTGTGTTGTCTGGGGACTTCATGTAGGTGTTATAATAAAATTTTGCAAAAATTAGTCCTTTATGACTAGAAGTAGTCCCTCCATCTTAAATACATTTCCTATAGAATAAAACGCTAGGGCTTTAAAGTTTTATCCGTTACAGTTTTATATGATTAGGGATCATATTTGCAAAAAAAGATTGATAAAATGTGAACGAATGAAACTTGGAGCATATTATTTTTATATGAATAGAAAAATTGATGGCAGATTATACTCGTATAACGATAAGGTCATAATTTGTCAGTTCACATAAGCTCCAGTCGCTTTCACCCTAGAAAGTCATACTTCATCAAATTGACGACGCAGGTTTCTATTTCGTATATCTTTTTCTGTATTTGTATAGATGTATTATATGTATAGCTGTCTATGACTTGGTTAAATAGGACGAAGTATAAAGTTAATGTAACTTTTACTGTAAATTTCCAGTGTATATTTTTTCAGTAAGTATATTAGTCCTTGAGTTTTTTATATAATGGCAAATAGAGCAGGTTTGACCGATAAATAAATTACAGATATGCGTATTTTGTCCTCTTAAACGACAAAATTAGTATGCTTAAAATGCAAAAATCCTTTGTGCGGAGCACAAAATATTTTGTATCTCGCGTACAAATTAAAAACAAAACCTACTAAAAACCTTATTCTTTTTATATTCAATTAGTAAATTAATGCATCGTAAAATTTTTTTTTATATATTTTTAAGTTAACTATTATCATAAATGTTATAAGTTTTGTTTTGAAAAACAAGCCACACAAAGTAGAACTCTGAAACCTGCTGTTTTAGTTAAATAATATTAAAATAATAGTTTTTATTAATTTTATTTCATTTATTTCAATTATATTTTGTACGTATCTCATCTTTTTTGCTCTTTTGAATATCACCATCGCACTGTGACTGAAAATTGAATTTCATCGGTAAAAAGTTAAAATTTTTGTTATCGCCGATTTCAAAAATTTTAATGCCATTCGATAGCAAACATATAAGAACTAAGCTTTCCAAAAAACTGCATCCAAATATTGGTAATTGTGGGTGAGGCATGCTGCTGGAAACATATAATTTATGTTGTTTTAGAAAAAATTCAATTTTTGTAAATTTAATCAGAACAAAACTATGATTTCTCGCAAACTGTTATCAATAAAGGATCGAAGGTTTTTTTGTTATATTAGTGGGATATTAGGCTCTAACAAAGCGTTTGTTACATCTCTGTATCATTTATACCTGATGCGTTATTAAAAGTTTTTCCAGGTTCTATATATTAGTTAAATCCGAAATTCAGGCTTAGGGTCAAAAGGGGTTAATGAGATTTTACTACCATGGGAAAGCTGAAAATGTTTTCTTTAATCCTATATATACTTTTGCAACTGTTTGGAACTGTCTGTTAAACACTTTTTTCATTTTAATAAAATTACTCGCAATATTAACACAATGGTATAAGAACGTTTTGTTTTTAAAAATAACTCTGCAACTGATGCAATTCTTGAAACTGTCTTAGCTGGGTAGCTTTTGAGTTGATTTGAAAGAACACGGGACCATAGAGGGCCGTGAGAGGACTTGTGGTCCTCTAAAATTCCTCCTCGGATATAAAAGTTTTTAAAAATTCGCCAAAAAGATATGGATTGTAAGAAAATAAGACTTAAGCTGGCCTATGAAAAATATGCTTAAATATTAAGTTATCTCCTTTGAAACGGATTTTTTGGGATGATTCTTTTTACGATTGTTATAGTTTTTTAACCGGGTGGATTATGTTTAATATCAAACTGTTATCAATAGGTGGCTAAAAAGTTTTTATATTGGTAGGAAAGTAGACTTTAAGCAATGGTATCTTGTATTTTAATATGCTTCTTCATTTTTCTCTTAGTATAGTCGAGGCTAATGTATGTGCGTATAAATGGAATACATATGAACACTCATTTTTTCTATTTCACGAACAATTGCAATGTTCTTTCACTGATAAAACAATATTTTCTCTAGTTACAAATAAAAATGTTTATAATTTTCGAAAGAAAACGTTATGAGTATGCTTGTAAAAGCAATTTTTAGTCAATTTGACATTTTTGCTTCTCCCACAAGCCCTATCCAAAAAAAATTAAATTTTTCAAACAAAAAAATTTATTCAAGCAAAATATTCTATTTATGCAACACACCGATTTTTATTAAATTAGAACACTAATAGTTTCTAATAATCTAGTAATTCAAAACACCGATTTTAATAAAATTAGAACAGTAATATTTTGTAATAATCTAGTAATTCAAAACACCGATTTTTATAAAATTAAAACAGTAAAATTTTCTAGTATGTCCATGATTTTCTAGTAAATTCTGATCAATATCGAGTGGTAAATAGTGGCAGTTTTATCATTTTTGTAAAAAAAAATCATTTTTTTAATAGCGTTTTTCCGGTATTGGGAATTTGGGGTATTTTTAAATAAAAAAAAATTGGGATGCTTTTAAGTCCACTGTTTTAAGATCTCTTCGGTCTACATAAGTTCAAAATCTCACTGTCTTATCTCTATCTATGTCTGATTTATGGAATGTCAAACATTAAAATTTGTATTTCTAAAGTGTAATATATGAAAGGGCTTTTAATATCATTTAAAAAAAAAACTGTAATTTTAAGGTTTGACATTCTTAAAATTAAGATATCATAATGAAATTTCGCAGTTTTGTAGATTAAAATGTGATTAAAATAACGCAATCGAAAAATCATATTTTCCTTTTTGGATAAAAATTTAATCAAATCAATTTAAATCAAAAACATTTTTTTCCTAAATGCTAAATTAAATTTCTCAATAACTTTTAAACCGATTTTAATAAAATTAAAACTGTTGCAAAGTTCAAGAAGTTCAATTGCAAATTATCTCTATCGGTTCAAAAGTTACAGATTTTTGGCCGATTAAAAATGATTTTCAGCCACTGTGCGTCGTCGATTTGACGAAGTACGACGTTAACGACATAAAAATATGTATGATATTCTAGGTTTAAATAACACTTCTTGGTGGAAGGTCTCGCAGTTCAGGCAGAGCGCAATATAGCATTGTTCAATGTTTCTTATTGCCAACACAGAAAATATTCTTGCCAATTTTTTTTTTTTTTTTTCAATTAAACTATTAATGAAAAATAAAATTAGTTTTAATTAAAAATTTTATCAAGTGAATTTTGTTAACATAAAAAAATATTTAGTTGATACCATGAATTTGTTTGCTGGTGGAAATTTAAATAATTTTTTAATTAATATCACTCATTTTTTAATTAAAATCAAGTTTTATTATCTTATGTGTACAGAACCATAGGTGGGAAAGTTGTTTCTGCTTAAGTGTGCAACAGACAGGAATATTTATCTCTAATTCACCGTTCTAAGTAAAGGTCGCAATTGACGAAATATGTTACATACGTTTTAATTTTTATAAAATTTTTTAAAATAATGTAAATCGGTCTAAACCTTTACATAGCCTCTATTGGAACTTTTTTCCTGAAATAAAGGCTCAGTCGCAATTTTAATATAATTGGACCAAAAAATATCTTGTTGCACTAAAAACTACCAAGTTTTTTGAAAATCGGTCCATATTTGGCCAAAGCTTCCATCGACACAAAAAAAATATTCTATGAGTATTAAATTTATAGCATAAATTTCTTTTGAGGGGTCCATAATTCCTTATTGGTCTAAAATAGATGACACTAAAGAAAATTTGTCTGCTAGTACTGTAGTAAAGGGTATTATATGGTAAAGCTAGACCAACATTTCTTTCCTACCTGTTTTATTTTTTGATGCTCATATATTTTGTTACGTGTAAATGACTATTTACCATATCCGCCAAAAACGCAGTATTATTTAAAAATGTTTACAATTATTTCGAAATTATACTTTTATTTTATTGATTTTTGTTATATTATGTGATTTTGTTTATTTTAAATTTAATTTCCTTCTGCTTTATTTTTAAAAATAAAACAGGTTAATAAAAGGTTTTAAAACAAATTTTCTATAAACATTTTTTAATAAACCTTTTATACACCTGTTTCGTTTTTATGAATAAGAGGCTACAATTTAAGCTATTTTCTTATAAAAAAAATCAACTTGTTAATTCTTCTACAATTTTCAATAAGAGTTTTTTTTTTTGTACGTGAATTCAAAATTGCATTATATTGCTGACATCCTGAAAATTTTTCAATTTTTTAACACATCATAAATTAAAGTAAATTCTAATGAAGTTACACTTTTATAATCCAACCATGCATAGTTAACAATAATAATAAACAATTACTGCCTGTTTAACGATTTTGAACGTCAACGTTCGCATAGAAAATTACATTTAAAACAAGAACAAACTTAAGAATGTTGTTATTGGTTGAAAAATAATTTTTTGAAATTAAAATTTTCTATGTTTTGTTTAGTTATTTAATTTTATTTAAATATTTTCTTTTTAATTTGTGATAATAGAAATGTCGTTCTATAAGGCCTTGCATTAAATGAGAAACGAGTTTGTACATCAATTTCATTTATTTAATTGGTAAACTATTTAATTTCTTCATACTTTTTATACGATTTACCACTGCGAGTAGTTGATAAGAATGCATTAAGTTTGTGTAGTGTATGTGCAATTATGCACATCACTGTAATAATATATTTTTGTACACTTATAAGCAACACTATATGTAACATAAGACCTAATAGGCCATTTACATTACAACGAAATCTAGTAGATTTCATTTGAAATCTTCCTCAAAATCTAGTGCGTTTACATTATACCGTTTTGACATTAGCGAGATTTTGTTTTTATAACAAATCAATGACTAAAATATTTTTGTGTAACACATACAAACACAAAAAGAAATAGACATTAAAAAATTTGCATTATCTTTAGTTTATAATCAACATCACTTTTTTACCAATTATTTGTCCTTTTTTTATTTTTTTACAAATTCTCAATTTTTTTTTTTTTTTTTCAACAGTTTTTGTTTTGTTTTTAATTAAAATGGCATATTTTTGTTATGCAGGGAAGTATTTTTTAGTGCTATATGGAAAAAACCATAGTTGCAAAACTAAGTACTACTAGATTTTGAGTAGATTTCGTCGAAATCTAGTCACAAAGTAGATTTTGTTCTGTATGGGAAATTTAGTCAAAAACCACTTGATTTGGCTCGAAATCTCGTAAGTACTAGATTTAATTGTAGTGTAAATTGGCCATAAAACTCAAAATTGTTCAATTTAATTAAGTAAATTTATTAAAGAAATTTATGTTTAGTCAGCGGAAATTGTAAGTTCAATGATTCCCCAAACTGTCGCAACAGAAATATTTGTTGATTTGTAAAATTTCAATGTCAATGTTTAAGACTTAGAATTCAATAAATATTTGTATCGTGAGAAATTGGATCAATGGCATTGTCGCCAAATATCAATTTGTTTATGTGAAATAATATTTCTGTAGCTAGAATATCATATGAATATTTAGCAATATTGTATTATTTTTTTGATTTTATGAGAAATGCTGACTACTAGGATATTTTACTCTATAAGCCGCTATTTTTGTTCAATAAAACCAGAATTTATTTAAGAGCAAAAACAATCACTTGTTTCTATTTTATTTCTCAAAAGAGGCATTGTAATGCTCGGCTAATGCGGCAGAAGTGCTTAGAAATACTTACCTTTTTTTTCTTTTTTTTTGACACTTGTATTAGCCAAACACAATACCAAAAAAAACCAATTTCAATCTGCTCACCCCAAACAAAATTATTTTTAATTAAAATGTTTAAACATATTATTGTATTATTGTCACCTGTTAACATATTATGGTTAAATAAGTCCTCCATTTAGAAGCCACAACCATATTGTGGCTGCCTCCGAACATTTTATAATAGCATGGTTGTTGTTAATCATAGCATGTTGCTTACACTATGCTAGTCGCAAGTCAAAACAAAAGAAAACTGAAAAGAACAAAGCAAAATTTAAAAAATTTAAATTTTTTATATTCTTCCAGTGCAGCAAATATTAATACTAATTTTTACTTTTTATGTTTCACAAATTTTAAAGTGTATGTATCACTCTTTTCTACTTAAATAAAAATCCAAATGTAAATTTTTTTGTACAACAGCTGATTTTTTGGTTTCCTTAGTGAATATGCCAACAAATGTTAAACAGTGATAAATATTAATGCTGCCAAATTGGTTACGTAAAAATCGCTTAAACAAAATTTTTCGGATTGATGAAAACAACTGGAGTCTAAAGCACCAAAAATGATTTCGAACGGAATGGCGAATACGGAATTGATAGAATTTCAATCGGAATCTATGACATGGCTGATAATGATCAAACTGTTTTAAGTTCTTCAAATCAGTTTGATCTTAAATTCCAGCAAAATTTTTACAAAAAACTAAAACGATATAAGATTTTGCACAAATTAGTTGCTTATGACGAATATTGCTATTGTAGTTAAATTCGGTCTACTACAATTTTATAAGGCTGGATTCTCTCTGCTGAATTTGGCGAAGATCGCTCCATAATTCACCATATGTATATGGGATTCTCGAAAAACACTTTAGTTCGCCTAAAACTGTAATGATCAACGCTATTGTAATCAAATTTGGCCTGTTACAGATCTATAAGGCTAGAGCATCACAGTGTCAAATTTCGTAAACATCGAAGCGAATCTGCAATCCCTTTTTTTATCAACTCTTATTTTATCGATACAGCGTTACTGTAAACAATAAGGGCACTTTCACCACATATAAAACCATAACTTGAAAAGGGTTTCCCTACTCAGTAAAAAAAAAATCCAAAATTCCACAACAAATTAGTTTTGTTAGACCAGAAATAAAAAAAAAAAAAAAAAAATTTTATTGAAATCTATAATTGGTTACGCTCTAAATCAAAAGACTTCGATAGATAATAAGTTTCATGTGATTCTTATTTCGCCATAGCTTCTACACAGAGTCCCGTTCCATGAAACACTCCTAAAAAGGTGATTAATAGTCGAATGATTTTCGGTACTTTTACAAAAATTAAATACACAAATTAAGTAAGTATAACGCAGTACAACACATGTTTTTGGGACTCAATTCTGACAATTGCACGTGAAAGTAGCCACAAAAATAAGAACTTCTGCTTCATTAGTTTTGTCAAGTTGGCTGCATGAATATTTGAATGGCCATACGATTTGTTTTGCTCAATGTGGATTTGTATCACTTTTCCTATATTTTAACACAGTTATATCTCGGTATACCGTAGGGAATATCTCTTTTGTGTCTGAAGCAAATTTAAAGATATTGAATAGAAGAAAACAAACCGGAACATGCCTACCCGAAAAAAGTGCATCCAGTGCCTTACTAATCGGGAAGATACCCATTTTTTTAATTTTTTGCCCCCTATTTTATTACCTGTAAGAAACACCCACGCTTATGAGACAGCAAAGGACCATAAAATGTATTTTAAAAAAAGATCAGAATAATTGTAGTTTTTATTGGCTACAACAAAAGATATACACTGAAAAATTAAACCAAAACGATAACGCTGATATAAATTTTCAACTACCATTTCAAGTTAATGAGTAAAACAAAACACAAAATAGTCAACCAATTGACTGATAAAAAACAACATATTTGTGGACTTGTAATTAATTTATTGAGCAAAAATGGGGAAAAAATTGTAAAAAGTATGCATTTTTTCTATTTTTAAAGTACTGGATGCACTTTTTTCGGTTAGGTATGCTCCGCTTTTTTCCCCCATTCAATATCTACAACTTTGCTTCAGACACAAAAGAGATATTTCGTACGGTTTACCGAGATTTAACCGAGTTAAAATATAGAAACAGTGATACAAATCCACATTGAGCAAAACAAATCGTATGGCCATTAAAATATTCATGCAGCCAACTTGACAAAACTAATGATACAGAAGTTCTTATTTTTGGGGTTTTTTTCACGTGCAATTGTCAGAATTCAGTCCCAAATCAATGAGCTGCAAAATGTTGTACTCTGTAATAAATAATGGGACTAAAAAATAACGAAATTACAGTTTATTAAATTTAAACAATAAAAACTTGGTAAATATAATTTCGTTTTTCTAACTTTATAGCACCACACTTATTATTTTCTGATTTCTTTTGAAAAACATCGCAAAAATCAATGACCTTTTATATTTTTTGGATCCTTGTAAAATTCTAAGAAGAGTTAGCTGCGTCCGACTGTGTGTTGAAAATACTATACAGATCACAATAGATGACTGGGAAAAATATAATTTTGTACAAAATTAATTTTATATAACAGATTCATTTGGGCCCTCTGGTATCTGTTGTTTATCGTGTTTTTTTTTGTTATGTTACATCGTTTTAGACTAAATAATTAGACTAATGGTAGCTGGTGTCATTAATTCAGCTTGGCGTTATAAAACATTCCATAAACTCTTTAACAACCGCACAATTGAACCATCTAGTAAATATTTTGGAAGCGCCAATGACAAATAAATAAAACACTTTTAGCACAAATATACAATTAAAAATGTATCAACAGATATAATTTTTATTTGTTTTACTTCCATATCTTTTATAAAACTATCTGTAGCCTTGAAGTTATGCAATAAAATTGAAACATGCCTCCTTTTAAATATTATTGATACAACGAAACAGCAGAACCAACAACAACAGATACTAATTTAATGAAAACCAAAATAGTTTTTTGTCTTTTTCAACAAATTTAAATACAATTATTGTTGCAAATTATAAAAATTACATTAATGTTGTCGATACTGTTGCGCGCTGTCACTGATGATAGTGATGATGGTGATGTGTGCTGATGATGTTGGCATTAAAATATCGCACATTTTATATGCGTGCTTATTTAAGAGTATGTTTGTGCATGACTTAAATTAAAATTTTTTTTTTTTGTATTTAGCTTTTGTAAATGAAGCCATAAATGATACAATTTTATGGATTTCCTTGTTGATGACATATTCAAAAGATTTGTTTTTCTGTTCTTTGTTCTGTTGAACGACTTAAATTTTAAGTATGTCAGTCGTAAAATGCTTCATGCATGTCATGAATTTGAAATTAATAAAATACATTTGCGAATTAAAACATATAAACGCACTTTATAATTTATTAGATACAGATGCACATACATATATACAAACATACACAAATATTTATGTTTAAAAATGTATGCTGTAAACAATAAGAGCATAAACAATAACTCAACTTAAATCCCTTTTGGATTTTATCATGTATTTAATAAAATTGATACTTCCGGAAGATAAACAACAGCACTAATGACAAACAATGGCAAATTGAATAACACAATGTAAAAAGTTTCATGATACATATTATTTATAATTTCAAGTAGAAACTTTATTTGGTTACAATACATAAAGAAAATTTAAACAATAATAATGAAACAAAATAATTTATTTTAAATATTACGAGCGAAATATTTAATTAAAAAAAGAGAAGCTTAAAATACCACAGCCCATTTTTACCCATACTGTCCTTAATCCTACCTGAAATACGTATTTTGTTACGGTTACGGTCAGATCGAGTAAGTTAAAGCGAAAAAGGAGGCATTAAGTATTACCGACAATGTGTACACTGTGCACTTTAATAAGTATCTGATACTTTTTTTTTACAGAAAAGTCATCTTCCACACAGTGATATATGGGCAAATCCTGCGTCATGAACCCTGCATTCGCACGCGTTTTCTGATTGATACATAAACATTTTTTGGTCTTTCAAAAGGGAAAGCTTCAACTAATATATATTATTTTGTGACATAAGTATGTACTTACGAATGGCATATATCATAATTTCTGAGCAGGTATTTGTTGCGAAATAATTGATCACAAAGTTTTGTGACGCGCGCCACAAAAAGTGGAAGTAACTTTAAAAGTTGAAGTGTGCTCTCCTAATTTCTAGCGAATTTTGCATCACAAGGTATACAAAATCTAATTCCTAGAAAACAGCTAAATATAAGAGAATTCTAAAATCACTTAATCGCAGACAACAAATGTTGTGATTTTTTGACAAAAGCAGTGAACCTACAGTTTTTCCAGTAGAATATAATAAGCCGAAATTTATTAATTTTAACAAAACAAATTATATTTTTATGAATTGCAATTCTTAAACTAATTTTGTTATTACACTGCTTCACAAATTTTTAACTTTTTGCTATGACGCACAGTGGTATTTTTTTGGCAAAAAGTCTATTTTTTTACAGTTATTTTTTAGAAATCTAATGATGCAATTCTGTAAAGAACTGTTTCATTAGTAGAAAACCATGATTTGTTTTCGAAAAAAATAAAATTTTGTATAAAAAAGAGTGTGTCAAAGTTATCTAAGTATTATGCAACGAAAACTGATGAAAATTTTACTACATTTCAGTTGTTTATACAATAAATATGGTTCAACTACCAATAGTTTTAGAGCATTTGTATTAAAATATAGTATTTTAAATTTAATAGGAAAGAAAAAATATTTAAATTATATATATAGTTTAAGAGATCTGAGCAAATCAAAATGACTCCAAAAAATTTAGCATTTGCAGTTTTCATTAGAAAAAAAATAAGTTAGCTCGGTCTACCTCCGTGTTGGTAATACTACTAAATGAAAGTTTGGAATGTTTTCTTTCATTTTATGTAAAAAAATTCTGCGACTTTTTGCGATCGCTGAACAAACTTATAAATTTTGTGATAAAACTCACGTATTTTTTGTGAATATTTACAATAAACTGCAATGCATATTTACAATAAAAGGGTTTTTGTATACTTTTAGGCTTTTACTTTTACTTTTTAATAACTGATTGACAGCAATATCGAAAAAGTGCATAACAAAAAAAGAAAAACAAAACCATATGAATATTTGAAATAATAATATTTGCCAAAAAAAGTTTAAGAAAATTATTAAACGTAACTAATATTTAAAATGGGTTCATTTTGTGTTTCATATAGTGAATTGTGCAAGGAACTTATAAATTGCAATAATAATGTTGTTTTCATAACTGATGTCATAAAAACAAAAAACATAGTGCTTACTATTAAAGAAATTCAAATTGTGAAAAAATCAGTTCAAACGCGATTTCTTAGTCACTTTTTTAAACGTTGGGCCGAATCTCACAGAAACAAATCATATTTCTTTAAGAAAAGTTACACTTGGCTAAAAAGTACGTTTCAAAACAAAATAATTAATGTGTACTTTGAATATAATTGAAAATTTTAAGATATATTTGAAGTATATAAAAGTAGTATAAGACGTCAACCCAGTAAACATATTTCGGAACTAGATGATGTAGTAAAAGAAATGATAATTGATGAATAAAAAGTTTAAAATGAGTTTAAAAGTTTACTCACTTTGTTTATACTCAAGTAAAATTATTCTTAAATGTGTAGAGTGGGTTGGTAGAGGGCGTGGCCAATTTCGATGAAACTTTATATTTTTCTTAATTGAGCTAAATAAAGGCTCAGAGCAAAATTTCAAAAACTTTGGGCCAAAAAAAAAATTTTGGGTTCTATGGGCGGTGGGTGGAGGGCGTGGCCAATTTTGATGAAACTTTATATTTTTCTTAATTGAGCTAAATAAAGGCTCAGAGCAAAATTTCAAAAACTTTGGGCCAAAAAAAAAAATTTTGGGTTCTATGGGCGGTGGGTGGAGGGCGTGGCCAATTTTGATGAAACTTTATATTTTTCTTAATTGAGCTAAATAAAGGCTCAGAGCAAAATTTTAACATTCTACGAGCACTCCTTATATTTTTTGCCAAACATTGTATGGACAAATCCCTCTGTGTGACGTGCTGAATTTGTTAAAGGGTGGAAATGTTTCAGAGTTCCTACTTCATAATGTTGAGTTTGGATTTGACAATGTTAACATGTATATTGTTTTTCTTTGATCTTATTTGTTTAAAAAATAACCTTAAAAGTGTCTTAAAATAACTTAAATCTTAAATTTTTTGCTGTTGCTATAAACTAGATTCTAGTTTAATTATTTGAAGCATACGAGCCAGTAAGAAATATTTGTTTCATAAGAGAATAAAGTAAATATATAAATACAAAATTTGTATTTTCCGCTTTCTCGAGAATCCAAAAAGTGTGGGAAAAAAGAAACTCAAGATATTAAAGAAAACTATCCACAAGGTTTACACCTTTTCATATGCTACGTTATTTAACATAGACTTGACATACTGAAAGTATGAGTGATATTTTTATTCAATGTTCATAATTAATAATCATACGCTACAATTACACTATGGAACATTTTTGGGATTATTGTCTGGAGGGTGAGAAATTCCAAGTCAGGGTGATGGTACTAGGTCAGTATAGTAAAACCCTCAAAGGGTTTGGCGTTCGTATGTGTCAGTTTTTTTTATGACCTTTTAAATTTTTTCCTTATCTTGATGTTTTTTCGGGGGGGGGGTGCTTTAAAGTCATGCGAAATAAGGCCATGATGGCTTTATCTCTCATTCAATAGGGAGATAAAGCCTTTTGTTTTTTTTCCCACATTTGAATGGGAGATAAAGCCATGATGGCCTTAGCTCACATTAGCGATATTAGAAAATGGCTTTATCTCTCATTTCAGTTTTGAAGAACTTTTGCATTTTACATTGATTAATAGTTTTCTTATTTTTATAATTAAGAGTCCTTTAGTATGGCTTCGCATACTAAAGTTTTTCTGCGTGGCGGCCTGCGGCCGCGCTTACGGGTTTTCGCCTCTAGTAGGACACGGCAGGTGGCTTCGCTGAATAAAGTTTTCCTGCGTGCGTCACAAGAATAAAAAAAAGACTTTTCCGGGAAACACTAAAGTAAAGTATTAGAATCTGGCTTCGCATACTAAAGTTTTTCTGCGTGGCGGCCTGCGGCCGCGCTTAAGATTTGTCTCCTCCAGTAGGACACGGCAGGTGGCTTCGCTGAATAAAGTTTTCCTGCGTGCGTCACAAGAATAAAAAAATTACTTTTCCCGGAAACACTAAAGTAAAGCAACAATATTCTGGAAAAATATGACTTTATCTCACATTTGCGAAAAAAAATATGGCTATATCTCTCATTTCGCAAAATTTTAAATATGGCCTTATCTCTCTATGATTGTCCAACAAGGCCATCATGGCTTTATCTCCAATTCAATTTAGCAATAAAGCCATCATGGCCTTATTTCGCATGACTTTTCGCTTAGTTGTAACATTTTGGCAAAAACGTAGTTTAACATAACTCGAGAACCACTTGTCCGATTTTGATGAAACAAATTTAGAATTACAAGAATTACAATTTCTCTAATCTGTTTCTATACCGTTTTCCTATATGTGCAACACTTTCGAATGAATGTATGAAGGGAAAAAAGTATTTTTTGCCTAAAAATTTAAATATTTTTTTTTTTTAAAATTCATAAAAAATCCAAAATGGAAAAAAGTGCCAAAACTAATTACTTTCGCGTAAAGTCACATAACTCATGAGCAAAAAAAGGCATAGATCATGAAAATCGATGCACGCGTTTCTCATTAATTCACAATTAGGTAAATGTATGAATTTCAAAAATTTGCTCCAGATATGCACAACATTATTTGGAGAAAACATTGACACTCACAAGCCGAACTCTCTCATATTTTTCTACTGTACTAAAAGAGAAATATTGATGTGGCAACACTGGTTCTGTAATGTTCACATAAAACATGCAGTGTCATTATACTTCTTCTCTTTCTCACACTGGTTCTGTGATTTTTGTCATTCAACAAGTGCCGACGAACGCGAACAGTAAAAGTGATTTTTCACCAGTTTTTTTAAAAGTGAACAAAAGAGAACAGAATATGGAACTGTGCAAGGCAGATATAAATAGCTTTGGCTACTGCTGTGGTCAATATGTCTCAACACATAAAAAAGGGGAAACTTCAGTACTGATTTTGTTCAGATTTGCTGTTGTACTGTGTTATTAATTTCAATTTATAATTACATTATTTAAGGCAAATTTCACCAAGTTCAGTCTAAAACTAACTATAACTTTAACTTCCAGTTAATATAACGTTTTGACAGATATTTATGATTTATGAATCAGTCTTCATAAAGTCAGACACCACAATTTCTAGTCAAATAAGAGCAATGCGTGTCAAACTAATTAATAGAAATATTATTTCGTACGGCTTAAGCCGTATTTGATTGTTTTCCGAGAATTCGGTTTGTATGAAACCTTTTGTAAACTAAAGACGGTTCATCACAGATCTTGTAATTTCTTGATATACAAAATTTGATAAGACCAAATTGTATTTTCAATATAATTTTCTGTAAACTTTTAAGGTGTATTAAATTTTTTTTAAGAGGATCCTTTATATTGGACCTTTTTATATCCTTCATCAAAGGTAAAAGGGTATATCGTTTGCTAAAATGCAAAAGGCGTAAAAATGAAAATATAATTTTAAAGGAGAACTATAAACTACTATAAACCTGTCAAGAAAAACATCCATTGATAAGTCGTTCTTGTAATTCTTTAAACAATTTTCAAAGAAACCTATTTCATTATACTTGGTTAAAAAACGTTTTTATAACTTCGTGTCGCATTTATCAAATAAACACACTATTAGTTGAGTCCTTTTGCTTTTTGTTTTTTGATTGCAGATTTATAAAATTGTATCAAGACATGTAATTTAATGGTTTTTATGATAATCAATTAGAAACTTGATTTAAAATTGTTTGTTAGTTACGCCTTTTTGCATTTAAGCTAACGATGTATTACTTTGTTATTCCGTTTGTAGTTTCTACAATATTGATCCTAGACCCTACACAGTAAAAAAAAAACCCGAAACTCATTTTGTTTAAAAATTTTTTTTTGTTTATTCTGGGATATAAATGAGAAATGCTTACTTTGAAATTTCTGGAGGCTATGGTATAAAGTTTGTTAAATTTTTTTTATTAATTATTGTATTAAAACTTTTTAAATATCTTAAATTGTATGGATTTTAGTTTTTTCTTCCCTTGTAAGCTAACAAAAAATCGAGTTTGGCCTTTTTGTTTATTTAGCCATCGATATGTTCTTGAACCTAATAAGTAGAGAAGTTTAATTCACTACATCTGACAGTCCATCCGTCTGTCCGTTGAAGTGGGTTTTTCGCAGACCCCAGGTATGACGGGCACCAGCTGTTTATATATTTACATTGCATATACATAACATATAGTCCAGAATTATTTGCTATTGACGTTCAGCCCAATTGGTTAACACATGGCTGATATACAAGCAAAAAACCCCGACTTTCTCTAAATTTACCCACAAATCCCTTGTTGTTGTTGTTTTATAATTTTTTGTGTATATCTAGGTAACGCCAAGGGCACAATTTTCTAAATTAGATTCAACCATATTGTTCATCAATACTCAACATCCGACAAAATATGGGTGGAATATCTATAAAAAACGTTAAAAGAAAAATTGTTCAAATCGTCCCACAAAACTGGGTTTTAAATACACAACATATCTAAAAATAGGGGCGGGATTGCATTGGTACCTATCATACAAAAACATTTTAGATTTCTGTATATCTGGAAAACGGCAAGAGCCAAATATTTCAAATTAGCTACAAGCATCTCTTATGCTAGTCCATCATAAGACCAATATTGACATATCGCACCCTAAATACTAAAGGGTATTAACTCAAAATTTTTATTTTTTCACTTTTTGGAATAAATCGACACATTATATTCATATCTACCCGCTGTAAAAATATCATGCTATTTTGTCTCCATTTTGGTAATGAAAAGTTTGGTTTACAAATTCTTTTTCATATGCCTGCAATGTAAAATTAAAAATTGTCTTGCTTTTACTGAAAATTTTAAAATTTTGAGTTAATACCCTTTAGTATTTAGGGTGCGATATCGTCAGCTCAGAATTGGTTTGGCGCATAGCATGGTATTTTATGACGATATGGCATCCAATTATGGGGTACTGCATGCGCATCAAACATCCAGAAGCTAAAGGGTGGTTAAATTTCAAGGGCCGATGTTGATTTTGAATAAAACACAAACTATTTAGGAAATTATTGTAATATTATTTTATTATGATATATTGGTATTACTCAATTATGTATGAAACAAAATATCGGCCAAATGGGCGCCGCGCCCACAGCGGCACACCTCCATCCGATGGTCCAAATTTTCGATGACCCTGAGGCATAATGGAGGTTCTATGCCGTTAATGTGCCGAATTATCTCATCCTTTAGCTCTTGAATTGTTGCTGGCTTATCGACGTACACCTTTTCTTTCAAATAACCCCAAAGAAAAAAGTCCAACGGTTTCAAATCACATGATCTTGGCGGCCAATTGACATCGCCATTACGTGAGATAACACGGCCATTGAATTTGTTGCGCAAAAGAGCCATTGTTTCGTTAGCTGTGTGGCAAGTGGCACCGTCCTGTTGAAACCACATATCGTCCACATCCATATCTTCCAATTCGGGCCATAAAAAGTTCGTTATCATCTCACGATAGCGAACACCATTCACAGTAACTGCCTGACCGGCCTCATTTTGGAAAAAATACGGCCCGATGATGCCGCCAGCCCATAAACCGCACCAAACAGTCACTCTTTGTGGGTGCATTGGTTTTTCGACAATCACTCTTGGATTATTATTCGCCCAAATGCGGAAATTCTGCTTATCGACAAATCCACTGAGGTGAAAATGTGCCTCATCACTGAAGATGATTTTCTTCGAAATTTATCATCCATTTTCATAATAAGTCTGGATAACTTTAACACGTTGTTGGATTGTGTATCTCTCCATGGTTCAAATTGAGTAAGTCTGAAATAGAGAAATGTCAAATAAAATTCGGAAAAAAACTTGGCGTTTAGGTGTGGTTCACATTCAACATCGGCCCTTACAATTTAACCACCCTTTACAAAAAAGACAGTCTAGGATATTACGACAAATCGTCCGCGCCCCATGGTATATACGTCACGACATTATCCACAGAGATCTTACCATCCCTACCATTATGAAGGAAATTAAAGAGTATTCAGTAAAATACATAGATAAACTAATGGTCCATCCCAACTACCGCGCTCGGGATTTATTACAGTTCGAAGGTCACCAGGTGCTAAAAAGAAGCCTAGCGGGCTTTTTTGAAACTTGAATGAAGTAAATTAGCGGTAACATTGGTAATAAATAAAAAAAAAAAACAATTAGGATTAAGCTTTGAATTCATATTATAATTTTTGGCAAGAAAGATTCAATAATAAAAAATCTTGGTGACACAAAATACATTTATTAATATCTAAGAAACGGTATTCATATAACTTAATATTCTTATCGCATCATGGTGATATTTGATATGTATAGATAGGGTTGTTTTAAATGGGATTATTTCATTTAAATAACAAAAACATTTGTTATTTCATCAACAAATTATTAAAAGTTTTAAACAAATAAGTAAACGAATAATTAAGCTCAAGGCCTTAGTTTTTTTAATAAATTTTATTTATTTATTTTAATAGTCAATATTTCGTAACCCTACGGGAAACATCTTCAGGATCTTAAATAAATATAAAGAAAATACAAAAAATTAACACAAAATTTTTTTTTACTACATAAAAGACTATAACAAACAAAATTGCAAACATAAAGAGAGTATAGCAACAACATAAACTCACAAAAATATAGAAATTTGTATTAAAACGAGTAACAATAGACGACTGCTCGCTAATCCGATCTTTATTGTACTAATTAGTCGTTTTGTTTATGATGTGTTGAAAGCTGCTTGCACAATTGTTTTCCACATCTTTTTTAAAATTCATCCTATGCTCTTTTTTTGTTTTTATAATGTATAGCATTTCCAATGTAAGTCTTCTCTTATATTTGTCTTCTGCACGCAGAGAAAAAACATGTTTAAATATGGTCACCTCCAACAAAACTATTTTTAAAAAAAATTTTAAATATATCATGTTTAATATTACCATATTGTTATCATCAACAACCATATTATGATTGAATTAGTCCTCCATCAAGAAGCCACAACCATATTTTAGTTGACTCTAAACATGTTATGGTTAAATATGACAATAATTTGCTTAAAAATTAACAATAGTATTTTCCTCTTTCCCAAGAGCAACATGCTATGGTTGAAAATCAACCATGCTATTATTAATGTTAAACATGTTTTTGTTATTTTTAACCATACCATGTTCTGAGGCAACTTGATGGAGGACTAACTCAACCATAATATGGTTGTTGGTTACAATAATATGGTTAAATGAAACAAAATATGTTTAAAATTTTCTTTAAAAATAGTGTTGTTAGAGGTGACCATATTTAAACATGTTTTTTCTGTGGGTGTGTGTGTAGGATATCAATATCAGTTAAATTTGGCAAGTGTTCTCTCTCCACACAATGGGCCAGCAGTGCAGTTTTTTTGTGTAGACAAATTATTTTTACATTTAAAATCTGATTTGTGTCCAGATATTCGGGTTTTTAATTTGTTCTTGGTTGTTCCGACGAATACTTTTTCGCATTTTACATTTTCGTTGCCGTTGCATTTTATTTTATATATTACAATGGATTTTTCCATTTTGTCAATTTTGCTTTTTGTGTTAGAGTAAAGTTGTTTCAGTGTATTCCTGGTCGTTGATGCTATTTTATACTTTTCTTTATTATATATTCCGGATTTCTGAATTCTCTCTGATATTTGGGAACATAAGTTAATTATAATGACATACAAAATAATAATTTTTTTTTATGAGCTAGCCTTATGTTAGGCTGAACGGTGTTCTCCTTTTTGTGGTATAAAAAGGCTTTAAATAGTTTAGTTATTTTGGAAAGATGGCCTTTGGCCTGGTGAAATTAAACTTTTCTTTAGGTATGATAAATTACGGCTTCGGTGTTTATTGGCCCTAAAACATAATGAAAAACTTTTTTTAGAAGACTTATACAAATATGTGGTCGTTTTTAAAGAAGATACGTAGTCGAAGTTACGATTCATTTAGACAATATGCATGTTGTCGGAAAATATCGCTTTTTATATACTTCATATTTTAGTATCAACTAGCTTCACAAGAACAACTCGTTTAAGTATTTGAATTATTGAGGGAATAAGTCTATTGTAAAAACCTTTCTAAATTGAAATTTGACTCATTGAAGCACATTCAAAAAATGGTTAATATAATTAAAAATTATTTATCTCTGAAATTGTTTTCTATATTCGCCTAATTGATGACTTAATGCTTATCACTGTGCCAAGGGGAGAAAGCCTTGATTTATCGATACCTGGTGGTGCAGCGATGTCATTATATTGTTCACTTGAAGAAAAAAGTTGTTTTCTTTCTGTTAGTTTATTTCCTTTTTTTTATAAGCCCCTTATTTAATTATTAGTATTTTCATTCTACAAAATCCCCATACAACGTTTATAAGCCCTGCTAGTATTGCATAACCTATTGGTATACTTTTATAACTAAGAACACAATTAATGCTGCTAAAACTTATTGTGTTTGCCGACGCTTTACAAGGCGTTTTATGGTAAATTAATGCTGTCTGATAGATTATTAAGCTTATTCCGGTTTTATTACGATTATTATACGCTACACTTTATGGTTAATAAAGGTATACTTTGTTTGTCATTCCGTGTTTTACACTTAAAAATAGAAACAATTTGACAACAAAAGGGCTCTTTCTTTAATTGTATATAAAAAAACCTACATGTTAACAAAATGTAATAAAAGTAAGAATTTTAACCCTGTCTTGCCCATCACATTTACCTAATTTATTTGCTGCCTTTATATTGAAGAACATGAGTCTCAAGCTCCTGCAAATTGTTCTGAAAAACGTGTTTTGAAAAAAGGACCAATATAATGAATTTGTAAGGCATAAATATACTATTACGAAGTTTGGAATGAATTCACTTAATGTAATTAGAAATAATACTGCATACTTTACCATGGGTCTCATAAAAATAATATGTTATCAAAAATTTACAACTCTTGGTTGAAGTGTATAAAAGATTCGTTAGAGCAAACTTAGCTTTCTTACTTGTAAAAAATCATTAGTTTTCCTTTTCACACACATCATTCTAAGCATCACCATCACTCTTCAACCAATCCAGGCCAATCATTATTGTGAACATTGAATGAAATTATATTTGTAGTAAAGTCTATGATTATATGTGCATGATGAATTGTTTCCTTTTTGTTCACAATCAATTGCTAAAATTTAATCATTTCAAATCACCATGTAATAAAGCAGACACATTGCAGAACGTGGATTATTGGATTTTTATACCCACACTACATTAATACAGAGGGTATTATGCGTTTGTGCAGATGTGTGTAACACTACAATTTACATAAACTTTAAACTTTATGTTTGTCCGTCCGGTTGGCGGCATAACTGAATGGCTCCAAATATGATTGCAAATGGCTTATTCTCGCAATAGTTTTTTAACTGTTTTAGAGAATGATATTATTCTATGTCCCGTTATTTTTTTTTTTTTTTTTTTTTATTTATTTATTTATTTATTCAGAAAAAAAGTTGTATTACAAAGAAAGGTGTTGCCCAGCGTCCATTGGACATTTTTGAGGCGAGTTGGCAATAAGTTAAATGCATGTTATATACAAGTTATTAATAAAAAAAAAAAAAAAAAAATAAAATAAAGTTTAAAAATACAAAAAAAGAAAAAATGTTTAAGTATTTAAATTACTAAAGAAACATTTCAAATTTTCAAGTAAATATTCTTTTAGCTTTTTCTTAAAAAGAGATATTCTTCCAATTTTCTTTAAGTTATCAAGCAATTGGTTGTATTCCAAACTACCCATATGTTCCACACGTTGCTTTGTTGTTTCCAGCCTACATCTTGCTATCCAAAGATTTGTATTGTTTCTTGTATTAAAGATTGATTGATTTTGAGAAAACCATATAGTATGATAACCAATATTATGCAGAGATTTAAAGACTTGCATGAGAAGTTGCATTTTATACA
This sequence comes from Pollenia griseotomentosa, assembly GCA_963931875.1. Classification (NCBI taxonomy): domain Eukaryota; kingdom Metazoa; phylum Arthropoda; class Insecta; order Diptera; family Polleniidae; genus Pollenia; species Pollenia griseotomentosa. The sequence goes on along the minus strand of OZ007562.1, from coordinate 95,347,048 downwards.
TTCCATGTACAGGCAGTACTGCTTGAGCAATATTTTTATAAAGAGATAACGTTGGATACATTCTCGGGAGATTAAAGACAGTTTTCAGTGCTTTGTTCTGAACTCTTTGCAATGACTTAAGCTCGTTGCTTTTTTTGTAACCATATGTAATGGGCAGGTAATTGAGATGACTATGTACCAATGCATTATAGATAAGTTACTTGGTTCTTGTACTTTTTACATTTTTAGTAGTTATTTGAATTTTGTATAATAAGTTAAAGTTTTCAGTATTTGTGTTTCGTTCAAAGAGTGAAGTGTTTTAAAGAGTTTTAAACAGTACACATTTTAAAAAAAGTAATAAAATATTTTATAAGTAAAAAACTTTTTGTAAATATGCCATATAAATTAAAAGAGAGTGTTCGTATAAAATTAAATCTTATTATAGATTCGAAAAGTATTTTTTTGAGAGCTTATTCTTTAATTAGACTTCTAAGCTTACATTATATTATAGACAATTAATATTATCGCTAGGGATCAGTTTTCATTATTAAATAATTATTAACAAGCCTTTATTAATAGTAATCACAACACTTTTCTAAGCTTAAGGCTTATGTTAGTAAGCTTGCTACAAGTTCTTTCTATAAATGTTGCTATTGAGATAAAAAAATCTGCGACAGCAAATTTTATTATAGTTACTATGCCATTTAAAAATTTTGTACTGGTATGTCCAGAACTGATACTGAGGTGTGTTGGGTATCATCGGCCGATCTCTCTTTATTGTTAAAAATAAATTTTTGTTCTACTTTCCTATAGCATAAATTTCTGATTCCCTGCAAATAATATTGGACTACCTGATCCATTTTGATAAAATGGGCTACTACATGGATTGGTCCAATGTAATGCAAGCATGGACCATGTCATTGTTAAAAAGTGTTTGTAGTGAGACGACATGTCTTCGTTTTTTAACGAAATGTTTTCGTTTTTAAACGCCTTCTAAACTAGTCCTCTTGATTATACCATGGAGTAGTTTTAAGACTTCTCCTTTGTTATCTAAAGCTGGGTTATATGGTCCTGCCCTAGGACATCGTAATGTTTACTTTTGGTACTAGTCCCATGTGTGCTATATTTTACACGCGTGTTTGGACTAGTCCTATTATTTGCAATGTATTATTAATATAAGTGTTGTCAACTTAGCCATTTCGTAGTTAGATTTGACGAGTTTTTATGTTATTTAGGCACCAAAAACAAATTTTTAAATTTGTGTTTAGCAAATTTATTTTAGAAAATATGGTTAAAGATTCTTAGTAATACTCTAAAGCATAATTTATCTTAAATCATATTCGTGTATGACTTATACAAGTTATATCCTTTCAATATTATATAATATCCATTCAATATTAGATTAAGGTATTTTTTTAGTAAGTGAAGAGTTGCCAGAATTAATCCATAAAGATTTATATTTAAGGTCGTATGATGTCTTCTCTTATAGAAGGCTTTATGGACCAAAATCTTGAGTGTTAGAAAAATTTAAATATCCATTTTTTTTAAGAATGCTAGAAATCAATACTCATACATATCAGAAGTTATGAAAGACTGGATAAAATACAGAGTTTACCTAAGACTAAACTTGGCGTTCCTTCTCTAGTAGAAGCATTCCCTAAGAGAAATGATTTTTTCTAACTTTACCATACCATATTCAAAGATATTATGAATTTTGAAATTTTTATTAGGCTAAAGCTCATCAAATTTAATTTTCATTTAATTATTTTAATAGAAAAAGAATTTTACAAAATGAAATTAACCCTAAATGGTTACTATTCATTTTGGTACAGTCGACGAACTTTTTTAAAAAAAATTCTAGCGGAACGATTTTTAAAGTAAAAAATTAACAAAGACTTCTTAAGTTAAGCATTTTACTAAGAAATAAAATAAAATAAATGTTTTTCGTCTATCTTAAAATTTAATACGATTTTTAGCACTATTTTGTGCTTTCAAATTAATTGCTTTTTTAAAGCTTTCGTCATCAGCTAACGTTGTTGAAAAATAGAGCGTTATTTGAATACACATAAAAAAGTTATATGATAAAATGTAAATGAGCTTCGTCGAATTGAATAATCGAATAATTTTATGAAAATTAAATTTGATGAACTTTAGCCTAATTAATATATCAAAATTTGGATTTAAAACCATAAACAAACAGTTCAACAAAATGAACACAATACTAATTATATTATAAATTTAATTTTGCAAAATGCCTTCACTTATCAATCTGATGGCCATCAGACTGTTATGTCTATACCAATATTAACCATCGTTATTATCAACATATTTTTAATTTTACTTTTTGTATTATGTACCAACGACCAGAATACGCTTCTTATTAAAATACTCTCACAAACATTCATACGTGTTTCACAGTCAAACAATGAAATTAATTACAGGACTTTCACGAGTATATAGAACGATGAATGAATAAGAAGCAATAAAAATTGCAAACAATGAACGGAAGCTCATTAAAATTTATAAGATGCTGTAGAAAACGATTGTCGAAAGCCACAATTTCTCAAAGGACTAGTACAAATAATACCATATTAATTTTTACTAATAAATTCTTAAGCTGAAATTAATTTAGTAAATGGTACAAGCATATTATTGTTAAGTTAAATACCTACGTATAGCTAACACTTTTTTGTAGTTTTAGTGTAAAGTTTTCTAAAAAGGTTGAAATTGGAAATTTTATTAAGTCTTTAAATTACTGATTAATTTAAAAGATTTTGTTATGCGTGCTTAATTCCCAATTTTTATTCTTGATAAAAACACTGAAATTTTTTATTGATGGGATAAGCTATTCCCATGCGCATTTCACTGTTTGCTTAGGCCAGATCATCAGGAAACTTCATCCAAAAAGATTTTAGAAAAACTAAAGATATTAAACCAAATAAAACTGTTAAGCGTATAAGACTTATAGCAACAGTTCTACTTGTAATAATATCAAAGCTTAAACAAAACACATCAACAATAAACAGTGGGTTTATCTCATCTTACATTCCCCACTACAATTAGTTGAAATTCTCTCAACATTAATTGTAGTTGTAAGTAGGTTAAGAAAAACAAAATAAAATAAAAACAACAACTTTACAAAAGATGTTGTCAATTGAGTGTTTTTTTAGGCCGTGCACTTGCCTGTTTATTATCAAAAAGTAATTTCAATTTTTGGGAATACAAAATTTTAATTTCAAAAGATTTTGTTATTCGTGCTTAATTCCCAATTTTTATTCTTGATAAAAACACTGAAATTTATTATTGATGGGATAAGCTATTCCTATGCGCATTTCACTGGTTGTTTACGCCAGATCATCAGGAAACTTCATTCAAAAAGATTTTAGAAAAACTAAAGATATTAAACCAAATAAAACTGTTAAGCGCTTAAGAATTATAAGCAACAGTTCTACTTGTAACAATATCAAAGTTTAAACAAAAACACCAACAATAAACAGTGAGTTTATCTCTGCTTACATTCACCACTACAATTGTTTGGAATTCTTCCAACATTAATTGTAGTTGTAAGTAGGTTTAAAAAAAAAACAAAATGCAAACAAAAACAACTTGCAAAAGCAGGTTGCCAGTTAAGTTTTTTTAGGCCGTGCACTTGCCAGTTTATCCCTTCTGCACTCCTTGGGTCAATTTGACCCAATTTTGGTTTTCAAACGCAAAATTTGTCCCTTTAAATAGAAGATATGGAGGTGAAACTTTAATTTATCCATTACAGGGACGAAAATTATAAATTTAAATGAAAATGAGAATAATAAAATTAAAAGTTTTTCCATTTAAAAACACGATTTATAGACATTTAATATCCTTTGGGTTAATATGACCCAACAAGCGATATTGCAAGTTAATTTCCACTTTAAAATTCTTTTCCCATTGAATATAATTGAATTGAGTTCATCTTCATTCAGAATCATCGACAAATAATTTTTTCAGTCAAATAATCCATAAAATCGCTTTTATTTTTTATTTTACTTAAATATGAAATGTTGTTTACATTTTATTGTTGGGTCATATTGACCCAAAGGATCATAGGAAGGGCACATATCCAAGGGATGCAGAAGGGTTATTATCAAAAGTAACTTTTGGGAATACAAAGTCTTAAGTTTTTCTAAAATCTTTTTGGATGAAGTTTCTTGACGATCTGGCCTAAGCAACCAGTGAAATGCGCAAAGGAATAGCTTATCCCATCAACAATAAATTTCAGTGTTTTTATCAAGAATAAAAATTGGGAATTAAGCACGAATAACAAAATCTTTTAAATTAAAATTTTGTATACCCAAAAATTACTTTTAATTAATGATTAAGTTCAGATCCCCAGGGCTATGTAAGGAGACATCTTTGGGATATTTCACCTTTTCGTGTTATATTCTCTTTGGAAATCAGGTGCAGTCAATACCTGGAATTCAGAAGAGTTTTAAATTGACAGATCTCTTTAAAACTCGGCGGACCAGAGATTATGTTTGGTATCTCGGGTGCCAAGAGACCCTAGAACTTCGACTTCTATTAAGGTCTGAAAGCAGCCAGCATCGCAGGCTTATTTTCCAGCATTTAAGGAAAGTTCGGTTGCTGGCAGTTCTTCTTCAGTGCTGTTGCTTTTCTACAGATGCTGCTTGCTTCAAAACCTCTGCGGAGGTCTTAAAGCTCCAGTCCTAAAACAACGGTGAGTAATACGATTAATTTGCTAACCGTATGTATTGATTGCTCTCACATCTAGGGGCCGTTGGTAAACGCAATAATATTGCTAAGACAAATGAAGGTGGGCCACCATTTCTGAGATTTTCCCCCCTGGGATATGTAGGTATACATCTTCGGGGTTTCATATCTTGCTGTTATATTTTTGCGGAATATAAGTAAAGCCAAAACTCGTAACTCGACAAAGGCAAAATTGGAAGATCTCTTGTAAATCACGGTTGACCAGAGATCCTAGTTGGTATCAAAAAAACCTTATGTCCCAGGCAGTTTGGTCCTGGACTGGTTGTTATTATGGCTTCTTTAAAAATCACTTGGTGGTCGTGGTTTGTACTCAAAATCGCAGGGAGAGAGATCTTAATAGGTCTGTTTAAATTTCTGATTGCTCTAGTGTAAACATTTTTGTTAAGCGGCCCATACACTTGCAATATAATTGATAAATTTTTCATGTTGTAGAATAGTAATGCAAATGTGTATGGAAAAATATATTGGCAATAATCAAAAGACTTTTGGTTTTTATTTTACAACGAAAATAAATCTAACATACTGTAATGCAGTTGTGTTTATGGGTTATGTGTCTTTTTTTAATGAAAGTTACGCCATATTATTTGAAACCATTGTGCAACTTACTGCATCATATAGGACAAAATGGAAATAATATCGGAAATAACATAAACAATAATATTGTATAATTAAAAGTTAGTAACTTAAAATATTGCATGGATGAAATTAAAACGTCATAATCAGGAAAACCGTTATATAAAATAACATGTTTTTTTCTTGTGCGATCAATGAAGGCAAAAAATATAGTTATCTATTTTTAACTTTTTAAGAACTTCAGCATCAATTTGTTGTTAAATATGTTTGCTTATTTTATCCTTTTGTTAGGACTCAATAATATTATTTTGTTACTTGTAATTAAAATAATTTACTTTTAAATTGAGTCGAGTTTAATTTTGTTTGTAGAAAATTGTTTGTCAAAAATTTCCATTTATAATTTGAATTTCATGGTGTGCATTTAAAATTTTTTAAAATTATATACTGTTATAAAAGAAACATAACAAATTTTATAGGAAAACTTAGGAGGATCTGAATAAACGTAAATGCATTATTTTATATTATAATAAGATAACAATAACACTGTACAACAAAATGAATTTTTTTCAAAATATCAATGTTCTGCCAACTGATTCTTGTAGAAGGGACTAAGATATAACTACTTGTATCGGCGTTATAAGAGTTTACATCTGAAACTCATTTTACGGCCTATTTAAATCGTGTGATACTTCGGTTTTTGCTATTTAGTTACGGTGACCATGTTTTTCAAACGAAAAATAAGGAAATTTCGAAATATGGGTGATTTTTTAAGAGCTATAGGAAAGTTAAAAAAAAAAACACATAAAATTCAGAAGAATGCATGAAATCTTTATTTGAATCGATAGTACGGTCCATATAATTTAATATTTGAAGATTATTTCATGCAAATGTTGACCGTGACTGAGCCTCAAATGGTCCATCCACTTAGTCCAATTTTGGCATACTCTTTCCAACATTTCGGCCGATATCTCATGAATAAATGATTCAATGTTGTCTTCCAATGCGTCAATTGAAGCGGGCTTGTGTGTATAGACATGAGCTTTAACATAGCCCCACAAAAAATAGTATAAAGGCGGCCAATTGACCGGTCCCGAACGTGAAATAAAATGTTCACCGAACTCGCCTCTCAATAAGTCCATTGTTAAGCGTGCTGTGTGGCATGTGGCACCGTCTTGTTGAAACCACATGTCATGCAAGTCAAGCTCTTGCATTTTGGGCAAAAAAAAGTTCGATATCATCTCACAAAAGCGCTCACCGTTACAGTTACGTTACGATTCGCATCATCTTTGAAGAAGTACGGTCCAATGATGCCACCAGCCCATTAACCGCACAAAACTTGCAATGCTTCTGGCTGATCTTCACTCCAAAATCGACAATTCTGCTTATTAACGTACCCATTGAGCCAAAAATGAGCTTCGTAGCTGAACACAATTTTTCGATACATTTTTTGATAATTTTTTTGATAATTTTTTGATAATTTTTTGATAATTTTTGATAATAAAATTCAATAATTTGCAAGAGTTGTTCGTTTGTAAGACGATTCATGGTTAAATTATAGACCAAACTGAAGATGTTTGACAGTGAAACAAAACACGAAACGTGCGTCAGCTGTTTAAACCAGTGTTTCCAAAAAGATTATAGCTAAAAAATTACCCGATACTAAAAATGATTAATAGTATCAAGGTTTATTATAAAGGTTATAAGAAAATTCAAATAATATGATATTTGCAAGTAGAACTACCATTAATACATATGCTTATTTTATTGTCTACGAAAAAATCAATAAAATATACCTAGAAATTCATATAAAAAAATATGTAAAAGCCTTTAAAACAAAAAAAAATTTAATAATTAAAAATAAATGATATATTTCTGTAGAAGTATTTCTTTTAAATATGGATGTTTTTACATAAAACTAATTTAAATTCAGCACAGTCCATTTTAAATCTGCACTTTGTTATTAAAAGTGATTCTTAAGCAACCATTTTTAATTGGGTATTTTTAATAATTAAAAAATTATTAGCAATTGAAGTTATCTTTTTGATGGTGCACTAAAGAACGGTAGATAGAAATAAAATGCTACAAGTTTCATTATATTTTTACCTTCAATATTTTTTTCATTGAAATAGCCAAACGGTTCCATCTATATTTGAATCACTGATGTATCATCTTTGCTCCACTTCTCACCCAATCAAAATGTTAAATTTTTGTGAACACTGCAGCCCATTGCTTTAAATTATCAATACAGAATACTACCTGCCAACTAAGTATGCCAAAATAATTTTAATAACCAATGGTAAAAACACATTTCCTTTGCGTGCAATTAATTTTTTTCATGGATCATCAAAATAATTTTTGCAATATTATCGGGCTCCTTAGAATTCGATCTAACACTGGCATTAATGTTACCCACCGGTTTTTGCTATATTAATGTTCAAATTTTGGGGTTTTGGGAAAATAAAACTTATAGTTTTCAAGTTTAAGGAAGAAGTCATAATTTAACAAAAGGAAAACTCACTCAAAAAGGACAATCTACTGTCCTTTTTTTTTGAAAAAAATCTTAAAGGACATCGTATCAAAAAAAAGGTCGAATGGTCACCGTAAATATAGTGTCTTCAGAAGATTTATTCGGAACATTACAAGCAACAGTTTATTGGTATAAAATATTCTTCGAATTCTTCTGAAAATGGATCTTTTTGCAGTTTTATTGAAACAGGGATGTATGTAGTTGAAATATTCTGCGAAACTATTTGCCATGAAATTCTACTATAGGTCTCCGAATATATTTACTTAAGTCGAAAATTCAACTTTAATACCAGAAATAAGCAAAACTTTAAAAGGTGGTTTAAGGGTTAATAAAGTTAAAATAAAATTCAAAAAGGTATTAAGCGGATTAGTTTGTACCTACATATAAATACATAAAATAAAAATGGAAATGTGAGTACCAAAGCATATATTTAATACACTTTCTTTTGGCTCTAGGCAATTCTACATAATTATCAAACAATGTCCAACATATTTCAGCTATAAGATAATGTATACTTTTTTCTTTATACCGCTCTTCAATAGGTGAACATGTTTCATGAAATCGTTCACCATGTTCATCGAATTTTGTGGCCAACTGCCGCTCGAAAAAATCGATATCAGAATTATAAAAATTAATTTTTGTTTGCATATAAACACTAGGGTATAACCAATTCCCATTTTTTGCAAATAGCAAAATGGCCCTTACATAGTCGAATAGTCAATTGAAAACTATTAAACAAATAATATTAATTTATCGCGGTTTTCAAAAAAGGTCACCCACAAAACGCGGTAAAGTTGGAAAATTATTTTTTTATTTTCTTTGTACTTTTACATTTAGCCAAAAACTTTAGCAAAACAACACGCACATTAAATTTGAAATTCATGTCCTTTAAAATTAAGAAACTTTTTAATCTTTTTTCATTTGTTATAAAATATTTAAAATTTTTTTATTAAATTTTTTTCTTTAGGGATTTTAGAAAATCGCTTTTGTGGGTGAGGTTTTTATTTTCAATTGACCCAAACAAATTGTTTTCGTAAATAACACAATATTCGCTATCGCGTAGAGCTAGGGCCAAAATTTGGTTATACCCCTAATGAACACCTTGTTTTTCAAAGGCACTCGGCATGGTGTCGACGTATTTTCGAGCAATAAGAGAACGGTTGTTACCTAGAACATTATAAATGAAATTTCTTACACTCTTCCATTAGGAGAGTTCTATGTGTGAGAGCACTTCATCAAATTCATAATTTTTCATTAGCTTTCTTATACACTGATAGAAAAGGCGTCATAACGCTGATGTATTTTTACATCAGTACTATGACAAGTGTCTTCGTTTTTGACCCCATGACACTTTTCAACATTGTGATGTCAACCTAAACATCACTTGGCCAAAGTGTCATCAGGGTCAAAATGAAATTATATCATCAATGGGATGACACATCGGCATCACAGAAATGACGAACATTAGAGAAAGGGCACATTGGCGCTTATTCAGAAATCATAACTAAAGTTGTAACTAACAAAACAGAAACTAAAATATAGTTCATAGATAGTTATTGATCTTATTCACAATTCATAACTAACGTAGTAACAGCTCTCAGCTGATAGAAGAAATGCAACCATGCATATTGGCATTTAGAGAAAATTAAATGTCGATAATTTTTTGAACGATATATTCTGTAATTAATTAAAAAGCTTATAAAACTATTAAAATCTCATATTTTGTTCTTTAAAAAATTAACGCAAATTCTAAAAAAGTTGTTTTTTGGTTATAATAGCATATAAGTCAATTAAAATAATAATAAAAATATTCAAAAGAATTTTATCGACTAAGAACACATCTCTAGTTTATTTTTTTATGGATAATTTTTTTTTTTTTTGGTGCAGCAGAAATTGATTTCAAACACAAACTATAATTGCAGCGTGTTTTATACGTCTTAACTTAACTCTTAATTTGAATATCTCTTATAATTCTTTCCATTTATTTTTTATAACCACTTCAAAAATGTTGTACTTTTGAAATAAATTATAAAATGATATCAATCAGCTGTTCCTTGGAATGTATTAGTTAGTTGGCATTTAGTTAATGCTTTACCTATAATTAAGTGTAAACTTTTTATGCTGCAAGTAATCATCTGTGAATAGCTTAAATAAGTATTTAAAAAAGTTTACACTTGGTAATGATTTATGAATATGCGCCATTAGCATCAATTTAATGACAGTTTGTCATTAAGTCAAAGTCATTGGAATTGACTTAAGTCAAAGTGAGAGAATATTATTATTTACTTACCCGTTGCATATGTTTGTTTCACGTTTGTTGAATTACGACCTTTGTTTACAGCAGAACTCTTAATAATAAGACATCAGCACCATGCCTCATGTGGTTTTCGAAATCATTCTACTTTAAAAATTTCATGTATTTAACTTAATAATTAAAAAAAAAAATAGAATATAGGAATTTTTGCTTCTTATAATACATTGTAATCATGAAAATCATGTTAAAAATATACAAAGTGTAGCATCGAATTGATGTCACTTTAGTCATAAAAAAGATGACACGTAAAAAATGACAAAATTGTACAAAGACGTTAGTCATTGCATTGATGTTACTTTTTGCATCATTGATGCCATTTGTAGTGACATTGATGTCACAATTCTGATGTAAAGCCATCATCAATATGAAGATGCATTTTTCTATCAGTGTATGAGGACCAACTAAAATACCTGTTTTAATGCAGTCATAATTCGGAAAAAATATTTTTCTTGCTTTTAGCTTTATGCATTCACACCTTCTTTTATCTTCGCATCTGCGATATTTTTTGCCATAATTAACCCTTAACCCACCTTTTAAGTTTTTGCTTATTTCTGGTATTAAAGTCGAATTTTCGACTTAAGTGTGCTCGGAGACCTATTGTAGAATTTCATGACAAATATTTTCGCAAAATATTTCAACTACATACATCCCTGTTTGAGAGGTTATTTTTGGTTTTTTTTTTTAAATTGTAAAAAGACCGATACATTCACAGAAGAATTATAGGGTTAATGTATACCAATTAAATAGTGCTTGTTTTGTTTTGAATAAATCTTCTGAAGGCACTACAAAGCAAAAACCTAGCTATTACACGATTTTCTACGTTTTTTTACTACACAAGGGTGCAATTTTAAATAGGCCGTAAGATGAGTGTCAGATGTAAAGTTTTAAAACGTTCTCTTTACATGAATCAATTGTTGTACATTGTAATTAGTACTGTGGTAAATTTATTGAACTGTTTATGATTTTTAATTCAAATTTTGATATTTTAATCAGGCTACTTAATTATGTGGCTTATAGGGAATTTAATTTTTTTAAATTGTGATAAGTACCTGTAGGGTATTGCAATTTTGAATCTCTTTTGCTTACACTCATTATGACGACTTTGGTTAGAAGCAATATTGAAAATGCTTTTTATTTGCCAAATAGATGCTGTAATTAAGTTTCGTTTCAAAATCTAAAGGTCAATTTTTCGATCAAAACTTGTTAATTTTTTCCCCCCCCCGAAAAACTGATATCACCGTCTCCTTTAACGTGCGAATTTCTTTAGAAGTAAGCTATTTGATACGGGAGAAAATACATAAAAATGGGTTTGAAGCCTAAAAATAACAAAAAAGACTAAAAAATCGAAAAAAAATTTTTTCGACAAAAACTCGTCTAAAACCCAAAAATAAATTTTTTTTCGAAAAAATTATCGTTTTAAGCGTATTATTTCAGCCGGGATAGGATATATTAAAAAAAATTTTAAATCGGCTAGTTTTTTTTAACAAACTTCAAAAGCTAAAGCGTGAAAAAAGATAAATTTTTCGACAAAAACTCGTCCAAAACCTCAAAAAAAACCTTTATTTCCTTCTAAAAAAACCCTAAAAATAAAAGTTGAGAAAAAGCCAAGAAATTTAAATTTGGGCGCCTCGAAAATGATTTTTTTATATGCCTTAGAGGAACTTTTTTTTCTCATGCCATCGAAAAATCGATGGCACAATATCGACATTTTTCTGTCCTTACAAATATACCCTAGTATATATGTTATGATTTTGTTATCACATAACACTTCTGTTTATAGAAGACTTTAGTGTATTTGTGGCTTTTGCTTTTAATTTGACTTAAAGTACTTAGTGAATGACCTTAAATGGAAATTTGTTTATAAATTGCAAGTTTTTTTTTACTAAACCTATTAATTTTTACAAGCTATTATTCTTGTAATTTAAGGCGAATATTTTTTCTAGGAAAAAGGCAAGTCACGCAATATTACGAAACAAAGAAAAGCAGCAATTTAAATTTAAGGAAATGCACTAAGCTTGCCAGAAAATGATATTCGACTGTTACGAATTTGTTTATACCCTTCACTAATGATATAGAATAAAAAAAAAAAAATTCAAATCAAATTTCCATTCCCTAGAATATTTCTTTTGGTTACAATTACATCAAAACTCTTTTTAAGGGTGATGAAATTAACTAGCGATTGATAGATACATTTTCAGTACCAATCAAACCCGTCATATTTTTAGAACTTTAATATATTATTACTTTTCAGCAACTAAGAACACAACATTCGGTTGTGGCTAGTCTTTGATACGAGAGCTAGAATATTTTAGAAGAGAGCGTAATATGTTATCTATGCTTAATTATGAACCAATCTTTAAAAAGTTTATACTCACAGTATTTGAATTCGTTGCACGTTTAGGCGTATTAAAGTTTATTCCGAGACATGTTTATCAATGGGCCGATTATTACAAAGTTTTATAATTTTGTTTCTAGCTATATAACCTAAGTTTACACGTGAAAGTACTTTTTTGAAAGTAGAGTATACATATTATCAACGAAAATTTAAGACACAGCCGATTGGCTGAAAGTTCAAAGGTTTAAGTGTACTGCGACTTTCAAGAAACTACTTTTACATGTAAATGCTAGGTAAATCATTATTGAATATAAATGCAACAAAAAATTATGATCTATTTAAGTTTAAGGTGTTTTAAGTATTTTTCGAGAGTGGGGTTTATATTGAGCCTTCTGTAACATTTAGACCAATCTTGATAAAATTTGCTAGTGAGATTCTAGTCTAATAAAAGTTTGGCATACTCAACTATTTATTGAGAGTTGGCCATGGGACCTTTGGTAAATTAAAAATCTCTCATAACGAAATTTGGTGGTGTGATTTTTAGTCTTCTTTGTGAAGGTGGGCTTTATCTGTAGTCTATGGCAAAATATGGATCGATCATTATAAAATATGTTATTGTGATTTCTAGTCATATAAAGTGTATATGTGTAAAATTTTATGTTATCGGTGCAAATCGCCCACAATTTGTATTTGTTTTTGTAACCGAACTGTATATATTTATTTATAATAAAATAATAGTATATAGCACAGGCTGACATGGCCATCGGCTGGTATGTTATTTAAGAAAAATTATTGACTCTTTATAACTAAGTTTACATACATTTTATTATGTAGAGCTAAATTCCATTAAAAAACAATAATGAACTTTCAAAATTGGAATTGTATTGTTTTTGTATTTTTTTTTTTATTATGGAACTTCGCAATTCTTTCCTCGTTTAAATTACAAAATTTATAGTTGCTCTAAAATTTCACTATTATTTAATTTACTCGTACACACATGACTCATTTTGCAATCAGCGCGATTTGGTTTTATGTAAAAAATAAATTGAAGTATATGAATGTGTGTTTATTAAAAACAAAAACATTATGCATTTGCTAAAAAGTGTTTAAATTTGCTATGTAATTACAAAAATTCAAACGACACGTTATAATTTCACAATTTAAACTATATAAATTCAAACAACATTTTTGTAAAAACCCGGCTAAAAAAATTCAAAATATTTTCCCCTTACTTTTAGCTGAAAAGCAAGAATTTTTGGTTATGCAATATTATTCAGCATGACTAACTTCTCTCAAATTGAAGAATGTAAAATGCATGCTCTAATTAAAATTTTCTTTGTAGAATTCTTTATGTGGTTATATGGCCACAAAAAAAGTTTTTATATATGAAATAATTAAAAACTTTACATTCGTGGTTTACAACCACAATATATTTTAAGGTACAAAGAAATATATCTGCAGTCAAGATCGCAATATTCCAAGCGTTTGTTTTTTAGGTTTTCTTCCCACACCACAGTAGTGGAGAGAGTATTATGCGTTTGTGCTGATGTATGTAACACCTTCAAACATTGAGCCTGGATTCATCTTTAATGTATACCGGAAGACCCGGCTGGCAGGCTGGAGGGTTCTCTATGTAAACCTTGTTTGCAAAATAGAGTTCACAATTTTGGAGTTAATTTTATGAAATTCAATACAACTGTTACAAGGGCCAAGCCTTTGAAAAATGGTGAGAATCGGTGCATAATTAATAATATCCCTTTCCCGATTAGAGTCTTTGTTCCCATAAACCATTTTGTTATGCTGGTAGATTTAATTTGATCTAGAGATATTTTTTTGCAATCCTAATCATCATACCAAGCCTTATTTAAATCGCTCCATATTTGACCATATATCCCATATAAATATTGCTCCAGTATATTTTCTAATGTCATAACTCCTTTATAAATGTTGATATTGGCATCAAATATGACGAAAGCTTCTATGTTTTGGCAAATTTTTTTGTTGTTAGGTCCTCCTAAAATCACTTACAGATTCAAAATGCCATATAAATGAAGATCTCTATAACATTTGGCACAAAAATCTTTTATAAGAATCTAAACCTTGTAACATAATTTTGCTCTGGCGAGTCCATGGGTCCCATAGAGGGCTCACTCTCGAAAATTTGTTTTTTAATACTGTGACGAAGGGTATTATATGGTCGGGCTGGATCGACTACCTGCTTACTTGTTTTTTTTTTAGTTATTCGCACAAAGACTTTTGATTAACTTTGTGTGTCATAAAACGACAATATATAAAACCAACAATTTATTAAGTCAATTTGCAAAAGCAATTTTCTAAATGTAAACGTTACTTTATTTTTTAAAAGCAATTCTAGTTTTTTAATTTATTAATTCTTTTTTTAAATACATTCAATTAGTGAGAAACAACACCATCACATCATTTATAAAAGTAGTTCTTATGAACTTATAACCTTTATGCGGTAATTTTGTCTCGACTGACAATGACAGAAATATTTTAAGTTTTGTATGATATGGGAAAAACCTCTCTTGTTACCACTGTAGTTCAAACCATGTGATACATTAACCTATACTGCTTCTTAAATAACACTGTACAACACAAAAAAAAAAAACGGGGCTCTTAAAATCGATTCTGGCAGAAGAGAACAAGGTTAAATACACTTGTCTTCGTTTTGAAAGATCACACACGAATTGAATTTTAGGGGAGGTTAAAGTTTCGTATATATCGGTATATGAAACTGTGTGTGCTTTATATCTGAGAGCCGAAAACTAACGTTATGAGGGGGCGTTAGATGGTTAATGTGATAAACAAAAATATTTGCTGAAACATTTTCTTCAAAGTTGCTGAGCATACCTTGTACCTCAGATGAAAAGTTCACATAGTTTCATATACCGATATGCTGCACGAAACGCCGACACACGTATACTTTTCTTTAAAATCCTCTACTAAAATCCATTGTTATTTTAGTTTGGAAAAACTTCGAAATCGTTTTACAGTGTTTAAATAGGAATCAAAATATTTATATTTATAAATGGTAGAGGGTTATCAATTTAGGGGGTTTAAAACCTTCGGCCTGCTGCTGTCAGCTATTGAATATATGTTCATTTGAAGTGTCATTTATTCTGTGAAGTAAGTTCCATTTACGAATATGGACCATTTAACATTTGAAGAACTCGTAAAAATAGTCAAAACTTAATGTAAAAAAATTGGTGCATTAAAATTGGCCACTTTTCGAGCATAACGGGGTCATAAGGCCTACTGTTGTGGCGTCAATAGGCCTACTGTTCAAGGACTTGGCAAGATCATTAACAAATTTGAAGAGACTAGAGGTGTAACAAATGTGGTCAGGCCTGTGTATTCTGCGGGCAAATCCAAATTTGTCGATTCAATTTACAAGCTTCATTATCGATGTTTCTAAACCGCTTCCAAATCATTAATTTCTAAGGGTTTAGCTTTACAAATATAACACACAGCTGCTGAACTAGTATTTGTAATGGTCTGAGCCGTTTTACCATCAAGCATCGTAAACACCAAAATATGTTTTACGTTGAAATGTTTGTCATTAACTGAAACATTAGTTTTTTCTGAAGCATCTATATTTATCCTCATGTTTTCTACAACTGTCAGGACTTTTTCTTTTGTCTCCTTAGCAAATTCGAAAAAAAATGGGCGACAGTACCTTGTTGACGATGGGCTTTTATTACACCAAAATTCCGCGCCAGTGTCGGTTTTTAGACTTAGAGGCACCATCGATGCTAAAAGTAGACTCCTGTCACTTATATCACTTGGCAAGCTTTGATTGTATTCTGAATGTCCAGATGACCCATCACAAACCTACTTTGACGTAAGAGTAGATTCAAAATTTGTTGCATAAATTCGTTCCTGCGAAAAACTTTCAAAAAGGCGCTTTGTCGTATTTGTAAGCTCACAGAGTCTTCTTTTTCTGACACTTGGATTTTATCCGGATAACATTTCTTCTTTTCATCAATAACTTTTTTATAAGGAGGCAAAATATCATATCCTTCTCTTTGCAAAACGTACTTCATTGTTTCGTACAGATGTTTTGATAATTCTGCATCCAGCATTAAGGCAAGTGCAGTTGTTGAAGGAATATATGATTGTGGTGTTATTTTTGTACCTGTGTGTACTGAGATGCTAAATCAGCTGCTTTGTACCTTTTACTACGATACTTGCAGTGATCGAATTCCTTAACTGCCCTACCAGAACAGTGACAGTCATTTGACCTATCATATGACTGGCATTGCTGTCGCGAATATCCATCATCGCGTAGAACAAAGTTTCTATCATTTTCTTAAGGCCAACGTGAAAAAACTGATGGAAACTTTTGTATACGTGTGATTTTGCATCCTTCTTTAACCTTTGAAATTTGTGGTTGATAAAATATATAGCTGAGTTGTTTACTCTTATACTCTGTAAACATTAGTACTGATGTATAAACCGGGCACAGCTGCCTAGTCAGTACTGATGCATACAACGGGCACAGCTGACTAGTCAGTACTGATGGATACATTCGTCACTGTTGACTTATTTTTTGCTTAAATAAAACACAATTCATCTCATTCAATTCTTATACATATTTTTGTCTATATTTAAAATAATAAATAATAATAAATAATAATAATAAATTTTTAAAATTTTCGAAGAGTATTCGCCTCTAATCATAATATAACATCGGGATGAGCCTCTTCATTGAGAATACGTTCAGCACCCCCAGCAGGAGCCAAATTAATTAATTCCTAGTAATCTACATGCAATTCATGTCCACCTGGTGCCTAAAACAAAAAAAATTAGTTTCTGCAATATTGTTCACAAAACTTACTTACCGCTTTGCCTTCTGGCACAGGTTTTAGTGTACCAAACAATTGTACCAAACATTGTAAAAATCCGTAATGTTGTAAAAATTAAACCTTTGCCTTGACGTCTTAAACGATGTACCCAACCATAGATTTTACCGTTTCGGTAAATTTTCGACAACTTCAAATATGCGAATTTTCTTGGCAGCTGACCAACTGGGATCTTCGAATTTGACAATATTTTTGGCTTCATCCAAATTTTGTTTAAGCTTTTCCGCATCTTCAGCTTCGCGTTTTTCTTTATCGGCATTTTTATAACTTTGACGTAACCAAATCTTTTGGATTTTCTTTATTTGTGACTTACCTGCAACCTTATATTTTTCTGCAGCTCCAGGTTCTTTGCTGCCGACATAAATTAAGGGATAGGGCTCCTTTCCAGCATGTCTCATGGCTTGAAAAATTAATGAAATATTTTGCAGTATTAAATTTAAACAATTAACAAATATTGGCATTTTTTGTCGTGTTTTTAGTTGTTCTACTCTAACATAAGTGTTAGAGTGGTACAACTAATGTAAAATTGTTGCAAGTGTGTTAGTAAAAAATTTTTTTTTTAGTTTCGGTCATCCATTTCTTGTAGGGTGGTCCTCCTTTTTTCTTTGAACAGCTAGGTTGGTCATCAGCAAGTGATACTTCGAACATATCTAAAAAAAATTTCATAATATTCAAAATTAATTATTTTTAATTAATTTATTTTTTAAAGATGTATTTACTTTCTAACCAACTCGAATTTTTCCGGAAGAAATAAGATTTGATTTTGTGCGCTTCTCCCCAACGATTTAAAAAATTACCAAAAACCCTCTTTTGAACTGCCTTTTTCACTATTTCAATTTCATCAATAGTAAGCACCGAATTTTTCTGCTTTATAAAATTTGGTTACAAATTGACATTGCTACCACAATCAATAAGTTCCTGGCACAATTCACTATATGACACAGAAAATAAAATCATTTTTAGAATTATAATTTAAATTTTATTACAATATTTATTAACGTTAACTATTTACTGGTTGCAAATTATGTTTTCAATTTAAACGGTTTTCTTCTATACATTTTCTTTTATTAAAACATATGATTTTGTTTATTTTTTTTTATCTTATTCACTTTTAAAAACAGCTGTCAACAATTTATTAACAAACTGTTGTTATAATTGATAACTTAAATTTCTTTAAAACGTTAAGCATAAAGGTATGCAAAACTTTTTTATTAAAAATACTAGGGTGCAATATTCGTGACTTTTTTATACTATATTTGGATTTTTTTAAAAGATTGACAAAAGTTGGTGAATTTTTTTGACTAATTCGAAAGAAGAGCCTTTTACCTTTCATTTCGTTATACTGAGAGCACGGAGGTAAATCGAGCTAACTGACTTTTTCTCCAACGAAAACAGCCAATGCTGAATTTTTAAGGATAATTTTGATGCACTCATATCTCCCCAACTATGTACGCAATAACTTTTTCTTTTCCTTTAAATTAAAAACTTAAATAAGACTTAAATAAAATCGACACTCAGATTTTTCCGCTCGAAACATCTTCGATATATAAATCTCTGAATTTGAACAAAATTACCATATATTTCCCTTTCACAACATCAACCTGATTTCAACCGATCTTTTCTAGGAATATATATACATATATCTTAAAAGAAATGTCGATTTTTGTTTGCCAGACTCTTCTCTATAAAATAGCATCATTAGGTTTTTTAAAAGTTATAGTCAAAAAATGCCTTTTTTGCAGCAGAAATCCCATAGTGCGCCACTGTCTTCTTTAACTTTTCTTCCTTAACAGTTGTGAAACTTAATTTCATTAATAAATTGCAATAATGTTCAAAAATTTTTAAATTTTTGTTGTGCCTGTTTATGATTGAGTGTTCGTTTTTTTAAAGTTTACTGATTTAATTATTAAGATTAGAAAAAGGTGAGATGCACATTAAAGTTTTCGACTCATACAATGGATCCTGAAATAAAATGATATTTTTCGAAATTTTTACATTTTTACAAGTAGAGTATTCAATAAAAAGCGAGTTTTGGGTTTAAAAGCACTATATATCAACTCTTTAAAACAATTTTATAATCATAGGACGAAATTAAAAAACATTTTTTTTATCTTGACCTGGGATCTCACTCAAAAGTTTTAAATAAGAAATTTTTTAAATAATTCTTTCAAAAAATTTAAAACATACATCGTCTTTTTAGCAAAACTTCTCATGGGAATAGCAGACGATGAGGTTTCCATTGTTCTCACGAGCGGAGATATAATGTTCAAAATAGGACACTTTGGGCTTGTAAACTTTTCCAACGCTTGCCATCTTATTATTATATCCGGAGTTTTTTTTTTGCTTAAAAGAAAGCTCATGTATTTTCCTTTTTATGCTAAAAATTTAAAAACCTTCGTTTAGAGTTAGAAATTATTTTTTTTTAACACATAAGCCACTCGCATTCCAAAAAGCGATCAAAACTACCTTACTACCTTAAAGGAAGATTTTGAGTAAAAAAAAAACATTCCGGATAAAAAAAAATAAAAAATAAGTCTTGAATCTAAAAAACAACATTAAAAATTTTTTTAAAAAATAAAAAAATTATTTCAAAAGATTGATCAAAGACATCGATTTCAAAATTGGGTCACTTGACATGAAATCCCCCATTTATATAACAAAATAATCATAACGATATTCTTTAATACGTTAATACTAACACCTCGATAATTTTACGTACTGAACAATCGTCTCCTAAAACGCCTAAATTAATGTAATTTGTTTTTTTACATGTTGTTTAGTTATAATTAAAAATAACCTAACTTAGGCCCGTTTTCACAACTTGCGGATAGCTAAAGGTAGGATTTTATTGGCCGTATAAAAAGTGTTCCATTATTCCAAGTTTAATAATATAATTAATTTTATAGAACAAAAAAAAAATACACCAACACTTCAAGAAAAACTTTTATTTGGTGCTCACCGCATATTGCCGATTTTGCACATTTTGTTTTCATAGTAAAAACAAAATTATTAAGTCCATTTTCCATCCCTGGTCTAAACCTTTTAGATATTTAATTAATTATTATGTACTTTGGACTTCAAGAAGAATTCTGGACAAAAAGTACGGAAAAAACAGAAGTTAGGAAAAACATGTAAAATTAACTAAAATGGATAATCATTCAAAAAAGCAAATTTCGATCTACCAAAGGTTAAAATACAATTTGGTTTAAGGATTGTTGTTTGACCATTGACGTCAGCAGTCGTCGATGGCTGCGAGTATAAGACGGCAAATCCATCTGAGGAGTTCGAGTGGTTGCGGTCGAAACATGTCATGGTAACTTGCCGGCCAGGGTTCTAGCCCCGGCCACGGTCAGGAAGGAAAGATTATCAATAACAAGTTTAATTAATTTTCATGTTGTAAAATTCCTTTCTGCATAAAAATAATTTAATAAAAATTAAATTTGATGAACTTTAGCCTTATTAAAAATATTAAAAATTTTTGGATTAAAAACCACAAATAGTTCAACAAAATAACCACAATACTAATTATTTTATTAAATGTTTTGTGATCATAGTTTTTACTGATGGCACATTAACCCTTTAATGCATGACTTTCTTATTTTGAAAATTTTTTAGTTATATGTAAAGTTTACTGTTCACAATGTAATCAAAAAGTAACAAAAAAAATTTTTAATTAAAAATCATCCTGCATTTGTAAGGATATTGGTTTGTTGCCAAATGGCTACACAGTGTTTTGAAAGAATTTTATTTTAAATGAATTGTTTTACAACCAAATCACTGTTGTAGTTTGTTTTTCCGTATTTGTTTGAATAGTGTATAAATTTGTTTGCTCGATAAAATGTTTTAAAAGGTCTTCGGAAAAAAATAATTAAAGAATTGATACGGCGTTTCCAAATTTAGTAATTCATCTTCAATTTTCATGAAAATTTAACTGACCTTCATTTAATTGTAAATTTTTTTTCTTCCAAATAATAATTTTTTTATTTGACTTGCGGTTTGAAAAACATGCCGAGAACACGACGGTAAGTCTTCATTGTAAATTTGAGAAGTTGTTGGACGTGAAGACATCAGCACTGGTTCTACTTCACCTTCTTCACCAAAATCCTGCAAAAGGTTTAATAGTAAATCGGAGTCTTCCAAATTGTCATCATCAAAAGCATTATCATCATCTTCGCTTTCTTCACTGTTATATGCCAAAAAATATTGCATCAGCTCTTCCGCTGATTCAAAAGGCTTATTCATCGCGTATAACTTTACTTTCTTGGAAAGATATAACTAATGAGAAGAAAAAAAAAACCGTTACGAACAATGATACAATTTACCATGTTTTTTCGCACAATGTAGCCAAAGGCATCAACGCTTTTCACAGAAATTATAGCGATATGAAAAAAACTAGAATATTATCAACCGTTTATTAGACAAATACTTAAATGTTTTATGTCAATAACCAAAAATGCACGTTGAACTTTTTCTTTCTCCCAAAAAAAATACGAGTTGATTTTAGCACTTTGACTGTTTCAGACAAACTGAGTGCTACTCCTAAAAAATTACAAAAAAAAATCCCTTTTGTTAAAAAAACATGAGTAAATTAACTAAATCTTATAGGCAGTATGTATGTATGAAACGTGATGAGTTTAACATTAATTTTTTGTCACAGCTCTAATGAAATGGTGAAATTTCATTTTTATGCAGGGACATAACAGTTATAACCAATATTTGAAAAAATCCTGAAATAATAATTAATCACGAATTTTTAAAACCTGCTCTCTGAATAATTGTTACAAATAACCAATATTTTTTTGGTCTTTGATAGCCGTTATAGTTTGTTTTTGTTTTTTTTTGGGCTTCCATAACCATTACAAAAGATTTTAATTTTTTTTGGTCTTCAGTAACCATTACAAAAGACTTTTATTTTTTTTGGTCTTCTATAACCATTATTAAAGATTTTAATTTTTTTGGTCTTCCGTAACCATTACAAAAGATTTTTATTTTTTTCGGTCTTCTATAACCACGCTACAGTTCGCAAATCTTAAGATATTTTTATAAAATTTCGCACACTGACTTATATTTGCACAAGGACGAACTTTTTTTCTGCTCTGAAAATTATACTCAGTGACTTATGCTGCAACTTATCTGAGCGAACATTGCGTTCATTAATGTTTGTAAAATTAAATTTTTAAAGAAATACATATGCAGATATATCTCTAAATGTTCCACTTTTTCATTTTCAAAGCTATAGTTAGTTAGGTAGATGTGGCAGCCGACTTTATTCGCCAGCTCACATAGACACTGAATGTCCGTTGCGATACCACTGCGCTTCTACTCATGCGTAATTAGGTGTGTTGCATATTCTTAGAATACATGACGAGACCTACAGTTCAATGCTGAATCCAAACGGCAAGATTTGAAGTGCTTTAGAACAGAAATTACTTTCATTAGTTCGCTTAAGCCAACCGATAGTTGAGGATGTTAAGAAATAATTATTTCTTTTTGAAAAAGGTTTTTTTTTGGTCGCTCGAGCCAGGAATCGAATCCGGGTCCTATAGGTTTCAGAGTCCACATCTTAGCTACTACACCAACAGCACTGACTACTCAATGGTATATAAATACAATTTTAGTGCGAAATTTCTTGTATTAAAGAAAAAAAATCGGGAAAATATGCCTAAAACTGGAGCGATTTTATTTGAACTCAGCACCATGATTGTGTGTCATAATTGGTTTCTATTTACCAAATATGAGAAAGATATCAAAAAATTTGCGGATCCTTACCAAAATCATAAAAAAAGTTCGTCCTTCTGCAAATATAAGTCAGCGTGCGAAATTTTATAAAAATATCTTAAGATTTGCGAACTGTAGCGCGGTTATAGAAGACAGAAAAAATAAAAATCTTTTATAATGGTTATAGAAGACCAATAAGAATAAAAATCTTTCATAATGGTTACCAAAGACCAAAAAAATTAATAATCTTTCATAACGGTTATCAAAGACCAAAAAAAATAATTATCTTTCATAACGGTTATTAAAGACCAAAAAAAATAATAATCTTTCATAATGTTTATGGCAGAACTATAATTTTCTGGGTAATTTATAATTATTATTACAGGACCAATTTTTTTTCAGTTATTTTTTCCATAACCTATTGGATATTTAAAAAATAATAACAGTTATTTCGGGTCCCTGTTTTTATGTAAACATCTATTATATTATACAACCTGTTGTTTATAAGGCTGCAATATCAAAAGAACGATTAACTTGATTTCTTTGGTTCATCCGATGTGACAACGCAAACACTAGGCCAATACATCAAGAATTGGGCAAATACACGATCTTTGGTTGAGGTTTGTTGCTAGTTTAGAATTCACATACTCTCCAGGGGCAAACCTAGCCGTGGATGAACAGCTTTTTCCTTTTCGATGACGAACGCGATTCACACAATACATTCCACCGAAGCTAGTCAAATATGGTGGATAAGTGACTCGAAAACAAAATATCCCTAGAAAGGCAACATTTACACAGGCAAAACAGTCCTCCATAAAACTTTCCTTGCATTCATTTAATTTTAGCTCTTGAATTCCACTTTTTTTATCCTGTTCATTGGAAAACCTTGATGGAATTTTTTTTTACCACATACACATTTTAGTTTTAGAATTATGTATTATCTTACCACCTTAATATTCCACCTTTGAATTCTTTATATATTGAAATTGCTTTTGGCTGAGTTAAAAATGGAGATTTTAATTGTTATTTGGTTTCTTATTCTTGTTTTCTACTTTTGTCATATTTCTTTCTTAATCAACAATTGTTGTTAACTTTCGTGGATATTTCGTGAAAACATAATTTTCTTTACATCACCAATAAAAAAGTAAAATAGAAATAAAAATTAAACTTACAAAAGAAGAGAACGAATAATGAAACTTGAAAATTTTCTATAGAACTTTGTAATGATATCACGTTCGGTTTTAATTTATTTTAGCTGGTGCCTGCCAGAGAATTAATTATCGTTTCCGTATAAAAATTAAGTGCTGGAATTCCTGCTATTTATCATTAATAAATTTTTTAAACTGTGTCAGCCAAAGGACTAGTATACCAGCCATGACGGGAATTCAACTTATTTTACGTGTAAGTACAAGTATTTCTTAGGCACATGATGCTGGGATTCCCGTAATTTGTTTTATTGAAGACGTTTCTTAAAAAAATCTGTAATTATGCGTTTGCAATTATTCGAATTGGAATTTGTTGATTAAGGTTAAGCTTGTTGTGCTAATAATTTAGGAATAAAGCAACCCTTAAACCTTTAGTTTAAAAATTAACGGGAAGTGCCGTAGTGAGCCTATTAATAGGCAAAGGGATGACGGGAATTCCAGCAATTCGGCTGAATTCGGTATAAAAGTTTATAAGAACAAGAGTTTTTATTTATTGCCATATTGTTTTAGTGTACAGCAGTTTTAAACTAAACATTAACCCACATTTATTCATAAACGATTATTGAATTTAACAAACGTTTTTTAAGGAGAATTTTCATAGAAAATTTGTTTTTTAAACCTTTGTTTCATTTAAAATCTTTAATGAATACAGACATAAATATGCATCACACATACATATTTGTTTATTCCGATTTTTTTTTTTTTTTTTAATTAAGAAATTTTATTGAACTTAAATTTCAAGAGAAACTTTTAAAGCCACTTAATATTTTCAACATTTACCTTATTGTAACCAAAAATTTTTCACACTTTTACTTTCCTTACGTTTCCACTAAACTTTTCAAAACATTTTCTAAACTTCTTCAAGAAATAAAAACAAAAACTTGCATCTACCCACTGATGTCAATTTATGTAGTATTCATTTATTTTCTCCACCTTGCTCTTCTCAAATGTGGTAAATTTCATTCTATGTCTTAAAGACAACTCTGCCACAACCACAAAATGAAATAAACGACTGGATGTGAAGCAGACAAACTTGATGGCTAAGGTTCTCTTACGAAAAGAACAAAAACTATTTGGGTTAGAAAAGTAAAAAAAAAAAAACAAATAGAGTTTCTCGCTCATATCCGAGTAAAGATGTATGGAGTTGCAAATCGAAACTGACATGAAAACAATGAAAGAAATTAGAGAAATTTTGCAAAAGTTTCAACGAATTAAGTGTCAAAACTATTCAAAACTAACAACAAAAAAAAAAAAAAAGAAAAATACAATCTGGTTAGTTTGACCAAAAACTACCATATACCCGCAAAAAATCAGATGCGGGATTTATAAGAAAGATTAATGGAAACTCTGGGCACATAAAACTAATTTTCATAGTTATAGGTTGAAATACTTCTTAAGTCAACCAATTGACAGAAAGATGGACGGATATGCCGTTTTTAGTCGATCGATTTACTTAAAGGTTTGTGTAGCACTTGCATTTTATACTTGTCAAACGTGTAACACCCTCTTTATGTACGATGCTGTAGGGTATTAGAACAACCCAAGCCACCAAAAAGAAATGTCGAACATTAACCTCTAATTCGTTGATCAAGTTTGGCTCATTAAGATAATATCCTATGATAAAAATGTATACAAGTTTATTGTCACCTTTAAGTAAACAATAACTTGATTAGCAATACTTTCCTGTAATAACATTTATTTTATTATGGATTTGTGGTTATAGAACTTTAAGATAGTTGAATTAACCCTTTCTTGCTCTTATTGTATGTATACAACTTTTTTTCCCCTTAACTAAATATTACAAATCCTTTACTTCAAATTAACTTTAAACTGGCACCTATCGCACTTGAGCGTAAAAAGGGTGTTAACTTAAAATTTTTATTTTGTTGCTTTTTGGAAAAAAAATCGACAACAAACCTTCAAATCTACCCGCTGTAAAAAATATCGTGCTATATTTTCTATTTTTTAGTAATGAAACGGTTTGGGCTAAAACCTCTTTTGCCTAACCCTTTCATGTAAAATTAAAAATTGTTTTGCTTCCACTGAAAATGTTTCAGTTTTGAGTTAATTCAAGTGCGATATGTAAGTTAATGCTTTTTGCGTTTCATATTTTACTTTTGAAAAAAAAAATTGCCCCCAAAGACGCTTGGTGCTTAAAAGGCTTAAACTATAACGTACACTGAACAGAAAATGGTGGCTTTATGCTGGAAAGGGGAAAGAGAATTGAAGAGAAGTAAGTCGAAAACCAACTACGAAAATTATTATTGAATTTGAAGAAATTACATTTCAGAAAAAATTTAACTTATGTATGTAAAATAATTTTATAATTGATCAAATGCCTTCTGTGCTTAAAGAAGTAATTATTGGACGAAATTTTATTGAAATTAACTAAAAAGATGATGCAAATATTTATAATAGGATTGAGTACCTGCAATTCAATTAAGCATTTTAATTTTTAAGGAACTATTTTATATGATATGGCTGTCAAATAGTTATTTATTCTCTTACACAATAATTTCATGGGATTGCAATATATGTATGTATGCATAAAAGAGTTTGTTAAAGGCGCATATAGACGACATGTTTTTGTCATCTGACATGTCAAATTTTCAAGTCACATGTAATTGTGCATGTCTGTCAAAATCGCTGTTTTACATAAGCTTCTGACATTGTCTCTGTTTTTTTTTTTTTGCATTTTTATTGCAGAAACCAAAGTAGTGCTCGGTTTCAAAATAACTTGCTGCCGCCATGAAAAGTTTTATTTGCGCCGTAAAATAGTTCAGCCATCTTAACATTTTTTTCTTTTAATTCAAAGATACCAATTTAGGATTTTATAATAAAACGGTTTTTATATATATATTCACATAAATTCTATTCAATGGTAAGATGATCAAACATATCTCGGTATTGTAAAAAATTAACTTCAGCCGGCTAATGATTCCGTCAATAGTGGACGCCGCTGCCGGTTTCTTGCCGGCATAGCTTTCCGATGTCAGATGGTTTGTCAGAAGAAAATAGAGCACGCTCTAATTGAAATTTTGTCAGATGACTTTGCGTCTGACTTTTACAGAAGCAAAGTTAAAAAGGTAACACACGACATGTATGTGTTTTGCAGTGGAAAATTTGACATGTCAGATGACAAAAACATGTCGTGTACGGTCGCCTTAAGGTGTTATTACTTAAATTTTTTAGAGATCATAAAATAAGTTAAAATAATAACCCTTCTTCGGTTGGGGTAAGCTAAAATATTTTTAGTTAAAGGAAGTTTTAAAACGTGTCTAGTTATAATAACAGATGAGAATCTCTCGTTCGCTCAATAATGTAAAAAAAATCAGAATGTACCAGTTGAAAAACAAAAAGTCTGCTCATATAGTTTCTCAATTACTCTGGACAAGGGATGCCAATCGGGACTGGTTTTCGCAAATCCCGGGATTTTTCGGAACATCTTGATTCGGGGTTCCTGAAAATTACAAGATAATACCGGGATTTTTCGGTACATCGGGATTCGGGGTTCCTGAAAATTACAAGATAATACCGGGATTTTTCGGAACATCGGGATTGAGAATTAAAAGATATAAGTGTTTTTATGGATATTTATTAAAAATAAGTCTTTAAAAGAGGTTTACAAACAAAAGTTTTATAATAAATTTATTCTTTTAAATAATAAATTATTATTGTAATTTTTTTCTTAATCAATGATAAATTTTTTACAAAATATTATAAAAAAAAACAACGTAAGATTTCAAACAATGTGTTAACTGATTTTATTAAAACGTATTGAAACTAAGTAAAAAATAATAGATAATAGCTGCGTTCGTTTACCCCAAAATTTGTACAAATTTGTACTGGATTTTACTGAAATGCGTTCGCGTACACATAAATTTGTAAGATTTTCATATTACTCACCTACTGGATTTTACTGGAAAAGTAAACGAATGCACATATTGTAGTTGAATAAAGCAAATTGTAATTGATTTATTTGTCAGAGCTTAATAAAATTTTTATTAAATGAATAACTGATATTTAAATTCGAAATTATTTAACAAAATAAATAAAAGGGGGAATGTCATGATGAACTTGTTTTTTATAAAAAAAGGTAAAACAAAAAAATTAAGTTAACAACTTCGGGATTGAC
This sequence comes from Pollenia griseotomentosa, assembly GCA_963931875.1. Classification (NCBI taxonomy): domain Eukaryota; kingdom Metazoa; phylum Arthropoda; class Insecta; order Diptera; family Polleniidae; genus Pollenia; species Pollenia griseotomentosa. The sequence continues at coordinate 95,318,615 of OZ007562.1, read as the reverse complement.
TAAATCCCCGGATTTTTCGGGGTTGGTATCCTTTTCTGGGCTCAATATTGAACTTAATGTTTCTAGGTTCAGTACTTATAAAAATTCAAGAAGTACCAGTAAAAGTTGTATCAATGTAATAAAAAGAAATTCAATTTCCCGTATTTCCCCTTTTATATACTTTTTACCCATTGTAGTATCAAAAATTTTAATAATGAAGTGGGAGCTCATAATTATAATATATATATGTCAATGAATGGAAAAAATGTTTTGTAAAAAATGTTTCAAGAATAGGTACAAAATTGACCCCTTTAACTTACGAATTTCGAAAAAGTACCAAGTTTGTATTTTTTAGGTAATTCAGTTCAGCTAAAGCCCGTTTACTCCCCAAAAGGGCTGAATTTAAAAAAAAGTACCAGAAAACCGCCCGCTTCTTTTTCTAATGAAAAGCGATAAGTAATAAATTTGTTTGTCTCTTAGGTTATCAAATCTAGCCGCTTTTACCCATTTTGGCCCCTCAGATCTTAATAAAATATATAATATTACAAGTTTTTCTTTATTAAAGAAAAGCTCTTATCTACTTGCATTAAAAGAAATTTTGTCAAAATTTAAATCGACAATCTCCTATTTGCGTTTGCGAAGTAAATAATGGGAAGGACAATAAAAAGAGAATACGTATAAATTATCTTTAATCCTTAGCTATAATCCTTAGAAAGTTTAATTTAAAAAAACCTAGTTCGCGTACAAATCAGTTCTTTTGCTCTCCTGAACAATTGCATTTTTGCAGATAGGAGATTGTGAATTTAGACCCTCGATATTTTTTTTTTTTAACTTTAAAGTTGATTATTCAAAAATATTTTTTTGTGGTTAGGTTTAATTTTTCTATCCGTCTATATGTTTAAATTTGTTTAGAACACAGCAATAAAAAATCCCTATAAAGCATACAAAATAGCCCAATAAATTTTTTTTTTTGTTTTGCGAAGCACTAATAGTAAACTTTAAAAAGTCGGTGCATATTTATGCGCTACGCAATAAGACATACAGAGATGCAGTAAAGATGCATAAAAGAGTTGGTTACGGTGTTATTACTTAAATTTTTTAGAGATCATTAAATAAGTTAAAATAATAACCCTTTTTGGTTGGGGTAAGTTAAAATATTTTTAGTTAAAGGAAGTTTAAAAACGTATCTAGTTATAATAACATATGAGAGTCTCTAATTCGCTCAATAATGTAAAAAAAATCAGAAAGTACCAATTGAAAAACAAAAAGTCTTCTCATATAGTTTCTCAATTACTCTGGACAAGAGATGCCAATCGGGACTGGTTTTCGCAAATCCCGGGATTTTTCGGAACATCGGGATTCGCGGTTCATGAAAATTAAAAGATAATCCCGGGATTTTTCGGAACATTGGGATTCATTGCATTTGAAGAGGCAAGCAGGTTTTGTTAGGGAGCATATAAAACAATTAGTGGGGAATGTAAGATGAGATAAACCCACTGTTTATTGTTGATGTGTTTTGTTTAAGCTTTGATATTATTACAAGTAGAACTGTTGCTATAAGTCTTATACGCTTAACAGTTTTATTTGGTTTAATATCTTTAGTTTTTCTAAAACGTTATGGATGAAGTTTCCTGATGATCTGGCCTAAGCAACCAGTGAAATGCGCATAGGAATAGCTTATCCCATCAACAATAAATTTCAAGTGTTTTTATCAATAATAAAAACTGGGAATTAAGCACGAATAACAAAATCTTTTGAAATTAAAATTAGTGCCAATTTTACCAAGTTCAATTAAAACAAACTATAACTTTAATTATCATAGTAGTTTTTGGGTACACAAAATTTTAATTTAAAAAGATTATATCCCAATTTTTTTTTTGTTTGTTTGATTTTTTTGTGGAAGAATGATTCTCAGTATATATATGATGATATTCTTGATAAAACTGCTGAAATTTATGGGTGGAGGATAAGCTAGTTTCTGTGCGCATTTCAATGGCTTCTTAGACCAGATCATCGGGAAACGTTCTCCCAAAAAATTTTAGAAAAGCCAAAGATATTAGCCAATAGAACTGCAAAGTGAATGAGAATTGCAAACACTCAAAAAAGTCTTATTTGCAACGATATCAAAGCTTAAATAAAATACCAACATAAAACTGTCGTGTTTAACTTTTCTTATATTCCCCACTACAATAGGTTGGAATTCTCCCAACATTAATTGTAGTCAGTGTTCTCAAATAAGAGATTTTTTTTTGTAAATGGGGATAAAAACTTCGTGAACATGCTGAAAGATTTTTTGGGGGAAAGCGTTTTTTAGCGGGGATAATTGAAATTTGCCGGGCTATAGTTTTTAACTTGTTATATTCTTGAGATTTTAAGTTGATATATTATCCAAAGCCGCTTTTAGGAACGTTAATAAATTTAATAAATATGAAAACTCCGAGAAAATTTTGAACGATTGTCTAAAGAAAAAGTAGATCTTAAATTGACCATAACTCCCATATAGAACACATTTTTTTATAAAGGCTAGAATTATGAACAATTGTCTATGGTCTAATTTTATGTATTGTTTACTGATCATTTATTGACCATTAAGCAGATGAACACAATGCAAGCATTTCTTTTGCATTGTAGGGCATGTGAATTGTTTTCTCGGATAACTTTAATTTACCAATCTCCAAAGTTTCTTCCTTAATTTACTTCATTACAGTTTCATTAAAGTTTTTAAAATCAACTTAAAGCTTCCTTTTGTGTAGTTTTACACAGCTGGTTTTTTTCTTATGCTTTTGGGACAACATTTTGCTGCATCTCCGTAATATTTTGTGTTATTTTGTTTATGCTCTTATAAAAAGAAAGGTCTACCTCGTCACTATCTTTCAACAATTCAAAGAGCGTTTTTTTTTGCCATTTTCTCAAGTCACAAAAAAATAAAAATTTTTCGAAAACTCTATGACGGAATCCGGATTTAAAAGCAGCTGTTAAAAAACTCTTGGTAAATATATTTAATGCAGTCACAATGCAACAAAATCGTTAACAATTTGGAAAAATTACGTGTTTGTAATACATTAGTGAAACACTCTACAGCTTAAAGAGGGTATTTAAAAATGTCCAGCGGGCTGCAGGGTGCTACTGAGGAGGTTATATTTATAACGTTTTTTCGAATTATAATGATAAATAGCAGCTAAAAGAAATTAATTAAAAATATCATTATTTAAACATATTGATTTTTGCCATTAATAATATAAATAAATATTCTTGTAATGACCCACATTAGCACAAACTTCTGTTTACACATTACTAAAAAAAATTAGGGGCGTCTCCATGCAAAGAAAGATTTGAAAAGAATTCAGGCGACAAATGTATTTTTCTTTATGTAAATAATGTTATTTAAACCGATTTTGAAACTCTGTGTTTCAGGAAACTTTTAGTACTTAAGCTCAATTTTGTCGAGCCTCCCTATTGTATTAATATTATATGATTAATAAGCCATTTATTATACTTCAAAACTAATCACATATTGTTTGGTATAAATTTTATGAATTAACCAAAAACCATTAAAAGATAACTTAATTACAGTTCATTAAAAATGCATGATTTCTAAAAACAGGACATGGAGGCAAATTAAGTCCCATTTGGTGTTATAAAAAACAATGTTGTATTAATGAATAATAGACTAAATAAAAACAAGAATTTGATTTTTGACTTATATTTTCGTATTCTGTGCAAATAACATTTTATTTATAATTTTAATGGGGAATGAGGAAGACCACCTAATTAAATTTTTATCAAATTTACATTTTTAAGCTTCTCGCTTTAAATAAAAGGATTAGTATTTATTTTGTATTTTATCAAGCCGATTAACAGAATACAGATATCGATATTTAATTTTGTATATGGAGGTAGCAAAAGATAATTGGAGTTTTTGTTAAGACTTTCTGAACACGTACTATTAGTTCTGTATCAGAATAATAAGCGGAGACTCGGAAAAAATAATTTTTATAGTATGTGTTCATTTGTTATTACATTTAGGCCAAGTCGGCATATTATTTCATCTAGTACTAAGACAAGCGTTAAGACCAGTTGATATGATAGCGCAGTAAGGACTACAAAGTCGAAGCCAAGAAAACAAAATTTGTCGAAAGTATATTAAATATAAAAAAAAATTTATTCAATGTAAACCCTTGCGAACTGATAAGGTACAATTATACCATTTTACACCCTCTACCACAATAAGTTGTAAGGAGGGTATACTAATTTTGTCATTCCGTGTGAAACGTTTTTATTATTTATCTCAGACCCCATAAAGTATACATATTCTGGCTACTTGAGTAATTCTAAGTCGATTTAGCCATGTCCGTCTGTCTGTCTGTCTGAACATCTGTCCGTCTTTTGAAAACACGCTCACTTTCGAAAACCTCAAAAGAATTAAACAAACTGGGTGTCAAATTGCTTGTAGTTATCCTAAGCAGTTTTGGATTGAAATCCAGCAAAATCGGTTTAGTAGGATCAGAGCTATGAATCAAAATGTGGAACCACCACTTTAAAAAATTGATAATTTTGTTACAAAAACTAACATAAATAGTGGAACAATGCACGGAATGATATGAGATGTAGGTATTTTTGATACTAAAATAGAAAATCGAACAGATTTTTCATAATCTCCAAAATGTAGGGATTTTTCGTCATATTGTATTATTTATAAAATAAATGCTAAAAAAACGTTTTTTTAATGATTTTATTTTGTCAAAAACGGTTCAAAAAAATTGTTTTCCCTAACAAAGCCTTAAAATATATTTCCAGAGCTGTTTGTGGTTTAAAAAGTTGGCGGCATAAATATGTATGTATGTGTTTTTCTAAGTTATTATTCAATATTATTTTTAAATTATTTTTTGTTTTTAAAAGTTTATTAAAAACAATATGTGTATATTTTATTAAAAAAAACTCAACAATAAGGTAAAAAAAATATTCAATATAAATTAAAATAAACTAATCTTTTTAAATAAGCAATTTATGATCTCCTTGTGAGGCAAATTTATATAGTACAGTCTATCTTCTGTCGTTGTTGATCTGAGCCATTTTTTTTATTGGACGAAGGGTAAGAAATGACCACTCGCTCGTAGACGAGCATTGAAACGTTATCTGATAGATTTTTAGATATTTTCCATGTTTGTTGCCAATGCAACAGTTCAGGCTCAAGTTTAGATGTTAGGAGATGTTAATCTCTTTTATCAAACATAATCAGCACATCAGCTAGTTGTGGTTTTAACCCTCCGTCATGCACATACGTAGGGCATGTATCTCGCCAGATTAACTATATATTTCAATACATTTATATGAAAAAAAGCTATTTTAGTGATAATATTACATTGTTATATTATTAGCACGCCAGGCAGATGCATATTTTCTATTTTTTTTAAACCACCTACCCAGACAAAAAATTAAAGAGAAATAAAATTTTTTAATTTCAAACAAATAATAATTTTTTTATTCGTATAATATTTTAAGCTTTTCTAAAATCTTAGGAAAAGGTTTCCTGATGAGCTGGCCTAAGCAACCAGTTAAATGCGCATAGAAGCTAGCTTTCCCTCAACAATAAATTTCAGTGTATTTATCAAATATAAAAAATTGGGAATTTAGCACGTCATTCAGAAATCGTATAAATAAATTTAATTTTGGAGTTAGTAATGCAGAATTGTTCGCTATGTTTAATTTAAATTGTGTATAAAAAGCATCTTTATTTTGTCGTTTTTTTTTCTCAATGACAAATCAAAAACTTGAAACACGTTTGTTTCGAGATGTATTTTTTTGAGTTATGACGATGTTGCAGCAAATGAGCGATATGTACAAATGTATGTAAACTATGTCCATATTTAATATATCCTTTGTATATACATACATATTATACACTACATCACGCACTGATTTCTCTAAATGGGGTTTAATCCAAATTTGAACATATTGTAAGTATTCGCATTCACCAAAATTGAATTTGATTATTCGTAGTCGTATGCGCAAAACCTATGTTCGCCGCAAAGCTACCAAAAATATATATTTTTATAATATCAAAAGATTTTGTTATTCGTGCTTAATTCCCAGTTTTTATCATTGATAAAAACACTTGAAATTTATTGTTGATGGGATAAGCTATTCCTATGCGCATTTCACTGGTTGCTTAGGCCAGATCATCAGGAAACTTCATCCATAAAGATTTTGGAAAAACTAAAGATATTAAACCTTATACGCTTAACAGTTTTATTTGGTTTAATATCTTTAGTTTTTCTAAAATCTTAATGGATGAAGTTTCCTGATGATCTGGCCTAAGCAACCAGTGAAATGCGCATAGGAATAGCTTATCCCATCAACAATAAATTTCAAGTGTTTTTATCAGTAATAAAAACTGGGAATTAAGCACGAATAACAAAGTCTTTTGAAATTAAAATTTTGTATTCCCAAAAATTGAAATTACTTTTTGATAATAAACAGGCAAGTGCACGGCCTAAAAAAACACTTAATTGACAACATCTTTTGTAAGTTGTTGTTTGTTTTTATTTTGTTTTTCTTAACCTACTTACAACTACAGTTAATGTTGAGAGAATTTCAACTAATTGTAGTGGGGAATGTAAGATGAGATAAACCCACTGTTTATTGTTGATGTGTTTTGTTTAAACTTTGATATTGTTACAAGTAGAACTGTTGCTATAAGTCTTATACGCTTAACAGTTTTATTTGGTTTAATATCTTTAGTTTTTCCAAAATCTTTATGGATGAAGTTTCCTGATGATCTGGCCTAAGTAACCAGTGAAATGCGCATAGGAATAGCTTATCCCATCAACAATAAATTTCAAGTGTTTTTATCAATGATAAAAACTGGGAATTAAGCACGAATAACAAAATCTTTTGAAATTAAAATTTTGTATTCCCAACATTGAAATTACTTTTTGATAATATTTTTATAATATATACCTACATAAACACTACTTAATCTATGAAAAATATCCAAACAATTAAAATGTAATTTTAGAAAACTATATAAAAATTTAGCTTTATTTTTTTGCTTTAAATTTTTTTCTTTAGCTCTTTTTAGCTCTATTTTAAACATGATTTAGCTTTAAATTATTTTAAAATCTGGTCACTCTGCTCCCGTTACGTATGTTTGTTTCACTTTTGTTGTATTCTACTTTTTTTTTACAAAGCACTCTAAATTAAAAAATACTAGCAGCATGCCCGATTTGGTTTTTGCATTCAATCTTCTTTAAAAATTTTATGTATTTAACAAATAATTCTTACAAATAGAATATGGGAATTTTTGGTTTTTGTTTTACATCCATCCAATAATTGCTGGAAATTTATTAAAATGACAGATAATTCTCGCAAAGTGAAGATACAAAAACACTTGTCACATGTTTCATGCGGAAAATTTTACGATGCAAGAAATACAGAAACGGACTACAGATCATTATTTTCTTTGTCGAACTTATTAAATTATTATTTTACTTAAACAAATATAACCACTTAAACTTAAACGTTTTTAACTCGTTAATTCTAAATTCTCTTAATTGTCATATAAAAGTAGCTTTTGACATTAAGTTATCTATAGTCGAAAATATAACAACTCGGATCATTATCATGCTAATTTGTAGATTTCGAACTAAAATAAGCAACTTTTTTGTAAAAATAATTTCTAGACATACACTTAGTTAGAGATGCCTTGTCTGTGAAACCCCTGTAGAAAATGTCAACTAATTTACTAACTGCTTTGTCACTAGTACTACTGATCAACTATTGTGCTATAAGCATTTAGCATGTGCTTGTCATTGAAAATCCACTTCTGACCTTAGAACAGTTGATTACCTATTTCTAGTAGGACTATATAGAGTCACTGAAACCAGAGATTCACTGGTACATTTTAATTACTCTTCATAATAGTCTTAATTATACCCTTCACCGAAGGTAAAAGGGTATATATAACTTTGTCATTTCGTTTGTAATTTCTACAATATTGATCCTACACCCTATAAAGTATATATATTCTGGGTCCTTATGAAAAGCGAAGTTCAAATCCGGTTGTCCGTCTGTCCATCTGTCTGTTGAAATGGGTTTTCCGAAGCCCCCAGATATGATGGGGGCTTTGTTGGGGTATCTTTATGTCAGGTATTCTTATTATAATTGCTATTGAAATTCAGCCAGATCGGTCCAAAAATGGCTGAGATATGAGCAAAAAACCACGACTACCTAAATTTTTTTCCAAAAATCCCTTGTTGTTTTTGTATTTTTATTACTATTTTCTGTATATCTGGAGAACGGCAAGAGCCAAAGTTTCCAAATTACATACAAACATTAAGGTTATCAATACACACCATCCCACAAAATGTTGGCGGGACTGGAGAAGTGGACGTGGTACCTCCCGTACAAAACATATCAAAAAATGTATAAAAACCTGGATTTGGACTGTTATATGACCAGTGTTGCCAAAACTTGGTGACGAAAAATGGCTAAATTTACGGAAAAAATGGCTAAAAAATGGCTAAAAATGGGCTAAAAAATGGCTAAACTTTTTTTAAAAGTAAAAACACATTAAAATTCTATAACAAAACAGAAATAATACATTTAAAGTTGTTTACGATGAAATTGTAAGTTAAGATCAATTTCTTAAATAAGAATAAACGTAAATTAATATTTTGATAGATATTTAAAAAATTAAATCATCGAAAAATTCGTCGTTATTGCTCATCTCATAGGAATCACTCGTGCCTGTTAGTTTTAAATAATTTGAAGGAAAATCATAATCACGTCAACATTTACCCAACATTATGAGTCCAGATCTACAATAAAAAACAAGTAAAGAAGTATAGTCGGTCAACCCTGACTACATGATACCGTACACCACATTATAACCTATGTACCAAATTTTATTAAATTATCTTTAAATTTGCGACCTGTACTTTGCGCACAAAGTGTGCATGGACAGCCAGCCGGACAAACATCGTTAATTCGACTCAGAAAGTGATTCAGAGTCAATCGGTATACGGTATTAAATATTTGACGTCCTACACGTGACCACTAGTTTTCTTAAAGAATTGTTTGCTTTTGCAAAACGTTTGGCTAGGGCAAACATTATTTAACAGTTTCTAAATTACATTATACAATGATCATTTTAAAATTAAAGTTTTGTAAATAAATAGAAATTGTTAAAAATAAAGCTTAAGTTTGATCAATTTACTGGCAAGGCTTTTTTTTGGATTTTATTGTCAAATATTGGTTAGGTCTGAACATATCTTAACTATCAATATTTTAAGGTGTTTCAAACATCAGCACAAACGCATAGTACCCTCTACACTGTTGTGGTGTTGGTAAAAATATTTTATTGTTGCAGTAAAATTCTTTACCTAATTAAAAAAATCGAATTAACGGTTGCTAAATGTAACCTATTTCTCAAATTACTTTTAACGATGTTTACTTGGCAAAATACCCTCTCTACTTCAGCATTAGACCATGGAAGTGAGAGCAACTTTATAGTCAATTCTGAGATTTCTAAAAAAATTGTGTTGCTGCCTGCATCTCTTTACTGAAATACTTGCAACCAGAAAGAAACACTGATGTTTGTGTTGATCCATTTTATAAATTTAATATTGGAATACTGTTCCTTTATTTTGAAAGATGTTTCATCATCATCGTTTTTAGCGCTTTTCAACATTTGTAAAAGTTGTGATTTAAATTAAAGGCGTTTTAATTGTTAAAAATGTTTGTTTTACTTTTATAAATTTTTATAATAAAACAAAAATTATTCCTTTAAAAGAAAAACGGCAAAAAAATTTTATGGCTAAACAATTTGAAAAATGGCTAAAAAAATGGCTAATGGCTAAACTCATTTTTTAATGGCTAAACAGGGTGAAAAATGGCTAAATCTAGCCACTAAATGGCTAAATTGGCAACACTGTATATGACCTATGGTTACGCCTTATAAAGGGTGGTTAAATTGTAAGGGCCGATGTTGAATGTGAACCACACCTAAACACCAAGTTTTTTTCCGAATTTTATTTGACATTTCTCTATTTCAGACTTACTCAATTTGAACCGTGGAGAGATACACAATCCAACAACGTGTTAAAGTTATCCAGACTTATTATGAAAATGGATGATAAATTTCGAAGAAAATCATCTTCAGTGATGAGGCACATTTTCACCTCAGTGGATTTGTCGATAAGCAGAATTTCCGCATTTGGGCGAATAATAATCCAAGAGTGATTGTCGAAAAACCAATGCACCCACAAAGAGTGACTGTTTGGTGCGGTTTATGGGCTGGCGGCATCATCGGGCCGTATTTTTTCCAAAATGAGGCCGGTCAGGCAGTTACTGTGAATGGTGTTCGCTATCGTGAGATGATAACGAACTTTTTATGGCCCGAATTGGAAGATATGGATGTGGACGATATGTGGTTTCAGCAGGACGGTGCCACTTGCCACACAGCTAACGAAACAATGGCTCTTTTGCGCAACAAATTCAATGACCGTGTTATCTCACGTAATGGCGATGTCAATTGGCCGCCAAGATCATGTGATTTGACACCGTTGGACTTTTTTCTTTGGGGTTATTTGAAAGAAAAGGTGTACGTCGATAAGCCAGCAACAATTCAAGAGCTAAAGGATGAGATAATTCGGCACATTAACGGCATAGAACCTCCATTATGCCTCAGGGTCATCGACAATTTGGACCATCGGATGGAGGTGTGCCGCCGTGGTCGCGGCGCCCATTTGGCCGATATTTTGTTCCATACATAATTGAGTAATACCAATATATCATAATAAAATAAAATTACAATAATTTCCTAAATAGTTTGTGTTTTATTCAAAATCAACATCGGCCCTTGAAATTTAACCACCCTATATATCAAAAGATCGGAAATCTTTAGTAGAAAGTATTTTCTAAAAAAAATATCGGTTCAGATACAAAAAAATGAATGCCCAAAATTAAAATGTTTACCCACTTTCTGGAACCATAGATCTTCCAGAGTCCAAGCTTTATTACTCAAGTAAATGGTAAATTTCATCTAAAACATGTCGGTATATACATCTGTAAAATCGAATAAAAAATGTCTGAATTTTAACCGAAATACTGAATTCCTAAAAATGGGCGTGGCACCAAATATAATTATTTATATCTTAAGAATGGTGTTTACATAACTTTTTGTTCTTATTGCACCATGGTGAAGGGTATATAAGATTCGGCATAGCCGAATATAGCACTCTTACTTGTTTTGTAATATTTTTACTTAATGTTTGCCCATATAATATAAGTTTACAAGGCAACTAATTATATCCATATACTTTGTTTAAAAAACTCGTCAAATTAATAAAAACTACTACTAATGGTTTCATAAAATAACATTCCATACCTTAACTATTCGAGCTTTATTGCTTTAAAAAAAATTCTCTTTCATATTGAACGCAAACAAGAGTTTAAACGGATTTTTGAAAGTCACCAAAATAATCCATTTTCATTTCCATCCTAAATTTTATTTTCCGATGAAGCCAATTTCTGGTTGAATAGTTACGTAAATAAGCAGAATTGTCGCATTTGGAGTGAGGAAAATCTACAAGCTTTTGACGAAACACCATTGCATCCACAGAAAATTACTGTTAGGTGCGCTTTATGGGCTGGCAGAGGCATTGGCCCATATGTCTTCTAAAACAATGATGGTCAGAATGCGAAAAGTTGTTGTAAATAAGTGTTCCAGATTGCACCTTCTACTCGCCAGCCGTGGCGGCCACAAGGCTGAAATCATATTTACATTAATTTCATAAAATTTTCTTTCCAATAAAGCCCGTTTCATTGATATTTAAAATATATTTCCTTGTTTTCTTATGATTTTAACTTGTATCACTCTATAAAAAACAACATTTACCTACTCAAATATGTTTTATTTTTGGCGATGAATATTCGCCGCCAAGAGTATTTTGTTCGTCTCAGTTGTGTTCCTTGCATTAAAATGATCATTTCTTTTATAAAATGCTGACTGTGAGTTTAGAAATACTCACAACTGTCATCTGTCTATTGTAAGGTTGTATGTGCAAATGTTTTACACGATGTTTTTAAATTAGAGAGTATTTAGTTTAAGTTTCTTTTTGTATGCATGCAGATGTAGTTCTGTATTTAACCACAAATATGCAGAAGAAGTTCTGTGTTTAACCACTAGACCAGAAAGATAAGCCCAAAATTTAAAAAGCACAAATCAATGTTAACACCCCATAAAAACTTTTCAACAATTTACTTTCTTTTTTCCCCCTTTCACAACAAAAGTTAAATGTACGAATTTTTTGTACTTTTGTGTGAGAGTGTTTTATTGTTGTTAAATGTTTTACACTTTAAATACTTTTATTTAGATATAACTACTACCATGAAAAATACTTAAAATAAAATTGTCATATTGTTGTTCTATTAGGGTGGTAGCAAGTTTTTAAATTGAAATTAATATGTTTTACGTGGCGTCAAATATACACAATCCGAGAGATTTCTTTAAAATCAAAAATATATATTAACGTCTAAAGCCTAGTACTCTGTTCGAACTTGCGAAAAATGTTGAGCAACATTTATTATTTCGCACGAAAATTTTGTCATGTATCAATATTATCTATCTTGCGGTTTTTCAAAACTTAACGTTTTTATTAGATACAAGTATACAACATTATTGTGCTAAGGTAAGCAAAAACCATAGTTGGGGGTAGTGCACTAAATATTGATTTAAATCAACATTGCAGTCTCACTAAATAAAACTGCAAAAAAATTAGTTTTTACTATTTTTTACCAGCTTTAGTTAGTGATGATTGGTATTTTTTTTTCACTATCACTTAAAAAAAATAAAGTGGTATTGCAAATTTTTTTACTAACTCTAACTGTGATTGAATGCATAAAATCTGCACTCAATTCAAATATGTAGTTCAAAATTTGAACTTGCAATCAAAAAGCTGTACAGAAACATAATGTCACTAAAATTTTCTGATTTTTCTGATGATATGCTAAGCAAAGGAAATTAAACTAAATGAAATTCTGTCAATAACGGAATAATTCTTGGCTTTAATCATGAAAACACAAGTTTTGTATTTTAAATTTTGTGCAAAATTTTTAGTTGCAGTCAAATGAGTGAAGAAAAAAAATTGCAATAAACTGATGATTGCTTTTTGTTAAATCAAACTATTTTTTTAGCGCAAAATTTTTTAACATTACTATCACTCATGTTTAGTAAGATTGCTAGTTTTCAATTCATCACTCAACATCGACAAAATGTTTGCAATCATTTTGAACTATCACTAAGTATGAGTTGAAACTTCAACATTAGTGCACTACCCCCATCTATGACAAAAACCATGTGTTTTTACAATTGTCATTAAAAAAGTAAAACAATATTATTTTTATAATTTCCTAAAGTAAAAAACAAAAAATTTAATTTTATTAATAATTTTTGCACTTTTCTACATTTTTCTTTTTGAAACGCTTGTTATAAACCCCACTTCACAAATACAAAATAAAAAATTACAAAAAATTATTAGCTGTTGCTTAAAATTCCGTGCGAAATAATATGAGCTGCACTTGTTTCGTACGGAAAATAAAAATGTTGCTAGAAACATTTCGCATGTTTTTCGTAATATAAATACAGTACAACTCTATCAACATTTTTTCGTTTGTATTTCACAGAAATTTTTTTTATATTGAGTTTGAAAACATTTCGCACGAAATACTGAACAGAGTACCAGGCTTAATATGAATGCTTATTAAAAAATTATTTTTCTTTCTTCAAATTTGAACTTTCCTTATGTTTTGAAATTTTATTGCAGTTATTGCATGCATACAAGTGTATGTGTATTTATTTAACAAATTTAAAGTTTCTATTTTATTTTAACTTTATTTTCCATAAAGACGAATAAAACATGCAAATGTGTCTTAAAGAGGGTTTTTTCATGTTGGAAACTAAAAAAGAAAAAAGTTTTCAAATAAATGTTTTCAATATTTTAAGTATCGATAAGTTTTTTTACGCTTTTTAGAGAAAAATGTGACTTTTGTTGAAATGAGTATATTTTATGTAAAATTTTAACTAGCTTTAACAGTTTTTTTATATTTTGAAGTCAGAAAATTATCTAGCCCATAAAACTGAACTGACAACTTGCTTTATTTTTTGATTTTCTTGCGAAAAAAATAAAGCAAGTTATGTTTGTTTTTTCTCAACCTACTAGCATTTGGGCGAATGATAATCCAAGATTGATTGTCAAAAGACCAATGCACCCACAGAGAGTGACTGTTTGGTGCGGTTAATGGGCTGGGGGTATCATCGGGCCGTAATTTTTCCAAAATGAGGCCGGTCAGGCAGTCGCTATCGTGAGATGATAACGAACTTTTTATGGCCCGAATTGGAATATATGGATGTGTACGATATGTGGTTTCAACCGGACGGTGCCACTTGCCTCACAGCTTATCTCACGTGGTGGCGATGTCAATTGACCGCGAAGATCATGTGATTTGACACCGTTGGACTTCTTTCTTTGGTGTTATTTGAAAGAAAAGGTGTACGTCGATAAGCCAGCAACAATTCAAAAGCTAAAGGATGAGATAATTTGGCACATTAACGGCATAGAACCTCAATTATAGCTCAGCTTCATCAAAAATTTGGACCATCTGATGGAGGTGTGTCGCCGAGGTCGCGGCGGCCATTTGGCCGATATTTTGTTCCATACATCATTGAAATATACCAATAATTTGTGTTTTATTAAAAATTAACATCGGCCCTTAACATTAAGAGATTAAGTTTAACACCAATTACATCTTAAATCGTAAATCTTGATTATGGCAATATCTATTAGAAATATAGACCCTATTATCCTGAAAACAAAGAAGCAAATTGACTTACAGTGCTGTGAAATGTTAAATCCGCCAGCTTATTGTGAATAAAATTAAATCCAGAAATTAATTTAATTCCTAGAAAATTTGTTTCATAAAACCATCTCTCAGCTATACACGCCAGCATGTCCGGCGGTAGAAATTTTGCTAAAATATTAACAATAAACTTTTCTTATACATATCTTTAGGTAAATTATTAAATTTAAGTACATGTTCTAATACTAAAATACATACATAAATGTATACGTAGGTATATTGTGTTCTACTGTAAAAGTTAGAAATAAAAAAACAAAATATCGCTGTCAAGTGTAAAAACTTACTTAAAAAAAACTTTCTAGCAATTCCCTGTACAAAAAAAAAAAGAAAAAAAAAATGTAAACGAAAAAGAATAATTCGATATCGCTCAAAAACAAAGACAGTCAAACACAACATTTATAGCCCCTACATAAGCCCTTCCTTAAAATATTTGACGAGAAATAACAAATAGTTTTTATTACATTTAGTCCTCATGTGTTTGACAAGAGAAAACTACTTGAATATTGAACGACAAGGTACCCGGGTACCTTCGTACAAATCTAATAGAAAAAAAAACTTTATCAAACAAATTTACGAAAGTAACATGCAGTTTAACCAGTTGTATGTATTTCAGGGATTTTCCTGCATTTTGAGTCATTCGGATTATGCTTAATCCCTGGGAGTGTATAACTATAGTTGACATGTTCGAGTTACACAGTATGTGCCGTCAAACTCTTAAAATTACAGTATAAGAATATTTTAAGCTTGTAATTTCTTTATCTCCTACCTCTTGCATGCTCAGTAGAGCGTACCACCTTGCAAGGAAAAAAAGTGCGCCGTAGACCCTCTTTTATAAAGTATTTTTGCAAGGAGGTTTCGAAAAAAATTATATTTTTGCCGAACCTAGAAGTCGCTTTTTACATTTTTTGTTATGTTTTAGGTATTGTTTATATATTTTGTATGACGCACTGTGGCTGAAAAATTAATTTCATCGGCCAAAAGTCCAATTTTTTGTTATCGCCGATTTCCAATATTTTAGTGTTATTTGATAGTAAACATATAAGAACTAAGCTATTCAAAAACTACATCCAAATATTGGTAATTGTGGGAGTGGCATGCAGCTGGAAGCAAATATTTTATGTTATTTTAGAAAAAATTAAATTTTTTGTAAATTTAATCAGAACTAGATTATGATTTCTCGCAAACTTTTATCAATAAAGGATTAAAAGTTTTTTGTTGTATTAGTGGAAAAGAAGTCTTTAAGAAACGGTTCGCTACATCACTGTATCATTTATACCTGATGTGTTATTAAAAGTTTCCCACGGTTCTATATTTTAGTAAAATCCTAACTTTAAAGGAATAGAACTTGTTAGAGTCAGAAAGGGTAAAGAGCTTTTAGTACCATTGGAAAACTGAAGGTGTCCTCTTTAACCCCATATATACTTTTGCAACTGTTTGGAACGGTCTGTTGAACATTTTTTTTTTTTTGATTTTAATGAAATTACTCGAAACATTTATTTTGCTGTTTTTATTTTACTGAAATATAACACAATCGCTTACGAACGGTTTGTTTTAAAGATAATTCTGCAACTGGGTCTTGAGAGTGACTTGTGGTCCTCTAAAATTGGTAGCCTCGGATATTGAAGTTTTTCAAAAATTCACCAAAAATATATGTATTTATGGGCTGTAAGAAAATAAGACTTAAGCTAACCTATGAAAAATATGCTTTAATGTGAAGTTATCTTCTTTGCCTTTAGAGATATGTATTCGGATAAAACGAATTTTTTGGGTTTATTTCTTGTAACGATTTTTCTAGTTTCTTAATCGGGTGGGTTATTTTTAATATTAAACTGTTGTCAATAGTGGGTTAAACATTTTTTATATTGGTAGAGAAGCAGACTTTAAGCAATGGATTGTTGTATTTTTAAATGCTTATGCATTTTTCTATATAATGTATATGCGTATAAAGGAAATAAATATGAATTTTTACTATTTCACCAAAAGATGGCTATTTTCTTTCGCTTATAAAACCAAATTTTCTCCAGAAATAAATAACAATGTTTTCGAAAGAAAACGTTATAAGAATGCTAGTAGAAGCAATTTTAAGTCAATTTGTCATTTGTGCCTCCCACATGCCTAAAAAAAAATCAAATTTTTCAAACAAAAAAAATTTATTAAAGAAAAAAATTCTAGTAATTCAAAACACCGATTTTTATAAAATAAGAACAGTAGTATTTTCTAATATGTCCATGACTTTCTGAAAAGTTTTTGCCATTTTTGAAAAAAAAGCATTTTTTCCGGGATTGGAAATTTAGGGTATTTCTTAATACAAAATGGTGATGCTTTTTAGGCCGCTGTTTTAAGATCCCTTCGCTCTACAAACTCAAATTTATCAAATTCATGGAATGTCAAACATTAAAACTATTATTTCTATAGTGTAAATGAATGAAAGGCCTTTCCATACGAGTAAAAATAGTAATTTTAAGATGTGACATTCTATAAATCTGACATGAATAAAGATATTATAATGAAATTTGGCAGTAGATATAGAAGTTCTTAAAACAGTGCAATAAAAAACATCCCCCTTTTTGAATAAAAAATACCATAGTTCTAACACTCAAAAGAAAAATCAATCCACCCGTACTCAAATCAATCCGAAGCGGTATCTAGTGCAGAAAGTTTGTTTGAATTACGGATTTTCAATCGCAGAATACTTAAATTATCCATATTCAATCCCGATTTCGTACTTGAAATAATCCGAAAATGAGATTTATTTAAGTAAAACTAAGATTGAATCAATCTCAAAATGCGCTTGATTCAAGAATTATAAAATTGATTTCATCCCGAATTCGTGCTTGAAAAAAACCAAAAAATAAATTAGAAAGAAAAAATTAATATGATTGATTTACTTATCCGTATTACATCTTACAGAATGATAAGACCCCAACACCATGCCCGATATGGTTCTTACTTTAGAAATCTTATGTACATATTTAACCAAAAATATAAACTAAATGAGAAGCTAGAGTTAAAATTTACTTTTTAACCCTTCGTTGTACACATGAGTCTGGCCAGACCTTTTTTCAATGTATACAGAAAATCAAAACATGCGTAAACCGGAGGGCTAAACACAACGAAAAGTTTAAATTTTTTGACTTGATTTAAGAATTTTACACTTATTTCAAGAAATTTCGGAATGGACTTTCGAAAGTAATCTCATTTAGGATTGTTTCGAGATCGTTTTAGTGTCATTCGTTCTTGAATTTTTGAGTTCGACTCGTACTTAAGTAATAACAAAAAACTTGATTTATCGCGAGTGTTTTTCTTTCTGTGTAGTCTCAATCAAAAGCATTTCCTTACTACATGCTCAAAAACCTCAAAAGTTTAACTTTGACCTTAAATGTCTCAATAACTGCTAAGCTGATATAAATAAAACTAAACTGTAGGAAAGTTCAAGAAGTCTTCTCTTTTCTTGCAATATGATCTCTATCGGTTCATAAGTTACAGGTTTTTGGCAGATGAGAAACGATTTTCAGCCACTGTGCGACACCCTCTTCTATGATTACGCCCACATTTTGTGAAATATTGTGTATTGACAATCTCTTCTCTTTTTGTTCTCCAAATAAAAAAAAAAAAAAAAAAAACAATCAGCAAGGGATTTATTCATATGTAAAATAAGGGGCAGTCGTAGTTTTTGTTCATAACTCAGTCCTTTATAAGCAGATCTGGCTAAATATTAATAGCAAACTTAAAAGAATATATATAGCATAAATATATAACTACATGGTGCTTATAATGTCTGGGGTCTTCGGAAAACCCATTTCAACATATACACGGACAACTGACAGACGAAAATATCTAAATCAACTTCGCTTCTAATAACTACCCAGAATATATATACTTGATAGGATCAACAGATCAGCAGAAATAACAAACGGAATGACAGACTTGTATATACAATTTTACCTTCGGTGAAGGGAATTATAAGGTCATTTAAATTTGGATCAAATAATTTTCATGAACAAAGTTTTTTTCGGAATAGTAGTTTCATTATTGCACCTAGTCCTCGCAAAATGTCCTTTAGGAATAATGTTTTTAAGATGACGACTATAAAAAGTAAAGCGCTCCAATTTAATTTATATAAGGTCATATATTTTTTCTATATATAGTTTATTTGGTAACATATAGAAGGGCTCAATAAGTTCCCTCCCTATTTTATCTTCCAATATTTTTTCAAAAAATCGTCTATTTAAATTTCTTATATATGCTAATTACTGACTTAGTTTATATACGATCTTATGAAAAGTTTTCGGGTTTAATAAAAAATATCTTAAGAGGAACATCAAATTGCATCTGTATGCACCCAGAGAAAAAACATGTTTAAATATGGTCACTTCCAACAAAACTATTTTTAAAGAAAATTTTAAACATATTATGTTTAATTTAATCATGTTATTGTCACTGACAACCATATTATGGTCAACTTAGTCCTCCGTCAAGAAGACACAACCATAATATGGTTGCTTCCGAACATGTTATGGTTAAAAATAACTAATATATGTTAAACACTTATAATAGCATGGTTGGTTTTCAACCATAGCATGTTGCTCTTTAAAAAGAGGAAAATACTATTGTTAATTTTTAAACAGATTATTGTCATATTTAACAATAACATGTTTAGAGGCAACCATAATATAGTTGTGGCTTCTTGATGGAGGACTAATTTAACCATAATATGGTTGTCATTGACAATAATATTGATAAATTAAACATAATATGTTTAAAATTTTCTTTAAAAATAGTTTTGTTGGAGGTGACCATATTTAAACATGTTTTTTCTCTGCGTGTGGTCTAATGTTACAAAGATGTTCATACATTTATAATACCGAAGGAAATAAAGTTACTTAATTTAAGAATAAAAGAAAACTCCATTCTCATGATGACGTAAATGTTTGTCTAACATGCATTTTAGATGCCAAAAGAAAATGCGTGCCAAATGAAACTGTATTAAAGTTTTAAAATTGTGTGCGTTTATAATAAAACTTTTGGGTTTTTCCATTTTTCTTAAACCTCAGGATGATTTAAAGCCAGATTAAAATATTAGAAGTTTTATTTTTCCTC
Source organism: Pollenia griseotomentosa (assembly GCA_963931875.1). Classification (NCBI taxonomy): domain Eukaryota; kingdom Metazoa; phylum Arthropoda; class Insecta; order Diptera; family Polleniidae; genus Pollenia; species Pollenia griseotomentosa. Next base: position 95,298,617 of record OZ007562.1, on the reverse strand, counting down.
ACATGAAACTTTAATATTTCACAAAATTTATGAAGCAAAAATTATATTATTCTCTACATTTAAATATAAAAATAAAGGGAAAATTTTACTATACTCTAAAAATACTGACAAAATTAATTGATTGCGTTTTTAGTTAGATTTTGTTTTTTTTTTTTTTTTTTTTAATTTAATTGGATGTAATTGACATGAAACTTGAGCCGTCGGTTTTAAAAGAGATATGTACAATTTTTAAAATTTAATTTTTAAAAGAATTCCAGAGTTCCCACAAAACTTCCGATACACCAGAATGAGAGATATTCGAGAATCTATATGGAAGAAAGTGTAAATGGGGAAGACTTAAAATTCCCTGGTGATTCAAACTGGAGACAACGAACAAAAGAACGAAGTGCATGGGCAACATTTTTTAAGCAGACCGAAACCAACAAGAGGTTGTGGTGCCAGCTAAGTAAGAAATCCATTTTCTTTTGCCAAGCCCTTTATATTTTATAGCATTTTAACTAGATATTTAGGGAAAAAAAACTTGCCGCGCAATGTGGGTTAAGCAAAATATTCAGTTCGCGGCAAAATCGCAGATCTTAACATACTTGAAAAATACGAGTTGTCTAAAACATGTACGTAAATGAATTCAACGCTTAAATTACCAAACAATTTGGCATATAAATTTCGCTCTTGAAAAATTTGCAGATAAGAGGTTTAAAGTATATTTACAACTATTTTGGAAGTCTTCGTCGATATCGGCATCAACTTTTAGACGTTTCTAAAAATTTGTTGTTTGATTTAAAATAAAATTTTAAGATCAGCGCTAAAAAATTGTTTCTAACAAACAAGGTATATTTACACAAGGTAGACTCATTTGGGAGTGTAGACATTTTGCTCTATAAAAGGAACCATGTTGTCAAAATTGTCTTCATATAAAACAAAAACAATTTAACGCACACATGTACAAATTTTGGCTCTTAAACACGCAATTTGACGTTGTGGTTCTAACTATGGGTAAACAGCTGACAAACATATGGGCCAACGAGTTTACCTTGTGTAAATATAACTTGCTAACAAATTTTAATTAAAAACTTTTTTTTGACAAAAATTAATTTTTTTTGTTTTTGACAAAATTCAAACTAAAGTGACTTTTTGTTTGAAATTTAGTTTTGAGAACATTGTTTATCGACGTTTGAATTATTAAAGTTTACATCCACAGTGGTGATTCGGCAAGAAGCCAAAATTTGCAATCTTTATGTTGAGTCGTTGCAGCATCTTCTTTTGACTTCAACAAAGTCAGTTTACTTGACGTCAGTCTTAAATCGAATGTTGTCAGCAATGACTAAAAAATTTTCTTATAACTAATGGTATAAACACAACTGGGACGAACTACGAACTTCGCATAGTACGACGAATACGTCGGCAAGAATTCGTTGCGTAAATTCGTCAAATGAAACACAATAATTGCGTGAATTCCAGGTATTAATGTGACTTGATTTTTTTTTATTTTATAAAAATAAATACTTGAACGCTAGATTATCAGGCTTGTTCTGAAAAACACATTTTATCAAAGTGATTTGAAATCACAAGAAAGGTGTTCTGGGCATATTTTTTTTGGGATTTCAAAACGTTCAGTTACGTGAACAAATTTTTGAATTAGTTGTTGGGATTATTTCAAATTTTGCAATTTTTCGCGAATTTTAGCCATGTTCGCGATTTGTTCCTGTAATTTGTCTGATTCTTAACAGCTTTAACGACTTATAATACATAGAAGACTTTGGTATCATGCCGCTGTTAGGAAATTTTTGCCATTCCTAATAGTCTAAGGCACTTTTAATCAATTGTATGGGTTCTTTAAAAAATGAACAATTTTCGCGAATTGTCGCTATTTTTGCAAACTTTTTTATGGTATTATCGGATATTTTGATTTTTTAACTGATTTAACGATTTTAAACACATTTTTGCGTTTGTTTCAATTTTGCAATTTTTGGGAATTTCAGCCATGTTCGCGATATAAGCGGTTTTTATCTGTAAGGATTGTGATTCTTTACAGCTTTAACGATTTTTAAAAAATATTAGATATTGCTATTATGCCGCTGTAAGCAAATTTCCGCTAATTTAGGAATTTTTACCGAATTTTTGCCATTCCTTTTTTAAATGATTTTTAATCAATTTAATGGCTTGTTTAAAATATTAAAAATGTTCGCAAATTTTAGCCAAGTTCGCAATAAAAGCAATTTTTCACTGTGATTCTTTACAGCTTTCACGATCTAGCTGCGGTTAGCTGACCCTGTCCCAATTTATTCGTCGTTCGTCTGCGGAAGAAATAGAAATAAACCTATCGCAGTGTTCGTTACGCAGGACGAATCTCGGTCTACGCAATTATTGTGTGTATTTTCATATAAACCAATGTGTTCTATTTCCGACGACGAATATACGTTGCGAATAATTCGTCGTTCGTCCCAGTTGTGTTTCTAGCATAACAAAACTTTATTTTAAGCGTTTCAAATGATAAATTTTGTTCGAACCCAGGCTTTCTCGGACAGGTTAACCTTACACGTTTGAATTGTAACCGCTCAACCTCTTCAGAGGGTTTTGCCGTTTAACACTCACAGCCATTGACGACTGCTGGCAGTCCATAGTCAAACATCAAACTTTAAACCAATTTGTATTCAACCTTTGGTAGATCTAAGTTTGCTTTTAAATGATTATCTATTTAAATTGATTTAAAATGTTCCTCCTTACTTCTATTTTTTTGTATTTTTTGTCAAGAATTCTTCTCGAAGTCCAAAGTTAATTTTTTTATTTTTTGTCTTTCCTTTGCTTGTTGACCTTTTTGAGCACAACTTGAAGGACAAATGTAAACATAGAGCTCGTGCCTTAGGTTTTAACAATAATTAGTACTGTGGTTATATTATTTCATCAAATTTAATTTTCATTAAAATTTTTTTGATGAAGAAAGGAATTTTAAAAAATAAAACTTAACTAAAATGTATTGAAAATTTTTCATTCTTGTCTGCCGCGAGGCTCGAACCCACGCTTTCACGGACCGGTTCAAAAATAACAAAATTGGGATTAAAAACTATTAACAACTCAACAAAAATAACCACAATACTAATTATAGTTAATTTATATTTAATGCCTTCAACAAAATAACAGATTTATTGAAACGGGTATCAAAAGACACCAAACTCCATTATAGATAACATTTATTGCTTGGGTAAGAATGTCATGTTTGATTTTGGTGTATTCGCATTTTTTCATGTTCATATTTAATTCTTCTAAATTCATTTCAGTCGAAAACATGACATATAACTGACACCTTTTTTTACAATACATCACAATACAACTGCTACTTCAGACGTGACAAAAATAAACCTAAATCTTAGAAAACGTAAAAAACAAATACATAGAAAACACAATATCCAATTTACTCCTAAAAGTTCAATTAACGAGTGTTAACATATAATTAAGATTGTTAAGGTCAAAAACATCTGAAGAATTAATTTCTACGAGATAGAAAGAAAACAAAAATGTGTTTTTAATACATTTCAATAATATTTCTATATATCGTCACATAAAATGCAAGAGACCTTAAGCATCAAAAATAAATAATTGACATTTTGGTTGATTGAAAGGTAACAGACTGCAACAAAATAAGGATTATCGCAGACGGTTTCATTCACTTGCAACTCGAAGCTAGAGTACTGCTTGAACAAATCTGCCAAAGCGCTTTGAAAAGGTTTACGAAATTTCGGGCCTTTACATTTTTTGAATTTTTTGAAAAGCCATTTGGAATAAGTAAAAAGAAAATATACTCAATATACTTCTGAGCTAAAAAAATATTTCAGATGTCTGCAGTAGCATTGTATGGCGATTCTTTTCTTAGAATATATTAACCTTCTAACTCTCATTTAAAGGGGTAACTTTTGTCCATTTTCCAAGCACTTACACAAAAGAATACTTTTGAGGGTTAAAATGTTTTACGAATATTTTTTGTATCAAATTTCACAAGGGGTCTTCAAAGACCAAAAGTTCATGGAATATATGTAAAAATCTTAATAAAGAAAAATTTAAAAGTAGCATATACTTTTTTTTTCACAAAAGCATTGGTAATTTGGTTTAAACAGTGTAAAGTATTTCTGAGCTAAATGATATATTAAAATTTATACAAAAACAATCTTATGGCATTTTTTTAAGAAACATTAACCCTATAATTGAATTTTTGGGGTCTTTTTTTTGTTATTTCTTTAAAATAAAAAAAAAAATACTTAAAATTACACAATTAATATGCCTAATATGTTCAAGAAGATAATCGATCAAAAAGTCGATTAAAAATTTTTTACAATTACAGCTTTACGGATCTTAAGTGACGATATGTATTTGTCCTCTCCAATAAAGCATAACGCTACATGGTTTTAATAATGTAGAAAACTCAAATATAAATCAGAATTAGCCACATGATTAATAATAACAGCAAAAACGCTTACGTTCACAGAAAGAAAAACTCGTACTAAATCGAAGTTTTTCCAATTAAAATTTAAGTGGGAATAACACTAAGAAGTACTTAGGATTATCCAGGGGTTATCCATCTTGCGGTTTCAAAAGTAAACGTAAATAAAACACATATAAAACATTTTTTTTTTCATGATATTTCTTTTTCATTATAAAGTTTGAACGTTGACATTATGTGTAAAACACTATATCATTTAAATGACCACCACGCGAGGTGTTGCAAGCATACTACAAAAATGGTGTTTCTGGCACAGCCACATATCGTGCTTTAAGAGGATATTATGGTTTACATAATCGTCCAACTACGCAAGCAATGGGCAAAATTGTAAATAAATTTGAAGAGACTGGAGCGGTTAAAGATATTGTAAGGCCAGTGCATCATCGTTTCGCTCGTTCCGCTGAAAATATCGCTGCTGTAAGTGAAAGTGTTGCCGAAGACCCGAATGTGTCGATTCCTCGTCGTTCTCAGGAATTAGGACTGTATGGTCGTATGATAACCGATTTTTTTTTTGCCTGCTATTGAAGAATTCGACTTGGAGAATAAGTGGTTTCAACAAGACGGTGCCACATGCCACACAACTCGAGCGAATATGGCTTTATTGCAAGAGATATTTCCTGGCCGTGTAATTTCTCGTCGTGACGACATCAACTGGTCACCACGATCATGCGATTTGACACCATTAGATTTTTTTTGTGGAGCTACGCGAAAGACCCAGCGGCCCAGCGACTGAAAAATACACCATTTAAAAGGTATTTATATGGCAGAAGTGCCCAATACATATTTTATTAAAATCTGTTCAAGATTTTCAGAGTTATAAGCGTTTAAATTTGAAACTAACACATATGCAAAACACATAAATAAATATTTGGTTTTTTTTTTCAATTATCAAATAATAAAAAAATAGGGTTGTCGATTATCCAACACTTTCAAGAAACCGGTTTTCGAATATTTCGACTATATAAATCTTATATATAAATCGGCACAGGCAAACCAGTAAAGAACGATAGCTTTCTTTGTTTGCAAACCAATCACGTGAAACATAACATATGAACCGGATCGTTGGTCCGTCGCCAAATCGATCCACTTAGACGGAAAAAATTAATGTTCAAAACATGTAAATTCATATATACTTAGATATACTATATTTCTCTTCATATTAAAAAAATGTATGGCCGAATTTCGACCATTAGGCAAACACTTGTAAAGTTAAAAAGCACTACTACACAACTAGGTAGATAATGATTAGCTTGCTTTGTATAGAAACAATAATAACTCAACAGGAAGGAAAAGATACATTATTTTCATGTTTCAAAAGTGAAATTAAATGCACAAATTCTCAAATTGTATCTGTTGAAATTATTAATGTGTTGTTTCCAGGTGACAAGCAATTAATTGTGTAGTAAAATTTATATGAAAAGTACTCAAAACACTGAGTGATTTTCATATAAATTTTTCTACACAATCAATTGCCTGACACCTGGAAACAGCACATAAGTTAAATACATCAAATTTTTGCTGCCTGTTTTGGAATAAAAATAAAGTGTTTTTTTTTGGAAATTAACATTGAAACCAGTGTTCGAAAAGAAACACTAAATATCGCACCTTAGTGTTCGGTTCGGTAGATTTGTATAAAACACAAACGCTAATAGTGTTTATGTAGTAAATCATTAAAAAAATAACATTTCCATGTTTGTAATCTTTCGAACACAAATAATACTGTTTTTATCCAACTCAACAAAAGATGAGAACATTTAATTCCGTTCGGATTTTTTAAAAAAACCACAAACAAATATTCGTTCGTTTTTATTGACTGATAAAACAAACAAAAATTTTTTACAAAAACAGAATACACATACGAAAAAAACCAAAAAAATAACAAAATAATTTTACACAAACAAAACATATACACAACACACACAAGCTGTTCGTGGTGCGGTCGTTGCTATAATTTTAAGTTTGTTCATTTCGTTATCAATGTAAAAAAAGAAACACTATAGAACATTAAAATATAATGTTTGTCAATTGTTCGAAGAACGAAGAACAGAACAATATATAATGTTCGGCTCTTTCTTGAAAATTGTTACGAACGGTATTAAGGGTTGCGTTCGTCTACACAAACACTTAAAAATAAGATATCGTTCCTGGGTGTGTGAGCCGAACGCTAACTAAGGTTCTGTTTATTTTCGAACACTGATTGAAACAACAACAAACTTTTTGTTTCAAATTTGTTGTTGTTTTCAATATAAATTTTTAAGCAAGAATTTTTAATTTATATGCTGTTTCCAGGTGACAGGCTATTGATTGTGTAGAAAAATTAATATGAAAATCACTTAGTTTTTTGAGTACTTTTCAAACACATTTGATTACACAATCAACTAATTCTTACCTGGAAACATAATATTAATTTTAAAAACAGGCAGTTACAGTAGAGTAATTACGAAGCCCATATCGGGCATGCTGCTAGTGTTTTATAGTTGAGAGTTCTTCTGTTGCCAATATATTCTTTCTAAATCTGGTTCTCTGTGGTAGGTAGAGATGTTCGCATTATTCCTAAAGAAGTAGATACCGAAATAAATTCCCTTAAAAATGGCGGAAAGCATTAAAAATTATTAAAATAGAGTGTCCACACAAAAACTTTACAAATATATTTGCACAATATTGGCTTTAAAAGCCCAGTTGGCCGTAAAAAACAGCCAAAAACTTTGTCTTGAATTTGCCAAAACACGTTTAAATAAATAAGAAACAAGTCTTATTACTGACAAGACTAAATAGAATATTTTTGGAAGCGATGGCCGTTCGAAAGTTTATAGGAAACCCAACACAGTCTTTGATGCAAACAATGTTAAACCCAAATTCAAACATTGAGGTTAAAGTGTTATTATTTGGAGAGCAATGGCATCATCTAAATGTTTTAATTAAGTTTTTATTTAAGGCACAATAGACCGATATCTTTATAAAAACATTTTAAAACAACATTTGAAACTGTCGGTTGAAAACGTAAGTATGGGAGATAAAAGGATTTTCCAGTCAATTGGCAATTGTCCCAAGCATATATTATACTCCCAGACAACTCAATTCTCCATCACAATCACCATTTTTGCACCCTTAAGAAGATGTCTAGAATGTTTAACTGAAAAAAATTCAGAAAATATGAATATGAATACAACAAAAAATTACAGAAAATTTAGTAAATTAAATGCCTCGACATTTACTAGCTGAGATCGGCGCTTAGGGCTGGCCAACTTAGTATTGGCTGCAAAAAACTCGCCCGTTTGAATTACACATTTAAAACAAAAACAAAATTTCAAAATTTATTTTTTTTTAAATGAAAGGTAAGCTTTGCACTCGTGTTCTAAAAACAAACAGTAAGTTTTAAAGATATTTAACTTTTTAATGAAATTTTTAATTATTTTGTTCCGTTTTTTACTGTATGTAAAATTATGTCTTTTGAAATTTTTATGTTTTCGCTTAATTTTGCTATTGTTATGTTTATGAATTATACTTTTTGTAATAAATAAAAGTATTTGTTAGTGCCTTAAATGTTTGCATGCATTTTTTCAATATCGTTACCAGTTACCCAAAAATCGTAAAACAGAAGTTTGCATATGGCATATTTGCCACAATACAATTAACACTTTAATTGGTTTTCAATAAAAGGAATCGATGATGTGTGATTCAATTGTGTATGGTATATGTCTAGACCTAAAGATAATTATATCAGCACGCATCTTAAAATAAATATTAATAAAAAAATCTATTCATTTTAACAAACTTTAGGATAAGAAATCAACACAGACTGGGCGTTCGTTACTGCTGGAATTGTCTGTTTTGGCACAAAGGATTGCATCATTAAAAAATATTTAATAAATATTTTGTTGTATCCTGAAGGAGTTACACAAAGGATTTAAGAAAATTTAATAAAAAATACAAAAGAATACATCTTTTTGAAAAAATTATGGACGATAAGCCCAAAAGAAATAGAAATTAAAATAGAAAATAAATTACAATATATAAAAAAATTTTTACTGTAAAAAGCAGTTTTCTCTTATTTAAGGGTTTCTTTAAATAAACTCGTATTAAAAAACTCCCTTGATTTTTTGCATTTCGTGTTAAAAAAACTAGAGATTTTTACATTTCCAAGCAAATTGAAGATAACTTTAAAATTGCCTTTTTCTAATACAACATTTTTTTTTTTTAATAAAGAAAAAAACATATTCTCTTCTTTGCACTAAAATTCATGGTGGGATCAACTTCTGATGTCTGACTGGGAAAGTTATTAAATATGTTGTTTACATCTGAAAACTAAAGAAATAATGATAAGTTTTAATAAGATGTGACAAAAAAGTATTTATTTTTAATAGTACTAATTAGGATGCTCATTCGAATAATTCTTGTTCCATTAATCGAACAATTTTAGCCGATTAATTGTTCGAATAATTTAAAATTGCTAATTTCGATTAAAGGATTAGTCTAAGAATTTATATCGATTAAACGAATAATAATAACATATAGTCTTTTTGTTAAATGTATACTTTTTTTAAAGTTTTAAGCCGAATAAACAAACCAAATGTATGTGTCCGTTGGAATTAAAAAATAAAACATTAATGTTTAGTGAGTAATTTAGCTCATATTTTTGTTACATTTTTTCAAAACAATTTAATAATTCATTTCAAAAAAGAAAAAACTACAAAGGTATGTTAACTCAAAGATTTATATTAATTTATCGGGTATGTTTTAGAAATCGAAATGAAGTGAGATTGAAATCGAACGATAATTTAAATACAATAAGTACTTACAAGATGACCGTAGTCTTTCGTGGTTTTAAGTCTTGTTCTTTCAAAAATAAAAAATACTTAAAGAATAAAGTAGATAAAATGGTATATTTTTATGAACTTTGGTTTCGTTACAGGGTCGTTTTAAAAATTTTCTCGATTTAATTTCCATTTCATTTCGATTTCTAGAGCGCATCCGTATTTTTTTTAACAAAACAGTTCATGCGTTTCTCTTTTGAGAATGAGTTTGGCTTATAAATATTGTACGAAGGATAAATATAATAATGTTAAAAAAAGTGGTCCATTGAATAAATATGTTAAACAAGATACTTCGATCGATTCTCTAGAGGTAATTATTTGCAGAAGCATGGCAGAGGATGGAATGTAAGTGAAAAGTTTAAAAAAATCCACAGTTATGTTGACTCTTTTCTAATTGCGCGAAAGTGAAGCAACAATTTGGAACTACATTGACAAGTTTTTTTTTAAAAAAAAGAATGTTTATTTACTCAAATACATACTAATTTTTTCTAAAATTATCGAAAAAAAATCTCGTAGAGTATAAAATTTCTGGATTTATAATTAATCGATTAATTTTAAAATTTTATTCATTTAATCGAATAAGTTAAAAATGACAAATATCGATTAATCGCTTAATCGAACAAAAATATAACCCTATTTATTAAACCCCCTAGTATTAATATGAACTACTGGACGTATGAGTGATATTTGGGTATTGTTATATTTGCATACTGGACGTATGAGTTATATTTGCATATAACAAAGTTCATATAAATACTACTCATACGTATGTATTGTCATCTCAATTTAAGAATGTCAAATTAATGAAAATACATCCAGAATGTTGCATCTATCTTAATTTTTTAACTTTAAATAAAAAAGGCGGCATTTATACGATGACTTTTCAGACACGTCTAACAATTACCTTAATTTTGTTTGTTGGCAATTGGGTTAGAAGAGAAAGAGGGGTTGCCAAACAGAAACGGAATGAATTTTCACGTTTGTTATTACCCAATAAAAAATGTTCGTGTTTTGCGAAACACTAAAAGATAGAAGTAAAAAAAAAAATATTATGTACAGTAGTTTTCCGATTTAACGAACCTTCGATTTAGTGAACATCGCATTTAACGAACACCCAAATTTTTTCTACTGAGTACCTTAAACAACGAAAAAAAATTTTTATTTTGTACTCGGTATAACGAACAAATGTAAAATTAAATATAAAACATAATTGCTACCAGAAAAATAACTAAAAAAGAATGTAAATAAAAATGTACCGTTAATTCTCTTCTTTAGACGGATTTGTTTAATAGCATTTCAGAGTCAGGTGTGTGAAGTAATTTGTGTTAGAAACATCAAAATAGGTAAAAGAAATAGATTGTTCTTAGCGGATAAAGTTAAAAAACAGTAATTTTGGGTATCGCAATAGAAGAACTTTAAAGCAAGGTGAGTTCCCAAGAATGGTAAACTAACTTTTTTAATGGTTCCTTCCTCATGCAACGCAATTGTCATATTCTTTGTATTAACTATTAATTTTTATTAAATGGGATTAACAAAACAAAATAAGTAGCTCAAATTTAATGCTCTTGAGAGAGCTTCCAGAAGAAGCCATTAAGAGAAAGTATTAAATTACTTTATGAATTTTTCTTTTACTTAAATGTATAATAATAAAATATGTTTGTTTTCTTTTAATAAAATATTAAAAATACTACGTACATATACTTTGAGTTTTGAATAAAATAGAGGACGTTATTAATTTTTAACTTAGTACTGGATATAACGAACAATTCACTTTAACGAACAGGCCTGACAACAATTAGGTTCGTTAAATCGGAAAACTACTGTATTTACATTTGAAGAGCCACGATATTCTCTTAACCTTAAGGTCTTAAGGCTTGTAAGTGAGCATATTTCAGAATAACGGTTACGGTTTTTTAAGATGCGCTGAATAAAGCGCTTTCTGTTTCAAAAATGTATTGCCTCAAACTGGGAACTCGGCTAGAAAAACTTTTAATTTTCTCCATTACAAACCTGCTTCGTATATAACGAAGATTGGAGAATTAGACATAAAATTTGACATGCTCAGAGACATCATCAAAATGTTTTTGGTAGCGTTTTCAAAAGATAAGGAACAAACCAGACGTGTCTGAGAAGTCATCGTACAAATGCCGCCAAAGAACTAGTGAAATATAATCGAAACTTTTTCTCCACTTTAATCAACATTATGTATAATATAATATATTATCGTATAAATGTTTGTCACGGCTTTGCTGGGTGGCACGCATCAGAAATAACAAGATTTCAATGACGCTAGCGCATCAATCAGGCTGAATTTGACCGATGGTAAAATCGATTACCTCGGATTCGCCTGCACACATTTGAGGACAGTGGCGATGGCTTCGGCAGATCTTGCACTTAGTCGACGAACTCTTGTTTGTTAAATAATTACTGAAACACTTACTACCCAAGCAGTTTCTTTATTTTTTATAAAATAATTTTATAATCAGCACGTGTTGTTAAACACTATATCTGTCCATGATTATCTAGGAAATCAAACTATCAACGGTTCGAAAGTTGGTAGTTCGAAAAACAATATTGAAAGATCCTTTATATAATTACTGTGACTACTCATATAATATAACTAGTATTCATAGCATGTTAATGGTGAATTACTTGCAAGTCAAACGTGGGAAAAAATAATAATAATATCGAGCCCTTTGCGCGAAACTATCGTATATGCCAATTTTTTGAAATTGAGTTTTTGATGCAATCTTGTTCTACATTCAAAGAAACGTCACCTGACTAAATATTGTAGACGAATTCCACTTCGTTGCTCCAAAAAGCATATGTATATTTTTATTTTGATATTGCAAGCGAAAGCAGAGAAAATTAGAAAAATGGCTGCCATGTAAAATTTGGTTCTTGTAACATACGATAATTTCGCGCAAAGCGGTCCATATGGTGGACATACATTCAAAAGGAAAATCAATCCATCCGGCCATACACTCAAAAGGAAAATCAATCCATCCGTACTCAAATCAATTCAAAGCGATATTAATAGTACGGTGAGTACGGGTATTCTTCAATCAAGTACAGAAATATTGATTCAAGTACGGATTTTCAATCGCGAAATATTTAATTAACTTATTCATATTCAATCCCGCATTCGTACTCGAAATAATAAATGAAATTGACTTAAGTAAAACTAAGATTAAATCAATCTCAAAATGCGCTTGATTTAAGTATTATAAAGTTGATTTTATCTCAAATTCGTGTTAAAAAAAAACAAAAAAAAAAAAAAAAATTAGAAATAACCAATTATTATGATTATATATTACTCGTATTGGACCTTACAGAATGATAAAACACGAACATCATGCCACGATAGGGTTTTTTACTTTAGAAATCTTATGTACATATTTAACAAAAAATATAAACTAAATGAGAAGCAAGAGTTCAAATTTACTTTTTAGACCTTCGTGGTACACACGAGTCTGGCCAGACCTTTTTTCAGTGTGTATAGAAAACAGTGCTGCCACAACGAAACCAATTTTTACAACCAAAATTTTTGAAAAAGTTACCAAATGTAAAAAAATATAACCAAATTTAAAATGTTTTTTATTAATTGAGAAAATCATTGTAATACATTGTAACACAAAGGTTATTTGCACTTTATAGTAAAACAATAATTATAAATCAAGAAAACAAAACAAGAAATGTAATTCTTTTACATATTAAAATAATAACGTGAAACTTAATTAAAAGTTTTTATTCATTTGAGACTTTTTTCGTAAAAAATTTTTTTTATTTATTGGCGCCCTATGCTCCAGTGGGAGTTGGAGAATATATAAAAAAAAATAAATTAAATATTTTTTAATATGCCAGTTATAAATAATAAAAATGGATAATAGTTTTCCGATTTTTAGCTGTTATTGGCAGGACGTCAAATGTGGCGATTTCTTAATCCTTTTGTCGATGGAAATTTACGTTCGGCGATATATGCGAAATGCATTTTATGTAAATATTTTCTAATTTACATATATCTAAAATATTATAAAAACCACAATACTAATTATATTATAAAAACTTTTTTCTGTTTTGTGTAAATTTTAATTCAAATTTATAATTCTTATTATAAAAATATGTTTCAAAATTGTTCTAATATATCATTACATACATTCATTGGGGAAAAAGAATATGACTGACAGTCAAAAGTTTTTTTTTTTATAAAATAATTATGTTAAAAAACATTAAATAAATATACCAACCGACAAGTTATAAACAGTAAAATTTCAAATTTCTTTAAACTTACAGTTATTTCTTAAAGAAAATTCCATAAATTTTAAAATTATATTGATAAATCAATGTAATTTTAAAAAATCTTTAAAATTCCTACGTGTATTTTCAAATGTGTATATAAATATACTTCTAGAAATAACCTAAACTCAGAACCTTAAACTTATTTTAAAGTTTTTAAAAACACTGAAACGACTTTTGTGTAATTTTTCAGTAATTTTCTTAAATCGATTCCGGATGATTTTATGCACTTCCTACTTTAAGTACTAATTATCTCGCTCATTTAAAAAAAATAATTGAAAATCTCCATTGATTAAAACTTCATTTGTAAACGATTTCAGATCATGGCGTTTTTAGTATAAAAATCACAAATGGCAATATTTTCTTAGCAAAAATCTTAAAAAAATTATTTGGTTGCTGTTTTGAAAGGGATTATAAAAAACTTCCGTTCATTGGTAACAAATAATGCAAAAATCGTAGTACACAGTACAAATTATTTGAGATCGTAAATAATTGTACCAAGAAATACATATTCGTTCGTAATTATTATTGTTTTAGAAAAAAGTAACCAAAATGAAAAAAATATTCACATCTCCACATTGAAAAAAAAAATATAACCAATTTTGGTTAGAAATAACCAAAAACGGCAGCTCTGATAGAAAATCAAAACATGCGTAAGCCGAAGGGCTAAACACAACGAAAAGTTTTATCTTTTTTTTTACTGGATTTAAGAATTTAGTAGTTATTTCATGAAATTCCGGAATTGATTTTCGAAAGTAATCCCATTTAGGATTATTCCAAAAGTTTCTCTTTCTGTGTATGTATACGAAAATTTTCTTTAAAAATAGGTTTGTTTTATGTGGTCGCAGCTGCAAATGTTTCTTATAGGCGTGTATTTTTTCAAAGAGCTCAAAATCAATTTCTTTTAGAATAAATCTAGTTAAGATAATTATATTAATATCGCTATAAACTTCATTACAATAAATAGAAAAGAAATTTTATGGTAAGTACGTAAATGGCCATATTAAAGAAATTTTAAGAAAAAATGCTGCATGTGCTCATCAACTTCAATTGAAACACAAACAATTATTAGAAAAGTTTGCTTTTCTATCCTCATTTCAAAGTAACTCCTTTATTTTTCTTTAAGTGTATACACTTGCATTTTACCACGTACTTAAAATGGTGGACTAAAGAAGTTTTTACTTGAAACGGAGGCAGAAATAAATATTTTTCTTAAGGTTTATTAAAATCTTGCTCCTGCTTCGTTTCATAAGCCACTTGACAATTTTATAAAATGTTTATAAGATCTCCACATGAAAACACTTTGGCAATACTTAATTTTAAATGCAAGAAAAACACAAAGCAAAAAATATTACAGCCAAGAAAAACTTCAGAAGTTAAATAAAAAAATGTTTTTAAATATAAAATTAAAAATAAAAACAAGAAAATGAAAAAGCATTTAGAGTGATGACACTTGTTTATTTTGCTATCTCAAGGAAAAAAATCATGTCGTCAAATCTACCAGACCATGTAAAAATTTAGACTTAAGTGTACATTTTTTTTTTTTTTTTTTTTAAGTGTCAGAAAAGAAGGAAATGTATTTAGTTGTTGTGACTTCAACAAAACAAAAACAATTTAATAATATTTTGCATAGTAATTTGTAATTTATCATATAAATGTCATATATTTCATAAGTTTGTAAACAAATTAAAATTATATTATCATGTCTTAGATAGAGGAAAATGTAAAAAAAAAACTTTATGCAAATTTATTAATTCTAGATAAATGTTGTGTATTAAAAAGGAATTTGTTTCAATTTATATATGGACATATATTCCTAATGATACATATTAAATAAATTTAAGACAAATTTAAAAAGTTTTAGATTTGTCTAAAAATTAGAGAAAAATTAAAGAAAAATAACGTAAAAAACGTGAAGAAATATACTGATGTTATCAAAGCATGTCCTTGGAAAAACATGGAGGAGGACATGCATTGATACAATTATTATATTTTTCTTCTCATTAAGCGCCAAAAAAAGTGTTAGAATCAATTGTCAATCAATTGTCATCTCGTATTTTTAATTTTCTAACGAACGAGTTTTAAAACTCACCTACTCATATAAAAGTTATTTCTTAATAAGGGCCCATATGGGAATTCTGCAGTGTTGCCACCTCACGTGTTATTACACATATCATGTGTAATATTTTTTTTCATGTGTAGCCTATGTGTAATTCACGTGTAATTTAATATTTTAACGTTTTGTAGCACTGCTTTTTGTTATTATTTTTTCGCAAGAAGCAAAAAGGTTTATTATTCTTAGCAGAACTTAAAAATTTAATTAAAAGAATGCAAGCGTTAAAATAGCTGAACTAAAAATGGTTGGATCATTAACTACTAACCATTTGGCATTTAGATATCATTTGCCACAATTTATTATAACGACGAAACATCCTGGGTACATTATTCTTTTTTTTCAAAGAGAGTGGATCATCGATTGCAAAGGAAATGTTTGAGCTTCTCAAAAACACGATTATAGAAAAAGGGATTCCTTTTGAAAATCTAGTTGGATTTGCATCAGATACATCTCATGTTATGTTTAGACAGTATAATTCAGAAGTTAAGTTGCTAAGAGACGAAAAGCCAGTTATTATTTTGATAAAATGCTCCTGCCACCTAATACATTTGGTAACGTCGAAGGCCTGTCTGAACCTTCCAACATATTTGGAAGATTTAATTTGTAATATTAAATCTTGTTTTATTAGAAGTAATGCTCGGCAGATAAAACTTAATGAGTTGCAAGAATAGTTTCGCGACAACATGCAATTTGAAGGCAGAATATTTTTTGAAAAAAGTTTTTGATATAAAAAATTCCTTTGGAGACAGATTATTTCTTACTTTGCAAATAGTTATTTTTGTTTTAATCTTTTAAAAGGTAAAATAAAAATATTATTTTTTTTGCATTAAATATAGCAACGATACGATTGTTGTAAACAAAAAGCCAATAAAGAGACATTTGAAAAATATTTTTGTGTTGAATAAGTAAAAAATATAAAAATGTCCGGCATTTCCAATGTTGCAGCGATAGAGGAACTGAATTAACATTCTGTTGAAAAATTGCGTCGATGACATTTGAGGGATGCATCAGAACCTTTATCATATCCAAGTTACATATCTTCACCTTCAAATTCAAAGGGCTTAACAACAAAAAAAAATTCGAAATAAGGGTTTTTGATTGAGTTTTCTTCGTTTTATTAAACTTAATGTTCTCAAACAATTTTAGATCAAAAATGGCGATTTTTTTAAGGAAATTCAAACGCCAATTACACCTTGTTGTTTTTGATTTTGTAAAGTTTTTTGCTTCTCCTGTAAAAAAAGAGTTGTAACGCCCTTTAGCATTTTAGGTGACGATATTTGTTTATTTGTTTGCAAACAGAAATTGAAATTGGTTTACGTTTTCTGAAGAAGTCAAATACTGTTTTAATTCCACTTTTGATCGAAATTTGTTTCTGTGACATGCGTAAAAAGATAGCATGTGTAATTCGTATTTTCATGTGTAATTTTGGCATGATCCATGTGTAATTTACCATTTCGTTGGTGGTAACACTGGAATTCTGTAAAAGCTCTACAGAAAGAAAGCGTAAGCTTTCATTGTATATAGCTATTTCTAAATCAACTGTTCCAAAATTTTGCCATCATTAAAGTTTTTTTTGCCAAATTCTTTCTCAATACAAATAAAGTTTTTCCTAAAGTGAAAGTAATTTTTTTAGAAGTGGTCAATGCCATAAATAGGCAACATGATCGAATTTACAATAAATCTAACACGCTTAATTTGGTATAAATGAGTTATGCCACGAATGTTCTATTCCAGAAGAACATTTACTTGGTTTCTCTTCTAAATTTTAGGCTTTTTCTTACCATTTTTGAAAGGGTTTTTCATCAAAAAATTATTAAAACTTATGCTCCAATTCTTATTACGTTTTTTTTTCCAAAACTTGTGACCAGTTCAGTTGGCAAAAGTATGTAGAAACATACAACCAGTTGTCATCAAAGAACCTTATCAAAAAATTCAACTTTACATTATAAGGTTTTTTCCAATAAAATGTATATCACTACTTAACTCTAAAAAAATATCTGACCCAGGTCATTACTGAATTTTTATATTATTTTACCTACATTCAATAGTTAGAAGCAGGTAGTCCAACTTTGTATATATTTACAGGCTGCGACATAAGTCATTGAACGTCCGATAATAATTTGATCTTAAGCGGA
The DNA here is from genome assembly GCA_963931875.1 of Pollenia griseotomentosa. Taxonomy (NCBI): domain Eukaryota; kingdom Metazoa; phylum Arthropoda; class Insecta; order Diptera; family Polleniidae; genus Pollenia; species Pollenia griseotomentosa. The sequence goes on along the minus strand of OZ007562.1, from coordinate 95,280,764 downwards.
TTGCAAAGTTTTGCAGCAAAATTGCATGTACTTTTTATATCTTGTAAGGAAACAGTAATAATTTTGTTTATACTCCGCAGTAGAGTTCTTTCATTTGAAGCGTAGCGCAGGGCTGTCAGATATGGCGATTTCTCGCCAAACTGGCGATGTACTTGGCTATTTTTACCATCTATTTACCATATGTGGCAGTTTCAGTTAAAAGGGACCAATGGATGAAAAAATCGATTTTTACTTTTTTGATGATTCCTAAAATAGACAATACGCTCTTTTTAACGTAGCAAGCCGCAGTTTACTAGCTGCATTACTTTTGTCTTAAGTAAGCTTTAAAATACACCTTTGATAAGAAAAGAAAAAGAAAAGAACCCGATGTAACAAAATTTTTTGTAATTGATCTAATTTACTTGAAACTCGCCTTTCGGGGGTTTTCGGGACCGACGATTACGAATCTGGTATTAGTTTTTGAAAATTCAAAATCCAATATGGCGGACTTTTTTTCTAAAGTTATCAAGTCGATTTTGAAACATCTGATCGCTTTTATGGCTTGAACTTAGTTATCCGGGGGTTTTTGGATTGTAAATTACGAATCTGTTCTTAGATTTTGAAAATTCATATTAGCGAATCCAATATGGCTGGCTATTTTCTGTAGCATTATGGGATTTGCTTGAGACTCGTTAGTTTAAGGTTGCTGGGGTCGCTGATTACAAATCTGATATTAGGATTTATTTGGAACTCATTATTTAGGGGTTTTACCCTAAGTTTCGGTTACCTCGAAACTCTAGAATAATTACACAGTGTTAAGCAGAGCCTTAAATTCCGATATTTTGAAGTGGAAAAGTCTGTCTCTAGATTCATAACCAGCTACCCCGAAACAACCTGAGTGACGAGTTTCAAACAAATTCAATAATATTACAAAAAATATTCCGCCATATTGGATCCGTCATTTTGATTTTTCAAAATCTAATATTCGTAGTCAGCGACCCCGAAAATCCTTAAGTGACGAGTTTCATGCGATTCCAGTAATGTTACAAAAAATAGTCCACCATTTTGGATACACCATATTGATTTTTCAAAATTTAATACCAGTTTCGTAATCAGTGATCCCGAGATCCCTTGAGTGACGAACCGCAAGCAAATCCAATAATGTCATAAAAAATAATCCGTCATATTGGATCCGCCATTTTGAATTTTCCAAATCGAATACCAGATTCAGATTGTTCAGGTGTATCCTTAAACTTACAAAAAAAAGTCCACCACATTGAATCCGCCATTTTGAATTTTCCAAATCTAATACCAGATTCGTAATCTTCAACCTCAAGAACAACCTGGTAACGAGTTTCAAGCCATAAAAACATTCAGGCGTATCAAAATCCGGGTTTCGAGCTATAAAAGCATTCAGGCGTTTAAAATTTAACGTATTAACTTCAAAATCATTTTTCTCCAAAACTCATAAGCGATTTTTTTAACAGCTTGTCATTTATTGTTATCATTACTAATTTAAACTTTTTTCACATGATTTTTGTTTTGTTATCATTTAAAGTGAATTTTATATTCAGTCACTACACCAGTATAAAATCTATGAGGCTGAAGTGTACGATCTTCTAGACTTTTTTACTTAATTTTGGTTTTTTTTTACTGAATAAATGACCTTCATTTTTTGTTATTAAAAAAAAAAAATAACAGAAACTAAACAAAATTTTCTTTCAGCGACTTTTTTGTAAGTTTTCTCAGTTTTTTGCGATTTTTGGCTGAGATATTATACTAGCTTTTTTTGTATGCAAAATTTAATTTAAAAATAAAAAAATAATAGTACGAAAACTGAACAAAGTTGACGTCTGCCATTTTTTTGGCGATTTCTGACATCCAGTTTGGCGATGGAGCTCAAAAAAATCTGACAACCCTGGCGTAGTGGCACGTTTGCAAATCGATATTCCAGGGTTCTCATTTACGCTCTCCCGATCTTGTGCGATATTATTTTAGCTTTGTGCTTCAAGCAGTCTTCTTCTCAGAGCTAAGTCCCTAAAATATCCCAATAACTGAAAACGTGAAGATTGCGTACTAGAGTTCCTGTTTGCGCATTTCTGGTGTTGCATTTTTCTTTTTGAATTAATGAATTTTTAATAGCGAAATAAAACTCAAAAATTTTTGCTTATTCCTTAATCGTAGACACGCAGAGAAAAAATATGGTTGGGCATGGTTACGGCAACAACACTATGTTTAATGTAACAATATATTGTTGTCGTACACAAATAATTGTTATTTTTATTTGATATCAACAATATTATAGTTACTGTAAACATATAAATGTTTATCGCAATTATGAATTTGAGTATTGTTGACCGAAAAATAATTATTTTTCTAACAACTTAATTATGATAACTTTCTAAACATATTATATTTCTCACAACCATATCATGATATTTAATTGCCATAACATGATAACTTTCTATACATTTATCATATTATGTTAAAGATGCAATCAAACTATTTTTATTCTAATCATATTATGTTAGCGCCATTTGTAAAATAATTTTGAAGAAGTTGTGTCGTTTTTTTTATTTGTGAGCGGTTAAACAATTAAAAGATAAAATTCCATAAAAAAAATAAGTTTAAAGAAATTAAAAAATAAAAATGTTAGCGGAGTTCATTCAAGTATTAGTGATGTAATAGTCCAAATGCAAAATATCATAGTTTTTTGTAAAATCCAACAACAAAACACAGAGATTTCGTTATATTTTATAAAAGTGCTACGATATTTCTGTGGTTTTCATGGGCAACCGCGTATGTCTTAAAACAAATTGTTCAGGAAAGCCGAAAACCCATTCTAGATCAAACTATGGGCTAGGTATTGCACATTTTAAACTTTGTCATTACGTTACAAATCGGAATTGATTCATCTTTTTTCAAAAAAATATAAAGAGCGTTCAAAATTAGGCAATATGGCATCAACATCTTAAAATCAAAAAAATGGACACACGCGGTTGCCCATGAAAACCACAGATTTTTCATTTGCTCTTTTGCAAGCCTTATATTGAACTCCGCTATTTGATTAACATTAAGAAAAATTGTAAAAAGCCACAAAATAAAAAATCGATTTAAAAATATTTAAATTTATTTTGTATTTTTATGACAGCTATGAAAGGTGCTGTATCATAATATGATTGCTTCTAAATTTATTATGATTAACATGATGATAATATGATTAATTTCTTAGCTTACTATGATTAACATGACAATAATTTGATTACTTCTTAACTTAGTATGATTAACAGAATAATAATATGATTAAGGGAAAAATATTATGATGACATATTACGAGTATATTGAGTCATAATATGTTTCAATAATAATCTTAATATGGTGACTACAATCATAATTCTTATCATAATATGTTGCTCTTAGAATATGTTTACCATAACCATGTTTTTTCTTTGCGTGTACATGGCTGATACTAAATAATAACAAAAGAAAAAATTACAAAATAAAAATAATTAAATCAAAACTACAATGCTATGTGACTTATGGCCCACCCTGTATATACATATTTATTTTCCTGTAGTTCCTTTAATAAGCATAGGACCTTAAAATATGTTGTCCATCTAGGTAAATGTGTTTAATTTCGCTCCAGGATACACCAGCCTCTTCTGCCTTCATTTCCACTAATCTACACCATGTTTTATTCGGCGTTCTTAAGGTGACCAAGCCATACTTTGTCCTGTGACATCATCCTCTGACTTGCGTAGGACGGGCCATAGCCAGGACCACTTTCGTCACTTTGTTTCTGTAGGAATCCGTGTTTGTCGCGTCCATCCCCACAAATCATTATTTGTGATGATGTTGGACCAGAATATCCGAAGAATACTACGCAGACAATGATTCATAAAAGCTTGCATTGTTTGCTAATTGCAAAACATTATGATAATTGCCAATGAAACATATTGTATTCATTAGTCTTAAAGCTAATTTCCAAAATGTCGCGAGTGTATCTCTTAACACACCTGATAAATTTTCCTATATTTTTCGGCCAATATCAAAAAGCCACTTATTAAGCCGTAGGTTCCTAAAATATGCTTCTTAAGATGTTATACAAATCGAATAAGGGGGAACTACTAAAAAAATACATTTGGGACGTCAGTGGTATTAACGGTCCCAACAAATCATGCCGTGAATCGATATTTGTGTTTAAATTGAAACAGAGAATAGCTCAAGTTTGATGGGTAGTGAGAATATTGAGGATGTTAATTGTGTCCAGTAAGATGCATTAATAAAGCCACTTTTATCTTACTTAACTAGAATTAATGCGTACTTTTTCAAAAATTTTAGTTAACCCACTAATAAAAAAAAGTATTGACTTCTAGATTGCAACAATCGACTCTATAGAAATGTGATTTAGATGAGATATTCAGGGTTGTCATAGAAACCAATATTGGTTTTGCTAATTGTCGGTTTTGAAAACCAATATTGGTTTCATTGGGTGTCACGAAACCAAGTGGGTTTTGTTAATTTCGAATGTAAATAAAACCAATATCGAAACAGCTGTTGTTTACATTTTTACTATTTTTTCTTTTACTTTTTTGCAGAAAATTTACAAAGTATTATATTTTTCATTAATATATCAGTAAAAGTTTTTTTTTTTTTTGTGAAAATAATTGATATCAAATAATTAAAAGGTGATAAGTGCTTATAAATAAAAAAAAAATGACATCAGCAGTTGTAGCATTTTTGTTATTGGAAGATGCATTGCATTTGTTGTTTTAATTTGTGTATTTTTATTGTTTTGTAAAAATATGTAATTATAAAGCGAATTTATTAAAAATATATACAAATTTGTTGTTTGACGATATAAATAAGTAAAGTTACCACTGCTGTTGTTGCACATTTATTGTTAGAAGAAAAAGTGAGAAGAAGACTTTTGCAAATTTGCAGCAGCCCGCTGCCGGAGACTACCGGAAACATGCAAAAAATACTATTTTACCAATTTATCAATTTTATTTACTTCTATCTGTGGAAAAAATGTAACTTGTTAATAAAAATTAAGTTTTTAGCAACTGTATTTATTTCCAATAAAAAAACAAGAGCTGTAAGCTGCTTGGTTTATTTCCAATAAAAATAAAAATTAAAATAAAATTAATGTTAATAAAAATTAAGTTTTTAGCAACTGTATTTATTTCCAATAAAAAAACAAGAGCTGTAAGCTGCTTGGTTTATTTCCAATAAAAAACACATTGGTTTCTGTGACACCTAAAACCGGCACTAATTTTAGTTCGAACATAAAACCAATAACATTGGTTTCTATGACACCAACGCATTATTTCTTGTCGGTTTTAAAACCAATTCTGACAATATTGGTTTCTATGACAACCCTGATTAGCTTTTTTTCGGAAAGGAAACGGCTAACCGGGGCCAAATTACGACATTCAATATCGATCGAACTTCCCATTTAAATTGTGTTGTAATTTCGATTGATATCGAAAGCTATAATTTGGCCCCTGGTTTCGTTCTTATTTAAAAAAATGGCTTGGTTTTTTCAATGATGTGAATTACAAAATTATGCCGCTACTGATTTGCGTTTGTTTACATATTTCTCAAAAAGAAAAAGGGACGAATTTTCTTTGAGATTCCAGGAAAAAAAACCTTTTATAATATTCATAATTTACATCTTATTTTTATTTAAAAAAACTGCATCGACAAATAGCTTAATGATGGGCATTGGCGCTGGCTATTATAAAGGTACCATTAAAGATCCAGGGTGAACTGTTTTTGGGATGGCTGTGCAGAGCAGTTACTCAACAGGTGTCACTGCACAATTAAACAAATGCCTCTTCTTTATGTCAACTAAGGAAAAACCATAATTTAACCTTAGATAAATCTGGTTTTTCTAGGCACCTCTCACTACTGACCCAAATTCTTAAAGACTGACATAGAAATTGAAGCACAGCCTTCTCTTCCTCCTCTTCATAACAAATTTTGCAGTAGTCATTGAATCCCAGACCCATTCTCCTTTCATAGCTCCCTACAATCCAGTTCCCTTTTATCATCCAGATTACTGTTCCAATCTGCTTCCTACGGAACCTGAGTTGAGAGCATGTCCGCGGTTCTTCATAGCCAGGCCACAATTTTAATATCTGCAAAGAGATTAAAAAATATGTTTTTCTTGAAGTTTCACATAATCCAAACTTATTTTGAGCTTCAGATTTTATAAATATAATCCTTTCACTAACATTACTACCTAATAAGCCCATCAAATAAAAAAAATTAGTTTCAAATCTTAAATTACCATTAACAAGGATTTACAGCTATTTTCCATTTGATTAAATATATCTGTAGAGTTTCCTTTCATAATTTCCAAGTAAATTGAGCTGACTAATATTTTGTTAATTATTTGAATTAATTGTAGTTTATTTCATTGAGATCTCTGTTGGAACCTGTCGAAGACAACAAATCAATAACATCTTAAATAGTTTTATCCATTACAGACACTAACACATAAGCACTTTGTTAACTTAATAATTTATTTGAAACATACAATTCGAATTACAAATTAAGTTACATACAAAACGGAATTTACATTGATTGGAGCTATCAAATATTTGTATGTCTCAACTGTGAAGATTTGAATTAGGGCAATCAAATATTAATTATTTGGTTTACAAACTAATAAATTAGTAAGAGATGCAAATTTAAGCTTTTATACACTTATAGATTTATATGTTAACAAAGGGTGTTTTTTAAGACCAATAGCGGTCATACTGCGGTCACTTTCTGACATTCGTGATCAAAATATTCTGGCAAATAATCCTAATTAGATTCAAGCTTGAACAACGCTACAAAATATTCCTAAATTATTTTGAAAATTATCCATTCATTCTTGCAGCTCATAGACGCCACCGTAACTTTAATGGCGCATGGCTTAGCTTTGGCTGAACGTCTTTATTAACAGCAGTATTTCCGCATAACCTAAATCTATTGGCATCATTGTCCAGAATGCGCTTTGTCAAGAACAGCAGCCATGTACCCAAAATAATTTTTAGATGGCAATGCCATGTACTGATCTTTCGAAAAACATTTGCTTTGATTGAAATTAATTAACACTCTTAAAAACACACTTTACTAAAGCATAATAAATGGTCTAAAGTACAACTCTACCTTTCTCATTTTTGGTATGCTATAACTTTATTTCCTTAATTATCAGATGCCCTAAATTCTGTGACATCTCCACACTTAAAATACACAGTACGTTTGTTTCCCCTAAAAATAGCGTCTGGGTAAATTAAAGTTCTTAAGTTCTTAATGGGTGCAATATATATAAATTAATCCTTATGTCTTCAAACCCCCTCCATATTTATTAATTTTTAAATATGCATAAGCATTTGCAACTCTTACATTTACTACCTAACATAACATCTCTTTAAATAATAGTTATAAGAAAATATTAAATAAAAACTCACTTCCATTTCATCCTTATACGCGTGCGTTTCTCAATTCTACAATGGGTACAACTATACCTTCGCATCTTTAAGTGAAAAGAAGCAAGGACGCAAAAAACCGATTTGATAACGAAGACTTTTTTAATTAACAGCCTGTTCAACGATTTCGAACGTTAACGATCGCATAGAAAATTACGCTTAAAACAAAAACAAATTGTCGAATTTGCATGATAAGAAACCTAATTACCCGCTTTGAGATCCAGGGTTCAGCAGGTGTAAACCGTGAAGAGTTGTTACTCGACCTGTTCGCACTGGAGAAGCTGTGGATGCTGTACGAGAAAGTGTCCAAGCGGATTCATCTGAGTTTATTTCTTGATATAAGTCAATGTACAGACTCGTATAATATTAGTAACAACTTCAATAGAGACTAAAAGTAAATGTTAAAAAAAATTGTTAGTAAAAATAAAAGATTTTATATCGTTTTCATTTGTAATAACTCTATTTTATCTAATATCGACTTAAGCTACTTTTCATATGACCACAGATATAAAATTTTACACAAAAACTCTTGTATAAATCTTTACCAAATAATATAAATTTTTAGGACAGGTCCACGAATTCTTTTGAGTTCCATATAGGGTGCACTATTGAAAATGCTTCTGTAAATAATGTAGAGTAGGGTAAATTGTGTTTGTGCTAAAAAGTTTTACCTTTACCAATTTTTTTTTTTTTTTTTTGTTAAATACCGATTTATTTAAAATAAAACATAAAACATTTTTTCCAACAAATACTTATTTTAAAAGTTCTAGGTTCTTGGAACAATAACATCAAATAGAAGAGATGTTGAAACGAATTTAAGTCAAGTCATAAAATTCATCTCAATACTCATGTGATTGGCATGTTCATACACATGTAGTTTCAGCCCAATTCCTTTTGTTATGTCATGTCCTTAAACACAATCGCACTGTTTTAGATTGAGTTCTGCTGTTATGCTGTTATTATTTCTATATTTTGCTGAAACGATAGTTGTAAGTGTGTGCTGGCTGTAACACCCTAGCGGGAAAAATTGCAAGTTCTCGCACTTTTGAGGCCTTTAGAAGGTCTACAGTTACATTATAAATGATATTTTGCTCATTTCATTTAAAGTCAATTCCCAGTAAAAACTTCGCCTACAAAATAATATGTTGGGTAATCAGAAAAACATAAAAGTACTTCTTACAATTCTACTGAAAGGACAAGGGATGTCCCAAATTGAACGCATTCAAAAGTAAGTCATTATATTTTCACTTTAACCCATTAGAGGTCAAACCAAAACTGGCCATAATTTTTTAATTTCAACTTTATTTATTGATTAAAATAAGTATTAAAAAAAACATAAAATGGAAAAAATGAAAAAAAAAAAATTTTTTTTAACTGAGTTTTTGGGGTGTACTCAATTGAGTACACTGACCTCTTACGTATGAAAATTTTCAGAAAATTGTTTTCAGTGCAAAGTGTTTTTAAGCACTTCTTATTCTGCCAACAAACTCTTGAATATCAAAAAATATACTGTAAATGGTTTTGTAGTTTATTAGGATAGTGTCCAGCCCCAGAGATTCATCTGCAAACATTGACCCAGACGTTACTAAAAATCAAAGATCAACATAAAGATTGTATCTAGTAAAAAGCTATAAAAACACCAACAAATGTTTAACAACACATGAAGCAAACGGATCAGAAGATTCCAAATGCGATTTTCCGGAGTACAAATCTAACTGACAGCAAAAGCTTATAGCAATAGCCGCAACCCAGTTTTTGAAGCCGAATCGAACGGGCTTTCCTCGAATGAATTGACTCGTCTCTAGGAATATTTTGGCCATCGCTAAGCATTTCATTCGAAGAAAGCCAGTTCGATTCGACTTCAACAATTAAAGGCTAAAAGATCAAAGACATTGGGATCAAAGATTTTTCAAATATTTCTTCACATACACTATTTCATCTTTTACAAATTTCCGAGTTCTGCTGAGGGGTTGAGCTCTGCGATGAAAAGTTTTTCCGCCAAATATGAATTATTTGCTTTGCAAAGTCTTGCCGAGTTTTCTTTGGTGCCAACTGATCATTATCACTATCGTCACTGACATCGTTGTCAATAATTTCAACATTTACGAAAACTTTAATAGTACCAGGTTTGTCTTTTGATAGGCTTGAAACCGTTATATTTTCCTAAACACCTCTTCACCACATGATATGCTATCAACAGGTTCTTGAAGACTTTTGAATCACTTTTGGGATGTAAAATGTTATCCACTCATAGTTAAAATCTACAAAAAAACCTTTTTTTTATCTATGCATGTTGTCAGTGTACTCAAACGAGTACAGTCAATTTTATACTGTCCTAAGATTATTGTTTTTTTATGTAAGTAATTTTTTTTGTCTGTGAGTTATTTTGATACGATTTTAATTATAAAAAAAATAAAAAATATAAAAATAATAATGACTTAAAGAAGCTATTCATTTTGAAAAGGCAAGTGAAGTTTTTACTGGGTTCATATAAAAGGTTTGACTTCTTGTTTGTTGGGTCATAAAAAATGTAAACTGTTAAGTTCCATAAACTTAAGTGGGAAAAATGCCAATACATGGAAAGGACATAGGTATTACAGCAGTACTCCCTATTGCTATGCTTTCCGAGGAAAGAGAAGATACACGTTATAATGGCTACAGGAGGTATAGATTAATATTTTAAGGAAACTGCAAAACAGTTTTAACAAATACTGATGTTCTGCGTCGTTTTCTTGCATCATCTAATCAGTATTTGAGTAGTACAAGACATCAAGCTCCTTAGTACATTTTAGTACAAGAAAACTTGGTTAAAGAAACTATAGTTCATGTATAAATTGTTTGATTATTTTGAACTCATTTAGTTCAAATACATACATATATGGGCGGAGGCGTGGTTGACGAAATTTGGCATGCATTTTATGTTTACTTTAGAAAGTTCATTTATTATTTAAAGAGTTTTGCTTGGATAGGAAAAATTGTATGCGAAAACATTGACTTGGAATCTATAAGAAGTGGGCGATGGGCGCGGCTGATATTCATGAAACTTGCCTTCTGTCGTTATGTTTATTCTAGAAAGTGTACATACACTTTTAAAATTTTTTGCTTGTATGGGCAGGGTCGCGATTGGCGTTGCCGATTTGGATGAAAATCCAATTTTTTTTAATTAAGGGAATATAATACTCGGTGCCAACTTTCAATTATCTATGACCACTCTTTAAAATATTTACACAAACATGTTTGAAACGATCCCTCTGTGAAGTTGGAGGGCGGCTGGGAGGCCTTTTGCCTGCAAAAAGTGTATAGAAGGCCTTTTTACTACTTCTTTTCCCCGCTGACTCATGTTACAAATATACACTCTTAATATTTTACAACCATACACCGACGTTTACATGGTTTTTCGCAGTTTCATGGAAGAATTTTATTTTTGATTGCTGCAAAATCAACATGAACTCAGTTCATTTTTATGACTGTTGCTGTCGTCATTTTTAAATGACAGTACACATACTTTCAGTTTAGTGTCGGCATTCAATTTTATTAACTTACTTTTATAACATTCAGTAGAATTGGCGGAAAGGATAATAGGTGGCAGCGACAATGGCAGTAGGAGTGTTTGTAATATCAACGCATTTATTCAATTAATATCCCTGTTCTATAAAACATATCAGAGGGTAGATATCTGTAATCGCAGCCGACTATAAATTGCAGGTGGAGTGTGTTAAAATTATGTGTATTGTCCACATTGACTATAGTACACTTGTAACTTTAAAATGATTAAAAATAAAATGAAACAAAGTATGGAGCCTATTGTGGATGTTTTTTTTTGTAATAAACAACTAAAAATGTAATTTGGGTGAGGCCAATCAATTTATATCCTAGATTGCAAGAACATTTCATGAGATCTATTTGAGTATACGACTTAAGGCATAAAAAACATGAGATGTTGAGTTTGTATTATTATGGGTGTGTTTATTTACAGAAAAGTATTGCTTATTTTCAATAATTGCTAGTAACGGCTACGTACTTGACGAGAGAGTGAAAAAAGAACATACAAATTTGAGAGACAAAAAATTTTTTGTTCAATTCTGATAGTAAAATTTTTACTAGCAAGAACTATTCATCCACTTGTTTCATGTTTTTGTTTACAAAACAAAAATAGTTTTCATAATTTTGAAATATAAAAATATAATTTCCAAAATTAAGAACCAAAATAGTCTTGCGCAAATTGTTCAAAATAATTGAATTTATCAAGAAATAATATCGTATTTTAATCACAATTTTGATATTCTAATCAGGCTAAAGTTCATTGAAGTTAATTTTCATTAAATTATTTTTATGAAGATAGAATTTTACAAGATAAAATGAATTAAAATTTATTGATAATTTTTCATTCTTGACTACACTGGGAATCGATCCCAGTTTTCACGGACAGGATGCCCTGACATGTTAATATCGTATAGCTCTGTCGTTGCAAGTAAAGTATATAAGCTCACCTTGTATGTGATTTTATTATTTGTAAGCGTTACATATGTACATATTGACAAAGAAATTATATCTTCACTCATCTTTTGTGGTGCTGGAGAGCTAAAAAATCTGCATATTTCTAGTTCAGGCCTTTATGACTGCGTTTTTCTTTTGTGTTTCATTTAATTTTTTTTTTTTTTTCAACAACATGTTAATGACTTGACGCGTTATCGTTATGAATAAATATTTGCCATAAACAATATATTTTAGATTAAAACAGAAAAGGAAAAAAATCAATTTGATATTCATAAAACGTTTATGAAAAATGCTTGGCGTGATACTTTTACACGCATAATACTTAGCACATTCTGTGTTTTGTTGCAATGACATTGAAACAGTGACTAAGGGAATTTTCAAACTGAATATTTGAAATTATTTTCGCACTTTTGTAATGCGGTTGGTGATATTTTTGCTTTGAAAGGTTGCACGAATGAAAGAGATAAATTATAATAAAAAAAATATTGATGGCAAAAAAATAAATAAATAGCTGTATTGTTTATACTGGATACATAAAAAAACTTTAATTGCAATTCTGTTTACGAAAACTTATAAGTTATTTAAAGGAATTTTAAATTATCTATCATTAACAACGCAGTATGACAATGAAAATACAGCTATAAAATGATCAAACGAAGGCAGTGGTCCTTGTTGAGTAGATATTTTTTTAATTTTGAGAATTTATTTGCTAAATGTTGTTCATTATTATATGACCAAGCAATAATATTACAAAAGATTTTTTTAAAGTTCTATAGCATCTCAAACAAAAAATTCTCGAAAAAGTCTGATAAAATTATTCACAACAAACATTTATGTACATTAGGGTGGTCGATTTAGCAATCGGTATTGTGCTAAATCGAGATGGCATGAGGAAAAAAACGGCGGTGATAGCAGTTTTTCCAAAGAAAATGTTTTTCTTGAGGTATTGGACGAGTTTTTGTTCGCCGATTTCAATCCTATCCAATTTTTTTAAAAAATGTTGTTTTAGGTTTTTAAACGAGTTTTTGTCGAAAAAATTTTATTTCTATTTTTTACTCTTTTTTGTTATTAAAACTAAAATTTTAGAGCTGCAATAGTACCTATGGGAGCTGCAATAGTGCCTAGGGATACGTAATTATTATATATCAAAAGATCGGAATAGATTCTTTAGAAGAACATATTTCCGAAAACCTCGAAAAATCGAATCAAATACAAAAAAGTTCTGACCAAAATATAATTTTTTTTTAAATACATATTTTCGGGAAATAAAGATCTTCCCGTTTGCAAAAGTAAATGGGAAATTTCCTTAACCCTTCTGCATCCCTTGGATATGTGCCCTTCCTATGATCCTTTGGGTCAATATGACCCAACAATAAAATGTAAACAACATTTCATAAAAAAAAAAATAAAAGCGATTCTATTGACTATTTGACTGAAAAAATTATTGATCGATGATTCTGAATGAAGATGAACTCAATTCAATTATATTCAATAGGAAAAAAATTTTAAGGTGGAATTAAACTTGCAATATCGCTTGTTGGGTCATATTGACCCAAAGGATATTAAATGTGTGTAAATCGTGTTTTTAAATGTGGAGGGGGGAGGAAAAATTTAAATTTTATTATTCTCATTTTCATTTAAATTTATAATTTTCGTCCCTGTAATGGATAAATTAAAGTTTCACGTCCATATCTTATATTTAAAGAAACAAATTTTGCGTTTGAAAACCAAAATTGGGTCAAATTGACCCAAGGAGTGCAGAAGGGTTAAGACGTTGGTATATAAATCTGTCAAATCGGTTAAAAAATGGCCGAGTTATGACCAAAACTCCGAATACTCTTGTAATGAAACTTTTGTAATAAATGCTGGACTAGGGAAGATCTATGGTTCCCAAAAATACTCCACAAAAACTCGTCTAAAACCCCAAAAAAAAAAACATTTTTTTCCGAAAAAATGACAATGCCATCGTTTTAAGCATACAATTTTACCTTGGATAGGATACATTTTAAAAATTTGAATCGCCTAAAAATTTGATCGCGTAAAAAAAATAAGGCCCTTATATCAAAAATATTTCGTCAATTTGTGTTGTTTCTACAGAAATTCATATTAAATTTTTTAATTTCAAACGCTTTAAATAAAAGTTGAGAAAAAGTCAAAACATTTACAGCCAATCCCACGATGTCACACGTTAACGTTTGCATAGAAAAAAACGTTTACAACAAAAACAAATTTTAGAAATTTAAGAACAAAAAAATCATTTTCGAGGCGCCAAAGTTTAACAGCCAATCCCAAAAAAATGGACCCGCTCTAATATACATGAGTTGTGTCCCTAGAAATGTTTATATAACATTTTTTGGTGTAATTTTTAACTTGTTAAAGTTTATCAAAGTTATTTTCGGGAGTTATTTATCGGAATACTTTTTCGGGAATACTGAATTTTATTTTGAGGAAAAGCTAGTTTCCATGCGCATTTCACTGGCTGCTTAAACCAGATCATCAGAAACCTTTTTCCAAAGATTTTAGAAAATCTTAAAATGTTATGCAAATAAGACTGTTAAGCGAATAAGAATTATAAACACTCAAAAGTTCTGCAAGAATATCAAAGCTTAAAGAAAACACCAGCTATAAAAAGTGAATTTTTTAAATTTAACCAACTTATATTTTTTTTTACTTTGAGCCAACACTTAGAAGTTTTCATAGAAAACTTGTAAACCTTTTTTAAATTGAAAAAATTTTTCAGAATACATTTTCACTGATAGCTGATTAACGCACTCTCTTCCTGGAAAATGTCTTTGAAGTTGGTGGCGAAATGCCGAGAAAGGCTACAGGAGCTAGGCGCTAGGAACAGAATTACGCTCTGTTGGGTGCCGGGGCACTCAGGGGTCCCGGGGAACGATAGGGCTGATGAGCTAGGTAGGGCTTGCGCGAACGCGCAAATGTTGGGCCCCGAGCCCTTTTGTGGGCTGTGTTGGGCAACTACCCAGTCCCTATTGGAGGAATGGGCTCTTAGGGAGCATGTAAGATACTGGGTATCGGTCCCGGGACTGCGTCAGGCAAAGGAACTAATCTCTCCCAGGAGGACAATGGGGACAATTGGTCTCAATGGACGAGAACTACGACTGTTGGCGGCTTATCTGATAGGTCACCGCACGGTCAAGCACCATCTGTTTCGGATAGGCCTGGCCGAGGACCAGGAATGTAGACTGTGTCTTGATGGTCCACGGAGCATATACTATGTGACTGTCCGGCGCTGGCATAGACAAGAAGGAGACACTTAGGGCAAGATGCAATAGGCGCGTCCCGAGTCGGTGCAACACCGGTGAAATACCTACATAGTTTCCTTTGGGATGCAGAGTGTCTTTTGGCCAACTAAAGGAAAGTGGGTACAATTGACTTGACTTGGTCGCGGTACCGTCTCTGTTGGGAAAAAATTTCCTCGATTTCAAAATTAAGAGCACATTTATGCGCTATGCAATAAGACACACAGAGGAGGTACGATATTAACTGTATGAATTCTAAAAAGGTTCATGGAAAACTAAAATTTAAAAGACCACGGCAATCTCTTACTACGATGAAGGTTTGTAAGTGAGAATATAAAAGAATAACTGTAACAACAAAAAGTTCAGTGTTTACAGCTGATCATTACACTCTGCCTAGTGGTGGCTAAGTGGCATGTAATGTGTAAAATTACATACTACATGGTACTTACTGCCTCGGAAAGCATAGCTGAATGCTACCAGACGCGTCCCCGGGTTGCGGATAGTGGAAACCCCAGCAGATATGTTGGGATGCTGCGAATAAAATAAGCAGTCGCGGACAACTCAGCGGTCCCAAGGGGAGAATCTCGGGGGGTCTCGTTTAGAGCACCTGTAAATACCCGAGTTGCCAATGATCCTTGGAACGGCGTGGCGAGTAATTGGCGCCACGCAATAGCAAATCTCAACAACTCGTTGAAAAAAAAACAGCATTTCTGGATGCTACAATCGGCAATCCCGGTACCAGAATCGGATGCGATCGGCTAATCACCGGTTCATCTTAAACTCTACTGATTACAGAAACCACAACGAATGGAAACCAAAATGATCCCCAATTGTTGACGACTTTTAGCTTTAAATCAAGGACACGATTCGGAACATGGAATATTAGAACGCTTCTGGAACCATCAAGATTGGCCCAAATTTGCAAGGAATTCAAGAACTACAACCTTCTCTTCCTTGGTTTATGTGAAACAAGGTGGCCTGATAATGGCACAATATCAACCGACGGTGACATAACCTTTTTATATTCTGGCAAGCCAAGTGGACTCCCTCGATCGAGCGGCGTAGGATTCCTTCTTTCTAGAGAGGCCAAGAGCGCCCTAATGGCATGGAAACCACATTCTGATAGGATTATATCCATACGTCTGCACACCCGTGCTTGTAACATCACATGCATTCAATGCTACGCCCCCCCTGAAATCTCAGACCCCAATGACAAAGAAGACTTCTACAGCCTCCTGGAAAAGGTAATAAAAGACACACCTAGTGGTGATATTTTACTTCTTACCGGTGATTTCAACGCTCAAGTGGGCTCAGTTAACACGAATATTGAGTCCGTTATGGGAACTCATGGACTGGGGCAAATGGGCAGATGGAGCGTCAGACCACCATTTACTTGTAGGAGAGATACGATTAAGGATATGTGCAATCCGACGACAAACAACACAGTCTTTGCCAAGACGATACGATGTATCCAAATTAAAATCCTCAAATACTCTCGAAAGTTACGTAGGCTCCCTAACGACTCGCTATGAAGATATCCCGAACAGCAATAGAGGCCAATGGAATGCTATAAAAAACATTTTCACAGACAGTGCGAAGCAATATCTTGGTCATCCTCAACCTAAGCGTAAAGTATGGATCGCAGACGCTACCTGGCAACTTATTGAAGATAGAAGACAACTTAAAGGCTCCATTAACGTTGCCGAACAAGAGCTTCTAAATTTATCCTTCAGGCACAGTATACCAGTCTAAATCGCCAGGTTAAACGAAGTGCGCGACGAGACAAACGGGTCTGGGTGGAAAATATGCCCATAGAAGCACAGTCAGCTGCCGATACACATCGAAGTAGAGATTTGTACAAAATTGCAAAGCAAATATCAGGGAACTACCGTTCAACCACATATCCCCTTAAAGATCCGTTGGGAGGAACTGCCGCGTCCGTGGAGCGGCAACTGGCAATATGGTCCTACTATTATGCCGGCATACTGTCAATTCCGCAACCCACAACAATCTGGCAATGTCACTGTACTTCACATCAAATCAGATCCGACATAAATACAGTTTGCCCAGACGAAACTGAGATCGTCACTGCAATACGTGCACTGAAGAATGGCAAGGCACCAGGCGTAGACAACATTAACCCTGAACTGCTTAAGGCTGATCCGACTCTTAGCGCTAAAATAATCTACCCTATTATCAGAGACTTTTGGACATCACACTCTCTTCCTGCTGAACTAAGTGAGGGAATGATAATAAAACTACCCAAGAAAGGAGACTTAACAGAGTGTAAAAATTGGCGGGGTATAACTCTTTTAACCATGATTAACAAGGTGTTAGCGAGTATAATCCATGCTAGACTGGCATCATCAATTTCAGCAGATCTTCGAAATGAGCAAGCTGGTTTCAGACCACACCGATCTTGCACCGATCATATAAATAGTCTAAGGATCATAGTGGAACAGTCGGTGGAATGGAGATCTCCATTATACTTGATATTTATCGACTTCGCCAAAGCATTCGATACGATCCACCATCAGGCAATTTGGCACGCACTTCGATGCAAGGGAGTTCCACCTGTGCTAATCGACTTAATCAAAGCTTTGTATGGCAACTCAACAAGTCGAGTACTGCATGAACGCAAGTTAAGCAATCCGATTGGTATAAGCACTGGGGTACGACAGGGATGTATCCTATCACCGCTGTTATTCAATATTGTATTGGATTCAATTATGCAGCAAACAACCCGAATAAGAAGAGGCATTACATGGGGTATGAATGGTCGATTGGAAGACCTTGACTACGCTGATGATATTTGCCTGCTCGCACATAACTTTACCGACATGTCAGCCAAATTGGATCAGATACATCAGCTAGCATCTGGTGTCGGTCTTCACATTAACTTCGACAAAACTAAGGTTCTACGTATCAATTCGACTAAGTTCCGAGTAAACAACATAGAACTCGACGACGTCCAATCGTTTTGCTACTTAGGAAGTATCATATCAACAACAGGCGGCTCACGTGATGATATTGCATATCGCATAAGGAAAGCAAAACAGTCTTTTGGTGCATTACAAAGAGTATAGAAGTCACCACAAATACATATAAAAACTAAGCTTCGCCTTTTTTCCTCTAATGTTCGCTCTATCCTGCTATATGGATGTGAGTCCTGGAACTCTACTGCAAGCGACATTCAATCCCTGCAAGTATTTGTTAATCGTTGCTTGCGAAAAATTTTGCGAATATTTTGGCCGAACGTAGTTTCCAACAGAGACCTCTGGCAAAGAACAGGTGAAATACCAATTCGCATAGAAATTGCAAAGAGGAAATGGAGCTGGGTTGGTCATATTTTGAGAAGACCCCATGATAATATATCAAAGATGGCAATTGATTGGAACCCTCATGGCATTCCTTGGAACCATAGGAATCAATATATTACACTCAGCAGTTTTTATATTCGTACCTCACCTTTGATGCTCAGCTTATTATTGGTTTTTTTATGTATTTACAAATAAGTAGACACCACTAAATTGACGCCCACATAATTCTGATTGGATGGAAGGTTATAAAAACTAACTTGGATCTTGCAAAACTATTTTAGTTTTTTATTCAATTTCTACAATACATAAATTAATTTGCTCATAAATAATGTAGTCTAATAGTATGCTCACATTTGGCTTCTTAAGCGCGTTTAAGCCGTTCGAACGTGATTAAGCTCTAATCACTTCAAAATCGAGATGATTACCCATACATTGAAGTGATTTGTTAATCACTTCAAACTGACATGATTACAACTAAATCACTTCATAACTCACACAGAATCCACTGAACATACCTCAAATGTAAAATCGCCAACATGATGGTGTACAACCGGCCACGATTTCTGCTTAATGTTTTTATTTTTTTCCTTAAATAATTCAAAAATTTTGACAATTTCATCATTAAAATGATTAAAATAATCTTCTGATAACTTTATAAAAGTGTTTTTATCCATTTTTAATACTTTAAAGAAATATAAAGTTGTTTGTTGTGTTTTTTTCTTAATCGTCTGTCATCTTAATCATCTCAAATGTAATGTGAACGGCTTTGATAGCCTAAATCAACATTTTGTTTAAACGCGTTTAAAAACTTAAGTGTGAACTTAGCATTAAATATTTATCCTTAAAAGAAAAGATTCAATTTTACATGACCTTAAAGTCACTATGAGAATATTAATTTCAAAACTGTTTCTTATTTTTTGTTTAACATTGACATCCAAAAAATATTACAAAAGTTAACATGGAGCAACGAAATCTACTGTACAAAGCAAAACGGGAAAATTTTGCGTAGAATGTTCGAACATTTTTGAAAATATATGAAACATTTAAAATCTTTAATTTTTGTAATTCGAGTGTTTAAAGCACGATTACATAGCAAGCAGTTAAACGTTTGCCGCAATGCATCAATTTTCACACTTTTTAATACCCCTATCGTGTGACTGCACTATTAATTGGCTCATGTACCAATCGAGGACAATATTGTGCTTACTTTTACCAATAAAATGCAAACTGCGGCAATCGTGTGACTGCTTGCTATATAGCCGTGCGTCAATAATTCTAATTTTTTTTAATTATGGCTTAAATAATATTATGTTGATTCTAAATTTAAATCAACTAAAGCGATACAAATATTTTTAATTTGTATTTGAAAAATTTTAATAAAAATATTCTCTATTTCTTTATATATTTTAAAATAGAATTTCACTTTGTTTGGAACTTCCAAACAAATAAAAAAGCTACCACAACAGCTGTTTTCGCAGTTGTCAAGCAAGAACATACATATGACTCTGCTGCGGCACAGTTTCACTTTGTACCAACTAGCGGCGATTAAATTTGTACAAAAAAGGGCAATCGTGTGATTTCAGAACATTTGATTGGTGAATTCCATTATTGTGCGTCAATAAAGCACAATAAGAATTGTGTTATACATATATTTGCATTTGCGGCAATCGTGTGATCCCATCTTAAGGATATAATTTCCAATTTGTTTTTAATGCAAATAATACTTGTACCTTATAATTTTGAAAAAAATAATTAGAGCAGGAAACAAATTATTGTTAATTATAAGAATATATATCTACATTTCTTTTTTTACTTATAACAATTTACAAACTTTTTTAAACTTAAATTAGACTACGGATGAATTTGTTAATTTCAAAAATTTCGAAAGATTGTATTAAATTTTTTTTTGTATCATATACGAAATTTTGTAAATAATACGAAAAATATATATATATAGCAGTTTCTTTCGTGAACTGTAGCATGGTTTTTATTTTCAGTGTGATTTAGTTGATTATTAGCCTATTACTCGGTCTTCCCAATTACATCAGTTATTTAATTTAATTAAACAGAAAAACTTTACGCAAAATGTCATTTATAACTTAGTTTTTAATTACACTTTTCTCAAATTAACCCTCTCTAAACTTTTACTTTAGGGCTTATATTAGTACGGGTACATGTATATCATTAAAGAATTTTACATATGAAAATGTTTTTTTTTTATTTATTTAAGAGCAACATTTGCTAACTTTTTGCATTTTTACGAGACATAAAATGTCTACAAAACCCAGGTGTCATATTAGTTTTCTTTTTCATACAAAATTTGTTTATGTTACTCTGTCTCCTAAACAAAATTTTAATTTATTTCACTTGAGAAAAGTGTGTAGCCCAAGTATTAAAAATAAAAATAACAAAAACATTGTTAATTTTTAATAAGCTACATTATTTTACATTACAAAAATAGGGAAAGAAGAAATAAAAAACAAATGCCTCAAACTACAACAAACATAAAACACGACAGCCTTGACAAGATAGGTGACAAAAAACAGATAAAAACAAGTAAGAAAGTAAAGTAGGTCAACCCTGTATCCTATGATACACTATACCAGTGAAATATGTTACGGATTTTCGGGAATGGGTCCTATGTGGGAGAAATGGACAATTTTGGATCTACTTAAACGTACTTTGATGAGGTGTATATTGAAAATGAAAATTGATATTATTGAAAATCTATTTCGCTCAACTTTCTAATTTTCTTGGCGCACATAGCGAAAGGGCTCACTTTTGGCTTAATCATCCAGAAAAATGCACTGGTTGGTGTGGTTAATACGTTGGCGGCATCCTCGGACCGTATTACTTTTAAAACGAAGCTAGAGCTCAATGTAGACTGATCCGTGACTTACTATTTTGTTTGTTTGGAAATATGGATGACATTGAACCGAGCGAGATTTGGTTACAACTGTTTGGCGGTTTGTGCCATACGGCAACCGTAACCATCGACTAGGGTATTCATTTAATCGGGCTTTTGCTTTAATCGGCTAATCGCTCGATTAATTAACCGAGGTTTTGGTGTAATCGGTTAATAATCGGTTATTTTGGTTTTTGATCGGTTAACCGATTAATTAAGTTTTTTTTAATAAATAAGGTAATTTCAATAATTAAAAATGCATAAATTATTTATTTTTTGGAGTTTATTATTAAAAAAACAAAAATAACAATTCTTGATCTAAAACGAGCAAACAAAAAAAATAATTCATAAATATGTGAAATGTATTTTTAAAGTAATAAATCATCAGGGGTGTTCTGGAAATCGAAAACGCAAAACGCAAGAATTTTAAACGTGGTTTTTTAATAAGATTTCTGTAGTTAAATAATTTTATTAACAAATATTTCCCTATTAAACAGAATTTTATAACTAAATTAAAAAATTAGATTATTATTATTTATTAGTTATTTCAATTAAAGCGATAATTTTCTTTAGTTTTAATAGCACTTGACTTGGAAAATTTTTTTTCTCTTATCGTGGTTGCTGGAGGAATCCGAAGCAGCCATAATAAAGAATATTTAATTGCTCATTCCATTTCCTGATTTAATTTTTAAACATTTTTAACACTTCTAATTATTTCGGGTAATTCTGTTAAGAATGTTTTGCTAGAAGGAAATATACAGCCCAATTATGATTAAAAATTCCCCGGGAGTTTTTTACCTTTTCATACTTTTACAATTGAATTAACATAGGAAAAATGGGAGAAGGGAGCAAACTCCCGGGGAACTTTTACTCATAATTGGGCTGATATTGTATAAAAAAATATTTTCTTAACATATATATGAGACGAAACAATTAATTAAAATACAAAAAATTTGTTATAATATTACAAAAAATTAAAAATTATTTAATATCGGTTAATCGGTTAATCGACTGAAATTAATCGTTAATCGAAAATAGGCAATTTTAAAATAAACGATCAGTTAATCGACGCACTGAAATCAAAATTTGACGATCAGTTGATTTCGAGAAATGGACCAGTCTATTGCCCTCTAAAATCGTGCGATGTAACAATTTTCTATTATTTTCTGCGGGGCTACGTTAAGTCACTGGTATATTGTGATAAGCCAGCAACAACTGATGCTTTGGTGACCAACTTCGCTCATGACATACGGCCCGAAATTTTCAAAAGAGTGGCCAACAAACTTTACGTTCAAAGCCATTTCCAAATATTAATGCCATGCCATGTCTTTATTTTTAGCAAAAAAAAAATATTTTAATTAAAATTAAATATTTTGTGTAATTTGTTACAATATCGGTTTTCACACTTTGTTAAAGTGTACAACTCTGCTTTACTTAACACGATAATATACTACAAAGCGTGAGTGTATTTTTCGTATCTATTGTAGATTAGCGAATTTTCTGAGTGAGAGAAAGAGATAGAGTTTCGTCAATTGTTGTTTTTTTCTGGGCTATTAAACAAACGTGCGAAATTCAGCTTTTTGTTAAATTTTTCAATTACAGCGTAGTAAATTTTTGTCTCATACATTTTGTTGTTGCAGTGTTTTAAATCTTAATACTTTAAATAAATTAATAAGATTAACAAGGTTTACAAGGGACTTTACTATCAAGGGTGAAAACCGCTAATTTAAAGTTCTATCGGGCTAAGAAAAACACAATTTTGCCAAATTATTTTAGAAAATTATCATGGCTTGAGACATTAAATATTTTTAAGTTTTAGTTCAGAGTTGACTTTAAAACATGATTTTTACAAATTTCAAACATCAAAATTTAAAATTTCGGGAATAAAATTTCATCATCATGGCTTGAGACATTAAATATTTTTACGTTTTAGTTCAGAGTTGACTTTAAAATATGATTTTTACAAATTTCAAACATCAAAATTTAAAATTTCGGGAATAAAATTTCATCATCATGGCTTGAGACATTAAATATTTTTACGTTTTAGTTCAGAGTTGACTTTAAAACATGATTTTTACAAATTTCAAACATCAAAATTTAGAATTTCGGGAATAAAATTTCACCATCATTTGTATCGCGATCTATAGTTTGAAAACCAACCACCCGATTAATCTGATGAATGAAACTCGAAAAGTTAAAAGTTAATCTGGGTCGATATAAGAAGTAAAAAAAATAAAAAGTAATTCTGGGATTAATAACGTTAGCACAAACATATAATAACCACCCCAGTTGTAATTGTGAAGGGTATAAATACAACAAAAACCACAAAAATTGAAAACCTTTCACTCAAAAACAGACGACAAAGCCGTTACAGCAGAGGACAAAAAAATAGTTGTAAAAAAATTATACAATTATCCTTCCACCATGAAAAATGTTTACCAAATTTAAGAAAAAAACATTAATAAAAAAACAAGTTAGAGTGCTATATTCAGCTGTGCCGAATCTTTGATACCTTCCACCGATCTATATCTATATGACCTAACTATAGGATCTATATGATATCTATTTCTTATTAATTTGAATTTATAAGAACAGACATCAGCATTAAAATTGGTTGCGGTTTAGACATATATTAAATTGTTGACCAACAATCGGAAAGTTTTATGCTTTTTTTTTATCAATTTTAACTAGCCTCGCAACAGTTTAAGCCGGTCTTAAATGATTTACAGGAGGGGAATTTATATTGGAGCCATAGTAAGTTATGAACCAATCATCCTAAGACTCTGAAAAGTGATTTCTGGTATTAAAAACATAAAATTCAACAAATTTCAAAAGAGCGGTGAAATTAGTTTTAGCGTTTACAGTAAATTTCAGAAGGCTGCTAAATATGGGATCTAAGGTAGGATATGGACTGTATATCACAAAATTCTTAAAATTTTTTCTGGCCATATGAAACTAAGTTGGAAGAATTTTCATTTAATTTGCTATGCGAACGTTTACGTTCGAAATCGACGAACAGGCTATTAGTGTTATTTCTAGTCCTATAAAACTGTGAAGTATTCAATTTTTTTCGGATAGCATTATTAATTACGGTCTTAGTCGTACTAAACTGTTTTCCGAGAGTAGGGTTTATATAGGGCCCAGGGAAAATTATGGACCGATCTTCACGAAATTTCATTGTCTTATTTCTAAAACTATGACGTGCCAAATTTTGTTATGATAGCATTATTAATAATGGTTTAAGGCGTACTAAACTGTTTTCCCAGAGTAGGGTTTATATGGGGTCTATGGTAAATTATGAACCGATCTTCACGAAATTTCACAGTGTGATTTCCCTTCGAATAAAACAATTTCTGCAACATCTTTTATCATTCCGTGCATTGTTCTACTATTTATCTTAGTTTTTGTAACAAATTGTTGGCTGTTCTTCCGAACTTATAGTGAACTGTTCATTATATTTTATTTATCAATTGTCTTTTAATATTTTCTATTTAATTTTTAATTCTACCTTTGTATATATGTATATATATGTGCATTGTATATGTGTACATATATATATTGATATTTTTTTTTTTTTGTTTGGTACCAAGGGATTTAAGTTAAATTCTAAATTTAAATATGTTTAGTATTAATTCAGGAATATTTCCTTGTAATATAGTTTATTGGCCTAATGAGGCTTTTATATTACCTGCAATAAATTGATATTGAAATTGAAATAACCAATTTTTTAAGGTGGTGATTTCACATCTTGATTCAAAGCTCTGATCCTACAAAGCCGATTTTGCCGGATTTTAATCCCAAACTGCAATTTGACACCAAGTTTGTTCATTACTTTTGAGTTTTTTGAAAGTGAGCGTGTTTTCCACAGACGGACAGACGGACAGACAGACAGATGTACAGACAGACGGACATGGCTAAATCGAGTTAGAATACTCAAGAAGCCAGAATATATATACTTTATGGGGTCTAATATTTTTAATAGTATACCCTCTTCACAAGTAATTGTAGATGAGGGTATAAAAAAGCTGAAGAGGACGCTTAAAAACACAATTACCTATGCGGAATCTGATTAGGGGACTATCGTTCTAGCGTAATTTTTATTGAAGTGTCCGAATCAAAATCACCTGCATGCAATCAAGAGTGAACTGATAAATGCTCGAAATCAAGATTTTTAATCTTGTTCAACTGTGCCACTCTGTAATTAATTTCAACGTTTTGTTATTAAAGTTAGAGTGAATTGTCAAAACCTGAATTAAAACTATTAACACATTGTTTGTAACAACAAAATTTTTTGATAATTTTTTTAATTAAAATATTATTTATTGAAAAAAAATATTCACAATTTAAAATTTTTAGAATTTTTGGTAATCTATTCAACAATTTTGGTAATAGTAAAAATATGTACATTAGTGTCCCAAAACAAAATTTTTTTTTGTGGCTCAAGCATAATTTAAAAGCTTATAGGGTAAAGTATTTTTAAGATTTTTCGGAACAGGTTAAGAGGTCGTTCAAGTCGAATTTTTGCCAAAAATCGTGTCTGCCGGACTTTTTTAAGTTTTCTTCCTAAGTTTGTCAAAAACCACGATTTTCTTCACTTTTAAGGAAATAATTTAAAGAAAAATGTCCAAGCTTTATTTTGGTGTACAAAGACTATAAATTTTTGCAATGCATTTGCTCATCTATGTACCCTACATTAAAATGTTTCGTAACTTTTCCATAAATTTTGTAAATAACGCTTTATAACTTTTAAAATTTGTGTGAAAATGAAACAAAACAACAATGCAGTTTGAAAAAACAATTTATTGTTAATCACTCAGAAGAAAATATTTTTGAATTTGCTCTTACCGTTCCTGAGTTATAGCGACTTTCAGCTTTGTTCCCAGTTTATGATAGTATTACTGATACCCAACAGACAAATAAAAACCAAACGTTTTTCTTTTGCTTTGTTTAAAACTCATTAACTACAGTTCTTACGATATAGTTCTATGCCCTGCAATAAATTCTTAAAATCAGTTTCAGAAGTAGTGACATTGATTTTATCCCTTATCCATACATGACGCTTTGAGGCTTTTATTAGAGGCCAGCTTAAAGCCATGCAAGCGGAATACGAATTTGTATTCAAAGCCTTCTCTCTCTCTCTTCGAATTAATGGAAACAGACGGGTGTTTAAATATTTAACCGTTTCAATAGCAAAAAAACGGCTCCGGCTTTGTGTAAAGGTAAGTGGTGATTAAAATTAGTTTTATCACTAGAAATTAAAATAGTTGCGAGGTGTGAATAAAACTATAATTTCTCTGAGAAAATACCGTGGTGTTAGTTACTTTAGACATTAACTCCAGTGATTGGGAGTCTAACTGCTGGTTCACACAGGTGAAGTTGGACTCGTCAAGTCTTGAGCTTTTAGGAAAGAAGGGAAAAGAGAATGCCATTTCATTTCCCCTCTCTCCTAAAACTCAAGACTGGACGCATGTGAACCGGCATTAGCTACCAACAGGTCTTTGAAAGTATTTTTGAACTTTTTGATTCGATGTAAAAATGAATCAAGAAAAAATTTGCCAAAATTTTAAAATTTATTAATTTTACCGCAACTGTTAGTTTAGTTAACAAACAAAATAAAGCTCGAATAAAAATTGTTAACAACTTCAAAAACATTAAAACAATAAAAAAAAAAAAAAAAAAAAACAAACAAACAGATAAGACAGCAGCGACAAAAGTTGTCTTTATTACCACAGACACAACAACTTGAGGTGACATTTTTAACAAACATTTTTGCCTCAGAATTAAGCAAAAAAAATAATAAAAATTTATGACAGCTAGAAACATACACATGAGTGCAAAAGTTTCTTCAAATGACAGAAAAACAATTCAAAAGCCATTTACTCTTATAACACCCAAAAATTTCATGCAGAAACAACAAAAACAAAAAAGAAGGATTTTTTCTTTGGAATAAATTTAAAACAACACACATAAAAAAGCTTTATAAAATAAAATTCAAATTTAAAAGGATAGCTAACACATTTGTTTTTTTACTTGTGTTCAATTCCTTCACGTATTATTTTTTAACGAATTCTTTTAATTAGTTTAACTTGGCAAATTGAAAACTTCACGTTTACTTGGGCATCAACGAATGTTTTTTATTGTGTCTTATGTTTTGGCGAACCATTTACAAGCCACTGGTGAAATTTAATGGCTGTGGCACATGAATTCGAATTAGTTCGCTTTCTCTCGGCCTTAATTGTTAACAAACAGTTGTTGTCAAGAACTTAAAAGTGTAAAGTAAATTTAATGAGGTATTAAAAAGTACTAGAAAATGTGTTGTGTGCAATTGAAGTCTTGAATATGGAGCCCATATTTTCGATGATTTTCAAAATGTTTAAATGTTTGCGTTTTCATTTAATTTAAAATTTTCAAATTGTTCTTCTCAGCGTTAAAAAATTGCTGTTAAAGAAGAAAAACTGCCATTTCTTTCACTTTATAATTTGTAATTGGCCAAAAAAAACTGTTGCTTTTACTTCTGATTAATTAAATGTTAGCAGTCGCTGTCAAACCAACTCAAAAATCTAAAAGTTGTACACAAATTTTCGTGTTTTGTTCGACAGTTTTTGGTTTCGACTGCAGTTTTTTAAGCCCTGGTTCTTCTACTGTATGATAAATAAGGGCTTGTTTTATTTTAATGTATTGTATAATCTACGGCCTTAAAACTGACTATTAAAATCGTTTGGTTTTTATAAAGCAATTCCATAGACACAATACTTAAGAGCCACCACAATCTTGAAATATAAATCGCTCATTTACTTCAATAATGACATAACTCAACAAATAAAATATGTATATGAGTTAGTGATGCAGAATTGTATGTTATTTTTTCTTTATATTGTGTAAACAATTCATCTTTATATCTTTTATTATTTTCCCCTTAAAATAGAATGCTTCGTTATTGTTTCATAGTGGTTAAAGCGAAATAAAAATTAAAGGACTTGGTATTTAAATTAGGCTTAAGTTCATCAAATTTAAATTTAGTTACATAATTTTTAGTGAAGGATGGAATTTACAACATGAAACTTATAAAAAAAGTTTTGACTATTTTATTCTTGACTGAACACCGGTTTGAATTTGAGTCGAATTTACATGTTTTGAGAACAACCATCATCAGAATTCTTTTCACTACAAATAATTTAATGAAAATTAAATTTGATAAATTCAAGCCTAGTTTTAATATCAAGAACTTTAATTAAAAACCAACAATAAAAAAATTCCAATTGTAGCAAATCAAAAACTTTTTACTTATTTATTGCGAATAGATTTTTTTTAATTGAAGTCACTATTGAAGTAAATGGGCGAAATGTTTAAAGGTAGCTCCACAACTGCCGATGGCTCAATTATTAAGTCCAACCAAGAAAATTAGGCTTACTTGAATAAATCTGCTTATTAGATTGGTGATTTACAGAACTAATTCGTTATAAAAATGCTTATGTGTATAATCCTTAATTTTACGTTAAAATTTTGTGAAGAAGCGTCCAGGTTTTGCCAAAACTTCAAAAAATTTTATATGAATAGTGGTATAACGCTTTCTTTAACTAATAAGAATTCTCGGCAATTTTTTTTTTTTTAATTAAAGTAGGGTGGGCCGATTTGTAAGGACAAAATTGTTCGATTTTTTGATAGCTTTTGGAATGAGGATAAAAAAGTTCCACTACAACATATCGAAAAAATCATTTTCGAGGAGCCCAAATTTCTTTTTCTGAACTTTAAATTTTAAGGGTTTTTAGTAGGTAATTAAAAAATGGGCTGATTAATTTTTTTTTTTTTTTTTTAATATTACCTTTCCAAGTTAAAACGATGGCGATAGCAGTCGCTCCAAAAAAGTACGGAAAGTTCGGAAGTTTTTGTCGAAAAATTTATTTTTTACGCGTTTATTTCCAAGTTTTTTTTTTAGTAGGTATGATAAAAAAAAATCGTTGATTTCAAACGCTTAAAACGATGGCGATATCATTAAAAAAAATGTTTGTTTTTGGGTTTTTAGCAAGGTTGGCAACCGATACCTATACCAATACCGTTTAAATGGAATACCGGTATTCGATACTGAAATTAGTTTTTTGCATAAAATACCGGTATACGTATACCGTTTTTCTTAATACTGGTATTATACCGGTATAATCGTTTTGGATTAAAAAAATTATATGTATAATTTTGCAAATAGAAAAAATTAAGTTTCAACACTCGTGCTAATGGAAAATATGTTTAATAACTTAACGCTCCACGGTTACAACACTGCTATTGTGTTGTTACATACTATGATATTTAAACGCTGTACTAAATCACCGTGAAATGATTAAAGTAACTAAAAAGCAAGAGCTGTGATAAATAAGTTAAGAACGGCAAATATAAATATATTATTAAAAAGTCATAATCTTTCGAAACCTCTTATTAATTGTGCCACTCGTTGGTCGCCTACTTTTGCAGATGATAAAATTAAAGAACTTTTTGAAAACGTATCAAAGGCTTATAACAATTTCTATATATGCGAAGAAATATGAGAAAATATAAAAGCTGCTGTAGGTGCAATAAGGCCAGCTAACATTGCCGCAAAAATTCTTCAAGAAGAACAGTTCACATTTGTGGACGCCTTTGATGCCTGGTTTACATGCAAAGTTAAAGTAAAGTAAAATGCAATTGTTGATATAATTTACTTGATGAAATAAAAAAGAAAGAATAAATTCTTTTAAAGAACGAAGCCTTTCTAGGTGCATTTTTTTTTGGACGCGCGTTGGTTGGAATATCTTTCTTAGGGGAATTTTATTAGATATGAAATTGATCATATTGTAAGTAAGTGTAGAGATGCACACTATTAGCAAAATAGTTGCTTAGATCTAGACGAAGATAATATAAGTTGCAGTTCAAAGTCATCTTCAGACTGTATAGAAGAAATCCTAAAAAATATGAAAAAGGTAAGTTTCTAGAATTTTCCATATCTTGTCGAATTTTACCTTGCAATACTGGTTTTTATTCCTCCATGGTTATAAAAAATAATAAAAACGAACGCAATATATCATGGCATCTGGTAACGACAAATCGTGTAGGCCCCGATTGTGTGGATATGGTATTTTCAGCTGAAGTTCTTATACCACTGTGCAATGGAGACGAATTTTATAGCATTCCATTTTTGCGACATTCAATTCTTCTACGCCACCGATAGCTGCAGCATTCTCTTCAATTTCTAATAAAGAAGCATTTCTTTCGGTGATTTCATATTCAATATCCTTGTCCACGCTGTTACAAGTTGAAATATCAGAGATGCTTTTATTTAGAATGTAAACAATATCACTGCAGTTTAATCGTCGATTTTCCATTATATCAGCAAAGAAATCAGTCAAACACTGAATAACTATTGAAGGACTAAAGATATGAAAATTAACTTTATTTGTTTGCAGACTATTAAAAAAAGTAAAAAAAAAATTTGTGCACTTAATAAAAAAACAAATATGGACCAAAATGGTCCTATACCTAAGATTCGTAAGTTTTCCTTAACCTAACAGCAGGGTTAAGATTCATGTTAAAGTTCTTTGTGCCGAATTATTAAGATGTCTTAACTTTTATGACACTCAAGCGGCTTAAGGAGAGGGGCTTATATGGGACCTATGGTTAGTCTTGCATCTACCAGCACAATATTTTGCAATAACATAGTGGTTTTCACAAAAGTTATTGTCGCCAATTTATATGTGAGTACCAACATTAAAAGGAAGTAATGGCATTCAAATTTTTTTTCGGGAGTAGTTTTTGTGTGGGAGTTATGGTAAAAAATGGACCGATTCCAATAAAATTTGCCAAGATAACTAAGATTGCAATCAAATAAGTTTGGACCAAATTAAATCTAATTACCAACATAATAAGATGTCTCATGGGCACAAAGACTCCATTCCGGAAAAGGCTTTGTGAAATTGTGGACCGATTCTTACCACTTTCAATAGATTTTTTACTTGTGACAATTGAAACCTACCCAATAAAAATTGTATTATTTTGCGAAGCACTAAAGGTTCATTTAAAAAAATAAGCGCACAATTATGCGCTACGCAATAAGACATACAGAAATGCAGTAAAGTAAGTGAAAGAACTCTCATCAACTTTTATAAAAAAAATAACATTTCAAGTGCTACGGCATTCCCTTACTGCGAAGCAGGTTTGTAAGAGAGAATACAAAAAAATAACTGTATCAAAACATTCAGTGTGTAAAGCTGATCGTTACATTCAACAATTTTTTTATACGCTGGATAATGCGCTTTATGTGTCAAAAATGTATTGCTTTAAAGTTGGAACTCGCCATATAAAATTCATGTCTTCCGTAAGCGCAATGGTAAGCGAAACTTTTAGGTTTCTCCCTTACAAGCCTGCTTCGTTGGAAGCTCAATTTTTTATTGCGTATGTACCAAATTTCATCACATTATCTCCAAAATTGCGAACTGTACTTTACCCACAAAATATTTATAGACAGCCAGCCAGCCGGACATCGTAAGATCGATTCAGAAGGTGATTTTGAGTTGAGATTTGTATCCTTAAAACAAGGTCTGGGAAGGATATTTTAAGGTTCTAGACAAACGCATAAAAGCCTACCCACACGCAAAGAAAAAACCGGGTTGTGGTAAACATATTCTAAGAGCAACATATTATGATAAGAATTATGATTGTAGATTATTATTGAAACATATTATGACTCAATATACTCGTAATATGTCATCATAATATTTTTCCCTTAATCATATTATTTTTCTGTTAATCATACTAAGTTAAGAAGTAATCAAATTATTGTCATGTTAATCATAATAAGCTAAGAAATTAATCATATTATTGTCATGTTAATCATAATAAATTTAGAAGCAATCATATTATGATACAGCACCTTTCATAGCTGTCATAAAAATACAAAATAAATTTAAATATTTTTGAATCGTTTTTTTTATTTTGTGGCTTTTTACATGGTTTTTCGGCTTTCCTGAACAATTTGTTTTAAGACATACGCGGTTGCCCATGAAAACCACAGAAATATCGTAGCACTTTTATAAAATATAACGAAATCTCTGTGTGTTTTGTTGTTGGATTTTACAAAAAACTATGATATTTTGCATTTGCACTATTACATCACTAATACTTGAATGAACTCCGCTAATATTTTAATTTTTTAATTTCTTTAAACTTATTTTTTTTATGGAGTTTTATCTTTTCATTGTTAAACCGCTCACAAATAAAAAAACGACACAACTTCTTCAAAATTATTTTACAAATGGCGCTAACATAATATGATTAGAGTAAAAATAGTTTGATTGCATCTTTAACATAATATGATAAATGTATAGAAAGTTATCATGTTATGGCTATTAAATATCATGATATGGTTGTGAGAAATATAATATGTTTAGAAAGTTATCATAATTAAGTTGTTAGAAAAATAATTATTTTTCGGTCAACAATACTCAAATTCATAATTGCGATAAACATTGATATGTGTACATTAACTATAATATTGTTTATATTAAATAAAAATAACAATTATTTGGGTACGACAACAATATATTGTTACTTTTTATTTTTCTTTATTTTTGGCCACTTTCTTTTATGTGTATTAATATATATTTTTATTATATATATTTAGCTGGTGAGGCCTAACTCCATTTGTGAAAATAAAAATGCAAAATTTTTTTTTTTATTTCATTTTTCCCGACGTTTCGTGAATTTTATGTTCACTTCTTCAGGGGATTCGTCTATTAATATAAAATAAAATCATCAACATTTAATAATACAATAAATATAAATGTAACGAACTTACAGTGAAAAGAAACAAATTTGTATTACATTAATATATTTTTAAAAACATTAAAGCAAACACTAGTGGTGTCATCTACTGTTTTTCAAAACAACTCTATAACTGGCGCTTAAATTGTCAGTATCTTCTTTTTTATTCATTGTTCTATTTATTTTCTGTTACATTAAACATAGTGTTGTTGCCGTAACCATGCCCAACCATATTTTTTCTCTGCGTGCACTACTGTGGTGTGGGTAGAAATACGAGAAAAATAAATGTGCAAAAGAGAATTGTCAACAACAACACTTGCCAGCAACAAACACGAGCCGCAAGCGCCGCACAATACTTTGATGTAGAACAAAATTGTGCAAAAATATAATGAGTTCACCCAGATTAATAATATTTTGCGTGGATATATATATGATAATAATAAACAAAATTTCAAGTTTTAAAAAAATTCCGTCAAAAGATTCATGTACCTCCCATATAGCCTTTTTTCAAAAAAAATTTAATTCGGCAACACTTTTTATGTTGAATATCCTTCACAATAAATTCTAGCAAGGATTTTCGTATTTTAAAATATCCTTTTGTTAAACAGATCACAAAAATAAAAAATCACTAAGCTATATTCCATTTAAATTATAAAATTATAAATATAAAAAGGATTAGTGCGAAATAAAACTGAAGGATATGCATTTGTTATACATTTATGTATGTCCTTTTAAGGAAAATATAAACGAAGGGAAAATATTTGATATTTATTTTATATTCAATACACGAAGTTTTGTAACACAGATTCCCAATTTTTCTTTACATCAATAGTAAGGGCAACGGAGCATATATTCTTTGAAAGAACTGAAAAAACGATGCACTCAGTTTTTTTTTTTTATAATTTAAAGTAAAGATTGACGATTCTCATATTTTTTGCAAAAACAACAGAAAAATATTTATAGCTTTTAATCTAAAGTACTAAATTATAAAAAATAATAAATGCGTTTTGGGACTTTTAAAAAGGATCATATATCTCTAAGTTAGAACTAAAATGTGGTCAGTTTTTCTTTTGATTCTTAACGGCAGACACCTGGTTTATAAAACGGCAGAGAAA
Organism: Pollenia griseotomentosa; assembly: GCA_963931875.1. Classification (NCBI taxonomy): domain Eukaryota; kingdom Metazoa; phylum Arthropoda; class Insecta; order Diptera; family Polleniidae; genus Pollenia; species Pollenia griseotomentosa. The sequence goes on along the minus strand of OZ007562.1, from coordinate 95,246,420 downwards.
ATTTAAAAAAGTTTTCACTCAGTTTTTTTATTTGTCCATCAAAAATGTTATATACTTTTTTTTTTTAGTTACGGCAACACTTTTTAAGATTCATCCAGAGCATTGCTAATGCATACTTTAAAGAAGAATGGCTTTTTTACCAAATATTAACTTAAAAATAAAAATTAAATTTTGCAGATAAATTTTTTTCAATATATTGCTTGTAGCCCCAAATTGCTCTTTAAAATGACATTAAAATCATCTTCGTATGTAAAGTAGTTTTCGAGATATTGAACACAGAAAAAAAATACCAATGTTAAATTAACATGGCAAAATGTTGATTGAGAATCATAGTAAATTTCTGCAAAAGTATGCCCTTTATTTAAATTTATCATTATTTCATATTAATTTTAAATGAAAAATATTAAAATAACCTTAGATCACGTTTATTTAATATTAGTCACTGTTAAAATAACATTGTTCAATATTGAATCCATAAAAATCTGTTTTATATTAAAATCAAAAGGTTATCTTGTTAAATTAACATGCATACATACTAAAGTATGTACATTTTTTTATTTTCATGTTTAAAATATGTTATAATAGAAGACAATTCCCGTATTCTTTTAATTAACATTATTTAGTTAAATAGTACATCAAGTTTTTAAAATAGAATTATGACAAAAGCCATATCGGGCCATTCTGCTCATGCTTCTGTTAACAAAGGAGAATAAAAAATAAGTGAAACATATGTTTCAGGGGTAAGTGTTTTGAATTATTCTTAAATAAATCCATATGTTGTCTCTGAAGCTTCTTCTCACTGTTATGTCACACTCAAACCAATTTGATTCTACATGAAATTCACGTTGTTTCACGTTGTTTCAACTTGAAATAACTTTCATTCAACGTGATTCGGATTGTTATTTCAATATAAATTACATTTTGCTCTAACTTTACTGCAATGTTAAATTAACATGAATTATAGTTATTTTTAAAGAAAAAAATGTTGTTCGCAAGTTATTGTAAAATCATGTTAAATTAACATGAAGTAACAATGAAGCAAAAACACCACCGAAAACGGTCAAATCAACCTTGTTTTCGACGATTTTACATTGAATTTTTTCTGTGTGAAGAAATAAGCTCAACACATTCGGCTAATTCGGCGAAATTATGACATTTTGAATATAACATAACTTTTGAAAAAAATTTTTTTAAATTTTCCCACTCTTGGTCGATCTGACATGGAATTACCCATAAACGATTTTTTGATGAGATGTTTTTAAATCGGTTATGTAAGTTGTATTTTTTTTTAAAAAGGCATGTATGTAATATTTCAGTAAGGTTTTAATCTTATTATTCTTATATTATCAAAAGAAATTAAACTTTAATTTAAATGTCCTTAAAGTATTGTTTAACTCTTTTTTGTATTAGGCAATTCACAAAGTGTTCTATTGTGTAGTATTGGTTGTATTTGTATAATTTTACAAATGTGATATCAATAAAAATAAAGTAAATTAAACCATTAAGAAACCATAAAACACTCTGTGAATTGTCTATATGTTTTTTGTTCAGGCTTTAAAAAAATGTTCTACAAAATCCATAGTAGTTATTTGTGAGGATTTTGCATAATTTGCGTAAACTGGGAGAAATGTCTGTTTTTTTCTCTGCTATTTTACTTTTTTATTAAAATTTTATTTTTCTTTTTTTTTGATACAACAAAATACAAAATTGTATATATGTCTTAGGATTTTTTTCTGAACACTATAAGTCATTTGTAAATAAATGTTGATTATCCCCTTTTGTCATACAAAAATCCAGAGTATAATTTACTTAGTACGCCACATTAATTCCTATTTTAATTTTCTAACAACCCGTGTTTTATTTTTCCGCTTCCACCCACTTTATTAGAATTTTATACAGCTAGAAAAATGTATGGCAGTCTTAAAATTTTTATACGATTTATTAAGGAGGCAATTGTTTATATTAAGCAGCCTGGTCAGTAGTGGCAGCTTGACAAAGGAGCCCCCTTGTTTACGGTGCCACTAAAAGATGGGAAATATATTTAAATAACCTACAGAAAAGGAAAGTAAATGGTTGCTTTGTTTTTGTAAATGCTACATTTGAAACATTTAGATATTGGAAGAAAAAGTTTTCTTTCGTTTTCACAAATTTTAAATTCACAAACTTTTAAGTAAAATTAGCTGGATACGAAATTTTCATTGCAAAATTTTTTATTTTTTTTTTTGTTATTTAGTTGAACTGATATCCCAAAAAGCTTAAACAATATTATAACTAATTTGTTTTCTAATCTTATTGTTAAGAATATTTTGAATCGAATTGAACGGTATCAAAGATTCGGCCCAGCCAAATTTTTCATTCGAGCTTGTTAATCCCAACAATGTCATTTTTCTTCTCAATTAGAAACACAACAAACAAAACATTTTATTTATTTGATTACTTCAATCTTCAATATTAAATATTTGACACATTTCAACACCCATTAGAAAGGCCAATGTTGGCCAAATGGCTTAATTAATTATGAATGAATGAACACAAAAAAAAAACTAAAATAGAACTGTGTGAGAAACTCAATTTAATTAAATATGTCCGTAATGAACTATTTTGAATTTAGTGATGACAGGATTATGTAATTTTTTTCTTTTTTTCCATTCGTTTGTTTAATTAAAATGTCACTTTGCTCATTACAGTCGACTGACTGACTTTTTAATTATCACCATTTAAGCAAGTATTTGTTTTATTTTATTTTATTCCATAAATGCTTATTTGACAGGTAATAATTCAATTTAATTCATCTGCATGTCAGCAATTTAGTTGAAATTATCATTGTGTTTCGTTACGTTGATTAATTGAGAGAACGTGAAAATTTTTAATATACTGATTATAAATTTAACGCAAAAGATTATTAGGGTGGACATATTTTTGGTTTTAAGAATTCAAAAGTATTGAAATTTCTAAATGATTTGTTTGAAGAGCTGCAATTAAGTGAATGTTGAGAGATTATTAAGTTGGAAATTCAATTCTTAATATGTTGGCATGGAATTTCAAATGCACTATTTTTTATTTTTTTTTTTATATATACCCACTTCAATGAAAATGTGTTTAATAAGTGTAACGATTTCTTGTAGAATTTATTGTCTATAAGTTAACTTCAATATTTTCTTTATTTGTGTTTTAAAAATTTAGTGTATGTTAATGAGGGTTCATCACTTTTTATTAATTTACTTTTATTTGCCCTTCTCATGCGCCTTATTTCGCTCAATTGAGCATACACATCTAAACTTAAATAATTACACTCAATTGTAAGTTAACATATATTCCAGTAAGCGTAGTTACTCTCATTTGTACATTTGCATTTTATGACCATATATGGTAAAGGCATTTAGTTTTGGCAGATCAAGTCAGCTGTCCTTCTTAGATTTCATCATCTTTATGATATTAATTTTTTTGTCCTCTTTTTACTTAAGCTTTAATAAATCCTAATTACTAGCAAACTTGAGTATTACGCATCTAGAAATACGCACTGCATAATTGAATTTTTCCAGAAAAAGTCATTATCAGTTTAAAAGTGGTATCGATCAGAAAGAAGTGCGCAAGTAAAGCAACGATCACAAAAATTTTAAATAAGAATTTAAATATAAAGTTTTTTTTTGGAAAAGTGAAATAAGTTAACTCATAAGTGAAAGAAATATAATTATAATATATCAGTTCATCATTGTTATATATTTTAAATAACCTTCGCAGAACACACTAAAAGGATTTCTTTTAAAATTAAAAAAATATTAAATATATCAGGATAAAGGAAACAATACATCTTGCCTTGGTCCTGGAATCCTTAAGGAAAGCCACATTATAAAATCTAGAATTTGCTCATGGAGGATTTTTTCCAGGAATAACCGTAATACACCAAACAAAAGGAGAGTACAATCATTATTCACATAAGGCAATCAATACCCACGCTTGGAGCAATTTAAAAGCGTATTGCATAACACATTCATAAAATTCTACACGGTTTGGCAAAAACTTGAAAAATCAATAAATTAATTTATATAAATCCTTATATCATATCAGGTTATATTAAATTGAACTTAAAATTATATTTTCTTAAGCACTAAATTAAAAGTTATTTATAAAAAAAATAAAAGTTATTTATAAAAATTATTACATAGCTTATTTATATACACCATTTTCTAACATTATTAATCATAACCCTATTTCTACAATTATAACTAATCTCAGCCTTAGACATAAAACTTAAAAACCCAAACCTAATTATATATATATATTTGCTTTAACACCTAATAAAACTTAATTTAATTATCTAACCATTTTATATTCCTAGATCAGAATTATGTATATGTTAATAACAAATTAAGGAAATCTAGAAAAAATTGTTAAATTTATCCATACTTAGTTTTGTCTTAATTAAAAAAAAAAAAACAAAAAAATTAATTAATTATCTTGGACATGAATTTTAAACAATACCTAAATAATTTAACATAAATTACAAAAGTACAAATGATTTTTAATTTAATATTAAATTCGTGAATTAAATTTACCTAATATTAGCTTAATTACGACTAATGAACTAAACAAAAACAATTATTAATTTGAAAAGTTAAATATTAATAAAATACTCACTTTAATCAATTAAAATCATTTGTACTTATTATTTTTGCTAACCCTGTAATTTAAAACGTATGTATCTTTACCTAAATTAACTTTAAATTCACAAACGTACATATATCTCTATTTTATCACAAAAATTACAAATAGTACAGTCATTTGGTAGGAAAAATATAGGTTACCTGGAAAGTTTTCCGGGAGTTTTGAAAATTGGCAGTTTTATAGATTTTGACGTGCTCTTTCCGAATTTCAACTTTGCCACCTCGTATCTTTGCCGCTCGCGCCGCCATATTGCAAAAATGGCGCCTAAAAGCAGTTTTTTGATAATAACTCCTTTCCGACGCATTTTACAGCAAAAACATTTTAATACAAAATAATTGTAGAGAAAATTTCCTACAACTTATGTCAATACCTTTTTTTTCCTAAAATCAATAGTTTCAGCGTACGACCGTGCGAACATTTAATTAATAATTAAACTGTAATATTTAATTAAACTGCTCATAGAAATATTTAGTCTGAGTCATCAGAACTTGTTTATCATTTCACAGTGTCGTTCGCATTTATAGAGCTATGGCTTCTAATGAAGGAAACTGTTTTATTATTTTATACGACGAAGTTGAGTTTTGCGGCAAAGCTTTTTTCAATTCCTCATCGAATTATACAGTTACAGTGATGTGAAAAGCCGTAAAAGTACATCTTTAAATAATTATAGATATGCATGCTTTACAGCATCAGCATATAAAAGTAAATTTAATATTGCATCGCTACCACCAACAGAAGCAGCAGTACGAAAACATTCGTTTCAGCAGTGGTATGGGAACGAACAAAATGTAGAACAATGGGGATGGAAAAAAGACAAGAACGGACTCGTTCCTGTTACTACATTCGAGCCCCCTGCTCCGGAAAGCTTGCTGAAACTTATTTCTTGCAAATGCAAGAAAGGTTGTCATAAAGCTTGCGGATGCAGAAAGTCAGGGCTAAAGTGCTCCGTTGTATGCACGAACTGTAGTGGTTCTTGTGATAATTCGCAATTTACTTTACAAAATAGCAGTGAAGAAGAAGAAGAAACGGACACTTTTCTCGAGCAAATACACGACGAAATCGAGAACGAAGAGGACCGCGTTGAAACTGATGATCCTATCACCGATGATGCAGAAGAAACTTCCGTCTTTGATATGGGCATTTCCCCAGAATGGTCTACCAGGACGAAAAAATAAAATGTTGATAATCATCGTCTTTTATTGTTGATTATTATAAAAAAATCTATGTTGTTATAAAAGAATGGTTTCATAGCATATCTCAGCTGTTTTACTTGAGAAAATTGCGCTGGAAACTGGAAAATTTTATATTTTCTTATATTTTCTACTTCTAAAGACATTTTTATGTACTTATTTTACATGAAAAAAATATGTTATGTTTACACTCTTTCTTCATAATCTCTCCACTACAATCAATTGTAAATTGAGTATTAAGTTGCTTGTTAAGGAAATTTGAAGATATTTATGGGAATCTGCATGGTGATAATAATAAAAAACATATGGAAAAATCGTGCGTTCGCGACCCGTACGTTCGCGGCCGGTACATAAGCCAATTAAACAAAAACCAAAAGAGATATTTTATTTTGTAAATACTGTATGGTGACCTTCATTAATACACTTTTAAAATAAATTAATCACTTTTGAATATTCCGTTCCATTACGCAGATTTTTACATTTCACTACGTCAGCCAAAGTTGACTTCTATTTTGCGTACGTTCGTGACCACACGTTTATACCTATTATTATGAAAACTTAAACTCGATGAAATCCATCTTTTGCACTAAACATACATCTACCCAAATGCTATCGAATCGCAAAAAAAATGCTAGGAAAAGTTTTGTTTTCTACATTATTTGTACATCAAAAGCGTACGAACGTATGTTCGCGACCCCAGGAAATGCCCATATTTCAATCAGTACTGAAGACGATGAAAGCACAACCCCTGGTCCGTCAACAGCATTGAAGCGACGGAGATTAAACTAAATTTGGAAATAGTGAGTCAGATGTGGATTAGGCCTACTGGGGATACCACGATAAAAAACGCGCCGCTTTCTCTACCTCATGGTGGCGTGGAAATGAGTATTTCTGCCGAAACGTGTGTTGAACTACACTTTACGGCGCTCGTACGCCGAAACTATTGATTTTAAGAAAAAAAGGTAATGACATAAATTGTAGGAAATTTTCTCTACAATTATTTTGTATAAAAATGTTTTTGCTGTAAAATGCTTCGGAAAGGAGTTATTATCAAAACACTGCTTTTAGGCGCCATTTTTGCAATATGGCGGCGCGAGCGGCAAAGATACGAGGTGGCAAAGTTGAAATTCGGAAAGAGCACGCCAAAATCTATAAAATTGCCAATTTTCAAAACTCCCGGAAAACTTTCCAAGTAAAAATACCCAATGACTGGGCTAAAAAAAAGAAATGTGATTAGTTTTTTTCCCATTAGCAAACAACAACAACATCATCTCGCTTGCTGGGCCCTTCAATCGAGACACTATGAATTGGAACGCTAACAATAAAAACAAATGTTGTGAGTAATATTGATCCCTATATATTTTTTTTTGTAATTATTTGTATAAATAGAGTATTCTTCAGTAGTCGGTCCGTTTCCAAATCATTTTCTTCTTTTTTTTTTATTTTCTTTCGACATTGCCTTACTCTTATATATTTAAGAACATCATAATTAGTATGATATTGTCATTATTGATGTTATGAACTTCTTTTTTTTCCACGCATAGTTACATATATTTTATTTCCATTATTATGATTTTTCTTATTATTCAATAAAATGTATATTTGTTTCGTTAAAATGAAATTCTAAATATCTTTTAATGGGAAGGATATCTAAGGGAAATTTAAACGTAATGTAATTGGGTATTTAAGTCTTCATTAGTGACAGATTTTAGTAAATGTAAGGGTAAGATTCTGTCAAGGCGTTTGGCTAATGGTCAATTGGGGAGGGAGCAAATTTACCCTACGTGGCACTACACCTTGCCATGGTTATTTTCTATTGTCTCTTTTAATTCGGTTTTGTTATTTTAATGAATTTGATACTCTTTGGTTAACAGGCATTAAGAGTATTTATATGTAAATGCGCTAAAATACGGGTTTAGAACCAACATACCACATATATGCTAGCTGGGAAATCTGTTTATATGCCACCTAAACTTTGTGTTTTAAATTCACACACAATTGATACGGGAAATAAGTGTCGATTTTTGTTATTCACGTAACAAGTAAGTAGCGCGTTACATAAGATTTCTGTATGACGTGCTAAAATCCCAATTTTGCATATTTGATAAATACACTGAAATTTATTGTTGAGGGAAAGTCTAGCTTCTATGCGCATTTCACTGGTTGCTTAGGCCAGATCGTCAGGAAACCTTTTTCAAAGATTTTTGAAAAGCTAAAAATATTCTACAAATAAAACCTTAAAGCGAATAAGAATTATAAACACTCAAAGTCTTACTTGTAACTATCTCAAAGCTTAAAAAAAAACATCAACAATAGACAGTGAGTTTATCTTTTCTTACATTCATGTCTTTTGTCTGAAAAAATAATGTGTTCAGCAAAACCATCTCGTTGTAGTTTAAAGAAATTTATTAATTTTTGATGGAATCGATACCATTCCGTGACCATAGTCGATACAATTAACATTTCTAACGATTTGGTTTTATTAAAAAACATAAATAATATTTCTACCTCCCCACTGTGCATTTGAGGCTTACTGAGCATACAGTACAACCAAGCCGATGACGAATGTTTTACTGTTGACTTTGTCTGTTTTTTGCTGTTTGTGCTAAGTTTGCTAAGTTCTGGCAAATGTAGTAAAATTTAATGGCCACAATTTTTGTAGAACATTTCATCCCTGGGATGTTTTTTACGGTTTGATAGAATTACCATTATGGAGGGGAGTAAAAGGGTACAAAATTGTCGAGCTTACCTTTTACCACAGCTGACTTGGTCAAATATTTAAGCTCTCCTCAGAAGACTCCAATGTACCAGGTTTTGTAAGATCTTTTAAAGGGTATGCTAGATATTGAAATTAGGTTTTATTTTCAACCCAAAATAAAACTGTTTGTTACTCAACAGTATTCTTCAGTCATTTTTAAATAAATAAACATTTTAAATTCCAAGCAAATTTATTTTTAACTGATTCTAACATTTATTAAAAAAAACAAAGTGCACAATGGCACTTTAATTCCTAGTGCTAATACGGTCAAATACCTAGGCTTACATTTAGACAGAAGACTTACATGGAAAGCACATATTAGCGCAAAAAGAAAACAACTTGACATAAAATTTAAGCGAATGTATTGGCTTCTATGGCGAAAATCTCAAATATCCTTGGAAAATAAGGTCCTACTTTATAAAACTGTTTTAAAACCTATATGGACTTACGGCTTAGAGCTATGGGGCACTGCTTGTAATTCCAACATAGAAATATTGCAAAGATTTCAGTCCAAAGCTTTGCGTGCTATAACAAACGCTCCCTTTTATATAACGAACAAAGCTCTACACAACGACCTGAAAATACCGTTTGTCAAATCTGAAATTAAAAGATTTAGCTCCAATTACTTAAAAAGGCTTAGTAATCATGTAAATATATTAGCAATTGAATGAAGTTAGAAGGCTTAAACGAAATCATATCCTAGATCTCCCTTACTGACGTTAGTAATGAAATAAAAATATATGTATTTATTAAAAATATTTTATTTTTTATAGCTTGTTATAGTTTCTAATTTATTATTTATAATATTAAATATTTAATTTAACTCAATATGTGTAAATATTTTTTTCATATATAACTTAAATTTTTGCTTTCAATTGCTTATTATTGTAAGATAGATTGCAAATAAATATGTAATAATAAAAAAAAAAAAAAAAAAAAATCCAAGCAAATTTATTTTTAACTGATTCTAACATTTATTAAAAAAAAAACAAAGTGGGAATTTCAGTTGCAGCTTATATTGTCCGTTGATTAAGTTAAAGTATTCCAAAAAACAAATACATTTTAAGCTATGTATCATTTATTTCATAAGAGTTACAAATACAATTAAAAATTTTATTCTTACTGAATTAACCGAGCAATAGTAACGTAGACCTTAAGGCCATTGTAGTGAAACAGACCGTAGTCTCTGGCGGGAATCGAACCCGCAATCCCGCACTGATAGACTAGCTCACTACCAACAAGCCTACCGGGGAACCCAAATTTTAAGTTATCTTAAATCTTTTATTTTATTTTATAGATAGTTTAAATAGTATTCAATATTTTCGATAGCTCTTTACTATCGATATTATTGATGGTGCTCTCGATAATTACCCAATTCTAACACAGCCCAAATGCTGTAAGAACAGTTTAACAAGTATTTTGATCTTTTTTGTAATAGGCGATATTTGTCTTTGAACGACTGGGTGTTTTTCTATCTTTTATTATTTATTTTTTTTTAATCCAGTTTTTTCGTGGTAGATAAAGAAAGTCTAAAAGAAGAGAGCCTTACTTGCCTATGCTGAATGTTTGCTACTCTTCTAAGAAAAACCCGAATTTTCGGGATTTCAAACAGTAAGTTCTCGCTGATTGCAAGAAAGTAAACCTTGACACAAGAAAAGATGGAGAAGAAGTTTTGAACATTTTGTAAAACAATATTAACAATCTATGATTTACAAAGTCAACAAAACTGCATTTCAAAAAATCAAACACATATGCCGAGACATGGTTCCAAACCCTCAGTCCATAAACATATCTAATCACTCTGTTGAAACATCTTTCAACCCTTAAAAAATTGCTGCTGTTATTCCACTATAAACTTCTAAGCCATATGAGATAAGTGGCATTAACAAAACATGGCCAATTCTCTTTTTAACATCAATTGAGCACTATAAAGTCTACGTAATGTAATTATAGTACGATGTATCATAAAGCTAATGTGTTGGCTAAAAGACAAATCCTTATCAATAAAAAATCCAAAAGTCTTTAAATATGAAACGAATTGTAGAGGTATGTCACCATGTACAATATTAAAAAGGTTTTCGTTCATATTACTAAAGTCAACAGCTTTCGACCTAGAAATATTTAAGGTAATAAAATTCGTATTACACCACCTTTGTATATTCTCCAAATCACGATAAACAGTACTAATTAACTCATTCCCAGATTTCTCTATACCCACCAACTGAAAATCACCAGCATATATGTAGGTAACCTTTTAATGGAACTACAGATGAAAAGATATCATTTACATAAATTAAAAACAACAGTGGTCCCAAAATTGTACCTTGGGGTACGTCTCTAGAGATGCATTTAGTCGATGATCTATCTAGACCAAGTTGTACAAATTGTGTCCTATGGGTTAAAAAGGCCTCAATTAACCGACAAGCAGTTTTCGTAAACCTGAATTCGTTAAACAATTTATTTAGAAGCACTACATGTGAAATCGACTCAAATGCTCTACTAAAATCTAAACTGATTAAAACTACAAAGTTATGTTCATCTAGCCCGCTTCGTATTCCATGTAAAATATTCAGCATGTGAGTAGTGGTAAATATTATGTTTCCTTCTAAATCCTGATTGATACTCAGGCAGCAGTTTCCTCTTATTGATGTAATCCAGCATCTGAGAATTCATTAACATTTCAAAAACCTTAGTGCAGACGGACACTATATTTATTGGCCTATAATCATTACAACCCAAAGGATTTTTATCTTTAGGTATTGGCAACACCCTTGAATTTTTCCATAACAAAGGAAACTTTGAAACGGTTAAAATAGTATTAAAGATGTGAGTTATGTGACGAATAATTTTCGGTAAAACTAATTTTATAAACTTCAACGAAAGGCCATCTGGCCCAATACTATTTGAACTGATTTTCATAAATGCATTAAAAACTTCATATTCCTCTAAAGCAAAATCAAAGGAGGATTTGGAATTGGTGGTAACACATAAAAGTCATTACATTCTTTAACATCTATAGAAGACAAATTATTTTTATTCTCCACCTTTGCAATACCAATTTTCTTAAGATTGGTCCAAAGTTTCTGTGAAGAAGAGTAGTCAAATAATTCACCGTAGTACTACGCTCTTTCTTTCCTTATTAACTATTTAGCACGATTTCGATACATACAATACTCGTGTAAATAGGGTCGAAGTTCGTATTATCAATATCCCGATTGCAGTTTTCTATTTTAAAGTTCGTATAATCCCTTACTTGAACAATATTCGATGCTCTCAAAATTTTGATCTTGAAAGAAATATATATCAAAGCATGGTGCGAGCTAAGGGCTGGAAACTGAAATTGATCTTTCTTTTCGACTAAGTCCGTATTAGATAAAATAAAATAATCAATTAAACTACATCTATCAGACCCTAAATTAAAGTGGGTTGGTAAACTGTTTTGAACAACATTTAACCGTGCCTCAGCCACAATCCGTCTCAAAGATGAGCACTCTTCAAACAAATTAATATTAAAATCTCCTGAAATTATTAAATGATCGTACCTAGCCGATAATTCACCTAATTCATTCTCGCATAAGGCAGATAAATTACACCTGCTAACACCTTAACCGAATTCGGACCAGTTATCTCAACAAAAATAGCATCACAACTAAACCCACATACAAACAAACTCCACCACCATGCCCACTTATCTTATCATTTCGATGTAGATGATATTCATTAATTTCCACACTATTATCCAATATGCTATTACCTAACCATGTTTCCGACATACCGATAACATCTATATTATTTCCCTCTATAACTTGTCTAATTTCATCTAATTTCACCGAACTTGAACGTGGTGCAATGCTTTGAACATTCATGTGAATAAAATTCAAATTACATGGGCTTAAATTAAGTCACTCAAATTATTATTCATTTCCTATAAACAATGAAACCCCCCATATTCGTGATATTAAGTTAGTTGTAAATACATTTTTATATAAAATAATAAAAGTATTATAGTATAATATTAAACAATTCTCCATTTAAAAACTAGTAAGTCCCTAAATAACCCTATCCGCTTAAATTAATTCATTATTGGGAATAATCCTTCGATACCACTATTCCAATTTCATTTTATGATGATTTAACATTACAAGTTATTCACTCGTTTCAATTATTTTCTGGTTTAAACAATAAAAAAATAATAATTATTATAAAATAAATCAAAAGACAAAAGTTTACCATTTTATTTTATAAGTCTAATATGTATTGTTATTACTTATTTTCATTTAGTTGTATTAAAATCCCACATAAATATTTATTCAAAAAGAAGAGAAGGTGAAAAATATAAATTATAGATTTGTGTTTCTTCTTCTTTATATACCGTTCAACTGCAAATGCATTTCTAAAATTCTTATAAAATATTAAACCCAAAATTCTACATTAACAAAAAGAAAAAAAATCATGAGTCAATGATTTTTGCTGATAACCATGCCATCCTTTAGACCTTGGATTTCCCCTCTCTGAGAACGATAACAGCTCTTGACTGCCACTAACAATGTGGCTTAGCAGTTTCACATCACGGTTAATTGGGTCTCAGGGCACATGGTAGCATTAGGGCACTACCTTACAGGTTTCACTGTTCATCTGCGAACTCGAATTTCGACGATGGAATAGCGATATTACTAACGTCTGATCGGTCGCAAACACTGGATGTATGATAGCCAAGCAATTGTGGCAAAGCATTGATTTCGAACCTACCATGTCTCTAGTATCGATTAATAAAATGTGCGTATCACTTGGTGCTTATTTTCACTAGACATTGTCGTATAGATAGCCATGCAGAACGTCTGGAAACCAGACTCTATGATTACTGCCGCAGCTGCGAAAACAAAAATGAGTGGCAGGAGGAAGAAAACCTTCTCGCTCACTGTCCTGCAATAACGAGAAGGCGACTGGCAGAAATGGGCGACTGGGTAGTAAACACTGATTATAAATACAAATTTCTTATGGAAGTTGGTCTATATTTGGGCCCATTACACTTTTCCTGCCGTAATTTTATCCAAAGTTGGTTAGAGATTAATTCTTTTTTACTGATTTATTTGGAAATGAACTTGTTTTTATTAGACAGGCATGGCATAATCGGTTTAGAATAACTCAAGGACCCACAATAAAAGTACTTTATGGGGTCTTGGATTAATGTTTATGTATGTTACTTACGAAAGGCCAAACTTTATGTACCTAGAAGGTAACAAAATGTGTTTTTCACAATTTTGCTATATTCGTAGCGGATTTTGATTATGTGTTTAAAATACACAGTACAAAAAAATTCGGATCATCGCTGCCACCCTCAATACTTGCAACGCGAAATGAAACTAGAGTATTGGTGGAGCAAATCTGCCAAAGGATTTTGAATAGTTAGCTATTGTTCCAGAAATATCTGCCCCTAAAATTTTTGCATTTCTAGGGTATAAGTAAAAAAAAAATATACTAAATGTACATCTGAGCTAAAAGACTCTTTCAGATGTCTGCAGTAGAATTGTATGGCGATTCATTGCTTAGAACATATTAACCTTCTAACACTCATTTTAAGAGGTCATTTTTGTCCTTTTTTAACTTTACCACAAAAACGGCACTTTATAGGGTTAAAATGTACGACGAATCTTTTCTGCACTAGGGGTCTTCTAAGGCCAAAAAATCATGCAATGTATGTTAAACGGGTTTTCGCGTTTCAAGTATTGAGGCTGGTTTCTTTTGTTGCACAGTGGTATTAGAGTAAATTTTCACCCTTTTTAATTTACTTGGCAACTGTAAAAAAAATTATTTAAATTATTAAATCAGTCTTTTCCCTCGCGAATCGGTAGGTGTCTTGTCGGGATTCGAAAGTTTTTCTTTTGCCTTGCAGTTGGACTTAAAATGCAACTAAATTCCCCCTCCCAAAATGTTCAAAAAATCAACCGGCAAACGGCTTTATAATCTCCGGAGACCCAACTACTTCAACGTTGGTTTAAGACTGTAGAAGGGTGTCAGCTACTGAGGCTAGGCGGTTTTTTACTAGTGCGCAAAAAACAAGGCTTCGCCTTCTGGCTGTTGTAACCTAAGCTTGGTACAGGGTTTTATTAAACCAGGTACATTACTGGGTTGCAGGCTTAGCGGTACAAACTCATTCTTCAGTTTGGTTTTTGATGGTGTAAAATAAAATTAATTCATTTTAAAATGAATGATTAATAGCGTTTCTATTTGAAACTCAAGACAACAGTCGTCTTAATTTTCTCCTTTTAAAAACTAAAGCTACAAACAATCTTAGAATAATTTATTTATGCTTATGATAAATTTTAGAAATTCTTAAGAATTTCAGTGAAGTGAACTGAAAATATGCTTAATGAACTGTTAAATATTTTACAGTTTATTTATTATGCTCTGTATTTAGTTCGTGCTACAATTAAAAGCAGTTGTAAGTAGAACTATAAAGAAAATCTTGTAACAAATATTAAGGAAATGTTAAAAATTAATTTATAAAAAAAATTACTAACAAATCACTTTATACTGTCGCATCGCATAACATATTTTTAAAATAATTAATGATAATTAAATGAATAAGGGGCACACAAGAATCACAAGAATTTTAAATGGGCCTATGTTAATTTTTAACATTCTAAAGAGACTTTGGCAATAAAAACGTAGTATGTAACATATTTCATAAAAGTATCTTTAAAATTGCAACCTGTATTTTGAGCACATGGCTTACATATATAGACAACCAGGTAGCCTGACAGCCGGCCGCATACCGTTTGGTCAATTCAGAAGGTGATTCTTATTAAATTTAAAGTTTAAAAAAATGTTTTATATGAAACTATATAATTTTGTTACG
The DNA here is from genome assembly GCA_963931875.1 of Pollenia griseotomentosa. Taxonomy (NCBI): domain Eukaryota; kingdom Metazoa; phylum Arthropoda; class Insecta; order Diptera; family Polleniidae; genus Pollenia; species Pollenia griseotomentosa. The sequence goes on along the minus strand of OZ007562.1, from coordinate 95,230,948 downwards.
TAAGTCGTTATACAGAAATAATTTTGTTTTTGCTAATATCATTAATGTTTATAACTATTTCTGAAAAAAAAATGTGGTTTCTGTCGGAAATGTTATTGCATTTGTTGGCAAAATGTTTAAGTAAAAATTGTTCTGCAAAAGAAACGTTTCAATAATTGTGCCAAATAAATACAAGTAGTTACAAACAGGAAACAGGACTTGTTAAAATATGCATAAAGAAAATGTAACAGTGATAACTAGTGCTCCTAATGTATATTTATGTATGAATGTGTAGAATTGACAATTGAGTAGTATTTACAGTTTGTGGTCAAAATTTTAGGGATTAAATCAAAATATATTTGGCCTATACAAATTGTTTATGTCTAACAAGGGTTTTTCTTCGATTTTTACTAAATATCTTAACTTGGCATTAAGCTTCGTACAGACGATGGTCAGATCCAACAATGTTGTCATTTTTCTGATAATGGTGCCATTGTCAGATGCATTAATTTAACACATCTGCCAAATGAAAATAGCGTACAATGTTCACACAGTTACAAGATATTTTTAGTCAATTTTAATGACAACATTGTAAGATCTGACCACCGTCTGTACGAAGATTTATGTTGGTGTAATCGGTGTATCATTTAATGATATAAAACGATTTGGGCTAGACTTCGTCTCGCATTGGATGTGCATTAATATGCTAAAACCTTAACGGAATACATGTCTTTGGGCGATGATTTTACTCATTTTGTATACAAAATTGCGTTTGGAATATATTTTATTTAGATTTAATTCTTATAGCAACATAACCATAGTTGCAGAGATGTCATTAGAATCGCTCAATATCTTACTACAGCTCCCATTCTTCCTTATAAATGTTGGAATTGATATAAAATTAAGCGCCGCTGTTCTTTAATAAGTGCTATGACAGGTCCAAATAGTGCTAGCTGGTCCAGTACAACCCCTCCCCCCTAAATTCACTTTAAGACGGACAATTTTTTTATGGATGTTGATTTCCAGACAATATTGGCAACAAATAAGTCCCTTATTTTTTTTAGTGTTTGTTGAGACGAACACAACCCTTAATACCGTTCGTAACTATTTTCAAGAAAGAGCCGAACGTTATATAGTATTCTGTTCTTCGTTAAAAAACAGAACAATTGTTTCGGTAGTGTAGACAAAGATTATATTTTAATGTTCTATAATGTTTCTTTTCTTACATTGATAAAGAAATGAACAAATAGAAAATTTTAGCAACGATCGCACCCCGAACAGCTTGTGTGTGTATTGTGTATATGGTTTGTTTGTGTAAAATTATATTGCTGGCTTTTTGTTTTCGTATGTGTATTTTATTTTTGTAAAAAATGTTTGCTTTTTTTTATCAGCCAAAACACATCATTCTGGACTTGTTGTTGGGTTGTATACAAACAGTATTATTTTTGTGTTTGAAAGATCACAAACAGGGAAACGTTTGTGTTTTAAACAAATCTACCGAACCGAACACTAAGGAGCGATATTTAGTGTTTATTTTCGAACACTGGTCTTTATACCCAATACCACAAAACCAAAAACAGTTCTAGAATCACTTTCTGAGTCGATCCTTTGACGTCATTCCGTTCGTCTGGTGGCTGGTTGTCTGTTCATATAGAGATTTGGCATTAAATTATACACACACGTTGCCAAGAAGCAGAGTAAGTAAGTGCTGTTTTAGACCCGTCAGATTTATCTGATCAGTTTTTCTTTAATTAACTTTTAAATCTGCTTGTACGTTTATACGCAATCAGTTTGTGTCGTAAATTTTTTTGTTCTTTACCTTAAACTTAAACTCATCTAGAATTTTACGAACATAAAAACAAAATGAAATATTTAAATTGAGGAGTAGGGCAAGTCTGTAAATCTTATTATTCTCTTTTACTCTCTCTTTTAAAAACTAAAGACTTGACGAAACAAACTTAGAGCGTCTGAATAAGCAGTAAGCAAATAAAACTATCATTAAGTAAGACGTTTTTCAGTTATAAGCGCAAGTGTAAATAAAATGTTGCCTGTAGGCAACTTTAAAAACTTTTAACCAAGTTTATAAATTTTCAGTAGAGTCAAAAAACTGTTTTCTTTTTATATGACTCTTATACTACAAAGCGGGATACAAATGTATTTTTTTTTTTTTTTTTTTTTTTTGGCAAAATACTAGAGAAATTGATCTTAGATTTTTACAGTGCGTAGATTGACCACTGTACAACTATTTCTTGAAAAAAGTGAAAATTTAAGAATTTTGAGTTGACTCTCTTCAGAGAAAGCAGTGCGGTATTTGTTTTTCTTATTATACTAAAGAGGATTTTTTCGCGATATTTTTTTAAGATTAATAAACATAACAACATGGTTTAAAAAACTGCAGTCAAAACCAAAAACTGTCGAACAAAAAAAAAAAAATGTTTACATTTAATGAATAAGTAACATAAAACTAACATTTTTTTTTTTTTTTTGTCCAATGACATACGCAGAAGCGAAAGAAATGGCAGGTTTTCTACTTTGACTGCAGTTTTTAAACACTGCAAAACAATGTCACTTCAAACACAGTTTAAAGAAAAACCGCCAAGCTGGTAAATATTTATAAAAAACCAATATTTTAGTTACTTTTTAATTATTTTCCACATAATTTGGTTTGACATTAAACAATTTTCATCATCGTAAAAATAAACCACGCTGTGGACCCGAGGAGCCAAGTCGGTGGTCAACTTGTCTATCAGTAAGAAGGTTTCAGGTTCAATATATGCAGTAGACTATTGTCCTTTTAATTTTTTACAACGGATTGAAGGTCTTTGTTATTCTTGCTCGAAAGTTAAGCTTGAATTTAATTTTTTAATTATATTTTTAACATGTAGTAAATAAAATAAAACTTAACTGCACTATAACTTTTTTTAATTCGAAGAAGTCCTAAAACGTCGTATTAAAACAATTAGTTACTTTAGCTTTTTAAATTAAAAATACAATTATAACAAACCGTTCCGCTTAGCAATCTGAGCTTATCTAAGCGATATCATTTTAAAATGTATAAGGGGTTTTTCTTTTTTTCAGATTGTGTAATTCTTATATCGTTCTACATATGTGATTAAAATTCCGATAGTAAATGGCAAAAAATGGTCACTTACTCTGGTCAATATTATTTGGGTTTTAAACACTATAATCTATTTCAAATCACATACAAATAAGAAACTTCAACTGCAACACAAATGTAAATGTAACTTAATGGCGCCAGCTTTGACAAAACGAAAAAAAAATTAAATTAAGTTCCTCCGTTTTAAATCATCCCAAAAAGAAATAAAAAACTACATCGAATTGTGGCATCTCTTGCGGAACCTACACAATTATTATTTGACGTTTTTCTACGATTTGGTTGAACAAACATTTTATCCTTTTTCTGGTCTTTTTTTAATAATATTTTTCTCTCAAATATTTTGGACATTATTGAACACTGAATATCCAATAACAACCAGACAATTTGCTACAAATTGTTGATAGCATTGTTGTTGCTGTTGCTATTGTTTTGGATTGCCAAAATTTCGGTTATTTGCAAATGTTTTGTTTGCCAAATCCCAAAATTGGAATAAGAAAATAAAAAAGCACAATAAAAGACCTTAAATAAATGAAATGTTCACATATTTATTACATATTCTAGTTAGTATGTTGCACTAGTCGGTATTTAAAAAATAAGTTTTTAAGCCTTAAAATTTATTTTGTGAAATGTTTTCGTGTGCATAAAGGGTTAAATTTTCACTATGAGTTTACAGAATGACTTTTAAAGTGGACAACAAATAAAAGCCTTAAAGCCCGAAATTTTCTAGTTAAAGTGGACAGACGGAAAAATGTAATTACGCCGATTTTTTGGTTTTAGCTGATACACGTTTAATGCAAAGCATAAAATAGTTATATCTAGTATTACCACCAAACTAATTCTGGTGGCTTGTGTTATTTCGCCAACTAATGCAAGGCATGCAATAACTTGTCAAGAATATATATTAAGTGATGCAAAAATTGTATGGAATAGACCTATTTTACAGGAAATTGTCCAACGATTTTAAATATGCTACTCTTATTACAATCAGATCTTCGGTTAACCCTTCGATGAGTGACAGTTCTGAACTTCACGGCCGTGTGAAAAGGTCCCTACGGACCTTTTTTGTAAATCATGTTTTTTCATATAAAAAATTTGTTTTTGATTTTTTTTTTGTTTTTATTGTTTATAACTAAATTCTACATACAAAAATAATTTTTTCAATTTTTTTAATTTTATTTTTTTTGCTTGAATTTTCTTAAGACTATTATAAAAAAGTTTAAAAATTATTGTTGTTAAGAGTGTACTTCTTGTCCCACGCCCTGTGCGCAAGTGTTGCAGCGATGTAAAAGTTTGCTATGTTCTCCGCAAACAGCGTTGCCGCAGACGAAGCAGTATGCCCGCGTTTTCCGCTGACGCCCGTACTCAGAACGGCAAAGGCGACATGACCGTCTACTTGACCTAGCCGCAAACGACGGTGCATTGCCTTCCATCGGTCTTGGTAATACCTGAAATGAAAAGAAAAATAAAAAACAAATAAATATATATTCTATTATTGAATTTGAAGATGTTTTTCTTACCCTGACATCGAATGCTTCCATCGCATTGCGTATCCTTGGATATGAGGTTATATGGTTGTTCAGGGCACGTTCTTCGATATTTGGTGTGGCCAATTGTTTCGTTAGCAGTAACAAGAACGACCGCCGTCTGTCACTCCTTTTTATAGGCTTCATTTCGTTGTAAATCGTAAAAGCAGCCAATGCAGCGACGTCCAGCATATTATAAAACATGGCCAACGGCCATCGTTGTGTTGCTCTTTTGCAGCTGTAAGTGCCTAGCATTTGATCCATGGTATCAACCGCATTTGTTGGCGTTGTAATCTAATATGGCATAGGGCTTCCGCTTCTCGGTTTGCTCGTCAACGAGGCAGGTTCGAAGACATGCACTTTATTGCTTTCAAGGAAAGGCACAATATTCTAATTTTATACTACTAGCAATAAACCAGTTCTTAGAATTTTTTGTTCTTAGTATTTTGTTCTTAGTATTTTTTGTTCTTAGTATTTTTGTTCTTAGAATATTTTGTTTTTATCATCATCCCTAATGTCTTTGAGTTTAGGTCTTTGTGTTCAGAACAAGTAAATTATGTGTTGAAACAATAAAAATATTATAATGATGCCCAAAAACATGCATTTATTAGTTAAATTCAGTACAAGGTCCATATGGACCTATTCACACGTCCGCGTACTATTCTCACTAAAACCTCAATAACTCCTAAAGTAATGATCCGATCGGCTTGATTTTTTTTTCAAAAGATGCGCAACAAAATACAGAGTAACTTTAGGGGGGGGGTTGTAGTGGCCGAAGTAGGAGTAATTTCAGTTTGAAAAGGCAAAAAGGCCCTAGGGACCTTCTCACTCATTGGAGGGTTAAGAAGATATAGCACTTCAAAGTTGACCGATTTTCAGTGTAAAAAAACAGACCATTTTTAGGTAATTTGGTGCGCTTTTAAACACAGTATCTCGAAAACTAGGTAATGGTTCGTCCTTCTTTTTGATTCTATTCATAGATCTATTTATTAAGAAAAGAATACAAATTGTACTGTTTGCTGTGTGTTTGTCCAGGTAAATCGATATTTACCAACTATCCATTTTTTCAATATTTCTCAATTTTAATGGAAATTTAAAAAATATAAATATCTATATTTGCCATATTTTCAAAATAAGTTCTTTGATTATTCCTTAACCTTACGCAAAAATTTTCTGCTGCCTGTCCTTGCTCCATTTTTGCAAGAGTTAATTAAAATGTGAGGCATGCATTTTTGGGCAGTTTATGACAAATAACCGTGAAACCCCATTCTTATTGTTTTTGTTTCGTTTGATATTTTTAAGATTTTGTTTTTCATTCTGTAATGCTTTACCTGAAATCCTCTGTCAAATTCTGATCCCTAAATTCACTGTCTGACTGACAAATACAACCTCAGCATTGTCGTGCCCAATTTGCAAAAAGACACAAAAGTACTTCGTTAATTTAAACGATTCTACAAACGAAGAGAATTATGAATAGGGAATCTCACCATTGCACGCAAGAATAACTGAGCCACCTAAATAAAAGCGGCAAGCGTCTTTTTTATTTCAAAACTTTTAATTTTAACACAGTTTATACGAAACAAACCTTTAGAAGGCGAATTCAACAGCACCCGGCGGGAAAATCTTATTTAACTGATCACAGTTTACAATGTTACAAATGTACTGGCAATAGAATTTTCATTTAAAAAAAACACTTGCTGCTCTTGTTTAGGGAGCTCAGTAAGGTGTATGGAGTTCTTGTTTAAACTTACGTATACGCTTCCACAAGATAAAAATAAAAAATTGATAAAAATACATGAAACAAAGATAAGAAAAGGGTCATAAAGAATCGAATGAGTTTTCAAACAAGTTGTGCTATAAGTAGACTGCCAAAAATACGGATACGAAAATTCAAACTATGGAAATACTTCGATGAGATTTGTTGAAAATGATGAGGCTGTAACTTAAATCACAGGAATAAACAATCGAATCGTTAAGAAATTTGGAATGATCTTGAATGTTTTAAACTAAAAGGAAAAAGTTGATTCTGAAAAATATAAAGAATATATTTCGAATACTGCATCACTTTAAACAGAATTATATGCACAGAAAAGTTGACTCCTACAGTTCATAAGATATTGTTACATGGCAAATATATAATTGAATATCAGATGTTGATGTCTGAAGAAGCACAGTAGTCCCTGAAATTTTATAAAAAATATAGATTGCTGAACACTTTCAAATCATCAAGGGTGAGACAAAATGAGGGCCTCTTTAACTTATCTTCCACTTATTTCGTCACTGTTTGGTCACGAAAAGAGTTAGAAAATAATTATAGTTCAGAAATTAATAGTCTTTTAAATGCACCTTCTTTTATGGTATAAACACAACTGGGCCGAACGACGAAACTCGCATAGTACGACGAATTCGTCGGCAAGAATTCGTTGCGGTAATTCGTCAAATCAGACACAATAAGTGCGTGAATTCCAGGTTTATTTCTAATTTATAAAATAAATACCTTGGACGCTAGATTATATCTTCGTAGGAATTAAAGAACGCTGTAACTGACAAAACATAAAATGTTAAACAGAGCCAAAAAACCTGTATGAAAGAAAGTAGAAAAAAATTCATATCACAAAAGCTATACAACTTTTTAACTGATTTAGTGATTTCAAATAAATTTTTGTCCCTGTCCCAATTCATTTATCGTTCGTCATACCAATGTTTTCTATTCTGACGACGTATAGTTATTCGTTGCGAATAATTAGTCGTTCGTCGGTCGCAGTTGTGTTTCTAGCATTACGGATTGTGAGCAATATTTTACAAAAAATTTAAAAAAATATTAAAATTTTTTTTTTTAAATCTTTTCTGGAATAATTTTAAATCATAAAAGCCTTTAAAAAGAAACATAAAAAATCAAAAATTTTAAAAAATATTTTATTTTATTTCCCATAAAATGCATTTCTTCACAAATTTAACTTTGTTAACCCATAATTAGGCACGTAAAAGGAGAAAAACCTTTTAAGGCCTTTTTAATTAGTTTGGAAGATTTTTTATGTTTTTTATTACCAAAAATCACTCTGCGGAATTTTGGGATGATTGGTTTATAACTTACCATGGCTCCAATATAAGTCCCCCTCCTGAAAATCATTTAAGTTCAGCTTAAACTGTTACGAATCAAGATATTTTACTCAAGATTGTCGGTCAATAATTTAATATAGGTCTAAGCCGTAACAAATTTTAATGCTGATGTCTGTTTTTATAAAGATAAATTCATAATAAATAGACATCATATAGATGTCACTCCTGAAATGTTCGAACTGTCGTGTCGTTATTTATTAAAATTTCAGTTAAATTTTGCCGCCACAAACAGTTTTGTTAATAAAAAATAGCTGATGTCAGATGCTTTGTCGCTTGAAAATAGAACTCGTTCTAAATCATAAATGTCATATGTACTGTACACAGAGAAATAACACATGATATTGCTTGGAAGGCTTCAGACGGTATGTACAAATTTGACATGTGAAAAAGTGCCAATCCACATGACAAATATACAAAATGTGAACATAGCCTAAAAGTGTAAAACAGTGTTCGAAAACAAACAGTACATTATTAAGCGTTCGGCTTACACACCCAAGAACGATATCTATTTTTTTAGTGATTGTGCAGACAAACACAACCTTTAATACCGTTCGTTACTATTTTCAAGAAAAAGCCGAAAATTATATTGTGTTCTGGTCTTCGTTAAAAACAATTGTAGTGATACTGTAGACAATATTATATTTTAATGTTCTTTAATGTTTCTTTTTTTACATTGATAAAGAAATGAACAAGCAAACAATTTTAGCAACGACCGCAGCATGAACAGCTTGTGTGTGTATTGTGTATATGTTTTGTTTCTTTAAAGTAATGTTGCTGGCTTTTTGTTTTTTTTGTCGTATGTGTGTTTTGTTTTTGTAAAAAAATTTCGGTTTTTTTTCCAGCCAGAAGGTTTTCGTCCCTTCGCCGAACCGAACACAGGAGTAATAATAACAACTGTGATCAAAAAGGACAAATTTTCTCTGATAATTTTTATATTTACATACATTTATTTTAATATTTGAAGTGTTGTGCTGTCCACCTTTACAAAATACTGTGATATAATTTATTAATGATGTAAACTGACGAAAAAGATTATTATTTTAATAAAAATTCAATCCCTGAAGAAGTTGGAAAGAATACCAACGAAACGTCGGATTTTATTGAGAATGAAATAAATAATCTTTTATTTACATTAAATTAATAACCTTGAAAGCCTGCATATAGGAAACTATATAAACTATTTAGAACACAATGAAGTTTGTGGTTTTTTAATATAAAACCTAACGGAATGAAATGTTCTCATCTTTTCCCGAGTTGGATAAAAACAGTACTATTTTTGTGTTTGAAAGATGAGAAACAGGGAACGTTATATTTTTAATGATTTACTACACAAACACTATTAGCGTTTGTGTTTTCCACAAATCTAACAAACCGAACACTAAGGAGCGATATTTAGTGTTTATTTTCGGTTTCCAAATTAGTTACAACAACATCCGACAGAATGGCGGCGGCATTGGACAAGTGAACATGGCACAAATTTATTAATTTGTGTATATTCAAAGAACGGTATTTATATAACTTTCAGTTATAATCGCACCATGGTGAAGGGTATATAGGGTTCGGCATAGCCGTATATAGAAGTCTTACTTGTTTTTGAAAAGATTGGTTTTTTGTGTTTGTGTTTTTTCTAGGTGACGGTGGCCACAATCGCCTAAAGAAAAGGGAGATCGTAGGACTTATCCGTATTGAAGGTCACTTAACACGTGATGGGAAAAATTGTAAAATATAATAAGATTTTATTATATATTTTTAGTCCATATTTTATAAATGAAGATTCAATAAATAAATTAATGGTGTTTTCTTTTCTACAAAAAATGTGGCATTTTATTTTAAAAAAATGCAATTTGGTGTCTGTTTCCTAAAAATTTTGCTCCTGAAAAGGATGAGTTTTTTAGAATAAAACAAGCCACCCTTTTTGGGAGCAAAATTTTTAAGAAACAGATACCACATCGCAATTTTTTTAAAATATAATGTCACATTTTTTGTAGAAAAGAAAACACTATAAGTTGAAAAAAATGTACCCCCGAAGTTTCAAAAAATAAAATGTTTATTGAACAAATTTTCATAGAAAATCCGTTTCATAAACTTTAAATTACACTTTTAGTTTTGTTCGTAACTTAGTTACTTTATCAGTTTAAAAAAATGAACTACTTTTCACACACACACACACCCTTAAATAAATTATATTAATTTCCTAAATAAATTATATTAATTTCCTGAATAAATTTTTTTTAAGTCAGTAGATTTGGTTTGGCGTTTTCATTAGCGGTTTGTTCTTCAGCCACCTCTATTGGCGGTACATATCCAAACAATAAAAGAAAAACCATTCAAATTTTAATTTGTGAACGAAACAATTTGTTTTGAAATTTTCCAACTACAGCAACCTTCAAATTTGCTATTTCCGAACTATTGCGTTGTTTGTTTTGCAAACACTTTAGGTAAAATAACACAGAGGAATATTTCCAAATCTATTTTGTAATAATAAATAAAACATTTACACCCAAAGAAATATATGTACGAGAAAATGGTAAAAAATAGTTTTACTTTTTAGAAAGCTGGTAGATGCGATTTGTATTATCTGTTACATTGAAGCTGATAAATGTAATTGAATAAAAATTCTATTAATAAACGGCTGGTTCGACTAAGTGTTCAAAAATTTAAGATGTTCTAAAGAAAGTGGAACTGATTGTTTATGTAGTTTACAAGGTTAAGAAGTCTTAATTCCGTAAAATACGACAGTATGGGTAGAAAAACAATTATTTAAAAAATTTTTAAAAAACGTTTTTAATTCAAGGGTGAAAAAATTCAACCACAGGTGAAACAGAGTGTGTTTGCGTCATTTCCAAAATACAAATTATTCAGCTTAAATTAAAATTATACTCAATCTAGCATCGCCAGATGCGCCCTTTTGAAGCCATTTTAAAATCTGAATTGGAAAGTTATATTTTGGCTGCGCGCAGTACTCAGGGGCAATATACATTGCACGTCACTAGGACGTTATGCTTGCGTACCCTGGTGACAGAAGGTACACTTTTTTATATAAATAATAACAAGGTTCAAACGTTTGTGTTTAGAAAATGGTGACGCTATCGTTAAAAGTAATTTTATTAAAAATTTTTAAAATCGCTCTATTAAAACAAAAAGAGAATGAGATAAGATGTGGTGCGTGTGCAAAAGCAAGAAAATACAATATTAGGTACTCCCATTCTCTCAATTATATCCATAATAACAGCTGTATATATATATGGCTTATGTGTTTTCAGAATAACTGATGATACACTCTTGCACGTCTTTAGTAAGTACCTGTCATGACGGCCCATATTTAAGTTGTTGTTGATGGTTTTGAATCGAGAGGAGAAAAATGAGTGCGAAAACAATCAATAACTGCAAGAATTGCTTGGTCACTAGGCCGATTATGTTGACCGTAAAATGGACGAAATGCTTTACGAACTTCGCGAACAGTTTTATTAACTTTTTTCAAAAAATATTTATTTTATTTGAAAGCGTTGTTCCAGCGCAAAACGATGCATGATGTTTTGCTAAACCATACAAAGCAGAAATGTCAACACGGTTTGATTTTCTCAGCTGTTAAACCACAGTTATCGATAACGGGCTAAATTAAGCACACACTGAAAGAAAAATGTTTCATATATTTAATGAATCGTTTTAATAAAAACAAATTTCACTGGTTAATTTAAAATTTTCATTGTCCAAATGGAATTTCGTAGTTATAATGAAGTATTCTCGTTAAAATCGATTCATTGGATTTCGTAATTACTTTAAAAATATTCATTGGATAAATGAAAACTAAAGTTTGTCCAAATTAAACCAAAAATTTTAATTGGGAACATAAAAAACCATATACAAACATAACTATGTATATTCATAAATTAATACAAAATTATAGTTTCATTAAAAATATGTTTAATTGTTAATTAAAAAACTTAATATGCCATTAAATTTATGAAATCAATAATTTTTTTATAAAAGCAACATATTTCAATAATTGAAAAAAAAATTATTTTTAACATTCAAATAACTCTATAGTCTCAATAATTAAAGGTATAAAAATATTTCGAAATTTTCATTATGACAATGAAAAATGTCATTATAGTAATGAAACAAAAACTTTCAATCCATAAATACGTATGTTTTTAGTTTTCTCTAATATTTACATACATAAATACAAAAAAAAAAAAAATAAAAAAAAGTCTATCAGCGCCGAGATTGCGGGATCGATTCCCGCCAGCGTCTTTGGATAAAAAAAAAACAGTTGAATAAGAACAACTTTGATTAAAAAAATTTTTTTTTTTTACTTTTTTGAAAGTATTCATCCAACGAATAACATTTATAGATCTAATGTAATGTTTCATTAAATACATTTTAATGAACAGGTTTCATTGATCCAACGAAGCGCTGCATAGGTTCCTTTTAATGCAATTTTTCATGGGATTAATGTCAAAATTCATTGGTATTCTGAAGAAAATTCTTTCAGTTTACTTCAAGCACGCACATCTTTGACTGCAATGGAGCTCGTACCTTATTTCGAGTGATAGTGTAGTTGGCGGTGATGTTCACTGTAAGACTTACGAATTGCTGTATAATTTCACCAAAAGAAATCTTAAACTGTTAAAGGAAATATAAAAAGTATTTACAGTTTAATTTAAGATAAATTTAACTAAAAACCACATGACATTTAAGCCTACAACAACATAGGTCGCTCATAATTTATGTTTGTGGCAATGTTTGCAGGGTATACAAAAGACAAATTAAACTGACATTCCATCTTATGTTTATGAAAGCTTATTTTGCTTGTAAATCAATTATTGTGCCTTACTTTTATTTAAACAACTAAAAAATTAAATTTATGCGTTAACAAGTAGACCCTAAAAACTCGCGATGCCACAAAATCTTTAATATGTTTCCAACCATTACAAAAAATATCACTGGCTAAATTTAAGAGAGTTTTAGACGATATGTATTTAGCAGTGTACTTGTCAAATTTCGCACTGCAAAATTTATACACGACGCGTAAAAAAAAAGAATCTGTAAATGTCACCTTGAATTTGCAGTGTTCTATTTCTTACTGACAAAACATCTAACATCAGCTGTTTTGCAAGTCATTTGTAGAGGCTTATAAGCATTTAAAATCGATTTATCCACACATATTCTTTAAAAAAAAAACACACTTTTAATTAATTGAAATACAATTAAAGGTTGATGTAAATATAAATCAGTATATAATTTGCTGTTGAAAATGATTTAAGGTTATGTTAGATGAAAACAAAAACGAACGCGTGAAAGCAAAAAACCTTCTGTATTTGTTAATTTTGAAAGACATGTGCAATAGGGGTTTAACTTATTCCCATTTTTTGCAAATATCAAAATGACCCTAGCATAGTCGAATAGTCCATTGAAAACTATTAAAAAAAATGATATTAATTTTTCGCGGTTTTCAAAAAAGGTCACCCAAAAGACGCGGTAAAGTTGGAAACTTATTTTTTTTAATAATTAGTATTGTGGTTATTTTGTTAAACTATTTATGTATTTAATTTTTAATGAGAATTAAATTTAATGAACTTAAGCCTAATCAAAAATATTAAAAATTTTTTTTTATTTCTATTCGTACTTATACATTTAGCCAAAAACTCACAATTTTTTTAAGCAAAACAACACGCACATTAATTTTGGAATTCATGTCTTAATAATTCAGATACTTTTTAACTTTCATTTATTCGTAAAATATTTTAAACTTTTTTATTAAATTTTTTCTTTAGAGATTTCAGAAAATCGCTTCTGTGGGTGAGATTTTTATTTTCAAAGGACCCAAACAAATTTTTTTTCGTAAATAACACAATATTCGCTATCGCGTAGAGCTAGGGCCAAAATTTGATTATACCTTAATGTGCATTTAGATGTGGATTTTACATCTGACAAAGCTCCGCTGAAAAATACATGTCGTGTAAAAGTTTATTTACCAAAAACTTTCCAAAAATAGTTTGTTGCTTTCAAAAATAAATCAACTTTAAAATGTTGTTTGTGTTTGTCTATTTATGTGGAGAAATATTCTTTAGTATTGTTGACATTTGCCAATTGGGTCAAGAGGCAACGACAACAGTATTTGCCAAAAAAAAAAAAAAATGAAACTGAAATCTAAAATCTAAAATAAAGTGAAAAGTTTTCTACGATTACAACACAGTGTATGTGCACTTTGCATTTATTCACTTACTCACTGACTCTAAGCAACGTGGCACTTCCATGATGTCCTCTTTGCTAGAAATCTTTATTTTAGTGCCGCTTTTGTATACATCCAGGCGCGTGTCAAAGAGGGGGGAAAATGTAGATCCCCCTAAAAATTATTTCTTTATTTCGCTTACAAACGATTTGCCAATAACACTATGAAAAAAATGGGATTTTTTTTCTTCCTTGAACAACCACTATATTTTTTTGATCCGCCATAGTCACCTTACTGCAAAAGTAATCATTTTTTAAAATTCTATGGTAAGGTTTTTTTTTAAAAATGTTTTTTTCTAAAAATTGAGATTTTTGAAAAGGCTGCTCCATTCATCTTATCGAAACTTTGGAACGACGTACCCGATTTTGTTATGCTGCACCATACATCTTCTTGTAACTTTGGAACAACGTTCCTGATTTTGTTATGCAATCCGTCAAAACATTTTAAACTACGCCAGATTTAAGTTTATCTAATTTTAATTTAATTAAGCCATTATTTTTGGAGTTATTGAGGCCGAAGTTGCAAAAAAATATTTTTTTTTGTTTTTTTATAAAATTTTTGAATTCAAAAAATTCATAAAAAATTTAAATCAACAAATACTTACCAGTCTTAGTACTTAAGCTCAAAGCAGCATGTATTAGAAGTAAAATAAATTTTAATTCATCAAAATCCATGGACAAATTCCGGTTTTATTCCCGATAAACTGAAAGTACCAATTTGACCTTTTTTTAGGTACTTTCACTTAATCGGGACTAAAACAGGAATTTTTTCATGGATTTTCATGAAATAAAATTTTTTTTACTTCTAATACATGCAGCTTTGAGCTTAAATACTAAAACTGGTAAGTATTTGTTGATTTAAAATTTGTGTGAATTTTTTGAATTAAAAAATTTTATAAAAAAAACAAAAAAAAAAAAAACATTTTTTATCACTTCGGCCTCAATAACTCCAACAATAATGGCTAAATCAAAAGATGATATTAGAGAAACTTAAATCTAGCGTAATTTAAAATGTTTTGACGGATTGCATAACAAAATCGCGTACGTCGTTCCAAAGTTACGATAAGATGTATGGAGCAGCCTCTTCAAAAATCTCAAATTTTAAAAAAAAATAAAAAGTATTGTGGTTATTTTGTTGAAATTTTTATGGTTTTTAATCCAAATTTTTAATATTTTTAATTAGGCTTAAGTACATCAAATTTAATTTTCATTAAATTGTTTTTATGAAGAAAGGAATTTTACAACATGAAAATTAATTAAAATTGTTATTGATAATCTTTCATTCTTGACCGTGGCCGGGGCTCGAACCGCTGCCGGCAGGTTACCATGACATGTTTCGATCGCAACCACTCGATCTCCTCAGATGGATTTGACGTCTTACACTCGCAGCCATCGACGTCAATAGTCAAACATAAATCCTTATACCAAATTGTATTTTAACCTTTGGTAGATCGAAATTTGCTTTTTTGAATGATTATTCATTTTAATTGATTTTACATGTTTTTCCTTACTTCTGTTTTTTCGTACTTTTGTCAAGAATTCTTTTTGAAGTCCAAAGTACATATTTTGTTTTTTCATTTTTGTCTTTCCTTTTCTTAAGGTAAGGTTTATTTTTTAAAAACTCATAGAATTTTAAATAATAAGTCATCATTATTTGCAGTTACGTGACCAAAATTATAGCGGATCAAAAAAAGATAGTGGTTATTCAGGGAATTTTTGCTTGTTGCATAGTGTAATTAAAGTTTTTTTTTTATAAAAAAATGTTTGGCAAAACCCAAAATGCCAATTCTTCCACGGTTAAAACTTTTGACTTTAATTTTTTTTTTTGCAGACATAATGGTTATTTTCTTAAAAATTAGATCGTTAAAGACTTTTTTCTATAAAGTTTCTGAAAAATATAGCATTTCCAAATTAATTTTTTTTAGCATTTTTAGCATTGTTTTAAGCCCCATTTAGCATCCAATTTTTTTTTCAGTTGTGATCACACTGTTGAGGCGATTTGTACATTTGCCACTCTTTTCGAATTCTCCTTTTTCAGACAAAAGTTGCTCGAGATCTATAGAATATATCTTATTATTTTTGATTTTTTTTACGGGTGATGCTGGAATGTTGAACAGCTAGTTAAAGATAACTGTCAAAATTAGCAATACAGAGATCCAAATTCAATGGGTACTGATTTATTTCTTATATTTTAACCAATTTATTTGTATGGCTGACGTCGCTAAGTAACCAGACGGAGATACAATTCTATTTGGGTTCATTATTGTAATAATTGTATGTGTGTGGTATAAAGATAATTCTAAGGAAGCTTCAACATAAAAAGTTTCTATGGGGATGTTTTTACCCACAGCAAAATCGATGACATCTGGAATTTTTTGCAATTTGTTAGTTGTCCGCTGGCCACATTTAAAGCCATTTTAGAAATTTTATTAAACAAAAGAGACCTTTTGATTTTATAAATCTAACGTTCTTAATGAAACCGCTTAAAAGTTTCGAAATCTGCGAAAACTGTGTATTTTACGCCCCCTTAAATGAACTGTAAAACATTTTATGTAATTTTATTTACACAAACTAGGTAAACTTGGTTTGTATTTTATTTTGTCGTGTTTTATTTTATCTGATTTATTTTCGTTTTAACGTTTCTTGCAAATTAATTGTTAAAAATTGCACAAAGCTTGCACAAATGGCAAGTTTAAATAAATTTATGGTGACCCCTATTGTTTTGTTAAAAAAATTTCTAAAATGTCCTCCCCCCCAACAGTAAAGCTGAAGGCACGCCTGATACATATGTATCTGCTTTGTTTGGCTTTGTGCATACATAAAAACATACATTAAATCGGTTTTGCAAAACAAATATAAATATTGTACTCTTTGTATGTAAAACAACAATAATAAAAGCAAAGAATCAAGTCAACTATCACACTCAAGCCAAATCGTTCACAGATAAACACATACAATCAAACATTTAAGTATGAAAAGACTTTTTACCCGCATACAGTTTACCCGTATCTTTTTACATGGTCTTTAAAGTTTAAGTTTCATTCTCAATAGTTTTATATTTTGTTTAACATACTTTCTTACGGTTCTTAAAACAACGTTGTGTAGAAATTGTACAATTTATTGCAATAAATTCAATTTTCTGCTTCAAAATCACTTAACAAATCCATTACGAACATATTGAGTCTAGGAAATTAGTGAAATTTAGTCGTTAGGGTAGTCTAGCTCAGACTGGAAATGCATAGCTAATCGAAAAAATTAAGCCAGCTTTTCCGGTACAATACATTAAAATACATTTCGTATTAGTCGCTTAACTAAAACTCTTAACAAAAAAGTATCAAAGAAGATTTTAAAAAATGGCACTATGTTCACAGCAATTAGAACTTACTGCATAGCAAACTGAACACAAGGTTTTGCTTTTCTAGTCTTCTAAGGTTTAGAAACCAATGCAATTTATCTATTAATGAATATATATAATGCTACGGTTACTACCAATTTTTTGCCTTTAGCTATAACTTCTGCTTTAAAAAATAAAATGTGAGCCTCAAGAGATTTCGATATCATCAAGGACTTCAGTATCATTCTTTAGACGATACAAAAGATATTCTTAAATATTTATCACGACAAAATCACCCGTAAAGTTATTATTGTACTTTTAACCTCTCTATACACACGTCAAAATATAAAACACCTATACTCGTTCCCGGTCTATAAGACCGGATTTATACAGTACTCCACGGATAATTACCAAGCCAAAAATTCCAATATTTTGGGTAATTATGCGGGGGAAGCATATTACCGAATACGTTTGACTAAATTAAACGTATTTCTTTACAATATACCTTAACTTTAATGTATGAAAGAAGTTAAATTATATGGTTCATAGAAATTTGTACATGTATCAGCTAAATCTTAAAGGGATAGCAATAAAAAACAGTTGGATTTGCTGTTTTAAATTTTATCTGTACTTCTTTTTGAGATGTCCTGTCATATCCTACTAAAAAAAAGCTAACGCATACATACAAACTTATGATCAGGAAAACTGTAAGTTTGCAATTGCGTGTTTCTTCTTTTGCGACCAATGTAGGTAAATTTTGATAGTATTAATTTGTTAAAATTTGGTATATACGTTTTAACTGTCATAAGAACGAAACATATCGCACTTGTTCAACAATACTGTATTAACACGAAATTTTAAAATTTTCAGTAATAGCAAAACAATTTCTAATTTAATATGAAAGGCATATGAAAAAGTATTTTTAAACCAGCCCTTTCTTTACCAAAGAGTATACAAAATACCTCGATATTTTTACAGCGGGTAGATATGAATATCCCACAGTCCTCATACAAACTTCTTTCTGAAATAGACTCGGTGTACATAAACCATTAAATTATGTTTGTATTTATATTAAATTCGGCCCAAAATATTTAACTAAAAATAAAATTTTGTTGAATCGGTTCACAATTTCTTCTATTTAAATATTACTCCCGGAAATGTTTAAGCTATTTTATCCTTTTATATAATAATATTGATATAAAATTAAGCGACCTTGATATACAAAATATCGCAATCCTTGTAACCCAAAATATCGCACATATTCGGTGAATCTAAATAATATTCGGTAAAAATAATTTTTATATGAATCTTAATCTCGTACCGTAACCTTTTCCAGGTGATCCCATTAGTGCTTATCGGTTGCAAATAGGGAACAATATTGAAAATTCGTCTGCATAAACTATAATGTGTGGGCTGTACCCAGTGTTGCCAAAACTTAGTGACCAAAAATGGCTAGATTTACGGAAAAAAATGGCTAAAATGGGCTAAAAAATGCTAAAGGTTTTTTTTAAATAAAAACACATTAAAATTCAATAACAAAACAGAAATAATTCATTTCAAGTTGTTTACGATAAAATTGTAAGTTAAGATAAATTTGTTTAATAAGAATAAACGTTAATTAAAATTTCTATAGATATTAAAAATTTAATCATCTATAAATTCGATGTCGTTATTGTTCATCTCATAGATATCACTCGTTTCTATTATTTTTTACTAATTTGTAGGTAAATCATAATCACGATAACATTTACCCAACCTTTTGAGTCCAGATCTACAATAAAAAACAAGTAAGAAAGTATTGTCGGTCAACCCCGGCTATATGATACCCTACACCACAATAGATCCTATGCACCAAATTTTATAAAATAATCTCCAAAATTGCGACCTGTACTTTGCGCACAAGGTTTACATGGACAGCCAGCCAGCCGGACAAACATCGTTAATTCGGCTCAGAAAGTAATTCTGAGTCAATCGGCATACGTAAGCGTGGGCTTAGGTCCAATATTTAAAGGTGCTACAAACATCAGCACAAACGCATGGCACCCTCTCCACTACCACAATAATGGGTATAAATGTTTTATTGTTATGTTAAAAATATTTACCTAATTGATAAAATCGAATTAACGGTTGCTAAATGTAACCTATTTCTCAAATTTCTTTAAACGATGTTTACTTGGCTAAATACCCTCCCTCTCTACTTCAGCATTAGACCATGGATGTGAGAGCAACTTTATAGCCAATTCTGAAATTTCTAAAAAAAAATGCATCTCTTTATTGAAATACTTGCAACCAGAAAGAAACACCGATCTTTGTGTTGATCCATTTTAAAAATTTAATATCGGAATACTGTTCCTATATTTTGAAATATGTTTCATCCTCGTTTATAGCGATTTTCAACATTTGTAAAAGTTTTGATTTAAATTAAAGGCATTTTATTTTACTTGACTTAAATAAATTTTTATAATAAAATAAAAATTATTCTTTTAAAAGAAAAACAGCAAAAGTTTTATGGCTAAGCAATTGAAAAATTGGTTAAAAAAAATGGCTAATGGCTAAACTCATTTTTTAATGGCTAAACAGGGTAAAAAATGGCTAAATCTCGCCACTAAACGGCTATATTGGCAACACTAGCTGTACCAACTATAATTTTTTTTACTTGTTTTTTTTTTAATGCAAATATTAAATTTTTAAATATTTTGCTTTCAAATAAGCCCTATTTTGTTTTTGGACACATTTTTAACCATTTTAGTGAATATTTACAAGTTTTTTTTTGAGTCAATTAAACAAATGACATTTTAAATACCACAAAAAACAAAACGTTTTACTTGTGGACATAGAGGAATTACTTTTTATTTTTAGTTAACTAAAAATTTTCTCTTGCAAAACTGCCTTCAATATCTTTAATTTGAATTTGAAAAAAACTCGAACTTTAAAGACCCTGTGTGTATTTCTCAAAGGCTTACTAACACCATGACAGACAGCTATTTGCCATAAGTTTGTTTATTTCATAAAGTCCATAGGAGTATTAGTAGGAATACTCCTGGTACTTGCACCATTGTTCGTGTTCATGTTTTGTTGCTGCTGTTGTTGTTTGTCATTGTTGCTTTGTAAGTTTAAAAACAACATGATTGCACTTATTGAACCCTTGTGACATCGAAATCTTTATGGAGCCACATTTTGTGTGGAGACAAATATTTTTGTTGCACTCAGTAGAGTGTGCCTACGAATAAGTTTGCTTTTGGTTTTTTGTTTGTTGAAAAAGACTTTAATACAGTTCAATACAGATTATCATTTTTTTTTTTTACTAGAATATAGAGATAAAAGTTTTTGTAAAATTTTTAAATACTCACAAGTGGTGAGAAATTAATTTTTGATTTTATTATGTTTTACACAATTTTTAAAAGAAATTGCAAACAATTTAACAAAAAAGGATGACAATTTGTAAAGTATTACAATGAAAACTTCGTTTAACATTTTTGGGAAACTAAATAAATTAATCGGTACCCAGCAATCATTATTATTCAACGATAATTCAAGAGATTTAGGCCCGTTTTCACGACTTAACGATAGCTAAATGTAGGAAGTTATGGAACAGATAATAATTTTTTTATTATCACAAGTTCCCTTTAATTTAAAAGTGAAGGATAAGCTAAAGAAATAAATATTAGTAGAATTCTAAACAAAGAAATAATTGAAATTACACTCGAAACATAGTCACATCATAATAACAACAATGATGCCTTTTACCTTAAAATATTGGTCCTGGGCCCACTTTTTAGTATCGATTATAATAACTGTTTTATCTGTTCATGCGATTTCCTCGCTGTTTTGCTTTCCACGTAAGCCTAGTGTGCAAAGTACAGCACGAAGTTTTTTGAAGATAATATGACTTTATTTTAAATAAAGTCTCTAATTGTCACAAGAATCAAGCCTTTTGAAAATGGTGGTAATCGGTTTTTTTCGGAATAGAGTCTTTCTGATCATAAACCATTTTACCATGTTGGTATTTAGATTCAATTTGGTTCAAACTTATTTTATTACAATCTTAATCTTTTCTTTTCCCACTTACAACTACATTTAGAGTTGACAAAAAATCAACCAATTGTAGCCAGTACTGTTAGAAAAGATAAACTCACTGTTTATTGTTGTTGTTTTTGTTTTAGCTTTGATATTGTTACAAGTAA
Organism: Pollenia griseotomentosa; assembly: GCA_963931875.1. Taxonomy (NCBI): domain Eukaryota; kingdom Metazoa; phylum Arthropoda; class Insecta; order Diptera; family Polleniidae; genus Pollenia; species Pollenia griseotomentosa. The sequence goes on along the minus strand of OZ007562.1, from coordinate 95,209,456 downwards.
AACTGTGGCTTATAATTCTTATTCGCTTAACAGTTTTATTTGTGTAATATCTTTAGTTTTTCTAAAATCTTGGGATGAAGTTTCCTGACGATCTGGCCTAAGCAACCAGTGAAATGCGCATAGGAATAGCTTATCCCTTCAACAATAAATTTCAGTTTATCAATAGTATGAAGTGGGATTGTAGCACATTTAAACGAAACCTTGTTAATCATCTTAATTATTTGAATCTGTCAATATTTGACCAATGCTCCAATACAGATATTACTCCCGAAAATAGCAGTTAATGTCTTAACTTCCATATAAAGTTTTGCGAAAGTTACTTTGACTTTTACAGCTACTATGACGTGATAAAATGTTCTGTTGGCAGGTATTGCATTAACCCTCCCCCCCGCCCTCCCTAGAATCACTTAGGCCCGTTACGCGTGATTCTTGCTGTTAAATTTTCAATATACTAATTTCGAAAAAAAAATTTATAATTAAATCGTCTGGTTAATATGCAAACCTGCTAACTCCTTTTCAGTAAATTTTACAGGAGGGTCAAAAAAGCTTTTTATATTTGGTATGTGGAGCTTGAGAGAAAGCTCAAAAATAAAGGTGGTGTAACATATCTAGACTCAAATTGAAGAAAAACTACATGCTGGTCGACGAGGCGTATCTTTCTCCACCTCACGGCATCAAAATCTCAATTTACTTAAAAAGTGGATTTAGCAGGTTTGTATTTAAAGCCGACGCAATGTTACAAAGGGTGGTTAAATTTTGGGCCGATGTTGATTTTAAATAAAACACAAATTATTTAGGAAATTATTATCATTTCTTTTAATTATGATAATATTAGTATGGTTACATTATTTATGGAACAAAATATCGGCCAAATGGCCGCGGCACACGTCCATCCGATGGTCCAAATTTTCGATGACGCTGGGGCATAATTGAGGTTCTATGCCGTTAATGCGCCGAATTATCTCATCCTTTAGCTCTTGAATTGTTGCTGGCTTATCGACGTACTTCTTTTCTTTCAAATAACCCCAAAGAAAGAAGTCCAACGGTGTCAAATCACAAGTTCTTGGCGGCCAATTGACATCGCCAGCACGTAAGATAACACGGCCATTGAATTTGTCCCGCAAAAGAGCCATTGTTTCGTTATCTGTGTGGCAAGTGGCACCGTCCTATATCTTCCAATTCGGTAGCCAATTACGATAGCGAACACCATTCACAGTAATTGACTGACCGGCCTACAGTACTTTGTTCCATACACAAAAATAAGGTAAAACAATGTTGTTTCAGTGTTTAAAAAAATTACTGTACTGTATTCGTATCTAAATAAATTGCAATTCGCCGCTGCTAGAGGTCGCTTAACGTGTCCTAATATTAAATAAAATTTTACAAGAAAAATTAAACTTAATTCATGTACTTATTTTAAAGAAGTACCACAATTTTATGTTAGTATTTTGTAAAAAAAGACATTCTTCTTTGATATGAGCCCACACTTTATTTAAAGTATGTATTAGTAATGCTCTGGATGAATCTTAAAAAAGTGTTGCCGTAACTAAAAAAAATAGGAAAACAATTTTTGATGGACAAATAAAAAAAACTGAGTAAATACCTACTTTTTCAATTTTCTCTGCCGTTTAATAAACCAAGTGTCTGTCATTAGAAATCAAAAGAGAAACTAGCCACACTTTAGTTCTAACTTAGAGATATATGATCTTTTTGTGAGGCCCAAAACTCGTTTATTTTTTTTTATAATTTACTAGATTAACCTGGTGCGCTTCGCTACACTAAGCCTACCCGCTTTATATTTATTTTCAAAAGTGAAGTATCTATACCATAAGAGTGACTTCTACAAAGTTTGAACATTCTCACTATAACAGTTCTTAAGATATGCGATATTAAACATTGGCGTCCTATGGAGGGCACCACTTCCCCCGCTGCTATTTTATTTAAATTTTGGGGCTCAGAAGATCCTACTAACAAAAGTTTAACAAAATGAGTGCAGCGGCTCTAAAGATATGCGATATTTAGTTTAGGAGTCTATAAGCAAACAAACAAACAAACAAACAAACAAACAAACAAACAAACAAACAAACAAACAAACAAACAAACAAACAAACAAACAAACAAACAAACAAACAAACAAACAAACAAACAAACAAACAAACAAACAAACAAACAAACAAACAAACAAACAAACAAACAAACAAACAAACAAACAAACAAACAAACAAACAAACAAACAAACAAACAAACAAACAAACAAACAAACAAACAAACAAACAAACAAACAAACAAACAAACAAACAAACAAACAAACAAACAAACAAACAAACAAACAAACAAACAAACAAACAAACAAACAAACAAACAAACAAACAAACAAACAAACAAACAAACAAACAAACAAACAAACAAACAAACAAACAAACAAACAAACAAACAAACAAACAAACAAACAAACAAACAAACAAACAAACAAACAAACAAACAAACAAACAAACAAACCAACAAACAAACAAACAAACAAACAAACAAACAATCAATCAAACAAACAAACAAACAAAAAGCGTTTAATAGTTATTACATACTATAAGCTTAGAATAAGAACTTTTTATGAATATGGCTGTCAATCTATAACGTAGCAATATAATCGTATTTTGTGTCGTATGTCCGTCAATTCAATTTTTTATGCAGATTTTTGTTTTCTTTTTACCAACATTCAAACACTTTGTCTCGCCAGGAATCAACTTCCTTTCTAAATTGATCGCTTTGCTGGATTGGCAAATGTAAGTTAACATTTTCTTCTCTGGCCTAGAACTAGAAAACACTTAATAGTTACAATTATTTTCACAAAGTTTCGCACAATTTAATTCAACTTAAAGCTTTTAAGTACAATTTTTGTTAAATCACTATTTGGCAATGAAATCTTCTTTGAAAAAACAAAAAAAAACACAATGAATGCATATGTAAATTGAGTTGTGGTGAATATTAGTCTTCAGTTTTCTTATGTAACCCACAAATTCTTTTTAACTTACATTTCTATTTTAACCCTCTAAAAAAGAGAGGTTTATTCACAAACTTTACTTAAACTCCATAATAATTTGTTTAACAAATACATTTGTGTTTGGCACACTTAATCCAAGAACTTATAATTTTTTTTAGCTTAAAATTTAGACTGTTGAAATCTTTCATGTATAAGTAAAACATGTATTGCAGCTATACAAAATAAAAAAAAAATTGTATTAAAAGTAAATATGTACATTAAATCCAACTCCTTGCTAAGTTCACGCTTCAAGGAGTTTGAATTGTAAGGTTCATTTTTCACCAGTAGACGATAGTGCAAGTGACACCACACCGTAGGCATTTTTGAACATTTATTATAAAAATTGAATTAAAAATAAAATCATTTTCTTTTGTGTCATCAAATACTATTGAGTTTCAATATGTTAATATCCACATGCCTGAATATGTATGTATATGTACATATTTATTGAGCGTATGTACTTGTATTTATATTTGCTTTAAAGCCCTTCTGCACGATTTTAACACATACAAACAATATTTTAAAGCTCAAACTTATATGATGCAAATTTTTGTGTGCGAAGCTCTATAGTCCGCCATACCTTATATATAATGTTTTGGTCAGTCGAGATCGTTACCGCCTAGATGTAGTTACAACAGGATGGCGCATTGTGCCATGCAGCGACTGCATCTATCAACTTGTTGTAATTAAAATTTGGTGATAAGGTTAATTTAGAGTTAAGACCTGTCAACCTTCAAGGTCGTGCGATTTGACACCTCTGCGTGAAATCGTGGGAATATGTACGTGAAGTTAATGGTTTATTATGATAAACAAGTAACAACTGACGCCTTGGAGGCCAACACTATTCGTAATATTCGTGACAGACGACCACAAATGCTCAACAACGTGGCCTAAGATTCGACGTGCAGAATGCATTTCTTAAAGAACATCCGCAGTGCTTGCACAGGTGAAATTATCTTAAAAGTAGGCCTTAAAACAAAAACCTTTTATATAAGAAGAACTCTGCTATAATTTTTTTTGATCGCAATAAAATCCATATTTCGAGAGTTTGGTTGTATAGGACCTGGATAAAATCATTAACTCAGTTTATCCCTTTTCATTGCCAAGCACTCCTTTAAAGTGTTTATGCTATTTGTTTTCTCTGTAAACTAATCCAGTTTGGTCGCTATAATACCGTTTTTAAAAGACCGGACATTTGTAATTGGGCTAGGTCAATTTGGTTCATCTTACGTACTTAAACTTTTTTTTAGTAAATTAGGTAATTTTTTTAAATTCTGTTGCTTGGGCTCAGCAAATATAACCGCTTTCATATAAACTTTCTTTTCCCGATGAATTTTTTTTAAAGGGACTTGTTGAAACATTCAATAAAATTGTCATCAAAAGATTTATTTTAAGAAAATTTGATTTCCTACATCCTTCTTTGCAAGCTCTTATTAATTAAGAAGATCCCAGGTTGTATATACTTTGCCTGGTTTTCGAAGAGTGTTTCGATGTGTTACATTCGGAATGATGAAATCAACTTATCCCCGATTTTCTTTGTAGAGGGTACAATAATAAATTATAATATAAATAAAAATAAGACCTAAGGGTTTTTATTTATCATACTTTAAGATGTTCATATTAGGGAAGCACTAAATTATGCACAGAAAAATTCTCGCCAATTTTTCTTCAATTAATCAATTAATCAAAAATAAAGTCAGTTTTAATTAAAAAATTAATCAAAGGTAATTATTTGCTTGAACTTATATCAAGTACTTTAATCAAGTGTACTTACAACTTGCGACAACACAAAATACTTAATTGAAACTATTAATTTGATCGCTGGTGCAAAATTAATTAATTTTTTAATTAATATCACAAATTTTTTGAATCAAGTTCATTATTATTTTTTCTGTATGTGGATTAAATGCAGTGCCGGACATAGTTAATCGACTTAAAAAGTGAAGCTGAGTTTATTGGCATACTTTAAGGTGGGTCTTGGATCAATATTTGAAGGTGTTACAAATACCATCAGTGAAGGTATAAAAAATATGAACAGAGATTTTTAGTTTAAAAAAAATTGAATATTAATTGTTGGCCAAAATGTAGAATTTGGGTCGATTTCTCTTTTCTGCAGGGAATGGAAATGATGCTAGGCTACATTGATGTCTGGGGAATAATCTGGTTAGCTCTGGCTTGACTCGAACCGCTGGCTCAACTTATCACCAGAATCCACAGTCAAAAAATACCTCCGACTTCAACCGCTGAAAATTTTTAAGTTCCACTCCAACTTCACCTCTGACTCCAACTTCGACTCCTACTCCAACCTTGATGAAATATGTACATGAGACTGGTCCTTTTTTGACTTTAAACTCTTTTTTTTAAACAATACCTTTCAAATGTTTTAATATAGTCAAAGAAAATGTTCACCCAATTTGTATACCCTTCACCACAATAAGTTGCGAAGAGGGTATACTAAGTTTGTCATTCCGTGTGAAACTTTTTTATTATTCACCTCAGACCCCATAAAGTATATATATCTATGTCGATTTATCCATGTCCGCCTGTCTGTCCGTCTGTCCGCCTATCGAAAACACGCTCACTTTCGAAAAACTCAAAAGAAATAAAAAACTGAGTGTTAAATTGCTTGTAGTTATCCTTAGCAGTTTAGGATTGAAACGCAGCCAAATCGGTTCAGTAGGATCAGAGCTATGAATCGAAATGTGGAACCACCACTTTAAAAAATTGATTATTTCGTTACAAAAACTAACATAAATGATTGAACAATGCACGAAATGATATGAAATTTTGCAAATGTTCGTTTTATTCTACTGGAAGTCACACTGTGAAATTTTATGAAGATAGGTCCATAATTTACCCTAGGCCCCATATAAACCCTACTCCCGGGAAACAGTTTACAATGATAACAAAATTCGGCACGTCACAGTTGTTTAGAACTAGAAATGACACTGTAAAATTTCATGAAGATCGGATCATAATTTACCCTACTCCCGGAAAAAAGTTTATAACGCCTAAAACATTAATTATTAATGCTATCATAACAAAATTAGGCACGTCACAGTTCTTTAAAACTAGAAATGACGCCATATAAACCAAACTCCCAGAAAACTGTTTGGTACACCTAAAATAATGCTATCATAATAGTATTTGTCGGTCAATAATTTGATATAGGTCTAAGCCGCAACTAATTTTAATGCTGATGTCTGTTTTTATAAAGATTAATCAATAATAAATAGACATCATATGGATGTCACTCCTGAAATATTCAAATTGTCGGTGGAGGGTATCAAAGATTCGGCACAGCCGAATATAACACTCTAACTTGTCTAATTTTAAGTTCATATAATTATTTATTTTGCTTCACTCCGAAATTTTAAAGACAAAAATAAGATTGCTATTTTCGAAAATTTTCGACAATAATTTTGGGTTTAAAGCGGTCTAAATTTTTCAAAATTATGTAACAGAAAGCTGGTCGTGTTTACCTTAAGATTTCTTTACAAATATGGCATTATTTACAACATAGATTTCTATACCAGCTAGATTTAGAAATTACGGGCATCACGCGTGGTTGACAGAACAGCTAATGTACATATAACGATTTTCGATCTTTTTAAACATAAAACTTATCTTTTTTTGTTATAAAAATATGTTCACCGTCATTATATCAGACCTTCAAGCAGCAATACAATATTTCTGGCCTTTTCTTGGAGTAAATTTATGGGTTAAAGATTGATGTTTGACTGTTGGCTGGCAGGCACCGCAGTGGTGCAGAGGTTAGAATTCAAAGAAAGAATGTGGTGACTCTTGAAACATGTAAATTCAGCCTAGGTTCGAGCCCCAGCTCAGCCAAGAAAATTATGAATGAATTTTAATAAAATTTCATGTTTTTAAATTCCTTCCTTCAGTAAAAATAATTTAATGAAATTTAAATTTGATTTACTCAAGCCTAACTAAAAAATATCAAAATTAAAATTAACAGTTCAACTAAAAATCACAATTGCTCTTAAATTGATGAAGAGAAAATTGTTTATAGGAATATGAACCGCCCTAAATATGTATTTAAGTATTTCAGCAATTCCTACAGTACTAGTTTTTAAACATCAATAATTATTATTTGACAAATGCATTTGCTTCCGCCTCAAGAAAAATTTAAAAGACCATATTTCAATAAGTTTAAACGAAAGACGTAAAGGAATTCATTTTAACAAAAGTTTTTAATTTCAGTGCTATTAATATATGTATGTACATAACTACAAAAATATTTAAAATTAATACATACTGTAAAAAATTTACAAATAAATTTTCTGGTATGATAAAATTACATGTCTTGATTTCAAGACATGTTTTTAAAAGATACAATACGACAATATGTTATTAAAATCACTTTGGAGATCATATAAAGCCCTATTATAGTACATTGTAATATTAACATCTACACATTTAAGATTATTTTTATTAATCTAAAGGCTCAACAACTTCTGAAAAAAAACTATGATTCTTAATTGTATGAAAAAACTTTTTAAAGTTTTAAATTGGCTTAAAAATAAAAAAAAGATTATATGGGGTTCCGAAAATTCATAAAATTGATTTTCCATTAAGACCAATTTGTTCATGTATAAATTCTCCATCATATGAACTTTGTAAATATATTACAAAAATTCTTAAGAATATAACGGAAAATTCAAAATATAATGTAAGGGATTCTCTTCAATTTAAAGATAAAATTAAACATATTAAGTTAAATGATGATGAGAAATTAATATCTCTTGATGTAGTTTCATTATTGCCAAGTATACCTATAGATTTTGCTATAGATATAATAGAGGAGCAATGGTATAAGATAGAAGAACACACTAGCATAGAAAAGGACTTATTTTTACGTATTCTGAAATTTTGTATAATTGATAAAAGATATTTTCAATTGGACAGTAATGTATATGTTCAACTCAGGGAACTTCCTATGGGATCACCAGCGTCTCCAATTGTAGCAGATATTGTTATGGAGAGATTAATAGATAGATGTTTGGAACAGTTATCTATTAAACCTAAAATTATGACAAAATATGTGGATGATTTATTTTGCGTAATTAAGGAATCAGAAATAGCAAAAATTTTAGATACATTTAATTCCTCTCATGCGGATATAAAATTTACAATGGAAAAGGAGTTTGAATCTAAATTGTCTTATTTAGACACTTTGATAATAAGAAAGGGAACAAGTTTATTAATTGATTGGTATCAAAAACCAACATCGTCTGGTAGAATAATTAATTATTTTTCAAATCATCCTAAAAGGATTATTATTAACACGGCTAGAAACTTTATAGATAGAGTATTGAAAATAAGTGATTCTTGTTTCCATAGGAATAATAAGGAGAAAATTTCTAGAGCATTAAGAGAAAATAGTTTTCCAAAGGAAATTATATCTTATTTATTAATACAATATAATAACCATAGAATAAATAACTCGAACGATAATACGGAACCAAAAGTTTATAAATCGCTAACTTATGTACCAAAATTTTCGGAGAGATTAGAAAAATCTAATATTTATGATACGGAAAGGTATGCAATTGCGCATAAATTTTATAACACAATAGGTAGGTTATTCACTAATATGAAGGATAAAATAAATAAGTTGGAAATGTCGAATCTAGTTTATAAGATACCTTGTGGGGGAAATGTTAATGGACAATGTGGTAAAATATATGTTAGTACAACGAAGAATAAACTGAAAACTAGGTTAGCAGGACATAAGTCAGATCAAAAATGTAGACATATTTCATCCCAAAAAACGGCTTTATCAGCTCATTGTGCAAATTAAAACCATTATCCTGATTTTGCAAATACAACAGTTTTAAATACGGAAAATAATTATAAACGTAGGCTTATGTTAGAAATGTTGCAAATTATAAATGTACCGACAATATCGAGAATTAATTGTAAGTCAGATACTGAAAGTGTAGCACAAAATTATAGGCATTTAGTTTATAAAAATATAAACGGAAGTTAAAAGTTTATTTATAATGTAATAGATTAGTTTTTGAATTGGAAAACCTTTTTTTGTATTTAATTGAAAATTGTTTTTTGAAGTTTTGTTATATTTATTTAATTTGTTAAAAATTGTTAATTTTGTCAAAAATTCAAGAAAAACCCTGAAGAAGACACACAACGGAGTGCCGAAATATTGGTTTAATAAATTTAATATTTTGTATATCAAAAAAAAGACCTCAAGCTTAATTAAATAATAATAACAAGTAAAAAATAAAAACACAGATCTTCCTGAAAAATCATTAAAAAAGGTTATTTTTAAAAATGTCTAACGGAAATCCTGTCCAAATACGTTTATACATGTGTGTTTGCAAGTGCAAAACGAGCAAATTTAAAACGCTTTTTAAACCCTTTAATTCTGAAAATTTAAAAAAAATCAGTGGACGATAAGATACTTAAAAACCAACCACAAAAAAATTGTTCCCGTATTTATATATAAGATATGTTTATGATGATAGAAGAAGGATCTATGACAATTATGTGTGAAAAAAAATATCAGCCAAATGCTCGCCAGGGCTTCGGTGGCATACCTCTACCGATGGTTCATATTTTCAATGAGTCTGAGACACAATTGAGGTTCAATGTCGTTAATGTGCCAAATTATCTCATCGTTAAGCTCTTGAATTGTTCTTGGCTTATGCGCAAAAGAGCCATTTTTCCGTCGGCTGTGTGCACAATCCTCAATTTCTGGCCACAGGAAGTCCGTTTTCATATCGCAATAGCGAACACCATTCACGGTTGCTACTTAGTCGACCTCATTTTTGAAGGAGAAGACTCCAGCCCAAAAACAACACCAACTAGTCACTCTGAATTCTTGCTTCTCATTTAGTTTATATTTTTGTATGTATGTAGATAGGATTTCTAAAGTAAAAACCATATCGGACATGATGTTGGTGTTTTATCATTATGTAAGCTGTAATACGGGTAAGTAAATAAACCGTAAAATTGTTCTTTCTAATTGCTTTTTTGGTTTTTTAAAAGCAAGAATGCAGGATAAAATCAATTTTGAGATTGGTTCAACTTAGTTTTACTTAAATCAATCTCATTTTCGGATTATTTTAAGTATGAATTCGGATTAAAACAATTTTTTAATTCTTGAATATGTTCCAGCGCACTTTGAGATTGATTCAATTCAATCTTAGTTTAACTTTAATCAATCTCATTTTCGGATTATTGCAAGTACGAAATCGGGATTGAATATGAATAATTTAAGTGTTTTACGATTCCGTACTTGAATCAATCTCTCTGTACTTGATTCAAGAAAATCCGTACTGACCGTACTATAAATACCTGGTTGGATTGATTTGAGTACGGATTGATTGATTTTTCTTTTGAGTGTGAATATGATTTTCTTCTAATTTGAACGTCCGTTTTCGTCAATCAACAATCTTTACGCGCTGCTCAATTGTGTACCTCTCCATGATTGAATTTGTCAAACACTGAACCAAAGAAATTTCAATTTAAGTTGGGCAAAAAACTTGACGTTAATGTGTGACTCACAATTAACATCGTGCATTATGGTTGCACCACCCTTTATAATATTCCGATTATCCCACTACATTTTTTTATAACTCCATAAAGTTGCAAAATAATTGCATGTACCGAACTTTTAAAAGCTTTAACATTTGAAAAATTATCTGTAATTAAATTTCAATCAATATCAACATACGTCTTCGGGGCTTTTGCCATTTTATTCCTTTTCATTTTTACTTTAATAAAACAAAAACACATTTCAATTTAATTAATTTACATTTCTTTTGCATTCATTTTATTTATTGATCTCTTGTTGTTCTCCTTTTGTCAATGATGCAAAGCTGTGTGTAAAAATTCATTAAATCCACAAAGTAAAAGTTTGTCCTTGTTCAACAACTGAAAGGATTTGGTTTTAAAGGTATATTTACACAAATATTTGACAAAGAAAAAATCCGCAATAAAAGCATGACCACTAAATTAATCAAACATTAACTTTTTTTTAAAAACGTCTTAATTAATTTTTAATAAACTTTATTATTAAAAAGAAATACTTTTAAATGCAATTTGATATAAATGTTTTATTCAACATTTTTTATTTTTCGAATTTATTCTATGAGTTAAATTTCAGTTATGTATTTTATAAAGCTTTTTTGTAATAGTTCTATTCCTTAAATTTTTAGGAATGACTTTTATACACTACCAGACTATTATATTGTATTTTCTTGTTACATTTTACCTTAGCTATCCTTTGGATAGCAATGAAGTATATTGTATGTACAGAAAAATTTACAATTATTAGACACCAGCAGAATGTAATGCATTTTCTGGCCCGCTACGGCCTTCGTCAGCATTCTTTGTGTCACACTGGATAGTGATACTTTATAAATTGAATGTATTTAACTCAACTATTTTAACAAATAGAAACTGGGAATTATTTCCTTTCGCAGGTTACTTTATATTATATTCAACATTTTTTATTTTTCGAATTTATTCTATGAGTTAAATTTCAGTTATGTATTTTATAAAGCTTTTTTGTAATAGTTCTATTCCTTAAATTTTTAGGAATGACTTTTATACACTACCAGACTATTATATTGTATTTTCTTGTTACATTTTACCTTAGCTATCCTTTGGATAGCAATGAAGTATATTGTATGTACAGAAAAATTTACAATTATTAGACACCAGCAGAATGTAATGCATTTTCTGGCCCGCTACGGCCTTCGTCAGCATTCTTTGTGTCACACTGGATAGTGATACTTTATAAATTGAATGTATTTAACTCAACTATTTTAACAAATAGAAACTGGGAATTATTTCCTTTCGCAGGTTACTTTATATTATATTCAACATTTTTTATTTTTCGAATTTATTCTATGAGTTAAATTTCAGTTATGTATTTTATAAAGCTTTTTTGTAATAGTTCTATTCCTTAAATTTTTAGGAATGACTTTTATACACTACCAGACTATTATATTGTATTTTCTTGTTACATTTTACCTTAGCTATCCTTTGGATAGCAATGAAGTATATTGTATGTACAGAAAAATTTACAATTATTAGACACCAGCAGAATGTAATGCATTTTCTGGCCCGCTACGGCCTTCGTCAGCATTCTTTGTGTCACACTGGATAGTGATACTTTATAAATTGAATGTATTTAACTCAACTATTTTAACAAATAGAAACTGGGAATTATTTCCTTTCGCAGGTTACTTTATATTATATTCAACATTTTTTATTTTTCGAATTTATTCTATGAGTTAAATTTCAGTTATGTATTTTATAAAGCTTTTTTGTAATAGTTCTATTCCTTAAATTTTTAGGAATGACTTTTATACACTACCAGACTATTATATTGTATTTTCTTGTTACATTTTACCTTAGCTATCCTTTGGATAGCAATGAAGTATATTGTATGTACAGAAAAATTTACAATTATTAGACACCAGCAGAATGTAATGCATTTTCTGGCCCGCTACGGCCTTCGTCAGCATTCTTTGTGTCACACTGGATAGTGATACTTTATAAATTGAATGTATTTAACTCAACTATTTTAACAAATAGAAACTGGGAATTATTTCCTTTCGCAGGTTACTTTATATTATATTCAACATTTTTTATTTTTCGAATTTATTCTATGAGTTAAATTTCAGTTATGTATTTTATAAAGCTTTTTTGTAATAGTTCTATTCCTTAAATTTTTAGGAATGACTTTTATACACTACCAGACTATTATATTGTATTTTCTTGTTACATTTTACCTTAGCTATCCTTTGGATAGCAATGAAGTATATTGTATGTACAGAAAAATTTTGTTAAAATAGTTGAGTTAAATACATTCAATTTATAAAGTATCACTATCCAGTGTGACACAAAGAATGCTGACGAAGGCCGTAGCGGGCCAGAAAATGCATTACATTCTGCTGGTGTCTAATAATTGTAAATTTTTCTGTACATACAATATACTTCATTGCTATCCAAAGGATAGCTAAGGTAAAATGTAACAAGAAAATACAATATAATAGTCTGGTAGTGTACAAAAGTCATTCCTAAAAATTTAAGGAATAGAACTATTACAAAAAAGCTTTATAAAATACATAACTGAAATTTAACTCATAGAATAAATTCGAAAAATAAAAAATGTTGAATATATACATACAATATACTTCATTGCTATCCAAAGGATAGCTAAGGTAAAATGTAACAAGAAAATACAATATAATAGTCTGGTAGTGTATAAAAGTCATTCCTAAAAATTTAAGGAATAGAACTATTACAAAAAAGCTTTATAAAATACATAACTGAAATTTAACTCATAGAATAAATTCGAAAAATAAAAAATGTTGAATATAATATAAAGTAACCTGCGAAAGGAAATAATTCCCAGTTTCTATTTGTTAAAATAGTTGAGTTAAATACATTCAATTTATAAAGTATCACTATCCAGTGTGACACAAAGAATGCTGACGAAGGCCGTAGCGGGCCAGAAAATGCATTACATTCTGCTGGTGTCTAATAATTGTAAATTTTTCTGTACATACAATATACTTCATTGCTATCCAAAGGATAGCTAAGGTAAAATGTAACAAGAAAATACAATATAATAGTCTGGTAGTGTATAAAAGTCATTCCTAAAAATTTAAGGAATAGAACTATTACAAAAAAGCTTTATAAAATACATAACTGAAATTTAACTCATAGAATAAATTCGAAAAATAAAAAATGTTGAATATAATATAAAGTAACCTGCGAAAGGAAATAATTCCCAGTTTCTATTTGTTAAAATAGTTGAGTTAAATACATTCAATTTATAAAGTATCACTATCCAGTGTGACACAAAGAATGCTGACGAAGGCCGTAGCGGGCCAGAAAATGCATTACATTCTGCTGGTGTCTAATAATTGTAAATTTTTCTGTACATACAATATACTTCATTGCTATCCAAAGGATAGCTAAGGTAAAATGTAACAAGAAAATACAATATAATAGTCTGGTAGTGTATAAAAGTCATTCCTAAAAATTTAAGGAATAGAACTATTACAAAAAAGCTTTATAAAATACATAACTGAAATTTAACTCATAGAATAAATTCGAAAAATAAAAAATGTTGAATATAATATAAAGTAACCTGCGAAAGGAAATAATTCCCAGTTTCTATTTATAAATGTTTTATTTAAATAGTGGTTACATGTGTAGAGTCAAATATTTGTTAAGTATGTCTATAGGTTAAGTTACTGTTGTACAATTTTCTATAGTATGGAATTAATGAGACTAGGGGCCAATTCTTGTTTTATGAGACTGTGAAATGAAAATTTGTTTCACCTTTTCATAGTACTTTTGATTCGTGCTTAGTGACAAATCAAAAAATAGCTTAAAAAATGTTTCACAAGAAAAGAAGTGAAACAAATCAAAATATTTTTCACAGTAACACAACTCTGGCGATTTCATTTTTGTGATATAATGAAAACAAATGCCAAGATATTTTCATACGAAAACATAATTTACATCGAAAATTTCTATGTGAAAATGATGAGATATAGAGGAAAGCAAGCCAGTGAAAAATCAAACGATGAACTTAATAAAATTTGTTACTGCAGATTGCTTTAATTACATAAAAGGTTAGTGAAATGAAAAAAGTTATTGGAATGATGTAAGGTTGATATAATTAAAAAAAAATTCTTATATACCCTTCATCATGGTTTGATAATAATATAAAAAACAACAACGGGTCATTTTATAACAAAAATTAGAGACACACGTGGTTTTTGGCGCATATTTCAGACATTTGTGGACCGATTTGGCTAAATTTTAATAAGAAACAATTACAGACTTTATGCAATATTAATATATGACAACTTGGTCCCCATCTTGTCAGTGGTGTTCGGAAAACCCATGTTAACGGACACAGGGACAGGCCGATACCATTAAGTCAACCTCGCTATTCTTAAGTACAAAGAATATATAAACTTTGTGGGGTCTAACATCAATATTGTACAAATACAAATGGAATGACAAACTTTTATATACCGTTTCTACCTGTGGTGAAAAGTAAAAACATAACCAAAAGCAACATGATATTATATCCGGCATAGTTAAATATAGTTCTTTATCTTGGTATTTTCGATATTGTAATATTAATATTTGAATTAATTTTTGAATTCATATATAGCGCAATAAAAGAATATCCTGATTAGAAAAAATGATTATTGAAATAATATCAGTAGAGGTATTCGAAGGCGATGAAACGCCAGAAGTAGGATCTAGTCTCAATTCGTTCCTATCACAAAATATCAATAGCAATATTGTGCAGTCCCTTAGTGCAGTTATGGACGACAATAGTTAATGCCCCAGGTTCTGGAGCTACATATACCAACTAGAGACGAAACATAAAAGCGTAGACTAAAGCGGTACATGCCAAACAACTGCAAAAAATAAAGGGGAAACAACTTGCAGAGCTTAAAAGAGTGAGCGAAGACGCGAACAAATAGCTTTTTTTAGGAAGAAAACAGAGGCTACTCAGAAGATGCAACATCGAATTGAAATTTTGCGTCAAAAGAGTAGGAATTTGTTAACACCCACATTGGGATTGCTGTTCGGTTTTAACCGAAATCGAAACCGCGGTTTTAATGCCTACAAAACCGAAACCGAAAACCGACCAAAAATCCTCGGTTTTAGCTTTACCTTTAAGTATTGAAACATAATTATCGTACTTTATTTAAAATAACTTTATCCATAACAGCCTGGAACAATGGCAAGGTATTTCAAAATTCTTTTAATTTAAAATAAGTACAAAGAAGAACAAATGTTTATTTTTTAATAAAAGTACCTGAATTGAAACAAATTAAAAAACTGTATTACATACAAAAATATGTATTACATATACATAGTTTTACTTGGATATTTTTTTTAAACCGAAAACCGAACTGAAACCAACCGGTTTTAATCATTTCAAACCCGAAACCGCGGCTTCACATATTTACGGATTTTAGCAAACTCTACTCCCACACAACAATAGTGAAGCTGATGTTTGTAACACCTTAGCATATTGGTCCTTGGCTAACCTTTAGGTATACCGATCGACACAGATTCACTTTCTGAGTCGATCTTACTGTGTTCGTCCAGCTGGCTGGCTGCCCATAATTTGATGAAATTTTGTACGTAGGTTCTAATCGTCACAAGCACCAAGCCTGCTAAAAATGGTGAGAATCGTTTTGTAATGACATAAAGTCCCCATAGAAGCTTGATTTCTAAATAGAGGCTTTGTGCCCATTAACCATCTTCTTTTTTTGGTTTTTATATTAGATTTGGTCCAAAACTATTTGATTGTAATTTTAATTATCTTACCAAATTTTGTTGGAACCGGTCCATATTTGACTATTGGTCCTATACAGATACTACTACCGAAAATAACTTTTAATGCGATAACTTCCTTATAAATGTTGGTATTGACATACAAATTGTCGACAATTATTTTTACGTTAGCTTAAATGTGATGACAAAATTATGTGCTGGTAGGTCCTAAATTAAATATAGTAGGTCCCAACACTTATTCTAAAATTACTTAAAGGCCAGCAAATCTCATTTAAACAATTTTCGGCACAAAGAGCTTTTACATTAATTTTAACCTGATGACATATTATTTTTCCGGCGGGTCCATGATTGGCCATAGGTACACTCTCGAAAATTTGTCTTTATATACTGTGGTGTAGGGTAGTAAATGGTCGGGCTTGACCGACTATACTTCGTTATTTTTCTTTTATACTTACAAAATTTGCTGCCTCTAAATAAATAAATTTTAAAAAGATTTTTTTTTTTTTCAAATATGTTTGTGCGAATGAAAGGGTTCTTTCTACACCGTAAAATTGGGAGTTCATTGGTACAAGCCGAATGAAACATTTATTTTTATAAAATAAACTGCAAACCCAAAGTGATTATATTTGAAAAGATAGTATGACGAGTTTTAATTAAAACGTAAATGAATTGACCTCCTGAATTTTCTGTAAATTAAAAAACTAACGCTAATTTTACTATAAAAAAGAAAACTCGCACAAAAATCAAATTTTGGCAAACATTTTCTGAAGATTTTTAAATTTCTTTTTTAAATTTTTTTTATAATTTTTTATATAATATATAATACAGTAGTTTTGACTTAACTGCCTTTTATTTACGTGCACTTTTGACTTAGCTGCACAAAATTGATCATTTTTGGCATTATTCTTTATAATCCCATACAAATTCCTTTTTTTAAGTGCACTTTCTTTACCTGCACATTTAAGATAAGTGTCCAAAATTTTTGGCATTTTAAAATTATTGTCATACAAAAAATTCAAGTTAGCTGCACTTTGACTTAACTGCCCAAAATACATATTTTTTGTAATTATTC
The DNA here is from genome assembly GCA_963931875.1 of Pollenia griseotomentosa. Lineage (NCBI taxonomy): Eukaryota > Metazoa > Arthropoda > Insecta > Diptera > Polleniidae > Pollenia > Pollenia griseotomentosa. The sequence continues at coordinate 95,192,009 of OZ007562.1, read as the reverse complement.
TTCAAAATCCTTGTTTACGTGCATTTTGTATACCTGCACATTTTTCATATTTTTGGGCAGCTTTAAAATATTTTCATATAAAACATCAAAGTTAGCTGCACACATGAAAAAATATGGTGGCCACTTTTTCACATAAATATCCAATTTAAGCAGTTTATAAAATCAAAAATCGCAAACAAGTCAAGTTGGTATCATTATAATTCATTTATTTTGTTTGCATATATTTACATTTATGCATATGGGTTGTGGTTACAGCAACTTTACCAAGACTATATGAAAGAAATAGCAAATCTTAGGTCTGGGGCAGAATAAAGTAGTTGTAGTATTTGAAGCTTACAAATGCTCTGTAGCGCAACAAAGTTCAAAATTTCGAATTTTGCGCTTCAACGGTAACGACTACTACAACAACGTATTCTGCTGACACTACTTTGCAACTGCCGTTTTTAACTATTGATAGCTTGCAGCGCTATTCTTAACGTTGTACTACAGCGACTATTCTGTTCCACACCTTATTGTTACCAATTTGGCTAGCTCGTTCATTATAAAAATGCGTAACAAATGTCTACAAGTTGTTTGAACGTCATTGTTTTTATCAATTTATGAATAAAAACGTTGTTACGTCTCTTTCAAACACTTTACTTTAGCTGCACTTTTATGCAGGTAACCACAATTGCGTACCTGCACATTAAGGCAGCTAAATACATTTAAGATAGCTGCATTTTTGATTTACCTGCACAAAAAAATCGTGCAAAGGAGATTGTTCAGCTAAGCCAAAATTTTTATGGAAAAGCAAGTTTTAAACAATTTTCTTGTAGAATAGTAAATTCTTATAGAGAAATCTCCTAAATCATAAAAATTTTCTTATGGAATAGCAAAGTTTAGGAAAAGTTTCCTATTGAATTGCAAAATTTTCTCTTAAATAGTAGAAAGCAAATTTTTAAGGGAAAATTTCCTAAAAAAAATAAATTCTTGGGAAAATTTCCTAAAAATAAAAAATTTTTTGGGAGAACTCAAAAAATTAAAAAAATTTTGAAAAAATTTCATATAAAATAGCACATTTTTGCGAATATTTTTATTAAAAACTAACTTTTAAAAAAAGTCACATAAAATAGTAACTGGTTGGAAAATTTCCCATAAGAATAGTATATTTACTATATATTTATTTGATAGCAAATTTTTAGAAAATTTTTTCCCCTTTTCTGAAAACTTTTATAAATTTTTCAACAATTTCCATTAGTTATTGCCGAATTTTTCATGAGTTGCCCATTTTCTCTTAGCTATCAAGCCTTTATGTTAGTTGAGCCTGTTTTGAGCATTAATTGATATACTTAATTCAGCTGGTCACATTTTTTTGAACTTTTAGTCTGCAATTATTTTGCATTTAATGTCAGAACTAATTGTGTGTGGCTAAATATTTAATCGGAACATTTAAATTATAAAATTCTATCAGGTAATTACGCCAACAAGTTGTTGGAATTTCGAAAAATTAAATGTTTTGTAAAATAATTAAAAAAGTTTTTTAGTGTTTTTTTTAACAACTCATGTAAAAGTTTAAATCTGGCTAAAAGCGGAATAGTTAAAAATATAATTGAGGTTAAAAGTATTGTTATTGAATATGTTACAAACAGATGTGTAAATTTTTGTTTAAAACATTTTTTTTTATGAAAATTTGGTTGTCAAAAAATGTATTTAGTTATGAAATTAAAAAAATTTTGTAAGTTAGTAGATTTAAAGAATCAAAGAAGCTTTTCACCGAACACCAATAATAACTGTTATTCGATTTTTTGATATTGAAAAAGTTTTTGAATAAGAGTAATTGTTACCGCCACTGCTCAACTCTACACTTTTTGCATTTACATGCCTGTCTTTATTTTTTGTATAATGTTGTAATATTACAAGCTCAGTTTGATACCTTAGAACGTATGTTAAAAAAAGATGAAAGATATGTAAAAAAGAGCTTTATTTAAACGTGCAAAAGCTAATGAATATTGCGTCTATTTCTGGAAGGTCATTTCTGAAAGTCAACTGGATAGGAAACGAGACTAAATTTGTTTTACGAATATTCTTGGCTATTGCACTAAAATGTAAGCTGTACTTAAAACTTTGAATTTATAATTTTGTTGAATTGTACTAATTAATTTTAGGAAATTTAATGCAGTCTAATGAAATAAAGTTGCAATTAAAGTTTTGCGTTTCAATTCTAAGGGCTCATTCAAATTTAAGCAATAACCCGGATTAAAACAGGAGTAAACGCTTCCCTCGTTTACATCATTTAAATTTCATTTTATGGTCTATATCATCTCCAGCGTTTTGTAATTGGTTACGGACTCCCCTTCCTAAGTGGCTTATCTGGAGTTCTGCCTATCTAGGAATCTCTAATCTCACAGTGAGTAAAAATGTCTTTCTCTACACCTTGTGGCCAGGCATCCACAAATAAAACTAATAGTATTAGGTCTAGTAAGTCATGCCCTATGTGCCTTGCCGAATCAGATGGTGATTTATCATGTTTTAAATGTAAGAAATGGTATCACGCCGGCTGCGTTAACGTCGCGTCACCGCTACCAAACACTTGGCTATGTACCACATGTATAACCTTTCATGAGTCTGGCTCATCACGTTCAAACGCAAGTACAAGCAGCAAGACTTCTAACTCTTCAAGGGCTAAAGCTATTACCTTACAATTAAAACTTTTAGAGGAAGAGCGACAGCTCTCCATTGCACGTGATAAAGATTTTTTGAATAAAAAATTGCAGCTGTTACAACTAGAAGATATCGGAGATGACTCCACATCAAAATCGAGTATGTCTGTACATGATTGGCTTGAAAACCAACCAGAAATTTCTCCATCGGAGCATGCCATAGTTAGTTCGGCACCCACTGACACAGTAGTAACTAGCACTGCTTTGAATTTACCTTTGTCCACAACAGTAAACTTTAATTATGTCCATAACGCTACTTCAAAAAATGAAAACACACAACCGCAAGCATCAAGCTTGCCACCACCGATATATTCATCATCCAAAATAGCTACAAGTGAACAAATTCTAAGTAGTAATAACAATATTCAAGCGCATAAACCTTTCTTCACAGCAAGCACGGCATTCAATATCCCTATACAGAGTACAATACAATCATCTTTCGTTAATAGCAATGCGGCCGCTGCGCCGTCTTCAAACCAAACCGGATTGCATTCGACATTGGGAAACAGAAATTGTTACCACAGGGGAACAAATTGTGCACCATCTGCTTCGCACCACACTAATATATTTTCAAGAAGCTCTCACCCTTCATATTTTCCAAGAAACAGTTTGTCTACCGAGCAAATACAAGCGCGTGCTTCGGTTCCAAGGGAACTGCCCGCATTTTCAGGAAAACCTGAGGATTGGCCATTATTTAACTCGACCTTTGAATGGTCCACAGAAGTTTGTGGCTTGAGTGATTCTGAAAATCTTATACGTTTACAACGTTCACTAAAGGGCGATGCGTTAAAAGCAGTGCAAAGTATTCTTATACATCCATCATGTGTAAGTACTGCTATTACTACGTTAAAGTTGTTGTTCGGACAGCCTGAACACATTTTGAATTCTATTAGAAATAACATAAAATCAGCACCACTTGTCAACGCCAACAAACTTGAAACCATTAGCAATTTCGCCATACAAGTAAAAGGATTTTTAGCAACACTTGAGGCTTGTGGATTATACGATGAAATGAATAACTCTTCTTTGCTGCAGGAACTGGTTGACAAACTTCCACCTTACCTGCAATTAGAATGGGGTAGTAAAAAACTTCAGTTGCTTAAAGATAATAAGAAAGCAAACCTTACGGAGTTTTCTGTTTGGATGTTTGACGTTGGGCTGTCAGCTAGTATGACCAATTTTTCCTTTAAGTCTAATACAAATATTAACAATGTAAATAAGCCGCGAGATGCTCATATACACGCACATAATTCTCAAACAAAACCAGACTGTATTATTTGTAAAAAACACTGTATTGATGTTGCACATTGCGAAGATTTTTTAGCAGCTAACCGTTCCGAAAGATGGAATTTAATACGACGTTTTAATATTTGCAAAAAATGTTTAAAAGTTCAAAACTCAAATAAAATTTGTAATTGCAATTTATTGTGTCAAATAAACAGCTGTGATTATAAACATCATTCTCTTCTTCATAAATTCACCACAACATCTGTTGAGCAGTTTGGTGAAAATATTGACAATAACGATGAAAAACAGAATTTACTTGTAATACACATAAACATAAATCAGATTGCGTACTTTTTAAGATAATTCCGATAACAATGTACGGAAAACATAAAGTAGTAAATACATACGCATTTATTGATGAAGGATCATCAATAAGTCTCGTCGATGAAGATTTAATTGAAGATTTGGGTTTAACTGGCACGTCTAAGCCTCTCTGTCTCAAATGGACTGGACATATGCAGCGTAAGGAAGAGAACTCCAAGGAGGTATTTCTCTCAATTGCAGGGCCAAATCAAAAGCGTTTTTCAATTATTGCAAATACAGTTCAACAACTTTGTTTACCTTCGCAAACTATAGAGTATAAAAAATTATGTAAGCAATTTCCCCATTTAAGAAACTTACAAATTAATGACTACTACAATGCTTCCCCGCGTCTGCTCATAGGCGCTAATAACTGGAGCTTGGGAATTCCGAGAAAAATACGTGAGTTGTCGCCAGATTCGCCTGTTGCGGTGCAAACTAAATTAGGATGGCTAATTTATGGTAATATAGCCTGCTCCTCCACTCGATTTGAGTCATTTAGTTTACATATTTGCGACTGCGAATCAAATGATATAAGTATAAACGAGTTTGTAAAACAATATTTTTCACTTGATTGTGTAGGTGTGAAGTCGCCGGAAAACCCAATTTTTAGCAAAGAAGATGAGCGTGCACTACATTTATTAAAAAATAACACCTATCAGCGCTTAGATAAACACTATGAAACCGGCCTATTGTGGCGATACGATAGTATTAACCTACCGGAAAGTTTGACAATGGCCAAAAATCGATTATTGTGTCTAGAACGAAAACTATTAGCTGATGCAAATTTATTGTCTATTTTTCAAAAAACTATTACTGACTATCTGCAAAGAGGATATATAAGGAAACTAAATATTAGTGAAGTTGCTCATTCTAAAAATGAAAATCGTGCTTGGTACCTCCCTATTTTTGCTGTCCATAATAAAAACAAGCCGGACAAGGTGCGTATTGTTTGGGATGCGGCTGCTAAATCGCATGGCATATCACTTAACAGCATGTTGCTTAAAGGACCTGACCTGTTATCGTCGTTAACAGCAATTTTATTTCGTTTTCGTCAAAAATCGGTTGCGATTTGCGGTGACATACAAGAGATGTTTCATCAGGTGTTTATAAGGGAATGCGATCAACACGCTCAACGTTTTCTGTGGCGAAATTGTGAAAGCGGTAAGGAACCGGATGTTTTTGTAATGAACGTCATGATATTTGGAGCAGCCTGCGCTCCAAGCATATCGCAGTATATAAAAAATTTAAATGCAGAAAAATTTAGAAGTCAGTATCCCGCTGCGGTGCAATCTATTGTATTTGATCATTATGTTGACGACTTTTTAACTTCTGTTGATACTGAACATGATGCTATCCAGCTAGCTAAACAAGTTAAATATATTCATACACAAGGCGGTTTTTATATAAGAAACTGGTGCTCCAACAGTTTGAAGGTTTTGAATGAACTGAATGAAACCGCTGGAATTGTAGAAAAAAGTCTTTCTATCGATGAAAACAAAATTGAAAAGGTTCTTGGTGTTTTTTGGGTTGCCACTAAAGACAATATAATTTTTAAAATTTCCGAAATCATTTTGCAGAGTGATATATTTAATGGTTTAAAAATTCCAACGAAAAGGCAAGTTTTGCGTGTTATGATGACAATTTATGATCCACTTGGCCTTATTGGAAATTTTATAATGTACGCTAAAATACGTTTACAACACATATGGCGCAGTAAAGTTGACTGGGATGAGCCAATAAAGGCAAACGAACATGACAAATGGAAAAAATGGATTTCGCAAATCCCTGAGCTAAGAAAATTGTCTTTACCTAGATGCTATTTGCAAACGTACGATGACTATAATAACTTGCAGGTTCATTTACACACCTTTGTCGACGCAAGCTTAGATGGGTATGCAGCTGTTTCTTACTTCAGAATATCTGACGGCACTAACGTAACTTGTTCGCTTGTGGGGTCAAAAACGCGCGTAGCACCGCTAAAAATAACATCAATACCCCGCCTAGAGTTAATGTCTGCGCTAATAGGCGCTCGACATGCAAAGACTATAATAGATAACCACACAATAAAAATCTCTAAGAAATACTTTTGGACAGATTCAAGAAATGTTCTTGGCTGGTTAAGATCTGATCACCGTAGATACTGCCAATTCGTTGCCTTCCGCGTGAGCGAAATACTTGACAACTCTGAGTTGGCTGAGTGGAACTGGGTGTCATCGAAACTCAATGTTGCTGACGATGCGACCAAATGGGCTAAGTCGCCTGATTTCACAAAACAAAGCCGTTGGTTTTACGGTCCCAAATTCCTCCACCAGTCCGAAAATGAGTGGCCAAAAGAGATTGAATTTACATATACAACAAACGAAGAAGTAAAAGCGCATGTTTTATTAACTACCAACGTGGATACTACATTCGATGTATCTCGATTCTCAAAGTGGAAGCGTTTATTACGAACTGCAGCGTATGTAGAACGCTTTAAAAATAAACTTATGTGTAGACAAAATATTTGTGCGGACAAATCATTTAAATCTATTACTGAAGTGCCAGCTTTAACTTCTGAAGAGCTAAAAGCAGGTGAAATTTTTTTGTATAAACAAGCACAAAAGGAGTTTCTTTCATTTGAAATACAACTGCTGCAGAAGAAAAGGTGCCTTCCAAAATCAAGCCATTTGTATAAATTGTCAGCTTTCCTTGACGCAAAAAATATTCTACGTATCGACGGGAGAATAGACCTGGCAGACGTTCCCGATGAACAAAAAAAACCTGTAATTTTGCCTAGAAAATCTGCGATAACAAAACTAATAATTCATCAATATCATTGTAAACTGCATCACATGAATAATGAAATCGTAATAAATGAATTACGCCAAAAATTCTTTATAGGTCGACTACGTGCTACTTTAAAAACTATAATTAAAGACTGTCAAACTTGCAAGATACAGAAGGCCTCACCAGTTTATCCCAGAATGGCCAAATTGCCTAGAGCTAGACTAGCTGCCTTTACGCATCCTTTTAGCTTCACAGGCCTTGACTTTTTCGGTCCAATAATTATAACTGTCAACCGACACACCGAAAAGCGATATGGCGCATTATTCACTTGCTTAACAGTACGGGCTATTCATATTGAGCTCGTTCACTCTTTAACAACATCGTCTTGTATAATGGCGATTCGAAATTTTATGTGTAGACGTGGTACACCGCTCGAATTTTTCAGCGATAACGGCACCAATTTTATTGGGGCTGAACGTGAATTGCGCGAAGCTATAATAGAAGTCAATCAAGACGAATTTGTCCGCGAGTTTACTTCGGCAACATGCACATGGAACTTTAATCCCCCTAAAGCCTCTCATATGGGGGGTGCATGGGAGCGTATGGTTCGCTCAATAAAAACCGTCTTATATAAAATAATGCCAACTCAATTACCAAGTGAAGAGCTTCTTCGTACTATGATGTTAGAAGTTGAGAACATTGTAAACTCGCGGCCACTTACATATGTACCGCTTGATGATGAGAATTCCAACGTACTTACACCGAACCATTTTTTATTAGGATGTTCAAATGGAATAAAACCGTTAGCAACATACGACGACAATCCTATACTATTACGGCATAACTGGCGACGTTCTCAGCAATATGCTGAAAGATTTTGGAGGCAATGGGTTTCTGATTATTTACCTACATTGACATGCAGAAAGAAGTGGCATGACTTAGCTAGACCATTACGAGTTGGGGATCTAGTGGTAATTGTTGATTATTAGCTGTCTCGCAATGTGTGGCCTAAAGGTAAGGTGTTAGAGGTAAGACTGTCAACTGATGGACAAACTCGGAGTGCAAAAATTATGACCGCCAATGGTATACTTGAGAGACCAAGTACAAAGTTAGCTGTGTTAGAAGTGGCTAGAAAAGAGGAGTAGGACTACGATGCATCTCGTCATACTGAGGGGAAGTGTTACCGCCACTGCTCAACTCTACACTTTTTGCATTTACATGCCTGTCTTTATTTTTTGTATAATGTTGTAATATTACAAGCTCAGTTTGATACCTTAGAACGTATGTTAAAAAAAGATGAAAGATATGTAAAAAAGAGCTTTATTTAAACGTGCAAAAGCTAATGAATATTGCGTCTATTTCTGGAAGGTCATTTCTGAAAGTCAACTGGATAGGAAACGAGACTAAATTTGTTTTACGAATATTCTTGGCTATTGCACTAAAATGTAAGCTGTACTTAAAACTTTGAATTTATAATTTTGTTGAATTGTACTAATTAATTTTAGGAAATTTAATGCAGTCTAATGAAATAAAGTTGCAATTAAAGTTTTGCGTTTCAATTCTAAGGGCTCATTCAAATTTAAGCAATAACCCGGATTAAAACAGGAGTAAACGCTTCCCTCGTTTACAGTAATTTTTAAAAATATTTTTTTTTCGTTGGTTATAATTTCATTTTTGATTTATATGTTTTACTCATCACTCAAAAATAGCTTTTTTCGTTTCCTTGCTTGTATTTCTTAAGTTTTTGGAAAAAGACATATCTGATCTAAGTTTAAGAAAACAAATTGAAAAAAATTGTTAGGGGCTTACAATATTTAAGTATCAGGATTAGGGTTTCTAATTTCCCGTACTTTTTCTATTCCCGGGAAACGAAATAAAAAAAATCTTATTCCCGGGAATCCCGGGATTTTTAGAATAAAACAATGATTTCATTAAATGAATTCAATATACAGGTTGTTACTTTTTTAAAAGAATATATATATGTATATACAATAGTCTAAACAAATAACCTTTATTAAAACTACAGAAAACAAAAACAAAACCAAATAAACTGTAACATTCATATTTAAATACATATTATACATATATGTTTGTAGCAACTTGGTAAAATTTATTTTCTTTGAAGAAAAAACCTTTTAGTATTATTAAAGCATTTAAAAGCTCATCAGAGATTCTATTTCTAATCCTTGTTGATATGTATATTGCCTGCTACCGAAATCTTACTCTCGCTTTCTACAGACGTTGGTTTTATAGTAAGAAGCGCATCATACAAAGATTTTAAATTTGTTGGCCCGTGATTTCATAGACGCCAAATTCTTTTTTAAAATATTTTCTTTACATTAATTTTTTTAGAATTTGATATAGCCTTTTCAAGGTGTTCTTTAAAGATAGTATATGGTTCATCTGGTGTTAGTGATGGTGTATCGTGTACATTTTCATTTTCTACTTCAATAAGCTTTTTACACATTTTATCAGCAATTAAAGAGACCGTTGATTTATTGGTGAAGGAAAAATAGTCCGATTTGTAGGTAGTTTTAGTCAAGAATATATTTTTATTGCTCGTTTTTTTAATTTAAACGATGCTAACAAAGAAACATTTAAAAAAATTAAATTTGAAATTCCCGAAAATTCCCGAAAAAAATTTCCCGGGATTAATTTTAAAAAAGTATCCCGGAAATTCTTTCCCGCGTAGAAACTCTAATCAGGATATATGGAAAGGAATTCAATCAATCTTCCAATATCCTGGAAATTTTTAGTGTTTATATCTTTTATGAATATAAACAAGTGAGAAAAATTTTGAGGTTGTGCAATAACTCCTTCTATTGATGGCCACTTTTAATATCTCTTGTGAAAGCAAAAGTCATAACAAAAACTTCATGCACTCTGTTGCCTCGGTTCTTTAAAATGTCAGGTGGGCTGATTATTGTTTGTGATAAAAACTGCCTAAAAAGGGAATATAGCAAATTTAGAAGAAGTATTAGAATAAGGGATGTATCGATATCAGAGAACTGCAATTCACAATTTTTTGGATTTACTCATACGCTTAAATTTACATTAACTCTATGCCTGCAAAACAAAGTTCAACGTTGGTAATTTAGACATCGTTTTGTACACAATTTTTTTTTTTGTTGTAAGTGCTTTGTTTGCACTTATTGTTGCGCACGCAATAACACAATTGCTCAAAGTCAAAAGGCAGACATTCTTATGCTTTTGCATTCACGTAGTCATTTAAGCGCTAAGCTTTATGCAAGAATATGCACTTTGCAACACTTGTAATATAAGTGCTGCCAACAGCTGATCGCAAATTCGATAAAAATCTTCAAAACTTACTTTTCGACGTAAAACAGAGAAAAACAAACTTTAAAAGCTAGAAATTGGTAATTAGTTGTTTTTCGGTGTCTATCAATAGAATTTATGCATTACAAAAGAAACCCAAGAATATTTATTTTTTTTGTTGACCGGTGTTATTAATGTTTAAAATTAATATTAATAAGACTTTTGCTTAAAAAAAAAACAAACTTTTGCAAAGATAGACGTTTGCGCAACTCCGCTTGAAGCAGACCTGCAGTGAAAAATGGTCTCTCAGATGTGACTGAACTCATTTTAGAACTTAAGAAATTCTGCGCCATGTTCTTAAATTTTGGGTATAACATTTACTTGCTCCAGTAAACAAGCGGATCTGCGTCTCTAGAAAAATTAAAAGATCTAAGGTATATCTAACCTACTTCTTTATCTGATTTTCTCAAACGCTTCAAAGCTTCTAGTAGACTTATCAAAACTTTTACTAAGTGTAGGGGTGACCGTGTCCTACACTTTCGGAATGAAAAGTCATGGTAAGTAGGTCAATAAGACGTTATTTCTATCTCTTGTCTTTAAAATGTTCCAGCTTTGTATCAAAAGTCAACAATTTTACATAAACAATAGATTTAATTATTCTCTAAGATCTTTCATTCAGAGCTAATGCTACGTTAGTCGCTAATTTCTGGGACGGTAAACTAGTTATTCTGCATCTAAGTTTATTCATTTACTGTATTTTCGAATAATGTTCGAAAACTGTTAACTAGCGAAATAGCGTAAACAATTGTAGCAGTGGCATTGTTTATGGATTTTGTGGTCCCTCCGAAGTAACCTAAAATTTGTAACAAAATGATTTTTATTTTCACAAAAATCATTAAAAATTAACAGAAAAATCGTAAAACGTACATACACGAAACAAAACGGTGAAAGCTGCTGGTCCAAACCAAGCGTTTAATGCGTTTATGCATCAGTCCAAAAAGTATTAGTGAAAATTGTTGACAAGTTATACAGCAAACGCGTAAAATGCATATATTTATCGAAAACATGAATTAGGATTGCTTTCTACTTTAGCATGCATTTCGAAAAAAGGTCTAACAAGTAATATACTTGCGGGGTGGAACTCGAGTTTAAGAATCAAAAGAAACAATTTTTTATACTCTCTTTAAATTTGTTATTGCTCTTAGTTGTTATGCAAAAAAAAGCATTTGTAGTTAATTGTTTGTTCAAAAGACTATTAAAAAAGTATCGTCGTATCGCCAGTAAAATATCGCCGATACCGATATATCGACAAAACCGAAGTATCGCCAACATATTGGTATCGGTATTCGTTACATCCCTTATTAGAATAAACAGTGAGCCGATTTGACCCCTTGGGCCATTATTACAACTTACAGATAGTTATTTTTAGGATGCTACCCGACAGGTAAATGGCTTTTGGTTATTACAAGCTAACACTAACATAAAAACTTACACATACGCTATTAGCTTTACAAGTGAAGTTTAATACATTTAATTTAATTAAGCTTTACAGAACAAATTTTCTATAGAAATTTTCCCTAAAAGGAGTTTGTTAAACTTAATAATCGCTTAAGAATAATAATAATAATCGGGCAAGAATTTTAAGCTGCCTTATTTTCTGCTGGAGATATGGTAAATCCAATCGAAAACTGTCGGTATCTACTACAATGTTGCCACAGTATATAAATTACATTTTTCATTTTATCGGACAGCTGCTGGAGATATGATAAATCCAATCGAAAAGTAGTCGGTATCTACTACAATGTTGCCACAGTATATAAATTACATTTTTCATTTTATCGGACAGCTGCAACAATGGAGAAAACTGGTCTCTTTATCGTTCACGATAGCTATTGTTCAGAACTTTATCATTTGGTTTTAATAATGGCTATTAGAGGACATAGGCAGGCAATTTTTAAACAAAAAAGAAAGTTATGAGCAACATAAAAAAAATAATTTTTGAGTATAACTCTTATTAACCCTTTCGCGGACACCCTTGCTAACGAAGGGTTTCCCGTGAGCATTTTGCTATAACTACGTCATTTTTCTAGATAGCAAAACTCCGAAAACACCAAACTGCTATAAATTAAAAATAAAAACTATATAACGGCAAAAACTAAGGTTTTGTTTTTGACGGTTATGAACGTCATGAGTCTACGTATGTCCTAAATGTGATGTAAAAACGGCATGACGTTCCTAGACGTCAGACGGATGAAGAAATTATCAGTAAGTTCGACGGCTGTACACGTCATGCGTCTGTGGGAAACTCCTTATTGAAAAATATGTATGGATTTTAAAGACTTTTATTAGTTGCACATTTTGGTAGGGTTTTTTGTCTAATAGAATATTTGCACACATATAATTAGTAACGCACTGAGCTTTAAAAAAAGCATTCTAAATTTTTTTGCGTGTTAAATTTTTTTTTTTTTTTTTTTTTTGTGTTATGATTTTTAATCATTTTGTTAATTTTCAATTTAATTTATTATTTAATAATTTTTTTTCTCTTTTAAATTTTTTCTTTTGTTTTAAAATTTTATCATTTACAAATAACAATTTTTATTTTTAATGTTTCTGCTAAAACAATGTTCTATACTGCAATAAGAGGCTTTAAGTCTTGTGTATAGAATTGGAATAAATAAATAAATAAATAAAAATAAAAAATAAATAGTATGTACAATATAAGTATTTACACATGATATAAACCAGAATGTTATAAGAAATGTTAACTCGCAAAGATTCTATTAACTTAACATTTTATGACGTATATGGACGGTCATGTCTCACGAAAAAACTCTGTTTTGACGACTATAGACGTCAGTGTCCGCGAAAGGGTTAAGCAGCGTAAAAATAAAAATATGAGCATCGAAAGGAAATACATTATAAATAATACTTATAGAAAAGCACAACTTATTTTCAAAGTTATTTTCGGAAATACAAAAATTGTTATTCATTAATTATGATGTGCTAAATTCCAAATTTTTATTTTTATTGATTAATACACTCATATTTATGGTTGGGGTATAATCTAATTCTTTTGCGCATTTCACTGGCCATATCACATGGAACACTTTTTCCAAATACTTTGGAAAAGCTTAAATTATTCCACATATAAAACTGCAAAGCGAATGAGAATTACAAGCACTCAAGTGTTATTTGCAATGATATCAAAGCTTAGATAAAACACCAACAATAAAGAATGATGCTAGGAACACAACTGGGACGAACGACGAATTTCGCTCTATACGACGAATTTTTTAGTAAAAATTCTCTGAGTAAATTCGTCGTTTGAAACACTAACTAACTTATAACTAACAGCTTTACTTATTGAGAAAGTTGTTTGCTGTTTGTGCAAAGCGAGAGAAATAGTGTGACCATATAAGAACAAATTTACTTAAAAAATACAAAAACACAATTAAAAATTATTCTTATAGTTATCTACTTTGTATATTTATTTTAAATGCGATAAAATAATAAAAAACAATTATTAAAGTAAAAATGTAACTTTGTATACTAAAATACTTGAAAACTTAAATCAAACATGGTCACCTGGTACTGATTTGTTCGTCATTCGCCGGCGTATGAAATATAAATAAATCTAATGCAAAGTCGCCGCGTATGACGAATTTCGGCCAACGCCATGATTGTGTGTATTTTCATATACACAAATATGTTTTATTTTTGGCGACGAATATTCGCGGCCAAAAATTCGTCGTTCGTCCAAGTTGTGTTCCTAACATGTGGTTATCTTTTCTTACATTTGTCTACATAAAATTGGTTTGATATTTCAGTGTATTTATCAAGAATTCAAATTGGGAAAACTTATTCTCATTAAAAACAAACCAATAAGTTAAAGGAACTATAATTTATTTCTACAATTTAAGAATTATGTCGCAATTTTGTTAGATATTTCTTATAAAAGTTATGCCTCTGCCTTAAAAATTTCGTCATTGACTACAACATTGACTACATAAATACACAAATATTACATATACATACATACATACATAATATGTATTTGAAACCATGGTAAAGTAAGTACAAGGTTTATTCGTTAGAAATTTTGTTCTCAATTTCAAAACCCACATAACGTCAAACAAAAGAAAATATGGAAAAAAATTAAAACAAGCGTCCAAAATCAAATAAATTAACTTGACATTACATGGGTAAATAATAAAAACTCTCCCTAATGATTATACCTGGTACTATGTTTGAAACTAAATATCAAATTTGTTTTGCTCGAATACATAATTGGAAAAATTTACGTTCGTCTTCAACATGGTTGCCATTTTTTCTACTTAACATTTATAACCCATACGTTTTTCTCAAATTCTTGCTCTTTACTGTCATTGACTACATCCGACATTGCTATTCTACTAATTTATTTCAGCTAAAGCTTATTTGTATTGGTTAAATCAAGTAAAACTTAAAATTAAGGCATTTCGTTAACAAATGTGAACACATTTATATGTATTATCTCAGAACCGTTTTCACAATGTCAAATGTATGATTTTATCGGCTGTATAAACATTGTTCCATTATTACAACTTGTTTGTCACACATTGGTAATGACCACCAAGAGATATGACCATCATGGTAGGTACTCTGGTAAATCTCTGATGTCAATTATACGTACATCTCACTGGTTGTGCTGGTAAGAAATGGTATAAATTATTTGTTGAGAATTTTGTACACTGTTTTAAAAGAGTTTCTATTCAATTCGTTTGCTATGGCCACCATAAATAGTTTAAATAAAACGAAGTAAAAATCATAAAACGACAGCTTGTTTTTAGAGCAATATTAAGCTACTAAATGGGCTGAGTTCCAAGATATCATAGTACATTGCAGTCAAAGTCAAAAATTTATCATCAAGTTAAACGATGCACAATTTGCTTCTTGTGTACTAAAAAATTTAATTTATTGACATTTTTAATAAGCATTTTTTCAGATTTATTGCTTTTTAAATTTATTTATTTATTTATTATTATAGTATTATTATGTAAGATTAAAAAGTCTTGCTGTACTGTAATTCTCCTTAATAAATAAAAATATCATTAGGGGTGAAAGAAATAAACGCCATGTAGATTGTTATTGTTACAGCAATATGCAGCAACATTAAACGTACTCTCTGATCCACAGCTAATACGATGAAGCAACAAAATTTGGCATGAATATTTTTAATACGATCAATATTAAGTCCGTTGGGTTGTGTATAAGTAATATGGCAATTTGCAAACATTACTCATGCGTACAGGTAAACGAAATAGGCACCATTTTACAAAGATACTTAATTTCAAATTAATTAATAACACTGTGATAGTTAAAAAATAGACCGGCCAGGCACATGGCATTTTAACATAATTTGAGTACGCTGAATCCAATGGTGCTAACCGTTTTTTTAGGTTAGCTCTTGTTTTCGAGATATACCATTATTTGGAAATTGAAGGAGGTTGCACAACATATGTTCGCGAAACTCAAAAAAGGTTTAGTTTATTAAAATTACTAAAAAATTCCGCAATAAAATTTCCTTAAAGAAGGGTAAAACTTTTTTCTAATATGCGCAGTCGTTTTAGAAACATAATTTAAAAAAAAAAAAAAAAAAAAATTACTTTTTTTAACAAAATATCGAAATTTATGTTTTTTAAAAATTCATAAAAAATTGGAAAATGCAGCTAGGCTTCTTATTTCCACTATCCCAATGGCTATCCTGATATTCTTAAGTAAGCGAAGCTGGAGTTTGTTATTTAATAAATTTTTATTTTTTATACTCTAACTGAAATAAACTACAGTTGTAGTTATTTACCTTGTGCACTTTCCTAACAATTAGATGTAAAATTTTGTAGAAACTGTAATGGAAGTTAAAAATGTTGATACAAATGTTGTATATTCAGGAAGATCTATTCAAAAGCTTTCAAATGGTACCAATATTGGCTAAATACGTTCAGTAATGTAGTGGAAAATCGCATATTTATATGAAAACTTTAGAGGTCCAGAACTCGAAAACTATGCGTTTGCGCTACTTTTTTCACTTAATATTTTCGTCTTATTTTTCAATTTTCTATTACCCTAGGTATTTTTATTTCATTTGAAGCTGCGTCGGTACACTAGATTTGTTTTATAGATTTTTTAATCTTTAAATGGAAATAGGGGCATCCTTGGAACTGCAGGGGCCAAATTTAAGAATTTTATTAAACCGCCATATATATATGGTTGAAATTCTTAAATTGGAATGTATGACCAACCCTACTTTATTTTTCATCTAAATCAGTTATTTCTAACATACCTACCCGCTATCTCCATTTCTTAAGGGGCTCCCATAGAAAATGTTCAATGCAGACTAGAAATATATTGAAGAAAAAGTCCCATAAATGCCCAGGAGTTGCCCCTAGTAAGATAAAATGTATAACCGACCTCAATTAGTTTTTTGTCCTCAACATTTTTTCGAGACATACCTGCCCCTTGTTTCCACTTCTAAGAGGGCTCCCATACAAATATTGCGTTTTATGAAATTATTAAATTAATTAAAATTTTTCGGCTTTTGTGAATAAAATCATAAGTTGGTAACAGATTTTAATCATTTATGGCTTGTTTTGTTTGTAATTTCTTTAGAAGCTGCATTTTCTAACTTTTATAAATTTTTAACACACAAAAATTTCGAAATGTTGATAAAAACTTATTTTTTTCCAAAAAAAAAATTTTGTTTCTAAAATGACTGCGCATATTAGAAAAAAGTTTATCCTTTCTTAAATTTTATCGAGGAATTTCGGCTTTTTAGTTTTTTCAATAAGCTAAAGCGTTCTTGAGTTATCCGTACATATATATGTCTTGCGACCTCCTCCATTTTCGAAATAACGGTATATCTCGGAAACAAAAGCTAACATAAAAAACAGTTAGCACCATTGGATTTAGAGTACCCGAACTATGTAAAAACGCCATGTGCCCGGCTTGTCTATTTTTTCAACTAGCACAGTGTAATTAACCAAAAAATGCTTTAAAATAACTGTTTTCTCTGCATTTTTATAACATGGTTTTTTAAAACTTTTTCATCCCATACGCTATGGGCAAGTTTGTACTAATAATAAAAATCATTGTTTAAGGCCATTTTTATTTTTTTTTTTTTTAATTGTTTTATTTGTTAAACTCGTTATGTATATGTGGTACGATGATAAATAACTTTCTTTTGGGCTCAAAGAAATAGATTTCAAGTTTAAAGTACGAGTTTGTGCGTAACGAAAAAAAAATATATCTTGTTGCACGCTTAGTTCTACTGAACCTATCCAAAGAAAAGTACGTTTGGCATGTAACAAATGGTAGAACGACCAGCTCAGACGGTCAAAGGCGTTGCTCTGTACCCCAGTGGATACGTGCAATCATAGCAAATACATGCCTTAATACCGAAGCCATAAAAGAGCAAATTTGCTTCACAAAACAGTCGAGAGAGTGGTGATGTTTCTCAAGGAGTGAATTTTTCCCTACCCTAACATTACTAATTGTAATACGCCTATGGCAATTTACACCCCATAATTTATCTAAAATTGCCCCTTTGAAATAACGTAACAGTGTTTAAATCATTTTTAATAATTCAAGATGCTTTCCCATTTATTATTATTTAGCAATTCATAATTTTAATTGTTCATTTAGTATATAAAAATAATATTATTATGTTAATAATTATATTAAGTTTACAATTTAAGAATAAAGTTTACTTCTGTGATATAATTTTAAGAACCAATGCTCATAATTATATGCGCTACTTTAAAAAAAATATAATTTCAGCTTAAACGTTTTGATTTTGTTGAAATTTCATTGGGTAAAGCAAAATATAAATAAATGTTAAAATTTACTTACATTCGATTCTGAAGATAAATTTTGTTGTTACTTGATGGTGAACAAATTTAGATTTATATGAGGATGAAGTATTAATTTACATGATGATCGTTGCAATGGCCATTCAGCGAGTCATGACGAAAAGTGTTCTAATGGAAAAAAAAAGTTCTCTGAAAATATTATTTACTCAAATAACAATTAAATTTACACATATCAATTTGACCAAACTTTTAGTTTTTGATAAATACCTTTTTTTTTTTTTTTTTATAAATTACACCAATTTCTATAGTTTGCTTTACCTTACATATACATATATTACGTGTCACAAAGGTGGGACAAGAGGTTTTTTTTTAATATCAGTTTTTTTTTCTTCTTATTTTTTTAATAAACAAAATCTGCATACTATATTTGCAATAGTCAATAAGATGTTGTTATTGCTGTTTTTTTTTTTCCTTTTTCCTCTTTCTCCTTTAACATTCCCCACAATATGATCCACACTCTTTCATAAATAGTTTAATTTTTTCTTCTCTCTTATTATTATCTCACAAAATATGAATGAAAAAGAAATTATCAATGAGATTGTATATTGATATTTTTTTAGCGTAAAATCAGTGAGTAACGTGTAGCTACCCTATAGAAAATGTTTTCTTTTCAAATTAAATTAAAGAAATAAAAAGAAGAAATATGTATATTTTAAGTTTGACAGTATGACATACAAATTTACTTTAATAATACCTTGTGGAGCACATACTGACGCAATTAAAGATGAATCTTTATATGGATTTATTGCATTAAATCTCCATTTATAATACTCAGCGAGTATTGATTATGGGTGTATATAAAAGCTTCTAAAATATTTTCGTCTTAATTTCACAAACAAAATATCATAAAATTAATATTTTTACCTCTTTCAATGTATGTACAATTATCCAGAAATGGCTATGTATATAGATTTGGTTTCATGGGAAATTTTAATGAATTAATATTGCAATGCACTGATCCTTAAGATTTCTTTTTTACGTAACACTGTTAAATTAAATACACATGTTGCAAGATTCTTTAAATATTTTAAGATTTACTTAAGCACACGTTAAAATTATGGCGTGATTTTTTTTTTCTTTTGTCCTCACACCTTGAATGCAATTTATAAAGTGGACAGGAAATTCTGCAAGTCAAATTAAATTGCACTCTCTCTTACAATCTTGAAGTTATTCAGAAGCTTGTAGGTAACAGTGCTACCAAATAAATTTTGTTCGTAAAACATATGTTAATAAGTGATATCGTGATAATTAAGGTGGCCAGAGATAATGAAAGTTAATAAAATATTTAAGTTTTATTAAACGTGACATAATAAGATGTAGAGCACTTTAAAATAAAATTTTTTCTTATAACTTAACAACAGAGTTTTGTATATGCATAAGCAAAAATAAAAAAAATTCGCAACAATCTTTCGCAACTTTGATAATGCGTTCCGCGCATATATTACTGCGCTGCTGATTTATAATCGCCATAAGTAAAAATTCAGTAAGAAAAATCCAAACAAAATAAATTTTAATTAAATTTTTACATTATGTCCTAATGATTCTAATTCAATAAGAACTGTCCGCGAAATAGCGTTATAATATCGCTATTATTTTTAAATTTTTTGTTTGTTTAATGAAATTAAAAGAAAATACAAAATGCTTAGCAAATAAATATTAGTTTTGATACTTAAAAGGAAAACTAAAATTCAAAACATTATCGCGTTTGGTGCAGGAACTTCTTTAATGATCCCGAAAACGTATTATGGGCATTTCCCCAGAATAGTCTACCAGGATGAAAAAGTAAAATGTTGATAATCATCGTCTTTTATTGTTTATTATTATAAAAAAGTCTATGTTTTTATAATACAGTAGTTTTGACTTAACTGCCTTTTATTTACGTGCACTTTTGACTTAACTGCACAAAATTGATAATTTTTGGCATTATTCTTTATAATCCCATTGCTTTTTTAAGTGCACTTTCTCTACCTGCACATTTAAGATAAGCGCCCAAAATTTTTGGCATTTTAAAATATTTTCATCCAAACAATTCAAGTTAGCTGCACTTTGACTTAACTGCCCAAAATACATATTTTCTGTAATTATTCTTTAAAATCCTTGTTTACGTGCATTTTTATACCTGCACATTTTTCATATTTTTGGGCAGCTTTAAAATATTTTCATATAAAACATCAAAGTAAGCTGCACACATGAAAAAATATGGTGGCCACTTTTTCACATAAATATCCAATATTAGCTGTTTATAAAAACAAAAAATCGCAAACAAGTCAAGTTGGTATCATTATAATTCATTTATTTTGTTTGCATGTACCTACATTAATGCATATGGGTTGTGGTTACAGCAACTTTGCCACGATTATATTAAAGGAATAGCAAATCTTAGGGCTGAAACAGAATAAAGTAGTTGTAGTAGTAGTTAAAGCTGACGAATGCTCTGTAGCGCAACAAAGTTCAAAATTAAAATTTTGCGCTTCAACGGCAACGACTACTACAACTACGTATTCTGTTGACACTACTTTGAAGCTGCTGTTTTTAACTTTTGACAGCTTGCAGCGCTATTCTTAACTGTTTTCACTTTATTGTTACCAATTTGACTATCTCGTTCTTTTTAAAAATACATAACAAATGACTACAAGTTGTTTGAACGTCATTGTTATTATCAATTTATTAATAAAAACGTTGTTATTCCTTTTTCAAACACTTAACTTTAGCTGCACTTTTAAGCAGGTAGCCACAATTGCGTACCTGCACATTAAAGCAGCTAAATACATTTAAGATAGCTGCATTTTTGATTTACCTGCACAAAAAATCGTGCAAAGGAGATTGTGCAGCTAAGTCAAAATTACTGTATGTATAATGGTTTCATAGCAGATCTCAGCTGTTTTACTTGAGGAAATTGGGCTGGAAACTGGAAAATTTTATATTTTCTTTTTAAGCTACTTCTCAAGACATTTTTTTATAATTATTTTATATGCAAAAAATATGTTATGTTTGCATTTTTTCTTCAAAATCGTTCCATTACAATCAATTGTAGATTGAGTATTAAGATTTGTGTTAAGGAAATTTGAAGATATTTATGGAAAAATAAATGGTGATAATAATAAAAAAACATATGGAAAAATCGTACCTACGTGACCCGTACGTTCGCAACCGGTACATAAGCCAATTAAACAAAAACCAATAGAGATATTTTACATTACTATATTAATTCACTTTCAAAATATATTAATCACTTTTGAATATTCCATTCCATTATGCAGATTTTAATATTTCACTACTTACAGCCAACCTGACATGTTTATAACTACCCAGCAAAAACTTTACTTACAATCCTAATTTTATTGACTTCCTGCATTCATTACTTTGTATTTGGATTAATTAGTTATATATTAAATAATAACTTTATAATTATATCTTAAATAAGTCATAATTATAGATAACAAAAAAAAAACTTTAATAATATGATTCAAATATGTTATTATTATAAGATTTTAAATAATTATGCAAATCAATTTGCAAAATATTATTCGGTAATCCTATTAAATTTTAAAAATAATTTCGATGTGAGTGCTAGAGATATAAATGATTTTGTGCAGCCAAAACACTCTTTTATTTATGTTTTTGCTTACATTTCGAAAAATTTATTATTTTGTACACTGCTTCAACAAAAACTCCATAAGATTTCTCATGCATATAAGAGCAATTTAAATAAGTGTGTTTTAACTTTTTAAAGTTAATTTGTAACTACTTATTATTTGGTTTTTTTTTTTGCAACTAGTTATTTTTATAAAAATTTTTAAGTATAAAAGAAAGATATTATTTTTTAGGTTAAAATTAGCCAAATTATAAAGGATTGCTTTTGGGACATCGCGTACACAAATAAGTACTTTTTCTAGTAGCAAAATAAGTAGTCTTCTCGTCAAGTTCGCACTATTTTTCTGCTTATTTTGTGAGCAAAGTTTTTGCTGGGTATCATTATGAAAACTAAAACTAGATGAAATCCTCCTGTTGTACTTAACATAGAGCTACCAAAATGCTATCGAATCGCTAAAAAAAAGTGCTAGTAAAAGTTTTGATTTCTATATTATTTGTATGTACATCAAAAGCGTACGAACGTACGTTCGTGACCCCAGGAAATGCCCATATATCATTTTTGATTGTCTATACGACTTGCGATGAAGAATTTTATATTTGCAGAAAAATTTAAAAAGGCTTAACACAAGTATACATATGGGGGATTTCATGTCAAGTGACCCAATTTTGAAATCGATGTCTTCCGATTTGGATGAAATTTGCACCAAGGTTAGTCCTATTGGATAGTAGCTTAGACACAAATTTTCAACAAGATCGGTTTAAAAGTTTCTGAGTTAGTGGGGGTCAAAATTTGACATTTTGACCATACAGGTGTTCTTTCTTATCCATGTAACTTATTACCTATTGGTGTTAGCAAAATTTGTCCCAAGTAGCTTCGATAGCTATTTGATCCATCTTTTGAAAAAAATTTTTTTTGTTTTTTTTAAAAATTTTTTTTATTTTTTTTTTTTAAATTTAAAACTTTTTTTTATTTTTTTTTTTAGCGGGTATGTTTTTTTTTTTTTTTTTTTTGTTCAAAAGAAAGCTTATGTCTTTTCCTTTAAGGTAGTTTTGGTCCCTTTTTGGGATGCGAGCGGCTTATGTATAAAAAAAAATAATTTCTAACTCTAGACAAGGGTTTTTAAATTTTTAGCATATGCAGTGTTCTTTCTCAACCATTTAACTTATTACCTATTAGTGTTAGCAGAATTTGTCCCAAGTAGCTTCGATAGCTATTTGATCAATATTCTGAAAAATTTTTTTTTTGTTTTTTTAAAACTTTTTTTTTTAAATTTTCAATTTTTTTTTTAAATGTAAAATTTTTTTTTTATATTTTTTTTTATCCGGAATGTTTTTTTTTTTTTTTTTTTGTTCAAAAGAAAGCTTATGTCTTTTCCTTTAAGGTAGTTTTGGTCCCTTTTTGGGATGCGAGCGGCTTATGTATAAAAAAAATTATTTCTAACTCTAGACGAGGGTTTTTAAATTTTTAGCATATGCACTATTTTAAATTTTTTCCTATTTGTGTTTAAGTGTTTCTAAACCCTTAAAAATAAAACGTTTGCAAAGAAACTAGACAAATTAACCTTTCCGACGGTATGTTACAAACCCAATTATTATTTTATACCTTCGATACTATAATGCCCACAATATGTTAATCCCAGGAATAAAATCACTTTTTTTCTGTAGAAATGTTGACAAATTAAATTCTTTTTATTAATTTGTAATAATAATTAAATTAATATATAATTATAATAATAATAATTTCTAATAATAATAATAAAAAGATAAAGATAAATAATTTAATAAAATTTATGTAGGAAAAATTAAAAAAAGAATTATTTGTCAACATTTCTACAGAAAAAAGTGATTTTATTCCTGGGATTAACATATTGTGGGCATTATAGTATCGAAGGTATAAAATAGTAATTGGGTTTGTAACATACCGTCGGAAAGGTTAATTTGTCTAGTTTCTTTGCAACCGTTTTATTTTTAAGGGTTTAGAAACACTTAAACACAAATAGGAAAAAATTTAAAATAGTGCATATGCTAAAAATTTAAAAACCCTCGTCTAGAGTTAGAAATAATTTTTTTTATACATAAGCCGCTCGCATCCCAAAAAGGGACCAAAACTACCTTAAAGGAAAAGACATAAGCTTTCTTTTGAACAAAAAAAAAAAAAAAAAAAAAACATTCCGGATAAAAAAAAATATAAAAAAAAAATTTTACATTTAAAAAAAAAATTGAAAATTTAAAAAAAAAAGTTTTAAAAAAACAAAAAAAAAATTTTTCAGAATATTGATCAAATAGCTATCGAAGCTACTTGGGACAAATTCTGCTAACACTAATAGGTAATAAGTTAAATGGTTGAGAAAGAACACTGCATATGCTTAAAATTGAAAAACCCTTGTCTAGAGTTAGAAATTATTTTTTTTTATACATAAGCCGCTCGCATCCCAAAAAGGGACCAAAACTACCTTAAAGGAAAAGACATAAGCTTTCTTTTGAACAAAATAAAAAAAAAAAAAAACATACCCGCTAAAAAAAAAAATAAAAAAAAGTTTTAAATTTAAAAAAAAAAAATAAAAAAAATTTTTAAAAAAAACAAAAAAAATTTTTTTCAAAAGATGGATCAAATAGCTATCGAAGCTACTTGGGACAAATTTTGCTAACACCAATAGGTAATAAGTTACATGGATAAGAAAGAACACCTGTATGGTCAAAATGTCAAATTTTGACCCCCACTAACTCAGAAACTTTTGGACCGATCTTGTTGAAAATTTGTGTCTAAGCTACTATCCAATAGGACTAACCTTGGTGCAAATTTCATCCAAATCGGAAGACATCGATTTCAAAATTGGGTCACTTGACATGAAATCCCCCATATGTATAACGCATTTGTTCAACAATTTTAAAATTTTCGTCATAAGAATTATATGACATATAAACGCGATAATATTTTTTTATATAATTTTGTCATTCCATTTGAGTTATTCAATATTGATCTTAACGGCACTTTTACAAATCCTATGTACGCGTGCACAGGAATAAAAATACTGCTTGTGTGACGTCGACACATGTACACTATAAACTTCTTTGTGTGGTCTGTGACAATGTACGTTCGGCTGTATGTTTGTTATCATTTCGTCAAAGTTATTTTAATCAGTTGCAGATCAGCACTTCCCAGTTGGCCATGTCTTGAAGACATCCTTGACGACGCGTGTATGACCATATAAAATCCTTGAGGACGCGTAGGCGACCGTCGAAGCAAATCGTCGACGACTTTTTCAAACAAATGTCCGGCAAATCGTTCACGACTAATGAGCGATATAGTCGCCCATATGGTCGTCGACGACATAAGAAGCGATATTGCCGCTCATATATCGTCAACGACAGCGTCGCCCATATGACCGTCAACGACAGCGTCGTCCATATGATCGTCAACGGCATATGAGCAATAATGTCTCTCATTAGTCGTGAACGATTTGCCGGACATTTGTTTGAAAAAGTCGTCGACGATTTGCTTCGACGGTCGCCTTCGCGTCCTCAAGGATTTTATATGGTCATACACGCGTCGTCAAGGATGTCTTCAAGACATGGTCAACTTGGATGATAAATTATTTAAGTTAAATATAGAAAAACTGAAAAAAATATTTAATTCCTTTATTAAATGTTGCAGGAAATTAGTTCATTATACAGTATATGTTTTATTAAACAAATATAAAATGCTATTTCTCTACGCAAATGACGTGATTGTGACATTTTAGTTATATGTACTTACCAAATTAATTAACAATACTAAACGAAAAAGCAAATCACAATTCTTAAAAAAATAAAAGAGCAAAACTAGGTATAACCTTTACCACGCACTTTAAAAATTCAACTAAATAATTTTACATGTTTTTTTGTTTGTGATTTTTTTCTTTTGTCGTTATTGCCCCGTTATTTTTAAGAAATAGTTGAAGCAAATTTTTGGTATTATCTTTCATCTTTTATTTTTCGCTTATGTCGCTTATGTTGTCCTCAAACAAGTCTTATTGAAGACAAGATGACCGACAATTGCATGTATTTGGTCGTCAATGTGGTTTAAAACACGACAAAATGCATGCAATTGTCGGTCATCTTGTCCTCATTAAATTATTATTCAAGGCAAAAAACAATTTTAAGCACGACAAAATACACGTTTTGTTACTTAAGTTGTCGTCAGTAATGTTATATAGGCGACAAATTCTAAATTGTCCTGAGGACATCGTAGACGACATTTGCGTCTAGGACCATTTTGCCAACTGGGTTGTTGATGTGCATCATTATTTTTCTGCTGCATCCCACACAAGCATAAATGTGATAGTATGTGTGTTGCCCTTCACTGCTTTAAAGCCATCCTATTTAATAAAAACTTTTCTATGCACATACATAAAACCATTTTTAGTCTGTTTAAATCATAACAAAATAACAGACAATATTTTCCCTTTATTTAAACGAAAATATTTAAATTACCCACTTGTATACAAATCGTTTTTGTCGTCTCTATAATAAAATTGCTATAATTTTATATATTGTTTTCTAAGCACAATCTAAATTTTGTTCCATTGCAGAATAAAAAGAAATTACAACATGAAGACAATTTTAATTCGGCTGTGCCGAACTTGGAAACACTACACCAAGAATATATTTTTTTTTTTGGAATTTCTCGAAAGTGGGATCTCCGATTTTTTTATATCCAACAATAGCTAACATTGTACTCTTCTTTAGTGTTCTGTATGTTAAAAATATGAAAACCACAAATGATAATAGCGTAGTAAATACATTAAAAAAACGTTTCCTAAACCTAAAAATACTGTTCTAATCCAACGCAACCAAAAGATGAGAACATTTTATTGCTTTCTGTTTTTCGTAAAGAAAAACATAAACTTCGTTTTGTTCGGCACAGCACATTAAGATTCGTTCGTTTCAGTTGTGCTCTGTGCACCTTTGGCTGGTAAAGACCACAAAACTTTATTTATTTTTGTTTTTAAAATACAGAAAGCCAACACATAATGTTTAAAAACAAGACATGTGCACAATACAAATACACACACAGGCTTTTCGTGCTGTGGTCGTGCAATACCAATCAACAACATTATTAGTTAGTAGCTTTGCTAAAATTTTTTGTTTGCTGATTACTTCACCAATATGAAAAAATACTACAGAACATCATGAAACAAAGAAAACAAGATAGTGCATTTAAATTTATAAAAACATTATTTTTCTGCGCATGTACGTCATAGTAGTAAATGAGTGTTTTTGCACTTTTTCTTTTTTGCAAGGGTGCAATTTGTGACGTGAATACCCTTACTATTCTTATCGAAAGAAGAAATTCGCATCTTCCATTTATTGAAAGAAAAACTTATGAGAAAGTGCTGTACCACTATTTTATCCATTGTATTTGTATGATGACATCAAAATTACGTCAGAACCCCATGCGCATATGGATTTTCACATTCAGTATACTTTAGGCATAGCTTTATGGGGTAAGAACTACTTAAGAACCTAATGGGCTCTTTTATAAATATTTCTTGGTGTTACATACGTAATGATAAGCCTTTTTTTCTCTTATTCACCACTTGTGATGTTACAGTGTATAAAAGGTCTCAAACACATGCAAAGAAAATAAAATAGTTAGTATAATTTTAAAGCACAAGTTTGAATTTACATATACGAGGTAAATTTTAAAAGTTGTTTTAAATAATCCAAATAACTAAAATCTTGCTTTTATAAAATTTTTATTTAAAAAAAAATCACGCATATTGTGTTTAAAACTAAGGCGGTAAAAATATAGTAAAAGGAAACAAAATTCGAGAGAAACCTTTTTCCCAATAAGGGTAATCCCCCTTTTCTCAAATTTAAATTTTCACAAGACTTTTCAAAACGGATCTCCTTTAAACACACATTCCTGTAAATATCTATTTGTGTTCACATTTAAATGACGTGTTTTATGTGTGATGAGACGACTTTTTTTTCCAGAAGCGGAAGCAAAAGCTCTTGAGTTTGTTTTAGTTAGTTTTTTTATGTCTTTATAGCATATAAGTTGTTATTATATCTTTTTTTTTTGCAACTATTAAGAGAAAAATTGTTTTCATTTCAACAATTTGTTTACACTTTTGCGTGTCTTTTTCTTTCATTTTTATTATGATTGTTTTTTTTCAAAACGTTTATGCCAATAAAAATAGTTCTTTCTTGTCTCTATACTGGCAGATATCTAAAAACCTTGAAATGTTTTTTTTTTAATGTCAAAGCACATCGTTAAATATACAAAGGCATATTTGAAAATACAAAACAACAAATAATTGTAGGATGTAAAAGGATTTAAGCGATATAAGTTGACAAGTAGTAGACAATTTAAAAAAGAGTTTTTACAGAAACTCTCGAACGTGTTAGTTGTAATTGTCAAATAACAATTACAAAAAATCATGTTATTGTTATTTAATGTTGCGTATTGCAAATCTTATAAGATATTATAATTTGCAATTCACGATTACCCATTAAAATTTCAAGTAATAGGATAAAGGTATTCGACACCCAATAAAAAATTTGGAATGCGCATAGGAATAGCTTATCCCATCAACAATAAATTTCAGCGTTTTTATCAATAATAAAAATTGGGAATTAAGCACAACAAACAAAATCTTGTTAATTAAAAAATTTCATCATTTTGTGGAGCACTAATGGTACATTTATAAAAATAGTCGCACAATTATGCGCTACGCAATAAAACATCCAGAGAAGCAGTAAAAAAGTGAAGGAACTCTTAACAAGTTTTATAAAAGAAAAAAAAAATTTCAAGTGCTACGGCATTCCTTTACTACGAAGCAGGTTTGTAAGGGAGAATACTAAAAATAACTGTAAAAATCATTCAGTGTGTAAAGCTAAACTTGCGTTTTGTATCAAAAATATAATGCTTCAAAGTGGTAACTCACCATAAAAAATGAATACCTTCCGTAAGCGATATGGTAAACGAAACCCTTACATTTTTCCCTCCTCACAAACCTGCTTGGTTTGGAGCTCATTTCTTAATTAGGCAATTACTGAATTTTTCTTCTTCTGTCATATTTAACATTCCAAACGTAGCTTTGGCCTTTTTTTATTCGGCTCCTGGCATCTCCTTCGATTGCACTTGTATTTCAAAAAAATGCTGCCAATTTGGAGGTTTTCCCGGTACATTTTGCATTTTTTATGTGTCGATCGTGGAGAAAAATGCGTTTAAGCGGTAGGCGGGAAATCAAGCGCCAAAAAACGTACGCTTTATTGACAGCAAGATCGCATAATTTAACATCTTTGGCAGTGGTTTATGTCAAGCCCTGGCAATAACTGTTTTGATTTTTTTGTGGAATTTATATAATTATGAACCTATGCGTAGTCTAAGGAGCTAAAGGAATCATCTAATTCTTCGTTAGAGCTTTAAAAAGTCTTAAAGCATGGCATTCAACACAATGTTCAAAATAATGTTAAAAATTGTAAACGCAATAGAGCAGTAGCGCAGTATGTTATATATATTATTGTTTATAACTTTTTGGTCCGAATTACATAAAAAGGTTAAACCTTATTTTCATATTTCAAATATATAGAGCGTAGTAGTAGATTTCAAATAAAATATCTCTCGTTATTGATTTCCCTC
This sequence comes from Pollenia griseotomentosa, assembly GCA_963931875.1. Lineage (NCBI taxonomy): Eukaryota > Metazoa > Arthropoda > Insecta > Diptera > Polleniidae > Pollenia > Pollenia griseotomentosa. The sequence goes on along the minus strand of OZ007562.1, from coordinate 95,162,550 downwards.
ATTTCTTTCTCCTTAATTTCTTCATCAGGGTGATTTCAAAAACTTTAGTGTATAGTGTGTAAAGTAGACACCTAATTTGTGTGGCACAAACTGCCACCTGGGGCTCGCTGGGACCACTTGTATGTTGTATGGAGTTTTTTGTGACTATCGCAGAAACTCACACTAACGAACTCCTGGGCCTGGCTGGGACTACTTTTGGCTATAGCAAGAACATATTGTCGTCAACTAGAATAATTCTTCGAAATAAAAGCAAAGAAAGAAAGCTTATGTGTTGCGTATGCTTTTTGGTGCGTTTCGATTTGATTTTATTTACTACTGTACATATGTGTGACATTTTAACGAATCGTCTTATGTCAAATTTAAAATGTTAAAAAAAATATTGTTAATCATACGAATTTTCATTCAGAAAACATTTTTTTTACGCTTTAAAAATTTTGTGTTATAAACAATTTTTAATTTTGGTTTATTTTATTATTTAATAAAAATGATTTTTTCAACGAGTATTTTTGAAAACTTCTTTGCTATCTAATCTCGACTTAAGATGTTTTGTTAAAATGCCACAGATAAGGGCAGGCCCAGGGGGATACAATATGCACAACATTTTCATAAGGCCACGCCCAGGTGTTAAAATTTACAAGTTTTTCTTATTTTCTTGTTAAAAAACTCTTTGATTAAAGAATACATAAAGTTCCGTTCTAATATATCGTCGTGTAGCCTGCAATTAGTGCTATTTGTTTTTTAACAGGTTTTCAGGAGAGCGAAAGAACTGATTTATATTATCTTTTTACTAACATTAATTGATAGAATACGTCAAAATTATTCACGGGCTCATTTTCTAAAATATGTTTTTCAAATTATGTTCATACCAATTTGAACATGTAATACTTTTTGCTCATAAAAGAAAGCTTAGTTTTAAGTTTTTTTTATGGCAAAAAACCAAGCAAAATTCATGGTACAATATGTAAATTAATTAACATTTTATTTAAAATAAAACAGAAATATAGAAAACAGCAAAAACCAAGCAAAATTCATGGTACAATATGTAAATTAATTAACATTTTATTTAAAATAAAACAGAAATATAGAAAACAGAAAAATAACAATTAACAATGAATACAGAAAAATAATAGTGGTATTCACACCGAACTTGTAATTTGTTACTCGGTACTTTGTTAATTTGTTAAAGTTACCAACTGTGAACGACTCCCTTTTTTAAACTTTGTTAGTCTGGTAACTTTCGTAGTAAAACAGCTGATTTATTGTTCTGACACAATTTATTATTCACGAAAATTGCCAAAACAGAAACATTTTGTTAGAAATGTATCACAAATGTCTTTTTTATTATATTTATTTAGAAACTGCAACAGCTGATTGTGAGTTACCAACTAACAACTATTTTATCAGGGGTGCCGTGTCGTTAATTTGTTAAATGTTAATCCGGTAGCGCGTTAAATATACAAAAACAAAATGCGTGTAAAAAAGTAACGATTAACGACTAAAAAGCTCGGTGTGAATACCACTAATATTATTTTTATTCTTTGCTTAATACTAAGACTGCTTTCACACGTTTCATCTTTTGATGCTCAACGTTTATGTTTTTAGGTGAGAGAAGAAAAAAGAAAGGGGGTTGGTACAGAGATGCCTGTACTCGGTCAGTACGCTTTGTGTTTTTATTCGTTTGTATATGCACAACGATGGCTGCATGTAATTTTTTTCTTTTCTTTTTCTCTTTAATTCTCTGTTAATAAAATTGTTGTTGTTTTGAACAGAAAAAAGTTGAAACCGATTGCTGCGTGTGATTATATTTGACGAAAAAAACGAAACCACTACGTTTGCTTAATATTAGTGTATTTTAACTTGTATTTTATATTACAAAACAGATTAATAATGCTGTAAAAGGCTATTTTTATATAATTTTTAGGGGGGGTGCTTTAAAGTCATGCGAAATAAGGTCATGATGGCTTTATTGCTCAATTGAATGGGAGATTAAGCCATAATAGCATTATTAGACAATCATTGAGAGTTAAGGTCATATTTAATATTGTGCGAAATGAGAGATAAAGCCATATTTTTTTTCGCAAATGTGAGATAAAGTCATATTTTTCCAGAATATTGTTACTTTACTTTAGTGTTTCCGGGAAAAGTCATTTTTTTATTCTTGTGACGCACGCAGGAAAACTTTATTCAGCGAAGCCACCTGCCGTGTCCTACTGGAGGAGAAAACCCTTAAGCGCGGCCGCAGGCCGCCACGCAAAAAAACTTTAGTATGCGAAGCCAGATTCCAATACTTTACTTTAGTGTTTCCGGGAAAAGTCATTTTTTTATTCTTGTGACGCACGCAGGAAAACTTTATTCAGCGAAGCCACCTGCCGTGTCCTACTAGAGGAGAAAACCCGTAAGCGCGGCCGCAGGCCGCCACGCAGAAAAACTTTAGTATGCGAAGCCAGATTTCAATACTTTACTTTTGTGTCTCCGGGAAGACTCTTAATTATAAAAATAAGAAAACTATTAATGAATGTAAAATGCAAAAGTTCTTCAAAACTGAAATGAGAGATAAAGCCATTTTCTAATAACGCTAATGTGAGCTAAGGCCATGATGGCTTTATCTCCCATTCAAATGAACAAAAAAAATAAAAGACTTTATCTCCCTTTTGAATGAGAGATAAAGCCATCATGGCCTTATCTCCCATGGTATTAAAGCACCCCCTCAATTTTTAATAAATGTGAATACACATTTAAGAAAATGGACTTAGTTTGTCTGTTGGTTTTTTCGTCAAATTTTGTCATATGTGACCGTTTCGTACCGTCATCGTCCAGACTTGCAATTTTTATTGCAGCCAGTTTATGGTGAAAGAAGTGAGAAGATTGTGGAGGTGTACTCAGTTTCCTGAGCTCTGCTATTCTGTTTTGTTTTATATCTCACACTGTTCAACTTGAAGTGGGCTGAAGGTATATACATACGTCTTGATACATAAAATATAAATAAGTGCAAGACTAAAATTTCCAAATCTAAACACTGATGCAATTTCAAAAACTAAAAAAAAAAATGCCGCTATTCTCAATGCGGTATTTCGTTATTCGATTTTAGCCGGTAATACCGGTATTGGAATCCCTAGTCCAAATAGTAGACTATAAAGGGGAATGTTGGGGCACGTGCAATAAAGCCATAGGAAATAAAGCCATATATATGGCTTTATTACCACCATCCAAGTGCAATAACACCATTATCGCTTAGTAACCAAAGTGGAAATAACGCCATAACAGTGTAATTGTTATGGTTACAAATTGTCAAAAGAATGAGTTGCCTTGACAATGGTTTATTTTTATTTGGTTTAATATCTTTAGTTTTTCTAAAATCTTTATGGATGAAGTTTCCTCACAATCTGGCCTAAGCAACCAGTGAAATGCGCATAAGAATAACTTATCCCATCAACAATAAATGTCAGTGTTTTTATCAAGAATAAAAATTGGGAATTAAGCACGAATAACAAAATCTTTTAAATTAAAATTAGAATTATATTAAAAGAAAAAATTTAAATGAGAAATAAGGCCATGTATGGCTTTATTGCACTCCTTACAATGAATTGAAAAATAAGGCCATATGGCTTTATTTCCTATGGCTTTATTGCACGGCGTCGGAATATTGTTCTAGCCTGCCTTATTCGACTAACATATTCAAGTGGAGAGTACATTGGCTCTGTATATAATATTTCTAGCTTTGAGTGAACGCCAAATATTTCCATCATTGTATGACTCCAACTCCAGTCCAGTAGCTGCAGAAAAATTTGCCAAAGCGCTACATCGGACCTTGTTTTTATTTTGGTAGCAACATCTATCTGATATAAAAACATGGAAGAGTGCTATATTCGGCTGTGCCGAATCTTATATCATTGTGCGAGCAGAATACAGAGCAACTAGACAAAAGCTGAATCATTTTTACAAATACATACATATGGTACAATACTAAAAATTTAATTATAAATTAAATTTAAAAAGCAAAAACTGGTAAATATTTCTTGTAATCGTTTTTAAAACATAAAAATTAAAAAAAATTTATCTTTGAAAAACCAAGATTCGAACTAGGGGACTCACAGTTTCTAACCTTAACAAACCCCCTAGACAACTGAACCATGAAGGAACGTTGTTTGATTATGATTAAAATGAAATATGGCCCGTTTCCCGGTTCACAACTCAACACACTTGAGTTTGATGTTTTTGTTCACCGCAATATAGCAAAGTCGTAAACCATAATACAAAAATTACAAATCAACTTATTTAAGTTGTGAACCCTAATATTCACCAAACTGGTTTGTACCATGCATGTGTGTTTGTTTGTTTTCTTTTAGTATTGGCAGTGTTCTTATACCGTAGGTTTATCTTTTTTGGCGAGTATTTAAGAAGCAAAAAGAAACAAAAATTCCCGGTTTCTATTTGTTAAATTATTTCGTTAAATAGATGAAATAAATAGATGAAAAGTGTGATAACGAAAATCATATTGGGCATTATGCTAGTATATGTTAACAAATGCAAAGGGGGGGGGGGGGGGGGTGAAGAAGAGACGAACAACCAGATTTGAACTTCGTTTTTCATGAGAACCCAGAATATATATACTTTATAAAGTGTAGGATCAATATTGTGGAACTTACAAACGGAATGACAAAGTTATATACCCTCTTACCTTCGGTGAAGAGTATAAAAAAAGTAATTTTTGGGATTTCAGTTTTGGTCATTACTCAGCCATTTTTTAACAGATTTGACAGATTTATGTACCGACGTCTTTAGGAATAAAATCATTTACTTTGTGATAAAACTTGGACTCGGAAAGACCTATGGCTCCCGTAAATGGGTATTTTTCAAAAATTAATATTCTTGCCATAACTTTGTTGTATCTGAACCGATTTTTCAGATATGTTGTACTAAAGATTCCCGATCTTTTGATATATTATGCGTATCTATCGGACATATGGTGGCCCTAAAATTTACGTTTTACTTAAATTTTTAATGTTTTCAATTCGGAAGGTACCACGCCCATTTTATTATTGTCTAAATATCTGGAAAAGGTCTAAACATCTCGAAAAGGGTCATATAAAATTTTAAATTTGAACTACTGATTACTTTGAATTTCATTTTTAGTTTTATTTTCAGGTTTATGGCTGACATTTGCAAAATTTGCCTCATGACCATCCGATGAGTCTTCGCTTCGCCCAATGTGCTAAAGATTGTTTGGCAGGAGATGAAGAATTTTAACAAAAAATCGTGTTTTAAAATGAAGCTTATTTTCATCTCGGTTACTACGTCAATGAACAAAATTGCCGCATATGGGATTCAGAGAACCACACACCACCACTATTGAGAAGCAAATGCATCCACAATGATGATGTGGATTTTGGGCTGGCGGCATCATTGGCCAATGTTTCTTCGAAAACCGTGCCATGCTTAACGAACTTTTATTTGCAAATTTCAAGAAAATCAAATGCACGACATTTCGTTTCAACAAGATGGGTCGTCGTGTCACACAGCCAACACAACCATCGATATTTTACGCACTGTTTTTAAAAATGAAATAATCAGCCAAAATAGTGATGTCAATTGGCCGCCTCGGAGCTGTGCTTTAAGCCATTTGGACTATTTTCTGTAGGGAGCCATTAAGGATAAATGTTTCGCAAGCCAGCCCGAGACAATCGAAGCGTTGAAACATGAAATCGAAGTTGCCATTGAAGGGATTCGAGCCGAAACAATCGAAAATGTACTGAAAATTATGTTGATCAGATGAGGTACTGCCGAGCCAGACGTGGTGGCCATATAAATGATATTGTTCAACCTTTTCAATAAAACCAGAAATTTGAAAAAATAATCAATAATTTTTGTATAGCCGATTCAAATTCAAAAATTATAAATGGCCCACCCTGTAGTAGAAGTTGGATATTTGGTACAAATTGGCTCGTTATCAATCCACGAGGCCTATTTAAAATATATTTATTTTATTTCAGTATTTCACAGGGTTAGTCTAGAATATATATTAAAATGAAAATGTTTGTTCCCTTTACACTTTAAAACTACTGAACCGATTTTCCTGAAATTTTTATAGTAATTTAGGCTGCATATCTGGAGAAAGGTAAGCAGTAAAAGTATCCAAAAGTTTAATAATCAAAGTGAGTGACTGAAGAAGTGGGCGTGGCAACTCCAATACAAGGACCATTTAAATGTTTATATATCTGGAGAACGGTAACAGAATAAAGTATTCAACTCTGCGAACAATTTTTTGGTCTTTACTACACAATATCGCTCAAAAGTGAAGGAACATCCTAAAATAGCATACTTTCATAAACTTTCCTACAAATAGAAAATTCTCTATGCTCCTAAATTTTACTCTTGATTGTCGAAATATATTCAACTTTAATAACAACCAGCAGCTTAAATTTATTCAGTTCTATTTATTTTTGCTTGTTTAACAATTTCAACTTTAACATCCATTTATCGTTTTTTAAATGTGCAGAATAATTCTTGGAATTACTTCACTAATGTTCTTTCGAGTTCCTTTGGTAAGGAAATCAAAGAACATTCCACAAAGTAAAATAAATGTATTTTGGTGTTTAACATTCATGTTTTACAACTAAGTAAAACTAGATTAAAAAAAAAGAGGAAGAAAATATTTTTAGTTTAAATTGATTTGGTTGTTGATTTTTCACTTTTTTCCATTTTGTAATTTTCATTTTATGTTGTTTCATATTTGTTATTGTTCGTTGTATTGTATTTGTATTTGTTCAAGGATAAAAGCATTTAGACAATGTGCTAAATTTTAAGACGGCATAACAAATGAACCTTTTTAAGCCGAATAAATTGTCTTTCATTTGCACAAAATACAATCTCTGGCTCTTCATCTATAAAAGGAATGTTACAACAAAATACAGTTCGTAAGTGTAAAGTTTGTACGTATTATATACAAAAGGACTGAATATACATGTATTATTGTGTGTACATACATATTTAATATGTGGAAACTATGCAAGCGTGTTCACTGGATGAATGTTTACATTTTACGAAATGTGTACACACATATATAAGTACATGCACACATATTTACTGAAATACAGGGTGGTGCATATGTTATGTTATGACTTAATTAGACTCTGAACAAAGTCGAGAATCAATGTTGTTCAATTTTACTTTAAAAGTAAGAATTAGAGAAAGACTAAATTTATATTTCTTTCATGTACGAAATTCGATGGTCAATGATCACATGAATAAACAGAACAGACTGCAGGGCACACAAAAATGGCGTTTTAACCAGTATTCGAAAATAAACACTAAATGTTGCTCCTTAGTGGTCGGTTCGGTAGATTTGTGAAAAACACAAACGCTAATAGTGTTTGTGTAGTGAATCCTTAAAGAATAACGTTTCCCTGTTTGTCAACTTTCGAACACAAAAATAATACTATTCTTATCCAACTCAACAAAAAGATTAGAACATTTACTTCCATTCGGTTTTTTTTTTCAAAAAACACAAACTTCATTTTGTTCGGTTTAGCTCAAACATTTTTTACAAAAACAAAAAACACATACGAATTTAAAAAAAGAAACATTATAGAACATTAAAATATAATATTTGTCTACAATATCACTACAATTGTTCTGTTTTTTAACAAAGAACAAAACACTACATAATGTTCGTCTCTTTCTTGAAAATAGTTTTAAACGGTATTAAGGGTTGTATTCGTCTACACAAACACTAAAAAATACTTATCGTTCCTGGGTGTGTAAGCCGAACACTAAATAATGTTCTGTTTATTTTCGAACACTGTTTTAAACATCAAATACAAATGCAAGTGTTGCGTGAAATAATTTGAAAAGGGAAAATAGGACCGTATTTTTTGAAAACGATGCAAGAATTGGGGTAAGTGCAAATAGCAATCAATGCCGGGAAATTGTTGAAATAATTTTAAGGCCAGAGATAAAAGCAATTAAAATGTATGGTCTCAACAAGATGAAGCTACGGCTAATGGGCGAAATTTTTGGATATCGAATAATATTGTCTCATTCTTACTTTAAATAGACATCGCGTTCCCCCAGTTTAACGGTCCCAATTTTTTTTATGCAATTGGACATGATTCATTTAAAAGCTTAAGGCCGATAATCCAGAATATTCGCTGGGACCTGCCAAGAAAAGTAAGGAAGTGTTATAATAAGAGGACGACCGGTACAATTAAATAATCGGCACCTTTTAAAAGATATTATCTTAAAAACAATAAAAAAATGACAATGTTACTTATGCCTCACCCTACACTTATACATATACAAGTCGACAAAATACAGTGAGGTGTCCCAAAGTAGGAAAGTTCTGCAAAGATTTTCCCTATACAGGAAATTTTGTTATTTACAAAAAATTTTCCAAAAAAAAATATTTTTATTGGACATTTAAAACAAATTAATGCTTCATATAAAAATTTTGCTTAAAATTTGTTATTCTTATAAAAATTTTAAATTTTATGACAAATTTTTATAACATGTTTTAATTCTATAAGAAATCTCTTGCGAAAATTTGCTATTCCCAAGAAAATCTTTTATTCTACTTTGACGAAATGATGCACGAGTGTACTATTTTTACGAAATTTTGCAAAACTTTGCTCTGGACAGGATATTCTGCACAGATTTTCTTTTTACAGTATACTTTTTTTCTTGTAAAAAATGGAACTTTGATTGTCGAATGCTTCACTACAATACTGTGTATTGTGTGTGCATAATTGCGATTATTTACAATAATGCCCTTGTTGCCAACGCTGTTACTACTCTGCTACAGTTGTTGTTATTGTTGTTGTTGTTGTCTATGCTTCTTCATCTAATGAAATTGTTGTTCATATTACATGGTTTTTCTTTTATGGACCATGAGTACCATGATTTTGTACATTTTACCATGAAGTATTTGTGAGTCATGACAAACTAGAAGTGTAAAAAAATATCAACAATTCTAGAATAAATTTTAAATTAGAAAATAAAAACAACAAAAACTCTAATTTTCCAGCATCAATGATAGCACAACCACAAACGCCAGTACCAGCAAAAATAATGCACATAATTCGGGTACGAGTACAAGTGCCAGATGAAGGGACTAAAAAAAAGAAGAATGTTTGTAAGACAAGTGTTAAATATCATGTATGCTTTAAGACAATATTATGGAAACTCTTTAAACAGTATGCCATAAACAAGGATAATGGACTGGAGACAAGCACCATTTCATGCCACTCTCGGAAATATGTGTAATAAACGCTTAATTGTTAATTGAAAATTGAAATATTATGGGTTGTAAGTAAAATAATGGGATTTAAAATAGACATAACAAAGAAGTGAGATTTTTTTATATTTGTTATTCAAAAATGTTTCTTTGATCATATGGAAGACAGAAATGAGTTATTACAAGTAGCAAAGGTGTTACATTTTAAAATCTAAAAGCAAATAAAAGCGAAAAAAACTTCAACAAACTGAGGATATCTCGAAACTACACAGAAAGAAAAACACTCGGGATAAATTAAGTTGATTACAAATACTTAAGGTACGAGTCGTACTCAAAAATTCAAGTACGAATAACACTAAAACGTACTTAAAACAATCCTAATGGGATTACTTTGGAAAATCAATCCCGGAATTTCTTAAAATAAGTACAAAATTCTTAAACCAATAAAAAAAAACTTTTCGTTGGTACTGCCGCTCTGAAAGTAAAATTATAAAGTGAGCGTTTTAATCTCATTTTACTTAAAAAAGTTTGTTGCAGGCACTACAACAAACCACACAAATTGTTAAAAAATGATTTGCTTGTAGAAACAACAAAAACAACAGAACAAGACGAAAATACATTATTTCCATGTTTAAAAAGAAGAATTGAGAACTCTTGCTTCTCATTTAGTTTATATTTTCAGTTATATACGTATATACATTAGGTTTTTAAAGTAAAATGGGTAAGTAAATCAATCATAATAAAAATCTCCTTCTGATCTCGCTTTTGGTTTATGGATTGAATCAACTTTATAATACTTGAATCAAGGGCACTTTGAGATTGGTTCAATCTTAGTTTTACTTAAATCAATCTCATTTTCGGATTATTTCAAGTACGAATTCGGGATTGAATATGGATAAGTTAAGTATTTCGCGATTGAAAATCCGTACTTAAATCACTCTTTCTGTACTTAATTCCGGAAAATCCGTGCTCACCATTCTATTATTACCGCTTCGGATTGATTTGAGTACGGATGGATTGATTTTTCTTGTTATTGTAGCTTATACAAGAAACTTTGACAAACACACGCATTTGCAAGCATGTAAAATTCAATGCTGAGAGGTGAGACTAATAAGTAATATGAGATTTAAACGCTGACATTGTTATTTTACTCTCAGAATGACACTACCAACAAAAATTGCAATCTTTTTTTTACTTGGTGTAAGAATTGTATATTTATTTTAAGAAATTCCGGGATTTCTTTTCCAAAGTAACTCCATTTAGGATTGTTTTAAGTATGATTAAATGTTATTCGTACTTAAATTTTCGTGTACGGCTTGTACTTAAAGTTAACATAATTTATCCCAAATGGTTTTCTTTCAGTGTGAGCTCTGAGTAATTATAAGCTGATTTAACCATGTCTGTCTGACTGCCAGACCGCCGTCCGTCCGAACGAATAAAATAAAGAAATAATTTTACATCCTGGCTCACGATGTCCACAGCTAGCAGCTGTTTGAATTTTCATATATTAAGCAACTACAATTGTCACATGTGTTGTGGTTGTCGACAGAGGCATTTTCTTGCAATATTCAACTAAATTGTTCCTTTAGTTATTTTTGACACCAACACTAAATATCTTTTATAATAATCAATCACCCTTATCGTGGTTGGCGAATTAAAAATACGCCTGCAACTGCTTGGTAATAGATTAAAGGATATATGTTCACGTTCTCTTTAATCTATTACCAAACACTGGCAGGCGTGTTTGAGATTCACCACTTGTACCGCCAGGGATGCCAGATTTTACGATTTATCGTAATTTTAACGATTTTTTGTTCCGAAATTTGCTGTTTTGCTGGTTTTTTTACTAAAAAGAGACGATTTTATTCAGTCTCCAAAAAAAAGAAAACTTAAAATGTTTTTATATATTTGCCCTTCACAATTGTATTAAAAATTATACCGAAACCTTAAATTCAAGTATGGGGACCAATAATACTATAATACTTAACCTTCATAAGGTCTTCAAATTTGCTGACGTTAACGGTCTTCGGGTCAAATTTGACCCAAATAGAAAATTTTATATAAAAACTCACTTTTTTCAATTAAGTATGTTTTAAAAATTGATATTTTATTTCTAGATTTATTCAGTATATTGAAGCTGTGTTTATTGTTAACATTTATTTCGAATAAGAAAGTACATTTAACATAAAGTGGTTGTATCTGTTTTGTGACATAATTGGCAACGACTTATTTTTGACTAGCAAACATTTTTTTCCTAGGTTTTGAAAGAAGATGGCGGGTGATGTTCCTGCTCAGCTACTACATGCACTTTTTTGCAATTTTTTTGAAAATTAGGCTTTGGGTAATGTTTTTGGCTACTTGCTATAGGGGGCGGCAAGTTGAAAACCTAAATTTTCTAAGAAATGTTGACGTTTGGCAAAACAGTTTTTGTTCTAGCCATGTTTAGATGACGTTAATGATAGCCTTTAGTTGCCAAATGCTCTTGTGGCAATTCAATCTTGTTTTTACATATAGTTCCTACTAAAATAATTTGATTCTCTAGCAATTTTTGTCCCAATTAGTACGATGTAAAACAATTGTCGGCAGTCATACTGTGGCAATTCAAACCAACTGTCAAATCAAGAACTACATGCATACATTTGTTTTTTTTTTTTAAGGCAAAGCTCCTATTTATTGGCTCCTGTTGATTGGTATAGCTAATCAACCCATAGACTTCATAGCTCGCGAATCGCCGCAAACTTCTCTAAAATTTGGCGTTCACTGCGAGTATCCTTGTTGTCAACAGCAAGATTGCTTAAAAAATAGGTTTTCCTTCCTCAACATCCCACAAACTGTCTGTACTTTTATTATTTGATCTATACAATTCAGCTAACCAATAAACCAATAAACGCGAAATTTTGATGTTGCCAACTTCAGTCTAATCAATACAAAATACCTTCATTATTAGTAAACTTCAAAATAACGCATGTCTCAGGAGATGAAAAAAATAAATAACAACTGTAAACTGTAAATATGACCTAAAGACCTTAAGTGCAAAAAATTTTATAAATATTTTTTTCGCCAATATTTTTTCCTAAAAACCTAACGTAGTTGTTTGCATTCAAAATTAAATAAAAGTCATAAAGTATAAAAAACATAAGTCACTTACTCTTAGAAAAAATTTAACTTTTATTTCAAAATGGGTCAGATTTGACCCGAAGAACTTATAAAGGTTAAATGCTATAATACTCCTTATATAGAAAAAATGTGAGCCAAATTCGATCGCCCAAGCACAAATGGACGCTTTTGTGCCAAATTCTGGATGAAAAAGTTAGTAATTCCTCTATTCATGAACCGATTATCATAATTTTCACTATCAGGTGGGCTAGCTGGTAGTGAGCTAGTCTATTAGCGGCGGCGGTGCGGGTTCGATTCCCGCAAGAGACTCTGGTTTCTTGCTTGCAAAGAAGCGTAGAGCTTCGCGGGATTAGCTTAGTGAATTAAAAAAAAAGTATTTTACTATAATTATTCCAGGTGAAAAACAAGTAACAAAAATCATAGATTATAAGAAGACATCAAAAAAACATTAGCAATTTATGGGAAAAATTAAAAGCAATCGTGGTCATTTGGCAATAACTCAACCACTTGTGGTGCGATCTATTTAAGTTTTAATAGCAAACTATTCCAGACTATATATGTATGATATAAAAATAAAAGAACCCAGTTACAACATATGAAGTCTTCGGAAAACCCATTTCAAACAAGACATTATAGGGCGCATGGTTAATAGTTTAGAAGATACAATCAAAATGATAAACTTATATTAAAACAAATTTTATATATTTTGACTTTGATCTCGTATATGGGCATTTCCGTCAAAAGGTCCACCGTGACCGAAAATTTAAAAGTTATTAAAAGCTGATTATTTAACGATATTGTAATAGAGAAGTATTCAGTTTTTACTAATGTTTTAAATTTACCCATAAATATGTTCACTTAGATAAACAATCAGACGTAATTTCTTATTTGTGAGAGTGTTTTATTGTATGTTTTCTTTAATATTATCTTCCTTAAAAGAGGTGATATTTGATAAAAATTATTCCAAAAAAATTTTCTTACATAGTCTATAATCTAAGGAAGAGTTCGAAGAACAACATGTTGTTCAGATTAACGGTAAATTTTTATTTTGTCTTAATCATTATTCAGTTAAATTATTATGGAAAAAATTTCACGTTCGAAATGTCACGTATCGAACCAGATTTTGGCTTAAGCAAAAAAAAATACAGAAGATTTTGGAATCAAACCAAAGACATTTTAATGTTACATTGCTACGTAAAATTCTGAAAGTCGTTTGACTAAAAAATTGTGCCAGGTTTCGCTGAATTACGCCTTTTTATACATGGTCACAAAATCTATTTTTTTCACGTTCGAACAGTTACTTCTTTTGCCATTATCTTTGACCCAGAATCGCGCCGCCCATAAACTTTAGCATAGATAATTGTGCTTTCTTAGTGCTATAATTTAAGGTTTAAAAGTACGTAAAAATATTTGTTGTTATTGCATATTTGATGCTTTGGAATTACCCATATAAATTAAATATATACCACCCAGCTATCAAGTTGATTATAAACGATTGAAAATGCTAGCTCGGCATAGCCCCGATAGGGTAGTGAGCTAGTCTATCAGTGCCGGGGCTGCGGGTTTGATTCCCGCCAGAGACTCTGGTTTGTTTCCTGCGAACAAGCGTAAAGCTTCGCGGGATTAGAAAGTGGAATTAAAAAACAAAACTATGTGTTTTTGTAACATAACCTGCTTAGAGGCAACCATAATATGGTTGTGGCTTCTTGATGGAGGACCAATTTGACCGTAATATGTGATAATTATATAGTTAAATTAAACATAATATGTATACACATATGTATATCGACTGAGTCCTCAAGGGCTTTAATTCAAATATTCACTTCAAAATATTTTAAGTTTTTGTTTTAAAAATCAGAAATAAGATGCGAATTTTTGAAAACATGAAATAAAAAATTCTTATTTTCTTCTTTTAATTTGCTAACAATTATTTTAAAAATCCTACAAAATCCCTGCAAATAAAAATAAAATTAATTAAAATTAAATTTCTTGCAAAAATTTTAATCTATAAATTTTTGTGTGTCAAAACAGACGCATGTGTTGAACATTTATTCATTTATGATATATGAAATGAAACTGTCACAAAGATTAACGTTAACATGAAATAAAAAAACACACACAAAACAATATTTATCACATACATACATAAGTATTTGTGGATGTATAATAAGTAAGTAAGTAATATGTACAATAGGGTTGGCCGTCATAATTTTTTTGTAAGTTTCAATTTCGAAAAACGTTGCACTTTATTCTCAGATAGATGGGAAAAGTAATGACAAAAAATAAAGGGCTACCATTTTTGTTGGACATTTCGATTTGTTAGAAAAGAGCCAAAATTTACCGTAATGACGGAGGCCATTTTCTACGAAGTTGCTTAACATATCGTATAACTCAGATGATAAGAACACATAGTTCAACACTTTGGAATTACCCATATATGCGATATGTATTTTTAAATTAATACATAATCAGAGGTGTTCTGGAAATCTAAAAAACGCAAAAACTTTTTAACGTCGTTTTTATTAAGATTTCTGTAGTAAAAGAATTTTATTGACATATATTCAAATATTTCAATATTTTATAACAAAAATTACAAAAATTAGATTAATAGTGTATTCGAAACAATTTTCAAATTCTTGCGTTTTGCGTGTCGATTTCCAGAACACCCTTGAATATGTTTTTATTTAAAAATAGACTGTGGATCATTTTATTAGTTATTTCAATAGTTTAAGGAGATCTGATAAAATAATTTTTTGGAAAACAATTTTGGTTAAGGATTAAAGCGATAATTTTCTTTAGTTTTGACAACACTTGACTTGGAAAAATTTTTTTCACTTATTGTGGGTGTTGGAGGAATCAGAAGCAGCCCATTATACAGAATATCTAATTTCTCAATCATTTTCCTGGATTTCTCTAAACATATAAAATCTTCCATTATGCCATTAGAGTCCTGATTTAATTTTTAAAAATGATTAACACTTCTAATTGTCTCGATTAATTCTGTTTAAAGAGTGTTTGTGTTACTATCGAGAGTTTATTCTGTTTTTGAACTGTATTTTAAGAATGTTTTGCTAGAAGGAAATATATGGGCATTTCCAGGGGTCACGAACGTACGTTCGTACGTTTTGATGTACAATTAATATAGAAAACAAAACTTTTCCTAGCATTTTTTTTGCGATTCGATAGCATTTGGGTAGTTCTATGTTTAGTGAAAAATATGGATTTCATCGGGTTTAAGTTTTCATATTAATAGTTATAAACATGTTGTCACGAACGTACGCAAAATAGAAGTAAACTTTGGCTGACAGTAGTGAAATGTAAAAATCTGCGTAATGGAACGGAATATCCAAAAGTGATTAATTTATTTTAAAAGTGTATTCATGAAGGTCTCCATCCAGTATTAACAAAATAAAATATCTCTCTTGGTGTTTGTTTAATTGGCTTATTTATCGGTCGCGAACGTACGATTTTTTTCATTTTTTTTTTCCCAGGTTCCCATAAATATCTTCAAATTTCCTTAACAAACAACTTAATACTCAATTTACAATTGATTGCAATGGAGAGATTGTAAAGAAAGAGTGCAAACATAACTTATTTTTTGCATTTAAAATAAGTATATAAAAATGTCTTTAGACGTAACTTAAAGAGAAAAATATTACATTTTCCAGTTTCCAGCCCGATTTCCTCAAGTAAAACCGCTGAGATATGCTAAGATACCATTCTTTTATAAAAACATAGACTTTTTTATAACAATTAACAATAAAAGACGATGCTTATCAACATTTTACTTTTTCATCCTGGTAGACTATTCTGGGGAAATGCCCATATGGTATAAAAATATATTTTCTAAACATGTATATGAGACGAAGCAATTATTTAAAACACAAAAAATTTTTATAATATTACAAAAAATTAAAAATTATGTAACATCGGTTAATCGACTGAAATTAACCGTTTTAATCGTTAATCGAAAATAGACAATTTTTAATTAACCGATCAGTTTATCGGGTAGTTATTAATCGGTTAACCGATTAACGGTTAACCGAATGAATACCCTAGTAGATATTCATATCCCGGTATACAATATTGTGTACTATAAGTTACATTTTATCATGACTTTAAAAGAATATAATTTTATGATCTCTACCACCACAAGTGATGAACCTGGGACTAATAGCTTCGCCATTTTGTATGGAACACTAAAACATTACCATTTAAGAAATATTTATATTCTGGGGCTTTGATGAATTCTAAGTCGATTTGGCTATGTTTATCTGATAAGCCATCACGAAGTGGTAGCCGTTTTAATTTTAAGGAGCACATTCCTCGTAGCGTTGCACTATACAAAGACATTATAGGTTTTTGTATATCTTGAGAACGGCAAGGGCCAAAGTTTTCAAATAAGAAACAATCATTTTAATTATCAATACACAGCACCCGAGATAACGTAAGCGAGATTGGAAAAGTAAGAGACAGTAAGTAAGTAAGAAAAAGTAAGAATCCAAAAACTGTCGAAGAAAAAACGAAATTTTGTGTACAACTTTTTACGTTAGCTTGACAGCGACTGTTTGCTTTTTATAAATCAGAAGTAACAGCAACAGTTGTTTTTTGGCCAATGACAAATTAAGAAGTGGAATCAATGGCAGTTTTTCTACTTTGACTGCAGTTTATTAAAAGCTGGTAAGGAATGCACCTTCGATACAATAAAAAATAGATTACTGTATGCCTGGAGAATCGTTACATTAAAAGTCTCCAAATTTGGTTCAAATATCTTCGATATCAGTGTCTGACTTCTGGCAAAAAGTGGGCGGCATTAGAGAAGTGACCATGGTGCTAAAACAGATATATTTATAGCTTGTAAGCGGTCAGCGAAAAAATATCCTAGTTGGGTACACATACTTGAATTGTCAATGTAAAAAATCCGTCGAAAACTGGTTATTATTGTATTAGTGAGAGCAGTGTTCAAAAATAAACAGTACATTATTTAGTGTTCGGCTCAAACACCCATGAACAATATCTTTTTTTTAGTGATTGTGTAGACGAACCCAACCCTTAATACCGTTCGAACCTATTTTCACGAAAGAGCAGAACACTATATAATGTTCTGTTCTTCGTTAAAAAAAAACAGAGCAATTGTACTGATACTGTAGACAAACATTATATTTTAATGTACTATACACTGAAAGAATTTTCTTCGCAATACCAATGAATTTTGACATTAATCCCATGAAAAATTGCATTAAAAAGGAACCTATGCAGCACTTCGTTGGATCAATAAAACTAGTTTCATTAAAATGTATTTAATAAAACATTACATTAGATCTATGAATATTATTCATTGGATGAATACTTTCAATAAAGTAAAAATTTTTTTTACTTATTTTATTTTTTTTTATTTTTTATTTCTTGTTTTTTTATTTAATTTTTTTTATTTTATTTTTTTTCTGTCTCTGGCGGGAATCGATCGCGCAACCTCGGTGCTGATAGACTAGCTCACTACCAGCTAGCCTACCGGGGCAGTGTAGTTTTTGGATAAAAAAAAATATGTTTTTTACCCAATTAAGAGCGTAAATATGAGATTAAATTGTCCATAACAACAATAACAACGTTGATTGAAAGTGGATTGAAAGTTTTTGTTTCATTACTATAATGACATTTTTATTGTCATAATGAAAATTTAAATTTATGAAGGCAATTATTTAAATATGTTGCTTTTATAAAAAAAATTTTTGATTTCATAAATTTAATGGCATATAACATAAGATGTATGAAATAATTAAATCTTAGATATTTTAATTAACAATTAAACATTTTTTTAAGGAAACTATAATTTTGTATTAATTTATAAATATAGTTATGTTTGTATATTGTTTTTTTATGTTCCCAATTAAAATTTTTTATTAACTTGGACAAACTTATGTTTTCATATATCCAATGAAAATTTTTAACGTAATTACGAAATCCAATGAAGCAATTTTAACGAAAAAGACTTCATTATAACTATGAAATTCAATTAAGACAATGAAAATTTTCATTTAACCAATGAACATTTGTTTATGAAAATTATTCATTAAATATATGAAGCATTTTTATTTCAGTATAATGTTTCTTTTTTACATTGATAAAGAAATCAACAAACAAAAATTTTTAGCAACGACCGCAGCACGAACAGCTTGTGTGTGTATTGTGTATATGTTTTGTTTGTATAACATTATTTGGCTGGCTTGTTTTCTTAAAAAATATTTGTTTTTTTTACCAACCAAAAGCCAATGAAGTTTATGGTGTTTTAAAAAAACCGAACGGAATTAAATGTTCTCATTTTTTGTTGAGTTTGATAAAAACTGTATTATTATTGTGTTCGAAATACGTTATATTTATATTTAATGATTTTCTATACAAACACTATAAGCGTTTGTGTTTTCCACAAATCTAACGAACCGTACACCAACGAGCGATATTTGGTGTTTATTTTCAAACACTGAGTGAGAGTGACACCTCTCATACAAAGACAATATACCCATCTAGCATAGGCTATTTGTTAGACGATTATGTTTTATATACAGCTCCTAAAAGAATCTTCTGATGATAACCTGACGAGTAACAAAACTAAAAAAAGATCATTATTTTTTTATTTATTCCATTTTATAAATTTTTTGACACGCTTGTCATATAATCTTGGAATGAACCTTTTGTGAATCTCTGTTAGAGTCATATAACAATAACTAAGCTACCTAAATAAGAGCGTTTTTAAAATATCAAAATTCTATTGCCAACACAATTAAAAAAAACGACCTAAGGATCTGTAAAAAAGGAGTTTGCGGCAGGATGGTGTTGATTCAACGACCTTAAGCGTTGTCTCATATAAATTGTATGAACTTTAGATGTTTTAATATGGAAAAGACGCTTGATGCCCTTATTTAGGTAACTCAGTTATACGGTTGAGCATTTCACGTGTTGTAAAATAATCACTTCATGATTCTTATACGACTCTTGGCATGCTTTTTGAAAGACTCGTTAGATGATTAATATTAGCGTATTTCGCTGTGTTACGGAAGAATCTCTAATACGTATCAGCACATGTAACAGTTTCGCCTGTGCGAGGAATCGTCTACAATTAAAAAATTAGCTCGTCGACGATCAAAAACAGTCTTTATGAGAATCCCGGTAGACTCCTAGACGATTGAAAATGCTAGTTGTGTAGGTTTCCGTATATCTGAATAACTGCAACGGCTCTAGTTAACAAATTTAGTACAAATTTCTTGATATCAATGCAAAACATCTCCCAAGAAATAAGTGGAATTGGAAAAATAGGCGTGGCGCAATATAGAATTATTTAATCTGCAGAGCGGCAATAGGTCAAGTTTTTAAATTTAATACAAAAGCTTGGCTATCAACGCATATCAACTGTCAATACGTGGGCGGGATTGGAGGAGTGGCCGTGACCAAACTAAGATTCTGTATATTTAGAGAACGGCAATAGCTACAGTTTACAAATTGGGTACAAGTAGCATGGTTATAAATCAGTGATGTTCATTCAAGCAAAAAATTGTTAAGAAGCCCCACCCCTTTGTTTTTTACGTTTATCAATTTAGTTCATTGGTGCTCAAAAATGTTTTGCATATGTATTGCGAGAGAATTTTAAAGTACAGAGATATACAAAACTAAGCACACAAATTTAATTTAAATTTAAAAGAATAAAATTGTTTTGGCTGTAAAACAAAGTTTTTAAATTTGGCACAAATTTATTGGTTTCCTACATAAAGCATATCGCTCATTGGCTGCAAGACCGGCATAACTCAAAAAAATCAATTTCGAGATAAACGCATTTAAAGTTTTTGATTTGCTCTAACTACTAAGAAAAAAAGAAAACACATTCTCTTCAAACTGGGAAAGCATAAAAGATATAAAGATGAATTTAATATACAATTTAAAGAAAAACAAAGCGAACAATTCTGCATCTCTAAGTCCAATTTTTTGAGCTATGCGGGTCTTGCAGCAAATGAGCGATATGTCAAAAATTGGTTTTTGTGACCACGGTACCTGTTATATTAAACAATATAGATTTATATATATCTGAATAACGGTTACAATAAAAATATCAAAATTACGTACAAATTGCTTCGTAATCAATACACGAGATCTGTTTTAAAAATAATTTTGTTTCAACGGTGGCACCAAAGTGCAGCGGGTTAAGCTGGCACTTTATAAAACAAAATTTTGATTTCTTTCAAAACTGGTTACGAAAGAAAAACACCTGTTATCCAATTTAATTCCTCTCTCTCTTCAACATTTTCATTTAGATGCCATTTTACCAAAAAAACTTACACAACTACAAGCCACGCCAAATTATTCCAGGTTAATTAGTAGAGGAGTGGGGGAAAAATTACGAAAATATATGTACTTTTAGTATTTATAAAAGTATTTAACATAATTTATTCTATCCCCTTTTGAATTCAGGATTTTTGCGTTAGTAAATTTTTACTTAATTGCTTAAGTATTTTCGTTAGCAAAAGAAAAATAAAAAAAAGGATTTTTGAAAAACATCTTAAGCACACGGTAACAAGGACAAAAAAATTCATGACACATGCAATACCACAAAAATCAAGATTTTAATAGGGGAAACAATTTCTATTCCGTTTTAAAACTCTTTGAGGAATATTTAGTTATTTTAATAAGTTGCTTTAAAATTATTTAATAACAGTTGCTTGAAACGCAATTCTTTAAATAGGGAAGTAAAAATTGTTTTATAAACATTAATTATCTTTGCTTTAACAGATGTGAAATATTTGTGCATAAAGACAATGTTTTCCTTATTAAAATAGAGGTTAGCGAATAAACCTTTTATATTATTACATCATTAATAAAACGAGTATTGCCTTTAGACGTTCGATGCAAAAAATTTTAGTAATTTATAAAAGGATTGAACATTTTTAACAAACTTTTTTACAGTTTCTCTAAACGCTTGACTAAGTAAAATAAATAAACGAAGACTTCAAAATTAAAACACTTACTGCCATTATGCAAAAAAAGTTCAAGTTTAAGCTAGTTGACCTGTATAAAGTGATAAACTATCCATGTCGCTGACTTCTTTGTAGAACTAGATTAGTACATTGATCGGAATTAAATAAAGAATTCGGTAATTTTTGCAAAAGCCGATGCGCCCTTTTTTGGAAACCTATCGGCATTCTCGATACGTCTAGAGACCCTTAATCCAAAACTTATACTCGAGTGCAAGTCCTTAATTGTCACCTGAAATTTTATTCCAATCGGACGAACCATTTACACTATTTAAAAACACGCAACATCTCTACTTTATTAACAGTTTCATTCAGTCAAACCAAACACTTTCGAATATGTCGACTGTCGAAGTCTTTTGGTGTGTAAAACTTTTCGTCTATTGCTTTTGCTTTGCAATATGGTTTTGCAGAACACTTTTCTTGGCCAAAATTGAGAAAAAAAATTTATTGAAATAGGATTTCTCTGAAGATTGTTATCCTTTTTTTGGAATATTAACCCATAAATGCACTTTTCAAAAAATAAAAAATTTGCTTCGTTGTATTTATTCATTATTGGGGCAAAACTTTTTAAAAAAATTATATATAAAGTACCTATTATTTTTAGCTTCCCAGCAAAAACTTTACTTACAATCCTACTTTTAATGAATTCATTACTTTGTAGCTTTATTCGCCACTTTATTATTTTATCTTAAATATACATTACAAAAAAAATTATATTATTTTGCGATTTTAAATAAATATTTAAGTCAATTTTCAGTATATTCCGTTAATATTTGTTAGACATTCGGTAATACTATATAATTTTAACGTTAATTTTAATGTTAAGTCCATGGAAAATCCAAAAATCAATCAAATGTATGAAACTATATATGTACATAAAAGTATTCCAAAATTACCCTCACTGTATATTTTTGTTATTAGAACTCTAGTACTTATATCGATCTAATGTAAACGATGTTTATTGAACAACATCACACTTACATTACACACATTTGTATAAGAGTGTTAGAGCTATAAATGATTTTGTGCAGTCAAAACACTCTTTACTAAATGTTTTCTTACATGTCGAAAAATTTGTTATTGTGTACACTTTCATGCATATAACAGCAATTTTAATTAGTGCGTTTTAATCTTTTTGAATTAATTTGCAATAACTTATTTTTGGCCTCTTTTTGTAACTACATATATATTTTTATGTTAATGTTAAGTATAAAAAAAACATATTATTTTTTAAGTTATAATTGGCCAAATTATAAAGGATTACTTTTGGGACATCTCGAACAAAAATAAGTACTTTTTCTAGTAGAAAAGTAAGTAGTCGTCTCGTCAAATTCTCATTATTTGTCTGCTTATTTTGTAAGCAAAGTTTTTGCTGGGAAGGGATTTTAATGTTTTTGAATTCTTTTTTTCAGTTATATAATTTTTTGGCTGTTTTTGACCAAATATTTTGTTATATGAGAACTTTCTTCATTTAGCATTTAAAAAAGGTCAGAGTTGCTCAAGATTCCATTTCTAATAATATTTTTTATTTGATATAAGTGCGCATTTTTGAAAAGAGTGTTTTTGAAAAATTTAGCAGAATCTGACAAACTAAAAATAATATCTTTGTTTTCTGATTGGTCTTAAAACGGTTATTTGTTACAGTTTTTTTTTTGTTGGTCCATCTAAAGTTGCATTTGTTAACCAAACTTTTTTTTTGGTTTATACGAAACCCATAACTGTTTTTCACGATTCTAATTTTGTATCACTTTTTTGTAATTATATTATTATTATCTCAAATTAAATTGAACACAATGGAATATAAAAGTCAATAATGAAAAGTCGCATAATGTTCTATTCACGTTACGCAAAGGAGTATGTCCTCGTTTAACTACACAGAGAAAACAGATTCGTGATCACAGCCGAATTTGACGCCATTCGAATTTCATCGGTTGTATGTACTAAGTATCACACAATTGGGTTACAATTGCTGAAGATTTCGTTGCTTAGCATAATGTTTTGAAAGCAACATTTGAATGTTAGTATACTATCAGTTATAACAACAGATATTGTTAGTTGTTTGTATAATTATAAGATCAATTCACAGTAGAAAATGTCGTGAAAATCGGTTCATAATTTACCAAATTCCCCATATAATACCCACTCTGGGAAATTATTTAAGTACTTCCAAAACCGTTGCAGATATATGCAAATGATGTGTTAAAATTTGGTCCATGCAATTTTGTAATCATCAGTTCATAATTTACCTTAAGTCTAATATTAAGCCGAGTTCTGAAAACCACTTTTAAACTATAAAACGCTATAAGAAATTTCACTGCTATAAGGAATTTTTTCTAATTTAGGCTTCTGAATACCATAAAACACTCTACAGAATTTTTTTGATGAGTGCTCCCAATATAAATTCCGCCCTCGAAAATAATTTTAGTTCGGCTAAAACTGTTACGAATCATGATATTTTACTCAAATTTGTTCAGATTACGTTTTAGATGACTTAAAATAAAAGCATAAATCTCTCTGATTGTTGTTTAATAATTTAACATACATATGTAGGTCTTAACCGCGACAAATATTAATAAAATCGTCCGAAATATTAATACTGTCGGTGGAGGCTATCAAAGATTCGGCACAGCCGAATATAGTACTCTTACTTGTTTTCTGTTGTTTTGGATCGTTAACTATAAGACAAAACGCGAAAAGAGAAAGTGAGACAAACCTTATTTTGGCCAAGACAAGTTGTCTTTGAAAATGAAAGCAACAGTTCGTGTTTGGCAAATCAAAAATTAAGAATTCAAAATAGCAAAATCGTATGACTTTTATCCTTTGTCTGCATTTGTTATACCCTCCACCACAACTAGCTGTGAAAAGGGTATACTAAGTTTGTCATTCCGTATGAAACTTTCTTGTTCTTCATCTCAGACCCCATAAAGTATAAAACACGCTCACTTTCAAAAAACTCAACAGAAATAAATCAACTTGATATCAAATTGATTGTAGTTATCCTAAGCAGTTTGGGATTGATAAGAATCAAAATGTGGAACAAACATCTTAAAAATTGATAATTTTGTTACAAAAACTAACATAAATGGTGAAACAATGCCAGGAATGATATAAAATTTTGCAAAAACTCGACTGGAAATCACGCTGTAATATAAACTCTACTCCCGGAAAACAGTTTTGTAATGAATCAACTTGATATCAAATTGATTGTAGTTATCCTAAGCAGTTTGAGATTGATAAGAATCAAAATGTGGAACCAACATCTTAAAAATTGATAATTTTGTTACAAAAACTAACATAAATGGTGAAACAATGCCAGGAATGATATAAAATTTTGCAAAAACTCGACTGGAAATCACGCTGAAATATAAACTCTACTCCCGGAAAACAGTTTTGTACGCCTTTAACCATAATAAATAATGCTATCATAACAAAAATTGGCACGTCACAGTTTTATAGGACTAAAAATGACATGAAATTTCGTGAAGAATGGTCCATTATTTACCCTAGGCCCCATATAATCCCTTTTCCCGGAAACCCGTAATTAATAATGCTATCAGAATAAAATTTAATACTTCACAGTTTTATATGACTAGAAATCACACAAATAATTAAATAGAAATCTAGTAATTTCATCGTTATACTCCCTGCCTAGATTTTCAATATCAGAAAGCCAATACTGTAAATAGTTTAAATCATTAGGACCCTGTTTCCTAGCTGCTGGCGATTATAACGCTAAACATACCTTCTGGGGGTCACGACCTATAACACCAAAGGGTCATGTTTTGTTTAATAAAATGTCTAAAACGGATTTAAATGTGGTCGCGAGCGGACAACCAACATATTGGCCTACTACTGATCAGCAAAAAATTCCAGATGTTAACGATTTTGGCGTGGTTAAACATCCCCATAGAAACGATTCATGTTGAAGCTTCCTTACAATTATCTTCTGACCACACACCTACAATTGTTACTATAATGAACCCCAATAGAATTGCATCTCCGACTGGTCACTTAGCGACGACAGCTACGCTAATTAACTGGTTTAAATATAGAAAATACCTCAGCACCCATTGCACAGAAAATATTCCGCTTAGTACACCGGAGTATGTAGATCGCTCTATTGCCAATTTTGACAGTTTTCTGAAACTAGCTGTTCAACATTCCAGTATTGCCCCCAAAAAAAACAAAAAATATTAAAATATATTCCACAGATGTCGAGCGTCTCTTGTCTGAAAAAAGGAGGGCTCGAAGAGAGTGGCAATTGCACAGATCCCCGTTGCTTTAGAACTTACTAAAAGAGTGTACAAAAAAGCTTAGAAATTTAATGCAGACTCAGAAAACGGCTTCTCTGGAAAAATATCTTAAGGAACTTGATGCAACCCAACAATCAGACTACTCATTATGGCGTGCAGCTAGAAATCTCAAAAGGCCAGTTGTCTCTAAACCACCATTAAGAGACTTGAATGGTAGTTGGGCAAGAAATGATGTTAAAAAGGAAATCTGTTTGTTAATCATTTAAACATATCTCACGATATTGCGGCCGAGTTACCACCTGTTGTTGCCAGAGCAGCTGTTCCCCTAAGAGTTGAGATAAGAGAAACCGAAAAAGCTATTTGTGATTTAAACCCCAAGAAGGCTCCTGGTTTTGATAAGATCAGCAAAAAAATGCTTCTGGAGCTACCCAGCATAGCAAAGAAAATTATTCTTTTAATTTTTAATGCTATTTTACGACTTGAATACTACCCTCAAGAATGGAAGGTCTCCTTAGTTACGATGATACCAAAGCCAGGAAAAGATCACACCAAAGTTGAGTCATATAGGCCTATCAGCTTATTATCTAATATATCAAAGCTGTTTGAGAAGCTCTTAGCGTCGAAATTAGCCCCAATTTTAATGACAATGGATGTATACCTAACCATCAATTCGGTTTCAGACGAGAAAATAGCAAAATTGAACAAACCCATCGAATAGTAAACGCCATAAGAACAGCCTTTGAAGAAAGAAAATATTGTTCCTCTCTCTTTATCGATGTTTCTCAAGCTTCTGATAAAGTCTGGCACGTAGGCTTGTTACATAAATTTAAGCTGAACCTACCAGTAAACGCACGCAAGCTGTTAGAAAGCTACTTAGACGGTCGAAAATTTATTATTAAAGAAGGTGATTTTTTAAGTTCTCCTCAGACAATTGAAGCTGCAGTCCCTCAGGGAAGTATCCTGGGCCCACTTTTTTTATCTTATATATACCTCGGACATGCCAACAAACAATTACACCCTAACCTCAACTTTTACTGATGATACGGCTTTCCTAAGCGTACACGAGAACAGTCGTGAAGCATCTCGATACCGGCAGGATCATATATTTCAACTAGAACTGTGGTTAAAACAATGGATAATAAAGGTCAATGAGCAAAAATAATAATTTTCGTGGTGATCGGTCCATAGAAAGCCCACTCTGGTAAATTAATAAACATATTTAGCAGCCTTCTGAAATTCACTGTAAACGCACTTATTTCACCGCTGTATTGAAATTTATGTTTTTTAATACCAGAAATTATTCTACAGAATTTTAGGATGATTGGTTCATAGCTTAACATAACTCCAATATAATTTCCCCGCCTAAAAATCATTTAAGTTCGGCTTAAACTTTTACGAATCGTGATATTCTACTCAAGCTAGTTAAAATTGCCAAAAAAAAGCACACAGAAATAAATAATAATTGATTTCAATTAATAAATTTGTGATATTAATTATAAAAATAATTAAATTTGCACCAGTAAACAAATTAAAAGTATCGATTAAACCAGTTAATAGTATTATTTAAACGTTTAATTCACTTAAATTTTTAATTAAAACTGATTATAATTTTGATTAATGCTTTAATTGGTGAAAAGTTTTAGTGAATTTTTTCTGTGCATAAAACTTTCTGATTGTCGGTCAAAAATTTAATATATGTCTAAACCGCTATCAATTTTAATGCTGATGTCTGTTTTTGAAACGATAAATTAATAATAAATAGATATCATGTATATATCAATCCTGAAATAATTAACCTGTCGGTGGAAGGTATCAAAGATTCGTCACAGCCTATTATAGCACTCTAATTTGTTAAAATACTAAAATTTTCAACTAAACTCGTGCACCGTAATAGCGGCATAAAACGATAAAAAATGGGGGTTTTTTAGAAAATTACTCCCGGGATTTCTTAAAATCAGTATAAAGTTCTTAAATGGGGTAATAAAACCATTGAACTTTTCGTTGAGAGTAAAACTACAAAGTGAGCGTATTGTCCTTAAAAAACTCATCAGTCTAATTTCTCAGCAATGCATACTCTATGCGTGCATAAGCGTGTGTTTGTAAAAGTTTGATGTAGAAACAACAACAACACCACATAGTAGGTAAAAACAACTTTTTGTTAGAAACAACAACACTCCAAAAGAAAAATAAACATTGTTTTTATGTTTCAGTAAAATGACTACGAAAACCACAACGGGCGTGTGGCTGGCGTCTTAAAATTTAAAGTACTTCTGTAAACACAGGGAGGGTTCAATTCAACTAAAGTGAAACAAACATGTGTAAAACGGGTAAATAAATAAATAATAATATTTCTCTCTATCTTTGGTTATCTAGAGTGTTTAAGTTAGAGATCAATCTATCTCACTTTAAGATTATTTAAAGTACGAATTCTAGAAATTCTTGAATCAAGCCAAGGCGAATTAAACTACAGGTGTGGGCAATGTTACGATCAAAAACAACAGAAACAACAGACGTATTTTGCATTGCAATGTTAGTGTTAACATTTTGAAATGTCAACTGGTTATAACAAAACCAAAACAAAGTGGTTCAAAAAGTCAAAATCAGTTAGCCTTTTGACACCACCTGTAGTTTAATTCGCCTTGAATCAAAACAAACAGAGATTAACATAACAATTTAGCATAATAGCATAATTTAGCATTTCCTATAGTCCTTTTTCTATGGTCTATATATTTGAACGTTTTTTTTTTTTTGCAATAAGGTCCTATTTCGAAGGACGTTTGTATGTAGCAAAATAATAAAACTGATTCTATATAAGTATAATAGTTTAAAATACGCTTTGTTCTTGAGCCAAAAGAAGTATATGAGCCATCTTAAAATAGCAATTATTACTTTAGTAAAAATTTTGGTTTAAAAGAAAGCGCTCATAAAATAATGAAGGCCCCTAGTATATTTTTTTTACTAAAGTTTCATAAAATTTGTTTGTTTATTAAAAGCTTACTGAATTTTTTCATCTCATTTGGGCTCATTTTTGTTCCTACGTAATAAGTAACAAACCGCAATTTCTTTTAAGTTGCAAGAAATATTTTAAGTCTAGTTATTCGCATAAATTTAATCTTATAAATGTGTTTTATAATTTTCCAGCAATTTACCATACTCTATATTTCTTATCCTATTCTCCATTAATTTTTAAGAACATAAGTTAAACAAATAAATAATTCATGACTTTTTAATTAGTTCAATTTAACCCAACAAACGGTAAATACTCCTTCTATTTTAAGTGCTACAGAAGGAATAAATTAGAAGATGATAAAATATAAAATTAACAAAGCTGGTCAGTTTCATTTAAATAGAAACTTTTAAGCATCCTAATTTAAAATGTTTATTAACATCGAGTGTATGAGAACAACAAAGATAATTATCCTTGTGAATATATAAAAACAGCAAAAGCAGATAAGAGATAGAGATTGAATCAGGAATGGAAATCGTGCTAAAGGGTGATTTTTTAAGAGCTATAGGAAAGTTAAAAAAACACATAAAATTCAGAAAAATACATAAAATCTTTATTTGAATCGATAGTACGGTCCATATAATTTAATGTTTGATGATTATTTCATGCAAATGTTGACCGTGACTGCGGGTCAAATGGTCCATCCGCTTGGACCAATTTTGGCATACTCTTTCCAACATTTCGGCCGGTATCTCATGAATAAATGCTTCAATGTTGTCTTCCAAAGCGTCAATTGAAGCGGGCATGTGTGTATAGACATGAGATTTAACATAGCCCCACAAAAAATAGTCTAAAGGCGTTAAATCGCACGATCTTGGCGGCCAATTGACCGGTCCCGAACGTGAAATAAAATGTTCACCGAACTCGCCTCTCAATAAGTCCATTGTTAAGCGTGCTGTGTGGCATGTGGCACCGTCTTGTTGAAACCACATGTCATGCAAGTCAAGCTCTTGCATTTTTAGCAAAAAAAAAGTTGAATATCATCTCACGGTAGCGCCCACCATTCACAATTACGTTACGATTCGCATCATCTTTGAAGAAGTACGGTCCAATGATGCCACCAGCCCATAAACCGCACCAAACTGTGACTTTTTCTGGATGCATTGGTAGCTCTTGCAATGCGTCTGGCTGATCTTCACTCCAAAATCGACAATTCTGCTTATTAACGTACATACCCATTGAGCCAAAAATTAGCTTCGTCGCTGAACACAATTTTTCGATAAAAAAGTGGATCGCATTTTGATAATAAAATTCAATAATTTGCAAGCGTTGTTCGTTTGTAAGGCGATTCATGGTTAAATTAGGGACCAAACTGAAGATGTTTGACAGTGAAACAAAACACGAAACGAGCGTCAGCTGTTTAAGCCAGTGTTGCCAAAAAGGTAATAGCTAAAAAATCACCCGATACAATTAAAATTTTTTGATACATTGTGGATCTTATTCATAGTGTGGCAGTTCCACTACTTATTTCGTGCGATCTTAAATGTCAATTTCTATTGAAAAATACAAACGATATATAGTTTTATGTTACCTACACAGAAAAAATTCTCCAAAATTTTTCTTCAATTAAAGCATTAATCAAAAATATAATCAGTTTTAATTAAAAATTTAATCAAATGAATTAAACGTTTAATCAAGTGAATCAAACGTTTAATTAATACTATTTACTGGTTTAATTGATACTATTAATTTGTTTACTGGTGCAAGTTCAATTAATTTTTTAATTAAAATCACAAATTTTTTAATTGAAATCAATTTTTATTTTTTTCTGTGTAGCAATTACACATGCCACTGCCAGTTCGAAAAACTCAATACACTCACACTTTTTTACTAATACACTCACATTTTCCGCAATGGCAGCTCCAGTGGCAGCAAAAATTGCATGCGAGTGGAAATTTGGCACTTGCATGCCATTAAATGACAAAACGATGAACAATTTTACCCTGTTTAAAATTTAATGCAAACTAACTGGATTATTGTCAAATTTTAATTAAAGTTTTGACTTGATAAATGTATTATTATGATTAATTTTTTGAAACGCGCATTACAAAAAGCAAGTTTGTCAATTATAGAGCATTAATATTGTTAAAATAACGCTTATATAAATAAATGTAAGCCATTTCCCCAAAAATGTGCTTAAATGATTAGCTCGGTAACTCTCTTTGGTTTTTTGGTACTTTTTTTTTAATTTGAGAAGTAAACAAATTAACAAAAGAAAAATTTTTCTTTGGTAATATGTATACAACAGTGGCATGCCACTACTTGCATGTGTAAAGTCAGGGTTAAATAAATTTAATATAGTACTTGATCTGTAAAAAATCCGCATAATTCATAAATTGGTGTTCTCAAATCCGCATGTTTTAGTGTATTCGAAGTTTTTGTTCGAAAAAACTTTAGTTAAACTAAAGATCGCTTATTTGCTAACCGCAGCAGTCTAATATTTATTTAAAATCGTGAAAGCTGGTAAGAATCATGGCTGAAATTCGCGAAAAAGTTCAAACTTTTAAACAAACCCTAAAATTAGTTTGAAACCGCTAAATGGTTTAAAAAACAACAAAAACAACAATGTTTAATATTTTAAACAAGCCATAAAATTAATAAACAGTTCCTACAACTCTAAGGAATAATAAAATTCGGTAAAAGTGCTATATTAGCGAAAATTCGCAAAAATATGCTAACAGCGGCATGATAGCAAATCTACTTTTTATTATAAATCGTTAAAGCTGTAAAGAATCAGAAAACTTACAGGAATAAATAGCTTTTATCGCGAGCATGGCTAAAACTCGCGAAAAACTGCAAAATTTTAACACACCCGAAAACTAATTTGAGATCGCTAAATCGCTTAAAAAAAAAAAATTGTCGGAAAATAACATCAAAAGCGGTAGGCAGTAGAAGGCGGATGCCTTTTTTCTTTTTTTTTTATCTATATACTAAAGGCAATATTTCGTAATATGTAATTCACGAAATCTGTGGCAATAAATAATAATGGCTTAAGTTGAAATAAGTGTTTTTTCATTTCTTAACACATTCTTATTCTCTTCTTCAAGATCTATCACTCATCTACATTTCAAGTAAACATGTCATTAGTAATAAAACTATACGCATTTATATTTTAACTTACACAACAAAACACACAACTTATTTTAGGCATTACTCTTAATATCTCAAAGCACAAAATTTCGACTAAAGCCATTATTATTTATTTCCACAGAAATAATTTAGTAGTTTCTTTTGAACTAAATTTATTTAAACTGTCACTATTTTATCATTATTTGAAAATTAATTGTGCTTAAAACTGCTTAGTCAAGAAAGTTATGCTTTCATCGATATTGTGTTGTTTAACCTTTAAATTAAAAAAATTTAGTTTTCAAAAAGTTTGATTTCAAAGAACTATAAATCGAAATCTTCTGCAGATATCTAAAAACTGTTTTGCATTCGTTTTACTTGGGATGTTTTCTTAAAAAATAGTAATTAGCTTAAGTCATTTGTTCTGACCATTTTTGGCCAACGATAAAACACTGTGATTTGAGTCTTTTAAAGTTTAGAGGCCTACTGGGAACATACAAACATAGAAGCATACAAAGCTAAGAATGTTAATTGTTATATATTTATGTTTTAAAGAAGATTCTACTCTCTAAGTGTCGGTTCATACACGTTAAGTTTGACTAGTCAAGTCTTAATTTTTTAGGAGAGAGGGGAAAGAAATGCCATTCTCTTTTCCCTTCTCTCCTAAAAGCTCAAGACTAAACGAGTCAGAATTGACGTGTGTGAACCGGCACTTATCAAAACAAGTAGGAGTGCTTTATTCGGTTGTGCCGAATCTTTGATACCCTCCACCGACACTCTAATTATTTGAGGAATGATATCTATTTATTATTAATTTATCTTTTTAAAAACAGACGTCAGCATTCAAATTGGTTGCGGTTTAGACATATATTAAATTATTGACTGACAATCAGGAAGTTTTATTTTTTTTTTTATTAATTTTAACTAGCTTGAGTAAAATATCATGATTCGTAACAGTTTAAGTCGAACTTAAATGGTTTTCAGGAGGAAGATTTATATTGGAGCCACGGCAAGTTCTGAACCAATTATCCTAAAATGCAGAGTGATTTCTGGTGTTAAAAACATAAATTTCAAAATAGCGGTGAAATTAGTTTTAGCGTTTACAGTGAATTTTAGAAGGCTGCTAAATATCAAAATTGCATAACATTATTTTGGCCATATGAAACTAAGTTGGAAGAAATTTTACCAAAATAAATACCTATATCTGCTACGGTTTTAGGCGTATTTAATTAATTTACCAGAGTAGGCTTTATATGGGGCCTATAATAAATTATTGACGGATCATCACGAAATTCTTTACTGTTATTTCTAGTCCTATAAAACTGTGAAAAATTCAATTTTATTCTTATAGCATGCATTAATTATTACGGTCTTATGTGCTCTAAACTCTTTTCTGGCTTATGTGGGGCCTGGAGTAAATGATGGACCGATCTTCACGAAATTTTGCAGTTTGATTTCCAGTCGAATAAAACGAATTTTTGCAAAATCTTATATCATTCCGTGCATTTTTCCACCATTTATGTAAGTTTTTGTAACAAAATTGTCAATTGTTTTTAAGTGGTGGTTCCAGATTTTGATTCATAGCTCTGATCCTATTGAACCGATTTTGCTGGATTTCAATCCCAACCTGCTTAGGATAACTACAATCAATTTGGCACAAAGTTTGTTCAATTCTTTCGAGTTTTTCGAAAGTGAGTGTGTTTTCAACAGATGGACAGACGGACATGGCTAAATCGACTCAAGGAGCCAGAATATATATACTTTATGGGGTCTAAGATGAATAATAAAAAAGTTTCACACAGAATGCGAAACTTAGTATACCTCTTCGCAACTAATTGGGCTGGGTATAAAAAGAAAAATAACGAAACCTGACTGTCGAAAAAGACATGTTGCATGTCAACTTTTACTGATGCTTTGAAATAGATAATTGTATTTCTTATTCCCCTTGTGTAGTATTGTGTGAACATGTGTTGGTAGTTGTTTTGCTGTTAAGTGTTAAATACTTCCCAATGCACGTAAGTGTATAAAGTAGATATTTACAACCCATGGCATTCTTTTTGCATCTAAACTAAACACAAACAGTTGGATTGGTTTGAAGAAGTAGAGAATTTCGCTTTGTTTCTATAGTTAATGAAACATAGAGTTATACCGATTACTTTCCAGAACAAAAAAGAATTTAATATCTACATAAAAAATATTTATAATTACAAACATATTGAAAATTATAAAAATATGATGATATTCATGTGAAATTCAGCTTAAAACAGTTGAACGTTTTAGAAATCATATTACCAAGTGTTGTGTCTTTATTGTTCAATCATCAAAAACCAAGTCATTTAATATACATAATTAATCTTAACATAAAGCTAATATTCAGAATACAAAATAAAGTAAATTCATATTACTTATATGTGTGTATATAACAAAACCGGTTTTACTGTAGTTGAGAGTATTGCTGCAGTTTTGATATACACACATATAAAGTAGTTAGTATGTACATACATACTACAGAATATTATGAAGCTACACTTAACGTTCTACACTCGATAGAGAGTTATGAGCTAACAATTACAGTAGGTAAGAAAAGTGTGTTTATAAATTAACTATCATAAACTTTACAATATTACATTTCCTCCTTTTTCCAACAATAGAGTATAACTTACAAATAGTTTGAACTAAAAATTCGTTTCCCTATTTGATTAACATAGCTGGTTTCAATGTTACAATACATACATATGTATGTACATATATATAATATTATTTAAATACAATTATGAAATATTTAAAATAAAAATATAGGGCTTTATTCAAACTTTATTTATATCTTATAATAAACGTCAGCTTTTTTTCTTAGCCGATACTTAAGAGGTTGTTCCTCATCTTCCGAATTTATTTCCTCATCCAAATATTCTTCCTCTTCGCTTTGGACTTGGTTATCCCCTTCGAATGGTAAATCTACTTCCCTAGAAATTCTTTTCAACTGATTCCTGTGAGCCACCCTACGCCTGTTTCTTACTTCTATTAAATATAGACTACTGGAAATAATTTTACAAATTGTTCCCTTTATCCATTTTGCATCACTATTTATGTCTGGATTCAAATATAGTATTTGTTGGCCAACTTTCAAAAGAAAATTTTTGGCCTTTGGGCCCTTTTCAAAATTTGCTTTTTCAATACTTTTCTTTATTTTGTAGTTGGTAGTATGTACATCTATGTTTGAAACCAGTTTTCCACTACAGTACGATAAGGGAGTTATTGGTTTATAACCTAAGATAAGTTCACTTGGGCAAATCCCAGTGACGGTTGTTGGTGTGTTTCTGTATTTAAATAAAAAATTTAAAATTATGCTTTGTAAAGATAACTTTTTTACTTGTTCCGACAAAAAATAAGCCTTTAAACTCCGCTTAACAGTTTGCACCCCTCGTTCTGCCAATCCATTACTTGGAGGATGATATGCAGGACTAAACAACTGATTTATTCCATTGCATTTCAAAAATAACTTAAATTCCTCGCTACGAAATTGCGGTCCATTATCGGACACCAATATTTTACAAAACCCAAAATATGAAAACATAAGTTTCAACTTTTCTATAACCACAAGTGTTGTGGTCTTTGACAAAATTTGGACATCAATCCATTTCGAATAATCGTCAACTGTTATCAAAAAATCCGTATTCTGAAATTGAAAGAGATCCACATGTATACGTTCAAAAGGGTATACTGTAGAAGGCCATGTAAAATTTGGACAATCTTTGGATTTGTTTTGTGTTTGTTGACATATCGAACACTTGGAAACAAAACTTTGTATACACGCATCAATTGAGGGCCACCAAACACTAGCACGAGCCAGCAGCTTCATTCGCACAATCCCAATATGCGTATCATGTAACAACGCTAGAACCTTCCCTCTTAAAATGGATGGTATTACTAGGCGATCGCCATAAAAAAGACACCTATCCTTAACCTCAAGAGACATTTTAACATTTCTATATGAAACCAATAAGTCACTTAAATTTTTTGCCTCTGGCCAACAATTATTCTCAATGAAATACATTACTTTGGAAATATTTTCATCCTTTTCAGCAAACTTAATAATTTCGCTCAGCGAAATAGGAATGGTATTTTCATCAAAATTAAAAAAATTCAAGTTAAAATTGTTAACGTTTGTTGTGCCTTCCACTGGCAGCCGTGAGAGAGCATCCACATTTTTTTGTTTGCCACCGGGGCGATATTTTATCGTACAATTATAATTGGATAGAAAAAGAATCCATCTATGGGAACGTACTGACACAATATTCGCCAAAGCTTTCTGGTCTCCCAACAGCTTTTCCAAAGGTTGGTGATCAGTGTACACTGTAAAATTATAACCATAGACGAATTTGTGAAACTTTTTAATACTATACACCACCGCCAAAGCTTCCCTATGAATCTGAGAATAATTCTTTTCCGATTTAGTCAACGTCGTCGAAGCCATAAAACATGGCCTTTCCTGTCCGTTGTCAACAATACTAAGAACAGCGCCCACACCATACGGTGAAGCATCACAAGCAATTACAATTTGCTTTGTTGGGTCAAAATGAACTAAAAGGTCGTTCTCACAGAGTAA
The DNA here is from genome assembly GCA_963931875.1 of Pollenia griseotomentosa. Taxonomy (NCBI): domain Eukaryota; kingdom Metazoa; phylum Arthropoda; class Insecta; order Diptera; family Polleniidae; genus Pollenia; species Pollenia griseotomentosa. The sequence continues at coordinate 95,126,255 of OZ007562.1, read as the reverse complement.
TTTTTTACAATTCAAAAAGGCTAGTTCGCATTCCCGGTTCCAGTACCACTTTGTTTCCTTGCGTAGCAAGTAATGTAAAGGTGCCAAGACGGTTGAACTGTTTGGTAGAAACTTGGAATAATAATTGATCAAGCCCAAAAAACTTTGAAGCTGATCTACATTTATAGGGGCTGGAGCTAGCATGATCGCCTCTAGCTTCTTGCTCGAAGGCTTAATTCCCTCAGCCGTCAAAACGTGCCCCAGATACTCAATAGTGTTTTCCAACAGCTTACACTTTTCCCAATTTATGCGGACATTAAATTCCCGTAGTTTACCTAGAACCTTAAACAACTTCTTACGACAATCTTCCCTATCCTTTCCGGCAACTAAAATGTCGTCTAAATAAACTGCCACTCCCTCAAGACCTTGCAATATCTGGTCCATAACCCTTTGGAAAATCATCGGAGCCGTAGATACCCCAAACGGTAGTCTACAAAATTCGAACAACCCCATATGGGTATTAATAGTCAACAACGACCGTGAGGGGGCATTAACAAGCAACTGCAAATATGCCTTGCTAAGGTCTAAAATACAAAAATGAGTATTTCCTCTCATACCGGTAAGAATATCGTCTATAAGAGGAAGAGGATATACATCCATCTCTATAACCGGATTAATAGTAACTTTGAAATTTCCACAGATTCGAACGGTAGAATCTTTTTTTATAACACAAACAATGGGTGCTGCCCATTTACTATTGCGAACTGGTTGTATAAAACCCTCTTCGCACATATTCTTTAATTCTGCCTCTACTTTCTCCCTTAAACTCAAGGGTACGGAATATGGTTTGTAAAACTTAGGTAGCGTATTCGCCTGCACAAAAACGTCAGCAGAAAATTGTTTTATTGGATTTTTGTTTTTTTCAAACAATGAGGGAAATGTGCATTTCAACTCCTCCATAATACTAGATTGACATATATTTTGCATATAGAAACTGTCATTAGACTTACCGTCTGGACAAGTAAAAAAATTACGCCATGTTGGGTATAAAACATCCAACCAATTTCTTCCCATTAATGGTGTAAAACGATGACTTGATTTGACCACTAACAACTTTAACTGTCCACCACCAACCGACACTAATAATTCACCCAACAACTCAACTTTTGAACCTGTTAAAACCTGCAATGGAGGATAATTAATAGTATTCAACGTAATGTCACTAAAATATAAATTATAATCTATACTACATATTACAGACACTACCGCTCCTGTATCCAGTTCCATCGTAATGTATTTATCGTTTATCCGAATACTCCTCAATAACGGTTCATTTTCACGATTTACCCAGTTCATCGATGCCAGTTTGTAGTCCAACTCATTTACATTTTGATAGTCGTGAGACAATTGTGGATTTTTCCGGCTCGACTTCGAAAAACAAGCTTTTGACGAGTGACCTTTTTTCCCACATTTGAAACAATTCCAGTTCTTCGCTGGACACTTTCCAAGACCATGCTTTGTTGTGCACTTTGAGCATTTTGCCTGACTGTAGTTTTCTACTTTATGTATCTCATACGATGCCAAATTTGACGGCTGCATGGTTTTTTGTTCTTTGTTTACCAGCTCAAAAGACTGTGCTACTTTACATGCCTCTTCCCAAGTTAAATTTGGAGTTGACAACAACTTAGTCTGTAACTGACTACAATTCACACCACAAACCATTCGATCCCGCAAAGCTTCTTTCAAAAATGTTCCGAAGTTGCATGGGGCCGCCAGTAATTTTAAATTTATAATATATTCGCCAATGCATTCACTTTGTTGTTGTATACAACTATAAAATTTAAAGCGATCGGCTATAATATTTCTTTCTGGTTGAAAATGAGGTGAAACTATTTCTATCAATTCTTTGAACGTTTTATTTGTTGCTTTTTCTGGTAAAAGAATGCTTTTGATTCTTTTATAGGTTTCCGGTCCCACTAACGTTAAAAATAAAGCCACTTTGTTTGCCTCCTCCACTCCATTAATTTTGAATAATTGCTCCATCCTTTCTAAATATTCCTCAAAATCGTCACCGAAACCAAATTGTTCAATTGTACCAATTAATGGCATTCTTAATGCAAAGCTTTTTGGTATTAATATTTTTTTTTTTTTATATTTACTGCAAATCTAACGGGCTCTTGATTTTTTCTCGTCGCCAAAATATGTTGTGTCTTTATTGTTCAATCATCAAAAACCAAGTCATTTAATATACATAATTAATCTTAACATAAAGCTAATATTCAGAATACAAAATAAAGTAAATTCATATTACTTATATGTGTGTATATAACAAAACCGGTTTTACTGTAGTTGAGAGTATTGCTGCAGTTTTGATATACACACATATTAAGTAGTTAGTATGTACATACATACTGCAGAATATTATGAAGCTACACTTAACGTTCTACACTCGATAGAGAGTTATGAGCTAACAATTACAGTAGGTAAGAAAAGTGTGTTTATAAATTAACTATCATAAACTTTACACCAAGTTTTGTTACGATCGGTCTATATTTGGTTATATCTTTCTACCCTCAAAAATCACTTTAACTGTCAGAAAGCGTTTGGGAATATGTATAAGTATTGTAGAAAATATTGCACAAGTTGTTTTTATTTTAAAACAAACCCTGTTTTTAAAGTAGGATTTATAAACAAACTTAACCCATTCCCAGCCATTGTACTCGCTCGGGTACAGAAAAAAGGCAATATTTAAAGTACTTTTATAAAATGTTAAAAGTTTAATACAAAAACTATCTTTTCACTAAAAAAAAGCGTACTTTTACACTAAATGTAAACTTTTAACCGAAAGTCTCTTTTAAGAAACATATTTGTGCCAATAAAAACTGTTTATTATAAGCTCTATCTCATTTTGTGTTTAAAATATTTTGTTTTTAAATGATTTTGTAATAACAAGAAAGTAGCCACTACTGAAAAGTTTTTAAACTTTGACCGAAACGATTATTAAAGTTGTACGAACACAAAGTTCTCATCAAATACAATAAATATAAATTTCGTTACGTTGCATTATGATTACAAAATTGTAGTAACCACGTACACATGATGAAACCATGTTCATGGAAAAAACGTTTACATGCCAAAACAATGATTGCATCGCAAAATACTAGCAGCAAGAATTCTACGTGCTAAATGCTATTTACTTAAATAAACGGAAAAAAGTTGTAACATTTTGAAACTAGATTCTTAAAATAGCTTCAGGTGTTTCGCTGTTAAAGGCAAGTGCTAAAGGCGTTATTTATGTAACAGCAGGGAGAAGTTAATTTTGTATAATTAAAGTTTAAAAACAGCAATTTATGGAGGAATTAAAATGTAGTTAAATTGTTATTGAATTGAAATCGCAAAATTTCCGTTGCAATTGGAATGCGCACTCATTGTTGAACTAAAATCAAGTAACACAAAAAAAATATCATTACAACAACGAAATAAAAATTTGTAAAAACTTAACTTTTTAACTTAAGCTATTTCCACTAGAGGTCTGCTTTGAATTAATAACTCACTCGTTTGCCTTTACTCAAAGTGCACAACATTTATTCAAATAAAAAACATTCAAAAAGACAAGAAGAGAGTAAACCGTATACAAAAATAAGAGTAAATAAATTCAATAAAAAACTTGTTTACTGTAAATGAATTTGAGAGTCATTCATAAATAACAAAACATTGGAATGACCCGTTAGAAAGAGCAAGTTTACAAAAAACATTCGAATAATTTTTGAATTATTGAATGTGCATACATTTATTTGAATACATTGACATAATATGTGTGTAAGCTTGTGGCTTCTTTTATTTATAAGAGTTAAGCTTACACATACATACATAATGTGTAGGTACCCTGTAGTAAATAAAATAGTCAGTTACAAAAAAACACTAACTATAAATTAACAATTTTTCAAATGACTACAAATTGGGTTAAATCTCATGCAGATATCAACCATACATATTGCATTGAGGCACACGTAAAACAAAAATAAAAGCAAAATAAATAAAACAAGCATGCCATGAAGTCAAATGAAAAAATATATATACAAACATATTAAAATAATAATAATTGAAAATAATTAAAAATTAAAGCAATACAAATCTGTTTATGTACAAGAAATATGTAGCGTTTTTATTTCAGCACTATTATACATCATCATTTAAAGCAAAATCTTCTTAAATAATTATTTTTATATAAAAATATATACATATACATACATATGTATGTTTATATGTACATATATTTTTTTGACTAAAATTCTTTAAAATTTAAATAATTTATTATAAACCGATTATACTATTAATTAAAAGATTTTGTTATTCGTGCTTAATTCCCAGTTTTTATTATTGATAAAAACACTTGAAATTTATTGTTGTTGGGATAAGCTATTCCTATGCGCATTTCACTGGTTGCTTAGGCCAGATCATCAGGAAACTTCATCCATAAAGATTTTAGAAAAACTAGAGATATTAAACCAAATAAAACTGTTAACCGTATAAGACTTATAGCAAGAGTTCTACTTGTAATAATATCAAAGTTTAAACAAAACACATCAACAATAAACAGTGGGTTTATCTCATCTTACATTCCCCACTACAATTAGTTGAAATTCTCTCAACATTAATTGTAGTTGTAAGTAGGTTAAGAAAAACAAAATAAAAACAACAACAACTTTACAAAAGATGTTGTCAATTAAGTGTTTTTTAGGCCTACACTTTTTACTACAAATTGGTTGCAAAATAAGTAATTAGTAGTCAATTAAAAAGTCATGCAGAGATAACCAATTGACTACAGCCTATGGCATGCCTATGTTAAAATAATGAGTCGTCGACAAGGAAAAAAGTCACTTAATCAACTAGATGTGGTTGTAAAAAAACCAGTTTGAAGTTACTTAAAAATGTGTTTGACTTCCTACAGGGTACAGATATTTTACATTCAAATTATATTTGAATATTTTACTCATTTACTTGAGTTGACTGAATTAAATGAGTTTTTATTTGTTTTGTGTTTGGTTATTCTTTCATTTGTTTCGTTATGATTGTGTGCTCGACTCATTGCAGTTAAAAAACAAATGAGTGTGTTGAAATTGCTTTTTATTTATTCTTGCAGACCTCTATTTCACACTATACCAAATATATGACGAAAAAAGCTTTTGTTGTTTTAGACATATATAAATATTACTTGATTAAATAAACTTTATTAAAAAAAAAACCGTAGAGTATGTTTTTTAGCTGCATGAGAAGTTAAATTGATACTACAAAACAGAAATTTTGTTGTTATTATAATCTGATAGATGATTTCATGGCATTTATTTTTCAAATATGATTTCTGGCATATATCCACCGTGATCAACAGTCGTCAGAGATACATCCTAGCTTCATTATCTAAAAGATGTTCTAACTGTTGTCATAAATAAAAGGGAAGTTTCTCTGGACATAATTCTCCCATACGTTCATTTTTCTGTAGGAGACATCTTTAGATTGATAAAAAAATTTATTCTGGTTTGATCGGTATTTTAAAAAGGTAACAGACATCAGCATAATGCCCCTGCAAACAAAGTTACTAGTTTTTAACTAGAAAAGTTTTTCAAAAATGCGATAAAAATAACGTACAAAACTTATATAAATTAATCTTGTTTGTTAGTCATGCCAACTAGCAATACCTTTTGTGCAAGGACTGAAGGTTTTTCTGATAATCTTTATTTACAAGTATCCATTCGTTTGACCGAATAAAGGCTTTTGACTTTATTTTGATAGAAGTTGCAAAATGTTTCAAACATTTTTGCTTACAAATAAAGTAATAGAGTTATTAAATTCTGTGACTAAACAAAAAGTTACCAACTAATCGATCAGGAAATCCAATTTGAGTGAAATCAAAATCGAACAAACTTTTGCTTTATATACTTCATACTATGAGTACAGCTTATCTTCATTATAACTTATCTTAAAATAAAAGAAACGACGGTAACAAACATTTTAATGAAATGAAATAACATGGCTGTTTATGGGCTTTTTTATTTGATTTAATTTAATATAAACAAAGTTGAATTTATGTAAACGTTGGCAGCAATGCTACAACAAAACAAAAGCTAAGAAACAGCAGATGTTTACGGCTCGAAATGTCAACTATTTATAAATAAAATATTATGAAACCAAAACAAATTGGTTCGAACCGTCAAAGTCAGCAGGCTTTTCGAAGCCACTTGTAGTGCATTCGCCCTGATTATAATTTTGTAATATGATATAAGACTGAATTTTAACTGTTACGTTTCCTTGCTTTTTAAAATTTTTTTTATTGCAAAATAAAATCTGCAGTAAAATTTTATTTTTTCTTATAGTTAGTTAAGTGCTTTTTCAAATTGTCCAGTTATTTTTTCCAAATCCAAGTGATTTTTTTCTATTGTCCAGTTATTTGACTTCTGGTATCTGGCAACCCTATGTAAATAGCGTATTATTAGTGCTTCAACAAATTTTCTGCGTATGATGGCAGATTTGTTATTTGTTGAAAATCGTATTTAAGCTTTTCAGCAAATGGCAAATTTGTATGCATATGTTCCGAAGGGCTTATCCGAGCCGCCGGTAATTTTTTTTTTGTAAGTGCTCTTCTTGTTGTAAATATGCATACAAAGGCACACACACCCAAATAAAATGATTACAGTTAAAATTCAATCCATAAATAACTAAAAAACATTAAATGGCTTAAACCAGCAACAATTAACAGCAAGGCGATAGATGTATGCTTACAGACGGATTTCTGCTACAGCCGCGTTTTGTTTTCAACGGCTGCCAAAGTGCAAATTAATTAGCACAGGTCTCCGGTGAAATAAACAAATTAAACACAGTAATTTGTTCATGCTTGTGTACCTACTTATTTGTTTTTGTCTTTTTATTGATTTAAATAAATTTTTCTGCAAAAATGGTAGTTGCATTAAAAAATAAAACAAGAGAATTGTCAAATTTATTTGTTATTTTTAACCAAATGTTTTCAATACTCAAAATATGTACATATCAACATACAAAATTCAACATATCGTGTAGTCACAAAAATTGTATGCTAACTTATATGTTGAAATATCATTTGCTGGCATATGATGAATTAGAAAAATTTGGTACTTTCAGCATATCGTTTAGGCACCTAACAAATTGAATTCGTTGATAGAGGCATTTGTTATTATTTTTAAGCAAATGAGTTTAAGCATACATTTGCTAAATCAACATATCTTCTAGACTGAGCTTTATAATTTAAAGTGTTGTGTTTATTTAATTTTATTAAAGTGCAATAAAGAACTCAAGAGGATTGAAAAGGCAGTAAGGTTACAATATAAATGATTTTCCGCTTAAACCGAGAAATGTGTTTTAAACAAAAAATTAACTTAATATATTTTTTAATACCCGAATATTGCAGTCTTACTTGTCTGCTCTACTAATGATTGTTTTTTACAAAAAATCCACGTTTTTGTGTGCAATTTGTGTGTTTTATTTAAGCTTTTTTGTATAATAAAATAATAAAAAAATAATAAAAATTGGCTAAAAATTTATTTATTTCATCATGTTTAGCGCCTCAATTTAATTTTTGTTTTAAACAATTCTTGACGAAACAAATTTTCATTTTTGTTGTATTTGTTACTCTAGTACTAAATTCTACCAACGTTTTATGCATACAAAACAGTGACACGTCAATACTGTGCTCAGCTGTTTATTGAATTATAAAAGTACATACACATAAATGTACATACACACAATAATATTGTCTTATTTTTTATCTTCAGATATTTTAGCGATTTTTTAAGCATGGTCACATTGACATCACTCTTTTAAATTAAACACAAGAGAAAAAAAAAGATTTAAAGTAGTGCACATTTAACATAATTAGGACAACAAACTGGAAATCGTTGTATTGCTTAAAGAATACAATAAATCGCCTATTACTGAAAATAATTTATATGATAGCAACAAATTTTCTTATCGCCAGCCGTTTTTCTTCCAGCTACTGTACATGTTACGTAAAAAAGAGCGAACAAGTTTGTATTTAATCAGTTGGAAAAACGAGAGCTCTTAAATATTGTGTTGATAAGAGTTTTATCAGCGTGTCTGTACCAGGGATGGCATTTAGCATTTTAAAAGTTGTACTTTTTTGACCTTAATTGTACTAAAAGTTTTTTTTTATTTCGTGGGTAAAGTAAAAGTGAAAATAATATATGTCGGCTTAATTTACAAACCTGCTTACTACCTTTCAACAATTTTTACAGGAGGGACAAAAAACTTTTTATTTTATTTTTTATTTGCTTCTTGAGAGATAAACCAAAAATATAGTTGATTTGACACACTCCAAGACTCAAATTGAAGAAACCCTACATTCTGGTCGACTAGGTACATATATCTTTCTCTACCACACGGCATTAAAATCTCAATTTACATAAAAAGTGGATTGAGCAGGTTTTCATTTTAATCCGACGATATTCTGCGTAGCACTTTGACATATGGGTATTACTTCTTCAATGGCGTATTTACTTAAAGTGGCTTCGGTATTACAACAAAAATATTATGTATATTTTTATAAGCAGTTTGACCATGATAATATACTCTAGTGACGTGCACAATATACCGACTTTAATCCACCTAGTGCATAAGTAAATTCCACCATCTAATAATAACAACATGACCCCTCATTACAAATTCCGATCGAGTCGCAAATAAGAAAATATTTATATAGAAAAAAAAAAATAAATAAATATGCAGGCTGGCGCAGAATGAGCTGTTTAGTTTAAATTGGTTAACAGTCATTAGTTAATTATTAGTAAACTGAAATGATAACTATTGCTTAACTAAAGTATCATATTTACAATAATTGGTTTAGTAAAAATTTTAACCAGACCAAAAAATGGTAACTCTGTTATATATATCTTTGAATAAAAATAAAGGAATACAAAATCTGTTGAATATTTTTGAAGATACTAGAATTAAAGTGACATCTTTCGTCAATAACGGTTATTTTGAAATGTCTCGAAAACTGTTCTACTTTTGACTAATCTGACTTCACATTTGGATTCAGCGGACAGGTTTACATAAAGATTAGGTGTCAGATTCATTTCCTCATGACTTTGTTGAAAGTTTGTGACAGTGGTTATTATTTCATAAAAAAGTACAATCCTACCAATTTTGCCAACCCTGGTTCTCTTTGAAACTACCAAAATTTGTTTTAATTTAAAAAATGTTCAAAGGTTGTTTGCTCACAGCCAGCGTTACCGTTGGAGCTACTTAAGCAGCATTTTGCCACATTTTCAACCGATTGGATACTATTTTGCTACTTCTTCAAAATGCACCCAAAATTTTACACTTTTTGTAATTCTTGCCATTTATTTAATATTAATAAGGTGACTCTTCTATTTTGTACATTAAGGTTACTCTTCGGCAAACTTATAAAAAAAAAGTCTAGCGGAACGATTTTTAAAGTAAAAAATTAACAAAATCTTCTTTAGTAATAAAGCATTTTATTAAGAAATAAACTAAAATAAATGTTGTTCGTCCATCTTAAAATTAAATACGAATTGTAGCACTATTTTGTGCTTTCAAATTAATTGCTTTTTTAAAGCTTTCGTCATCAGCTAACGTTGTTGGAAAAAAGAGCGTTATTTGAATACACATAAAAATGTTATATGATAAATTGTTAATGAGCTTCGTCGATTCGACGAAGAGTAACGGTGCAGGGTTAATATATATGTATGTAAGCAAGCTTATATAAAATATTATTTCTTGTCATGCGTTGTAAGCTTATATTAAGTAAGTCAAAAAATTCTCTTCTTCAAAAAAAAAAAAAAAAAATTATTTCAAAATATTATAGCTGGCAGTCAAATAGAAGCAACGACCTTTTCATTATTGTATATTATATTTTTTTTAAAATTTAAGTTTAAGTTAAGTTATTTAGTTTAACAAAATAATTTAAAAGAAAAAAAACTCATATAAACGCTTTATTATTATTATTTTTTTTCTAAATAAATGTTATGTCTGTATGAATCAGCGTTGTCTGATTTTTTTTCAACGTCGTCTCCAAATTAGTCATCGAAAATCGCCAGAGCTCGCCAAATTTTATTTTCTTATGAGTTTTGTTAAGAAAAATTATCAAAAAATCGCAAAATTAGATTTTTATATAGCATTGCATTTACGTTTATGAAATTTCTGTATAATTGTTATAAATAAAAATTTTATTGAATTGTAAACAAAATCAACAAAAGTATGTCAAACGATTTTTATGGTTTATTCGTTATACCTATACCCATCTAAATCTTACAAATATGTAAAATTTTGATCTTATAACTATACCCATACCACAATAGTGGTATGCATTTGCGCTGATGTTTGTTACACCTTAAAATATTGGTCTTAGACCCACCTTAAAGTATACCAGTCGGCTCAGAATCAATTTCTGTGTCGAATTAAGTGTATCCGTCTAGCTGTCCATGTAAACCCTGTGCGAAGGGCTGCCAGGTAAATTTGTGAAAAAAAATCGTCAATTTCCTGAGAAGAAATAAAAAAATCGTCTTTCTCGTTTTTTGAATCGTCAAAAATATCGGATAACTTAAAATTTTGGGTTTTTTTTACACAATTTTTCTCGACTTTTACATTGTCAATTTAAAATAAAAACAATAAAAAACATAATCACCCCTATCGTGAATAACAAGTGGAATTTTTGTTCCCATGAAATTTTCATTCCCCTCGAAGGGAAAAAAGCAGTCGTGAATCTCATGTGAAAAGTTTTTCACGCTATCAGCTATTGAAATTTTTGTTTAAAAATATACACGTACATATATATTTTAAAGGAAAGTTAAAATAATAAATCTAAATAATTAGTATTGGAGGGATAGGTTAATAACAACGTTAGTTTTTTGCACTTTTTAAATTTTATGTAGTAAAATATTTTCCAAAATTCGGCCACCACGTCTTTCACAAATCCGGCTGCAATCAACCTGTTGTTTTGCATTTTGTTGACCAATATATTGGTTTGTGCCTTATTAACGGCGATTTATAGGAGGAACTACAAACAAACACGTTCTATTCCCTAGCAAAAATAAAGTGAGAAAATCCAAGGGAAATGTGAACAAATTACGAGGGAAAAAACTTTTCACGATAAGGGGAATTTATTCCCGTGAACATTTTTTCACGTTATTATTCTCCTTTGAATAACATTTTTTCATGGGAGCTGTTCATGATCGCAAATATGTGAAAAGGGGAAAAATTACGAGGGAAAAATTATTCACGATAGGGGTGAATTACTTCATGCTCAGCTAGCATTTTTAATCGTGTATAATCAACCAATGGGTAGTATTTATTTATTTATTTTTATTTTTTTTCATAAGTATATCATTTTGTTTGCAACTTCTATAATATTAACCATGCACCCTTTAAAGTCTTGTTTGAAATGGGGTTTCCGAAGACTCCATATGATGGTAACTAGGATCTTATATTTTTATATAATATATATAGAGTCTGGAATTATTTCAAATGACCACGACTGCTTTTAAATTTTACCCATAAATTGCTAATGTTTATCTATAAACTTTAACTTTCTGAAAACATCTTATAATGTATGATTTTTATTGCTTATTTTTCACCTAAAATAGTTTTAGTAAATTTTCTATAGTGAACATTAAGATAATCGGTTTAAAAATGACCGAGTAATAGACAAATAGTGCTAGGGCGGTCGAATTTGGCCCACATTTTTTTCTATATAAGGAGTATTATATAAAAACCCAAGTAGGTCTATTATTTCACTTGGTCACCATACTTGAATTTAAGGTTTTGGTTCGATTTTTAATTTGATTGTGAAGGGTAAATATATAAAAATATTTTAAGTTTTCTTTTTTTTGGGACTGAATAAAATCGTCACTTTTAAGTAAAAAATCAGCAAGTCGGCACTTTATAATATCGGAACAAAAAATCGTTAGAATGACGAAAAATCGTCACATGTGGCAGCCCTGCTTATGCGCAAAGTACAGGTCGCAATTTTGGAGATAATTTGATAAAATTTGGAACAAATGTTTTATTTGGCACAAAGACCTTTTGAAAATGGGGCGAATCGGTCCATAATTTCACATAGCCCCTATAAAAGCTTATTTCCGGAATAGGGCCTTCGTGCTCATAAACCATTTTATTATGGTTTTATTAAGATTACATTTGGTCTAAATTTATTTTATTGCAATCAAAATCATCTTACCAAATTTTATTGGAATCGGTCCATATTTGACCATAGCTGCCATACAAAAACTTCTCCCGAAAATAGCTTTTCAAATATTAGTATTTACATAAAAATTTGCGAAAATGACTTTTACGATAGCTACTATGTCATGACAAATGTTTGTCCTGGTAGGTCCCATATAAACTCCAATCCTAAGATCTTATATAAATGGAGATATCTAAATAATATTCGGGACAAAGAACTTTTACATTTTGCTTAGGCGGGTCCCAAATAGGTCATACTAGCAAACATTTTATTTTATATACTATGATGTAAGGTATCATTTGGTCGGGCTTGACCGACTATGCCTTTACTTGTTTTTTTATGATTTTTGAAACAAGAAATAGCATTCATTTTACATTAAAAAATTTATTTTTATTTAGCAAAAAAAGTATCGCCACTAATTTCTGAATAAGAGTCCAAACACAATGAAACGATATTTTACTGCGGTGCGATTTTTCATACGATTTTGAAGTAAAAAACCGCAGTGCGGAACGGCATAAAATTAAAATCTATTTTATTTTCATTGCGGACTTTCTTTCTCTCTCAACAAAGCGAATTTATTTCGCCTTGTCTCTCAATTTTTGATACTCGTTCTCATTTTGATGTTGCCATAGTTTTTGAATAATTGGCTTTGTTCACAACATTATTGAAAACAAACAACATGATAAAAATGTATGCACAAATAAATTAATAAAAATTTAAACAAAAAATGACAACTATTTCCGTCGCCGTCTTCCGTTGTATTATGTTTATTTTTCTCTCCCGCAACGAGAAATCGCACCGCACCGCAAACATTGTGTTTAGACTCTAACTTCGAAACAGTAAAAATAAAAAAAAAAACTTATTTGGATGGCTCAATTTTATTCCTTATCATCTAGGTATTTTGACTACAATCGGACAAATTGTTCTCAAGTAATGAAAAAATGTATAAGATTATTATTTTAGGCGAAATATTGGCCTAGTCCGTAAAAACAGATTTGGATTAATAACGCTTAAGCCAATTAAAATCACATAACAAAGTTTTTGGTTCGGTCTTTTGTTTTGCAAAATATAATGTTTCCTGTTATGTTTTTATACCATTGTTAAAATGTAATTTTCAATTTCAAATAAATTGAACAAAATACGTGAAAAAAAACAATTTGGTGTACTTATTTTAATTTTAAAAGAGGTGACTCTTTTATTTTTTTAGATCCCTTTTTTGTTGCCATTTTTTGATAGATAGCCCCTTGTTTGGTACTTTTATGAAATATCCAACGGCAACACCTCACAAGTCTTACGTATTCCATAATACATTGTGAGATAGAAATCTAATGAGTTTTGTTGCGACTATCAAAAAGTCTAATTTAACATGCCAGTTTGTGTTCACACCATCACACAAAATATAAACGCTCACACATGAAATTAAATGCAACCCTAATCCAATGAAAAGTATTATTATTTAGAAATTTTTCAAAAAACAATGAAGTCGTATGGGATGTCAAACTTTTTTCAAAATACTTGTCATTACCGTCACATTATCACACTTTGTCATATTACTTTAATTTTTGACATGTATCAATACAAAGTATAATAGTGTAAACTAGCCTTAAGCAAATGTAAAACAAAGAAATATTTTGTAAATTGAAAGAAAAAAAAAATGTGTATTTAATTTGTAAATTCATAGTTCATGTATTACAATTTACTTCGAATTTCATCAGTATTTAAACTCAAATTATTTGTGTTACTTTCAATCATTTTTATTTTTAAAATAAAAGGTGTTATTTTAGACGCCACCTCTTTTGGATTATTTATGTGGGCATGATGTAATCCATTAACCTCTTGAACTTCCATTTTGGTATGAATTTTACGAAAACTCTCCATCATATGATTTTCTATATAGCCAGATTTTTTGAATCTTATAACCAAATAGTTAACATCTTTTAAGCGTTCGGTCTTTTTTTGTATAAGCTCAGGAGAAGGATTAAATTCGTGATAATATTTTATGCGAGGATCACGTGAGAAATAATATTTTTCAGGATAAAGTTGAGATGCATTAATACTGCGATCTAATATATATTTACAATATTTTCTCTCTATAGATTTATTAGAACCTAAATATAGTTTTTCCTCTAATTGCTCATAGGTATACAAAGGAGGTTCACCTTTTTCCCGCTCTAAACGCTCGTTTTCGATAAAACATTTCTTCGAGCCAGCTAGAAGGTGTCGTATTACATAATCAGGATCTCTAAAAGGTGTTAATAAGATATCCAGCTGTATAAGCATATCAACTGTTTCTGGATACAGAGCTGTATACAAGAAACTAACAATTCCACCTAAAGAATGACCCAGAAGGGAAATTTTTTCCCATTTATATTCCTTTTTAATTCTTAAAATCGTGTCCACATAGTTAATCATGTGATAAGTCATTCCATTTGGATATCTAGAGGATCTGCCATGGCCAGGGAAATCCACACATAATATACCTATATGTTGGGGCAAAAGAGACGTTCCCAGGTTCCTAAATTGTCTTGCCAACCGTGTAAAGCCAATATGGGTCGAGCATTGCGATTTCCAAACCAACGACCAGCAATATATCCCCAGGGCACTGAGATATAAATGTCGTTATGCTAAAATAATCGGAATAATTACAAAAACTTAAAAGCATTAGTTTTTTCAGTGTACTGTTTCTGAAAAACGTAAAGATTTAATTTTAAACTTAAAAATATGCCTATGTTTAATACATCCATACAATATTTTTAAAATAGAAAGATAGTGTATAGCTTTCATCAATTACTGACTCACGTTCATTATAATTAAATAATCATTAGTTTTTCTTCGTTTAAAAACTTTTATTTATTACTTTTTGTAAGTTGACTATGCTTAAACAGTTTAATAAACTAACACTTTTGATTTGGAGGCTTGTTGGAAAGAGACTAAAACTATTATAATTTATTTAGAATTTATAAATGTATTGACAAGGTAAATAAGTAAATACTCTCTTTACATACGCTCTCTACTGATGATGCTTAACTTTAATATGGTACTTTACATACATAACAAAAACAAAATAGTACTATTTTGCACCCAAAATATTTAAAAATAATGCTAGGAACACAACTGGGACGAACGACGAATTTGTGGCTGCGAATATTCGTCGCCAAAAATAAAACATATTTGTGTATATGAAAATACACACAATCATGGCGTCAGCCAAAATGCGTCATACGCGGCGACTTTGCAATAGATTTATTTCTATTTCATACGCCGGCGAACGACGAAAAAATCAGTACCAGGTGACCATGTTTGATTTTAGTTTAAAAGTATTTAAAGTTACTTTTTTGCTTTCATAATTGTTTTTTATTACTTTATCGCATTAAAAATAAATATACAAAGTAGATAACTATAAGAATACTTTTTAATTGTGTTTTTGATAATGTTTGTGTTTTTTAAGTAAATTTTTTTTATATGGTCACACTTTCTCAATTAGTAAAGCTGTTAGTTACAGAGTACGAAAACAAACAAAACGAAACGTTTGCTTTCGTTTTGTTTTGTTCTTTGCAGTGAGTAAAACAAAAACAAAACCAAAACAATGAGAATTATTGTGCCATTTTGTTTTGTATTATTTTTGCTCGTGAGCGCAAATTGTACATTAATATAAAAGTACACAGCTGGAAAAGAAAAGAGTAAGAACAATATTGAAACATTCAGAGTAAAAACGTTTGACAAACGTTTGATAATTGATTTACTCATTATAATATTTAGTCATATATATATAACTATTGTTTCTAAGTGAAATAAAAAGAGAGGTTTTTAGGTTTTTTTTGTTTTTATTAATGCTTTTTTTGACTACTATAGTAATTAAAAAAAAAAACAAATTAAATTAAATAAAAAGTAATTCAAAGAAAAAAAAAATAAATTTAAAAAAAAAAGACGAGGCATTGTGGATTTTACTCTTGTTATGCCACTACAAAAACCAAGCAAGAACTAAATCAATTACTCAAAACAAAACGTTTCTCTATCTGTTTTGTACTCAGATGTACGATTGTAACGGTAAATTAAATAATGCAGATGAGTGGAAAGCCAATTGTTTCGTTTTCTCTCTTTGACACTTGAAAAGTTTTTGTTTTGGTTTTGCTCATGTACAATACAATTTAAAAATTTTCAATAGTTTTGTACATTTTGCAAACGTTTGCGAAATGTTTTGTTTGTTTTCATACTCTGGTTAGTTATTCGTCGTTATTGTGTTTCATACGACGAATTAACTCAACGAATTTTACTAAAAACTTCGTCGTGTAGGGCGACATTTGTCGTTCGCCCTAGTTGTGTTCCAAGCATAAGTTATACCCGAGGCGAATACAGGTAAACAATGGTGGCAATACTACAAGAAGTACAACTAAAACACAATATTTTATTTTGATTGCTCTTTTCATTGTTCGATATATCAAAAACATAAGCAACTTTTGACATTTCTCGCTCTAATGCCAAAGTTTACAGTCATTAGTCAATTATTAGTAAACTAAAATGTTAACTATTGGTTAACTAACATTTCATATTTAGGCTTGGTTTTTGAGATCTCAGTTAAACAAGGTTTTGATAATCTAAAAACAGATTTGTGCCGCCATTACAAAGTTTGTATACAAAATTTTGACGAGACAGCTTAGTTTTGCTTAAAATGTTGCTCTTTAATGATATAAAAAAAATCACATTACGCCAGAAAAATCCGAGTTTACGACTACGTTAATTTAAGTTTGAACTTAATCCACATCTCAAAAACCTGGCCTTAGATGCATTAATTAACAGAATATGCTCTTACATCCATCCATCCTTTGATGTTTCACTCTAGTGTTTTAAGGAAAGAGAAGAAAAAATAAAGGGGATTAAACGGAGGTGCTTGTACTCGGTCAGTACGCTTGTGATTTATTCGTAGGTATATACAAAACGATGGTTGCATGTAAATTTTTTCTTTCTTTTTCTCTACGATAAGAGCAGAAGAATGTTTAAAATTTTCTTTTATATGAACTTAAGTGATTTTCTGTATTAAAACATTAATCTGAAACAAACTTCAATATAAATATGAATTTTTAGCTTTTTATGCATATTAAAGCTCTTGAAAACCGCTTAAAACATATGATTAACTATCGATCCGATCTTTACGAATGACCGACCAAATTTGTCTACAATAGCATTTATCATTAAGATTACACTGATCAACAAAGTTTTTGCCACACCGATTCTGTATGCTAATTCCCAGTAAAAACTTCGCCTACAAAATAATGTGTTGAGTAACCAGAAAAACATAAAAGCACTACTTATAATTCTACTGAAAGAACGAATGAATTTTACAAGGCATGTCCCAAAATGAACGCATTTAAAAGTAAGTCATAATTATTTTACCTACACACATCCAGAAAAATGTAGTTATAGGAGTTGTTATAGAAGTAGTTATAGAAGAAAGAATGAGTGTAAGAAGCTATTCATTTTGAAAAAGCAAGCGAAATTTTTACTGGGTTATAACTTAACTATATACCCTCATTGCAAAACACAAACTAATTTGTTTCTGTCACGCACAGATTTGTTGTGACACTCACTTATGATTTAACCTTTTTTCCGTAAATACTACTGTACGTATGGTTTCATTGCATCAAGTTTTCATTTAAAAAAGTGTAATATGTTGAGTTTAGAACACACCCAGAGAAAAAACATGTTTAAATATGGTCACCTCCAATAATACTATGTTTAAAGACAATTTAAACCATATAATGTTAAATTTAGCCATGTTATTGTTAACGACAACCAAATTATGGTAATAATAGTCCTCGATCAAGAAGCCACAACCATATTATGGTTGCCTCCGAACATATTATGTTTAATAATAACTAAAATATGTTTAACACTTATAATAGCTTGGTTGGTTTTCAGTCATAGCATGTTGCTCTTGAAAAAGAGGAAAATACTATTGTTGACTTAAAAACAAATTATTGTCATATTTAATCAAAAAATGTTAAGAGGCAACCATAATATGGTTGTGGCTTCTTGATGGATGACTAATTTAACCATAATATGGTTGTCTGTGACAAAAATACGGTTAAATTAAACATATTATGGTTAAAAATTTCTTTAAACATAGTATTGTTGGAGGTGACCATATTTAAACATGTTTTTTCTCTGCGTGAACAAAAGCAAAACGTTGTTATTTTCGCAACAGCTCAGGTACTTGAGAGAAAAAAGTTAGTGACGCAAATATAAAGGGAGGAATTTTCGTCGGACTTCAGATCATGGAATTTTTAAAGGATAACATATTCCAAGAAAAGTTAAGTTTGTTAGAGAAATCTGCTTGGAAAAGTTTTAAAAATTTCGCACAAAATTTTTTGTGCCACCACAAAGCATGTAACTAAAAAGATCTGATAGGAGAACTACTTTCGACCTATCAAGCATTGGGTTGTAATATGTCACTCAAATACACTTTCTACACTCCCACCTCGATTTCTTTCCCGAAATCCTTGGAGCCGTTAGCGATGAACACGGCGAAAGGTTCCATCAGGATATTTCCAGCATGAAAAAACGATACCGGGGCAAATGGAGTCCTCGAATGCTGGCAGATTATTGTTGGACACTTGCAAGATACCAGCCTCAGGTGAAAAACTCCAGAAAATCATAGCTTTTAGTTAAAAAAAAAAAACAAATTATCAAGTATAATTGTATGTAAAGTATCAGTATTTTTAATGAAATATAAAATTCCTGTCAAAAAAATAGCTATTGGTGTCAAATTTTTTTTTAATCTGTTTTCCAACTAAGGAAGTCAAAATAAAGTAAAAAGGACCAAAAAAGTTCATGTGACAAATTAAAAGTTAATTTTTGTCAATCAGTGTTATTGGCGAACTAAAGTGCCTTTTAAATATAAGCTTTATATCAGGCCTTTCTAAATTAGGAACCGATCTTCACTAAATTTAGTGGTGTATTTTCTAGTCCTTTAAAACGAGTTTGTGCAAAATTTAGTTAGAATCGGTGCATTCCGCCACCACTTAACTTATGAACAGATTCAGCTGACTTTTGATCGCAAACTGCTTCGTAGAACTAGAAACAATATGACATCAAAATAAGTCATAACTTTTGAGTCGTTTGAAAGTGCACTTGATTTTAACAGACGGACAGTCAGACATGGCTTAATATACAAATAATTACTCAAGAAACAAGAATATATAGATATATACTTAATGGGGTCCGATTTGACCCTTATTCATCATTATCGGTGGAAGGTATAAACATAAACAACCAATTTTGCTACTTAGGCGGCATTTATACAATGTCTTTCCAGAAATGTCTCTTTTATTAATTCTTTTATAAACATGCTATATAATACAAATTTTAAAAATTTTTAATATGCGAACTTACTAATAAAAATTAAAAATACAATTTAAGAAAGTTTTATAATTATAAAAAAAAAATTGTATAAGACGAAACTATAAACGTTACGACTATTTTGTATGAAAAATACTGGGAAATGTTTAAAGTATTCATAGAAGATTTTATTAACGTTTGTCGTTTCTTCTTTCGTAAAATAAAGCTTTAAGAAACCTTAAACTTAAGTCATATCAGGCAAAAGTTTGGGCGTATAATAATTTGTACATAAGTAACACTTTCTAATTTTGTTTAAGCATACGGATTTGTATGGCATCACAGGTTTTTCTTATCAAATACATTTCTTAATTTTTTAACGTATTGAATCATCTTCGCTTGTTTCACCAACGCTATCCGACGTATCCAAGCCACAGTTCGTGAAAAACGGTAAAAGTCTTAATTTACTTCTTCGTTGTTTCTTCTTAATGTTCCACTGTTCCATGGTTTCACTCACTACCACATCATTCAATGACCACGATTCAATTAAAGGTGGACGATGTCTATTTATAAATGGATTAATGACGGCTGCTACGCCTTGTGGATTATTCAGATGAACATGATGAGTGCCCTCTACTTCATGCAATTCAAAATGAGGATTTTTTGCTCTCAAAATTTCTATAACTTCCGTACTCTGTTCATCTATATAATTGGACTGGGAACCCTTAATGACACAATAGGGTACATCGTGAATTCTTTTGGCCAATTCAGCAGCAAAAGGTGGAGAGGTAGTGAATTCAAAATAGAATTTAACGCGACCATCTCTGGAGAAATAATACTTGTCGGGATATTTAATAGATTTAGTGCAATTACGTTCCAATATATGATCACAATTCTCTAAGGCCACAGATTTACCGGAACCCTCGTACATGACATGCAACAATTGTTCGCGTGTATAAGCTGGCGGCTCCATTAGTGTGGCCAATTGTAAACGATCATCTTCTATCAAATATTTCTCAATATTATTACGTATGAACTCAATTTGTGTACTGGGATCACGGTATCGCGTGCGCACTACATCTATACTAATCAACATATCCAGGCGATCGGGATACAAAGAGGCGAATATGAAAGACAACATAGAGCTCATAGAATGTGCCAATATCGAAACTTTTTGCCAGTCGTATACATCCATAATGCGCAGAATTACGCAGACGTAATCTACTGCATGATAAACAATGCCTTTCGGTAGTTTGGGTGACAAACCATGTCCAGGTAAGTCTATACAGAGTATACCGAGATGTTCGGGCAGAAGCGGTATAAGAGTGTTCCATGTACCCATATTATCTAACCATCCGTGCAAGGCCAGGATTGGTCTCACTTTACGATTGCCATACCAACGTCCAACTACATAACCCCAGGGCATGGGGATGCGTAAGTCTATAAACTGTAAGAAAAGAAATAATTATATTGCTGTTAATAAAGGGTTAGTTAAAGAACTTATAAAAATAAATTAGATTTGTTTAAAGTATTAAAATGAGCGCATTTTTCCATTACGTTTAAGGAGTTAAGCCTGCAAAACTTTTATCAAACTAAACGGTTCTAGATAATTTATATTTACAAAAATTCCCACAAATTTTGGTACCTATTAAACGGCAACATGAACAACTTCATTCATAAACATACTGAAATGTAGTGCTGGGATACTATAGATATTTTCTACTATCGATATTTATCGATAGTTAAGATTTCACTATCGATATATCGATATTACTATCGAATGAATGTTTGTAATTGTACTTTTAACTAGTTTTTATCAGGCTACACAGAAAAAATTATCCAAAATTTTTCACCAATTAAAGCATTAATCAAAAATATAATCATTTTTAATTAAAAGTTTAATCAAGTGAATTACACGTTTAATCAAATCAATTAAACGTTTAATTAATACTATTAACTGGTTTAATTGATACTATTAATTTGTTTACTGGTGCAAATTTAATTAATTTTTAAATTAAAATCACAAATTTTTTAATTGAAATCAATTTTTATTTTTTTCTGTGTACAGTTCGTTGTTTTTATCACTGTATTGAACGTATGAGACGTATGTATATACGCACGTTATTTCAGATGATAGTTTTTTAAAAATTGATAAGTACCTTTCTTAAAGAACCGAAGTAGCAGGGACTGACTATAAGATATTCTTTTGCAACTTTAAATAATTTTCTAAATGGGTTTGGATTCTCAACCCAAAAAGGTAATCAATCAAGCGGACTTATCCTCTAATGGTCGTTCATTGTTTTGTCCCATGCTCGCAATTGCAATTGCATTTGGATTTCCATTTTTTTACAACATTAAAAAAATATTTTACATTTTAGTCCCTATATAAACATGTACAAATTTCGACTTAAATGCCTTTAATTAGCAGTAAAAAGCACAGCTAAGCAATCCATACCACTTGCCATTCCTGTTGTTTGTATTCATTGCTGTAATTCAGCGCGAATTAATAATACCAAGTAAAAAAGCTGTGTGTGTATAGCTGCTGTTAGATGTCTTTATAGCTTTATTTTAAATAATAATAATAATATCGATATTGATATTTTTCCTATCCATATTTTCGATATTTTAAGACTATCGATAGTACTATCGATAGTTTCCCAGCACTAATTCACTGAAGTTCGTGTTCAAATAAAATTTAGCTTACCGACCAAACTGTTGGTTTATTCATGCTACTAGCAAACCCTTTTCTTTTCATGTGGCAAACACAAAGAATTTGTTCAATGAAATGAATTTTGTTTTACAGTTTTCACTTTCTTTTTTAAATACTCATCAGTAATGTTGCCACTTTAGTAAATTTATCTTATTTTTTCTTTTGTAAAGCATTTCGAAATTTTTTGCTAAATACTGTTTTTATGTATTTCTAAGCAAAACATATTGCTGAAAAACATTTTTGGAGTTAGTGAATGTTTTTAAAAATAAAATGAATTTTTTTTGAAATTTCAAAATTTTCTTTGAAAACAATTAATTTACATTGAAAACAAAGTCAAATTTATTTTATTTTCGGCAAGCTCTCCGATATATTGCTATGTTGTTTTTTATTTGGCCAATTTTTATTTATCTGTTTATAATTCCTTGTTAAGCTAATACGGCCCATAATCTTTTATGAAACTAAAAACACAATTTTAATACATTTTTTCCCGACGTTTCGTCGATTTTTTGTCGACTTCTTCTGGGGATCGTCTATTTAATAAAAACATGACCTTAATTAACAATTTTTTACCAAATAACATTTAGAACTTAAATTTTTTTAAATATTATTACATTAAAAAACAAACTTTAAAACCAAAAATTTTACATTTAACATATATAATACAAAAAACATAAAACATGGAATTATTTTTAAAACACATAATATTTAAAAATTGTATCAAAGTTTATTTGATGGCTACTCTATAACTTGCACATATGTTGTTGGTGTCCTCCTTCAAATTCATTGTCTTTTTTATGTTTTGCTGAATTCTCAAGCTTTCCTTCGTAAATCTCCTTCTTATATTTTCCTCCTTGTCTAATATTCTAATACTTTGAAAATCTGGTGCATGGTGTGAACTGATCATATGCATGGCTAGTGCTGTTGTTTCTTTTTGCCGCGTAATATCCATCTTGTGTTCTCCTATCCTTGTTGATAAAGCTTTCTTTGTTGTTCCTATATACATACACCTGATCACAGAGTTCTTCGTTATTTCCTTTACATCTTATTTCATAAACAACGATATTTTGTTGTTGTTTTTCTACTGGCGCTTTTATTTTAGTGAATATTGCATTTGTTGTTTTGTTAGGCTTATACGCAAAACATATGTTATTTTGTTTCAGTGTTGTTATCATGTTTCTGTTGTCAGTTAGGCCAGGGATGTATGGTACACTGTAGAATTTTCTGTTTTCCATTTCATCAGTGTTGTCAATTTTCCTATTTTTATTAAATCGCCTAAATACGTCGTCTATTAAAGAACTTATTAATTTTTTAGGAAAACTATTTTGTATCAATATTTCTAGTATTATGTTTATATTTTTGTTGTGGAATATTTCGTCACTAATTTTCAGTACCCTCTCTATTAAATTTCTCGCTGTATTTATAATCTGACTTCTGGGTTGTGTGGCATTAAAATTCATAAGTCTGCCTGAAGCTGTTTCCTTAGAGTACCAATTAAAAATAATGTTATCCTTATCTTTCCGTAGTTTTGCGTCGAGGTATGCTATTTCATTATTTTTTTCTATTTCGATGGTGAATTTAATTTTTTGATGGTGAGAACTTAAAGTTTTAAGAATTTCGTCCTTGTCGTCCTTATTAATGATAGCGAAAATGTCGTCTACATATTTTGCTATGTACTTAATTTTGATATTTTTATTTTTTAATTCTATTATTGCATCGTCCAGCAAATTATCAAGAACAATATCCGCTATTGTAGGAGAGAGCGGGTTGCCCATTGGCATACCAAATATCTGATTAATTACTTTTTTACCATAAACAAAGTAATTATTGTCCGTTAGACAGAACTTCAACATTTCTAAAAATGTCGGTCTAGGAATGTTTGTAAATTTCTTTATTGTTAGCCATTTTTCCATAATATTTTTAATGGCTGTGTGTACCGGAATATTTGTGAAAAGTGAGATGACGTCAAAAGATACTGATATATCTTGAGGCTCAAGTTTTATATTAGACAGATGATTTTTTTTGTTTTGTTTCAGAGTTGTTTGTTCATATTCTCATACACCACACACATTCGCTGCTGGTTTGCAGTCATTCAAATAATGCACATCGTGCTTTGCTATTTATAACATCGTTTAGCTTTGTTCGTCAATTAATGGTGTTTTCTTTTCTACAAAAAAGTGTGACATATTATTTTAAAAAAATGCAATTTGGTGTCTGTTTCTTAAAAATGTTTCTCCCGAAAAGGGTGGCATGTTTTATTTAAAAAAAAACTCATCCTTTTCGGGAGCAAACTTTTTAAGAAACAGACACCAAATTGCAATTTTTTTAATAAAATGTCACATTTTTTTGAAGAAAAGAAAACACCATAAGATGTTTGTGTTTTTGGTCCGACAATGATTGCTTCGGTAAAGAAAACAAATACAAACAAAAAAGCCAGAAAGCAAGCAATCATTACACATGTAGGCATTCAGCAGTTGCTATGTAGTATTTTTTTATCATTTCTTAAAAAGTACAGTAGTATGTAACAAGAAAGATAGAAATAAAGATTACGCCTTGCGCATGTTTTACCGTTTGATGACGTAGTGGTTCCCTTGTACAGATTACCAAGTCTCATTTATGTGTGAAATCGTAATTTTTTACAAAAAATGTATGTATTACGTGATTGTTGGCAACCCTGCGATTAGTTTACTTAGAGAGTTCAAATAAAAATTATTATATCAGTTGTCAAAAAACTAAAAATTTTGCTTAATATTTTATATTGAAAATATTATTACAATAAATAAAATTTTTAAAAGTGTTTGAACGTGTGTTAAAAGTAGCGTAATAAAGAAAAATAAAATATAAATAAAAATAGAAGAGAGCAAAAAAAAGCACAAACTTAAAGTGTGCAGTGGGCAAATGCCAACAAATTAACCGCAAAAAACAAAGGGGGAAATTGTGCGAAAACCTAACGTGTAGCGTGCTTTTAATTTAATGTCTATATTTTTAACTATAGCTAATGTAGAGATAATATATATTTATGTAAGTTAAAAATTAAATTATGAAGAAAAATAAAAAATTTTCAGTTTTCAAATAATTTAAATAGAAAAATAATAAATTGTCCCACTGCCATGTTTACACATAAACATAACAGTCTGAAAGCTAAAAATTATTAGCCAATGAGAACGAAGGTTGTGTGACGTCACAGTTCCTACATGCGCAGTAAAATATGTTTTTATCTGCCTGATGTCGTAATCCTTATTTTTATAATTCTTGGTATGTACAATGTCCCGGTGGCGAATGTTATGATGATTCATCATGAAACATACTGACAATGTTAAATCATCAACGACATATGCTGAATTTTCTTTGACGACATACCTACATTAATTTTTTAAGCAATTGTCCAAAATATCATAAATGATCAGAACTGATTTTGTTCGTTAGGCTTCCGCGTATTAGTGAGTCCTAACAGACAATATCATCGATATTTAGATAACGTTGTCAAGTTTCAATATAATTCAATGCGGTGATAAACAAGAAAATAACATACATACATTTAATAATCCGTTATTCAACCATTGACGATTAGCAGACAAATTTCAGCAGAGTTCAGTTTTATATCGAGTGATAACAGACAATGCTGATTACTTTCAACTTTCTTTTATACAGTGAATCTTTCATAACAATGTCTTCAAAACTGTATTTAGCAGTGTCGTTGGCGCGTACTTTCATCGACATTTCGATATTTTCATAAAAATTGCGTCTTGAGACCCAGTTTGTCAGGAGGAATCATATATGAAAAAATAAATTTGACAAAGTCGCTCAAAAAACGTCACTGGGGAATTGTTGTTATTGTTGTTAATGTAACAAAGCGACTCGCACTCATACCAATTTAGTTCGTTGTTGTCTCATCGAGTGGACAATGACTACTGAATGCAAAAGCATAATAGTGGAAGGCCAATGTACGCGGCATGCGTCTGCGGGCGGCAATAGCATTGCCATTGTGAAAATGTTAGCAATGTTTACAAAAATGTTCATATAAAAAAAAATGCACATCACAAAAAATAAGACTTGGTATTACTTGAAAAAGATGCCGCGCGGCAAAGTTGAATTTTTTCAACTTTTGTTTTAAGCCGCATGAAGTAGACGTTGCCATACACAAACATAATCATTTAACAAAATAAATTTAAAAAACATTACAAATGAAGTGGAAAAAAACTAATTTGATAAGTAAATTCTTATAATGTTCAAATAACTCTTTTTTTATTAGATTGAACATTTTTTTAACAGCTTATTCAACATTTGCCGCTTTAAAATGTGCCGCTTTCATTTGCCTATCAAAAAAATTTCAAGCGAAAAACTAAGCAGCTGATCGCCGCCCGCAGTCGCATGCCGCGTTCATTGGCCTTCCACTATAAGAATGTCTGCCTTTTCATTTTGAGCAATTGTGTTATTGCGTGAGCATCAATGAATGCAAACAAAGTACGTTCAATCAGCAATCTCACACATGCACAAATAAAATGTTAACGAAACGATGTCAATATTACCAACGTTGAACCTTGTTTTGCAGGCATCTTCGTTAACTACGAGATTTTTTAAAAGTTTCAGTCTGTCAAACCAAACACTTCCGAACATGTCGACTGTCGATGTTCTTTGTTGTGTACAACTTTTCGTATTTTGCTTTTGCTTTTGCTTTTGCCTTGACTGCGACCAGGGCTGCCAGAATTGACGATTTATCGTCATTTTGACGATTTTTTGTTCCGGAATTGTGACGATTTTTTTCAGTCTCCAGTCTGAATAAAACATTAAATTTTCTGACACGTTCGTTTTTAAATTTTGGAATGTTTGACAGCCGTACCTTAACAAGAGCGGAAGCCGGAACGTTTTCTTTCGCTTAGCTTTTACGCTGATATGCCATACCTAAGCAAGAGCGTCAACGTTGTGTAAAAAACAGTAGTGATAGCTTTCTTGTGTAATAAAACCCACAAATTATAAATAAAAATAGAGATAAAAACGCTAGATTGATCAAAAACTAGAAAACGCGTGGCGCTTTTGTTTAGGTACGGCCATAATATGCAAGTCTTAAGAAAATCTTTAAATGATTATTTTCAGAGTACAAAAACAAAAATGTTACACTTTGTTTATCTTTCGTCAAACCATCAGCGAATGAATCTTTTACGACTCTCTGTATAAATCATATTTTCAACAATTATACGGCGAACATTTCATGAGTTGTGAGATAATATCTACAAGAGTCTCATCCCAGTAAAAAATGTTTATGTTTCGG
Source organism: Pollenia griseotomentosa (assembly GCA_963931875.1). Classification (NCBI taxonomy): domain Eukaryota; kingdom Metazoa; phylum Arthropoda; class Insecta; order Diptera; family Polleniidae; genus Pollenia; species Pollenia griseotomentosa. The sequence continues at coordinate 95,098,718 of OZ007562.1, read as the reverse complement.
GAAGCACGAAAACTACATGAGCGCTGATATATGCGCTGGCTATTACACACTACTAAGAAGCAGCAGATAAGCGAATACCATTTAAGTGCATTTTTAATTTAATGATTGAATAACTTCGCATTATCCCTTATACGAACAATGTTTTATGTGCTTTTGTTATTTCCTTACATCGAAGCAGGTTGTATTGCAATGATTTTAAAATGTGTTTACGATCATTTTTGAAATATTACCGAACATAGAAATTTAATTTGTTTCATAACACAATCAGTTATCAAAGTGCTTCCAAGTGGGAATTCGCCATATAAAAATCATGCCTCTTGTTAGCAGGTTTTGTAAGGTTACAAAACTGCTGTAAGCTCCATTTTTTACTGGGAAACGATTCTTGACATGAAAGACTCGATAGATAATCTTTACCCACATCTTAAACGATTCCCACAACGGTTGAAGAAGCGTCTTTCACTGTGCTATGGATTAATCTCAGTCGTGTTGCAGTTTTCCCATGTGAGGAATCTTCCACGATTAAAAAATGCGGCATCGACGATCAAAAACGCTTTGTATGAGACTCCAAATATCTCTTACACAATTGAAAATGCTAGCTGGGTATGAAGTAATTATGTTTTTGTTTGAATGCTTTTTTATAAAAAAAATCAAACAAAAACTGTTTAAAAAAACTAAATTTTAAGTTGTGCGATTTTTTTGACGATTTTTCGAAACGTGAAAGACGATTTTTCTATTTTTTCTCAGGAAATTGACGATTTCCTCACAAATTTATCTGGCAGCCCTGACTGCGACTGTTGTCATTTAATGAATCAGAAGTAAAGGCAACAGTTTAGTTTTGACCAATTACAAATGAAGAAGTCGAATTGCAGAACAATCTTATGACTTTTACTATCTCAAGCTATACTGTATCAAATTTAATCACTGGTTCTTTCAGTAGAATTGTAAGTAGTGCTTTTATTTTTTCTGATTACTCAACACATTATTTTGTAGGCGAAGTTTTTATTGGGTCGTAGACCAGGGTTACCTCCAATTACATTTTTTTCTACATGGAGGAGTTTTATTGCGGTGAAATTTTATCTAATTTAGTATTTATGACTACACAAGACACAATTAAATTAAATAAAAAATCAAAATATTTACTGTTGATTTTCTTCTACTTTTCTGATTATTTTTTTAATACGTCTTTTAAACTCTTAATAAGATTATAATATTTAATATTTAATATAAGTATGGAAATACAATTTTGGTTAAATGTGATAAATTTATATGTATGTACACTGTAGATTGTACAGGTTGGCGCAACATAATTAATTATTATTTTTTTCCCCAGCATTTTGTGAAGAAGTCTTGCAGTATTAATTATGAATAACAACACAATCGAACAAAAATAATAACACCAGGGGCCAAATTACGGCATTCAAAATCGATCGAAATTACAATACAATTTAAATGGGAATTTCGATCGATATCGAATGCCGTAATTTGGCCCCAGAAATTTGGTGAAAAGTTATGGGAAATATGTTAAACAGAGCACGTTTGTATGTATGTGCAAAACAGCAAATAGACATCACTAACAGGATTTTATTATTTAAAGCTAAATTGAAAAAATTTCACAATAATATACTTATAACTACATAAATATAAAAGTTATAAACCATTTAAAACATATACCTCATTCATCGCCACCCTGAATGTACATAAATGGACGACTCTGGACAATTCTTTGAATAAAGTTTTTTTTACAAATGATATTTTCTTTTATTTAATTATAATTACATATGGGCACTTCCACAGAAGTGTCGCTTTACATTACCAAACCAAACAATTAATCTTGTATTTTTGGAAAATGTTGTTAAAATTTTACCTCTCTTTCAATAAATAGCGCTTTACATCAAAATACAAAACACAAATAACCAATATATAAATTATTCTTTGAGAAACAATTTAAAAAGCTTGGTGGTATAACGTGACAAAAAGTAGACTTTCCTGCGAAAATACCCATATGTAAATTATTATAAAACCAAATAAAATATTTATGTGTTTTTCTATCGCACCATTTAGTTAGACTGCGCTAAAAAATATTTAAGCGCGACGAAAATATTGATCCAATGTACAGATTAGGTTGAAGTCCAATATATTCACTTTTGAAAAAAACTTTAAATAAAACTAAAATTAAAACAAAAACACACACGGCTAATGTATAATAAATACTTTTTTTCCATATACTTTGACTCATTTTACTTATTGATTTTTTTTTTTTTTTTAATTGAGAAATATTTTTAATGCGACCTCAGACAGTAAGTTGAAACATAATAAGAAATATTTTTTATGCGCGATTAAAACCATTGTGCCATTGAAATCGAAAGATATAAAATCTTATCAAAATCAGCTTAAATGCCACAAAGATTATATTTATTTATGTTTATTATTAATTATTAACCGCGGTGCTGAAAATAATACCACAAACGGCACAAAAGGTATTTATTTTTTCCATTAAAAAAAAAAGATACAATTTCATTTTGTATGTCTCATAATGTTATTTATTAGTGTCACTTTTATACAAATTGAATTGTTTATTTCTTATCGCATTTAGAAAAGGTAAAAGTTTAAAGTCTTATTTCGCTTTGTTTTTTTTCTATTAGTTTACGAAAACTATTGATAATTTTATTATATGTATATTTTTTGTCAATTACCTCTCGCTTTATTTCTTTTATGAGCTTGGTTGCCATTTTTTTCAGTTTCGATTTTTTATTTAAAATTTACTTAACTTTCCATAATTACTTTATAACAAACGACGTTCTTTGAAAAAGAGTTCCACACCTACTAAATATTGAAATAATAATCGTTAACTAAAGATCGTTTGTTTATAACAGGCAAAAGTGTTGCCAAAACATTTTAACCTCATGTTTTCAGCTTATAATTTAAAGTCCCAAAAAATCTCTATGTGAAAATTTACAACCCCAAATTTGTAAAAACTATAAATTTTTTTTAAAAAATACCCTACTTTTCAAACCAATCATAAAAATATCTAAAACATTTTTAAAATTTTTCTTCTAAGACAAAATTAATTTTTTTAAATAAATATCCATAAATAACATAATTAAAAATTTTAAGATAAATGAAAATCTGTTCACAAATCAATCCCGAAATTCCCAATGTAGATGAGGTGATTTCATCTGGGAACACTGTCAGGCGACCACTTAAGTAAGTTAGTTTGTATGAGAGTAATTGGTGTAAAGTGGTGCCATCTTAAAACAATATTATATTTTGTTATATTAACCTTAGAAGACTTACGCTTCGTACAGACGGTAGTGCTGGGATACTATCGATATTTGTTTACCTAAAATCTCAATAAATAGTTTTCTAGAGCATATGAACTTCCTAGGAATGATGCTTAACACCGTTTAGGTAGTCGCAAAGGTGAAACATTTTCTGAAAAATTTTTAATATCAATTTGTTTTTTCTTTTCACTTTTGCGGCTACCTAAGCGGTGTTAAGCATTATTCCTAAAAAAATTGTTAATTGAGACCTAAGGTACATTTTTGTAGTTGATTGTCGGATTTTTGCGATTTAGATCTTGAAGATGAAGTTTTTGTGTTTTTATATGTTCACAAGTTTTGTTCTTTATAGCAAGGGCTACTCTCAGGGGGCAAATCAAAATTCCAAACGGTTTGCAAGATATGAGCCTGAGAAAATGATCACTTTTTTGCAAAAATGACTCCGAGGCCCCAAATCTTTGGGGGCCCATAAAAAAGTGCATGACATTGGGCAAAACTGGGAGACACTGGTCTTTTTTTAATCTTTTATCACGTAGAGTTGCACTGTGTAAATCAACACGAATAACAAGAAAGTATACTTGCTGCAAAAAACTGTGATTGCGGCTGCTGTTATATGTTTTCATAACTGTATTTTAAATAATACCTATTATCGATATCCATATTTTTCCTATCGATATTTTCGATATTTTAAGACTATCGGTAGTATCGCTAGCCCTATCGATAGTTTCCCAGCACTAACAAATCTAACAATATTGTCAGTAAAATTGTTTAAAATGTTTTAAAATGTTAAAATGTTTTCAGAAAAAACATTGACAGTCCATTATAACAGCAACGTTTTTCTTTGGCAGTATATTATCATTGCCAGAACTAACATTATTGTAAGATCTAACCACCGTCTGTACGAAGCTTAACGCTATTTAATTATATGTTGTTGGTTCTAACTAGGGAGATCGAACGGTTAGTATTCGACCGGTTTTAACCGGTTATATTTATATAAGTTTTCCTTACTTTTGTTATAAGAATTACGGGTACATAATTTAAGTATTTTTCTAATTGAAAATTGGGCAAATTAAACTTTTTATGAAGAATTTCAAATTAAAATGTAACAAAAGTCAAAATATATTATTAGCAATGTAAATACAAATCGCTTATATAAGCGTGTCTTATTGTAACAAAAACCAAAAAAAAATTCAAAATACTACAAAAAAATTTCATCTTAAAAAGTAATTAGCAATTTGACAGTATTCTAAATCTATATATGTGGGGGATTTCGTGTCAACTGACCCAATTTTTAAATCGATGACTTCCGATTTGGATGAAATTTGCACTACGGTTAGTCCTATTGGATAGTAGTTTATACACAACAAGATCGATCAAAACGTTTTGACATTTTGGCCATACAGATGTTCTTTCTCATCCTTGTAACTTATTACCCATTGGTGTTAGCAAAATTTGTCCCAAGTAGCTTCGATACCTATTTGATCAATCTTTCGAAAAATTTTTTTTTTGTTTTTTAAAAAATTAAAAAAAAAATTTGTTTTTAAATTTAAAACTTTTTTTTATATTTTTTTTATCTGGAATGTTTTTTTTTTTTTGCTCAAAAGGAAGCTTATGTCTTTTCTTTTAAGGTGGTTTTAAGTCAAGGAACAACATGTAAAATTAAAAATGGATAATCATTATAAAAAGCAAATTTTGATCTACAAAAGGTTAAAATACAATTTGGTTTAAGGATTGATGTTTGACTATTGACGTCAGCAGTCGTCGATCGCTGCGAGTGTAAGACGGAAAATCCATCTGAGGAGATTGAGTGGTTGCGATCGAAACATGTCATGGTAACCTGCCGGCCAGAGTTCGAGCCCCGGCCAGGGTCAAGAATGAAAGATTATCAATAACAGTTTTAATTTATTTTCACGTTGTAAAATTCCTTTCTTCATAAAAATAATTAAATGAAAATTAAGTTTGATGAATTAAGCCTAATTAAAAATATTGGAATTTTGGATTAAAAACCATAAATGGTTCAACAAAATAACCGCAATACTAATTTTTGTTAAAATCTAAGGCACGAGCTCTATATGTACATTTTTCCTTCAAGTTGTGCTGAAAAAGGTCAACAAGAAAAGGAAAGACAAAAAGTGAAAAAACAAAAAATATAGGTACTTTGGACTTCAACAAGAGTTATTAACAAAAGTACGAAAAAACTTAAGTAAAGGAAAACTTGTAAAATTAATTAAAAATGGATAATCATTCAAAAAAGCAAATTTCGATCTACCAGTAATACACAGCGTATTGGCTTTGCCATTCATACCATTGCTTAGCTTCGTTTGTCAATGATTGCTTTGGCAAGAAACATATACAAAAAAAAGCAAGAAATCATTGCTCTGATGCCTATTCAGCAGTTGCTATGTACCGAACCTGTCTATTGCACATGTACTTTTTTTTTGCCGTACACAAAGTTAAAGCATAGCTTTAATCGAACCTGTATGTCATTCATGTGCTTTATTTTTTCCGAACACGAACTTAAAGTATAGCTACAATCGAACCTACAATCGAACATGTCTATCGTTCATGTTCTTATTTTTTAAACGTACACGACCTTAATGTATCGAACCCCTCTATCGTACATGCACTTTTTTGTCATACACGTACACGACCTTAGTTACAATCGTTGATGCAGCATTGCCAGCATGAAGATTTTACCTTATTTTTGAAGATTTTTTGACTAAAATAAGATTTGAAGATCTTTTTTCTCAAATTAAGATTTTTTATTTTAAGAAATAAAAATTCTTAACTTTAAGTTTGTACAACTTACATCATTTTTTGCAGTTTTTTTAAACAGTCAGTTTTTAAAACAATGAGGTTTTGTATCAGCTTGTTGTCTATGGGATATGCATACTTTTGTACCCATTGTCTAGCATACACAAAAATTAGCGGTTGTTCATTTTGGGAATATTGATGAAAAAAAGTTATTTGAAAAAAGAAAACCCGTATTATTATTAAGTTTAATATAGTAAAAAAGAAAAAAGTTCATGTATTTAGTACCAAAAGGTAAAACTAATGGAACTTAACCCTAGGATTACCGTCTTGGTCTGGCCAGACTAAATTTGTGTTTTGCAATTATTGCAATTTTTCGAATATAACAAAAAAAAAAAGAGCAATTCCATATGAAAGCGATCACCTTTTGGACGACCCCTCTCCGATTTTAAAATTAATAGTCTCAATCGATTGCCCAGCAAAAAATAATGTACCTACATTTTTTTTTTTTATAGTGACTGGTTTAGTGGTGGTGTACACCACTGTCATGTGACAAAATTGAAGAATTCTTCATAAGGGACCTCATTGAAAGTTGTTTTAAAAAAAAAGCGATCGCAACGAGTGATAGCTCGTTGGAAAGGTATTGAATCAGGCTTTAATTGAAAAATAAAATTTTCCTAATTTTTCTTAGAAATTTACCTTTAAATTTTCCCATGAAAATTAAATTTTCCGATTTTCCACAGAAGCTCCTAAATTTTCGAACTAATTTTTTTTTTTTGGATTCCTCATAATTTTTGCTTTAAGAATCAGCAATAAAAAAATGGGCCCCGACTCCTTGTTTGGACAGGAGAATAGCATTTAAGAGATTACCTTGTTAAAAATACATTTTAAAAATTACACTGTGCATGAAATTGACACTTTTTTTTCGTGACAAGCCGGGCACATGGCGTTTTGACATAATTCGGGGACGCTGAATCCAGTGGTGCCCGCGGGGCGTCTATAAATGATGTGTGCTGAATCGAATGAAACTAATTTGGATTTGATTGGAGCTAGATTAGTGGGGTGAAATTCTATTTGTATGTAAAAGTCTATGAAATTACCCTCTGCGACGGACCAAATTTTTGTTTGCAATATTTTTCATATAGGACAATATATCAAAAAAACAGAAAGGTAAATTCTATAAATGGTATGTGGTGAATTGAATGAAGCAAGTTCGAATTAAATCAGAAAACTACGGCCCGTTATGAGCTAAGCAATGTGCAAAATAAGGGACTACATATTCGATGACTTGCATGTAAAATAATATAATAAAATTATATAATAAATTCGTATACAGGGGTGTCCTTTAAATCGAAAAGGCAAACATTTTAAACGTCGTTTTTAATAAGATTTCTGTGATAAGTGAATTTTATGACAAATATTTTATAAATATTTCTCTATTAAACAGAATTTAATAACAAACATTATAAAAATTTATTAAAAGTGTATTAAAAACAACTTCCAAATTCTTGTGTTTTCGATTTCCAGAACACCCCTGCTTATCTAAAATAATAATTTAATAAAAAATATATTTATTTACTTTTTATTTAATTGGGGTTTTTTTAGCTGTTCTAATTGGGGTCAGGCCTGACCAAGAGGAGACCTAAGTGGTAAAAAGTTACCTAGGGTTAAGAAGCTTTTGGTGTGAAAATTCCACATTCCATGTTTTTGATAATTATTAAATAAAGTGTATATACATTAGTGCTTTACAATGTCTTTTCAAAGGTGTACATTATTTTAATAACAATTCCATTAGGAATATATTTAGGGAAATCCATATAATCCATATATTTTCGAATGCCTTCGATACAACAACGGTATCAAATATAATACTTAATTGAGAACACTTAAAACTTCATATGATGTTTGATCTTCTTGCCCAAAATTTATATATCTCTAATTTTAGAATTTAATTACTACCAAAGAAACTTCTTTATTTATATGAACTTTTTTACGTTCTTATTTATTAGAAAACAAATGGATTTAAAGTATATTTTTAGAAAGAATTTTATGGAAAATATAACTAAAAACACAATTTAAGCCTACAATCTAATTTTGTATAAATACCGCAATTATGTATTTCAATTTAAATAGTTTCCATAATAAGAAGTATTTCCTTTTAAAAAATTAATAATTTTCACTTCTTTGCCCTTGTTATTAAAAATTTTAAGATTTTCCTCTTCAAAATAAGATTTTTTTTTCGCCATATGAAGATTTTCCTTCCAAATCTTCTGGCAACGCTGCGTTGATGTGTAGTTAAAGTGTGTTTTGATCATAAAATACGAGAACTATACATCGTCGTGCCGGGGTTATCTTGTCGTAAATCACAAAATCCAAAAAAAGGGAGATAATACCGTTTCCTGTGGTAAATTTAACAGGTCTATCCATCTTTGCAATTCCGATGTCTGGCTAATGAGATATTACGAAGTTATTTTGTTGTATATCCACTTTTGCGTAAATTTTATTGCGTTATAATATCGTATGTAGCATAATTGTGGATATACGTCAAAAAGCGTATGCAAATTTACAATTAAATAAATCTTGCGTTATCTTGTTTTATGTGAACCAAGTATATCAGGCATGTTACAAAAAAATTACTATCTTATTAATATTACTGTTATTTTAACATTTTTAGTATAGTACAGAACGGTTCAATATAAATTGATGGAATTGCTATATTGCCTTAATTCATTTTATTGTTAAGCAATTAAAGGTTAATTATTTAGGGTGGTCCAACTACAAACAAAAGCCATAACTAACCATAAAACAAAAAGTTTTTATAGAATGATCTTAATCTTTTTTTTTTATTATAGAAGGATTTATGACAATTATGTGTGAGACAAAATATCGGCCAAATGCTCGCCACGGCTTCGGTGCCATACCGTTATCCGATGGTCCATATTTTCAATGACTCTGAGACATAATTGAGGATCAATGTCGTTAATGTTCCGAATTATTTAATCCTTAAGCTCTTGAATTGTTCTTGGCTTATTGACGTACACAATAAAAAGTCCAACATGATCGTGATGGCCAATTAACATCGCCACGACGTGAGATAGCACGGCCATTGAATTTTTTGCGCAAAAGAGCCATTGTTTCGTTGGCTGTGTGACACATTCGCTTGGAACTGCTTATCGTCCAAGTCCATGTACTCAATTTCTGGCCACCACAAGTCTGGTATCAGCTCGCGGTAGCAAACACCATTTACTTTAACTGCTTGGCCGACCCATTTTCGAAAAAGTATGGCTCGATGATGCTGCCTGGCCTTAAACCGCACCAAACATGTATGCACAGGCGTTTTCACATTTCCTACAGACCCGGTTCGCTAAAATTTGCGCACAATTCTCCCGATTGTGGACACATTTGATCAATTGTGCTGACCAAAAAAATCACGATGTGCACGAAACGTATTTTTGATTTGAACGCCCATTTTCGTAAAAGGCTTCAAGAATCTCAACGCGCTGCTCAATTCTGTACCTCTCCAATGTTGAATTTGACACTGATACAAAGAAATGCCAAATAAAGTTGAACAAAAATTTGACGTCACAATTAACATTGTACATTATGATTGGGCCATCATTTAGTTATAATAAATCTAAAAAGTATTCATACATAAGAAAATTCTTGACCGTGGCCGGGACTCGAACCCTTGCCGGCAAGAATGGAAGATTACCAATAACAATTTTAATTCATTTTCATGTTGTAAAGTTTCTTTCTTCATAAAAATAATTTAATGAAAAATACATTTGATGAACTTAAGCCTAATTAAAAATATTATAAATTTGGATTCAAAACCATAAATAGTTCAACAAAATAACCACAACACTAATTATTGTTTAAGCTAAAACACGAGCTCTATGTGTGCATTTGTCCTTCAAGTTGTGCTGAAAAAGGTCAACAACAAAAGAAGGACAAAAATATAAAAACAATAAAATGTACTTTGGACTTCAAGAAGAATTCTTGACAAAAGGACGTAAAAAACGGAAGTAAGGAAAAACATGTAAAATCTATTAAAATGGATAATCATTCAAAAAAGCAAATTTCGATCTACCAAGGGTTAAAATACAATTTGGTTTAAGGATTGATGTTTGACTATTGACGTCAGCAGTCGTCGATGACTGCGAGTGTAAGACAGCAAATCCATCTGAGGAGATCGAGTGGTTGCGATCGAAACATGTCATGGTAACCTGCGGCCAGGGTTCGAGCCCCGGCCACGGTCAAGAATGAAAGATTATCAATAACAATTTGAATTAATTTTCATGTTGCAAAATTCCTTTCTTCATAAAAATAATTTGATGAAAATTAAATTTGATGAAAAATATTAAAAAAAAAAAAAAATAATATAAAAACTATAACTATACGTAAATATATTTGTCGTTAGTATTAATCTTTGTTTCGAAAATTATTATAATTTAAATTGTAATATTATTGAAACACATGTATGTAGTTTTTTAATAGCTTATTTTGACGTATGTCCCATAAACTAAAAAATATTTCGCAAAAAGTGGCGTATACTACAAAATTGAAAATTTTTTTCAGACGTGACAATGGACATAACTTAAAAATTTTTTCCAAGGCCTTGGATATTTTTACATTATTCAATAAAGAACTTCTAACACAATATCTGACAAAAATATTGGAAGACTTTTTGCACGTAAATTGTTGTGTATAAAATTTTGAGCCTTTAGATTCGATTTCCCAAAAAAAATTTTTTGTGATATACGGCAAGATAACTTCGGCACGACGACATGTCCGTGTACGCAACCAAATATTGAAACAAAACACAATCGTGGTTTTGTTCGGCACCGTTGAAAATTTTTAAACACACATAATTGTTACATTTATGTTTGTTTACATTTATGTGCGAGATTTTTATACAGTGTGTGTATTTTTCTGAAGCCTGATAAATTTATAAAATTCTTATAATTTTTTGAAACCAAAGTTTTTCAAAAATTATAAAGCTATATTCACACCTATTAAATATTTGAGGTTCTAACCACTACTTTTCTTTAAGAATTGTTTGCTTTTGCAAAACGTTTGGCTAAAGCCAACATTATTTAACAGTTTTTAAATTACATTATACAATTAGCATCTTTGAAATAAATTTTAGTAAGTAAATAGAAATTGTTAAAAAAAAAGCTTAAGTTTGATCAATTACTGGTCCCGCTTTTTTTGGATTTTATTGTCAAATATTTGTTAGGTCTGAACATACCTTAAGTCATGTCTATGTATTTTGTTGGTTTCTGACCTTCGTGAATTGTTTTCTCTTTATTCAAATTAACTATTTAATCTTGTAGCTTGTATCTTTATGTATTCGAATTAAAACCAGTTATTTTTAAAACGCTTTACCGAAAACCGTTTTTTTTTAAATAGCACCTATTTGAAATATTCCAAAACCGGTTTTTGAAAAAAGTCGAATAATCGATCTCCCTAGTTCTAACGTAACTTTTACGTACCATGGAATTGTTCCTAAAGCGTATCAATAAATGTGGATATTTGTGTAATTTATTTATTATTTTATACTCGTGTTTATTAAATAATAGAAATTAAATTATAATTAATATTCATATTAAGGAAAACAAAATGATTTCATCTCTAATTCAAATTAGAGATCAAATATATAAAGTGTTAGAACTAGAACCGGTACCTACCACTGTCACGTGACAAGTTTGGTGTTAGTTCTCTTTCCCCTAGCAGTAAACAAAAAATATAGAATAGAGTTTTATGAAAAATATTTTAAAAACCTATAAAATTTTTTAAGAGGTGGTGTTTTAAAAATATATAACAACAACAAAAAAAAAAAAATATTTGATGTTTGTGTGTAAAGTAAAATATTGTTTAATATTTAAATAAAATTCATCTGTCGACAACCACAACACAAGTGACTGATATATCATTTATGGCCACATAATATATCTTAGTCGCAAATTTGTATAAAAACTGTTACGTTTTCGTTCGCTTGCATTCTCGATCGACATGTCGTGCTGAAAATTCTAAGTGGGCCGCAAATCAATTATTTGTCGTTGAAAATACAAGCGAACGATAGTGGTCGACATCGGGTGCCAGGCTGTAAATAAACCTAAAATATTTTCTTCCAATAAAATTTTTAAAATTCAGAAAAAAATAACTCTTAACCATCTTCAAAATATTAAGTGGTGTAGGGTATCATATGCTCGTGCTTAACTTGCAATATCTGTTACATTTTTACAAAACTTAATAGTTTGTGGATCAAGGTCATTTTAAGTCAAGGATTAAATATTTCAAGCAACCATTAATAAAGCACCAAGTTTTTATAGCATTTAAATAAGGATGGCGCAAAAAAAATCTAATTTTATTTGTTGTAGGTATTTATTTAAAATTAGATTATAGTTTGCATAACTTTTTTAACCCTAGAATGCGTAACCGGATGTAGAAAATTAATGTTTTTTTGGTGTCGATTTATTGACGATTAATAAAATTCGGTTCAGTGGCCTTAGAGCTTTAAGCTTACGATGTTGATAAATGCGAAAACATTTAACCTTTATACGTTTCTCAAAATAACTTGAAGGAAAGTTCTTCGGGTGAAAAATCACCAATACTGATTATCTATTGAAAATATACAGAGTTTTTCCTTTATTGAAGGTGTTTTTTTTTTAGACAAAATAATATTTAATTTAATTTGATTAATTTTTTTTTTAATTTAAAACAATTAACTTAAATCATCCATAATATTCAATCGGATGTTAGTAGCTTACACGTCCCTCATACGTTCCTCAAAATAACTTACAGGAAAGTTCTTCGGGTGAAAAATCACTAGAGTTTTTTTTTTCCCGGACTTTTTTGATTCCCGGGAAAGCGGGAATTTTTTTTAAATTTCCCGGGATCCCGGGATCCCGCTCCATATAAATAACACAAAGTAAATTTTGGTATTAATTAATGAAAAAAAACTTTTATAAACAAAACGTAAGGGAACTTGTTTACAAAGAAAGTAAATGAAATGGTTCAATACTAAAAAATTAATTGAAGATTGAAATAGGAACTTGAATTATTATTACCTCACGCCTTAATTCCCTATTATTATGCTTTTATTCAGTATTATTATGCTCTGGATAATTCATAAAACAATAATAAAAACAAAATAAAAATTGAGGTACTCAAGATATGAAATCAAAAAGTTAATTAATAAAATAGATAAAATACTTTGAAGAAATATATAACATTTTTTTAATGGCTTAGGAAATAACTTTCTGACACACTCAAAGCGCTTTGTAAGTCGTCGAAAAGTATATTCCTGATTTTATTTACTAATAATCATGTTTCCGAAAAATTTCGTTCATTTTTTACCGAGTTTGGACAAATAGTTAAAAGTGCACTGTTGTAGCATGCTTCGGATTCACAATCAGAAGCAATTTTTTCTTTTTTATAAACAACGTCTATGTCAGTCAAATGTATGTCAAGGTTTATGCAAAAAAGCATCAACCGCAATGCTTCTTACAAACCTTTTCATTTCAATAGGTCCATTTGTAATCTTTAGAACAATGTGTTTTTCAAGTTGAATGTTGTAGTATCTTACACGAGTTTCCAAAATGTTATTTTATTTCGGTTTCCCCGCACTTCATGGGTATACATATAAACCAACACAAATTGAAATTGAAAATTTGTGTTTATCACCTAATAAACATATCGCTCCTTCATTGCATCATAGTCATATTTCAAAATTTTAAGTAACTTCAGCAAAGTTTTCCATCATACCTTCTCGTATTATATCTCAAACTGAACCGAAGTTATAACAAAATATCTTTAATCGGTACATTTTGAAAACTTTACTCTCATTTTGCCAAGTTCGTTTGTTTTTGTAGATATGACTACTATGTTGCAATAAAGGAGCGATATGTTTAGGTTTCTCCTATTTTTAAGACTTGTTCATGGACAATGAAACTTTACTGCCTGCATCTTATTTTGAATTAATGTATTTTATTAACTCTTTACTTCACTAAATGTAATAATTACACTGTGCATGAAATTGACACTTTTTTTTCGTGACAAGCCGGGCACATGGCGTTTTAATATAATTTGGGGACGCTGAATCCAGTGGTGCCCGCGGTTTTTTCAGACTGGCTCTGGTTTTCGAGATATACCGTTATTTCGAAAATGGAGGAGGTTGCTCAACATATATTCGCGTAACTCAAAAATGGTTTAGTTTATTGAAATTACTAAAAAAACCGAAATTCCGCAATAAAATTTCATTTCAGAAAAAAAAAACTCTTTTTCTAATATGAGTAGTCGTTATTGAAACATAATTTTTTTTTTGAAAAAAAAATTAATTTTTTTATCAAAATTTCGAAATTTTTGTTTTTTAAAAATTCATAAAAAATTAAAAAATGCAGCTAGGCTTCTAATTTTCTGCAGACTTATAAAAAACGAAGCTACAAACAAAATAAGCCATAAATGATTAAAATCTGTTTGCAACTTTTGATTTTATTCACAAAAGTCGACAAATTTTTCATTAATTTAAGAATTTCCCTTAGGGGGCTCCCATACAAATATTGCGTTTTATGAAATTCTTAAATTAATTAAAATTGGTCGACTTTTGTGAATAAAATCAAAAGTTGCAAACAGATTTTAATCATTTATGGCTTGTTTTGTTTGTAGCTTCGTTTTTTATAAGTCTGTAGAAAATTAGAAGCCTAGCTGCATTTTTTAATTTTGTATAAATTTTAAAAAAACAAAAATTTCGAAATTTTGATAAAAAAATTAATTTTTTTTTCAAAAAAAAATTATGTTTCAATAACGACTACTCATATTAGAAAAAGAGTTTTACTTTTCTGAAATGAAATTTTATTGCGGAGTTTCGGTTTTTTTAGTAATTTCAATAAACTAAACCGTTTTTGAGTTACGCGAATATATGTTGTGCAACCTCCTCCATTTTCGAAATAACGGTATATCTCGAAAACCAGAGCCAATCTGAAAAAACCGCGGGCACCACTGGATTCAGCGTCCCCGAATTATGTTAAAACGCCATGTGCCCGGCTTGTCGGTTTTTTCAACTAGCATAGTGTTATCAACTGTTGCACTGCCCACTCTGCTTTTAGTAGATTTATTGCATCAGGAGACATTGATTTAAATACATGTACTCACTTCTTGTAATTGGTCTAAACCACAACCCATCCACAGATGCTACTTTTTAGAGAATAGAAAACTAAATTTCAAAGTTTAAATAGCTATTTTCTGAAATTATGAGGAATTTTTTATTTCCCGGGATCCCGCAAGAAAAATCCCGGGAAAACGGGAAATAAAATAATGGAAAAAACCCTAAAAATCACCCATACTGTTTATTTAATAAAAATATACAGAGTTTTTCCTTTATTGAATTTGTTGTTATTTTTTTTAGACAAAATAATATTTAATTTAATTAATTTAATAATTTTTTTTTAACTAAGATCATCCATAATTTTCAATCGGATGTAGGTAGCTTACACGTCCCTCATACGTTCCTCAAAATAACTTGCTGGAAAGTTCTTAGGGTGAAACATCACCTACACTGTTTATTAAATGAAAATATACAGAGTTTTTCTTTTATTGAAGGTGTTTTTATATTTTTTTTTAGATAAAATAATATTTAATTTATTCAACATTTTTTATTTTTCGAATTTATTCTATGAGCTAAATTTCAGTTATGTATTTTATAAAGCTTTTTTGTAATAGTTCTATTTCTTAAATTTTTAGGAATGACTTTTATACACAAAGTAACCTACGAAAGGAAATAATTCCCAATTTTTAATATTTAATTTAATTAATTTAATTATTTTTTTTTTAACTAAAATCATCCATAATATTCAATCGGATGTAGGTAGCTTACCCGTTTTTATAAATGGGTGCAATTTCACCCTAGGGACTTTTTCGTAATTCTTCAAATAATCTTGTAACGTTTAGATATACCAAAATAAAACTTAATATTATTAATGCAAACTTAAATTTAAAAAACTTACAAAAATCTTATTTAGATCTAGCAAAATGTTTA
Source organism: Pollenia griseotomentosa (assembly GCA_963931875.1). Taxonomy (NCBI): domain Eukaryota; kingdom Metazoa; phylum Arthropoda; class Insecta; order Diptera; family Polleniidae; genus Pollenia; species Pollenia griseotomentosa. The sequence continues at coordinate 95,082,650 of OZ007562.1, read as the reverse complement.
AGAGAAATTTCACCCGAAGACCGTATAAGGGTTAAATGGAGTACCCGTGTACCCAATAGTTTTTATATGAAAAAATAGCCTCTTACTATTTAAAGATTTGGAAATTATTGAACTATTTTAACAATTTTACGGTTCTTAAATTTAATTTTTTGCCAGAAACTAAAACTAATTAAAAATTATAATGGGCTACACGAATACCTTGTTTTGCATGAAATCGTCTTTAAAATAGTTGTTTCCAGACCATTGTTTATTAATTTCGGAGACTTGCCATTAGCTGTTCAATAGTTCCAAGCTTATTGTCTTACACCTTACAACTGAGGTAGCAAAAAACAAAACTGGAAGCCGGTAAATCGGTCTTACACGTGATAATAACGCAACATACATACCTAAGTTTTTTGTTAAAAATGGCATGCACGATTAAAAAAGCAGTGTAAATAATTTACGTAATTAATGGGCCACCCTATTTATGTATTCACATAACAAACCGACCTTAACATTTCTAAGTTAAAATTTATAAAATGGAATCCTTTAAGATTTTCTTGTTTCTTTTCAACAATTACATTTTAATTTGCTTAATATATTTTCGTTAATGATATAAAATATAAAACCCGTTAATTAATGAAATAAAAACGTTGAGCTCAAAAAATTTAATATTCAAAAAGAATGCAGCCTTAAAAGAATTATATTTCGTTAATGTCTCGTAAAAAAAGAAAATTGTAAGAAAGAAGAATTTCGAAAAATTTTCTATGGTAAAGCAATTTCAAATGCATTAAACTTATAAAACTGCCTTGAGAATTAAAACGACACTTCAAGAGCACTTTAATGACATTGTCATACACACGAAAGGAATTAATGGAAATACTGAAGGTGCCACCACAAATGAGGATAGTGAATGGCGATGATGATGAGCCAGAGACAAGCATTAGTGTCAAGAAATTGTAAAGGTATGCTGGCTGCCATTACAGTCATCTACGACGACACACATAAACACAAGGCATATAAAAACATGGATTGAAAAGAATTAAGATGTAAATAAAGAAAAACGCTAAGAACGTGGCACGAACTTTAGCACCTCAAGAATTTGTTATTCAACTTGTGCACTTCACCAACCAAAACCATTATGAGAAAAATGTAATAACCTGTTTAACTTTTTTTTTTCGAAGAATAAAATATTTACAAACTGCTTATCAACAGAATCATAAGAGATAAAGGATAAAGGGAAAATATGGAAAAAGAAGTTTTTAGCGCTTCCTTAAGTTTATATTAAATGAAAAAAAAGAAAAAAATAGAAACGAAAAAAAACGTATCAACAAAAGAGAAGTAATTTCCTGTAGGGAGTCTTTTTAGCTAAGGAATTAATTTTTTTTTTCAGACATGAGCTAATAGTTGTTTAAATCTTCTTTCTTTCTGTTAGACAACAAATTAAACATTAAATTCCTTTTTTCAAATAAATTGGATTATGACCAAATAAAAATCTTTAAAGCCCTTCATTTAGATAAAAGATAGAATTGTTTAAGAACATTTAAAGATATCGCTGATAATAACGAAACAAGAGAAGAATTTTATTATCTACTCCAACAAACATTAGACAATATAATAACAAAAATTATAACTCTCGGAGATTTTATCGCAAGAGTTGGATCGAAGCCTGAAGCTTGTCTGGAATCGACTAGAAGGTTCTTGAATCTACTTGTCTACAACTACTGGTGGCATCTCATAAAGTCCAGTGTCATAATGTCTACAACTTAACTTATAACCAAAAATATTAAAATGAGGAGAAAATCCTTGTGCCCAAAAGTGTTTTCGTTATATATTTACAGCCATATTCATTCTTATTTTAAGCTTATAGTATGTAATAACTATTAAACGATTTTTGTCCTATAAACCTCTTATAAAAATTTGTATTTATAAACGTACAATAACTTATTTTTTACTATTAACTGTTTGCAGCGATTTTCTGTTTAAGTATGGCAACTTTCTTTATATATGGCTGCCACTTTATTGTTAGTGATGCACGAAACTTCTATTCGGTTTACATGATATTCTATATTTAAATTTTTTTTATAATTTTTTTTTAATTGTAGACCTTCAAAATTATTCTTATCAAAAAAAAAAATAAATATTATTTTAGTTTCTGAACAAAATGTTTCCGAAAGGTATCATAAAAACTTTTGTTTGAACCTTTTTTATATATACGATAAGAAAGTAATCGAATAATAAGTTTGTTTACTTTTTATTAGCATCACTATTATTATGATTTGCTTATTTTATTTTTTTTTATATTTTTGGACAATAATTTGTTGTTTCAAACAAAAAAAAAACAACTAGTTGCAATAATTTAATTAATAATTTTCGAAAAAAAATTTTGCACCAGTAAACGCATTTATCAAAAATAAAATCAGTTTTAATTAAAAATTTAATCAAGTGAATTAAACGTTTAATCAAGTGAATTAAACGTTTAATCAAGTGTATTAAAAGTTTAATTGACAATATTTATTTGCACTAGTAAACAACTTATGATATTATTCAATTAAACGTTTAATTCACTTAATTAAACGTTTAATTCACTTGATTAAACGTTTAATTAACTTGATTAAATTTTTAATTAAAACTGATTTTATTTTTGATTAATGCGTTTACTGGTGCAACATTTTTTTCTGTGTTAAAGAGAATATCTGCATTTGCCCTTGAACATATTCGTTTAAATCATATAATTTTTTTTTTTTTAAATAATTATCAATATAACTTTAAATTGGCTGTCTAAAATAAAAAAAAAAAAATTAGTAAAATGTATTTAACATGTCCGTTGTAATAAAAAAAACATTTTTGTCATTATTTTTCAACATATTTCACAAAAATAATATCATAAAATGCAAACACCTTTTAAAATCTCATTTTATTTTTGGTTTAAAGAAGGGCAAATCGAAAAATAAATTCTCTTACTTTATGAATGGTTTAATCAAGGTTCAATAGACTATTTTTTGTTTTTGAATACAATTTTAGCCATTTTTGCTTAAAAACGTTCAATTAATCATCAATAAGTTTTTATGAATACGGATCTTAATATATACACCTAGAGCAAAAGTAGCAAAACCATTTTTAAAAAAATTTTAGCCATTTTATGTTTAATTTAACGAAATCATTTTCACCGACAACCATATTATGGTTAATTTAGTTTTTTTTAAATAGTTTTGTTGGTTGTGACCATAATAAAACATGTTTTTCTCTGCGTGTATGTAGATCTTTTTTTTTTGTTTTTAACTTCTTTAGTAATTATGGACCTTATGACACTTTTAAAAGTGTTAGTAATTATGGACACTATGACACTGGACGTTATGACATGCCAATCAACTACTGCCGGTGGTGAATTATAAATACAGGCTGACTCGTGTTGAGTTGAGTTTGTTTTGAGACATTAAACGATTCAGTTCGTAACTAACAATATTGGATACAAATTGTGAACGTAATAATTAATTTGAAATTTTGATATTTAGCTAGGCTTTATCAAATTAAATTTTCATCAAAAAACAGAAGAAAAAGGAAGAAATATGTAAATAAAATTGAAAATGTATAATTAACTACAGCAAATTTCGAACCACCAATACAATTGGTTAAAGATTGTCTATTGGCTGACTGACACCGCACCGCATTGGTGCAGAGGGTAGAACGCAAAGAGTTCTGACGATGAGAATGTGGTTATTCTCGAAATATAAATTCAACCCAGGTTCGAGCCTCAGCTCAGCCAAGAATACAAATTATCAATAAATATTAATTAATTTCATGACGTTAAAATAATTTAATGAAAATTATATTTGGTGAACTCTGGCCTAAATAAATATCAAAATTTCAAATTATAAATCGACAGTTCAACTAAAAAATCACAATTGTTATAATTAATTTCAATAAAGTTTGTTAAGTTGAATAAGTATGTTTATTAATTTTGATTTGCAATTAGAAAAACTCAACGGTTTGTTATAAGGGGAGTAAGCCAAAACGCGTTTATTGAAGGAAAAACGTAACACTTTATTTTCTTTTTGGTAATAGGTGCAACATCACCAGATTGTTTGCTTGATCCTATAAATTTGGTGATTAGAGACATTTTGTAATTGTTTCCGTGTTGAAGCCTGTCTAAGGATGATAAGAAGATTGACTTGGTCGAAGCTAGAAATACAGCTCAAGATCGAAGCAAGTGGCGAGACATTTTTCGGTACTCTAAACTGCAAGGTAGAAGAGGTCAGGAATAAGTAAGTAAGCTGATCTGCAATTACATATAAATATAAAAAAATATAACAAATACCAATAGAAGTATTTGTGTAAGTAGTTTTTCAATATAATAAAATATTACGCGACACGTATTTTGCAACCTCATATAGGAGCCGGCATACCCAATACTCTAGAAGCAATAACAAATGCTATTAGAAAACCAAAGAAAAGCAAAGCTCCTATGTACGACCTGTTTTCTTCAAAAAAAATGTTCTTCAAGGAAAATACCTTTACTGTTTTTTCCGCTTTTCCAAGAACTCTGGCAGCAAGGCATTTTATTAAAATTCCCCAAGATCAAAAATACTGTAGAGAATTCTTCTTTACTAACCGAGTTTTTGATACGATGGAAACGAATTACGTAATGCCTGCCATACACTAGACAAGTTCCAATAGTCAACTGGGCGCCGGAAAAAACTCACAGAGGGCGTTGAGTCAACTTAGACCGGCCCTGATGATATCATTCTCTTTAGAAAGTAACTTATCGCATTAGGTCGATTTAAGAAAAACGTAAAAGTGTATGCCCTGCAGCAGACATTTAAAATATACATACATACATTGTATGTAGTGTAATCTCACTTATATCTATGTAATTTGTTTGTGGTTGGTTGGCTTGTTTTCCTAATGTGTATGGTAAACATTCATTATCATTACCAACATCTCTCGCACATCATCATTACCGTCGCCATGAACGCCAACACAATCAACATTGTCATCATCAAAACAAGCCATTTTTAGTTGATTTTTCTGCAACTTGTCCTGTTATATATGTTAAAGCCATTTTTACACATACATACATAATTTAGTTGCTCTTATGCTTGCATCAAACAAAAAAAAAAAAAAAAAAAAAAAATCAAAATGTTGTTCTTTTATTGTAGTGTGTTTCGAAAATTACTTCCTCTGCCTGGTATATGACATCACTTTTCGTTACTGATGAAAACGGATGTTAGTGTATATACGATGGCCGACAGTGGAAACAAATATTAAAATTTTAGGAATATGGTCTGAACTGAACATTTATCTATTTATTTACCACAAATTTGTTTAACATGGTCCCACTGTTAGACATAATTTTAAATATTTTCACAAAAACCCATTCATTATGGGAACCTTTGGAACAGCCATCAACCATGACATGAGAAAAAGACGTTGCGATTACTTTATTCTTTTTTTGTTTATTGTTGTTAAATTATGTTAAATTGTGGCATTTTGCCAAAAGCTGCATTAACAGTTGCATTTTGGTTGCATGTTTTTTTGTTTGGTAAAAGAAATACAAGAGACAAAAAACTGGTTGGCTCCGAAAAAGAAACAACAACATCAGCCTTAATACATGGAATATTTACAATTGTGAAGTTCGACTACGAGCAAAGTGAAGAAAATCCTGTTCCTAAGTGGATCATTTTTGGATAAATGCCAATTTGTGCTTTTCTTAAAAATGGTAGGAAAATATTAAGGATAATGTTAAGCGTTCCAAATACATACCTACGTTGTTAAAAGTCTGGTTTGTTGTAAAAAAACCAGTTAAGCCAAATTATAACACATTCGTATGTTGTTCGTATTTATTTGCTAGATAAAAACCCAATTGCAATGCTGTTGGAATACACATTCAAATCATTGAACAATTTTCAAATTCTATACTTAAGAGTAAGTGCTGAGAATGTGATATTCCTATTTATTTTAAGATGGCCAAAATTTTTTCTTTTTTTGGATTAAAATATGATTAACCCATTTACTTGCGTTAGGCTTTCACCACTTCCGAAAAATATTAAGCATACATTTTCAGAGATATTTATGAAAATATTGCAAATCCCATTTAATACGACTTTTAACAAGTAAGAGACCTATATTAGGCTCAGCCGAATCTAATGTACCATTCACCATGATGCGCTAATAACATAAAGTTATTTTAATACCGTTCTTTAGATATAAATAAATTCACTTTGTCTCACGCTCACTTGATTTCCGATGTTGTGTATTGATAACCACGATGCTTGACATACGTAATTTGGAAACTTTGGCTCCAGCCGTTCTAGAGATATACAGAAATCTATAATGTCTTTGTATGGAAAGTGCCAAGCCCACTTATCCAATCCCGCCCACATTTTGTCGGATGTTGGAAATTGATTACAAAGATGCTTGTACCTAATTTGGAAACTTAGGATCTTGCCGTTCTTCAGATATGCATAAGCATAAAAGAAAAAAACAACAACAAGGGATTTTCTGGTAAACTTAGAGGCAGTTCTGGGTCTCATGTCTCAACCATTTGTGGACTGAACAGGCTGTATTTAAATATCAAACAATTCCGGACTATATGTGACACAATTATGTATCTAAAAAGTCCCCATCATATCTATGGCCTTCGGACCATTTCAATGGACACATTGACAGACGGACATAATTAAATCAACTTCGCTCTTTATAAGCACTTAGAATATATATACTTTAAAGAAACTAAGATCAATATTCAAGAAATTACAAACGGAATAACAAGCTTATATATAACCTTTTACCTTGGTGAAGAGTATAAGAAAGTGCTGGTAATGTGGTATGGTGAACTACTTTACCAAATCATATTTTTTTTTTAAAGTAGTTGAGTTTTATTTTTTTGTTATTTAAAAAAAAGACAGGATAACAAAAACTATTCATGTAAAAAAACACAATTTCATTAATGTTTAATATGGAAGGTAATGTGACACACTATAACAAATAAGCTGACTTAAAGTATGCTACAAGTGTACACCTACAGGGGCTTAATGCATACATTTGTTTATTTTAAAATATTAACTATAGCTGTAGAGCAATTGTATAATTGCTCTTAAGAACTAAAAAAATGACAGAAACACGAAAAACAGAAAAATGTACTTTGAACTTCAAGAAAAATTCTTAACCAGATGTACGAAAAAACAGTAGTAACGAAGAACATGAAATTCAATTACAATAGATAATCATTCAAAAACAAATTTTGATCTACCAAAGTTAAAAGGCCATTTGGTACCAAGATTGATGTTTGACAATTGACTTCCAGCCGTCATCAATGGCGGTGAGTGTTAAACGGCAAACCCCACTAAAGAGATTGCGTGGTTACAATCGAATCATGTCATGGCAACCTGTCCGTGTAAACCTGGTTTTGATTAACAGTTCAGTCAAGAATGTAATAAATTTTAATTAATTTAAATTGTCAAAAGTAGAACAGTTTTTGAGATATTCCAAAATAACCGTTTTTTTTTTGTCTTTAAAAAAGATAATGTTACTGAAATGCAAATATCTTCAAAAATTTTAAACGGATTATGTTTTTCTTTCTTTTTAGTGAAAGGTTATAAATTTCTAAAATTTCTTTTTATGAAAATTCAAATTCGGATGTTTTCACTAAATATGCCGTTATTTCTTAATTCTTTGTCCGACGATAACAATTTTACGCTTACTACGCTTAAAACAAAATATTTAAGATACATGTAAAAAAAAAATTTTTTAAATTTTGTTATTGCTTTACTGAAGCGAATTAAAATGGTGAATTTTGAAAAACATAAAAAATCGCTTCTTTTCAAGTTTAAAGTCCTGTAACTCAGTGTATCTTTATCAGATCGCCACAGTTTGATTATGTTCTGAAAGAGAAAGGAGATATCTATGTAAAATGTTAAATCTTGAAACATTCAGTTGAATAGTTCTCGAGATTTTTCGAAATACCTAAAACAACTGCAGAAAAACACGATTTTTGCGTATATCTCGAAAAACGCTTCTTGAGAAAAATAAATGAATGCCATATTCGTGATCAGCAGTCCCGATTTATCTTAGAAAACATCTTATTTTTGAGGTTATGGCAAAAAGTTAAAAGTTTGTGAACCAGTGTAATTTAATACAAATTAACTTTTGCCTGATTTAAATATCAAAATTTGGATTAAAACATATAAACAGTTCAATAAAATAACCACAATATGAATTACTCTTAAGAATTTTAAAATGTATCTTTAATATAAAAATTTATTTTTTAACGGCACCCGAAAAACCTACTCGAATTTTTTGCAACTGACACTTAGAATAACTTTCAAAAATTACACAAATCAAAACTTTCTTAATTTTTTGAGAGAGGGAAACAATTTGTATTGGTTCCATTATTCTTGATTTGGTAGTTTAACCCATTACTACATAGCCAGCCTATACGACATTACCCGCACTTACTCCAGAGTAACTCTCACAAAAAAATACTGAAGATAAACTAACGTAAGTATGTGAACGGGTAGAAGTAAAAAACAAATGATTTACTATTGTATAAGTGCGGGTGTAAAAAATACTCATAACTTAACGAGGGAACAAAAAATCCTCACACTCTTTAAATGTGAGTTTGGGATATGTAACTACGAAATGTTTTTTATATTTATTTCTTTGATAATATTACAACAGCAGCTTCTTGCAAATGGTATACCTTCGCCACACACAAAACATAAGTTGTATACGCCCGCTACATTCGACAGAGAAGCAAAGATCACAAATTGTAGCACACTGCACGAGCAAATTTTCAAAAAGGCAAATTTTTTTTACTGTATTCAAAAGTTATAAAATAAACAAGTAAAGTGCGGATTGTATTTCTTGAATTCTTGTACACACACGACACTATTTAAACTGGTCGGCGAGCAGTCGAGCATAGAATTTGTCATTCTGGTTGTACAAAAATATTTTGTACAGATAATTGACTTTTGTTGCTTGTATGATATTCCAATACATTAACGAAGATTTTATCAAATTAATTAAATATTTTTATTATTCCTTCAGTAGTTAAACATGAAGTGTTGCAAGTTTGGCAAACAATGCTAAAGTTCGTCTCTATATGCACCATCCAAACAATTAAGGTAGACTGATTTGGTTGTTGTAGCAGCGAGACCTGAAAAACTGGTGCTGCTGAGTTTACTGAGTTTAGGTTGATGTCCGCTAAACTCCGAGACGCTTGCATTCGTAGAACCTGAATATTTTAGCTTTCTGGGTTAGCCTAAATATTAATAATTCTACAGATTTTCCTCTCTTAGGGGACAAGAGAAGGAGAAATCTGTAAAAGCAACTAATTTCCAATTACTGCGCAGAGCAGTTAAAAATAGTTAATGGTGAGGAAAATTGTAAGCAAATATAAGGGTGAGTATTTTAGAAATTATAGTGACTCAAACGTGTACCAAAAGTAGAGTTCGCGTGGATGCTTACCTTGCTGGTAGTTGCCTTGTTAGGAAAAAGAACACTGGGGATTTTCAAGTTCAACTTCAAATATTTTTTTTTTTTTTTTTGCAATATTATTTATTGAATCTTCATACATTAAATATGAACTAACAATAATTAATCAAATCTTAACCTAATACTTTATTTTATGTCCTGCCAGTGCCAGACAAAAATTTTCTTCATCACGGGATCTGTTCACTTATCTAAGTGTTTATCGCTCATCTAATTGGATAAGTGCTGCAGTGTCTCTTCTTCTTAAGCGAGTGTGGCCGCTATCATATAAAATATTTCGAGCTAGTGGGTTCGGATGCGATTCGAGCCTTTTTAAGTATTTTACTGCATATTTCGTAATCATAGTTTTTACTAAAGGAACATTAAGATCCTGGTGAATATTTGAATTTTTAACATACCAAGGGGCAGCTGTGATTATTCGAAGAAGTTTATTTTGGCGCCTTTGAATTTTTTCTATATTAGAGGCCGAGGCAGTGCCCCATAACTGAATACCATAGCACCAGATTGGCTTTAAGATGGAGTTGTAAAGAAGAAGTTTGCAGTCGAGGCTAAGGATAGAGTTTCTACCAATAAGCCAATGAATTTGAATGGCTTTTAGTTTCATTTGAGTTAATTTTGGCTCTATATTGGATTTCCACGTTAATCGCCGATCCAGATGTATACCGAGATATTTTACATGCGAATGTTGAGGAATTATTTGATTATTGATTGTAATATGGGGGCAAGATTCCCGGCGCAAGGTGAATGTTATATGCACGCATTTTTGCTCATTGACCATAATCTTCCATTGTCTTAACCATATTTCTAGTTGAACTATATGATGCTGTAAGTAACGAGATGCTTCATAACGGTTTTCGTGGCGGCTTAGAAAAGCTGTATCGTCTGCAAATGTTGAAGTTTGGGTGTAGTTGCTTGTTGGCATGTCCGAAGTATAAATTAAGTATAATAGAGGGCCCAGGATGCTGCCTTGTGGGACTCCAGCGCCAATGGGCTGAGGTGAACTTAAGAAATTTCCTTCTTTAATAATAAATTGACGACCGACTAAGTAGCTTTCTAGCAGCTTGTGTGTGTTTGCTGGTAAATTTTGCTTCAATTTATGTAATAAGCCTTCATGCCAGACTTTATCAAAAGCTTGAGAAACATCGATGAAGAGTGCGGAACAATATTTTCTTTCTTCAAAGGCTTTTCTTATGGCGTTTACTATACGATGGGTTTGTTCAATTGTGCTGTGTTCTCTCCTAAAGCCGAATTGGTGATTAGGAATACATCTATTTTCACTTAAAATTGGAGTTAATTTTGACACTAACAGCCTCTCAAACAGCTTTGATATATTAGAAAGTAAGCTTATAGGCCTATATGACTCAACTTTTGTGTGATCCTTTCCTGGTTTAGGTATCATGGTGACTAAGGAAACCTTCCACTTTTGAGGATAGTATTGAAGACGTAAGATAGCATTGAAAATTAATAGAATAATTTTCTTTGCTGTGCTGGGTAGCTCCAAAAGCATTTTGTTGCTGATCTTATCAAAACCAGGGGCTTTTTTGGGGTTTAATTCACAAACAGCCTTTTCGATTTCTCTTATCTCAAATCTTAGGGGAACAGCTGCTCTAGCAGGAACAGGTGGTAACGCGACCGCAGTATCGTGAGATATATTTGGGGTAAATACGTTTTTTAAATGATTAACAAACAGATTTCCCTTTTCGTTATCATTTCTTGCCCAACTTCCGTTCAAGTTTCTTAATGGTGGCTTAGAGACAACTGGCCTTTTTAGATTTTTAGCTGCACGCCATAATGAGTAGTCTGATTGCGGAGTTGCATCAAGTTCCTTAAGATATTTTTGCAGAGAATCCGTTTTCTGTGTCTGTAGTAACTTTCTTAGCCTTTTTGTACACTATTTTAACAAACTCTTAAGTTGAGGGGATCCGTGCAATTGCCACTCTCTTCGAGCTCTTCTTTTTTCAGACAGGAGACGCTCAACATCTGTGGAATAAATTTTAATATTTTTATTTTTTTTGGGGTAATACTGGAATGTTGCACAGCTAGCTTCAGAAAACTGTCAAAATTAAGAATAGCGCGATCTACGTATTCCGGTGTACTAAGCGGAATATTTTCTGTGCAATGGGTGCTGAGATATTTTTTATATTTTAGCCAATTGATTTGTGTAGCTGGCGTCGCTAAGTAACCAGTTGGAGATACAATTCTATTGGGGTTCATTAAAGTAACAATTGTTGGTGTGTGGTCGGAAGATAATTCTAAGGAAGCTTCAACAAAAATCGTTTCTAAGGGGATGTTTTTAACCACGCCAAAATCAAATATAAATTTTTTTATATGAATTCAGTACGATTCCCAAGGCGATTCTAGTTTTAATTTTAAATATAAGTTTTAAGTTCGACTTCAAAAATAATTTTAATGGTATGAAAATTATTCAATACGATTCCAAAGGGGATTTTTGGTTTTAATTTAAAGTATATTTTAGCGTTTCACAAATAAAAAAAATTGATTAGTTTTATTATTGAAAAAGGGCTGAACTGTTACGGTTCAGAGTCAAAGAACAAATAAAGTCAGTGACGCGACATAAGCTTCCTCCATTTTAGTTTTTTTCTCTACTTATCAAAGCCAGGCTTGACAGTCTGGTTTTGGAGAGTACTAAAGACTACGTACAGAATCGAATTCACAATAGTTATTCCAATCAGATTATATTTATTAATTCACGATCTCAAGGATTCAAATGACCGACCGTTAGTAAATTTATTTCACAATTCAATCTCAACTTTGTATAAATGTAAAGAATGTGAGGTAATGTAAGTAATAAACAATTGAAGTATATGTATAAAAAAACAATATTTTACAATGGTGTACAATGTAGACTGTACATGCTTCGGCCGCCAGACTTGGCTACTGGCTGAAGTCGTTTAGTTGATACACAGCACCTCTGCGATTGATTTTATTGCCGTAATCATGACCCTGGAATTTGGAACGGCTGCTGTTGTTGGTCGTTGGTCTGCTGCTTATTGTGTTGCTGGTGGTTGTAGTGGTAGTTGACGCTGCTGTGGCCGCTGTCGACGTGGTTGTTGTTGGCTCTGACGCTGTTGTGGCCGCTGCCGACGCGGTAGTTGTAGGCCTTGACGCTGTTGTGGCTGAGTCCTTTGCTGTTGTTGCGGACTTTGCGGTGCTGGTGGACGGTTCCGTCGGGTCTGTTGGCGTGGCCGTGTTGGTTCCCGACACTGGGGTGGTGGCGGACGGCGAGGGCGCGACTGCTGCCGCTGACTTCTGGATGTGGCCTTGACCACCGCTAACTCTTCTAGCCGCTCCCGGCGATTTTGGATGCGCAGTAAGGTATGATGAAGCTGATTACACCGTCTACAAGCTTCCTCAGACGTGCAATAGTTTTGTGAGTGACTTCTCGCCAAACAATTGAAGCAGTAGCCTAGGCCCGACAACACCTCATGTCTCCTTTCTACCGGCATCCGTTCGAATCGTCGACAAGGGACCTCCAGGTCCCTTAGTTGATCTTGACGTCCAGCTGACCCATGGCTTTGGCTACGACTTGGGACCTGGCTTGGACTACGGCTTGGACTCCGACCGGGATTACGGCTTGGGCTTCGATCTTGATTACGGCTTGGGAACACTACCCTGGTGGCAGTTCGTCGTCTGTTTGACCTATGACTATACAAGTGGAAGAAAGTTATAAGAGATAAATACTGAGATTAGTACTGATATAAATAACTATGGGAAGTGGCAGGTAATACTTGGTTAGATTCGACTGGGAATTTAGAGGTTGATTAGAGGGGGGAATTAATGTACATGAGTTTAATAATGGGATGAGTATAAATAAATGGTAAATATAAATCCGTATGAATGTAAATAAACTGGTATAAGTGTTAACTTGGCGCTAGTATACATATTAACAAGGGTATGATAAATGATGAAAGTATAATTAAATCTTTATAAGTGCAAAAATAGTTGAGTTGGTAAAATGGGTAGTTCAGCATCCATTAACTTGTAGCCTCTTTATTTAACAGAAGGACGTAGCATAGTTTCACGATGGGTCGTGTAATGACCGCTGTGGCAATCCGTACCTCAGCCGTACGCACATTTTGATCAGAGCCGAGATAAGTGTGTTCGGTTCTGCCCAGTCACCAGACACACGGTGGTAGCAAATCATCCATAACCACTACCAGATCTCCCACCTGTATGTTAGTCCCTGAGCTTTTCCACTTATATCGCCTTTGCAACGACCTTAAATATTGCTCTTTCCATCTCACCGCAAATCGATGATGCATTGCCTTTATTTCCACCCATCTGTTTACCACCGACATGCCTTGAAAATCTTTCTCAGGTAGAGCCATTAAAGGCGCTCCTCGCAAAAAGTGACCAAGAGTCAGCGCGGCTAGGTCAGATGGATTCTCAGATAAAGCAGAAATCGGCCGTGAGTTAAGCACCCCTTCAATTCTGGCCAGAATGGTGGCAAGCTCTTCAAAATTCAATCTCCTGCTACCTCGTTTCAAATGTAATTTGAAACTTTTCACGGCAGCCTCCCATAAGCCGCCCATATGAGGTGCGTACGGCGGAATGAATTTCCCCTCAAACCCCTGGGCGACATATTTCTGGGCTATATCCTGGGCCATCGTCTTCACTAATATGCCAAAATCGTTTTCCAGCTCTCTGCTTGCGCCCAGAAAATTCTTGCCATTATCCGTTGCTACCCGATGGCGTAGTCCTCGCCTCGCAACAAATCGAGCAAACGTCGCACGGAATGCTGCTGTAGTTAAATCGGAGCATGCCTCAAAATGGACCGCCTTCGTGCTGAAGCATACAAATACTGTTACATAACCCTTTATTACGGCTGCAGTGCGTAGTGCGGATGTCTATACCGGTAATCTGAAAAGGAAAAGATAAATTGCACCTTTCTGGAGGTAAAGGTGCCATAATTTGAACACATGAACGCTGTTTATTAATAATACAAATTTTACAATGTCGTATTACATTTTTCAATCGGGGTTTGAGTAGAAAAAGGTAATATTTAGTCTATACCATTCGGCACATCTGACTCATCTCTGCATGATAGAGGAATTCATGCAGGTGCGTTAAATAAAGGTGGCAAAATCGAGAGTTGCCTTGCAATATCATGGGATATCGTTCATTATAGGGTAATGAAGCTTGAGCCAATCTAACATTGACTATCAAAATAGAGTTAGCATTGAGGAATGGATTTAGGGGTTTCAACGAACTCTTATTAGATATCGGTTGTGAGTTTAACAAACACTTATAGTCTTCACAATAAAATGCCTTCTGAGCTAACATTAGCAGTTTTACCTTGACGTGCTTTAACTCTTGTAGAGTTATTTCGTCCTGGAAACTTGCTGAAACATCCAGCCTGAGTTTGGCCGCGATTTTGTTAAAAAATCTAAACACATAAACAAGCACGCGAAGTGCCCTTGTGTATGACGAAAACCTATTCAGCACCTCATCATCACCCTGAACTTCGGCAACTACCTTGTGTACTTCCACCGGTTCTTCCACTACCTTTAAAGGGTTTCGTTTTGGCCATTCAGACATAGGCTTATGTAACCATGGAGGCCCATACCACCATTGCGAGTTTTGCGCCAACTCTTGAGACTTACAGCCACGCGTTCCTAGATCAGCCGGGTTGTAGTGCGTTGGAACATGTCTCCATGCGGCGCCGGGTGAAAGCTGGTGAATTTGCGCAATTTTATATATCACATACGTTTCCCACGAAGATGGGGGTTTTGCCAGCCACCCTAGTACGATGGCTGAGTCTGTCCATAGATGCGTGTCATTAATATTTATTTTTAGAGAGTTAACATAATTCACAAGTTTTGCCAATAAGACTGCTCCATTCAGGTCTAGGCGAGGTAGGCACACCATTTGTATAGGGGCTACTTTGGACTTTGCTACCAAAAAAATTTGTAAAAATGGTATTTCTATGAGTTTGACACCTAATATACACAGCGGCACAATAGGCGGATTTAGAGGCATCTGCGTACCCATGCAATTGTACATAGTCCGCGGGATTATCGCGGTATCGATATAGCTTCTACTTTTGAGAAGTCTTCGACCAGGTTGGTCCAACTTTGAAGGGTCTCTGGCGATATTTCCCCATCCCATTGTACTCCCTCCACCACAAGTGTTGCATGAGAATTTGAGCTCTGATGACTATGGGCGCCAGCCAGCCCGTGGTGGATTCAAACAATTTTGCAACGGATGATAATATCTTACGTTTCGTAACTTTCGAGTCCTGGTCAATCGGAGCAAAAGTGTAGCTAAACGAATCATTAAGCGCGTTCCATTTTATACCAAGAGTTTTGGTAGCGCTAGTTTCATGGAATCACACAAAATCTAAGTCATAAAGATCTTTTTTTGGAAAGTGGCCAAGCAGTGCAAGATCGTTTGCGGTCATTTTTTTTAAATGAAACCCTGCTGCGGCTAACACCTTCCTAAGCTGAGCTTGGGCCAATAGAGTTTCTTCAATTGTAAATCCGCCAGAAAGTATTTCGTCCACATAAGTTTCCGAGCGTAGTATTGAGGCTGCCAAGGGTGCTTCCGACTCTAAAGGGTTCTCTAAAGGTAAAAGGGTTCTAATCGCCAGATATGTTGCACAATTCACCCCAAAGGTTACAGTCTTTAACTGATAGTCCTTTATGGGTGAATCAGGTAGGAGTTGGTACAAAATCCTTTGATATGGCCTGTCAGCTGGATGTACAAGAATTTGCTGGTATATTTTTTGTACATCGCCACTGAATACAAATTGATACTTCCTCCAATTCAGCACTTTTGTAATTAAATCATTTTGAAGAGTAGGCCCCGTATAGAGCACATCATTAAGTGCAAATTGAGATTTTGTCTTTCTTGAGGCTTTGAAAACAGCTCGAACTTTCGTTGTTTTATGCTCCGGGCGTACAACAGCGTGATGTGGTAAATATAATGAATTATATTTACCTTGGTCCATAAATTCGCTTGAAGACGTTTCCTCCAGGTGGTCTAGAAATAAATACTCTTCAAGAACTTCTCTGTATTGTATTGACTACAAGCTCAAATCACAAAGTTTTACCTTTGTATTACACAATATTTTTTTTAATTCTTTACTTCAATAATTTTTTATAAAAAATATTGTGTAATAAAAAGGTAAAACAAATATTACTAAATTTTCGAGCTTAACCCATATCGTCCCAATGTTCGATTGTTCGAACAGTAAATTTTACGCGTTTTTATAAATTTTTTACTTTTTTTAAGTAAGACAAGGAACTATTTTTTTGAAGCAATTATATATTGCAAGTGGTTAGCTACAAATAAAAAAATTAAAGTTCTTACCCACTTCACTCCTCCCTTGTATAACTAGGGGGAAGAAAAAACCTTAATTTTGGCATAATTTTAAAAACTGAAAACTTTGTATAAAATATAAAAAAATGTAAAAAGTAGAAATGTAGTTCCATTGAAAAACGATTTAACTTTTAACAACAGCAAAAACATTTCCGTGTTTTTCAATTGTGTTTTTGTTATTTGACTTTAAAAAGCAGTGTTCGATTTTTCGAACACTGGGCACTATTTAGCACTTTTGTTTTTTCTCTGAAAGGCTAACTGAATCATCGCATATTACGGAAACATATTTATTTTGTTTTTGCTGATCAATAAAAAGTTTATGCACAATCACCGTTCTGTGAGAAATGTTTTTCGTGCGATTCGAGGAACTTATGGTGCGCATAATGAAGCCACTATTGCAAACATCATTCGCAATATTGAGTCTCAGTTTGCATTGGTGCATGATACCGGATAGACCACATCCAGCACGTAGTGAAGTAAATATAGCAGCTGTAGCTGAGAGAGGAGTATTCATTGGTCCAAATTTTTCAAAAATTTAGAAAAATCAGAGCACTCAGAGGATGAGCCCGACTAATGCATTACATTGGGTTGGAACTAGGAAAAAAGGTTATAGGAAGGAGTGACGAGGTAGTAGTGCCTGTGAACATTCGACTAGAAATTATTTATATTGACAGTGAGAGAGAAGACTCCAGCAGGAAGGTTATTCCACATACGAACAGTCCGACCAAAAAACGAATTTTCCCTGTAATGTATTGTACGATTTACCGGCTAATCGACCACAAAAGGATGGGCTCTTGAGGAAAAACGTGTATTACGAATTTTGATATAGGAGGTTATTTAGAAAAATAGGAAATATAAATAGTAGAAGAAAGAACGGAGCCGTGCGGCACCCCTGAATGATCTATAAT
This sequence comes from Pollenia griseotomentosa, assembly GCA_963931875.1. Lineage (NCBI taxonomy): Eukaryota > Metazoa > Arthropoda > Insecta > Diptera > Polleniidae > Pollenia > Pollenia griseotomentosa. The sequence continues at coordinate 95,064,930 of OZ007562.1, read as the reverse complement.
AACTCGTATAGTGCGATCTCTGAGAAAACTCGATATAAATCGAGAGATATTATCACCGACACCAAATTAAATAATTTTTGACAAGAGTGCACCATGTCAGACTCTGTCAAACGCCTTGAAAATATCTTAAGCAATTCCCTTACTTTCGCCAAAACTGAACAGCCCCATATTTCCGATAACAGGGACAGTAGAGCGACCTGAAAATCAAGCGCATGGTCTCGGTGAGATCTGGTTTCAACAAGACGGTGCTACGAGCCATACATTTTGGTGAGCACATAATTTCATGATTTGCTATTGTAAATTGCCTACCTAGATCGTGTGACATCACACCGTAGACTATTTTCTCTGTGGATATGTGGGATCTTCAGGAAGCTAACATTACTCGTGTTATTCGCGAGATACCAGTCGCTATGCTCGCATGAGTCGCCCAAAATTGGACCTTCCAAATGGACCACCTCAGACAAAGTCATGGCCAACATTACCATGATATCATTTATATACAGTTAATGCCATAAATTATTCTTTTAACCGATAATAAAAATTTCAAGTTCACTTTCGAATTTATGTGTTTTATTTTACATTTTAATTTAAACCTCACGATGAATCACCCGATATATCTATTAACCCGGTCCTGTGCGAGTCACATAATCGAGGTTCAACTGTATATTTTTAATTTTAATAAATCCCTTGTTCTATTTTTCTTTAACTAAATAAAATTAATTAGTTTTAGTTTATAAAATACTTAGGTTTTCTATGTTTACAATCTATAGGAGCAATAAAACAAAAATGCTTAATAGTGCCCAATGTTCGATTAATCGAACACCATTTTTCTCAAAAAAAAAAAATCTAAAAAAAATTTTCTAGCCCCAAATTATCTATCAACCACCAAGTTTTATAAAGTTACTCGAAAAAAAAATCGGTGAGGCGAAATGGGTTAAGGTCTTTTTGTTATAAAAAACTTTTAATGTTTATTTTAAAACCAATATTTCGGCACTTCCTTGAGTGCCTTCTTCAGGGTTTTTTTCTTAATTTATAAATTTTTTAACAAATTATAAACAATTTAACAATAACTGACAAATTAAAAATTTTTTTATTAAATTTAATTGAAGAAGGCACTCAAGGAAGTGCCGAAATATTGGTTTTAAAATAAACATTAAAAGTTTTTTATAACAAAAATTAAGGTCTTTTTGAAAATTTAGTAATATTTGAAATATTAAAGGTCGAACAAAATACATATTATATAAAAAGGTAAAACTTTGTGATTTTTATCTCTGCAAAAATTTGCGATAAAAAAGGTCCAAACAAGGCACTTTCAGTTTATCGGGAATAAAACAGGAATTTGTCCATGGATTTTCATGCAACAAAATTTATTTTACTTCTAATACATGCAGCTTTGAGCTTAAGTACTAAGACTGGTAAGTATTTGTGGATTTAAATTTTTTATGAATTTTTTGAATTCAAAAATTTTATAAAAACACAAAAAAGAAATATTTATTTTGCCACTTTGGCCTCAATAACTCCAAAAATAATGGCTAAATAAAAAAAATTATATTAGATAAACTTAAATCTGGCGTAATTTAAAATATTTTGACGGATTGCATAATAAAATCGGGTATGCCGTTCCAAAGTTACGATAAGATGTATGGAGCAGCCTCTTCAAAAATCTCAAATTTTAGAAAACATTTAAAAAAAAAACCTTGCCAAAGAATTTAAATAAATTATGTTTTTTGCAGTTAGGTGACTACGGCGGATCAAAAAATATAGTGGTTATTCTGGTAAAAAAAAACTTCCCATTTGTTGCATAGTGTTATTAGTGGATAAATTAAGGAACAACCAAAAACCACCTTCCTGTGTAGTTTAGGGGGTAGGGTAACTATAAAATAGTTAAAACAAAAAAACAAAATCAGAAAAGTGGATATAGTAACCTAAAGGTTATATTTGCATTTATTTTTCAAGTGGTATCAAAATTTACCAAATTCTCATTTTCTCACGTATAGACTGACTAAATCATATCCCTATTCAAGCGCGATCGATAACTTTATTCCAAATGTATTCAACCGATAGATTAAGTAAATATTTTTAAATTTCTGACAGTTTAATTTTCAATTGATGTAGAAAATTTAAACTCAACTTAGTTTGGTACAGTTTAGTGTTCATCGACCATAAGAAATTCCAAATTTGAATTCGGTTTTGGGCAAATTAACTTTTATCGAAAATTTTTTTAAACTTTACTCATTTTAAGAATATTAATATGGGAACTTTCAATTTTATTAAAAATTTTAAATTTTCATTCAATTTCCGAATATTAATATTCTATTTTACATAGTAAAATTAAATTTTATATAAAATTTTAAGAATTTGTATTCAATTTAAGAAGATTAATATTTAATTTCATATGGGAATTTTAAATTTTATTTAAAATTTTAAGAATAAAAAAAATCTTACACATTCCCTAAATCTAAAGTTATTCAATTAACCCGCTGCACCCTAAAATCTTTTATCCTATTTAGCCTTATAATCCAGTTTTGGAAAAAAAATAAAATCTTAACGTTTATTCGATATATTAATATTTTAATTTTATTAAATTTGGCTATAATACATACATATGTAAATTGAAATGTTATTCTAATTGTTCACCGTGGAAATAATTGAATTTTTGAAACCAGTTCAACTTTCCACTAACTCGGGCAATATTACAATTTCACCCTGGGGACCCTTATCCATACTTCCAATTCTCATCCGAAATACTTCGGTATTTTTTGCACTTTTAAATTTACTAAGGCCCGTTTTCACAACTTACCGATAGCTAAAAGTAGACTTTAACCGGGCTTTTAAAAAGTGTTCCATTAATAAAACTTTACTTTAAAGTACATTCTATCTGGAAGGTTAAAGTAAAGTTGTAATAATGGAACACTTTTTATACGGCCGATAAAATCCTACCTTTAGCTATCGGTAAGTTGTGAAAACGGTCCTAAGTCCGCAATTGAAGAAATTGCACTTAAGTAAATTTATTAAAGTTTTTTACTAAAGCCGAAAACGCACTTGAAAATTTACTACATCTGCAATTGGGTTTTGCTTTTAGTAAATTTATTAAATTTTTTAACAATCCAATTAACGTACTTGAAAATTCACTAAAATTGCAATTGGGGAAATTGCTTTCAGTAAATTTATTAAATTTTTTAACAATTCGATTAAAGCACTTGAAATTTTATTAAAATTGCAGTTGGGGAAATTGCTTTTAGTAAATTTACTAATTTTTTTTAATTCAAAGTCCGACCGTTTTTAACGCACTTATACATGGGGTTATTTCAATTTTCAGGCATTGGGAAAATTTGTCCCAGTTCATATTATACAAATATTCCCATTAAATTTTAAATATTTAAAAAAAATTCTTTTCCTCCTCTATATATATCGGGTGATTTTTTAGCTATTATCTTTTTGGCAACACTGGTTTAAACAGCCGACGCACGTTTCGTGTTTTGTTTCACTGTCAAACATCTTCAATTTAGTTTATAATTTAACCATCGTCTTACAAACGAACAACGCTTGCAAATTATTGAATTTTATTATCAAAATGCGATCCACTTTTTTATAGAAAAATTGTGTTCAGCGACGAAGCTCATTTTTGGCTCAATGGGCACGTTAATAAGCAGAATTGACGATTTTGGAGTGAAGATCAGCCAGAAGCATTGCAAGAGCTACCAAAGCATCCAGAAAAAGTCAAAGTTTGGCGCGGTTTATGGGCTCGTGGCATCATTGGACCGTACTTCTTCAAAGATGATGCGAATCGTAACGTAACTGTGAATGGTGAGCGCTACCGTGAGATGATATCCAACTTTTTTTTACCGAAAATGCAAGAGCTTAACTTGCATGACATGTGGTTTCAACAACACGGTGCCACATGCCACACAGCACGCTTAACAATGGACTAATTGAGAGGCGAGTTCGGTGAACATTTAATTTCACGTTCGGGACCGGTCAATTGGCCGCTTAGATCGTGCGAATTAACGCCTTTAGACTATTTTAGACTATAAGGGTTATGACTTCCTCTAATCAACTCTAAGTTTACGTATAAATGTGTAAATTTCCAATATAATAATATAATAGAAAATTATAAAAAAAAAATTAATTAATTATAAAATTTTCATTTTCATTTCCAAATACATATTGTTAAATGTTCGTAAATGATTTTAGTGGACTGTATTTTTCTTTTTACTTCGAACACAGTGTTACGATTATCAGTAATTTTTGTCAACAAATTAAATGTTTAAAAAATTTGTTGTTTTTTAAACGCATAAATTCTCTTTTGAGTTGAAAGAGTTCAACTAAAACGCTGTGTGTGTGGATGTGTATTTGGATCAGAGACGTCAAAAAATTAAACTGTGGTTGTATTGCTTCATATTAGTATTAGTGAATAGAGAGAGTTTACCCAGCAAACACAAATTCATGTCAAACTAAAAAAGCAACTATTAAAATAGTTTCAATCAGTACCGTAATTATTACGAGCGATGCCATAAAAATTAAAGTTTGTTATTTTCCATCTTTTTTTTTGCTTGGAAAATAAGAATTATAATTTATAATTATAATTTTGCAATGGTAAATTAATTTTAATATTTGACTTTTATTTTTTTTTTATTATCAAAAACAGGAAGTCATTTTTAATTTGTTTGCTCTTATGTTATGAATCATTTCAAAATAAGAGGGAATATGTTTTAAGAAGGCATTTTGATAACATTCATAGTAGTATAAAGGAATTTAAAGTGAAAGAAAAAATAAAAAAACATTTTTTACAGAAATTAAAAGGCTATAGGTTTTATTTTAAAGAAACTCTTTCCTTGTACCGCAATATAATTGCCTGGCATTGTATTCAGCTAGAATCATATATAGAATCTGCCACTAACGAAAAGCTTAAAAATTGCGAACATTTTTCTTTTTTTAGATGAAAGCACTGACAAAAATGACATTTGTCAACTTGTTATTTGTATGCCGTTAATAAAAAACTGCTGTCTATTACAGACTAGAAAATTAGCTGGAGTTTGTACGGAATGTCATGTGTGGAAGAAATAAAGGTTTTATAGGGCAATTAAAAAGACACGGATTTGAATTTATTAGTTTTCATTGTAATATTATTCTTCAGGTAGCTCTTTCATTGAAATTTATATCTGAGCACCGTGCCATGAAAACTGCGGAGCGAATAATTAATATAATTCGCGGCGGGGACCACTTTTTAAGAATAAAAGTACTGTCTTTATGATCTGAGAAAATATGAAAGAATATCTGTTAAAAAATATGAAGAATTTTTTTTAGAACTTTAAAACCAAATTCTTTTACTCCTGTCTTGCTATATTTTGCTGTGAAAATAGGTCTTTTATCGAATCTTCTATTTTAATGCTTTTATTACAATTACGTATGAGCATAACATTTTTTAAATGTGCCGAACTGATTTTGTTTCTTTGTTTTGAGCAAAGAAATTTTAAATCAGAAAAAATTTGTTCACACAGATAAGTGGAAGGAAGAAAAGAAAAGCATTTATACGAAATTTTTTTTAATATGGGATATTCAGCTTTATTTAGGTTTTTCCAAAATTTTATAGTCTCCATTTCGTCTGGAGCTTCTATTTCACTACGAAGTATTATCAGTTCTGATTAGACTTCAAACTCAAATTTCGAAATATCACAATCGAAAGGGTTTCTAAAAATATCCAGCAACGGTTGTATTATTTCAAAATCTTTGAACCGATCTAGCATATTATTAAAAATTTGTTCAATAATTAACATATGCTCATGTTTTTTTACGTAATTTTCCTTGACATAGACAACTGATGTTTTTGGAAAATTAGAAAAATCTTCGGACTGGATTTCAGCGAGAATTAAAAACAATTTAGTTTTAAAGTTAAAAAGAGTTTGCCATAAATCATTTAAGGTTTTTTCTTTTCCTTGAAGTTCCAAGTTTAATTTATTTAAATGTGCTGTTGTATCCGCTAAGAATGCAAGATCTAAAATAAAGTCTTCATCTTTTATTAACAGATATTCTTCCATATTTTCTAATTCTAGAAAATCTAAAACTTCGTTTCGAAGGGTAAATAGTCTGTTTAAACAGTCACCACGGCTTAGCCATCGAACTTCTGTAAACATTTTCAAATCATAATGAACAGCGCCTTTATTCTTTAAAAAATTTACAAATTTTCTATGGGTTAGGGAGTGGTGACCGCCGCGAATTTTATTAATTATTCGCTCAGCAGTTTTCATGGCAGGGTGGTCAGATATAAATTTCGATGCAAGAGCTACCTGATGAATAATACAATGAAAACTAATAAATTCAAAGCCGTGCCTTTTCAATTGCCCTATGAAACCTTCATTTCTTTCACACATAACATTTGCAGCATCTGTACAAACGCCAGCTAATTTTTTAGAGTCTACAATAGAAAGAAGTTTTTTATTAACGACATCGAACAGCAAATTGCCTGTTTCGTTTGCGTTAAAAGTTTCAAGAGAATACATTGTTTCAAAAATATTGTACTCTGTATCTACGCATCGAATACAAATAACAAGTTGACAAAGGTCATTAATGTCAGTGCTTTCATCTAAAGAAAAAGAAAAATACTCGCAATTTTTAAGCTTTTCGTTAATGGCAAATTCTACATATGACCCTAACTGAATACAATGCCGTGCAACAGTATTGCGGGACAAGGGAAGAGTTTCTATAAAAGCATCACTATAATTAAGAGTTTGCATAGTCTTGAGGAGTATATCTTTAATAAACATTCCATCAGAAAATGGTCGACCATGTCTTATAATATTTAAACTAATAAGGCGTGCTGCCTCCTGTTTTAATTTTTGATTATCTAGCTTGTCTGTATTGCTTTCTATTTCAAGCAACCAGCCTTTTAATTTCTGTAAAAAAATTTTTTGGTGGGTTTTAAAAAGGTCTTCTTTTTCTATTACATTAAATTTATTTATATAACTGTGAAAGTTATCAAAATGCCTTTTTAAAACATCTTGCCTCTCATTTTTAAATGTTTTAAAACATAAGAGGCATTGTATATTGCCAAAAGCATTCCCAATCATAAAATATCTTTTAAATTGCATCATTCTATTTTTTCTATATTTATGTATGAAATGTTTACTGGGCAAGTTTTCTTTAGTAAATAAATCAAAATATATAAGCATCCGCCGCATGTGAACTCGTCGCTTGATTATCGACGACTGAATTGTGTATTCTCGTTGACTAAATGAAAGAGCGTAAGAATGTGTGTGAAGAATGTGTGTGAATTAATTTCCACAATTGTGGTATGGGCTGGACACCAATGATTTGGATTAATAAGAGATACGAAAATTAAAGCTTTCAAATTAACTAAAAAGCGTAAATTAAATTAATGATTTGCGTGTGTGTGGATGCGTATTCGGATTAATAAGAGCTACGAAAATTAAAGCTTTTAATTTAACTAAAGAGCGTAAATGAAATTGATGATTTTGTTTGTATGTGTGTATATGGTTTTGTAGGAGTTAAACAATGAAATGTTTTGACTTAAGAGCGCATTTATTTTGATGATTTGTGTGTGTGTTTGTGTGATTAATGTACATATGACGATACACGCGTATGAGATTGTGCATAAATGTTAAATGCGCTTGATGAGATAAGTTAATATACACATTCCATGAATCAAAAAAACAAGATTGCGCATTGCGCAGGTCCGTTATTTTTTTGTGTGACGAAAAAATAGACTTTGTGCATGTGAATTTGTGTGTGTCTTACATTTTTTTTACAACAAACATTCATAATTAGTCCATGATGACGTAGATGCGCAGTAGAATTTTTTTTTGTACGGCTGAGTGCGCAATCATGTTTCATGTACACATACTACATACCTTGTTGTTGTTGCCTTTCCTATTATATTAAACAGGTGGTTGTGGGGTTTAATTTCTCTCCTTTTTATTCGCCTTTACTTGTATTTAATTATCTTCCTTCCTTTTAGCAATGTTTTGGCAGCCTCTGATTTTTCGCTTGGCCTCATTATTCCTTCTTCTTTTTTTTTTTTAAATTTAACAAAACAAATTTTTTAAAATTAAATATGGCGATTTTGGGCTAACTTCCACTGCTTATGTACTTAAGGCTCAGTTAGCCGAGAGTAACAGTAACTTAACCTTACCGTAAAAAAGTAAGACCAATCAATCTATTTCTTACAGACTGAGGCGTAACATCTTACTGCTAACTGTAATCGTTCTAATTGCTTTACATACAACAAAATGAAACAGCTGATTTGCAACGTTACTGTTACTCCCGTCTAACTGAGACTTTATTCTTTTCTTTAGCCTGGAAGATAACCGCACTTTTCCCTTATGTATTTTTATGTTCTTCTTTTCACAACTTTTTTTACATAAGTATACATATTTGGACATCTGCTTTCTTCTCTTTACACATATGTATTTATGATCTCCCGCACTTTTCTATTTTTTCATGTACATTCACTTGTAGTTACACACGTTGCGCTCTTCCTCTTTTTTTTCAATATGGCGATTTTGGTCGCGTTTTTATATATATTTTTTCTTTATTTTTTCTTATTTAACAAAACTTTTTTCCAGTATGGCGGTTCTGATCGCACTTTTATTTCTTTTTTTCCCAATTTATTTTTATAATTTACAATTTTTGTTTCATTTCATTTGCGTTTGTTTTCTTTTTCGACACACACCACACTTTCACTTTTCTGTTTCTTTTTACATTTTTAACTGTGCTAATAAATTGCATTTATTTTTTCTTAGGTACTCACTTGACTGTAAGTAAGACAATACTGATTGGCTTTACCTCATGTTTTTTCCTTCTTCTTGCTAAGATTCCTGTTGAGAGATTTTATTTGAGCTTTTTCTTGGTTCGGGGTGACCAGATTTTTTTTGTTTTCTTTGTTTCGCTACTCCTGGCTCGTTAGGACCATGAATATTTTAGCCTTCTGGGTTAGCCTAAATATTAATAATTCTACAGATTTTTCTCTCTTAGGGGACAAGAGAAGGAGAAATCTGAAAAAGCAACTAATTTGCAATTACTCCGCAGAGCAGTTAAAAATAGTTGATGGTGAGGAAATTTGCAAGCATATATAAGGGTGAGTATTTTAGAGATTATAGTGACTCAAACGTGTACCAAAAGTAGAGTTCACGTGGATGCTTACCTTGGTGGTAGTTGCCTTGTTATTAAAAAGAACACTGGGGATTTTCAAGTTCAACTTCAAATATAAATTTTATTTGTATGAATTCAGTACGATTCCCAAGGGGATTTTAGTTTAAATTTTAAATATAAGTTTTAAGTTCGACTTCAAATATAATTTTGATGGTATAAAAATTATTCAATACGATTCCAAAGGGGATTTTTGGTTTTAATTTAAAGTATATTTTAGCGTTTCACAAATAAAAAAAATTGATTAGTTTTACTATTGAAAAAGGGCTGAACCGTTACGGTTCAGAGTCAAAGAACAAGTAAAGTCAGTGACGTGACATAAGCTTCCTCCACCTTAGTTTTTTTTTCTACTCTCCAAAGCCAGGCTTGACAGTCTAGTTTTGGAGAGTACTAAAGACTACGTACAGAATCGAATTCACAATAGTTATTCCAATCAGATTATATTTATTAATTCACGATCTCAAGGATTCAAGTGACCGACCGTTAGTAAATTTATTTCACAATTCAATCTCAACTTTGTATAAATGTAAAGAATGTAAGGTAATGTAAGTAATAAAAAATTCAAATATATGTATAAAAAAACGATATTTTACATGGGTAAAATTCAAGTATATGTATAAAAATACGATATTTTATAACGGTGTACAATGTAGATTGTACAAACCTAAGTTGTGGAACTTGGGATTGATTTTATCATTCCGTTTCGTTCATATCGAAACGATCAGCGAAGACAATCTAAATATGTAAATCCGTCTTTTTATTGAAAGCACAATAAAGCTTGCAATTAAATACTTAGGAAAATTAAATTTGGTTTTGAATAGACGTTAAACTGGTTTTGAAAGCTTTATTGGGTACCAGCCCAATTTACAACTTTAAAGCAATAAATCTTTTACTTAAAAGGCGCTTTCTTCAACACATATAAAAACTAGGGAGTGTAATGATCATCTTTTTGCACTCAAGTTTTTTTTGTTACAGTTATTCATTTTTATTCCCCTTAAAAACCTTGGGCCTGATTCTGGCAGTCGTGTTCGTGTACTTTCTCGATTCAAAAGCAATTTAATATCTAAATTTTTCAGTCAATACTGAACGAATCGGAATTATTTTTTCAGTGCTGTAAAGCATTAATTTGAGTTTCACAATACTGAAAAAATTATTTTGATTTGTTCAGTACCGAACAAGGCGAATTCATACAAGGTGGTCTTATTTTGAAAACGTTTTACAACACTGTAAAATATTTTAACGTTGTGTCAAAAATTCAAGCAATTATTTCATTTTGTTTTCAATTTTAAATTGTGTGTTTTGAAATGTAATAACTTAAAAAAGTTTTAAATTTCATTATTTTAAGCGAAAATTACAGAATTTAGAAAAGATTCCCCAGAACCACTAGAACGGTATACCATTTTGCCACAAGGTTAGTTATCAGCTGTTGCTTACGTAGCAAGATAAGTTCACCTGTTGTAAATTCGCCTTGGTACCGACTGAAATAATAAGAAATAAAATTACTTTAAAATCGAGAAAGTACTCGATCGTGACTGCCAGAATTAAGCCCGTGCTATGGATATTCTGCCATGTTCTAGAAATTCAAATCGAAAAACATATTCAGTTCAATGTTTTTTAGAAATGATAGAGTTTGTTATGATTTTGCAGTAATTTTTATAAATATAAGAAATACTCTTCACCGAAGGTAAAAAGGATTAAAACAGTTAGACCATATAAAGTATATCAATTCTTGGTCTTTATAAATAGCGAAGTTGATTTAATGATGTCCGTTGAAATGGATTTTCCGAAGACCCCAATAATACTGAAATTTAACTTGATCCATAAATGACGAAGATATGAGCAAAAGCCACGAGTGCATCTAATTTTTCCCATTAATTCCTTTGTTGTTATTGTTTTTTTCTTCTTTTTGTATATCTGGAGAGCGTCAAGAGCCAAAGCTTCCAAATTAGATACAGGCAATTTGGTTAAAAATACACAACATTTCCAAGAAATGGGTAGGATGGAGAACAAAAAGAGCTAAAGTTTCCAAAAAAGTTACAAACTGTGAGGCTTTTGGCTGGATTTTATTATTTGTATTTTTGTTTTTACTTTATAAATTATAACTGCATATCGCAATTGTTTCTCTTAAGAAATCGATGTACAGTGGTCATATCTATCTGTAAAAATCCAAGATAAATTTCTCTATGCCCTCGCAAATGCTTTATGATAATTTATTAACAAAAACTTCGTAAATTTGATTAACAATTTTGACTCGTAAACTTGCGCTGTTCAATTGTGAATTTATACAAAAACATTTCATAATGCTTACCGCCGTTTTCAATGACAAATGCAAGTGCTAACAAATCAAAAACAAAAATATTTGCAATAATAAGTCTTTTGGCTTTCTTAATGCATTGTTAAAAAACAAATTTCACTTTTAAATCAAAAATTTCAACTTTTATTTTTATATACATATATATTTTTTTTTAGTTTTTTTTTTTAAATAAATTTTTTAATTGACGTTTCTTACAAACTGACTTTAATTGTTTAATATTACACAAAAATTAAAAATGGTCTTAATAAACCGATTTCCGCAAGTTTGATTATTTGCACAAATGATAATTTCAAGCGATATCATGAAAACCCTTATTATTGTTATAACTGGGTCAAGTATAAAATGGCACGAAAAATTATTAAAAATGGCAAAACTGGCAGAAATAAACATGTTTCACTTTCCTTAAAATATGAGTAGTCCACTTGCAAACAAAGCTAAGTAAAAACCAAATGCTGAGAAAATCTTAAAACATTTTTTAAAATTGAAATGCCAAGCCATATAGAGAGTTTTCCAGGAGTATTGAATAAATAGCCAGAAATTACGCGTAACTTACGGAGTTTTGTACAAAATTGATAATGGCTTAGCGAGGCATTAAAAAAGCAAATAAAATCTTGTAATATTTTTTTTTTTTTAACTTAGCGGCTTATGCAAGTGGACTACTCACATATAATATTACTTTTTTTAATTAAACTTGGAATCCGGTATAACGATCTGCAACTTTTCAACACAATTTGTTTTAATGTTAATTAAGTCAAAGCTTTCATTTATAGTGAGCCTTCTTTCTTGGTATTTAAAGAGACTTGAGCAGATGCATTGAAAGTGCTCTTTATTTACGTACACTAAGACACTTTTTACGTCCGATTTTTGCAACATTCATTTAGCATTTCAAAAAGATTCTGCCTCATATTCGCCAAGCTTATGAAAAATTTCTTCTAGGTTGCAAAAAATTTATTTTTGCTGGACCAAAAATGGCTTTTCATAATAAATAAAAATAATTGAAAAAAATGACAATACCAACGACACAGCCAATTTTAAAAGATTGCATCATTTTTACTTATCTAATTTTGTAATCAAAAAAAAAAAAAAAAAAAAAAAAAAAAAAAAAAAACAGCGGAATTGGTTAGAATCGGAGTTGCCATTTTTACGATTTTTTGGTAAAATAAATTGGGGAAAACCCTTTTCAAGACCTGCTTACTTCCTCGTATACTCTCGTTTCCCTACTTGAATGCCAAAGTCGAAAAACCAATGATTAGAAATCCACTTTCTTTAAGCTAAGCTAAGCCAATTCAATATTGCATATTAAATATGGTATAAAATAACAAAAAGTTTGTTGTTGCAATTACATATTGCCTAAAAATTAATTCAATTAAAACTTATGAAATATCTGAAAAAGTATTACATTAAAACTGTTCCGCTTAGTACACCGGAGAATGTAGATCTCTATATTGTTAATTTTGTTAATTTATTGTTCATTGACGCCCCCCCCCCCCCCTCCAAAAAAAGGAATATAAAAATATATTCCACAGACGTCGAGCGTCTCTTGTCTGAAAAAAGGAGATCTCGAAGAGAGTGGAAATAGCACAGATCCCCCAACTAAAGAATTTATTAAAAGAGTGTACAAAAAGGCTAAGAAAGTTACTGCAGACTCAGAAAACGGCTTCTCTGGAAAAATTTCTTAAGGAACTTGATGCAACTCCACAATCAGACTACTGATTATGGCGTGCAGCTAGAAAACTCAAAAGGCCAGTTGTCTCGAAGCCACCGTTAAGAAACTTGAATGGAAGCTAGGCAAGAAATGATATTGAAAAAGGAAATCTGTTTGTTAATCATTTGAAAAACGTATTTACCCCAAATATATCTCACGATACTGCGGTCGTGTTACCACCTGTTGCTGCTGCATTTGTTCTCCTCTTGATAAGAAAAATCGAAAAGGCTATTTGTGATTTAAACCACTAGAAAGCCACTGGTTTTGATAAGATCAGCAACAAAATGCTTTTGGAACTACCCATCATAGCAAACAATATGATTCTTTTAATTTTAAACGCTATTTTACGCCTAGAATACTATCCTAAAAAGTGGAAGGTTTCCTTAGTCACCATGATACCAAAGCCAGGAAAAGATCACACCAAAGTTGAGTCATATAGGCCTATAGACTTACTTTCTAATATATCAAAGCTGTTTGAGAAGCTGTTAGCGTCAAAATTAACCCCAATTTTAAATGAAAATAGATGTATTCCTAACCACCAGTTCGGCTTTAGGAGAGAACACAGCACAATTGAATAAACCCATCGAATAGTAAACGTCATAAGAACAGCCTTTGAAGAAAGAAAACATTGTTCCGCTCTCTTCAACGATGTTTCTCAAGCTTTTGATAAAGTCTGGCATGAAGACTTATTACATAAATTGAAGCTTAACCAGTTAACACACACAAGCTGTTAGAAAGCTACTTAGATGGTCGAAAGTTTATTATTAAAGAAGGTGATTTTTTAAGTTCTCCTCAGCCAATTGAAGCTGAAGTCCCTCAGGTTATCATCCTGGGCCCTCTATTATACTTAATTTATACTTCGGACATGCCAACAAACAACTACACCCAAACTTCAACATTTGTGTGTGATACAGCTTTTCCAAGCGTGCACGAAAATCGTCAAGAATCATCTCGATACCTACAGGATCATATATTTCAACTAGAAATATGGTTAAAGCAATGGAGGAAAGGTCAATTCGCAAAAATTCGTACATATTATGTTTACCTTGCGTCGGGAATCATGAACCTTTATTAAAATCAATAATCAAATAATACCTCAAAATTCGCATGTAAAATACCTCGGAATTCATCTAGATCGCCGTTTAACGTGGAAAAGCCTAATAGAGGCAAAACTAACTCAAATGAAACTAAAAGCCATCCAAATTCATTGGCTTATTAAAACAAACTCTGTCCTTAGTCTTGACTGCAAACTTCTACTCTTCAACTCCATCTTAAAGCCAATCTGGTGCTATGGTATTCAGTTATGGGGCACTGCCTCGGCCTTTAATACCGAAAAGATTCAAAGGCGCCAAAATAAACATCTTCGAATAATCACAGCCGCTCCCTGGTATATTTAAAACTCAAACATTCATAAGGATCTCAATGTGCCATTAGTAAAAACTATGATTACAAAATATGCAGTAAAATATTTAAAACGGCTTGAACAACACCCAAATCCACTAGCTCGAATTATTTTAAATCATGGCGGCCACGGTGCAGTGAAATAACGCCGGGAGAAATAACACCGGTGGGTGTAATTTCCAAATGAAAAGGAAATAACGCCGGCCGGCCTTATTTCCTATTGCAAAAAGAAATAACGCCGGCTCCAAAGAGGAAATAACACCCCGGGGGTCTTACTTCTTTTTGCAAGAGGAAATAAAGCCGGCGTTATTTCACTTCAGCGTTTGTTATACCATGGAGGAGAAAATCCTTGCGCCCGGCCGAAGGCCGGCTATACAGAGATGCTTTAGTTAGCGAAGCCGGTCTTTTTTATACCATAGAGGAGAAAATCCTTGCGCCCGGCCGAAGGCCGGCTATACAGAGAAGCTTTAGTTAAAATTTGATTTCTGCTTAGAGCACATTTGTTGTTAATTATTATTATTGTAAATATAAAATGCTTTGATTAGTCACATTCGCAGGCGTTATTTCCCAATGGAAAGGAAATAACGCCGGTCGGTTTTTTTTTCTCTTGCAAAAAGAAATAAAGTCTGCTTTAAAGAGGAAATAACACCCCGGGGGTCTTATTTCTTACCGCAATAGGAAATAAGGCCGGCCGGCGTTATTTCCTTTTCATTGGGAAATTACACCCACCGGTGTTATTTCTCCCGGCGTTATTTCACTGCACCGGCGGCCACACTCGCTTAAGAAGAAGAGACACTGCAGCACTTACCCGTCTAGATGAGCGATAAACACCTACATATATATGTGTACAGAACCCGTGATGAAGAAAATTTTTGTCTGGCAGGACATAAAATAAAGGACAAGGATAAGATTTGATTAATTATTGTGAGTTCATATTTAATATATGTGATCTTCTCCGAGAAAAGAGACCTAGTGTGTGAAAATGAAGTTTTGAGAAAAACGCATTTAAAGTTTTATAATTTAATGTTTTTCTTATTTTTATCGATTTTCCCAAGTTCGTTTCGTACGTTTTTATGGGGTAAAAAATTTTTTATCAGAAATCTAATACATTTCATCTTATTCTACACTTTTTTAAGTTTTGTTATCCACTCTTAAGTCCAAACCCGTTTTTTGACACACTAGGTCCCTTTTTTCGGAGAAGGTCACATATGAAGATTCAATAAATAAATAATGAAAAAAAAAACATTACAACTGTTTTGTAGTCCGATAATGGCGATTATATTTGAAATGGAAATTATTTTTCTATAAAACGTAAGATATTTTTATTTTGTTTTTTAATAAATTGTTATTTTAAATTTTGGCTTACTTCTAAGTTAAATGAATAGTTAATTACATAAATAAGTTATTTTAAAATTTTAATGTCCTTTTTTATAATTAGAATCTGGTAATTTTTCTTTTTTTTTTCAAATAATATTTTTATGAAAAAAATTTTGAATATGCCCAATAAAAAATGGAGCTTCCAACTAAGCAGGTTTATAAGGGAGAAACTTAAAAGTATCGCTTACCATATCGCTTACGGAAGGCATGAATTTTATATGGCGAGTTCCTTTTTTGAAGCAATACATTTTTGAAACATAAAGCGATTTATCCAGCGCATATAAAAATTGTTGGATGTAACGATCAAGTTTACACACTGAATGTTTTGATACAGTTATTTTTTTAGTATTCTCCCTTACAAACCTGCTTCGTAGTTAGGGAATGCCGTGGCACTTGAAATTTTATTTTTTTTTTATAAAAATTGTATAGAATTCTTCCACTTACTTTACTGAATCTCTGTATGTCTTATTGCGTAGCGCATAATGTTGCACTTATTTTTTTAAAAATACCATAAGTGCTTCGCAAAATGATAAATTTTTTTATTGGGTATCCTAAGCTTCAATGTTAACCAAAAGTTGGCTTGAGCAAAAGCCATCTGAAAAAACTTTTTAAATGAAATTAATGTTTTAATATGTAATAAAATCCATTTTTATAAAGATTCCCTTTTGAATAAGACTTTTGGCATTAAAACTCTCCTCCAAGGTGAGATCAATCTACTAAATGGAGCAGAAAGTGAACAAAAAAAAAAGCGATTCAAATAATTTGTTTATATTTTGGTAATAAATAGTCTAGAAAAGGAAAATACAAAATATTTTTTTCTAATTACTATGTGGGAACAGTTTCGCTCTTTCCTTAAGAAAATGGCAGTTGCATAAAACGTAACAAAAAAGTTCTTCAAGTCAGGGTTTAAAAAACTACAGTCAAAATCAAAAAATTGCTTTTTCTTCCACTTTTTGATTTTTCATTGGACAAAAATAAACCGTTGCTTTTACTTCTGATTCATTATATGAAAACAGTCGTAGTCGAGGCAAAAGCAAAAAAAGAAAATTTGTAAACAACAAAGAACTTCGGAATTCGACATGTTCGGAAGTGTTTTGTTTGACAGACTTAAACTTTTAATAAAACCCTGAAGTTAACGACGAAGCGATAATGTCATTTAAACTTTTATTTAATTATAAAAAAATTAAAAAGATTTGTTAAGGCAGAATTAGTCCTTACTTTCTGTTCTGTTACGAATCAGCTGATTTGTTTTTGTTATTAAAAAACATGTGAAATTGATTAGTTTTTCCGTTCTGTTACGGTCCAATCTGTTAAAATCAAAAACTTGTTAAGTAATTGTAAGTGACAGCGTTACAGAACAGAATGTAAAGACTAATTCTGCCTTTAATCTTAAAAATAAATAAATATGTATGTACATATTTAAGTACGCATGTATTATTTAAAAAAAAATATGGATAACAAGAACACAAACACAACGTCCCATCTTTGTTAACTACGGGATTTTTAAAAAGTCAAACCAAACACTTCCGAACATGTCGACTGCCGATGTTCTTTGTTGTGTTAAACATTTCGTTTTTTGCTTTTGCCTTCACTGCGACTGTTTTCATTTAATGAATCAGAAATAAAGGCAAAAGTTTATTTTTGTCTAATGACAAAAGAAGATGTCGAAGTTACAGCACAATCTTTATTTTTAACTTTTAACTAGAGATAATATATATATTTATGTATGTTAAAAATTAAACTATGAAGAAAAAAGTTACTTCTAATAAAAAATTTTCAGTTTTCAAATAATTTAAATAGAAAAATAATAAATTGTCCCACTGCCATGTTTACACATAAACATAACAGTCTGAAAGCTAAAAATTATTAGCCAATGAGAACGAAGGTTGTGTTTATATGTTTATATCTGCCTAATGTCGTAATCTTTATACCTATCATTCTTGCTAGATACTATAGTTTCTAAGAGATGCTAAAGAGTTATTTTAAACAAATTTATATAGGTAAATAATTTAGTTTGTTATTCTTGAAAACGTACAAAAGCAAGTTGATTATAAAACATGTTCATTTAAATATTCCACTTGTTTTGTTTACAATAATCTTTGTTGCCCACAAAAGAGTGATTCTATAATAATTTTAATGGAATAACTGAAAATAATTGGAATCCAATTGCATTCTGTTAACCCTTGTCGAACTGAGGCATCAAACAAAGCAAAGGGACGGAGTAGGTATAATTGTACCTTCATACATTTATTACTACACATATTAATTATTTATCCCAAAAGGATTAAATTAGTATAAAATAACATCTATATGCGAAATAAAATTCAAGCTCTAGTACGGCTAAGCGCGGCACAGAAATATTTTGGAATTTTGAATCATAAACCTGTACCCATGTTCTGTAACTTTGGTGAAAACTTCTTGCATCGAAAAGATGTGAAACAAAATAGTCCATCATCAAAGTTATTTTTGGGAATGCAAAATTTATTATAAATAAGATTCCTGCAGGACGTGCTTAATCCCAATTTTTATTTTTGATAAATACACTGAAATTTATTGTAGAGGAAGAGCCTAGCTTATATGCGCATGTCACTGCTTGCTTAGGCCAGATCATCAGGAAAACTTTTCCAAAGATTTAACCCTTTCAGTGTTTTTATGAGACACTTTTGCTATTTAAAATTTTTATTATAGTAGGCATTGACTTTCTTTTCTTATTATTGAGACCATTGTCGTACAGTAGTCAGGAAATTTGCAAAAAGGTTATATTTAGGAAGCAAAAAAATAATAATTTCGGTGATCAGGAGATATTAAAAAAATTGTATGTATTGATACAGACGTAAATTAGTGTTCACTTGAAAAAAATATTGCAAAAATAAATTGTGTTGTTCTTTTGTGGACCTTTTTCGGTTGTCGAATATAATCGACAATTACCTTAAGAGGTTGTATTTTTTTTATTAGTAAGCACTACAAAAAAATGTTTTTATTTAGAAATCATAACATTTTCTCTGCAGATTTTCATAGAAAATGGAAAAATTAAATAATGATTAGATAATGGCCATATTAGAAGCTGTATAGGACGTAATTGAAGATGACGATGATGACGTCATATATGAAATCCTACAAGTGTAATCAAAGGATATTGTGCCTGCCGAGCAGAACGTTATGTCAGAATAAATATATTGACGATATATATAAAGCTAAAAATATTATACAAATAAAACATTAAAGCGAATAAGAATTTTTAACACTTAAATTTTTACTTGTAACAATATCAAAGCTTAAACAAAACACCAACAATAAACAGTGAGTTTATCTTTTTAAACATTCGCTTCGTTTCTCGAAAAGTGAAACAAAAGTGTGTCTGTAACTTTATTAAAAATTATCAAAAGATATTACGTTTTTATGTTATAAATGCCATAATTTTACACTCAAAATCGATGTAAAAGTGCAGACGTTGAGAGCGCCGGTAACACATATCGTTGACGGTGATCAAAATTTAATAAAATTAAATTATTTTCAACGACGGCGGCAAAGAAGGCGCTACTTTAATGTTTGTTGCTTACAAAATGGCTTTGAAAACATTCGTATATTTTTCAAACAATGTTAAAAGCAAAATAATTAAACAATGAAAATATCAACCAAGAACAAAAAACTTATAAATTCATACCATTTTTAATAAATTTTTTGTGTCAAAGTTCTTTCTCACCCCTTTTTTATTCGTGGGTTTACTTGATAGTTCAAAGCGGCAACTTTCTCACAAAAGTTTTGCAGAGACATTTTTTCAGTAAATAGGCGAGAAATTTCGTTACGTGACAGCTTTTACTCGCCAAAAGTGAGAAAAGCAGTTGTTTGTTTCAATTTATGGGTTTTTTTGTTTCATTTCTCTCATTCCAATCGAAAAGTTTCATAGACACTGGTATACGTTGCAGGGCTCATATTTACACAAGACAGTCACTAGATGTGCCAAGGCACAAATATATTGGCGAAGAAACTAAACATGACTTCAACTTTATAAAGGTTCTAGATGAAATGGGACCTCAGACAATTCTTTTACTTTTTTGGAGGAGTCCTTGAATGGCACTAGTTGGTACGCTAATTAAAAATAGTTTTATTAATAACTTACATATTAGAAAAATTAATAAGTCTGTCATTTTACAATCAATTATGCATCTCGCAGAGAAGCGAAATTTGAACGTTTTTTGGCTCCCCGCATAATTTCATAACATGATTTACATTGCTAGTTAGCATCCTATGTTATACATAGAGAGCAAAATTCGAAAATCCAAATTTAAGACCAAAAAAGAAAAAAGATTTACTAATGGCGATTTCTTTTCTGAGAAAAATGTTGCATTAATGTTACATGTTCTACATTTTGTGTTCGTTTGTACAAAAAATACAACTGTGGGAAAAATTTTCAAGTTCTTTTGTGAAAATGTTGATGAAAAACATGCAAAACATGTTACATGTTTTACCCTTACTTTTACTTAGGGGTTCATACTGCCCTGTTTTACAACTTTGGTACTTACTACTTTGTTTGTACAACCAATATTTTATTTTGTTTGTCATAATATTTTAAAAGTTTTGTCAAAAGAACTCTACATCTAAATATTCTTCGACGGCATACTCCATTTTGAATTAAATCGTTTTTTTTTATTTTGGTGGAAAATTCAATGTATTTATTATCGTTTTAAATTTGTTCAAGCAATAAGTGATGTCAATGTCTGTTTCCAAACCGTAAAGTAAGTGTGCAGCAAATAGTCGAATAGTTTTAAAAATCGCTAATGAACTACATTAATAATAAAAGTGTAATAGTTGTAAATAAAGGCAGCTAATTCTGTTCGATTGAAGTTGTACAATATGTAACACTTCGAGTGATTATAGGTAACATGAAAAAGTGTTACATGCATATACTGTAGCATTTTTTTTCTCAGAATAGAAATCGCCATAAGTCAAAACTTATCAGCCAAGTCATTTATTATCGTTCTCTTAAGCGGCCCACTAACTCCCTACTTGTCGGTCGACAGGTTTTACGTTTCTAATGTAATCCATTTACTTATTGTCAAATAATGGTATTGACACTTCAACAATTCCACAAATAAAGCGCTAGTTTAAAAATAAAAATCGGCAAAACATGTAAATTAGGCCATCAAAATACAAATCTGTGCTGCAAACAAAGCAGAATACAAAACAAAGGAGTAAACAAAAAACAAACAAAAAAGTAAACAAAATAAAGAATAGAATTTTGTGAAAAATATTTCATAAAACTATATAACTTTTATAATTTTAATTTTAATGTTGGTGTGTAAAGAAATTTCTTGTTTAATATTTTAACGATGTGCTCGCATCATATTTCTACCTTATCGTTCGCTTGCATTGTCGATCGACTTGTCGTACTGAAAACTTTTAGTGGGACGCAAGCAGTGATGCCAATAGTAGGGAATTTTTGCTTTTTGTAGGGATTTTTTGGAAAATTTCAAGCGTAGGGAAAAAAGGACAGATTTTTGTTAAGGCAAATGTAAGAAATTATCAAAATAATGTCTCATTTTCAATAACTTGTCTAGAAATACTTAAATATTCGTCTTATTTTCATTTAAAAATTAAAATTTTTCATATACAATAGCATTTAAGTATGTACAAATCTAGTATTTTTTTTTACGGAAACCCTATATATACTATGAGTCCTAACAGCCTGGCAATCTTCAACAATTGTCAAAACCATGTCCCCAAATATTCGCTGCCCCCTAATATATAACTAGAGGGCGACGAACTATTCTCTTATTTTTGCCATTTTCATTCGCACTGACATTCGCTTAAATGTATGCGAATATTAAAAGCGAATATCTAATTCATGAAATTTCTACATTGAAATAAACTTGTAAAAAACAATCACAACTACAACTTAGAGAAATAAAAGAATACAATTTCGAATTTTTAAAAAAATTTTAATGAAAACTTTTAGGGATATGGAAGGATATATTTATAAAAGAAATTTTTTTATATTTTAGGGGGAACTGAAAAAAAAACATTTTTTTTAAATTTTACAGAGCCTTCCCTTTTATTATTTTAAATCAGTATTCTTGAAAATATTAAGCTCTTCAAAAGGACAAAAGATGGGGAAAAAATCAAATACAAAGTTTGACTACGTTTTGTCTCTAGATTAAAGGATATATAGAGGCTTTTCTGCCAAAAAACAAAAATTTAAATTTGTCTAAATAGTTTATATTGTATCCTATATGCAGGCTTTCAAGGTCATTAATTAAATGTAAATAAAGGATTTTTTATTTCATTCTCAATAAAATCCGACGTTTCGTTGGTATTCTTTTCAACTTCTTCAGGGATTGAGTTTTTATTAAAATCTGGCAACATTGTAAAAATACAAAGTAAAAAGTAGTCAATAATAACAATAATTATAATCTTAATTTTTGACAAATTAACTTACAATAATCTTTTTCGTCAGTTTACATCATTTATAAATTATATCACAGTATTTTGTAAAGGTGGACAGCACAACACAAAACTTAAAAAATTAAAATAAATGTATGTAAATATAAAAATTATCACAGAAAATTTGTCCTTTTTTGATCACAGTTGTTATTATTACTAAAGTATTGCAATGGTGTAGTTTGCATTTGTATTGTCTTTGTCTTATTTTGTGTTTATTGCACTTGTCGATTTTTGTTGTGTTCTTAAGCTCTCCAACGTGTATCTTCTATTTTTCCTTTTCTCTTTATCTAAAATTCTCACTTTTTCAAAGTTTGGCTTGTGTCCGTTTTCAATGCAGTGTTGTGCAAGTGCAGTTGATTGTTTTCCTCTTCTTATATCAGTTTTATGTTCGTCTATTCTCACGCCTAAATTTCTCTTCGTTGTACCAATGCAGATTTTTCCACACTCCTCATTATCACCGCCATCACATTCAATTTGATAAACAACATCACTTTGATCCCTACACTCAATCTTTGTTTTTGTTTGTGTTAATAAATTATGTATTGTCTTGTTTGATTTATGCGCGAATATTATTTGTTGGTCTTTTATTATCTCTCTCAGTTTGTTTTTCTCAGTTAGTCTTGGAATAATGGTAGACTATAGTATTTGGCGTTGCCAGATGTGTCATTTTTTTTCCCCCCTGATGAAATATTATTTTTAACTTTAGTCAGTAATGAATTGATCAACCCCTTTGGAAAATTGTTTTCATTAAAATATCCTTTATTCTTGTCATATTCTTAAATTTAAATTTTACGTTGCTTATTTTTATAACTTTGTCAATTAGATTCATTGCTGTATTTATCTTCTGTTTCATGGGTTGTGTTGAGTGGAAATTCCTCAAGCGTCCAGAAGCAATTAGTTTCATATACCAATTTATTATTTTGCCATTTTGTCGGAATATCTTCATGTCCAGATATGGTATTGCATTGTCCTTCTCCTATGATATGAGTTAAATGTTTTCAATATTATGTCTTCGTCTTTATATTTTATTATGGCAAACAAATCATCCACATACTTTGTGATTAACATGTTTATTTTGGTTTTATTTCTGGTTTTTAATACCTAAATGCTTTTATTATCAAATTAACAAAATGTTAACAAATTAAATAAATTTTAAACGTAGGGAAAAGCGTTGGGAACATTTTTTTGGTTGTAGGGAAAAAGGAATTTTTCCAGACACGTAGGTTAGGTTAGGTTAGGTTCCATTGGCAGCCGTGATCAAGCACAGCTCACGTGGGTCCATTAATTAGTTCCCGTTGTGTTACCATGTCACACCGTCTCCCATGGGTCCTATGTTGTCTGGCTGCTAGTGTTCCCACGCAGCCATCCGGTCGATTCAGTAAAGGAGTGAATCCTGTTTACATCAACATCAGAGAGACAAGTTTTGTCCCCAAGGGCTCTTCGACCAAACATTTCGAGTCTTAGATCTCCGAAAGCCGGGCAATTACAGAGAAGATGTTCCGTTGACTCTTCCTCCTCCTCATCGCCGCAACTTCTGCAAAAGTCATTGTAAGGGAGCCCCAGCCTCTGGGCGTGCCTCCCAATGGGCCAGTGGCCAGTTATAACCGCAATCAGGTTTCTTAGATGATGTCTGGACAGCTGTAGTGCCCGACGTGTCCTTTTTTCATCTATGACGGGCCAGATTTTCCTGGTTTCCCCACAGGTAGTTTCATCGTGCCACCTCCGACTGGCGATAATATGAAACTTATGCGCTATAAGTTGCTTGCTCCTTGGGAGCGATGCACCTACATTACATGTTGAACCGTCTCGATTCAAGGTGGTGCCTGCATGCGCCAACGAATCCGCCATGCAGTTCCCCAGTATGTCCCCGTGTCCGGGGACCCAATTAAGGGTGACAAGTGAATGTCTCGCTATCTCATCCAGAGACATCCGGCATTCTCGGACAATTCTCGATGTGATGAACACATTCTCCAGGGATCTTATGGCCGCCTTGCTATCGGTAATAATGTGAATATCCCTTCCAGATATTTCACCGTACCGGATGCGTCTCGCGGCTGTGTGGATGGCCATTATCTCGGCCTGGATGACACTGCAGTGGTCCGGCAGCTTCATAGGAATGCTCCAGTTTAGCTGCTCGGAGTATATGCCAGAACCGACACCATACAGTGTTTTAGATCCGTCCGTGAAGATTTTAATCGCATTCGCGGGAATTTGTAGGTCATCATAGTGGACCACGTTATCCAAAATGCTTACCGTGAAGCCAGGATCAAAGATCGGCTCGGGTGTGACATAATCAACATCCATGTGCCAATTAATTTCGTTCAGAATATTAGCATGTCCGATATTGAAATCCCTCCATGCTCCGGTGGCCCTTAGTCTTACCGCCGCGTTCGCAGCCAGCCTTTTGGCCAAAATGTCTGGTGGTAACCAGTTTAAAATCGTAAACAATGCCTTAGAGGGGGTTGTTCTAATGGCACCTGTTACCGCTATCGCCACCATTCTCATTGTACGTTCAAACCCAGTTTGATGACTCTTCACCTTGAGTGCCGGCCACCAAACAGCTGCCCCGTAGAATAGAATGGGTTTAATGACACATTCGTATAGCCAGTATACATTCCTCGGGTTAATTCCCCAGTTAAGACCAATGGCCCTCTTGCAGCAATACAATGCAGTTGCCGCCTTATTAGTCCTGGAAATGGTGTTCATCCTCCAGTTCAGTTTGCTGTCCAATATTAGCCCCAGATACTTGGCGCTGTCAGACATTTCCAGTGAGACCCCCTTTATCCTCGGGGTATCAAATTTGGGAATTTTGTATCTCCTTGTGAAAAGTACCAGTTCCGTTTTGGCAGGATTTACATCCAGTCCACATCCCTGGCACCATTTTGTTAGGACGTCCAATGCGGACTCCATTAGTTCAGACAATAGTCTGGGATCTTTACCCAGAGCCACAACTGCAACGTCATCCGCATATGCAACCGTTCTGCAGCACGTCCTTTCCATGGCCCTGAGTAGGGTATTCATATTCAGATTCCAAAGTAATGGTGAGAGTACACCACCTTGCGGGGTGCCCCTAGTCGCAACCTTGGAGATGTTCGAGGCGCCTAAGTTGGATTCGATACGCCTGAAGTGCAAGATGCTGCTGACAAATTGAATAATCGCCGGGTCGATTTCCAAATGTCTCATTGCGTTAATAACCGATTCAGGTCTAACGTTGTTGAAAGCGCCCTCAATATCCAGGAATGCAACTAAAGCAAATTCCTTGTAGTGCAGGGATCTCTCTATGTGGCCCACCAATGAGTGAAGCGCAGTTTCAGTGGACCTTCCCTTCGTGTAGGCGTGCTGAGCCAGTGACAAGGAATTGTGTCCCAATGATGATGTAATATGCATATCCAAAATCCTCTCTAGTGTTTTCAATAGAAAGGAGGATAGACTAATCGGTCTAAAGTCTTTAGCCATAGTGTGAGATGTCTTCCCACTCTTGGGGATGAAGACGATCTTATATGTTGTCCAA
The DNA here is from genome assembly GCA_963931875.1 of Pollenia griseotomentosa. Taxonomy (NCBI): domain Eukaryota; kingdom Metazoa; phylum Arthropoda; class Insecta; order Diptera; family Polleniidae; genus Pollenia; species Pollenia griseotomentosa. The sequence continues at coordinate 95,039,016 of OZ007562.1, read as the reverse complement.
GTTGATGGGACATGTGAGAGGCTCAGGCAGGCTCTAAATATTGCCAGGAGCCATGGCATCAATATTCCCAGGTTCTTTTGCAGGTCCGCTGGGATAATGCCATCCGGGCCTGGAGATTTAAAGGGATGGAAGCTTTTGACCGCCCATTCCACACGATGGCAAGTTATCGGAATATTAGAAATATCCCGAGTGCCACTAAGTGTTCCTTCCCTAGGCACATCATCAGTGCAACCTGGGAAGTGTGTATTCATCAGGACCTCAAGGGTGTCCCGACTGTTTGTGGTCCAGGATCCGTCCATCTTCCGTATATACGATGGAATAGCTGGTTTAGAGGATAAAATCTTACGTAGCCGACTAGTCTCCGAGGAGTTTTCCACATCGCTGCAGAATTTCCTCCATGACTGTCTCTTGGCCTTCCTGATAAGATTTTTGAATCCATTTACTGAGGACTTGTAATTGTTCCAAACACCATTACGCTTTGGCTCATTAAAGAGTTTCCTGCTTTCTTTGCGTTTTTCAGCAATCTCCGCATTCCACCATATGGGCTTAGCTTTGCCCTTCCTGTCGATTCTTTTACAGGATTCGTTTGTTGCCTCAATTAAGACACCAGTCAGTGACTCCACTGCGGAGTCGAGCATGGACACACTGTCTATGAGAACCGGGCACATAGGCAGCTTGTCCCCGAGTACACTCGCATAGATAGACCAATTGGTCCTTCTTCTATTCGTGTAGGGTTTAGCTGAATCAGCTCTAAAAGAAAAATTGAAATCAATATACATGTGATCAGAGAAGGAACAGTCCTTTGACACGTTCCAATCGCTAATCAAATCTGAGAACTTATCACTAATAAGCGTAATATCAAGAACCTCCCTTCTGTTAGTCACAATAAAGGTGGGCTCACTACCCCTATTAACTACTGTTAGTTCATTTTCTACTATGAAGTCCAAAAGCGACTCACCTCGTGGATTGACATCCGAGCTTCCCCAGACGGTATGATGTGCATTAGCGTCAGCACATATTATTAGAGGGATGTTGCGCCTGTTGGCATGCGACATCGCCTTCCTGGTTGTGGAGTTTGGGGGATTAGCACCCTGGTCATGTGCCATGTAGCAGCTCATAAACCAAACTGTTCTGGTTTTGCCTTCTACTGCGACAGTGCAGGTGTCCTTATCGCTAAAATCAGAAAGAATGAAAGCTTTAAGGATGTTTTTGACCATTACACAGGCCCTGGTCTTACCTTGATCGGCTGCGTACAGAGTACTATAGCCGTCTAAACTGAGTCCGCAAACCCTGTCTTTATACAACAATGGTTCTTGGATGCATACAAGCTCCTCCGTGCCTGAAGCCAATCGGAGGAGAAGGGCAGCTGACGCCGCTTTAGAGTGATGAAGGTTGATTTGTGTAACCTTCATCATAGCTCATCGCTATGGACGACTGTGACGTTGGCATCCTCTGGGTCGTCGTCCGATTCCAGTAGGATGTCCTCATCGTCCGCCACTTCCATCTTGCCAAAGAAGTCACCCACAAGCCCACTGACCGATTGAGTGTCTTCATTGGCCGATGACATAGCGGAATCGTCTTCCATATGCTCCGTTGATGCTGTTGACGTGGTGGTAGTCACCGGAGCTTGAGGCTTCCCTTTATCATCACCTTTGTAGACTCGGAGGAAGATAGTTCCAAATCCATAGAATATCTTCCCCTGTGTCTTCCGAAGTGACGGCAGAGAGTCACTGTTTATTATAACAGTGGCCTTCCTGGACTCTTCGACAGATTCAGTAACCCTCACTACTTTCCAGTCCTGTGTGGGTAGCTGGGGGTTACTGATCTGTATAATTTCCAGGATCTCCTTGGGGTCGGATGGCTCAGCGGGGATCTTGGCAATAGATCTGGGCCTTTGCGGTACATCGGCCAGAGGTATTGCCTCAATCCTAGCGCCCTGCCAAACTTCCCCCAGGGACTCCACGGCATCCTTGTACAGCAGCGCTGAACGCTCATCTGCACACGCTATCAGTTTAATGTGACCTTGATACCAGCCGGCATCTTCACATTGTGGTGGTGGTCCAGGGTTACCCCTTAAGACATTCAGGAACGCCCTACTAAGTGCGACGACAACCAGCTTCCAGTTCTTGGATGAAATGGTGCCGTCACTAGCGTTGCGGTCAATGATCGCCCAAATGAGGTGGTCTTTAGCCACATCTTTGTACGACCTGGTTTGTGGCCGTTGAGGCGTATATTTGGACCGTTTAGTCCCAGGAAGAGTGTCCTCCCCTGACCGTTGCCGTTTAGGCGCTGCTTCGGTTGGCTTCCGTTCAGGATTGCCTTCCTTGGCAGAGGGAGATTCACGTTTTAAACCCTCAATATGGGTTTTTGCCCACTGGAGAGAGGTTTTCTCCTGCTCAGTGAGTTCACCAACCGGTTTTCCACCAAGTCGGCTAATGATTTTGCAGGCGGAGCGCCTGGTTATAAAGGCCCGTTTGGATGCATTTATGTGCCTTTGGGGTTTATTAATAACTGCCGTTGAGGCTGAGGGAGGTGCATCAGAGGGCATCGAATCTTTCTTCGTGTGCTCTCTTTGCACAGGTTTCGGCACTTGGGAAACTGGATTTCTGGCAGACTGAGTCTGTACCTTCAAGCCAGTACCCGAGGAAGGGGTTTCGACGGGTTTTTCTCCCGTCCGGACCTGGGAAGCCTTAGAGGTACCTGGTTTCGAAGAACCCTGTACCAAGCTTGGTTTACGACCGCCTGAAAGCTTAGTCGTAACGAGTTTTTGCGCCCTAGTAGCTAGCCGTCTAGCAGAGCCTGGCGCAACCACCTTGCTAGACGAGGTCTCAGTAGCATTCAACTTACTACAGCCTGATACCGACGCTGTAGTAGTAGGGTCTCCGGGGATTATGAAGCCCTTTGCCGGATACTTAGGGCATGAATTTTCGGACATTTCGGGGGGGGGGGGTGAGAATTGGGGTTGCATTTTATGCCTACCTGCCAGGCGAAAGAATACCTGCCGCTCCTCTGGAGACAGACGCAGACCATCAGCCGCTCAATATGAGAACAGACGCTGATGGATTTTATTGCGGACCGACGGCCTTCAGATGGCCCAACATTTGACCGTAAAAGGCCAGCGGACGCATAGTCATTAGCCGCTCCAACTAGGAGAAACAGACGCTTATAGACAGGGGGGGGGTAGTTCTTGGTTTGTACTCGGTTTAGACCCTTCTGGCATGGGAGGCCCTACCGGTCTTGACTAACGTCACTACCGCCAGCATGACTCTAAACGTCCTTGTACTTAAGCCCTCGCATCGCGGCAAGATGACTACCCATTCGCGAGGGTTCCAGACACGTAGGGGTTTTTGAAAATTTCTCCAGGCATCACTGGGCGCAAGTCGTCTGTTTGTCGTTTAAAGTTTCAACAAACGACAACGGCCGACATCGTGGGCCAGTCTTTATGTGTTATAGATAAGTGTCGATCTGAGAAACATTTACACTATACGACAATAAGTCCTATTTAAACTGTCTTAAACCGATTTATGATAAGCACTAAATTTTTCTTATTGTATTCTTTATAAAGAGCAAAGAGCTTAAAAAAAATAGTAAACAAACTTTTTATTTTTTATGACGTTAATTTCATAAAAAGTGTATGAAGCTACCATTGTACCTATACAATCTTCAATGGGTGTAATATAACCAAGGCCCTAATTCACGAAGAAGCCGTTGAAATTTTATTTTGAAATTAAAAAAAAAAAAACAATTTATAAACAATTTAAAGTTTGAAGTTGTCGGAAAACTTTAGGTGTGTGTTGTATACGAGAAAAATGTATGTATGTCAGTTTAAAACTAAAAAAGGATCAAATGTAATTACCTTATTAGTTCGACGAGGGTTAAACCTCTTCAAAAGCACCCACTCTGATTGTTTACATTTTACGCACATCATGCCACATCCGGCTTTCATTTCCAATTTGAATTATGATTCTCACTCTTTGCATTGGAATAAATAAGGAAAACATGTAATTATGCAATATTCGGCTGAGCCGAACTTGTAACACCCTTTTCACAGAAAAATTCGGCCCAAATTTTTTTTCAATTAAATTTTTTTCAATTTCAATTATTAAACCCTCCACCACTAAGTTTGTCATTCCGTGTGAAACTTTTTTTTTAAAATTCGTCTAAGAACCCATAAACTATATATATTCTGGGTCCTTGAGTACGTCTAGGCTGATTTAGCCATGACCTTCTGTTGAAATTACGTTTACTTTCGAACGACCCAAAAGAAAAGAACAATGTTAAAGTAAAATTGTTTCTTGTTCTTCTAAGCAGTTTCAGATTGAAATAAAGCAACATTGGTTCAGTAGATTAACGGTTATAAATCAAAATGTGGAACATCCACCCTTGAAAATTGATAAGTTTGTTACAAAAACTAACATAAATAATGGTGGAATGGCTATGATATTTTGCCGTACCATATAATTTCGTGATGATCGGTCCATAATTTACGATAGACCCTATAGAAAGCCCACTCTCGAAAAGCACTTTAGTGCGCCGAAAACCATAACGAATAATGATACTGTAATAAATGTTGTAATCGCACCGTCAACTTTAGAGATTCCCGGTCCAAAATACTACTCCAAAAAAACCACTCTCGGAAGACCGTTGAGTACGCGTAAATCACACTGTAAAATTTCGTAAACACCGATTCATAATTTACATGACATGAGGCCCACTCCTGAAATATCCTAGATGCCGGTGGAGGGTATCAAATTTTCGGCATAACCGAATATAGCACTCTTATTTATTTTTTTTAACTTCAGATTTTTTTTTAATTGTAATAAATTTTTATTTTTTTCTGTGTACAAAAAACTAGAATTTTGTGATAAGCTGTGACTCAGTCTTCAAAATATCTGGAAATAAAAATATCTCTTTAATAGAATTTATACAATGTCATTATTCATAAGCATTTTAGGCATTTCAAAGTGTTTCCTTTTGGTGATTATGCGTTATATGAGACTTATATAAAATTATATACCGAAATCATTTCCAATCATGTATTAAACCAAATATCATAATTGGTTTCGGTTATAGGCGATTTATTTTTAAGTAGGGCTTTATATGTGACCTATTGTAAATTATGAATTTAAATTGGAAAAAATATCGGTTTTAGGTGTATTAAAAAATCGTTTGGAAATGTATATAATGTATAAAATGGAAAATTAAGGACCGATCATTACGAAATTCGGCAGTGTCAGTCTTTTCCCCTGTCGGTAGTCGTTTTGGTTATGCTCATTTTTTTCATTTCATTTTCACGTTTCTACTTAAAATCCGGTTTGCTGTGATAAAGTGAGCAAAAAAGTGGGCGTGTCAAAACCTTTTCGAGGGATAACAAAAAATTAAAACATGTTGATTTACTAATGTGCCTACACCCAGAGAAAAAACCTGTTTAAATATGATCACCTCCAACAAAACTATTTTTAAAGAAAATTTTAAGCATATTATGATTCATTTAACAATATTATTTTCACCGACAACCATAATATGGTTGAATTAGTCCTCAAACAAGAATCCACAACCATATTATGGTTGCCTCCGAACATATAATGGTCAAAAATAACTGAAACATGTTTAACACTTATAATAGCATGGTTGGTTTTCAACCATAGCATGTTGCTCTTGGAAAAAAGGAAAATACAATTGTTAATTTTAAAACAAATTATTGTCATATTTAACCATAACATGCTTAGAGGCAACCATAACATTGTTGTGGTTTCTTAATGGAGGACTAATTCAACCATTATATGGTTGTATATGACAATCAAATAATATTAACCATAACATGTTTTAAATTTTCTTTAAAAATAGTTTGCTTAGATAAATATTTCATGGTTTGACACACGTAATAAAAAAAAAGTTTCAGCACATCTTGAATAAAAACTGCAGCTTCTATGCAGGAGGTCCTTATAATAAACTATACCAAATCATTCTATATAACGCAAATTTACACTGGACAGCTGAAAATCCGATTTGGTGCATCGCTACATCGCAAAGTGTTGCCGCCGACCAATCTAGCTGCAAAAAGTCAATATGTTGATGTTTCAAATTTCACCTTATTTGTTTATTTATTTATTAATTGAATTGCTCCATACACAAGACTAAGAGTCTTATTTTGCAGTATGGCACTGAGAATATGTTAAACTTAAAATCATTAATTAATTAATAACTTAATAACTAACTACAATTTTTATGTAAGTAAACAAATTTGTTTGGTAATTGTTTCCGAACAGTTTATAACTGTTTATCAGTTTTCTTCATTTAATCATTATTTTCATTGTTAAACTGATGGAAATGTAAGCGAATGCATTCTGGATGATTTTATAAAATCGTAGTCTATTTTTAGTTTCATGCTTGAACTGATCGTAATTAAAATACGGAAAATTATTGGATATTGTTTTCTGACTGCATTACTATAGGTACATATCTTTTAGCTTTAACGTTAATATGAGTTAAATTGAAATGTTCTACGTATAAAAAATAGATTATGGAAAAAGTGTGTTTTGTGGAGTAAATAAAGGGTGTTTTTTTAAGCCCGATAGAACTTGAAATTGTAAAAAATAACACAAAAAATTAAATTGTAATCAAAATTTTTTTTTATTCGAAAGATCAATGCGTGACATTAACATTTGAAAATGATTTCGGGCATATGGGCACCGCGGCTGTTCTTGACGAAGCGCATTCTGGACGTCCAAATTTGGGGGATGGCACGTAGCGCCATCCTGTTGAAACCACATCTCCTCCGGATCAATGTCATCCATATTTTCAAACAAAAAATCATTGATCATGGTGCGGTAACGATCTCCATTGACCGTAACGCGAGCTCCGGCCTCATTTTTGAAGAAATAAGGTCCGATGATGCGACCAGCGTGAAAACCGCACCAAACGGTGCATTTTTCTGGATGTAATGGAGTCTGTAGGGTCTCTTGTGGATTGGTCTCGCTCCATATGCGGCAATTTTGCTTATTAACAAACCCGTTAAGCCAAAAATGCGCCTCATCGCTGAACACAATTTTGCGATAAAACAACGGGTCAGTTGCCAACTGCTCTAGAGCCCAATCGGCGAAAGAACGACGCATATAATGGTCTCGTGGCTTCAATTCCTGCAGCAGCTGGATCTTATACGGGTGTAGGCCGAGATCTTTGCGCAAAATTTTCCACGTAGTGGACGGACAGAGCCCCAATTCCTGCGACCGACGACGAATCGATAAATTTGGATCTTCTTCCACACTTTCGTTTACAGCGGCGATATTCTCTTCAGTACGCACATTCCTTCGACGTGTTGGTGTTATTGCATCCTCTAGAGAGTATGTGGTACGAAATCTATCCACAGTTCGACGAATGGCTTGTTCAGATGGACGATTATGTACGCCATAAAAATGACGAAGTCGTCTATAAGATGCGCGAATCGACGACTGATTTTCAAAGTAAATTTGGATAATTTCGTAGCGTTGTTCAAGCGTGAGTCTATTCATGATGATTTGTCAGACTATACTGAAACGATAAAAAAAAATATTTCATCAAAATTTAATTTTTCGTGTTACTTTTTACAATTTAAAGTTCTATCTAGCTTAAAAAAACACCCTTTACTTTGTAGTGCCAGGTATTTAGTGTAACGTTTAAATGGGATTCCCACGGATTTGCAAGCAATGGTTTCTCATCTGTTGATATCAATATGAATATGTTTATTGTAACAATATATTGTTGTCGTACACAAATAGTTGTTATTTTCATTTAATATCAGCAATATTATAGTTACAGTAAACATATAAATGTTAATCACAATTATAAATTTGAGTATTGTTGACTGAAAAGTAATCATTTTTCTAAAAACTAAATAATAATAACTTTAAAAACATATTAAATTACTCACAACCATATTATGATATTTAATAGCCATAACATGATAACTTTCTATAAATTTTTCATTTTACTTTACAGACTTGCGACTTTTCTTAAAGTAATTCTTGAGCTTAGTAAGAGAGAAAAAAAATATTCCAAACTATTTTTTCCCCCCAAGAGACAACCTTCCCTTATTTTTCTTATTTTGATGCCTTGTGTAAAATATTTTCTGTTTGCATTTCGCTAAAAGTCAAAAACAAAATTCATACCACGTTTAACATTTTGCAAGCATATCAATATTTTGATGCATGTTAAGCAAAATATGATGTTGAAATTTAGAAGGAAAATGAAATATTTCAGCAAAAAAAAAAAAAAAAAAAAAACCCATGTGCACATACTGAAAATACTACAAAATAACTGATGCGTTAGACATAAAAAATGTCACTCTAAACACAATTTCAATATTTGTATAAATAAAACACTATTTCAATATTTTGTATGTATGAGGACGGTAGTCGAGTGTATCAACACGTATATTTTCCAATGGATAAACAGAATACAGATCTATTTCCAAAAAGAAAATTTTATCGGAAACGAATGAATGAATGTTATTAAACTAATACTTAGTTAATAAAATGCTGGTAAAAAAAGATTTATTAAATATTCTGTGGGTGAAAATCGATAAAAAAAAACTTATGTTAAATTCTTAGTTACACACAAATCAAAAACCAGTTCCAAATGAAATAAAACGAAGAAAGTGGCGCTGGATTGGCCATATACTTCGAAGGCCTGCAGAAAACATAGCTCGACAAGCACTAACTTGGAACCCTCAAGGAAGTCGACGCCCTGGTGCACCATCAAAAACCTGGAGAAGAACTATTGATGAAGAGTTGAGTACTGCAAATTACAGTTGGAATGACATATGCCGTGAAGCTAATTATAGAGATAGATACAGAGAAGTTGTTGAGGCCCTATGCTCCAACGGGAGAGAAGGATGACAGAAGAAGAAGAAGAAATTCTTAGTTAAAAAATTACATTGACTTATTAGAAAAAAAAAAAATTTATATTTCTTTGTTTCTTTTTATACCCTCGACCACAATTAATTGTGAAGAGGGTATATTAATGGCCAATTTTCAGGATTGATAATAAAACAAATTTATGTTTAAAATCGTTTTAAATACAAAATTCTCTTCTTCACTAAATACTTAAGTCAAACTTAATTCACCGATGTGGTTCACTTAATTTCAACTTAAGTTTCTATTGTAATATTTTAGCAAGGTAGCCTCAATATCACGAAAATACAACAAGAGGCAAAGCAATAACAATCGGCTGTTTTTTGAGACGACCTTGTAAATAATTATACTTTTTCATGATATTTTTTTGTATTTAGTAGTGCTACCATACTTTTATTTTATTTAAAAATTCTTTTCAAATAAAACTCAAAGAATCAATTTGTATTTAAATACGATTTAAGTTTTTATGAAAATTAACTTAACCGTTAATCGAGCTTTGTATCAAAAGTGATACATTTCGTTTTTTGATTCTATATAACTTTATTTAGAAAAATTCAAGATGCGACATCAATTAAGACTTTGTTAATAAAGATCTTGCCGTTATTTTAAGCAACAATTTAAAAAAAATTTCCAAACAGCCCATGAGAAGTTCAAAAAATTTATAATTCTAGCAATGTATCATTTTTGATACATAATGTATTTTAAATGATTTTGTTCTGTTTTTCGTATTATTTGTGAAGTGTTTTTCAGATTTTTTTCTAGTTATTTTGTAACAACGTACTTTTATCTGCAAGAATTAAGATCATTATAACAGAGCGAATTGTAAATAATGTCTTTTCCGCGGTTTTTGACCGTGGAAGAACTTGTGAATGAAGTAATGGATGAGAGTGAAGAGGACGAAGATATTTCTGATATTGATATTCCTGACCCTGATGTTGATGGCCCTCATGTTTTTGATTCTGAGGTAGAAAATGATAGCAGTACAGATTCAGATGACAGTATCGACAATAACACATATGGTAACCCGTCGCTTACTGCCAAAGATGGCAATACTTGGAGGAGCGAACTTTACCCCGTTGGTAGGTTGGGAAGGGAAAATGTTATAAATATGCATCCAGGTTGGTTGTGATTGTTTGTAAAATATCTTAGAATTGAGATTTTTGTTGGTTAGGCGGTACAGGATTTGCATCCGGGCGCGCAAATAGTATAAAAAAATTTGAAAAGCATTAAAATTGATGAGGATCTATTTTATGCTTATTTGGCAGTATTATAAAATTTATGTATTTTTACGCTCACCAGATCCAAAAACGAGCCATTGCATATACATATATTCGATGAATATAATGGACGGCCAATATTTCGCTCAATTATGTCCGAGAGAACATTTTTATATTTACAATCACAAAATCATTCGCTTTGATGATGTGCTAACCAGACGTGCCCAAAAAATTGATGACAAGCTCGCACCTATTAGATTAGGAACCTCTGGGAAAAATAGTCTGAAAGACTTTCAGATATAATCATAATGATTGTGTAACTGTATTCGAACAACTACTGGGATTTCATGGCCGTTGTAAATTTCGTCAGTATATTCCATCGAAACCAGAGAGATATGGCCTAGCATTTTGGCTTATTGTTGATTCATGTACGTGCTATGTGTGAAAAATACAGCCTTACTTGGGCAAAGCTGTATCTTGGAATCCAAAGCGAAATCAGTTCTTTTTTTATCGCACCCTCTTGGCAAAAAAATTTTACAAACGAATATGACATTGGTTGGAACCAAGCCCAAAAATAAACGATCTATACCTCCAAATTGCTGTATTTTCGAATATAACTGATATTTCTGCATTATTATAAACCGAAAGCGATCTCAAATGGATGCATACTCGAAAACACACAGAATGAAAATGTTTTCTACATGAGCTGGCAATATCATAAGCAACACCATATATGTAACAACGAAAAAAGCGCTGTACACTGTAGTATGTATCAAAAATGATACAAAGCTGGAATTATAAATTATTTTTAAAGCTCGATCTACGGTTAATTTAGATTTATTTACTATCCTGAAAATTGGGCATAAGTTTCCGACTCCTTGAGTAATTCTACGTCGATTGAGCCATGTCCCACTGTCTGTCCGTCTGTCCGAAAACACGCTCACTTTAGTAGGATCAGAGCAATGAATCAAAATGTGGAACAACCACCATAAAAAAATGATAATTTTGTTACAAATCTAACTAAATGGTGGACTAATGCACGGAATAATATAAGATTTTGCAAAAATTTCGTGAATATCAGTCCATAATTTACCCTAGGCCCCATATAAATCCTACTCCCGGGAAACAGTTTAGTACGCCTAAAACCGTAAAAGATAATGCTATCTGAATAAAATTTACTACTTCACAGTTTTATAGGACTAGAAATCACACTACTAAATTTCGTGATGATCGGTCCATAAATTACTATAGGCCCCATATAAAGCCCACTCTGGTAAATATATTAAATACGCCTTAAACCATAGCAGATATAGATATTGCGGTAAAATTTCTACCACCTTAGCTTCATATAATGGCACGAAAAAATGTCCTGCAATTTTGTGATATATGGTCCATAATTTACCATAGATCCCATATTTAGCATCCTTCTGAAATTCACTGTAAACGCTAAAACTAATTTCACCGCTGTGTTAAAATTTATGTTTTTTATACCAGAAATCACTCTGCAGAATTTTAGGATGATTAAAGGCTCCAATATAAATTCCCTTCCTGAAAATCATTTAGGTTCGGCTTAAACTGTTACGAATCATAATATTTTACTCAAGCTTGTTAAAATTGCTTAAACCAGGCATAAATCTTTCTGATTGTCGGACAATAATTTAATATAGGTCTTAACCGCAACCAATTTTAATGCTGATGTCTGTTTTTTAAAGGCAAATTAATAATAAATAGATATCATATAGATCCCACTGCTGAAATATTCGAACTGTCGGAGTAGGGTTTCAAAGATTCGGCACAGCCGAATATAGCACTCACTCTAACTTGTTTTTAATGTAATAGATTTTCACTTAATACTCAACCATCATTTCACATTCCTTTTAAAATTGTATGTAACTTAATTTTACTTTTCATTGAATCTTGATGTAATTTTCGTACCGTAAGTAGTTTTTGATATTTTTTTGATTACTCCCTTAATAGTGTTTGCTGTAACTACACTTGAATGCTTATTCAATTTGAAATACCAATGAAAAGCAATTTCCCTGCAAATATTCGCAATTCACTTTAAACGGTTTTATAAGAGTCAATTAATTTCCTGCCAGAAGCTAATTAGTGTAATAAGGTAAAAATGACATTATATTATTGCCAACATCATTACAACTCTTTGTCAGCATTTATAAGGTAAATGAAAATGTTCTTTAACTTGTGGTTTTCATTTTCGCAATTAAACTTTTTTATTTGCCACCAAACTTCTTTCATTTAGTACATTACTGCCTAAGGCTGATATAACGGTTATTAAAAACAAGTCAGAGTGCTATATTCGGTTACGCCGGATCTTATACACCCTTCACCATGCGATTAGAACAGAAAATAATATAAATACCCGCCCCCCTTTTTCGGATGTTGTGTGTTGTTAACCAAGATGCTTTTGCCTTATTCGGAAACTTTGGCTCTTGCCGTTTTTAAATACACAGAAATATTTAATGTCTTTGTATGAAAAACGGCACGCCACTTGTCAAATTTCGCCGATATTTTTCAGATGTTGTGTATTGAGAGAGATGCTTGTACCCAATTTGTAAAATTTCAACCTTGCCGTTTTCCACCTATACATAAACCTATAATGTCTTTATACGGGAGTTGCCACACTCATTTCTACAATTCCGCCCGATCTTTAGAGAAGTTGTGTATAGAAAACCCAGCTATGTGTACCAAGTTTGGACACTTTTGCTCTTTCTGTTCTTAAGATACAAATAAGTTATTGTATATTATGCCCACTTCTACACCACGCTCCCATTTTTGCGGATGTTGCGTATTGATAACCCAGATGCTTGTTCCTTATTTGGAAACTTAGGATGTAGGAGTTTTCTAGATTGACTTTAAGCAAAAAGAAAAAAAAAACAACAAGGGATTTGTAGGTTAGATTCGACTCATTCGTGGTTTTGCTCACATCTCAGCCATTTTTGAGCTGATCAGGCTGAATTTCAACAGCATCAGTTAAATCTGTGTCCTTCGGACAACCCATTTTAACGGATGGATATCGTTAAATCAACTTTGCTCCTCATAAGGACCCAGAAAATATAATCTTATATTTAGTCTAAGAACAATATTGTAAAGGGTGTTTAAATTTTAAGGGCCGGTGTTGATTTTGAATAAAAGACAAATTATTTAGGAAATTATTGTCATTTCTTCTTACTATGATAATATTGCTATGGTTCAATTATGTATGGAACAAAATATCGGCAAAATGGTTGCCTTCGTTATCATCTCACGATAGCGAACACCATTCACAGTCACTGCACGACCGGCCTCATTTTGGAAAAAATACGGCCCGATGATGCCGCCAGTCCATAAACCGCACCAAACAGTCACTCATTGTGGCTGCATTGGTTTTTCGGCAATCAATCTTGGATTATCATTCGCCCAAATGCGTCAATTCTTGACATTTCTTGCCACCATTCTAACCATTGACGACGTTTGGAATGGTCAAGAGGCATTAGTTCTTGAATCAATACCACCTTGTAAGCGTGTAAATGCAAGTCTTTATGCATAATGTTCAACAACGACGAGCGTGAGAGGTGCAATACTTGGGCACGACGACGAGTTGAGGTGGACGGTTTTTTAGCCACACTGTTGCGAACAGCAGCAATATTTTCTGCAGTACGAGCTGTACGAGCATAAACTGTTGTTTTCACATCTATTACAGACCTTGTTTGCTAAAATTTTCGCACGATTTTTTCGATTGTACGCAAATTTGGAAGATTAAATTGACCAAAAAAATCACGAAATGCACTTCGAATTTTTATTTCAAATTCATATCCGACATAAAAAGATCGCGTACTAGCAATTTTTTTTGACTCTTATTCTTTTGTTATGTATACGTATAGGAATCGTTGTGACCTTTTGCGCCCGAAACTTATGCAATGGAAAAAATACTGCTCTAAGTACCACGTCGCGTATGAGAAATATTTTTTTTATATAAGTAATTGTTAAATTAAGTATACGTAAAAATTTTACATACAAACAAAAATCAAAAATTCGGAAATTAGGTAGACAAGAAGAGTTATTGCTCGACTACTTATTGCTTAAAGAATGTGTCATCAATTTTCTTCTTTGGTAAGATTTCAGGCAGGTTGTCTGCTTATGTAAACCATTTAAATATAGACTAGGACGACATTTGAAGGATAACTTGCTAAAATTTGCATTGATCCAAGGCCTCAACTGGTCTCTATATAAATGTCCTTCCGGAATAGAGCATTAGTAGCTAAATTTCGTTGGAACCTATTCATACATAGCACTGTTTCAATACCAATACTACCACCGGAAGTCATTTTTACCGTTATACACAGCGTTGCCAGAAGTAGGGTAAAATCCCTTTATGTAGGTGTTTCGATACTAAAATAGAAACGTAGGAAAAATCGGACAGATTTTTTATAATCTCCAAAATGTAACGACTTTTCGTCATATCGCATTATTTATGAAATAAATGCAGAAAAAACTTTTCAGTGATACTTTCTTGTTCAAAACGGTTGAAAATTTTTCTATTCCCTAAAATCGCTTAAAAATATATTTCCAAAGTTGTTTGTGGTTTAAAAAGTTGGCGATACTTAGATGTATGTATATGTATTTTCCAAGTTATCATTCAATGTTCCAAAATATCATTCAATGTTGAAAGACTTAATACTAGGATTGTTTACGGAAGAAGGATTATAAGGTTATATTCATATATATTCACAGCAAAAAATTTTAAAATGTTAAAAAAAATAGTTAAATGTATTTTGTACTTATTTGTACAACTTAATAACCATATAGCCTGATAACCAGCCTTCAGCGAACAACCCAACTATGTATAATTTTTCTTAGTTTTGCACTTATTTTTTGTCAAAGCTTTCATATACAATAAAATTTATTTTTTATAACTTATGTTTTTTCTTCTATTTAAATGACAATAATGCGTAGGGGATTTTTGTAAGGGAAATTTTATACAACATGTAGGGAAAAATTAGATTTTTTTTTGGCATGTGTAGGTATTTTTTCGAGAAATCCACTGGATAAAATAAAACTTTATCACAAATAATTTTTACAAAATTATGTGGTGGTCACGAGTTTTACTGAGTCAGCTTCTTGAAAATCATTAAAACACATATTAATCAAGTCAGTATGTAAATTTGAAGCTAAATTTTGGTAAAACTTATATAAACCTTAAACTGGCTAAAAACATTTCTGGTCAGCAATTTCTTATGGGATCCTGTTTAAATATTAATTTTACCAAAAAAAAAAAAAAAAAAAAAAAAAAAAAATTACATATATTATATTATTATCATGAAATTTGTAGCATTTTCTGTCATATTAATCCTATTGTGGTGTATGCATGATTAAGGGTATTCATATGGTGCATTTAGTATTCATGCACCATATGAGTAACAGAACTTGGGTAATTCAAAACTTCATACAGTGACATTGGACTACACATGTTAACCTGGATAGTATAAGCAAATAAAATGATTAAAAATTTTGTATGTATGGCAAAACCCTAAATATAAATACAAAAGGTTTCCTATTTCAATTGTTTGTATGACGTCTTCACAAAACGTAAACGAAAATGTTTGTGTGTGTTTGTCTGATTGACACATTGACCACACAGAACATACTTTTTGTGTCACAGATGGGTTGAGCACATTATGCTGCTATTGCAGTAGGTAATTCTAAGATATATTATAAGATGTTAGTATTCCAGGCTAACCATAAAACTGGCTGAAGTTTTTAAAAAAGTTTCCATTTTAAAAACAATTTTGTCTGTGATAGATAGCAAGTGCTATATTAATGAAAAAATTTATCGTGTTCTTGTTAAAATTAAGACCAAATATGTTTTCTTTGAAATCACTTATAGAGATTGGTTAAGATTAGGGTATTCATTCGGTTAACCGTTAATCGGTTAACCGATTAATTACTACCCGATTAACTGATCGGTTAATTTAAAATTGGCTTTTTTCGATTAACGATTAAGCCGGTTAATTTCAGTCGATTAACCGATTAACCGATGTCACAAAATTTTGAACTTTTTGTAGTATTAAACCATATTTTTGTGTGCTTTTAATTTTGGGTGAATTGCAAAACGTCAGTTGCAAAACTACTCGCTTTTTTAGTGCGATCTACAATGCAACCATGTAGAATTTTACAATGTTATCTGTACGAAAGTTCACCAAAAGAATTACCAAAGTACACCAAAAACGTTGTGTTTAGATATATTTTTTCAAACAATATATTTTCTTCTAGAAATACGTTCTTAAAATGCAGTACAAAAACAGAAATTAAGGAATTCGGAAATAAACTTTTTTGCAGAATGTTCGGTGCTGCGCTTTGTCGGATGAGTTAGATGATGACCTACCTGACAACAGAAGAAACTCTCGATGGTAACACAACAACAGAATAAGCCGAAACAATTAGAAGTTTTAAGCATTTATTAAAATTAAAACAGGACTCTTATGGCATAATGGAAGATTTTATATGCTTAGAGAACTCCAGAAAAATGACTGAGAAATTAGATAATTGTATTATGGGTTGTTTCGATTTTACAACATAAGTGAACAAATTTTTCCAAGTAAAGTTTTATCAAAACTTAAAAAAGAATCGCTTAAATCCAAAACGTTTAAACCAATTTATATTACTAAAATATTATTATTTATTTATTATTTTTTAAGATCTTCTTTAACTATTGAAATAATTAATATATCTCACAGTTTATTCTTTAATAAATACATAATATGTATTAATTAAAAAATATGTATTACGTAATTATTAATTATTTTTTTGTTTGCTCGTTTTAGTTCAAGAATTGATATGTTATGGTTTTTTTACCAATAAACTCGAAATAATAAATAATTTTTAATTTTTATTTATTGAAATTACTTAATTTAGAAAAAACCTTATTAACCGGTTAACCGATTAATAACAAAATTAACCGATTATTAACCGATTAAATCAAAACTTCGATTTATAAATCGAGCGGTTAACCGATTAAAGCAAAAGCCCGATTAAATGAATACCCTAGTTAAGATCAGTGGTAGGCCATGCACATACTACAATACTTAGGACTTTATGTGTAAAGCATCGGAAGATTTGCCTTAAAGAATTAAGAACTAACCAAAATCAAAACGAAAAGAAGTTGATGTTTTTACCATTTTAGGAAGAAAAAGAGCAAATATGATTTTTTTTTAATTCAATAAGCTAATCCCGCGAAGCTTTTCGCTTGTCTGCAGGAAGAAAACTAGAGTCTCTGGCGGGAACTTAATCCACAACTCGCAAGTGGTAACACTTCGTAAAGATCCTAGTTATAGGAGAATATTTTAAATCATTAAAATAAAAAAACCGACAGTTTTAATTTTGGTTGAAAAAACTGGTAGCTAGGTTCCTATGTCAATAAAACCAAACACATAATAAATGTAAAAAGTTTGATAAAAAATATGTTTTGCATTACATTAAATGTGATAAGGTATAAGAATTTGAATCACAATTATCGGCATTTACATAGCATAAACTAGAATATTTTTAACGGTTCAAACCAGCAAAATCAACGCCAAAGCCATGGTACAACATAACAAAAAAATTAAAATTTATCTTCAAATACTTAAAACATTCTTGTATACAAAAATCAAATTGTGGCGCTGAACGCAGAGGACCAAATAAATTCTTAGGCAATTTTAATTCAATTTAGTCAAAAACTTATTTGGGTTAAATTTAAATAATAAAAAACTTTAATAAGACACACTTAACTTAAATATTAGAGCCAAAAGTTGTCTTCAAGTGTAGTTATCTTCTTCTGTCATTCTTCTCTCACATTGGAGCTAGGGCCTCATAGCGTAGTAATGCCACCTATTTATTTCATCAGGAAAATATCCATATCTACACTGATAGAAAAGGCGTCATAACGCTGATGTATTTTGACATCAGTACTATGACAAGTGTCTTCGTTTTTGACCCCATGACACTTGTCATCATTGTGATGTCAACCTTAACATCACTTGGCCAAAGTGTCATCAGGGTCAAAATGAAATTATGTCATCAATGGGATGACACATCGGCATCACAGAAATGACGAATATGTCCTCAGTGCGATGACGCAGTAACATCGGAGAAAGGACACATTAGCATCAATTTAATGACAGTTTGTCATTAAGTTAAAGTCATTGGAATTGACTTAAGTCAAAGTGAGAGAATATTATTATTTACTTACCCGTTGCATATGTTTGTTTCACGTTTGTTGAATTACGACCTTTGTTTACAGCAGAACTCTCAATATCGAGACACCAGCACCATGCCTTATTTGGTTTTCGTAATCATTCTACTTTAAAAATTTCATGTATTTAACTAAATAATTTTAAAAAATAGAATGTAGGAATTTTTGTTTCTTATAATACATTGTAATCATGAAAATAATGTAAATAATATACAAAATGTGGCATCGAATTGATGTCACTATAGTCATAAAATAGATGACACGTAAAAAATGACAAAAATGTACGAAGACGTAAGTCATTGGATTGATGTTACTTTTTTGCATCATTGAAGCCATTTGTAGTAACATTGATGTCACAATTCTGATGTTAGGGCATCATCAATATGAAGATGAATTTTTCTATCAGTGTAATTGCTTTCTTTATTAACGTTAGTGTTTAGCGTTCGTTCTTATCATTTGGTAGAATCGGGTGAGTTACAGACTGCTGGGCCGACAAAATGAATGCTATTAAAGGCCGTTATACACCATCCCACAAAGTCTTTACTAATTTTCGAAAATGCAACCCTGTCATGATAAGTTGTTATTGTTTTTTAAAAATGTTTGTTTTCTTATTTGACCTTTATTTATAATTATTTTCAATTATTTAAGCTTGAGGTCTTTTTTTATAAAATATTCTATTTGTATGGGTACACGGGGGTAATATTATAGGGTGATACAAAAACACAATTGGGGGTACTCACCGGTGCTGGTAATTGCTGGTATACGTCGTTGCCTACGGTTGGCTGAGATTATGAGTTGGATGAAGTCACACCTGTGAGGTCGAGTCGGCTGTAGCGAGGTGGTGGTACGTAGCGTTCCGGTTGGGGCTGTTCCCCTATGGGTGTTTTGGATGCGCACTGGTTCACAAACGCTTTCTGGTCACAGGATAACAAGGCGTTTTGAGAGCTGTGCCAGACACACAATTTTCACGTTCACTGACCTTAAGCGGGTTGGTTGTTTGATTTGGACAAACCACCTTCACTTTTCTTTTTTCGGTTTCACGTTATAATTAACTGAAAAAGAGAATTATTTTTGGCTTTCGGTTTCCAAAGAATTTGAGACCGATTGAGAACACAAGTTATTTAATTTGGTTTATCATGTAATTTTATTAAGCACTTTAAATTTACTCTTTTTTCTTTTACAATTTTGAGGAACACTTTTAATTTTTTGTTATAAATTTTATGAGACACTTGTTCAAAAAATATAATCTAAACTTTACTGTTCGCTTGTCACTACTTGAATGAACAAAAAGGAAAATGTAAAACTCCAAATAACTGATCAACTGCTAGTTGATGTTAAGGAAGAAAAAACTTCTGTTAAAAAGAAAAAAAACACGACGAGTCAATGTACTCGCTACTGCGACCCATGTAGGGTTTTCATGCCCTGCAACACATGTAGGGTTTTCGTGCCTAAACATCCCGCCCCCCTTGTTATATCCTAAGATAACAACGAGGGTAGGTTCTTCAGGCATTAACTTCTTAACAGCGGACCAGCAGTTGGATTCTAATGTAAGCAAAAAAATATACAATAATTCATGTGAATAATTCATTAATAATAGAATAGTAATTAGGTAAATACAAAGAAAATACGGGCAAGTATAAATCATGGTTAATACAAAATATAATTTCATTAGTTACGATGCAAGTATGTAGATGTGTAAATGTAAAAATGCTGTTTGTTGGTAAAAATTGCTGCCTTTTAAAAACTCCAAATTTTCCTATGATGACCCAGCCTAGGACAGTATCTTGGACGATTGGAGAGCCAATTGATGCCAGTTGTATGCCGCTTCGTATAATTCGTGGGTAGATGTCTGCTGTCTGCTTCCAGCATAAAGTTGATGATTGATGATAAACTTGCACGTTCGGGGGGTAAAAGGGCCATGAACTGTTGACCAAGTTGGCGTTTAGGTCTCACGCGTGTTACGCATTGAGATAAAATTGTCTGTATTAACATTTTGAGTTTATGGACGTAGTAACGTAGTCGGCGATGTAAAAACGCATTTTGACAGTGCAGGGTGTGTTTGTGTAGATACATGAGAAACAGTCTGGTGAAGCGCGCATGGTAAGGCAGTAAAATGGGGTAACGTTCTTCATAGCGCAAGGTAGGGGAGTCTGCCAACCGACCATTCATTCTCATCATTCCGTTAGAATCGAGAATGGGATTAAACGTTAAAAACGAGCTTTTTCGGGACAGTTGTTTTCTTTCAGATGACTGTGAGTATTCTCTGCAAGAGTGCGATTTTTGGCAGGCGACTATTAGACGATTTTTGACGAAAGCTTTTTCCTTGGCCGGCAGCTCTTCTCGACTGACCTCTTCTGCTGTCAACTTAGCTCTCGTGCGGTGGTAAAAACGGAAAATATAACCTATAACTCTAAACGCTCGAGGGAGGTCTGAAAAGTTTTCAAGAATATCGTCCTGCTTTATTACAGTTGTATGTGCACGGATTATTCTAATGACTTCTTCCGTGTCAAAATCCTTTACTCGTGATGGCCAGTCTGAAGGGGGTAAATTTGACTGCAGAACTGGGCCAGGATGAAGCAGATCATTAAGGTTTACGCCATTGGATAAAGGACTAGATGCATTGAATACCACGCGCAATTTTGTTGTGGTGCTGTCGGGTTTTAACACAGCATGGTGGGGCAGATAGTAAGTGCCGCAGTCACCATTTATGGGGGTTACTTTGGTCATTTGACCTAGAGTGGAATATTCTGTTATAACCTGATCATATTCAGTTTTAAGTTGGGGGTTCTTGACTAATCTCGCCTCGTTTCGTAGAAACTGGGAGAAAGCAATTTTTCGAGAGGGGCCAACATTTAATTTCTCGGGGTAATCTTTTTTAAAGGGGAGTGACACGACGTATCGACCTTCTTTATTTCGGAAAGTAGTGGATGTGTACAAATTTTCGCAGTATGTGTCCTCCGGGGAGGACGTTTTCCTCCTCGGGATATCCTCGAGCTCCCAAAACCGCTGAAGTTGATTATTCAATTCTATGGAGCTAAAAAATGATAAAACCGCCTTTCCGCACGGGTGTGCGGGTACCTTTCCCGTAATAATCCACCCGACAACTGTATTTTGGGCAAGCAAAGATTGTTGTGTGTCTCGTTGTAGACCGTCCAAAATAATTTTTGGGTAAACATCTGCACCAAGAAGTAAATCTATTTCACGACAACTGTGGCGATAAGTATCAGTCAATCGCAAATTGAAGAAATCGCTATATTCTAGTGCTGACGAGGGGTAATAGGGAAGGTGACCGGTAAGCCTATTTATGATTAAGGCATCCGAAAAGACTTCAAACGATTTGTCAGCCGGGGATTCAATTTTGACGTGACAGCTTTGGGTTGAGGTTGAAGTGACGGAGTCACTTAACCCGTGGACTTGGGCTGCTGATGGCCGAGTATAAATACCATTATTCCCTTGCAACTTTCTTGAAGGGAATGTCGCCTCCGAGGCAGAGTCGATTAGGGCACGAACAGTACATTTAAGGTCGTTATTGTAGACGTCAACTAACGCTGTACAGAGTACTACAGATTGTGTGGTGGGCTCAAGGTCAGTAGAAAAAGATTGCAGCGTTCTATCTGCTGCTTGTGACGAAGTAGAAGTGGGCACATCTAAAACGGGAAGGGGGTTATTAGTTTGATGAACTTGGATATTTTTTACGGTATTGTTATTAACTGGGGTTTTCCTCCCGTCTACGCGATGAAGCAGCGAATGATGTTTTCCCCTACACACCTTGCAGGTGTATTTGCTTCGGCAGGTCTTAGCTCCGTGAGATGTTCCCAGGCAGTTAGTGCATTTAGTTTGTTTTTTCACCGTGGCGTATCTGTCTTCAACAGACATGGCCAGAAATACGGCGCAACATCTGAGCGGGTGAAATTCAGGACACAGCGGGCACTTACCCTTATTATTTGGGGCACTATTCGTCTGGTAGCTTTTTACCTTGGGGGATGCAGTTCTGGCATTGGCTTGAAGAGCCCTAAGGAGTTCGTGAATCTTTGCAATCACGGCGGTGTGACTGCCAAAAGCGGAGTGAAAACGTCCTTTTAAGACTTTTACATCGATCTCCTCTTCCATAGTTTCATAACTATCCATCGCAGCTTCATAGCAGGACTTGAAATTTGACCAAAGACGATCGATGTGCTTTTCGTCAACCTCGAGGGTATATCGCGTGTGCGATTCTACCTTTAGACCGTCATAATAGGTTTTGAATTCGATCACACGGTCAGAATAACGAATGACATTTTTTACCAATGCCATTTTTTCAGGTGATTGGGTTTATACGATTTTGAAAAATTTCAGAAATTTTATTTGAGAAAATTTAGAGAAGTTTTCGATGGTGCCTCGTAGAAGGCACGAAGCGGTGCTTCGTGAAAGCGACCCGTGTGTATTAATTTAATATATGTCTTTGAGGTAATTTCTAATGGTGTTTCGTAAAAGCGACCAATAAGAATTATTGGAAAAAAAAAATATTTAAAGAAATTTTCAAAAGTGCTTCGTAAAAGCGACCGAAGAAAATTATTGGGAAAAATTTAACGAAAATCTTCAAAGGTGCTTCGTAAAAGCGACCGAAGAAAATTATTGGAGAAAATTTAAAGAAATTTTCAGAGGTGCTTCGTAAAAGCGACCTAACAAAATTATTGGAGAAAATTTAAAGAAATTTTCAAAGGTGCTTTGTAAAAGCGACCTAATTAAATTATCGGAAAAAAATTTAAAGAAATTTTCAAAGGTGCTTCGTAAAAGCGACCGAAGAAAATTATGGAAAAAAAATATTAAGAAATTTTAAATGTTTAATTTATCGTTGAAAAGTTAAACGAAATTTTCAAAGGTGCTTCGTAAAAGCGACCGATGAAAATTATTGACAAAAATTTAAAGAAACTTTAATGATTAATCTTTAATTAATTTATTATTGAAGAAGTTTTCAGAGGTGCTTCGTAAAGGCGACCAAAGAAAATTGTTTGCAAAAATTTAAATTTTGATAATTAATTTATATGTAATTTATTATCGGGGGAAAAAAATATTTAGAGAAATTTTCAGAGGTGCTTCGTTAGAGCGACCAATGAAAATTGTTTGCATAAAAAATTTAGAAAATTTAAAAAAATTAAATTTTCAAAGGCGCTTCGTACAAGCGACCGATGAGAATAATTGATAAAATTTAAAGAACTTTTCAAAGGTGCTTCGTAAAAGCGACCGATGAAAAATTAGTTGCAAAAGATTTAAAGAATTTTAAATTATTAATTTATAATAGGGGTTATAATTAATTCGCAGCAAAATGGGCTATCATGTGTCATAGGGTTTATGATGCTTTACCTTTTGTTTTATACGTTCATTTTATTTTTATAATGTAGGTATTTATTTCAATAATAAATATTAAGAAATAATATAATAGTAATCGCATTAAATCTCCAATGATTTTTCGAGCTGCCCTCGTGTCCAGCTGTGAATATATAAGTTCCTATGTACAATTCAGTTTGTCCCAGTGACCTAGTTATTTTTCATGTACTTATTTAATACCACGAACATACATACATTTACTCTTTGTCTGGTTCTTTGATATTTTGTTCTCTCACCAAATATCAAAACCAACGAGTTGATCGACTGCGTAAAATTATGAAATGATATGATATAAAAAATAAACGAACTGCAAAGGGAGATGTAATGCAGTTGACGATTAACAACAACAAAAGAGATGCGTACTGATTAACCTTGAATGTTAAATAGCAAGTGCAACTCACTTTTTTTTTTACTTATTTTTCGGTCTTTTCTTTTGTGTGTTTTTTTTGTTCATCAACTTGAGGTGTTGATGCTTATGAAGTTGTCAATGTTCAAAAACTGCGGGGGAAACGTATGATGCAATTGCCCGTAGATTTTGTTGTTATTTTTGTACGGTACAAACTTGTTTTAATATTTTGCAATTAGACCGACTGTTGCTACTTCTTATGAGTAGGTATGTTTGTTTGTACTTTGATGTATGTATGTATGTATATAATTTTTGGTGGTGGTTTTTTGCTTTATGTAAATAAAGGCAAATTGTACATGAGTACGTATGTAGTTATTTTCATATTATTTTTGGCGTATGCAAGTAAATGCAAGATTTTTTTTGTATTTTTGTGTGACCGTTAGGTTTATCGTATGATTTTGGGAAACAACCTGACACATGATAGGTAGTCACGAGGGGGGAAATGATGATTTGGAAAAAGTGGACACATGATATTTAGGTAGTCACGAGGGGGGAACAAATAATTCGGGTTTTATATTATTTTGTGGAAACCGCGAGAACACGATAGGTACATATGCACATACATATGTAAGTATGTATAAATTAAATTTAGCACGTTATGCCACGAGGGGGGTAATGTGTATTA
Source organism: Pollenia griseotomentosa (assembly GCA_963931875.1). Classification (NCBI taxonomy): domain Eukaryota; kingdom Metazoa; phylum Arthropoda; class Insecta; order Diptera; family Polleniidae; genus Pollenia; species Pollenia griseotomentosa. Next base: position 95,014,280 of record OZ007562.1, on the reverse strand, counting down.
TACGTATATTTATGGAGGTAAGTATCCACGTATTGATTTGGACCAGGTATTGCGAGGGTTGTAATATTTATTATAGGGGGTTTTCCGGGTTATGGATGACCCGGATCCGGTTCGAAGGACCAAAATGTATGGGTACACGGGGGTAATATTATAGGGTGATACAAAAACACAATTGGGGGTACTCACCGGTGCTGGTAATTGCTGGTATACGTCGTTGCCTACGGTTGGCTGAGATTATGAGTTGGATGAAGTCACACCTGTGAGGTCGAGTCGGCTGTAGCGAGGTGGTGGTACGTAGCGTTCCGGTTGGGGCTGTTCCCCTATGGGTGTTTTGGATGCGCACTGGTTCACAAACGCTTTCTGGTCACAGGATAACAAGGCGTTTTGAGAGCTGTGCCAGACACACAATTTTCACGTTCACTGACCTTAAGCGGGTTGGTTGTTTGATTTGGACAAACCACCTTCACTTTTCTTTTTTCGGTTTCACGTTATAATTAACTGAAAAAGAGAATTATTTTTGGCTTTCGGTTTCCAAAGAATTTGAGACCGATTGAGAACACAAGTTATTTAATTTGGTTTATCATGTAATTTTATTAAGCACTTTAAATTTACTCTTTTTTCTTTTACAATTTTGAGGAACACTTTTAATTTTTTGTTATAAATTTTATGAGACACTTGTTCAAAAAATATAATCTAAACTTTACTGTTCGCTTGTCACTACTTGAATGAACAAAAAGGAAAATGCAAAACTCCAAATAACTGATCAACTGCTAGTTGATGTTAAGGAAGAAAAAACTTCTGTTAAAAAGAAAAAAAACACGACGAGTCAATGTACTCGCTACTGCGACCCATGTAGGGTTTTCATGCCCTGCAACACATGTAGGGTTTTCGTGCCTAAACACTATTTATTTATTATATATTTTCAATATTTCGCTAACCTTTGGTTAGCATCGTCAGGAAATTTACAAATTTAAATAAAAATAACAAAAAACGATAACAAAATTATGAAAAAATTTTTGTCATAAATTAAATTCAAAAACCTATTTGTCATAAAAAATTTTTTCAAAAACCATAATAACAAAAATAAAATATAACTAAAGTATAACAATTCATATAAACTGAAAAAATTTCCTATCTATAAAACTAATTCAAGAACCGTATGTACAATAATAATAAATATTCTGGCTAAAGAAAATTCCTATAACATATAAAAATTTTTAAACTATACTTATTCTTATCTTACATATAAGATTTTAATTATCCTTATGTTTATTCTTACAAACTAATATGTGTATCGTGACCTAAGGACAAGAAAGTCATAATTTTCATGTAATTTAATTGCAAAGTGAACTCTCTTGTTCCAAGGTTGTGATAGGTATATTTATATTAATATATCTTATCTTCTATCTCCTAATAACTAAATTCCTATAATTATTCGCTATATGTTCTCTGTCTGATTTAAAATTTATTCTCTGTGCAGTTGGTGTATTAATTATGTGTAACATTTCCAAAATATATCTGCGTTTGTAGTTAGTTTCAGTGTTTAAAACCAATAAGATAAGATATATTAATATAAATATACCTATCACAGCCTTGGAACAAGAGAGTTCACTTTGCAATTAAATTACATGAAAATTATGACTTTCTTGTCCTTAGGTCACGATACACATATTAGTTTGTAAGAATAAAAATAAGGATAATTAAAATCTTATATGTAAGATAAGAATAAGTATAGTTTAAAAATTTTTATATGTTATAGGAATTTTCTTTAGCCAGAATATTTATTATTATTGTACATACGGTTCTTGAATTAGTTTTATAGATAGGAAATTTTTTCAGTTTATATGAATTGTTATACTTTAGTTATATTTTATTTTTGTTATTATGGTTTTTGAAAAAATTTTTTATGACAAATAGGTTTTTGAATTTAATTTATGACAAAAATTTTTTCATAATTTTGTTATCGTTTTTTGTTATTTTTATTTAAATTTGTAAATTTCCTGACGATGCTAACCAAAGGTTAGCGAAATATTGAAAATATATAAATAAATAGAATATTTTATAAAAAGACCTCAAGCTTAAATAATTGAAAATAATTAGTTTTTTAAAAATGTTCAAAGAAGGATTAGATCAGGGAAGCACTTTTGAAAAATACGTAAGACTTTGTGGGATAGTGTGTAACTGCCTTAAGCGGTAGTTAAAACGATCAAACAAGTCGTACGTATTTGGACGAAAATGAAAGTCTGATCGTAATAGTGTTCGAATATTTTCAAAAAACCATAATATACGTACGACTTGTTTAATCGTGTAATCTACCATTAAAGAAAGTACTAGTCGACTTTCACTCATGTTATTCTATATAACTTTACACAATGAAAATAATAATGCTCCTAATGCTACAGCGTTTGGTCCTATACAGGATAGCAATAATCTTTACTTATCTCAATTAATCAATTAATTTTCCCCAGTTCTCTCTTTAACTCTTAACTAGAAACCTAGTATGTGTGGCACAAACTGCTATCTGTGCCTGGCTGGGATCACTTCTATTTTGTACAGAGATTTTGGTGACTATCGAAAAAACTCACACCAACAAACCCAAAGGCCTGACTGGGAGTGTTATGGCTATATCAAGAACATTTTTTTGTCAACTAGAAATATTCTTCGAAATAAAAGTAAAGAAAGAATTCTTATGTGTTGAGTATGCTTTTGATACGTTTCGTTTTGATTTTATATACTACAGTACATATTTCGTCGCTGTTTTAACTAAATGACCCAACTAACATTTAACAAATTTTACAGGAGAGCACTTTTAATGTTTTTTGTTTTAAATTTAGTTATTTCCCAGCCAAAATACGAATAAAATTGGGTTTATGCATTATTTGTTATGTAGTATAGCATCTTTTGTTATGTGTTAAATAAAGAAACAAACAACTATTGTTATTTTAAAAACTTAACTAAATTTTCAAAAAATTTCAGTCAGTTAGTCAGGACAGCTAGTTAAAACAGCGACGATATAATAGGACAGGTCCTGGCCAGGCCCATGTAAATACAATTTATTTATTTATTTATTTATTTATTTATTTATTTATTTATTTATTTATTTATTTAATCAATGGACACTATCCCTACTGACTAATAACAATATTGACTTTAAATTAATGAATAACATTATAAATTTTAAAATATAATAACCAACTTTACAGAGTATACGTACATAAAAAATTACGAGTTCAGAAAAACAATAATTTTATGCTTTATGGAACTTGAACATAAAGAAAAATCAGCAAATTGTGACAAAGAATTAAATTAACTACATAACCTTGAAAAAGGATCAGCAATAGCGTAATTTACTCTATAAAATTTAACAAAAAGCAGATTATAATGACGAGTATTGCGACCAGGTATATTAAATTTAACAGAATTTAACAGAAAATCACAAGAAACATTACCATTAATAAGATTAACCATAAAATATACATTTAGCATTGTACGACGACTTTTGAGCGATGGTAGTTTTATTAATGCCAGTCTACTAGCATAGGAAGGAAAGTTTGTCGAGTAACTCCAATGAAGATCACGTAAACAGAATAATAAAAATTGTTTTTGGACAGATTCAATACGAGAATTATGAATGTTGTAATACGGATCCCAAATGATTCACCCATATTCTAAGATAGGTCTTACGAGTGACACGTACAGTAGCTTCGTTATGTAGGGATCAGTGAATTCTTTAGCCCGGCGCTTAATAAAGCCAAGAACACCACGAGCTTTATTTACAGTTAATGTAATATGAGAAACAAAGTTTAATTTAGGATCCAGTAAGACTCCAAGATCAAGGAACGAATCAACCAACTTCAGTTGATGACCACCCAAAGCATAATTAACATCAATACAGGTATTTCTATAAAAACGCATACATTTACATTTCATTACATTCAGCTCCATCATATTATGATTACACCATAAAAAGAAGTTGTTAAGATCCGCTTGAAGATACAAATGATCAGCAAAGCAATTAAAAGAATGGAATATTTTTACACCTCCAGCATACATCAATATATTGGCCAAGTTAATAACGTTGGGCAGATCATTAATAAACAGCGAACATAAAAGTGGGCCAAGATGACTGCCTTGGGGAACACCGGACGAAACATAAATGTACTTGGATATACAATTATTGTATTGTACTTTTTGCTTTCTACCTAATACATCCAATTTAGTAAGAAGAAGTTGATGGTTAACTTTATCAAACGCTTTACTGAAGTCAGTATAAACAGCATCAGTTTGTTTCTTTTGTGTAAATGCAGAATTAATTAACCCTCCGAGAGTGACAGTTCTGAACTTCACGGCCGTGTGAAAAGGTCCCTACGGACCTTTTTTGTAAATCATGTTTTTTCATATAAAAAATTTTTTTTGATTTTTTTTTTGTTTTTATTTTTTATAACTAAATTCTACATACAAAAATAATTTGTTCAACTTTTTCAAAGGCAAGGAAAGGCACAATATTCTAATTTTGTACTACTAGCAATAAACCAGTTCTTAGTATTTTTTGTTCTTAGTATTTTTGTTCTTAGAATTTTTTGTTTTTATCATCATCCCTAATGTCTTTGAGTTTAGGTCTTTGTGTTCAGAACAAGTAAATAATGATGCCCAAAAACATGCATTTTTTAGTGAAATTCAGTACAAGGTCCATACGGACCTATTCACACGTCCGCGTACTATTCTCACTAAAACCTCAGTAACTCCTAAAGCAATGATCCAATCGGCTTTTTTTCCGCAACAAAATACTCTTGGAATACAGAGTAACTTTGGGAGGGGGGGGTTGTAGTGGCCGAAGTAGGAGTAATTTCAGTTTGAAAAGGCAAAAAGGTCCCTAGGGACCTTCTTACTCATCGGAGGGATAAAGTTGTTAAATGAAGTACATTAATTGAAGTTGAACAACCTTATCTAAAACCATGCTGGCATGCTGCAAGTAACGACGAGGTGTGATGGCAGAGGAAATCAGCAACTAGTTTTTCAAAAAGTTTTGGAATAGCACTTAATTTGGCAATTCCTCTATAATTTGTTATATCCGATTTATTACCAGATTTAAATAAAGGTTTTATTAACGAATCTTTCCATAATACGGGAAAATAACTATACATAATCGACGCAATGAACATTAAAGTTAATGGTGTAACTAATGATTCAGCACATTGATTTAAAATACATGTTGGAACAAGATCTGGACCATGACTAAAAGACATCTTAAGCCTTTTTAAGTAAACCAAAATATCATTGCTATTAAAAGCAGGGAAAGAGATTGTCTCCGATCTCCGAATCTCCAGATTCTTGACAACGAAACTTCATAACAGATGGGTATCCATAAGATTTTCTTTTAGAATTAAAAAATGCAAAGAACGATTTTGGTCACGAACGAAATTGTTTTTCACCTTATTTATGTATTGATTATATAAAGCATGATTCAGCAGATTATATTCTGAACGACTGACAGAGTATTTTCCGTAATCAATAAATGATCCAGACTTTTTGAATTTTTTATAATTTTTATTCTTTAGGTTTTTTAGCCTAGTTAGCTCTTTAGAGTTCCAAGGAGGGCCAACTGGAGTATAAATATATTGTTTGGGTACACGCATATCAAAAAAGGCATAAATTTTATTATAAAATATAGAAACCATCATATCAATATCCGAGCTGTTGTTTAAATGAGCAGGAAAGACGCTGCTCCAGCATGTTTTTCTTATTAATTGGTTTAAAAGGTTGTAATTAGTCGTTATTAATTTGAAAAAGCGATAAACCAAGAATTTCATTCAAGAAGTCTTCTTGACAGTTTTTATTTTTGACAGGAATTAAATAAGTCCTAGCAGACGTTTGCAACCATGATATCGAGGGCAAGTTGAAATCACCAACAACAAGAATAAAGTCATCATTATAATATAATGCTAATGGTCTTAGTATAAACCCAAAAAAATCTAAATATCTTGTTATCCAAAAACGAACTACTATAACCGATCATATACCTGATATTTTTCTTAGTAATGAACGTATTGAAAGGGTAAATACAGCAAAAAATCTTGGTATTATTTTTAATAAGAACCTGACATGGTGCAACCATATTAATTATGCATGTGGCCGTACGTATTCCATGCTTAGAACTCTCTGGCAAACGCAGTATTGTACACCTATCAAAATAAGAATACTTCTTGCAAAAACCTATTTATTGCCAATTCTGATGTATGGATGCGAATTATTTGCCAAATGTGATGCCGCAAGTGAAAGAAAATTAAACTCAGTCTTTAAATGTATTGTACGATACGTATATGGCGTAAAAAGGTTTAATTCTGTTTCTCCTTTTACGGTAAAACTTTATGGTATTCAGTTTGATGACCTTCTCAAAACAAGAGTACTGATATTAATGCACAAAATCGTGTTTACTCAACAACCACAACATCTGTATAGCCGCCTTACCATATCTAGCTCTAATAGAGGTAAAATAATTTTATTGTTTAGACACCAAAGTTTAACATCTGATTGGCAATTTTTCCTTAATGCAATCCGTCTTTGGAATCTACTCCCGCATAATATACAAATAATTAGTAACGCACTGAGCTTTAAAAAAAACATTCTAAATTTTTTTGCGTGTTAAATTTTTTTTTTTTTTTTTTTTTGTGTTATGATTTTTAATATTATCATTTTGTTAATTTTCAATTTAATTTATTATTTAATAATTTTTGTTCTCTTTTAAAATTTTTTCTTTTGTTTTAAAATTTTATCATTTACAAATAACAATTTTTATTTTATTTTTATTTTTAATGTTTCTGCTAAAACAATGTTCTATACTGCAATAAGAGGCTTTAAGTCTTGTGTATAGAATTGGAATAAATAAATAAACTAAACTAATAATTTTGTTTAGTTTTGAACGAAAATTTTAACAAAATATTGTAAAAAATAATAATAAATGCATAATATTGTTGTGGCTAAAATTTGCAAACGGTTTCTTAATGCAAAATATGTGTTAATGTGTGTGGTTGCAAAAGAAATTGTTGTTCTATTATGAACACCAGGTGAAAATGTTTTTTTGATTGTGAACGAAGCTTAAAGAAATGGTGTAATCTTGAGTTTCAAATGTTAAGTTAAAAGTCCCTTGAATTCTTGCTTGACTGAATAATGTCAGGAAGTATTTTCCACAGACGGGGAGAATATGTAAAGAAATGAAGTTCAAATAAGGACTACGATGTCTGATTGGAATAGTTGTTTTGCTTATATTTGATCGCGCAACCGTAAGGCAATAAAATTATATGTCAAAGGTAACTTTCTTGGTTAGTTTATTTATACTTTGTATTTTAGAGAAGAAAAAAAAAACCAACTTGTATGGTATTCTTCATACTTTTGGCAACACTTTATCACTCCATTATTATATCAGTATCTTAAAAGTAAGTGCTACTTTTTTCAAAATAGAATTCTTCTAAAATATTTAATAACATCAGATGTGCTGTACAAAATTCCTTTGAGCATTTCAGTTTTAATATATTTTTTTCCAATTCATCTAATGCCATTTTTATTTAAATTCCATTAGACAATCTTTACAAGGAAAAATATCTAAGCTACTAGCACAACTTAATAATACAATAGAAGACTTTATGAATATATTTTATTTTTTGGCTTACACAAAACATTTTCGTTATGAATATTTAATTTCATCTCTTTTAGTTTTCTTCCTGTTCAGCAGAAAAAGATGCATCACTAAGGATTTTATTAGTGTAAGATGCTTTAGCTTCCATTCCGAGAAGGGTCATGAAATTGGAAATTTTTTTGCACTTAGTGAATAGTGCAAGTATACAAATTGTCTTCATCAAAACGGAATTTAGCCTTAAGTTAATAAAAAGGTTTTATTTTTAAGATTTAATATGTGTTTAGATTTTATAACTTTTTTGCAGTTTTTTTTTTCTTTATCATTTTTAAATTATAATTGCACCACCACCGGAAACTGGGTGGTATACATGAAAATTAATCCAAGGGTCTTGTTAAAGTGTGTTCCTCAATCCATTTATTTTCGGAAGCACAGCTGAGTGCTATCGGGCGCATCCACAGGTGGAGGATAGTGGAAAGTTCCGTAGATAATGCAGTCGCGAACAATCAGCGGCTTCAAGTGGAGAGGCTCAGAGGGTTTCTTGGTGGTGCCTGACTCCCAACAATTTCTGAGTGCCCATGTACTTGAAACGTCAAGGCGAGTGGTTGGCGCCTTTTAGTAACCATTAGCCACCATCAACCAAAAAAAAACATGTTTAAATATGGTCACCTTCAACAAAACAATTTTTAAGGAAAATTTGGAACATATTATGTTTAATTAACCATATTATTGTTACCGACAACCATATTAGGTAAATTATGCATCCATCAAGAAGCTGCAACCGTATTGTGGTTGCCTCGGAACATTTTATGGTTAATAATAATTAAAATATGTTTAACACATATAATAGAATGGTTGTATATCAACAATAGCATGTTGCTCTTAGAATGTTATTGTTAATTTAAAATCAAATTATTTTCATATTTAATCATAAAATTTTTAGAGACAACCATAATATGGTTGTGGCTTCTTGATGGAGGTCTAATTTAACAATAATATGGTTGTCGGTTACAATAATATGGTAATATTAAATATAATATGTTTAGCATTTTCTTGTAACATGTTTTTTCTCTGCGTGTACATAAACGTGAAATGAGGGAACTTACCCAGCCCGCCTGGAGGCCATGCTGGCAGCCCCAATTCCAGGATCGGATGCAGGAGCCCAATCAGCTACTCATTTTAAGCCAATTGATAACCGAAACCTCAATCAACGAAAATAACACTCAATCAATCCTTAGCTGATGACTTTCAGCTTTAAACACCAGACACGATTTGGAACTTGGACCGTAAGGGACATTTCAGATAAAATTTCATCGCTTTGCGTGACGTTTCTAACTTTGACAGAAAAGCGTGACGCAAAAGGTGAATGTTCCAATAAACACTTTGAAAACACACATTAATTGTTTGTTAAAAATAAAAAAAATAAAAACAATTATACGAGCAAACTGGCAAAGCGCGCAAAAAGATGAGAGTTGCCTAACATTTCGCTTCGCTCTGCGTCAAAAGTACTTTATGTGACATGTTTCGTATAAGTATAAATATTTCATCTTGGATATCAAAGCGAATTTCTAACGCAACGCGAAGCAAAAGTTTTATCAACATCGGTCCAGTGGAGTAGAATTATATCTAAACAGAGAAACGCATTGATAGACTGGCACCCATACTCTGACAGAATCATTTCGGCAAGACTCCGTTCCCGTGCGCAGAAAATTACATGTGTGCAGTGCACCTACTGAAACTACAGACACACAGACTAAAGAAGATTATTAAAAACACCTCGCCATCGTAATTTCAACCGTCAACAGGGGTGATATATTATTGGTGATGGGGGATTTTAACGCCCAAGTGGGCTATGGGCGGGCCTGTCATGGGAAGAATGACCTAAAATTGTAAGTTGTTCCCCCACAAAAGAGTCCACAAAGTTAACTGGAACTCGACTGATCAGCGTACAGAGAATCAGATTGACCTCATCGCCATCAGCAGGATATGGCACGGTTCCCTCTTAGATGTGCAAATAAACGTGATGCCTACAGCTTCAGCGATCTGCATCTCCTTGTTGCCACCATTATACTAAGAGTTGCGGCCGTGAGGAATGGAATTGTAACTCACAGAAAATTTGATATCCAGAGGCTAACGACCCTAATACCAAAACTGCCTACACACAGCCTTTGAGGAATTATGCAGGATCAAACCAAAAAAGAATTAGTTTTTGTTTTAAATGTAATTGTTCGAAAGAAAGAATTCATTCGTACATCGGAAGTAGGCTATAAATATATAATTTTTATTTATTTTTTAATTAATACCTTATATTTTTAATGCAAAATTCATAACATTAACAACAATGGAAATAAAAGAAATGGTTTAAGGTCCTGCAGGTGTTGCCATAACTTGCTTGATACTTTTATGGCCATTTTCTCATTAGGCGACTATCTTTTTTCCCAACGAAAAACTGCACAATAAATAAATTTGGTTTTCTCAATGTCTCATTTGCTTCTATTTTGTCGCAACGCTCACCGGCACTCATCTGCCAATTACTTATTTTCCTTTTATTTGACGTACAGATAAATTCAATCAGCTGACTCCCAACTTTTACATGTATTTTGAGTGGTGTTGTCAACTTAAACCAATATTTTTTGTCGGTATATTGAGAAACCCAAAATCGTTAACGGACAGTTTATCGGTATAATAAATTTATGTTGACATTAAGTAACAGACAGTTTGTCGATACATTGAGAAAATGGCCATTATTCTTTGTTAATGCAACATTTAAGAATAATTAGTATTGTGGTTATTTTGTTGAACTGTTTATGCTTTTTAATCCAAATTTTTATATTTTAATTAGGCTACAGTTCATCAAATTTAATTTTCATTCAATTATTTTTATGAAGAAAGGAATTTTACAACATGAAATTAACTAAAATTTATTATTCTTCATTCTTGACTGCCGCGGGAATCGAACTCAAGCTTTCACGGGTAGGTTACCCTTACATTTAAGGGTTAAAAGCTCATCTTATCTGTTACATTTACAAATAAAGTATTCTTTGAATCATATCTTTAATTTCTTTACCGATAAAAATAAACTATTTTTATTAGTCTTTACAAGGAAGAATATTAAAAGTACCACACCTGGTACACACGTTTAAGAAAGGAATGGTGGAATTGTTTAAAAAGCTCAATGCTAAAATTTTATTATAAAATGTAAAACCTACCAAGAATTACCAATATTTAATGGAAATAAATATGCTGTTATGTGCTTTTGGTTACAATAAAGCACTTTTCGTAACGTATGTTCGATTTTTCTTAAACAAATTGGAGAGGACATGAACGATGTTGATATGCAGCGTTTAAAAAACTACATTCAAGGTAAAAAAATTGCCATTTCTTCCACGTCTTCATTTGTCATTGGCCAAAAAAAGCTGTTGCTTTTACTTCTGATTCATTAACAGTCGCTGGTAAACCAACTTAAAAAGCTACAAGTTGAACACAAATTTTCGTTGTACACAAATTTTCGACTGTTTTTGGTTTCGACTGCAGTTTTTTGAACCCTGTTGCTATGTATCATAATCAATTACATGGTTTTTCATTGCAGCTGACAATATATTTTTTTAGACGTTGTTTTTAAATAACATTTCAAAATAAAGTTAAAATTTAAATTTTGCAGATAACACTTTTTGAATATTATCCAACGTTTAAAAAACTGCAGTCAAATTAGAAATACTGCCATACTGCCATTTCTACCACTTCTTCATTTGTCATTGGCCAAAAAAAAAACTTTTGATTTTATCTCTGATTCATTAAATGTAAACAGTCTCTATCAAAAAAACTCAAAAAGGGAAAAGTTGTATACATATTTTCGTTTTTTCTTCGACAGTTTTTGGTTTCGACTGCAGTTTTTTAAACCATGATATTATCCACGAGTTCAGAAATTTTGTAGTTATCCTGCAATATATTAAACGCATATTTTCGAATTTGCTTTTTTCATTTGTTTTAAAACTCTTGTAATGTCTCTTTAAAAACATTTCAAATCTGTTTTAAGTTTTTTTTTATAAGAGGTCTTTACTTTTACACTCTTTAAAGGACACCCTTACTTTAAAACAATTTAATGTAGACATTAATGTTTATTTAAATGTTAAAGTATATTAAATGTATACGTTTATATGGTATACTGGATAGCTATAATTGTAAAGCAAGTAAATATTAAGGCAGACAAACAAATATTTCAAGATGCACACATGTGTCCAACAACAATGCAAACATACACTTAAATGTGCATAAACAAATATATGTATACATATATTAATGTGTGCATGCAAATTTTGTACATATAGTATATCTTCTTCTTCATTCACGTTCGGATTAGTTTCCTTACAAACACTTGTTCTTAGTGACACGTACATGTTGAATTCGAAAATGTCTTTAATATAAAGATTTTTGCTTAACATTCTTTTTTTATTGCTGGCATTTATTTATATTATTTTAACTTCGGATATACAGACAGAAAACAAAAGGATGTGTAGTCTTATTTAGGAAATAAAAAAATGAGATTGGGGCAAATGCCTTTGTATAAGTATGAAAATACAATAAAGAGATGTGAACTAGAGTTGAACGCTTTTGTCTTGAGCTAAATATAATTGCTTTATTCTGTGCAAACTTTGTTTGTAGAAAAAGATGTGTCTTGACAAATTAATAATGTCAAATTGATAATGATGTTGTTTTTGCATATTTTTACAAATTATAGAAAAAATAGTCTCGCTTGCAAATATTCTCAGCTGAATTGTTTGGATTTTGTTTGCTACATTACGTATGCAAGTTCTTATAAGTATCGTCGGTCTCATGTAGAAAGGCCCTAGCTCAATTTTTATTGAAATCGAGTTTTTTAGTGTTTTCATTACATTTCGCACAAATACACCTCGTCACAAGAATTTAATTGAAGAAGACATTTTACATTATGATATATACAGTTTCTATTATGTTTTTGCATTCTTCTGTAAAGTTGCAATTATGTGAGTTAGGGCCTTTCTTCATGAGACCAACAGTATGTATGTGTAAGCATATTATTTTATAATGTGACGGTTTTAGATTTTATAATGTTATTTGGGCAATAAGCAATAGGATTCATAATAATATCTGCATTATTGCTGAGGCCGGCAAACGTTGTCTTACCCTCAAATGTTTTTTTAAACCCACACCATAATAGTAAAGAGAGCATTGTGCTTTTGGTGTACCGATAGACTCAGAATCACTTTCTGACCAACATTTCCTCCTCTAGATCGGGTCGGCATTATTTAAACCTTTATGTGCTCGGGATTGTTAACTAACGTTGGCGGTCGAAAGTCAACACTTGTAGCAAATATGTATTTGTACGGAAAACTATATCCACATATCAAAAAAACATTAGTAGGAGAGTGTTATACCATAATGCATATTTGTAAAATATAATAAGGTCAAATATCCAAGCTCACTAGGCTTGCCAGATCGAAATCCAACACAGGTGGACGGACATACATACGTAAGTTCGTTTTTTAAGAAAATTTTTATTTTTTTCAATATTGATCTAAGAAATACGGAGTTGATTAAAAGATCCCCGTCTATTCGTCCGTCGGTTTTTCTGTCGTGTAATCGTTAAAATGGGTTTTCATAAAGTCCGGAATAGCTTGCAATTGAAATTCGGTCAGATCGGTCCACACATGTCTAAGATATCCGTAACAAATGTTGAGTGCCTCTAATTTTTACCCATAAAACATAACTTTTTAAAGTCTTATTATACATTATGAATTTTATTTTTCGAGTTTTTTTATAAATGATCTAGTTATAGACAAATTACTACCTTTTTCTTTTAGAAATTACGGTTTTGGTACAGGAACGTTTACACAATATGAGATAGAAAGACTTGATTTTACTTCGTACAATATCTATAAATCAAAAATTGCTTCCTAAAGACAATATTGATGCTTTAAATGAATGAATTATGGTATAAATGAAAAAAAAAAAAAAAATTGAGTCTGATAGTCCTGCTATACATTCTTCTTCTTACAATTCAAAATTCCTTGGGATACAAATTGCCACTGCTCTTTCCGACAAAATATAATAGAGGTATTCACACCGAACTTGTTAATTTGTTACTCGGTAGTTTGTTAATTTGTTAAAGTTACCAACTGTGAACGACCCCCTTTTTAAAACTTTGTTAGTCTGGTAACTTTCGTAGTAAAACAGCTGATTTATTGTTCTGACACAATTTATTATTCACGAAAATTGCCAAAACACAAATATTTTGTTAGAAATGTATCACAAATGTCTTTTTTATTATATTTATTTAGAAACTGCAACAGTTGATTGTGAGTTACCAACTAACAACTATTTTATCAGGGGTGCCGTGTCGTTAATTTGTTAAATGTTAATCCGGTAGCGCGTTAAATATACAAAAACAAAATGCGTGTAAAAAAGTAACGATTAACGACTAACAAACTAACAAGCTCGGTGTGAATACCACTATTATAACTGCAGCCCAAAAATAACAAATAAATCAATAATTGTTATTGTTTCTTGATTTTCTTAACAATTTAATGGAACCATTTTTAAAATTCCGGTTTAGCTTGGCAAATGATATTTTTTCAGATTCTTGACATTCATTGAAAAAGCTTAATAATTTAGCCAAATCAAGCCCGTCTGGCAACCCTTAAGCACATGCTTGCATACACAAACGTGCACAAGAAAACAAAAGCTAAAAAAAAAAAATACAAAATTACATGTTCGACATGTCCCATTCAAAAAAAATTTGAGTTGAGTAAAAGAACGATGTGAATTTCCATACATTTTATATGGTGTCTACGTTTGTAGACTACCGGCCAGGAGATAGTCAAAAAGTAGGGTCTGGGGGGTGCTGTTCATTATTTTTTAACGTCTCAGTAGCCAAAACAGTAGTAGTAGGATCTTCTGAGCTCCAAAATTGAAATAAAATAGCAGCGGAGGAAGTGGTATCCCACATAGGACGCCAATGTTTAATATCGCATATCTTAAGAACTGTTATAGTGAGAATGTTCAAACTTTGTAGAAGTCACTCTTATGGTTTACTACACTTTTTAAAATAGAAATAAATCGGGTAGGCGCAGGGGGAATATACCTCCCATAGAATGCATATATTAGATATCGCTCAACTGAAGAACTATTAAAGAGAGAGTCTTCAAACTGGTTAAAGCTACTATTATGGTAAACTTTAAATATCAATATAAAAATGGGCGGGGTAGACGGAGGAGGAGCAGTACCCCCCAAAGAACGAAAATGTTAAATACCTAATAACTGAAGACAAAAGTCTTCCAGCTTTTAAGAACCCACTCTTAAGACAACTGCACCTTTCAAAATAAAAATAAAGGGGCAGGTGCAGGGGGAGCAATACATTTTTAAATATAAAAATTAAAAATGTTTGCGTGTTTTTTTTTTTTTGTTGGCTCTTAGACTGATAAACTACTGAACCGATTTTCCTGAAATTTTAACACTAACATCACGTGAGCCCTGAAAATAAAATAGGCTACTCTTTTTCGATAGGAGCAGGGGAAGTGGTACCCTCCATAGGATGCCAATATTAAGTTTCGCTTTTCTTACGAGCCGATGCACCTATTTTCTTGAACTTTTTGCAGTAAGTCCCGAAATCGAAATAGGGTAGCACCAGGGGCAGTGTTTCCTCCATAGGACGCCAATGTTAAATATTGCATATCTTAAGAACTATTGTATTGATAATGTTCTAACATGGTAGAAGTCAATCTTATAGTAAACTTTACCTTTGAAAATAAAAATGAAGGGAGCAGGCGCAGGTGGAGCAATACCCCCATAGGATGCATATATTAACCGCGTAACTGAACAACTATTATACCCAGAATCTTCAAACGTGTCTAAAGCCAATATTATGGTAAATTATAAGTTAAAAAAAATGGGCTGGTAGACGGAGGAAGAGCAGTATCCCCCATAGAACAAAAATATTTAATACCGAATATCTGAAAATAAAAGTTTTGAAGCTTTGTAGGATCCACTCTTATGGTAAACTACATCTTTCAAAATAAAAGGTAGAGGGTAGGTGCAGGTGAGGCAATAAATAATATATTAATGAAAAAACGTATTGTTGTTTGTTTCCTTAAGACTCCTAAACTACTGAAATTTTCACAATAATTTTCTGATTATCCGACACATAGGCTATTAATATTTTTTAATTTTTAGGTGGGCATGGCACCTTCCATACATTGACATAAAAGATTTCTACAATTTGAAGTACTGTAAAAATATTGTACAAAAATATTGTACAAATAAGAATAAGCAGGATAATAGTATATCGGATCCTTATGAATTAAATTCAAACTTTGTTAATATACCCATGCCTCAAGCAGATCATAAACATTATATCAATTTTCATGCAACCAATCTCCCATCTAACCCTTTCAATTTTGAGTATGTTAGCCAGTTGGATGTTCTCAAAAGCTGCCTTTCCATTAAATCTAAAGCTACAAGAATTGATAGTATACACCCCGCTTTCCTTTAAATTATTCTTCCGTCACTACTACCATTTATCACTCATATTTTCAATAAAATAATTATGGCAGGCACTTATCCACTAAGATGGAAACAGGCAAAAATTATTCCAATACCAAAATCATCCACTGAATATCGGCCTATAGCTATATTACCTTATCTATCAAAGGCTTTCGAGAAACTTTTACATAAACAGATAACCAATTATATAAATGATAATAAATTATTGACCGATCAACAATCTGGCTTTCGGGCCAAACATAGCTGTATTACTGCTCTAACTGATGTAGCAGAAGATCTTAGAAAGGAAATTGACGATGGGTGCGTTGCATATTTAGTACTGTTGGATCATTCAAAGGCTTTTGATACCGTTGACCACACAATACTTATTCAAAAACTGGAGAAAATGATGAATTTTTCATCAACATCCATTAGATTGATTGATTCATATCTTAAAGATCGTGTCCAGTGTGTTGAAACTAGTCCTTCAACAATCTCAAATTTTCTTCCTGTTGTCAGGGGTGTTCCCCAGGGATCCATTCTAGGTCCTCTCCTTTTCTCCATTTACGCAAACGATCTTCCTGAACAGTTGCTCCATTGCAACATAAGAATGTATGCCGATGACGTACAATTGTACATAAGTAACAAAAAAGGGAACTTAGATGAATGTGCTGCAAGACTTAATCAAGACTTACAACGGGTTTCACGTTGGGCTGATGTTAACGGGTTAAGTTTAAATCCTACCAAATCGAAATGCATTGTAATACGTAAAAGAACACAGAAAATTATTGATTATCCCAACATTTTTATTAAAAACCAACGGATTGAAATCGTAGATAGAGCAAAAAATCTTGGTGTAATTTTTAACAACACTCTAACCTGGTCTGATCACGTTATAGCTGCCTGTGGTAAAACATATTCGATGCTAAGAACCCTATGGCCTACTCAATATTGCACCCCATTGAAAATACGCTTATTAATTGCTAAGACATATTTGATACCAATTTTAACCTACGGATGTGAGATTTTTGCAAGTTGTGATGAAACCAGTAAATCTAAATTGAACGTCACGTATAACAACATTGCAAGGTACGTCTACGGGATCAGAAATTATAACATAAATGGTACTTACATTAGTATTACACCTTACTCTAAAAAAATATTCGGGGTACTTTTTGAAGATTGAATGAAAATAAGAACTTTAGTATTTCTTCACAAAATTATAACCACCCGTGAGCCAGGTCATCTTTTTAATCGTTTAAAATTTAGTCGACTTAGAAGAAATAGAAATTTAATTCAAATCAGACATCACACATTAATATCTGAATGGCAATTTTTCATATTTGCAATACGTCTTTGCAATAATATTACTAATCCAACAATAAAAGAAATCAGCAATGCGTTACAATTTAAGAAAGAAATATTTAAATATTATTCGTAGTCAACAAGTTTGTTTATAGTTCGGTATAGTTCTATAGTTCAATATTTTTGATTTTTTATAAATGTATTTATGTTATTTTGATATGTAGTTTTTTGTTATTTATTTGTTTGGTATAATTACAATTATTTTATTTATATCAATTTTGTAATAACCATACCTAGACTTAAGTTTATTATTTTTCATTTTCCAAATAACATCATAAGATTTCTACTGTTTAAGACTGATGTTTTGTTGTAGAAGTTACAATTTTTTTTTCTTAAATAAATAAATAAATAAAAAAAAAGTACAAATGGCACCACCCATACGAATAGAGTTAAAATTTCTGTATATCTGTAGAACGGTTACTGTAAAAGCAATTAAATTTAGTACAAGATGCTTTGTAATCAATACACGAGATCTGTTTTAAACATTTTTTACTAATTTTATTTCGATTGGGGTAGCAAAGCGCAACGGGTTAAACTAGTTCTAAATAAATATGGAGACGAGCCTTTTTCAAAATTCATTTTAAAAAGCCACCTGTTTTTCTCACAGTATAAGTGTGTTTTCAAAAAAAAAAAAAAAAAAAAGTAATTTCAATGTTGGGAATACAAAATTTTAATTTCAAAAGATTTTGTTATTCGTGCTTAATTCCCAGTTTTTATCATTGATAAAAACACTTGAAATTTATTGTTGATGGGATAAGCTATTCCTATGCGCATTTCACTGGTTGCTTAGGCCAGATCATCAGGAAACTTCATCCATAAAAATTTTGGAAAAACTAAAGATATTAAACCAAATAAAACTGTTAAGCGTATAAGACTTATAGCAACAGTTCTACTTGTAACAATATCAAAGTTTAAACAAAACACATCAACAATAAACAGTGGGTTTATCTCATCTTACATTCCCCACTACAATTAGTTGAAATTCTCTCAACATTAACTGTAGTTGTAAGTAGGTTAAGAAAAACAAAATAAAAACAAACAACAACTTACAAAAGATGTTGTCAATTAAGTGTTTTTTTAGGCGGTGCACTTGCCTGTTTATTATCAAAAAGTAATTTCAATGTTGATCTGGCCTAAGCAACCAGTGAAATGCGCATAGGAATAGCTTATCCCATCAACAATAAATTTCAAGTGTTTTTATCAATGATAAAAACTGGGAATTAAGCACGAATAACAAAATCTTTTGAAAAAAAAAAAAAAAAAATAAAAAAAAACTAAATTTCCAAAAATTTTTACCTGATCCCTTTTCGAAATTAATGATGCAATCATTTTTCCAATTTCAATGCAATCAAAAAATTAGTAATCATTAACAGGAAATCATATGATTACAATTAAATCGGTTTTACATCTCTGTTGATTATGAACACGTCAAGGCAAAATTATTGTATTCTTTAGAGTTCTTTGCTCCGTATATTATTTCGATATTAACATTTATTTGAGATTTTTTTTATCTTAAAGTGATTTAGGGAGTGGTTCATACGGGAACTATGGTCAAGTCTGGACCTACCAGTAAAAAATCTTGGCATGATATGGCAGCTGTTATAGAAGGTATTGTTGGCAAGTTTAATATCAACAGCAAAATCTATTGGTTTTCGTTGATAAGATATTGACCAAATCCACTTAAATTTGGTAAAATGATTAAGATGTCAATATAATCAGGCCTGTCACAGAAAGCAATTCCGAACAAAGTTGATTTTGGAATCGATTTCTGTGACAGGCCTGAATAAGATGGTTGAGGGTCACAAGGACTATTTCCGGAAATAAGTTTATATTGGGACTATGTGTAATAACATAAAAATTGTCTGTCACTTTATGCGTAAATACTAAATTATCCCTAGATTTACGACCTGTATTTTGCGCACAAAGTTTACATAGATAGCCTGCCTTCCAGCCAAGCGGACTTCAGATCGATTTAGAGTCGATCGGTTGAGTAAAAGGTGGTTCTTGGACAAATATTTTTATGTGTGACAAACATCAGCATAAGCGCATAAGAGCCCTCCATCTATAGTGGTGTGGGTATAATGATTATTTTCCTAAATAAGGCGTATATATTTTGCCAACATTCACTAAAAGCGGCTAATTTTATTATAAAACAAAAAACGTAAAAAATTCCTTGAATTTCAATATTCCAAAATAAAAAATTTTAAAAAGATAACAATTTTGTATTAATGTTCTCTTTCTTGTATTCCATTTTATATATTTTTCTTTTAATTCTATTGTTCTCCAAATGTGCAATTATTTTGTTTGTAAAAGCATTTCTAAATTTAAAAGACACTTAAAGATATTTGACTACTATTATCAAAGTAATTTGACCAGCTTTAGCTTTAATTTTGTAATAAAAAAATAGTAAAAAAAGAAATTTTAAAAACAAAATTTACAAAAAATTTGTTTAAGATCTGTTTGTAAGGAATGAAAGACAAAATCATTAAGCCATTTAAAGCAGATAAAAAAGGTATAAAATCATAAAAATGTTTTTATTTTAATTATGTTTTTGGGGGTAAAAAAAAACACAACAATTAACACATTGTAAAAACCCTGCTTAAGGAATTAGTGTAATTAAAATCCAAGTGTTTTTTTATACCCTCCACCACAATTAGTTGTGAAGAGGGTATAATAAGTTTGTCATTCCGTGTGAAACTTTTTTATTATTCATCTCAGACCCCATAAAGTATATATATTCTGGCTGCTTGAGTAATTCTAAATCGATTTAGCCATGTCCGTCTGTCTGTCCGTCTGTCCGTCTGTCTGTCCGTCTGTCCGTCTGTTGAAAACACGCTTACTTTCGAAAAACTCAAAAGAAATAAACAAACTAGGTGTCAAATTGCTTGTAGTTATCCTAAGCACTTTTGGATTGAATTTCAGCAAAATCGGTTCAGTAGGACCAGAGCTATGAATCAAAATGTGGAACCACCACCTTCAAAAACTTGATAATTTTGTTACAAAAACTAACATAAATGATGCAAAAATGCACGGAATGACATAAGATTTTGCACAAGTCCGTTTTATTCGACTAGAAATGACACTGTAAAATTTTCGTGAAGATCGGTACATAATTTACCCTAGGCCCCATATATGCCCTACTCCCGGAAAACAGTTTAGTCTCCTAAAACCATAATTAATAACAAATCGTCACAGTTTAAGACAATAATAATAAAAAGACATCATACAGATATTACTCCTTAAACATTCGAACTGTCGGTGGAGGGTATCAAAGATTCGGCACAGCCGAATATAGCACTCTAACTTGTTTTTCTTAATTTTACCTTTTTTTTAATGGTACCATAAAATAGTTCTCAGATGAAAAGAAAAATAAAAAAGATCCCAAAAAATTAAGCAAATCCTAATCTAAAAACCAAATGAAAAAGCTGCAAAGTCTCAAAATAAAAACAGAAATATTTTTGGCCTTCTCTTAAAAAAACTTGTGTAAGCGATTCTGTTTTCTATCATAGCCAGAAAAGGATGGGCTTTAGTCTGACCGATGGCAGCCTGAGCAAGCCCACTGTTGTAAGCAAAGCCACTTTTCGTCACACCCAAGGGCCGCTTATGCAAAACAAAAAACTACTGTATGCAAATTCTATTTCCCTGCACCCAGGGAAATTATTTTAAAAATGAGGTGTTTTTTTTAGCTGCATGAATGACACTTTTTTATTATAATCTGTTAGATAATTTCATGGCATTTATTTTTAAAATACGATTTCCGCCATATGACCGCCGCGACTACGAGTTAAATGGTCCATTCTGCCAGTCAAATTTTTTATTACTGTCTGCAATAAACCTGGCCTTAAGGCGTCAATAGAGGGTTGAATATTGACTTCCAATGCTTCAAGAGCTGCTGGTTTGTCGGCATAAGCCAATGACCTAACAAAACCCCAGTAACCCCAAAATTCAGTAACGAAAGCTCCTTGCTCATTTCAAGAGAGCATGTTGAACTATAGTTTGCTAAAAACCGTAAAAATGTGAAACCGCGGTTTCGGTTTTAAGGTGATTAAAACCGGTCGGTTTCGGTTCGGTTTCGGTTTGTAAATATCCAATAAATACTAAATACATATATATTTTTTTGTATCTAATACAATTTTTTTATTTGTTTCCATTCAGGTACTTGTATTAAAAAAGAAACATTTGTTCTTCGTAGTACTTATTTTAAATTTAAAGAATTTTGAAATACCATTGTTCCAGGCTGTTATATGTATAAAGTTTTTTTTAATGAAGTACGAGTATTATGTATGTATAATTTGCAATTTCTTTTAGCATAAATATATATTTAAATTAAAAGCTAAAACCGAGTTTTTTTTGGTCGGTTTTCCGTTTCGGTTTTTAGGCTTGAAAACCGCGGTTTCGATTTCGGTTAAAACCGAACAGCAATCTCTATGTTGAACGCAACAAACAGTCAATTTTAATGGATGTAATGGTGATTAGTTAACTTATTCGCTCCAAATATGGGAATTTTGCTTATTGACGTAGCAATTTAAATATAAATAAGTTTTGTAAAATTAACAAAGTTCTCTGTGGAAAGTTGTTTGTTTGGAGTTTGGAAAAGTTGTTCAAGCGTTAAACGATTCATTATGACTTGACAAACCTTACTGAACAGAAATGTCAACACAGTTTGACATTGCTAGCTGTCAAACCATAGTTATCAACATCGAAAGTTCTCATGCAGCTAATAAACATTTCTATAGTAATACAGTACTTTTCGCTTATAGTCCATTCCGCTTAAAGGCCAATAACGGATTTAAGCGAAAACTATCATATTCACTTGCAGATATTTTTCGAATTTCATATAAATTATTGGTTTTAAGGTCCATTTCACTTGTAGTCCATTTTTGTTTAAAACCCACATTTCTTAGCATGCGTATATAATTCTTTACGCAAAAATGTTCGCTAACAGTCCACTCTGTTTTTTATATTTTTTTAACCAACTTGCAACATGTTTTTATGAACCTTTCTGACAACTGTTATAAATGTCTAATTTCGCAAATTTGTATTTCATAAACAACCAAAAGATTTTTGTTTTAAATATTTAAGTTAATTAAATAAACTTTTCTTTTGTTTAAAAATAGAGGTTTTTTTGAAGAAAATGATTTTTATATAGTCCAAAATGTGAATAACTGCGCTGTGGCACTTCCCGATTACTTCCAGTGACGCTATGTTAAGTAACTGGCTTCATGCTGATAAACCAGCAACAATTGACGCCCTTGATGCCAACATTATTTGTGTTATTCGCAACATACAGCCAGCAATGCTCGAAAAAGGAGACCAAAATTGGACGTCTACAATGCGTTTTGTCAAGGACAGACCTATATGATTGAAATCGGTTTTAAATGTTCATGCTATATAATGATCTAGGATTAAAACTTAAAAAACACCCATTATACAATTTTAATTAATAAAATTCCTGTAAGGACTTGCCTTATTCCGTATTATAGCAGTTAAGGGCGCTAAATAATCTCCCAACTAAGGCATTTGAAAGTTTATTATATTTTCAAACATTGGAAACATTTATTCCCCCAGGCTAGTTCTTTGTTTGAATATTTTTTCAGTAAACTTCAGGTTCTATATAGCACTATGATAGTCATCTTTATCCAAATCTAAGAGTCTATTTGGCGACATGTATTGCCAAACTTTTGAAAAAATATATTACATGATTGCAGTCTTTTCTTAATAGGAAACCATGACTTTTCTTCGGAAGACTGAATTTTTTTATTAACAATATTTAAAATAAAATAAATTTCATTACTTAAATGGAATCTTAATTTTCTTTGGGTAACTAAAGAAATAATTTAAAATTACAACTGATTTACACCTTAAAGAAGTTACCCACTCTCTACCCACGACAGTAAAAATTACAGCCAATATGGGTAATTGCCCACAAAATGGCAACACTATGAGAAAGGGTCAATAAGTGTATTTGATAGTGTCAGTAAACAATTGGTGTTATCCCCCCCTCCCTTTATAAATTATAACCTAATCATTTTGATGGGAACACATTAATGGACTTAGCAGAAGTGAAATGTATCCAACAGCATTATACAATGAGGGGAGTCATTCATACCAAAGTGCTTACAAATAACTTTTTCAATATACATTCACATCAACTTTATCTCTACATATACATGTCCCGAATTCACCCGGCTTATGAGATAATCATCCGATTGTTATAAAATTTGATTCACAGCTTGTCTAGGATTTCCTTAGTATATATTTGAAATTATAACTGGCATATTAGGTCCAGTTGTCGAGAAAACAGGTGTAGTCATATGACGACGCTATTAAAATAAAGGTACAAACAAAAATTTCTGTGATTTAAGATGTTTTTCTTCCTAGATTCCAAATAATTTCGTTTTGCTTTTTACCATGCACTTTTTTCCTTCTGTTGTCTTGTTTTTCGGTGTTTGTGGAAATCTCTTCATTGGTTTCTTTGTATTTAAGCAGGTGCTAGAAGTTGGTTACGAGACAAACAATTTATATATCCTTCGATATCTTCATTAGTCAAGACGTCAACATCTGGATGTCTGATGTAAAACACGTTTGATACATTTTCTTCCTCTAAAATATTTAAAATGCCCGCTACACTTTAAATATAATATAATTAATAAAAACCGAAAATAAAAAAAGTTAAAATCGGATCGTACTCGGTGCATCATTGTGTCGTCATTTGACGACAAATAATATAACCTCAAAAAAAAAAATAAAAATATATATATTTCTTTTGCTACTCTTATAAAGATTTTTAGCAAGAATCTTGTAAACTAGTATTAATTTTTCATTTTATATTACTTTTGGGGCACATTTATATAATTTACTAAGTTTTTAACACTTTCTTTCTAGCCGAACTCTTAACTCCGAACTTTTTCAAAAAACTCTCCCAATAAACAATTCACCACACACGAACTCTTTGAATCACAACGCTGAAGTAACTTTTTTTATGGAAAAGTAATCAACACACAAGACAATTGTTATTGCTCTATTTTTTTCTATGCAATAATACCGGTTCACCAGCAAGTTGAAGCTGCCAATGACGCTAGGAGGATTCGGGATATATAAAAATTACGGTCCATCGCATCGCTGGAACGATTTGGCTAATTTTTTTATTCGATTCGAAAGTTTAGAAAAAAATATTTAATACGAATATGGCCGTTTAATGAAATTTTTAAATTTGGCCCCTGCAGCGCCTAGGATGCCCCTAGATGGGTCAAATGTATGACCAACCCACTTCATTTTTCATCTAAATCATTTATTTCTAACATACCTACCCGCTATCTCCATTCCTTAAGGGGGCTCCCATACAAAATAATCAATACAGATTATAAATATATTGAAGAAAAAGCCCCATAACTGCCAAGGGATCGCCCCTAGGGGGATAAAATGTATGACCAACCTCAGTTAGTTTTTGGTCCTTAACATTTTCTCGATATATGCTTGCCCCTTATCACCACATTTTAGGGGAGCTCCTATACAAATATTGCGATCTTCATGAAAATGCACAGTGTGATTTATTGTCCTATAAAACTGTGACGTGCCAAAATTTGTTGTGATAGCAATATTTGTTACGGCGTACTATACTGTTTTCCGGGAGTAGTGCCTTTATGGGGCCTAGGGTAAATTATGGACGGATCTTAGTGAAATTTTACAGTGTGATTTCCAGTCGAATAAAACGAATTTTTGCAAAATTTTATATCATTCCGTGCATTGTGCCGCCATTTATTTATTTTTCTGGATTTCAATCTCAAACTGCTTAGGATAACTACAAGAAGTTTGAATTTTTCGAAAGTGAGCGTGTTTTCAACAGACGGACAGATGGTAAGAAGGACAGACAGACAGATTGCTAAATCACCTTAGAATTACTCCAGAATATATATACTTTATGGAGTCTGAGATGAATAGTAAAAAAGTTTCACACGGAATGACAAATTTAATATACTCTCCATGGGGGTAGTGCACTCATTTTGCAGTTTCAACTCACACTTAGTGAAAGTGCAAAAATATTGGAATCATTTTGTTGATGTTGAGTAGAATTTTTCTTTTCCCGGACTTTTTCATTTCCCGGGAAAGCGGGATTTATTTTTCAATTTACCGGGATCCCGGGAAATCCCACTCAATACAACTCGATGCAAAACTTTATTTAATTTAATTTATTCGAATAAATAACATTTCCTGAGATCAATTAAATAAGTTTATAAATGCATTCAACTTTCTCAAATTTCTGTGGCAAAAAGGAAAAAGTGCTTAATGGCACCTTAAGATCTTCATGGGCAAAATTTCAATTATTTTTTAGGATTTTTGGAAAAGTTATAGCAAAATGACTTTTAAGCTATCTTTTTCAATGTGCAATAACGTTTAGAATAAAAAAACTTAAAAAACTATAACCGCAGAGAAATGATTATTATATTAAAAAATTTCCAAAAGCCTCCTTTAAAGTTTTTAATTATTCTCCTATAAAACTAAACAAATAGACCTAAGCACTTATTGCCGCATAATTAATTCAGACAACAGCATTTATATAAAACCAAAAAAAAATTAAATTATTTAAATAAGTTATTTCTTTTTAAATAGGATTTAAGTTTACAATAAGCATTTACAGAATCGTTTGAAAGCCTATTTCTAATTTTTATCAAGAAGATTTTAATGAAAAATACGTTTCCTTTCTATGGATGTTTGCTTTATAGTCTCTAGACACTTTCTGTTTCCTTAGCACTTCCTTCAAAACTTGTTGTTCCGTTTTAAAAAAAATTATTTTCTTTGAATCGAATAAGCGTTTTCTTTATTAATAACTTTTGTCATCATCTCTTACAGAATCTAATCCAAAAAGTTTTTTGAAGCAAGTGGGAACAACTTTTTTTCGGTTTTGTAAAATAAATCTGGGTCTTTGAACAAATTAAAACTTCTGTATATTCTTACTCTGCTTCGTTCGAAAAGAGCATTAAATATTAAACATTGCCTTACTTATCGGTTATGAAATGTAGTTTTTCGTTATGTTTAATTAAAAAATATTTATTTGGTGTATTTCATTGAATTTTTTCCTAGGAGCTGATGATAACGATAAGAAAAAAATTTAAAAGCCAATCAAAATCTAAAAATTAGTTTTTTGACCTAACCCCTTTTTGCCTAACGCTAAAAGTTGCCATAATTAACTTAAAAAAAAATCCCGGGAATTCCCACACAAATTTCTCGGGATTTATTTCCCGAAAAATGTGCAGGATCCCGGGATTTTTGGCCCGGCAATTCCTGTATGAAAAACACTAATGTTGAGTGATGAATTGAAAATTTGCAGCCTCACTAAACATGAGTGATAGTGATGTTTAGGGATGCGATTTCCATGCAAATGCATGTTTTTTGTCGATAGTCTAAGAACGATGCCGACCAATTCAAGAAATTTTGCATTAAAATGGCATCGATTTGTGTTTGCATATTGTTGCATATTTTGGTGAAAATGCCTATTTTTGGATATTTAGGTTTTAAATGCTTATTTTTGCATATTTTGAAATTTTTGAGTGATTTTTTTTTAATTTCCATTAATTTCCATTATTACAAAAAAACCTTAAAAAAAAAATCTTAAAATCCATAAATTCTTTTAGAGCTTTGATTTAAATACAAGATTTTGACAAAAGATCCTTTTATTTTAAACCGATGCAGCACCTTACATGGTTAAGGCTTCCAATAGGTTTTAAATATTAAAGCCAAAACTGTTACAAGTTACTTGCTTGGTATATGGGTTATACCGCATTGCACAGGAAATTAGAAGCCAACTCGATGAGATGAGATGTGTACCTGTCTAGATGCTTCAGAATTTAATCACAAAATTTGAGTAATTTAAGAATGTTAGAAGAGCTTGTCTATGCCGATGCAATTAAAACAGAAATTTTTAATTTAAATAACATCAGAAGTCAATTAACATTTGTATTTTCCAACTACGCATATATTGTTAAAACAATAACTAATTCGGTGGGATTTAGTTTACCTTATACCCAAATCAAATTAATTGATCTTTTTAGAAAGTAAAATTAACAATGTGGAAGAAAGAATAGCCCGAAAAATAAAAAAAAAAAATAAAAAAAATTTAAATATTTCCGATCTGATCTGGAATCAAAGTGGGAACTGAAAATAAATTTTCTTCAAAATACATTGGCATTCTTCAAGTACTAGACAAAGTTTTACATTTAATTAAACAGTACTTATTTGTTTAAACAAACTAAAATTTAAATTAGTTATATAAGTTTTTTAAGATGTTTGAATATTAATAGACTGATTTTTATATATTTTTGTTTTTAGTAAAATTAAAAGACGATTTTTTACTTAAAACTTTCAAGTTTTTAGTGCATATTTTTCATTTTTTAGAGCATTCTTGAGAGTTTTTAGCTCCTTTTTTTGCGTATATTTTCGATTTTTAAGTGCATTCCTATTGATGTTAAAAAATTTTGCACTCAAAAAAAAAATTTGATTTTAAAAAAAGCAGCCATCAGCTTATTGCAACTTTCTTTTCTTCGCTCATTTGAGCGCAACTTAAATTGTTGCACTAATTTTAAAATTAAAAACTTGTTTTTTCATGATTAAAGCCAATAATTATACCGTTATTGACCAGATTTAATTTTGTTTAATGTTCTTTACTTATGCATATCCTTAAAAGAAATCAAAAACTATGCACATACAAAGTTACATTTTTTAAATTTTAGTGAGATTATATTTGTATGCAGAGTTTTTGATTGCATGTCCAAATTTTGCAGTATTTGATTTAAGTGCAGATTTTTGCATTCAAATCTGCGTTTAGTGATATTGCAAAAATTTGCAATATCACTACATTTTTGTAGTGGTAGTTAAAACATAACAATTACCACTAAAGCTGGTAAAAAAGAGTGCAAACTAATTTTTTTGCAGTTATATCTAGTAATAGTGCACTGCTGATTTAAATCAATATTAAGTGCACTACCCCCAACTGTGATACTCTCTTCACAACTCATTGTGGTGGAGGGTATAAAAAGGCATTTAAACAAGTAAAAGCAAAACATTAATGAATATGTTAATATAGTTAGCCCTTAAAAAAGTACTTTAGGAGTGCTTTGTTTGCATGTTAAAAGAAGCGCTTATTGTCAGCGGAAATAGTCCTCCAAACCGGGAACACCCCATACAAAAATCAGGCATCCCATCAGCAGGTTTAAAGCGATTTAAGCTATGAATTCATACATAAAACCTGCAGCACATTTTTTACTGGGTTTTCTTTTAATGAGTATTTATTTTTAATTGTTAAAGCCCTTATGACACTACATTTTTTATTCATTAATTGATATAGAATTGATAGAAAGAAACAGTAAATGTTAGAAAGAGCGAACTATAAAAAATGTAAACAAAGCTTTTAGTTTTTTTTTTCTCTTGTTATGGTTTTGTTTCAGGGATGGCGTTGAGAATTTTTAAAATTGTACCAACAACCTTTAAAAATTGTACTTGTTTACCCTAATTGATTTTTTAGTTGAAATTAATTTTATTTATGTTCATAAAAAACACCACAAAAAGTGATTATAAATCTTAGTTTAAAAAGTATCAACAAAAAAGAACAATTGAAACAACTTAGCCATCCCTATTTTGTTTATTTTATTAAGTGTTGCCAACTTTTTGTTTATGAGAAACCTAAAACAAAAAGCGGCAAATCGCTGAATTTGCCCATAAACCGCTGATTCAGCAACACTTTTAATATTTCAAGCTTGAAATGTCAATTTTAAGTTAAACAATTTTACATTTTTTTTGACATAACTTCATTTTTTATCGATAACTTTTTAAAAATTATTGACAGTTTGACATTTATCTTAATACAGCTTAACTCTTTGCACTTGGTAAATTTTTGTATTACATTATATTTGTACTGTTCACCAAAACTTGAACAATGCATTTAAAATGTAGTGTCATAAGGGCTTAAACCACTCACTCAAAAAATTTCAAATAATTCCACAGGCATATTTAAAACAAACGACACAACTGATTCAAAATTATTTTACAAATGGCGCTAACATAATATTTTTAGAGTAAACATATTTTGTTTGCTTCTTAAGCACACTATGACTGCACGTATATAAATTTAACATATTATTACTATTAAATATCATAAAGTGGTTGTGAGTAATTTAATATGTTTTCAAAGTTATCATTATTTATTTGTTAGAAAAATAATTATTTTTCAGTCAACAATACTCCAATTTAAAATTGCGATACACAATATTGATAATATTTAATAATAAAAAAAAACAAAAACACATAGTGTAGTTGCCGTAACCATGCCCAACCATAATTTTTCTCTGCGTGTAGTTCACAACTCATTGCTAGAGGTTTCTTGAACCCTCCACTACTAATAATAATTTTAAACTAATATAACAAGCAATTTTATACAAACAAAATAACTTATTACTAGGGATGAGATTTCCATGCACTAAAAAATCGAAAATATGCGCTTAAAATATGCACTAAAATATCCCAAATATGCACTAACGAAATAAAAAAATATGCACTATAAACTGGAAAAATTTATATAAAAGTTTTTTAATTTTACTCAAAACAAAAATATAAAAATGATCAGACCAAAAATATTCGAAATTCATTTTTTTTTTGAAATCCTGAATTTTTCTTGCAAAACGATTTGGAATTTTTTTTTTGGATTTTTCCTTTCACATTGTTAATTTTACTTTCTTCAATTCAATTAATTTGGCTTTAGTAGTAAGTGAACTAAAACCCTCCTAATTAGTTATTGTTGCACCAATATACCCGTAACTGGAAAATACAAATGCTAATTGACTTCTGATGTTATTTTAATTTAATATTTCTTTCTTAAATTACTCAAAGTTTGTTGCATAGAATTCTGAAGCAAGTAATTTGTAACAGTTTTGGATAAAATATTTTAAACCCATTGGATCTTTTGTCGAAATCTTGTATTTAAAGCAAAAAATTCCAAAATAATTTTTTTTAATGATTTTAAAATTTTTTTTGGGAGATTTTTTTTGTGTAATTAAAATTTTTTTTAATTACTTTTTTTATAATATGGAAATTAAAAAAAAATCACTCAAAAATGTCAAAATATGCAAAAATATTCATCTAAAACTTAAATATGCAAAATTATGAATTTTCACCATAATATGCACAATATGCAAAAACAAATCGATGCCATTTTAGCACAAATTTAATGATTCGGAAAGATTATTGGTCGCCATCGTTTTTAGACTATCGACAAAAAATATGCATTTGCATGGAAATCGTATTCCTACTTATTACTAAAGCTAACGATAATTCTTAGATAAATTTACTTTCCTTAGGCCCGTTTTCACGACTTAACAATAGCTATTATTCACATATTCACATATTTTTTATATATGGCAGCTCCAATTATACGTATATATTGTAAATGAAAAAAAGTACGTAGTTACCAGTTCGCATGTTTATTTTGGCAAAAATAATCGGTATTTTCTTTGGTATTGCCACATTTTCAAAAATCTTAAGTTTATTTTATACAGAAGTTATGAAATCGAAAAATAGTTGAAGGTAACTTTATTCCTCACTAGTGCTAAAGGTACCGTTAACTATTTCGAACTTTATAGGTAAGTCGTAAAAACGGGCCTAAAAATATCATAAGGGGTATATAGTTATAAAATTAAATAAACGGGTCCGCCATCTAGCGTTTTTTTTTAACTAGTTTTTATTTCGTGAATGGTAACACTTAGCTCATGTCTGATTTGACAGATAATTAGTTTTATCCTTCTGCTAAACGAATATGGTTGTGTATACGCTTGAACAACGCTGGGAAATATTGCGACATTACTTTGAAAATCATGGTAATGTTGCAGAATTTGTGCGAAAATTGCGTACGGATTTTGGAAGAAGAGAAGCACCGTCAGCTCCGTATGTTCGTTATCTTGTGAAAACCAAAGCGTGAAAAGCCAAAAACAGTGCGTACACCCGAGAATATTGCTGCTGTGGCAGAAAGTGTGCGTGAAGCGCCATCAACATCAATTCACCGTCGTTCTCAACAATTGAACATTTCGGAGACATCATTGAGACGAATTTTGCTTAAAGACCTTGGTATGACGTCATACAAAGTCCAATTGGTTCAGGAGTTGAAGCCAACTGACCATCTAATGCGTTTTCGCTTCGTTAAGTGGGTCTGCGATCGACTTACAGAAGATGCCGATTTTGCCAAAAAAATCATCTTTTCAGATGAAGCTCATTTTGATCTTGGCGGGTATGTAAACAAGCAAAATTTTCGCATTTGGAACAGAAAACCCGCACGCATACATTGAAAAGCCGATGCATACAAAACGAGTCACTGTTTGGTGCGGATTTTGGTCCAGAGGCATAATTGGGCCATTTTTCTTTGAAAATGAGAAAGGAGTGGCCGTTACAGTTAATGGCGATCGTTAACGGGCCATGTTGAACGAATTTTTGTTGACAAAAATTGAAGAGGAGGATATTGGCAACATTTGGTTTCAACAGGATGGCGCTACGTGCCAAACAGCCGAAGCTACACTCGATGTTTTGCGCCCTGTTTTTGAAGATCGCATTATCAGCCGCAGAGCTGATGTCGTTTGGCCACCTCGGAGCTGCGATTTGACACCGTTGGACTATTATTTGTGGGGTGCCGTCAAAGATAAGTGTTACGCCAACAAGCCAAAAACAATTGACGCTTTAAAGGACAATATTCGTGAAGCCATTGGTGAAATACAGCTGCACACAATCGATAATGTGCTTAAAAATTAGACCGACCGTGTAGGCTACTGCATGGCCAGCCGAGGCAGCCATTTGAATGAAATTTTTTTCCATTATTAATCGGAAGGATTGTACTTTCAAATAAAAAAAGAAATTTGAGAAAATATTCAGTAGTTTTTTTGTATAGCATTTTCAAAAAAAAAAGTTTTTTGGCGGACCCTTTATTTTGTTCGTTTTAATATAACTAAATAACCATAAAACCTAATAACCAGCCTTCTGTGAACAACCTTAGATAGAAAAACAGTTTCATAGATGTAACAAAATATAAAATCAGCACAGTAGAAAGTATTTTATTCAGAGCGTTTCAACTCTAAAGACAAAACGTGATAGTATCAATTATTTTGCACAACATAGTTTAAAACAAATTTATTCCAATTTACTTTTAATATTGAAATTAATTTTGAATGCCATGCAGAGTCTCGTATTTAGGAATTTATTTATTTATTTATTATATATATTCAATTCCTGTACAACAAGATTTAATCTTATATTTAAAGTACAGGAAAGCAGTTTCATAAATTACATTAAGAGATCATCACATACAATTGAATTAAATGAAATTAAATTAAATTAAATTAAACTATAAATTATTTATATAATATGATAACAGTTATCTACTGCGGTGCAAAGTATTTAAATAAGAAGTTTTTAAAGCTACTTGCGTTGCTATTAAGTTGCTGAACTTGAGGAAGACAATTCCATAGACGTGACGCATGTATAAAAAAATTCTGTTCAGATACAAGAAGGCTATGCAAGGGAATTATAATTCTTTTACCTCTGAGTGATCTGGCAAACCTAATTTTATCGCCAAGATATCGTGGAGTCTCCGAATAGATAAGTTTATGTAATAGTAAGAGTACACGAATGTTTAAAAGATTGTCAAATGAAACGCCGTATAGTTTTAAAGAGGCATGTGACACATGATCATATCTACCAAGGCCAAACACATATCTTACAATGTGATTATATAAGACATTCAGCTTCCTTCTACTAATGGAATCACAATTGGCAAAAAGTTCACAGCCATACATTAAACCCGGAAGAAGATAAGATTTTGCAATCATTAATCTAATATTAAAAGGAGTATAGTATTGTGTCGACCAAAGGCACCTTAACTTTATATAAGTTTGACCAGCAAGTGTGTTGACATGATTTGTCCAAGTAAGACTGTCATTGAAAATTAGCCCAAGGTTTTTGGCCGCATTCACAATATTGATTTTTTCCCCATTAATTAAAATATCAAGTCCGATATTAGAAGCAAGTGATCTCTTACGTATTATTATGCACTTCGACTTATTAGGGTTTAAACAAAGTCCGTTAGACGTTGCCCAACGATAAATTTTATCCAGATCATCATTGAGTCTCATGATGTTTTGAGAAACAGATTGTACTGGGCTACTTAAGTACAACTGCACATCATCTGCGTACATATGTATATTGCAGTGAACGAGATGTTTTGGCAAGTCGTTTATATAGAGCGTAAAAAGCAATGGTCCAAGAATTGACCCTTGAGGTACACCTCTAGATAAACGTAATGAAGAAGATTGCACATTGTTTGATTGGACAAATTGCGAACGATTTGAGAGGTAGGAAGATAAAAGTCGTGTTGATGTTTCCGAAAAATTAAAAAAATGCACAAGTTTCATGGAAAGCATACTATGGTCAACCGTGTCAAAGGCTTTTGAATGATCAAGAAGAACTAGGAAATTTAGCTTGCCATCATCTAGTTCACGCCGTATATTTTCAGACACATCCAGTAGTGCAGAAACACAACTATGATTAATACGAAACCCTGATTGTTTATCAGACAACAAATTGTTGGCACTGATATATGATATCATTTGAAGATGAAGAATTTTCTCCAGTACTTTAGACAAGTAGCACAGAATAGCTATTGGCCTAAATTCAGAATCAGTTTTTGGTATTGGCACTATTTTTGCATATTTCCATTTCAACGGATAGGTGCTAGTCATAATGATACTGTTGAATAAATGGGTTATATATGGCAAAAGTACTGGCAGCAGCATCTTTACAAATTTTGGATGCATGTTATCACAGCCCACTGCATTAGACTTTATTAAATTAAAACATAGGGTGACTTCAGATTGCGTCACACAAGCGAATTGAAAGCGATTACAGTTGATTACAGGATTATTGGGGCCTAGATTTGGAAGGTCGTAAAAACCGTTATCAATTGGTACCAGAGGTACATTTGTAAAAGTTTTGTTAAGCTCTTCCACATCTAATTGACAATTATTTGCATTTTCCGTCCTACCAACTCCAATCTCACGAATGCATTTCCATGTCTGCCTAGAATCGACAGCAGAACTAAAACGTCTAGAATAGTATTCTGTTTTAGCAATTCTGATCATATTATTCACAGTTCTTCTAGCAGCCTTAAATTCTGCTTCCAACTCTGAGGTTCTGAAACGTTTCCACCTAGAATACGCAATGTCTCTCTTGCAAATTAAAAATTTTATGTTGGCCGAAAACCAGGGTTTAGTTTTAGGGCATATAGTTTTAGATTTAATAGGTACCGTATCGTCATATAGACGCTGTATATTACTTTCCAGAAAAGATACTTGCTCATCAACTGAAAGCATGTAGTACATTTGTGACCATTCGATAAGAGAAGCATTCCGATTAAGCACGTTGTAATTTACGTTTTTAAAGTCACGATAGTAGACTGTGCATTGGGATGGAGGAATTTTAAAATGATATATTAAAAAAATTAAATCATGCTTTGAAAAACACGGGGCAGATATTTGGTCATATAATATTACGTTTGTAGTATCTGCAACAAAAAAAATATCAAGCAAGGTTCTACTGGTTGCTGTATGATGCGTTGGGTGAGTAGTATTAGTGGGAGTTAATCCGAGAGACAACATATTGTCAGTTAATATTGATTCCATTAAAATATTCGAATTAAAATCGCCTGATACAACAACATCATCATATGCAGTGACCAGCGTTTCAAGGGTTAAGAAAAAATCAGACAAACAAATTCTTTTATTAGGCCTGTAAACGCACCCTACCAACATTTTTCTTCCATCAGAAACAACTTCTATAAAAATGTATTCAACCTTATCCTCTCTATGTGAAATATTAGTAGAAGATTTTAAGCGAACTCGGCAGGATATATTTCCCTTTACAAAGATAGCTACCCCACCAGCATTACCATTTCTGTCTTCCCTATATATTTGTGCTGTTAAATCAAATAAAATTTCTTTTTTTTTTATTCCCAATGATTTCTATTAACTAATTGTTCATGTATGTATATTTTATTGAGCTTGTAAGATTGTTTTTGTAGTAAACGAAAGTGTGGCCAATTTGATCATTTAGTGGCTAGATTTAGGCATTTTGTATACCGCTTAGCGATAAAAAAAATTAAATTAGCGATTTTTATTTTGCAAATTTTTTAAAATTTTTAAGCAAAAAAAAAAAAAACAAACTTTTATTACAAAAAAATTTTATAAACTCTGCGTTAGTTGTTTGTAACGTTGAACTTTCCTTTATAAGTTAACGCAAAAAAAAAGCAACTAAATATATCAATAATTCGAGTTCTTCCTATTCAAATATTTTTCTTGTGTTTATTTATTAATTTTTTACTAAAAATGTATTCATAGAAAGAAAATAATCTCCTAAGTGGAATTTCGGTGTCAAAAATAAAATTTTAATATTGATGCCTTCTCAATCTTGTTTAGCCATTTTTTACAAAAATTTTGTTAGTTAAAGTGACGATTTTGCAACACTGGTGTACAAGATTGTGAAGAATTGAAAAAAATCTCAACTAAATATTTAGAAAAAGGTAAACGGCTAACAAACAAACTACGAGGAAAAGCGGCAGTTAAGATATTTGTATAACATTCGCCTTCTCCCGTAATGTGCTAACGAATACAATGAAAGGAATGTTAAAAAAAGGGAATAAAAAATATCGATAAAAGAACATCGGTAGAACTCAATTTTTTCAATTGAATATAAAATGTGTTGAAGCATTACAACAATACAAAAAATATACACATTTAGGAGAGCAGGTAGGAGTGGTAGGGGTGATTGGCTGACTGTTGGATATAAACGAAAAGGACACCGGAAGCGGATGTTAGTTATGCTTTAGCAACTAAACATTACAATAAAGATAAACTTGTGTAAATACCAATACACATAAGTACCCATACCGTATTGCAGTAACAACAATTGTAGGACACGAATATTTCTTGAAAAGGAAGCTTAAAGAGAAATCCCTTTCAAGACTTTTTCCTTATAGTCAAGTTTTTTTAAGTTTTTTCCTGTTTTCTTTTCTTCCTTTACTTTTATTTAGTTTGCTGTTTTTTATTATCCTTCTTTTCTCAAGAAAATTTTATTTTTGTGTTAGTTATTGTTGCAATACTACAACAAACAGCTTCCGTTTGGTAAAAGAAATTTTTTGTCTTCCTTTCAAGTTGGAGTCTATTCAGAATTCACTTCATCTTGTCACAATGTAACGCTGCGATTTCATTTTTGTATTTCTTGTTAAGTTTTTACAGTTTGCTTATAAACCAACATGATTGTGATTTCTTTTATAATAAATTCTGTAGAATTTTCACTGCATCTAAACGAAAACAATTCTTGTCAATATTTTAGAATGTAACAATTTTAACTTTTTATCAGGGCAAGTTTTTTGTAGGTATGCAATAAGGAAACCTTTACCTTTAAAAGCAAAGAAACATTCCAAATAATATGAAAGAAAACATGAAAATACTATTTTTTAAGTTTGTAATTTTATAAAAATGTCTGCTTAGAGTGTAAACCTGCTAACTCCCTTTTAACAAATTTTACAGGAGACACAAAAAACGTTTTATTTTTCCTATTTGCTGCTTGAGAGGAAAACCAAAAATATTGTTGATTTGACACACTTCAGGACTCAAATTGAAGAAAAACTACATGCTGGAAGACGAGGCATATCTTTCTCTACCATACGGCATTAAAATCTCAATTTTCTTGAAAAGTGGATTGAGCAGGTTTACACTCTTAGCCGACGATATTTAAAATAGTTATTTAATTTGGGACAAACTTTTAAGTTTAAAGAACTTAACATTTTTGGTATACTTTTAATAATTTATATTCTGTTCTAAAATTTTTTTGAAATCTTACAAATTTTTTTTAAGCTAAATAATAGGTCTGTTCCGTAACAGAGTATTTTTACATGTTACTAGTTATATAGTGAGTGTTTACGTGAAACAAGAAAGTGAACGAAGAGCACACATTTTTGAGAGACAAAACTTTTTTTGAAAATTTGTGCTTGTAAAATATTTACTAGCAAGTAATTTTTAAACACCTGTTTTATGTTTTTGTTTATTAAACAAACTTTTGAAAATGTATAAAGAAAAAAAATTTTAAATTTTAAATTGTTTAATAACATTAAAGGTGTACTTTTCTTAAATTTTGAACCATGTGCATATAGCCTTACTTGCTCCTTTTTCCTTCAACTTTAGTTTTTTTAAAGAACATGCAATTTTTATCGGAAACCAGTTAAAATTTTGTTGTCCTGTCTTTGGAACAATTGCAGTTATATACTAGGAGATAAAAAGGGTGTAAAAAAACTAAAGCGAAAAAGCTGCGTATAGTGGTGCCTCCAAATTGTTACAACGTCGAAAAATTTTAATTGTTTATATTTTTTTTTTAAGACATTTTTGGCCCACAGCTGCTACACTGAAAACATTTTCTTCACAATACCAATGAATTTTAACATTAATCCCATGAAAAATTGCATTAAAAAGATGGATCAATGAAACCTGTTTCATTAAAATGTATTTAATAAACATAACATTAGATCTATGAATATTATTCATTGGATGAATACTTTTAAAAAAGTAAAAAAAAATTTTTTTATTATTATTTATTTTATTTTTTTTTAAATATTTTTTTTAATTTTTTTTTTTTTGTTTTTGTTTGATAGTTCCCTAATCTAATCCCGCGGAGAGAGAACAAGCTTTTTCGTATACATCATTTGGTTAACAACAGTTTAAAGTAAGAATGTGTTTTTTTTAAAGGAGAACCTTTACTTGTTCATTACTTATTACTAGGGCAAAAAAAAAAGCACTAAAAAAACAGTTTTAAGCTCTTAAAAAAAGTTTTTAAAAACATGAAAATAAGCTGTTAAAATTAAAAAAAGCACTTTAAACTTGTTTATTTTCCACTTAATTCGTTAAATACGTTGTTATAGTAAATTAAAAGTTGATGCAATAAATTTTCGAAAAGAAAACATTGTCTGTTTGGAGTCAGCAAGTTCTTGTACACAGAAAAAGTTCTTACTACGTCTACAGATGTTAAGGGAGCATATTTAAAATTGAGTATTTGCTCTGAAGTATATTTTATACGATTAAACTCATAACTTCGCTTGCCTCCCAAAATATCCCCAATATTTTTAATACCGGAAAACCTTCATTTTTAAATGAAACTGATTTAAATTTTGTAATAACTTTGTCTTCTATATCCCCTGGAACACGGGACATTTTTCTTACGGTCCATAACTATGTTCACTTAAAAAACCAATAAAAAATAAGACGTTACTATACCAAAAACAGAGAGAAGGGGAACTAACAGACGTTACTTTATACAAAAACTATATTTAAAAAGAAATAAGACGTCACAAAGTATGATGGTAAAAGACGTTACAGACTGAGGAATTTGGTCGTAAGAATACAGCTCAGGAATTTTTGAGAGAAAATAAATAAACAAGCAAATAATAAAATAAGTTGATAAAAAGACTTATACTAAAAACATAAACACATAAAAATTAAACACAACACTATAAAAAGTACGTTACAGTACCGTACATTAAGACTTGCATAAAAATCAAGTAAGAAAGTATAGCCGGTCAAGCCCGACCGTATGATACCCAACACCACAGTGCTTAAAAACAAGTTTCGAGAGTATATGGCTATATGAATAGGGATCTATCTATGTTTAAAATTTCATTAAAATCAGTGAAATAGTTACTGATGGGCAGAAATTGACCCTATCTCCCCACGTGTTCCTATTTTTTAAAAAATACATATCTTACGTGTCCATATAAATATGGATATCTCTACATATGTCTTAAATAACATTTAAATTGGTTTGATAGTGGGCACAAATACCCTCTTCCGGATAGCAGCTTGTATGGGGGCTATATTAAATTATGGACCGATTTGCCCTTGTGCCAATTAGAACCCTCGTACCAAATTTCATTTAATTATCTTTAAATTGCGACCTGTAGTTTGCGCACGAGGTTACATGGACAGCCAGACGGACATCGTTACATCGACTCAGAAAGTGATTCTGAGTTGACAGGTATACTTTAAGACCAATATTTTAAGGTGTTTCTCACATCAGCACTCTTTAGTGTAGCTATAATAACATACAGAGATAATATTGGTTTTTGCGATGACATTGTTCAAGGGAAGCACAAAATATTACCATAACGTTTAACAATTTTTTTAACCAGAGTTGTTACACCACAGAAATGGTTGATTTTTTTAGTATTTATCAAAAAAAGTTGCACTTAAAACAAATAATAATAACGATTTTTGCAAAATTTTATGAAATAAGTTTTTTTTCGAATGAAAAAAATTAAAAATTATCTTAAAATGGCAAAATAAGTAAAAAAAAGCCGATATCGCAAAAATAACTAAAACAAGCCGATATTGCCAAAATGAGCAAAAAAAATCCCCTAACAAATATAGCTCATTTTGTTTGTTTTTTTATGATCGGAATTTGTGTTCAATCAAACTCTTTCTATTTTGTAAACCAAAAAATAAGCATTTGTTTTTTTTGGTTGCCCTACTTATTACATACTATATGTAGGTAAGTATGTACATATTAAAGAAAACTAAAAACATACATATTTATGGATTAAAAGTTTTTGCTTCATTACTATAATGACATTTTTCATTGTCATAATGCATGCTTTTTCGAAATATTTTTATACTTTTAATTATTGAGACTATAGAGTTATTTGAATGTTAAAAATAATTTTTTTTTTCAATTATTGAAACATGTTGCTTTAAAAAAAAATTTTTTGATTTCATTAATTTGCCATTAAATTTATGAAATTATTACATTAGATGTATGAAAAAATTAAATCTTACATTTTTTTATTGACAATTAAACATTTTTTTAAGGAAACTATAATTTTGTATTAATTTATGAATATAGTTATGTTTGTATATTGTTTTTTATGTTCTCAATTAAAATTTTTTGTTTAACTTGGACAAACTTAAGTTTACATATATCCAATGAAAATTTTTAACGTAATTACGATATCCAATGAAGCGATTTTTACGAAAATACTTCATTATAACTATGAAATTCCATGTAGACAATGAAAATTTTCAGTTAACTAATGAACATTTTTTTATGAAAACGATTCATTTAATATATGAAGCATTTTTCTTTCAGTGTAGAAACATTTCAAACGTTTTTCACAATATAAACAGAACACAACTCTATCAACATTTTGTTATATGGGCTTTTCCTGGGCCACAAACGTACGTTCGTACGCTTTTGATGTACAAATAATATAGAAAACAAAACTTTTCCTAGCATTTTTTTGCGATTCGATAGCATTTGGGTAGATCTATGTTAAGTGCAAAAGATGGATTTCATCGACCTTAAGCTTTCATACATGTGGTCACGAACGTACGCAAAATAGTAGTCAACTTTGGCTGACAGTAGTGAAATGTACAAATCTGCGTAGTGGAACGAAATATTCAAAAGTGATTAATTTATTTCAAAAGTGTATTTATGTAGGTCCCTATCCAGTATTTACGCAATACAATATCTGTATTGGTTTTTGTTTAATTGGCTTAAGTACCGGTCGCGAACGTACGATTATTCCATATGTTTTTTTATTGTTATCACCATGCATTTTCCCATGAAGATCTTAAAATTTCCTTAACAAAAAACTTTATTACTCAATTTACAATTGATTGTAATGGAGAGATTATGAAGTAAGAGTGCACACATAACATATTTTTTGAATGTAAAATAAGTACATAAAACTTCGTAAAAAAATATAAAATTTTCCAGTTTCCAGCGCAATTTCCTCAAGTAAAACTGCTGAGATATGTTATGAAACCATTCTTTTATAAAACATAGACTTTTTTTTATAATAATAAACAATAAAAGACGATGATTATCTACATTTTATTTTTTCATCCTGGTAGACCATTCTGAGGAAATGCCCATATGTATTTAACATAAACTTTTTATTATATTGAGTTTGACAACATTTCGCACGAATAACTTAACAGAGTACCAGGCCTTTAATTCTTAATTTGTCCGGGAATAGATCTAATACGACACTATACTAGCCTTAGGTATAAAAAATAATTGGAATATTTTTGGAGGGTGCTAAAAAACAATAAACTTTTGCCAATGCAAACATTTTCGTTTTAGCCTATCTGAAAGCCTTACGAATTTAGAATTTAATTTGGAAAAATCTGTTTTTACAAATATCTTTTTAGACCCATATATTATCTAGATATTTCGCGAAGCTATCTAGACAATATTAAGCCCACAGAGCTCTTATAATAGTGTTTACATCATACCTTTAGCCGGGTTCATGATTGACAATGGGGCTTAAATTGTGTTCACAATCGTTAGTTTGTCTATATATAGGCAAACAATATATACTAAATGTAGATATATTACTTGTTTTTTATAGCCTTCATCACAGATGGAAAGTTTGTCATGCCGATATGTATTTTCTTAAATATTATAAGCGAAATTAATTAAACAATGCCCGTCTGTCTGTCTATTTAAAGAGGTTTTCCATGACTCCAGTAATGGTCGGTACTTGGTTGGTATATATCTGTGGCATTTTGACAAAACATCTTAAGTCGACAAAGATACGAAAAAAAAATTAAAAAAAACTCTGTGAAAAAATCATTTTTATCAAAAAATTTTTTACTTAATTTGTTTGCCACATATGCTCCGTTAAATTTTGCTATTAAAATTTTGCATGATCGGTTCACATATTGCTGAAATATAAGCAAAAACCTACGACTGCCTTTTACTTTTGAAACCTACCGATGTGATATAAATGGGAGAGCAAAATTTATACCAATATGCAATTGGCTAAGTTTTTAGTTTTAGTTTATTTAAGAACTAATTTATTATACGTATTCTGTATCCTGGCTAGAAAACTTTAACTTTAACATTGCCGGGCATGTTATTATAGACTAGCGTTTTGTTTTTAAAGTTTTGCTTGCAGAAAGTTTGATGTGAAATTGTTAAGATTTTGGTCACTTTTTTATTAACTTTTATATTTATTATTATTTTTTATATTATTTATAAAACTTTTCTCCTACTCATTTGAACATGCATTAAATTTTAAGATACTACTAACTTATAAAATCCATATCCAAATATAGAAGTAGCAATTTCCAAGCCTCTTTAATGATGACACAACAATATTTAGTTTTACTGGTCATTTTACTTCATGGCTAATAAAGTTTAAATGGATAAGAAGTAATTAGCTTCGACATTGAATCGAGAAACTATGATAATTAACTAATTAGTTAAAGCGCAAAATACACACAAAACGAGTAGTTTGTTACTGGTCAAGGATAGCCGAAAGAAAAAAAAAAGTAATAACAAAATATTAATGGTATTTAAGTTGATTAGCTGGTTTATTTATATTGTTTTATAGACCCTTCCACACGCACACACTCACACCTTCCTAGTGATATAATTTAATTTGATTAAATCAATGAAATTCATTAATGTATTTTTGGCATTAAAATTTATTAGTTAATGAGTGCTAATAAAACCAGAAATAACACTACAGCATATCTATGATTAAGTGTCTGCAAGTCTTCAGTAATGGAATTTCAAGGAAAACTACATACTAAAGGCCTTGTTCATAAACAATATTCCATGCTTATAACACGTTTATAAGACGAATTTTATATGAAAATTTGTTTAATAAAACTGAAATATTTTTTATGAATAAGGGGATAAGTGTATAAAGCATAAATCCTTGTGTGGTGTACCGTTCAGAAGTACTGGTGACAAAGTCAGCAGTGAATCAATGCAATTCTATCATACATTTCCTACAGGTAACTTAAAAAAGAGTGATTCATAACAAGTGGGAAATACTTACACAAGAATTATTGTCTTTAATGACTTACATGGCTTTTTAGACAGTTATTTATTTCTCCTAAAACATTGAATGAAATTGTGTACAGCGAAATTTTTTTTGCTTTTAACGACCGAAATACTACTTTGCACCATACAAAAGA
Organism: Pollenia griseotomentosa; assembly: GCA_963931875.1. Classification (NCBI taxonomy): domain Eukaryota; kingdom Metazoa; phylum Arthropoda; class Insecta; order Diptera; family Polleniidae; genus Pollenia; species Pollenia griseotomentosa. The sequence goes on along the minus strand of OZ007562.1, from coordinate 94,970,711 downwards.
GTAATTATTGCATTGGAGCGTTAGTGACGCTATACAATTGATGCATTTCGACAACCTCCAGAAAAATAAGAAAACTAAAATTCGAATATTTCGAACACTCGAGCCAGTCTGACAAAACTGTAAACGCCATTCGATTTCTTAGCCCTAAATAATATACGATTAACTATTTAATTGTTTCCTGAATTTTCGACTATCAGAGTGAAATTAAAATGATTAATCATCTCACAGAGCAATAGACAATATAAAATATATTCATATTAAAGCAAAATTTGGAAGTATTTTAGTGTATCCCGTGAAATGTGCAAAGACGTAAACCATAAAAAAATAATTAAGAAAGAATGGTTGGTCAAGCCACAGCATTTTCAAAAATATTTTAAAGAGTGTACCCCATTTGAGACTCATGAACCCGGCGAAACAAAATCATTATGTTCTTAAAAAATAATCTAGGTATTTACATCTGTGTGAGATTTTCTTGGCATAAAGTGATCAATTCTGGACCTACGAGCACAACATTAAATGCTATTTTCGGGAGCAGTATCTATACAGAAGTTATATTTCATTATGAGCGCTTTACAAATAAAAAGGTTCTTGGACCGCACTTATTCTAAATTGCAACATAATAGGAAGGGTTTTGAGCACAATTTTAAAGCACTATCAAATTTCAGCGAATTATTTCAACATGTACACAAGGTTCGTTTTTTTATTTATGTATTTATTTTTATTTCTTACTGCCAAACCCACGATGTCACACGTTTACGTTCGCATAGAAAATTACATTTAAAACAAAAACAAATTTTAGAACTTGTTTTTGTTTTAAATGTAATTTTCTATACGAACGTTGACGTGTGACATCGTGGGATTAGCTCTTAAAGTCTATTGGATTTACAATATTATTTGACTTGATTATATTAAATTTTTAAATTATAATTTAGAAAATTTAAAATCTTATAATGGGTGATTTTTTAAGAGCTATAGGATAGTTAAAAAAAAACACATAAAATTCAGAAAAATGCATGAAATCTTTTTTGAATCGATAGTACGGTCCATATAATTTAATGTTTGAAGATTATTTCATGCAAATGTTGACCGTGACTGCGCCTCAAATGGTCCATCCGCTTAGTCCAATTTTGGCATACTCTTTCCAACATTTCGGCCGGTATCTCATGAATAAATGCTTCAATGTTGTCTTCCAGTGCGTCAATTGAAGCAGGCATGTGTGTATAGATATGAGGTTTAACATGCTGCACAAAAAATTGTCTAAAGGCGTTAAGTCGAACGATCTAGGCGGCCAATTGACCGGTCCCGAACGTGAAATAAAATGTTCACCGAACTCGCCTCTCAATAAGTCCATTGTTTAGCGTGCTGTATGGCATGTGGCACCGTCTTGTTGAAACCACATGTCATGCAAGTCAAGTTCTTGCATTTTGGGCAAAAAAAAGTTGGATATCATCTCACGGTAGCGCTCACCATTCACAGTTACGTTACGATTCGCATCATCTTTGAAGAAGTACGGTCCAATGATTCCACGAGCCCGTAAACCGCACCAAACTGTGACTTTTTCTGGATGCATTGGTAGCTCTTGCAATGCTTCTGGCTGATCTTCACTCCAAAATCTACAATTCTGCTTATTAACGCACCCATTGAGCCAAAAATGAGCTTCGTCGCTGAACACAATTTTTCGATAAAAAAGTGGATCGCATTTTGAAAATAAAATTCAATAATTTGCAAGCGTTGTTCGTTTGTAAGACGATTCATGGTTAAATTATAGACCAAACTGAAGATGTTTGACAGTGAAACAAAACACGAAACGTGCGTCAGCTGTTGAAACCAGTGTTGCCAAAAAGATAATAGCTAAAAAAACACCCGATAGATGGTCACCATTTAATTTATTATAAAAATTTTGAAATTTAACTAATGGCTCTTTAAAAGAATAATTAGTTCTATGTTTACAAGAACAGGCAGCCGGACGGACGAACACCGAATCACTTGCTGAGTTGATCGGTACCAATATTTGTATTATTGGACCAATATTTTTAGGTATTTCGCACATTTGCACAAACGCATTATACCCCCCCCCCCCCCCCCTACACTCACCACTTTATTGCCGAAAAATACGCTGTGTGGCAAAAATTTATTTCTAAGTAAAAAGCACAAAAACTTGCCCAGCACACAAGAGATTGGTATATTATAAAAAATAGGCCAAATACCTCTTTAATTGTTTAAAATCAGAATGCATCTCTTATAATTTTAAGGAAATTTTAAGTTAGGCTTTTTTATAGTTCTTTATTACAAGATTTTCCGCGAAATACTAATAAATAAACTGCCTCTTTAACAATTTCAAACGTAAACATTCTTTAGACTTTTATGTGGAAAATATTTATAAGCCTGATTGTTGTTCAAAGAAAATACTCCATGTTAACGTTAACGTTCAATATTGTTGAACAGTCAGTAATAAATGTTAAAAGAAACCCATATATGTTTATTAAGAAACAACTTTATTTGCAAGATGTTAAAACGATGTTATAATTATTGTTGTTAGTATTGGTACACAGAAAAAAATTACGACAAATCAATTGCCATATTGAATACCATATTCGTCAATACAATTAGTTTTTTAATTTAAAAGGCAACAACAACCGAATTTGTAAATATAAAAAAAAAAATACTTTTGTTAATTAAAATTGTTCAGATTCAACAAAAATTTTTAACAATGAGTTTGTAACTTTAAATAAAATATTAGTTAGCAATCATATAAAAAAATAATTTACAAATTTATCATTTTAACAAAATGTTTTGTTGCTTATTAATTTAAAAAAAATGTATGCAATTTTTACAAAAAGAGATGCCTTAAAAAGGCTGATCTAATTAATTTTGTATTTAAGTATAAAAAAAAACTCATCACAAATACATATCTTTAACATAAAGGGGCATAAGAGGGGATGCAGAAGAAGGTCTTAACACGTGCTCAAAACGGATTCTTGACACAATCATCAAATATAATTTGAAAACTAGAATAAATAAAACCGTGTTCAAATTTCGGTAAGAAGTTTCAAATACGAGCTTCACTTACCCTTAAGATAAACTTTGTTTTCAATAACAGTGCCAGAATTCATTTTTTACGAGATTAATGTGTGGTTTATAGAACACAAGCGCCTTCTATAAACTACACATAAAACTAAAAAAAATAATTTTTTTATTTTTGTCTTGAAAATTTTTGACAGAAATTTTTTTTAATTTTTTCAACTAAAACAAATTGTTTATATGACAATTTACAAACAATTGAATTAGGAAAATTGTTGAAAATTTTAAAATAGTTTAAACAAATTTTATTAATTTAATAATAAATCCTGTATTTTTTTTTTCTTTGTAAACTTTAAGACGGCTCTGAAGATTATTTAATACCGTTCACCTAATGTAATGCAGTGTCTTAGACCACTTACACACATTATCAAACAGAACTTAAAAACTATGTTGAATTTATCGCTTAAAATATTATTCCCTATTAAGGCGGAAATTCGTTAACATATAATTGATATTTAACAAATTTGGTAAAATCGGCCATTAACCCTTATGTAAATGCCCAACTTTATCGGCTCCACGAAAAGCCCCCCAATGAAATAACGCCCAGGAAATAACACCCAATGAAATAAACCCCAACAAATAGGAAATAACACCCAAAAAATGAATGAAATAACATCGAAAAATAAATGAAATAAACCCCAAAGCGAAAGCGAAACAACCCCCAATATTTGGGCGTTATTTCATATGAAATAACACCCAATGATGAAAATGAAATAACCCCCAATGAAATAAGCCCCATCAGCAACAAAAATGAAATTATGCCCAAAATTCATAAAAGAGTCAGTTTCACCAAGGATTTCATGAAGTCAATATGGACCAACAGCAAAGTCGCAAAAAATGAAATAACCCCCGAATAACAAATGAAATAACACCCAAATTATGCACGCTATGAAACAAGCCCCGAATTTTAAAAATTTGTTGGTTGTTATTTCATTGGAGATTATTTCATAATTTGAAAACCCCAAATGAGGAATAAAATAATTCCTAAAAAAAATGAAAAACGGCCCAAAAAAATTGGGAGTTATTTCATATGAAATAACACCTAAAAATGTATGAAAAAAATTTGGGGAATAATTCATTTCTCGTTTGGGCGTTATTTCATTGGGGGCTTTTCGTGGAGCCACTTTATCCACATTGTTAAGCACCCATATACTACCCATATACTATAATGTATTAATAATCACTATTTTTATGAAATAAAATTAAATTTTTAAGCTTTTGAAATGCGTATTAAATTATATTTACGAGTGTTTGCCTAATGGTCGAAATTCGGCCATATATTTTTTTAATACGAAGAAAATATAGTATATTTAACAGGTTTGCCTGTGTCGATTTATATTTTCAAAATATTCGAAAACCGGTTTCTAAAAAATATCGAATAATCGAACACCCTATTTTTTTTGATTTGATAAATGAAAAAAACCAATTTTTTGTATTTGTGTTAGTAGCAAATTAGAACGCTTATAACTCTGAAAGTATTGAACAGATTTTAATAAAATATATATTGTGCACTTCTGTAAGTAAATATCTTTCAAATTGTGCATATTTTCTTCAAATCGGTTGACATACAGAGGATAAAAGTGTTCTTAACTGTTTTTCCTTTGCCGATTTACATATAGATGTTAAAATGTGATTTTATAACTTTGTATTGCATAATGGCTAAAATTTAAAATTTTTTATACAGGACAGTATTTTTTAGTATAACAGTTAAACATTTTTGGTCATACATGATATGTAAATAAGACTTCCCCGTTTTATAATAATAAGCTTTGGAAACTAAACTTAAGTAATTGTATGATACAGAATTTAGTTTATTGAATATTTTGAGCAGTTCAAAAAGTATATTGTATTGTTTTTGGTACCAAGGTACCCGGGTGCGCATGTTGCGATGGTTAAAGTTTAAGCAGATTTTTTTGAGTATTAAAGGAGCAAAAAAATAAATCTAGAATCTGAATTCGCTTTCTTTTAAGTTAAATAACGACGAACCATAAGCTTGGTTAATAATTTTAATTCTTAATACATTTTTTTCATGATTTGCTTAACATGTCGATTCAAATAAAAACTAATTGAATTAACCCAAGCTTTCTTGAGCATTTTCTCAATAATTTAAAGAAATCCCTAAAATTTGTTTTTGATGCAAAAAATTCGAATCTATTTAAAAATCACAAAAAATCAGACTAATATAAATAAATGCAGCTTGATTTTAGAAATGTCTTTCTTATAATAACAAAAACTAGCAACTTTTTAATATCTTGTTTCAAGAAATTTTTGATCATTAAAAGCTTTGATATTGTTACTTACAAGTAAGACTTTGAGTGTTTAAAATTCTTATTCGCTTTAGGGTTTTATTTGTATAATATTTTTAGCTTTTCTAAAATCTTAGGAAAAGGGTTTCCTGATGAGCTGGCCTAAGCAACCAGTGAAATGCGCATAGAAGCTAGCTTTCCCTCAACAATAAATTTCAGTGTATTTATCAAATATGGAAAATTGGGAATTTAGCACGTCATACAGAAATCGTATTAATGATAAATTTTGTATTCCCGTAAATAACTTTGATAATATACTCGCATGTGCCCGTGCAGAAAACTGAATTGGCAAATTGGTTTTTTTGTTGTTTTCTTACGAAGACAATAGAAAGAAACAATTTGTTTTTTAATTTTGTTTTTTCTTTTTACCCACTTATAACTACAATTCGAGTCGGAAAGAACCCAACCAATTGTAGAGGGATGTAAGAAAAGATAAACTCACTGTTTATTGTTGGTGTTTTGTTTAAGCTTTGATATTGTTACTTACAAGTAAGACTTTGAGTGTTTAAAATTCTTATTCGCTTTAGGGTTTTATTTGTATAATATTTTTAGCTTTTCTAAAATCTTAGGAAAAGGGTTTCCTGATGAGCTGGCCTAAGCAACCAGTGAAATGCGCATAGAAGCTAGCTTTCCCTCAACAATAAATTTCAGTGTATTTATCAAATATGGAAAATTGGGAATTTAGCACGTCATACAGAAATCGTATTAATGATAAATTTTGTATTCCCGTAAATAACTTTGATAATATACTCGCATGTGCCCGTGCAGAAAACTGAATTGGCAAATTGGTTTTTTTGTTGTTTTCTTACGAAGACAATAGAATGAAACAATTTGTTTTTTAATTTTGTTTTTTCTTTTTACCCACTTATAACTACAATTCGAGTCGGAAAGAACCCAACCAATTGTAGAGGGATGTAAGAAAAGATAAACTCACTGTTTATTGTTGGTGTTTTGTTTAAGCTTTGATATTGTTACTTACAAGTAAGACTTTGAGTGTTTAAAATTCTTATTCGCTTTAGGGTTTTATTTGTATAATATTTTTAGCTTTTCTAAAATCTTAGGAAAAGGTTTCCTGATGAGCTGGCCTAAGCAACCAGTGAAATGCGCATAGAAGCTAGCTTTCCCTCAACAATAAATTTCAGTGTATTTATCAAATATGGAAAATTGGGAATTTAGCACGTCATACAGAAATCGTATTAATGATAAATTTTGTATTCCCGTAAATAACTTTGATAAAATTTCTTTAAATTTGATGAAATAGTGTTACCAAAATTTTTTGATCATGAGAAAATGTTTCTTTATTTAAAAAAATTTTACTAAAGACGACCAAATAAGTTAAAAGCATGAAATTTTTAGATTTTGGATTTTCTTGTTGTAAGAAATGAAATTGATAACCTTAAAAAATAAACTTCAACCGAGCACGCAAAGAAAAAAAACGCAAACTATCACTAATGCTTGTGGTTATGATTGTGTCAAACACGTCTTTAGTGAAAATATATGTTCAAAAATAATGCTTATCCTTTAACTGTGGAGGTGGTGGTATTTTACCCCCTCTTTATATTTTTCGAACGTATTCTCTTCTGTTGCGCTCAACCAATTTAATTCTCTTGGTATCTTATTATATCGTGATCCTTGTTATTCTCTTCTGTTTTGGCTGAGCTCGACTTAGCACGAGCGGAGCTACGCACATGCAGGTGTAAAAATTACCACCCGTCATCATTTACGTAATTTTTTCTTTGAAAATATTTTACCCCACATCAAAATGAACGTAATATTTTAATGGAATTATTTTTACCACTCGTCCGTTTTCTTGTTCTTTTTGACAGATGATGGGTATTATTAACCATTCTATTTGTACCAATTTGGAAAATTTTACACTTATCATTATTTAGATATGCAGAATTGTATTTTGTGCCATGCCCACTTATCTAATCCCGCCCAATTTTTGACTGATGTTGCATATTAGTAGCAAAGCTATTTGTTCCAAAACTTAAGCTGTTACTGCGTTTTAAAACTTTCTCTTACCATTCTTTAGATATAAATTAATCTGCTTTATGCCACGCCCACTTCTCCAATCCCGGCCATTTTTGTAGAAAGGTTGTGTATTGATAACCCAGCTATGTGTACCAAATTTGAACAAATCTCTTACCGTTCATTGATATTAAAAATGTATTTTGTACCACGCCCAATTCTCTAATCCCACCCACATTTGGTGGGATGTGTATTGCTAACCAAGATGCTTGTACCTTATTTCGAAACTTTGACTCTTGGCATTCTTCAGATACCCCAATATCTATAAGGTCTCTGTTTGGGAGGGGCCACGTTCATTTCTCCAGTCCCGCCCAGATGTTGTGTATTGATAACCAAGATATATCGACCAAAGTCTTTAGTTCTTGCCAATTTGTCTGCAATGTAGTAGGCCAATGTGTATGGGATGCGGATTTTGATGAGTAAGAAGCCTCCAAAATGGTTGACCTGCAGTTTCTACACATAATTATTTTTTTTCACGATCTCTTTTATATCTTTAAAAGTATATATTTGGCTATGCAAAAATGCCCTTTAAGTTTTTTTTATATATATATATTTTTTGATAAGTTTTTGATGTATCGTTTCTTTTATATTAAAAAAAAGTGTGTGAAGTGAAGTATGTATTATGTTTTGTTTAAACAAATAAACATAATTTTTGGTTTCTTTATTTTTTGTAATTAAAAATGTAGAAGTTTATTTTTCAAAAACAAATAATTATCAAAAAATATGTTTTACTAATTTTTTTTTAGTAAAATTTAGAGGGGTAAAATTAACCACCACGTCATAAGGTATGTCCCAAAATTTCACCTCCACAGTTAAAAGTTTTATCAAATTATTGTCTCAAACATATAATTATGTTCAGAAGAAATACGCAAACCATTATTCAAACCACGTGTCTATTTTTACCAACACCATGCAACATGTCTATTTCAACATGTTATATGGTGCTCAGAATTAACTACACAGAAGAAATTATCAGTATTTTTTTTATTAATTGAAAACAATTGTTTAAATGGTATTTCAATTTAATTAATGTGACAGTTAAATCAAGTTTTTTTTTTAGAGAAAATTGGAAATATAATTTTGATTTAATTAACATTTTAGTTGTTTCGAAATAAATTTTAAATTAAAAAACAAACCATCTTAATTCATTTTTTCGTTTAAAATAAAATAGTTTAAACTTGTAGAATTGTTGTTGGGAATTGTCAAAAACTGAGCTATATTAAGTTAAATCAATTAATAAAACATTGTGTAAAATGGCAAAGTTTTTTGAAAATTTTCTAATTTAAATTTAAAATACCATTTATTGAAAAAAAATATGCACAATTTGAAAATTTTACAATTTTTAGTAATCAATATAGTCATTTCGGTAATAGGTGCAAAAGAACCATATTATGGTTTCCTCCGAACATTTTATGATTAATAATAACTAAAATATGTTTAACACTTATAATAGACTAGTTGGTTTCTAACGATAGCATATTGCGCTTGGAATAGAGGATAATACTATTGTTAATTTAAAAACATATTTTTGTAATATTTAACCATAATATGTTTAGAGGCAACCATAATATGATTGTGGCCCCTTGATGGAGGAGTTATCTAACCATAATATGGTTGCGGGTGATGATAAAATGGTTAAATAAAAATAGTTTGGTTGGAGGTGACCATATTTAAACATGCTTTTTCTCTGCGTGCAGAAGGCCTACGTTATAAGGTGTGTTTATTTTTTTTTTGTTAAAATTTGTGATTATTCTTTAAGACTATGTTCTTTGCACGCTCTATCCATCCAAAGTGATTTCTCAAATCTTGCTGAATAAATGACAGCTAATTCGACAAAAGAAGTTTCAACAATATAACTGCTATTAACTGTCAAAGATTGCAAGACCCTTTATTTGAAATACTAAATGAACATTTGTAAAACTGTTTTAATTTTCAATTTATATGCATATCTATGGTATATGCCATTTTGCTATTTACACTAAGTAGTTTATTTAAGTCTAAGTTTTGTTAAAATATTTTTCATTGCGCTTGCAATTATTAATTGCTTCAAACTGTTTGCAGGAATGCATTTCTTTAAGTTTAATTTACTTGATGGCAAAGGATGTTCTGAGTTGTTTATTTCTACACTTTTTCTAAATTCATCCTCTTCATTTCGCTAATTAAAAGAATAAATAATTTTCCTAAAATAATTATAAAACATGAAAAAGAAAATGCTTTTTTTATAAACCAAGTGATGTTTCGCAAGATAAAATTTTTTTGTAAATAAAAAGAGATTGACCGAATGAATGCCTTGTATAGCACGCTAAATTACATTGAAAAGTATCCGCAATACTGCATGAAAGTTAGGGATGAAAATAAGAAATTAGGTTAAAAATATTAAACTGCAATTATGTTCCATTTATCTTGCACAAATTAGTGTATATTAAATGGGTTTAAATTACTGAAAAAACCAACATCCTGTTGTGCCACATGCTTATCTATCGTTTAAAGAGGGAATATAAATTTTAATAGTAGATAGACTCCAAGCATTATAAACTTTAATCACAAATTAACAAATTACATTTATGGAATATTTGTGAAACGGTCTGTGGCAACATAATTGCCATTCAATTGTGAGTGGCCAAAATAGTGAATTTGTTTTACAGTCAAAGCATTTCAAAGACTAGGAAGAATGTCAAAAGATTTTTTCTACAAATTCTGAAAGGGTTATCAACCCTGACCATAACGCTATACCTATTTTTAGAAACCGTAAATAATTATAACTTTTAAAATTTTTAAGGAAAAAAGCAACCACAAGAAAATATCGGAGAGCCATTAGGAGGTCCAGAGCATAACGCATGAATTCCATTTTGTAAGGTGTTTGTTCTTTTTTTTCCTTTTTTTCTACATATTTAAATCTTTATCGCCATTGTTATAAAATTTACCATATATCTATAATTTAGTTGTTATTTTTTTTGTTAAAAGAAAATTAAAAATATAATTTTAACCCATTAGAGGTCAAACCAAAACTGGCCATAATTTTTTAATTTCAACTTTATTTATTGATTAAAATAAGTATTAAAACAAACATAAAATGGAAAAAATGAAAAAAAAAAAATTTTTTTTAACTGAGTTTTAGGGGTGTTCTCAACTGAGTACACTGACCTCTTACGTATGAAAATTTTCAGAAAATTGTTTTCAGTGCAAAGTGTTTTTAAGCACTTCTTATTCTGCCAACAAACTCTTAAATAGCAAAAAATGTACCGCAAATGGTTTTGTAGTTTATTAGGATAGTGTCCAGCCCCAAATTGAGATTTATCTCAAGCATTTTTCAAGTTTCTTTCGATAGTTTTTTATGTTTTCTGTAAAGTAGCTTTCTAATTGTTTTTTACTTCTTTATGATTCATAATACATATTTGATATGAGTTGTGACAAATACCGGATTAAAATTGCTGAACTGAATCTTTTTTATAGTACTTTTTTTAATTTGTTACGGCTGGGGAGCCAATAAGTTGTATTAATGGGTGCAGTTACATTAATAAATGTAAGTTATTTTTATAGATTAGGTTAAGTACTATACTCGGGATTGTTTTTGCTGTGCAATACGTTTTTTGGTCCAAATGGCTTTGTATTACAAGATGGATTAATTAATAAATAAATAAATAAACATTGACCCAGACGTTACTCTAAATATCAAAGATCAACATAAAGATTGTATCTAGTAAAAAGCTATAAAAAATACCAACAAATGTTTAACAACACATGAAGCAAACGGAGCAGAAGATTCCAAATGCGATTTTCCGGAGTACAAATCTAACTGGCAGCAAAAGCTTAAAGCAATAGCCGCAACCCAGTTTTTGAAGCCGAATCGAACGGGCTTTCCTCGAATGAATTGCTTAGCGGGATGGTAGACAGAATATTTAAGTATTAACTCGTTTTTAGAAATATTTTGGCCACCGCTAAGCATTTTATTCGAAGAAAGCCAGTTCGATTCGACTTCAACAATTGAAGGACATAAGATCGAAGACATTGGGATCAAAGATTTTTCAAATATTTCTTGGGTAGGATAAATGAGGATAAATGTAGGATAAATGAGGAGCCGCAGAACAAAACGTTATTTTTCGCATTTTTTGACAAATTGTTTTTTTTGATATTTTTATAATATTTGTGTTGAAATCTTTAAGAAAAAATCTAAAAAGCATATTGTTTTTTAACAAGAAAATGGGTTCTAAAAAAATTGGTGCATAACAAAACATACTTTTTTAATTTTTTGTTTTTTCAAAACGTGCTTTCTTATTGTTTTTTCCATTTTTTCTTGTAGTTGTTTTAATAACATAACATTTCTTAATATTCTTAATTTGTTTGACGTTTATTTATGTCATTTCATTTTCGTTAAAATTAACTGTTAAAAATCATCGAAAAAGTTAAAATTATCATTAATAAGAAAACAAAGT